>JAUZTG010000041.1:0-2650198 GCA_030734395.1 Sarocladium kiliense | reverse complement strand
ACCTCCGGCACCACAGAGCTGCTGCAAGCACCACCTACTGGTACTACACGCAAGCAACCACACCCACGCACACGCACGCACTCACGCACTCAGCACCCAGCAACCAGCACCCAGCACCCAGCAAAGAAAATCAGGTTAAAGCGGCATTACTCACTTTCACAAATCGAAGAGGTAATACAGCATGCCCATTTTAGGGGTGCATTTTATGTGTCATAAAAAGCGATATAGACGGCTCATACTAACGATGTTTCTCTAAACGCCAAAATAGGATGCCTCATTCGTAGTAATACATTGCCCAGATGACTGCTCTGAAGCTATTGACCACTACTTACGAGGAGAGACCTTACCCAAAGCTCGCGCATTGATATTACGTGTTGGTTCGCACCCCTCTGTGAAAGTTGCAGGTTCCCATGGGATTTCTCCCATGTAGTTCACAAACTCTTCTTTAAAGTCAGTTCATGGTCATCGCATTCTGGCGTCTTTGCAACATACCGGTCAGGGTCAAAACTCCGTCCCCATTCACATCGGCTTCCTCGAACTGTAGCCTTGTCTCCTCCACGTCGAATTCTATACAGAGGGCATTACCCAACTCCAGGAACTCTTCCAGAGTTAATAGCCCTGTCGCGTGAAATGTTAGCTTTGAGCAGAAGGGGAGCTGTAGTAATGAATGGACTTGGCTTCTGTCACGTACCGTTATTGTTGGTATCCTACAGTTCATGGTTAGCGTCTGTAAAGTAATACTCGGAATGAAGGAGGATAGGTGCTTACAATGACTTGAAATAAACCCGCGGTACCCGTCAGCGGTGTAGGAGTCGATTCACCCGCATCATCTTCAGTGGGCGATGGAGAAGGGGTTTGGCTGTCAGTTGACTCTGTTGAAGTGGAGAACGGCGACTCTTCCCCTTCTCCTTCCTCCTCTTCCGGCGTTGGAGTGGGAGAAGACGTTTCTTCAGGTGTCGGAGTGGGACCTGGTACTTCCTCGGATGAGTTCTCCTGTTCAGGTGTTGGAGTGGGAGATGGTATTTCTTCGGGCGAGTTGTCCTCGTTAGGCGTAGGAGTTGGCTCGAGCGGTGTCGGCAGGGCTTGTTGGGGCGTCTCACTCTCCACCTGAACCAGCGGCGTATCTGAAGGGGTCATTTCGGCTTCTAGGGGCTCCGGACTTGGAGTCAAGAAGTCCTCACCCGAGCTGCTTACAAGATCAGGCAAGGGTGTTTCTGTGATGTCTGCCCCCTGAAGGTCATCCGTAAGTGATGCAGTCGCTTCTTGAGGTGTCACACTCTCAATGGTTAGAGGCGACGAAACGTTTCCTGACACAGATACCGGCGAGATAGCTGGTGTGGGCTGAGACTGGGTGGTGATATCCGGGACTGCCAAGATGCTGGTTGCGTTACCTGCAGCAGGTGCGGCGAGCGAAGAGCTGCCTGGAGCACTCACGCTCACAATGCCTGCAACATCCGACGTCACTGAAGAAGTCACCGTGGCAATACTGACGTTTGCGGCCGACACCGGAGGCCTTTGTGTTTCGAAAGTAGTCTGCGTAGCCAGAGATGTAGAAGTTGTTGTTTCGAGTCCGTGATCTGGTTGCGACTCCTTCACAACCACACACGCGCCGAGGATGCAACGGCTGTTCGCAGGACAGCGACCTTCCTTGCCACAGCTCTTCTGATCTCCAGTCACCTGGATGCACAGTTTAACAGCCAAACAAGCTTGACCGGCGCCACATCCCCGAGGGCTGCACTCGTTCTCTGGTCTAATTTCAGACTTGTAGCATGTGCCCTGGAAACAGAACTGGCCGTCAGAGCATCCACCAGGGCATTGTCTGGCTGAAGATTGCGGCTCAAGGCCAGTAGCTCCAGAAGAAGGAGGAGAGATCGTGAATTTGAGACAGCGCCCGTCGCAACACAGTGACTGTGGTGGACAGGTTGTTCCAGAGCATGACGAAGCGTCTCCAAAGACCTTGGTACAGAGCTCGCCCTCACTGGGTCGAAGACATCCCGCTGGGCAGAATAGGGAGGCAGCTTTGTAGTGAGCTTGCGTGTCATCATCGACAGAGTGAGTTTCACTGTCCACATTGGCGGGTTGTCCCTGTTTGGCAGCTGTAGAGGTGCTGCCCTTATCTGCTGCGTGCTCCCCCGTCCCTACACCGATGAAAGGTGAGGCACACTTTGGAGATTGTCGATGGTACGGAGTCGTGAAGCTATCTGATGGGCTCAGACAAACCCCAGAGATACAGACCGCGTCATATTCGCAGGGCTGAGTGGTGCGGTCTCCGCATTGGGCTCGATCGAGGCTGATCTGGATCGGATCCATTCGAACCGGGGTATCTAGCGGGGATCGACAGCCGTGGTCGAGGCAAAGGGACCCCGTTTCGCATACTGTGTTGTTCTGGCCGCAGCTGGTAGAGTCTGTACTGACAAGGAAGGGCTCAAGACGAGAGCGACCACCAACGGAGAAGGACACGGAACCAATGGTGATGGGGAGGCATTGATCTTCATAACAGGCTTGACCAGCTCCGCACTTCTGCCTTGTTGGGCCACAAGAGTTGCAGTCGTAGCCAGTCACAATGGTCTGAAGAACGCCATTGACACAGACTTGGTTAGCCTGGGCTTTTGCGTTCTCGTGACATTGAGTGGGATCGGTAAAGATCTGAATCGACTGGCAGTGCTCCCCATCGAACCATTGGCCCGGGGCGCATACGGTTGCATTGCACTCCTCATCAAGGCCATTTGAAGTCGCCTTGACGACATGGAAGTCTAGGTCCTGACAAGTGTCGAGAACGGCTAGCTGTCCCGCACCGCAACCATAGCGTGCAGGATCGACATGGACGATGATTATCGATGCACTGCCAGTGTCTCTCAAGGATAGAGTTTTAGCTGTAGGAAGGGCAGAAACGCGGCATATGACGCCAGCTAGAGACAACAATGCCAGGGACTTCATTTTGGCGAGAGTAATGAGAGGAATGAGAGGAATGAGAACAAAGAACACGAAGAACAACCCGGTGGTAATGCAATGAGAGAACTCCATCCCTAAACCAATACTCCGACTAGATATACCCATCCACATAACGCGATTCCCTTGGAATCAAATTTTTCATTCTTGTTCCATCACCACAATGTCAAGCACGTCGAAGATTCCCCTAGGCATGAAGAACTTACACGAGATCTGCCCGAGGAACAGAAGCGGAACTGACACGATTAGCGCTAGACAGAGACAATGCGCCTTGTTAGACGAGCGGACCAACCACGGCGCCCAGATTAAGCTTTGAGCCCACTCGTAGTCGGCCGTTGGCTACGATTCGGGAGATGCACAGCTAGTTAACAGGTGCTTGGACCGGGACGGCCGATTGGTCCCCTCGCTTAAGGTGGGTTGGGCGCCTGGTTCTCCACGATCGTGAGGACCCTGAGAGCCGCGACTGGGCCGTTTTGAGGCGTTGATCGTGTCCTTGGCTGATGCTTAACTTGCTCATCCGACTCGGTCAAATTATAGATGCGATACACATAGCCTGATTTTCTGTCACTAGATCTTCTTGGCTTGGGCTTTTTGGTTCCCGCCGGTACGGTAGCAGTGCTGCGTCCCTGGTGCCGTCTAGTCCGAGGCACATCACCAAGAATGGCCTGGCCAGCAGATTGCGGACGCCGTCCATGACACCGCGCATTGAGCTCAGCTTAGTGTCTCCGAGGTCCGCGCACCTCCTTATGCATACTGGAGAGAATTGGACCACACTCAGCGGGGCTCCGACCTGGCCATGGGCCCAGCTCAGATGCTCAGCACTTGCTAGCACGAACTGGGATCGACACCTCCTTGAGCTGAGCCTCAGTCTCGGTGATGTTCTCACCGCGCACCAAGCCAAGACCGTCATGGTGCTAACAGAAGTAAGGTTCAAGTCAAGTAAACAACATGACTTGGCTAGAGTTGCTTCTGGCTTGTACTCGTCTATTCCGCACCGCAAGGGCGAAATCACTTTATTAACGTATGCTCCTCTGCCACGAGGGAGTGTCCTCCCTTCCTTCTAGGTTCCAAGCTTATAATCTTAGGTCTAGACATCACCAATAGTCTCTTCATTTTGCCCACTTCTCTTTGCACTGCGCTATGTCTCTCTCTTCCGACTGGTTATATGTCGTCCCTTGGGAGGGTAGCAATGAGCTCCCCTCGCTTCCCCAATATGAGCATCTTGGGGATGTTGGAATACAAGGCTGTCAACATGACAGGAACTCGGAAGCAATGGGTTCACACGAAGGTAGTTCCCAATTGATGGCATATAAGCAGGGTCTCCAGGACTGGGACAAGCATTCACCAGCATCATTCAACCTCAACATCATGGAACCAAGTATGATACAACACTTGCAGCTTGCTGGAGCCTCGGATATATACGACATATCCGATATCATTAAAATACAACAGTGTCAGTGCCGGGCACTTTTAGAAGAATCATTTCAACCTCGCACCTCAAGCTGCCCGTCACAGTACGCGCCAAGCCCATACGAGGCTCTTCACTATTCACCAGCGCTTCATCACCCTTTTCCGTCTTCAGCAGTCTTGCCTTATCAGAGCCTCGAAGAGTCACCAGGGCTATCCGGACATTATCGTCCGTATGCAGTCAGCAGTAACGACATGAGGTCCGCATGCTGGATCCAGAATGATGTTATCCATGTAGGAGAGACAGGATCGCCGTACATATCAGATTCACAGTCGACGTCAACAGATGATGGAGGCTCAAGCCCTCAATATGCCATACGAGTGATTCGGAGCGTTCGCCAGGTCTGTGACGCACTAGGATGCACCAGAACATATCGCCATATCGAGCATCTCAGACGGCATCAGAGGATGTAAGTGGTTTTCCCTATGCCCCTGGCATTAACAAGACGATGGGACTGACTTCATTACTAGATCTCATGGCCGCGGCGGTGATCCGCAAATCTATGCTTGCCCAGCAAAGAACTGTTCAAAGCGCTTTAGAGGGCGTATGGACAACTTCAAGCAGCACCTTCATCTTCATAAGATCGCTTCAAGCTCAAGAACTCCTTACAGTGAAGAAGCTGCACAGCTATACGACGCCTTGCGCGCTGAAAGTTGCGTCTGAACTTCATGTCAAGGCGTGATCTCCGGTCCCGTTATTGAGGCACAATGCAATACAAGGCACAAAGGGAACACACTTTATCTCAGACTTGTGAATAATTGTACAGACTACTGTATTCGTACATTGATTTTCTTCCCGAGGCGCTTCTGAGAAGTACGTTCGTTATGGCCAAACACTACCTTCATTATTGAACTCGACCCGCAAGTCCCAGAGCCGCTTCAACCCATCTGACTCTTCGTACTTCTCTTGTTCGTCCTGCAGTATGGAACGTCGCGCGAGTAACGCTGCCTTTTTGCTATCCCAGATTCCCTCGCGGCGAGACGTCCCCTCGAGGATCGACACGGCCTTCCACCGTATCGCAAGGTCGCGAGAGTTGAATGCTATGAAGTACAGCGCTGGGACAAGCGACACGTCGGCAGAGAACTTGGACGTTTTTAGTGAGCTGATCTTGATGCACAGATCTAGCATCTCCTCTAACAGATGGCCGTGGGTCGTGTAGACCGGTTGGTCCAGTGCAAAGCGCCGGAGCGCCAGAAGGCGAGAGTTGCGACGCCAGATCTCCAGTTGCATCACCTGTACGGCGACGGAAGGGTCCTCTGTCGGCAATCTGCGCAACAGACCATCTAGCTTCTCAGACCATACGTCTTGGAGGGTCAGCATTTGTCGTCGCGCGGCATCTTGGGAAAGCTCGCTCTCGGGAAATGCGTATTCCAGGGTGAGCAGATCTACAAGACTTTCAAAGGCCTCCCTTGGAGTGTTGAAGTCCTTCAGCTCTATATTGGGCTGCGGAACTTCCGGGATCGTTAGTGCTCCGAGGTGAATCAGCGAGATGTTTTGCGCAAACATCCTCCTGAGCATGGGCCCGAGTGTCGAGCTGATGAAGTGCCCCTTTGGCGAATTGATAGAAGGTCTGACTGCCTGTCTCTGGCTGCTTGTAGCGGCCTTCTCCCATTGTTTGATGATCCCCAGGCTGCTGTAGAGATGCCGCAGAGCTAGAGAATGGTTGTCCTGTCGCCATTCAAACATAATGCAGAGCACGGAGCAGGCTAATACTACTTCGAGAGAGAACCAGCCTTCTATATTAATGTGCATATTGAGGTCGGTAATCCCTGATGCATAGTACGACAAGGCTGTGCTCCTCAGCGTCTGAGCAGATGCAAGCATGTCTCTTCCGGGTTGAAGATATCCTTGGAGACAGGCGAGGGCGATAGTTACGTTTCGTATGCATCGATGCCGCATACTGAGTTGAAGGATCGTGCTCTGCCAAAAGTCGTCACCAAAGATGCCCGCCAGGTCTCTCGACGTGCGATCCTGGAAGTGCCGCAAAGCGATTGCCTCCGAGGGTAGAAGAGTAGGCAGCATGGAGAGCGTGTTGTCAAAGCCGATCAGCGGTGGATAGGGGATGATCGTCTGGTCTGGGAACCCATCACACTTCCGACCTGTCGAGGTGCATTTTACACAAGCAGGTCGAGCCTGGTCGCAACGGACACGTCGGACTCTGCGATCTCTTAGCACACCATCCTCCCGTGTCGTGGCGAATGTGATTGAGTCGCACTCGTTTCTTACCTGCAGACACCGCACCCATGCTTGGAACGAGTATGTCGAACTTTCTTCCGCGATGAGCTCGGCTGGTTAGGCAACATCGTCTCCCGACTCGACGGCCTCCGTGTATCGCAACTGATCTGTTTGACGCGTATGCGTACGAGAGTATCAATTGAGGCGAACAAGCCGTGCCTGGTGATTGATAGCACCTCCGGGTGCGTTCCGGCCGTTCGTACGAAAACGTAGAATCAGGGCATGATATCTTCGTCGGGTTGCCCGGCACTTCGAATCTGCCGAGACAAGAAAGTCTAGGGATGTCTCAGCCTCCCCATTTCCTTCAGAGGATTAGGATTAGGGCCCCGATCAAGCCTTAGGGAAGGCCGGCTCGAGGCCCATTCCTGCTAGACGAATTTAGATTGGCCTGGTCTGTATATCCGCCGCCGAGGGCGAGGCTAAGCAGTCCGGGCTGAGGCTTGGGTACAGCACAGGGCAGCTTCTAGCACCTAAGTGCAGCAGAAGCAAGTGTCTCAAGTCCAAAAGCGTCTCGCAGTATTGGCGACAATGATGATGCTTGATTCTGCAACTTAAGTACCGCTTGAGTGTGAGCAGGTTTCTTGTGAGTTGATTCAGAAGCAAATTCGACTAGGGATGTTGGTGGAAATGGTGGGGATCCAGGATGGAGAGCTCATCGCGCATACCATCTAAGCAAGGCGAACTCGCAAAAGCAATGAAGAGGATGCGATGAATGCGGAAGATGCGGCAGCACAGTTTCAAAGGAAGCTAAGCCGGCCCGAAGTTGAGGGTGCGGCTGAGCGTGTTGTCATAATGCGTAGTCTCCGATTCGGAGATTCTGGAGCTCGCTAATGGTGAGATTATTTGGATGGTGATGAATGATCTTAGTAAGCCGTGTATGCTCGGGGACGTGGAGCTTAATGGCAGGCTGATGGTAGTTGTCTTTATCCTCGTCGCCGTCTTCTTCGCTGATCTCCTGTGATGCCTGCCTCTTGATGTCCCATGTCGGTCGATTGTAGAAGTAGTATTTCTGATATTGTTGCCGGAGAGCTTTACGGCGCTGTGCACGTTTCGTGCGGATCTAGATGGTAAGTTGCCGCACCTCTTTCTCATCATCGGAGCCTTGAAGTCGGTATTTGCCGTTCTGAAGCTCATCGCTGCGCACCTCCAGTTCAATAATAATAGGATTGGGTGGCAGGCTGTTCAAGACCTCGTCGGGGAGTATGTCGTAGCTCGTACAAGGATCACGCATAATGCTAATATACGTGAAAATTTCATAAGGCCGTCCTCTATCGGCTTGTCTAAGAAAGTATTTTGGAGGTGAAACTCAACCTTCTCATTGGATGTACGCGCTATTAAATGCCGCCCATTTCGGGTCGTGCTGCATTATTTGATCACGGACGGCATCGGGCGCACTTCCTGGTTCTCAAGTTAGCACTATAGATAATGTGAGCACTGGCCAAGACACATACCATTGGCCGCATTGGCCGCTCCTCGGCGGAACGCCTTTGGTCTGATGGGTTCCTCGAACCCAGTATCTAGTGTCTGCCGTTCCATATCGTCCCGCAGCTTGTGGTACGGCAGAGCTCTGTCCTTGGAGACGGAGGGGCCCTCGAATCCGCGAAAGACTGGCCGCTTTAGCCACTCCTGCTTCCATCGAAACGGTGTGGATGTGACGGGGCCTCGATTCTTGGTGCGGAAGATATCAGATGCGCCTACCAGATTCCGGGCGGTCAAGACTTTATTGATAAGAGTAAGGCTGATAATAATTAGGATGGGATAAAAAATAAGTTTATTTTTTTAGAATAATATTAAAAGAAATTCTACTAATAGATATGAACTAGGCCGCTGCCTTAATTGGCCGCGATATAAGCAGAATTTAGGAGTACTTATAGCTTGGGTTTATTGTCTGAACCCTTATGGTGAATGAACTTGATCATCATAGTAAGGATATCCTTGCCCGTATCAGGGTGGCGTATAACTATTAGTAAGATGTCTTTATAGCAGAGAGCCTTAGGATGTCCGCGGCCCTTGGTTTCTTGTTTTAGCATCTCCTTAAGGAGTGTCGAATTCTTGTCGAGCAGTTGATCAGCCACCTTGTTATCGGATTTCGTCTCAGGGGGTTTTGGGCCCTAAAGGTCTGCCAACGATCCGTCCTGTGGTTTGTTTTTCTCGTTATCCACCACATCTGCCGGTCGCGCTCCTGTGCGCCCTAAGAGTCATGTTTGTCATTGTGGTTATGTAGCATTGCTCCTGACAACCGCCACTGCCAGCTTACAACGCTTGCCTGAGGTAGGGATAGGATTCTTGCGGCAGCCTCATAGGCAATTCGATGGCTAACTATCCTTCAGAAAACTCTGACAAAGCTGTGCTAGCTAGATCACGTATCCCCTGACTTGCTTCACCGTCTTGAGGTCCGTGTTGCGCCACAAAGCGACAGCCGCAAAACCAGCGACCCAAACGACGGTGCCGACAATGGTCATCATCTTCTGCGCATCTGCATAGGCATGCTGAATAGCGATGCGTGCTGGTGATCTCGGTGGATAGCTTAGTTGGACGTCCAGCATACCGTAAATCATAAGAAAGTTGGGCTGTTCCTCAACCGGGAGGTACTCCATCAGTTTCGTAGGGAAGACGTTTTGCCAGATGGTAGATGCAACGGTCAGACCAACTGCGCCCCCAATCGACGAGAACATAGAAACGATTGCGACCACAACAGCGATGTGCTGATGGGCCCCGGCAGCCATGGCAGGAATGGGAGAGATGGCCATGATAGCGCCGGAGGCAAATGATATGAAGATCATGCACATGATGATATACCCAACACCCGTCGAAGCGTCTCGGAAGTATATGAGCAAGCCCATGAATAGAGAATAGACTGGGAGGGCACCGTAGAGCGTGATGGCCTTGAAGTATCCTGTTCGGTGGATCATGAACCCGACAGCGACACCCGCAACACAACCACCGACGCCGTAAATCTGCGAGACGTAACCAGCCTCGCTGATGCTCAAGTCATGTACTACCTGCAAGAACGAGGTGAAGAAGCTGAACCAGCTATAGTAGCTGATGAACAGGACGGCACCAAGAACGGATGACCCGACCACGTTGCGATCAACCAGCAGGGTGAATGGGATGAACTCAACAGGTGCGAACATTCTTTCCCACAGTGCGAAAAGGACAAGAAGTACAACGCCAAACACTAACAGACAGATAATGAGGGGAGACTTCCAACCTAGCGGCTGCATGGCGTAGAGGTTGAAGGGAAGAAGGAGTAGTGCGAGCCCAGCAATAAGGAGAATGAGGCCGACAGCGTCAAACTCTCGGATATAGTACAAGAGACTTTGCCCCGGTCCCCTGCTGGATGCTTGTTCAACGAAAAGGCCTTGCGCCCTGGCTTTACGCTGGTTGATCAATAGCACGACAAACAACGGAGCACAGGCGACAGGCACTATCACAGAGAAGGCTCCGTAGTACCATTGCCAGCCAGGTCCATTGAGGAAGGCCTCTGCCAAAGGGCCCCCAACCCAGGGTACGAACAGATTCGGCGTGGCCGCTAACCAAGTAGCCAGAATCCGGTTATGTAGCGTTGTCGTATCCGCGATGAAGATGTTGACGGTGTACAGTGCCATGTTGTTCCCGACAGTCCAAAAAACCTGAGCTGCGGCATATGTCCTCACATTATCCGTAGCGGCCATCATGATCAGGCCGACGGTGGTAATAAAGAGAGAGAAAACGTAGCCCTGAGGTCGTCCGAACACATCGAGCATTTTCGCAGTCGGTAGGCAGCAGACGCCGCCGAAGATGCTGCTAAGAACGCTGATTGTCGGTGTAAGGGAGTGTTCCCGGAAGGCAGAGGCGACGTAGGGCATCAGTGAAGCCGAGACAGCCTGTTGCATGAGCATGACAAGGTAGACGAGCCATATGAGCAGGTAGACCACGGCGCGGGTGGTTTTGGACCAGACTGTTGCGATGCCTTGGACTTGCTGCACACCGGCTTGTGCGGTAGTATCGACGCCTTTGTTATGGCTTCCATCGTGTTCGCGAGCGGCTTCGGAGTCGACGTCTTGTATGGCTATGTTCACGGATGGCTTGGTTGTGTTGGTGGGCTTCTCCATGTCAATGGCGGATGGGAGGGCAGTGACCGCCATGGATTTTGAGACGGGCAAGCCGATATGATCTTTGAGTTTAGGATTACAAGCTTAGAGCCAAGAGAAGTACAGGAATACAATTGTCTATATACTTATATATGAGAACAGCTGCGCCTATTACCTAGGCTCCTCCACTTTCATCTCACCTTTCTCGCTCTACTGTGATCCTAGGATGAAAGATATGTGCTCAACTCGTGACACTACAGCTGATAGGAGCTGAGCTCCCATCTCTGAGCTGAGCTACCAGGGTCTTGTTCTCTGAGCTTAGCGCGGTAATACTTGCGCAACTAGATCCTCAATCGTAGTCGAGTTGCCAGCAATCCACGCAGCCTAGCGCATTAGATACGACCAGATCATGGGACAGAAGATTCGACATGCATTCCCGTCAGCAATTCCGCCGTCTTAGTGCGGCGATAGTCTATCGCATGCCACTAGTCTCTCGAGAATGCAAGGAAAGTCTCCATTGGCATGGGTGGTGCAAGGGGAGAGTTGGTTAATCTGCTCAAACCCCCTCAGAGGGAATCCCCTTTCAGCTTTGATACAAGAAGTTCCGCGTAGGGATCGAACGTTGTAAACTGCTTCATCGATTGCATAAGCTGCAGACCTGGAACCCCATGTATCTTAAGTGTCCTGCGGCGGGTTTAAGGTGGCACCGACTTCCGAAGGCACTCAAGTCAACTACGCTTTTCTCATGTATTGCTCTGTATTAAAGTAAAACGATACGTCGGTTCTCAAGGTCTCTCAACCGCCATCAACAGAAATGCTGGCCTATGAACCTCCATCGACCATTCGGGATGAGCCTCCAAATCTTCTTTTGATGGCGTCCACTCGACAAGATCTCGAATAATAAAGCCAGCCTTCAGCACGGATGAGACGTATGTGTCAAGTTTTCGGTGGTACTTTACGACATTGGATCCAAGCCATTTCTTGTTTCGCTTGCCCTCATCTGCATATTGATTCAAGGGCCAGATTGGCAAATCGCCGTCCTTGGTGATGAACCATCCATCCGTTGCAGTCCAGGTTGGATGTTCGAGAGAGAAGACGAAACGACCTCCCGGCTTTAGCCCTAGGAAGACGCTTCGGAATAGGGTGTCGATCTCGGCAAGATAGTGCAGAGCCAGTGAGCTGTAGACTAAATCGTAAATACCAGGAATAAGTTCGATGTTTGTGATGTCGCTTAGTTGATAGGTGATAGCATCTCCCGGACTCATCTGCTCCGCACGGGACAGCATTCTCTCAGAAATATCAACCCCGGTCACGGAAGATGCCCCTGACTCATGTGCCCAACGGCAGAACCATCCATAGCCACAGCCAAGATCGATGGCCTTCTTCCCTTGGACGTTGCCGACCATTCTTTTGAGGGCACCCCACTCTGGGGCTGCACTCAAACCATTTTGCGATCGCGGGAGTTGCGCATAGGATTCGAAGAATGTCGTATCGTCATAGATGGCTTGCGATATTTCTGTGGCCATGGCAACTGATTGATCAGGACGTTAATGTGCCCTATCACGAAGCAGGACCAGAGGAGTAATTTGAGGATAAAGGTGATATATTCATTCACAAGGCCGACATGCAAACCGAACCAAACCAAACCAAGATGAGTCATTCGGTGTGGCCGGATCACGTGGCTAATTTGTCTTCAATGCGGCGCAGGAAAGCTCGAAACCAGATTGGAACAATGAATGCAGTTGTCATTGATCGTCAATCGATACCCAAAAGAGCACGTCGCTACCTGTTGTCACTTGGAAATGTCGATGTCCCGTGTGATTGCACCTTTATACTGACCTGAGATCCGATGTCAGGTTTGAAAACACATCTCAACGTTGCCTAGATAGATACTTCTACTTACTCTGCATCATAATGTTTCAGTTACGGTTCTACTGCTTCTCCAGTAGACTATCGAATATACTGGCCTTGACGGTGTCGAGCTCCAGCACATCCGCGATTTCATCGTCCAAGCTATCCATGAACTCCTTTTCGCCCCATTTCGGCTTCCACCCAATATTGTAGGGATTCACCGCAATCATCTCACCGCTTAACAAGAATTAGCACCAAATGTCCAAAAACAACTTGGTTGGTGGCAAGAGGCATCCTCCTTCTCGAACTCACCTGGATGTGCCCATGGCCCGACAGTGCGCCCGTGGGAACCCTAACTGATCCGCGGCCTCATCGTAGCTCGACCACGTCTCTACCTGGGGCGTGTCCACGAGGCCACGAGCATACATGCGTTGCGCAATGACGTCGAGAGCAGCCCACCATCTGACCCTGTGCGCGAAGGCAAAGTAATACGCAACTTCACCGCTCGGCACCGATTCTTGGCCATTGACGATGCGCAGCACGATTTGTGCATACAAAGCTACCAAGTCTTGCACGTGGATCGCCGCTTGGTACTGCATGAAGGTCATCAGTAACATGTTGTGTCTAATGTGATGAGTATTGGTCTCACCGATGACTTATCGAACTTGTGAACGACTTTGAGCTTGGCAGAGGTGCGGACGTACGCTGGGATGTTGACTGAAATCTTTCTGCCCTCTCCTGTCCCTCGGCCGTCTGATCCAGGACGTCAGCTTTCAATTCGTATTGTATACCGCTGTGAGATCCTTGTTCTGAGTTCTCAAACTTACAAACCAGAGGAATGGGAAGGTCGATCAACGCTACATCATTTGCTCTGGCTTCGTCTACAGCGATGATGTTTGCCTAGTCGTATCTGGTTAGTTGTCTGGAAGCACTCACGTCGGGAAGTTCGGGGGTAGATATGGTTTGTACATTGCGTGCGGGGTTGTTGAGATCCAAAGTCCTAGACTTCTTCACAATATCCCCATCGGAGTCCTTGACTTCACCAAAAGGCCAACCTGCTTCTTCGGTAAACATGGTAAGGACAGATGACTGAAATCATGTCATTTAGTAAATACGTAAGAGTTTCCCAAGTTGGCAACTCACGTTAATGAACCACGTCTTGTGGCCAGAGCGCTTCTTCCTCTCGCCCAACGCCCCAATGAGACTGTAGAGCATCCTATGGTCGATAATACCAGCAGTGTGGATTACAATGTCAACTATCACGGTATGTCAGCAGTCTTTAAATCCTGACCGTACGCCACAGCCTGCACTTACTCTCATGGGTCAGGATAGCATCTTGTACACTTTGCCTATCAGTGACATCGAGCTTCACTGCTGTGACATTGAGCTTGGAGAGAAGCTGGAGCTGGGCATCCCCGCGGACGGCTGCTACAATCTTTGACCCCTTCAACTCGCTTTCCTGGTACTTCAACAGCTCGTGCACGACAGAGCCACCTCTTTGAAAATGTCAGAATAACCAACGCCGTGATTGAGGCTGGCGAGAACGTACATGAAGCCGACAGCGCCGGTGATGAGGATGTTTGGAGACATTTCGAAGCGAATACTTGGTGTAGCTGGTGCCAACGCAACTGTGATTCAAGGTTGAAAGCAGTGTGATTTGTTACTCAAGAGAACAAATAAAAGGTCTCTCTTTCTAGCTCTCTTATAAACATATTATTTCTCACTTACACTGACCCCGTTGCCCTTGCTTACCAACAGCAGATGGATTCAAGTCCATGTCTTGCACCGTGAGGTCTGAAGCTCAAACTGGGCGTTCATTGGTCATGACTAAACGCGGACGCTCGGGTTGCGGAGTCCGAGCCGGAAGAGCGCGCGTTTCCGGACGACATTGGTCATACTGCATTCTCCCCAAGCATGATCGTGAATCAAACGCGCCATGAAATTGACATTTTCGGCATAATTTGGAATAAGACAATAGACGATGAGTGGATCAGATCGTTCTTTGATTCCACAAGGGCGGGTGCCGATCTCTCGACGTTCTGTGAGTGTGCATGGCCGACGTCAAAGGGCCACGCAGTTGCTGATTGATCTACACAGTGCGATGTATGTCGCAGAAGAAAGGTGGCTATAGCCCAGAAACACCAAGTCCTAGGACGACTCAAGGTTGACATCTGCCATCCCGACCGGTTAGGTAGCCTGTGACAGAGGATCACCGTGTGCTCATTGCGTCTCCGCACGTCTCGAATGCACCCGTAGTCTAATCGCTCCTCGGCGGGAGGCTCTCACGCGTCAACGGCTTGCCTCAGATCAATAGTAAGAACTCATCTTCCCGAGACCAAGTTCCCCCAAAGGATGTTGTCAAAGAGCTTTCAATAACCCTTACTCGCTTTCCCAATCCAGCGACCAGAAACTCGATGCGATTGCAGAAGACCTTCGTAGCATCAAAGCCCTCCTTGGTAGCCAACACACGAAAGGGTCACAGATTGCAGCGCAAGCATCGCAAGATGCCTTCCCGAACCCCAACTTCTTGGAGGCTGTTCAACCTGCCTCACCGGTTCCTCCTCACCCAAACAGCGCCGGTCTTGGCCCGCGATGGGACCACTCCGCCCACGTCTTAGCCTTCCTCAAGAGTGTGACTGAACTCCAAGATGCTAGTCCAGGAGCAGATAAGGTGAAGTCCTCGCTGAATAATCTCATTCAGACCCTTGAGACGCCAAGCTCAGCTCATGTTGGTGCCAATTCGAGTGAGGCAATGAATGATGAAATAGCACTCGTCACCATGCCACCTCAAGCTGCTGTCTTAGAGATGCTGCGTTGGGCAAAAGGTGAGATAAGTTATCTATTGTTTCTAAAGGGTTTCTGACATCTTCGCAGCTCATCAGTATCACAACAGGTTAAAGAGACTCTGCCAGATCTTGCCTTTGGATGAATTCGAGAGAATCTGCTGCAGAGTCTACTTCGCGGTCGATGCTTACAATCTTATCGAATACTTGATAACGAATGGACTCTTGGCGAATCTTTTTGCGGAACATGCTGCAATTTACGGCAACGGTGATTCGAATCGATTCAACGCCATGTGCAGGAGAAATCTGGGGAGTGTCCTACCTCGATTGTCTATATGTCTACCACCGTCTCTGGAGGCTATTGCGGCGATGGCTCTCGGAGTAAGCAGACAGCACACAAAGTCAGTGAAATCCGCATTTATAGCTGACATGCTAGGCTAGACGCTCTACTACGTCGAGGAGACAAAGGCTTCCAAAGCCTTGGCCCTCATCTCAACAGCCCTACGACTCTGTCAGGATCTGGGGTTTCATCGACTCAATGTTGCCAGGTCCGCGGACGGGTTCGTACATGATAAAAGAGTGAGGCTGTTCTGGCTCGTCTACAGCCTTGAAGGTGGATTATGCTTCCGACAAGGAAGGGCGTCGGCGATTCGCGACTCTGAGATCCTCGTGCCCACTGATTTGACCGAGCCACATGTGCTGCAGATGACGCGTGTCCAGCGTGCGGCTTACGAGCACTTGTATAGTACTTCCGCCGTGCGGGAGTCAGCTGCAGTTCGTTGTCAATGGGCTGTGCAGCTCGCTGAAGTTGTGAGACCGATGATTGAAGACACACAGAGGGAACTATCTGTGCGGCATGCCTAGGTTCCATGAGATAAGCCTGAGAAACATGCTAACAAGCACGTACAGGTAGCCGCGAAAAGCCCCAGCGGAAAAGTCACAGATCCCATGCGGATCGTTTACCTACAGTGTGATATGGTTTGCCAGACGTCCTTGTTGACCTTGCTGCTAAGAGCCGTCCGCGCAAAGGAAGTACCGCAAACCGAAGACTACGTAGAGTTAGCAAGGCGGGTGTTTGATCTCCATCGACAATGTATCGAGTCCATACGCGAAGTGAAGAGCGAGTTCCTCTTCCAGAGATATTTCAGCTGGTGAGCATTCTGTGCGAAGGGCTGAATACAGAACCCGGCGACTGATCCTATGTGTCCGGCTATAGGGCTCTGCTTCATACACCGTTCTATCCTTTCAGCATTCTTTTCCAGCACACAGTAGAACATCAGGAGCAGGCGGATCTCGATCGCCTTGGACAGTTTGCCGCATCGCTCCGACCGCATCACGATGAGGAGAGTAATTCTCCAACACATCCGTACCGACTGTACGAGCTGTTGTTCCAGGCGGCGAAGCTACACATGAGCTCGAGTCTCAAGGACGCCACACCCGCGTCGCACATATCCTCCTCCATCTGGAACAGCACTATGGATGGTAACATGGAGGAGCGCACGGGGGGTGACGGCCTTGCAACTGGGATGCACGATGATTTTATAGCAGAGCTCGAAGACTGGTACCAGGAGAGCCAGCAATTGATGGGTCTGCTGGATGACGATATGAGATTCTGAAGAGTGTGGTGTATTGGCTTGAGTAATTGAACCTGATGATTGACGAGACCAAAGGTGCTTGAGGGCTTTATCGTTTCAAAAGGGGATGGAAATCGAATCCCTGTAGAGACATGGCTGCCATTTCTGCTGTGCATCCAGCTGGAAGATACGTCCGACGAAGCTACTCCAGACGCAGCCGCCAAAGCTTATGAAGCCACAAGTCCATTTCACTCTATGTAGACAATCAATAGAATCATAACCTGTTGATCGATGAAGTTAAGGTTTTTTTAAGCATGAGGTTTTTTTATATAATACATTTACTCAGAGCCCAGACTCCCTGTAGACCTTACGCAGCAAACCTTCGGGATGCACGCAATTAATTCGGGATTGGTGATGGGTGGTGGGATGGTCTCGTGACGGAATTGGGTCGCGGGGGTCCAAGGCGGGGTGGTGGTGGTGAGGGTGGGGGATTGGCTCGGTGGTACGGGGAAGCTACACGATACGCGACATGGGGGATGGGAAAGGTGTCATGAATGCATCAAACTATTAGTTTTAGTCTGAGGAGGAAAGGAAGTGTCGGACCTCGGATGGATGGGTGGCTGTGAGGTGATGGCATCATGTGTACCTGGAGGTGATAAGAGGGAGCTGATATGGATGAAGCCACATTGAGCCAGCCATCTTTCCACGGTTACAGTGCAGTCAGTACCTTACCTTGCCCGGTCTTGATGATGAGGAAGACGATGAGTGAAATATAGAGCAAGTTAAAGAGTAAGTTAGACAGTAAGATAGAGCGTAAGATAGAGATCAGAATACAGAGTAAGACGGTGAGTAAGATATTAAGTAAGACTGAAGTAGAATATGGAGTAAAAGAGGGAATGAAATGAATAGTAAACTAAAAACCAAAAAAAAAAAAAAAAAATGAAATATAGAATACGTGTGGAATCAGATGTAGAGAAAGATATAGAATGGAATACTCAACGAAGAGGGAAGTAAGGAACAGAGTAGAATGTTCACGCACATTGGTTTGGTGCCCTCACACCCCCGATCGGTGTGACAGCCTCTACAGGCAACAAGCATCCTGGCTGCCGGGCGCCACCTCCAGCCTCTGCAGACAAACCACATTTGGTTCGGTGTCTCCCTGAAGGTATGGCAGCCGCCTTTTAGCCTCCAGGCCACCTCAACCTCATCATCCCGCGCCGCCACCTCCCTCCAACTCACCACCACCCTCCTACTCCCTCCTTTTCCCATCCCTCCCACCGCCTCTTCATCCCTCCTCCTCCCGTTATCCTACAGTCACAGCCCTTTGCTTCTTTCTCCTCTTCCTCTTGCACGACTCCTTCCACCTTGTCCAAGGTATATTTTCAAGACAATCCACCAAGGACCCTGCGTCCGCTTGGCAGTTCAACCCCACTCCCGGCACAGCTCCCCGATTCCTAGGCTAAAATTCCAGCTTCGAGTGAAAGCGGCTGAACCCACAAATCCCACACGCCCACATCAAAGCCTGGTCATCGTCATTCTGGCGTCTTGGTGGCCAGCAACGTCACAAACAACAGGACACGCCCCGCGACAGCCCCTGATCTCGGCTTTCTCAGCGGCTTTCTATACTCGCGCAGACTCTCTGCTTCGTTCGTGACGGCTCTCATCCTTCTTGAGGTTAGCGACGGACGACGCATCACACGATGGAGAGCCTCCAGCTTTCCCAAGTCCTCGCCGACCTCAGCAACCTTGGCGCAGCGGTTCGTTCCATCCGGCCTCTTCCTCACGCGACCACTTGCAGCTATCGTCTGCCGGATCGCGCGCGCACATAGCCAGTAAACTAACATCTCTCACTCTCACTCTAGGAACCAGACGCTGCCGCTGCCATCGTCTCCGCCAGCACCACAACAGTCTCCATCCGCAAGACTGACGACGTCACATCCGCTACCTCCACTACCCTCCACGTTCCTCATTCTCAGCAGCGGCCCTCCCCTCTTACGCGCTCCTGGTCCACGGAGCCGGGCCAGCCGAAGCTCGACAAATATGGCCGTCGCATCCTTGCTAATAGCCCAGGCTCGCGCTCTGGTTCGGCTGCAACATCTACGCCTGGTACGCCTCGCCATGGCACCTCAACTTCAGATGTGAGCGAAACACTTCAAGGGAAATGCCTGAACTGAACGGGAAGGAGAATGCTAACATGTCATGTTATGAAGCTCGACGCAGACCTCGAACGCGCCTCTACACTAATGGCCCTCTACGATATCCGGTCCAAGCTCAAGCAGCAAGATAACAGCAGCCTCCTGAAGGCGCGCGAGAAGATCAATGCTTTGGCGGCACGACAGCAGGCGCAGCAGGCAGCAAGGAATGAAGAGCTTCGACGGAACCGGTACACGTTCCCCAAGCCTGCACAGGGATAACAACCCTTCTCCAGATGTTTGTAGGGCCTAGGCCTGAGCCCTGTGCTTAAGCAGATGGAGTGGAAGATAAAAAGCGAGGGACTGTTTCGTTGTTGTTACTCCAGAACTTCGGCGTCGTTCTCGAGTTGGGTGCATATTCACTTCGATGGATTTTTTGGTATGGAGTTCCGGCGAGTCGGCGTTATGGACGAGACATCTGCGTCCGGGAAAAGCGTTACGAGTTTATGAACGTGATGTTCTTGACTCCTATGGTTCACATGGGCAAGTGACAGGGGGGTGTCAAGTCGTACTGCCGGTCTTTTCTTATAGTCACCTTGGATCACTCGCAATCCTTCGCCTGTCTAGGAAGTCCGGTTCAAGGCGGGTGTATATAACCATAGCGACAGGCAGGGTGATAACAAATTACGCTAAATCGACCTGAAAAAAGGAGGTTTCTTCCAACTTCGTACAAGAGCGTTTGCTGACTAGCGAGCTGAAATTTCAAGCTGGGAAGATATAAACGGAATCAATTCTGGTCACTAGTAGACCTTTTAAGGAAACATGCAGCTGGATAAGGGAGAGAGCTCCTCTCTGAGAAAGAAAAGGACCGCCTGAATTGCAGAACTCACATGCGGCTCGCGCTATCGCGTCAGACGCGGCGGGCAGGAAGCGTGCAGATGGGGAGGCGACCCTTGATGCTGGGGAGTGTGGGGTTTGGCGTTTTTCCTGGCAGATTACTGCACACACCACACTGGGTAGCTAGGTATAGGTATCTGCAAATGCGTATTCCGGGTGCTTACGACGAAGCTTTGCCACGAACCTTTTCACAGAGGTCTTCACAAATATGGCCTACTTTCCATGTGCGGTCCTCGGTGACGAGCTATAGCGGACACGAAGATACCAACTAAGATATCAACCAAAATATCACCAAGATATGGACCAGACCAGGTATCAGAATACGGACCAGAACAAAATCTTCTCCGGAGCTGCCGTTGACTATCTTACTGCAGGTCAAAAGGCCAACATCCGTCCGTACAATTTGGTGAAGGCAATGTCATGCGATCAAAAGTTGCCTCCGTGAGGTTTGGGTTTGAAGCACTGCCACGCCGCGTCGACGTCCCCCTCCACACCATATCGCCAACCCACAGTCGCAAAGCTTCAATGAGCCAAGCCAGATGAGCCACGATGCGTATTGTCCCTCACTGTCAGTCACTGACTCGATTTGAATTTACCTGCGGGGCCTCTCGCTCGCCGAGGTGTTCAGATTGGCACCATTGTACCATTGTAGTCAAGTCCAGCCAAGAAGCCGGCGAGCTCAAGCTCAGGCTGCCTGGATATGGTCATCACGTGATGGGCACTGCCAGGCATTCAATACACGGGCCGGTCTCAGTTGGACAAGTTAGCATCATCGATGCGCACGCCAAGAGAAGACCGTCTCGACAGAGGCAGGGCCTGGCTCGCCTAAGTCACTCCCCGTAAAGACCTCTACCCAATCCTTTCGGAGGATTAAAACTTCCGGCGACTTTCCTCCAGCGATTTTTGCCTTCGTACAGGTACCCGAATCCCTCGTCGACGTCACTGTTGGTCCAGGATCCTGGCCTTGCCACAACCCAGTGCAGCGTACCGCATCATTGCGCTGCAACCCACTTTACGTGTGCGGCTCCTTGGCATTTGCCGGCGCTTGTGGAGACTGGTTCCTGCTGGGCTGGGCTGGGCTAGGCTGTGGACAGCCAGTGCAGTGCCTTTTACGCTTGTTTTCGTAGCACTGCCCTGGTGACGACGCTACGTCTTGCGCCCAGTGTGAGGCCACCCATTAAGTGCCCGACCTGCCCAGAAACAACACTTCAGCTGAGGTTCATTTCCCACCAACCAACCTGCTTTTCTCCTTCTCCCCTCCTTCCATCATCGATATCTTCGAATCACAGCGGAAAGAGAGCTGTGTGTTAATTTTCGTTACGCTACTGCGATAAAACTGCACGATACACGCAATCGACCTTTACGGAACGATACTGTAAAGAGTTACCCCATTGTATTTGCCGATCTTCGCTTCGTCGCAATGGAGGAGGTTCATCAGCTTGTCGCCAGAGACTGCTACCGCGACAGTTGGGGTCGCGTACGGTGCTCGCGCTGGTCGTCCTGGGGTCGCTGGGTCGTCGTCGGTGTCGCCATCTTCTTCTTCCTGCTTCTCGCTCTAAGCTGCATGTACGTCATTCCCCAATCTCGCCCAACCTAGCCTCTTACGTGGTCTTCATACTGACTGTTATCCATCAACAGGTGCGTCGCCCGTCGTCGCAGAAAGCGCGGCGTCAGTCCTTACTACGGAACCGGCTGGATGGCGCCCAACGGTGGAAAGTTTGGCAACCAGGGTGCCTACAACCAGGGCTACGGCAACAACCAGCACCAGATGTACAACTACAACCAGGGCGGAGCTCAGGGTGGCTACCAGCAGCCTTATGCTTCACCGCCGGCGTACGGTGGACAGCCGCAGCAGGATTACTATGGTGGACAGCAGTATGGTGTTCAGAGCCCGCCTGCGACGTATCAGCAGAACTCTTATGCTCCACCTCCGGGCCCGCCCCCGGGCAAGTAAAGAGTTTAATCTCTGCGATGATGGATCGAACAGCATGTACTTGAGCTGGACGACGACGATAAACGGCCTTTGAATACGCGGCGCGTTGAGCAAGCGCGAGTGTGGGAGACGGGTGTCTGTCTTTTCTACGGGGAACCTTGGTTCTTCTCGATTTTTATCTTTGTTGCTTTTCCGAACTGCGGCGTTGGAGGCAGGAAGGGCAAGCTCTCTATTTTCTTTTCCAAGACTGCAATGGTCTGGATGATGGCATCGCGAGATGTCCAGGCCCCATGCCATTGGTTTTGGAAACATGGCTGGCATGTACTGCGAGAGTTGATACATCGACCTGTAGGGAGTAATCTTCGAATATCTCCTCGTATATGAATAGTAGTACTAGTAATGTCAACATGTCAATCTCTAATGATTGAATACTTCCATCTGTCAGAATGAGTGTTGGTACTTTGCCAGAGTTGCCGATTGGACACTGACCATCACCCATCGACAATGTTTCAAGGACTTGATGCATGCTGAACCGATACATCTTCATCGCTCATCGACGAACCACAATCCATAAAGCTGGGGAAATGTCGCACAGCCATCAAAGGCCCCTCACACAACCGTTGGGTGGCGACATGCACAGCCATCGCCCTCGTTGCGCGGCCTCGTAAACCTTGAAAAGCAAGCGACGGGTTCAGCATTGCGCAATGGGATGGTTCACACTAAGCTGGTCAGCTAAGGCGCACCGAAACGTCTATTCCTGTCGGGTCGGGTCAGATTGGGGTCCGACAGTGGGAGGCCCGTTAAACCAGCCGGGGTCGCTTGCGTCAGATTTAGATCGCCGGGTTCAGAGCCTGTCTGCCGAGAGAAGGGTTGTTGTACCTCCAGATGCCGGCCGGTGTTGAGGTAATTACTTGGGAGCCCGGTCAATTCTCAAATAGATCTTTTGATGCAGATTTTCGATGTCTTTGTCTGCTCTGCTCTACTCTTTTCTGTCTCGACAATCTGGCTGTGGACTGAGAATCGAGTTCTGACAGTGTACTTGTTGATTACCGCAATTTGAGAGAGTTTAAGGACGCAAGTACGTCTAGGCAGCGCGTCACAATTTCCAGCAACCTGGAAAGCTTTGTGACGTTTTCGTTCTCGCTCACAGGGGTCTTGAGTCTGAGCGCCGTCCTGTTCCATTGCTGGGAAATTCGCATGGGGGTTTGATGAACTGGCAATGATACCCAGGCCTGTTGGTCCGGCAGGGACCGGCATTTCGGCTCAGCACAAACAAGAATTTTCCAAGCATGCCATTTCCTCGTAGTAGTGAACATCCTGCATGGTCATGACTAGACATGCAAGCTGAGTTGTTTCTCTGCCAGGAGAAATGGTTCATGATGGGAAATAGCGACATGTCGATCGGCTGATGGCGCCCGCCGCTAAGGCAGGGTCAATGCACTATAGAGGTGGAAAAGACGCATGTCACAGGGAGAATAGCCACTGACAGCCACGGGTGTTTCCCCCTAGCCTCCACTACAGCCCCCACTGTGCCCACTGACCCAGGCACGCGTTCCCTCTTTCCTTACTCTGGGGCCCCTTGTTCCCCTGTTGAGATGCCTGTGGCTGTTCCTGTTCCTGGCTGCCATTGCCGCGAGTCCGTCAATCCCCTTCTCCCATTCCCCGTCTCATTCTCCCTCCTCTCGTCCCCAAAGTCAATTCCGCGAGATCCTCATCGTGGCCCAGCGCCAATCTCGCACCCCTTTCTTCTCTTTTCTTTCCTCACATTCTTTCCTTCTTCCACAGCCTCACGCTCCTTCCTTTTCTTTTATCACCGTTTACGAGGAGAGTGCGCCATCTTTCGCCTCCCTGCCGCTCCTTTGCACATCGCCCTACCTATCCTCGAACCTCGATCCTCGAATTCCAAGACCTGCATAAGCCGCTTTACGAGGAGCCAACCCACTTCATTAGTCGTCCGAGGTGGTCTCACTTGCGAAAAGGCCGTCCTGTGGCTCATTTGACTGGTCCAGAGCCGCTGCTCCAAAACTGGGAACACTCGTGTGCGTGTGCGTGTGCGTGTGTGTGCTGCTACGACTTGCACTGCCCAGTTCCACGCCTCCGAACTTGAGACACGAAACACATACCCCGTCGTCGCCTCCCACCGTCTTCATCGACTCGATTGCTCACCTTCACTCGCTTTACGGAGGGTTTCCTTGGAAGCCTTTTGGGTTTCCTCTCTCTCGAACTTCTCGACGCTCCTTTTGCCGACCTAGATACCAGCGCTGGAGCTTACTGCTCAGCCTCTGCGCCTCTTGACGCCGCTGTGCGACGCTCGCAACATCACCCTCGCAAACTGCGATTCTACCTTTCGACTCCGTCGCGACTCTACGGCTCATTCTCTGCCATAGTTCCGACTCCCATAAACATCTCCCAGACATCGCTTCATACGAGTATGCGCCACTCATAGCCCCATCTCTTCAAAATCGACTCCGCGAATCACCTTCTTTCGAACTCGCGACAAGTTTATAATCCGCCACAATGCCTTCTATCGATGTAGCTATGGCTCGCAGCCTGCAGCCCAGCATGTGGGTGTCCGTTCGGGATGCACTCGCTAGAAGTATTGTCCATGATCTCGAACGTCGGAACGCTGTCGACGACGCCAAAGGCAAGATCACAGACATTCAGACCGCCTTGTCCAGTTGGGACAACTGCATGGCAGTCAGCTTTTGCAAGTACGTTGCGGCTAGCCACAATACTCACCCTCTCAGGCGCTAACAGCATATTCCAGGTGGCCAGTGATTGCTGTTATCATTGTTGGGGGTCTCATCATTCTCAGCATCGTCGTCTGTATCGTTCGTTGCTGCTGCTGCGGCATGTCCTGCTGTTGCAGCTGCTTCAGTTGCCTCAAGTGCTGTGGCAACTGCTGCGGCTGCTGCGATACCCCCGGTGAAAAGAAAAGCAAGTATCTCGACGACCCTTACTCAGGTCCTAGCAACCACGGTTACCAGTCGCACGGGCCCATGCAAGCTCCCTTCCACTCCGGGCCACCTCCTCGATCTGTTGCTGCCGCCCCGGCTCCTCCCCAATATGCCGAATTCGATGTGTCCAAAAAGGGCGGAGAGGACTCTCTGCCTGCGATGCCCAGCTGGGAAGGCGCGTCCTCTAAGAAGGTCATGGACGATGATGCTGTTGAAATGGAACCCTTGAAGACGTCGCCAGCACCTGAACCTCGAAGCAACCCACCGCTGGCGTCCGTTCCTGGAAATGGGAGTGGAAGTGGCAGTACGAGCCCAATGCCTCAGGCTCCACGAAGCCCGTACGGTCCCCCGCAAGGTGGTCCAATGGGTGGTCCTGGCGGCTACATGCCTGCTCCTAACCAAGCCAGGGATCCTTATGCACAAGACCCATATGCTCCTCACAGCCCTTCTTTTGCCAACGCCCCCTCGAGTCACACCGATGATGGATATGGCCTCGATCAGCCCTATGACGCTCCCCCAGGAGCGACCATGGCCGTTGGCGCCATCCCTAGCCGGAACTCGCCACCTCAAAGTCACAATGGCTACGGCCAACAGCATACCCCGGCAAATCAGGGCTTTGCTAATATGCCTGACATACCGAATGAGCGAACTGATCCCCATGGCTACGGACAACCCCTGAACGGTCCACCCCAAGGAGCTCTGGCGGGGCCTCTTCAAGGACACGGCATGCGACGACAAGGTACTGGCGAGAGCTTCCGAGGCCCTGGACCTGAGGGCTACGGTATGAGGCGCCAAGGTACAGGTGACAGCCGTGCCGGACCTGAAGGATATGGTATGCGTCGCCAGGGCACTGGAGAAGGACGACCAGGTCCAGACGGATACGGTATGCGCCGCCAGGGTACTGGCGAGGGCAGACCAGGCCCAGATGGATACGGCATGAGGAGGCAGGACACTGGTGAGCGGATGGGTGCTCCTGTGCCTTATGGCATGGATCCTCGTGCCAGACAGTCACCTGGTCCTCGACGGACACCCGCTCCTCAGGAGAATATGTACAACCAGAGCCCTCGCCGCTCACCCGGACCGCAGAGAAGCCCGGGCTACGGTAGCCAGCCGGCCTACAGCCCGCCCCGGGACCCATATTCTCAGAACAACTACCAGCAACCACCCCAACAACCGCAAGAACTCCCTGCTTTGACGCAACCTCAAGTCCCCATCGCTCAGAGCCGCCCCTACGGCGAGAGCCCACCCCAGTCACCGATCGTGAACAACGCTGGTTTCGACTTCAACTCAGGCTACGCCCGACCTACTGGCCAGTCATCACCCACATCAGATGGCTATCCAGGTTACAAGCCTTACCAACCCGCCCAGTAAGGTAGAAACTGTGTCACCAAAATTCGTGCCAACCGCAACCGCATATTATGACCGAACGATACGTCTTCGCTTCTCATGCTACCTATTTTCTGATATTTGAACGCTTTTCTGTGTGTTTTTACATATTTATCATCAGAGGACAACGGGAGAAGGAAAGAGTTATATGCTCATAACTGGATACCCTGGCGTTTCTCAAGGGGGTTAAAAGCGGGAAGCAGACTTCAGTGGAGGATGGGTTGTTCTTTTCTCCGAGAAGCTGGCAGGGAGAGCTTGATTAACGTCAGTGACGTCTTGTTCATTTTATCTGCTTCTCTTCTCTCCGTCACACATCTCTTTTATGTGTTCATGGCATTTGCCCATGTGTCTGGAAATTTCTTGACTAGGTTATCACTTATGGGGGTTTTTACATACAGCTGCGGATTGAAGGGAAGGGTTCATGCATCCAGGCGATCGGACTCATTTCCCGGACGATGGGCTATCAGAAGAGGCATGATATGTTGCTGCCGACTATGTGTGATGTACATAGGGGGCCCAAGTATGTGTCGGCATGTAGCAGTTTTGCGATATATAACTGCCCAATGGAAATTTGTAAAGCTACTCATCCTTGATTGTGACATGACTGGGACTGTGTCTGATCGCAAGCGCCCGACTCGAGGACTATCCCAGCCTTGGCATTGGGAGTAGTCAAGCTCAACACCACATAATACGACTTCCTCGAGGCCAGGACATTTGTCACCCGAAGATGATGGAGAACAGCAGCAAAGTTTTGGGTAGAAGAGGAAATGAGTCCTGTCAATATTGATGGGCACCTCTAAACGCCGAGCTCCCTCGCAAGCACCAAGCAAGTCTTGTGTGTGTGCTCGCCCCATTTGTTACCTAATGTATATTTGATGATCCCCCTTTTCGCCCTGCCTCCCTTGCCGACGTATTCTAGACAAAAAAGACTGGGAAAAAGCTACAAGGGAGAAAGAGAGAGGAAAGAGTAGCAGGAAGAACGCCGGATGGCCATGGTTTGGGTTGAGTGTGATGCCTTACAGAATGAAATTGGTGAGAGAAAGTCCATAGAGAGATGAAGAGGGAAGAATGGGCAAAGCTATGAGATGCTGGGAACGGTTCGCGGTGGCTGGTTGGTTCGTCGGATTGTAAGGGAGGTGATACAGGGAAGTGGGTGGTGGTTGGTTGTTTGCCTTGGGTAATGGATAGAAGGGCGAGAAGAGTCTTGTAGCGGAGGGTGAGGTGGGCTGAAGCTCACTCCTTGGGATAGAGATCGGGAATTGGATGAAGAGGTGGCGAGGTCTTCTGTCGGGTGCCAGTGCGGCTTGAGCCAGGGCGGCTTGAGTTGCCACTGTTGACTTCTGTGCGCGCCTCACCATCCACTTCCGGGTCGTACTCCCGCTCCACGCGATGTTTCGTGTTCCCCTTGGCCTTCATGAGCCTTGCCTCATCATCATCTCCATCACTGTCATCCGAGTCGCGAAGCACACCAGCCAATGTGTCTTCCTCATCATGGTCGTGTCTCCTTCTCTCATCTGGATCCTCAGATGGTAGCCTCTCGTGATCAGAGCCCTTGTCGTTCATCTTGATGAACGAGTCGATGATGTAGTACTGCATGGCATTCATGATCAACGGGAAGATCATCATGACGAAAGCAATCTGCAGCTTCTCGTTGCCTTCTGTCCAGCCGAGGGCCCAGTCGCCGATGCGGGAGATCCAGGGGCAGAGAAGGAACAGGATGAGGACGCAAATCTTCATGCCGAAGAGGCCGATGAAGTAGATGATGGACTGCTTGAGCCACCACCATTTGTTCGGGGGGTTCCCGTAGTTGCCAGATTGAATGGATTCAGCAGGTTTGCCGAGGGGAGTGTAGGCGACGATGCCGGTGACGATCCGAAGGAGGATGATAAGAATTGGGATGCCGAGAGTGGTCTGTGAATATATCAAGTCAGTACAGTGTTCCTTGAAAGTCAACGAGCGACTTTCGCAAGAGCGGCAAACGTACATCAATAGCCAGGTTGAGGAGATACCATGAGCAAGGGTTCGGCACATATCCGTCATCATCGTTGGCCACCCGTCTCAATAACCTCACAGCTGGCGGTTGAGCATCCAGCTCGTTGATCGAGAAGTGCCCACTCGTGAGCATCGACATGAACACATTCGCACCATGTACAAGCACCGAGCCAAAAACCTGCTTGCTCGCATCGAAGAACCAGATCTTGACGGGTCTCTGAGGCCGCTCTCTCCAGCGTTTGTAGACGAGAGCGAGCAGCGCCAGGCCGCCGAGAGCGAGCTGAACGAGCAGAGCGAACGGGCCGAGAAGTTCGCAGTCGCCTTGGTCTTCATCGCCGCTGGAGGTGTCGGACGAGGCCGTGGCAGGAGAAGATGTTGAGGAGGCGAGGGCGAGAGAGGATGTGAGGGTGGCGGCGAGGAGCGAGGCAGACATGTCGGCGATGCTGGCTGCTTCGGCTGGAGGTTGCATGATGAAGGATCGTCGCACAGGACGGGAGGAGGAGGAGGAGAGGAGCGAGGAAGATGGGACGACAGGTGATGGATCAGGAGAAGCCGTCACTGTTGGGAAGTCGAAGGACGTTCTCGAAGCGGGAGAAGGAGCTCCGCAAGGGGCCGTTTCACGAGGAGCCGTGCGCACCGTGATACATCGGGGATTATGTTCTTTTCGAAGGGTCCAGCTATCGAAGGGGCTCGGTTTCGACAAGGCAATATGTTATCGGCGTGGTCGGTTCTCGTTGGGAAGAAAGGGAATGTTGGAGATAGGCAGCAACCGCGCGTGGGCTAAAGTCGACGACGACGATGATCGCAGGCACAGGTTGGCACGGCACAGGACAGGACCAGGGAGGCGAAGCTGGTGGTGCTGCAGAAGTGGACTAGGATCCGGTGACCACCACTTAAACTGATCAGGAGGGTCTGGCGGCTGGCCCCTGGTGCGGATGACCCCACAGCGCGTAGGAGGGTTCAACTTTGGGCGGGAATGATTCGACAGGCGGGTGTTGTGATATGGTAATTCTTAGCAATGGCATGTCTCTGATTCCTGGGAGAGCGTCAACTTCGGGGTGAACAGGTGAAATAGGATCATAGATGACTGGATTCCTGTTCCATGTTTCGCCGGATCCTGAGTCAAATGCATAACTGGGGATTCTTTGCCGCTGCTGATGTAACACATATCTCCGCTAGCTGCTGACACATAATTGTGGCTAGTGGAGTGTGGCTGCGGTCATTTGTCATTAAGTGTGGCTGAGCTGCACGTGCTGGAGTCAGTCACCTTGGAGGCCCAGTGAATAGATCATTGCATAATCTTTGTTATATAAGAGTATATGAGATATTGAGATATTGTGTGAATGCACTCCTTCCAAGCTCGTCAAACACCCACCTCGCCTATTGCTAGCATGAGTTCAGTCCGCGCACCGTTTGACTCTGGGGGAAGTATGTGGGAACTTCTACTGGCACACTATACTTCGCCACAGAGCGCGGCATCAACGGGGCTCTCAAACCCTCAGCTAGCTATATTGAGACGTTGGACGACTCTTTGCACCGACATGATTCTTTACAGTGAGATGGCACATCGAGCTACCTGGTATATCCGCACAGAGACGGACGGCCGTCATCCAATGCTTGCCACGGCGATTTGCCATGGAGGCAGAGAAGTGGGCATGCGTTCATGCGAAGCAGCAAGCAGCATGACCTTTAGGAAAGCGATATTATTACAGTAAATCCTCTCAAGAATAAGGAGAAATTTATCAGGGAATCTCTGAGCCGCTATCGCCGTTAACAGTCTGGCTGCTTTGTCGCCTACACACCACCCCTTCAAAGGGTCCTAGCTGTAATTTTGTCTCCAAGACCTGGCCCGACTGAACAGAACTGCAAAGAGAGATGACAACAGACCATTCCCCGCTCTGCGTCGGGGGCATTTCCCATTCCACCCATTCGTTGCTGAAATTAAGTGCAGTCAAGTAGATCTCTCTACCGTCTGTCCGCTCATAGGCGAATATAGATGGATGATGTTCGTCGACGACCTGGTAGACGCCATAGATCTGCCATAGCACCCCGTAGTTATTGGTATCTTCAATCCCCAGAGTTTCCGCGGCAAAGCTACAATCAATACTGAATAGTGCGGACACTTACAAGTACTGGGTGCTGTTTACGGAGTCGTATCATGTCGTGGTAAAAGGTCCAGACCGATGCCGGCTTTCGATACTGCACTTCAGCGCACAATACAGGATATAATGGATGTGTTGGGAGCCATGGCTTCGCCCTGTCATTTGTGAAGCCGCCAGAGGTCTCGCAGTCGCTGTTCCACTGTAAGTGAAGTGCAGGTCAGCAGCAGGCCTAGGATCAAGAGTAGGACTTCATTACCGCCATAGGGATGCGAGCCGCATCCCTACCCTTAGTAATAATTGCCGCCTTAGCCTTTTCCAGTTTCTGGGTATCACCGTCCTTCGCAAGAGCCGCGTAGGTTGCGTTCCAATAGATGCGTGTCTCAATGTCTCGCATTGTCTCCTCGGAAAACCGCTCGGGGTTCGTCATTCCCAACTCCTGTCCCTGATAAATTATGACTGTTCCTTGTAAGGTAAAGAGCCACATGCCGAGAAGTTTCGCGGCATGCTCTCGTCTCGTGTTCGCCTCTTTGCAAAATCGGTTGAGGCTCCGTGGTTGGTCGTGATTCTCGATCCAAAGAGTGTCCCAGCCGCCAACCTCGGCCATGCCTGTCTGCCATTTGCTTATGACAGCTTTGAGTTCTGGCAACTCCCAGTCTCTCAGGATCCACTTGTCTCCGTTGACAGCGTCTAGCTCGACATGCTCAAAGTGCAAAATGAGGTCGAGCTCGACTGTCTCATCCGAGATAAATTGCTGACCAAGCTCCGGGGTGATTCCGCATGACATCTCGCCAAGAGACACCGCATCGTAGTGGGCAAAGACTTCTCGCTGCATCTCTTGGAGGTATTCGTGGACTCTAGGCCTGCGATGTGTGGTGACATCAGCCAAGTGTAGATGTAAAAGGACCCTAGGTAACCATGTAGAGGAATGGGAGAGAACAAAACCAAATAAATACTAACCCATTAGCAAACATCTCGTTGGCCTTCTGCTCGAAGTTGCCTGGCTCAGAAATGGGGGCATCAGGCCAGCCGGAGACGGTTGGCTTGCCGGGACGCGTAGCCGATAGGTCTTCGTTGTGCACTTTGGACATGCAGTTGATGGCATCTAGCCGAAAGCCGTCGACTCCTTTTTCCAACCAGAATCGAAGCACCTTCCATAACTCATTACGGACGTTGCTGTTTTCCCAGTTGAGGTCCGGCTGCTCCCTGCCAAACACGTGCAGGTAGTATTTGCGAATCTCAGGTACCCGTTCCCACATGCAGCCCTCGAAGACGCTGGCCCAGTTGCTTGGTGGCCGCTTGTTGCCGTCCTCGCCGATGATAGGATCGCCCCAGATGTAGAAGTCCTTGAAATCATTAGCCTCGCCTTGAGCGGCTGCTATCGACTTCTTGAACCAGGCATGTTCGCTGGACGTATGGCTCAGGGCGATATCGAGGATAACACGCAAGCCTCTTCTGTGCGCCTGTTCAAGGAGGTTGTTAAAATCCGCCATGTCACCGAACATGGGATTTATTTTATAGTAATCGGCAATATCATACCTATGAAACCAGCTTTGGTCAGCATTTTCTATGCGATAGCACCTCTTGGACTTTATAACTTACCCCATATCATACATAGGAGAATCGAAAATAGGTGATAGCCAGATGATATTGATGCCGAGCGCCGCCATGTAATCGAGCTTTTCGATTACTCCTTGCAAATCACCGTAACCATCGCCGTTGGTGTCTTTGAAGCTGGGAATGAAGATCTGATAGATAACTGCATCCTTCCACCACTTGGTCCTCTCATCAGTGAGAGGCACAATCTGTGGATGAAGCGCACTGCTAATCGGTGCCGCCCTCTGTATAGAAGGTGGAACACTGCGGAACTTCCTGGCCCCAGTCCCAGCACTGCCAGCACGTCGCATGTACATAGCGATGTTGTTGTTGATAGTCAGAGATCTCAAAAGCGAGACGATGGACGACTTCGGCAATGGACAAGCGAACCTCATGACACAGGACTACTTTGTCAAGGAGGGGAAACGTTACACTAGAGAACGTACAACGCACGATTTATACATTGTTTGAGTGAGTCCACCTAAGTACGGAGTAAGCAGACCAGACGATGGAACGTGATGATGAGGACACCACTCAGAATCTGACTTAGCAGTACGAACAACATCGTGATCTTGAGCCGTTGCTTCTCTCGTATAGGAGATTAAACCCCGCGGTGTGATGTCAAGCCTAGGATATGCGCGCCGATCACGGTTAGTTCAGATCTATGTGTGCGGATGCGATACAGAGGAAGCCAGGACTTGTCCTCAGTTATGTGGCAGCAAAGGCTGGCGTAGTCAATATCGCCGACACCATCAAAGACTTCGAAGCTTGCAGGATCTTAGTCCACGGCCGGAACATTACTTCACTGCGAGAATATCTGACTATATTTGGACACTCTGACTCCCTGCCACGAAGCCTTAGAGCCGGACGATACGGCTTGAATCGCCTCGTCCGCAAGGTGAGTCCGAAATGACGAGACCTTCTCGGAGCCTTCGGAGCCTGCCGAACCTTCAGGAAGCAAGTAGTAGGAATCAACCTGGTAGCAATCCTCCTGATGCCAACTTCTCTGGTGATATGCGATCCTACCAGGTGCAAGGCCTCCGGGCCGAGTCCGCCTGGTACCAATTCGCCTGGTGATTATGCTCCCGGTAGCAACACTCCGGGCGGAGGCCGCTGGGAGATCATATTATCGGGATGTGGTGGTAGTAACTCAGATAAGAATCTGACATCACAATGTAGAAATGATCAAGCGACAGACTCTATCGGAACATTCTAGTGTCAATCTGGCCTGCGCGTCTTGAATAGCCCCGGGATGGTTGTGTGACACGGTTACGCATATTGCCTTCCATCAAAAGAAGCATCCGGCTAATCCGCCCCGAAAAGAAACTCACCGAAATCTCGGGGGATATAAGCAAATCTGCGTAAGACAATCCTGATCAATTGTTTGATGAGGCTGTCATAGCACAACTGGCATGCTCTGACGCTGTTTGGACAGCTTATGCTTCTTGGGTGCTCCTTGGCGGGGAAACTGTTCCGCCTATTGGAGTTCGCTGCCAATATGGGGATAAATACGCGGCTGCCCACGCACCATTAGGTGTCTAAGACATTTAAGCAACCCGATGACTTTCTCTGTGTGATCCATATGACTTCTGTTCCTACGCGCATCCATGAGTCAAAGCATCGATACCGCAGGAAGGCTTCTCAGGAAATGTGCAACTGCAATCCGGTCGTTTCACAGCCAGCTCACTCAAACCATTGGAACATGGCCGCAGCCTTCCCAAACGCGCCACTTCGCAATGAACAATAGCGGCATTTGCCTGAAGGCTGATAGGCGATGGTGGAAAGAAGTTGTGATATACCAAGTCTGGACCTGGCCCGTTGTAGTGGACAAGACCCATGCTGAGAATTCCACCAGGTATACCCTGCCTCGTTCAAAGATACCGATGATGACGGACTAGGAAACATCAATGGAATTACAATCAAGCTGGACTACCTTTCACAGCTTGGCGGTAAGGAACATGTCAACAAACCCTTGGAACCTTTGTTTGCTGACAACATCCTTTCCACAGTGGACGTTCTGTGGCTTTCTCCAAGTAGGTGTCTCAATACAACATTTCTCTCTCGAAGCTGTTCGTCTAACGGTTGACCATCAGTTTACAAAAGCCCACAGAAGGATATGGGATACGATATCGTACGTCTCTCAAGATTCCTGAGGGCAACACATGCTTACTTCTCTGGATCAGTCGGACTATTATGACATCCATCCTCCTTTCGGTACAATGACCGATGTTGACCGCTTGATCAATGAGCTGAAGCGACGTGACATGAAGCTGGTCATGGATCTCGTCGTCAATCACACTTCTACTGAGGTAAGGACCTCGACATGTTGCAACTGATCCAGGTTGTTTGGCGAAACAAAGCTCACAGAGCATAGCACCCTTGGTTCGTTGATTCAGCATTCTCGAAGGAAAGCACGCGGCGAGACTGGTACATCTGGCGACGGCCAAGATACGATACAGAGGGCAATCGACAACCACCGAATAATTGGTGCTGCCTCCTCGACGAGTCATCATCAGCCTGGACCTACCACCCTGCAACTGGCGAGTACTATCTCTCCATCTTCAGCCCGTACCAGGCGGACCTAAACTGGGAGAACCCGAGCGTTCGACGCGCGGTGCACAACATTGCTCGATTCTGGCTCGACAAGGGAGTATCTGGGTTTCGGATGGACGTGATCAACTTGATCTCCAAGGATCAAAGGTTCCCTGACGCGGAAATCGTGAACCCAAACAAGAAATACCAGCCGGGTGACAAATACTTTGCCAATGGTGCGCGGCTTTGCGAGTATCTCCAGGAACTGAAACGCGAGGTACTCTCCAGGTACGACGTGCTCACGGTGGGAGAGATGCCTTTCCTGGAGGATGATAAAGAGCGTCTTGAAATGGTGAAGGCGGAAGAAGGCTGCCTGAACATGATCTTCACCTTCGAGACAATGGGCCTCGATATTATTCCCGAAAAGGGGCGCTTCAGCTTCAAACCTTGGTGTGTTGACGACTTGAGGAAGATCATCAACAAGTCGCAGGCCTTGACGTACCATGGCTGGGCATCGCTCTTCTGCGAGAACCATGACCAACCTCGAGCCATATCGCGGTGGTGTGACGACTCAGATGGGCATCGCGTTGCTGGCTGTAAGCTCCTCTGCATGACGCAGGTCACTCTCACAGGGACTGTATATGTGTATCAGGGCCAAGAGCTAGGTATGCGCAACATGCCTGCCGATTGGGGCCCCGAGGAGTATAAGGATGTTGAGTCCGTCAACTACTGGAGGCAGTAAGTACAGCCATTCTCAGGCCTCACAGCGAGCTTGATGATAACCATAACCTTGAATATAGCGTCTGCTCGGTATGGCCAGAGGGATCCCCCGAGAGAGAGGAAGCAAAGGATCTCTTACAACGCAAAGCGCGTGACCACGCTAGAACCCCTTATCAGTGGGACTCGACATCAAACGGCGGGTTTTGTTCTGCAGGTGTGAAGCCTTGGATGCGGGTCAATGATGATTATCCCTTGGTCAACGCGGCCGCCCAGGTGGCAGCGGCAAAGGCAAACCAACGAAGCATGCTCGTATCGCCGTACCGGTTCTGGCAGCGCGCGCTTGAGGTCCGCAAGCAATATGCTAACCTGTTCATCTATGGCGAATTCGAGCTCATTGAAGAAACGCATCCGAGCGTGTTTGCGTTCAAGAAGAGTTGCATTCAAGAGTCGGATATATCCATCACAGTCTCAAACTTCAGTGGTAAGAAGGTCGACTTCAAGATTCCTGAAGGTTATAAAGTCCGGTCTTGGGTGATGGGGAGCTACGATTCGGCCTCAACTGAAAAGCCTAAAGAGGGAGTCATCCGGTTATGTCCATGGGAGGGCTTGGTCGGGTTGTGCCAAATCGAGCGCGGGAGAGACTAGAATCTAGCAGTACATTATCTGTTATACACCTCGATGAGTTCGGCCCATCTTCGCTAGCTAGTGTTTCTATGATAAGTACAATAACAGGTACAGTACATAGGAAGGAGAGATCGATTTGTTGAAGTCCTTAATGTTTACAATACATCTACCGCCACTCTAGCAATGAGTAGGTGCTGCGTCTCCTGTGTTACAACCTCCCATCTCAGTACACATGAGATATTGTTAAGTTTGCATGTGTTGAGAGAATGCTCCCCTGAAACTCTCAAGACATTCACCTCAGTTGTTACTGGCGAGCTGAGCCACCGCTGGTGAACTCAGATACAAGATTGTTACAAACGTAACTAACGCAGGTCGATAGGATAGGCCGCTTAGCATATGATACCACAGATAAGCTAAATATATGGGGGCTAGAAGCAGGAAAAGAGTTACGTCTTTAGTTATGTAACCCGTAAGAATTATAAATAAGAAGTAATCTAGGGATTATTATAATAATATATAAGAAATAATTAAAAACTAGAACCTAATATAAAGGATTAATTCCTTAATATTTAATTAAGTATTTTATTATAATTAAATAAGAGTAATACCTCTTAATAATTACTGATAAATTATATTACTCGATTACTAAGATATCTATTATAGCTTAGGTCTTGACCTGAGCTATAATGGATGTATTGGTAGTCGAGCAGTATTTATCACAAGTAATCATCAGGAGGTATTGCTCCTATTTAATTGTAGTAGAATGCTTAGATTGAACACTGAGGAACTAGTCCTCTGTGTTGGGTTCTGGTCTCTAGTTACTTCTTATATACTACTGTGGTATTCTTTGGATTACTTGCGTCGGTGATCCTCTGTGCAAGATCACTTTCCACCCGTGATCCTAATAGATCACTTCCTGTCCGTGATCCTCGGGGGTCACGGGACTTGCCACGTGATTCCTTCCTTGTTCCTGGCCCCCACATGTGTAGCTTGTCCGTGGTGTCATATGCTGAGCGGCCCATCCTGTAGGCCTGCGTTAGTTACGTTTGTAACAAAGATCACATGAGAGCTACAGGGTAGGCAGCTCAACTTCGGCCTGGCATCGGAACGAAGCGATCACCCGCAAGATAACCGAGGGTGTAACAGGAGGAAAGTATTCACACGAGTATATTCGCTGAATTCGAAGTATTCTTTCGTTTGACTCATTGACTCCATTGACTCCATTCGGGAGCTGGGGCGCAACGTGGTAAGACCCATCTTCGTCCGTTCATAGACCATCTCCGAATCCGCAGCCCCATGAGGCTTCACCAACACGAGATCCATTCGCAAAGCTTTTCGTAACCGAAATGGGTCGGGAATTGCATCCAAAGTGTTCAATTGAGTTCCAGCCGACTTCGGCCGATATTCCACAAAGTTACAGCCACCTGGCCCCAAGTCCGAAGCCTACTCCTTCGTGACACAAACTGACCTCATGCTTCAATCGCTAGTCGGGCGATGGGAAGCCGTTCCAACTACACCTCCACGATCATTAGGTTGGGGAGACCCTGATTCTAGTCCCATCTTGCTCTCCCACCTCAAATCGGGCAACAATCAGGCGCCCTCCTCTCCCAAAAAGCGAACTTCCCAGAGAGCGAGGAGCCGAAACTCTAAATCACTGTCCGCCCATTGATCCAAATCTGGGAGTTGGAGGGTGTCCTCTGGAGATGAAGTAAAGACCTGGTGGGAGGGATCGAGAACATGGATCAAGGCTAGTGAAAAGGTAGTCGCTTTTTTGGTCCAGCGCCACAACTGAGCTCTCCTGCAGGCAGAGTCGTCACTTGACTTTTTACTTTGCCTAACGCTGCACGATTAGCACCACTATGTGATGTGAGCTCACTTTTTGGAGAAGGCGACAGGCCGAGCCCAGTTGCTTGGGCCTGGGTGGCTCGAGCTGCGCAAGAATGTGGTCATACCCGGACGACATTCTCCGTCAAAAGTAAGATCCCGATTGAGATGTGATCAGTCGAATCAGAACAATGAGCGGCGTTAACCAATTGAATCCGTACGATGGTTGCTTTTCCCAAGACTATGGGAAACCTGCATACACCTGACAAGTCTAAGTGAATGTCAGCCACAGCTGGGGGAGATGTCTCAGCGCACGGTGAGCTCGGCTCGTCGGAACTTGCTTGTCAGTCAAATGCCAGGACGAACTTTCGGAATATGAATCCGGTGGGGTGAGTCGGGCTAAAAGAATTTCTAGTCGTGACATGGAATAGCAGAGGTCATTTCCTGGGGTTGAGTCAATAGATGTCGGAGAATTAGCAGAGCACGGACTCGACGAGACTCTGAGAACAGGGTGCGCCAACAAAGTCAGCCCATCTCATTCGGGCAGTCCGTCACCTCACCCGCTGATCCCATTTGGAAGACCAGATTCGCACCAAGCGCCTCGTTCCCGAAAAAGCAACGCTCGAATCTGGACCTGAAGATCTCGCGCGAAGACGGCGTTAAACTCACGGTACACACGGCAACAGAACATGACCTGATTGGGAGTCGTCTCTGCCGTGGACGGTGGTGGCTGTGAAACGGTCTGTTTTGGCGGTTCCAGCCCCAAGCGCCCCAAGACGACGAACCGGTCAGTGGCCTCGACTTTTGACTTTGCACTTACAACATACACTGCGAGGCTCAATGGGGTCTAGCCACCGATGAAGCCGGACCTACCGCAGCCTCTGGCCCAGCGTCTCAATACGAATGGGGAAACCTCTCACCCAACGAGCTGGGCCCTAAGAGGCGTTGGAGCTAGTGGCAGACTCCTATTTGAGCTGGTCCAGGTCGTCGGGTTTGGTGGTGAGGCTAGATCGGCGACCATGTTATGAGGTACGGAGTACCCATGTACTGCTATCCAAGGGTCCATCCAGCTCCAGCCTGTAGTGAACGATGCTCAGCAGAACTGGCTGTGTCCCAGCCCTAACCGTGTTAGTGAAGGCACAGACCCGTTCATTCGGGAGAACCTGAGCCTCGATCGCCAAGAGATCCCGGCTCAGGAGGATGCCGAAGGAAAAGCCAGAAGCCACGAGGATGGAAGGCGTCCATCATCATTACCACCATCTGAAGATATGCTTGGCTATGACCGGTTTGGGTCAGCAAATAGTTCTTGACTCGAAGTGTGATGCCACCTGTTAGTTCAAGCTTGATCACGACTCTCACCACCAATTTCTCCGTAGAGAGTAGTCAAAGTGGTCTGCTCTCATGTCGAAAGAGTTCGATAGAGCGAGTCTAAACACCCCGGTCCAAAGGACAGGCCAGCACCGGCGGTGCTTAGAACCTTGCCAGATTTGGATGTGTGCTCTCAGCCCTAGGTCGAGGCCTGTTGGCGAGCACATCCTTCCCAATACACATCGGGGCCCTGAGAATTCAATAGAAACACGCCCAGAATGCGGGCTTACCAGGAGAGTGATCCGAGCGGACCCTGTGCCTAGATTCTCTCTTGACTTCGAGGCTTTCGCACCAAGCCTGATTCAAGCTTGTGAGCTTGTTGTCTTCACCGACCTGTCACTCTGACCCTGGTCGAGGCGTTCGGAGCCGAGCGAGCTGAGATGAGGGCTCAACATGAGGCGTAAGAGTTATCAGACCGTCCGAGAGGAAGCGGTAAGCGCGAGGTCTAGTTCCAATAGAACGTCCACAGAGAGGTGATCCTGGCTTTCATCCTGGGTCTTGGTAGGCAGAGCGCGTGTGATATAGCTCACAGGCTGCAACAGCACACCCCAGATTTCGGCTGCACGTCTCCGTAACAGAGACCCTAGCAAGGCTCACTCGTTGAGCCCCTGTACCATATCCAGTCTCGATCCCCAACTTTCACCGCTTCTCACCTCTCTCATTCTTCCCATCCCCTGTCAAACAAAGTCCTTCGAGGCATGGGATTTTGAACCATGAAGGCCATATCGCTGGTGTTGGCGACACTCCTCGCCGCCAGCTCTCTTACTGTACAGGCTTTCCCCAGCCGACCCAACGACGTCGGTAGAGTTGAAACCGCAGAAGGGGTCGTCTCTGTACTTGACACTCGACGTCACGACACCCGAGATGAATATGAAGCTGCAGGGCTAGCCAGCGCTCATCACTTGGTTGAACGTGGACCCGGGCCTGATCCGAACCCCGGTACCTGCCCTGCGGGTACAGGAGGCGGCCAATGCAAAGCATGTCCATCGGGCGAGTACAATGATGGCACTAAAAAGGAGTGCTCGACGTGCGGCAACGGAGCAGTGCCTGCTGCCGATAAGAAGAGCTGCCAGCCCTGCGGTATCGGAACATACGCGAGGGACGGTGCAAGCTCATGTACCAACTGCGATGCTGGCAAGTCTTCGCCAGCAAACTCCGGCAGCTGCACTGCTTGCGACGCAGGAAAGTACTCCGTGAGCGGCGGCCCGTGCCAGGCTTGTGCTGCCGGAACATACTCTTCATCTTCCGGTTCTAGTACGTGCCAGTCATGCCAGACTGGCCAATTCTCCAGTGCTGGAGCCACTGGCTGCACCAGTTGCCCGGCCGGGACGTATCAGGGAAGTATCGGACAGTCAGGTTGTATCGACTGCCCAGCCGGCAAATTCAGGGCAACTCCTGGAGCTGCCCAGTGCGACAACTGTAACGGCGGTACATATTCTACTGGCGGCGCCAAATCATGTACGGCCTGTGCCCCTGGCATGATATCGGAAACTCAGGCGAGCTCATGCAGCTATTGTCCTCCAGGAAAGGGAGCAGCTCAGGACCAGAGAACCTGCCAGCCATGCCAGGCTGGGCAGGCTAGCGACGGTACTAAGCCCTGCTCTGCTTGTCCTCAGGGCTCATTCTCGTCCTCCGCCCAGGCGCAGCAGTGCACATCTTGCACAGCTGGGACATTCGCATCCGGTACTGGCAGCCAAACATGCAGTCAATGCCAGCCAGGACAGTACTCGGATGCTGGCGCTTCAGCTTGCAAGCCTTGCGCGGACGGCCAAATCTCGACGACTTCTGGCAGTGGGTCATGTACCAATTGTCCTGCAGGCTGGTACTCGTCGTCTAAGACGGCGTGCACCAAGTGCACAGCAAACCAATATGCCCCGGCTGGGTCTTCCTCATGTTTCAACTGTCCCGCAGGTCAGCGACAGAACTCGGCCGGTGATGGCTGCATTGGTTGCCCAGCTGGCTCCTTTGCTACTGGCAACGCCAACACTCCATGTGCTCCTTGTTCGGCCGGTACCTCATCTCCTGGTGGCACGACGAGCTGTACCCCGTGCCCTGCGGGTTCTTTCTCGGACCAAGGCTCATCCACCTGCACGCCATGTGCCGCAGGCAAGTACTCTGACCCTGGGGCCAGCTCCTGCACCCCCTGTGCTATTGGCTTCTACTCGGATAGCGGGAAGCAGCGCTGTACAGCTTGTCCTCCTGGATCACAAGCACCTCAATCTGGCTCAGCGTCGTGCACAACATGTCCTGACGGCCAGACCTCCAATGGTGGTGCTTCAGGTTGCCAGAACTGTCAAGCAGGCCAGTTCTCAACAGGAGGAGGCGCCTGCAGCCCTTGTCCAAAGGGTTCTGCATCGTCAAATCCGGGTTCAGCCACCTGCCAGCCCTGTGAGAAAGGAAAGTTCCAAAACCAGGTTGGTCAGACTCAATGCAATTCTTGCCCAGCTGGCAAGTTCTCGGCCTCCGCCGGTGCTCAATCCTGCGACGACTGCCCCGAGAACCGCGTTTCTTTTGGCAGCGCCTATGTCTGCACACAATGTGGGGTCGGCTCACAGCCAAAGCAAAGCAAGGACGGCTGCACACCGTGTGCTGGCGGGACATTCAGCGACGGGTCCGGTCCTTGCGCTCCTTGCCCGGCTGGAAAGTTCTCAGCTCCAGGCGCTATGACGTGTAGCAACTGCGATCCCGGATCCATCCCCAACCGCAATGCTGATGGCTGTGAGGCTTGTGGAGATGGCTCGTATGCTGTTTCTGGTGCCACCACCTGCACAACTTGCGGGCCGGGTAAGGTCCCAAATCTCCAGAAGAATGGCTGCATCTCGTGTGGTCCAGGCAAGTTTGCCCCTGCTGGCTCAAACACCTGCTCCGCCTGTCCCGCGGGCACGTATGCTCAGCCTGGCTCTGGGGCTTGCTCTACTTGTGGCGACGGCAATATTCCTAGTGATGACAAGAGCGGTTGCAAACCTTGTGACCAAGGCAAAGTGGCTGCCGATGGCGCCTCGTCCTGTTCGTCGTGCACTGCAGGGCAGCAGCCAAACTCTCATAACAGCGGATGTGAGGACTGCACTGGCTCACTGGTCAGCTCCGGCTCACAGAACTGCTACGCTTGCAACATCGATCAGCAGCCCAAGGCAGGCAGAGATGGGTGTGACGACTGTCCAAATGAGGAGGTTAGCGATGGCACCAAGAACTGCGCAAATTGCGATGGCGGCAGCGAACCAAAGACCGACCATAGCGGATGCAAACCGTGCACTGACAACAAAGTCAGCAATGGCATCAAACCCTGTGACTTCTGTCAGCCAGGCCAGGAGCCAAATAACGGCAACACTGGCTGCAATCCGTGCCCGAATGGCTACTACAGCAACGGTAAAACTGCCTGTGCCGTGTGTCCCGATGGTTCAGAGGCTCTGAATGATGGCAGAAGCTGTATCCCGTGTCCTTCCAACAAAGTGAGCACCAACGGCGCTCAATGTTCTACATGTGATGCTGGCAAGGCGCCAAACGGCCATCTGTCATCATGCGAGAGCTGCGAGGCTGGCAAGTTTGCCCTCGCAGGCGCCGATGAGTGCTCCGACTGCGCTGGCGGCTCGTACTCATCGGCACCAGGTTCGGCATCTTGCCAGCCTTGTGCGAAGGGCACCTACTCCGGTGGCGGCGCATCCCAATGCACCCAATGTCCAGCAGGCAAGTTCAGTGACGCGGAAGGTTCAAGTTCCTGCAACGATTGCGGGAGTGGAACGATTCCCAAGAGTGACCACAGCAGTTGTGAAGCTTGCGGCCCTGGCCAGTTTGCAGCCAGTGGCGCCTCTGGTTGTGCCGATTGCCCTAAGGGTTCATTTCCTGACAACGGCAAGGCTGAGTGTTCCCAGTGCCCTGCTGGCAAGTATTCGGCCGGTGGCTCAGATACCTGTACCACGTGTCCCGCTGGAACCGTCTCTGAACAGTCTGGAGCAGAATCCTGCAGCCCTTGCGATGCAGGCAAAACTCCCAACGGTGACAAAAACGAATGCGGTCAGTGCGCTGCTGGTCAAGTTTCAGGACGTGGTGATCCCAGTTGCCACGACTGTCCCCCCGGCCAGAAGCCCAAGGCTGGGCAGGCTGAATGCGAGAACTGTCCAGCAGGATCATACACTTCCCTCAGTGGCCAGGCTTCCTGTCAGCAGTGCGACAAGGGCAGCGTGCCAAATGAACACCAGACTGGGTGCACCACTTGCGGTGCCGGAAAGGTAGCCGCTCAAGGCGAGGCCCAATGCACAACATGCCCAGCTGGCACGCGACCCAACAGCGACAGAACGGCCTGTGAAGATTGTCCAGCGGGCCAGATCTCTCTCGGTGGCGTAGACACTTGCACTGCGTGTGATTCCGGATCGGTTCCCAACAACGACAAGGACACATGTGGTGCTTGCACTTCAGGTTCCGTTGCTGCAATTGGAGCATCTGAATGCACTGCTTGTACTGTTGGATTCGCCCCTAACGACTCCAAGAGCGCCTGCCAGGTCTGCTCAACCGGCCAGGTTGCCGCACTTGGCGCAGCATCTTGCACGACTTGCGCCGCCGGATCCGCGCCCAACGGAGACAAGAGCGCCTGCCAGGAATGTGCAGCTGGTACCTTTTCCATCGGAGGGGTCGACATTTGCGCAACTTGCCCAGCAGGCCAGTTCTCTGGACGAGGCTCAACGAGCTGCACCAAATGCGGTGCAGGGTCTATCCCCAATGCTCAAGGCAGCGGCTGTGATGACTGCAAAGTTGGCGAAGTTGCCGCTAGTGGAGCTGCCTCCTGCAGCACTTGTACGACAGGACAGGCTCCGAATCTCGATCAGAGTGCATGTGTCACCTGCGAAGGCGGAACGTACAGTGCTCTCGAGGGTTGCCTCAAGTGTGCTGCTGGTCTTATCTCAGGGAGTGGTGCTGACAGCTGTACAACTTGCCCTGCTGGATCCCAGCCCAACACAGGCCAGACTGCCTGTGATACTTGCTCTGCGGGCACTTTCAACCCTGGAACAAACCCCTCTGGTGGCTCATGCTCACCTTGTCCTGAGGGCGAGTACTCCACGGCTGGAGCCGAAAGCTGCAGCAAATGTACCTCCGGGTCTGTCCCCAACGATGCCCAAGATGGTTGTAAGCAGTGCGGAGAAGGCCAGGTTGCAAACGAGGGTGATAAAACCTGCACCACTTGTACTGGTGGTACGGCACCGGATGATGGGAATGCATCTTGCAAGCCCTGCCCAGCTAATCAGGTCAGTGATGGCAAGGAGGCTTGCCATTTCTGTACCGCTGGCTCTGCGGCAAACGAGGACCAGACTGCTTGCGAGCATTGTCAAAGTGGTCTACAGAGCGATGGTAAGACCCCTTGCGGTGGCTGTGACGCTGGTCACCAACCCTTGAACGACGGCACCGGCTGTGAGGCCTGCTCCGAGCACAAGGTCAGCGACGGAAGTGGACGCTGTGCTCCTTGCAAAGCAGACGAGCAGCCCAGCGGAAATCGTGACCGTTGCGATGCCTGTCCCCCCGGAGAAGTCAGCGACGGGACTGGTTGTGCACAGTGCTCTGCTGGCCATGAGCCTAACGATCAGGAAAGCGGGTGTAATCCTTGTGATTCAGGCAAGATCAGTAATGGCATCAGCAAATGCGAGTCGTGTCCCGCAGGCTCCTTTGCCAACGACAATCAAGATGGCTGCCAGCGATGTGACGCAAACAAAGTCAGTGATGGAGATGGTACCGCTTGTCATACATGTTCGCCAGGCAGCGCGGCCTCTGAAGATCAGAAGACCTGCGTGCACTGTCCCGAGAAGAAGCAGAGCGACGGCACGCAGCCTTGCGCATATTGTCCAGCTGGCAAGCAAGCCAAGGACGACCATACAGGCTGCGAGGACTGCTCGGCTGGCCAATACATGCCCGTGGGAAGCCAAACTTGTTCGCCTTGTCCGGCTGGCAAATACTCAAGCGGTACTGGCTCAACGGAATGTCAAACATGCGCTGCTGGTCAGGTCGCTGCCCCTGGATCGACAAGCTGCACAACCTGCTCCGGTGGAAAGATTCCTAATGGTGACAAGTCAAGCTGCCAAGACTGTGATGCTGGAAAGGTCGTTCTCCCAGGCGCCGCGACTTGCACATCCTGTGATCCTGGCACAATCCCGAATAAGGACAAGAATGGCTGCGACATCTGTTCGGAGGGCCAGATCGCTGCCCCCGGAGCCACGACATGCACCACATGCGGTCCAGGCACCTCACCAAACCAGCTGAAGACTGCTTGCGACCAATGCCAAGCCGGTCAAGTGAGCGATGGCAAGCATCCTTGCACCCCCTGTGCCAAGGGCAGCGCTCCCAATGCGCAAAAGACGGCTTGCGACACGTGTACCGACGGCAAAGTGAGTGACGGCAAGACGCCATGCATTGCTTGTTCAGCTGGTCAGCAACCTAAGGACGATAAAAGCGGCTGTGAGACTTGCCCGCAAGGCCAATACAGCGATGGTACGAAGAAGTGCGCTGCTTGCCCTACTGGGTCATACCTGAAGCCCGGGGGCAATGGCTGCAAGCCTTGCGACGCAGGATCCTACAGTGACGGAACATTCGCTTGTCGTCCGTGCCCCGGCGGGGAGTTCTCAGCCGCCGGTGCCACGTCTTGCACCAAATGCGCTCCGAATCAAGTTGCCCTCCCTGGCTCATCAACCTGCAAGGGATGTCAACCTGGCCAGGAGCCCAACCATGATAGCAACACCTGCACTCCCTGCAAGACTGGGCAAGCTGGTGACGGAACAAGAGGCTGCGCACCCTGTCCAGCTGGCCAGAAGCCGAAGCCTGGCAAGGACGGTTGTGATAAATGTCCACCAGGTCAAGTCTCCGCTACGGGTGACGGTGCGTGCCATGACTGTCCGGCGGGCAAGCCGGCCAACGCGGGACAAACTGATTGCGTTGCCTGTGATGCTGGCCAGTTCAGCGATGGTAAATCTCCTTGCAAGCCATGCAATAAAGGAACCTACTCAGAGAGCGGTGCGGTGACATGCCCCAAGTGCTCAACAGGTACATTCAGTGACGGTACAGCTCCTTGCAAAGCCTGCCCTGCTGGATCGTTCGTCAAGAGCGATCAAAGTGGCTGTGACTCGTGCCCAGCGGGTAAGGTCAGCGACGGAACTACGCCTTGCCGCAGCTGCCCTATGGGTTCCCAGCCTAATCAAGCCAAGTCGGACTGCGAGGCTTGTCCGACTGGTCAGGTTGGCGATGGTACCAAGTGCCGCGCTTGTGGCAAGGGTCAATCTCCTAAAGGCGACAAGAGCGGTTGTAACGACTGCATGCCGGGTCAGATCAGTGACGGTACTGGTTCCTGCTCATTCTGTCCTCCCGGTAAATCTCCCAAGGGTGACAAGAGTGGCTGCGAATCCTGCCCTGCCGGCAAGGTCAGCGACGGAAAGTCCCCTTGCACCTCGTGCGACAAAGGTTCCGCACCGAAAGCTGACTCCAGCGGCTGTGAGCCTTGCACTGGTGGCAAAGTCAGCGACGGCACCTCTTGTATTTCCTGTCCCCCAGGCAAGAAACCCAAGAAGGACAATAGCGGCTGTGAGGATTGCCCGCCTGGACAAGTCCTTGATGGCTCAGGTGGTTGTAAGGCTTGCGATCCCGGTTCTGAGCCGAAGCTCGATCGAAGTGGCTGCACTCCTTGCGGAACTGGCAAAGTCAGCGATGGAACCAAGGCTTGTTCACCTTGCGATGCTGGTAAAGCGCCCAATAAGGATAAAAATGCATGCACTCCTTGCACTGGTGGCCAAGTCAGCACAGGGGACAGCTGCAGCACTTGCACAGGAGGGCATCAACCCAAGGCGGACAAGAGCGGCTGTGAGCCGTGCCCTGCTGGTACAGTTGGTGATGGCTCCGGAACCTGCCACAAGTGTGAAAAGCGTCAACAGCCACGAGCTGACGGAAGCGGCTGCGACGATTGTGAGCCCGGAAAGGTCAGCGACGGCTCAGGCTCTTGCGCCACTTGTCCTGCGGGCAAGCATAGCAAGCCTGACCAAAGCGGTTGTGACGATTGTCCCCCTGGCGAGGTGAGCAATGGCATCAGCCCCTGCGGTCCTTGTCTGCCTGGTCAATTTGCGAAAGATGATCATAGTGGCTGTAATCGCTGCGCAGATGGCCTTGTCAGTGATGGAAAGAGCCCTTGTCACCCGTGTGAAGCGGGCAACCAACCCAAAGACGACAAGAGCGGTTGCGACAAGTGCCCGCCTGGTAGGGTGAGCGACGGTAGGTCGTCTTGTTCCCCTTGCCAAAAGGGAGAGGCACCCAAGCTAGGCTCCGACGCCTGCTTGCCTTGCGGCGAGCATCAAGTTAGTGATGGCACCGCCTGCAAGACTTGCGCAGCTGGTCAAGAGCCTCTGGACGACAAGAGTGGGTGCCAAGATTGCGAGGCTGGTTTCGTGAGCGATGGCGCTGGTGCTTGTCACCAATGCGAGCCTGGCTCAGCTCCTCATTTAAATAAGAAGGAGTGTCAACCCTGTCCTGAAGGCACCTTCAGCGACGGTACCAGCTCTTGTACGTCTTGCCCGGCTGGAAAGCGGCCGAAGGACGACAAGAGCGCCTGCGAAGACTGTCCGAACGGAGGGGTTGGCGATGGAAAGAGTTGTTCCCAATGCCGCCCTGGGCAAAAGCCAAAGGACGACAAGACCGGGTGCGACATGTGTCCTGAAGGTTCTGTCGGCGACGGCAAGACATGCTCAACTTGCCAGACCGGCCAGAAGCCCAACGACGACAATACTGGCTGCGATGATTGCCAGGAGGGTCAAATCTCAGACGGCTCGAGCTGTTCCAGCTGTCCACCTGGAAAGAAGCCGAAATCTGACAAAAAGGGGTGCGAGGATTGTGGAAGTGGCCAGGTCGGTGACGGCAAATCTTGTCATAGCTGCCAGCCTGGACAGAAGCCCAATAAGGAACACACTAGCTGTGACGACTGTCCAAACGGGCAACTTGGCGATGGAACTGACTGTCACAGCTGCACCCCTGGAGAGAAACCCAAGGATGATAACACTGGCTGTCAACAGTGTCCACAGGGCCAGGTCGGAGACGGAACAAGCTGCTCGTCCTGCACTGGAAGGCAAGTTCCCAAGGACGACAAGTCTGGCTGCAAGGACTGCCCATCGGGTAGCGTCCCCAAGGGCGACGGAACATGCGAAGACTGCGGCACAGGCCAAGTACCCAACGAGGATGGCACAGCCTGTATCCCAGACTGTGGTACTCACGCCAAGTTCGACTCCAAGGACGGATGCATGTGCGATGCCCCTGGCGCTCACTATAATGGTGACCAAACTTGCAGCTGTCCTGACGAAGGTGCGGCTCTTGGCCAAAATGGCAACTCCTGTGTCTGCTCCCATCCTCAAGGCTCGGAATGGACAAAGGACAAGGACACTGGCAAATACTCATGCACCTGTCCCGAAGGACAGACGAAGAAGAATGGTGTTTGTTCAGGCCCGCCGACATGTGGTGAGAACGCCATCGACGATGGCAAGGGTGGTTGTAGCTGCACGGCCCCTGGCGCGTCTTTCCACGAAAACGACCAGTCCTGCACGTGCCCCGAAGGAGCTTCACTCAGCGAGGATGGCACTGAATGTCATTGCAACACTCCCACAGACTCCGAGTTCACCGAAGGCGATGCTGGCAAATACTCTTGCACTTGTCCAAGGGAGAAGCCAAAGTCTGAGAATGGTGCGTGCGTGCCTGGCCCCGTCACTTGTGGAAAGGACGCCACCGCAGACGGTAATGACTGCAACTGCAAAGCCCCTGGGGCTTCGTACCACTCTGTTGATCAGACTTGCACTTGTCCCGAGGGATCCTCACTAAGCGAGGACGGACTGGAGTGCCAATGCCACACACCGAAGGACTCCGTGCTTATGGGAAACAAAGACTTCACGTGGACCTGCGAATGTGCAGGTGACAAACCAGTCCTCAGCGGGGGTGTTTGCAAGCCTGAGCCTACCAACTGTGGCGCCAATGGCAAGGCAGACGACAAGGGCGATTGCGGTTGCAAGGCCACGGGAGCCACCTACCATGAAGACCAATCTTGCACTTGTGGCCATGGTGCTACTCTGAGCGAGGACGGTGAAAGCTGTGAGTGCAGCGCCCCAACGGGCTCCGAATGGATGAAAGATCCCAAGGGCAATGGATATCTTTGCGCTTGTCCGGCGGACAAGCCACTCAAAGATGGTGTTTGTGGAGGAACTCCTAACGAGTGCGGCCCCAATGCAAGCTCAGACAACGAGAGCGATAAGTGCCAGTGCTTCGCCCCTGGGGCCACCTTCAGCAGTAGTGGTAACTCTTGCACATGCGGCCCTGGTGCGAAGCTCAGCCAAGATGGCAAACACTGCGAGTGTTCAACTCCTACTGGCTCCTCCTGGACCAGCGACAAGGATGGAAAGTACTCGTGCGCCTGCTCCCCTGGTGAAACAGTGAAGAACGGCGTCTGCGATGGCACACCCGACTGCGGCGACTATGCCAATGCCAACGATGCCGGGACCTGCATCTGCAACGCACCTGGAGCCACCTTCTCAGACAACAAGGCGTGTGACTGCGGCCCTGGTGCTACACTGAGTCGTGACGGCAAAAGCTGCGTGTGTTCCAATCCAACTGGTTCCTCCTGGACAAAAGACAAGGACGGCAAGTATTCATGCGGTTGCCCCGATGGCCAGAAGGTCAAGGATGGAGCCTGTGAAGCCGCTCCTGACTGTGGCAAGGATGCTGTGGACAACGGACATGGCAAATGTGAATGCCATGCCCCTGGCGCGACTTTCGAATCAGACAAGTCATGCTCCTGCGGCCCCGGTGCTGCTCTTAGTGAAGATGGCAAGTCATGCCAGTGCACTGCTCCCACCAACTCCATCTGGACGAAGGGGAAGAACGGCAAGTATTCGTGCAGCTGCCCCTCAGGACAGTCTCCCAAGAATGGTGCTTGCACCAGTCAACCCCCAAGCTGCGGCAGCGATGCTACCCCAAACGAGTACGGCACGTGTACTTGCAAGGCACCTGGAGCAACATTCGGCTCAGGCAAGACCTGTACCTGTGATGGTGACGCGTCGCTGAGCAGGGACGGCAAATCATGTGTGTGTTCCGCAGCTGGCGCTTCCTGGACCAAGGATAAGGCTGGCAAGTATGGATGTGTCTGCTCCAATGGCCAAAAGCCGAAGAATGGTGTTTGCCCCAGTCCAACTCCTGACTGTGGTCGCTCGGCCACGCCTGATTCGAAAGGCAACTGTGTCTGTAAAGCTCCCGGTGCTGCCTTCAAGAACGACAAGACATGCAGCTGTGGTTCCGACGCTTCCCTCAGTTCCGATGGCAAGTCATGTGTCTGCACTGTCACTGGTACAAAGTGGACCAAGAACTCTTACGGGCAGTATTCTTGCGTCTGCCCTGATGGACAGAAGCTTAAGAATGGCCATTGTGTGACGCCGGGGCCTGACTGTGGTCGCGATGCAACCAATCAGGACGGACAGTGCGTGTGCAAGGCCCCAGGGGCCACCTTCAAGAACGATAAGAGCTGTGGTTGTGGCCGTGATGCTTCACTCAGCAGCGATGGCAAGAAATGTGTCTGCTCAGCCAAGGGCGCAAACTGGACCAAGAACTCCTACGGACAGTACTCATGCGCCTGTCCTTCCGGTCAAACCGTGAAGAACGGTGTTTGCACGAAGCCAGAGCCTACGTGCGGCCGCGGTGCAACAAAACAGAATGGATTATGCGCATGCAAGGCTCCTGGAGCCACTCTCAGCAAATACGACCAATCTTGCAGCTGCGGACCCAAAGCTTCATTGAGCCAGGACGGCTCCAAGTGCCAGTGCTCGACCAAGGGCGCCTCGTGGACCAAGGCAAGCAACGGCGGATACTCATGTCAGTGTCCGTCAGGACAGACTGAGCGCAACGGCGTCTGTCAACCCAATGCGCCTTCTTGTGGCCGATACGCCTCCGCAACATACGGCAGCGGCTGTGAATGCAAGGCCGAGGGCGCAACTTTCCGCACCTCGGACAAGTCTTGCAGCTGCGGACCCAACGCCAGCCTCTCGAGCTCCGGCGATGCCTGTGTTTGCGACGCTACCGGCGCCAAATGGACTTACGGCAGCAGCGGAAAGTACTCTTGTCAATGTCCCAACGGCCACTCTCCTGTCAACGGCAGCTGTGAGCCCGACTGCGGTGCTCAGGCCAAGTACAAATCCGGCGGATACGGCCCTGGCACATGTGTCTGCAACAACTCCAATCTTGTGTACAACTCCAGCCGCAAGACCTGTGACTGCGGATCCGACGCTACGCTCGATTCCAGGGGCTCTGGCTGTATCTGCAAGAAGAGCGGTATGCTGTGGGGTGCCGTCAGTCACACATGTGCTTGCCCCAAGGGCATGCAATACAAGGGCAACAAGTGCCAGAAGGCGACGTACGGCGATTGATCATGAGATGATGGACACGAGAGATGATGAACCGGTTTCTTATGTTTTGTTTCGACCCGGCCGAAGCGGGTATATAATGCCGACCTAGGCAGCTGGCCTGGCGTATTTCTGTTTGGGTCTGACATTATCTGGAAGTTGGGTCTGTAAATGTTTCTTTTCTTTTCTTTCTTTGTATGTATTGCCTGATATATCAGAGTTCCAAGGTCGCGTTTCCAATCTACCTTGTTTATGCTGAAAACATCACGTGCCTCAGTAAGGTAGCCACTGTCGCTTGTGGCTGATGCCGCAGCGCCACATGGGGGAAGGCTTCTCGTAGCTGTGACAAGCTCACTGTCTGGATAGCTGAAAATGATGCTTGGAGTTATATCGTCATATTTTCCACTGATTTTGTTCGTATCTTGCTATTGCTCGTGAACCTCGCTCAAATCACGACGTGTTGTTATCCTCTACCTCCCATAATGTGTATGAAGCAGGTACCCTTATCGGAGAACGTGATTGCACTCTCAAAGCTTGTGTCATTCCCAGTTCAATAGCACTGCCCAAAATGATGTCCATCTCCGCCGTTGAGATTGCCACAGCAATCCCCCGACCTTCACGTGCCTGCCTTATCTATTGGTGATTATTACGCCATTGTATCCACAAGCATCGAGATGCGAGTCTGTGCCGTCGCCGTACTGATCAGTATTGCCCACAAAGTTCGGCAAATCGTAGACATTTTCAAAGTCGTTTTGAGGGAAAGACTTGAAGTTTGCTGTAAGAAGCACAAACTACGGGCTGAGGGAAGCAAACAATGTCGGGGGTGATGGAGATGTAGAAGTCTGCAGCTGCCAAAAGAAGGGATGACAGCCAAGGCTTCGGGCTCAGAATATTTAAAAAATGTATTGACCACACCGGGCCCTGCGTAGCTGAGAACAGCAACACTCCAATAATTTACAAATGCGAATATGTTCCTCGGACTGTGCTGATGGTGCTCAACGATACTTGATATTTCCAAAGTACGACGAAAGGTAGCGCCAATGCATGTCGGGTGCGTTCCCTGTATGAGACGGTCGGCTCAATGTAGTGCCGGTCCCGAACACCACTGTGGCTGTCCCTAGGCATCGCGTCCCCTGGTCTGAGTGCCTCGAAAAAGTTGTCTCGACGGATGATCCGAAGCGCAGCGTCTATCAAAACGATCGCAACGACAACCTTCCCCGGCGCCCCGACTGCTCTACCCGCTCTCGCCGGCCTGCCTCACCATACGGTGCATTCAGTCCTTCTCGTATACTCATCTGACACGCTTTTCGATCACAATGTTTCGCCCGCGCTTAAGAGCGCCGAGACTGGCCACCAGCCTTGGGCTGCGTGCCACGGTCAATGCCAGGAGATGCATTCACTCTGTTCCTGAGCTCAAGCACGACTTCTCTGAGGGTGTCCCTGACCTTATGAGCCCGGCTGGTTTCCAGATCGCTTGGACCGACTACCAGGGACTGGTCATCGAGAAGCTTAATGCGTTGACAGCTGGTAGGACAGCCCTCCAGACATACCGATAATCTGCACAATGATTAGACTGACACGAGACCCGTCGCAGGCTCCGAGCTCGAGGATAAAGACTCCAAGACTATATCCATCATGACCGCCCGCGAACCCTCTCAAGCCCCCATCTTCAACTACGCCTCTATGGCCCACAACAACCACTTCTTCTTCCAAGGCCTCGCCCCTGGCGGCACCCCCATGCCTGAGGCCCTCCGCTCAGACCTCGAGTCCAGCTTCACGTCCCTCGAGACACTCCGACGCGAGCTTGTCGTCACAGCCTCCGCCATGTTCGGCCCCGGCTTCGTCTGGCTCGTCAAGACTGCTCCACACGAGTACAAAGTCCTGAGCACCTACCTCGCGGGCAGCCCATACCCCGGTGCGCACTGGCGTAGACAGGGAAGCGATATGAACACCCTTGGGAACCAGGGCTCGGCGAGTGAATACTACCGCAACAGAGTCGAGGCGAGGAGGATGAACACGAACGACCTGCCACCAGGTGGTATCGCCTTGGAGCCTGTGTTGTGCCTGAACACCTGGGAGCATGCGTGGTTGCTGGATTGGGGTGTCGGACGTGAGGGACACGGTGGAAAGGCGGCCTATGCTGAGGCATGGTGGGAGCAGATCGACTGGAAGCAGGTGGCTCAACGGGCGGGCATCAGTGAGCAGCCTCAGCCCACTGCCGCAGCTGACTCGGCATAGGTCAAGGGGTTTCGAATGAAGAGTTGGGTGATATGTACGGATCATGCGCCATGTAGGCACTGCTGGGAATGAACTTCCTAACCTTGTATGATTATCCGCCAAACGGCTGGCAGCATATAGAGAGACAGAATGTACAACATTTGTAATCAGGCGATTATACCCCTTGCGAAGCCATACTGGTGTCAGGCATCCTTTCAAACGACATGCTCCGATATCCCTTGTCTGCTCCAGGGCGATGGACACCCAAGGGCGCTTTTCAGCTCGAGTCAACTTGCGTTGTCAAGAGCCCAAGTTGCGAACATCTACATTCACATCCAAGGACACAAAGGTTCAATCAGCATAGAAGGCATATTGAGTGGCCTATCCTAAGAATGCAAAAAATGGTATCCAAAATCCATATCCGTGAGGGAGAGTATAGAACGTAAAACAACTAACACCGTTTGGTATGACACAAAACAGACGCGGGCGTCGAAGCAGATGTTGCCTCAAAGCCGAAAAGATACAAAGAGTGATGATGGGGCAATTATTTGAGTGAACGTGATTAGAAAGCTCCGTTTCCAAGCAGCCTGCAACGAACCGGACAATCTCAGCAGGCATCCCGAATTGCTAAGCGAGCAAGACATTAGATCATGTTGCCGTTGCGGCTGATCTCAAACCCTTCACCTTTCTGCTTCATGGCCTTCGCGAGCATGAGCTCTCGCATCCAGTCAATGCGTTCATCACGGTTCTTCACCGCGAAGTGATGGGTCTTGCCAGTTCCATTGACGCCTTCGACGGGGGCAGTGCCTCCGGGCAGTGTGCTTTCACGCTTGCGAAGACGAGCACCATTCTTGTCCTGAGGGATGAGCTGGAATGCAAATGCTCCAACCGTGTCGGACTTGTCCTTTCCAGAGGTGATGTGAACGGCTCGGAATGCCGCCGATAGCTTGGAGGTAGAGGCGATGCTGGAGCAGGCAATAGCATAATCGTCAATATCCACGTATTCCAATGTGCGATCGCGCCGCTGGCTGTCTTTGTGCATGTTGAGACGGGTGCCCTTGAGAGTGAAATATCCGTCTTGCCATTCGGTACGAAGCATGCGCTGCTTCCGCTTCTTCATCGGACCCTCGTAGCTAACACCATCCGCAGCAATCGCATCCACATTGGAGCTCATGGGACCAATCTTCTCCCAATGGTTCCTCTCCACGGACGTCCATGGGTAGTTGGGTCGTGGTGGAGCCTGGAGAGGTTGGGTTGGCCTGGGAGGTCGCGGAGGCGAGACTGCGGCCACCGGCGCTGGAGCAGGTGTTTGAGTTGCCACACGAACTGGCTTGTTCTCGTCCAGAGCTGGCAAGACAGGGAAGGAAGGTCGACGAGCAGAGGCACGCGACTGCGTGCGGGGGATATTATGGCGTGACGGTGAGGTCTGGTAACTCATATCCGGAGGAACTGACTGAGAGAAGTCGCGGGCGACTGGTCCAAGCGGGACAGCTGTCACAGGAACATCCATCTCTGAGAATGGTGTACCAAATCGATAAGGGTTTCGCGGTGTCTCCAGGTCAGGGGACAATGGGTCTGCCTTTGTCATCATGTACGGGACGAACTCAGGTTCTCGAGCCACTTGGTCAGTCTGATCCATGACGAGTGGCGATGGGGTCTTGGTTGGAGTTGGGGTAGTGGATGAACGCTTGTGAGATGGCCTCGGTGTGGATGGCAAGCCATTGGGAATGTTCAGCTTTGGCAAGCGTCGAAGTTCTCGATGCGGTGGCTGGGCGGTGGGCTTGATCTCGAAAGGAGGTGTTGGCGGCCACTCGTTGGTGGCTCCTGATGGCTGTGCCTGCTGGAAGTCAAGGAATTGGCGGACATTGTCTTGAGGATCCTGCAGCTTCATGTTGCGGAGGGTTGCCTCTCGGAGGTACTGCAGAGGCGGTAGGCCACCTGCTCCAAGGACATCAGACGAAGCAACGACGGATGGAACAGCATCTGACACCGGTCGCAATGCCTGATTAGGGTCGATGGCTTCTGCTGTCTCGGGGTTCCCAGCATCCCCGGCGATGAGAACTGTGCCCCCAAACTCAATGTTGACATTGGGGTTCAGTCGCCTGAAGTCCTCGATTGCTCTTTGCTGCTTCTTCCACTTAGAGCAGTTCTCACCCTTGGAGCATGTGTGGGGCTTAGGAATCACTTGCTCGATACCGATGATTGATACCGACTCCATTGGTGTGATTGTATCAGTCGCCGAAGGCTTCTTCCGAGGTCGGCGTCTGCTGCTTGGTCGTCGCTTGAGACCTGAGGTTTCTCTGGCCTCTTTCCTGACATCACGATCAGGCTTGTCCTCGATCGGCGTCGGCGCGCGCGGAGATGCTGGCCTACTATCCCTCAGGGCTTGAATTTGGTGCCAGACTTTTGTTCGGATACCAAAGGAAGGGATATCGAGTTCACGAAGATCCTCGAATTTGAGTGTAATCAGAATGGCGCCGTTGATGTCGTTCTCGATGAAACGCTCAGCCATCGGTAGCTCAATGCCAGCATTGAGCATCGATTGGGCCACCATCTCGGGAGACCAGTCAACAAGCTTCGAAGAGTCGAGATCTGCTCCTGAGTATTGGAAAGGGCTGTTCCGTCGCGGAAGCTGTGTCTTGACAAAGCTCTCTGGAATGCCTCGCGCTGTCTTCGGAGTGACAGGTGACAAGGTCAGGATCACATCGTCCTCGTTGAAGGACTGTGCAGTAAATGAAGGTGCGATGAACGACGGGTCCGTTGAGCTGCGGAAGAGGTGTGGTCCTCTTGGTCCCTGGATCGGCTTCTGCCACTGGTCCGTGTAGTTCTCTCGGCTTCTACTTGACCTCGGCGTCGTAGCCTCCTCGTAGGATGACAAAGTGGTAAAACTCGGTTGTCCCGACTACAGTATGATGTTAGGCCCAGATTGACTCTCAGTTACCAAGGTTGACTTACAGACTGGAGGCTAACTCGTGGGGAGTTGCCATCATCGGTGAGAATATCATCATCATCAAAGTCTGTGTCCACGAATTCCGTCGCAACTGATGTTGGCCGTTGCTCTGCGTGCAATTGTGGCTCATTTCGAAGGCTGAAGAACGTGTCTCGCGGTGCTGGTTTCTGTCGCATCTCCTGATATGTCCGCCTCTCACCAGCCTGGAAACTTGAGTATTCCTATCTCATGTCAACACAAGCTGTGCCCTTCACAACCTTACCAACGTACCATTTTTTTCTCCTCCTTTTATCTCTTCCACACACTATTCAAGTATCTCTGAAGGTCCTCCTCTTACTAATGTCGTTGTTTGTGTTACTTCGTCGATCGATGTCAGTGCCGTTGCCAGCGGATTCTTATCGGTTGTGGAGGCGTTCTACGCCACCGTGAAGTAAATGAATGTTGTGTCTTTCGTAGATGACCGGAAAGAAAACCAAAATATCGCACAGGTCGCAAAACTCGGGAGAAGAACTACGAGGTGGCACCTGGCGGCTATCGTGTGGTTATGTATGCTCGGCTTGGGCTCCTCTCGAGTCGACACTCGTTGGGGGATGGGATGGGATGTGATGGTGCAAGCGACATGCACCAAACAAGTGACAAGAATAGGTGCAACGAAGCGGCCCATGCGGTGTGAAGACTGGGCGGCAGCATGGTCTTCATCCATGGCCTTACACCAGACCTCGCTGGGCCAAGGGCTCGTTCGGCGGCCAGAGAGCGGAGCCAGTTGAGACAGCAGCGAGTAAGTGCGAGCGCGGCAGCACCATCATGCAGGTTGGATGAAGTCCAAGCCGCCGACAACACCTATAGGCCGTGACCTGCAGTGCAACGGCTTGTGATTGGGGGTTATTCAGGGTTGGCCTCGATGCGATTCGTCGAGACTTCGACAGACTAAGGCCGGCATGTCTCCAGCAAAGGAAACTGGCATTTAAGCGCCGAGGTCAGGTTGTGGGGGGCGCCCATCCAACCCAACCCTGGTCTTCCAAGACCACGCAGGGATCAAGGATCATAAAGTCAGCTGGAGGCGGAGGTTTTGCCGACCAGGATCCTCACGGCAAGCAGAAAGACTGGTAAAGAGGAGGGGCGGGCGCGATGGGCCGGAGAGGGGGCCCTAGTTTCTCTGTTGGCCGCGTGCTCACGGCGAGGCTGTTCAACGTGGCTGCGAATTGACAAGTGGACTCCTGTCGGTGCGACTGGAGAGAGGCGAGAGGGCATGACGTTGCTGCTGTTGGTTCGCATCGCCAAAGCAGGTGTTTTTGCAAGTGGAAGGGGCCGTAGCTTGCAGAGAAGACGTCACGGGCATTCTAGGGAGGGAGCCGACTTGGTTTGGTCCTTGATTTCCCGCGGTAAAGACTCTGTTGAACATGGGGTAGAAGACTTTACCTCAAAAGGATCAAGGGTGGATAATCTGCCGAAGTGGACAATAGCCTTTTCGCATATCAGATCGTCTTTGGATCCTCTATCACATCTCGCCACACCTCATGATGTCGAAAAGTGCCCGTCTTCCCTCGACTGTAAGAGAGTCCCACTGAATAGGGCGGGACTCTGGGGTTCATCACCTATCCAATGTGGCTTGGCCACCCCAGCTCTGGTGTGGATTGCGAGACCAGAGGTGATAGCGAGCCCTAACCACTAAGCATACTCGATCTCATCACACTCATAATGCGGCAAAGGGGCGAGCTAGAGGAGAGGGACGGACCGGCTGACGACGGGAAGTCTGATGGAGGTGGATGGCCAAGCTGAGATCGCAACGGAAGGGCCGATGGTCATGTGATATTATTGCGGCAAAGGTTGCGGTGTAGACCAAATGCTCAAAGCCAGTCGATCTGAGGCCACTCATCCGAGACGGAGACCATCGTGGCCAGCGTGACCTCGAACCGCGAGACACATGACTTAGACGTGCGACGGTCTTGCTGATCGGCCAGGACCTAAGGAGATGGCGGTCAATCGTTGCGGCGGGGGAGCAAGGGTGGAGCGGCGAGAAACGGGCGGATGCACGGTGAACGTTGGCCGATGTAGCGAGGTCGGCAAGCCAGAGACTAACAGAGTAAGTCTGGATGCTGGCTGGACTCGACGTTCGAAATACTCAGCACGCCAGACAACTCAGGTGTCTTAGTCTGAACACCGCGGCCGCCAAGACAGTCAAATCGGCTTCGGTGCAGTGTGAAGAAGCAAGCCACACGCTACTATCGTCACTTGCTGCAGCTTCCCTGCCAACTTTCTGGACACGAACCTAGTCACGAGCTCTCACGAAGACAGGGGTAAGCTCCAGAACGTACTCCTCACACTAGACTTGAGGGAGGTTTCCGCAATGGAGACGACAAAGGTGATAACAAGGGTGATTCTGGCCGAGGCGGTGATACGGAGAGTGACAGAGGACAAAGATTACGATACCCCCGACACTCATCTTTGCTATCACACTTCCATCACGCTCCAGAATCCGATAAGAGCGGGACCCGGAGCGAGCAGCGCAAACGCAGGGTCCCTCCTTCCCAAGTTCGCCTCCCCTAGTGTCCTTGACAGGTGAAATGGAAAGTGCCCGACAGTGCCCTGGGTAGCAACACAGCGAGAAATGGGTGGCGGGTGATGGCTCCAGCAGTGCGACCGTGACGAGCAAGAAGAAGCGGGTGTTCAGCAGAGTGGGACACCATCTCTTCCCTGGCCTGCCCGGGCAAGAAGCGGATGTCTCGACAGGTGGCAGCAGATGGCATACTTGCCAAAATGGGCAGGTTGGGTGTGGTTCTAGAGACGGCACTGTGCGGGCAGGTGCACAGGACTCGACAGGTGCCGTGCACTGTGCGCTAAGCTACCTGCTCATGCCTGTAGGGGGACCCCAGGCACCTAAACTAGCCGAGGGAAGGCGTGCATCGGATGCACAGTGCCCTTCTCTCTGTCGTCGTCGGTTCTCTCCTCTGATATGACTCCTCATTCTTCATGTAATCGTTCATGCGATGGGTCGGTCTTCTCCTCGGCTCGCCTTTCTCATTCAAGCTGTCTCCCAAAATTCGCTCTCGCAATCGTGCGTCTGTGCAAAGGTTTCACGGCACCTTGCGCCCGGTTACGCTCGGACTTGCGTCTTCGGTGCGCAATCTATTCAAGCTCCAATCGCTTTTCATGATCCCCATACCCTGCTGCCATTGGCTGTTGCGCAATTCTTGACTGTTCCGAGACAATCCGCCCAGGTTGACGTTGTGTGTCTGTCCGCAGTCGGCTGTATCCCGAACATAGGCCGCCGACTCTCCCCGTCTGCTCGAACATGGACGACACAAATTTGCTAAGAACCGTGTAGAGATTCGGCCTCAAGCGACGCACAATCAGTGATTTGGTCCAGCCCAGCCATGTTCTGGTTGGCTGCATGGTTAAAGCCCTTCCATACTGGACGGCAGGGATCCCCGCTTCCGGCAGCATCGTATGTTGTGCATTTCTGAAGCAGAAGTGCACGGCCCGGAGCTCCCTCACCGCATCTTCCATTATTGGTCCATGTTCACTGCATGCGATGACGTCGCGCAAGAAGATATCGTCCTGTAGTGATTGTTTTCATGTCTCAGGCGCATCAAATGTATGTTGTTCGACTACCCAGCTTACCACACTGGAGATCGCAATAGCCAAAGAACGCATCACTACATTCTGATCTCGAGCTGAGCAGTTCTGCGGGAGATCCTAGCTTGCGCACCGTACAAACCAGGCAAGCATGCACAAAATCTTGTCGGCCCGTTCAAGCTGTGATATCGCCTGCAAATCACATAATAGGTGCCTCCCGTCGGCCATGGCGTATCTTGATTGTGCGCATCGTTACCATTTTGCGGCACCAGATCAGGGTCCAGGCCAAGCTGCACAATGATCTTCCGCCAGGGATCTCGCACACCATCCTATTCATCTAGCGGGAATTTCGCCAGGGCCCAGGGGTCCCATTGCAACCTTAAGTGCCCAGAGCGCATCCTGCGCGGTTTACATCCCAATACTACGCGGACTTAATGCCCAACTCCTGATGGCTCAGGCTACCATCCATGTGATGCTTTGCCATTTCTTGTGCGCTCCTCGGGATAGAATCAGGATCAGGATCTGTCCAAAGAGGCTACTTGCTGCGGGGTGGCAGCTGCACAAGTTTGCTCCTTCTCGGTCCCGAGCATTGACTCGAGGCTTGGCAGAATTTGTATTAAGTCTGGGAGCGACTCAACGACGATTCGAAACTTGTGCCCTTTGCAGTGATGACTACGGCGTCATCGTAATCTACGTTGCAAATGCGACGAACAAAGCGCCCTCTCAAATGGTATCCAGTCCGGGGATTTTTGAGCTGACCATTTCTACCCGTTTGAGGATTGAAGCCGTGATCATCAATTGACTACCCTCATAAACAGAGATGGTGGGTTGCATCCACTCCACCCACGGCCGTACAGTGCGCACCTTCCATTTGCTCATCTTGCTTGGACTAACGATTCTCGGTTTCCTGAGGTTGCATTCAGAACTCTGGAACTTCGATGCTGAGGGGATCTGCCTTCGCCCGAGTCGTGTAAGTCGGGAGGGGGAGGCGACGAGCGACGGTCAGAGCCACCATGGTCCATGTTGCTCAAGCCCAGTCCGCCCGTGACGGCTTTGCGCCACGAACTTTAAGATTGGAGAAGTCGCGTGGCTGGGCTTTCACACGTGCGCCAACATTCCAACGCCACATCTCAGACTTTGGCCAAACCCGTAGAACCTGAACTTCCATATCTAAGCTCCCAGTTACCCTGGATCTAAGGGTCCCTGCTGAGAAAACAATCAGGGGGCGGGAAACAACACCGGCAGTCACAGCAGATAGTATTGATCTTGAACTTCGAGCTACAGTGAGGTTTTTTTTTTACAATGAGTGGCACGTAGGCCTTGACGAAGAGTTTTCCAAGTCTACAATGAACTTTTCGAATGTTGAGGTAACTCTAGTGATTTGGGACGTAAACCAATCTAAGGAATTCACAGAGCTCCTTGGGAGCGATCGCGCACACCACAATCACTGACATGAAACTTGACCTGTCAAATTATGCACGACATATCACGAAGTGATATCAGCCATAGTGACCAGTCGTCTTGATGCATCACATTCCCGACAAGCTTGAGCTCAAGGAACTTTAAACCTCCTACCTTATCAACGATGTATAGGGTATTTCAGGCTCGCAGTGTGGCAGGCACCTGTTCTACGCCACAAGCCTTCGGCTTTGTGTGGCACACTTTCTCTTGTTCAAACGGCCACTCCTCCTAGAGTGGTGTAGAAGCGGATGCGGCGGCTACCAGAGTTGCTTCGTGGCGTCTGGGTGCTCCCCGGAACCGCAAACGAACCTTGTGCCTGCATTGTGGACAATGAATTTTTGAGAGTGAACTGGAGGCGGCATGAAGCTGACCAGAGAAAGCCACACTTGGGTTCGAGAGCGGCCCGTAAAGAGGCCCTGTTGCACACCACCATCGGGGATATAGCGAAAGAGAGCTGGCACACCGTTCCCCAAGACGGACGGGGCAGCGGCCGCGTAGGTTTGGATGATCGTTGAGGGGGAGATGAACACGACCAGACCAGACATTCAGCCTTGAGAAGTTTGGAATGATCATCACACCTTGAAAGGATCCAGGAAGTTCGAGTCACATCGGCAACGCCGGACTATGAGCTTCGGATACGGCAAAAAGATCGCGAGAATGTGACGGCACCAGGAGTGATTGCCAGATGCAAGACAGACTAATCTCGAATGTCCAGCCGTACTATCAAGCGCCCGTTGTTCGACGCACGGACAAAGTCAAGATTAGCTTGGATGATGGAAGCAAGATGGAGGCGATCCCCCACTGCACGCCCAGCGATACTAAGAGGGGATTCTTAGACGGATGAACATGTTCACAGCTATCCTAAAACGGGACCAAAATACTGGATGCAGCTCGGAAGGATGAAGCAAGAGTAGTGTACACGGAAAGAAAGCGGGCAAAATTAAAAATAGCAGCAATTAGTGACCGTGATGGGGGGCCGGGAGCAAAGAGACCCTGGTTAAGCGCCAGGAAGGAACATCGCGGTGAGAGGGAAAGGTGGTGTGATGGAGGTCACTTTCCTTCAGACATGTGCAGTATCGCAGGAGGGAAGCTAATTTAGCTCAGAAAGCAAAAGACTCAAGACAAGCTCAAATATAGCAGCAGAACTTTGTTTTTGGCGACATTCGAGTCGATTGTTGGTCCTGCGACGAGGAGGCCGCTCCTGTGGAAGACCATGCAGGTCATATGTGTTGGTAGAGAGTTTTGGGGGCCAACATTCCTGACCATGTAGTATTGAGACAAGAATGGAGTTCAATGAGGAAGCGCTTGTTGCTGGAATGACTCGATCGAGTTTACAAGGAGCTGTGTCAGGCTTTCGGGCAACATCGCGCAGTGATAGGGGTTCACGGTCAAGGTGGCTTCGACGGCATGAGTCAATGTGAGTGAGCATTAACTAGATCCAAGCAAGTCAAGATTGATACGGTTGACAGCCAACAAGTTCGCATAAACGCCATCAAGAAAACACCGTCCAGAGCTATCAGGCCCGAACTTATTAGTGCTGGGTCCAGGATGCTGCCCCATGATCTGAGCGTCGGCATGCTGGGCGGACTTCGAGCCGGCGATTGGCCGGGGGCGGGTGAAGATCGCAGACATGGGCCAGGGTCGGGGCCTTTGGCTAGGAAATAGTCAGTAGACGAATGAGAACAGAGGGCGGCACACATGGATGGAAGCGCCAGCCTTGGTTGACAAGTCTTGACCAGGACAGGGGGGTCGACGAAGGCTTTAAGAGACATGGGGGCACCCTGGAGTGGCTGTTGGCGCTACAATCGGTTGGTCCCGCGGCCCCTGCCGCTTCTGCAAGAGCCAACATGTCGTCACATAGACGCGGCCAATCAGTGGTCTGAAGCGCCGTTTCTCAGCTGGCGCTAGGTAGCGTGATAGGGCAGTTAGTGGGAATAGTGGATGCCCCTCATTGCCAGTGGTGGTGGGCTGCCCATCCGTCGTCCAACCTACGTCCGTCACTCGGCCGCCACCATTTCCTCTCACTGCAACTCGTCACCGTCGTCTTCCCACCATCGTATTCTCGACTCGTCCAGCCGTCTCTGAGGGGGTACCAACCTCGTCCACCGTTCCACCGCAGAAAAGCGCGTACCGTTGACCTCCTCGACCCCCAACCTCCCCCAACCGACCGCCATTTCTATCACCATGATTGAGTGATGGAGATCCGCATCAAGCAGCACATTCGACCCACAATCTTCTTGCTCCCGCCTATCACTCAACATCTCCCGTCCTCGTGACAGTCAATTCGCTGGTTCGGGTACATACTTCTCCAAGCGACTCATCGCCTGTTGTCTGTGTACCTCTCTCGCTACTTCTGCCTTCCCTTCCCCTCTTTCGAGTCCAGAGCAGCAAGCCGCGAAATGACTGATCGCTGGGGTTTACCACCAATCCCGTGCATATCAGTGCGAACAGCGATGCCATTCGCTGGCATAGCCCTTGTCTGTACTGTCCCGACAAGACTTTTGTTCCTGCTGACATGCCAACATCCTCACCGGGCCCCGGCCACATCGTGCGGTGAAGAGGACCGGCTGTCTCACAGCTCAGTGCTTCACCAGCCGTTGTCGTTCCTAGTGGGCTTGGGATGATGGCTGTTTGATAGAGGAGCTTCACTTTGCTGTCGAATCGCGGCACTAAGTCTACACAGTGCTGCACAGCATGCGGGCAGCGATAAAGCTTGGACCAAGGATCCGCTGCCTCCGATCAGAAGAGGGGTCTTCCCTGGTCAATCTTCGTCCCGTGCATGCATACAGAGTACATTCAACATACCTACATACATACCTGGCTGGCAGCGGCATATCCTTGTTTTTCGACAGGGTGTTTAGCCGGCTCTACAATGGCACTAGACTCTATATGAAGGAAGTGTTGCGGTCGGGATGCACGTCGACAGGTCCGCGGACAGACGAGGCACGGCCGATGCGTCAATAGCTCTCAGCTTGATGAAGAATGGCTTGCCGACCAGCGGGCGCCTCAATCAGTCTTGCGTCCAGTGCGATTGCTTCCTTTGGTTCCGTTAGAAACTATGTCTCATGAGTCAGCTGCAGACTCACGAACGACTCTGGAATGCGGCAGCAGTAGTAGCTCAATGCTGGAAATCTCACCGCGCTTCAACCCCTCTCGCGCTCCCCAGTCTCACGCTGCATATGACCTCGACACGTTCAAAAAGACTTCAAGAAGCTTATGCGATCCTCAATCAATCGCCCAGATGCAGCTAGATGCCCGAACCTAGCCAGGTGTGGTCATGACGGCCGGGAGGTGGTGGACATGGATAGTGGGCCGGCACCCTCATGAGAGTCACTCAGTCCCACGACTTGCCTCGTTTGGGTGGCAGGACGGATGACCCCAGCCCTCGTTTGTCCATCTCTCCTCCGACCCCAAAGCCAAGCATGCATGCTGGCTAAGACGTGGGATGGAGCTAGGGATGGAGGCTGGCAGGGCGGCCATCTTTGCCGACCACGTCTCATTGGCCCCTCTAAGCGCAGAGTGCTCCCGTGCACATCGTCCCACAGATGCCTTGCCAGGCCGGACAGAGCTACTTTGTGCCACGGACCAATTCGGAGTACACCTCTGGATGGTGTCGACGTCGTTGACGCGCAGGCCCAGTCTAATGTGGGCAAAAATAGCAACATGCTCGATGACAGCCGGCCAATATCGAGCGTCGACGACGAGATGGCCTCGAACAGAGCGGCCAAAATACATAAGACTGCCGCCGTCTGGCAACCCATCCTAGATTTTGCCCTCTTTTCTTTCTCGTCGTGTCGAAGGTGAAGGATCCAGGTGTCGCTCCCAAGTTCGCCCCCTCTCTTTTAACCCATATTCCTCTCTGCCCTCTCTTGTCCCGCCCCAGTTGCCAGCCTCGAAGTGATCGCTGGATTCACTGGACAGATCAGAAGCTCAAGTTCACTTCTGTTTGCGCGCGCTTGCAGTTGTGTCTGTCTGTCCCTGAAGACTAGGCCCAAGGGGAACCACCAAGTTCAGTCAAGCAAGCCGGCTCTTGCTTCTGTTTATCCATTCCTTTTCTTTGTTTCCCAACTCAAGTCTGTCATTCTCATTTCGGCTATCGTTTGATACGACGAGCCAGCCAGTCACACACAGCAATTGCAGGACAATCGCCCACTTACACATACATACAACACACAACACTGAAGGTCTACGACAAATCACGACCACGGTCTCCTCCCTCAACAACAATCAACAACCCACGCCTAATCTAATTGTCCAAACACATCTTATCGTCCAATATCAATCGGCTCATCTCAGCTAGACGTCTTCATCTAGTTCGCCTCCAACCAACCCCGGCAACTCAGTACTCACAAGACCGAGCCAAGTCCAGCCTACAGCCCGAGCCCAGTGTGGGACTCATTGCGCACTGTACCACCCCTCCCCCTGGTCCCTGAATTCCCGCCATCCACCTCTTCTTCACCTCACCTCCACACCAAGGGACGCCCCCTCTCACTAGAGACCGCACGCCCCCCGTTGCCGCACAGTACCGCCTGTTGCTGTGTTCGCTCCCTCACCAGGCGTACAAATGTCTACCTTGCCCCCAGATCACCATCGCAGCACACTCATGCGAACATCTTCAGCAGCAGGCAACATGGCAGCTCCGTCTGCAAAGCCCAAGCCAGCTGCTGCTGCCAAAGCTGCTAACAATGGCGCCGCAAAGTCAAAGTCACAGATGCACCGCCGGTCAAGAACAGGTCAGTTCCTCTCCGTCCACTTATAGCCGTGTTAGCGAGCAACTGGAATGCGGATGCGACCAACAGCTCCAGCTCCAGCTCCATGCTATCGGTGCTCAATTCGAGTGCAAGACGCCGATGCAGAGAATAGCTCCCGGCTAACATTTCATAGGATGCTATACCTGTCGGTTACGGCGAAAGAAGTGCGACGAGGGCAACCCGATGTGCACTGCATGCAGACACTTGGGCCTTGAATGCGAATACAAGCGCCCCATGTGGTGGAGCAATAATGAGCATCGTCGCAAGCACAAGGACAACATCAAGATGATCATCAAGCGCAAGAAGCTCTCCGAAAAGTCGGCTCATTCCATTTCCACTTCGGTCAACTCACCACCAGGACTTTCGCACTCACTCCCAACCTCTGCCACTTTCACTGATCCTCTGGATCGCAACCGCTCTGCCTCCATCGATTCGCATTTCTCCTCTGCCTTCAACTTCAACAGCCCTCCGACCGAATACGGCCACTTCAATGGGCAGGTGCCTCATGAGTTCATGTTCGGCACCTACTCGCCGTATGAGATTGACGTGAAGACCGAGAGGCAAATGTTTGTCAACGATGTCCCAACTCTTCGGGAATCACACGTCTCCACCTTCAGCACATACCACACGCCGCCACCACCAGGGACTGTGCTCTCTCAAGGGCCCATCAACCCTGAGTGGCCAGAGCAAGCTCAGCACGAGCACCGCAGAGAATCATTACCAGAGGAAGCTCTTGACGTGAACTTCTTCGACTTCTCACATGGTCACTCCGCTGAAGCTAGCCAATTCAAGGTTGAGCTGAACGAGAACGACCAGCGGCTGCTCGAGCACTTCATTCAACACGTCATTCCTACCATCTTTCCCATTCTTGAATCCAACCAGCATGGCTCTGTCACATCAAGCATGATTCTCCCTGCCCTTCAGTCCAATACCATCTACCTACACTGCTGTCTGAGCATTGCCGGACAGCACCTTAAGGCCACACGCGGAGACGATGGTTCTACTATCGACGCGGAGATCATGAACCACCGCTACGCGACCATTCTCGGTCTCTGCGAGGCTCTGAAGCGCGACGAGGACCACCAGCAGATCCTTGAGGTCACTCTTGCTGTCATCTTCTTCCAGTCTGTCGTCGGTCGCCTTGACGATGGCCTTTTGGATGTTCCGTGGCACCAGCACTTCCAGGCCGCCATCAGCCTCGTCCAGAAGCTTGATCTGCCACGTCTTGTCTCCAACCCTGCGGAGCCCATGGCCCAGACTCCATTCAACATGTCCCTTACAGCTTGGATTGATATCCTTGGTGGATCAATTCAAGGCGCATCGCCCGCTTTCGCGCATACGTACCGTGAGAAGCACCTGTCCAAGGTTAACCCCTACCTCGGCCTTCGTGAGCTTATGGGATGCGACGATCGCGTCATGTACCTCATCTCCGAGATTGCGTGTCTCGAGTCGCTCAAGAAGGACGGCATGGATGACTTCACTCTCTGCCAGCATGTGTCGAGTCTCGGCACTGAGATCTCTCTCACTGAGCTCCCTGAGGGACCTAAGCTCCCGTTCAACGCCAATGGCACTCTCTCCCCAAAGCAGCTTTCCCGCAACATCACTCAGGCCTTCCGTCTGGCTGCCCGCGTCTACCTGTGCAGTCTGGTTCCTGGCTTCAGCCCCTCTCAATCATCGCCTGTGGCGCTCATTGAGAAGCTGGTCGGCGTCCTGCAGCACATTCCGTCTGGTCCTGAGGGCTTTGACCGCAGCCTGGTCTGGGTCTACCTCATCGCCGGCTCAATGAGCCTTCCAGGCAGCTCATTCCGCAGCTTCTTTGAGGAACGCGTTGCCCAGCTCGGCGAGCAGGCCAATTGCGGCTCCTTCTGCAGAATGACGACGCTGTTGCGCGAGGTGTGGCTACAGAACGACGCTTTGTCGTCTGTCAGCCCTCCTAGCTCCCCCGGTTCGGACGCTCCGCGCCCGTACATCCACTGGAGGGATGTCATGCAGTCGAAGGGCTGGGAGCTTCTGATCATCTGATCTCGAAGCTTGCCCAGAAATGCAGCCTTTCTTCTGATTTCCTTTGTCTTGTCTTTCACAATTTCAGTTCACAACGACAATACCCGCTGGCGTGGGGCCATATTACTTAGAGGACGCGCCGCAAGGCAACAGGGAGCAAATGCGGTTGACCGCATTCAACGACAGAGAGCGAGACGACACGAGCGACACTTGGACACCTACACTTGGATCTGGATCTAGGGCTGGAAATGGCAAGGCCATGGTCGGAAGAGACTCAGGAGGAGTGTTCGGATTGATGAACGTTATGTCTTCCTTTCTTTGTCTTTCAGGACGGGACTGCCCGATTCGCCCGTCAATTCCAGCTGTACATACCCAATGACGGGCGAGGCGCAGGCATGGCGGACCGATTTCTTTCCAAGCCTCTTCACTCTTTTCATACACTAAGGTTTTCATGTGGCGTTAGGGAGAAAGGCCGAGGCTGGATTATATCAGGAAAGGGATAATTGGCATTTGATTTGGCGGGCAGGACTCCATCTTCTAGTTCTTTGCCCGCGGGATAGGGTTTAGCATTACCTGGTTCTAGAGAACAGGTCGCGATAGGGAAGAGATGGCTCTGGGAGCTGTGATGGGCTAGCTCCCAGACGGAATTGATTAGTTTAAAGTTCATTACTCAGTCACCTGTGATGTGTTATGTCCACGCTTGCCATTGCCGACGTCATTGGCCACCATAGGCATCGCATGTCAGGAACTGTGCGATTTGGGCTGCGGGTGAGGCTTTACGGGCGGGCCAGCTACCCCCGCCTGAAGGACCTCAGTAAGCAACGACTTCCGGCATCCGGCACCAGTACTAGATCAGTAAATTTTGTGCATTTGAGCTTCTGGATATGCGAGCTACCGCAAAGGGACTTGCGGGAAGTTATATAAGGGTATTGAGCCCAGGCACCGAAGAACTACGACAAAGTTGTTACCCAAAGCTCACGACATCAAGCATCTACTCATACTGGTCAATCCCAACCACACCGCCATCAAGCACTGATTCGCGAGAAGCCTTGGGGAGGCTGTCATTGGTGGGACATGGCAAAAAGGAGTGCAAGCATGATGGTGCCCGATACCGACACGGATACGGACACAGCGATCATCCGGCGCCAATCGACCTTCAAACCTGCCGAAGCCGACTTCGCTGGTTCCTTCGCTCCAGCAACTCGACCGACCGAAGCACGGGTCCGCCCTTGGTACAAAGATCGGGAATATCTTCTTGGAGGATGGACAGATGTAAGGATGTGGAAATCAGCTGTACGTGGTTCCAAACTGTCATGACACGTGGGCCGAGGAAGCGCTAAGTTCTTGAATGTAGTGGATTGAGATGACAGCGACGGCTTTCCTGGTATACATCTCCGGTATGATGACAGGGACTCTCATAAGCTATGGGACGGTGCAGGTTGGTGCATATATTGGCATTTCAAGCATCTTCCTCATTGCGACATTCGTGTACGCCACTGCTCCTGCGTCGGGTGGACATTTGAACCCGATGATTACATTCGCGGTCATTTTGTCAGGCATGTGTCCGATTTCAAGAGGTCAGTCAGAAGTCTCGGACCAATTGAGGACCCTGTAAAGTACCAATTGACAGTTACGTCCAGGCGTCGCGTACATGCTCGGCCAAACTCTAGGCGCAGCCTTGGGCGGCGGCGTCCTCCTCGGAATCTGGGGATCAGAACGCGCAACTGAGTACTACGGCGGAGGCTGCTTCTACGACACAGAATTCATTACCGAAAGCCGTGTGTTCCTGAACGAGTTCTTCGCATCCATGGCTCTGATCTACCTAGCATACGGCGTCGGTCTCGATCCTCGACAGGCGGAGTTCTACGGGCCGCGGATGGGACCGCTGCTCGTTGGTTCGTCTTTAGGTGTTATTGCGTTTGCAACAAGTGGTGCTGTGCCGGGGTTTGCAGGGGCGCAGATGCACCCGGCGAGGTGTTTTGGGTTTGGGGTTGCGAAGAGGGATATGGTTGGTGAGTGTTATTCCTTCATGCACAGCTTGACGTTAGCATGTTTCCATTTATCTGGATGTACGACTGATGGACGGCAGGCCAGTGGATATGGTGGTTTGCTCCGGCTGCTGCGGCAATGTTGTCGTCGTTGATGTATAATCTGATCCCACTTGACCATGGGGATGATGCAGCGACGAGGAAGAAGAAGAGTGTTGAAAGCGTGCAAAGACGATCTGATGTATGAGGGTAGTTTGGGCGCTGGAAGCGATCGAAGGAAGGATAAGAGGACACGGCTCAAGTTCCTCCTTCTTGGCGAAAGATGTGATTCTTACTAGCACGTCTATGTGAGAAATCGTGTACGAACATTCCGCGAGCATGGTACTGGGCGAGGTCGGGGAAAGGCCGATAGAACATCAACTCTACGCTTTGCCGGTGAGGGCACATCTCAAGAGTAGAACCAATCGAATGTCTGCATTCACCAATGTTGAACTAGGAGCTGACCCATTGAAGCCTACTACCGCTCTGTCTGACATAGTATGTCTGCAATAGAAGCTCCGGATCATCAAATCTCTCAGTTGTCCCTTCTCCACGCCTTAGCCATGTTAGTCCCAAGTTGGGTTTACCGTGTCAGGAACATGCCCGATCGTGTCGCGCAAGTTGCGCATGAAGCTCTTGGTATCCTGACCCGCGGCACGGCTCTCAAGAACCATGGATCTACCCCTAGGCAGCATCACCTTTGCATAGTCTTCAAGAGCTGATCGAGCGTCCAAGCCTTGTTTAAAGGATTCCCTCAGGTTCCTGGTAAGATCGGCTGCGTCTCTGAAAGCAGTATTGGCACCGGCACCGCGGAAGGGAATCATAGTGTGAGCGGCATCACCAAGAAGTGTAACTCGGCCCCGAGGCAAGGTCTCGGGAGGGACGAACTCTAGGAACTTGACCGGCGGAGCGAACATTCCTTGAGCGCCCATATGTTGGATTACATCCCGCAAAATAGGCTGCCAGTCTTTGGTGAGCTCGGTCGCCTTTGCAAATAGTTCCTCGCGGCTAGCCATGGCCAGCTGGATTGTTTCTTCCGCAGACTTTTCGTCGGCGCGGTAGCCCAGGATGTAGTAGAACTTACGGACATCCTTCTCGGGGATAAAGGCATGTTGTCCAAAAATACATCGCCTGTATGGTGCATTGGTGAGGATTGCAGAGGTGGCCATGTTTCGCAAGGGGGTGTAAATCTCCGGTGGAAGCTCGCCTTCACCGCAAACAGCGACATACGCGCTGAATTCAGGCTTTGCGTTGTCACGTTTAAGCAGTTGAGCGCGAACCCGTGATCTCGCGCCGTCAGCTCCAACCAAAATGGCTCCTCGTGCTGTAGAGCCATCCTCGAAGAAGACGGTGACTCCTGTGTCATCCTCCTTATAGTGCGAGAAAGTTTTGCCGGTGACAACGCCGGCATTCTTCCAGAAGAGCTGACGCATTTTTGTGCGACTGGCTCGAAGTAGATACCCTGGCTCGCCCTTGGCCACGCCGCCGAACTTCCAATGAAGCTCCCCCGTGATGCCATCATAGAGTGCCATGGAGTCATTGTCTTCGTTGCCGTGATTGACGCTTACCAAGTCGAGGTCATCAAGATCTTTTGGGAGGAGCTCATAAAGATCCGGAAGACATCTAGAAACGATCTTAGCTTCAAGAACAAACTTGTGCTCAAGCAATGGTGGGAACTCACGCGATAAGTGCCACAGCCCATCCCTGGGCGCGCGAATCGAGATTTTCGTCTCTCTCAAAGATCTCGTACTTGATTCCCTGTCCACGAAGGAACTGAGCCAGAAGCAAGCCTCCGGGTCCGGCGCCAACGATCAAGACCTTGTTGTTATCGTCTGTGGTCATGTCGGTGGTTGAGGGTGATGAAAGGATTCCGGCAAGGCTTCTCGTTTCAAAGATGCCAAGTTTTAAAGTAAAAAATCAATTTCAATCTGCTGTTTGAGAAATTAGGCGAGGACACGCCTTCAAGTAGCTGAATTGTTCATCCTTAGAAGGGCGGTGTTCCCAGGGTCGCTTTGGACTCCAACTTGGGCGTCAGTCTGTGGCAGACTATGTCCACCCACAGAAACAGCATTTCCGATGGAAGCCTCCCCTACCCAGGTGGATAAGTTCAATTGGCGGCGCGGATCATGGATGTGATGTTGGTGGCAAAGGGCACCCATGGTGGTCGGTGGCTACCCGACTGATTACCCTTTTGGGAAGTCTAGATCAACCCCCTCGAGAGATCACCAGATCGCGGCGGGTTGTTATGCCTTGCAACTGCAGGGCGTTTACTATGTTACTGCCGTATTTACTAAGCCTCCCACTTGAAATAGAACTGGAATGCCACTGAGCAGAGGACTTAGCCTTTCCGTCTATCAAGAACATCTGCCTTTCTTGCCCTGCCACCGGCCCGACAGCTCTAGCCTTTTCCATCACACACTCTCTACCGTTCATTATACGCAATGTCTTCAGATCTTTATGACGTACCGGATAAACCCGTGCACCTCTATGCGCGTGGTGCCTCACGCAACAACCGGTCTGGGACTGATGCTGATGCCCTTGAGCGGTTCAAGATTAGGGAGATCTGTGAGGGATACCCACTCTATCGGGACGTGTCTGATTGGGAGAACTTTCGATCCATCTTCCACGAAGACGCGTATGTTGCCACGTCTATATCCGAGGGCCGCATCGTTGACCACATTGCCTTGATGCAACGACACAAGGCAAGCCAAAAGAAATCTCCGTTCTATGTCATCCATCACGTCCTTGGGCAAGCAGTCGAACTGCAGGGCCATCGGGCTACGAACCAAATGAAGGTATTTATCGTGATCCGGACGGAGATCGATGGCAAGGAGGTGGACTGCGAAGTTGCAGCTCGCATGTTTTTCCTTCTTGAGAAGAGAAGTGAACAGTGGGGCATCGTCTTCTTCACCGTTCTATACGAGTCGGACAAAATCATCCCTGTGAATCCATCAATCGGCAGCTTTGAGGTTCCCGAGGAAGAAACACGAAAGTTTCCATCGTAAGGAACTCTCTCCTAATCCGATACTTCATAAATGATGTGCTAATGATGCTCAGTGGGTATCGATATCTCTGCTGGTGTGAAGCGAAATTGGGAATGAAAGCCAAGCTGGATCTCAATAGCCACGGGCCAGAGCGCGACATCCTTTATGGCAAGTGCAAAGACTGGCTCGAAGGAAGAAAAGTACAGGCAAACTTGACTGGAACTGATATTATTGCCTAAGGACGTGGTCTGTCTAGCAGTCGAGCCATCAGGCTTGGCTTGGCCGAGTTTGACTTATTGTTCCGTTAAGACGTTGCTATTGCTATTATCTTACAGCCCTTCTGTTGCTTCAGGCAGATGCCAATTCGCACCAGTTATGTAACTGTCTTTAGTCGTCTACCGTAGTATGCGAGTATGTCCATGCGAGCCCGTACTTTGGTCTTTCGACCTGTGTCGCAAAGGCGAGACCTCAAACCAAGAACTCGGCTTGCGCGTTCGCTTAGCTCGAGAGTCTCCAGATGTTCAAGGAGGGCCAAGTAATAGACAGCCACCCGTCAGAGGATATTTTTAGACCCCGATTGCCAGTGTAGCTCAAAGTGTCTATTCAATCTCATCATATGTAGTCTTGGACTGTTCTAACCAGGCCGCAGTCACCAGTCTCAGGGCTTCGATAAGACTGAACGGCAGAATGCAGTGCGAACCCTCTTAACTAAGCAAGAAGCCACCCGTAACTGGAATCCATGCCCCGTTGATCCAACTGCCTTGTTCTTCGCACAGCACTGCGACAGTGTACGCGACTTCCTCCGGTTTGCCCAGGCGTTTAGCCACCGGTGTGTTCTGAATGACAGGTATGAGGTCGTCACGCACCTCTTGAGGAGTTGCGAGGAGCGATTCCGTTTCGATGGGCCCGGGGGCTACCGCATTTACGGTACAGCCATACTTCGGGGGAAGGTCCTTGGCCCAGCAACGAGTGAAACTTTCGACCATGCCCTTGGAGCCAGCGTAGATGCTCTGCTTCGGACCGGCGGCACGAGAGATACCGCTGGCGATGTTGATGATCCGCGAGCCTTGGCGACTGAGATACGGCAAGGTCGCTCTGGTAAGCAAGAACGTCCCACGACCGTTGAGATTGATTGTTTTGTCCCAGATGTGCTCAATTATGTCGTCGTTCGGCTCATCCAGCTCAGAGGTGATGACGACCCCGGCATTATTGACCAGGATGTCGATCTTGCCGAAGGCCTCTGCTACCGTCTTAGCTAGTAGCTTCGGCCCTTCGTAGGTTGACAAATCTGCTTCGACTGCAATACTGGTGGCTTCTGGGCCAAGGCTCTGAAGTACCGCGTCGGCGTTGTGCTTCTCGCCGGGGAATGGATAATTGATGGCGACAGTGGCCCCTCGGCTTGACAACTCTCTGGCTATCGCAGCTCCAATGCCTGCGGAAGATCCACTCACAATTGCAACCTTTCCCTTCAAAGACATGGTGATTGCAAGTTGCGCGGAGTTCGTAGGGGTACTAAGGACAGCAAGCGACAGCTATTGGCGGTAGATGATTGAGATGATTGAGAGGCGATGTTGCGGAGAGGCTTCTATGACTTTCGCCCACCTGAATTCAGGGTAAGTCTTGTATTTGTTTTGGATAGGGATCATCAAGCTCTTACTCTCCGCTCATACGTGAGTGGCTCGGCACTTGTGAGCAGAGAGAGTGGCTACCATACTCTCTGGCGGTGGAGGCAGCAACCCGGACCATCACCATTTTTGAGACAACGGTTCGCTTTCCACAGTGATAAAACAACCCCACTCATCATACTCCATCCTGAGGTGGTTCAGGACTCAAAAGTCGTTGCATAATGGGTTGGGTGGCTACGGTTTCCTTGCCCACCAAGCGTATTTGGTCCACGCCATCTCCCTAAAACGGATATCACTTGGGGAAGCCACAGACAGGTGGCTATCATATGTTGGGCGGCGTTCGAGCTTTCACACTGTTGGAACCAAAGTTGTTTTGGTAGGTTGGGCAATGTGATGAGCTAGATGCAGCCAGGGCCTAAAGAGAATTGAGTTTACTTTGACTATCTGAGAGTATTTCCTGTAATTTGATATCTTGTACAGGAACACCACTAAGATCGCACACAGACATATCGACACATTTGTCAAAGTAAGCCATCCGAAAGCCTATTGCAAAGTTGTTTTATTTCTACATTATTCTCAAATATTCTGTATCTTACAGCCTACAACTCTTGCCGTCACTCCCCCATATTCAATACAGAAACGGGCTTCCACTGGACGTTCGAGACCGCACATACAGCCCTATGCCTCGCGCCATCAACTCCGCTGATATCGACCAGCTACGCTCCCTTCTTAGGGATACAAATGTGAGAATTAGCGGGCCAAACGATGAGGGCTATATGGAATCAGTCAAGCGATGGTCGGCCGCTGCTGAGAGACCAGCTGGTGTAGCTATTGTCCCTACCGATGCCTCACAGATCTCTACCATCATCCAGTACGCCGCAGCCAACCAAATCGATCTGGCCGTGAGAGGTGGGGGCCATTCCACCTCGGGGTCCAGCAGCACCGATGGTGGTCTGCTCATCGACCTTCGGGCTCTTAGCCAGGTACAAGTCAACGCCAACAACAAAAGCGTCAAAGTTGGCGGTGGAGCTACTTGGGGCGATGTGGATGCAGAGACAGTGAGACACGGATTTGCAACCGTCGGAGGCACTATCTCTGACACAGGCGTCGGCGGCTTGACCCTGGGAGGCGGATATGGCTGGCTCTCTGGTGCCCACGGTCTCGCCATCGACAACTTGCTAAGTGCCACAGTGGTGCTTTCTAGTGGTGAAATCGTGAAGGCTTCTGAAGACGAGAATCAGGACTTGTTCTGGGGTCTGCGCGGCGCTGGCCAGAACTTTGGTGTCGTCGTCGAGTTCGAATTCAGGCTGCACCTGCAAGGCAACCTCTGGACAGGCGTTCTCGCATTCCCACCTTCGCCTCCAGTTGTGCAGAAAATTGTCGAGGCGGTGAACGACCTCTACTGCCCACAGGCCTGGAATGGGAAAAGCAAGCACGCTGGCCGCGCAGCTGGCGCGATCAATATTCTTCGTCCACCTAATGATCGTAGCAAGGTTGCGCTGGCTGTTGTAGTCATGTTCAACGGTACAGAAGAAGAAGGCAGGGAGGCGTTCAGGGCGTTTTATGACATTGGGCCGGTGATGGAATCAGTGAAATGGGTGCCATACGACGTCGCAAATCAGATCCTATCGGCCACTCCCGGTTACAGAGTTAGCATGAAGGGAGCTGCCTGGACACTACCTCTGCAAACTGGGCTTTTGCAGGACCTCATCGAAACATATGCCGCTTTCACGAAGGCGGTCCCGGATATGGAAAATAGCATGATTTTGCTCGAGTGCTATGATCCATACGTTGTGGCCACTCGCGCTACCAACAGCGACACGAGCTTTGCAAACAGGGGATGGCATATGAACGCAAGTATCCAGCCTTCTTGGAGTAAGGAAGAGTTCGACGCAGAAGGAAGGCGATGGGCCAGAGGCACTACTGCACTGTTTGACAAGTGGTTGGCAAATACAGGGAGATCGAGCAGAGCGGGCGAAGATGGTTCTGTGCTGGCGTATGGAAATTATGACCGTGAGTTTCACTCTACAACAACTGCGGTCGTCCCGGAGCTGACTCATTTCCCACACTATAGACTACGACCAGAAGAGTTCTCGAGACATCTTTGGCAAGAATTACACGCGGCTACAGGAGCTGAAGGCTAAGTATGATCCAGAAAATATGTTTGACAAGCTGTTCGCTGTGGGCAGGAAGAAATAAGGCATTTATCGACCGTGAAACTGTTGTATCCGCCTGCTTATCCAGCTATTCATTCACTTCGTCTTTTCTAGCTATTTACTATTTACCGTTGATGTTTCGCGTAGTGATGCTGATGGCATTTGACCAAAGAGCTGTTTCTGTTCGTCATTGCAGTTATTCTCCGTCGAAGTTTGTCGCCGTGCAAGGCACGCCGCACATTATAGCCAATATCCAATACGGGCGACTCTCTTCCATTCGTGATCAAGCACGTAGAGGAACGAAAGTCAAATAAAACAGTATACAGAGGCTTTTCGATTCACTTCCGGAACCTAATCAATTCACATATACCCGAATGCCCGGGAAGGGAACCCAGTGGAAGACCTCAGACCTTATACACAGAGCTTATACACACACACATTTGCTGTACCTACCTGTACTACATCGTCTCAAGATGAGAAATTGAGTTTCTCTATCAGAGCTTCCAGTCTTGACGAAACTACGGGAGGCCCTAGATTGCCGCAATCGTTAGCTTGAAGATCTCGTGAATAAACAAACGACCAAAAGCTGCCGTACATTTCCAAACTGAGGAGTCCTGCAGAAGTATCGAGCTGGCGAGCAATGGCATGGCAGGGATCGGATACTGGCATTCCGAAACTTGCTGGCACTCGACTTCTGCAATGCCTTCACTGATGAGGGCATATAGCGGTAGCTGCGGAGTCGGCATTGTGGGATTAGGTGAAGTTTTGGTTTGAAGGTACCAGCATAAGAGCAGACCTGCGTGTTGGCATAAGCATGGGTTTCCATGAGGTTACTCTCTGCAGCACCATCTGAACCTACCTCTTTCAAAAGCAGCTGTGGTAGCCACGGGTCCAAATCTGGAAGCCCCGAGGTTCGCTTGATATTTTAGTCCCTGCCGAGCCTCTTCGAGAAAGGCCTTTGCTGCGCGTTTGACGGCTTTGTCAGAATTGGCTGTAGAGGGTGCTTGCAGAAGCAGTTGTCTGAACCTTTCCGAATCTACCAAGATTTCTGGAGCACTGAAAAGTTCTTTCATGATCAACAACTGGCTTGATCCATACAGATGGTAGTGTATGGAGTCAAGTAAAGCCCTTGCTGTTCTAAGAAGCGGAGAGGAATCCGTGTCATCGTCACCCGCACCGGCAGGTGAATTCTGGCACATTTCCTCCAGAACATGGACTGGTCCACTCATTTCAGTGACAAAAGCTGCCCATAAATGCGGATGCCTAGAGCCAGTGAGCAGCTCGAACGAGCAGACATGCCCAAGAAAGGTCGACACGATTGTCAGGAGCCCGAACTCGCTTAGTGCCTTGTCGTATGTCTTCTCCATCTGGATGAGCTTCATTGTGTCGGAGACGTTGGGTGCATCCGCCGGTAGTTCCCAGTCGTCCTCTTTGCACATCCATGTGTTGTTCATGCTAGCGAGTGTGAAGTTAAAGTCCATCCCCGGGACTTTAAAGTATTCATCTTTCATAGTAGAGTTCAGTGTTACCCCGATGACGATCATGCCTGATATGCATCTTTAGGCATGGTCAGAGCTCAGCTTCTAGCTGCGGTTCGATTCGATGCACTTGCCTGCCAATACTCTCTAATAACACCCAGTCCTTGTAATTCGACTTGGAGAGTCCCTCGGTAGTGCTGTAAGCTTCATGGGCAAGCTATGATGAAATCTGTTAGTCCAAGGTGTATGTAAGGAAGGAAAGAGGCAATTACTTTAGCAGTCTCGGATAGCAAAGTGATGCCCCTTTGGGGGATTTTCCAGTCGGCGTTATACATCTCAAAGAAAGACATCAAGAGATTCGTCTGTAAGAGCCACAGTTGCGTCTTGCTACCTTTCTTCCAGTGCTGTGAAAGTTGTCAGCAATCGCCCGCCGTATGACATGGGAACGCAACATATAACACTAGGCTAGCATCAAGTCGGATGGATCGGACATGAATCCAGAACGTTCGACGGAGCCGTGTATCTGGGGGAGGAACGAATGGGGAAGAGAGAAATATTTACATCAGAAGAAAGCTGGAGGGCGACTCTGTGTAGCCTCTCCGCTGTCGGCCATTCGTGAGAATACATGGCGCCGCAGGCCATGACCTCAATGAGCAAAGGTGCTGCGTGGAAGACGGAGTTAGCTCTTTTTCTCTGCATTCAAGGGCGTTTACTCACAGGGTGCTGCAGCAATTTGGAAGGTGGGTTGGTGCAATACAGGAAATTGAGGAGCCATGTGCTTGAAGAATGCCTTCACAAACCGAACCACAGCATGCTTGGAAGGGAATCGGAATTCTGAGAGCGCCCCACTAGGGTCACAATCTGCTAGGTCGGCAACTATCTTCTCGTACTCGGCATTCGTCAGGCTGAAGCAGCTCCCGCCTGGTGGCTGGTTGAAGTGCGATACAGGCGCAACGGAGGGCTGAAGTTCCACAGGCGCTGTCACGGATGTAGTCCTTTCCCAGTTGGATAAGAAGTCTGCTGGGTACAGAGTAGGAGTAGTGCCACTTCCAACAATATCCCAAACGCTTGAAATGGCAACATCAGAACCTGTCAAGAAGTCGAACATTTGGTGATCCTGGGCGTCCATCGCGGATGCTACGGGATTTTCAGTTGGGTAGAATGCAGTCACTGGAAGCTGCGCTTCTGGACCTAGGATTCCATTCTCTAGGCTCCTGGCACCCCTATTCAGCAAACGCTGCGATGCCGTTGTCCCGGAATCGCCGTGGCTTTGTTCTGGCTCGCCAGGTGAGGGAAGCGCCCACTCTGTTGAGTTTGCGGGTGCGCTTCCTGTGGAGGCTGATGAAGATGGTGAGACATGTACATTGATTTCACCATCTTCCGCATCATCCAGGGGTATAGAATTGGCTGCAGCGGCGTTGGAAGCGATCTCTGGGTGGAAGTTCCTCGTATGACGGATGATGACGTCCTTGCGCGTGGACGAGACTGGACAAACCTCACACCTGTAAGGCTTGTCATTTTGGTCTAGAGCCAGGAAATGGCAGAGTCAGTGTCACATCGCTGAGTGATGGACAGGGCGAGTGTAAATACGGGTTTTGTCATGACGCCGCAAATGAGCGGCGCGTTTGAAGGTCGCCGTGCAGTGAGTACACGAGAACTTGCACGGGGGAGGCTTTGTCTGTTTCGGCCAAGCACGGCCGTAGCCTGGAGGATCCGACTTGGCTAAGAAGGCAGTCATCATATTGCCTAGCGCTGTGCTGCAGCTGAAGACGGACGGAGCATTGATGATGGTGGTGTTTGTCAAGAACCTGAGGTCGTCTGTCTTCTCTCAAAGTTCAAAGTCAGAGTCAAAACTCAAAGTCCGGGGGGAGAAGCATGCCGGCAGCAGTGGAGCTGTCGTGGCCTCCCTCCCTTGCCCGCCCTTTGGAGAAGATGAGGGGTAGTAGCGCTAACTCCAGGTTTCCCATTTTCCGGAACGAACCCGAGTCGGGGTTTAGATCGTAGGCCTGGCCTGGGGGAGCCTGGGGGAGCCTGGGGGAGCCTGGGGGAAGAGAGGAGTGGGTTGGGTTGGGCGCGAAGGTTTGCAGACGCGTGGGTTGGTGGTGTAGGTAGTCATGGGTCCTATATTACTAGTAGGTACTAGTCGGAACCCTTGGGCACACCCTGCTTTATCTTCAAGAAGCACTAAATTATGCATCGCTTCCGCTCTTGAGAATCCATCATTCAATACAAGAGTCTCCCGTTGACAACTCTCAAGCCAGTCCCAAGGGCGCCCGCCGACTTGAGTGCCTCAGCATGCCGCAACTCCGCAACCTCGGTCTCTGATACAAGTACAAAGTCATACTGGAGCAGTGTCATGCTCTCTGGCACATCATATCTTTCCGCGAAGCCCGGCGCCTCAGCAACTTTGGTCAAGTCCACGACAAGAGACTCCTTGACGCCAAATACAGCATCAGAAGTCTCGTACGGGTCGCCACGGAGATAGAGTGCCCTTATGACGTCAGCAAACAATCCAATGTGAATGTATGGGTACATCTTACGTTATCAAAGGGTCGTAGCCAGCTTTCTTAAACTTGAAGTGCATATGGCTCGGGCGGTAGGGATGCCGGCCGAGAACTTTGAGCAGCTGACCCACTGGCCCGTCGTCGGGGATAGGATAAGGGACAGGGACAATGGCCTTGAAATGAAAGTTGCCTTGGTCGTCGCTGCGTAGAACTGCTCGGTTATCGAAGCTTTCGCGATCCGTGTACTGCACATCGTAAAAGCCCTTTGAGTCCGTCTCCCAGACGTCAACCTCGACACCTGCGAGGGGGTTGCCCGTAGAGTCTGTTACTGAACAAACAACTAAGAGGGGCTTCCCGTCAGGATCGTGAGATATGGTTTCACCGGAAGCCACGTTCTCGGCTCCATGGGCATGAAATGGGCCGAGGACAGTTCCCTCGGTCGACGAAGGCGGTTTGGGATGATCGATTGAATCAACTAACAGAGACAGACCCAGGACATCAGATAGGAGAATGAATTCCTGTCGAGTGTCGGTGCAGATCTTGCCAGTGCTAGTAAGGAACTGGATTGCTGTCTCCCACTCAGCTGTGCTTAGACGAGTCTCGCGCGCAAAGTTATGGAGATTATGCACAAGCCTCTCGAAGAGGAAGCGAGTTCGAGGGTCCTTGCAAGTAGAGTTTATAGCCACAACGTTCTCGGTGATGTTTTCGGTTGTGAGATCCTTCAGCGGCGGGATATCCGGGCGCGTGGGAGACATGGTGACGGCTTCTCTGCTCCCCCTAGCAGTTGAGTGGAACTCGAATGTGATTTAAAAGAAAGGACCTCGGATACCGACCAATACTTTCTTTTTGTATGTAACAAAGCTTTAGCTCGAGACTATTTGATAAAGCCCACTTTGAATGTCGTCCGGTGGGCAAGTCATCGATGTCAGACAACGAAGCCCCACCGGACCAGGAGGTGGGCATAGCTCTGTGGGTGGTGTTGACGAGGATGGCTTGGGGACGTGGAAGAGCCAGGTGGGTAAGTTGTTACTTGCGCGACGCGCATATAATAACACTTTCTGCTAGCCCATCCCAAGAAAAATGAAGCCGTACCAGCATTCTGCCCGACCGATGTCACAAAGGGACACGCCTTCTTAACTTTGCGTCTCTCGAAAATGGGGTCCTTCGTTTACAGCCCCCTGCCTCATCGGATCATCTTTGGACAAGGTTCGATCCAACAGCTTCCAGAATGCCTCAAGGAGCTTGGCTTTCGCAGGCCCTTGGTCCTTTCGACTCCCCAGCAAGTTGACCAGGCCAGTGAGGTCACCGCCATGCTCGAGCCCCATGTGGAAGCAGCCTGGCTCTTCTCGGAGGCTGCGATGCACACGCCGTTGCATATCACCGAGAAAGCCCTACAATTTTGCCAGCGGAGATCGCCTGATGTCTTGGTCTCGATTGGAGGTGGCAGCACCACTGGTCTTGGAAAGGCCATCAGCTTTCGCACAGACCTATACCACATTGCCATCCCGACTACCTATGCTGGCAGTGAGGTGACTCCAATCCTTGGGGAGACTATTGATGGCGTCAAGAAAACCCAATCACATCTGTCAATCGTCCCCAAGACGGTTATCTATGACGTCGACCTAACTCTCACGCTTCCACTGCCTATGTCACTAACGAGCATTGTCAACGCTCTTGCGCATGCCGTAGAGGCACTTTACGCCCCCAACACTAACCCCGTTATCAGTCTCATGGCGGTCGAAGGCGTACGATCCCTCGCAAAAGGAGCATACGGGCTACTTGCCGACCAGAACTCAGTCTCGGCTCGTTCTACTTGCCAGTACGGAGCTTGGCTCTGCGGCACATGTTTGGGGAGCGTCGGAATGTCTCTCCATCATAAGCTCTGCCATACCCTAGGTGGCTCGTTCGATTTGCCGCATGCGGAGACACACACAGTCGTCCTACCACACGCGCTGGCGTACAATGCGCCCCGAGTTCCTAAAGCTATGAAGGCTCTTGCTGGTGCGTTTCCGGACAGCGACGGCGACGCTTTACGTGGCCTCAACAATTTACTACGCACATTAGGCGTGCCCCGAAGCCTGGCATCCATAGGATTCAAGGAGGCAGACATCGACAAGGCGGCCGATCTCGCTGTCAGTAAATCGTACCCTAATCCGAGAGAGATTGACAGGGATTTGATCAGGGAGCTCATCAGGAGGGCCTGGGCCGGGGAGGAGGCAACGGCAGACCTGTAGAACAGATACGGCCTGAGAGGTAGCATCTTGTTACAGCCGGGTTTGAGAGGACCGCTGTATAGCCATGTATAGCCCTGGTTAGCCTGTGTGGTTTGAAGGAATAGATACAACATTAAGCGCATCCACGCAGCCGGAACGTTACGTCCAGCAGTAGGTTGAATCCGATGGGCGGTTGTATCAACACTGAGTGTCATTGGAAGCTGTCCTGGCCGGTTGAGACCCTGGCATGATACAATTGAGAGACTGCATTAATTCCCTGGATAAGTAATAAGGCATCACCCACCCGAGTGGACCAACGCCACCGACGATTAACAGCTCCCCACCCTGCCTTTAACCTTACTAGTAGCTCACATCCACCCGGGATCGATTCTCGCTGTGCCCTCCCATTTTGATGGTCAATAGAGCTAAATACTCCCAAAGTTAGGTATGCATCCATAGGCAGCTAATCTAATTGTTTGTCCAGCCACGCCCATCCTCAGAAGCGGCATGGCTCCAGGTACACCAACCAACGGCTCGTCTGAGCCAGTAAACATCAATGTTCCATTCATTATCAGTGGAAAAGATGTCACATCGTTCTCAAGGACGCGGACCTCAAAAAGGCCGCTACTGGGTGCGCCCTGGATGCTTTCATTCACGTGTGCTACCGTTTCCGACTGCTGCTGTTGCTGACATGCTTACGATTGACTCTACATAGGGTGGCCAGGTGTGCATGTCGACAGAGCGCATCCTGGTGCACAAGCCCATCGCTCAAGATTTCACTGCGGCTCTGAAAGAGGCCACGCAGAAGGTCTTTGGTTCCGAAAGCCCGTCCTGTGTGCTCGTCAATTGCGCAGCCGTGCAGAAGAACAAGCGGCTTGTTACCGATGTGGTCAGTAAGGGGGCGACGGTGCTACTCGGAACTCCCGAGGCCGCCGAAGCACTAAGATGCAGGCCGTCATGCTTGCTGACGTGTCTAAAGACATAGACATCTACGACACTGAATCCTTCGGGCCGATCGTATCTATCATGACGTTTAAGACGGAGGAGGAGGCTCTCGCAGTCGCTAATAACACCGACTATAGACTTTCTAGACCTGTCTTCTCCGAGAACCTCAACGCCGCTATGCAGGTTGCGAGGAAGTACGAGTCCGGGGCAGTCCACATCAACTTCTCGTACTTCCTTGGTGCACGGGGGAGCCAAGAACAGCGGCTATTGAAGATTCAATGCCCCACAGGGGTTGGGGGAATTTCTTAGATACAAAACAATTACATGGAGGGGGTGAATGAAATCCTGGTCTACTTCATGTATCCATAAAAGTAGCTAGTATACATGTTGCATTCTAGTCGAGGGACATCTCCATCTCCAAGTGCAATGCCAAGTTGGCGCGTGTGAATCTCCTACGAGGACAACGATGACGCGTAGATTATCCTTGCCGACATAAGGTTCACGTCTACTCACATCACTTCGATTGCCACGAGACTTGAGCTGCCGTTTACCCGGGTCCAGCTCGCTCAACAAAAGTCGTGATAGATGGGGCCTTGACTGATAGCTAATCGATGATTTTAGTTCTCCTAGGGCCTTTGGTCGCTTGTTCGATCTAACTTGCTCTACACACTCGGTCGACTATCAACCTTCTGTCCTTGAATAACTGTACAACATGCTTGGACAGTCTCATCAGGTTCCTGACACTACCGTAGACGCTAATAAACATTGAACTTTGACCCCTACGGCACTTCAATCCTTCAAGTACTCATTAAACCACACAATAGCCTGGTAAAATGCTTGTTCTTTTGCCCACTTCTGCTCAGGCTTGGACAGGTCGCTCCTTACAGCAAAGCCATGGACAACCTTCGAATAGAGTGTAAGCTGGTAGGTCTTGCTGTTTCGGAGCAGAATTTCCTCGGTCTCATGACGCTTCTCGGCTGGGAAGATGTGGTCCGTCTCGGCGGCCGCGATAGAGATAGGGCCATTGATGGCAGCGAGCTCATCTGCATTCACGAAACTAGGGTGTGCGAGGTACCCAGCATCAATGCCCTCGTTGAAGTGCCGAACGAGGTACTACATGGTCAGTCAGTATATTATCCAATACTGCTCTTCGAGGGTCCCTGCTCGTCAGCAGAAGGCCTCAGCTCACCTTGGCACCAAAGCAATACCCGACAGCCCCCAGCTTCTTCACGCCGTACTCTTTCTTCAACACCGTGATGGCGTCCTTGACTATGGGATCGACGGCTGGTTCGTTGTGAGGATTGTCCCCAGTGGAGCCACCGGCAAGCCAGGCCGGAATGTCCACGTCGTCAGCCTCCACTGATCTGACCGGGATGGGATCGCCATTGAAGGTGTCAAGCAGCAGGGTCAGATAGCCGTTCGCAGCAAATTCATCAGCCAGAAGCCGACTATTCTGCCAGACGCCCATGATATCGGGCAGGAAAAGAACGGCAGTCGACTTCCGGGCCTTGTTCGACGGAGGTGTGGCTAGGTAGGCCGCATACTTGCCATCAGCAATTCGAATGTCTTTTCCTTGCGGTGCTCCTCTACGCAATGGTAAGGTCGATTAGCTCTAGCAAGAATGCTAGCGGGCAAAGGAGCTTACTCACTCATGTCTGAAGCCGACTGTGCAGCACTGTGCAGGTGGATAAGAAGCCATTTTTGCCTTGTAGATGTGGGAATTGGCACGAGGAGATCTGAGACTACTTTTTAGCAAGCAGGGTGAAGTGATAGTTGTGAAACTTGGGTAGCTTCTACTGTGTTCCGACTATTATCCTGCAACGCGTTATGCCGTCTATATATTCCTCTTTCGATGCATGGGTAATTGATAGACTGATAGAGCAATACCTGAGCTTTCCCCACTTTGACAGGGACTTAACTAAGTTATCTCCGTGAGCTACCTTTTTCGGGTGTGGCTGTTGGGCAGATCGCCATGTAGTCCTACTGTGAGAGCCACCCACTACTCGTAGCCACCCTTCGTTGTTAGCCACCTGTTGTGGTTAGCCACACATTCTCAACAGCCACCCATATCAAAAGATTGCTTAGCGTTGCCGTGGAAGTTTTAATGTGATCTTGAATAATATGATCTTGTGTCAAAGCGTTAGCTTGCTCTTTACGTGGACGGGTGTTGCTTGTCGTAATACAACTAACTAAACTAATCTCTGGACACCATAGTCCATAGATCACGGAACGACGCAACATTGGGCGACTAAGCATGGATAAAGATCCAAACATGACGGGAAACACAGCTTCCGCCCAGCTTGCTGTCACAGGGGCATCAAATTTCTTAGAAGCTCTGTGTATGTGTCACGGCTCATCCGACAAGGCTTCGCAAGCTGATCAGAAGAAACAGATGATGCAGGCACACGATATTGCTTTGTCAACCTGTATAGACATATCATTCATAGTTCTTTGCCTGGGAAACAGCTAACATGAGACTTCAGAGGCAGCGACCATCCTGCGCTCTTAGAAGCAATGGCAGCAGCCAAATCAGGTCTTGGAACTCGAAGTGTGAAGCAACCTATCCCCAGACTGACATGGAACAGATGACAAAAGAAAACTTCCCACGATTATTACCTGTCCTTCAGAATTGGTTGCACTGTCGGCTGCGTTGGGCTACGCCCAAGTTACTGGCATCGCTGTAAGATCAACATAACCCTTTGTGCGCCCAAGACTAACATGCGACAGCAATGTGTCATTGTACATGTGGATTGCGGTACTCTTGCGATGGGCCAGTCCATTCATAATGCGTCTATTGGTCGTGTGCCAGTTCTGATGTTTGCTGGGTTGAGTCCCATTACCCAAGAAGGCGAGATGTTGGGGTCTCGGACTGAGTAAGACACCCTCGACCTCAAGCGACGCGTGAGCTGACGCAAGAATTCAGATTCATTCACTGGATTCAAGATGTACCGGATCAAGCTGCAATTGTACGACAGTATTGTAGATATACGGCCGAAGTCCGGGTCGGTCACAATATCAAGCAGCTCGTCAACCGGGCGATTCAGATTGCCACATCGGATCCCAAAGGGCCTACGTACTTGACCGCTTCGCGCGAGGCTCTTGAACAGGCAAGTACCATTAACTCATGGTTCAAGCATCCTATTAACCTTAATCAGACTGTGAACAAGTTGGAGATAGATCAGGAGAGATGGGGTGCCACGGTGCCTTGTCCACTCCCACAGTCTGGCAAGTAGTACAGACGTCCCAGCTATCCATTCGAACATCAATTAACAAATTCAGAAATCGAATTAATCGGCAACTTGCTGATACGAGCGGCGCGGCCACTGGTTATCACAGGCTACCTCGGTCGGAACGTTCGAGCACCGCCCTTGCTCGGCGCTCTCTGCGACAAGCTGCCTATTGAAGTCATTGAAACCATTGGCTCCGATGTTTGCATCAGCAGCAGCCACGAGGCATATAGGGGAGTTACAGTGTCGACTCATCCTCTTGTGTCGGAGGCCGATGTCATCCTAGTGCTGGATTGTGATGTCCCCTGGGTCCCGACACAAGGGACTCCGTCTAAACGTGAGTCCACGGTTGTCCCTGATCAAAATCACCCTCGTCTCCGGGCCAAGACGGACGACTATGGCCGTTCCAGATGAGTTACTGACCTGCTCAAGATGCCAAAATATTCCATCTTGATGTCGACCCTCTCAAACAGCACATGTCCCGTTGGTTGATCCCACCAAGAACGAAATGCTGCAATTCCCTGACACATTTATAGTCTTCTACATCAATGCACACCGGAGGTATAAAGCATCCTGCGAGCTAGCCCTTGAACAACTCAACTCGTTCCTCGACCGCCAGAACATTGATCGATCAAATGTTGCTGGACTTTTTCAGGCCAGGCGCAAGAGGTATGACTTATGGCGAGCGAGTTTGTTGTCGCTGGAGTCCCCTGCTGTAGATGGAATCGTTCGAGTCCCATACTTCGTATCACGTCTGCGACGATATCTCCCCGAGAGCACCACCGTCGTTATGGAGGCTGTCACAAATGCCATTCCCGTGATTCATCACTTGAATCTCACCAAGGTTTGTCAGGATGGTATTCCTCTGTTACGTGCCGTTTCTGACGATCGAAACAGCCAGGTGGGCTTCTAGGAACAGGCGCCGGTGGACTGGGATGGCTTGGGGGGGCGGCACTGGGCGTGAAGCTCGCAAAGCCACACGACTTTATATGTGCAATGTGAGTTCTGTCTATTCTTGACGCGTAAAGAGTCTCCCTATAACTCAAGATCCAGCGTCGGTGACGGGACCTTTTTATTCTCTCAAATGGAAAGCGCCTTCTGGATCTCCAAGCGCTACGGCATACCGTTTCTCCTTGTCGTGCTCAACAACGGTGGCTGGAATGCTCCCAAGGTATCAGCGCTGCTCGTGCATAAGGAGGGATATGCATCGAAACATGACAGGAAAGGTATGCAATTTCCTCTATTATGACGCCCTGACGCCGTAGCAAGGAACAGCTGGGCATGACTGACAAGTGCAATTCTTCATATACAGATCTCAACCTCTCCTTCGAGCCATCACCTAACTATGCCGGGATCGCTGTTGCGGCCGGAAACGCCTACGGGGCTGTCATTAAGACACCAGATCAAGTGGACTCAATTCTGAAGGAGGCTATCAAGACTGTGCAGGGTGGGAAATCTGCTGTCGTTGAAGTCCGGTAAGTATTGTTTCTCTCTCTCCGAGCAACGGTGAGGCAACTTCTGACCCTACATTTGCGTAGAGTTCCTCCGATCTGGCCAGAGACTACGTAGTGCGCCCCGGAAGTCAGTTCTATTATATGTGTAGAACGTGTTGGGGGTTATGTTCCACAAATGAAGATAGCACAGCGCTACGAACGACGAGGTCTTCAATCGGAGCGTGACCATGCGGCTCCCAGTTGGCTCCATTACATATAGGAGCGGCGGCCGCGGTGTTCAGCGGTGTTCAGCAATCCGCCGATAGATCTATGATTAGCCTTACAGAAATATATTGCTATAGATCTTCTCTTATTTACTTACAAGCTCACTTCTACACTCTATAAGCTAGGCTCACTGCGCGAGTTTGAGACGAACGACTGATCAATTGAAGCTCTGAGTAAGATCCCTGCCTCTGCAGGCCTAGCCAAAACTGGGGTAAATACCATCGTCTACGCACCAGTGGGAAAAGCTTCGCTCCACAAGCGTGGTGCCACAAGACGTGTCCTTCACCGCAAAGCTTCTACCTTATTATGTTCGCGCCACCCGTAAAGACAACCACTTGAACCTTGACCCAGACCCCCCAGTCGCGCAATGGGCCTGGTCCCCACCGAGGACGGTCTGTCTACCTGGAAGCCTCAGCCAATCTGCCATCCGGAACGCCCGCGGAGCTAACGACAAAGGGGAAGTGTTGATCAGATCCATCCGCAGCCTGAGATCCTGCCGGCAGTTCAGTTACCAGGGTGCAATTCCTTGAAATTCTAGCCCTCGATAAGTTCTCCAAGTTTCCCCAGATCTAATGTCAGATCCATAACGGTTCCGACCCACACAAGCACCAACACCCAGCACTAGCACATACACCGAAACGCACTCGGCTGCATCATCATGAATGAGGAATCGATCACAGAGAGACGGCCTGTCAAGGTCCATCTCAAAACCTGGATCGTTGTTACTGTATGTTCCCCATTGCAGGCCCCTAAAGCATAGAAGCAAGGCTAACAGCAACCAGTCCATAAGCTTCGTCTACTTCTCCCAGCTAACCATTATCATCGGCTCCGGCTTTCTCGCCCCGTCCATCGGGTCATTTTTCGGCGACTCCTCTAAAAATATGTGGTTTAATCAGACTATCAACCTCCTCTCCGTCGCGGTATGCCTCCCGGTGTCACAGATGGCCGACTATTGGGGCCGGAAGTGGCTTCTTGTTATACTTCTTGCAATTGGCTTCGCTGGTACCATGATGATTGCTCGTGCGGCCAATCTTGGAACTGTTATTGCTGGGTTCATACTTGTGGGCGTCAACTACGGCTGCCAGCCCATCTTGTTTGCCGTGCCCTCCGAAGTGCTTCCAAGGAGCCAGCGGCCGATTGCCCAGGCCAGTATTAACCTATCATCTAGCATTGGAGGGCTTCTCGGCCTGTTGATCGGCGGTGTTCTTCTCCGGTATAATAACCTCGACAACTATCGCATCTACTTCTATGTTGTGGCCGCATTCTTCGGCCTGTCGCTTCTTGGCGTTGTTTTCGCTTACTCGCCGCCTCCAAGAGAGGAACAGGTCACCCTTGGGCTGAAGCAGAAACTCGGAAAGCTCGATTGGATCGGCTATGCCCTCATAGCGCCGGGATTGACCCTCTTCTCTCTGGCACTTGCCTGGTCTGAAAACCCCTACTCTTGGTCGGATGTCCATATCATCGCGCCATTTGTCATTGGAGTGATCCTTATCATCGCTTCCATCTTGTATGAAGTCCTTATCAAGAAGGATGGTAAGTATTCTGAGACTCGATCAAATGACGCCGCTAACATACTAATTCAGGCGTTGCTAACCATGCCGTCTTCAACCACCGTAATACAACAATTGCGCTCCTAGCTGTGTGGATTGACGGCATATCCTTCTTCACAGCCAACAACTATTTTGCCCATCAGTTTGGCATGCTTACCGGAAGTGATATGCTTATCTCAGGTGCGGCCTTTGGTATGCTCTTCATCTTTGGTTGCATATCATCAGTTCTCTTTGGCTGGGTATCAACTAGGTTCCGAATGGTTCGTATCCCCGGCGTAGTGTCTCTGGCTCTCCTCAATGTTTTCAACATCCTCATGGCAACCACAACAACATCAACCCCTGAGGCCAACTACTGGGGTTACATCATCTTTGCCGGTATTGGACTTGGAGGTATTACCCCAACCTTCATGGTTGCTGCTCAATTAACAACCCCGCCGGAGCTCATCGCCCTGGTCTCTGGTCTTATCACTATTGCAAGGTCTATCGGCGGTGTAATTGGCCTTGCCATCAATAATGCCATCTTCAACAACACCCTCTCCAGCGAGCTCCCCGACAAGATTGCCGCGGCTGCTGTCTCTCTTGGCCTCCCGGAAACGTCTGTTGGTGCCCTAATTGCTGCCATTACTAGCCAGGACAGTGCCGCTCTGGCCGAGGTCCCTGGTGCCACTGCTGAGATTATCGCCGCGGCTCAGGGTGGTCAATTGGAAGCGTATGCACTAGCCTTCAGGAACTGCTGGATTGCTTCCGCCTGCTTCTGCCTACCCGGTGTCATCAGTAGGTTTCACTTACCTCAACCATGGGTTTCATGTATCACTGACAGGTCTTCTTTGCGGTAGTTGCGTTTTTCCTCAAAGACCCGCGCGCAGAGTTCAAGGAGCACATTGACGCTCCGGTCGAAGTTCAGATTGCAGAGGAACAGAAAGCAGCGAAGGTTATCTATTTGGAAAATGCAACGGATGTCCGGCACGACGCTTGAGTGGCGCTGTATATTGTTGATTGTGTTTTTGCAGAAATTAGTTCTAATCAACCTGCGCTTGCATTGTCGCCGCCCCTAATAAGATCTTAGTTCAAGCATATATGCGAAGAAGAAGAAGGAAATATGTTGTACTCCCAAGCTACCTAATACAGGAGCACACGCAGCCGTGAGCGGATCTTGGACCAAACAAGAACATTCTGCAAGATCAAAACATGTTTCAGTTTCCCTCGTGATGCAACCTAAGCCCTCACTCAATCGCCCAATCTGACGGGCGAGAGCTGTCACAAGCAGGCATACTACCGCTCATCCAGTCATCAGTCACTAGCCCTTCTAGTCTTGTGTCTAACGATGAGTTCCTCTGACCGTCAGCATCAACGAATTGCGGGGGCTGTCCAAAGTTAAACTCCGGAGCCAGGTCACTCCTGTAGAAGGCATCAAATAGGTCGTCATGGAGTCCGTTCAAGGAAACTTGGGGTGAGGTTGAGCTGCTGCCGTCAACACTCCCCACACTCTCTGCACCGCTCGGTCCATTTGGAACTCTGGATTGCGCCCCGTCATGAGGAAGCTCTGCGTGCCTCGATATCAGCGATGACGGTGTGGAGAGCTCCGCGCATCGCTTTCTTCGGCCTGGCGATGACCTCTTTTCGAGGAACTGGCGCACAACATCGGCACAGCGCCGCGAAGCTTTCAATTCGATGAATTCGAAAACCTCAATAGCAAGCTGACAGATCTTCCGGTCTTCTTCAACAGTTTTGCGGTCTGCCTCTAAGGACGACAGTGGGTTGGGCTGGTTCCTGGCGTACCTCTGACGATGCCGAGAATGCTGATCGTCGGCTACCTTGAGCAGAAGAACAAGCGTAGACTGCAGACAATAGAAGCAGTAGTAACTCCAACGCCTCAGACCTGGAGCTAATGTGAACAGCTTATGTATATGCCGTATTGTGTCCCTGGCTGCATCTAGATATGACGATTGGTGGAGCTTAGACAATGGTTGGCCGTTCAAGGCGTGACGATCGAAAGGCTTCCTTAGGACGGCGCCTCGGAGTAAAATGATCTTTGCGAGATCATAGTCTACAAACAGTGTCAGCAATCTGCCACAAGACATCCGGGGACACTAACGTATTCGAAGGCTACTCTGCTGCCTTGCTTTCCAGTTGTACAAGAAAGCCGGGTCGTAGCTGTTGTAAGCATCCTCGGTAACCTCAGGGAAGGCAAGGTAACGTGGAAGCGAAGCCCTCCAAGCTTCCACTTCCTGACGCAACGATTCTCTCTGGTCTAGCTTCAGTGAGCTCGGCTCAGCTGACTCGGCGGACTCGGCAGACTGAGAAGTGATAAGCTTGGGCACGCTGTTAAATCCAAAGCGGTGTAGTACCAGTTTGATAATTCTTCGTATGATCTTGGCAAATTCCGCTAGGTACCGTATGAATGCTACCTGAGCCGACTCTGGCACATCTTCGTCGTTTTCGGGAAGCTCGACCAATGTCAGTGAGGTAGTCGGCGATAGCACTACAGCGAGCATACCTTCACAGTAGGATACTCCATGTTCATTTCCGAGGTTCGTAGAGACATGGGACGGCCAGCATCAAGGCTGAGTTCGACTTCCTGGATGTAAATTACCCACCACGTGCGCCTTGCTTCTTGAACATCGACCCCGAGTGATGAATGTAACGACTCAACATTGAGCCCGGTTGAGAATGCCAATCGAGTCGCGATACCATTAAGGATATATGCCACTACTTCGTCAGACCATGCCTCGGTCGGGAGAAGATCGCAGTAGTATCTTACAGTTGGGTTTGATTGTATGCTGAGCATAAGCGCCCTGTTGAGAGGCTGGTCAGGGAAGAGTTACAAGATAAACAAGTGTGGATGTACAAACCAGGAAAGTGGCAGCTTGGACAAGCTGGATATTGCTGGAGTTCAACAAACGTCCTAGCATCTCTTGCGCCTCTGCGAAGTACCAAGAAGCCCAGGAAGAATTATCGTCTCGCTCATTTTCATACAGCGCACCCAGTGCAAGCACGGCATACAGCAAGCAGACAAACTGCGGTCGTCTTGGGTCGTCAAGAGTAGCGAGGAAAAGCCTTCGATCTCCGAAAAGCTGCCTCAGCGACTCATATCTTGTCCTAAACGCCACGGGGTCCAGGATGGGGAGGAAGATGTGGATGGTGCGGAAGAAGCTATCGATATGTCGATCAGTAATGGTTTCACGCAGGTATCGATGGCCACGGAGGTCATTCAACGGCATGACGTAGTCGCAGAAGCCTGTTAGGTCTTCCAAGCCCAGGCTGTCGGAGCCTTCGCCATTAGGTGCATGTTCCGCAACGGTTAGATCGTTTCGGGGCCGCTTGGCTGGCGGATTGCCCTCGAAGACATGGTCGAGTTGCTTCACCCGTTTGTCCAAGAAAGAAGCGATCATGAAAGTCGAGGTTTGTCCTAGGATCTAGATGTAAGTTGAGATGATGGGTCCAAAGGTTTCGAGGCAAGCCTACCGTAGTATTCGAAACACCCAGTCTGTTCGTTCAGCTGAGCAACGCCGCTCGATCGCCTCTCGCGGGGGAATCTGGTCTGGCTTTGCAGGTTCAGATCGGGAGTGCGGGCGATGACACTGGCTTGTCGGCCCATTTCCGCCTCGATTCTGTCTAGTCGGTGCAGAACAAGGTCCAGTTTTCTTCAAGGACGTTAGTTGAGATTGGTCTCAAAGGACATATTCGCTCCAACACGAGGGGCAGCGCACTCGACCAGAACCTCCTGTCCACTTGGCGAAGCCGACGGTGCAAAGGCGAAGATGCATGGAACCCCCTTCTTGTCACATTGGTCACAGGGCTGGCGGCCATTGCACTACGTCTACGGTCAGCGACATCCAGGGAGCACCCAGAAGCAAATTCACCTTGATCCGCTTCTCCCGACAGCGCCCACATGCCTCGGTAGCCTTCTTACGAACGGTCCTTGTTGTAGTAGAAGCAACAGCTATGTTTCTGGGCACGTTGTCGGCCATATCGGATCAGCGGGGAGCTCAGCTGCAGGAACCTTTGAAAGCCGGGTTGTCAAATGCAAAGTCATGAAGAACGTCTGAAGCCATTCCAGCAGATCCGGGGGGGAGGTGAAATGCGGGGGGCAGAGGGTGGGCCACTCCCTATAACCCCAACCTTCTCTGCTGATTGACCCTCTAGGGGCTAAGCTAACGTATGAAAAGGGTAAGCTACTACGGACCCAGGGCTTTCTCCAACAGATCTGGGCCCTTGGTACCAAGGTGGGTCATGGTTATAGCTGGTGGGATCTATTATACATCTGACGCTTGCACTAAACAAGATGCGCATCGCGGAGACGTGGAGCAGCGAGTTGGAGACAGGCCCGGAACCTCCGCGGTCCAATAGGAACCTCCGCATGTTGAGACTGAGCTGCACAAGTTTAAAGGTCATGTATAATTGGCAATAAGTAAAGTGCGGTTAATAATAAGAAGCGATACACGATTGGGAGTAAGTGCTGCGCAAGAAAAGTTCAATCATACTCATCGACTGTCTCAACCTCTCTATTGATCACCCTGACTACCTTACACAATGGGCTCCCAAGTCGAATCCAAGGTTGACGTCCTGATCATCGGGTCTGGGCCTTCAGGGTCAGTCTATCAACCAGACACTTCGTATATTGAACCTCGCTGAACCAGTGAGCCTCAGTCTGATGCTTGCGACATGGATGGCTCGTCTAGGCGTTAAAACTCGCATTGTCGACAAACGATTTGACAGAATCAACAGCGGGTGAGACGCGGTCACATGAGAGACTGGAATGTTCCCATTGCTTACAAGAGCCCAGACAGGCAGATGGTCTACAGAGCAGGACGTTCGAGGTAAGCCGATTGCAGGATTACTCTGGGATTTGAAAACTTACCAACGTCTGGGTAGATCTTCGATTCTCTTGGATTCGGCCAAGATATTTGGCGTGAAGCAAACCACATGTTGGAGATTCGGTTTTGGGTAATGGCCTTTGTCTACACATTCTTTCAGGGCAACTGTTAACCGTAGTCAAGAACCCAGACGACAGCGGCAAGCTATACCGATCTGACAGCATTGTTGATACATTGCCTGGTCTCAGTCGCTTTCAACAAGCAACTCTCCATCAAGGTAACTAGGGACATCCTCGTAACTGTCCGACACCATGACTGATCACACCGCCGGCTACCAGCCCGCATTGAGGACCATCTTCTTAAGTACATCGGCAAGTTCAGTGATATCAAAGTGGAATATGGTGTAATGCCAGAGTCTCTCACTATTGATGTCGACAAGGTTGACAGTGATGATTACCCAGTCTCTGTGACTCTGCGAAGCTTACCCAAGCCCCCTACCGAGTCCCAAGACCCGCCGATCCCGGGAGAGCCAGCGGTTCCGAATGGACTCTACAGAAGCAATCTTGCAGCGGACACTACGGACGAACTATTAAGGAACGCGCAAGCCGCCGAAGGGACATACTTGGAGACGGTCCTTGCTAAATATGTGGTTGGCTGTGACGGAGCACACTCGTGGACCCGGCGGCAAATTGGATCCGTGATGGAAGGTGATCAAACAGATTACATATGGTCAGTATTGTCGCTTCTCCGTGCTGCCCAGTTGCACAGCTGACTATGTGAGATAGGGGCGTGCTCGATGTGATTCCCATCACGGACTTCCGTGAGTCTCAAACCTCTTTAATAATACTCCAGGAACCATTGCTCACGCCAGGTATCAGCCGACATCCGATATCGTTGCGCCATTCACTCGGCTTCTGGAAGCATGATGGTCATTCCTCGGGAGGGCAAATACGTCAGGCTCTACATCCAGGTCACCGAGGTCGACGAGAACGGCAAAGCTGTACGTGACTCAAGATCAACTCGCGTTTTCTCATTGACTACGATCAACTGACAAATCATATTGCCAAGATCGACCGCTACAAAATCACACCGCAGACCTTGCTGGAAGCCGCCAACAAGGTCCTCTCTCCGTACAAGCTCAGCTACAAGCATTGTCACTGGTGGACCGCATATCGCATTGGACAGAGAGTGGGCTCCAAGTTCAATGCACACGATCGCGTTTTTCTTGCTGGCGATGCAGTGCACACACACAGCCCGAAAGCTGGCCAGGGCATGAACATCAGTATGCATGACAGTAAGTGTGATCCCTTCCTTAGCATCGCACACGCCCCTAACTACTTATCTTTCAAGCATTCAATCTGGGGTGGAAGGTGGCTTCTGTCGCAAAAGGGTGGGCGAAGCGATCGCTTCTCACGACATACACTACTGAGCGGAAGCAAGTCGCTAAAGAGCTGATCGAATTCGACCAACGGTTCTCCAGGCTCTTCTCAGGCCGCCCTGCCACGCACATAATGGATAGTGAGGGCATAGATCTCAAAACGTTCAAGCAAGTCTTTGAGAAGGGCAACCTCTTCGCCAGTGGCTGCGCAGTGGACTACGGTGAAAGCATGATTGTCGCCAAACAGCACCACTCCAACGGAAGCTCGAATGGAACAGGGGTTGCCACCAAGCCCGTTGGCAAACAGGAACTCGCTCCGAAGATTCCCATTGGAATGCGAATGCCAAGCTGCAAGGTTCTGAACCAGTCAGATGCCCGGCCGTGGCATATTCAAGAACTGATGCCGAGCACGGGGGCCTGGCGGGTTGTCGTCTTTGCCGGAGACGTGCTCAATCCTTCCCAGTTCTCTCGGCTAGCAGCACTTGGCAATGCACTGAGTTCCTCCAGCTCATTCTTGCACCGTCACAAGCCTGGAGCGGATCAAAACCTGGCCGCTTTTTTCGAAGTTCTCACCATCCATTCTTCGCCCCGGGGCAAAGTTGAGTTGCTCTCGTTACCGGAAGTCTTTCACCCTTACTCTGAAGAATACGGCTGGGACTATGGAAAGGTCTTCGTAGACGACTGTTCATACCACGAAGGGCATGGGCAGGCGTATGCAAGCTATGGGGTTGATCCTACTCGAGGATGTGTCGTGGTTGTCCGGCCTGATCAGTACGTGAGCTGGATTGGAGATCTAGAAGACGTGGATGAGATCAACACGTTCTGTGATCGGATTTTCCGATAGATGTTCTGTCTATGCGGTAACCGCCACATACTTGTAGCCTTTGGCAGACTTGCAACTATGCCTGTTCAGCGCACAGTACAGTACAGTTCTATAGTAAAATATGCAGTAATCAGATCCATTGTATTTAACCTCTCGCTTCAATCGTCTACGCACTAACAAGTTCCACAACTTCGTACGGTCCAGCGGCAAGGTGCTCTCGTCTCAACTAATCAGCGCCGCCAGTCGCCCCAAGCGTCTAACCCTGTACCGCGCAGCTACATGGTAGTAGGTTATAGCAAATCATCATTATAACATCCTCTTTTACTTATTTTCTTAGTCTACATCTTATTCCTTATATTCACCTGCCATCCATCTATCCCTCTCGCTTGCCCAGAGGGCCGTTCCTACCCGCTAGTCGTCTTAGTGATCTGGATCATCACTCTCATTGTGATTTGTGAGATTTTCCTAAAGGCTACAGTTTAGAACCTTCATCGACTTGGCTTCTATGTCCAGAGTAAGAGTTTCTTCTTGTACAGGAATATTCCATTGGTAGATGTTGAGGACCGAGGTTGCTCAGAATAGAAGGAATCGCGAAGGGTAGGTGCAGATACAGGCAAATAACTTTGATCTGTCGAGTGCTTTGAGAAACTCAGTGTTCATTTGACTAAATTGGAATATAATTCTCGTTAAACACCTTCGCAATCCAAAGGTCTCGGTTCTTCGTAGAGAATGTTGCCAGCTTTGAGGGCTCCTCAAATGAATCGAAACCGTGACACCCACCGCCCCAGACGTGAAGGTGAGCCTGAACTCCAGCTTGCCAGAGCTTCCTCGCATACGCGACTACTTCCTCTCTGAAGACTTCCGCAGAGCCAACATCCAGGTATGCCTCAGGTAGGCCGCTGAGGTCGGTTGCCCGTCCAGGAGCTGCGTACTCGCTGACACGGTCCTTGGTCGTCTCGTCGCCCACGACCCAAGCCCAGCCTTTGCGTCCCCAAGCGGTGTTGAATACAGGCCCCGTCTCGAATTGCTGACAAGACAGCGTTGCGCATCTGTCATCGAGCATAGGACAGATCAGAAGTTGAGCGCAAATCTTCGGGCCTTGACGATCTCGGGCCATGAGGGCAGTGGCTGCAGCCAGGCCGCCCCCTGCTGAGACACCCGCCACCATGATTCTGGATGCATCAATATTGAGACTCGATGCATTCTGGCTCGCCCATTCCAAGGCGACGTAGCAATCCTCTGTCAATTCAGTTCCTTTACATTCGGGGGCTCTGCCGTAGTCAACACTGAGGATGATGATTCCCAGAGCAGGCACAATGTGGCTCACGGCTGCGATGCCAAAATAAGGAGTGCCCAACACCATACCACCGCCATGAAAGAAGACCATGCAAGGCCTTGGCCCGTCCGTCGAGCTGAGATTACTGGGCTCCAACTTGTGAGCCTTGAGAGAGCCTCTCGGCCCAGGCAAGGTGAGCTCGTGTTCATTGATGTCAGGATTGTCGCGGACGTGGGATACTCGAGCTTTCTCCCCATCGCTCTCGAGCTCAGCTTGACGAAGCTGCATAATAATCTCTACCGAATCTGGGGTCTTGCCGAGGGGACGATCTTTGAGATTCATCGCGATCTCGGGATCATATGGCGGCCGGACGGGTCGGTTACACGTCATGGCTGCAATATGCATAACGGCCACTTCGAGAATTGAAGCTCAGCTCTGCTTCCGTATTGAGTGATCATATGCATATTGAGAGCAGCGGAGGACTGAGCCGCTGAAATACCCTTTGCCCTTCTTCCACTCTATAGTCAGGGTCAAAGGTGGAGGAATCCACTTGCACGTAGCGCCATTCAAACACGGGGTAGGTCATGAGGCACAATCCCCGCGAAGCCTGCGATATTGACTAATCGAGTTCGGGGTCCTTTCACGGCGCTATCGCTTAACCATGTGGGCAGCAGATACATTCGCTATAGATAACGATCATGCCCCAATCTTCGGGCCTGGTTGTTATGCTGGGGAACCTTCTTCATTTGGAGTCTGATCCCACCTCGTGGGTGGATCCTCATATGGACGTCTGTAGCTAGGCGTCTTGAAGCTCTCAGCTTTCGTCTAACCTGAGTCAAAAGCGGTGGATATAAAAATTCTGAAGTTATGATACAGCGTAGTACGCATGTTGAGCAGGTAAAAAGATTATTGATGACTCCTTCCTGGCCTCACAGAATGGCCGCAAAAACGGACTTATACGTCCCATTCCTCAAGAAAGCCTAGCAGCCACATATCCACCACTAGGCTATCTATCAGTATTCCAGTGTAGATAGACTAGGATTGTCAGAAACATGTGAAGAGCTCGTTGAGCACCTAGACTCGTCCACCACCTCGTTGCTTAAGAATAGCCTCGTTGAGCGCATACAACTCTTCAAAGTTGATGTTGGGTCCCTGGAACGTCTTGCGGCCAGTACTAAACCACAGCACAATAATGATGGATAAGAGTCCCACCAAGACAACACTCGTATAGTTCATATCCCCGACAGAAACAGGCAGGGTAGGCGGCATGCAGACGAGCACCGCGAGCACGCCGATCCATGCGGTAGCGAATCCGTTGCAAATGTAACCCCACTTGCCCAAGTTGAGGTATCGGGGAGGAAGATGTTTCGATCGGCCGCGGAAAAGAAGGATGATTTGGGGTACGGCGTATGAGATGTTGAGGAACAGTACCGCGGAGGTGACAATCGAATTGAAGGCGGTGGTGGAGACAAGGTACAGCAGACCATATAAGCATGCAAATATGATTGAGGCGACGGTAGTGCGCAGCGGCAAGTTCATTCTCTCGTCGATGTGGGAGAAATACTTGGCGAAAGGGACACCATTCTATAGCCAACAGTTAGTATTGGGACTTTAGACAAACGTTCAACTTTCAGATGACTCACATCGCGGGCGAAAGCCCAAGCTAGACGCCCGCAAGTAACCCATTGAGAGGGTAGAGAGGCTAGACGGAGTTTGTCAGTGAATCCGCTCAGCTTGGCTTTCAAGTTGAACCCACTTAAGTAGCAAAGAAAGAGAAGCGAGGTGAGCCCATATGTAACATTTTCGCTTCCGGTGCTGCAAGATGTATAAGCAAGGTGATTATTTTGTGATTCCAGGGATCCTCGAACTCACGCTTGACGGATCAGCTCCATGCTAGGGAGAGGAGAGCTTGCAACAGCATCAATGTCCGTAACAAAGAGGTGGAGAGCACACATCAGGGGCAAAGACGTGGCGAGACCAATGAACATGGTCATGATCATGACCTGCGGAACACGACGACCTGGGGATTTCATTTCTTCACTGATGTGGATGACTGCAGCTCCACGTTAGCTCCATGAGAACTGGATGATACAACACACTACACTGCCGCTGCTTACCTCCATCTGTCCCACCATAGGCGTACATGGCGTTTGAGATGCTCAGAACAAATGCAGTGCCTCTGTTCCAGCCGCTGCTGGCCGGCTTCTGATCAAGCAAGAAAGAGCCAGGCTGGGTATTCGAATGCATGCCGACGCATGTGAACAGAACAACGAAGAACCCGATAATCGTAACGTAGAGGGAGAACTGAACAGTGTACGAGACCTTCCGAGGCAGGAGGATAACGGGAAGTACTGTCGAACTTATTAGCAAGGGGTAATCAGCTTCTCATCTTGAATCTATCTTACCAGTTACCAGTGCCGAGCCAACATAAATGAGGTATATCTGCCACTGAGCAGCATGGTAGCCACTGTTGACCTGGGAAATAATGCCAGAGAGTGTGATAGCCGTGAGAGATGTTCCGGAGCATCTAAGAAATGAACTCGTCAGCCCATTCGTCAACCGATTCGACGTAGGACACTTGAGACAGGCCAGAGCGGAATACATCAAGGTTCAACTCACGTCACAATCCACCAAGCAAGCGTTGAGACCCATCCGATAAAGAAGGCCAAAAATCGCTTGATGCGTTCAGGGGCCATGATGTACACGAAATGATACTGGCCACCAGCAGACTAGGAGTATATAATGGTTAGCTTCACATCTCTTGAGGTTCAACAGATTATAGGGACAAACCGGGAAAGCTGAGGCGATCTCGGCCAGGCCAAGTGTGATTGTGAACTGGGCGACAAATGCAAGCACAAGGCCAATAATCACAGAACGAGGTCCCCCGTAGATGAGGTTTTGACCGAAGTTGCTCAAGTAGCCAACCCAGGAGTTGGTGATGCTGAAAGACAAGCCCAAAGCGGCGAACCACTTGAACTGACGGTTCATAACCGTTGTATGGCCATTTGCTCGGAGCTGAGCCTCATCGGCATCAATGTTCGCGAGGTCACCGATGCTGCCGACAGCAACGCTGTCTACCGTTGGGACGTGAGTGACCGGCATGGCCTTTTGCTTCAGGTCCGATTTGGTCTCCATGTCCAACATGCTCAGAGTCTCCTAGAGCTATTATCTTGTTCGAGATATTCGAGATAGTGTCAAAGGACAAGAGGGATAGAATAATAAAGTCAAAGCAATGGGGGAGTTGAAGAGAGCAGGAGAGAGTACGGACCACGGGAACATGATCTGAATATAAAGCTGAGCCATACGGTGGTCCCTACACGCACAGTCGATCTCATACCAAGATATGAAGAAGATAACATCACGTCTAGATACCCCTAGACCTACAGACATCACTGCAAGGTTAGCTTGGGTCTGACGGAGGCTCGGCAGAGCTTGGGGTGCGCTAGGGCGATGCGGAGGCGGGGACATGGCGATAAGACACCACCACTTCACTGGGGTTTACTACGCTCTCTCTGGCAAGGGACCATGGCTTCGGGACGCCCGCAGGCTTTAGTGCCTGCCAAGGTTGCTGATCCTAGGACTCATGAGATAGGGATAAACTGGATTGGTGTTTTATCCTCATTTGGTTGCCTCGATCGTGGAGCACCGCAAGCAGCTCGAGCTATCCGTTGTACAACCTCAGTCAGACAAACCTGCATGAACTACTTCGTCAAGAGAGCCATTGCACAGAGCATTCGCTCGAAATTCAGGGATACTTTCACTACTGGAAGTGATCAACGTCAGGAATTCAGGTGACCCCAAATCCCTATCGTGGCTGAAGCGGGGAATGGCGCTACCATACTGGTCGAGGCGATTCATCTCACTGACACGAGGTTGGCTTCACTGCCTATTTAGGAAATGTTACCAGCTTCGTACCCATCACGGCATTGCCTCCAACTGATAGTGTCTCCAACGTAGAGTAATGTAATTCCACATTTCATCACGGCCTCTTTTAGGAGTAGGAGATGTTTCATGCCAGCGGAACTTCCTTTAGTCCACATGATCGTGGAACCACGTCTGAAACCATGCGCGACCGCAACCATAACCGGTAGGGGCATGATCCCAGCGCAGCCATGAACACATGTCCGGCGTCTATCCACGCTGTGGGGATCCATGTTGGAGTTTCTTTATCGAGAGCCATAAAGAGGATAGCTAGAACATCATACCTGCTTGAGGTGTTAGGCTGCGCCTCTGGTATCCCGATTCGTCCCATGAGCCAGCGCATTGGCGACACATGCTCGAGCGCATCGAAGACGAAGACAAGCAAGCATTGGTAGGACTTTGCCATCTCGTGAATGTGTTCTCGAACAAGGATTAGAGCTGTTCCCCTCAGAGTAGTGTCTTATCTATGAGAAAGAAGTGCATATGCTTTGGCCAACGTACGCCGCGCATTCATCTTCCTCAACCACTTCCAGACTTATCAACATCCAACCATTGTCTTGATTTCTTGGTTTCACATATTCCCACTGTCTTTGCCAATTCGAGAGGAGGCAGAAAGTCGCACGCACCAGGGCCGCCATCATGACCCCAGACGCCGTATATACACAGTCTCCAGGGCCTTTGGGCGATCTCTTCCAATCAATCGGCGTTTCTCACGCTGCCAAAGTCCCTCTCGGCGGTCACCTCGTCGTGACAGGCGGACAGCCTGGTTTCGACCTCACTACCGGCACTCTCGTGACATCCTCCATTCGAGCCGAAGCGGAGGCATGCCTCGACTGCGTTGAGGCTGCTCTCAAGTCTGCCGGCGTTCAAAAGGGCCTCGCCGCTGCGCATAAGTTTACGGCTTATCTTCTCGACTTTAAACACGATGACGTCCTCATGGAGGTTTGGAGGAAGCGGCAGCCTAACCATCGACCAGCCTGGGTCACGATTGGCGTCAAGGAACTGGCTGTTACTGGAATGCATTTTGAGATTACCGCGGAGGCAGTTCTATCCTAGTTAGGCAAAGAACCAAAAGTTCATGTAGCGTGTCTTCTGACACCGGTTTCGACTTAAAGTATACCATAGAAGGCAAATGTAATATACGTACACGGGGGAATGCTGGGTTCGAAGCATTCGGGGAATTGAAACTGATCTTCACGAGCTGGTCGTGACAATCGCGCAGGGCTTGAGGTCTCCAACGTATATACATCCAATACGCCAAGGCCAGATAAGTCTGCCTTCTAGAACCCTGCTCTGGAGATGCGATAGGGAAATAAGAGGCAATCCTAAAGGCGTCATCAGCGCTCCACGCCGATCACCGCTAACCTATCGCCTAGCCCATGGCCCGGTGGCTGAGTGGCCAGCCGAGGGCAGCGGAGTTGGCTTTAAATCCAAGAGGCTTTCCCGCTGGCTCGACTCCTACAAGCAGCTAGTACCTCTTGTCTATTGACGCCTCACTACGCCAGATCCCCATTCCTTGGTCGTGCATGAGCGTCTCGTCAGATCTGCTCCTGTATCACGAAACGGAGGGCTTTGAGCATTGTTTCCGGTCATTTAAATTCATTTCCACTCAAAACGCTGCGTGGCCAGCCCTTGCGCACCATGTCAGAGCGCACTGGCAACGAGCCCTGGATATCGACGCGCGCCGCAGCACGCAGGAAAGGTATACTGAGCCCCGCCCTAGGGGCTTCTTCCCAGACGTCCACTATGGAGATGAAGTGGTACCTTGTCATGCTGATCATATTCATTCCGATGCTATACAGACCCTGCTTGTGGAACTTGTCGAAAGAAGTGCCGCAAGTGCGACAGGACACGCCCTGTCTGCAACAGATGCCTTACCAAGGGGCTTTACTGCGAAGGATATCCCCCACGCTTCCAATTTTGCGACACTGTGCCTATCAAGCTGACAGAGGGACACTCGGTGCCTGCTGTGGAAGAAGAAGGCCGCACGAACCAAGTCAACAGCCCAGAGACTACAGTCCCAACTCGGTCTGTCCCCAAGACAGCTGCAGCCACCCTGCCGGATGATGCCCGGCCAGGCCGGCCAGGTGGTGCCAGCCCAGGCCAAGATGAAGCTGTCCAAGCCGAACGACGAGCATCTTCAAGCCTCGCACGAACACAGGCGCTGCCTCTTCCTGAGGGCGGTGAGCCTCACGACTTAGTGTTCGCAGCTGGCATCTCTCCGCACGGTGGCTCTACGTCTATTAACTTGGAGACTCTGAGTTACTCCAATATACCAAGCAACCTTGGTGCCACACCATCAGCCTTCCACTCGTCCCCAGGTACTTCAGGCTTTAGTCCACGGACGCTATTATCTGATACCTACGCGAGACTTGATCAAACAGATCTTTTGGACTATGCCATTCTGATGAGCCATTGTACGCATGAATGCAGGGTTGTTCTCTAGGTAACATGGGACTAATCATATACTTTCAGTCACACAACACGTGGCCAACTCTATTGCCATCAACATCAAGGGCCTGGTCGATCCCTTTCAGGAATACATTCTGCCCCTTGCATACACTCACGACGGGGTTCTCCACGCCCTCCTAGGACTTTCGGCATGCCACATGCACTTCTCCGGTAGAGATGAGACCCAAAAGTGCTCCAACACGGCCCTGAGGCATAGGTTAGCTGCTATTCGCTCCCTCGGCGCCTTGATACCGAAAGAGGCAACATCAGAGCTGTCGAGCACCGATGAAGCGTCTGTACTAGCAATAGTGCTACTTCTGGTATTTCATGATGTGAGTATCTTCCCAAATCACGATCTGCTGTCGAGTTGGGGTGTTCTTATTGACTTGGGATTGCATCCAAGATATGTGAAACAGGCGTCTCCAGTCACGGAGCGCATTTGACCGGAGTTGCCTTCCTCTGCCTGAGACTTGCACGCCAGTCTAGCCCAACCGTCAGGAATCGAGCGACGGTCTTCTTTGTATCCGCTCTAGCGTGGTAAGTTTGACTTCACGCCATCTCTCCCTAAGCAGTGTGGGCGATGTACTCAAGCTGCATAGGCTCGATATGGTGCGTGGGTTCAGTGGCGCAGAGAAGCTCGCATACCCGGATGAGGTGCGTACATATGTCCGAAACCACGGTAGCCGAGGCTTCCATAGCTTCGTTGGCTGTCCTCCCGTCATCTTCTTCCAGATTGGGGAGGTCTTGCAATCCGGCAAAGCCTTCCTGGCAGGAGATTTGGCTTTAGCCGATTTCAACATCGTCCTCTCCAACGCCGAGAACTTTCTTCGCAGTTGGGATCCCGAACAAGCAACCTATCCAACCTCGGATCCGGAATGGCTGCACCTCGCCGAGGCCTTCCGCCACGCTTGTCTTCTCCGCATTCTCCGCTTTCCAGACGCCTTCGCAGTGCCTTGCGACAACCCTCTGATTGCGGCATCGGTGACAGAAATCATGAACGTTTGCGCCAAGATCCCGCGCGACTCTGTCTTCTATAAACGGTTACTATTGCCATTGTTTCTGGCTGCTGCGGACACGGCTATCCCGTATCAGATCCACTACGCAGGTCTGTGTGTCAACCAGATCAAGCACTCCACTGGGTTCCGGCATCCCGCCATGACCGACCTGCTGACACGGGTATGGGAGCAGCGTGGGGATAGCGACGCTATCAACGTGCCGTGGATGGAGTTTGTGCGTTTCCACTTATCCTTATCTTTGGGGGAAAGTATACTGATCATGCCATCGATGACAGACGTGCGAGGAGCAACTTCAATCTCAGCATGCGTACCTTTTCTTCTAAGGATGCACGATACGTTGTTGAGTAATTTCTCTATGATTACAGCATAGCATAACATACCGCGTTAGGCAATCGGCTCAGTATGATCCGACGGGCTAGATTTGTATCCTGTGGAATCAGGTACAGGGCTACTTGTAGGCTGTGATAAATGCCTTTCACAAATTCAGAAAACCTGACATATCTCTTACGAAAGAATTCTTTGCCCTGTGAGCACAGTGGATGGCTCATCTCTCAGGATAAGGTACCTTAGGTAGCTCTAGCTAAGGCTCCAGGGTATGTTGAGCTGTCGCGAGGATTCTGGCATTTGGGTTTTAGTCTAGTTTACAGATAAACGATCCTAAGGGAGGGTACGGATGAATTTCTCGGTAAGTTCTCCGTCTTGGCCAGTCGAGTGTGTGCCGATGCCCCGTTTCTGACTGAACTTCGGACTAAGGTAGCTAGTTCTTAGCAAATGATAGCGGACATCACCAAGCACACGGACTATCAGCTACTGATCTGTTGGTTGATCCCCTTACCGAATCTGGTAGTCATCTCAGCTCTGGTACCCTCTTTGCGCTCCGTGATGGTTAGCCACTCTCCTGGGATTCGTAGCATCCTCTCCAAATCTCAGGTGCCCGTTTGGGAAGTAGTCGCAGCTCCGTTGCCAGCACGCAGAGGTGCCACCTCAAGCTCCAGCCCAGTCTCCTCGCCTTTCTCACTGGCCCATCTGCAATCCGCTCGGTACTGGCCTGTACTAACGGGCGGCCATGGTCTCCACCCTGGGCAATTGAGAGCGAAAAGGACTTGGGAAGCAGTGGCCTACGGTGATATCGTGTTGTACCGCCTGTGTCCACGAAGCGACCTACATATGTTGTCAATGCGATTATCTTTCAATTCCAGCTTACAACATTTTCGACTTACTCAAACTCAATTGAGAAATTTGAAATATACTGCTCATACCTGACTCCCACGACTGCTTGCGATACAGTCACTCGCAACGGTTCACTTTCTCGTGATAATGAGTCCTCACGTGTCTCGCGATGGCCACGAGTATACCAAGCAGCATGGACTGAAGTCGGGCCTGCCAACGCAAGCCGTCGTCAAGCCAGAGCGCAGGATCTTCTCTCCTAACGATACGTGGGAGGTTATCGTCATTGGCGGCGGTTATGCTGGCCTTATTGCCGCTCGGGATCTTGTCAAGGCTGGTAGGTACAAGAACGCCTTATGAGCAAGTAGGACGCCGAATTAGCTCGTTCACTGATTGACTGACCTCCCTCGGGACAGGCAAGCGCACCCTCCTGGTAGAGGCCCGTGACCGTGTTGGTGGCCGAACATGGACTGCTGATGTCGACGGCACCAAATACGAAATGGGTGGAACTTGGGTTTCGCATGTTCACGGCCGGCTCTGGGCAGAGATGCAGCGATACGGTCTCACCGAGGAAGTCAGCATGACCCGGACCGAGGATGGTGACGGAGCAAATTATTTCGTCTTCCATACCAAGGAGGGTTCTAAGAACCTCTCCCACAAGGAAGCGGGCGACCTAACTGCCCGTGCTTGGAAGGTCTTCATCAACGTTGACGGAAACGATGGCCGCGACGTCTGCCCGAAGCCTTATGCCATTGTCGGCAACGCCAGGATTAGCCACGAAGCGGTCAAAGAGATCGACAAGCTTTCGTGTCGCGACCGTCTGAATCAGGTCAAGGACCAGCTGAGCACGGATGAAATGGCCCTCATCGAATCTCTTATCCCCCACTGTGGCGGTGGTTCCCCCGAGGACATGGCTTTCCTAGAGCTTCTCCGTTGTCAGGCTCTGCAGGGCTGGGGCCCTGACAACTTCCAAGAGTTCTGGACCCTGTACAAGATTCGTGAGGGTCAGTCGAAGCTGGCTCGCTCCATCTTCGACGATGCTGTGAGCCTTGGTCTCCAATACTCATTCAACACTCCCATCACGTCACTTGTGGACCGCGATGGCGTCGTCACACTTCACGCCGAGGACGGGGGCGTGTACCGTGCTCAGCGCGTCGTGAACACTATGCCTCTCTGCGTTCTCCCTCATATCAATTTCGACCCGCCCTTGTCCCCTCTCCGCCAGGCCGCCATCAACGAGGGTCAAATCAACTACCACGCCAAGATCCACGCTGAGGTTGAGGGGGACCTGCGTGGTCTCCGTGGTATGTGCTGGCCCGGCGAGTTCCTGTATATCTATGGCGATGGGTTCTGCGCTGGCGGCAAGACTACTCGAATCACCTCCTTTGCCGGGGACCTGCGTGGCATCCTTGAGCCCAAGAAGGAGCCTCAACGGCTCGAGGCGGCTCTGAAGCGATTCCATCCCATGGACATCAAGCGCATCATTTTCCACGACTGGCTTACCGACCCCTACGCCTTGTGTGGACCTGCGTACTACCGTCCTGGCTACATCACGAAGTACCTGCCCGAGCTTCAGAAGCGGCACGGTAATGTGCTCATGGCCAATGCGGATTGGGCCCATGGCTGGAGGTCATTCATCGAGGGCGCCATGGAGCAGGGTGGCCTTGCTGCCGATATAGTCATGAGGGAAATTGGTATTGTTGGTGCCAATGAAGTGTTGCGGTCCAAAGTCTAACTGTATCCCCAAATATTCCTACTTTTATGCCAGCATTGCAAGACATTTATTATGTTTGAACTACAGTAACCTTGAAGCCCACATGAAGTTTACTTGAGGGCAACCTTTGGTCACAATAGTCATGTCTCTTGCAAAGGAGGCAGTAGCGGAGTATGATATCTCTTTAAGGTACTAAAAGCCTCAAACCAGTGTCGCAACCTTCGAGACAGCCTAGCTCGGGGTACTCTCGGCACTTCTTTAGCCTCTCTTCTGGTGATTACACTCATCAGTATATCCTGGGCAAGAAGTTAACCCGATATGATAAGGTACTAAGTTTGCTCAACACCTCAAAGCGCTGGCCTCAGCTCTCGAGAGAGTCACAAAGGCAAAACAAAACTAGCAGCAGCTTTGAGGTTATTAGACATCTTCTATTGTTTTATCATGATTATGAGAACAACTATTCATCATCAATTGTATAGTCCGCCGTTCGCGCACAGAACACCGCCGGTGGTCCATTTAGCATCGTCCGTGCACAGGAAAACAACAAGCGGAGCAATGTCGCTGGGCTCTGCAATTCTAGCAGCAGCCGGGGTAGACTCGATCAGGGGCTGCATGTCATTGCGGAACTGGTCGTCTGATTCGTTCCATTGATCTATAGAAGTATAACAAGATCAGTATCACGAGCTTGACAACATACGATTCCATGTTTGGACACAGAAGGGGACATACCTGTGGCGACAGGGCCAGGGTTCACGCAGTTGACGGTGATATCGTGGGACTGTCCCAGCTCCTTGGCCCATACACGGGCGCAAGCCTCGTTGGCGGCTTTGGTGGCTGCGTATACAGTCTGCCCGGCTACACCGAGACGCGCGGCAGCGGACGAGACAAACACGACTCGGCCACCTCTGGCAAGATGTGGCTCAGCGGCCTTTGTGAGGAAGATGGGACCCTTGACATTGGTGTCAAAATGTGTAGCGAAGAGATGCTCTGTGACCTCGACGAGGTTGGCATCTACACCCAATGCAGCACTGCATGCACGAGCAGGTTAGCTGGCTTCTTCCTCAAAAGACTATCATCGATGAGAGGCAACGGAATGCAGCCTCTCATCTGTGTGTCTGTCGCAGGGGATCAATCAGGTGTTTGGCAGAAGGGACGAACTTGTGGATGATGATCTCGATCTTGCCAGTCTGGCTGATGCTGAGCGCAGCTTTGACGAGCTTGTCGCACTCGGCGACTTTGCCAACGTCAGCCTGTACGGCAACGGCCTTGACACCCAGTGCTTTGATCTTGTCGACAAGTTCCTCGGTTCGTTTCCGACTGCTGTCAGTGACGTGGTTGACGACGACGTTGGCACCGCGAACTGCTAGGAGGTGGGCGATCTCAGCACCGATGCCACTTTGATGTGTTAGTCAAGCGATTGTCGTGCTCATTCGGTTCAGCTGGACTCACCGCGAGGCCCCAGTCACGATAGCAGTCTTGCCAGACAAGTCGAGTCCTTGAAAATCAGGCATTGTGTAATGCTGGTAACAGTGATGATTATATTTCTGGTCAAGATATGATCCGGATGATTGGGAAGAGGCTGTCCAATCGAGAGTGATTAAGAAAGACACAGGCTCGCGTTCTGCAAGTGAATGATGGGTAGAAGGTCGATTAGCTGGCTCACAAGAATGAACAAGGGCAGGACGGTCAGAGGTATATCTTGTACTTATCTCGCACCACAAATAAAGGATTCGGCTTGGTCGAGCATTTTGGCAGCGGACATGGGACGCTCATGTTAGTTCAGATTCGAATGAGGGCTTGCTCGTTGATCTGTCTCCACACGATCTGTAGGTTTGCTCCGCGGTTGCATCGAGGAACGAACTAGTAGCCAAGGTGCTGCACTCGCTGGTAAGACTTCCTCATTCGGAAATCCATCCCATAGTTACTGTCGTCGCTTTCACCAGCTTTATTTCCGCCTGATTCCTGTATCGCCAAGTATTCTATTGTGAAGATCAACCTGTGACCCCCAAATCAGGACTGTGGCCCAACTAGATTAGCTGTCCCCGGAACTCGTGCCCATGTCTTGACTATGAGATTACCCCGACTAGACTACCAGGCACAGCAGAGCGGGGGCCAGAGTTGGTATCAAGTCTGAGCCAGACTGGATTGATCTCTACATAGCGTAGGCCGTCAATCAGCTGGTCGCGCTAATCTGACCGGGACTCAAGGGCCATGGAGTAGCGGTCCCGGCCACACGATGCTGTGTCCCTCTGAGTTGGTGGAGCTGAAGTCATTGCCTAAAAAGGAAGACCTGGTTGGGGCAGCATAGCATAGTCGCGTACAATCCACGCCGTGGTGACTCGTTCGACGAAGGACACTCCATGATCGCACAGCTAGGAGCTGGGAAATATAACTCCATCCAAGTGTGTCTGGCGCTCAAGATATTCGTTTTGACATTTCTGACCCATTGCCAAGTGAATCCCTGCCCTACCCTGACTTTCTCTTGACCTTGTTTACACATCGAGTCACATCTTCTTCTACTTCTCCTTGAACAAGGCCATTCAGACAAGATGAGCGGCCCTCTCAGCCACCCTCTTGATCCGCTCACCACCTCTGAGGTGCGCAAAGCCACCGAGGCACTCAACAGCCACCTGAAAACCGGCAGACATGACATCCGCTTCAAGCTCATCGATCTGTTCGAACCAGCCAAGACCGAGACTCTCGCCCATCTTCAAGACAATGGTCCTGTGCCCGACAGGCGTGCTCGGGTCTACTTCCAGCGCAAGAACGAGGCTGCACTGAGCAAGGCCAAGGTCAACATAACCACTGGTGCTGTGGAACGGATTGAACATCTACCCGACTCCCAAGGACCCGTTGACTGGGTTGAGTACGACCTGGTGAACAAGGCCTGCACTGAGCACCCTGAGATTCTCGCCGAGGTCGCGAAGCTTAAGCTTCCTCCACAGTAGGTCTACTCTCGTTGGACCTGGTCCGTCTATGAGCTGACTCTCACTATTCAGTGCCCGTATTGTCAATGATCCCTGGGCTTATGGCACAGACAACGCCCACGAGAGACGGCGTCTGTTCCAATGTTACATGTATGCTGCCATGAGCGACGATCCCGAAGCCAACCACTACTCCATTCCACTGCCCCTTGCTCCCATCTTCGACGCGCACACCATGGAACTCGTCGAGATTGAGAAGCTGCCGCTCGGTACCGGCAAGGACATCGATGCCGAGACCCAGCCTTGGACTCCGGTCAAGCCTGTTGAATACAGTGCCAGGATCCTGGGTGAGCAGGCTATGCGCCAGGACCTCAAGCCTCTTCAGGTCAACCAGCCCGAGGGACCGTCCTTCAGCATTGCCGGTCGTAAGGTCTCATGGCAGAAGTGGAGCTTCCAGCTCGGCTGGACCCTTCGTGAGGGCCCGGTTCTTCACGATGTTCGCTATGACGGCACTCCTCTTTTCTACCGGGTGTCTATGAGTGAGATGACCGTGCCCTACGGAGATCCTCGCTCGCCCTACCACCGCAAGCAGGCTTTTGATCTAGGCGACTCTGGCTTTGGTCTCACTTCTAACAGTCTGGCTCTTGGCTGTGACTGTCTAGGCTTGATCGCCTACTTCGATGGGGTTCGGGTCGCTGCTGACGGCAGTCCGGTCACCATGCCTAATGTCGTGTGCATGCATGAGATTGACGACGGGATTGGGTGGAAGCATACCAACTTTCGCAACGGCATGTCTTCTGTGACACGGGACCGCAAGCTTGTCGTCCAATGCACCTCCACGGTCGCCAACTATGAGTACATTCTGGCATTTGTCCTCGACCAGTCCGCCAATCTTCACATTGAAGTCCGCGCTACTGGTATCCTTTCAACCATGCCGGTCCGCGCCGATGTCAAGAAGTCTGAATGGGGAACCATTGTCGCCCCTGGTGTGCTCGGTGTGAACCATCAACATCTGTTCTGCGTCCGTGTGGACCCTATGCTCGATGGCAATCGAAACAACACCGTCACCTACGACGATGTGATCCCCGTCCGTGACAATCCAGAGCTCGACCCGTTTGGGTGCGCTTTCCGCGTCAAGACCACTCCTATCCAGAAGCCAGGCGGCTACGATCTGGACTTGACCAAGGGCCGCGTCTATAAGATCATTAACCCTTCTCGCAAGAATGCAGTGTCGAACAAGCCCGCCGGATACAAGCTCCACGCAATTCCCAGTCAAATGCTCATGATGGACAAGAAGACATACAACTACAAGCGTGGTGTCTTCGCCTCCCGACCCATTTGGGTGACCCGCTACAGGGACGACGAGCTCTGGGCTGCGGGAGAGTTCACTAACCAGAGTCGAGAGGACTCTGGTCTGGCTTACTATAGCGAGCGAGACGAGAACGTTGAGAACGAAGATGTTGTGCTGTGGCACTCATTCGGTCTCACTCACATCACCAGACCTGAGGGTACGTTCTCTTCCCGACATAGCGCATGAGCTCTGCATGCCTCCATTGTTCACCATCACTGACCCCCAGCCTCTCAATACAGATTTCCCAGTCATGCCTGTCGAGAAGCTGGCATGCACCCTGAAGCCTGCTAACTTCTTCGATCTCAATCCTTCTAACGACGTGCCTCGATCGAATCAGGAGCAGAACAAGTCAACACAGGTCGCACATGGCGGTGGCTCTTGCTGCGAACCCAGATTATAATTCGTCCCTTTTGACTATACGAGAAAATGAATGAGGAAGAGCACGGCGAGAAGAAAGCTTTGGGTAAACTTAAACTGTACATAGCCTCTATGAGTTAAAACAGACTATTGTCTCAATGGCTCCTCTTGAAATTTGATAGTGCTGTTGAGGAAAGTCTGTTCAGCTTGGAAGATGGAGATCAATTCTACCCTTCAACTTAGCATTTCAACCCGCGTGCCCCAGGGGGGAGGGCTCTTTGGCTCTAATTCTTTGTCTCTCGCCTTATCATTCAATTGATAGGAGACGTAACTCATGATTCCTTTGCTCCTCGTAGCAATCAGGAACCGGACCCTTATGACTTCAGGACGTTGACTCAGGAGAGTCGTGGGAGACTATACTACGCAATGGTTCGCGATAACTAGCTAAAGGTGTACAGATGGAGGCCAAGCGGAGCCATCAGAATGAGAGGGATCCTAACTCTCAAAGGTCCCAGCGCCCTTGTGACAACGCGCTGGCCCTGGCAGCTGAAGCTCTTGCTTGTACGTCACCCTGCTGCTGTTGGCCCAATTGACGGCCCCGACATAAGCGGCTTGTACTGCCCGTGGCTCAGAAAGTTCTTAGCCAGCATCTCTAGCTTGCGTAGTAGCGAGAGGTTGGGACTGTTACCAGATCTGGTCAGGCTCTACACCACCAGTCCAATGCAATCACTCACTTTTAGCCAATTGCCATCATCTCGCGCGCATGTGTGCAATCGGCTCTGTCGTTTTTAAAGTGCTGTCTGCCGCTTTCAAATGAAGTATTAACGTTTGATAAGCTGTTCCAATTCTCTGCTTTTCGTTGTTTTTGCAGTATCCGTAAATTAGTGTGCGATGGCAGCTCAGCAGAAGGACCAGCAAGCGATTGCAAAAGCGCGGACTCTAAAACATGCGCCAAATGGTGTCGACGAGTATGAGAAGATGATCTCGGGCATGTTGTAAGTTTGAGGCTCCAATAACGGCGCCCATTGACATATCAGAGCTTTCTTATTGACATCTTGCTTACCAAGGTATAACTCGTTTGTGCCCGAACTCGAAGATATTCGCCTCAAGGCCCGCAAGTGGTCCATGGACTACAACACAAGATTCGGTGACGGGGTTACGACAGAGGAGGTGGCTGCGGATCGTTATGCGCGCCTGGAGCAGATACTGGGCCACATAGGCGACAAGGAAATCTGGATTGAGCCGCCCTTCTCTATCGACTACGGCTGCAACATCAGCATCGGAAAGCGCTTCTACGGCAACTATAACCTGACTATCCTTGACTGTGCTATTGTCACCATCGGTGACCGCGTGGCGATCGGTCCCAATGTCTCTATTTTCGCCGCCACGCACGAGACAGAGGTCGAGAGTCGCCGCGCCAATATTGAGTTCGCCAAACCGGTCACAATTGGCAATGATTGCTGGATTGGCGGACACACCGTCATTCTTCCCGGGGTGACGATCGGGGACGGATGCACGATTGCTGCTGGGTCGATCGTATCCAAGGATATCCCGGCATGGAGTGTTGCCCTGGGGGTTCCAGCGAGAGTTGTCAAGAAAGTCAAGCCGTTAGAGCCAGTTAGGCAGTGAAGAGGCATATTTTGAACATAAAGCCTTCTTTTAAAGTAGTATTTTACTTATGTAAGCCTGCTCTGTTGATGGCCCAGCCATGCGAGGTGTATTGCCTTTTAGATGTTGAGATATGGGTCAAGTGTTGAAGAAGCCATCGTAAGCTCTCCTATATCACAGAGACACAGTCTAATCACTTCTCGGCCTCATATGTGTTCCATGCCGCATCACTATAGCGTCTTCTGATCTTGATCTGTTGCGCCAACTCCTAGTCATGTGCCGTCCTCACCAGAATCCATGCTTCGGACCATTATAATTATCGACTCGCTCATTGGGTTTCCAGGGACACCAGCCGTGCCAGCCCTCCATTTCTTGAGAACGCGCTTCTTGCCCTCCTCGTCCAGATCACGCACCCTGCTAAAGTCGATCCTCTCTAGTGGCCAATAACCCTTTGCCCCTGCGAGCCGCAGGTCAGTTCTCATGTCCTCGGACCTTCTGACGATTGCATCGTCGTACGAGGCCTTCAAGCGCTGGGGGAAGTGTTTTTCCTGCCTTATTGCTGCGACCTTCGCTTTAAATTGGTCTGCCGGTACTTGTCCGCTGGCCTCCCCAATGATGTAGCCGCACATCCAGAGATTTGCATCTGAGTCGTGGTCGAACGTACTATCAAACAAGCCCTCGCCTGACTGTGCCCTTAACCACGTCCGAAAAGATGTCGATGAAAATGGCTCGTCAGGCCCATCAAGAGAAATAGCCAAAGTTCCGAGTACCCCCATCTCGTGAGCACGCGCAAGGCGCGTCTCGGTGTCTAAGCCTTGGGCCCACCAAGGCTCGCTATAGTACGTCAAACAAGAGATCTGTTCATGCGGTTCAGCATCGGTTTGTGCTGCCGAGTTGAAGGCCTTGGAGGAGGCGAGACATTCAGAATCGGCGTTCACCAATAAAGCGACCCTCTCATCAAAAGTCTCTGTCTTGGCCACCGAGCTGAGAAACTCAAGACCATAAGCGAGCTAGAAAAATCATTTGGCATGCTTCTTGATGAAATAAGTGGCAAAGCTACGGCTGACATATCGTTGCACACGACCTTCCGTCGAGTCGACCCACCACTGTTCCTCCGTCCATTCCACTGGGAGCTCGCCCCAGGTGATATCGTGCGCCGCAAAGTCGTCGTATGCTACAGTAGCTTGTCAGCCAGCTCACTCTTGGAGGGACAGGTTCTCTATCGGGCTGAAGCTGCCCTCGGGATGTCAGACCTTCCATTACAGTTCGCTGTAAGAAATAGTAGATGCAGACGAGCTGCTCATTAACCCATGGAGAGAACGCAAGAAGGACCCTACTTCGTTCTCTTTCAATAAGTTCTTTGCTTGCGTTACTATGCTTCAAGGGGTGGCAGAGAAGATTGCACATGATCTGGTGACGGTAGAGTGCCCTGTGTATGCGAAAGTAGTCGCGTAGCGCAGCCTCATGCGTGGACTCGGGATCAAGCCACTTTGCAAATAGCGGAAGACTGTCCCCGCAGAACTTTTCACCGAGAGACTTGACTGCTGTGTGGTTTCTACTGAGGAAGTCGAAGTCTGATAATGTGAGGTCCGCTAGATGTTCGGAGGCGAGGGTCGGGCTGCTGGTGCGATCCTTGAGGTTCTTCATCACATTGGGTACAGCCTGAGCGTCGATGGGAGCAGCTCGGCTAGACTCGAGCAGCGCAAGAGAGAAAGGTAGAATATCCTCTGGGATCTCATTTGCGACGACTGACTGAACGGTGGAGCGAACGTTGTCCTTGAGCGCATCGCGAAATGTGCTGTGGCTTGACGCTGTGACCTTGAGCTGCTGGATTGTGTCGAGTTGCCCCAGGATACTGGCTACCACATGGAGCGGCACATCCTCAATGGAGTGAGGGGTCTGGGACGCCATCGGGACGCCATTGGGAGGAATTCAGAGGCGGTCAGCTTCCATGTTTCCCTAAGCTTCCTCGCAGGTAATGGAAAATACAGCGCAATGTTGATGTTCAGGTATCCGGCATTGGAGACGTAGCGTACTCGATACCTGACCGGGAAGCTCTATGTTGAGGATCCCTGTTGCTTTGGAGGCTACAGAGTACACCTTGCTTTTCGTTGGCTAGTGAATCACATGTTGCAGCGAGAATATATCATATATTATATCGTCATTTGAGCTTTGGGTAAGTAGCCTAGGATGGAATGGTTCGACTGAAAGAACAACTTGTGATACTGAGCGTTTTAATTCATCGTGCGTCCGCCTGTCTGGCTGCACTGACGGTACCTATGCCCAAGTCCATCAACCGGCATGGCCCAGCGGCAAGGCACTCTCCTCTCGGCCAATCAGCGTCGCCACCGCCACCCAGCGCGTCTAAACCTGCGACACGCGGCTACGACCTCCCTTGCGGCGGCAAACCACAGCCAACCATCTCCACGACATGCTCTTTCGCCTGTTTTCCTCGTCTGTAGCCTGTTTCTATGTTTCCCTGCCGTTCCTTCATCCTGCTCGCTTGCCCAGAGCCCGACTCTACCCGCTAGTCTTTCCCGCAGTGTAGCTTTGCGGCCCAGCATCCACTCCCAAGAGGCCGCCCTGGCCTGTCATCCCCCGGCCATCAGCGTCTACCGCCACAGCCATCGTCGCGGATACAGGCCCAAGTAACTCCATCTACTGTACACCCCTAATTATGGAAACAATGTTCCTTGTCGGGCAGGGTTCTTCCCGTGGTAGTGAGGAACAGGCGAATCCTGATCCTCTTGTTTCGACGGGCATAGATCGATGGGGGCGGAGCAAACTGACTGGCGTTTGCCATTCCGTGGATGATGCATGTCGATAGGCTGAGAGTCAGTCTTTGCCATGGGGCGGTCCTTCATTCACGCATCTTCAATGACGATGGTCTCGGGACTGGCCTTAGGCGCCGTTTAGGTGCGCATGGGGTCTGTATGTGTTTTCCTTCCAGCATCTAGTGATCTGGAGTGATTCCTGCTCTTTGTCTTCGTGACTATTCTTCCTTTCATTCACCTTTTCCCTCTCTGTTGTTTGTTAGGCTCTGTATCGTCGCTTTTCCTGTCTCCTTTGTCAACACTGTCGATCATCGTCGTTTCCAATCCGCCTTTCATCCCAGCTTCGACCGCTTTGAGGGCCAACTACGCACAAAGACTACCCCAGATTCTGTGATCAGCGCATATTCTGCCTTATTATCCACGATCCATTCTTCATTTCTGTCTGATAGATTCTGATTTCTTTCCCCGTTTCTGCTTCGGTGTCCGACTACCGAACCAACCGCTGCGACAAACCGTAACCAAGCTTTGCCTTCTGGGCAACATCAAGACTTACACGAGCATCAGCCAACTGCAGAACATCATCATCAGTCAACCAACAGAATCATCAAGTCATCACACCATGGCCCGCTTACACATACCACTGCGCCTTCTCCTCCTCCTGGCGCCCTTGACCAACGCCATCCCAACCTCCTCACTCTTCACCCGCCAATCTGACGACGGCAACGTCTGTCCATCAGCACAATCCGCCTGTCCTTCCTCCCTCCCAACCGGCTTCTGCTGTTCCACAACCGACAACTGCATCGCGCTCGCAGGCAACACAACAGTCCTCTGCTGTCCCAAGGATAACCCAAACGACTGCGATAAGATCAACCCCATCACTTGCAACATTGAGCAGCAAAGTCCTGAGAAGAACCCTCTCGCCCCGATCAAGACATCCGTATTCGACGTGGAGCTGGAGACGTGTGGCGATGGAACTTGCTGTCCCTATGGCTTCTCATGTGAGGATGATCGCGTCTGCAGGATGAACAAGGATCAGGATAAGAAGCCTGGAGAGAAGGACAATGACTCAACTAGCACGACCAGGCCTGCAACCACAGAGCCGACATCGTCAGCGAGTCAGCCCTCTAGCACAAGCTCAGAGGAGTCTCCCACCAGTCTCCCCAGCGATGAGCAAGAAGACGATGGCAACGACAAAGGCTCCTCCGGCCCGGACACAACCACCATCATCGGCGGAGTCGTAGGCGGTATCGCAGCCCTCCTAGCCATCGCCATCATCCTCTTCGTCTGCGCCCGCCGCCGTGCCAGCCGCAAGACACCCTCCTCCTCACCCTCAGGCACACCACCCCCAGACTCCTCCCGACCCTCCCATACTCGCAACTTCTCCCACGCCAGCGGTCCTCGAGGGAATAACATCTCCGAGCCAATCATGCAACAAAACTCCTACCGCACAGACTTCATCCTCAAGAACCCCGGCACCGCATCCGTCGCGTCAACGCCTCAGATCCGTAGCAGCGTACATCCACACATCTCTACAGTTCGGGACTATGATGATCAGAACCCTTTTGCTTCACCATCACCTTCTCAACGAGACTCTGTAATCTCTAGAGACGAGAACCGTCACAGGCCGTCAAGTTCACGAAGTCTTGCCCCGATTAGAGGCATGCGCGCACCACGCACGCCGAGACAAGAGCCTAGTTATGAGAGCATCAATGTCTTTGCTGATCCGGGTACTGTCGAGAGGCAGAATCGGTATTCTATGGGAACAACCGTTTCGGGCCTCATGATCGGTCTACGGGGGGATGCAGAGCCAACGCCGGCGCCGACTCGGAGTACAGGCAATAGGCTGAATGTGCCGGGGACGACGCCGAGGATCTAAATGGGGATATTTTGCTGTTGAAACCTCATTTCGCTTTCCTTTTGTTCAGATTGTATGAGACACACGTCTTCGCTAGAGCACAGCAGCTGCTGGGGGCATATCGTCGTCCGTGCTGGGCGCGGACAACTTCATTGTCACTTTAACTTGATTTCGACATAGATATCTATGGGACAGGAGTTTCTGCTTCTGCTCTGGCATACTCAACATGGCTCTTAGAGGTCACTAATTCCATTTTTCTTTGTTTTCTACACTTCTTGATACCAATAAATCTTTTTGCTGCACCAAATCTTCATATCATTAATCCTTAAAATACAACATGATCTTGCTCGTATGAACGTTCAATTGTGCCGCCTGCTTGTGTGTCTTGAGACATGCGTAAGCGTCTGTAGACGTAAATGACGAGACACTAGGAAAGTATGAACGAGTGATCCCTGCGCCCGCTATGCCAATTGTTGTGTCCAAAAACGAAACGCTCCAAAGATGATGGCAGACAAAGGAAAGGTGACACCCATTGATCAGGAGATCCCCGGCGTCCAAAGGCAAGTCAAAGGATCAACAGAAGGTGTTTTCCATACAATCACATGACCACACATTTTTTCTCCTTCTCCTTCTCCTTGGCCATTCCAGAACGGGTCGATACATCAGTCCACGCTGCCATGCTCGCCATCTCAGTCGCGCCCGCCTTTTTCTTCTTTCGACTGCTCTCGTTCTTCTTCATTTTCGCCTTCCATGCTTTCTTGCGCGCATCCTCCATGTTCTTAGCCGCGCTTCGTTCTGCGCGTGACTGCGAACGGTTGCTCCGTTGGCTACCTGACCGCTCCGGTTGGCGAGATTTTGATTGGTACCATCTGGGTGCGCGACCAGGTGGCGCAGTGGCGGGAACATTTCTCTCGGGGGCAATACTGTAGATGGTCTCGAGACGCTCGACAGTCGGGCGATTGCGGCTTCCGGGAACGGCTCGGGGGTGGCGCGGCACGGGGGCGATGAGTGGCGGCTCGTTGCTCAAGTGGCCGGACGACGATCCCGTCAGGGCAGGTTGAGGATCGAAGGCTCCCGTCACACCTCGCGGCGTGCTAATGATCAGAGGCTGGTCTTCCTGCGGCCACGTTGCAGTTCGATCCATAGACACTGGTGGATAGTAAGCCTGCTCTGTAGCCGGCCGAGGTGGCTGGCTATCAGTGTTTCTGCCCCCAAAAGGCACTCGCTGCGACTGGAGGCCGCCAGAAAGTCTTCGGGGATTGCCTTGGCTGATCCTTCTGTTCAGGCTCTGCATCTGACTCGCACTTGGAGCTGGAAGCGATGAAGCAAAGTCTAGCGTCACACTGCTTCCTATCGGGGCCGAAACAGGGAAACTCGTTGGACCGTTGGTCGAGACCTGCGCTTGGGGGCCACCAGGCCAGGTCTGCGCATTGCCGAGGCGCCTCTCGGCCGGTGATGCGGAAACGCCACTGGGCTGTGTCTCCCATGATGATGGAGAGGGTATATCTAAATTCAGTCCTCCGAGACGGGGTGGAGTCGTCAGGTGAGGCAGGCCAGATGAGCCACGAGAAGAGTCGTGAGAGGTAGTCTGAGCAGTGTCGGGCCGGGACTGGGACGCGGACACCGTATCTGGTTCAGCTGATGCCAGCCGCGAATCAGCAGCATCTTGGCGCGGAGACTCCGGCGGAGAGACATCGTAAAGATCCTCCTCCCTTCGAGCCGGAGGCTCCTGTACAGCCTCTTGACTATCCTGGACTGGCTCTTCCGGAGCAGGAGGATGAGGCGGGTTGATGATTGATTCCGGCACATTGTGGTCTTTCGTGTCGCGCGAAGCTACAAAGCCAGCCTCCTGCGCTAGCGGGTGTTGTCCTATTGGCGGCACAGGAACGGGAGGCGCACCGATTGGTGCTATTGACGGCCCTCGGAGGAAAGCAGGAGTAGACCCTGGGTCATCCTTTTGGTATGGCGGCGGTGGAGGGACCCAATTGTCAGCATCGCTTTCATGAGGGTGCTCTCGCCGACCATCAGCACGCTGGTACTCAATTGGTCGGCCATCAGCAGTTCGGGGATTGCGAGTCCTATCTACCGCCGCAGCAGTAGCAGCGCGGCGCAATGTAGTGCCAGAGCGAGGGCTGGCGTGTGCGTATGGAGCATCAAGCGCCTCTTGCTCCTCAATCGAGGCAAATTCACCCTCCTCCTCTGCCGGTGCCGCCTCTTGAGTCATTGTTGCCGCCTGTCCCATTCTCCGTGGAAGGAGAGGATCATCATTATCTTCAGTCGATAGGGGTGGACGAGGAATGTCCAGATGCCGAGCCGAAGTTGTGGCAGACCGGAGAAGGTTTGCTCTGTTCCCTCTATTCCGTGCCACCGTCCTTCGTCGGACAATGGCCACCTCAGTCTCAAGGCTCCTTTGTTCCTCTTCGAGCACCTCGGCCCTGTCACCACCTAGTTCGATGGTGATCTCAGTCTTTGTGCCATTCAGAAGCCCGTAGTCAAAGTCCAGCAGAGCGACCCTACCGCCGTCAAGGAAGTCGATATCCTCCTCCTCGGTCACCAGCCTAGAGCGCGATGACACACCTCGAGCTGTAACAATTAGGCGTTCGTTCAGTGAATGTTCGCCGAAATCTGCCACCCATTTGACGTCCCTTGCCTCGTTGATATCCGATATCTTGGCACCTGCGACGAAGTTGTTCCTGCTCTTGTCACAGATGAGCTGCCACTGAGGAACACGACCGTTGCTGCCATCGTGCCCCCTGCTTGACGTCTGACGGGAGAGGTTGCTGCGATTGCTCTCGCGCCTCCCAAGCCCAGATGCCAATGAGCTATTCTCGGTACTGGCTGGTGCAATCTCTGGCACAGCGTCAAGGTCTTCAGGAACACCGTAGACCCAGATATCCTTCCCCTGAAAGCCAGCAGAAACAAGGTCTCCGCGATATGTAGCTGCAGGCAGCGTACTCGGCACCAAAGTAGCCTGGGTTTCGCTATCGGGAAGGGGCCCTGTGAAGTATGTCGTGCCATTTCGAAGATCATCTATGCGCACAGCGCGGAAGGTTTCGAAAGATCTGTCATATGTGAAGGTCCACGCCGCTTCCTCATGGCTTCCATCCTGTAGCAAGACTGCATGGCTGCAATCTCGGCTGGTGTTGGGGAAGAGAATGGAGGTGGTCCACATAGCACCCTCGTCGTTGGACATCATTTGGCTTCCGGGGTCGTAATAAGGAGCTGTCAGAATTACCGTGCTCGGAGGCTGAGACTGTGTTGTGGTTCCAAGGAGTTGAGTGCCGTCGTAAGAGAAAGCCAGTGCATCCACACCATCGCACTTGACTGATCGTCTCTCTGTCGATACAGCACTTGGATTGAGTGAAGACACCTCGATTCCGCCTTCGTAAGCTGCAGCCAGTACTGAACCTCCCGGTGACATCGCAATTGTCCGAGGTGAGTTATCAAGGATTATGGATTGCCTTGGTTTTGGTGGCGATTGCTCCATGTCATAGACGTCGACCTGCATCTCGCTTGAGAGAACTGCCAACAACGTGCCATCGTCTTTGATAGACGCGGACACTGGCCGCCGTAGAATCTTCAGCTCTCGCTTGACCTGCGGTTTGGATCCCCTCACATCAATCACATGTATCCTCGATGAGTTGTACGCCAGGAGGTGGTGGCCCTTCGGAGAGGCGCTGAACTGCATGCCCTCGCCACCAGGACATGATGAGGAGCTAATCGAGGTCGATACAAGCTTTATAATAGTTTCGGATGGCCGTAGGTAGGCTTCGAAGAGGTTACGCTTCACTTGCTGTGCGAAGAGGGCGCGTAAGCGGGGCAGGTTCGCGTCGTCGGCGGGAGGTAGAGTCGCATGGCTGAGAGCGAAAGATGGGCACTGGGAGAGTTGATATGCGTATAGATGAGGCTGCTGGGAGACGGCGCGCCATTTGGAGTTAAGGAGAACAAGGGAGGCGAAGGCGTTTGGGCCGCACGCTTTCAGAATTCTGGGCGCGGACTGGAGTCAGTATCACGAACGAATGATTCGGTGGCCTGACGGTAGGAACGGGTCATTGTGTAGGATATAGGTTAACTGACTGTTGAATAATCTCATCGGGCAGTTTGTCAAAGGGCTCGGACCGCAGAGGCTGCTTGTCGATGCTGGAGCGCCTCATGTCGGACATGGCGACGGCGTCCTCAGGTGGGATGTCGTCGTACACCAGCTGTGTCATGAAGGCGGAGACATGTCGAGATTGCAGGACGGTGGTAACAGGTTGAGAACAGGTATTGTTCGTGAGACAAGTGCGGATATGTCGCTGCGCTGATGCACAGACAAAAGTCGAAGTTGACAGGCTGCAGAAGAGAGAACAGCGTGTTGCATTGACGGGAGGCGAAGTTCAATGGGATAGGAGGCGCACCACACGGTGCTGTCTGCCACCTCACGGCGATGCCGCGTATCCGTCGGGCGTCACTCGGTGTAGATACTGGGCGTTTACAGGGGCCGATAGCGCTAAACGGATCAGTCTGGCATGTGAGAGTGGGATGTACTGCGTCACCTATGTTTGTACGGGAAGATACTTCCTTGGCACGGACATCAAGAATACCAACCACCGGAACCACCTGAAGCTCTTCAGCGCACTCTTCCATTTGAGAGACGTGGTGGCGGTCAGCCAGATCTTCTCTTTTCAGCGTAACATTTATTTTTCCATTTCGCGATCTCATTCAGGTCGACTGACTCGTTGCTGTCAAATCATACATTTCAGCTGACGCCACTGACCTCAGCGAGTCGATACGGTAGCTGATAGCAACCCACGGCGTGCGCCAAGGCAACCTTAGGTCAGGTAGATGCTTTCCGGGGCAACATGCCTTAACCTACACCACCAGTATCCTTTCCCTCAAACCTGTTCCTTACCTTTGCACAATTATCTCGCTCCGGGAGACTCTCATAACATCCTTTCATATTACTATCTTTATCTGAATGCTAAAACCTGCACATAAATTTGCTGTATGCGATGTTTGTCTTGTCGCGGCTGATCCAAGGGTGCGTCAGACTCAGCCACCCTTCAACACCTCCAGACCTCCCTTGCCTCAAAATATCAACCTCCTCCCCGTCAGCTCCAAGCAAACGAATTGCCCGAACCCCTCTTCGAATGCATGCGGATTGGGATCCTAACAAAATTGCTCTGTCGGCCAATTCCTGCGTTTCCCGAAGGGGCAATTGCTCCATGGGGTGGTGTTCGTTGTCCAAGACTGTCAAGGATCTGCCCTACCATAAGGTGCTTCCTGCAGGAGGGTACTCCGTAATGCTGGCCAATAATAGTATTTTTGGAGCATGTCGCGCGATTGCTCCGTTTACGATGGTACTACAATCACCATTGCGGAATCCATGCGCACAAACGATCTTCTGCACTTCAATATCTATTCTCTTACATCACCTCGAGATTATACAGGTATCTAAGTGCTAGCGTCAAAGGACAGGAAGGTGGCGGGCAGTCCCGCGGCATCCTCATCCTGACCGACGTTGTTGGCCAGCTTGGTCTCCTCCTCAGCAAGCTTGTCTGCAACATCGTCCTTGCCCTGCGCCTGCTGGATCTGCAGCTTCAGAATCGTAGCGGTGAGCTTGAGAACCTTGTTCTGGATCTTGCCGCGCTGTACGAGGAACAGTTGTTAGTCTCTTATTCACGAGTGTAATGGTCAGATTTGGAGTTGGGCGCCATCGTACCTGAAGAGCGTCGGCCTCATCGCCAGAGGCAGCCTCAATGGCAGGGTTGAAGGCCTCCTTCTCAGCGTCGTTGCAGATGCTGTTGACACTGTCCAGAAAGTCGATATCGGACTGCTCAACGGTGGTCAGGTCGTCAGGCAGCGGGCCAAGGCGAGCAAGCGCCGCCTGGGCCGCACCTCCAGCAGTACCGCCGCTGATGGACAGGTCATCGTATGAAGTAGGCGAGAAGATGACGCGCTTGGTGATGCTCAGCGGAGCAGCGGTAGCCATGGCGGCAGCCGAGAGGGCAGTGAAAATGTTGAGGAACTTCATGATGAATTATTGAAGGAAGGAGAAAGAGTTGTTTGGTAGCGAAGGCTGGGCACGTAGAACGGTGAAGTATAGAGAATGAGATAGTTGAATGTGCGATAGCAGACCAGCCGCTTGAAGAATAGAATTGGAGAATAAGAAATAAACTTGTTGCTCGTCCGAAGTCGATGAAAAGAAGCGAACCAAACTTTAGAGTTATAAGATCTCCCAGCGCCTTTATATGATCCTCAGAACCACAAACCTATCAGCGAAAGGCGCCCCTTGTTCCTGGGTTGAACGCCTCCCTACTCCCGACAACGGGTCCTCAAACAGCCTCATGGAGTCGCATAGTCCAATAATAACACGGAACCCAGAACAGGAGGCTCTATACAGTTTCCAATTCCGGCAACAAGCCATGAGCCAGGGCGATTCGCGATGTTCAGCCTGCCCATCCCAGCGCGAGTTTCAAACCGTGGTTCAAACACAACCGACCAGGGATGTTGGGACGTCGCAGCTCAGTGGAGATTCACCCTTCAACTGGTGACACTTTCTGACAGGATGAGATGGCCCCAGGGAACCTATTCTCGGGTGTTGCCGGCGTTCGCAATTGGCGGAAAATAGATGAGGGCATCAACTAGCGCCCTGGCCTGAAGCTGTCATGCCTGCAATTGCAGGGCAATCTCAAACCTGGCGATGACAGTCCTCGTCCGGACGTGAGACGATCAAGTCACGTCTTCCGAATTACCTTGCACTTTTGCGATCGTCACAAGGTGAGGTTATTCCACCTGCGCAAGCATGTGAGCGGCCTCGGGCCAAGGCACGGCAGGTGTACCACATTCGCCAAGCCGGCCGAGGCGTCTGGGGCATAATTTGCGTGTTTCTCGCTATTCGGTAGCTGCTAAGAGTTCAGCAGCTAAGGATGAGAATGAATCTAGTCACAATAACATCTGTCCGACTTCGTCACCTCCTCATTATTACCCAGCTGCGACCACCGACTGAATAAGAGCTGGAACAATGCACCTGCTGCAGCCCAATAAACCAAGCCAATCGGGACATCCTGAAGACCTCAAAGCCTCACCTCCAACAAGCAGATGCTGATAATTTGCGAATTAGTGCGAGGCATTGTGTGAGCTTCGATCCAACCTCCTTTTGACGTACAAACGTACTGCATGTCTCGCATTGTTTGCCCAGCGCTTGACCTTGCCACCTCTGTCGTAGCGTGGTTGCTCTTGACTGCAATCCTCGTTCGGGATGGTCGCATGTCTACCCGCGTCTTGCAGCTGAAGAGACGGTGTCGAAAGACTCTTGATGTCACACAGCGGTGTGGTATCGATAGAATCATGCTGTTTAGCAAAGTGACTGCCCGCGATACGAAGGCGCAACATCGATATCTTCTGCCGGAGTCGTCTATTCTCTTTGCCACCACTCTCCAGAACGTAACTCTTTTGTTGTTGGATAAGCCGTTCTTGTCGAGACGGAGTCTCTTGTTCCATCACAATGGTCGGGGGATAGGCAATGTCGAATTGATCCGACGGCTGTGGAGATATCAAGCTACGATTCTCCTCCCCATGGCCGTCAGTCCCCTGAGCTGTCGGGTTTTGTGGTCCAGTGGTTGGAGGGTTGAAGACGTCGCTGACGGAAAGCTTAGGAGAGAACAAATCATTGCGTGTACAGTGCTGGAACTCTGCAAGGGCGTTGCACTGCTTCAGACCCGGACTACGCACAACGGTGGCGCTTTTCGATGCTGAACCCAGTCCCAAGTAAGCTCGAGAAAGCTTGAGTCTGAGCTTGGGCCGTGAGTGCAGAGTCTCTGCTTTCGAAGGCACCCTTGGTCCCTCTTCCAGAGAACTGAGCTGGATCGAGCCATTATCAACCTTAGCAGGCTTCGATTGCTTTGCACGAAGCCGAAGCCGTGGAACTCCAGAACGGCTTGATTCAGATATAAAAACCCGCGCGTTCTCGTCTTTGATTTGGTAGGCCTCTGCCGGAAGAGGGGGCAGTGGCTTCATCAACTGTGGTGTACTTGCCTTGGTCCGCAACTGATGGGAAGCGAAGAAATGCTGCAAAGGAGTCCTCCGTGCGTCCTCTTCCGTGTTCGTTGCAACCTCCTCGCCCACCGCTGCCATGTCGCTAGCATTCCTTCCTGAGCCGGGCATCTTCGAAGCAGCGGCATGTCTCCGGTGTCTCCTTCGATACGACCTTTTCCCCCCAAAAGTGGTATCGCCACCTGACACTGCGTTAGATCGGACTCTGGCGCCGAATGGCCACTTCCTGGCACGTTTTCTATCTTGACCATTGCTTGAAATGAATGTGTCATCTCCTGCTTTGCTGAAAGGTGAGCGTGCAAGACGATCAAAAGATGCATACATAGACGCGAACTCTGCCAGAGCAGGATCCAAACTGGTTCTCAACCTAGCAACACTCGTCGTTGATGCTCTCTGGTCAATGTTCGTTTTGGCAGCCGCTTTGTTACTAGCCCAAGTGTTGGAAGGATATGGAACTTTTCCAAGATCCAATTCCTGGCTTTCCAACCCAACAATCTTATTTGGCGGCGTTGCAATCGCAGCGAAGTTCAGCTGAGGTGTGACAGGCTGCGTGATTGGTACAACGTGTGCGTTCACACGATGAGGTGGTGCCGTGCATGGCTCGACTTGTATCGGTGTGTGCACTTCAGGTCGAAGATGATTGAGCTCGTTGCTTCCGAGCACTTCCCCGTCATATGCCTTTGGGTGGAACTCAGCCTCTGACCTTCCGGCTTCGATCATTTGGCTTTCCTGAGCGGAAGAACAGGGGCATTGTTCCTCTTCAGATTTTCGTGTCGGAAGACACGTAGAGCTTCCCAGTGCGGCACTGTCAGCTGAGTATCTTTCAGTGGAGCTTGAGGCGCCATGTATCGGTGTAATCTGGAGAGAGTCGTCCATCTCTTCACTGAGTACAAGTGGACGAACATTGGTGTCAGACCGTTGAGGTATGGGACAAACCGGTTCTGAGATATCCGGAATGACGGGACCTTGATGCTCAAAGCCCTCGCTGTAGTCATAATAGAACGAGCCCACGGGGCGAAGTTGTGTGTCGACTGGAGAATTTACCGGACCTTGATACATTTCAACGATTGACGTCAAGCTGGTTGTTCTAAGACTTTGATCATTTGAACCCCGGCGGGGCCTATTGAAAGGTCCAGGAGTCCATGAAGATAGAGTACCCGGGGTGCGAGCTCTGCCATTTATGTAGCCATCCTGGTACGGGCTTGGTGAGGATCTAGTTGGCAGAGAGCTCGTGGACCGGTTGCCATCATGCCTCAACTTCACGATTGGAGGTTGTCGGGGACCGTAGGACGCGCCATGCCTGTAAGGACCCTGCGGTGACCGCTGCAACGAGTCAAAACATTGACTATTGTAATACCCCATTCAAAAGCTTACCTGGGAGGCTCGATCATAGTGGGCAATCCTTCTGAGCTCAACGACTCCGCCGTCGGTCAGAGCAGGGGAGCATGGGCGCACGCCTGGCCGCTTCAGTCGCGTTGGGTAAGGGAAGGGTGATCTAGGCCTGGGAGCTTCTCTAGAGCTCGAATAGCTCTGCAAAGTGCCGTATGATTTGTGCGAAGGTAGCGCCTGGGAGCTGCAAGTGGTCAACGAGTACGACCGGCGACTATCGTCGATGCTAGGCGAAAACGAACGAGAATATGAGCCCTGGGTGTCAGAGCCATACAGGCTGATGATCTCGGATGTTGTATCTCTGTATGAAGGGAGCCTTTTGCGATCATCGTGGAAAGCATCTCTTTCGCCATGACGATGATACGGATGACGTGGAGGATGAAGAGCGACATCCTTCAGACGTCGCCTTAGTCGTGGTGGCTGATGGTAGGTTGCTGGAGAGGGGAGCTTTGGACCGATTGAGAATATGCCAATATCCCCAGTCTCTGTTGTTGTCTTTAGCATGCTCTCCAATGGACCTGGCGAGCTTAAAAGATGTATATTCTCATTGACAGCTAGGAGTGGTCGACGTTGGGAGGGCCGACGGGACGGTGTCTAGTCGTCAGGCCGATTGGGGCCCCGAAACGTGCTGTTCAATGAAGCCTGACTGGCAGATCTCTGTCGATGTGGTCGGAGTTCATCCATTGCAGATGTTTGGAGAAGTCCGAGGGGATGAGTGATGTGAAGCCAGTCGAATAACAGTTGAAGAAATGATGTTTTGATGTTCTTCGATGCAGGCCAGCTTGTACGTAAAGATAAGGCTGGAAAGAATATGGGGTACTACCCAGAGCCCAGCAGACGCCAAAAAAGAAGCGGGTGGTGATCAGAAGGGGAAACGCCTGAAGTCCAGGCGTCGTCGTGAGCAGCAGACCAATTTGGTTGGAAGTGATGAGATTGATGTCGCAGGGGACGCCAATGGCCAAACGGCGTAGGTGCTGGTGTTGCAAAAGGATGGCTACGGGGGAAAAGCGGGAAGATTGGGAAACGGCCAGATTGCATCTTTGAGTGAGGGATTGGAAGTCGAAGCATGGCAAGAGCCAGTGAGGGTCACCAAGGCAGCTGCTAGTCATGGCGTGGAGAGCAGGCGCTTCCTCGGCGTGGATCACAGACAGCCTCGCTAGGCACACGGCATCATCGTCGAATGGCGGTGCAATTAGCGAGATGGGTGATGAGAGAAGGTGCCCAAGGTAAGGGCGTTCAAGGTAAGGGCAACTAGGGAAATTAATTGGTCAGACGCCTTGGGGCACCAGAGAGTGGAATTCAGACCACCCTCGCCAATTCGTGACGATACTGAGCTTCGAGTTCACTGCTCTGTGCTTCCTCCCAAACGGAAGACTGGTCTCTGGAAACGGAGCCTCTAGATGCTGTCAGCTGCCGCCAAGACTCATCACTGCCCATCAACTGCCTGATGCTGCCTTTCTCAACCATCCGTGATCGTCCCCATCGTCTCACGTCCAATCTCGCCTATTATTGTCACGTGGAAGGCTGTGCTGGATGTTCGTGGAAAGTTTGGATCTAATTTTCAGTAGGACTGTCCGACGACTGGCAGTGCCAAAGCATAAAGCCTTGCCCTGGCGTCTAATGGATGTGCTGCCGTAGCCGTGGCAATCCATCCAGCCGGAAAGACAGTGATATAGTTTTGACCGCCCAAGTAAGAATCCCAGAGGAGTCCAAGTCGAGAAAAAATATAAACAAAGACGAATCTCAGAATGGCCAGAGGCGATCATCTCGCAACCCATCGCGGCCTTTCCGTGCATACACCAGGTCAAGGACCACCGTACGCACATCTCAGACAAGTTGATTATACGTCCTTCATCAGGTTCCGGTAGACATGGACCCCCTAGAACCACTTCTGGACAACACAGAGGCCTCTGCACGCCAGAGCAATATGCTGTCTCCAAGGCGCTCTCGACAGCGCGACATTCATCGGTTGAATTTCCAGGAGCACTTCGATGCCCCTTTCTATCCAGTCATTGCTAACCACTCGGCAACAACCATCGACACTTCCGTGATCACTGGCGGATTCTCTTCGCCGTCCTTCCCGGGTTCTCGCCATGCCTCGTCACTTACCGTAGAGACAGAAGCCGAGATTCTCGCGTCTCCCCCTAGCGAGAAGCCTCCATCCCAGAGATGCATCTCATCAAGCACAATCGACTGTCAGGACGAGCACATTCCTGCGTCGGCATTGAACCCCTTGCCTACTACACCAAACCAGCCTTCACCATTGGCGACCGAGTGCACAGGCTCTAAGGCAGCGCGCAAACAAAACTGGACCACCGAGGTTCGCAAAGTCGTTCACGGAGGGGTTCGTCGTATCATACAGAGGCTGAAGAGGATACTCAAGAGGACCACCACGTTGGAGGACTCACCGGGGCAGAACCAGACGCCAAGATGCACGGAGAACTCAAGGGGAAAGCAGCCACCACCGGTCTCTGCAGTATTTGAGAGGACTGAGTCGGTCCCTGCCGAGGCCCACAGCTTCGTGAATTGGGCATCGGTATTGTAAAGTCCTATCCGCATTGAGCGAAGCGTCTCTAGCCTTGATGAAGTATGATTCGAAACATTTAAAAGACACCGCCTCCAATGATAAACAGTCGTTCCTCCTCTTTTTTAGCCCATTGGATGATCTTATTGGCTCCCTGTGTCATAGCAGCGCGTGACATGTTCGGCCCGGCCACGCAGTAGAACTCGAAGGCTGGAGTCACCCATGCTAGGGACGTGGCCTCGACGCTGGCAGTATGCAAGACTTTAAGGTGCGCGTTTTTAGTGTGCACAGAGGCATGTAGCTCATGGTAAACGTTCATGAGCCGGCGCCGGGCCACGTCTTCGGTAAAAGCCGGCGTCATGGATGACATGCAAAATTGGACGTTCGCGCGAGATTTGTACAAGAAGTGACTCATCTGGCTGCCCGGTGCAATGTCAACAATGTTTGGACGGCCAGCGTATGCAGAAGCCCGGATGATAGCCAAACTGCCGTTCTTGGCCAGCTGACGAGCCACCTCATCCCGCATCTTCTTGAGCTCGAAGAAGCTCTCTCTATCTGCGCTGATAAGAACCAGAGCAATCTCCTCATCTGCAGGAAGACCCTTGGCGGCGGCAGACTCAGCCGCTTGTTCCCCTGACACGCCGCTGTCGAAGAAGCTGACGTACATGTATAAGTAGCCCTTGTTATTGAAGGCCGGCAGACATAGAGGAATCCAGTTCTCACCGCCTCCAGCCTTGATGCCACCGGATTCGAAAAGCATGTTGAAGATGAGTTGAAGGTCACTGGGGTGGAGAGAATGTCGTCGAGGGCGTATCACGCTCACCAACCGCCCACCAGCCACGATGAGTCCGTACAGCAGGTTGTCGGTCCTGTTCTTCAGGAACGTGTTGTTGATGGCGTGTCGATGCGACTTACGCAACCTCAGGCATTCAAGTGAGCCCAACAGCGCTGAAGGTGAGCCCTTTGTGAAGTTGTCTGCTAGCGACGACAGCAGTGATTCAGTCCCCTGTAACGGTTTCTGAAGGTCCGAAGATGGTCGGTTCACAAAGATCCTGGTCAATGTGGGTAGCGTTAGGGTGGATAGAATCTGCATGTAAAGTGCCTCAAGCTGCGCACGAATTTGAGAGTCGCTTTCCTCCAACCTGGTAATGGCGACGAAGTACAGTGGCCCCTGTGTGGAAATAACAAACTTGGCATGACCGGCAGTAAATGACTGAAGAGGGTTCTTCGCGCCTTCATAGAACGATATAATAGTTTGGATGACACCAATGGAGGAGTTAATTAGACTGAGATCGCCATGTCTGCTCCAGATCGGCTTGCCAGCAGATGACAGGATCATATAATGCTTCAGCTTCGATTTCCACACTGATAGGCGTTGCTCATCGTCATGAGCGCCACCTTGAGCGCCAGGAAGTACGTCGAATTCTTTGACAAACGCCGCCAGTGGGTCTTGGGAAAGGACTCGTGCCCGTTCGAAAGGAGGCACAGTTGAGGACTGGGATCGGAGTAGATTCCAAGCCGCACTCTTCCTGTTCAGCTCACCAGCCAGAAGGCTTGCGATGTCGCCGGCGGGACGAGCCGTTGGCGCATAACTGATAGCGCTCGCCGCATCATCTACATCTCCACTGATATTCCCAGGAGGCTGGTCTGAAGATTCGCGTCCGCTTCCCGTGCTGATTGGGGTCGACGATTGTGGCACAGGTGTAGAAAATGTGCCTCGTGAACCGTCCGGGAAGGAGAGTGTCTGAATATCGAGAGGCGTGACAGCTGTGGTAGCTTGTGCTTGGAGATGCGAATCTACCGATGCGTTCGTAGAGGGTCGTGGGGGCAATGGAGGTCGGTGCTCGTCAGGAGCGCCGGTCTCCAGTGCCATGTTGTCGGACTTGACGACAGTTGCATCTCAGCTTGTGAGGCGTTGGCAGTCAGCGGTTGAGGAATCAGCTGAATTGAAGAACATGGGTCTTTGGATGTGTCGTTAAGCATCACATCATGCCATCGTAGGATCGTGGGCGAGCTGATGCAGCTCTAGCATTACGTCGAGAGCAGGAGGTGAGGTTGCAATGGTGATCGGGATGCTGTTGCAGACGTGGGGTTAAATCATGAAACTACCCGGGACACGGGTAGAGCTGCCACCACCGCCACAGCTACCCCACCACATTGCCCCCCTGTGAGGCGCACCAGGGACGTCTGTAGCAGCCTGTGATTGGCGCTGACCCACCGCGTCTGACGTACCACACGTCGTGTTTAGTGTCGTTGTAGGCCGCGACAGGGGACTCGGGTCTTTGGAAATGCCACCATCGCCAGATGCCCATGTCCATGAACCTTACGATTCGCGATCACGACCTGCTTCTCGACACCACGCCGCTTCCTCTATAGCTGCGCGCAGCTCCCCCAGCGATGGGATTGTGTGCCCGACGCATACGCACTATGAACCCTACTTGCGACTGCTACTCCTATTCACACTGACATGGCGCTTGATCCGAGCTCTGGACGCCGTTCTGTCTCGCCAGAGAGTTCTGGTAGAGACTCGCCTATCCCACCGCAATGGAGGAACCAGCTTGGGGGAGGTGAGTCAAGGGCGACACTTAACCGCTTGTGGCGGAGAGCTGACTGACCGACAGAAGAACCCAAGATCAAGGACAAGAACTACAGGCGATATGCCGCTGGAGTTGACAAAGTCCTGTCCCTGTTCGACACTGCCCTCGAAGAATGGGCCGACTATATTTCCTTCTTGAACAAGCTCCTAAAGGTATGAGAAGTACGAGACAAACCCGAACTGTGTATCGGGCCTGACCAAATGGTATAGGCACTCCAGACTCGACCGACATCAATCGCCAGGATACCAGCCTCTCCTACCGTTGCAAAACGACTCTCGCAATGTCTCGATCCCTCTTTACCGTCTGGCGTACACCAAAAGGCTCTCGAGGTTTACGCCTACATCTTTACCACTATTGGCAAAGATGGTTTGTCCCGAGAACTTCCCATCTGGCTACCGGGCCTGTCATCTACTCTATCTTTCGCTGCCCTCTCTGTCCGATCGCCGTTTCTCGACATCTTGGAGGAGCACTTTCTCAGTATTGATCCACGATCCCTGCGGCCAGCTATGCGCTCCATAATTCTTGCACTATTGCCGGGTTTGGAGGAGGAAACGAGTGAAGACTTTGAAAGGACACTGAAGCTTCTCAACCGATTTAAAGAGGCTGTACGGTCCCCAGAGAGCGGGTTGCTTACAGACGACCATTCGACTGGAGATCAGTTCTTCTGGCAATGTTTCTTTCTGGCTTCCATAACAGGACAAAGCAGGCGTGCTGGATCGCTGGCATATCTCGTCAGATTTCTACCTGTGCTGGGCAGCGCGACTGGCGATAAAGGCAAGCAGGCCAACACGTTCCACGAGCAGCTTGCTGCAATGGTCACCTCACCAGAGCCAGGCCTTTTGATCAGATGCTTTGCAACGGGCCTTGCAGATGAACAGCTTTTGATTCAGCGCGGCTTCCTCGACCTTCTGGTCACACACCTGCCGTTGGATTCATCAGTGCTGCAAGATCGAGTTAAGGCGCCCGATCTGCAACTCCTTCTAAAAGCTGCGGTTGGCGTAGTGACTCGTCGTGAAATGAGCCTCAACCGACGTCTGTGGGCTTGGTTTCTTGGACCAGAACCACCTGCTGGAGAGGCGGAACATATTCATGAGTCCCCAGCGACCTCTTCAGATCCTACTCAAGCCACACTTAACTCTCGGACTAGCTTCTTTGAAGAGTTCGGTTTGCAACCCCTTACCAAGGCCTTGCTCTCTATGATTCAAGATAGTGGCACTGGAACTGCTTCAGACAGGGCGCGCCCGTACAGAATATGCCTATCGTTAATGGACAGATGGGAGATCGGTGGCCTGGTTGTCCCCGAGGTCTTCCTGCCCGTAGTCGACAATGTTCGACAGTTCAAGAGCCAGGCCCGATCAAAATCTGAATTCATTGAGGTGCTTCGCAGTGCAAGCGTGTTCTTCGACGGGATCGAGAGTGGTCTAATCTATGGTGAGCTAATTGGCCTCCTCGCTCAGGCAATGGGTCCGGGCAATGCCTCCATGGCCGAGCGAAAAGACAAGCTGGATCTTGCGCTCTTCATCTTGGAGCATTTCAACGTGCGCGAAGAGGAAATGATCACAGTTCATGCTCCGCTCTGTTGCCTCACAGCTATGGGTATGCTCGAGGACCACGTGTCCCGCCAGACTCCAGACGCTGCAAATGGATCCGACTCTGCTGTTCTCCAGGAGCAGTTACTCAAGGCTGCAAGTTCCCTCCTAGAACTTGTCCCGGAACGCGCCTTTGCGAAACAGGCCAAGGGGCATGTTTCGAAGGACCGCAAGAGATCACCATCAAACGCTGAACTATTGAAGAAGATACGGTCCTTCTACGTCCACGAGCAAGGAAACATCGACGTATCTCCCGCACCGTTTGGTCCAATCGAAGTCGGCGAGATGCTTCTTGACAAGTCCGTCCGCTTCATTCGAGGTGACCTCAAGGGCCACTGTGCTATGGACCTTCGGTCGAGAATCCGTTTCCTCCTGCTCGTCCTACTCAAGACCCCTGACAATTACGCCTTTGACAGACAAGCCCTGTTGTCCTTTTTAAACGACAGGCTGGTCTCTCAGCGTTATGTTCCTTTCCCGGAGTATTCATCGGTGGTTCACCTAGCCACGCAAATGCACAGCCTAGGAAGAATTGGTATTGACCAACTGTCTGGTCTTGTTCTACCTCTGGTTCGACATGCCTGGGCTTTCCTGGCTGCCTCGGACCCTAAATACCATGTTGAGGCTGTACGCTGCATGTGGTATCTGCAGACTTCACTTTCGGCCGCTTCGCGCGAAGTCGAGGCAGCTCTCTGTACCCTCATCGTCGAGTCCAGGTCGCCCATCTCAGGAAAGGCTGACGCGGTCGATATCGGTAGAACTTTTGGCGTTCTGTGGTCACACACTTTACAAGACAATGTTTCTGACCGGCGCGGGCCGAAGACACCTCTTGTTGAACATCGGACTTCACCTAGATTGGGTGGCATGGAGCATTTCGAGGTTATGCTTACACAGCCTCTCTTTTTGGTGCTAGACTCTCTGCTTGACGAGAGAACGCAGTTGTTCATGACCGTCAAGTCATGGTTGAACAGTATGATCGGAATCGATAGGTTTGTCACCCAAGCACAGATCGAAGAAATCACACTGACGTTACAGGCTTTTCCTCATCTTCGTCTCGAAGTTCCTTCAGATGCGATTTCTCACCAATGTGGAATCCGAAAGCGCGGAAGGTGACGGGTATAATCCAACACCTATTCAGTTCTCCGAGGACGATGACCTTGAGTTATGCCTATACTATCTTCGAACTCTGTCGAATATTCTGCGATGTTCCAGCGAAGTCTCATGGGCTGTCGTGGGCACAAAGCACTTGTCATTTGAGGGAAATGATGCGCAAATCAGCAGTAAGCATTCTTCCCGTTGTCCGATTATTTGACAATGCTAACATACCGCAGCTGGTAGCAGTGACGGCGATATCACTCTTCAAGACTTCTTCGTTCGCGTCTGTGTGCGATGCGTCACAGGAGACGCCCCTGCCTCGGCAAGTCCTGAACTTGTAGAGCGGATATCAGAGCTCCAACGATTTGCTCTTTCCACGCTGCACATCTTCTTTTCTGGACGCTTTGCGTCGTCCTTCTCAAGCTTGCACCTTGAGAATATTCTTATCCAGCGCCTCTCAACCTCCATCACCAACTCCGATCCTTACGTCCAAGTTCTACTCTTGGAGGTCGTTCATGATACCCTGAAGCTACGCGATATGACCTTGCCCGAACCACCTGCGTCCCCTCTTGAGAAGAGACCCGGCAGCATGGATCCCTCTCGTCCAAGCCGAACTTCAATTGCGCTGAGCGAGTCTCAATCTCCTAAACCTCCGCCGCCGCCCCAGCTTTTGAAGTGTCTCCAGTCTGGCTTGAGCTCACCTCAGAGCCGAATGGTACTTGACAGCTGGATCAAGTTCCTGGGGCAATGCTTACCATTTTATTCGAATACCATCTTCCAGGTCGTGATCCCTCTTGTCGAAACTTTCTGCAAGCAAATTAGCTTCACCTTTTCCACACTGCAGGACACCTTCCATGCATCTCGGGACTCCGCCAGCGCAGGGACGGGATCTCCTGAGTCAACGCTCATCTACTTGCTCAATGGCTTAGAGCAAGTTCTGGCCGCTGCACATGATCAACTGTTGTCTGCTGAGGCTCGAGCTCAGTTGTCAAAGAGCCCTGAACAGCCTCAGTCCATATTCGGTAGTATGGTTTCCGGGGTATGGCAGAGCGATTCCCCACAGTCGCGAAGTGCTACGGCGAACGATCGCCTTACTGTTCATCTGGCCTTCCAGGATGCTGTGCGGATGTGTTTTAGCATCTGGTGCTGGGGTCAAGGTGATGATGCCTTGCAGCAGGATCCGGCATCATCTGCTTCGTTCAACTATACATCATTGCGCATGAGGAACCGTGCACGGCGGCTCTTGGAGCATCTTTTTCATGCTGAGCCACTCGAGTGTCTTGAGACCGTCATTGACCTGTGGAACAAGCCCGCTGGCTTCTCGTCTAAGAACCAGGTCTTCAATCTCCTTTCAGCATTGGACGCTTCTCGCCCACGCCACGCAATCCCGGCACTCTTCAACGCAATCTACAGTAGAACCAATCCCAGCGCATTGGAACCGTGGCGCAAATCTACCTTGACCATCTCCTTGGAGGACTCGGATCTTGTCGTCTTCTTGGTCGAGTATGCCAGGTCGCTTGACGATGATGCTATGGATGAGATATGGACGGACTGCATCACCTTCATAAAGGATATCCTCAGCAATCCCTTCCCGCACAGACAGACACTACCCAGGTTGCTAGAGTTCACAGCCATATTGGGTGAAAAGGTCGACAATACCAACTTCGGCGAGCAACGAAAGATGCGCCGAGAATTAGGAGTAAGTTTCAATTCCGACAGTATATCCTTCTCTGCTGACGGGATCAGGACCTTTTCCTGAGGCTATTGACTGCACTCTTCACAACACGCCCTATGACATTCACTGACTCTGCAAACGGGGCCCTCGAGAAGTCTTCAAGGGGTACAGCCAATGGTGAAGGCGATGAACAACAGGACGTTGTCTCGATCCTTGCCGCCGTCGTTCCCGAGCTACCCAAGGTCCTTGTTGATCAGGATCGAGTTCTCTCTGCGGCAAGCACAATTTCGTCCAGTGCAATCGCGCCAGCGATACGAGCAAAAGCATTCCCAGAGACGGTCTCTCAAGGCACTCTGAAGCTTCTCCACGAGCTCTCGCGGTTACAAAATAACCAAAAGAGTTGGAAAAAGGACGTTGGAGACGCCTTCAACGATTCAAGGTTCTTCAGCATGAATTCGGCGTTGGTGAAAGACCATTGGCTCCCTTTGCTGCGACTGTGGACTCGCTCCGACAAAGAGAAGCTGCCTGAGATTGTCGGTCGAATCAATCCGCCAACGACCGCCGGTATTGTTTTCGGTGTGGGAGCTACGTCTGCGCGACTGGAGGCAGATCGAAAGACGCAAGTGAACTTACGCAGAATTGCTACTTTGATCCTCTCATCTGCTGAAGATACCTTCGTCACTGATCTACCCCTGATTGTCGATAAGCTCGTCGAGCTTCTCACTGCGACAGCCACGTCCTCACCCTCATCGACGACCCGCGCGGATGTATACATGGTGATGCGAGCGCTGGTTCTCAAGACAAGTCCAATCCATATGGCTACCCTCTGGCCTGTGGTCAACTCTGAGATCCACGCCGCCATGTCTTCTGTTGTTGCACCAGACCACAGCTCCGCCTTTGACATGTACAACAACGCCACTGTCCTGCAAGCCTGCAAACTTCTCGATCTTCTCATCTGCGTCGCGCCAGACGATTTCCAGTTGCACGAGTGGCTCTTCATCACGGACACGATCGACGCGATATACCGCTCGCACAATTACCAGCCCGTGTCACTTGTTGACGAACTCTCCGAGGAGCTCGGGAACTCCACTGGTGTCCCAGCTTCAGCTATGACAGTAGATGCAAGCGCCATGGTCGCTGGCAGCTCGCACAGACGACCCTTACTTGGACCCGGAGGCATAAGTGACGACATCTCGCTTGAACGTCGGGATGAGTTGGTCGCCAAGATACTGCGGCCGTTCTTCAGCCAACTTAGCATCTTCGCATTCGAGTCTACTTACGCAATGGTGCCACTGGACAGGGAACTATGCTTAGACTTGCTCCTGAAGGACATATTCGAGGAGAGAACGATTGTGAGGGCGTTGTGAGACAAGGATCCAGGAGTCTCCTTGTCCACTGGATGATAAAACGGTGTAGAAAGCTGAGATAGATTTAAGCTAGGAGTTCAGATTCTGCCCTCCACATGTCTTGCATTTGCTCAGCATAATGAAGCAGCAATATCACGCATTGGAAGAGAACTTATACGTCTGAAATGATATAGATTCCTTTCATCTCCACTGTGGGACAAACCCTGTCTGGTCTTGTATATATCCCTCTTCTTGTCAAACACTGTGCAAGATAGCCAGTCATGTCCTCATCCTGGAAAGCGTGGCTCGCTGTGATCCTAAAAACGCCTCGCTCAAAAGCAACTAAAGCAGATGGAACCCACGCGAGATGCGTATCATATGTCATCATCCTCCTACGTTGGAAGTACGTTTCAATCCCTCTCTGCCTCGCTGTCGGTGGCAGTCTCGTCTTCGATCTCCTCCTCTTCGCCATCGTCCTCGCCATCATCACTGCTGTCATCTTCATCCTCCTCTTCAGCGTTCAAGCCCGGGATGGCCTTCCAGTGCACATAGTCGTTCTCCAACCACCTTTTGCTAACGGGCAGCTGGTAAGGGTCGAACGGAAAGTACGGGTCAAGTTGGTGGAAGCTTTCGTCCTGAGTGTCGTAACCAGCGTCGCGTAATGCTCCGCCAGTGGCATAGGTTGAAGATAGGAACTGTGTCAAGCGGATGCGCTTGTTGCTCTCGACCAGCGGGTAGACATACATAAAGTTGAGACGATGGGCGAGCTTGGCGAACTCCTCCACAATGACTGGTGCGCAAACCTTGAGGGGGTTGAGTTTGCCGAAGATCTGAACAGAGAGATCCTTCTTGCTTGCGCCAATCCATTCAAGCTCTTGCCCGATGTAAGACGCTGGGTCTTCGGGATCCACCGTCTCTGGAGCTGACACGACCAGGTCTTGCCATCGGAAGCAGAAGATGTAGAGCGTTGCCTGTAGCAAGCTGTAGTATGGGTGAAAGCGCTTCAGGTCGGGACCACGGCAGATTGGTTCGTACTTCTTGCGGTACTGCTCGAGGTGATGAAGGAGTAGTAAGAAGATCGTGCGGACAAGGCTTCCGGGCACATGCGCTCCGCGAGCCACGAAGCTGGCGAGATAAGCAGCCGCAGCCTGTTTGAGCACATTGGGCGTGTTGCTCTGGAAAGCAGTAGCGATAAGCTGGCCGCAGAATGCATCTGTCAACCGTTCGTGAAGTTGGGCAAAATGAAAGACGAGGAACTGCGTGTGCCGTGACTTATACGTCGGGAGGATCAGATGATCGAACTCGCGAAGTAATGTCGTGAAGGCTTCGAACGCCTCGTCCGAACCTGGATTGGCGAATGCAGGCGTGTGGTAGGTGAAGAGGGTATCCAGCACAGCGTCCATCTTCTCAACGCTGCTCTTGACGGACTTGATTCGTGCCACATCCTGATCGTAATCCGGATCATCACTGTCGACCGATTCGTTATCGCTCTCATCAGCGTCCTCGTCATCTTCCCAGGTTGTCAAGTGCTCCGGTCGATCGCGAAGCGCGTACATAACGGCCGCCGTGATGTCGTCGTCGGTGTCTTCCAAATCCACCTGCATCTGAGAATCAATCTTGACTACTCGGTCCAGGATAAGGTCGAGAATTTCGTCTTCCAGGCTTGGCACGTAGTCTTTGAGTCGAAGGAGGTTGTGGATGTAAGCCATGTGCGTCGGCATGTCATCATCCTGGAAGGGAAACTTGAGTGCGATCAGATTCTCCAGGACTCCAACCGCAGAAGGGAACATTTGCAAGATGTATTGCACTGTTCTATGCAGGCGGTCGCGCATGGCCTCCCTTGAGATGTCAGGTGTGTCGGACACTGACCAGGCTGACGATTTGTGGTCTTGAAACTTCTCAACCAGCATGCCGAGGATAGGCATTAGGTAGGAACCGTGTGCGCTTACGAGAGCTGCCAGAAGATGCCTAAAGGACTTGACGTATGTCTCATCGCGACCAAGCCACGAGCTCTGAAGGATTTGCTTCACCAAGCCATTGCAATTCTTGTCCTTGAGCATCGTGATACAGCTGGTAAGTGCCACAACGTATGCCTGAAGCTCTTGCGTTCTGCCAGCGTCGGCGTCGTCCTGGGGTGCATCGCTGTTCTTGTCACGGCCGAACATCTCCTTCAAGATGTCGTATTGGGAGTCGTCGCCCCGCATGTGGTCTTCCAGTGCCCTTCGGACCTCTCGCTTCACATCTTCCATGGTCCGTCCCTTGACTTCGTACGTCACATTCTTGACCTCGTCAAAGAAAACCTTTCGACGTTTCGTAGGGTTCTCAGACGCGGTGTTCGCCTCGTCGAGATCAGCATCGCTAGCTGTGCGGCGACCGAGGACTGAGGAGGGTTTGAGAATCGACTTGACAGGTGTAATGCCAGGGCTCGCGAGCCTAGAAGGCCCTCTCATCGCCGACGTTGCCATCGGCATGAGCGCTTCTTGTTCGTTCTCGTGATTGAGCGGTGTTATTTGCCCAAGTTGCTAGGGGATGGTCTGGAGGCGATCGAAAGGTCGAGGCGCCGCAGCAGCACGCTACGGAGTGGCGGTAGATAGAGTAGATGCCAGCCTAGCGCTCGGAATCATGCTAAGCAAATCAAGCACTCCGTAATCGATCTTCGCAGTCTTGAGGAGTGGGAAGCGGTTGCTGGGTGTCGTTGACCCGGTGTTGATGGCCGGCTGCGGATGGTTGAAGTGGATGAAAACAATGCTGAGGGTGAAGCGGAGGAGGTGGGATGCTCCCAGCGGCAAGGCAGCAAAAAAGTTCTGACGTGGGCGGGCTGGGCGCTGGGACGGGGAAAGTGGGGCGAGGCACGTGCCCCCATATTTTGCGGCTCCCGGGTAGTCTAAGTCTCCGTTTCGGGAAGTTGGCCGTGAGACCCCTCCAACTAGTTACACGAACACATGATGGAGGTGACTCTTGATGAGACAGCGACAGTCAGAATGACTCATCTGTGACTGTGAACGCCACGAACATGATGATCTTCTCAGATCTTGTCGGCTCCGAGGATTGACGGCCACGGGGCCCGTTGTCTTAGTTTCTGATCAGGATCACATGGTAAGGTAATCAACATTTGGGACTACTATCCGAAGTTAGAGAGTATGCTGACTTGCGCCCCTTAGGGATGCTCTGTACGAGGGATCTGTGGTTTTTGGCCTTGCCAGATCACCCGGCCTCTTCTCTATCAGATAGTTCAGTGACCTTACCAAGCCAAGGTTCATCAGCATCCCTGTTTCCCAAAGACTGCAGCTCACAACCTCCCGAACTATCTGAGTCTGCGTCCGAGCCCGTGATATCTGAGTCAAGCTCATCCGAATCCGTCCAGTAATCGCCATCACCACCAACTTCAGGCCACCTACGATCGTCCCAGTAAGGACAGAGATGTTCAATACCCTTCCAGAGTCTTTCAAAGTCCGACCTTTCGTAATCTATTCGGTATCTCGGCGACCTGGGATAATCCTTGCGGAATTCTAGGAGATCATAGCCGCATATTGCCAGGGTAGCATCCCATAAATCACCCCTATACCCGCCAATGTGACGAAAGCTGGCGTTGCGCTTCTTGTCGTATATGGTCTTGGTGTATGCCGTAGCTGATACTGATCGACGATTGCTGTCGACTGTGAAGACCGAAGCCCCTCGGTTGATCAGGTAGACCAGGCTCTCCAGTTCGTCATTCGTGTGAGGAAACCGCGCATCGTGAATTAGACCATGGAGAGGAGTGAAGCCGCCGTAACAAGTCCAAAAGCTGTCGACTATACAGGCATCGGAAATTCGAGCATGGATATCAGCGCCAGCGTCGACGAGCAATGCCAGGGCATCGCGATTACAATGCCCATCAGGGTACGAGCAGCACAGCCAATGAAGCATGGTATTACCTGTGTGGGCGTTGACTTCATTGATTGCGCCGAGAATAAACGGACGAGAGTATTGGTTGATAAGCCGCAAATATGCCTGATCCTGTCAGTGGGAAATCCGCACCGCAGCACGCTTGAAGGTAGACTCTTACGGTATCTGAGTCGCCGCACGCCCACTCCAATGGACAGATGTTTCCGTCCATCTCTAGAAGTGGATCTGCTCCGTTCTCCAACAACAGCCGCCGAGTTTCATCAGAGCGCCATGATAGATGCAAGGGAGTGGCTTCGCTATGGGGTTGCTCGCTGCCGCCTATCGCATCGACATCCGAACCCGCCTCAATGAGAAGTCGACAAATTTGGGGCCATTCTACGGCGTACTGGTGCTCCTTTTAGCAATTGTGGAAGCAAAGCTCCTTTTTCAAGGGCACTTGCATGTAGTAGACTCCTTCCATACTCGTCATGAACTCTGACGTTGGTCTTGCCCTCTGCAAGCATGAACCGGAATTCGTCGATTCGGCCCTGTTTAACTATCTTGAAAACAGGTGAGTCCTTTGGAATGATGGGGTTGATAGAGATTCTTGGGAAGCTCTGGAAGCTGCGATCAAGGAGTTGACCTTGTGTCATAGAGATGCGGATAGACATTGTACGGTTTGTCGGTCTAAACACGAGGCTGGCAACAACATCCCCATAGGCGTCAGCTCTACATACAGACCGCCCGTTGGCCTCTTTCGCTACGACTCGTCTCCTCCGGTTGCTTGTGACGGTGACAAGGCCGCAGCTCGTACCTATTTCGCCCTTGAGCCGCTTTTGCTGAATCGCTATGCGTTCAGTTCCCCCAGCTGCGATGGCCCTGGGTGCTTGAGCTGTTGCCCATTAGTCAAATTCTGATGTTGATCAATCGTAAACATTGATTGAGCTCAGGGTCGGTAGAGGATGGTAGGGGATGAACGAGGATACTCACTGTTTGGGTTGATCTCAATTAGAGGAGCGCTGCAAACCATGCCCCCAATCATTCGCAATTCGCTCTGCAGTCTTCGTTTCTTCTCACTCATTGCGAGCTCTTTGTGCTGGCACATACTTTTTCGATCCTCGAGGACTGTATCTCTCGCAGATTGAATCAGCTTCTCAAGAGCATCAATGATCTCGGTCGCGTCCTCCGCAGCTAGAGTTGAATCATCGGTATCGACCAGGCGAGACAATCGAGTGATACTCTCTTCTAGATCGCAGCATGCCTTGATGACCTCCGGCTCAGTCATGCTCATGACATTTTCGCTTTGATCTTTGGTAGGCTCTCCTGTTGACACCGAGTCTCCGATGCTATCCAGTCTTTCGTGTATTCTTCCGAACTCGTTCAAGATCTGCTGCAAAATGTTCCCAGTATTCTCAGCCGTTGTGGCATGCGCCAAGGAGGCCTTAGCAGTGGCTTCAGCTTGCAGGAGTCCGAGATATAGGTGAAGTTGAGTTCCGCAGTCTCGGATCCGATTGCGACTCTGCTCTATCTCCTTGTCTTTCCACACAGCGCGAAGTCCTACCCGTAGTCGGTCAGCTCGGCTGGCTGATGCAGGATAAAGTCTCTTGAGAAGATCCTGGAAGTTGGATAGTGTCCCCGCGCAGGTGGCCAGATGGACTTTGAGGGCTGCGACAGTCTCTGGCGAAGAAGTGTCCAATGAGCATTGAGACAGTCTCTCAAGGATCGTCGACAAGACCTCGAAATCTTTCGCGAGCTGGGCCACCGTCTCAGCTGCGCCGTTGAAAGCTGACAGGAGGTCTCGTATGCCCTTCGCTGACTTAATGCTGAAGTCAATAATGGCGATGACGCTGGCAGCGGCACCGAGTCCTTCCATCGTGATTAGGCAGTGACCAGATGGGTGATTTCGCGGAACTGAGCCTGGCCCACGCCTCGTGACGAATGCTTCACGACAGCATACGCGTTGGTGCGATCCTGTCGGCTATCGCCGCAACATGAGCAAACAGACGCAGTGTCACTGACAAAGTTCGCACTTCAGCTCTGCTCCGATTGAGATTGACGGTCAATTTCCATGAACTACCCCTCTTGCGAAGGTTTTGTCCAATAGAGGCGTGCATAATAATCAGCCGTTCAAGCGCCCCGGCCGACACATCAGGCTCCGGCGCTCGATAGGCCAGCACACCGAAACCCAGCGGTTACATGACTAGGGTAGGCTATGTCAAATGCAACGGTCAAGAGAAGGACTTGAGGCTGAGAGGCTAACTGCAGCAGAGCTATCGGTTGGCTGAGAAGTCCCCTCGCGACGGTTGTCGGTGGGGTGTGAATGTGGCGGAGCTGCACTTTGTCCACTTCGCATGTCCAACTCGTTGACAACACATCATTGTAGGTTGACGAGATGGAAGGATCTCTCAATCAAAAGACGTTTCCAGGTCGTTTGCGATGACGCATATCGCTTGAACGAGAAGCAGAGCCGAGAAGAAGAGCCTAGCGAGGGCACAGGAAACGCAAGCGGCCGGGCAGGCGTCATCGGAGACTCGTTACAGCTCACTGGCCTCCAATAGGCTGCCATGGAGGACATACACAAAGCCCAAGTCCCGCCTCCTTGAATCGATAGCATCTGTCACGTCCACAGTTCCGATTGGCTGCTCCGTATTCTGTTGTGAGGCTGAGCGTCTACCACTCCACCTCCTATCCCATCAGATGGAGGAAACAGGAAAATTGATGAAAATCACTGTCATTCATAACCTACTGTTTCTCGGTTTTAGCTTAAAAAAAAGTGCGAAGTCTTCTTACTTGGGATGCCTTTAGTATGGCGATCTTCGATCAAACTCATCTACATCCCTCGCGATCTTAACTTCAATCACCCGAGATAGGTTCCTCATACGTCACTACGCATGAACGCTCGCTAGATTGGCTGCTTATTGTGACTTCGAATTGATCAGAGGCAATTTACATAGCGTAGATCTGGTAAACCGCTGTAGCGAACTAGAAGCGTCCCCAAGGCCAGCAGTTCTCTCGACTGGATGGCTTGATCTGACTCCAACAACACATTATGAGACATCAACGGGGACGTTTTCAGACGACAAGTGGACATCATGGTCACCATATAGCGTTGTATGAGAGTGAATTCAGACTGAGAACTGTTGACGATGTAGTCACAAGATTCACAATAACCAACGATATTGACCACAGCTCAATACAAGCAAGTTTCAAAATCCCTATCCCGCATACCAGGAGCTCCAGATTCGTGTCAACCTGGAGGAGAAGTCATAACCCTCATGCCTTTGAACAGGATTCTTTGCTGTAGTTTGCCATGTTTAGCAGCACCTCTGGCCACAGTTGTCGTAGCAGGAATCCCAGCAGATATCGCAAAGCTGACGAGGCACGACCTTGAGCTCACGGGGAGCGACGTTGGCAGAGTCGGCCGCAGGTGCAGCAAGGGCACCTCCGACGAGGAGGGCGGTGGCGGTAGCGAAGATGGTGGAGAACTTCATGGTGAGGGAGTATGGCAAGAAGATGTTTGTTTTGATGTTGCTTTGCTATTGTTGTAGAGGAGAGAAGCTGAGTTGGTTGGAACAGAACATCGGAATGGGGAGGAGGATATCTTGGGGTTTATATAGACTGCGAGGGACGTTGTCGTGTGTCTCTGAGCTCTGTAGTCCCCTTAATTGCTCGCGTTTCCGCGCTGCCTGGCCAATACAGGACCTGGGAATCAGTCTGTTGGTGGTGAGTAGCGTAGGACTTTGAAAGTGCCATTGTCGTCGGATATCCACATGTAGGTCAGTTTGAGACGATCGCCTCCTTCGCTTACTAGTCTCACCGTGAGGTCGAAGACGAGATTCTGTTTGGTCACAACTTGCACGTGAACCCGCGGTGCATCCCCGGATCTGCATGTCTGCAGCAAGAAGCAGCTGTGATTCGTGAAGTTCGAGGCCACATCCTCCAACCCCGAGAATTCAGGTGCCCGAAGGACATGCTATGCTTGAAATAAGGGTTCCGCAACCTATCATGACCGACCACCCGAGCATCAAGTGCTTTGAAAAGTCTATGGCTTGCTTTGCTCTGGTCACAGCCCAAACCAAGTGCGGTATGTTCTTTCTGCCTAGGTATCTCACCTGCATACATAGGGATGCGCTTGTATGCAAGGCAAATAGCCGTATATATTAAACCCCCCGAAGCGGCAGTAATCGACAGCTTACGCTGACGCAGGATCGCACCCTCCGCCCAACAACACGGCCCTTCCCCGCCATTTAGGATTCGAGTATTGCTACGTCGACAATGGCATGAATGACCATTCATTATTCACGTGTATACCGGGGAGCATCAGCGCACCATCAGCGCTATGTCAACCCTGGAATCCGGTTGAACCGGCTTGAAGTCGAATGCTGAGATCCCCCAAATGGAAGAGTACAAAGTGGTAAAGCCCACGGGAGGCAGGAAATATGTGCATAGCAGGTGCGTCTTCGGATGGAGTCTTCATCTTAGCGAAATGTGATAGTCCTACCTGTGACCAAGTTCGGGTCGTCGGGCGTTGACGCGCTGACACCTTGATCCCGACGGGGATATGCCCCATTTCTTCATTCATCCTCTGGCTCAATTCGGTTATCCAACGCGAGAACTGGGTGTTTAGAAAGTGCCAGGTGAGGGAACCCTTGTGTTAGCCTCTCAATGCGCTGAAGTTGCTCACATGGCGAGATGATCACTACGCTACACATGTGCAACCACCTCATTCCGAGTGTAGGCTCTTTTTGGTGCTTTACAAAAAGGCTTATGTGATAGAGGAGACGAGGCAAGTGAAGGCTCGCCGGGTGGATGTTTTGCAGAAAATAATTACAGACATCAACATATCCGTCGAGTCTGTATAGACAACTCATATCAAGTGTCAATTCAATGCTGCAGGAGAAAATATAACGATACAGGTGAAGAGGATACGAAGTAAGTGCTATCATAGTGATAATACTATTGCGCCTTATCAAGACAATGCGATGACACAGCCTTAAAATATCCCAGAGTACTTAACTATTCCTGCCCCTATGTTTCAACTAGACTAGAAACTTTTTCTTCTCCCTGCCGTCTGCTGCAGTGTGTCCCTCTACACATGCTTCGTCATTCAACTTAACAAGGATGAACCGTAGGAGAGTGGCAGACAGGACTGCAAGTACAACGACGACGCTGCAGATAGTCATAGCCAGGATATACCGCGGGGCCATGCTGTTTTGAAACATGTAACTGGCGTAGATGCTGCTGGAATTTCCAAATGCTGTGATGAGAGCTAGTGCAGCAGCTCTTTTCGCCGGTGGCCTCGTGACTGTGCTCGAAACCCAGCCCAGAGCAACTACGAAGCCGGGATACAGGCCGGAGAGCATCAACATCATGCTCACGTATCGGGGCGCTGTTGTCGTCGTCGCTGCCGCGAGAATAAAGCCAGCAGCAGCAAAGTACATCGGGATGGTGATATGCCAGTACCGCTCCGAGGTTCGGTCTGAGTGCCAGGCGTTGGCGCATGCTAGTATTGTCGCCAGGGCATAGGGAGGCACGGTCAGGAACAGCGAGGTGACTTTGCTGTAGCCCAACGTCTCGACCACGGATGGGAAGAAATTGGTAACGGAGGCGGCAAAGATGATGAAGAAGAGCAGGAACATCTAGAGAAACTCGGTTAGCCAAGCCAAATCAATTCAACATTGGTGCTGAATCCGAGTCGGCTTACCAGGATCCACGTTTTGGTGTCCTTGATTGCAAGGTTGAAGCCAGACCAGAAGCTTTGCTTCGACTCGTCATCCGTGTCCTCCTCACCAGCTTCCTTTTCCAAACGCCAAGATGCCAGAACTTTCTCCTCCTCAGAAAGCCAGTGTGTCGTCTGCGGGAAGTCCGGCATTATCGGGATTACCGCAATCGCAATCACCACTGTTGCGGCGCCCTCAATTATGAAAAGCCATCTCCAGGACCTCAGGCCCCTAGCATAATCCAGATTCCCAATGATGCCAGCGCCGATCAGACCGGAGAAGGCGCCTGCAATTGTAGATCCGGAATACAAAAGCGCAGTTCGTAGCGCTAGCTCCTTGCGGGTGTACCATTTGCTGAGATAGAATAGGCAGCCCGGGAAGTACGGTGCCTCCACGAAGCCTAGGAAGAATCGGCAGGCTAGCAGGCCTCCAAAGCTTTGTGTTGCAGCAGTAGCCGTAGACACAATCCCCCATACGATCATGACTCCGGGCAAGTAGAGTGAAGGCTTGCCAATTTTATTGAGGAGAAGATTGCTAGGCACCTGCATAAGAATGTAACCAACGAAGAGGATCGAAACACCTAGTGGAACCATTAGGCATGTATTCTTTGGGTCGGAGGTGGTAGGGCCTTCACTGACATGTTTGGTATTCCGAGCCTTTTAAGCCGAGGTCTTTCTCCAAGCCTCCAAGTCTGGCAGACGCAATATTGTTTCGGTCGATGTAGTTCAGCAGGTACATGACAATGACAGCTGGCATTAGCCTAAGGTCGATCTTGCGGACCAGGTCTTTCTCTAGCTTTGCCAGCTGTTGCCGGCTCATCGTCGACAGCGGGGATGGAAGCGGCCGGACGTTGGGTGCAGATAGCTCGACCGTTTCGGCGCACAATACATCCCCAGGGTTCTCCTTCTCTGACAGAGCCATTTCAATTAGTAGTTGCCGGGGAACTTGACAAGTAATTAGAAAAGTAAAGTATAAGGTGGAATCACGGGTTGAGCCTTGTAGCAAGGTGGCGAGCACGACGACCTATCTTATACTTGGCCGGTGATCGCATTCCCCGCCTCCTCAGCAAGTGGAAATCCAGCTACAGTCACAACGGTCTTGAGCCATGTCGAAGAGACCCCACGCCCCACGGGGTATTGCCAACTCCCGGGATCTCGGTAAGGGAAATGATACGTCGAGGTCTGAGGCGGCATAGTTGGACTCAGAGTCGGGGTCGGGGTCGGGGTCGGGGTCGGAGGCGGGTGGAGATAGACGGAGGCGGAGGCGGAGGCGGGGTCAGGTCGGGAGTCAACGTCGGACAGAGTAAGGTCATTCCTTGCTTCACCCAAGAAAGCCAACCAGACGATGATGAACCCCTCGTAAGAAGCCGCTAAAGGGATTACAGCGGCGCTTGAGGAGTCTAAGGCCGCTTAACGCTTTTCAACGGCTTTGTGGACCTGTCCTACGACCTACGGAACGCTTGGCCAGAGCCACTCTCGTCCGATGCGATAAAGGGCCCCAGCGGCGGTCTCCTTATAACCTGTTCTACATGCCAAAGATCTAGAAGTTAAATCTATCGGACACATACTCGGAAGCTGTATCATTCTTCGACATGGAAGCGTTGTCGAACTCAAGCGTCGTTGGCATTTCCTTTGATTGGATCGTCGAAGCCTCTATCCTTTTCGTCGTCGTCGCTGTCATAGGTAAGTCTCTGGTACAGTTGATGTAGCCCTCAGATGCGATGAGGCTTCTGACACTTGGCCCTGTAGCTTTTTCATGGAACTATCGTGACCGGGGCGTTCTCTCGTCGTCATCCGCCAATGCCAGCTGGATCCCAGGCCCAAAGGGCAAAGCCTTCATCGGCAACTCCCAAGAATTGCAGACGAATGGCGCGGCTAGCTGCAAGGCCTGGTATTCTCTTTACCAGAGGTATGGCCCAGCATACGAGCTCACAGTCCCATGGTTCCGACTGCACGTCATCAACCATCCAATCTACCTTGAACATATCCAGAAGACCAATAGCAAGAACTATATTCGAGGCGCTTTTACCCGAAACACTTTTGGCAAGCTTCACCGCTCAGGTATCTTCGTTGCCGATGGGAAGCATTGGCAGGTGCAGCGCAAGTCTGCTACGCGGGCATTCAGCAAGCAGAACTTTGAGAAGCATATCACGAAATGTCTCCATCATTGGCTCGACATCCTTATGCGTCTCTTGACTAATTTAGCCAAATCTGAGACCGAATTCGACTTTCAGGATCTAATGGGAAGGTTCTTATTCTGCATTTTCTTACGCATCGCCTTCCATGAGGACGAGATCGCTCGAGGCATCCTGTCCGAGGATCCAGAGAGCCTACATTCGGTCCCCAAGTTCGTCGAGTCTTTTGACAAAGCTACTCACTGTGAGTGTTGCGGTTGTAACGCATCGCTAGCTTCAGAACTGCTTTCTCTACTTCTCTGACAGACCCTTTGACAACACAGGCTAATCAGCGGGCTATAGTATTTGACCGCAGGAGACGAGACCCCATGTGGAAGTGGACAGAATGGCTGTCAGGCGAAGATAAAATCACCGACGGTGCCGTCAATCTGTTTTACGAACAAATGGATTCTCTTGTGCAGAAGCGCATTGATGCCGTTGCCGCCGGCTACAAGCACAATCCAGACGAAGGTGTAGATCTATTAGACCTGTTTATGCAGTCCACGAGCGATGCGTATAGCCTTAGTGGCATGGTGTTCGCCTTTCTGATTGCAGGTCGTATGTCTAATCTTAGTACGTCCCGCCGGAGACCTAGGCATCACGCTGACTTGGCTTCTTTTTCCCTAGGCGATACTACAGCATACTCCACGTCTTGGCTCATGAAAGAGATCTTCCACAACGACAACAGACATCTAGATGCGGTCCACAAAATCCGCTCTGAGGCCACCGAAGTCATCGCGCAAGGCAGCTACCTAGAGTATGCTGATACTCAAGTACGAATCATTTCTAACATCTTCCTTGAGCCAGAGCCAAGACCTGTCTAACGAGAGCCATTGTCCAGAAATTACGCTTTGCCCATGCTGTGTGGGACGAGACGGCCCGGCTTGATACCGTTTCCCCCGCTGGGCAGATGGAAGCTGCTGAGGATGACGTACTTCCAGCTGTCCCTGAGCTGAATATGCCCCCTCGGAAGGTCAAAAAGTACACATCACTTTACGTACCGCCGATGGCATTTACTAACGGACGCGTATAGGGGCGATATCGTTAGCTACCAGAACTACATTCTCTCCCGCATGCCTGAAGTATGGGGAGATGATGCTTGCATGTTCAAACCCGAGAGATGGTTCGACGAGGACGGCAAAAATGTGTCCTTTAGTCCGTTCAGTAAGTCGAGCAGAGTCGTGAGTTGCGGTAGAACTAGCAGATTCTGATTATATCGTGCAGAGTATCATTCTTGGAACGCAGGGCCTCGCAGTTGCCTTGGTCGACCACTTGCTACCTACGAAGGACTGTCCATCGCCGCAGCCATCATTCAAAGATTTGATGTAATCTTGACGGACCCAAGCAAGACTTACGAGCCTCTAGCGGCGCTTAACATGGTACGTTCGACTTGACTGTCTCTGAGTTCTGCCACTTGCGGAAGAGGTGCCAGGCCTACAAGAACGAATGAATCTAAGACTGATCTTGACTCACTCTTGCTTCCATTTAGGGTATCAAGGATGGTCTGAAGATGAAAGTGAGGATCAGGGAAACGTAGGAGGAGGGTCACACTAAGCTGCAGGGGGGCATGATTGTGAACTATGGTTGTCGAGATGATAAGCAACAAGTAGGCCATTGGCAATAACATAACACCTAGCATGACAGGTAGATCCTGAAGACATTGCTGTCGATACAGTGGGGTTAAGTATTTAGTTTTTTCTTCATTAAGGACAGGCAACCAAAGCCATCTTTGCATTGTGGGAAGAATTCAAGTAACGGAGATTGAGTGAATGATGGATGACAGGGTAACACCATTTCATGCTGGCATAAGATGAACAAAAGCAGCCTGTACTCAGACAACAAGGGGACGTCCACTGCGGCATCTACTATAGTACTTACTCCGAGGGATGTCGTCTGCAATGTGGGGGAGTTAGTGCATTGCGGGGCAAAGTTTGGGGTTGGTTCCGGTAATAAACCCCCATGGCCATCCCCCTTACACGATTAGCTTCGACTTCAGCTGCTGTTGCCACTGCCTCTCCGACATTACTCCCTCCTTTGTCTTTCATCTCGTTCCATAAAGCCTGGCTGCGCTGGCATCTCATTCTTTGCGCGTCTCACTTTGGCTAAGCTAAGCGTCACTCACTGACAGAGCAATGCCTCCACAAAGAGCCAAACGCAGCGCCTGTAACGCATGCAGGCACCAGAAGAAACGTTGTTCAGGCATTTGGCCTTGTAAGCAGTGTCAGAAGCTAGGCAGAGAATGCATACTGCCACCCGTCTCACCGAGAGTGCTGGACTCTCCTCGAGATTCAGGCTCATTAATTGTGCGTATGCAATATGAAGAGAACTCCTCTTCTCGACAACCTAAGCTTCCGGGACCCGGTACCTTTCAGACAAGGCTAATCTTTGTGTCAAAGAGTCAGGCTCGGAGCCCTATTGCAATCCAGCGGGAGTCTTTCGCGACACGAGGCTCATCCGCAGCATTGCCACCAAGGACTGGGGGCGCTGCTCGCCAAGAACAGGATCTATGCGATCCAGAGCTCACCGGGGACAATCTTGAACCAACCTCACCATACTCATGGCTCCATCATGCTCGCGCGAAGATCGGGAATGTCAAGAATCAATATAGTTCACAGCCTCAAGACGATACTTTGAAAGCTCCGCGGGATATCTTCTCTTATGGAGATGCGGCACCTGCCACAAGAGAAGGGCCGGCTCTAATGCTCGAAGAGATGCCTTGGGATCTGGTCAATAGACTCGTGGACACGTACTTTGAGAATGCAATGGTAACGTACCACTTTCTCCACATTCCCACAGTCAAGTCGTGGTTGAAGAAGCTCCGAACAGCTCAACAATACGACATGGCGCCTCAAATTCGGTGCCTAGCTATGCTGGTTCTATGTCACGGTGCTAGCCATCTGAGCACAGATGAGATGCAAAGGATTCATCATACGACTGGCGTTACGGTCTCGAGCGAGCACCTTCATAAGCTTGCCCTGTCTCATCTAGCCTCTGAGATAGGCCAACCAACCATCGAATCACTTCAAGCGCGTCTGGTTCAGGTCCACTACCTGCTCAGCACCTCACGGCCGAACCAAGCCTGGTACTCCTTTGGCACTGTGACTCAGTTGACATGGGCTCTGGGCCTTCACAGGCCTAACGATTCGGGAGATACTTTGCTGCTGCAAGAGTTGCGTTCTCGTACCTTCTGGAGCGTCTACGCTACAGATAAGTATATTGGTATAGCGTTGGGTCGGCCAATTCTCATCCACATGGACTCGCTCTCAAGGCCCTTACCTCTCTTCGTCGACGACGATGAATTAGAGGCAGATAATGACTGTGCTCACGGCGTCAGAGATTGCTCTCTCAGCGCAACCATTCACCATATTCGCTTATCGAGGATACTAGCTAAGGTAATAACTGAGCAGCGGGAGACAAAGCAGAAGAGCCTCCTTGAGAATGTTCTAAGGAACAGAGAGGCTCTCAAGGAATGGGCAAATTCGCTACCTCCCGTTTTATCGGGCTCGGTACATCCATCAAGTTTGATCCCCAAATTTCGCCGTCAAGCCATCGTCCTTCGGATTTTCTACCTCAACGCCATGATCATGATCAACCGGCCGCTACTACTACATAATCAACTAGCAACGAGAAATCCGGCGGTGATACAAGAATCGACGGAAGCATGTCTGAGCGCGTCCAAAGAACTTTCCCGGCAGTTTATCGAGTTTCACAAAGAAGGGCAGCGCGCCGCCTTGTACTGGTACACGCAGAACATTACCTTCAATGCCCTGTCGATCTTATATATCCACTTGTTGCGCAATCTTCAAGGCACGAGAAAGGCCACGGACGACGAAGAGGCTATATTTGACCTTGCTCAAGAAGCACATACCAGCCTGCAGGCAAATTCAAGCAATAATGCGCCTAGTCTTAGGTATTGTATTGTTTTAGATGAATTGCGGAAAGAGGTGCAGCATTTAGAAGCATGGAACGCAGAGAAGGGCCTGCCTACCGATGTCATATCATCTTTCGAGCTTGGGAATGGACTAGGGGAGGGGTTCAGAGCAATGGATTCAGGCTTAGATATAGCGGGATCACTGCCTCAAGCTTTTGAAGGGTTAGACACCACGTTTTGGGCTTGGTTTGATGATGTCTCTACGAGCCTCTGAGCCCCAAACTGCAACTTTGTTTGCTCTTATCGGAAGCAAGGTTATGGCATAGATGTGGACGGATCTCAGTTCGAGATTGGCTACAAAATCTGTTAGCGATTAGTATTATCGTCGCTCGAGGGCCAGCAAAGCTGCTGCTCACCTAAACTCCTAGTGCTCTTGTCAGGACCCTTGAATAGTGACATTAGGCGCTCGGTAGCTCGTAGAAGCTGTATTAAAACCCCAATCATTGAGATAACGGCACTTCGATAATATGAAAGCTTCAATTGCGTACTCGGCATGACACATTCGATTTGTATTGTGGATCTTGTGGAGGAGTACAAGCAAGAATGCTACACAAGTCAACATCTAGCGCGAGGCTCTTGTATATGTTCTAGTAACGGCACCCGCTGTTCCTGCAGCTTGGATTGTGACTGAGGGAGGACGTATACTCCCCAGCACGGAGCAGCCCATCGATTCTAGCATCAACAGGACCGGCCTCATGCGTGCCTTTCGAAGGCTTCTTGCAGCAGGTGTGTAGCTCTTTCGACTACAAGCCTAGTGAGTTGCAGCGAAGTATAACGGCGGATGTGTCATGTAATGCATACGCGGGGACAACACTTACCAACATAGTCATACACATCGAACAGTGATATCAGTGCTCAAAAACTTGCTCTGTTCCTGCTTGCATCCTTCTGTGGCTAACAATGGGCTACTTCTAAGCTACCAATTCTCGCCTGCTCAATAATACCCAAATATCATTCATCTTTCTTTTCGTCCGAAAGCTTCTGAGCTTGGACAAATGGCCCTCTGAGGACCCAAATATCCATTTCCTTAATCCTGAACTCCTCATCGTACATGGGTCAACATCAGCCCTTCATTCCCTTCCCGCTCATCTGCAGCAGGAAGTCCTGTATCATCTCCACAGCCAGAAACAGCAAGCTTGGATTAATAGCCCTCGCCTGTTCCGTTTCCATTGTGGCCCGCCTGGGCTGTGTACATGTAGTTGGGATCAGTAGCCCCCTCAACTCCGTCGCCAGCGTTCTCTCCCTTTTCACCCTGCATCATACCACCTTGCCATCCAGCGTTGTTGTCCATGACACGCTCGCGGTTGGACTGATTTTGTTGCTATGCATGTTGTCAGCTAGGGGCTCGTTTGAATAGTTGGGAGACAGGCGAGCAGACGTACCTCACGATACTTGGAAAGGTAGACCTTGAGGGCCTCAGAGTAGTTCTCGAAACCCAGTGAGGTCATGGCGAAGAGGATGTCTTCTCCATTGACTGTCTTGCGCTTCTCTTGTTGGCACTTCTCGGATGCTAATTACGTTGTGTCAGTCGCACGGAATAGCGTTATCAGAAACAAGTAGTGTCTTACCTTCACTGGTGATGAAGGAGATGAACTCGCTGACGCACTCCTGCATGCACTCCTTTGCTTCCTTGGCAATCTTTGCGTTCTCCGGCAAGGCGTTCTTCATGATTCGAGCGACTGGAGCAAAGTTACGAATGTTAGCATCGATGTCCGACTCCTTGCTGGCATTGAAGCCATTCGGCTGATCAGATGATGATCCAGGCATGTTGCTTGGTCTTCTTCCCATTCTTTTGATATGGAGGGCATAGGAGAAGCGTCATCGAAGAGCACGGAGGAACAAGCTCATAAGTATGAGCACAGTCCCGTCTCACAGTGAGGACGTACCGTTTGCAATTGGGAGCCATCTGTCTTGTTCCTTGACTCCATCGTAGTCAAAGCCTCCTCCAAGGGCATGCGGGTCTCCTGAGTCCATGTCTGGGTTATCCGCATCGGGAGAGTGCACAGCCTGGTCTGCCTCCTTGGAGGGCGAGGGAGGAGAACCGGACATATTTGGCTACCTGCAGCGGAAGCTTGCGTCGCTGTCGCAGGAGTCGAGATTAGGTCGGATCGGGAAGATGGGGCAGCTACGGCAGCCTAGCGATGATGTGTTCCCTCGGAGCCACGTCGCGGCAAGGGTCAGAAAGCCAAACCTTGACAGGGCTGGAAGGAATCGGCCTCGAAGGGGGAGGGGTGGTCAACTGGTCGACACCGAACAGTTGGCACGGTATGCAGTCGAGAGGTGCGTGTGTGTACCCCTGGCCGCGCTGAGTCCCTATCGAGAGAGTATGACGCGGTTCCAGGTATCCGGAACAGAGACGGCGACGTCGAAGTCGGCTTAAACTAGCTTGGTCTCACGCGTATAGGTGTCTACGACCCGCCGAAAAGCAAGCCAAAGCTGGAAGGGTGGATAAAACGTCACCGCAAGGAGTGTGGAAGTCCTCGGGGGTGTGGGCGCAAAGCTACCGGGAGCTTTGTATCGACGACGTATCGAGTCCGCACTGGGTGAACGGGGCCGGAGTTCGATATCGCCGAGTAACCGCGGACCACGGAAAGCAACAATTGCGCAGTCGATTGGCGTCGCAGCTGTATTGGGAGCGCGATGCGGTGTTACACTGGGTAGCTGTCACTCAGCTATTCGAGATGCGACTCGGACAGTGCGCAGTCGGGGAGGATGAGGGACGGTTTAGGCGCGACAGTGCGGCAAAAGGTAAAAGAGGGTGTCTGAGTTGTTCGCGATGGGCAGCAGTAGCAGTTGCGACGCGGCTAGGACGGTGGGTGCATGGAAGTGCGGTGTTGGCGCATGCAGACCGATGTCGTCGAGGTCCAAGGACGTGGGGTGCAATGCAGGAGGGAAGATGGGCAGCGGAGCTCGGGGCGTCGTCTGGAGAGCGCGGCGGTCAACAAAGCGGCACTTGTGGCGGGCGTGGTGTTGGTTGGTGGCGGGTGGTTATCGATAAGGGGCTTCAGGTACACAGCGGCCCCAACAGCAACAGCAACAACAACCTCCACCTGCAAATGTCATGGTGACATGCCCGTCCTGTCGGTGGCTTCCCATCAACTGCGTCGCGGGATTATCCCTCTCATCACCCTTGAGTTCGCACTGTCCCGCAAACATTTCCCATCTCTTGTTCTCTCATCTTTCCTCACTGCACTGTACTCCATCCACACCCCCAACCACCACAAGCGCACGCTTGGGATCCTTGAACCGGGCAGCAATGCGAGACGAGGCGGTGTGTCGCCTCCCGCAGGACTGAATCCCCAGCCTGGACGGCACTAATGTACTCCCGTCCTTGGTTCCATGTATGGGCACCCAAGAAGCATCTCGCCGTTTTTGCCATCTCAAGGTGGGTTTCGGGAGCAGAAGGCGGATGCTGAATCTCCAAGACCTCAACGCGTATTCCACCATGTTGCGGCTAGACATCGTTGCTAAGGCACGACATCAAACGACTCTCTCATTCGACAATCGCGATGTTCGACAAGGGTCTGATATAGATCATGTGAGACTGATCGCACGCAGCTGTGGAATTGTACATCCACGAATCTATTGGTCCGTAACCGCGGCAAGCTCTTGGGCTGGGATGCTGCACAGCACGTGTTAGGGGGGGATGGGCTAGCCCACGACAACGCATGCATGTGCGCCACAAGGCTGGCTGACCTTTTACCACCCACGAACGCCTGGTGCCCAATAGGACCCTTGGTCATGCAGCAAAGGTGCCCAATCCTGACGGACATGCCACTCGACGCTTTGATCACTCGCACGAAGCGTTACTGGATTTTCGGTAACCAACAGGAAACAATCTTGAGTGCCGCGATGGACCCTTCCTACATGGAGATCGGACATTCCGAGTGAGTAGTAGGCTTTTGGGCAGGTTACAGCCCTGAACGTAGATATCCTGTTGCCAGAAGACCCCCTTCGTCGCCTCCGAGACGCCCGATGGCACGGTCAATAGGCATCATGCCAGCTGGCATCCCACGTCTAGAATCAGAACAGAGCAGGGCTGTCGCAGCCCCGAGGGTGTCGTCATTCAACCGGATGCGCTGTACATAGTTTTTGGATGCAACACTGACGCATCGATCGACTGCTGCTGACGCCACACGCAAGGCACCAGAAACTGGATGGGCTCAGAAAGACGCGTCTTTGAATCTCATATCTGTCATCAGAAAATGCTTCACGCCAGCTATTGCGTGTCTGAGAAAACATTGTATATCTTCAAGCCATTTTCCCGATGATGTCAGGCCGCACTCAAGTTAGCCTCGAGTTGTGCCCGATGATGACTGCTTGTCCATCTGTGACGCAGTAGTGAGGCTGTCGAAAACATTCGTGGCAAAGAACTTCAAAATAGTGAACATGTCTCATAATTGTTCCTCATTGTTGGACTACCTGAACATTGTTCTTCTTCTGTAGTTTGCGTCAGAACTTGATCACACTTCAAGGGCCACCGAGAGACATACCTTCCACTTATCCAAGTCATCCTGCTTGGTCTTGTACTGCTTCACGAGATCTTCCAGAACCTTTTTCAAACCATCCTGGTTCGTTTGGAGTGCAGGTACAACATCCTTCACCGTCCGTTCCACGAGCACGCCGTTGATGAGACGGAAGCACTTGCGGTCCCCAGAAAGAGGCTCCAGAGTCTCAAGAACCAACCTAGACACGTAGAGAGTTAGTATGTGTTGATATTTGGTGCGTCATAAGCAGCGTGCTCGAATTCCTCTTGCGCAGAAGACCGCGAAGGGCGCACGCGATGAGATGGGATCAGGAACATACTTGTGCTCTTCCGCCTCCTGCTCGATGTCACCGATCTTCTGAGCTATTTGCTGCAGAGTATTCTTGTAGTTTGAATAAGTGACCTGAAGATCTGGTCGCTGGGCCTCAGCACTCTCATCCAGGATCAAAACGAGGGGCTTTTCGATGCTCACCTTGCTGCTTCTTGGCAGGCATCTGTTGTGACGCCATGGCGACCAGGTGGGACACGCCTCCGTAGAAAGACTGCGAGTCTCTACTATACGTTGGCTCTATTCGCTGGTGACTTTTGAATGGCGCAGAAGGTCGCCTGGCGTTGAGTGAGGGCTGTGGTGGTTTTGGAGAGGTTGCGGTTCCATCCAGTGGCTACCACGAGAGCCGGGCGCTGCTTGGCCAAAGCTTTTTGCAGGGTCCTCCGCCAAAAGTCCATCATCCAACCGACAACCATCCCACCTTGCTCAACCACCAGCAACGAGCGCATCTACATCAATCCAATAGGGCGCTGCCAGAGAAGTGTAGCATCACTGCCGCAGCCATGCATCCTCACCTTCATACCAAGAATGCCATGGGTAGGTCGCTGCCAGCCGACAACGCCACACCTGAAATCTAACCTCGCCTCGCAGCATGTTCCGAAATCATCGCCGCTCTCGAGGAATGCCACGCGCAAGGGTTCATGCACAAGGCTACCGGCGGCTGCAACGGCGTCAAGGACAAGGTCAACGCGTGTCTCAAGGAGGAACGATCGAAGCAACAAGCTGAGAACCGAGCCGCCGCACGAGAGAAGCGCGATCGCATCAAGGCGCAGCAGAAGGAGCTTGGCCTGTGAGCATGAGGTCTAGGACACGAACGAATGGTGCGAATATTACATAACGGTTGTACGCTTGAGCGAAGCGTATCGTCCCCATGGGTGTGCATTTGGGTGCCTGGGTAGGCGTTGGATGGTTTGCTCTACGGTTTCGTCTCCATTTGACAAAGCTTGCGTCAAGTTCAGCTTGAGTTGTGGGATTGTATTTCTACTGTACACTACAATCATGCATATGAAAGATACCATTCTCCTCAGTCACCGACCTACGCCTGGTTGCGCCAGGCACTGCCATAAGTGAGCATGCCAAAGGTCGAGAGAACACTGAGCAGGATAGGAACAGGCTTCTGCAGGCGGATGGCCCGGGGAATGGAGGAGCCACCAAGAACAAGTGAAGCGAGGAGGCTCAGCTCTACACCGTAAGGCTGGCGGTTCTGGATACGGTAGCCTCCCAGGCCGTCTAGAGTACACAGATTAGTAGGCTATTCGACCCTTTAGGGTGCATTGGTATGCATACAAAGCAGGCCGACAGTGCAGCCGGCGATGATAGATGGCAATGACCGTGTCTTGGCATAGCCCATAATGCCACCGCCAGCGGTCATGGCACCCATGACATAGGAAATGGTGGAAAGAGCTTCGGGTGAGGAGGCCTAACACTGGGATGAGCTTCACAAACTTGGGAATCTGGTGGAGAAAGCTGATTTACCATGTTGATTGTCTTGTGAGATGTTGGAATATGAAACAGATTGGTTTGAAGGATTGATTTGCAGTCCAGATTGTGGTTGAAGTCGAGTTTGGAGAGTCGGGGTGTTGAGGTCATCTAAACAGCGTGGGCGAAGGCAAAGGCCCCGAACCACCTCGGCGATGCGACTTGCGACGCCAGCTCTCGGGCCAATTGGCGACCCGGTCCTGACCCACCTGGAAACTCCGGGGAGACGTTGGAAGCTTCGTTGCTTTACAGAGTCTTTTAAGTCCATATCCGAATCAAACCGAAAGATTAATTTCATCATGGCCATATCTGTACTTCAGGCTGAGTTCTAGGTAGTCCCGCGAGACATGATGTGAGCCTATTCACACTGAGGCATCAGTTCTTTTCAATGCTCGCTGTGACACCTACAATGCCATTCCGCCAAATTTCAAATTTGAATCAATGTTACAGCTGTAATGTCAAGTTACGAGAGTGTTTATCATCTTTCCAGAATTGGTAGACCTTTGACAGGGCAGAGGCAGTTGTGAACCGTGGCCGTTCGGATCTCTCCGCGTTGCTCAAGCAGTGCCCCACGTGACGTCCATTTCAGGGAACAGAGCTCCCATAGCACACCGTGTCCACCAGCGGCGTACACCAAAGCTCCCGATTCCCAAGCTTCAACGTCGCCATCACCAGCATCTCCACCGCCACGAAGCCGACAGAACCTCACAATGGCGAAGAAGAACGCCCGCGACCCCGCGCCCTCGGCTGCGGCAACAACTCAAGCCAGCACCACCGCTACTGGTTCCGTTCCTCCAGCTGCCACGACGACTACGACGACTACCGCTACGCCTAGGCCTGTTCTCGCCAAAGCTGCCGGCGTCGCGAGTTGGGATAAGGTGCTGCAGAACATCTACGACTACTATATGAAGGAGACGCCGCAGAGGACGAAGCTGATTGATGTCTTTCTTGCGTTCATTGCTGTGGTCGGAGCGCTGCAGTTCGTCTACTGCATCCTTGCTGGCAACTACGTAAGCTCCCCTCCACATGGAAACCCTTGCCCTCCCGTCAAATGATACTAATGCTGCTCAGCCGTTCAATGCCTTCCTGTCTGGATTCGGATCAACAGTCGGCCAATTCGTCTTAACAAGTATGCTTTCCTCTCTCTTCTCTCGAAGCGCGAGAAACTAACAGCACATTGCAGTCTCCCTGCGCATCCAAACCACCGAGGCCAACAAGTCCGAGTTCCCTTCCGTGTCACCAGAGCGAGCCTTTGCCGATTACGTCGTCTGCAGTCTGATTCTGCACTTTTTCTGCGTCAACTTCATCAACTAAAACAACGAAATGTTCACATTTGAGATGGCAGGCATTGCTGGTGCAATCGTCGAAGAAGAGCAAAATGTACATCACCAAGACGGAGTTATAGGGTTTCTTTAAGAGCGCATCACGAACCGCTGCTTTAGCAGATCAGAGGGGGGAAATATTGAAGAGTCAACAGTCATGTGTCGTCAAAATTCGTGTCGTAGCATTGATGCCTCCCCCTAAGCTATGATGCATCCTCCGCCGCCTCCTCCGCCTGCGGTTTCGCTTTAGGCGGCCCGGCCCCAGCCTTTGGCGGCGGCGGTACGCCAGCGCTTTTGCTCTGTGGTGCATTGTCGACCTCTCTTGATTTTGCCTCCTCTTCCTTGAAGTAGTCATCCATCAGCTTATTCGGGCTCGCTCCATGCTTGTCTTTCTTTTTACCACCCCGCGGCGGCGCGCTTATCGGCGCAGATTCGACCATTTGTGCCGGGACCAAGTAGTCACCGCCCGCAGCAGGCTGTCCTGCGACCTGCTCAAATGAAGCATCGGCACTCTTCTCATTCAACCCTCCATCAAACAGCATCTCGCCTGGCGCGTTGACCGGCTCGCTCAATGGCGCTGGCAAGCGGTGTAGTGCGCCGTAACCCAGCACACAGCCCATAGCACCCTGGCCGCCCCAATCACGGCTCGGTGTGATTGTCACCTCGCGTGTGACATTGTACTCGTTGTTGTAGACATAGAGGCGCAGTGGGCGACCGATGAAGTCCTCTACAAGCTCTCCAAGCGCGGCCTCCCCATGCAGGGCGCCTTCTGGGCTACCAAGAATATAGTCGCTGTACGGAAGCAGAGACGCAGCATCGGCGGGAGAGTTCGCGGGAACATCGAGAACGTGCCAGACGTTGGCTGCAAGGGAGATGGGCGAGTACTGGAGGGAGAGGCCTAGTGAGGCCGTGTCGGCGGGGACAGAGACGTGCAATTCCCGTGTTCGTTGTCCCTGTATACAAGTCAGCCGATGCAGAGAAGAGTCAATAAATGGGCATCACGCAAACCTTTGCGTTCCAAAGTCCCAGCGTCACACTTCCGCCAGCGCAGTTGCGCACCTCTTGGGCGAAGAGGCCCGAGTCTGAGGTGTCCTGTGACGGTCAGCAATTGGCTGAGTTCCTGTCTTCAGTGTGGCATACAATAGGTCTTCCATTGATTCCAACAATAAAGTCAAACCAAGGCTCAATCGCAAGCTCAAGATTCGTGTTGCGCAGCACCTGCAAGCCGAAGGAGCCACGTTCCTGTTGTCGTTGCTGGGCTGGGTCGCCGTCCAACCGGGACATGAACCGGTTGAGAGCGTTGAACATGGTGACGCGTGAGAAACACTCGTCTCTGTGAGACTTTTGGAATTCTCTAAAGACAGCGAGGCGAGGAAATGTCGTGAGAAACGGCTTAGTGTGGGTGAGCTCCCTTTACAGAACTGGGGGAGCTTGGAGGTGACGCGGGACACGGCGGCAGGTGCTTGAGTGTCCACAACTGCGCTATCGATAACTCCAAGTGTCAGTGCCTGGTGCCTCAACTTTTGGCTTGCAACCTTCATGGACTTCGTCTTCAACAAACAGGATTTCCTAGTCTGAAATGTGCAGACAGGCTTCTGCCATCGACGCGATATAGTCATGCCCGAGAGGTCGAGACTTTGGCTTTAGAGCATCATCGGTTGAACGAGCGCGGTTCACCGACAAAACGCCCTTTCTTCAGGTTGAGCTCACCATGGCCTCTCAAGGTTCGGCTCCAGAGGCAGAAACACCTCCGTCCTACTCGTTTTCCCCAGCTGCGAAGCTGGAATTGACTGATGAATGTCATCATTACGAACACAAGAGCGAGGTGCCTTGGGACATCCAAAAGTGAGCAGACCCTGAAGAAGGCACGTGCGTGCAGCAATGACTAACAACATATCCAGGTACTTCTCACAGCGTTACTCCATCTTCTCATGGTATGATGAAGGCATTTGCATGACCGATGATGCCTGGTTCGGAGTAACGCCCGAGCCTGTTGCAAAGTAGGTTTCCACCCTTGGCATGAAGGTCGCATCAATACTGATGAATCCGTAGTCAGGTAGCAGCTGATATGTTCAATATTGACGCGAAAAAGCGCGTCCTCATCGACATGTTCGCTGGCGCCGGCGGAAACAGCATCGCCTTCGCCCTGTCAGAACGCTGGGACCGCATCATTGCCATCGAGCGGGACGCAGCCACTCTCGCTTGTGCTCAGAACAATGCAGAGTGTTACGGTATCGAACAAGGAACGATCACATGGGTCCACGGCGATAGCTTTGCCTATGTTGATACGTTGCTGAAGAACCCTGACACACTACACCCTGACTTACGTGTGGACGTCAACACTTCAGTTGTATTTGCGAGTCCCCCTTGGGGTGGCCCGGGATATAGCACTGACGAGGTCTTCGATCTGTACACCATGCAGCCCTATGGGCTCAAGGAGCTTACTGGAGCCTACGAACGCTTCGAGCATGCATTGTTCCTGCCGAGGACGAGTGACTTGAGGCAGATTGCTAAATTGGCACCGGAGGGGAAGAAGATCGAGGTGGTGCAGTATTGCATGGAGGGAGCCAGTAAGGCGATGGTCGCTTACATTCCTGGCAAAGAAGAGCCCTCATGACCAAAGAATGTACAATTTGGAGGGCATCATTCGAGATTTGGGGTCAGCTTGCGACTTGAGAGACACTATGACACAGTTTGGGAGCACATTGTGTTACCAGACTCAGCCTTGAAAGTACTATGCCCGCTTGCCGATCTGTTCACCGAAACACAAGTACGGAACTCTCCCAGAATCTTCATCTCTTTACAGAAGGCATCACTTCTGAGCGCGGGTTATGGTTTGCGGGGTGGCCCCTGCGAGCCGGTTGTCTACACAACCCTGACGGCAGCGACTTCTGATCGTCTTGTATGTCTCCAGACCGTACGGTGTCCGAATCAACAGATTTTGGCCGCTCATTCATGGGGGCAATACTACACATTCTCTAGCTACCTTAGCCGAGGAACACCTGTCCGAATATTACATGCTGGGCGATGGGATATGCATACAGTTTACAGTGTAATGAAACTTAGAAACGATGCCCCTTCCAGAATCGTGTCCCGTCATATAATGTATAGAGTTATGTCCTTCCATTTACACTTCACGGTATGTTTGCACTGGCGCAAAGTGTGTGCTGCAATTGGAGCCTCAGATTTAAACGACCACTTTTTGTGTGGCGACTCCACAACTTCAACATGCACTCTCGCATTAATTGAAATCCAAGTTTGTCCGTTTCTTTGAAGAAGCAAGCACGCAAATATGGCGAAAGACAAAAAAAAGGGAGCCGCTGACGCAAAGAAGGCCCGCAAGGTGAGTTCCTCCAGGACCATGCCTGCTGTTGTCTTTTTACATGGATGAGGCCTTCGCTGACAAGCTCTGAACCCCTCAGGCGGAGAAGGCTGCAAAGCAAGCCAGCAAAGGAGAGAAGAAGATCAAGGCCAAAACAGCAAAGATCGAGGGTAGCGACGCCGAGGACGTCGATCTGGACGAAGTGCTGGAGGAGTATCGTCGCCAACAGGAGCAGTTCCTCAAGGTGACCGAGACAGTCCTGGAGGGCCCTCCTCGAGTTCGCGCCCACGCCACTTTCATGGCCAACCCAAGCGACAGCAATAGCTTGCTTCTCTTCGGTGGCGAGTACTTCAACGGATCTCTCGCGCAGTTCTATAATGACCTGAGCATTTACAACATTAACCGCGATGAGTGGCGTTCAGTGACGTCGCCAAATGCCCCGCTGCCGAGATCGGGACATGCCTGGACGAGGGCAGGAAATCCGAACCACGTCTATCTATTCGGCGGCGAGTTCTCGTCTCCAAAGCAGGGGACCTTTCATCATTACTCGGATTTCTGGAGGTTGGAGCCTGCGAATAGAGAATGGACCAAGATCGAGGTCAAGGGCAAGGACAAAAGCCCGCCAGCAAGGAGTGGTCATCGCATGACATATTGGAAGCAGTACATCATTCTCTTCGGCGGTTTCCAAGACACGTCCAATTCAACAAAGTACATGGCTGATCTCTGGATCTTCGATACCGTCAACTTCACCTGGCACTCGCCCACTCTGCCACCCGCACAACTGAAGCCCGATGCTCGCTCATCCTTCACACTGCTCCCGCATGAGCAAGGTGCCGTTCTTTACGGAGGCTACTCACGAACCAAGGCTACCGTCGCACTGAAGCAGAAAGGAGGCAAGGGAGGCCAACACACGGGCCAGAAAAATGTGCTCAAGCCGAAGGTCCACGATGACTGTTTCTTCCTCCGAATGACACAGCCTGCTGCTGATGCTGGACCAAACGCTCTTCCTGCTGTTCGATGGGAGAAGAGGAAGAGGCCAGCTAACGCGCCGAACCCACCTCGTGCAGGAGCTACGATGACGGCTCACAAGGGGCGAGGCATCCTATTCGGTGGTGTTCATGACGTTGAGCAGAGTGAAGATGGTATCGACAGCGAGTTCTTCAATCAGCTGTTTGCCTGGAATATCGAGCGGAACAGGTTCATGCCTTTGGCACTCCGGAAGCCTCGTCAGCAGAAAAAGGTGGCTATTGAGTCAAGAGGTGGACGGCGAGGTCGTGGTCAAGCGAATGAAGATGAACTGCTTCGAAATCTCGCAGCTCTGAACAGTGGCGCATCGTTAGACGATGCAGACGATATCGAGCTCGAGAAGAAGGAAGAAGTTAACGAAGATGAAAAGCCAACCAAAGAGATGCCGGTCACACTAGAACCGCCACACATGCGCTTTAACGCGCAGCTTACGGTGCAGGACGACATTCTTTACATCTATGGCGGGACCTTTGAGAAAGGAGATCGAGAGTTCACATTCGACGACTTGTACGCTATCAACCTTGACAAGTTGGACGGCTGCAAGGAGATCTTCATGCGTCCCAACGAGGACTGGGTCGTACGTGTCACCGATACTATGTTGAGGCGAATAATGCTGACTTGTCTACAGGAATCTGAGGACGAAGACGAGGAGGATGATGACGACGAAGAGGAGGAAGACGAGGATGAGGACGACGAGGAAGATGAGGAGCAGGAAGACAGGGCGCAGATTCACACGCCAAGCAAGCGTAAGAAGAAGCAGGACGAGATTTCAGACACTTCTTCTGAAGCATCTGCACCATCTGCTACTTCTGACGAAGACGACACCGAGACCGTCGCCACAACAGTCGATGATGGTCTCCCTCACCCAAGAGTACGCAACTCCACCTCTCCAAGCTTCAATGTCCCAGAAACGACTAACAAACTCCCTCCTCAGCCCTTCGAATCTCGTCGCGAATTTTTCGTCCGCACGTCCGCGGAATGGCAAGAGATTCTCATGACCAGTCTGCGCTGGAAGGGTGTCCAACCCGAGACTCTGACGATCAAGGAGATCAAGACGAAGGCGTTTGAGCTGAGTGAGGAGAAGTGGTGGGATTGCAGGGAGGAGATTACGGCGTTGGAGGAGGAGCAGGAGGCGGCGGGCATTTCGGAGGTGGTGAGTTTAGCGGAGAGGGGAGATGCTGGGGCGGGAGGAGGTGCAAGGAGGAGATGATGAGGTTCTTCATCCAGAAGATAGCTTTAGATGATAAAAGTTGACTTCAAGTACAAGTTGGTGATTTTGTCTGGTGTCTTTCTGATGCTAATTCTTTTCTATTCGTCTCGACATTCCTGAGTTCCTCTTTGCGCCAATCCTGCCATCATCCCAAACGCCATACTCAACTCATAGATCCTCTTCAACCAACCCCTCAGCCGACCAACCGGCCTTCTTCCCCTTCGCCCTCAACACCAATGCAGCGGCATTTCTCACCAGTCACGAGGGTTGCTTGGCCATGGGCGGGTACTGCTTGCCCTCGCGCTCAATCTTGGGCTCGCAGGTGCAGCGATCTTCAGCCTTGACAGTGTCCATGACCATGGGGACGTGGCTGCCGCAACCCCACCAGGTTGTCTTGCCTAGAGCGTAAACTGTCAGAGGGGGTCGACGGTGAGGTTTTGTTCGAGGGAGAAGGAAACTTACTGCAGGTATCGCAAGTCGCTGGACGGCACATTGTGAAGATATTGCGTGGATTGGAGGATCCAATGTGGGGTCAGATTGCTGGTTTTGTTGCAGATGGAGTCGGTATGGGTGACTGAATAGCGATGGATTTGCTTGCAGGATGATGATGTTTCTTGTCGGAGACGCCAATACAGGGTCACAGCTGGAATGATGGTGGAATGATATAGTTCTTCCAAAGCATATTAGTTCAAGGCGGAGGTGGCGGCACATGGACGCCGAAGACGGACCATCGGCGACCTGCGCGGGTCTCCGGGTGGCCAATTTGATCGGCGAAGACTGGACACCAACGGGCGATGGCTATGCATCAATCGGCGAATCATAAACACGATAACCTGCATGTTGATGGAATATAGTGATGCGATGAGATGATTCGCACCGTCTTCAGAATGGCAGTTAACCTGCAGAAGAGAACAATGGGAAGCCAGTGCACTTAGTATTGTTCCCCTTCGCCTGCATGGCACTAGAAACCAAGTCCAAGTTTCCGACAGTTCGCTCATTCAGATTCGCATTATAAGAAGTTTTACCCATCCTACATGAATCCTTAAACCATGCGCCCTCGCTTCGACCATGTCTTCTCTACTGCTTCTCCCTAGCCAGAACCTCACTTTCCACAACCGATCGAATGAGCGACAAGGCCAACTCTCTTCCTCTTGGTATGGTCTCGTCGTTGGCATCTGCTGGGACATGCAGGAACAAGACTTTTCGAGTACGGTTCGGATGATGCGAGTAAAGATGCGACAGGGATGAGTAGTAGATGAAGTCGCACAGGAAGTGGCCTGCGTCCTCCGAGACGCGTACGTCTGCATCCTTCTGTTTGATCGAATGGTTCAGTATTGCACTATGCAGTCCATGAAGCATGGAGCCAGGATGCCAAGCTTCTGTGAGCAGCAAGAGATTCAGCTTACCGGACTGTGCTGCTTCCACCGCTTGAGAATATCCTCCACGTCCAGCTCCGTCGTCAACTCCTCTGGCATCCCTTCCCAGAACCACCCATCCTCATGCGCTCCCTCTGCATCTTCGTCTCCCAGCAATTTGCCATCGACGTCCCTACTCTTGTACCCATCGCGATGTCCCCTCCTCTCAATCTGGTACATCGGTCTTGGCCCCGCCATCCCGATATGGATCACCACATCATACTTCTTCCCATGGCTCTGTTGCTCTTGATCCCATAGCCGTGGAATGAGCTCTCTCACGGTTTCATAGTTCACGCGGATCGGTTCTGGGTGGACGATGATGCGCACTTCGGGGAGCTTGGGGCCATCGCGGGTCGAAGGGTCTTTGGGTTGGAGAGGTGGAAGAAAGGATGGTAAACGAGATGCGATCTCCCAGGATGGGTTCTGAGGATATTGCGAACGGAATGGCTATGAACCAGGTATCAGCGCATCGTCCACGGCGAATCTTGGTACGCCCACCGGCATCGGAGCCTGTCGCAAGACAGCTTCACGCGCGATAAGCCGCCAAGGATGGAACTTACAGCAAACCCGGTAACCAGCACCGTGAACTCCTCACGGTCATCTACAACCGAACCCATCGCCTCGAAAGCTACAGAAGGCTCGAAGCCTTTATCGATGAGAGATTGTCGATCCTGGGATCTGGGAAGAGGAAATGGAGGGCTATCTACATGGGATGGGTCGTCACCACTGAGTGGGTAAAGGCGGGGAAGCTCGTTGTGTGGGGATGCGCGACTCGATGACCTTATCCTACAATGAGGCACAGCTTGCCGTACTTGATGCCCTTGTGGTTTCTTACAGGTCGTACAGAAATATCCTGTCGACGCTACGGGTTCGATTCAGATGGGATGTTGGTCAGATCTTTGTGCTCGTGCCAGGCAAAGAGCTACGGCAAAGGTAAAGTCAGGTGATGCAATCACAGATCGTTTACAAATTGCTTTCCCTTGAATCGAGTATCTATGAGCAAAGACTGGATACCTTTCTTAGAGATCATCTGGATGTACTTAAATTGTTCGCGTGAATCCTTCCTTCATCGAACTGTCAAAACGCTACGAGCTGATGGAGCCCTAGCCTTGATAACGACGTGCGCCATGTCGTCCATCTCACATACAGACAATTATTGGCAACCATTGGCAACCATTTGGACTTCATTTCAGCTCTCATACACTTTCAGACACCAACATCCGTGTACAATAGCCGATGTCTTTGGAAGAATTAACGATTACTCGGCTTCCGACGCGTCAAGTGCAGGGCCAGTCATCTCAGCCACGGTCTACGAACTGCATGGACTTGGTCCCGATCGACCTCACCGCTAGGATTTCAAGAGATTTAATCAAATGCGGCCTCAAAGCCGGATGGCGAAACTTCTTTTCACCTATCTATTGATCTCAGTAATAATCAACGGTGTTTGTTCGAGCCATTGTCACCTTGGTGTGCCAGCGTTGTCCGCTTCATTGTGTGTTTGAAGCACACACGCACTCAAGGATTTCTGTCCAACACGACCGTCTACTGCATACACAACTTTTCACCTCCGAACTTATCAATCTACAATCTCATTACTCACATGATACAATCACACCTCATAGGCATGATCTAGGACCCTCATCTAAAGATCCTGACCACCTACCTCACAGCACCTTAAGCCTATAGGGTAGCTTTTCTACCGAAGAATTCTCCCCGACGCGGGGCTGCCTGATCAGGAAATCGCGCCTCCGACCGTCATCCTCTCCCAACTCCATGCAAAAGTGAAGAAATCCAGTATTTGTCGATGAACTTGTGATTCATTCCCTTGGTTCCTTTCCTTCATAATATCATAGACCAGTTCTTTATTCTCATATCTCTGAAAATCGCATTTTAGACTTTCGATTCTCGGTCTCGCTCAAGCTCTGGCACTACTATAACGAAACTGGTCCTCACACATCTTCAGTCGCTTTCCTCATAGTCTAAGTACAACATATAGACAGACACAATGGGCTCGATACAACCGTCTTATTCCGCGCCGCCTCAGCGCCTTACCTTCGATGGGTTTCTCTTCGATATGGACGGCACGATCATCGACTCAACCTCTGCCGTCATCAAACACTGGCATACGTAAGTTCCTCTGTCCTCGCCCCCCTGATTCCTCTCTTACTATCAATTCCACGCCGATGTCACTAACACAGCTCCCCAGAATCGGCAAAGAGATCGGTGTTGAGCCGGAAGTCATTCTTGAGACCTCCCATGGCAGGAGATCAATGGACGTCCTGCGCATCCTGAGCCCGGAGAAGGCAAACTGGGAATGTACGTTCCTTACCTTTCCCAACCCACTAGGTTCTAACGAATGCGAACCATGCCTATTGACACGATTTCAATCTTAGACGTCCGCCACATGGAAGGTCTTCTTCCCAAGCTCTACTCTGCCGACGCCACCGAAGTCCCCGGTGCCCGCCCCCTCCTTGACAGCCTCATCTCCCTCTCCGCACCCTGGGCCATCGTAACCTCCGGCACCCAGCCCCTCGTCACCGGCTGGCTCTCTGTACTCGGTCTCGCCATCCCAGAGCACCTCATCACCGCGGAGTCCGTCGACGAAGGCAAGCCCGACCCCGCATGCTACCGTCTAGGCCGGGAGCGTCTCGGTCTGCAGGATGACGCCAAGGATATCCTTGTCTTCGAGGATGCGCCGGCGGGGATCAAGGCGGGGAAGGCTGCCGGGTGCAAGGTCGTTGGTCTGGTAACAAGCCATACCCTAGAACAGGTTGTGAGTGCTGGGCCGGATTGGGTTCTCAAGGACCTGGATTCGATCAAGGTTGTCGAGATGAAGGATGGTCGGGTAACGATCGAGATCCGGGATGCCCTCCAACTGTGATAGGAAGGTAGAAGGGCGTTCACTGGAAATGCATTACATACGCATAGAATTCCTGAATTAAATTGCCCTCAAATTGATAAGGTATATCAATGCTCCCCTTCAACTTCGGGTTGAGAGCAGTGTCATCTCCGGTGTCTGCAGGGAGGCAAGTATCCCTAGGCTCTGGGCCACTGAGGGCAACTTACGCAGTACAAGGCTACCGGAGCTCCTTTTTTCCCCCCATCATTGCCAGCCTCCCTGATTTCTCTCTAGCGGTTGAGTCCTCGAATGACGACGACAGCCATAAATTCTCGCTTAATCTGCGCCGTCAAAACTTCGCTCTCCCTTCTCCCCATAAAACCCCGCCTCCCTCTCCTTGCCACCATAGCTCCGTGGCTTCATGACCACAGATGGTACGTGGATTTCGGCAAAGATCGGTTGTGACGCGTTCGGCTCTACACGGTGGTGACCCTTGCGGAAAGCTGTCTCACCAAGCGTTGAGCCGGAATGTCGAGGCATCCCAGCTTTGCAAGCTCAGGAGACCCAGAACGAACCGTGACCACCTTGAGCATCATCGCATATGCTCCTGCTAGGTTCACCCTTACTGAATGCTTTGACGGTGTGCTATGGAAACTTTAAGGGCAAACAGACTCCAAGTGTCATTGGATATACCTCGAAGCCTCGCTCAATTTTAGTGTGCCTAAGGAGATTGCTGTATCCTGCGGCTGTTGTATTCAGCTTCCATGTTCCTGTTCCTCCATGGAACATGGAAGTGGCAGCATCATCTGCCGGGGTGAGCAACTCATGACCATGAAAGGCAGATTGGTTCTCCTCGGTTGCAATAAAAGGCTACAATGCTCTTGACTCCCTGTAAGCGACATGATCTCAAAATAACAGCCTCAAGCCCTCTCTTTTTTATTTTTTTTTTATTTTTTTTATTTTATTTTATGGATGACCGGTTACACGACCGGGCGTATGTCGTACAGGACGCCACCCTGCGGTAAAAGCTGTCTAGGAGAGGGCTTGAAAGGAAAGTTCACCACCCTTGCAGACTTGACGTCGTCGAGCATGCTTAGCGGAGGTTCTCCGGTTGCAGTCACACCGACCTGATCGTGTTACTCGCGAAGTAAGCAAGGTACGGTGTCATGCAAGGGCGACGATAATGTCCGACCGCGCCACAGAATGCAGGCAGCCGATAGTGGCTCACACGAAGGATAGCTCCTGCATGGAGAACGAGAAATAGTGTGTCAACAAACTTTGGCAAGCTCCTATCCACTCATCGCCTTGGATGGTAGGGGTTGCAAGTGCCGTCATCCCATAGCAACTTTGGTTTATGGCGATCACCCGGCCTCGGTGCGTCCCGGATATTCTGCCTCTGCCGTCGTCCCGCTTCACTCAAGATTGGCGAAAAGCCACCTCATCTATGTGGTCCTTTCGTGTGAGATGGGTGCCCAGCCATGATCGTAGCACACAGGCAACTCTGTCTCGAGAGCCCTTGGACAATTCTCTTCAGATCGTGGGTTGCTAGCTATGCACCTTGAGTACCGAAGAAGCAATGGATCCCGATGGCCTGGTCCGCCGGCTAATCCTCTAGGCTCCGCGAACACGAAGCGAAGAACCACGTTGTTGGGAGAAAAACCCGCTAGCAGGGCACCGATATTAGTGCATGCCGGCTGCTGGACAAGGATGGAAAGGACGCAATCAGTAAGGTAAGGACCTGCGGTTCCATCCGCTTGGAGCGGAATGCTTCCAGTTCAGCCCGAGGTTAGGGTCTGTCCACTAGACTGGTCATGGCATGCATTATGGACTGTAAGGCAACTGCGTGCCAACATGTGGGAGGGTCTCCCGCGTCAGGATCAACGATTCAGTCGGGCTTGGGAAGCAAAATAAGGCCCGTTGTGGAGAGGCCACTCAGGGCCATCTGTGTTCAATGCCGACACGATCGGACGGGTCGAACCGACCTTCTCCGCGGCCACGTCCCGGGCACCGATATCAGCAAATAAGAACAAAGTTAGAGGGGAATTTCTGGACATTGACCACGCTTCATCTAGTCAATTGTTGTAATAATGCACAATAATCGCTTACTGCTAATCGTGAGTTGGCATCCGCCGTGCATTCCGTGAAATCACCGAACCATGCCGTCGGAAGACTGCATGGGAGGGAGTATGACAGGGGCTCAGATGCATTGCTTGAAGCCAGTCCAGGCTTTTGGCCTGTTTAGCTGAAGGATAGGATGCCATTGGAAGTGGAGCGTCACTGCATTACGTGATGATTGCTGATGTGCACCGGCGTGGTGGCTTGTCCGTGCCCACGAACCGAATCCAGGATTGTTGGCAGATCCGTATCCAGACGGTCGGGAGAGTCGTATCATGGTGCAAGCAGAACGGACCCCATGGGATGAAAGACACCCACCGTTCTGTACGCCGGCCATGCCGTAGCGTCAAACTGTGGAATGCACGGGCGCCTTCTGACGCTTGAAGTGGTTAGATGGTGCAAAGTATCCGCCTACACAATCTTCCCTAAGCGACCACCCGGGGCAAGATCGAGGATCCATGGCATACACGTGGCCGTCCGGGCCCGAACAGACGCTAATCTCTCCGGACGGCTCCCCTGGCCTGGACCTCCCAAGCAACCCCTGCTATCACAGTGGTCCTCCAGGCCGCCCAGCCTTCCTTAGCCCGGCTCCTGGGGCCTGGCGGGGAGACTTCTGCAGCAAGACATCTGTCCTTGCAGGGCCCTGGACCACCTTACAGGGGCCACGGTCAGAGGTACCTCCAGGTACTATGCCATGCCCCCACCCCACCAGCACCGTCCCCTTCGCTGTTTCCGCTTGTCACACCTCACCAGCGCCAAATTTGGGCGTGCCTGCTCGTAGTATGAGGCCCAGAACGTCGTGTAACCGCTCTGTCTCTCATGCTGTTGGCGGTCTGACGCGCCTGGGAGGGGGCAGACATGCAGTATTCGACCTCCTCCCAGTCCATTCTCGGGTTCCATGTGACCCTCTCAGGCGATACGAAGTCTCCATTTGGATGCAGCGCAACGGCAGCTGCGCAGGACCAGCAAAATGATGGCTCAACACAGCGTGGCCCGTCCGTGCAGGTGGTGAGCTGGTCTGCATGCTTTTGCGGGCTGCTCACTAACATTCGCCCATTACACCGTCTGATGGTTTGTTAGCGGCTCCTTGTAGTGGATCGTTGGACACCGTTTCGCAAAGCGTTCTCAAAGCGTTGGAAACGCATCGCATAGTTATCCACTGAACCAACCCGCCGGTGCCCTGCGAGTTGCCACCTGATTGGCACTATCAGCCGGAACAATATCTCCCTCTGTCGTTCATTCTGCCCCTCTCATTCGTGTGACTGGGTTATGGGGTGAGGGACCAGCCGTCTTTCAGCCCAAGCGCATCCGTTGACTTGGCGTAATTTGGTGTCCCTTCTTGTGTGAGCGATATGATTTGCTTTTTCGAGGATGTGCTGCGTTTGCTTGCCGGATACTTTTTCTGCATGTCTCTTCCGTAGCACCGGCGATCCCGACAACAGCATGGGCCACAAGTCAAGCGGCCTTGCCTACCTGTCCAATTTGGACCTTTGATCCCAGCCAGACGAACCGCTCTCACCGTATTACGTTGGAGAGACCGCGGTTTGGTGCTCTTAGAGAGAGGCGGGGCAAGTAATCCTTACGGATGCCTTGTGCGATTGATCGGCCGGCAATACCAGACCAGTGGGACGTTCCGTGCAGTCAACAGTCGGGATTGAACCCCTGAGAGCACCACAATCGCCCCATGTCGGGGTCGAATATAGTGCTACAGTGCTGTAGGAAGTGATGAGACCTGAGGTTTAGTAGGTGCAGACTTTCACCGAATTCGGGCTCGCGCCAAACTTAGTTGTTGGTGCGTGACCGCAAAGCTGGTCGCTCCGGGGCTACTTTGGCTTCGATCGGCCCCCATTGCCTTCAAAACGGAAGAGACGCGAAGCCCTTCAAGGGCCACGTATCAAAAGTCGCTCAACGAGTACTAATGCACGCAGTCGGGATCGCATATGTTTAGTTGATTTCGCAGGGTCGAGGACTGCGTGGTATGAAGCTCGTGGCCACTTAGAATGAAAAGAACGGGCCTCAAGTGTGGCCTGATTCTAACGGTGAATGGTCGGTCCTTTCCGGTACTGGTCTGGCGCTCGCGTGGAATAGCAGCAAACAAGCTTTGGCCCAAAACGCTGGACTTAGACCAAGTCAGAAGAACATGAGTAGCCACAGAGAGCGATGATCAATGGTGGCACGCGTTGCATCCAGATGAAACGATGAAACATGCAGCGAGTGCCCTTGAAGTGCTGGTGAACAAAAGTCCATGGCTTGTCTTCTTACTCGGATGGCGAGAACAGGTGGGGACATTCATCATCTTTCCATCCCGAGCCACTGGTTCTTGCTCTCCCCCAATCAATACGATGAAGGAGCTTGAGAGTTCAGTAGAGACTGGTATGGGAACTCGGGATGGACAGCTCGTGACGATTCCTACACAAGGTGATCGACACCGGGACTTCTCTCTTTGGGCGACAAGATCTGGCCCAATCTGGACCCCCTAGTTGCCGCCCTCTTCGTCAGTCTAGCGCGCAACTCAATTAGCGATTCAATCCCTGACATGCCACGCGAGAGAGGCGTCACTGGCAGATGGCTGTAGATCACTGTTTGGCGTATCGTCATTGCACCTCATTTTGCCACTGAGGCATGTCCCGCGTGGGTCCAGGATTTCTGTTCGTCACATCTCCTGTACCTCGGGTGCCCTGAAATTGCCATGATACGATCTTGGACCACACTTGCTTATTCATGTCAAAGCAGAAGTAAATTGTCATCTCCCTACGGCCCCTCTCCAGCGACATAATCGGCCGAAGCCGAGCGCCAACGTCCAGCTGTAGTCACGATCCGTGCACACCTCGAAGCGATGGTTAGGACCAAAAGCTGACGCAGGGTTGCCTAGACATCGCATGGGTATCGAGCATCGGGTAGGTGTGGTCCTTACAGGGTCATTGTGGCTGGCGTGGATGCCCCAAACGGAAGACGACAGGTCGTATTGTAGCAAGCTGGAAGAACGCGAGTGAGAGGATGCCCTGATGGAGTTGAACGCGCCAGTGCTGCAGCCGAAAAAGGAAGCAAGCTCGCGGTCTGGACCACGCCCGAAGCAGGCTTAGAGCGTGGTGGGGTGGCGTGTGCATGGCGCGCAGCCTTGAACCTTGTGGGGAGGGTCCATGCCATCGTGATGATTGCTGGTGAGACATGCCTAGCACCCCTGTCAGTGTTCGAGCTGCGTCGTCGTTGTGATGCGAGGAGGGTTTCCGTACTACGGGGGGCATGATTCGACGAGGGCACATCGTGAACCATTTGCGAGCAAGTGTGCCCCTGCGCTCCATTGGCGTCAACATGGGCCGACGGTCAAAGGAAGTAATGGTTGCGTCGTGGTGTTTCGGGCGTTAACGGATGGCCTGGAGGCGGGACGGGGTGATATGTCTCACAGCAACGTGTGCGGCAACGGTCCGCATGCAATAGAGCGCTGGGTCCGATTGATGGACGAGCAAGGGGCAGGCAGAAGTTGCTTCTGTATGGAGTCCAGTCTGCGATTTGCTGTTAGGTCCAACATGACGGAGCTTATCCAATAGTGCTTCCCGCTGGAACGGCCCTCTCCAACTGGATCTGGGGCACTGACACACAAGGACGTGCCCAAGCATAGGGCACGAAACCCAGGAATGGAAGCCACGATGATATGACGGCAGGGCGAGGCAACAAACCCCAAACAGAAGACTTGTGGGTTTGGATACTGTTCTAATTTAATTCCCTGGAGCCACGACATATGCTGCAAGGCAGTGCGGCTGCTCGTGACCAGTGGTGCACCGAACAGTTGGGACGGAGCCAACCGCGACAGGGGACGTGGCAGAAGCAGGTTAGTGGGCTCAACGGCCAGCATGGTACCAAGCGGCTTTGCGGCCAGACTGTCTCATGTGCAGCTGGCAATTGCCAAAGGTGAGCGGTAAAGCGTGGGATGTGATGGAAAACGACAGGGCACGGCAGCTAAGGTATAAGGACGTGCAGTACAGTACTCAAGCCCCTTTCTCCCTAGGACGCAGCGCTACTTGAGCCGGAGGTCTCGACTCCACTGCCGCTAGCGTCAAGGGTACTCTTTTCACGAGTCACCCGATCGGGGTAGTGGTCTGCGATTCCTACGCGTGGCGGAGTTGAATGCAGGAGAATGGAGTTGTGTCCAAGACATCAGCATACTTTGGACGGCTTGTTGTAATAAACCCGCGTATTTGGGTCCTGGGTTCTTCTCGAAGGTTGGGAAGCCCCCAATGTCTGAGCTCGCACCACCAGCGACATGAATGTGCAGACGGCGAGTAAGGCCACTGCAGCAGCTGCAGCAGCAGCACCGCAGCATCGGAGGTGGAGTTGCAAGGCGCCAAGCTGTAAGGACGGCTTCGCGGCAGGCTCACGATACTGGGATTTGAGGTAACAGCAGAAATGCAGGGCAGAACTCATCGTTTCCGGGTACGTTTTCGCGTGCCGGCTTGGTTCAGGACACTGGCCTGGATCTCGAGCGAACCTCTGTGGGATCATCCACTTGCGACAGGCCGTTTTTGGTTGATCAGGCTGGAATGGTACCGAACTTGGACAAGTTCAGGTGCTATGGTCGGATGTGATTCATGTGTAGGCGGCAGGCAAGGTGATGCCCCAGCCACTCGATCCTCGGCCCCCGGCAGAGGCAAGCCACCAGAATTGTCCAGTAGTCCATAGCATCTCACCTTGGGCAACCACTCTGCACTTCTTTGTGAGCCAGTCCGTCTGTCAGGCGAGTCGCGTGGTGTGGCTGGGGGCGACTCGACTGACTCTCCCTGTCTGGTATTCTTCTCCTCCATCTAAGTCACCGGAGCCAATCGCGTCTGCATCGCCTGTTCATCGCTGCACATCAATCGCTCGGTTTGCCATTCATCCGAGGAGCTCGATGCTGTTAACCTCATGTCAACGACAACCAGGCCTGTGCCTGTGCCTGTGCCTGTGTGACCCCCGCCCCTGGCATTGTGGCAGGTACTGGTGGGCGCGGGGTGGCGGTGCGCTCGCTGCAGTTGTAGCAGATCCGGGTCTGGCCGGACCAACCTGGCCATCGCATCGTGCTAAGCAGGGATCCAAGCTTGAGCCATCACAGGGGCACTGGCCGGAACCTAGTCGCTACCGCACAGACCTATAACGGTGGAATGGAAATGCATGCTTTTCTCGCCAGATTGCAGCTAATTACTCTGGCCTGCTGGATGATATAGCCTGACAGCCATAGTTATGTTTCCTGGAAACTGGTCGCGCACGCATATACCAGGCAGGTGCACCCCTCCAGCCTTCACTGCTGACAAGGACAAGAACGGTCATCGCAGGGAAGGGTTGGCAAACTGGAGCTGGAAGAAGCCATTGCTACGAGGACTGCTGCTTGCGGGGGTAGCAGTTACCTTCACTGACGAAAGAGGAGTTGCTTATTCGAGTGGAAGACTGAATGGCACAACACCCACACCTGCTCCTACTTCCTCGCTCTCTTACCAACAGCGTCCGTAAGCTGTTGTGTTGTTGCTGCGTCGCGAGGGTTGTCCTGTGATGCCCCACTACACTGGGAGCCACCGCAATCATCCCATGATCCGCACTTCCTTGTCTCAATCAGAGCAGCGCGTCAGAACGCGAGGACGACAGAAGGGGCCTAAACACAAAAAGACGCTGAAGAGGGCGTAATATCGTTGCATTACATACCTGACCCGACTTTTAGTTGCAACTTTGAGTGCCGGTCCCCTGCCTAACTGGAGTCACCCACCACCTGACTTGGCCATCTGTATCTTCAGGAAGGTGCCACAGTAGCTCCCTCCTGCCCCCCTCGGACTGTTTGCACCAATGGTGATGCTCCCCCTCGCCGCCCACCACCAGCAACATCGCATCATGAACAAGGGAGGGAGATGAAGATTGAGCTTCACCACCCTCGCGCCCTGTCTCGGGCCCCGCATCCTGTGCCCTCATCATGCAATCACCCTGCTTCCCCGCCTGAATGCGCCATGAGATACCCAGGGTTCTGCAACTTCGAGCCCGTTTCTGCCCTGTTCCTTGCTGACAGAGTCCCAGTTACTGAAGTTCAAGCTCAGTAACCAGAAGAACTCAAGGCCGGGATCTGGATCAAGATCAGGGTCATTTCTGCCGACGAAGGATTTCCGGCAGGCACACTTGCTCTCCCTGCACGCGCTTGTGGATCGTCAGCTGGCATTGAGGTACACGCGGCGAGACAACTCACTCTTTAGGACAGTGCGCTCCATCTTCATCGTCACGGCCACGAGCACGACTGGGATATTTCTACAAACGGACAATACCCGCATGGACTGTTCTAACGTCGCCTACTGTGCGCTTCCCAAGGGCGGGTTCTGGACCGCAGCACCCTGGCGTTCGAGCTGTTACACGGTCCAAGACATTTGTTGGCGCGCGAGCACTACGTGATGCGACTTCATGATGATGCGTAGTGTCCTCCCGCCGTTGCCAGCGGCAGCTGTAGTAGAGCGTAGCAATGAAGAAAAACAGCACGGCTAACCCCTCTAGCAGCTCACACCCCCCAGATGCACACCACCCTCTCAAGGTACTACCACACCTCACCTCCACAGAAAGCCACCGTCTTCGCTGAGCAGGGATGGCGTCAGGGAGTGTGTTAGTGCGCCCTGAGGAGTGGGTGGCTTGGTGTCCGCCACTGCGGCAAGTCAGTGCAGAGCTTGTGGGCTTTGGGGGGCAACACGCGAGATGCATGGCACCAACAGCCTCGACCAACCGAGCGGATGTACCTCACAGTACCCAGGTTCCCAGCCCTGGCCGACCACAATCGCCGCCGTCACCACCGTCGCGCCGCCGCCTGCATCGTGGAGGGAGCGCCAGCAACAGCCAGGGTTCTGCCTATTGTCCACGCGCACGCCCTCTGCTGATGCTGGGCTTCAGGGGTTCTCTCATCACAGCCTGTGCCCTCCTGTGCCATCCTGTCGTTCCGTCACCCCCGGCGGCATGGGGTTGTGGGCCAACTTGACGAGGGAGGGGAGACGAGCGAAGAGAACCCACTGGGTCGTCCGGCCTGGATCGCTTGGTGCAAGTGGATGGATGGCTTTGTCTGCAAAGTCTCGTGGTGGTCGTCAAAGGCGCAGAGTCCAGAGCCCCGAAGCCTAGGCCTGACCACGATGACGGGCCCCGGGCTCGTCTCTTAAGTGCCAATGTCTTGCTTTTCCTTCTTCTACCCTTCCACGCCCTCGTCTCACCCCTTCTTTTTCCCTTCATGTTTCTCCCCCTTGGACGACAGTCTTCATTATCTCCCCTTTGAGATCCCCTCTTTGGCTATGGGTCCAGCGAACTGCCTAGCTTGATTGTCTCACGATCCCACACCCTGCTCGCTTGTCCCTCAGCTGGAGCTGCCCACTTCGACACCCGTCCCGAATTTCATAAAGCAAGGCCGCATGCCACTCGCTTCATCCGACCCATTTACACCCTAGGTTTCTTGACCGTGGACATTGTTGGACTTCTGTCTTTCCTCAGTCATTCTTCCTTACCTGCGTTGCTACATCTTGCATTTGGTTGAGAAACAATCCTAGTGCGCGGTTCTCATCTAGATCGCCGCCTGCAGTTGGTTCTAAGACCAGTTGGCGCGACCTCAGTAACAATGGATCACTACCAGCAACAACAGTGGCCTGGCTGGGCATATGCATCTGCCAATCAGTCATACAACACTTACCAGAACTATTCCGAGTATCCATCTTACGCTCACGATTCCATGGACCCCTACTCCGCGCATCATCACCATCATCAACATCACTTGGTTCACCATCACCAGATGTCGAGGACGACAGAATCAAAACCTCGACTCTCCAAGGAAGAGGTTGAAGTACTCGAGGCCGAGTTCCAAAAGAACCACAAGCCCAACAGCAGTACAAAGAAGGCACTGGCGGAGTCAATGAGGGTTGACAATGCCCGGATCAATGTACGCAGCTTTTGTATACCCTGACTCATTCTTGGCGAGAAGACTAAACAGCTTGTAGAACTGGTTCCAAAACAGACGGGCCCGTGAAAAGAAAGAGAACAACATTCGTCAGTATGAGGCAAGGCAGCGACTCGAAAAAGAGCAGAGCGACGCAGACAGCAGGAGCAAACTGGACATGGTGGAGAGCCGTGGCCTCGTTGCCTCGAGCGCACCTTTCCCAGGAACGCAAAGCTCTGCATGGACCAGCCCAAAGTCAAGCACATCTGCGGACGATGAGACGACGGGAGACGCGCGATCTACAAAATCAGAAGAGCGGACTGACCTCAGCCTGCCCATTGCATTGGGACAGATGCAAGCTAAGCTCGAGGCACACGAGAGCACTACAGAGATTCTCTTCACCCCAACATCAGAGGACCTCTCTCTTTCGGGCTCTGAACAGCTCAGCAAAAGTAATGATGGCTCCTCGGAGTATTTTCTTTCACAAAACCAAAAGTATGCCAACGACGAGAGCAGTGAACGAACCCCTTGCGCACCAGCTCTCCGATTCCCTCGTCATCACATCTTCTCCAGTGGCGCGACCGATTCCCAGTACGGATCCGACCAAGACCTCGAATATTTGAGCCAGAGCTCCCCTGGAACGAACTCTGCCCGGTCACCTTCCGCGGATGGTGACCTGCGCCTGCGCTCTCCAGAGGATGCTATGGACATCGCTTCTCGCCGCAACCGCAGGCCTCCCCCCCTTGCCATTGGGGGCTCGCGCAGCTACACTGGCACCGGCCCGCGCACCGCCATTGAGCACTGTGGTCGCGCAGAATTTGGAAGGGAAATGCGGCGAGTAAACTCTGCCAGTGGCTCAGTCAGAGTCTCAAAACCTGCACAGGCCCCTCGCAGCCCATTCCATGATAGGCGGACGGAGAATCTGTTCCACTTAAATCGTTCACCAGTTATGACAGCAACGAAAAGCAACGTCGCACCACCTACGCCGGATACTCCCATTGTTGCGAACCAGCCGAACCATGGCGAGGCACTGACCTCGAACCACCTGAGTACCGCGCCTAAAGTCCAGACTGGTGGCTTCCTATCTCACGATCCTACACTGAGAACTCCACCAACGACCCCTGGCATTGGGGACAACTTCTTCAGTCTCAACTCTGCATATAACATGTCCATACCGGATCAGCCCCTCGTCACGCCAGGCATCCAGGGCTTCGCCTCAGACTTCGATGTTCCGTCTCTACCGATGACAGCACCACAATATGTGTCTGCTCCTGCATCCAACTCAAGTCAATCCGAGTCATCATCAGGTACCGCTCCTATGGGACCTGCCTTTTATGGCTACACAAGCGGCAACACAGAGTATAACTGGGCGACTGGCTCAGCGGGCCGCGTCTCACCGAACCCGCACAATGTGCAGTTTATGAACATGACGACATCAAACTTCAACTGAGAGGCAATATCTTCCGATGGGGCGTTCAGTGGTTTTAGTGATGCCAAATGGGCGGGGATCTAACTATGGGACTTCAAGGGATGCATGGCATACCAGCGGGGGCGTTTTTGTACAACACGGACATTTTCATGGTTTATGACGGATATTTGCATGGATGAACATATAAAGCATTGGATTTTCAGCGACACCTTCTGTGCCTTTTCGAAACACGATATACGCGGGAGACAAGAGGGAGACAAAGTGGGCTTCTTCAAAAGCCATGGCCTAATTGGCAAGCCCGAGGCAGGATGGAAGCGCCTGGCAGGGTAGTCGGCTGGGAAATAGTAATACACTCAACATGACAAGACTATTGGGAGTGCCGTCATCATTCCGTGCATGAAAGTTGGGGGGGGGCACACAGTGTGCATCCTCGCGTGCTTGTAAGACAAAGTATACGATCGCGCAGCCCGGGGGCGATCAAGGGTTCACCGCTGGGGGTTGGCGGCCACGAGGCTTTGTCTTGTCTCTGCGGAGCGAGCAGGCCTGGAACAGGAGAGAGCGGGAGGAGGGGGGGTGGTTGTTGTTTGCGAGCGAGTCTGGAACGTCACAAGGCGCAGCGGCTCTCAGTTGCGGGACCCGCTCCGAAAGCTTTCGCACACACACGCACCCCTCACCCTCTGGCAAGTATTCACTTTGGGGCGGCAAGAGAAGCGGAAGATGGACAAGCGCCCGAAGAAAATAAGCTTTTGTTGATTTTCATGAGGCTTCACGTTGTTAAGTCGGCTTGACGTGGTTTTTTCTCAAGATAGAAAGCCAGAGAAGGCCAGAGAGAGGGTGTATGGAACAATTGGGCAGCTTCTCCGCGGAGAGCACTGGAGACAGTACAGTCACGCAGCAGCGGAGACCCTACAACGATTCAGATGAGACATGGGGACCAGGCATGGAGGAATGCAGGTAGGTGTCTTTTGCCCTATTTTGCCCTTGCTTGTCGCTCACAGAATTGGGTTGTGATGGTGAACCCTCGGGGTTGCACTGAGTTTGATGAGGTGCATTGAGACGCTGGGTTTCGTTCTCAAGACAACGGGAGGGAAATTCCAATGCGCCGTTTGCCGATACATCAACAATGGAGAGATTAGAGACAGACAACAGATTACAGACACGCAGACCGGCATAGAGACAAATGATCCACTCCAAATAGAAACAAAAACACCCCCCGACATAGACGAACAAGGGATGCAAATGCAATGTTACTGATTCAGGCAACCAATGGCCCAACACTGTGCTATACCTGTATCGCATTGTGGTGCTGCACCGTATCACTCTCCTGGGAAAACGAGGCCTCCCCCCCCCTTTTACCTTGCAACCTCGTACGATTACCCATCCCCGTCTCCCGGAGACGCGCCCAAGCCTCAAAAGCCTCAGCGGAGACCTTTATTTTTTGCCCATCCCAAAGTCAAGTCCTAGAAATGGCAATGTCAGCCAGCCAATCATGGGAAATGAGACGAGGTGTTTGTGAGGTGGACCTTTGGGTTTGCACACCTAATTATGGGGTGAATGGTTCGTGACGAACGGGCCGATGGAGGATGGTCCCGGGATATGTTAACAGACCGGGTAAGGGGTGCTGATGTAAGTGACCTGTTGCTATCGTGGCTTTTTGATAGTTCTGAATTGAAGGTGTCGTGGTACTGTGGATGAAGAATTATGCGGAGGGGAGGGCGGGAAATGTTCTGAGGTTGTCGGGACGCTTGCTCCCAAGGGTCTAGAATCAACCACGCGGCCTAGGTAGCCCGCCTGTCATTCTCTCTATCAAAAGCTTGGCCCAACGACGACTGAAATATGATCGCGATCGGTGGCATGAAGTCGTGATGTCGACCGCGCGGCTACAGCACGTGCCATCCGAAATTCCAACTCTTTAGCAGACCGCCTTAGCTTCCAACGCCCCCAGTTCCGTGATTTTATCCATAATCAATGCTACGCCGCAGCGACGCTTTCATATATCCTACCGAGCAATTGGCCGCGAGGACACGAAGCCCGTTTCCCCCTCCCTTCTCTACGAAGATGAACCCCCGATTGCTCTCCATTGTCCTCGGACTTGATCTCCGGCTGTGCTGGGCTTCTGTCACATCACGTGCGTACTTGGCGACTATCACGACAAGTCCTTCGACTTCTTACGGCCTTTCCCGTGCATCTCACTTCTTCCGAGGGTAAATGTACCCGTGCTGTCTACGTTGTAAAATGCAGCCTTAAACAAAGCCGTCATGACTAGCCGTATAGTGCGGGGATAATGGTCAATTGATCGGATCGTCATAAGACTTGCGATATTTGGATAGGTATATGGAGAGCTATAGGGCAGGGGTGAGCTCGATGCAACACTATATTGACCATGGCCGAGGCTATGACAACGAATACTAAAGAGGGGATGAAGTCTCAAAAGCGCGTGAAGAAGACTGTCAGTCGCTTCGATTTTACGGTTGGACTAGTTGTTGCTGTTCTAGCTTTCGCCATGTATTACCTCTCGCCGTATCTCCTACTTGGCCTCAATTGGGCTGGACGGGCTGTGTCTAAGCCGACATGCGCGACGCCGAAGGTGAATGTCATCAATGGCACTTATGCAGGCGTCTACAGTCGTGAGTTCAAGCAGGATTTCTTCCTGGGGATGCCGTATGCGAAGGTATTTACCTATCAAGTGCCAGGCAGCAGGTTGTTGCTGAAGAAAAGCTGATTTGAAAAACAGCCGGCTGAACGATTTACCGTTGCTGAGGGCCTGGACACAGCCTGGGACGGTGTCCATGATGCGAAGGAGTATCCTCCTCATTGCATTGGCTACGGAGGTGACAATGTCGGCTATGAGCAATCTGAGGATTGTCTATATATAAATGTCATTCGGCCAGCAGGCATCGATGAAACGGCTGACCTCCCAGTCGCCGCCTGGATCCATGGCGGTGCACTGGTTATGGGTGGTTCTGCTGACAGGCGATATAACCTGTCTTTTATTGTTGAGCAGAGCGTGAAGATGGGCACGCCAATTATTGGTCTAAGTTTGAACTACCGTCTATCTGCTTTCGGGTTCCTCAATGGCAAGGAAGCAGTAGATGCTGGAATTGCGAACATCGGGTTTCGTGATCAGCGTCTGGCCCTTCACTGGGTTCAGGAGAACATTGCTGCGTTCGGCGGCTCGCCAAAGAAGGTTACGATCTGGGGTGAGAGCTCAGGAGCTGAAAGTGTCACGGCTCAAGTGTTGGCTTATAACGGTTAGTTTGACCTAAGCTTTAGGTGCTGCGAGTCCTCGCTAACGCGTGATCAGGTCGTGATGATAGACTCTTCCGGGCAGCTATAGGCCAGTCCGGTTTCGGAGGTATGCTTGCCCGGCTGCCTGGCGGCTTCAACGCTACGGACCTGACGCAGATGGTTTACAATGGCCTCGTATCGGCCACATCCTGTGCTGAGACTGTTGGAACACCAGAGTCGATCGACTGCCTGCGCAAGGTGCCGTTCGAAGAGATTGACTCCGTGCTTGCATCCGGCCAGATTGGAGATTTGCCTTCCGTGTGGCCGCCTGTTCTTGACGGTGACTTCTTCCAAGATTATACAGCGAACCAGTTGCACTCAGGTAACTTTGTGCAGGTTCCTCTGCTGACTGGCACGAATTCGGATGAGGGTACTGGGTTTGGTATGGGCAGAGGACCAAATGGCGGACCCATCAACACCGACGAGGAGTTTGCTGCCGCGCTACTGGAGGTACTGATGAACGAGAACACAGAGAACACAGCCGAGGAGCTTGCAGCTGAGCTTATGGAGCTGTATCCAAATGATCAGTCCGTGGGCATTCCGTCACTTGAGACGTGGGGCCATATCATCCAGCCTGGAGACCCCTACGCGCAGCAGCTTGGAGCTCAGTTCAGGCGTATTTCTTCCGTGGTGGGTGACTATATGATGCATTACCTTCGACGGAGGGCGAATCTCGTGTGGAGTTCTCATGACGTGCCGAGCTATGCGTACCGATTCGACGTTGTTCCGAATGGGATCGAGGACTTCATTGGCGCGGTACACTTTCAAGAGGTAAGTGATGGGTCAGGTCTCTATGGTGACAATGGCTATGGATCACTGACAGTGCGTTACTTTAGGTTGCTTTCGTGTTCCTTAACCTCGATGGCGATGGCTATGAAGTCAACCCGTTTGGGGGAGACGATGAGGCGTACATCACACAATCGAAAGATGTGTCCGAGGCTATGAGCTCCGCTTGGATCAACTTCGTCACAGGACTTGATCCGAATGGCGCGGCGGGACTGCCCGATGGTATCGTCTGGCCAGCTTATGATGCCTCGGGAGATGTTGGCCAGGACTTGGTTTGGGATCTGGGTGAGAGCACTGTTGAGAGTGATGACTGGAGGGAAGGCGGGATTGCGTGGTTCATTGACCACTCCCTGTCAGTCTTTGGGAACTAGGCAAGGCAGGCCCCTATGCTGTCTGAATAAAGCACAGTCTGGAGCGTAAATACAATTGACTGCATAAGAAATCCAGTCCGTGGTGCTGTTCATGTCACTTTGACCATGTGAGCCTAAGTGCAGTGCCTGTGGTGCAGGGATTGGCTGGACCGACGTCACTAAAGAACGGACCGCGTCGGGGCCTGCTACAACGCGTCGAGTCCCGCTCCCGTCCCACCTCGACACGCCCACCACCACTTTATTTGTCCAACGACCACCAAATACTTACCTGCACAACAGCTGCACCATATACGCCTGATCCGACCTAATTATCCTTCGTCGAGCTTCTAAATTCACTCACTCCATATGAAGACCAATCCATGAGGTGCAATTCGCTTACATGTCCTCGTCCGGTCTGCCAGACGCCGACGCGTCGCGTCCACGCTCTGGCATATTGACCCCGACTTCTGACGGCAGCTCGCATTGTCGCCATGCAGCTCGTGAAGCATCATCTGAGCCTGGCCGAGGCACTGGCTCCAACTCTGGGGCGATGGATCAGCTACTGAAATCTCCAATAGCCGTCAAGGTTCGCTTCCTAGAGTATATGATCATTGCACCAGAGTTTGGCTAATAATCGATACAGCCCCATCCCCATGACCTTCACGTCAAGCCTCGAACTCTCCAGCCGATCATGCTTCTCCCGAGAGACCAATTCGCCCTCGCTCATATCGATCTCGGAAACCCTTGTGGTGACTTGCCTCTCAGTCGGTTCTTCGAATGCCGCGTCAAGATTCTCGAGTTGGAAGGCCGTATGGGAACAGCAACAAGTGTTGTCATTGCTAGGTCTGAGGCAAAGTCGAGTCTCTATGCCCTTGAAAGGCAGCCCTCAGGTCTCTACGTTGTTTGCAAGTTGGGTCCTTGGGTCGATCTCACCGAGCTGGCGCAGCATGCCACTGTGGTATCTCAGAAAGAGCTCCGCCCCGCTGATTCCGTACGGAAGCCATCTGTAACTGATGTGTCTTTGAACAAGGCTCCTGTGTACAAGGAGCACAGGCAAAAGAGGGCTGCTATTGAGGCTATTCAGTCTCTGGTTCGCAAACGCCCAAGGTCTGCGACCAGTGCTTCTCTTGATGTGCCTATTAAGTCAGAGCCCTCGGACCCTGCTCGCCCTGAGGAGGCCCCACCGATTCAAATGTCGATTTCCATGGAGACTACAGCGACTGGGATTACGACAGCTGAGCTGCCCAGCAACGCACCTGTTCAAGGAGAGGATATCCCCAACCCGTCTGGCCCTCCCACCTCAGAGGTCATATTGGAGACCATCAGAACTCAATACTTCGAGGCCCTATACAAGTCCATGGTAAGTTGCTGTCCATGTCAAATGCTTGGACATGTATTAAATCTGTTAGGGATCGTTGGCATATTTTGCAAAGGGACCTTTGTCGCGTGCCCGTTCAACATTCCACCTTGATCTGGACACGAACCTGGACATGGCTGAGCTGATCGAGTTCCTCAAAAGTATGATCCTTACGACTGTCCAGATTGACAAGAAGTATCGCGAGACAGTGCCGGGAATCATCGCCAAGCCACCAGGTCACGCTGATAGCTCTGATGATGGACGAAAGAAGAAGAAACGGACGAAGAAGATGAAGCTGGGAAAGAATGGCCTCTACCCTTCCGAGGATGAGATGATTCAGAGGTGGTGGTCTCTGCATAAGCCCGAGGTGAGGGACGGAGAGGCTCAGGCTTCCGCCTCGGAAACGAGATCGCACATTGCGATGTTACGTACGCGCGAGACGCAGCTTCAGATGATCTTGATCCTCGAGATTCTGGCCTTGGAGCCTCTCAAGGCAGCTGAGGATGCAACAGACTCCTTGCTCCCTGCTCTGCCAGGTGCCGCGCAGACGCAAGACGCTATGGGGCCTCCGGCTCCCAAGAAAAGGAACAGGCATAACTTCCCAGTTCTTCTGGATGTTCATGCTGACCGTCTTACTATCTGGCAGTCCACTGCATTTGACGATCACGTTTGGTCAGCAGAATCACAGGCTTCGGCAGCAGCCGATAGTCAGCTTGATAAGCAGGCTACGTCGGAGCCACTCAGAGACTTTTGTGTCGATGTCATTGTACCTTTGTAAGTCTTAGGTGTATGATGGCATGGAGAGAAATGCGCTAACTTGCAGCAGCTTCTCTGCGAGGTTGCCTCAACAATGCGATGCGATCAACAAGAAGCTTGGTGGTCCTGTCATTGTTTCTCCTCCAAAACCGAAGTCATCCAAGCATAGCTCAAGCAACAAAGCGCAAAAGCCCGGCGCCTCTACGAAGCGGCAAATGCCAGCCAAGCAACCACGGACACTCCAGAGGGCGCTTTCCACTGATCTACAACATCGAAGAAGTGTTTCAAGAGGCCCGAGCAACGCTCTGGCCCTGTTGCGATCGGCTAGCTCGACCGCTGTTACTGGCGTGAAGCGGGAAGGCAGTGAGCCAGGTGTGATCGGCGAGTCCGAATCCTCTAGGCAGGGACACGGAATATTGTCACGAAGCAGCAGCATGACAGGGGCAAAGAACCCAAGGGCAGAAAAGAAGGCACAAGTCGAGGCAGAGCTGAAGGATGCTATCTCTGCTCTCAGAAAGCCTAACAGAGAAGTGGTTAGCAAAGCTATGGAAGAGGCAGCACAGCACAAGTTGCTGTCTTCCAAGAGTGTGTACTCCCCCTCCTGATTGTTGCAAACCTAATCCCTAACACGGAACAGAGCTCAAGAAGCCGAACCGCTCGTCGATGTCTGCTGTTCAGGTCGAGGCGACACCGGCGAATAACCGTTTCAGGGATGTGTTGGCAGCACGGTCCGATAACATTGTCGATATGCCCCTGGCCAGCACTGAGGATATCATACCTCCGTCCAGTGTCGGACATTTGGTGCCTTCCAGTGGCAGGAAGGCAATGCGCGATGCAGCCTTCGGTGCGTCTCCGTTCGGTGCAGCTATCGGTAGCACCCCTGTGAAAACTACCACGTCAAGCAACTTCCTGCGTCGGCCGGATGGTGATATGGCTATCCCACCATCTTCGCCACTTGTCGGCAGGAAGCAAGCGTCTATTCAACAGAGGCTATCAGCCAGCACCATCAGTGCCCCTGGCAAAGGTGGCTTTGGGCTCTCGCAGAGCCGAGACATCAGCATGTTCATGACGCCAATCAAGAAGGCAGCTGCTCCGATGGACATTTCGGTGACGGAGAACATTGGTCCTTCGCCGATGCCGGAGACGAAGAGGACGTCGATTTATGACAAGCTAGGATGGGATGATGACTTTGACGACTTGTAATGAATGGGCATGTGGGACTCGTGAAGATCTCATGGATGGGGCGTTTTGTGATATTTTGAGCAAGGACTTTAGCATGGGAAGCATGGTCGGCGTTAACTAGCATCTTAGCATGGCCAGTGTGGGCTTCATGGAATACGCAACATGGTACTCAATCATCAGTCGTGATCATTACGATATCTTGTCCTTGTTTTGATTCTACTCATGCGCCGAGTGGCAAGATGACTGTAGTGGGCAAGTCTCTAATATCAACATGCTCCTGACTGCCCAAATCCACCACACGAATAGCCTCGATGCCTACTAACCCCTCTTGCAAGGCTAGGAACTGTAGTTCAGCAACGTGACATGCTCCCGGAGCCAGAGGCCCAACACGGGTATCGGCGCTCAGGCAGACTACATCTGTTGAATCCACTACTGCATTCTTCTGGAAAGCATGGAGGATATTCTCGTCCTGGACGGCGTCGGCGATCTCGCTCTCTCCTTTGCGACGGGAAGTTGTGGATGGAGGACGGACTTGTCGGAGTTCATGTCTTCGACGTTTTGGGACGGCGACGAGGGCGAGTTTGCGGGGTGGCAGGGCATTTTTCTCAGCGGCTCGATTGACGACGTAGACGGTCCATGAGAAGATGTCACCCGGGTGAACTGGTTCTGATGGTCCGGTGAAGGACATTGTGATGCCGAGGTCTTGGATGGTGGTCTCTGCACGTGTCGTGGCTGCCTCGAGGGTGGGGAGGGCATCGGGACGAATTGCGGAGGGTGATTTCAGGGGTTGGACGGTTTGGCCGCTAATGGAGAGTTGGGAGGGGCGATGGGCGCGTTGGATCCCCGTACCGGCGGAGGGAGGGCCGAAGCCGGGGTTGACGGGTGTGGTGAAGTCGAGGGTTGTGGTCCAGGACATGGAGAGGGGAGCCATGCAGACACCAGGTTCGATGTGTGCTGTTGCGTTGATGGAGATGGAAAGCTCACGGATGGGGTTGCGGGGTGTAATGTCCATCTTTTGGGGGCTGATGTGGTATAGGAAAGTGATGTGGTCATGGGCAACGCAGTTGAGAGGGAGTTGAAGCCCGGCATCGTTGTTCAGGTTCTCGATGTTGCTCTCAGGGACTGACAGCTCGATCTTGTCTAGGACGACTTCGCAATCGAAGTGCGGAGTGAAGTCGACCTCAAGCATTGCCACAATCGCCGAGCTCGCGGGTGCAGTGTTTGGCCTTGAGAATCGAATCCTCGTGTGGATGACAGGGTATATCCTTAGTGTGAGCTGTTGTAAAGCACGGATATGCTGCAGCAGTTCCTGTTGGCGCGTGACTGGTGCAACCTTTGAGACGCGCAGCGCTGATAAGCGAGGCTGGGCGCCATTAAGGCTGGAATCATTTGCGAAGGACTCGAGGAGGTTGTAGCCTGATGGCACACCGCTCTGAAGATAGCCATCACGGCCAGAGTTGAGCTCAGCAGAGACATCAGGCTTGAGATATGCAGAGGCTGTGAAGACAATCGAGGGGCTGACAAGGCGTGTGCGTGGTCGTGTGAGGAAAACGGGGACTTTCCAGACGCAGTAGATGTGTTTTCCCTTAGCATCATCACTTTCTGTATCATCATTTTGGCCAAAGATAAAAGGGTCGTTCAACTTCTGAGGTGAACCGCTGAAGATGGGGTCGTTGGCGCCTGTAGGGGAGTCATCGCGTGATGAGCCGCTGCTGTTGACGACCTGCGCCTCCAGAGACAACGAGAGCCGCGATATTAGGGGTCTTAAGATAGTATCTGCTAATTGTGGCGTCTTGAGAATGAGAAGGACATCCACCGTCTCATCTGCGATATAAGCTCAGCAACATGTACAGGATTATGGGAGGTGAGGTGAGGTGAGGTGAGTACATACCGAAGAACAGGGATTCCCGCTGCTCGATGTGATCAAAGACAGAGGTCCCAGCTTCGAGGTCCTTGAAAGCATCTTCCAGGTCGATAGCCGTTGCAGAGGGGATTATGTACGTAAGGTGGGATTGTTCGGCGAAGTCATTGCTAGGGTCAGGGGGAGCGAAGCTGGAGAGCTGCTCCTGGGTGACCACCTCTCCTGAATCCATGATTGTGTGGGGGAGGTTGCTGCTACGACTTCATGTCGCTCCGGTAAGGCTCCAAAGTCCCAGTGAGAAGATTGACTGTTCTGTTGTTGAGTTCGTCGTGTTCAGCGCTGAAATATCGTGTCGTAGTGACCCTAGTTAGTGTCCTGTGCTGTCCTTAGGTAGTGATGGACGTTGAGGTCGAGGTGCTGATGAAGGACCCTCCCCACGGTGGTCCGTGCACGCCATCGTTGGCGGCAGCAAAATCATCCCAACTCGAAGCCTCGTCTCGCAATCTACCTGTTGACACAGTCGCCAACTGTCCACGTCACATAAGCATCATTAAGGTGGCCAAACCGTGCGCTTTACTTACTCTGGGGGTGCTCTTCGAACGCTATTAGCTGTTCGATCAGCTACTTCGCCATGAACGGCTTCGCAGCACCAGGCCCGTATGGCCAGCCTCCGTCGACCTGGCAGGAGCATCATACGCCCGATGGCCGAGCCTATTATTACAACAACGCGACCAAGGTGACGCAATGGACCAAGCCCGAGGAGATGATGGGTCCGGCCGAGGTATGTTGTGTTCAGATTCTCAGCAATTCGTTTGCGCAAGAAGCTAACCATTTGAACAGCGAGCCCTTGCGAACCAGCCATGGAAGGAGTACACCGCAGAGGGCGGTCGCAAATACTGGTACAACACGGAGACGAAGCAGAGCTCTTGGGAGATGCCAGATGTGTACAAGGCTGCCCTCGGTGCTGCTGCTCCCCAAGCAGCCGCTCCCCCGAACGCGTTCCCTACACCAAGCCAAGGCTACGATCAACCTCGCGACCAACGCGACTACCGCGATCAGCGAGACCAGCGCGATTACAACGACCGACGTGACTATCGCGATCGCCGGGACCGTGACGACGACCGCGGCTACCGCGATTCATATCCTGAGTCGCGGCAGATTACCTATCCTAGCGACCCTCGAGCCCAGACCTTCGTTCCCGCCTCCAATGATCCTGAATACGCGAGTCCGGAGGAAGCTGAGGCTGCTTTTATAAAGCTGCTCAAGCGAAGTAACGTTCAGCCTGATTGGACTTGGGAGCAGACCATTCGAGCCACTGCTCGCGACCCTCAGTTCCGTGCGATCAAGGATCCCAAGGATCGCAAGGCCGCTTTCCAGAAGTACTGCCAAGATATGGTTGTGCAGGACAAGGAGCGTCACAAGGAGCGACTTGCGAAGCTGCGCGCGGACTTCGAGACCATGTTGAAGCGACACCCTGAGATCACCCACTACACACGCTGGAAGACTGCGCGACCAATGATTGAGGGCGAGACGATCTTCAGGTCCACCGACAACGAAGCTGAGCGCAGACAGTTGTTCGAGGAGTACATCGTCGGTCTGAAGAAGTCGCACGCTGAGCAGCAGACCACGATGCGAAAGGGCGCAATGGACGGGCTCATCGACATTCTGCAGAAGCTGGATCTCGAGCCCTACACACGCTGGTCTGAAGCCCAGGATATCATCTCATCGACGCCTCCTTTCCAAAACGACGCCAAGTATCAGACTCTGAGTCAGTTTGACATTCTGGTCGCCTTCCAGAACCACATGAAGGCTCTTGAGCGCGCATTCAACGACTCAAAGCAGGAAGAGAAGAACCGCAAGTTCCGCAAGGAGCGCAAGGCTCGTGATGGGTTCAAGTCACTCTTGAGCTCGCTGCGGAAGGAAGGCAAGATCAATGCTGGTACAAACTGGGATCAGATCATGCCCCTGATTGAGAACGACGATCGATATCTCAACATGGCTGGAAACGGAGGTTCCACTGCCCAGGAGCTGTTCTGGGATGTGATTGAAGAGGAAGAGCGCGGCCTGCGAGGCCCTCGCAACGACGTGCTGGATGTGATTGAGGTTTGTGTCACGCATTTGCAACTTGTGGAATGTCTACTAAACTGTTGAGCAGGATAAGCGATATGATCTCACGCCAACGAGCGACATAGAGGAGTTCCTGTCCCTCATGAAGGAAGATCGACGGACTGCTAACATTAATCGTGACATTCTCGAACTCATTTTCGAACGAGTAAGTTCCACATCGCTCATCGCTGGCTATGAATCGAAGCTGACCCATGTGTCCAGCTCCGCGAAAAGCGCATATCCAAACGCGAGGACGAGAAGCAGCCCGACCGCCACCAACGTCGCGCCATTGATGACCTTCGTGCCTCTCTTAAGCGGCTTGACCCCCCTATCACGCTCAATGATACTTATGACAAGGTACGGCCTCGCCTGATCAAATCTGAAGAGTTCCAGGCCGTCAGCACAGAAGACTTCCGCCGTATGGCCTTTGACAAGTACCTCCGCCGTCTGCGCGAGAAAGAGGAAGAAGCCGAGCGCAGCAGCCATCACAGACGCCGTGACCCTCGCTCCGTAGAGCCTGATGCTCATCATCACCGCCGGGATCGATCCAGGGGTGAGCGATCTCATCGCGGCAGCGACCGCAGAGCCTCTAGGCGCAGTCGCAGCCCCGAAGTAGACCCGTATGAGGCAGATCGCCGTAGGGCTATCGCCGAGCGAGAAAGAAATCATCGTAAGACTACCATGGCAGAGAACCTCCTCTCAACTGACCGCGGCGCACGCGCCCCCTCTTCTCCACCCCGTCGGGAGAGGGAGCACCGTGACCGTGAGCGCGACCGAGAGCCACGCGATCGCGAACGTGACAGAGACCGCGAACGAGACAGGGACCGAGACCGTGACCGTGAGCGCGAACGCGAACGTGATCGGGACTACGACCGGCCACCTCGGGATCCACGCGCTCGCCGCGATGATGACAGCCACTATGACCGCGAGAGGAGGGATAGGGAGGAAGAACGGGAGCGGCTGTACCGACGCCGCGTTGATTCAGGTTCGTATGACGGGCTCCCCTACGGCGATGATCGTCCCTCTGGGTCGCGTCGTCGTCGTCCGGAAGATGAGGATGACTACTCGAGACGCGAATCGAGAGATTCCAAGGTACGCTCCCTTCCCCTTCCATGCGGATACTTGTCAAAGGGTTCAAACACTAATATCCATCCACCTACAGCGACTTAAGAGAGAACGCACTCCTGAGCCGACGCCCAAGCGTGAGGCCGCACGACCAGCAGCAAAGTCCCCGCTTCCGCCGCCAAAGGACATCAAGTCCGGCAGCGAGGAGGGAGAGATTGAGGAGGATGAGTAGCCAAGTTCGTAAGGCTCTGGATGGGAAAAGGGATTAATTTTTTTTCCGTTATTGACAGCCAACCACCCCTCCTCAGCTTTTTGCTTCTATCTGCTCTTATTCACTTCTAGTACGTACTCAAAAGGCTTGGTTCTTCCCCGTTTCTTGATAAGGAGCGAGATGACCTTGTTTTTTTCTTTCAGAGTCTCTAGTACGGTTCCTACCGCGGGGGTTTTTTACCCTCCCATGTCTTGGTTGTTCGCTTCCTCGCAGACGAGATCCTACAGTCGTAGGGACGCAGAAGCATGAAAGGGTATGGAAAACCTTCCCAACTATGTAAGAGCATCTAATCCTCTAAAAGTGGCGAGTGGTGGTGGTATGGTAGAATACAGATCTATTTCGCACCTTTCACATGGCAATGGTAGCAGTATGTCCTGAACGATGGGGGGATTTTGCTGAGTTGGAGCGGTTCGTGAGCTTTCCCATTCCATTCATTTTCTATGTAAAAACTTTTGTGTATGTATAAGACGTGACCTCCCGCGAGGTAGGAGATCTGACGACAGTCATCCTGCTTGCTCCATTGCCCCTCAATCTGCCCAAGATGTGGGTGAAAAGTGAGTGCATACTTCTCTCTCGATGAAAGTTGTGAAACTCAGCTTCACCCTTGGCAGGACCAGGCAACAGGGGATAGACTGTCGTCACCTGTGTTAGCCACCTGGCTCATCATCCTCGCTGGCGCCGCTATGCGCCTGAGTTCCAGCGTTTTGACCTCCTCCGGTCTTCTGCTTGGTCTGTGTTTTTCCCTCACCACTGTTCTCACTACTCAAGATCTGACGGTGGTGAAAGTAATTGCCCTCCGAGTTGCCCTTTTCAAGAGCTCTTCTCGGTAGTATCCTCCAAGAAGAACTACGAAGTGAGTCAGTATCAAGATACGCGAATGATGTGGTGGGAAGGTGCTTACGTAGTTGCCGCTCATCTTCTGATCCTGGTCGAGCTGAGAGCCCTGCTTGTTGATACGAGGGCGGAAGTTGGCAGGATCGCGACGGAAGGTGACGTCAAGGTTCTTGAGGAACTTGTTGCAGCCGGTCAAGAGAGACTCGGGCTTGTTGGCGTGGGCATCGATACCAGGCTTGCCATCGAAGACAATGACGCGGTCGGCAAGGTAAGTGGCCATGATGAAATCGTGCTCGACAACGAAGGCGGTCTTCTTGGAGTGCATGATGAAACGCTTGATGACGCGAGAGGCAATGATACGCTGCTCAGAGTCGAGGTAGGCAGAGGGCTCGTCAATGAGATAGATGTCGGCGGGCATACCGAGCGCGAGAACGATGGCAACACGCTGCAATTCACCACCGGACAGATTCTTGACCTCTTGGTCGATGAAGTCATCGAGCTTCAGGGGCTTGACGACATCAGTCTGGAACTGAGGAGACAGGAAAGACTGCTTGATCTTCTTGAAGAACAGCTGGCGGACAGTGCCCTCAAACTTGGGAGTGATGGTCTGCGGCTTCATGCTGATCTTCATCTCGGGTACATTTGCCTTGGAGTCAGGCTTAAGGGCACCAGCGAGCAGGCGACAGAAAGTGGTCTTGCCAGTTCCGTTCTCTCCCATCATGACGATGATTTCGGAGTCGGTAAACTCGCCGCTATCAATGCGGAGCCTGAAGTTACCCAGGTTCTTCTCCATGCTGGGGTACTTGAAGGCACGAGACCTGTCGATGGCGAACTCATCGCTGGTATCAGCAATGCGGAAAGTGAGAGACTCCTCACGGAAACGCAGGTTCTCAGTGGGGATGTGACCATCAAGGAAGATGTTGATACCCTCACGAACAGAGTACGGCAGAGTGACGACACCATAAATGGCAGGCTGGCCGTAGAGAACGCAGATGTAATCGGACAGGTAGTCAAGGACTGACAGATCGTGCTCGACAACGATGACATAGTCGTCATCACGAAGAAGTGAGCGGATGATCTGAGCGGCACTCAACCTTTGCTTGACATCGAGGTAGGAAGAGGGCTCGTCGAACATGTACACATCGGCCTGCTGAACGCAGACGGTACCGATGGCGAAACGCTGAAGCTCACCACCGGAAAGGAGGTGGACGTCACGGTCCATAATGTGGCCGAGCTCGAGGGTATCAACGGTAGACTCGAGGTTGCCCAGCGTGTGGCGGCTCTCCAGAAGCTCGCCAACAGTCTTGACGCCCTTGATAGCCCTGGGAATCTGATCGACGTACTGAGGCTTGACAACAGCCTTCAGGTCATCTTCCAGAAGTTTGGTGAAGTAGTCTGTTTAGAAAGAGTTAGTCGTCGAATCCCTAAAGAGAGAGTTTACTTTGAAATGAACTCACTCTGAAGCTCAGAGCCACGGAAGTGCTTGATAACGTCCTCCCAATCCGGGGGGTTCTCATAGCGACCCAGATTGGGCTTGAGGCGACCACTCAGGATCTTCAGGGCAGTACTCTTGCCGATACCGTTGGTTCCGACAAGACCAAGAACCTGTCCAGGACGAGGCATAGGCAAGCGGTGGAGCTTGAAGCTATTGGGTCCATAGCGATGTGTGACCTGGCTTTCGAGGTTCGTGGGCAGGTTGATGATGGTGATGGCATCGAAAGGGCACTTCTTGGGGCAGATACCACAACCGATACACAGAGACTCGGAGATGAAGGCAAGGCGGGAATCGGGCTGCACTTCAATACAGAGCTTGCCACTGCGGACGACGGGACAAGACTTCTTGCATTCTTGACGACATTTGCGCGGGCGGCACTGTGCGGTAGGAATGAGGTCAGTCACGATGGTGGGGCAGCGCGGGGTCGAGGGCAGGGTTTTTGCGACCTACCTTGTCGTCGTTGACGATGGCGATACTGCACGGGAAGACACATGTTAGTCAGTCGAGAAAATATCGCAAATATCACAAGGTAGCCACTTGTAGCCAGGCTGGACCTACCGAGTAAGCTTGTCAGACATGGCGACGGTGGTCGAGAGCTTGGGAAGCTCTAATATGTAGGGTAGTCGATGGCGGGGTTAGGCGCGAGGGACAGGGTTCGAAGTCGTGCGCGTCAATGTGTATATAAGTCGAGAAATAGTCGAAGGATCAAGGACCGAGAGAAGGAGTTCGAAGCCTTCAACGCAGAGACAGCGATTCTGCTGCGAAGGGGGCTCTGGTGTTGTGGAGGTTGATGGACAAGAGACAATGGAGACACGGGAAGCGGGCGTGAAAGAAAAAGAATTTAGCGTCTGGCTCGATTGGGTGTGTGTGTGACGATATGTCGGGCAGGCGCCAGTGGTCAGCGGGTTTTACTGGCCGCTGAATCGTCAGTGAGGCGGGGCTACCTTAGCCTTGTGAGCTGGGTTGGTTCTGTTGTACTGTTGTACGGAGTGTCTCATCTACCTTAGGGACGAAGAGACACCACCCCGGTTTTCCGTCAAATATAGATGTGGCATGAGGGGTAGCACATGGCTTCGTTCACAGGAGACCAAAGGTGGTTCTTTGCTAGTCCTAAGCTCAATGGCAAGTGATGCCGCATGTTCATGCTGCTGGTAATACATAAGGTATCGAGGTGGGACTCGAGTACCAAACACATTATGCAACCTCCCAATCGACTGGCCAAGATGATCCATGACTTTCCGGTGAATATTATCTCCAATACATACTTGGTGCATACTTGCTCTATATCGAAAGGATCTACTTTGGCTGGCTTCTGCTGAGTTTATCCTTGCTCAGCAGTGGTGGAACAATACCGTCTCGAGGCGTCTGCAAATCATCCCCCTGTCACTCTCACAACTCTACTCCGTATAGGGACTTGCAATCGCTACCCCAAGGCGGCGGCGACAAAAGTCAAAGCAATGGACTCCGAGGTAACCCCTAAATTTGCAAGCAGATTGAATGGCAGTCTGATGATAACAGCCGGCAGGACTACAAAGGGTCTCGAGTGCTAAATGTCGAGTTTGCTGTGCCTGCTTCGTGTTCTCCTCACACGCATATTGAACGCCCCAACCATAACTGATCATGACCTTATGAAACCACTTTGAGATCTGATACTTGTGCAAACTTTAAAGTCCTGATATTTCGACATGTGATGTGTCGATGGGAGTGACTCTTTCTCGGAGATCGAACTGCTGCGATCACAACTTCGCAAGCAAAGTAAGGAACCCGCCTCGGTTCATCCTTACAATTGACAAACTTATTGAAGCATGAGTTCGTTCGGCTTCTGATTCATCATTCAACATTGAGTCAAGCCAACGGGAATCCACCACGCTGCCGCTTGTCACGGCGGTCCTTCATCTGGTCACGTGCGCCCCAGCCACACTCACCCCCGGCAGCCACTGGCCTGCCTGCCTCAGCCAACCATTCTTCCCGCAGCGCTCTCCCGCACCCGCCGGGCTTTTCTCTCCACCAGCCCAGACCCAGTACTGGCTTTTTTGTAACATTCCCGCCCATCTCTCACTACACCTCTCCGTCCACTCACACCCTCCTCCCCGATCGGCTGCAAGACCCTGCCGAACCTTTCTCGACGGAGAATCACGACTTGGCTTGCTCCTCGGTCCTCATTGCAAGTATTCCTCATTGATGACTTGTAAGTCTTTGCTATTCTCTGCCTCTCACATCCCTGCCATGCTCTTCGCGTCTCGCTCCCTGCACCGCGCCGGTACCGCATCTTCGACAACCTCCGAAGGCCTTCCGTATACACATGGTTCGACACTCAGAGTATATGTCGACCTCGAGAGACGATTGGTTTGATGGATCCGGATGAACAGGCGTCTCTCGGCCATCCCTGAACCTCGCCCGTGCACTCGAATGCCCCCAATTGTCCTGTCCATCGCCAGTCAGCCTCGCCATCAAAAGATCAACCCCGGATGCGACAAGTGATACCTCTCCATCATCGACACCCTATAGCCTTTCGAATCGAGCTGCTAGGGAGATGCAGAGCTCCCCTAGGCACTACTCAATCATCTGTTGGCCCCCTGCTTTCAGGATTTTCTGCTGACACTCATGATTTCTTCAGGCAACCCTCTGTACGATTGCTGCCATGTCCGCCCCGGCCACGGGTGCTCCGATGAACGGACATCTGTCGCCGGACGATGCAATGGACTCTACGTTGGTAACGAGAAGTCGGCCAGATGATGAGGCAATTTCCGACACCCCAAATGATTCCGACCGAAGACTCTCGCCGTCTCCCTTCCCTGCCGCGAACGGATCCTCAAGACACGTCCACCTGGATGAGAACGATGTCATGTCGGAAAGTGACGCGTCTGCTGACGACAATGCTTCCGACGACGGCGATTTCGACATGCAGCAGAGCTCCCCCTCACAGCATGAAGATCAAGAGGAGCTCGAAGCACTAGACGATGGCATCCCAACCATTACGCGTGCCAGCTCCAGCGATTCATCTCGCCCAGCGAAGCGCAAGGCGAAGATTGAAGAAGATGAATACATTATGGCCAACCCTGAGCTGTACGGACTACGGCGTAGCGTATGGCTTGCTTCCTTAAACTTGCATGAGTACTGCTGACCATTTCTGAAAGACACGCCCCCGAGAACAGCGGAAAGTGGTATGTACTGCCCTCAACTGATTGATGTCAAGCGTTGCAAGAAGCTCACACATCGGCCTTGCAGGTTGATTCCGAAGACTCCGAAGAAGATGCTGAACCTGTCAACCGCCGGAATATCAAGCGGCGGCGTGTTGAAACATCACGTCCGAGTGAGTGCAGACCCGTTCGGCTTGCTTTTGGACGCAACTGATCACTTTCGATAGCTTCCAAACGAGGGACACCTGCCCGCCAACCATCCATAGACGATTCCGACTCCGATTCAGACGTCTATGGTGGCGCCCGAGCGAAAAGTTTGCAGAAGAAGGCTCGGCGTCAACGAGAAGCTCAACCAGAGGTCGCATATGCTGAGAAGCGATGGTCCAGTCGCCGTGCTGCGCAGCAGGTCCAACAAGGCGCTTACGAGGAGAGCGATGCCGACGAAGATGAAGAAGACCCGGAGTTGGTCGCCTCCTACTACGTTGCCGACTATGTTGACGACTCGCCTTACGTAGAAAAGGTCGTCAAGCACCGTATAAGAGCAGACCAAGAGCTGGCATGGGACTCTAGCCGCCACGATTTCGAGTACTATGTCAAGTGGCAAGGAAAATCGCACCTTCACGATACCTGGGAATCCATTGAAACACTTCGTAACGTCCGTGGTTTTCGCAAGGTCGAGAACTATTTCCGGAAGCTTGTTGAAATGGAATTAGAGATCCGGTTCGGCGATGACATACCTCCCGAGACTAAAGAGCAATTCTTCCTCGATCGAGAGCGGGACGACGAAGCGTTTGAAGACTACACCAAGGTCGAAAGAGTCGTTGCTGTTCGTGATGGTGACGACGGGCCCGAGTATTACGTCAAGTGGAAAGGACTCACGTATGAGGAGTGCACGTGGGAAACCGCCGAGGACATCAGCGCCCAGTTCCAGGACAAGATTGACCAGTATCTTGACCGCGCATCAAGATCATGGCAGTCAGACAGGAAGGAAACAAATATTGACACTCGGTCTCGGATGACGAAGCTGGAGAAGCAGCCAGACTATATCGTCGGTGGAGAGTTGCGCCAGTTCCAGCTTCGTGGCCTTAACTTCCTCTGCCTCAACTGGGCTCGCGGCAACAACGTCATTCTTGCCGATGAAATGGGTCTAGGAAAGACTGTGCAAACGGTCTCGTTCTTAAGCTGGCTCCGAAATGATCGCCGCCAAGAGGGTCCATCTCTTGTCGTCGCACCTCTGAGTGTCATCCCTGCGTGGTGCGATACATTCAACAACTGGGCTCCGGACATGAACTATGTCGTCTATCTTGGACCAGAGGATGCTCGAAACACTATCCGCGAGCACGAGCTGCTGGTTGACGGAAACCCAAAGAAGCCTAAGTTCAATGTCTTGGTCACATCGTATGAGTTCATTCTTCAAGATTGGCAGTTCCTTCAGTCAATCAAATGGCAGGTCCTTGCCGTCGACGAAGCCCATCGGCTCAAGAACCGGGAGTCACAGCTCTATGCTCGCTTGGTTGGTTTCGGCATCCCCTGTAAGGTACTCATCACTGGCACGCCTATCCAGAACAATCTTGCGGAGCTGTCTGCCCTTCTTGACTTCCTCAATCCTGGCAAAGTCGACATTGATGAGGACTTGGACTCTCTTTCAGCGGTTGACGCTCAAGAAAAGCTGCAACTGCTGCACTCAGCGATCGCACCATACATTCTGAGGCGTACAAAGGAAACCGTCGAATCTGATTTGCCTCCGAAGACGGAGAAGATCATTCGGGTTGAGTTATCCGACGTTCAGCTTGACTACTACAAAAACATCCTCACTCGAAACTACTCTGCGTTGAGCGATGCGAACAGCGGGCACAAGAACTCACTTCTCAATATCATGATGGAACTCAAGAAAGTCAGCAATCATCCCTACATGTTCCCCGGCGCGGAGGAGCGTGTTTTGGCTGGTAGCACGAGGCGAGAGGATCAAATCAAGGGCCTCATTGCAAGCAGCGGAAAAATGATGTTGCTTGATCAACTCCTCTCCAAGATGAAAAAGGATGGCCATCGCGTCCTTATCTTCAGTCAGATGGTGAAAATGCTTGACATCTTGGGCGACTACATGAGCTTGCGCGGCTACAAGTTCCAGCGCTTGGATGGCACCATCGCAGCTGGGCCTCGTCGGATGGCCATCAATCATTTCAACGCTGATGACAGTGATGATTTCTGCTTCTTGCTCTCAACACGCGCTGGTGGTCTCGGCATTAACCTCATGACTGCCGACACCGTCATCATCTTCGATTCCGATTGGAATCCACAGGCTGATTTGCAGGCCATGGCTCGCGCTCATCGCATCGGACAGAAACGTCCTGTGAACATCTACCGCTTGGTCTCTAAAGAGACTGTGGAAGAGGAAGTGCTTGAGCGAGCCCGCAACAAGCTGCTCCTCGAATACTTGACGATCCAGGCAGGTGTAACGGACGACGGCAAGGCGGCCTTCAAGGAGGAACTGAACAAGAAGGGCTTGAAGATTGACGGGCCGTCTTCCTCCGAGGATATCCAAATGGTCCTGAAGATGCGGTCCTCCAAAATGTTCGAGCAGAGCGGTAATCAGGAGCGTCTGGAACAGCTAGACATCGACTCGATCCTGGAGAATGCTGAAGTGACCAAGACGAAGGTTGATGACAAGATCAATCTTAGCAGTGGCGGCATCGACTGGGATAGCTTCATGCAGGTTACTGACGTCAAGGTGGATGACATCAACCTTGATTGGGATCAAATTATTCCTGCCGACAAGCTTGCTGAGATCAAGGCCGAAGAGGAGAAGAAGCAGCACGAGGACTATGTGGCGAAGCTTGCCGAAGAAAATGCGCCCAGAAGAGCAACGATCAAGAACCGGAACAAGGAGACCGATCGTGCAGACCGTCTTAAGAAACGTCAGCGAGAACAGCAACAAGAAGAAGAAGAACAGAGAGCACTTAACAAGGACCCGAAGCGACCACTGAATGACAAAGAGCAGCGAAATCTGATCAAGGCATACTTTCGCTTCGGATCCATGGATGACCGCAGTGACGACATCATTCAGGAGGCAAAGCTCGGGGACAGAGATCCTGAATTTGTCAAGTCCGTCCTTGGCGATTTCATCAAAGCCGCTCAACAAGCTCTCGAGGAAAATTCGAACAAGCTGGCTGATGAAGAGAAGAAGATGGGCAAGGTTTTGACGAAGAAGGACAAAAAGGCAGTACTCATCGACTTTGGCGAACTGAAGAAGGTCAACGCTGAGACAGCTATTGAGCGGCCCAAGCAACTGCAGCTCCTTCGCAAGTCTATACAGGCAGCGTCTGACTGGAGATCTTTCCGCCTGCCGGACGCTACCAAAGCAGCGAACTACACATGTGCCTGGGGTGCGAAGGAGGATGGCATGCTTCTCGCTGGCATTGACCGTCATGGTTTCGGCGCATGGGTACAGATCAGGGATGACCCTGAACTTGACATGAAGGACAAGTTCTTCCTGGAGGAGCATCGTGTTGGTAAAAAGGAAGAGCGGAGCAAGGGCAACGACAAGATGAAGGCACCTGGAGCTGTGCATCTAGTCCGCCGCTCTGAGTACTTGCTCTCCGTCTTGGAAGCCAAGCATTCTGGCGCCTCGAGACAAGTTGATGGCCACCGAGTCAGCAAGAAGTCGGTCACGAACGGCCATCGTGGCAGTGGCACCGGGTCACCCGCTCCTGCAGTTGCGAAGAAGATCCGTGACCGAGAACATTCTCACGGAGAATCCTCCCGACCTCGCGCCAACACTGAGGACAAAGGCACCCCTCGCCCCGATTTCAAGCGGAAGCAGCCTTCACATGATGATATCCGCGGCACCAAGCATCGCCGAGTGGAAGATCCGCGTCGGAGCAGCAAGTATGGTGATGAGCGCGACCGAAGTGACCGACGCCGCTACCGAGAGGATGATGATCGCCGATACGAGAAGCCTCGTCATCGCGATGACCATTACCGAGAGCAAAACCGGGATCATCGCGACCATCGCCATGAAGACAGGCTTGGATACCGTGATCGAGAGCGAGAGCGAGATCGCGACAGAGAACGTGACCGTGACCGTGATCGTGATCGCGACCGTCGGGATTCACGCGACTATCGAGACCGGGACCGAGACCATGGACGTGATCGAGACCGGGACCGTGACAGGGAGCGAGACAGAGAGCGCGACCGCCCCCACGATGCTCGACCTCAAGATGACCGTAGGGTCAAGGCACTGCGACGACTTGACGAACTGCGGCGCATTGGTGACGACAAGGACCAACGTGACAAGAACAATGATGCGATGATCTGGTACTTGCTAAAACCTGTACGCGAGAACTTCGAACGGATTTTGTCCACAACCAAGGACAGTGTCAAGTCAAGTAAAGAAAGAGCGTCTATCTTTGGAGTTGAGCTTGTGGCCATCGGCACATTTATGGACGAAAGCCTCGCTGATAACGATGGACTCAAGAACAACTTCTGGTGAGTGCAAACAACCTCGGACCCGTCGACTTTGCTAACGAAATGTTCAGGGACTTTCTGGCTGCTCTCTGGCCTGTAGACGACACTAGCAAGAGTGTCACCGGCAAGCGATTGAGTGGCATGTACCGGGCATTGAATGCTCGTCACAAGCAAGGCGGTTCCAGTTCCACAGCTGCTAACGGATCTTCACATTCGTGAGCTGCTTTCTTCTAGCATCGTGCCAGCTTACGGCGGAGCGTGCGTGGCAATATGTCGGCGTTTGATTCATTTGCATCGTCTGGCGTTGAGGTAAACAACAAATAGGTCGGCCTCGTTTTTTTAAGACATGTCAGACCATCATACCCAGGGGATATCATGTCATACACAGGGTTAAGGTGTTTTGTGTCCCTCTTCTATTTGGTCAAGCCTGCTTCTATGGTGAACGCAGACGGCCGTTGACAGGTCTCCAAGGGGTCTGATTCTAATGTCAACTTGGAGGATCCCGATCATGATGTGGAAAAAATGATGGAGGGCTTGGCCGTCACGGGCATTGTGATGGTGCCTGTACGGTCGGAGCTTGTCGTGCGTCCCGTATCCTAGATGACTGGGACGCGGTCGTATACTAGATAAAGGGAATGTAGAACAATACTACAAGCGTCATTTGACTGAATGGGTCTCTCTTGCTCAAGGCTCGTAACATGGAGAGTGATGCGGGCCGGGTTGTACTGACCTGATCTCTGGTAATGCAATTGGTCAGCCAGGAGGCTGGGTGCCCAACGCAAAGGTAGGCCACCCGCAGCGTGCAGCTGGCCAGTCCCAGGTAACGCCTCAGCGGCTGATCTGTTGTTGCGATTTGCTCAAGGTGCAGAATCAATGCAGGCCATCGGGACAGTAGTGAATGACAGGATGAATGACAGGATGGATGAGGGGGAGGTAATGCCGCTTTCATATATCGAAGCTCCAGAGGATGGAAGCCCTCTTTCACACCCTCAGGTCCTTTCCACACTTCGATGACCGGACTGAGCAACCAGAAGCCTAGACATGTCTTTCGGTGTGCAGGTTCAGACAAGGATTGCCGAAGACATTGCGCTCTTGCATTCTCTTGGTGACCATCCGTCTCTGCCGGTATCGCCTGTCCCGTGTACGAGAGATATGCAACATGGCCACATCATGAGTCTCGACATCGAGCGGGAGCTCGCTTCAGATCTGGCATTTCTGTCAAGCATAAGGGATGATGTGGAGTGTATTACTGCCGTTGCGGTGCATGAGATTGCAGGGAATCGCCTTCGGATTCTTGTTGCTGCGAATGCAACGCAAAAAGGTCCCCCGAGCCCTTACTTGGCAGAAGTCAAGAGCTGCTTCGATGGCATCATCTCGTTGATGAAGACTGCTAACTCGAGTATGAAGCTGTGTCTTGAAGGCAAAGACTTACAGTGCTAATGAGATCGCAGATAGACGAGAGCAATGCGAGTCAGATATTCTCGACGCAATTGTACGAATGTGCAAGCAACGCATCCGCCAGAGAACTCGATTGGGCACTGCAAAGCCGCCACTCACGAAGCATCTGGCGGAAGCCATTGGGATTTTGACATCAAAGACACGGAATGGACCGCAAGAAGTCTTTCTTGCACAAGCTACTCGCCTGCTCTTAGATTTGAATAATCTGAGTTCTACTAAACACTATGCAGGTCGGGAGAATGAGGAGGTCACTGCTTCCACCCGGAGGCTCATCGCATCATGCGCCCATACGGAACAGGCTACTGATACAAAGACCTTTCTGATACGGGATGTAGCCAAGAACCTACCCAAGTTCAACCCGAAGGAGGCTTGGAGCATCTGGAATATGATTCGCAAGATTGGACGATACCAGACTTGCGCTGCACGTCTCGCAAGGCTCGCCAGATCTGACGCTCTCTTCCGACAAATCGACACAGTCTGCGTCTTTCTGGACGAGACATCCCTTCAGTGCACTGTTCAAACGACAAGAGCCACGGAAGATGAAGTCGGCACGCGGGTAGGCGCAGTCGGGGGGCTTAGCAAGCCCCAAGTCTCGAAGCTATTGGGGATATCTGCCGGCAGCACTAAGACCGGGCGGAGTTTCCGCGATAGCTTGAGCAAAGCACAAGGAACAAGTGCCAAGATCCATGCTGAGATCCAACTGGTGTGGTATATCAAGCAACAAGCGGTCAGGGATTGGCCCCGCGTGATCGAGTCGAACAAAATGGCTTGCTTCCTGTGCGGTGCCTTCATCGCTTGGACGGGTGACTTTGCTGTTCCGCGTTCCCATGGGAAGATCTATCCTGGTTGGCGTTTGCCTTCCATGAACCTGGACAAAGTGCACAAGAAATTCGCCAAGAATCTCGAGAATTATGTGGTGAATTGCTTGAAGGAGCCTGTGAACTCAAGTAAAGTGTTGCAGGGTCTGATTGCGGATTGCGAGAGCAGTGCCACGCTGCAGAGGGTCACTATTGAAAGTGTAATGACTACCATTTCGGGTATAGGAGATGAGTCGCAGGAAATTGAAGTCGAAGTCCAGACCGATGACGGCAGTGAAGAGACTGTCAGAGAGGATGGGATCACTACACCACGGGCAAGCCTACAGACTTACATTAGCACAGGACCGAGACAAGATGAGATTGAGACAGTTGAACCACTCAAAGCCGAGCAATATGTCGCTAAGTCGTTACCATTGGAAGTCATTTGGGAGACTCCAAGATCCGCTCCTTGGACATCTATCCGCCCAGGCGACACAATCTGTACTCGGCCGTGCCCGAGACTGCAAGTGCTGGTGGAACACGAGGACCGGCAATGTGCTGGCCAAAAAGAGCTATCAGTTCGCGTCCGTCGGTTATCTGCCATCGAGGCAGAAGATAGGTGTGCTAAGGAACGGATCCACGACATTGACAAAGATCTAGAGCTAGGAAAGGAGATTGCGTGTGGAAAGGGTTGCGATTCGGTGCTTATGCGGCTTGGTGCTGAGGTGTATATAGCTGAAGTAGAGACTCAGACACCTCAGAGATAACTCGACCCTAAGAACTGTGTTGCTTCACTTGAAATGCTCTCTCCTACTGGGAGAAGCTTGAGGAAGAATCTCTACGAATGCGACACGTGACGCTGCATGTGATGCGAAGTTGGTAGGGAAGGAGCATTGCTATTTAGACAAAAGCTGTATGGGATGTGAATGAGGAGGGAAAGGCCTAAGTCAGCTTACTTTAGGTGAAAACTCTCTGTCGTAATTAAGGAGCATACGACACGGGGCTTTGCTTTTTGCTGTTCAGGTTGCTATTCTCGGATCCATCGTTGATGGTACGTATCAACATGAGGCATAGGTAGCAGCTATGCCATCAATCAACGTGGATTTACCAGCAGCCCCTGACCACTGGCTACGAAAGTACTGTTGAAATAGCAATGTTCTAAAGAAGAAGCACGGCTCGTAGGAATAATAGGCAAGGATGCAGAGAAAGCCTTATGGTAACGCCCAAGCAAGGGTTTGCTCTCAAAACAAACCCCCATGTAGCACGGGTCCCTGCAGCATGACATGGCCGACATCAGCAAGAGGCATTTACACCTGTGCACACAGCCCTGCCATCCCGCATCATGCCTGTTGGTATCGACCCCCAAACCTGCGTGGGAGGCTTAGAGCCATGCACGCGGGATGCTGCAGGCCCAGGACCCAAGCAAGCCTGAGCACAATCGTTCGGAACGTCCCCCCTCAGTCGCGATATCTACATCCCAGTAAGGGTGACTTCTTTGCCTCTCATGATCAGCGACACAAACTGACTCATGTACCAGCAGTCAGCAGTGTCGCGACGTGGCAACTGACCACGTGAGGCAGTGCCGTTGGGGAAGCCAGAGCAAGCAGCCCAACACCAATCATCGATTTCCGCAAAAGCGATCATGGCAAATGAAATAAGAGAATAGCCATAATCGGCAAAGCAGCAAAACAACGCCCAACAAGCACCAGACCCCAGGGGCGGCAGCCCAAGCAGCGCGACGAGGCGTGCTAACTGATTAGGACCTGGAGCTCGACTCAGCCCGTGCCTCGCCATCGCCGAAGGGGGAACATAGCCACAAACCGGCCAGGTCACCACAGTGTGCGCCGTCACACGGGGACAGCAATCCTTTTTCGCTGTTTGAATTTTTAAGCAGAAATACATACATACGGGACGAGGTCGGTCTTACCTTAGAGGACTCTCTCATTTTCAGCTACAAAGTCACGAGAGACCAAGCCCAAGGGAGCATCACCAGCTCGACCCCCTTCGTAGGCGCTTGTAACCCACTACCGTTAGGCTGCCTCGGCCACTGAATCACCTATACCGACCTCATCATCCTTCTCACCAGGACCCGGACGACCTTCTCCCTCATATTTATCCCCCCCCCCCCCTTTCCCCCCAGGCTGCAGCCGTCTTTTCTGGGGCTTTTCTTAACAAGGACTGAGCGGCGCGTGGTCTGTCCCAACCGGACTGGTTCATCCCTCAGGTAGTCAGTCTTCTGCCTTCAGATCCGGTGCGCAGGGACCCTGCAAAACTGGCATTTGGCGGCTTCATCCCTCCTCGACTCGTGACTTGGGCACGCTGTCACATCTGGTCAGCAAAACCCCTTCTCTGCCCGATGACTCGAAGAAAACTCCCTCTTAAGAAGCTGACACTTTTCTCGCTCTCTACATATACAGTCCTTATCGCCTCAGCCTCTGCTTGCTTACGCTGTCCTTGGCCTTTGCGCTTTCTCCTCGCATCTCCACCATGGCTGCCCCTACGTACTCTCGTGAGCGAGATATCGCCGAGCTTGCCGTCCTGCGCGCCTGCGTGCTCACTAAGAAGGTCTTGTCTACAGTTGACGAGATCTCCAAGTCTGACCTGACGCCTGTCACTGTTGCCGACTTTGCTGCTCAGGCCTTGTTGATAAGTGCTTTGGAGGCGGCTTTCCCAAGGTATGGCGTGCTGGGTGAAGAGGATGCTACTGAGCTGCGTCATGACGCGAAGCTGCGTGAGAAGGTTTTTGGACTTGTCTCGTCCGTGAATGTGCCAAGTGTGCCAAATGGTGCCGGTCCCGTCGATCTCGCCTCCCCGTCATCGGAGCAAGAGATGATGGAAATGATTGACCGTGGAGGGAATGGCAAGGGCGGCCGCGAAGGCTTCTACTGGATCATGGATCCTGTTGACGGTACTAAGGCCTTCCTGGAGGGCAAGCAATACGCTGTCTCACTTGCCCTTATGAAGGATGGCAAGGAGGTCGTGGGCGTTATGGGCTGCCCCAACCTCAAGTTGCAAAACGGCCGCGTCAGTGAAGATACTGTCGATAAGGATGGCCTGGGTGTCATCATCACGGCAGTCAAAGGCCAAGGTGCAACAATACGTTATGTCAGTGCCAACGGCACTCTCTCTCCCCGCGAGGTTCTCAAGAGCCTGCCTCAGCCAAAGAGTATCAACAATCTCCACTTCGTTGGCTGCACTGCCAGCAAGGCTCTTCGTCATGACATTCCCGAGGCTCTTGCCCGAAAGCTCGGTACTCCTGATCCTGGCACGAATGTCTGGTCCTCCCATATGCGCTACGCATCCCTGATTCTCGGTGGTGGCGATCTACAGGTCCGCGTTCCTAGAAAGAACGTGGAACCAGTCTCCGTCCGCGTCTGGGATCACGCAGGCTCTCAACTGATCTTCACCGAGCTCGGAGGCAAAGTCACAGACCTTGACGGCAGAGAGATGGATTTCGGCGCCGGACGGAGTTTCTTCAACAATCGTGGCATGGTCGTCGCGAAAAGGGAGATTCACGGGGAAATCCTCGGCTTGGTTCGTGAGCTTTTGGGTGAACCTCAGCTCTAGCCAGATGGCATGTGCAGTGATCTGCACAGAAAAAATACGTTTTTCCTAGTTCTTGATTTGTCTTATTCTTCATAAACGGCGAAAGAGGCGCATAAAGAGGCGATGAACCATGATGACGACTGATGACGAATGCATGCGGTTGGCATAGTGACCCGGAGTTTCCTAGACAGGGGCAGGAATACAAAAAGACTTTAGCTGTTATGTTGGCTTGTGTAGCAAGTGACTTGTCATCCGAAGAGGCAACTGGGCAACAGCGTAAGAAGAGAACAAATGCGACTTTATATTCGGAAAAGACAGGCTTGGGCTCGCTCATATAGAAGTTTCTAGGTCATAAAGTTCATGATCTCATACTCTCATCAAACAGAACCAGGATCCTCTTCCAGTTTCTTAGTTCTAAACACCCCATTCACTGACGAGAACTTACTCAAACTCCATGTTGGACTCCTCTGCTGCATTTCCTCCTCCTTCTTCTCCTCACGATGATGATGGTGATGATAGTGGTGGTGAAACGGCGACATGTCTCTCGCACGGCTGCTGATTTCTGTCAATCGTCTCGCCATTGCTTTGGTATCGAGCTGCTTGAGGCGCTCGCGCTGCATGTTCTTCAAGGTTGTGGAGTTGTAGGCTGAGGTGCGGTACCGCCAGCCTAGGCGGTCCGAGATCTGGGCGTAGAGGAGGCTGAGGGGGACGGTGATGATCGTTCGGGTCCAGGTGCTGAAGGCGAGGGAGAGGGAGACGAAGATGACGGCGGCTGAAATTGCGACTGTATGAAAGAGGTTAGATGAGTGAAAGATGTGTGTTAGCTCTGGGGTCATGGCTTACACATCAGGGTGAGCTGTTTTTTGAGGGGCATGACGCCGTCGGAGCTCAGTTCGGGGGCGTTCATGCCGAAGACGCTGGCGAAGAACGATAAAGGCAGCTATTTCACGTGGTGTCAGCTTCAGTGTGTCTTTTTGCAAAAAGCATGTGAGAACGTACAAAGAAAATGGTGACAACTGTGAACACCACAATCGACCGTCCCTGCAGAACCGACTCATCCGCTCTTCGAATGGCAGCCTTTGCCTCTATGATGTTCGACTGCTGCTGCTTCATGTCCAGGAGCTCCCGCAGCTGCGACCTCGTCTTATTCTGCAACTTCTCCATACTCGCCAACTCCTCCCTCCTCTGCTCCATATCTGCAACCAGACTCGCCATCCTATCCATCGCTGCGTCCCGCAGCGCCTCCGCCGTTTCGGAAGTGCTCATAGCCGCCCGTGGCGAAAGCGGGCTTTCATCGCCCGCACCGCCATTGTTGCCATTGCCGCTGAAGAGGTCGTCTTTCCCGAACCAGTTGACTTTGGGAGAGGCGTTCCAGTGGATGGTTTTCAGGGCTTTGTGGCAGTCCTTGAGAACGGTGATTTGTTGGGTGAAGATCTCTTGCATGACCTGGAGTTCCTCGATGACGTTTTGGGCTTCGACGAGGATGTTCCATTCGACGCCGATGTTGAGGGATTTGCGAAGCAGTTGTTCGGCGGATTCAAGTGTATCGGAGCTGATGCGGCTGATGTCTCGGCCAAATGCTTCATAGGCATAGGTTTTCCTCTCGGCCTTGCAAAATTGTTAGCTGCCATCTTGCAGAAGTATGAGCAATGTGGTCGACTCACCGTGTTGGAAATGGCTGAGCTGAAGAGGTCCACGACGTCCGGTCGCTGGTCAAGCGGCTTTGTGCGGTCAAAGAAGACTTTGGAACATTCGTCCACGACCAAGCCGGCCAGATCGTATACACTACGGATCTCATCCACGTCCAAGGCCTTGAAGCGATCGCGAATGCCGCGGTGAACGGCAGACGGGTCTGGGTTATTGCGACCCCACCTACGTGGGAAGCAGGAAATGACCGTGTCTGGAAACGGATCAGCATTCGTAACACTTGAGGACATACAAGAAGACCTACTCTCATCGAGAATCCATAGCCACAGCTGGTCCACCATGACTAGTCTTGCTGTTGCATCTGGGTCCTCGTTCTGCGCTCTCGTTCCGCGACAAACTACTTGTTCTTTATCCCTCCCTGTTGTATCAGGCGCTGTCCAATAGTAGAATTGTTCCAACGTCCTTCGCATGTGCAGCGGCGAGTCATCGAATAGATGATCTTCAATCAGCCTTCCATCTGCAGCCTCATCGATAATTTGATACAGCTTCGCGACATGCCAGAAGTACTTCGCGAGGGGATGACGCGGGCGCCAGTAAGATGACCGTCTCTCCTCATTATCGTACCATGTCTGCGGGCGGAGGGGTTTCGCCTGCTGAAGACGAGCTACGTCCGCAATGCGAGCTCTGTATCGGAGGGTATTGGCGCGGCGGATGCGTTCCTGAACTTCTTTACGACGTTTGGCGATGTCGGCAAACTGAGCCATGCGGTAGAGGCGCTTCTCGACTTCCCAGTGCAAGAACGGCATCTAGCATCAGAAGGTCAGCATATCTCAAGAACCACGTGTCCTGGGAAACTTACAAACATGACAATGTCTTTACCAGTGACGGAACTGTGCCTGGTCTCGGCGCGTGACGGCCAAGGAGCCGAGGGAACAACGGAGCATCGTGCACCCATCTGCCGAGAATGGGGCGGCAGATTATGGCCGCCTCGCTGTTGACCTCTCCAGAGCTCGTTCCGCAAGAGTCGTTGGGCATTGGACTTGGTGTTGGTATCTGCCAATTTGCTGTCAAACTGGACCCCGTCTTCTCCATAATATCGCGACATGGCATCCTTTTCAAAGCGTCAGCACGAGAAAGCCCATGTCTTCTCGAGGCAGCATAGGACTGACCTCAACCCATTTCATGCTGTTGGCAGGAAGATGGAAGTACCGCAATTGCTTCTTGTTCGATGTTCGCTTCAGAGGCGTGTTCTCCTTGTTATACAGCAGCTGCTGGATGGAGATCTTCTGATGAGGGAACTTCCCATTGATCAGAGGGTGATCTGAGTCTACGCCTCCTTTTTCCTGGTCCCAGACAATGAGCCAGCCGTTGTATCCGTAATTGGGCTTCTTGGGATCATCTCCAGCCGGGCTGCTGTTCTCAGTGGTCACCTCGAGATCCCCCATGAATCCCTCTGGTAACACCGCATTCTGACGAGCATGGTACTCGTGCCGCAGCCAATGCTGAACCATGAGCAGGATCTGACGATTTCTTGACCTGGTGACTGTGTCGCCGTTCTTCTCGGTCTCTTTCTTCACAGCCTCCAGCTCCTCTTCCGCCCTCTTGGAGGCAATCTCCCGCCATTTGCTCCTCGCATCATCAAGTAAAGCAACTAAAGGCAGACGATCTGTGGTGGCGATACGGTAGTCCTTGAAATGCTCTCGAAACCATCGGATTCGACGGAGCTCCTTGCGCAGAAGCTCCCTCTCTGTGGGGTTCAGACGCTCGTAGAAAGCTTCCCGACGGCCGAACCTCTCTCTCATATAGCGTGCCCAGGCATCAGTGAGCGCACCGGGGTCCGGGTAGAGATCCTCGACATTGTACGCCGGAAGTCTTGGTGCTCGTTGCCCAGCATCTGGGGCTCCGTCTGCGGGCCGTTGGCGACGGTTGTCCATTCCGTTTTAAACTGTGGGTGACCACAGCGCTTCCCCCGCTTAATGACCTCAGCTGCTGACTCTCCTCACACCTCCATGATGACAACGTTGCTGCTCAGAGAATCAATGGGAAGCAATGCTCAAGAGCTGACAGATCACGAGTATGCCAGCGAGAAAGCCCAATGAGTATGCCAATGCAAGAATAAAACAACAAAGTTTGGCGGCAGAAAATGAGGAGGGAACCGAGGAGGCTGGTTCGGCTCCGCCGATCTATAGCTCTTCTGGTCCCCTGCTGCCACTCACCTAAATTGCTCCGAATCCCTGCAAACTCGCACAGGAAGGGGGAAAAAAAAGTGGCTTGCGAACATGCGCCGCTGCTGCCACTGGCTGCAGAACGTGCATGCGAACAGCAAAGCAATCGCCTGCAGTAGCCTGGTTGTGCATAATAAGCGGGCATCGCGGGTGCAGACCTGAGAGGCCGCCATCGCTGCGGCCATGGGCTTGTGGGCTTATGACACCTGATGTGGTGCATAGTGGCTCAATAAAGTCTGCACTTGCTGCAAGCTGTTGACGAGGTTACATCGCTCTATTGGAATATCATGATTCGCTCTTCAAGGATAACCCTTGCGATGCCATGATATTCGATAGTTCAACGATCATCATTCATCACCAAACGACTCCCTATCCTCCACCCAGGGCTATAGCCTTGCCAGTGACATATAGCCATAAGCAGCTCAAAAGAGCAGAGCTAAGTCGGTAATCATTCACAATATTGCCTCTTGATTCGCTCTGTCCTATCCCACGTTGATCATCGGGCTTACAATTGCTTCCATCATGCGCGCCTACTGAACTCGACCGTCCTCGAGCGCATTGTTCGTGGTGCTTGGCGCAGCTGCTTAAAACGTAGACAACAAAATGCGGGAGAATTGAAAGAACAATGTGGCATTTCAGTGCCTCTCTTTTCCTACATAAGGCTGCTTCTGCCTCCAATCTCCATACTGCCCTGCCCGTCCTTCATTTGGCCACTCCTCCCGACTACAAACTCATGATATATCCTCCGCAGGCGATTCTTCTCCTCTGAGCTGATACTGGCTCTGGTGTTGTCCAGCGCCTTGACCAAATGTGTCCACTCGACAACAACCTCTCTTTGTTCCGCTGCGCCAGTCTTTCCGTTCGAGTCTAACACGCCAGATCCCGGCTGGATACGTCTCGACTTTTTCCGTGCAAGCTTGATCTCTTCGAGCTTGGCGACAATGGCTGCATTCTCAACGTTAGCGGCCGCTTGGCTTCGGGGTGTCGCCTCTTGCACTGGAGCAACCTCTGAGCCATAACGGAACTGGAGGAAGCTGGGTGCGGCTTTGGACTTTGAGCCAGTAGTGCCATTAGTTCGCTGAGCATTGCCGCCTGGATTGCTGACGTCGAGAACATCGTGAATGGCCTCTAACTGAGCGTTGGACACGAGCGCCTGGATATCGGCGCCTGAGAATCCATCCGTGCGCCGCGCAACCTCCAGCAAGGCGTCATCAGACTCCACTAGTTCCTCAGAAAGCCGGACCTTATGCAACAGTGCCTTCAGAATGTCGTGACGGTCCTCTAAGGATGGCATGTCACAAAGCAGTGACTTGTCCAGTCGACCTGGTCGCAAAAGCGCGGGATCGATGAGATCTGGCCTGGAGGTGGCGGCGAGGACGTAAACCCCGGACAGCCCTTCTGCACCATCCATCTGCGTCAGAAGCTGGTTGACGACTCTGTCTGTGACACCAGTGGAGTCATGGCCACGCTTCGGAGCAATTGAGTCAAACTCGTCGAAGAACAGAACACAAGGCTTAGCTGCTTGAGCTCTGTCGAACAGGTCTCGAACACTCTTCTCAGACGCGCCAATATACTTGTTGAGTATCTCAGGACCCTTAACACTGATAAAATTCAGGCCACATTCTCCTGCCACGGCGCTCGCCAGTAGCGTTTTACCGCAGCCTGGGTAGCCATAGAGCAGCAATCCGGACCTAAGTCGCAGTGGACACTGCGCGAAGATGGGTGCGTATTTGGTAGGGTACTCAAGTGTTTCGAGCAGGACCCGCCGTGTCTCCTGCAAGCCGCCAATGGACTTGAACGTCGTAGTTGAGCTCTGCAGGGAGACATTCCGCAATGAGGCTGGTGTGAAGCCTTTGAGAGCCTGGTCAAAGTCCGCCTTGCTGAGCGGAATTGGACTGTCATCCTCCTCTGAGACGGCGCCCCCAATCGACCGGATGATAGCCTCATTCCTGGCCCTGGATACCAAGACAACCAAATCTCCGGGCATATATCCGTCTGTAGAACCAGCGAGATCCAGGAAGTCAAGGTCTGAGTCGAGCACGAAACCGGCAGATTTAGGTTGCTTTTGGTCGTTGCTCTGCTGCGTGGCGCCGTCCATCCAGTCGCCAGTCTCATCATAAGTTGCGCTGCCATCAGCGGTAGTTGGTCTACTACCCTCGCTGCCCGTGCTTCGAAGAGTTTCAGCTGGGATCGCATCCACATTTGCGATGGCTTCCATGACCCTTCGACGAGCCTCCTTATCAGGTGCCTTCAGCTCGATTATCTCGCGGACAACGTGACCACTAACGATTGCGCCGTTCAGAGAGTCCTTGCCTTCTGCGGTTGCCAGAAGAACAACACCAGTCTCTTGGGTGCAGTATTGTCTAACGATGGCGCAAAGAATCTCGCTGATCTGCTTGCTTCTTCCATTGTCGTTGCCGACCTGGAGCTCAGTCTCAACCGGACATAGACGATCAAGGTCATCTAGAACAACAACCGCTTTGCCGCCAAGTCGCGCTCCCCAGCTAGCTGACATGAATATGCGCGTTAGGGTTTCCTTGATAGTCGATATCCTTGTCTCATCATTGACAAGTTTTCGACACGGGAAGTAAATTGAATGGAACAAAGACTCCTGCCGTAATCTCTGTGCCAGTGACTTTGCTACAGACGACTTCCCAGAGCCCATAGCTCCGGTCAAGAGTACAGAAGACATGTGTGCCAACTGTCCGTGAAGCTGATCAAGAAGCTTGTCAATGCCGACAAGAAGACCATCATGTAATGGCTCGACATCAAGAGCATCACTATCCGTCATCCAAGAAGGGCGAGGAATGGCCTGCTGAAAGTCGATGGCCGTCTTAGAATCAAGGCTTGTCAGCCAATGGACAGCGTTCTTTGAGGCGTCTTGAGGCACAGAATCGGCACCAAACTCGAACCTGACGATGCCACCTTCCCACCCCTGAGGAGCGTCGAGGCTGTCATAGCGTCCGAGAACAATGCCGTCGGTTAAGGGGCCTTGGAGTAAACCCTGTCCCTTGGCTGAGTATATATTGCGGAATCTCTTCGCAGACTCTTCTTTTTCTGCTTTGCTCTCGCCGCCGAACTTGAGACCCTCCCCGACCTTGGCTCGCGAGGTGAACGGGAATACTTTGATTTGCCGAACGGCACCTGCCGAAAGCTGCGGTGGTGCGGGCTGCAGCTTCACAATGCCACCAACAAGCGCTGGGGCCCCGAGTGCGGAGCAAAGAGGCGTAGAAAGTGCCACAGTCTGACCATTCGGGGGATCGTCCCACGGCCTCAAGTGTGCGATGATTTTAGACGTGGGTGCTACCGTTGGAGCATTTGTACCATCCTCTGGCTGTGGCTTCTGAAGGCCGCCTGGCTTCATTACGTCGACGACCACATAATTGATGCCATTGAAGGAATTCGAGAGCAGAAGCTCGCGGTCAACCCAGACACTGAGATCACCAGCCACCTCGGGCTCGTCGAACCATTCCGAGCAAGCAGCCTGAGCGACACCACGCAGGAACAGAGTCGGTTTCCGTTCTTCTCTGGCACCCTTCCTCCGCACTGTGCTCGCTCCGCTCCGTTTTGATTTGGAAGTGCTTGCGACGCTACGATGATCTGAGCTCTGCGAGCTTCGCGGTCGGGTCTTGGGTGCGACAATCACCTCGGCGTTCGGGGAGAGCTTGGCGAAAGGGAGGTCAGAAGGCGGCGCTGGCTCCATAGATGTGATCTTGATTCTAGCAGTCGAGGTCGGGGAGAGATGAAGGGTCAGCGAGTGTAATGTTGAAGTGTCGGCAGACTTGAAGGCGGGGTTCGGTAGTGCTCGGATCTGGGATTGAAGGTTGATTTCGAGGAACGTCGCATGTAGTTCAATGATCTCCCAGTCCTCGGGTGTAAGAGGCTCGATATTGATCGTATGCGCCTCTGGAGGATCGACATGGATGGTGGCAGTCACCTTCTGACCATCACTAAGGTCCAGCGACTTGGCCAGTGTTGCATCAATCTCAACCGATTGGACTTCCTGGTCTCGCGAACCCCGAGAGCCGTTGAGACCGTCCCTTGTTACTGGGGCAGCAGCTCTTCTCTTGCTAGGCATTCCGGTCCATCCCACAAATATGGACTTGTGTTGCGATCCAGTGCTCGAACCTGAACCTTGATTGTGCGACGGGGGAGCTCGGTAGCTCAGTTCGACGACGACGTTTTGTGCAGGCTGTTTGCAAGTTGTCAGATGTACAGACTGTTATACATAAAGAGCTGTGACCAACTTACAGTATTGACATTGACCAACAAAGAGACCAGTGATGGCGGTAGATTGACAAGGCAGTTCTTGAGATGGACGAGGGCCAGTTCGGCTGGCGCCGAAGGCGCATTCCTCCTTGGGGCCATGATCAGTGCCGCTGGTGTCTAGCACGCAAGGAACGAAATCACAACAAGCGAAGCAAAGCAGCCATTGAAGACACGAAGAGCTTGAGATGATCAAAGTGGGATGATGTGAGATGTCGCAGAGCTACCGTCTCCGGCGCACTACCTTGGAGCCGAGGTAGCCCGCACGTGTCGCCGGGCCCCCAAGCCGGTCGGCAGAGGGTCCAGAGGTGAAAGCCACACTGGGGCGGGAATATGCAAGTTTAATGGATTTGTGGCGGTGCAAACGCGAGAACGCGAAAAGACGCGTCGTGGGCACATTTCGCGAAGGAGGCGCTCCCATGCCAACCATCAACCCCTGCTCTCATGCACCAATGCCAACCAGCCCCACGATTTTGATCACCATCCATCCTATCTAACGTTGCGACTGGCGCATCGCTACGTCTCTCTCCTCCATCCCACTTCAACATCCACCATTGCGCCAGATCGAGAAGACGCCTAGATCACGATATTCACCATGGCGCTTCGCGAGCTCAAGCCGCTTCATGACTATGAGGCACAGCAAAGTCCGTCACCAGAAAGAGTCGAACGAAGGGCGAACTTGGGCGCTAACGAGACATTGCAGGTGCTTTCGAGACCTTTCTGAAGGACTTCAAGACGTCGCCCGAGCAGACAATCACGACTGCTATGGGCAACATCACAATTGACGAGGATGACTTGAGCGACGACGATTATGATTTCATGGACGATGAGAACGAGCAGGCGCGCGAGGAGCGCAGGAAAGGGAAGGAGGCTCGACGGACACCACAACCCAAATACAAGCTCAAGCTGCAGCAATTGGCCGACCGCACAATCGACGAGATGACGGTTGATCTGGATGATCTTGCGGCCGTAAGCATTTCCTGTTTGATGCGACGAGGCACTTGCTAACTAGGATTCTAGTGGGAAAGGATAGACAATGCGGAGCACAAGCTCGTTGAGTCTATTGAAACGAACACCAAACACTACGTTGAGATCTTGTCTCGCGCTGTGGACAAGGTTCTGCCCACGCCGAGCACCGACGTCACGTATGTCACCCCGAGACCTACGTAACAAGATTGAGCTAACCTACTCGCAGCTTCAAGGACGATGTACTCGACGTACTGATGGCCAGGCGACAAGCTCGCAACCGGGAGATGGAAGAAGTTGCCGAGAGGGATGCCACCGTCGACGCAGAGAAGTTCCCTGCCGAGCTCACAAGGAGGTACACGCTCGTCTTCAAGCCACGGACACTCATCAAGGGCGAGCCGGCCAAGGCTCTCGCAGTCCGTGAGGTCCGCGGCGAGCACCTTGGCAAGCTCATCACCATGCGCGCCATCGCTACCCGTGTCTCGGACGTCAAGCCTATTGTCCAAGTCAGCGCCTACACTTGCGACCGTTGCGGTTGCGAAATCTTCCAGCCCATCACCGACAAGCAATTTGGACCTCTCAGCATGTGCCCGTCTGCGGACTGCAAGAACAACCAGACCAAGGGTCAGCTCAACCCCTCTTCGCGAGCTTCCAAGTTCCTGCCCTTCCAGGAGGTCAAGGTCCAGGAAATGGCCGAGCAGGTCCCCATTGGCCAGATCCCTCGTTCCCTGACGGTTCACTGTTTTGGTAGCCTCGTTCGCCAGGTCAACCCTGGCGATGTCGTTGACATCTCGGGTATCTTCCTGCCCACGCCTTATACCGGCTTCAAGGCCATGAAAGCCGGACTCCTCACAGACACATACCTCGAGGCGCACCACATTCTTCAGCACAAGAAGGCATACAGTGAGATGATCGTCGATTACTCCCTTGTCCGCCGTATCGAGAAGTACCGCCAGTCCGGCCAAGTCTATGAACTCCTCGCAAAGTCGATTGCCCCCGAAATCTACGGTCATCTCGACGTAAAGAAGGCGCTTCTTCTCCTCCTCATTGGTGGTGTTACAAAGGAGGTTGGTGACGGCATGAAGATTCGTGGTGATATCAACATCTGCCTCATGGGTGACCCTGGTGTTGCCAAGTCGCAGCTTCTCAAGTACATCTCCAAGGTGGCTCCCCGTGGTGTCTACACCTCTGGTCGTGGAAGCAGTGGAGTCGGTCTTACCGCCGCCGTGATGCGTGATCCCGTCACCGACGAGATGGTCCTCGAGGGTGGCGCCCTTGTGCTCGCTGACAACGGCATCTGCGCCATCGATGAATTCGACAAGATGGACGACAACGATCGCACGGCAATTCACGAAGTCATGGAGCAGCAGACCATCTCCATCTCCAAGGCTGGTATTTCCACCACCTTGAACGCCCGAACCTCCATCCTCGCCGCCGCTAACCCTATCTACGGCCGCTACAACCCTCGCATCTCTCCCGTTGAGAACATTAACCTCCCGGCTGCCCTCCTTTCTCGTTTCGATATCCTCTTCCTCCTGCTTGACACCCCGAATCGCGAGTCTGATGAGCAGCTTGCGAAGCACGTTGCTTATGTACACATGCACAACCGTCACCCGGACATCGGCACTGACAACGTCGTCTTCAGCCCCCACGAGGTTCGCTCATACGTTGCCCAGGCGCGGACATACCGTCCCACCGTTCCTGAGACCGTGTCCGAGTACATGATCAAGACCTACGTCCGTCTTCGTGACCAGCAGCAGCGTGCCGAGAAGAAGGGCAATTCCTTCACTCACACCACCCCTCGTACCCTCCTCGGCGTGGTCCGTCTCGCTCAGGCTCTCGCCCGTCTCCGCTTCAGCAATGAGGTCACCCGCGATGATGTCGATGAAGCACTCAGACTTGTCGAGGCCAGCAAAGAGAGCTTGAACGCTGAGGTTGGCGCCGGCCGTCGTGTTCTCAACGCTAGCAGCAGGATTTACAACCTCGTCAAAGCTCTTGCCGACACCGGTGCGTGCCGTGCTGATGATGCCGACGATGATGAGGCACTCGGTGTGGAGCTGAGCATGAGGAAGGTGAAGGAGAGAGTTATCGCCAAGGGCTTCACTGAGGACCAATGGCTCAACGCTCTCGAGGAGTACACAACTCTTGACGTATGTTCCCCTTCCTTCCCCATACAAATACCTCAATATGTATACTGACATGATATTTTATAGGTCTGGCAAACAACAGGCAGTGGCGCAAGACTTGTCTTCGTTACAGCTGGTGAGGATGACAGGGATGATGAGGACTTGATGGACTTTTAAGCAGGGATTGGCAACAATGTGAGGGAAGTTCCTGGTTTGTTTTTGTCGGCGTTGTGGGATATGAAGGGTAGAAAGCGCAGTTGATGCGCCATGTTAGATGTTCTTGACGTTATAACTGTTTTGAATGAACTCGATATCACCGTCCACTCAACTTGGCATATCAGTAAGACGTCCGACAGTGAAACCTCCAGGCATTGTGTATAGATGAATGCTTGTCTTTGATGTTTTTACATGCAGTACATATGATTACACTTTAAATCTAGGCTGATCCCAAAATCTTCGGATCTTTGCCCCGTTCTTACATCCTCATGGTCATCAACGACACTCTCTCCATCTCACCCACAATCCCATGTCCACTCAGCGCCCACTTCTCTGCCACAGTCCTCGAATCAAGCACCTGTCTCAACATCCCACTCGCACCCCAATACTCCATCAACGACCTTGCCTCATCCTTCGACACACCCTCAACCCTCTGAACAAAGCAGTTCTTCAAAGAGTCGTACACACGGTTATCGTATCCCTTCTGGTAAGGATCCGGCTTGGGGATCTCCTTGCCAGCCTGGCCAGCCTCGAGCTGGGAAAGGACAAGCTCCTGGGAGACGTGGCGGGTGAAGTTGCTGGCGGTGGTGGCGGCGATGACGGCGCCGCCGTTGGGGAGCTTGGTTTTGCCGGAGAGGGCGTCAACGAACATGCCGACGATGGTGATGTCGTGGGCGTGGACGGGGTTGAATGACGGGTCACGGTACTCGGAGATCTTGTTGATGTGGGAAAGACCGTCGAGGGTGAGGAGAACGGGTGGGCGGCCGGGCAGGGTGAGCTCAGTCCAGACAGCCTTGAGAGTTGGCCATGCGGCATCGCTTTCCTTGGCGCTTTGGAGAAGCTCGACGATAGGAGCGCCAGCCTTGAGTTGCGCAAAATTGGGCCAATTCTTCTGGAGCTTCATGTCCTGCAGTACTTGGCGGTTCGCGTTGAGGATGTTCTGGAGCAGTCTTTGGGTGTAGATCGGCTGGGCCACCTGAACGGGGTCTGTGCCGGGAATCGGAGCGAATTCCGTGTTGCCGTTTGTGAGATCTTGGCCTGTGAGAGTTCCAAAGTTAGTGAGAAATGTCATCAACATTTGCAAATTGAGAACCAACCTTCAGGGATGTGGATTGCAACCCAGCCATTGAGCAGAGCATGCGACTGAGCCTGCAACAAAGCCGTGCTCTTGCCGGACAGCTTACTTCCCGTCAAAACACACTTCATAGCCTCCTTCTTCGCATTGACCGCGGCCTCCATCCCCTGTATCAACTTGACCGTCTCCTCCCTCACCAGGAAATGCGGCTGTCGAAACAGTCCCCAGTTCTGCGTCGCCTTAAACGACTCCAACGCCCTCAACTGCTCGACCAACGCATCCGGCAAGCCCACAACACTTCCCTTCGCCTCTTCCACCACCATCGTCTTCGGACCCAGCGTCTCTAGTCCTGAGACGGGAAGGGCACTGTTGTTGCTGAGCTGGACTCTCTTACGGAAGGCTTTGCGCTCGCCTGGTGCAGGCTTCCTGACAGGGGCGGCAAGGGCACCGCCTCCTTTCTTCTTGAAGCTCTTCTTCATGGCACCAGGGAGGCTTCGACGGTCACCGATTGCGGCGAGGGAATGTGCTGTCGTGGAGAAGGAGGCGGCGGTGGTGCGAGCGAAGAGTCGCGTGGCTGCGGCTGCTGGGGATGCAGCAGGCCTTGCGGCGAGGCATCGCAACGTGTTCGCAGATGCCATGGCTGCGACAAGCACCTAGACCACTACTGATAAGTTCGGTCGAGGTTCAATGCCGCCGATTGTCCCGCGAATTGACGTCGGTTTGGTGGTGTTGGTTTGGTCTCCTGGCTGGGACTGGGCTTTTTTGGAGACTGAAGCTATTCTCGATGGTCCCTGCTTCGCTCAGTACGGTAACTCGGCTTAGCCCCGGAAAAACTCGCCCAACCGCACCCTGAACCGTCTACTCACACCTTTTTACAGGACCCGCGACTCTCCGCTATCGATTAAAAAAGTTCAGAACCCATCCTAGACTTTTTGCGATCCGCAGCAACCACCCAGCTTTCAATTACAGCAAACCACCAGGCTCACCATACACAGGACCCCACGAGCAAGCAAAGTCGAATACTCCACGACCCTCTGCGAGCCAATATCGCAATGGCTCTCCCATCAGCAAAGCCAAAGCTGCCCGTCGCAGTCGAGAAGCCCACGCCCTACAGCTTCGACCTCGGCCACCTTCTCGTCTCAGACCCCAACCCCCTCACCCTCGACCCCTCCAACAAAGAGCAATCCCTCGCCGAAGTCGCTCGTGACGGCGCCCAATCTCTCATCAACCAGCTCCTCACCACCTGCCCCATCACCTCCACCCCAGATGGTGTCCTCCTCACACTCCCCGCGCCAGCCACCCGCCTCCCACGCGAGAAGCCCGTTCCTCAGCCCAAGCCGCAGACCAAATGGGAGCGCTTCGCGGAGAAGAAGGGAATCAAGCCCAAGACGAGAGAGCAGAGGCAGAACTTGGTGTATGATGAGGATAGCGGAGAGTGGAAGAGGAAGTGGGGTTATAAGGGTATGAACAAGAAGGGTGAGGATGATTGGCTTGTCGAGGTCGATGTCAACAAGGAGAAGGCATTGAAGGAGGGTGCGAGTGTGAGGGGTGAGGGTAGGAGGGAGAGGAAGGAGAAGTTGAGGAGGAACGAGAGGAAGATGCGGAAGAATGAGAGGGAAGGCCGGAAGTGAGGGGGCCAGCAGGATTTGTGAAAGAAGATTGACATTCTTCCATGGCAGCCTATATGGATTGAGGCATGGGTTCACGGCGTCTTCGGCGTTCAGGAAGAAAGAAAAAAGACTATCTTATAAGACCTGATTCATGTTGCAGAATCTCACACACACTAGAGGAGAACGCTTTCCTCTTCTGCAGGTACATCTTGCTTACGCTGTTGAATGAAAAAGGGGATTGCAGAATAAAGTGATATGAAGTCCTGCCCTATCGCCTCTTGCTCCAGATTTGAACTTCTTTTAGTCCACTGTCCTATGCTTAACTTGCTTGAAACTTTCACCGCTCAGATCATATGCTCCGCTTCCTATCATACAAGCTCCTTATTCCGCCCCTCCTTCTCTGAATCCTACTTCCTGATTCCTATGCCTCATTCTTTCTTTCTGGTCACAGATCTCAAAACCTGAACACAAATAGGAAATCAAATGAGCCTCCCCCCGCCCCCCCAAGATGAGTTTCGCGTGATGAGTCCTCGCCCAAAATCTCTGACTTCGCATCCTTCGTACCTCATTCATGTTGCCTTGCCCCCACTCCCTTCTCTCTGCCACTGCTGGACGTGATGCTGGGAATGGAAAAGAGAAAACAGCGTGGAAGCCAAAGACGAAAGCATGCGCGGCGGACGGCCAAATAAGAGAGAAGTATATATGATATCGTAGCAGAACAACATGGGTATACCAAGCAGTATATGTACGAAAAGTCCGCTCACTTCAAACAAGCCCAATCTGGAATACCGGTCACGAGGAATCTCAGTACTAGCTGAGGTGTGTCCTTGCAACCCGTATGTTCCCGACAAGGAAGGTGAAGTGTGCAGAGTGAAACAAGCGCAGTACCGAATGGGTCGTATCTGGCATAAATAGTCGTGAATGTCGGCAGAACGTGAAAAGGGGGCCTGCGAACGCGAACAAAAGCGCCACAAAACTCCGATATCTTTGTCGCAAGGGGTATTTCGCTTGCCAAAAACGATTTCGCTGAGAATCATGATGATGAGTTGTAGGGGTTTTGTTATATTTTGTTTCCAATGGTGTAAGATGTTGTATCGGAGCAACATCCGGCAGCCTAGAAGCCAATGGGTGACAGTGGCTTGATAGGTGACAGTGGCCGAAGGTCCCCAGTGGCCCTGATATTGTCGCGATGGTCCCGATGGGAATTGAGGTCTCGCTGTTCGCTCCCAATGGTGATGTTCGTTGAGATCGAGGACTCGTTCGAGATCATGCTGTCCTTGGATGTTGACAGAGGTAGTGGCTTCTTCTTAGGTGGCTTCTGAGGAATATCCGCCGCGCTCTGGTAGGATTGCTTGCTGCTGGCGGAGGACGACAATTGACGGTCACGATAGGGTTCTAGTCTCTCCCTTGACTCGTGAAACTCGTCCTCTTGTTCCACCTCAGGAACCCGGCTGCTGGTAGTGGGAGCCTTGTCCTCAATCACAGCATTGCTTGGTCCAGTCGGTTCCGCAAGTCCGCGAGGTGGAGGTTGGTCGAAGAGCCTGTACTCTTCCTCGATATACTGTGACTCGTTGAGACATCCCTTCCAACAATCTCGCCAGTCGCAAACCAGAAACTTGAAGCAGAAAGCATCAATTTTCATGCACGGCTGGAAACAGATGCAGAGGTTGCGGAAATCCATCTTGTTCTTATCAGAGTGAGCAAGAAGGAGGCTCAGGTGGCAGGTGATGGCGAAGAGTAGATAGTAGTTGAATGGCGAAAGGTTGGAGAGTTCGTCGATCAACATCTGGGGCACACCCTCGGAACCTGCACATTCGCGGGAAATGCGCTCTTGCGCGGCTTTCGGGAAGAGTTCATCGGGCAGTTCGCGAAGCCATGCTTTGAGCATCGAGCCGATGATGTTGATGTCGTATAGATCCTCGGCCTCGAAGAGGTTCACATCGTAATCTGGGTCGCATCAATAAGGTGTCCTTCCTTGGTCAAGTTCAGAGTAGATCTTACGCTCGTCAAATTTCCTCTGCCATCGCTTGATCTGCGGTCCACTACCGGGGACACGGTACAGACCTTCGACCTCGCAGCCCTTATAATTCAGGTAGTCGATCGCCCTCCAGGGGAAAGCAGGCATCCAGAATTCTGTCTTGTCTCTCGAAGTCTCCAGGCGCTTCGATATTCTCGTCTTGCGTGTCTGCTCAACCAGCGGCAAGTTGATAACCTTCAGCTCATAGTGTTCGTCGTCAATCACAGGTTCGGCATGGTGAGCTGGCGCAGAGCGAGAGTTCTTCCCAAACAGACCCTTGCTAATCATGTCGGCGGCCTTTGTGGAAGAGCTTCGCAGACCGCTGAAAAAATTGGATCCTCCATTCTCGCGCATCGCGGACGGTGGCGCACGATGCTCTCTTTCACGATGATGGTGCTCACGCGTGCCAGTGCTGGTTGCGTCGCGGCTCGGAGCCCTATCTTCCGAGCGGTTCCTCGCCGTTGAGTTCATCATATCCCTAAAAGATCGATCTTGACCACTTGGCGGGGCAGTGCGCGGTGCGTTGCCGTTGCGCTGTAGATGATCGTTCGAGTTCATGTTCGTTGGCATGGGAGGTGCAGCTTGTCGTGACGGGCTGTTATTTTGGTTGTCGCGAATAGACTTGGTGCGGGTGAGAAGGCCGAAAGGCTTGGGCTTGGATTTCCTCGCTGATGACGGGGCAGATTGGGCTTCGCGGTCGCCGTTTGTAGAGACAGACAATTCGGAAGTGGAAGGATATGAAGGTACTGGTTGCACAGAGTAGTCACCCTGCGTTGCGTCGGCTAGACATGCGGTCTTTGGTCAGCCTATTGCAGTTCGAAGAGAGGTGATCACACAATGAATCAGAGCAGGAATCATAACGGCAATCGCCTGCAGAAATTCGTGCCATACGAATAAAAGTACAGAGTGCCAGAGACAGGTCATGCCAGACCATGCCTACAGTGTGCAAGGGTTTGGGGGGGGGGAGAAAACACGATGCAAGAACATACCTGCGCGTGACGAAGCCTCTGATCCGTCTTTGCCTCGCGAGATGCTGCGATTGCGACGATCACTGACCGAGCTAGAAGCCGACCCCTGGAGGCTGTTGTTCGCCTTTGATGACTTTGCAAAATGGAAGAAGCCGGCGCGAGAGAACTTCTTGGAGTGCTCGGTCTGAGCCTTTTGCAATCTTGAGCCGCCCTCGGGAGGGGGCTGTCGTGAGCCGGTGGCCGGTGCACTCAGCGGACCAGCGTCAACTGCCGAAGTAATCGAAGGATATGAAGGGTCGGGGCGGTGATCAGGCAACGGCGGTGTGTGTGAGTCAGAGTGCAAGGTGTGAGATCGCTCGTCAGAGGCGGCTCGGCTGGTCTGTGGGCGACGGGTGCTGAAGCGACTGGTGAAAGGTGAGACGCGGGGTGAGGATCCAGGAGAGCGCGAGTCGATTGGCGAGGCACCGGCAGTGGAGGAAGCAGCAGTGGCAGTGGTGGAGGAATTGAGGAGGTCGTTGCTAGGAGAAGGGAGGTGGTGACGGTGCTGAGAGGAGGAGGCAGAGTTGAGGTTACTACTGAGGTTGGTGTCGGCGGTGTTTAAGGTGGCGGCGGCAGCGGCAGCGGTGGTGGTGGTGGTGAGGGTAGTGGCTGCAGTGGGATCCGACAGCCTCAGCGGCTGCGGAGCTCCTCTGCGTCCCATCGCTGTCCCGTACGCCCCTTGCTGCTAAATTGCCGTGAGCGACTGGCCTCTTTGTTTCCCGATGTTTCTGCTGAAGAATAGTCCGTGTGCACGGGGTAGAAGGGTGAAAAAGAGTGTGTGTGATAATGTGTGTCTGGGATTCCGCTGCAGGGCGAAAGGAGGAGAGAGAAGCTGGGCGACAGGTTCAGTAGGGACCAGAGGAGGATTGCAGGCAAGCGCCTGGTGATCCTGGAACCGTAGAATGTAACAGACACACAAAATGTAGAGAGAGTCCCGTTTGGATACAGTAGTGTAGTGGCCCCTCCCCCTTTGTTTGTGTGTGCCAGGAACTAGCAGCTCGCTCAGTGACTGACGAGAAAGATGGAAAGCGTGAGGCGTTGACGGTCGACTATGCTAGAGGCAATCAAGTAATCAATAGTGGCAGCTGTAGTGGCTGTCGGTGCTGGAGTACGGGATGTGTTTCGAAGGTGGATTGTGCCGTGCAGTGGCGTTTCGCCTGAAGCTTCGTAGGCGCGTGCAATGTCGGAGATCCAGGGGAACGGAGGACGGAGGACGGGTAAAAAGGGGTCCCTGGGGTTGTAGTGAGGTTCGGGACGCTGTTGGACTGGCGGTCGACAGCGATGAGGCTAAATGTAACCGGCGAGATGAGGGCGAGTCGAGCCAGAGCCAGAGTCCGTGTAGGACGGCTAGATATGGTATGTTTGACGAGAGAGACCAGGGCCGAGACGATGAGAGAGGGGCGACGAGGCAAGTGAAGAATGGAGACTTGGCTGGGAATGGAATTGAGATTGAGATTGGCAATGGAGACGATGGATGCCAGCAGCAGCAGCACCAGCAGGCAGGAGGACCAGCGAAGGGATGTGTGGGTGTGAGATGGGGCAGATGGATAGCATGGGATGAGAGGAGAGGAGCAGCAGGGATCCAGGAATAGCTTCTAACGAGGTCGATGAGAGTCGCCCCAAAAAAAAATTCATGGGCAAGAGTATGAAAGAGAAGGGGTCAGGGTCAGGCAGGGCAATGCGAGGCAAGGCAAGGCAAGGCAAGGCAAGACACGGTGCGGCAGTGAGGACAAGGGAGGAGGGAGAGCGCGCGAGGACACACAACACATCATCAAACAAAAGCTGGATGGAAGGCTTCACTAACTACCTATGATAGTCCGGTCTGGTCTGGTCTGGTCTGGTCTGTGCACGATGCAAGGCAACACGCATACACATACCACGTACGCGCGCATAAAGACGGATACACGGACAGACATCAACTGCAGGAAGAGGCCATACCATCAGGCATTGCGAATGATCACCGCAGGTACAGCCACTGGCTCGTATACTAATAAAGATGCAGTAATAGACGTCGATTCAGTGTATAGCCTCAGCCAGGCCAACAACCCACAGCAGCAAGCATGCATGCCCTCTCTCTGCCTCTATACACAGCTCACCCCCTTCTTTTTCCTGCTCTCCCATCCCAGTCCCATCCCATCCAAAATCTGAAACGCGCTGTCGCATCCGCCATTTGTCCACCCTTCAACCCCAAATGGGTCCCCTTGCAGGCCCTGGCTCTCTCTCTCAGTCAGTCTCCCAACCCAAGCTTTCTTCGCCCTTCGACCCTGGCCTGGGTCTCGTGCAGTAGCCTCTTCCTTGGCCTGACCGCCAACAGCCCAATCACAGCCCCGTCTCTGCCCTTTTGCCCATTTTTTGCGATGGATCTAGAGAAACTGACTTGCGTTGTTGAGACGGGTCTAGCGGCATCCTCGCCTTAGCCATACGACATCCAGACACACAGACGCTAGATGTCCTCGTGAACCGTTTCCAGGCACAGGCACTCGGCAGTCATCTAAGACAAGCAAGCAATTCACCGATTAGTGTCGCGTTAGTGACCAGAAGAGCACACAGGAGAGCGAACATAATCATAATAGCGACCACAACACTTTGCGAGAATCATGATAGTAGTCACAGGAGCGGTTCAGCTTCACCCAGAGACATCTCGTCCAGCTGCCATGGAGAACATGATCCATTCATTATTCGAGCACTGAATCCAGATACCATCAGTTCTCTCAGCGTTGTCACCCATGCACAACTTATCAGCCTCCCGAACGGTCGCCGTCCTGTCCTCTCTCAGCTCATGCACGTCCATCCATCACCCGCGCAAGCCGCCGTCATCATCCCACACCGCCCACTGCTCATCATCTTCGCTTGCGTCACTGACGCACTCACGATGCAACCTCGCTCCCCAATCCCAGGGTCCATAATGACATGATGTCCTCGTCCTCCTCCTGTAGCCTCCGCGTGACTTGATTCGCCTCTCCCACACACACACACAATCGACATTAGTCGTTTGCTGCTCAACAAAAATTCTCCGATGAGAATTCCGCAGTTTCTGATGCAGAGAGAAAAGGCTATCTCTTTCAGCTTCGACTGTGCGACGTCGGATGCGGTGACAGGATGACAATGCGACACAAGAATCTACGGCTTGCCTGATCCCGCTCCGGATTGGCATGGGTTTCGGACAATTAAATGGACAGTCACCCGGATCTTGTGTCAGTGCTTTTGTCTTGCCCTGGTCTCTTTCCATGCTGTCTACCTTATGTGGCTTATTATAGGCTCAGGTCGCACGCCGGGTAGCTTAGAGCATCATGGGTAGCGTCAACTACCTGACAACACTTTTGAGTAGCCGTGTCCGGACACAACTCACCATTTTTCCGCACTGACTGTTTGTACGCATGTTGCTAATAAAATCTGTTGATTCTTCCCATTGAGGAGAAATGAACAGGGAGCGTGCCTCTGGTCTGTATCTCATCTTCAACCCGCAGATTGATTTGAGACTGGCATATTCACCCGTGATAACGCCTTCCAAGATTTGTGTGGGTAATGAGTAGCGGAGTCCAGCCCAGCTAAAGTTCGGCAACTCTTACATTGTCGACTGAATGAGACGAAAGTCTGTTTATGCGGTGGTCTATAAATCTCCCATAGCCGAACTTTGAGAGAGCGCTGCCATTTGACTTCTAGTCTAGCCACGGGAGGTCCGTATAAAGGGGTCCGTACGAGCACAGCACCGTGACCGTGATCTCTAGACTCGTCATCTTAACGCCATTGATCTATATTGACGTCCAAATGCTGCTAACTCGCCGGATGACACGGCTCATTGGGTTCTTCCGGCGCCTGCATCGGCGGTTACCCTGGCCACTTCCTCGTCTCCTAAAGCTGCCACCGGAGCTGATCCTCAGCATTGCTGCGTATCCAGCCAGTAGATACCGCGTGCTTATCACTCTCGTGCAGAAGACTTCGAGGATTCTTCCACGCGTTGAATCTCTTGCTTCTTCGATCACTACCACTTGACGAGCACTGCCGTCTCTTCATTCGACTGGCACACGATCTCAAATCCCCATATGAATTAACATATGGATACTGCTACGACTACTACCGGCACATCACCCCACACGATCATACATAATATGCCGGCAAGAGCTCAGAGTGTTTGTCCCAGTAATTATCATCACGACATTGGTGATGAGCTGATACATGACAGGACTCCTGGTTTTCTTTGAGGTTGTCTGGGTGAAATCTAAACAAAAAGCTTATCATCTTGTGGATGCGTCATCTTCACCCCTCGACACGGTCCAACAAGACCATGTTCCATTCTGGATTGCCCTCAGAAGCTCTCTTTCTCAACTACTGCATTCGAGATGTCTTACGGAGTATTTTAAAGATGCTGACAAGACGACGCATGTTTCCCTTAGCCCTCGATACTGTGATTTGCAGAAAGTTCATGTTAAGTCATTATGTGACTTCAGGCTTCGTCGTTCACGCCAATCATATCCGAAAGTCAGTTGTGTTAGGCCCGAGTATGTTCACCGTACACACGTATAAGATGAATGCAGCATACTGCCTACCACGCTCTTCTTCGCAGGCGATCTTTCATACGACCTAGCGCAGTTTTACAGACGTGAAGTGCATCAAAATGGATAGACTGTTCCGCATAATCAAGCGGTTCTGCACTCGACCTGAATCTCCCCCCGCTCCCCGGGCTTCTTTACACGGGTTGCCAGCCGAGTTGATTGTCATGATAAGCGGACATCTCCAAAACAGGATGAAGCAGCTTTATGTCTTTCTTCAAGGCGACTTCACGGCGTGATTCTAGAGTCTCAGCCAAGATTGTTGCAGTCTCTGACGAAAAGGGAGCATTGCATTTTTTACTTTCGTCTGGCACAAGATCTTGGTCATCCATACATGTTTTGTATCGACTGCGGCAATATTCATGGCTCAGACTGGCAGCGTCTTGGTTGCTCATTTGAATCGAAAGTGTATGTCAAGAGATGTCGTGCACGCTTCTCAGTGGGACGCAAGTTTGCTGACGTTGGGGCAGTGGGCGCATCTACATGGGAATTGCACCATGGTGAACCTCATTGCCTGTTGGGTATCCGAAACACCCCACCATGCTGATCACGGGAAAGAAAGACTGGAATCACGAAACAAGTGAATTCATTGAATTGCCTGATGCGGCTCCTTTGGGGACTTCATCGTGGGAATGGGGTCCGTAGACTTACACCTGAGGAGTAATTGGTCCTCGAAGATGGGCTTTTGGGCATCGGCTACGCACTGGCGACGCTACCAATGGATTGAGAATTCATGAGCCAATGTCTTTTCTATGGTTTCTCGCATTGGAGACTTCGCATCTCGATTCTCAGGAATAGAACTCATTTATTAACAGGGCAAGCACTCCTAACACGGTCACGTGTTAACGTGCCGAACGTGACTAAGCGACGCGTCCCCCAAGTGCAAGTCGCGGTCCCCCACCTACAGCGGTTCACGATAACATGCAAGCTCAACGACATTGCCACAAGAACACGACCTAAATATATCAGACGCGGACCAATGTCGCTTCTCTCGGTTCGATCGACCACCGAAGGACTTCTTGGTCTTTTCCAGTCGCTTCCATGACCCGGAACAACCTCACTAACCATATCGCCTGGCTGTTACAGAACGTCCACCTCTGCAAGCCCACCAGTCCGACATATCCAGCTATCAACGAGTCGGTTTCGAGCCAGGAGCTTCGACGCCAGATTGAAAGTAGCTCCTCTTCCCGTCGAAAGCTGCAAGGAGTCATATCGGCTTCAGGTTCGGCAACGGGACCGGGGCAGGAGACTTCGCGTCCCGCACGGTCTGCCCATGCTTTCGCGGTAGAGCTGGACCTTGCATTGGAGGATAAGGAGGTGGTGACCGTGGACCTGGAAACCATGGGGAAGCTGACTTCATCGACGAAGGTCAAGAAGCCTACCCTTGTGTCAAGACAACATCAAGCGCCGAAGTCATCCAGTGCAGATAGCGAAGCACCAAAGCAGCATGCCTCCGCAACACGAAGCCCAGCTCTTCCCCCCAGCTCCAAACCCTCGAAGGACTCTAGCACACCCTCCAAAAGGGCTTCCGTTCGCACGCCCAGCTCAAAACGTCCACCAAAACGCGAGGCCTTTCCAGATGATGACGACTTTGAGTGCCTCGACCTCACAGACGCCATCACTGGGTCATCGGACTCTCTGCATTTCGGAAAAGATGTGACGCTAAGGTCCGAGAATCATGCCTCACGGCCTGATCCACTACCGCGGAGCAGCAAGAAGAGAAAGAGTAGCGAGATCACAAGGGAACCGTTCATAGGGGGGGATGATGATGACCTGTTCCCGGACGTTTACCAGCTCCTTGGTACCGAGGCTCCGCCATCGACACCTGGCAAGCGATCAGCGCGAAAGAAGACAGAAGCTTCAAGTGGTCTCAAATCCTTTTCTCGCAGATCCCCGACGGCGCGGCGGAATGGAGAGAGCTTACTGAAAGCGGGAGTGGCAGGCACCCACAAAGTCTCGTCTCCATCCGCGCAAGTGCTTCAGCGTCGAACGACAACAGAAGACAAAGTTACAGACTGTGACCATCCTCAATCCGAAGAACCTCTATCCAGTGCTCCCAAGCTTACTATCGACGTGGAGAAGATGGGCAACAATGGCTCCCGAGATGAGAAGGAGAAGCAAGAACCACACCCAGATGCTGACATGGAGATGTTGATTCCAGATTCCGACGATGAGTTCATGACACCACCCTCACATCACACATCTGCTTCTAGGCCCCAGGCTTCTGCAAGAAACTCGAAAGCACCGAGCTCCTCAGAAACGAGAAGCACACCGTCCAAGCATGACCCGCCAGGAAACGACTTGTTCTCTCTTCAAGAAGAGCCATCCTCATTTACAGCTTTGACTGGAGGCAACAACAGCTTTGAATGTGGGGCCTTGAACACGCACGGCATGACCAGGGAATCATCTCACGAATTTCCGGATAACATCAACTTGACACGTCTGTGTACACATCCGCAGATCCTTGAAGAGCAGAAGCATTTACTGCACGAAGCTGTCCGGATCAATGGCCAGAACTTTTCGCAAGCACTTAGCGAGCGCGCGACAAAAGCCAGACGCGATGAGATCAAAGCCGAGAAGGAGTCATTACGCAAGCGTCAACAGGCTCTCGTACGATTAGAAGAGGCCATGATCTCGTATAAAGCTTTGTACGAACAACATGAAGCTGCACAACTCAAAGTGGCTCAATCTTATGAGGAAGGAATTGATACCACGGAGGATGAGGAGCGTCTGGACAAACTCACGGATGATATCCAAGAGATGGAGACTTCGCTCATGGCCATCGTTCTCGAATGTGGGTTCGATCCTGCGAAAATGCTTGCCTCGTCTTCAAGTCAAGAAGCACCAACGCCCCCCTTGCCGAATTCCGTTGTAGTCGCTACTCAGCAGATGCAGCGGCCTGTGGTAAACATGGCTCGTGTGTCAAGCGATGAATCCTCGGACGTACTCTTCGCTTCGGACATTGTCCATCAGACCCAGAGACTGGACCGTCCGTCTCAAAATATAGCCCACGCGGTGCCATTATCCTCCGCCTCAATATCACGACCCGTCATATCCCGAGATGCAGATGAGTTTCAGGCAGCTCCGTTTCCGCGAGGGTCGAACTCAACATACCCCTCGGCAGCTGCGACATTTACATACCCACGAGCTCAACCACAAAGTCCGCCGCGCTTCGATTCTAGAACACGGGCCAACTCGGTGCCCGACGATGATGATTACTTTTCAGAGATTGACGAGGTGGCGTTCACCAGTGTGCCCAAATCAGCAAAGAAAACATATGAACCCGTGACCAGACCGTCTCCGAAGAAGACAAGAGAAGAGTTTAGCGATTTCAGCGACGATGGTGAGGTGTTCGCATTCGCCCAGAATATCGAGAGAAGGCAATCGACGGTGGCCTCTACCCAAAGCAGCCGGCGAGTCCTTTCTGAAACCTCCGGGAATGGAGGTCCTGGCCCAGGGACACAATCCTCGAAGAAGGCTGCTCAAATTGCATCTGGATCCCGGATTGATCCGTCATTGATGAAGCACCCGTGGTCACCTGAGGTGCAGAAGATGTTGAAGGATCGATTCAGAATGCGTGGCTTCCGCCATAATCAGCTGGAAGCCATCAATGCCACACTCGCAGGCAACGACGCGTTCGTTCTCATGCCGACTGGTGGAGGAAAGTCGTTGTGCTACCAATTACCCGCCGTTGTGAAGACGGGCAAGACTCGTGGTGTGACTATTGTGGTTTCGCCACTGCTCAGTCTTATGCAAGACCAAGTCGACCACATGAAAGCACTCGGTATTCAAGCTGTTGCTTTCAATGGTGAGTGCTCAACAGAGTACAAACGCCAGGTTATGAGTGCCTTCCACGAGCGTAATCCCGAACACTTCATCGAGCTGCTGTACGTCACACCGGAGATGGTAAGCAAGAACAACGCCTTCAACAATGCCATGCAAACATTGTATCAAAAGAAGAAGTTTGCCCGCATCGTCATCGATGAAGCTCACTGTGTGAGTCAATGGGGCCATGACTTCCGCCCCGATTACAAGACGCTGGGCCAAGTTCGACAGAAGTTCCCAAACGTCCCCGTCATGGCTCTCACTGCCACAGCAACTCAAAACGTAATCGTCGACATCAAGCACAACCTCAACATGAAGAATTGCCAAGTCTTCTCGCAGAGTTTTAACCGTCCTAATCTTTACTACGAGGTGAAGCCCAAGACGTCGAACCAGAAAGCTACGGATGCTATTGCTTCCCTGATCAACGAGAACTACTCTGGGCTGACCGGCATTGTGTACACCCTTTCGAGGAAGCAGGCTGAGCAGGTCGCGTCCTTTCTGACAGCGAATGGCATTGCTGCACGCCATTACCATGCCGGGATCGAACCTCAAGAGAAGGTTGAGGTGCAGACCAAATGGCAAAAAGGCATTGTGAAGGTCGTTGTTGCTACGATTGCTTTTGGCATGGGTATTGACAAGCCAGACGTCAGGTTTGTCCTTCACCATGGGCTACCAAAAAGTCTCGAGGGGTACTATCAAGAGACGGGTCGCGCTGGCAGAGATGGCAAACCGTCTGACTGCATTCTCTTCTACGGGAAAGCGGACATAAGAGTCCTGAAGAAGTTGATTGCGGATGGAGACGGAAGCTTTGAACAGAAAGAACGGCAAATGGCCATGCTCAATCGCGTGACAGCGTTCTGCGACAACCAGTCCGACTGTCGTCGCACCGAGATCCTACGCTACTTTGGCGAGGACTTTTCTGCTGCGGAGTGTGAGAAGGCGTGCGACAACTGCAAAGCTGGTCTCACCTTCGAGCAGGAAGACTTCACGGATTGTGCTGTAGCCGCCATCGAGGTCATCAAAATGCAAGAGAGACTGACGGCCAAGCAATGTGCAGACATCCTCAAGGGGCGAAAGTACCCGGACAATGAGGAGCCTAATTCTGGTGAACTCCACGGGTCACAAAGTCATCTGGCCCATCATGAGATCGTGCGCGTTGTGGAGAAGCTGTTGGCGGAGAAGGCACTGCATGAGGACAATGTCGTTAGCAAGTACGGGATGGCGATACAATATTTGCAGCCTGGACCCTTTGCCAGATTGTTCTCGTCCGGGCAACGAAAGCTGATGCTGACGGTCCAAGTTAAGGACAAGGGCCCCAAGTCGCCCAAAAAGAAGAAAGCTACGAAGAAGTCCAAGCGCAATCAGGAGGAATTGACCATGCAGTCGACATATGTTTCTTCGCCTGTGAACCAGCGTAAAGCGCGGGGGAGCAGAGCAGTGTTGAGCGACGACGACGATGACGATGAGGCCGTTACCACAGAGCATGGGTATGAGCATGATGGATTTGTTGTGTCAGATGACGACCGAGAAGCTGAGGAAGCTGACGATGATGCATTCGGACCATTACCGACACATCGTCCCGCGAAACCTCCCGCACCACGAGTTCGCGCCCCTATATCCGCCATCACACCTTCGCAAAGCCTGCCTGAACTGCATCAAGACGTGGTCAATGAATTCGTCCGGGAAGCACGCAAGATTGAGGAACACATCCGTAATCGTAAGGAGCTTCGACGACCGCTCTTCACAGAGAGAAACTTTCGCGACATGGCTATCAACTGGACTACCAGCCTTGATGCGATGGCGCGTCTGCCTAGTATCGATGCTGGAAAGGTCAAAGAATATGGGCCAAAGTTCCTGCCAGTGCTCAGGAGGCTACATGAGACATACAAAGAGATGATGGGCTCGAATCTCGATCATGGCGGTGGATCCAACTCACGTCAGGATCAAGACGTAGTTGACCTCATCAGTTCCGACATGGAACTTGACGATGACGACGAGGATGATATGGACACTGGCGCAGGACAGAACGATGACGACGACGGCGAGGACTCTCACTATTTTAATGCCCGTCCCGAAGTTCAAGCCTTCCACGACCGCCTGCAATCATTCAACAGCCAACAGTCATCCGCACCACAACCTAAAGCCTCCAAGTCCTCCTTCGGCGGCAGAAGCGGGGGTGGAAGGAAATTCTCCGGCGGCAAACGCTGGCCCAAGAAAGGCAGTGGCAGCAGCGGGAGCTTCTACGGCAACAGTGGTGGCGTGTCAAAGCGAGGCAGCGGCAGTGGCGGAGGTCGAAAAGCTAGCGGTTCCTCGGCTACGGGCTCGAGGTCGTTTAGTGGTGCGTCCAGGTCCGGGTCAGGGGCTGGTGCGAAACGGGACGGGAAGATTGTGAGGAAGAATGGAGGGGGAATCGGGTTGATGCCGGTGTAGTGAGTAACAGAGGGCCCGGCGTGAACGGGCTCCTACGAAAGGGAGTAGCCACCACGGTGTTTGCTCGGGATAGAGGGTGAATGCGTGATGGAGATATCTTGTTGGGCTCTGTATTTTCCACATCAAAGGGCGTTTGACGGCGAGCATCAGGCAGATATGTACCTTACGACGAATCACGCCCATCATCAACAAAGAAACAGATTTGCTTGGCACGTTACTTTCGTGAAAACAAGAAGATGCATTATGGGGCTACAACCGCTCGCGATGAAAAGATATTGCTCTGGGGGTATAACCATCTCCACTTTCTCGTCCGGGATGACCTCGCCTCTCCTATCACATTTCCCTGAATTGCCCTGTTCTGCGAAAAGTAAACGCCTCCGAGCAGCGGCTCAACAAGAAAGAAAAGTCTGGCATTAGGCTGCTGTGAAATAGAGAACGTAAGCCATGTCGAAAAGTCCATGCGCCTGGCTGTGCAGAGTCCATTTGCCCATCTAGAAGGGCAGCCTTCTCGCTCACAATCGTTATCCGTGAACTGGGGGACATGTTATCACCATGTACGCCTTGCTCAAATAGATGCACAGCAAAGAGATAGTCGGGTAGGTGGAGAGCGCCGGGCTCCCCGGTTCGTGCTGTATGTTGTAGGACAGACCGATGTTTGCAGTGTCAAGGTCGCTGTCGAATGAGTACTGTGTCATTTGTATCGATGTACGAGTCTCGCAGGGGGAAGCTATCCGAGACCAATTAAGGGCGCCACTTTGGTCGACTTGATTCGCTGGCGCCGCTGTTTTTCCTCATCCCAAGCCGGGACAATCTAAGTGGGCTCTCGCGACCTGACTCCCTTGCTTTGGGTTGCGGCAGCAAACTACTCCGTCGCGAGCTCGAAGCAAGGGAGCTTGCTGGTCGGCTGGGTTGACTCTCTTCGACGTTCAAAGTTGGTCTGGAGGGTTGCAAGGATGCTCGGCGGTTTGCGGCAGTGCTGGAAGCTGAGGACTGCGTCGACAATCGAGGTTTCGTCAGGGTTTGTTGAGAATATGGGCCAGGAGAAGCCGCGATCCTTTCACGGAACGAAGCCAGTCGGGAGGTGCTTCTTCGCGTCGGCGTCTCCTCTGGTGGGGCTGCTTTTGGTGCTATTGGAGACTCGGAAGCAGCACGCGTCAAGCGGCTCTGCAAGGTAGGTAGTCTCGAGCCTCCGGGGGATGGAGTGAGTGATGAATTAGATCTCTGCGTAGAGGGAGAGTGGCGGGCATAAGGACTCGGCGTAGTCAAGCTCAAGGGCTTGAAATTATGTCCTGTGTCAAGGTCCGACTTGTTGGTAGCGCTGCTCCAGCGCGGACGATTGGCCAGAGTTGAGCCCGGACGTTGAATCTTGCTAGGTTGTACAGGGGTTGTAGTAGATGATCCAGCGATCGTAGAAAGCCTGGTGCCAGTCGTCTTCTTTCCAAGAACAGAGGTCGGTGCAGGCAAGGAAGAGTGTCGCCTGTTGGCAACACTACTGTTTACGCTTGAGGATCTCGTCTTGGCTGCTTTCGGTACTGGTGTGTGAGGATCGAATCCCAAGCTAGACATGATCACTGACGAAGGAGGGGAGCTGCCAGGAGTTTCGTGACCACTGCCGGTTGTGGAAACCTCGTTGGAGAGCATGCTGGAGATGGAGTCGCGGAGCTGCTGGCTCTTGCTTGATGCCAGAATCTCCTCCAATACCCCATCCATTTCCCGCATCTGGTCTTTCAAGGTCGTCCATTTGTGTTCCATATCAGCGTGGAGACGCAGGATTTCGCCATTGACTGTAAGCCGGTCCTTGACGCCCTTGTCGATGATGGATAACACGCGTTCAATAGCTGGTCCATAGTGTGTCTTTTTGGCCTCGTAGCTCTCGATCTTCTTCATCATAGTAGGCTGGCTCGTGAGGTGCAAGCCGGCATCCACGGCCTCTTTCACCTTGAACAAGGACCTCTCAACTGACTCATGCATCTTCAACGCTTGACGTCCGGCACCACGGAAGACAATCACCCAGCGATCTTCTCCGAGCTCCTTGCGAAGGGACTCCGCATCCTTTTCCAGCTTTTTGTAGCTGCCATCGAGGCCAGCTCTGCGCATCTCCAGCTCCTCACATGCTGTGGGGAATGACTTCTCAGCTCTTGTCTCGAAGACAGAAAGCCGCATTGGAAGGAAGTCCAGTGAAGCTCTAAGGGGCTGCATGCGTGCGAAGAGAGCAAGTAGGCTAGAGTCATCCTGTGAGAGAGCAGGTGTACCAGGCGAGCTTGGGCTCATAGGAAACGCTGGTAAGCTGAAGCGACTCTGTGCCTGCAGCCGTGTTGCTTGTGGTGGCGTATCCTCCACAATCGTTTCGAGATCTCCAATATCCACGGGATCCCCCCCAGCTGCAGCAACCACGCTCTTGTGCCGGCGTTCTTCCATCTCAAACACCAGCCGGCTAAGCTCGTCCATCTCTCCCTGGATATCGCCGAGAACGTTATTCCACAGCTCTTCCCATTCCATCGCGATCTCTACCTGACTGCGAACACTGTTCAGTGTGGAGCGAATCTTGGTCCACTCCTCCAAGATGATTTCCATTTGAGATACTGCGCGCTTGAGGTCCTCTTTCGGAACATTCGCAATGTCTTTGCGTGATTGTAGTTCCTCGATAGCGCTCACGTAGGCATGTATCAACTCTTCAAACCGGCTGATAGCATTCTCAACTTCAGCTAGGCCTTCCCGGCCGCCAGCTGCTGCCCACTCCACATCATCCTCGCTATCGAGTCCTCCGATGACTTCGCTGGCTTTCGAGATCCAGCTCCGTATTTGTTCTGCGGCGTTGATGAGCGCCTTTGAGGCGACCTGGGCTGTAGGAATGGCAGAAACCTGGCTCGAGAGAGATTCGGCATCGGGCAGTTGTAGAGATGTGAGCTGCGCCAATTGATTCGCGAAGGATGCACGAGAGAGTGTGTAGATCGATCCAGGCCGATTTGGCGCCGGAGTGAAGTAAGTACCGAGACCGGGAAATTCGTTGGATGGTGTTTCTGCCTGGGGTGTTGCGGGTGCGAGGGGCGTTTCTTTTGGCGGAGGTGGAGGAGGAGTGTCTTCTTGTTCGCCGGCGACCGAGAAAGGATTTCGCTCAAGATGTTCGCGGCGCGTCTCTGGTATTGATTTGGTGCCATTGCCATTTGTGTGGTCAGGCAACCGATACTTCTGCGTGTCCATCGCTAATGGCTCGGTGGTGACAATCTCAGGCAGCACAGGATTATCGCGACTGCTTGCCTCTGAAAGAAGGTCCTGTTCTTGTCTGCGGGCAACAATATTGTTCTGAGAGGCCGCGGCGGCGCCCTTCCAGGGACGGCCGCGCCGGGATATGATCGAGGTCAGGGAGCCTGCCTGGTGTTTCTCGTCGAGCTGGCGAAGCTGAACCTCGTCGAGGCGTCCGACGCGATCGGCTGAAGGTGGTGTTATTGACGACTCTGACTTTTTGCTCCCACTTCCGAATCCAAGTGCTTTGAGACGCGCAGCAAGACCAGGGCTTGTTCTGCGGATGGCCGAGGGCGGCGGCGTATGCGTCGCTGAGGTTGTTGAGGTCGCGGTGGCCGGTTCGAGCGGTGGGGCCGGAGTCGGTTGTGGCTGTCCCAGCTGTGGCAGCTGCTCCTGAACCGTTGAGGTAGATTGGGCGAGGTGGCGTTTACGATCGTTAGGGAATGAGTCGAACGCTGCGGGGGTCGACTGCCCGAGCGCGACGCTTTGACGAAGAACAATATGGGAGTCTGAGCCGTGGGAGGATAAATATGATGTAGAGGCAAAAGGGAGGCGGACAAGGTCGCTGGAGACGTCAGTGAACGTCAGAACATTGACAGCTGCATCTTGTGCCTGTGCCTGTGCCTGTGCCTGGCCACGGTGGAGGCTCAGGCCTCTGGATCTGGTCTGGCTGGTTTGGGCCTCCTGATGCTGGTCCGTCGGGGGGTGGAGGTCGTTGGTGGAGCGTGCCCTGGTCAGCCCGCTGTTATTGCTGCTGGGGTGAGGGCTGCAGACCGCAAGGGCAACAGATTGACTGGTTGTCATTTAATCGTTGTTTCGTCGCAGAGGCTGGTGATAGACTGGATGACTGGTGCTCGCGGATGACGATGAGAGATCGCGAAAAGGAGTGATGGAATGTTTACTGGCTCGCAGTCAGTTTTCGTGTCTCGCCTACTAGTGGCACTCCTCGCTCAATCTCGAACGCACAACGTGTCTCGGCAAAGGCTCGCGTTGTTTGCTGGCTGGCTGTGTCTCGCCAAAGGCGGCCTAAGCTCGCTCTCTTCCTCTGGTCTTCCTCCTGTCAAATTGCTGATGCCTGGGGTCGAAGAGAGAGGCGCAGATCCCGTTGCTGGGAGCCTGCAGCAAATGGATCTCCTGCTGACCAAATGGGCAATCGTAGGCTTCCTAACTTTCTGCTGGCGGTCTGGCAGGACAGCTAAATCATGCAGGAGCTGCTGGGGATGCTACAGTAAGGGGCGACGTGGCACGAGGATTGGGGAGGATTGGGTGGCAGACAAACCCACTCGGACCGTCGTGCATGCAGCTAGATGCAGCTCGGGCTGCAGCTTGGGATGGATGTGTTGAAGCACGTTTCCTGAATGAGTAGCTGTGCTTCAGGATGCTGCGAGACCGGATCAGAGACGAGTTGATCTTGGGACATCCCAACTGAGGTCGGCCCTTGACTTGTCAAACAAGCGGCATGCGGGTCAGTCACAAACTGTGATCAGTGAAGCATCTTCTGCGCGATACGCAATCGCCGATTCGATCTCTTCGGCAAAGGGTGAGTCGGTGCAATAAGGAATGGACTGTCGAATGGGTGCTTCAGGCACGCAGGAAGGAGGGGTCGGACAGGCAAGAAGAGATGATGCGAATTATGAAATGAATAGCAAAGAAGTGAGAAGAGAAGCGTAAAGAGCGTGTCTGCAATACCACGGTCAAGAGAACCGAAGCTGTGCGGTCGGAGGCAGTGACAAGGAGGGAAAAGGAGAGAAAAGCGAAGCTGGTCGTGGGCGAAGGTGAGGAAGGTACCTAGGCAAGGTAGGGAGAGGGGAGGACGGAGCAGCTGGCGGGACACAGGCACGATTACATCACGCAAGGGATACCATCGCATGCCGGCGTTGGCTCATAACGCACGGAATATTTGCTGCTTGGATGGGTAGTTCGCATCTGAGCTTCTGGTTCCAATTGGCGTTTCCCTTCAAATGTAACGGAGGTACGTAGGCACTGGCAATGTCTGTCTCTTCTCCAAGTTCTGGTATACTACTCTTATGAGTCTCTAAAAACGACACCAACGTCGACCCGCAGCAACCTGTCCGACACATAATTATACTAAGACCCCAGCTTTTAATGACAGTAGCCACTGTCCGTCCATTCGCCGTAGCCGCCCAGGGTCAAGAAAACTTCCATTGGCAAACGACAGAGCCTTGCCATTCATGGCGGCGCTACCAAACTTCCAGGATCAACAGGGGTGCGAACGGTTTGACTTTGCATTCTTCAGAGACCTGGTTGATCACATTGTCAGCAACGCTTTGGAGGCTCGTTGACCGACAAGAGTTCTCTCGGCCGCGTACTGGATCATGCCAAATGATGTAGTATACGCAGTCAACCACACACTAGCGAATGATCGAATGGCCATCGAGGTTGAGGCACCGAGGCGATTAACACCAGTAGGATATGCAGCAATTGCGCAGTTAAGACGAGCTTTGCTCCATCTCAAACCGGCGTGGTTGAATCCGCTTGATGATCGAGACCTTCCTGTACATCAACGACTTCGCCTACTTAAGCTCAGAGACTATTGGCACGGGGTTCATCAATTCATTGGGGTCGTCCTTGGCTGCCATTGTGGTCGAGAGTCAGTGGCCACATCAGATCGCACAGACATTGCGAGATACGGAAACCATCTCTTCACCATCACCATCAGCACGTCAACTGTTGCTTCTCCCGCTCCCGCCAACATGGTTCAAGGTTTGGACCAACCTGGTGCAGTTCGACCCCCACACACACCAACCAGACCACACTTGATCGCCATGCGAGTCCAGAGCCACCAGGAACGCGAACAGGGGTCCAGGCAAGGCACAAAGGGTCTCCTGGCTTCTCATCCTAGTAGATCGCCATCCTCAAGGCCTGGTCCGGTGTTAATAAGGATGATAGCAGGCTAACGGTGCAGACAGCCCCGTTCCATGCCGCCCCTCCAGTACCACAGCAACTCAGGATGCTCAAGGGTTCATCCAAATTGCTCATTTGCAGGCTGCCCCTGACAAGCCAACCTTGCCCCTAGAGCACTGTGGCAGAAGGCACATGGAGATTCAGCTGCCTCCCAGGTTGTGAATTCTCTTGTCGCAGATATATAGGCAACCTTTCTACTCTGCTGTGGCTTGCCCATGAACCTTTGTTCTACCAACTATCTCATGCAGCATCTACGTTATATGCACATCATGCAGTGATTCAAAGGGGTCAAGTAACCTCATTGGGCTGAAGTCTCATTTCCGAGCCCCTCTCCATTCGCTGGCCACGGCTCATGAGCCGTGACAGGGGTAGAGTCACTACCATTGTCCTACGAAGCCTCGTGGAAGTTATAGCAGATGGCCTTATTGATCGGATCTTGGGATCATTAGTTCGCAGAACATGGTCACCCTCACGGCCTGGTCCATGTCACATCCTTCACGAGAGGATAAGTAGGGAATTGTCTCGAATGGAATGGAAAGCGTCCCTTATGCTGCGATCATTCATACGGGTTGAACCTTGATTGTTCGTCCAAAAGATGTGAGCGCAAGTTTGGAAGTCGTGGGTCTGCCGAGGGGTGGTCCAACTACGTGTCAGAATCATCGGTTTCGTGTACATTCGGCTGGCGGGGCAACTTCGACCGAGGTCTTCGACGTCCGGAGGCTTGAATGTGACCTGCGGTCTAGACTATTTTGCACAGTCATATCGACTCCTGGAAGAAATTACAATCACCGAAGCCGTCTCATAACGTGAGAACGCTCTCCTTGCTCAGGTGTCTGCGGTTGTCATTGTTGATACAGGCAGCCTCCATCAAGAACCATGTAAATAAGCAATGCTACCTGGGCGATAGTAAGTAAGCTAGACGGTAGAGCACAGCTAAGATTCTCATTGCTGTCGATATCATGATGATTGTTGCAATTGTCAATACCGGTCGCCTTTGTAGGTGCTTGTCCGGCTGCAAGTTGACTGAAGGGTGATCCGGGGCCAACGGATCATTGTGGTCCTCACATCCCTGTACACATGTCAATGTGACGCCGATGGCCGACGGGCCAAGTGCCTGAGCGTCAGTCGGGCGGCTGCTGAGAGGCATTTCCTAAATGCATCTAAAGAACATGTCTCAAAACCATTGCTCTCGTTGTTGAAGCGCGGGGACGCCATCATTCCGGTAGCCCCCTTTGTCGCAGAAATTTGTGGTTGCCCGTGGCTGCGGTTGGTTGCTGGGCCAGAAGCACTGAGCATTGACGTTGACGTTTCAACGGTGAACCCGCCTTGGTGAAGAAACCAATGACCGAGGGGCGATGGATGGGACTGGCCGTGGATATTGAAGACGGAGAAAAGAATGCTGCAGTGAGATTAGAGGTCAAATACGTGCGTTGTCGAAAGAAGGGCAGGTACAAGAGGGCGTTGCAGCCGGCCCCTTCCTTCCCTCAATGTGAGGGATGCCCCTTCCTTTCTTGTCTACGTCCATACGCACCTGCCACGACATCTCCAAGGGCATCATCCAATCAAGAAAGAACGGCCCTCTACTCCTGCCCGTGCCTGATTCTCAAGGACCCCCATTTATATACTATCGACGCCAACCACCTCCTGGTCTCTGCCTAAAAAGTCGTCGACCTGCACCCAGCAACCAACACATCACCATCGTTTGCTCCGCCAGATCCAAGATCCGATATTCCGATATTCTATCACCAAAGGCTGCAGACAATCCCTCGGCTCATCTCGCACGCACACGTCACGCGGTGTCCTTTGCGCGTTTCCCCGCCAGTCACTCAACACCAGTTCACCAACGCGCCGCGCCGCTCACGCAATTTCGTCTTCACCCTGGTCTAACCCCTGATACAACCCACCGTGTCCCGCATCGGGGGTTTCTCGTTGTCAATCGAGGCGACAGCCACACCGTCTTTGCTCTTTTGCTCAAGCTCTCGACTCTCATCATTTGCTCTCTTTGATCGCTCGCTTGATAGCTGGGCCATATAACACCCAACTATTGCTATTGCACGACCAGGCTTCCTGGAGGATCGTCACGCTAGCACTTATACAACCAACGCCACGCTTGCCTAAGAGTGGAGGTGCCCCGTCGACAATTCAAGCTATCCTACTGGTGTACTCCTGACGACGACAACGTGCATTCGCATCACGGGACAGACATCGTCCCGATCCCTGAGTTGGACACATGGCGTCTGCTGCTGAGTCCCGGAGTGTACCACAGCCACCTCCGACCTACCGTTCCGATTCTCCATCATTCGAGACTTCGCCGACCGCCGCAATCGGGGCTTGTCCAGAGCTGTCCCGTTGCGTCTCGACCGCTTCTTCCATGTCACACGGATCCTCGACCGATGGTCCTTCACGGGACTCCCTCGGGAGCGACACGACCTCGCGCCAGTCCTCTGGGAGCTACCATCGCCGATCCGACGTTTCCAATCTCACACGGCAATCATCGGGCGAAGGCAAACATGGCCGGCGGAGGGGATACATGCGACCCCAGGGCACCGACTTCGCTGCCAGTGCAAAGTCTCGAGAGAGCGTCATGAGCCTTGGCAGCATAGCCCATCTGCAGTATTACTTTGCTAGGACAGGGCTCCTTGACGGAAAAGGTGGTCAGCTCGCCCGAAAGAAACAGGACAACCGTGGGACCTTGGACTTGTCCGCCCTCGATACAACATCACTCAGGATCATTGGGGCTGACAGTGACTCCTCGTATGCTTCTATGGGCAGCAGCCCAGACCTGGGGGCGCAAAATGAAGGTCTAGGAATCATGATGGAGTCACCTGTCGAGGACAATGCCGATGACGATTGTTTCGAGGACAGTTTCGCCTCAGATCCCGGGATGCTGCCGCCCACTGTCAGCACATATCACCACAAGCAACCTACCGTGCCCAAACCTCCAACAATAGAGGAGCTCAAGGAGGAACTGGAGACAACACTCTCGGATGCCGCAAAAGCTCTTCGTGAGGTTGACGAACGCAAGACGGGAAGCTATGAGGAACCGCCAGGCACCCCAAAACTTCCCAATATGCCCGAGGAAAACTCCCAAGGCTGGTTTGAACTGCAGGGAATGCACATTCTGGATGTAGTCACCCTGGCCATTCGTGCTGCTAAGATATACTACACTGCACATGAACTGCCGGACAGGCTGGACATGATTAAGCCAGAGAAACAAGTTCGCGCTGATCTACTTGCAGTCATGGAAGTGCTAAAACAGATGGCCACCAGGGGCTTCAAGGGTGGCATAAAGGACGAGGAATGTCGTACTATGAGTGGCTGGGTCGAGAGCGTGTTTGGCATCTTGAGAGAAGAGGAGAAAATCGAAGCTGCAGTGCGAGCCGAGCATGCCTCGTGGACTTGGCTGGAGGGTGACTGGACCGGACGTGAGCTGGAGCGCGAGAGAGCCTTTCTGTCATCCATGGACCCTGATGCAGAGCCCCTGCCTGAGTGGACGCCTGTTTCAAACGCAGCCGAGTTACCAACTCCATTCTTGCAGTCGATGCAAAATGGGCTACGCTTGGTCAAACTTCACAACGCGCTTGTTAAGCGCTCGAGAAGACGTTTCGGAGCCATCCCAACCTTTCACACAGACACACAAAAGCCATACCGTGCAGCGGAGAACCTGAGATATTGGGTCAAGGCTGCAGAACTGCGATTCGAGGTTTTGCTTTCTGTTGATCCTCTTGGCATCGTCTACAACAGCGGGCCCCAAGTCTGGAGAGATTTCGAGGCCGCCATTCTCAAGTGGTCTTCTCATGTCCGCGAGGAGGTCACCAAGGAGCTGCGCAAATGAGGATGGTGCTTCTGAGACGATCACGACTTTCACGTTGAATATGAGGAGTTGATGTTATGGGCCACTTTACACTACTATTATTTTGAGCCTGGGGTTGAACTCTTCGTGCTCTGCCCACTTGCTGCTGCAGCGTGGCAGAGCACATCTGAAGAAAGGGGGCCCCGTCAAGCGGCATCCACTGGGCTTTCAGCAAGGTGCCTGCTTTTCTTTTTCATATCATCAGCCAGGACATGGGAGATCCAAGATCGCCTTGGATTGGAACGTTAGCATATACCCGTGCATAAGATTAGGCGTAGTCTGCATTTTGTTGTTATCCAATTTGATTACACTTTAACATGGCATTGGTCACTGTGCATGCAGGACTCACCAACGATAAGTGTTTACAAACCTACAGCAGTCACGGGCCGAGAGATGGTTCGGGCGAGTTCTTCAAGCGTGATAGTATTTCGTATTATTTGTTTCAATATCAAGGGCCAGCAAATTGAGTAAGACATGGGGTTGAAGCAGACTAGTGCAGAAGGCATAGAAAACATGCGCAAACATCAAGAGAGAAATTCAAAGGGCATTGCCGCTCCGCTTACTCAATATCAACCTTGCGGATCTCAGTCCACTCCTTCTCAACCTTGGGGACCGTCACAACCAACACACCATCCTCCATCTTCGCGGTGATCCCATCCGCATCAATCTCGTCCTCCCTGCCGTTCTCATCAACGGCAGCCCAAGTCTTGGGTGGCAACCTCACCTCCCTCGCAAACTCACCAACACGCCTCTCACCCTGAACAAGCATTCTCTGGAACTCCTCATCGCCGGGACGATGGACGACACCGGCTACGCGGAGAATGTTGCGCTCCGGGTCCCAGTCGACGCCGATGTCAGGCTTGAGAGCGCCAGGGATGGAAAGGTGTAAGACGTAGGTAGTGGGAGTGCTGAAGAGGTCGAGGGGTGGGGAGAAAGAGGCGGGGGATGAGGAAGCGTTGTTTGCGGCAGAAGTGGCTGCTTGGGCGACTTCGGCGGCTTGGGTCTGGAGGTTTTGGACGAAGGGGTGGGAGGAGAGGTTGGACAGGAGCGCGGAGAGGTCGAAGGGGAAGGGACCTTCTTGGGTGTGACCGCGGCGACCTTCGCGACAGCGGCGACCAGCACCACGACGGCAGTGGCCGCGAGCGTATGGAGGAGGGTTGTTGTTCTCGGACTGCTCATCCTCGTCGGGAGTGACCTCTGCTGGATCGGGAGCATCAGAGTCTCCCATCATGGTATCAGGAGAGCTAGGCTTCTCCTTCTCCTGTTGAGAGGTCTGCGCAGCGTCAGGGGCAGGGGCAGAGGTGGTCTGCTGCTCGGTAGTCTGAGCAGTGTTACCCTCCTGCTGCTGCTGCTGCTGCCATGGGCCACCTTCGTGGCTCGAGTTTGCCCAGTCGGCCCAAGCAAAGGGACCAGCCCATGGGTGAGGAGGCGGGCCATGAGGAGGTCCACGGTGAGGGCCGTGGGGTGGACCGTGAGGAGGTCCATGAGGAGGTCCTCGACGGGATCTATGACGGCCGCCAGGGCCGTGGTGGGGAGGGCTTCCGGGACGGGCGTGGGGAGGTTGGAAGAAGGGGAAGCCCCTCAGGAACTCCGGAGGGGGGCCATGATTGGAGCCAGCGTTGTTCGGGTCGAAGTTGCGGATGAAGTCCCAGAAGGGATCGGCATGTTGGTAAGCCATGATGATGGGGTGACCTGATATGGTGAAGTTGGTGAGGTTATAGATGAGGATGGAGATGTAAGAGATAGATGATGAAGATGAATAGGAAAGATTATCTAGATCGAGATATGGAGGTTTACTTATACATGAAGGACAACATTCGCCTCTCATGGGCAACAGCGTCGTACGTACACCACCTTACCTGGCCCCAGACGTGTACCACACCCAATACAGGCAGGCAAAAGGTGTGCACGCGGCCCCTGATCAATCCAGTAGTGCAAGGCAGGCAAGGGGAAACGCACTTGCGTGGCAATAAGGAGTCACAGTTAGTGGAAGGGCCTGGACGAGTCACGAATGGGCTGGCAAGGCCGCGTCGCCCTGCTGTGTAAGTGAGTACGTGAGTGGGTGTGAGTGGGCGGCGGGTTTGCGGATAGAAGGTGGTGGGCGAGGCGGGAATCGGGGCCAGCGGTCGGAGATGTGGCGAATCCAGGTTCAGCCACAGCTGCAGCGGTGTTCGGGGGTGGCTGCGTGCCGAGATGAGCTACCCTGAATCGCACACGGGATGATCTGAGTGCCGATGGATGCGTTTTCTTGATTGACTGTGTATTTATTGCGAAACAAAGTGTGTTGCCATGGGATGGCTGTTGGCGGTGAGTCTTCATGCTTTCGATCAATGGTTTCACCGCTCTTGGCTCGGTTACAGCACCCGGGAGATGGCCTCTATAGTTTCCTCACTAGTAGTCGTCCCGTCCCCAAAGACGATAAGAGCTACACCATTGACAACACATGGCAGATCAAAATTGCCACGGAGCACGCCCAGGTGAATCACATTGAACTCAGTCACAGATCTTCAGATCATCTGAAAGTTTATACCCCAGAATCTAGACCGGTCCGTGATGCGTCTCAAACGCTAATTTGCCCAGCGTTGACCCCAGAGAGGTCGCATCGCAATGCAACATTCGCACAGACATGGCTCTCGCTGAAGTGCTTACAACTTGTGTGTATTATCAATCCCAGATCTCTTCTAGCTTTTCGACAATGACATTGTATATCAACTCTGCTTATGGTTTACACGAACATATACGTGCACATACATCGGCCGGGCTGCACCATGATTGGCCCGTTTCCCGCTTAGAAATCCCCGAAGTCGCAACACCCCAAACCCGCCGATCGACTGTCGCAATGGCATCACCTAAAGATTCCCGTAGCAAACTTTCCACCTTTCTTCCCACAACCACTCAACACGACAAGTCTGGCGCTCGTTTCCCCACCAAAAACAACACACATAGTCACAATGGACGCCAAGTCACTACCAATCGGTTCGTACTTCCTCACCAACGAGGATTGGAGCAATTGATCCGAGTGTACAAGTGACCATTTGCTGACTGACCATTCTTGGAACAGGTGCCGGCTCTCAGCCCTCGACCTCAACCTCCAATAACGAAGCCTCCCGTCCAAAGGTGAGCTATATATTACCAATCTTCTACGAACTCCAGCGTACGAATCGAACAGATACTGACTCCAACAGCCCTGCTGCGTCTGCAAGGAGGAAAAGAGCAAGCGCGACGAGTGCATGCTCTTCTCCAACGCGAAGGATCCCGCCCAAGACTGCATCTTCCTCGTCGATCAATACAAGAGCTGCATGGCTGGATTCGGCTACAAGGTCTAGACTGAAGACGGGCAGAGGATGATGTAAGATGATGAGCAGTTGTACGATAAAGAGGAGGAGGCACTTTGACGAAGGCTTCGAAGTTGTTACCTGCGCCAAGCCCGGAAAAGTCGGCAAGACGAACGGCCGTGTATAATATTGCATCATAGACGGACTTGGTTAAAACACAGCAATGATACCTCTCCTTTCCTGCTCACCCGGCTTGTCATCAGCTTTGTCATGAAGCAACATCAAATGAGCTTCTCGCACGCCCCCGTGTCGAGCTGACACCAGATCAATGCAAAGCACCAGGAGAAATCTCCCTTAATCGCACTCCTTCTTGATCACCTTCTCATCCAAATGCTTCACCGCATCCTTCTCCCTACCCTTGAACCCTTCCTCCATCAACTCCTCCATTCCAAACATCAGCTTGTGGGCCTCCCTCACCACGTTCATTGCCTCTTCTTCAAGCTTCTTGCGGAATTCCACCTTGCTGAGAATGCCCTCGACCTGTTGAGCTTGTTCCTCTGCACTGTGAAATCGTCAGCTTTGTGGTCTGAACCCCACGAGAGCAATGAAAGGGTAATCGGAGAAATTACATTTTCTTCTCCTTCTCCTCCCTGGCCGTCTTGAATCGTGCCAGAGCGTCCTTGATGGCCGCGTTGTTTAGGGCCACGACGTTGTCGAGTCGATTCTCACGATCACGGCGAAGCTATTCGCAGACCACAGAACTTTGTCAGTAAAACCAGCAAATTGGCACAGGAATGGTGAGAACACCGATGGATGATGATAAGACGAACTTCGTAGATGCGTTCCTGGCTCTGCTGCACCATGTCGCTGGGATCATCGTCCGAGTGGTCTTGCTTGACAGGCATCGTGAAGCTGTTGGGTGCCGACTTGGAGAGAAAGGCTGCTGTAGCGCGAGGAATATTGGTAGTGTGAGGCACTGCAAGGAAGGATGGTGTTGGGCGTGTATATGAAAATGCGAAGAGTTTGGGGAGAATTAGGAGCAGGATAATATCAGACCTGCCGGCACCTGGCTGACAGCTATTGACTGCTGATGAAACGATGAGGGAACCCAGAGGAGTGTCAAAGAGGAATGACGCTGCGGCACTGGCTAGCTGGCTGACAAGTCGAATGTTATAATGCAGAATAAGGAGTAAGATAGGTTCAGTCAAACATGAAGGTGTCACTGTATCCCTAGTGACGGATTGAAGGTCATCGTCAAGGCCCTTTTGGGTTGGTATATTTGCACATCGTATCTTCACTATGGCGTAACACCGTCTACCTTGTCAATGCGATGTCGTCTATCCTCAGAATCATCTTCACCGTCTCCGCTGCCAGCTCGATCGCGCTCGTGCACACCAGCAGGGGTTGGAGAACGTTCTCCTTGGCGATGTTTGAGTTGACACCACCAGACCGGATGCTGACACCAGCATTCTTTTCACCCATCTCGTGCCTGTGCCGCAAGTCCGTCACGACCTTGATGCTGTTCAGACCGGCGTTCTCTGCCAGGGTTGTGGGGATCACCTCCATCGCATCGGCGAATGCCTTCCAGCAGATCGCCTCAGTGCCAGTCAGGCTGCGGGCCTGCTTGGACAGCTGTGCGGCGATCTCAATCTCAGGAGCACCGCCACCAGCAATGAGAGCCTTCTTCTTCACCAGACAGCGGACGACGCAAAGTGCATCGTGAAGACTGCGCTCCGCCTCCTCGAGAATCAGGGAGTTGGCACCACGGACGACCACAGAGACGGTCTTACCAGTTGCCTTGGCGCCGGAGACCTTGACCAGACGTGATCCTGATGACTGAACCTCCTCGACAAGATCAGCAGATCCGAGCTTATCCTCAGTGAAAGAGTCGATGTCGGCAATGGGTTTGCAGCCAGTTGACTTGCAGATGAACTCGACCTCGTCGCGCTCAATGTCCTTAATAGCCATGATGCCGAGCTTGGCGAGGAAGTGGAGGGACAGGTCGTTGACGGCGTCACGGAGAATAGACTTCTGGATGAGGAGGACATTGCACTTCGCCTTCTTAATCTTCTTCGCCATGTTGAGGAGGTAGAGACGCTCCTCCTTGACGATCTTGTCCATTTGACGGTAATCGTTGACCTGAATTGTGTTCTCCATCTATAGTAAACTGGTTAGTTTATGGGGTAGTTCATTCTGCCAAGAAGCAGGACTTACGTCAGGCTTGGGAGGGCTGAGTTGGAACTGAATCAGACCAATCCTCGCCTTCTCGATTCTTGATGGACCACCCGCGTTCTTCAGCACAGGCTGGTTCAGAACCAGACCGTCCACAAGCTCGCTGTCCTCGATCGTACCTCCGACCTTCTTGATGATTCGGATGTTCTTGAGGTCAACGTTATCGGCGGTTCGGAGATCGATAGTCTTGGTGACAGAGTTGACCGCCATGGGTCCGAGCAGGTTGGAGTATTGCGACACGATCTTGGAAGAGAGAGAGGTGTTCGCAGCCTGGAGGAGAGACGCGGTATCGGTGAGTGAGATAGGCTGGGACATGTCGTGCAGAACTTCGACTGCGGCCGCAGCAGCACGCTGGAAAGCCTCAGAGATGACGGAGGGGTGGATGCCCTTGGAGAGCAGGCGGTCAGCAGCACCGAGCAAGCTACCGCAGATGACAACGACTGAAGTAGTTCCGTCACCAGCCTCAACATCCTGAGCACCAGACAAGTTGACCAGCATCTTGGCAGTAGGGTGCATGACTGACATGCTCTTGAGCATGGTGTTGCCGTCGTTTGTGATAATCGTCTCGCCCTTGCCGCTACGAATCATCTTGTCCATACCGCGGGGTCCCAGGGAGGTTCGGATCGCATCGGCGACAGCTGTAAACCAGAGTCAGAGCTTATTCGTAGAAATTGAGAAGACTCATCTGGGTACATACCTCGTGCAGCAACAATGTTGGACGAGCGAACGGCCATGGGCTTCTCCTTGTCCTGCGCCTGGTCAGTGGAGGGGCTCCTGAAGCTTCCATGGAGCTTCACTCACTCGGAAAGTGGCATTGCTGCCGCCCAAAGGGGCTGCTGGCGCGGTAGCTGCAGACATCTCGACCGGGTTTCAAGATAGATTCCTGGCAAAGGTGTTTGTGAAAGATGATGGTTGTTGCAGCGTTTTGGAGGTTGCTCATCAAGCTGGAGGAGCGAACGCAGGCAGCACGAGATATGATATCCCACTTCGCCCTACCCACCTCCACCGCAGCGCTGTTTCCCAGAAATTTTGGTCTCGGGCCCTGAGATGATCCCTTCCCGGTGCCTGCAGGATGGGGCTAGGCCTGTTTCGGGGGCTTCAAGGGACAGCAGCACTAAAGTGGGTCCGTGCATGAGGTGCGGTGTCCGGAGCTTGAGGCAGGCAGGCAGCCCAGATTACGGAATGCTTCAGGCGGCTTCCAAAGCAGTGCCATCCACTACCACAACATCCCGACCTCAACCATCACGACACCCCTCTCCCGCGCACCTTCGACCCTTTGCGATCCCCTCGAACGCTTTCTATAACACCCCATTCGATACTTGACCTATTTCCTGTACTGTTGAGGACGTTTCGCGTCCCTGGCCGTCATCATGGTGAGCAGACGCCGTTGAACCGTTGAATCACCATCGTCACTAGCTAACTCGCACTCCAGCCTTCCGCGACTGGCCAGAACTGGGAGAAGTACCAGAAGAACTTCGCTGACGACGAGGTTGAGGAGAAAAAGATCACACCCTTGACAGACGAGTGAGCTGCGACCTAGCCTCCTGCAATGCCACTATGCCAGAAGCTAACGTCACTGAAGGGATATCCAGGTCCTCAAGACATATGGCGCAGCGCCATATGGAACTGCCATTAAGAAGCTCGAGAAACAGATCAAGGAGAAGCAACAAAGCGTAGATGAGAAGATCGGAGTGAAGGTACGAATACCCTCTTGAGCAAGGCGCCTCTTGACCTGCAGCTGACCCTTCGCCAGGAATCGGATACTGGCCTTGCGCCACCTCATCTCTGGGATGTCGCCGCCGACCGGCAACGAATGTCCGAGGAGCAGCCTTTCCAGGTTGCTCGGTGCACCAAGATCATCGCAGACGACAACGGCGACGAATCCAAGAGCAAATATGTTATCAACGTCAAGCAGATCGCGAAGTTCGTCGTTCAGCTCGGTGACCGCGTCAGTCCGACTGATATCGAGGAGGGAATGAGAGTAGGCGTCGACCGGAACAAGTACCAGATCATGCTGCCGCTTCCTCCGAAAATCGATGCCAGCGTTACGATGATGACGGTCGAGGAGAAGCCTGATGTCACATACGGTGATGTCGGTGGATGTAAGGAGCAGGTCGAGAAGCTGAGGGAGGTTGTTGAGATGCCGCTGCTGTCACCAGAGCGGTTCGTGAACCTGGGAATTGACCCTCCCAAGGGCGCACTTCTTTACGGTCCTCCTGGTACCGGAAAGACGCTGTGTGCTCGTGCTGTTGCCAACAGGACAGACGCCACTTTCATCCGCGTCATCGGTAGCGAGCTGGTTCAGAAGTACGTTGGTGAGGGTGCAAGGATGGTCCGTGAGCTTTTCGAGATGGCGCGGACAAAGAAGGCTTGCATCATCTTCTTCGATGAGATTGATGCTGTTGGCGGTGCCCGTTTCGACGACGGTGCTGGTGGTGACAATGAGGTCCAGAGAACTATGCTGGAGCTTATCACACAACTTGATGGTTTCGATGCTCGAGGCAACATCAAAGTCATGTTCGCTACCAACCGTCCTTCTACGCTCGACCCTGCCCTCATGCGTCCGGGTCGTATCGACCGTAAGATCGAGTTCTCCTTGCCCGATCTCGAGGGCCGTGCCAACATCCTCCGTATCCACGCCAAGAGCATGTCCGTTGAGCGTGACATCAGGTGGGAGCTCATTTCGCGTCTGTGCCCCAACGCCACAGGTGCCGAACTGCGCAGTGTGTGCACAGAAGCTGGAATGTTCGCCATCCGTGCAAGGAGAAAGGTTGCGTCCGAGAAGGACTTCCTCAGCGCTGTCGACAAGGTCATCAAGGGCAACCTCAAATTCAACTCCACGGCCACGTACATGCAGTACAACTAGAGGATCGAGATCTTTCTTGTAAAGGGGCAAGCGCGGTGTATGAATATATGGCAGGGGAGGATTGAGGAACTGCGTGGGTGCCTGGGGCTTCGTTTGATAATACACAGTCTTCACGTCACATCACAATAGAAGCTGGCGTTGGTCACGATCCCAATAAGTTTGAATCTCAAGTACGCATGTGAGACCCGAATGACCAAGCTTGTGGGTATATGTATCTAGCTAATGTGCAATAAGTCCCGCCTCTTGTTCTGCTCATCAAGCAGGACGCAGCCTTCATGCAAATGAAATCCACGTTCTGATGCGGTTCCCTCCCAATATTAGAGCAGATGAACGCCCCTAAACAAGTGATGTCCCGATAATGCGAAATAGAGAACGTAAAAAACTAGTGGCGAGTCAAATATGATCGATGACGCCGAGATTCGCCTTGAAGAAACGACCATTAAGCGAGGTAGGAAGTGTCGTGAAGTCGTTAGATGTGGAAATTACCACCTTTAAGCACCCTCCAGTCGGGGCAAACATCCCAAGCAGACAATGTCGCCTTCTGCACCACGTTCAATGCAGCACCGGCTGCATACTACCCCCCGATGCCCAGCAGCGTCCCAGCCTTTACGCCGTAGCTCTTGGTCGTCGTGTCCATCTTGAGAGTTGTTGTGGCCCTGCACGCTGCTGTGCTCAAAGTGTGCATCGTTCGCATCGTCCATGTGGAAAGAACGTGACAAAACCTCCTGTTCGCAGAGCATAGAGCCGTCATCCACATTCCATCCCATGCACTCCCTGATGCAGACGAAGCATGTTTGCTCGCCGCAGCCTTGACACTGGGCGAAGGAGTCGAGGTGTGATTTCTTCGTCGGCTTGCGGTGGCAGATGTGACATGGCGTGAGTGTGCTGCCCGTCCGTGTTGGAGGCGTCGGTCTGAAGTCGAAGTCTTCTCGTAACGATCCCGGTGGCAGCGAGGACTGCCTTGTGTCGGCTAAAGGACCGTTGGTCGTGTGAAAAGAGTCGTTGGGTGTGGTCCGAGCTCGCTTCATAAGCGGCTGGATCTTGCGGATGTGACTGCGGTTGTCCTGGCGGTCTAGGAGGTAGAAATTGGAGTGGCCATTCTCGGACGACGGACTGTAGAGGCAGTGTGTGTTTTCAACCGGCCAGTCGTCCTCTTCCCAGCCTCTCTTACGGGAGTCACCCGTAGCTTCGACGAATGGCATCTTGTCTGTGGTGATTTGTGCCGCCTGACGAGCAGGCGTCTGTGAATGTATGTATGCAGCGAGTTTGTTCGGTTGTCCAGCGGAGGAGGCGAGGTAAGGTCAAACGCCGTGGGCTGCAAGCTCAAACCTGCACGTTGTTGTTCAGTGGTGAGCGAGAGGTGAGAAAAGCAGGATTTCGAGGTAAGTCGAGCCGAGAAGGACGATGGACGGACGGAGGTGAGAGGAGAAGAGGATCGTCCCCTGTTTGGTTCGGGTGAATAGCGTGCAGGTATTGCGAGTGACGGGTTTCCAGGTTGCCAAGTCCCGGTGACAAATGGCGCTTGTTGTCTCGCTCACGCTGCAAGTTTCCCGTGTGTTGTTCCGGGCCCGCTGTTGTGTACTGGCGTTCCATTTTTAGTGGGTGTGAGGTGGCTGGCCGGCAGCCCAACCTCCGCTAAATTGCTTGACCGCCCGCGAGGTGCCTATCGGGAACCTGAATGGCATGTTCGCCGCTTGATTGCTATTATGGTGATCACGCGTGCTAGCGTTCAATGAGTTCGCTTACCTCCTCGATCACTCTTTGCCTCATAGTCGACATTCATTGTGGTGCGGGAAAGGTCTAGTATTTAGCGAGGTACACTATCTCGAGCTGTGATCATTGGGGGTTGGCAGACAGATCGTCAGCAGTGGGCATACGCCCAAACCTGCTGTCATACTGACCAGGCATCAATATCGTAAACTTGCTGGGAGATGAACTCAGACCTTTCGTGATTTTGTTAGTCAGGTGTCCCCTCCATGGAGCAGCTTACAATACACCGGGGCTTGATGGTGGTATGTTCAAGGCGTCATCACTCCCCCCTCGGACACACCTTTAGACTCACGTCCAATATTGGTGTTACGCTGCGGTGAGAGCCTCGCCGGATCTCAAAGCGATGGTGGCAATGCGAAAGATCATGCTACTTCGAGTTTGAGGTATTGAAAGGCTTTCTTGTGATTTACACTCTAACTTGCAACTCGACAACCAACATAACTTCTTCCTCTTCTTCTCCTTCTTCCACTCTACCCGCCTCCGCTGAACAAAAGAGCTGATATAGGGGGGCGACTAGTGTACATTATGCGGCCCAAAGGCCCTTTTATCGACGAACCTTGGTCTCAACCGGGGGATCGTAGGTGACCTTCCTCGTCTTCAGCCAAGCCCACTTGTAACGCTTGACCCAAACGCTGAGAGCCCACAGAACGGAGGTAACAACCATAACCTTCATACCCATCCTCTTGCGGTCATCCATCTCAGGCTCCGCAGCCCAGTTGAGGAACTCGACAACGTCCTTGGCCATCTGAGAGGTTGAGGCAGGGGTCTCGTCCTCGTACTCGACGAGGCCATCGTAGAGAACACGGGCCATACCGATACCAGTACCGGGGAAGTAGGGGTTGAAGTTCATGCCGGGGGCCACCTGGGCACCAGCCGGGGGCTCCTCCGGGTAACCGGTCAACAAGCTGAAGATGTAGTCGCAGCCACCGTGACGGGCCTTGACGATCAGGCTCAAATCCGGAGGAAGAGCACCGTTGTTGGCGAATCGGGCGGCCTCCTCGTTCTTGTAGGGAGCAGGCATGTAGTCGGCCAGCTTTCCGGGTCGCATCTCGATCTCACCCTGCTCGTTGGGTTCGCCCTCGTACTCGTTCTCCTCGGCAAGAGCCTTGGCCTCATCGACGGTCAGGACAGTGCCGACGAGCGCTCTGTAGGGAACACGGCTGAGAGAGTGGCAAGAGGCGCAGACCTCCTGGTAAACCTGGAAACCACGGCGGAGACTGGTATGATGTTAGCGTCGCGTGCCAAGTGAGGCAACACATTATCGATGATATCTTACGCCTGGTGATCGAAGGTCTTAGTCCACTTTTCGTGGACCCAGGGGTACTTGGTAGGGTGAAGACTGTAGGAGCATCATTAGCCATCTGATCCGTCATTCCAAGGCAAGTGGTGCTCTGTGGTATATGCCTCAGGGGAAGACCCGTTGGCCCGAACACGCCTTGCCCATGGGAACAATCACGTACCCCTCCTCGGCCGGAGTCATGGCATTGACGGTAGGGCCATACATGTGGTAGTACCACGCAATGGAGCCGACGGCGAGGGTTGTCGAGGCGATAGCCGAGATGTTCGAGGATGAGGAAGCTTCGCCAGCACTGGAGGAGGCGGCACGCTATCGGAGAAACATCATGTCAGCAACTTATTCGTCCTCCAATTGCAATTTGCCAGAATATGTTATGCTCGGATGGGATGCGGTGGGTGGTGGTGTCGATTGTGTTGCGTGGTGCCCTCGGCAATGGTGGACGTGGTTGGCCGAGCTCCAACCTCTCAAGGGCGTCGTACCTTTTGAACGGCGCCGTTACGCAGCCCATTGAGGGCGCGCGTGGTGCGCAGGGCAGTCCTCGCCAGCATCGTAGGCAAGGTAGACCGTGACCGTAGACGGGGATGCCGCAATGGAATAGGGTCGACAATGGAGGGTGGGAGGTTCGGTGGTCGGGAGTCGCAGGCAAGATTCGAAAGCGCTCACCTCCGGGATTTGACGTCTGAGAAAACCCAACACCAGATTTCCGAAATCGACCGACGCTGATTGGAGCCTGCTGGTGTGGGCCTGGCGTGGTCAATGGCCTGAGGCAGTCAAGGCAAGCCACATGAGGCGCAGGTGCTGAGCCACACCTGAGCTGTTGAACTACCCTGCAGTGCTCCACTGCAAGGCCCGCCATGTCACCCCTGGCGATGGGCATCTCTTTTCTGCCTGAGCATTTGCCCCGCCCCCACCATCATCACCACAACTCGAGCACCTCTTCCAAACAACACCTTCGTATAATTCTTGCTACAAGTTGCCGCTTGGCGTCGTTGGGCCTTTTTTGCCAGCTCTCCTGTTTGCTGTACGCTTCTATCACATTGTTGCTGAGCATAGTACGCCACAATGTCCAACTTGAAAGACAAGGTCTTCTCCCTTGCGGGCAAGGGCCTCAAGCTCGACACCGCCGAAGACCTCGAGCCTCACATCGCCGACCTTATCGCCTCCGAGGATGTTGAAGAGGTGAAGCTTCTGGGCAACACGCTTGGTATTGGGGCCTGCAAGAGGCTTGGAGAGGTTCTTAGCACAAAGAAGACTTTGAAGGTAGGTCTTGAACACCGCTCTAGGCACACAACGGTTCCAAACTAACTTCGTCTACACAGACTGCCAACCTGGATGACATCTTCACCGGCCGACTTCTAAGCGAGATTCCCGAGGCCATCTCCTCCCTCCTTACGTCGATTCAAAACCTGCCGAACCTTACCACCATCAACCTTAACGATAATGCATTCGGCCTCAACACCTCCGCCCCGTTGGTAGCTTTCCTCGCTGCTCACGTCCCTCTTCAACACCTCTACCTGAACAACAACGGTCTCGGACCCCACGCAGGCATTCTTGTTGCCGATGCTCTCTCAGAACTTCACGCGAAGAAGGAGGCAGCTCGCAAGGAAGGCAAGACCGTGCCTGATCTGGAGACCGTCATCTGCGGCCGTAACCGCCTCGAGAATGGCAGCATGACTGCATGGGCCAAGACCTTCAGCCTTCACAACAAGGTCAAGGAGATTAAGATGGTCCAGAATGGTATCCGCCAGGAGGGTATCTCCCACCTGCTGAGCCAGGGTTTGAACTCTGCGACGGAGCTCAGGGTTCTGGACCTCCAGGACAACACTTTCACACTCGTTGGGGCTAAGGCTCTGGCTAAGGTCGTCCCTGGTTGGGCCCACCTTGTCGAACTCGGTGTGGGTGACTCGCTTCTCGGTGCGAAGGGCGGCGTTCGTCTGGCCAAGGCCCTTGCCGAGGGCAAGAACACGAAACTCGAGACACTCCGCCTGCAATACAACGAGATCACAGCTCCTGGTCTGAAGGGCTTCGCCGAGGCTGCTCAAGATGCCCTACCTGCCCTGAAGAGAATCGAGATCAACGGCAACAAGCTCGATGAGGAAGACCAGTCTATCGTCGCCCTTCAGGACCTCCTCGAATCCCGCAAGGAGGAGAAGGCTGGCGATGTTGTCAAGGAAGATGAGTGGGGTGTCGACAGCCTGAGCGATCTTGAAGAGGAAGACAGCGAAGAGGAGGAGGAGGAGGAGTCCGAAGAGGAAGATGTCAAGCCGGAGGAGCGCGCCGAGAAGCTCATCAAGGAGGCGGAGGAGGCACAGGAGGAGCCTGTCGTCCAGCTCAACGACAAGGAGGTCGACGACCTGGCCAAGAAGTTGGAAAAGACCGAGATCTAGAGAAAAGCATGGAAGGAAACCGGCATTTACACATTTCTTATACACGTGCTATTAGACGCATCACCACGCACATGAAGCAGAGATTCAGGCTTTTGGAACGAAACTCTTCCCGCAGTCGAGAAGATGATGAATTCGATACCCCTCATTCCCTTATGTTCCCCTCATCTACCCGTAGTGAGTCTGTAGCCACTCCTATCTCAGATAGATGTCGTGTAGCGCATCCGCTCGCGAATGTAGTCGATTGAGGACCAGTCACCCAAGTCGACACGCCACAAGACGAGGATTCTTCGAAATTGCTGAAATAGCCATTCGAATTGCCCGGGGCGAAGTGCCACCCCAATCATGCTGTCCGGATCGGAGATGAGCGTGATTAGGTATGTCAGAAAAGTAACGGCGAACCATGGACCTTGAGTCAGACAATGCCGCACGTGGAGCTCTCTGGACATCAGAATGGGCTTTGGACTCTGGCTTTTCGTGCCAGGAGGCTGAGGGCTGAGATCATGACAGCTTGGATACTCATGACTTGCGAGGTCGTTATAGTCCACAGGTCTGTAGACGTTGCCGAGGAAAAATGGATAAGTCTCACATACATCGTCCACGACGGCTTGGACGATCATAATATACTGTGTAGCTTGTGCCTGGACCTCGTCTCTTTCCCCTGCATTGACCACCATGCGTGATCTTCCTGCTCGGGACTCATGTAGATGTGATTTTGCAGAAGCCGGCAACGTCCTGAGAATGATGTCGAGTAAGATTAGGTGCCGGCACCTCCAGGTATTCCAAAGATCTGCGAGTTGGACTGAAGGATACACATCGCAGCCGCCGGAATACGTGATGATGGGTGGCTCTGTCGTTCGCACCTTGTCGATATGTGATGGGTGCCAGTCTCCGGGAACAAGATCTGCCCATTCAACGATACGCCTTCGAATAGCTTTTGCCTCGTTGTGAATCCTTATATGGGAGCAGCCGTGAGGAACCTTCTTAGGAAGAGCGTGAAAGCGATTCTGACAACTCGCAACGTCGACCCCTATCATGTCAAGCCTTGAGATGACATCGTTCTGTAATAAACCAGATCGAATCACTTTGGCAACCAACTTCGAGGGTACCACGGACTTATAACGCAGTGCATAGGACACCTCGACTTGGAAGACGTTGTGTAGTAGGGTTGCGCTGATTGGATTCGCAGGATCCGCCAACTGATGTTTTGCAATAGCCATGGCACCTTTATGGTGCACCCAAACCGCCTGATGGTTATCCGAGATGGCAGAATTCGACTCGTCGAATTGGAGAACAAAGGCAGCTAGGACCGTGCCTGGGCTTTTGCTCTCCACAGGGTCGTCGATGGCCTTTTGTAGTCTTTGTAGCGCGCGAGACAGATGCGGCGATACGATCCTTTGCCTGTCTCTTTTCGATTGATTGCGCCAAAGATGCCACATGCGTAATGATGCAACAGTGAAAGCAAGGGTCAGAGCAGAATCGTCCCGCTCCATGAGTAAAGTTGTTGGGAGTAAGTCGAAGGCATGGCGGGAGGAACCGACTTGTCGACCCAGGTTGAAGTAGTGGAAGAAGAAGAAAGCTCTTGCAAGCTCGTCTTCTGATTGCTGAACATGGATCAGACGACCCTGTTCACTGACTCCCTTTCTTCGCAGTTTTGGACGCATGCTGCTGTTCGTTGGTCGATAGCCTTGCCTAGTGTTGTCGTTGGTGCACCGCGGGCAGTTGGGCCGCTTGTGTTCATGCGTTACACGGCTTGCCAGACAGTTCCGACATGTGTAGTCTGAAGCTTTCGTGTCCATGCCGGCCAATTTCGATGATAACGTTCCTGGATGTGTATGAGTTCGTTCGTCGCGAGGACCTCCTTAAATTTATCAGCAAGGCAGAGCTGAAAGGAGGAAGACCCTTGTTTTCAGAGACTAGATCTGCATCATTCGCCAAATGTTCACAGAAATTATTAAATCTTCAACTGATCTTTACGATCAAACCATGTGTCGGAGCTGCCACATGCTGCAAGGTTGGTTGCTTACACATGCCCCCAGCATTAGGGTCGACCGGAATAGTCAGCATCCTAGGCAAATGGAGGGACACTTGATATCCAAAAGTGTCAGATGGGAACAAGATTACATCTTTGTCGATCGCTGGACTTCTATTGGAAGATCGCACTGTTTGGATGCGGACTTTGGGCAGATCCAGCCAAAAACAAGCACTCGCAGAAGAACTGAATATGGAAAGACGTGTTCACGCAACAAAAAGGAAGAAGAGTGGAGATATTCTTATCTCATTAAGGGTAACAGAGCATCATCTTCTAAACCACAGTTAACGAAAGCTGGTCCGACAAAAACCCGGGCATGCTAATATAATATATGCTGGAAACTACCATGCACTTGACTCCACCGCCACCTTCATAATACCATGAGGGACTGTTGCCTGAATTTCCGACATCCCGAACTCCGTCTCACATAACATCCATGGCGTCTCCGCTACGGAACTGCTCGAAAGCACCGTACTGTGTGGCCATGTTCATCTGCTCCTGCTGCCTCACAGTATCCGGTCCCATAAACACCGGGTCCGTCGCGGTGCTGTAGGTCCTTGAGCCGATGGCGTTGCCGAAATGGTTGTACACGGCCCTAGGCTCGGCCTGACGCTGCTGCTCACGTCTCATGAGCTCTTCATAGCCCGAGGTCATGTATGGCTCGCTGTCTGAGCGTTGATCTGCCCATGTGCCGTCTGCAGTCTGTACTGAAGTTCCATCTAGACTCATAACTTGTTCCTGCTCACGGTCGAACCGCAGCTGAGCGAGGCGCTCCTCTTGCTCGACAGATGTGCTGCTCCAGGCTAGTGAGGGGATGTCAGCACCCTTCGTTGGTGGAGAAATAAGCCAAAGCTCAATCAGCCGCTGCTTCTGCGGGTCATCTGCTGTCCTGAAAAGTTGGAGCTGTGCTGGTGTTAAGGTTGTGGGATCGATGTTGAACATGCGTAATTGGTTCTCGGCGATCAGTGTGTCCCCTTGTGGAGGTTCAGAAGATGGTCTTGCTGGTTCTTCTGGTACAGCAACTGTTTGCTCCTGTGGCTGAGGTTTGGGAATGTGTGCTGAATGATGGTAGTGTTGAGAAATAGAGTAGATGATGGGTTGGGATGGTGCCGGCTCGGGGGAGGCTTCCTGTCGAGGGACCTGCAGCTCAGGGTTGAAGGTGAGATTCCTGGAGAAGAGCATAGAGAGCTCATCATGGCCCTGCATGGTGGGCTGAACTGAGACCATGGTCTGGATATCGAGCAGTCAGTACATATCCTATATACCAAGACGTGACCCATTTACCTCAAAATATGGCAGCAAAAGCAAGGATGTCTGTGTGTGCGTCGGCGTTATTCGACTTCACAAGAAAGTCACGTTTCTGTTCGCCAGTTTCCGATAAAGATCTGGATATTATTGACCTTTATGACGAGGTATGAGGGAGGCAGATAGCAGAAGTGTCCTGGAAAGAAATCGCGGGAAGTTGTGCGTCTATGCAGATGGTCGGGTTGGAGATTGGGTAGCAAAGGCCAGGGCCTGGCGTGAGGGGTCCTTTGTCCGGTGCGGGACCGTGCAGGAGAAGGGCGAAATAGAATGTATTGCGAGCAAAGAAAAGCTGGTCTACTGGCTGTATGCTAGAGGGCGAGAATGAACAGGATCTGTAGGCGAGTGGCTTTGTTGCAGGGAGAGAGGTCAGAGGGAATCAATGCGACGATGTTTCGGATGATCGGGGGTGGCACGTAACAGATGATGGAGGGGTTTCCGGATGAAGAGACCGGTTTGCAGATGCACAGCAGCGGGGAAGGCGACGGACGGGTGCACTGCAGGCTGCGGGTGAAGAAAGGGTTGAACCACAAAGGCACAGCTCCAAGATCTGTGCTTTGAATGAAAGGAACAAAGTGATGGGCCGTGAGGGAGGACGGACGGACTGAAGGCGGGATGGATCTGGAGGGTGTTGAGTGATGGCGGGGTGTTAGGGGTGGATGAGGTCAGTGCGAATAAATGGATGATGCGGTGAAGCAAAGAAAAGGAGGTATGACTGGGATCAGGTCGACGCTGATCTCGTGTCTTGGATTCACAGACGAAGTTTGAGATGTTGAAATACAGTAGACAAGAAAGTGACAGCGGCAGCAGAGAGCGAGAAGGCTCAAAACGTCCTCAACAAATCTGCAGCTGAGAAAGTTGCAGGAATACCGTAGGCACGAAAACAGGAATAGGTATCATTCTACCGTGAAAAGGCGCCTATGACGCATACAGAAGACAACAGCTGTCAGTGTCTCGTCTAACCCCAGCCGAGGGTCACGGGTCATGGGAATGCGTGGTTAGCTGCCCCAACGTGAATGGCCAGCCAGCACGAATAGGAGACGGAGACGGGGGGTAATCAAACGGGCGGTGGCTGATCAGATGACTTGAGAGCTTGAATGAGGGCGATGCGTTGGTGGAAATGCACAGGTAGAAGAGCTGGGTAAAAGACTGGACAGGCACATGCTGAAAAGAGAGTATAGGTCAGTATCGTAGTAGATAACCGGCTGTGAATCGTTATCCAAGTATTCCGACAGGACGGACGGGCGCGCGCATGGGTCAAAGAACACAGGCCTCGCGGATGTGCACAGTGACAGAAATGCAAGGCACCGACCGCATGCACCATCAAGAGGGACGGCAGCGATGCAACTTGACAAGCCACTTCCGACGCACGATCAAGACGCATTGCATCTCTCAACCAAGATCCTCAGCCACAATGCGGCGCGATCACGTCTCTAGCCACACCTCTGGTCAGCCACATCTCTCCAGCCACACTCACCTCTCCAGCCTTGCGCCAGCTCTAGCTCCTCCTGCGGTGCTGCCGCTGCTGCTGCACACGCCAGCTCTCAGGCTGCCTGAAGCTCCGAAAGCCAACATCCCTCCAAACCACTTCCACCGCCTCGACCACCATCCACCTTCCCCAACCCGCATAAACTGTCGTCTTACCGATTTGAAATCTTCCTGATAATAGACATTGCACAGTTTGCGAACTCACAGCAACCATGGTGAGTAGCAACTGGCTCTTCCATCACCCTCATGTGCGCACTTCCCTCGAGGCCCAGGCTGACCATCATTCACATAGACGTCCATCGGCACAGGTTACGACCTGCTCAACTCCATCTTCTCTCCTGACGGCCGCAACTTCCAAGTCGAGTACGCCGTCAAGGCTGTCGAGAATGGTGGTACCTCCATCGGTATCCGGTGCAAGGATGGCGTCGTCCTTGCTGTCGAAAAGGTCGTCGCCTCGAAGCTGCTGAAACCTGGTGCCAACAAGCGCATCGCATCCATTGACTCCCACATCGGCGCGGTATGTTCCACAACTAGGGCTCTCGGAACCCTGCTGTCGTGTGCTTGAGCGAGGAAAAGGCTGATATGCTATCCCTAGGTCTACTCAGGCATGATCCCCGACGGCCGCCACTTCGTTGACCGCGCTCGCGACGAGGCCCAATCATGGCGCCAAAACTTCAAGACCCCGATTCCTACCGCAGATCTCGCCTCCCGCATGGGCGGCTACCTCCAGGCCTACACCATGTACGGCTCCGTGCGTCCCTTTGGCATCACCGCCATTGTCGCTGGTGTCGACACCTCTGAGGAGTACAAGGTTGACGGCGAGGTTGGCTCCGGTCCCAAGGTCGGTGCTGGTGGCAAGGTCCCCGGAAAGCACGGGGGTCCATTCCTCTACATGATCGAGCCCAGCGGACAGTACTGGGGATACTACGGTGCGGCCACGGGCAAGGGACGACAGGCAGCCAAGGCAGAGCTTGAGAAGCTTGATCTTCCAGCGGGGAATATCACGCTGGAGGAGGGTGTCAAGCAGGCGGCGAGGATCATCTACATTGCGCAAAAGGACAACAAGGACAAGGACTTTGAGCTTGAGATGACGTGGATCAGCGATGCGAGTGGGCCGACGAAGGGGAGGCACATGGAGGTGCCGAAGGAGTTGCGAGAGGAGGCCGAGAGATTAGCCAAGGAAGAAGATGAGTCTGACGATGATGACGAGGATGAGAAGAAGGATGATGACAAGATGGAGGAATAAAGAGAGCGTATGGGAGAGAAGAGCGGAAATATGCTTGTACCATTACGCACGGCAATAGAATCACTGTGTCATGTCCGGAATGTATTTCACCATGCGAATTCCCATATATCAAAATGTGTCATGTTAAGGCTCACACTGCCCATTCAGGGAACCTCATGTCTTGGGCAACCCCTCATCTTCAACCCAAACGGTCTAGGTATGCATCTACGCCTTCGGGGGCACCCAGCTGTTCCAGTAATGCTGGAACTGTGTTCTTCCCTTACAATGCGGCCACGCCGCCAACGTCTTCGAATACAACGCGATGATCCTCTCATGCATCTCCCTATCCGCCGCCATGATCGCCGTCACGACCTTGAGCGCCGCTGTACTCGCTGCCGTGACATGTGAGTTGCCAGCTTCCTTCCTTGCCTCCTCATGAATCTCCGCAAGAAGCCCCATCAACTTCTCCGTATCCACCTTAGATGCGGCAGCAGACTTGGAAGCAACATGGTTTCCGTTCTCTTTATCCTTCTTCCCACCCTTAGCTTTCTTGCCTGCACGCTTGAACTCGGCAATTACGCCATGGGCTCTCGTAGCAAGCTGCTTTTCCTTCGTCGTGCGGATAAGACGCAACAGGGGCAGCAGCAGATTCAAAGCCAGCGGGTTTCCGACCTCGTTGCGGACGTAGATCTCAAGGAGATCGAGAATCCGGTTCTTGAAATCGACGACGGTGCGCTTTGCTTGCCGCTTGTCCTTTGTCGAATCTGGGCGGGCTTTTGTGCGTTGCTTGAAGACTTCGGTGAGCTTCTCGTCGAGGGCGAGCATTTCTGAGTCGGACATGTCCTCGTCGTTGTCAGAGGATTCCGCGTCAGCATCTTTGTCGAGGCGATGGCTCTTGAGGATGTTGCCAATTGCCGCATCTAGTTCCTGCATCTCTTTGTCTGCAGCGGTTGCTTCTTCGTCTTCGTCGTCTTCACTTTCCGATTCACTATCATCTTCGTCATCTTCACCTTGCCCGTTGAGGCTGACGAATTGGGTATCACTGCCAATTTCCACGTCAGACGCATCTTCTATGTCAACAACTTCCACATCGTCGTCCTCCTCCTCATCCTCCTCGTCACCGTCCACCACCACATCATCATCCTCTGTGTTGAAGAGTTCCTTCTGTCCCTGAATGTTTTCGGGGGCAGTGAGAGGCTCAAGGAGGAGATCCAATCCTTCTTCGGAGATCTGACTACTAAGAGCTCCGAAGACTTGATGTGAGATCTCACGCATTAGCAATGAAGAGCGCGTGACCATAGACAAGAGGATCTCAACCAGGAATTCTGAGCTCTCGGCGCCGGCGGCACCCTTCTCTGGTGCTTGCTCGGCTAGGTCGCTCAAAACCTCCATTGCATCTGCATCCTCGTTGTACAGTCGGAAGATGGAAACGGCGTACAGCATTGCCGTGCCTTGTGAAAGTGACTGCTGTGTCCCATCGTTCGAGCTCTTCTGCTTGAGAAGCTTCTTCATGCGTGACATAGCATCTTCCTTGGCTGCAGCCAACTCATCATCCAGCTTCGCTGTGCCGAGATCAAGTTCTTCAATGGCGCAACAGAAGATCTTGTACTCCCCGCAGAACTTGGCAAGCTTTCCTAAGGAGGTTTCGAGGCGCTCTCTGGCCAGATCGCGCAGCGTGTCCGACACCAATACGCTCGGCACAAGCTTGCTTTCAGAGTTCGCAATATTTGCGAGATCTTTAAGGGAGTCAAGAATGGCGGATTGTTTGAAGTTCTTGACATCCAACTCGCTTGATGTGTCGACTACCAGAGCATGGATGATCTTTGTCAAGTATTCAATGAATGCCCTAATCATCTGCTCTGCTTCGCTGTTCTTCTTGCCATCGGCTGCGGGCTTGATACTCTTGAGATGCACCAGCGGTTCCCGAACGGCCTGAAGCACTGACTTCTCATTACCATTTCCGATCAGTCGCAGGAGCTTGTCGACGGTTTTGGTCTTTGTGCGAATGTCGAAGTTATACGCGCCGTGCGAACTTAGGAGGCGCCGCAGCACGTTCGGCAAGATATGAGGTTTTGATGAGGTGACGTTCTCGACGGACTTTAGGGTATGTATTGCTGCACGATAGACAAACCGATCTGATTGGGAGGCTTGGTTCATGAGGCAATCGAGCATGTTCTTGCTGAAGAGACATTGAAGCTTGTCGCTAGCGAGCGACTCGCTGCTGGCGGCGAAACCTGCGAGCATCTTCTGGAAGATCATGAAACCGCTGAACTTCTGACCGTCGCTCGCCTTCTTGGAGAAAAAACCACCTGAGATGATGTCAGTCACAGCATCATCAAGGGGTTAGGCAAAACATTCTTACCATCAACAACCGTTGTCCAGAATCGTTCAAAGTCGGCGACAGAGGCTAGCTCATCCAATCCGTAGTACCGAAGGATTAGGTCCCAAACGAAATGAGGATCCCGTGTCCAGCCGGCCTGCTTGTTCGCCTGAGCCTCCTCCCCCTCTTCTTTCGCGAGATTATAGCTCTCCTTGAGGACTGCTGTTAACGTTGCCAACGACTCGTTGGCCAGCGGATGGCCCCATGGCTGAACCTTGAGAGCCGGGAAGCGGCTCGAAGCAGCGAGCCATATGGCGACACCCTCTGGTGTCTTCGCCTGCCCCTTCTCGGCTATCCGCTTCAGTGTAGACTTTGTCAAGTCTTTGTCCATCTGTCGCATGGCCTCCACGATAGTAAAGCCGCATTGCGACCTCATCCAAGCCTTCTCCTGGCCCAATTCCAGCAGGATATCCAGGGCAGGCTCCCATCTTGAAGGCTCGTTGAACAGAGCTGTGCTGCGAACAAATGCATACATGCCGAACAGTCTTCCAAATGCATGGTCTCGCTCCTCTTGTGCAGCCACGCCTCCGATAGGTGCCGTGCTCTCCAGATATACATCCCAAAGCTTCTCGAATGTCAACCCCGGGTAAGTCGACTCGGCCAAGTTCTTGGGTCCAAAGAGTTGCTGGAGAATCTCTGTCAAAGCCAAACTGAATCCCACACGAGCAGCCTTGCGACTGCTTGCGAGGCCTCGTATCAGCCTCTTGCAGACATGACGCTCGAGCACCGGCTCCGGGGCGCCTTCCTCGCCATCTGCGCCGAGTAGTGTCGAGACTATTCGGTCGGATGCCGCTTTTCGGTCGTTCTCGTCAATGCTGCTCAGAAGATCGTAGAGTTCTCCTTCGCGCTTGCGCTCCTCTTTCGAAGGGGCTTCGACGAAAGGTCCTATAGGAATGTCTGAAATCGATGGGGTGGTTTTGGCTTTCTTGGGTGCCGGCTGGTCAGCCGCCGGGGCGGCACGCTTCTTATTCTTGCCCATTGCGTGTTCCCAGCGATTGTAGTAATCACGATCGTATGGGATGTCGAGGTATGTGGAAGATTGGGTACAGGACTATCCAATTCAAAAATTGGAAGAGTGATGCGACTACGGGCCATGAAGCTGCTAAGCTCCTCTGCATACTGTATCGGCGATAAGGATCGCAAAAAAACGTTGGACTCTTTTTCTGCCAACTAAGAAGCTCACCGCCCACATGCCACTTTCCGCATTGGGACTGCTTACCCTATATGGTGCGTGGACAGTGATTTGGGACACAACAATTATCTACTCATCTGCCGGCTATGATATTGTCAGCAAGATTCTCAGGCGGAACCAATTCCCTCATTGCCCATCTGTGTTGGTAGATCCGCGTATATCTTTCCATCGTCTTTCCGAAGCTGTGCGTTGAGAACATGGGTTCACGCACTTGCGAAGCATCGTTATGTACTGTATCAGCACCATCCTCTCTCTCCTAATTTCACGATTACTGGACAGAAGACTAAAGGGAAAGCTGTCGACTATCAATAGCAGTGTGTCCGAAACAATACTGTTATACGAAGTACCCTCACGCACATCATTTATTGATCAGCAATACCTTATCGACTGTACCTGTCGATCTCTGTTAATCAACCCATGGGTCGGTGGATGGGGTCAACAAATCACGTGACTTCGCGTAAAGCTGACAACGCGGTCGCGTCAGCGATTTGTTTACTTTCCAGCATTTGTGTTTATTTCTGCTCTTACGAGCCTTCCCCGCGCTTACTTCAAAGTCGAAGAAGCCGCCTTGCATCAAGACAATCCGCATCGCATATCGTCAGCCCTTCGAGGCGGTGTGAAGTCACGAAACAAAGGGCGCCTCAGGTCATCAGCACTAAGTTCCTTTCCATTGTTACCCCTCACATAAAGGCACTTTGTTCTAGCCGTCAGCATTGATCAGCCGACACCGGGCGCAGCGGCCGACGCCATGAAGAGGAGAAGATTGTTAGTAGGGTACATGGATGTTAAGGTGCATGTGAAGCCCGCAAGATAGACCACACCAGCTATTTTCTACTGGAACTACTAACGTGCTTGACTAGCAATCAAGTACTGAGCCAGCAACATTCTCCCCTTCGTCGTGGGCTTGGGAGAACGGCTGGCTCGTGGCTGTGGTGTGAGTGGACCGCCCAGGGTTCGAGAGGGAGGCGCGCGAGTGCTGATAGCTCTCGGGGTCTCCGACCAGTGAGGTGTCAGAAGTCTGCTTTCGTTCAGCTCGATTCTGGACAGGTGACGGATTCCAATCTGCCACGAACTGCTCCCTGAGAAAATCGCTCGCTGATGATTACCATGGGTTGCCAGCGAATCCTCTCGGCTGGGCAGGTTGCCGCAGTTAGCTCCGAGCGGAAGAAAATCCAGACAAAGTAAACAAAGAAAAGGCAGAGCATCGAGATGTTCGCGCTTTGCAACGCGCCTGGGCCTGCAAGATCAGGCATGGGTTGCATCACCACCGTGCCATCTTCCCGGGCAATGCAAACTTAGAGAGCGCCGCATGACGATCTTGCAGTTTCGAGCGTGTTGCAAGTGGTTGAGCGGCGGGAATGACGTTGTTATAATGCCGATGCGCAGATGGTGTGCGCGAGGTGATCGGGGTATTGGGCGAAGGATCGACGATGGGACGTCGCGTGCCCAGGGCTGGTTCGAGCTTCCAGCTGTTGAGCGCGTCGAAACCCTGCTTTTTCGACAATTAGACTCCAAAGGTACAGAGTATGAGGTATGCCAATGCTAAACCCCCTCCTCGGACGATACGAGGAGAATAAGGGAAGATGCCGGGCGACAAATCTCCGATGGCAACACTAAACTGACAATTGCGAAGCTATGTGGCCTTCGCAAGAGACAGTGTTGCGCTTGACTCTGATGGCTAGGCTGATCCTGGTCACCGTGGAGATCCAGACGAAATGCATGTCCTAAGTCAACAGAGTCAGATGTGTCTTCGACCATTATGCAACATGCATCGATTAGGACATCGGTAGCATAATCGGTAGCACAATGCAAGGCTCAGCCTAAAGTTTTCGACTCTTCGCAAACCCCGCCAGAGAAAGCACAGAGCCGGGAGTCGAGACAATGGGTGACAATCATCACCGCCACTACAACCACCGGGCAGTTTCATCTCCACTCCGCATGATCACCACACAGACCAAGGGAGGGCTCGTTCATTGATCTTGGAGTCTCTGCACTGATGCTCAGTCGGACGACGACGGAGACTGCACAGCCGAAACATGCTCGAATGCTGCTATCCTCGGCCTTGTGAGCAAGCTTACGACGACAAGACTCCAAGCGGGGTGTTTGCGAAAGAAGATGCCTCACTCAGCACGGACTCAGCCATTGACCAGGGACCAGGGTCTTCCTGCGACGGCGGCTGACAGCAAATCAAAGGCATTAACTGTGTGTAGTCGCATAGATCATGTGCGTCCTACAGAAGAGCCAGAATGGAGAAAGGCATTGCGATCAACAGCAAGTGCAGGAGCCGGTAGCTTAGAATGCAAGACGCAACGCAATGTTGCTCCAGTCGCCGAACTATCGCATGCGGGGTGCAATGAAAGGTGTTCGGAGGCTACCATCTTTGCCTTACCTACCTGAGACGGAAGCCCGTCCGTCAGCTGCCATGGAACCAATGGTGTCCCCATCAAAGACCAATTGAGTTGTTTGCTTTGTTTGCTTCGCGCGGGCTTGGCCTGGTGCACTTGCACCATATCGGTTCTTTAGAGTGCAGATCCCTGAAGCTTTATGATGGAGCCTCTCCCCGGGCAACGCACTGGGACGAAGCAAAGAAAAAAAAAAGGTGAGATGGATCTACTGAAAGGTGCTCCCGTAATGGGTCGACTAGGGACCAACGGCTCGTCAAAACGGCGTCGGAGATGGAGACTTTGAAAGGCAGGGAGGAAACATGTCCGAGAGGCAAAATCCACTCGAGCCAACAATGTCGCTTGCTGTGCTGTACAGTTCGTCTTGCAGCCCCCCAGCTCCTGGGCCCTGGGGTTCTTCCAGATCTGGAAATGAAGGTCAGCGGGTGGTCTCAGAGCGTTGCATTCCTCCTGAGCCGCGTCGCACGTGGAGGGGCAGCGGCGGCAAGCAAGAACAGCGTTGAGTCGCTGGTGCAAGGAACGAGGGAGTAAGTAGGATGGGCGGAAGGCGTCTCACGGCAACCTTGGCGAGGTGAGACCCGAAGAGATAAGGCGGGTTGAGGCGAGAGTGAGCTTCTAGACTCGGGGCGGCGGCGCCGTTGGAAGCTGACTGCAATTGAGTTTGAGCATTTTGATCCATGCCGAGTGGATTGAACAATGGCAAGCGCCAACTCCTATACTATCCGTACGAGAAGCTGCTGAAGCTTGATCCGCCCACGTTAAGCGACGAACGGGTTTCACTGCAGCACAGAGATGCACGGACTTCGACGAATAGCTACCCGAAGACATCATTTGTGCAGACGCAGAAGGCGACCAACAGTTTCGTCCAGGGTCCGAGCTTGCAACAGCCAGGCGCTACGCAATGATGCAACACGCCAATCTCGGGAAGCTATTCACCTGTCTTATTGCCCAGGTTCACTCTCGCGAGATCCAGCCGAGGGAGAAGCTCCAGTCCCGTAGGTGTCCACTGCCATGGGGGCCTGTCTCACCGAAAGACCCTGATTGTTGTGAGCTGGATGATGGGAGCTTCTGTGCACTGAGCCCTGTCAGATTTCGTTCATTCTTCTGCATTGGGCGTTTGGTTTGAGATTTGCAGATTATGGAGGAATAGAACATCGGCATTAATCAATTCTGTAACAAGTGCGGGAAAATGGGATGGTGAGAAGCTGCTGGGGGTCGAAACTTGGGACGCCGAGTCAGGAGGCCGTTGCTGGGCAGGACTGGTGAGGCTGAATGGAGCCATTGGAATCATTTGACGTGCCATTGAATTTTGATAGCTGGGGGCCCTGCGACAGTGTCGTCAATGGTTCCGACGAGTAGTTGCGACCTGCTCAACGCGATTGTTGACTTGTGAATATCACGAAAAGCTTTGACGTCGTCTCGTCCTAGAATAGACGTCATGATCGCGACTCTACAGGTGATGAGATCTCTTATGGGCGCTATTATTGACAGGTACCATAACAAAAACCTGAATCGAGCGAAGTCGCATGCCCTTTTTGGCCAAAGAGAGAGACGCAGAAGCAGGGCAGAGCACCCAAAAGAAACTGGAAAAGCTTGGACGGAGGAAGAACTACTGCAGGACAAGTGGCTCCATGGTGCTGGACTGCGCGCTATTACAGCCTCGCCGACGCAAGGGAAACCCGGGGACACGGGACCGGCTGGTCGGTTGACGAAAGGGAGAAAAAGCAAGGCGTTGACGGATAGGAAATTAGGAGTGACGATTAGAAAGTGGGAAAGGGAGGCGCCGCGAGATTTGAGTGAAGAAGTGCGAGACAACTGACGCCTGAAGACGGGACACCATTCTTTACCTTTATTGCCGTTTGAGTCGCGCGTGCCACACAGGATGTCGATGCACGATGGCGATGGCCGCCAGGCACCAAATGCCAGTCGCATGTCTCAGCGGCACGAGACCGAGACCAGTGGAAAGGCGTTGGAATCGGGCGAGATTGAGGCCCATCGGCCAGCATATCTGCGTGGGATTTTTGTGCAGCTATGTGAATGCCCTCATTCATACTCAGTCGCACACCCTCCTAGGGCTGGCGATGATGTAACAGGCGCAGGACGTTGTGAAAGTTAGGGATAGCACAGTAGCATCAGCCTGCTACTCCGGACATGGGTGTGAATTGACACCGACCTGACCGACCTGAACTGAAGGGAGAGAGAATAGCACAGCACCATAGTTGCCAGCGCTTATTGCGGTGAGATTAGTGAGAGGGCCTGGGCTATTCTTCCCTCCCTGCCCCCACACGGTTAGTGGTCCAACAGCCCACTGTAGGCCTCGCGCGCACCGTGCTGCTGGTCGTTCTAGCTATCAGCTGGCAGTGGTTAGGAGCTAGCAGGTATCCACTGTAGCGCAACGCAGTGGTGTCACTGTGCAGCATCACTGTCAGTCACCCTGGGAACAAGCGCTGAGGTGCAGCCCAGCCCAGCACGGCAACGAAGCAGGGGACGGTCATGAATCCGACGACACAGTCAGAGAGAAGCAAAATGGACAAACTTGATTCCCTGTGCAAGGCTCCACATTCATCCATCCCTTCAGGTCCTATTTTGACGCAAACAAGGCTGCGAATTCTTATAAGCTCTGCCACACCTCTTCCACACCCACATCTTCTCTCTTACATATGCCGTCTGGTCTTCTTCCTGTCACCTGCTTACCTCTCTCCCAAGGCATTGATCGCCTTTCACCAAGCTTTTGACCAGTTCATGCCTTCGTCGCCCCAGGACAACCTGTTTCAGGAGCCTGTTCGTTTCTCTCCACCCCCGGTCGTCACCTCGACCGTGCTCACAGCTGCTTACTCGTCGAAGTGGTAGCCGCGCTGGCAGTGCTGCAGTGCTACCTCAGGTGCCTAGCAACCGACGCCCACCCCCCTCCAGAGCCCACCCACGCTCCCTGGCGCTCCCACCCACCCCCCTGTTGCTAGCTCGCCCATTCGCTGCGCTGCTACAGCCTCCACCATCCTATCACCACCACCAGAGCCAGTTTACTGAGGTGCTTGCTTTCCTCCGGCTCGGCCTTCTCTCTCCCTCTTCTTCTTCTTCCCTCCTCCTCCTCAACCTCGCCTCGGGAGGGACAGCAGCACTCAACTTTCCTCCTCCTCCCTTTCGTCATTCGTTGTTGCTGCTGTTGCTATTCACATAGCACTTCTTCTTCCCGACGCCTGGCCCGACTGTTTTCGACTCGACTCGACTTCCTCCTCCCCCTCGTCGACCAATGCACATGTCCTCGACTACGTTATAACGACCCCAGACGCCGCGGACCCCCGCTGCTATCCTCTCGCTTCCTTCATACTGGGCTTCAACCCTATGTCAATCTGCTCTTCCTTTGTTTGCTCAATTGCTACAAGGGAATCTACAGACGCTGGCATTTTGTCCCAGATTGTTGGCTCGTCACGGATCAGCACCCTCACGGCATCTGGGTCGTTGAATAAATCGCCATTCTACGGAGAGATCAATTGGGCTAACCATTTGTCTCGTGGTTGAGTTGCAGCATTAACTTACTGTGACTCCCGTATGCCATACTACTGTTCAAACAAGCTCTTTTACGGCATATCCATAGTATCGACGATACCGTAATCTCTTCTCTCCTTCTTTGCCCAGCATGGAGGCTTCATCACCCTTGGCGGCTCTGCACCGACCATGCCCTCTCCCATCTTGGGGTGGCAGGGATATCTTCCGCTCCCATTCTCACGCAGCCTTCTCCAACCCGTCATCTGGCTCGGGATCCTTTGGTCTTAGGGAACAGCTGCACAAGCCCTCAGCAGACTACTTCAATGTTAAGGATGTTAGAGGCTCGTCACCAGCTGCTAGCTTGGCCGCCGACCTGTCCCAGAACTTCCGTCTGGACAATGATCACAGGTTTGTTGCGTCCTAAAGTCCGGACGAGCTCGGAGCATCTAGCTGACGTTGCTCTAGTCCCATGTTCCCAACGCCGAGACGGGCTCTCTTCACGACCAACCTAATGGGAAGCTTGGAGAACCGCGGTATGTGCTGACAGCGTGCTATACACCTGGCAGCAAGCTCTAACTCCAAGACTAGAATACACCACCACACCTCCCCTGCCTTCGTCGTCGCCGGCCCCATTGACAGAGCTCATGGAACTGTCTCCGTTGCCTCACAAGATGCCTTCGTGCACCTCGATTGAAGTCACATCACCGACACCCATCTCGACACCTGCTGATGACGATATGATGCTGGATTCCCCAGCTCCTATTTCTCGGCAATCCTCTCTCGAACCGCCCAGGCACATGCTGGCTGAGTAGGCGTCCCTACCCTCGCATGCTTGTGTTAACATTGCTGACCTCCCATGAAGACGTAAAATTGCAGCTCCTCGCCGGCCGTCGTTGAGCCGGATGAAGGGATTCACAACTAGCGCCGTTCCCAGTCGAGAGAACCCAATCGCCGCTTTCCGATTTGGTGCTGATTCACGAACAAGCTTCGAGCCGTCGCAATTGTCTTTGGGCGAATGCTTCGACTCGGCTTCACCGCCTCAGGAGCGCCGTCCTCAGTCCGCCAATAGTCCGTGTGCCCCCGTGCCGCTTGGCCTCCGATCCCGCCCCCAGTTCGGCAACGTGAATGGGCTTGCCAGTCACCGTCACGCTTCCAACCCCCTCGCCCACAGTCGCCGGCAATCGAATCCTTTCATGCGCAACCGCAAACAGTTTCGACGATCCCTCAGCATGTTCGAGCACCCCGGTGATATCATGAAGCCCCGTTCTGAGCCTGAGGAATCGACCTCATCCGCTCTCCAAGCGGTCATGGATGTTGAGGAGGCACACGAGCTAGCCCTACCTCATTTCCACTCAGAGGACCCGACCGATTCGATTCCTCGCATCAAGAAGGAGACCCTGCTTGAGGTTCTTGACGGCAAATACTCAGATAACTTTGACTCAAAGATGGTTATTGACTGCCGCTTCGAGTATGAGTACGAGGGTGGTCACATCGAAGGTGCCGTCAACTACAACGACAAGGATTTGCTGGCAACCGAACTTTTCCAGAGGTCAACGCCTGGACGGACGCTGCTTATTTTCCACTGCGAGTATTCTGCACACCGAGCTCCGTTAATGGCTCGTCATGTGCGATCCCAGGACCGGACAGCCAACGCCGAGCACTACCCGAAGCTTACCTTCCCTGAGGTCTACATCTTGGAAGGTGGCTACAGTGCTTTCTTTGCCAGCCACCGTGCTCGCTGCTTCCCTCCCGAGTATGTGGAGATGTCTGACGCAAAGCATCAGCGCACTTGTGAGCGTGAGATGGGACGCCTGAAGGCTCGCAAGGGCTTCAGCCGCGCCCAGACTTTCGCCTTTGGTCAGCGTGACCCTTGTGTCAACGACTCTCCAACTGGTCCTAGCCGTCCCAGCTCCCGGCACGCTGGTCCTATCGCCATGATTGGCAACTCACCAATTCTCGGTGAACGATCTCACGCGCGACGAATGGCTTCTTATTGAGTCCTCATGAGCACCACAACCCGTTGTCTGCTGCACACTGGCTGTCTTTTCACGTCATACCCCTTCCACGCCGATTTGGACATCCTGTCCGATGACCCGCCACACCCATTCACTCTACCTGGCTGTTCCGTCTATTGATCCCAGCATGCACTCTACACCCCATCACCATTTCATTCCTTTGCACAAATCTCGCTGGACCCTGTGTCTAAGCCAATCTACCATGCGGATCTGGAAGAGGAATCTCGACCCCCCCCCCCGAGACCTGTCGCGGGGGATGAGATCTCTCCCGCGACTCTGCACCCCTTGTGGATCTCTCACGGCCCAGAGGTCTCGGTTTGTCTGAGATGCATAATTTCTCTATGCCCGAGACCACCGATATTGGAGACCCATCACTCCAAACGAACGATGCGAATTCCTTCGTTCACAGTACATTTACCCCAGAAGGGCTTCCTCGAGATGAGCCTGCTCGCAGAAGCGACGCGACTCTAATATCACACCGCCCATCCCCACACTCCTCAGTCCGCTTCTCAACAGGACATCACGAGACTTACATACCAAACGCACCACACATACGAAGACATGTCACACCACACAACCATTTTCTTATCAGTTCATATTCCCGGGAGATCGTTTCTCCTTAGAGCTCTTTTTGTAATGAGCCCGACATCAAATCCCCTTTTTGTTTCGCGACATCGCAGATGCCATCTATATTGGCTCTCTCGTTGCGCGGTTGCAGTTGTTTTTGTTGCTTGTAGTATTTTCAATGGAGTGAGATCAGGAGACAGAGAGTGCCAGAGGATGAAGAACGGTTCAGCTGTGAATACTAGCAGTATTGCATTGGAGGCTCTGTACATTGGTCTGTCATATGGCTTATGAGATGAGACATCTCCACTACTCATTCTCTCGGTGGCCTCTTGGTTTATACTACTACTGCAATTAAAGGGAAACTCATACAAAAACTTGGTCTCCATGCGCAACCGTGAAGGCTAAAGTCCAACGTTGTGGAACTTGTGAAGTCGTTCGGCCACTATCCGATCCCACATACCTCCCGAACGCCACCCGTTGGAATGTTTGAATGCACTTGGAAGAACGGGTCGTATTGCCGCTGACTCGAGAATTATTTTCAACGCCAACCAAGTGTCAATGGTATCAGCAAGCTATGCCTGTCCAAGTATGGACCCCTAGTAGCCCTAAGCAAGCTCAATCGTTGCATCCAGACCATTCCTATACCTCTCCGGAGATTGAGTTGTGCTTCATATCAGACTCCATTCTCCAATACACACACCCGCATCATGGCTAGGCTTAATCTTCAAGCGTAAAATCCCACTCCTTGTACGCCTCCCTGAATGCTTCTGCATCCTTCTCCTCTTCCTCTACGGTCTGTTCGCAATCCTGCCAGACCATCCTATCTTCCAATCCTAGTAACTTCGCCACCACTCTCCTTCCGAATTGGATATCGAACCGCTGCTCGGTGGGTAGTGGCATGACGAGGGACTTGCCCTTAATCTTGTCCTCGCCGTCATCTGCCCAGAGCCATACGCGGAAGAAATCCCCACCTGCGGTGAGTTGCTCCTCGAGGGTGAGGTCACGGGTGGTGAAGGCTGGATAGGAGCTGTTTTCCGCTTCGACGCGGAAGGCGGCTTCGGCGATGCCGTCGCGGATTTGAGAGGCGGGGAAGGCGTGGAGTTGCCAGATGAGGTGAATGTTTCTTTCGCGGGAGATTTCGTAGGTGATGACGCCGAGCTTGTGTTTTGATTGGGAAGCTATCATGGCTTGGATAGACTCACGGAAGCGGGTCATTTCGGCGTACGTCCGGTGAGGGTCGTTGTCTGGGTCTCCTTCGCCGCCTATGCGTGCGGAGGTTGGGGCATGTGGGAGAGGGATGATGATGAGTTGGCCGGGGAAGTTTAGGCCTTCGGAGGAGAAAGTTGAGGTTGTTGTGAGGGGACCTTTGGCCGTCGTGACATAGGCTTCGTTGCCGATACAGCAGATCATGTGCTGAGAGACATTTGGGTTTGATAGGCAGAAATAGCAGCGGTCAGGACCAGGAGGAGGGGAGCGACGGCGCTTTCGGCGCTGGTGGTGTGCGTCGCCTCGGTGAGAATTCCCGTAGCGGCTGTAACTTCCGTCGGCGGGATGAGAGCGCTTCTTCGAGGCGAACGGAGTGATGGTGGCTCCTGTTGGGATCGAAGTATCTGTCTTGTTGAGGGAGAAGGCATACATAGCCTTCTGCTTGGCATCGTTGCCAAAAGGAGCCATTGAGATAAACCGCGTGACAGTATTCGCGGTGGTATCTTCCTCCGCAACATGAACAAAGGGCTCACGTTCATAAAAGAAGGCGCCGGGGGACGCCGAGAAGTGATATCTCGGCTTCAGCGCTGCACAGAGCTCCGCGATCTCCTGTGAGGCGACCAATGATGCCTGTTGTGCTGGTTCCAACGCCACCTGTGACCCATTCCATACTCCCTGCGGCCATGTTGAGGTGAGCAGGATATCTGCTGTATTCGCGCCCTTCAACGACTTGATGTCATCCGTTGTGTGGAAAGGTAGGTGTTGCTCTTGGGACTGGCCGGCGATCAACTTAGGATCGAGTTGCCCGCCCAGAGTCACGATCCTCAAACCTTCTGAGATCTTGGTGATGCTGCGCTTGCCCAAGAAGTGCAAGTTAGGGCAGACTTCTTCGTTCGCCTCGACTTTCTCGGCAATTCGGGGTGGAAGCGGGTGATTTCCGACCGTGAAGTAGGTGGGGAGTGGCACTTCGATGGTGCCGTTGAGGAGCGAGTCAATTAGCGTGTCGTCGGTAGAGGCGGAGAAGACGTCTCCAACGAGGATAGCGATCGCGAAGTTATTCTTGGCCTGCAGTGCCGCCAGCTTCTTGAATGGTGTTTCGAGCTGGCCATTGAGGCTCCCAAGCACAATGCTGTTCAAGACATGTCAGCACGCCGCAACCTATGATTGGATACCTGCCAGAAGCGTAGTCTTACATCTTTGGGGGAGCGGCCATTGTGACTTGCCCGGCTTTTCCTCCGCCAGCGAAAGTTGAAACGGTTGTAGTGAAATGGAAGGGAGGAGGGAGGAAGTGGGAATGGCTTCAACAGGCGAAGAGATGATGTTGCGCGATGCCTGTGATTGGCCGATGCGCTAAAAGTGGATAGCTCGGTGCTTATCGATAACGGCGCAAGATCCGCTACCGCCAAAATTTTGGAACTTTTTGGCGGGGACCGCCTTTCCAGCATCAAGAACAAGAATCTCTTGGGCCAGCCATGTCGTGGTAGACTTCTCTGTTCCTCCTCTCTCTCATTCCTCCTCTCTCTCATTCCTCCGACCGACACGGCCTCAATACCGCCACGATGCCGTCCAACAAGAACTCTGGGCGCATCGTCAAGGCCCGGAGTTCAAAGTATTCGACACCCCATCAGAAGAATCATCGATGGGAATCCTTCACGACCAAGATCGCAAAGTTCAATTCCCTCCAACCCCTACGCAAGGTCCGCCGACACGACTTCGACACAGAAGACCTTTCGGCCGCCACATCATACTTTCAGACAGCACTGCAGAAATGGGGCGAGCTCAACATCTCCAAGGGCTTCGTGTCCTTCAAGCGCGAGGTTCTCTCCGTCTCCGAGAGCCTGCCGCAGATCCTGCACTTCGAGGAGAGGATCGTCGACTCCCTAGCTAGACACATTGAGATGCAAGAGAAGGAGGCTCTTGAGCCACTGCTGGATCTGCTTACAGCGCTTGCTCACGATCTCGGTGTGCGATTCGAGAAGCACTACGCCAGGAGTCTGAACCTCATCGTTGCCATTGCTGGACGGCCACAGAGCGTCGAGGTCATTGAGTGGTCCTTTGGTGCCCTAGCCTTCCTCTTCAAGTACCTTTCGAAGCTTCTCGTACCGGACCTACGACCGACATACGATGTTATGGCACCACTGCTTGGACGCTCTCGACATCCTCCTCACATCGCCCGATTTGCTGCCGAAGCCCTGAGCTTCCTCGTCAAGAAGGCTGCTGCACCATCACATCGAGAGACAGCTTTGCCGCATCTCGTTCGCCATGTTAGGGACGATCTGCTTACAATGACGGACGATAGGCAATTCATGTTGTACAGGGATGGCGTTATGACCATGTTTGCGGAGGCCATCAAGGGCACAGATCATTCTATCCACTCAACGGGTCCCAGCATCCACAAGTGCCTAATCGACTGTATACCTGTGGAGGAAAGACAGGTGACAGAAACAACGACATGGACCGACACCGTATGTGGAATCCTCACCAGCGTTACTCACCACGCTACCAACGAAACGTTCGAGCCAATTTGCGAGGCGGCTCTGGTACAGTGCTCTGTATTATTAGAGGCGTCGGATGCCGAGAGCCGCTGCACATCCTTCCCATTGTTCAAGATCCTAGGAGTACTGGCGGGCACTCGAAAGGGATCTCGCATCACAGTTTGGCCAGAAGTGGTGTCGACACTCGACAAGCTGTTGAAGGACGTTACCCGAACTCCGCGCGATGTGATAGCTGAAGCAGGCATCGTCGTATGGAAAACACTCATGGTCAATATCGCCATTGTCTGGCTTCAGGCTCCTATGGATGCAATCATCGCGCATCTCACCTCCTTATCAAGCGCCTTGACGAGCGAGCCACTGATGATTTGGTACATTCCTTTCTGTTCATACTTTTGTGAACTTGATGCTTCTCGGTTCAGCAGCTTGTTCCGCGCAGATTTCCAAAAGTACGTACATTGGGCTCCTTTGCATAACCCGACATACTGACTTAAACAGATTCATCGCGGCTCATTGGTCCCAAGATCAGAATGAGGAGGTCCTTTGTGTCCTCCTTCCCAGGATGATTGAGAACAGGGGTTTCCACGGAGGGACCGATAAGGACGGCTGCAAGCTCCCTCAGGGCTGGCAAGACCAGATCGTGTCCAAGTTCGAGCGTTTGGAGATTGCTCCCTTCCCTGAGCGCGGCCCGTACGATAAGGATCCCCAGGTATGGCGAGACAAGTGCCTTCCAAAGTATTCGGCACTCTTACGGCTTTTGGAAATTGCCTGGGTGCATCCGTCTACCAACGCGAGGGTTGCAGAGCTTCTCTTGCGCAAGCTGAAGCTGGCCCTTCGACCTTCTTCTTCGATCGAGTCTGATGAAGTTCACTTTATCGTCAGCCAAGGGTTCCATGCCTACCTGAGGATGAGCCAGGCGGCTGGTGATGTCGATCCAGGACTTCTACCTCTCTTACGCGCTGCTTTGCCGCGCTTCGCTCGTTCTATAGGCTTCCTCCAGGCTTACCTAGCTTACGAGCGAAGCCTTCCACAGTCACAACCCCTAGAGAATCAAAGTCGCAGCAGCAGCGAAAGCTCCACCGTCGAGGATGACAAAGTCGAGACGGCGTTGGTAGAGAATCTGTCATCCTCATCTCACGAGATGCGCCTCGCCTCGCTTGAGATCCTTCAACACAATGCTGAAAACGACGAATCCAAGGAGGTTCTCAGCACCATGTTGTACGCTGAGAATACTCCTCTGAGCCATGCCGAAACGAGAAACCTTGCTATGACTTTGCGAAGATTGGCAAAGCAACATGGCTCTCTCAGTAGCGGAGCCTCCATGAAGAGCGCCATTCCGAGATTCCTTTTCGGTATGCTGACTGTCCAGATGGCCCCGGTCTGGGATGAGGCTGTTGGTGCTCTGGAGATCATTGCTCAGGATAAAGATGGCGAGGAAGCCATGAGTGCACTCGCTTTTGAGTGGCTGGCTGCGCCATCGATGAGGTACAAAATCTCAGGCCCTGGAAACAGCCACAGTGATAAGCGCAGAGTTGTGACTGAATTTGACTGTACGAACGTCTTAAGACTGGAAGCGGCCGCCGAGAAGGTCCAGGCAATGGTGGTGGAGCCTGAAGAGCAGATGCTGCAGTTCTTTGACGACAGACAGCAGACCGCGCAGCCTATCCCTGAAACCGCGAGATCACGGGCTCTCAAAGTCTTTGATGCAATCCCGTTATCTGCGGAACGGAGATCGAGACAGCTTAGTCCATATTTCTTGTCTTGGGCTCACGACGAGGATACAAGTCCTGATACCGAGCAGGACTCAGATCAACCCCAGGAAGGCTTGACGTGGTCTTTGGCAGATCGCAAGGCACTTCTCAGTGTCTTTTCGAAGTTTGTCAATCCTCGTGTATTGTACCAGCATGAGAAGGTCTACAGCGGGCTGCTTGGTCTTATGGCAAACGGTGACATTGAGATTCAGAAAGCCGCGCTGAAGAGCATTCTGGCCTGGAAGCAGGAAGGCGTTAAGCCCTACCAAGAGAACCTTGAGTTTCTATTGGATGAGGCTCGGTTCAAGAATGAGCTCACTGTGTTCCTCCAAGGGGAGAACGTCATCAAGCCAGAGCACCGACCCGAGTTGATGCCGGTACTTCTTCGCTTGCTCTACGGCCGCTCAATTTCGAAAAAGGGTGCTGCTAGTGGACGTCACGGATTGCATGCCACACGACTTGCAGTCCTTCGCAATCTGTCTGTGGAGGATATGGGCCAGTTCCTCGAAATTGCGACTGGCAAACTCGGAGAGGCTAAGGTCATTGGGGCCTCAGCGAAGTCTGGCAAGATCTATGAGACCCCTCTGATTCCACTGCGAAGGCAAATTGGTTTCCTCAACATGATTTCGTCCTTCATCTCGGAACTTGGGTCAAATGTGACTCCTTACATGGACACCCTTCTAAACTCGGTTCTTTACTGTCTCATCTTCGCAAGCAGGAGCCTCAACAAGCAAGCCCAGGATTCATCTTCGGAACAGGATGAGGAAACAGAGGCAGACGCTGATCAGGAGCCCTCCGATGGCCTCGGTCTGCTCAAGTCAATCCGCACTGTGGGCATCAAGTGCTTGGTCGCGCTCTTCCAAAATGGCCAGAAGTTCCAGTGGGAAGCCTACCATGAGGTTATCATGGACGAGATCGTGGCACCTAGGGCCAGCAAGCTACCTCAAGAGAACGCTCAGGGCGTGTCCGGCATGCTGCAGCTTCTCTCAACCTGGTCGAAGCTTCCTAAAGCCGCATTGCTGCTCGGACCGCAAGGAGCCTCACTTTCCGAGGGCATCCTGCCGAAGGTTGTTGAAATTCTCGCTCTGGAGAAGGCAAAGAATGAGGTTAAGGTCCATGCACTCGGCATGATCGAAAGCCTCTGTAAACTTGCATTGGCTCCTGCTTCCGAATCCGAGTTCAACGACCTCATCCAGTCGGATGTTATAGGACCAAGTCTGCCACTCATTCTGCCTAATTTGAGCGACCTCCTGGAGGCCTCGAGCACCAACACGGATCTCCTCGATGCTTGTGTGGATACGATGCTGGCTCTTGCCCCGATATTGCGAGAGTCAAATAACGTGGAACCCATTCTCAGGAATGTTACCTTCCTCCTGCAACAACCCCCACGAAGAGTGAATCCGCGGACGAAGGGCAGGGTCCTCCTAGTCCTTGAGGATTTTGTGAAGCTCTTGGATATGAAGGCTTCTGCGGGTCTGTGGACGGACATGTTCACAGCGACTGCGTCGCTGTTCAGCTATTTCAAGTACCGAGAGAATCGCCAATCACTCTCGCGCGTGATGCTGGCCCTTGCAGAGCAAGACACGGATATTGCCGAGGTTTCTGAATTGTGTGTGAAGCTTAACTCATACGCTGAGCGGCGTCTTGATGAGCCTGACTATGACCAACGTCTTGAAGCGTACAATGCTATCTCGCATGAGCGGGACATGCGTTTCTCACCTAAGCAGTGGCTTCCTTTGCTTCACAACGCGATATTTTTCCTCCGGGTCGACGAGGAATTCGGTATCCTCGCAACCAATGCTGCGGATGTCATTCGGCAACTTATCAAAGCTACTTCATCCAGCCAAGACAGTGATGAGAAGGCAATTTTGGAGGGCTACCTGCGCGATGTTCTCCTTCCCGCCCTGTATAGTGGTGCTAGAGAGTCATCAGAGACAGTCCGTCGCGAGCATCTCCGAGTCTTCAGCATGCTTCTCACCATCATGCCAAACTGGGGGTCAATTGCAGATCTTGTTGCGCTGCAACCGGATCAATCTGAAGAGGGCACAGAACCGCCATTCTTCTTCAACATCCTGAGCCCTGCAGTTTCTCGGCAGCTGGAAGCCCTGAGATCTCTGGAGACCGCCAATTTGACCCATGAGATGGGCAGCCAGAATCTCACACAGTTCTTCTTGCCATTGCTTGAACACTTCATCTATGGCCGTGAGAGCGGCAGCGACGACCATGGTCTGGGAGCTCAGGCAGTCGACACCATCGGAAAGCTTGCGATGTCGCTCGATTGGAAGCATTACCGAACGACGCTGGGCAGGTACATCAGTTACATTGGATCTCGACAGGAATTCCAAAAGCAGACGATGCGTCTCTTGGGCAAGGTGACCGATGCCCTAGTTGCCTCAGCCCCTCAGAATGAGGATGATGCCATGGAAGTAGACGAGCCAGCTGTGAAACAACGGCTTGCTGCTACCTTGCCCGGCCAAGGGAAGCTCAACACTGACATTGCAGAGATGTTTCTTCCCCCCTTGATGAAGCATCTCCACGAGAAAGACGAGTCTGAAGTCAGTTTCCGAGTGCCAGTTGGTGTAGTCATCGTCAACTTGATGCGCATCCTTCCGGAGGAACAGATGTCTCAGCGCCTCGCAGGTGTCCTTACAGATATCTGTCACATTCTCCGCAGCAAGTCTGTCGAGTCGAGAGATCTGGCACGTGACACCTTGGTGAAGATATCTGTCATCCTGGGCCCGACCTACTTCGGCTTCATCTTGAAGGAACTTCGGAGCTCATTGAAAAGGGGATACGAACTGCACGTCTTGTCATACACGATGCATTCGATCATGCTCGCTACACTTCCCCAAGTGAAGCCTGGAGGTTTGGACTACTGCCTCCCAAATATTGTCATGATCATAATGGACGATATCTTCGGTGTCGTCGGTCAAGAAAAGGATGCAGAGGGGTATACTACACAGACAAAGGAGATCAAGAGCAGCAAGAGCCAGGACTCGATGGAACTTGCTGCTAAGACAGCATCCATTAACCGCTTGATTGATCTGATCCGGCCACTGCAAGCAATGTTGATGCAGAAGGTCGACCTCAAGATGGTCCGCAAGATCGAAATCCTGCTGGATCGGATCACAGCCGGCCTCGTGCAGAACCCAGCTGCCGAAAGTCGCGATACTTTGGTGTTCTGCTACGAAATCATCAAGGAGGTTCACCAGAGTCAGCGTCCCCAAGCCGAACAGAAGATTGACCCTCGTGTCAAGAAATACTTGCTCCAGAAGGGAGCCAAGAAGAATGACCGCGGGACCACGACCAAGCATACCTACAAGATTGTGCGCTTCGCGTTCGATATTCTACGGTCCGTTTTCAAGAAGTACGACAGCTTGAGGACCACCGCCAACATCGTTGGCCTGATTCCGATCATCGGTGACGCAATCATTGGCAATGAGGATGAGGTGAAGATGTCTGCTTTCAGGTTGCTTGGTGTAATCGTTAAGGTACCTTTCACCCCCGAGGAGGAGGGTGGCGTCTACAAGGTTGCTGTTCGAGAGGCAACTAAGAGCCTCTCAAATTCGACGTCCACCACGACAGACCTCTCACAAGCCGCTCTGAAGATGTTGGCTGTCGTTTTGCGTGACAAGAAAGACGTGGTTATCAGGGACGCGGCCGTGGATGTTCTCTTGGGAAAGCTCAAAGACGACTTGACCGAGCCTCTCTACCGCCATGTTACATTCAACTTCTTGAGGGCAGTGCTCGACAGACGCGTGGAGACAGCAACTGTGTATGATACTATGGACCATGTCGGAACTGTCATGATCACCAACGATGACAAGGACACTCGAGATCTTGCCCGCGGCGCTTTCTTCCAATTCATTAGGGAGTATCCGCAGACTAAGGCCAGATGGACTAAGCAACTGGACTTTGTGGTTGCCAACCTTAAGTATAAGCGCGAAGGCGGTCGCCTGTCCGTCATGGAGATGATTCACCTTCTACTCAGGAAGTCCTCAGAAGAGTTCGTCCAGGAAGTGGTCGGCATGTGCTTTATCCCCCTCTTCATGGTTCTTGCCAATGACGACAGCGAGAAGTGTCGTCTCGCAGCCGGACAGCTTCTCAAGGAGATGTTCGCTGCAGCGGACAAGCAGCAAACCCGCAAGTTCCTCGCGTTGCTACGCAGCTGGCTGAGCAAAGATGATAACCCTGCCATTCTCACCATCACTCTGGTCGTGTTCGATTACTACTTCGAGTCTTCGGGAGATGCCTCTAAAAACACCAAGGACTACAAACTCGTCTTGGATCAGGTGAAGAAAATCATCGAGTCGGAGCCGATTGAGGATGTGGATGCGCAGTTGCTCTTGAGGGCTATTGGCTTGATCCGTACAATGATGCAGATCTTCCCGGACGAGGTGCTTTCCCAGGCGGGCTTACCACTTCTGGAAAATGGCGCTCGCTGCCTCAAGCACAAGGACCCAGCAGTCAAACTGGCTGCGATGCAGCTTATCACAGCCTTCCTCGGCGACTTCGCGAAGGAAGGGTCTCGCAAGAGCAGCGGTACGGTCCTCATGACAGGCGCACACGGTCTCGAACTCGATCTTGATCGTGTTTCCACGCTTGTGCGTGTTGCGCTGGGAGTTCTGAACTCTCAGGATATTGAAGAGCCGCTTGCTGCAGAGGCTGGTCAAGCACTCATCTTCCTTGCACCCCGCTTGCCTGACGGTGAAGCGGCTACCGAGGAGGCGGAAGAGGATGCTGACGCTGATGCTGACGTGGAAGGGGAAGAGGATGAGGCTGAGAAGCAGAATGCACGCCAGATGAACCTACAGAAGGTATTCACGAAGCTATCAACAATCCTCAGGAAGGAAATCTCTCCACGGAGCATCGCCATCAATGGCAAAACAACCGCCATGGAGGTGTTTGAAACTATCTGCCGCCGCGCCTCCATCGACCGCCTTCGCCCAGCCTTCAAGACCATCCTCACCCCGCTCCAGAACCTCACCGACCCATCCATTCGCCCGCCCTACTCCCTCGACGAGGTCTTCAAGACCAAGCACGAGGCTCTCAAGACCCGCGCGCAGATCATGATGGATGCAATGCAGAAGAAGTTCGGTACTGCAGACTACAGCCGACAGCTGCTCGAGATTCGTGAGGAGGTGCGCGAACGCAGACAACAGAGGTCAAGCAAGCGTAAGATCGAAGCGATTGCCCAGCCGGAGAAGTATGGAAGGGATAAGCGGAAGAAGTTTGAGAGGGAGAAGGAGAGACGTAAGATTAGGGGTAAGGAGCAGAAGGCGATGCGCCAGGCATACAAAGGCTGGTGATGCCTTCTCATGTTGAGGAGTTTTGTGTGCACATAGATGGCGTTCAGGGCGAATTTCGCATAGGTACCGCGAGATGATCAAATCGCGAATTTCATTTCTCGTCCACAAGTTAATAATGGGCTAGTATCAATGCCTCTTAGTCCCTTCATTCAGTATCATATGCTGCAACCTCAAATAGCCTGGCTGCTGTCCTTGCATAGCTCGCTCCCGTCTCTGACCCTGATAAACGGGGGTACTGATGAGTTGTTGAAACGGGAAATGTTTTCCTAGTAGATTATTAGGTTCGACTGTCTGATGGTGCCTATCGCTCAAAACGCACTGCGCCGGAGCAAGGAATAAGCCATGGAGCACATACAGCAAGGAAGCACCACCAACCTATGCATCATGTTGTTGCCAATGTCTTTCCATCATCTGGAAGTTCTCATGAATATTGAGGCAATCCTCACAAAACTCATAAGGCTTCCTCAGGTCCCAGGCTAGGCGGATGTATAACCTGCTATGCTGCCGTTTCGTGAGAGAGCGCAGTAGCAGTGGTTCCGGATCCAGAAGTACCGTTTGGATACGTTTGCACGTGAGTGAGAGGCCTGCGGCATCCTCGGGATTCAGGTTTTTTGATGATATCAAGGAACAGCTCCGCCGGTAGCTTGAATAAAGGAAGAATGTGATTCCGCTCAAATCAGGTCTAAAGAGGACTTGAAAATTGTCTATTGGTCTTCATTCCTTTGAGGCGCTAATCGACTTTGTACACCGCACCAATGGCGAACACAAGTTCATAGTTTACCTTTCCGGTCCTCGACGGCCTTGCGCAACGTAGCGATGACCTCAGACGGATCCTTGGCTCCGAAAACTGCGCTGCCAGCCACGATAACGTTGGCGCCTGCATCGGCAGCTTGGTCGATTGTGCCAGGTCCCAGGCCGCCATCGACCTCGATATTGAGCTCTGGATACCTCTTTCGGAGCTCCTGAACCTTGGGCAGTTCCGACGCCATGAACTTTTGGCCTCCAAAGCCGGGGTGGACAGTCATCACCAGGACCATCTACGAGTCTCCATGTCAGTACCGACGCTTGGAAAGATCCCTCTGTTCGCCAAATATCGTTCGGACTTACATCCGGAACCTCGTCCTTGTTCGAGCTCTCGAGAATGTCCCACAGCACATCGACGGGGGTATCTGGCTTAATGGCAATGCCAGCAAGGAGACCTAGACTGTGGATATATCGGATGAGGGCTTTTGGGTTTGTCTTCTCGTCGGTTTGGTCTTCGGGGCTCTCGGCGGCGGAGGAGAAGGCGGCCTCGTAGTGGAAACAGTAAAGATCGCAACCGGCTTTCTGGAACTCCTTAACCCATTTCTTGGGCTATGCTTTGTGTTAGTGAACTATTGATTAGCCAAGACGCTCCTTTGGTGAGACAAACCTCAGCAATCATCATGTGGCAGTCAAAGGTCCCCCTCCCGTGGGCTTGTGTAGGCTTATCGACATGACCGCGAATCTTAGCGACAACAGGTGCTCCGAAGGTAATGTTGGGCACAAAGTGACCGTCCCTGGCGACGAATCAGTATCGGCGCAACTCCCAAATTAAATTGTAGTTCGATCGCTGAAGCGTGAACATCAAGGCGGCGGGGAGAGAAATCATCTTCTTGGCGCGTACATGATATCGACGTGCAGCCAGTCGGCGCCCTGGTCCATGGTGCGTGAGCATTCTTGGCCCAGCTCTGCGAAGTCGGCCGAGAGGATGGAAGGGGCAATGATTGCGTTGGGAGCCATGTTGAGCAGGATTGTCGTTCGAGATGAGGTGGTTGAGGAAGTTTGGAGAGGCGAGTTCGGAGCCCCTCGTGCCCCTCGTTCCAGCAGCCCTGTAGCTAAGCGGGTAGCGTATGACGTTGGTTTTATGTTGGAATGACACGGGTAAGTCGTAAGTGAAAATGGCCCTCAGTCATCTGCAATCGGAGAAAGCGGAATTCCTGTTCCGTTAATCTATTTTCCAATGAACTATATTTTGACTTCCTGGATCCAGATGATTGGCAAGGCTTGCTGGTCCCGTTGACAGGATTCGCCTGCGCCGAGCGCGCCGCACACCACAAGGGCTGGATTGATCGAAAACTGGGATACAGCGATTGCTAAACAGCAAAGAAGGCATGAAATACATTGACAAATCAGTCGACGGGTTCGTTGCTCCCTATAATTCAAGTGTGTGGAATCAGATGCGTGAGAAAAGAATATCCCAGGCCATTCAAGATCCTCTGTGCCCGGTATTGATCTCCTGCTCATCATCATCACTCCAGTTCACACATGGCCATTCTCTCTTGGATACCGAATAAGGACAAGAACAAGGTGAACTGATAGCAGTGGTGTTGATTCATTAAGCCCATCAGCCCAGTTGTAGAGGAGGGCAATCCAGCTCTAGTCGATAACTCCGTCCCAATGATGTGATGCCAGTCGACCGCAACGACGGCGGTATCTTCCTTCTATATCATACACGTATATCCTCGCCAAATTCCTTCACTGTTCATGGGCTCTCCTGCTGCTCACTGGGCTCATCCGGCCAGAATTCGATGTCTCCGTCCTCTCCAAGACTCCCCCTCTTCACAAGCTGTCCCTTCTCCCTCATGATGTCCTCAATTGTCTGCTTCTTGTCCCCAAAGATATTGAGATGATCACTGATGACGTGCCGATTACGACAGCCAGGACAGGTGATGAGCGTCGAGCCTGTGTGGTAGCCTTGCTTGGAGATGTTGTGGTGGGAGCGGTGGCCACACGGAACGCACGTGAATGAGAGCTGGTAGTAGGCTGGCCCGCGCGTCGCTGGTCGGGAAGACTCGCTATCGGGGCTCTCGGAGGGCTTGTAGTTCTCGGGGTTGGGAGTCGGACGGGGGATGGAATGGGCGAGGCGCACGGGGGCGGTGATGCGCTGAATGGGGGCGAAGTTGGTGCGAGGGCGCAAGCGCGAGGATAGCTTTGTGGACGAGAAAGCTTGCGGCCGAAGCTGCCGCACAAGAGGGGCGAGTAGCGAGGGTGTTCTTGATGCCATGATCGAGGTGATGCGGGAAGGGCTGAGGGAGGTTGATGGTATATGGTAGGAGGCGAGAGCAAGGCAACGCGACAGCCGAGAAAAAGATTTGAAGGTCGAGGACCCCAGATTTGGCTGCAGGCACCACACGTCATAGCTCCAGTGGCTATTGGTGGGTATTAGTGGCTAGGCTGTAGCCTGCAACCGCTACCACGAGGCACAGACTTACTGTAACCCTTCGAGGGTCAGACTACTACCTCCAAAAGACGAGGAATAATCAAGCATATTTTCCGAATGGCTCGAAGTTTAGAGCAGATGCTATTGCTGTCTGCACGAGGATGCAATTCAGCGACTTGTCTCTGGAAAGTGAGACTGTGCCATGGTTGCCTTATACCCGCGAGCACAATACACTGTTGTCAACAGACGGCAGCTCCTTCAATATTCAACATGACATTGGTCACAATCCCATTACTTCAAGGGTCTCTCCAGTAATGCTCGGCTCACACGCCTCTTCGAGCCATTCTTCCATGATGGCTGAACAGTACGCATGTATTGTCAGATGATCTAGAGATGCCCTCAAACTGTATACACTCATCCATCCTCTCTTTCCCGTGACTCGCGTCCGCTTCTCCGATGCTTACACGGCAACAACTGATGTCTTGTTGTCGAGTACCGGAGCTGTAGCCTCTTTCGTGCACCGTGGCTGCCTATTCACCCGGCTCAAGCAACCAACGAAGAGACGACGAGGGGGTTTCTGATGTCACGGACACCGAACATCGTCTGATGCCGGCGGTTGAATCAGTTTTGGGACCATATCACTTGCTCTCAGAAACCGCAGAGGGAGAGGCGTTTTCCCATGGATATAACATCCCAGCGTGACCCGCCCATGGCGTTTCTCGTCTCCAGATCCTCTTCCTCATGACACTCTGTGTTTCTTGGTGTTGTGATCCTCTTAATAACCCACAGAAGAACAGACAGCTCCCAAAGACTACGGCTCGTTCGCCATGAAAGTCACTCGCGTGCTGGCCTTCGCCGCTTGGGCCATGACAGGTGCCTTGTCACAGACCGACGACGCTGCCAAGGCTGTGGCTACGATCAACCAGGCCCGTCAAGCTCAGGGTCTTCAGCCACTCCTCTGGAATCCAGACCTGGCCACCTACGCTCAGTACTGGGCGGAGCGTATGGGTTCGAACCAGGAGCCTTTCCATCATGCGAGCGGACCACTTCGGCCCAGTCAAGGAGAAACACTCTATCAGGAGCAATCGACCCAATGTGATCCTGCATACGATACACCTCTGCAATCCGCTGTCAAGGACTGGCTTGGTCAAGCCCCGTTGTACACTGGCCAGCCTATTTCGACAGGCCAAGAGCCGTGGCTTCACTTCTGTGAGATCTTTCACATTGTATTCTTCACAACACACGTCATTGACAGCGTGCAGCACAGTGCATGTGGTCCCAGACAACCCAAATCGGCTGTGGCCGTGCTTTTAGCATCTCGGAGCCGTACAAGTTCTTCGATGTGTGTCGTTTCTTCCCCGAGGGCAATATGTGAGTCCAAGATGTACATGAGCCAAGGAGGATAATGCCTAATCACATTGTCAGCATCGGACAACGTCCCTTTTAGATCACCAGGTTCATGTGGAGCGTTTTGGCCGGTACTCGGGTGGAGAGGCCTGGAAGAGTGCTATAGACCGATTTGCTAGATGAGACACTCATGTAATACTCAAGATAAAGGTCAGAGAAAAGATTATTCATAGCAGCAGTACAGGTCAAAATGAAATGCAACGTGACACTTCTTGATAATCATGAAATGTTGGGCAATTGATGGCTGTGGTTGTAGGTTAGGTCAGTGTCGAAATCGCTGACTAAGCTGCAATGGTGCCGAAATTTCTGGGAGACGCACCTCGCATTTGGCTTGACGCGCATCGAGTCGAAGCCGCCAGATCCCACACGCGCCTCCATCGAGCCCATCTTGATCGCATCCAATTCCTCCGCCCCAACGGCCCTGCGACCTTCACAAGTAGCTTTGGCTCTACTGATTCAGCACGCGCCCCAGCTCTCAACGTATCGCGCGACTGCCCCGACGTGCAAACCGACGCGCCCTTTTCACGGACCTTGCGCCCTCGAGGCTCTCGCAGTCCTGCGTCCATCCATTTGCCCTCCCTTGCGCGGCAGCGAGGCGGACCTCACCGTCCTCCGCAACACACACAATGGAGCGAGAGAAGCCCCAGGCGTATCTCTCGACTTACGCTCCGCGTCTTCGGGGGTACAATAATGCACTTTTGACGCCTGTGCTCCCCAGCACCGCGCCAGCCGGTCCCATCTCCAGAACTACAAAACGTGGCACAACCATCATCAACTACGCCGAAGATGGGTACGAAGACCTCGAAGACGATAGCGACGACCCGAGGCGACGACCGACCGGGCTGAGAAGCTTGCGCAAAGAGGATTCTGCAAGCAGACAGGAGCTTGCCGACAAAGCTGGGAAGGAGACGAGGGTTCCAGTCGAGGTTCAGGGAGTCTGGCGCGATTGGTTCGGCAAGCGGACGTCCTTAAGAAGCGACCAGCAGAACGCTGCTCAGGCTAACCTTCCCCTTACGCTCATTCCTATCCGGATCGACCTGGATGTTCCCAGCTTCATCCCGCCGCCGCCATTCCCAGTCCCAAATCCCAATGCGGTGGACGTGTCCCTGCCTCAGTATCGCCCACAGGAGGCGACAGTCCCCTACAAACTTCGCGACATCTTTTGTTGGAATCTGCATGAGACGCTCATCACCACAGATCAGTTCGCGCAAACATTAGCGCAGGATCTTGATCTGCCCAACCGGCAATTTGTCATTGCGGAAATCAGCAAGCAGATTCGGACACAACTAGAAGAATACGCGGGCGTGGCACTGCACCCGCTCTTTCACACCGAGCCTCAAGTTCCAGCACCATCACAGCCCGCCGCGCCCAAGGTGAACGGTACTTCTGTGCCGGCCGTACCCAAGCCTCTAGATGCCCTCAAATCGCGGGATGACTCACCCATGTCCGCATCAAGACCAACCTCTCAACCTGGTACGCCAGGAATAGGTGGTTCACAACAGGGAAAGTCACAAGAAACGGGCGCGCAGACACCGGCTGTCACCGCTGAAGCTGAAGCCATCCTTCCAGGCAGCGACGATTACAACCCTGATGATATGTATAGGTGTATCGTCCACCTCAGCCTCAATCTTGCCTCGATGCTGTACACCGACAAGTTCGAATGGTCTCTGCTACACCCTCCGGGAACCGCAGAGGCTTTTGCCAAAACTACGTGCGCCGACCTAGGCCTGAGCGGCGAGTGGATTCCAGCCATGACACACGCGATCTATGAGGCCGTGTTGCGACTTCGAAAAGAGGCATGTGAGCATGGCGGTCTCGTCACCAGCGAACAAGAGCTTCACAATGGTGCACTCCTCGGCCAGGACGCCGGGTGGCGATACGATCCCGACTCACTTGCCGACGACTGGGAACCCAAGATTGAGTTCCTCAGCAAGGAGGATATTGAGAAGCGGGAAGGCGACCGGGAGAGGCAAGTCAGAAGATTACGACGAGAGACTGCACGCTTCAGCTCGACGACAGGCTTGCTGGGAGGAACCCCAGGTGGTGCACCGTTGGAGCTGGAAGAGGAACGGATGGGTAGAGGCGAACGCTCAAAGAAGAAGCGGCGTTTCCGCAGTCTCAGCCCTCTCGCCCGATCAGGAACCCCTGGCGGCCGTGGCACACCTGATGTCGGTGGTTATGGAGGTGGAGGTGTCGGTGCTCTGACAGACGTGGAGCGGATGCAATGGCGCTGCGCACACTGTCGAATCTGGGGCACGAGCGTTTGGGCGGTTCGCGATGGCCCTGCTGGTCCGAGAGTAAGTTTTGCTTTTCAACATTCTCACACGAAGCATCGCAATCATGCTAACTGTAGCCCTTTAGACATTGTGCGCAAGCTGCGGCTACTCTTGGGAACGTGACCGCAAACTCCCTCGGCAGACGAAGAACCTCCACGCTTAGGAGCTACGATGCGACATATTGGCGAGTAAATGGGGTTACAGCGATGGAAGTCCGCGCTTGGAGTATGAGCGTACCAGAAGTTGCCCACAAGGTGGGAGCAGGCTTCAATTGAAGCTACTAGAGGGAGAAACCGGCGTCTTGTTTTGCGACATATCTACAAGGGAAATCTTGGGGCTCGGCGAGTTTGATTTGCGCCAAAAGGGTGCAACTGGAAGGGACGCTGAATGTTGTAAAGCCAAAAATCCTGTACAATATGAAATTTTTGCGAGGGAGACAATCAGGGGACGGGTTGATACCAATATCAAGGCTCAAGGTGCTTGGATCCTTCTTCTGTTCCCATGGCTTGACTCGAGGCGACGATTAGTACACGAACTTGATCGACTGAACAAAGATAATTGACCCTTCAGGCGCCAATCGTCAGCAGGATGGTGCTTTATGCGCAGCCAGGAATGACAAGCCGGCGCACCCGAAGAGCACAAGGAAGCAGCCAGGGACAGCACGGCCACTCCCAAATGCGCACAGCTTCGCTGTTGACCGTAGCTCCTGTCAGCAAATCTCCGAGGTTGCCTGCGGTATGGTAGGTGGGATTGTTTGCCGTTTGCCTGCGGCTTGGTTCCGAAAGCTGACGAGGCTGGCGAGGTCTGCATATTATGACCACTCAAGCCGGCGGCGATGATCCGGAGGTATGAGCACCCGTCGGATTTTATGACCCAAGAAGTTACGAATCGGAGAATCACTATCCACTGCTGAAGTGACCTTTGCTCCTTGGTCTAGCTGAGACAGCCCACAGCGGCTCACTATCGGCCCTGAGGCATATCATGGCCCTCGACAGAAACTGGGCCGCGTTGGAGAATACCCGCTCCTATTATCCGGATGGAGTTTTTTGTCGATCACTGATTGCGGTCCTTATGGATGCTTGAGCCCTTTGCGGGCCAACAGTGTATTTCCAGGAAACAAGTTTCGCGGTATCTCGTACGGGGCAGCCTTGTCCGGCAGCATGGCAGGCAAACGCTTGAGTCATTCGTTCTGTACGCCTAGCCTCCTTTGAAGACTGGGCATGACACCTGGACTGGAGAATGACGTTGCACACATCCAACGCCGAGAGATCTAGGCTTTGTTCCGGCGAGGTGAACCGAGATCCAGAGTCACCTTGTTGGCTTCCCATTGCCTTGGGATTGCCTTGGGTACGACTGCACCCCAAGCCCTCTTGGCCACGACGGCATCCTCTCGTTCCAACAAATTAGTGTGCAGTCCCAAGAAGGGGCCTTCCGGATCGACTGCACCGGCCAAGAAACGGAACAAACATGTGTGATCGTCCCCCCCTTGGGCGGAGCGTGCGTCCAGCTTCGGCCAGCTTCGAAACACGGAAGGATAGATTGGGCGGCACACTGGGATGGGCGATATCTTGGGTCAGGCTTCTTGGAAGATCTATTGGCGCAAGGTCTTGGCCATGCGCTGCTACTGTAGAGTCTCCAACAGGAGGGCGTCCCGTCGATTGAATGCTGATCGCCGCAATTGCCAAGAGTGAGCAGTGTGCCGATTCCCGACCAGTGAGACGGACAGACACCACTGGGGCAACCCATGATGGCCATCGTGATCATTCATTCACTATAGCGACTTTCCGAAGAGCATAGCTGGAGGCCGATCTCGGTCGTCTTTGGGAAACGGCGGACAGTCGTTGAAACAAGGCTTTATCCCGGATTCAGCGTCGGATGCTGGCGCTGCGTGGTATATGGCCCAAAGAGGAAACTCAGACACCCGCCTCCCCCGCGTCGACCCCAGGTGGCGCCTCGGGAGTCAGTCAATAGTCGCGGCTGATGATTATGCTTGAAGAGGCGAGACGGGGCACAGGAGCATGCTTCTTGTCGGGTTGCCGGTGTCTTGTTGCGGGTTTGCAGATTGTGTAGTCCTGGAGTGGACTCGCCTTGGGTCGACGACAAGACTTAAGACCGTCCAATACGGCATGAACCAGGCTCATGAACACGAGCTGCTTACTCGACACTGCACTTACTTACTGAAAGACAAAGCTATCGACTCTCAGCAATCTATCTGCAGCGCATGAATCTCAAGGCCTGACAACAGTCCGCCCCCAACCCTGGCCCAACCCGAACCAACCCCCCTGCGCATGACCCCAAGCTGGAGTTGGAGAACACCACCATCCCCTTTCTCCATCTCATCTACGCGAGCCCAAACGAGAACCAATGTTTCTCTCTCTGTGGCGCACCCATGCCGGCTTTACCATCTTTGCATCACTAGGCTGCCCATCTGCCGATCCCTACTAACTTTGTTCACGGACCACATGGGATCCTAGGAACAAGGGGGAACAGATGCCGGTGAAATTACAGTACGATGTGCAGAGAGCCCCCCAGGAACTTTCTGTTACCCCATGGGACTACACTTACTCCCACTCCCTACCTCCTGCGTGTGTGACCGCATCATCATGGAGATTACACGGCTTGCCACAGAGCTGCATCCACTTGAGCCCCCCTCAAGTGTGATTGACAAGCTTCTCTTTGAGCATGTTTCCCTCTCCGCCGCGCTTATACCATCTGTGGAGAGGTCCCATGGGGTTCCCTCGGCCCGGCATCCGCACGAAGCCTGTCAGTTGAGATGGAAGATGCGGAGGAGGCTTTTGTTCTTTCCCAATGAAGCATTCATGCGAACCACGAGAAAGCAAGGACGAGGAGGAGAAGTGCACGGAGCTTCCCCAAGGATGTGGGTAGAGCTTGATCTATAAAGACTTGACATCTCTTGGCCCCTTGTCTCGATATCTTCCCTCTTCACCTCACTCACTACCCCGTCCATACTCACATCCCATTCTTTCAGTTCATACATCTCTTCATCATGTACAAGAAAATTGCCGCCGCCACGGCGTTGATCGCCACCGCAAAGGCCCAGCAGGTCTGCTCCCTCACCGCCGAATCCCACCCAGCTCTCACCTGGCAGCAATGCACCGCCAGCGGCTGCAGCGACGTCTCCGGCTCCGTCACCCTCGATGCCAACTGGCGCTGGACGCACACCGTTGAGGGCTCTGACAACTGCTACGACGGCAACACCTGGGATGCCACACTCTGCCCTGACGGCGCCACCTGTGCTGAGAACTGCTGCCTTGATGGCGCTGAGTACTCGTCCACCTATGGCATTCACACCAGTGGTAGTGAGCTGAGCCTTCAGTTCGTCAATGAGGGAGAGTACAGCACGAGCATTGGTAGCCGTGTGTACCTTATGGATGGAGATGATACGTACCAGAGCTTTGAGCTGCTGGGCAACGAGTTCACCTTCGACGTCGATGTCTCCAACATTGGCTGCGGTCTGAACGGTGCCCTGTACTTCGTGAGCATGGACCTCGATGGTGGTGTCTCCAGGTTCCCCGGCAACGCTGCTGGCGCTGCCTACGGCACAGGATACTGCGACTCTCAGTGCCCCAGGGACGTCAAGTTCATTGAGGGCAAGGTATGTGTTTCTCCGTCTGAGATCTGAAACTACTGAATCAGCTGCTGACCCTCACACCTAGGCCAACTCAGAAGGCTGGGTCGGTTCTGAGAACGACCCCAACGCTGGCAACGGAAACCTCGGTACCTGCTGTGCTGAGATGGATATCTGGGAGGCCAACAACATTGCCACTGCATACACCCCTCACCCGTGCAAGAACAACGCTGCCCACTCCTGCGAGGCCGATGCCTGCGGTGGTGCTACCGCCGAAGACCGCTACGCCGGCGACTGCGACCCCGATGGATGCGACTTCAACAGCTACCGCCAGGGCAACCAGAGCTTCTACGGCCCCGGCTCCGAGTTCACCATCGACACTACCCAGCCTCTCACAGTCGTCACCCAGTTCCTCACTGGTGATGATGGTGCGCTCTCCGAGATCACCAGGTTCTACGTCCAGGGCGGCAGTGTCGTCCCCAACTCCGAGTCCACCATCGCGGGCATCCCCGGCAGCTCCATCACCCAGGACTACTGTGATGCTCAGAAGGAGACTTTCGGTGATGAGCCTTCTTTCAACAACAACGGTGGTCTAGCTCAGATGAGCGATGCCGTCGCCAGCCCTATGGTCCTCGTCATGAGCCTCTGGAGCGATGTAAGCCCTCCCCCTCTTAGCGCACCCTTGATCCTGAGAAGATAACAAGCTGACATTGTCTCCCTCTTAGCACGCGTCCAACATGCTCTGGCTCGACTCAACCTTCCCCGTCGACGGCTCCGGCCCCGGCTACGAGCGTGGCTCTTGCTCCACTGACTCCGGCGTCCCCGCCGAGCTCGAGGCTGAGGTTCCCGACTCGACCGTCATCTTCTCCAACATCAAGTTCGGCCCTATTGGCTCTACCTTCTCTGCCTAAGCTTTCCCTCCATGTACAAAGGAAGAGGCGTCTGAGATGCCTCTTGGGTTTGACTATTGGGGGCTTTTGATCCGCATTGGAATAAAATGAACAAGGAGAAGGACAGACCATGAATTTCTACTGTATCTATTTTGGCATTGCCCACTGAAGACTCGGACGCCCAAAGGCACTGAGTGGTAAATACAACTTACACATATATCCTGATGAGTTTCATGCCATGTGTGAGTGTAGTCCTTCGAACAAAAGACGATGAAAGACAAAGGGTATCCATGATTTGCATATCTAGTTCCCACAGGCTGATGGTATCACCAGCCGGCCTAAAGCCAGGTTTCGCCCTCCTTTATTCCTCTTTCGTTGACTGTCAAAACGATTGCTGACCCCCCTGCATGGTCTGTCCCACAACGTCAACCCATTGAACGTTATTCTGCCCAGATTGACTCCCGTGCTTTGCTCGCAAATGATTGATCATATCCTGCCCGATTGCTTCGAAGCCCTCCCTCAGTACACCAACTGCTTCCCACCTCTCGGCGAATTTGCCCAATGTCTCTGACACCTTCTCCAAGCATAGCAGGCTCCGTAAAGTGTTGTTGGCCGTGTCTCCAATCTTCGTTTGCTTCGGCATGGGAGGAGGCGGGGTCGAGCCTGGTTGATAGATCGGTACATGTGGCCAGGGTCCATCAAGGAGCATGTTTTCTGCCTCTCGAAGCACACCGAGTAGCTGGTTCGCTGTGAAGAGAACCTTCAAAGCGTCGTGATACGTCCACAGTCCTTCAGTGACCGTCGCGTGAGCGATCTCGTGCATGTTGTTAAGATAGCGTTGTGTATACTCGAAGACGAGACAACGGTTATAGTCGGTCGTGTGTGATACTCGTACGGACGGAGAGAGACAATATACGTAGCTGTACGTCAACTCTTGCTCGAACATCTTTCTGATAGCAGATGGTAAGGTGTCGGGCAGAGATTCACCCCATTCTCGCATCTCGAGACACATCTGCCACAGATAGGGGATGGGGGTTTGTAGCGGAAGGCTTCGCTTTAGGTAGAGTTCCTGGTACCAGTAAGATTGAGCGCGGCGCAATTGGAAAAGCATCAAGGCTGGATCTGAAGATGAAGGACCCGTCATCGTGCTCGGTAGCGACTCTTTGCGGCCTTGACTTGAGCTTTTGGGGAAAGCGACATTGGTGGATTCATCGGTGTAGGAAAACGCTTTGGCGTGAACCATACTGATATCCCTGAAGAGCGTACCAAAGGTCAGTGATATGTGATTGCTAGTACATACATCGGCAAGGGAACACACCTGTCAAGCGCATAGACACAGTAGAAGAGCTTTCTGCGCATGTCGAGACTGGAGCTATCGGAGACAGTGCTTGAGCGTGGGTCTTGGTGATACCCAAGATCGATGGTTGCTCTTGCCGCAAAGCCGACCAGATGCCAACTGTCGAAATGTGATGGGTCGAGAGTCGAGTAGATCGTAAGTAGAACCAGTGACCGTAGTTGTGCGACCGATCCAAGCGCCAAGGACTGATCAGCATAATCGAGCGCCTTGGACATGAAGCTCACACCGTTCTTGTAATGAGCATCATCAAGACGGCGACTTTGCGCAGCGGATCCAATGGCGAGGACCAAGTATACGAGCCAGTAGTCAGCATCACCCATGACACGGTCGTCTTGACTGTAAAGATCGTCGAGAGCTGTCAAAACCGCAGTCTCTGCGACGCAAGGAAATAGCGAATAGACGTTGGTCATGTAGAACTGCACAATGGATTGAGCGACTTGGCGCTGTGGTAGTATGAAGTCTGACGGATCGGGCAAAGGGTTATTCGTCGCAGCTGCCAGAACGAAGCGCGCAAACGTCAAATTCGTGGTAGCATAATCGAAGTCTCGAACAGTAGCGTTGATAGTCCTAGCAATAGCCGGGATCAGTAAGGGAGTGAGGCAGATGAAGCGGTGTTCAAGTGACGTACAGGAATCCAAAGTCAGACACAATGTTGTTGACGTCTGCAGCCTCACGATCCTTGGCTGCTTTGCGATGTACCGCAGCACGAATAGCAGCGAGTGAGTCCCTCCTGTCGGTTTCATCGGACAACGGTACGGGTGTGCTGTTAGCAGTTGAGGGCTCCGATTTCACATCATCACCATCGTGCTGGGTAACTGAAGCCTTGAATGATTTTGCGTATGCCAGGCGCTTCTCAAGCTTTTCGATTCGCAACTCGAGGGCCGCAACATAGCTGATGATACAGTCAGAGCCAAGACGACTAACGCTGGGCAATCTCAAGTGAGATCAATACTCACCTTCTCTCTTTGCCGCGCGCAAAGTTGTCATTGGCCGCCGAACATTCGTTCTCACGACCAGCTTTCTCACATGCGGTACAAGCAGGCAATTTGCCATCGCACTATGCGTTCAGGACTTGTGTTAGCCAGCTTCATTGCGGAAAGCGGGTATCTCGTACCTTCACTTTTGCGTTGCGACCTGTATGAAGAGCACCGGTTAGTCACATTGATGGACAGCAATCCGTATTGATGTAGACTCACATCGCGAACATGCAGAGACAGGTCTGGACACTCTCAGGAGCGGATTGTGGGAGAAGCTGCTTCGTGGCATGGTGACGACGGCCAACCGCAGCGGACGAAGCCCACGCAAGAATGGCCACGATCAAACAGCTCAGAACCCAGGAAAGCAAGTCAAGTCAAGGCAATAATACTGTCTGGCGCAGCGCTGAGGACCAATGTTTAGGCACTTCATGTGCGAAGAGGCGCCCACAGATGAAGATGTCGGGCTGATCGCGAGTTTAGTCAACAACTGAAAGCGGCTCGAATTGCAACAGCGAGATGGAAGACGCCGTCCACCGGTTCTAAGTTCACACGTAATGCCGGGTCGCTTCAAGCAGTATTGTAGAGCGTCTAGGCAGAATCTGTTACTGAGCGAAAAAGGTGGTGATCTGAATCGCGAATCGCGCAGCGTTTTGCGCGGGGTGAGGATATCTGGATGCTTGGCGAACGACTCGATGTGCGGCAATATGAAGCTCTGGGTCGAGGGCTACGCTCGAGGGAGAAGGCTGCGCAATGATGGTATTGATGACTCTTCGCGAGCAGAGTAAGTCCGGATAAGGTTCACAGTGAATCGGGGTAGAGCAAATGAGGCGATGTGCGACGTGTGCAATGTGAGGTGAGCAGCGACAGGTGGAGGACAGAAGCAAGCCGCGATTGGTGTGGCGCTAAGCGGGTGTGGTTAAGGCGTGTTGTGCAGTGCAGTGCATTGCGATAGTGGGCGAAGGTAGGGGACGGATGGAAGCCACCGTGGAGTAATGTGTGATGGGGTGGGTTTGGGACAGTTGGCGGCTCCTTGATGCCGCATTGGGCGGCCGCCACTTCTATGGACGGGTCTTCAGGTCGGGAGAGGGAAGGAGTCGCCGGACGCACTTGGGCAGCACCTGCCTATTGATGAATTGACAAAGGTCGGATGACTAACTCGAGAGGGGAGGTGCCTTATTTTGTCCTTTGTCCTTTTCTTTCTATTCCTCAGGCTGTACGGAGTATCAAGTCCTACAATGCCGAAGCGAAATGATTTCGACGTACGTCAGGGGAGGCAAGCACCCTGACACCCAAGGCGACTCAGTGTAGCCGCCAAACTCAATGGGGCCACCACATTTCAAGTCACATGGGTTAGGGGAGTGGAGGTACATGTCAATGGACTAAGGTAAGCTGTCTACACTAGGCCAAGGCCGTCTCGCACTCGTTTCTTGCGGATAATGCTGACCCGGCCCCGTTACTCAGGGCCAGGCTGTGGTTTTCAAAACATTATTAGAGATAAGCCTGCCAGCTAGCATGTTGTTGGAGAGTCCGGGAACCGGGAGAGAGAACTGAATCCTTCGCTCCGTGAGGTGGGGGCGGGGCACAAGGTCCAAGGTGCCTTAAGCTAAGAATTTCCCCTCCAAAAGGACCAGGTAGATACGTTAATACTACGGGCTATCCAAGAGAATGCTGAGTGCTTCAGAGAGACTTCTTCAAGCTCAGAATCAGGGTGAAAGCAGCGGGCTTGGTATCTATAAGACTGACCTGCTTCTTGTCAAATCCGCCTGGCTATCTGGTGTTCTGTTATGGCCTGATCAGATGGCTTCTGTCCGCAAGTCTTCTGCATGTGACTGATCTGATCGCCTTTATAGAGGCCCTCACGGAGCCAGCCACTCGCGTGGCCCGGAAAGTCTCTTCAAAGCTAAGCATTACAGTCCGCTGCAGGTGATCTTGGCTCTTAGCGCAAGGGTTTCGATTGGAAACCCGGGAGAGCAGCGTTCGTGCGAAGCAGGGACCAAAGTAGTGCAAACTTATCTCATCCAAAATCGTCCCTCTACTCCACCGTGGGCGCACGCACAGCTAGGACAACACGAAGATACGATAACAAGAGCGAACATGTTCGTCGATTATTCTCAGTGGATCAGTCCAGAAAGTGCACAATCCCTGTCCTGATCCTTGGAGTTGAGTTTCAGCCTTCCCAGGGCTCACATGTGGACATGTCGTGTGCACCCCAACCAACTACAAGCAGCCCTACAGGGCACCATGCTCGACCTCGTCGACCCTGCACTCGCCTCACGGCCACGCGAATTGCAGGACTGGAAGGACGGGACTGATAGCGAGTATCAACCTCGAGACTAACGGAACAAGCAAGCACAAAGTATTTCCAACACACCCAATCAAATTGGGCCGGGATACACATTTCCTTGGGCCTCCGACTCTGACAGTGACCAGGGTCCAAGTCATGCCTTGCGACCTTAGGTAAGGTGACTGCTTGACAGGCACCGTCCTGTCGTACCAAGATGACCATCGTACAACGCACACGGGCGAGGGAGAACCTCTGTGTGCGTCGTCGGTTTGCAACACCATCTAGGCACCGAGAGTGTCCGAGACGTGACGCGACTCAAGTCATGGCCTGAAGTCACTCGCTCACTCCGACTGAACTTTATTCGCGGTCTTCTTGCACATTCGAAATCAATTCAATGGCAAGTCAGCCAGCCCTGCCTTTTCTGGAGACAGGCTGGCCATGATGTGCCTGATGTGATTATCGAGCCTCACACATCGCTGCCGCCTGGCTTAGCCGCGTTCATTGGCAAAAGCCCCGAGGCCCGCTCACCCACCCACCCATCCCACTTTCCTCCGCGCGACCTCGACGCTACTACTCGACATTCCTGCTCCAGATCGCATCCATCAGATCCCCTCGTGCTTCGTTAGAGTTGTCCGACCCCTCTCCGCCCTTCTCCTGCACCTTTGGCATCAGTTCTCCAGGTTCTTGCAACTTCAGCTATTGACTTCGATATCACTTTGCCACCTTGCCAGCCCAACAGTGTCGCAACTCCAAGCCGTCGCAATCCAAGGCCCCCCCCCACGGCCTGCGCCGTGATGTGTCTCGTCGCCCTCGACAGCCAGTCCTAAACTCAGTATCCTCGAGCCACGGCTGCGCACGCCATCGATCCCACGAAATCGTTGCTGCTCCCCAAAGTCGAGCGGATTTGCAATTCGTCTCTAACATCTGGACCGGCCTCTGTCCAACCTCGGACCCCTCTCGCACCGCTATCTACGCCGCTTCAACAACGTCAGCACTCCCGGCGCATAACGCTCTCGAGCTACCTTCCACTTGTCTTCAATTGCCCGTACTGGCCTAGATGGTGTCTAGTTTTCGAAGTCATGGCCAGTAATAATATGTACCGACATGCACTACCCAATGTCGGCCCGCCTCGAGGCTATGGCCAGCAGCCCTTTTACCCGTCGCAGCTACCGCCTACCCTCAAAAGAGACGATGCCCGCGATGGTGACGACAGAATTGCCCATACACTGACCGCTTGTTGTCGTTGTCGCTTGGTAGGCTCACACAATACTTTGGAAGGTCGAAATGTATACTGACAACCATGGCTGCAGAGAAAAACCCGCTGCGATCCGACCCTACCCCGGTGCATGCCTTGCGAACGAGCAGGCTCGACATGCGAGTATCTGGACACCTCAAAAGGTCGCAAGATCAACAGGAACTATGTCATCAAGCTACAAGACAAGGTCAAAGCCCTTGAGGCCGAACTCGCCCCATACATTGATAACGACCAGGATGATCTCAAAGGCCATGATGATCGTCTTCCCCCGGCGGACTTGATTCGTTTGTCAGCGAGCGATGGAACGACCCGATTTCTTGGTCCAAGCAGTGGAATTCTCATGACTCGCTTGCTGGTCGACGAGGCCAAGCGCTTCACAGAGTCCACTCAAATATCGGATCTCATGCCCGAATTGCAAGCTAGGAGGCAGGCACGCATGCAGTCAATCCAAATGACCGGTATCGCCAATCGAAGGGCTAGTAGGAAGAAGAGCTATCCGATGATGAGCGATGGGCCGGCCGAAAATCTGCCCAACAGACACACAGCAGACAAGCTCTTGGAAATCTTCACTCAAAAAGGTGTGTCTCATGATGCCAAGTCGTCAACAGAGGTTGCTAACCCTCCTTCATAGACCAACTACTTTCCCCGGTACTGCACGAGCCTACCCTTCGTCAGGACCTTGACGCTGTATATGAGGGTGATCCCGACCCATACAAGAACTTCGTGGTCCGAATGGTCATTGCCATAAGCCTACAGAAGGTTGAAGCAACATATGCTGGCTTGGCTGATTCATTTTACCTCGCGGCAATGCAGAATTTCGAGGAGGTTATTCGCCCTAAAGATCTCCGCACTCTTCAATGTCTTGTCTTGACTGGACAGTACTCATTCCTTACGCCTACACGGTCTTCAGCCTACTACGTTGTCGGGTTAGCCACCAAGATCTGCCAGCGAATGGGTTTCACAGACGAACAAACGATCACGACGTCAGGCTATAATCTAGATCCCTTGACCATCGACCTTCGCAAGAGAGTTGTCTGGAGCGTCATTACCATGGAGAACGATTTGGCTCACAGCATGGGACGACCAAGCGGCTTCGCAACGGGACACAATCTAATCAATGTTGGCTTCTGCACTCATGTGGAAGATGAACTGATCACCGACGAGGGAATTGAAGACGGAACACCGGTGCAGGGGAAGCTTTTGAGCATTCACATGTGCAAGATGAGTTTGTTACAAGCAGAGATTAGTCGAACTCTGTATGAGAAGAAGAACCAGGACCCCAAAAACGACGCACACCCATGGTACCAAACCATTGAGAAGAAGTTGGCAGAGTGGCACCAGGCTTGTCCCAATGGACCTGATTGGTGCAAGGCTTGGTATGCATCCCCTTCAAGTCCCTGACCAATCTCACTAACAATTCTCCTGCCAGGATCACGGGGTGGTACCATCAACTCAAAATCTTTCTCTACAGGCCTTCGCCCCAGGTGCCTCAGCCATCTCCAGCCGCCGCAAAGATCTGCTTTGAGAGCTCTGCGCACGTCATTAGGCTCTCACAGAAGCAATTTGAGACCAATGTTGTAGACATCTCATGGCTTTTTATCTTGGCTCTCACGACAGCCCTAAATACCCTTCTCTGGACAACTTCATTTCCAGAGGTAAGGGCCATGCATAGTCAGGACAGCGTTGAGGAACTTGTCGACATAGCAACCGAAGTTCTCGAGCAATCTGCGGAGCGTTGGCCTGGCGCTCTCAAATCATCTCAACTTTATGCTGTTTTCGCGAAGGCTTGCCTCCAAAGCTACAACCCTCGAGCCAATGTTGGTCCCGCTGCCAGTACATGGACGCAACCGCCTATCATATACGAGCCTAGTCAGTCTCCGGATGTGATGCCTCCGAATGGACAACAACAAAATGGCCCTCCGAACTTTAATCCTCCACAGTTTGGCAATGTTTTCGACTCTCCGCCCGAAGCCATGAACAACTATTCCTTTGACCCCAACTTCCCTCCTCAGCCGACATTCCGATCAAACTCTATCTTCCAGGCGCCCGCAACATCAGACTCCTCTGGCCGACGGTTCTCATACTTCCCTCCGGAGTTCACGCAGATGGACGAAGTTGCGCCATCGGCGAGGCCGATGCCTTCGCAATCGGGCAATGAGCTGCTTCAGCAGGCACAACAGCAAGCGTTCCAGTCTCAGCAGCAGCAGCAACAGCAGCAACAACAGTCACAAGCACAGCGGCATATACATCATCCACAGGACTTGATTCCATCCCCACCAACTCAGATGCCGCATGCGTTGCCAACTCCACCCGACTCTCTCTTAGCGGGGAGTATGTCAGGCTCGGCATCCAATGCCACCCTTTCGCCCATTGTACTGGCAAACCACGCCCCCAACATCATGCAAGCATCGGCTTCCCCGTCGACAATGCATGTTCATCCTAGCATGAACCCTGAGAAGCAATATGCTCCGCAAGTCCCACGCATGCACTACCAGAACCTCCCACCAGTTTCGACCCAGCCCCCCCCTCAGCAACGGCCCTTGCCATCCACTGACAACTGGTTCAGTGACACTGGCCCATTCATGTCCCCAGATGGTCTCGGTGGCATGACCAATACGTTCTTCGGCAATGGTCCAGCCAACGTGGTGGGAACGTTCGGTGACATCTCCTTGGGTGACCTCGGGGCTACTGCAACTGGCACTGGACCACCGCATATGGAACACGTCATGGTCCGACAGGGAAGCTTGAATCACTCACAACAGCTGGAACTGATGAATGTACTGGAGACGGAGGGATTGGGTGACATTGACTCCCTGCTCAACAACGCTGGTAACATGGCAGATACTAAGTGGTTCTAACAAGACCAAGAACAGGGGTCTTCAATATTTGTTTCCTGATGCACAGCGGGCTCGGAGTTTACATGGATATATCATTATAGGATTGTTGCTGATAGAACGCAAATCTCTCTTCAAGAAGTATTTAACGCGGCCCCATGCCTTGGGAGATCACGGCAAGCCATCGCCGTGAACCAGTCTGAGATAGGGTCGGCGTTTTTTTTTCGGCATTCCAGCTCTCTAACAACAGAAATGCGAGCTCTTCGCAGAATCTCCAAAGAAAGGCTCCTTTGCAGGTTCTGAGGGGACGAACTGTCCTCCATCCAGACCCTTCAGTCGGCGAGATTATGTTTCTTTAGGGACACCCCCCTTGAGAGAGGCTTCCAAGGAATTGCGTGGGAGACTGGGGAAGTTCGAATGTAGTACACCAACGAAACCCTTCGAGACTGAGCTACTTGAATTGGGTAAAGGGGACTTGAAAACACGCTTTATTCAATTTAAGCCGCTGTATACTCGAAACTATGTAAACAAAAGGCGCGCTATGTCGGGGGGCTTTTTTAATCTCCAGCAGATACCCCGACCGTGTCATACCTCCGTGTTAGCAACTCAATCATTCGAGGAAGGTTTCTTTGTCGGCAGAACGTTCACTCTGGTTACTCAGGTCGTTGCTCTTCGTCCGCGGCCTTGAGAGCTTTTGACTTTGACTGACCCGACTTCTTCTTCTTTCGCCTTGTTCCTTTCACCATCGGAGCATTGAGAATCCATTCTCCGATGGCGTAGGCTCGTTCGCTGAACTCCTTGTGATCATTGTCGTTCGCGGGTTCCTTTCGGTAGACTTTCCCTGGCTCTGTTGCCGGATCTCTCGGCTCATCAACATGGACAACTTTGTAAAGCCCCTGGATTGGAACGGACCCAAACCTGATGGCGTTTGCTCCCATTTTCCCCTCAAGCTCTTTTACCATCGCGAGGTCTTGAGGGCCTGGCTCGAACTTGGGCCTACTTGCCAACCTGGCTCTGTCTCTTTCAAAGGCCGCACGTGCTGTAGGACAGCTCATAAGAGGCTCAGGAAAACAAAGTAGATCCCAGTGCTCTGAAAGCTCAACCCACTGGCTAAGCCGGGCCGTGAGCTGCCTCCAATCAGCGCGAGCGGGAGACGCTGCTGGAGAGAAAATCGGGTATCCGTCGATAATTCTGATGAGCCGGGCAACCATGTATGCATGCCGCTGGAGCTCCTTCACTGAAGTCTGCAACAGACAATGGCAAAGAAGAAGCTGGTGCAGAGCCTCCGGAAGCATTGGATGAGCTGTCACTGCCTCAACTGTCTTCTCTAGGTCCTCGGGGTCCGTATCGTCCTTCGGAGCAGGGTAAGGTGGGAGGTTGGAAGGGGGTGTAGCCGCGAAGAGCTCAGCTACTGTGTAAACTTTGCAAGGCTTCGAAGCAATCGTTCGCTCGGTATGCCGTGTTCGCTTGAATCCATACTCTATTCTCTCCGTACGCTCCGAAAACTCTCGAACGGTGGTCATAGCCAAATCCGGAGAGTAGTCAAGCCCGGCCAACAGAGCCATGATGTCAGTAAGACTACGCTTGGCCAGTGCCTTCACCCTCTTGTGGGCGTCGAGATTATCCGAGTTCGTCTGAGGTAGAGAGGGATCGGTACTTGTTGGAGTCGGCTGGCCCAGGTCGTCGCCTCCTGCCATGCTCAGTGCGACCCTGACTTGGTGAGAAGCAGCACACAGGTAAGCCCATCCGCGCAAGAAGAGCAATTGCCCTCGAAGAGAGCTTGGCTGTTCGCTCTCTGGTAACTTGACCCTGGATCTGGGCTGCTCCTCTGGAGCATTTGGAATCAAGAATGGAGACTGGTGTCCGGGAGCATAGATCTGACAGGTCGTCAAGGCAGAAGTAAGATCGTGCGCTGCCCCTTCGTAGTCACCCTTCATCATTTTCACAACCGCTCTTGTGCGCCAGTTCTCTGGCTCGCCGGGCTTGACTGATATGATCTTGTCCAAGGAATCCAGGCTGGTGTTCTCCGCTACTCTCCGCGTAGGGATCTTCTCATGAAAGAGATGAACATAATTAGCGTCGGGATCATCGGGAATCCGCTGGAGCACCAACTCGGCAAGACCTTCCAGCGAAGCAGAGTGTTTAGCAGTGGCAACACTGCACGCAATCTCATTCAGACGATACGCGCGTGCCAGCTTCTGAATGGCCTGCTCTCTCATCCGGAATTTGCGCTCAGCGCTCAGCTTGGTATTGTGGCCGTTGCCGGGCCGAACTGCTAACTCGAGCATAGAGCTCTGCAAATCCTCACTGACATTGGCAAGCCTAGGCATGGCAATGTTACTGGCGGCACGGACAGCGAGTATAGTTGCTTCCTCGACGAGCCGACGGATCTTTACAGCGTCGTAGGCGATGGCGGGATCAATGAATCGGGGTTTCGGAAACTGGTAGCAGACATTGGCAACGACCTCGAGGAAATCGAGCGGCATGAGAAGCCATTCTCCTTCATAGCAAGATATGAACCGCCAATGCCTAGTTTGTTAGTTTGTCAGTTCAGGAGTTGACAAAGGCTCAAGTACCACCTCTTCGGGGGATGATAGCTACTTACGCATTTCGACTCACGCGTCGAGGTTCACCAGAATTCTCTCGGGTGCCTGTGGGGGGACCACCGTCGTCCTGGGTCCCCTGACCAGCCATGCTTAGCAAATAACTTATTGAAGCGAGTGCTGCAGTCGTGATTGTACTGAGAAGTAAAGGAGGGGATGAGAAATGACGGAGAAAGTGGTACTGAAACGAAACAATGTTGGACAAAGATTGAAAGGATAAGTGATGATCGGAAGTGAAAATGCCAGAGGACTTCACCGCGGTAGGCCTTATGTAGGAAGATGAGTGATGATTGCTGCCGAAGAGAGCTGGCAGAGGAGAGATATATGGCCAAAAGCAGTCCAGTCCAGTCCAGTCCAGCTGAGTTGAGCTGTGAGGCGGATGGATGGATGGATGGATGGATGGATGGCTGGGTGGGCAGCTGGCGGACAGGTGCATCGACAGCTGGCATTGCTTGCACCAGTGCCGATTCCCAGAAAGTTGCACTGTGCTTCTGAAGGCAGTGATGCCTGCTCGTCGATCAAGCCTTCCCTGTCTTGGATCCCGATCTGCAGGTTTCTGGCCCATTCTCTCCTTCCTCTGCAGCATCTCTCCTCATGGTTGAGCCCGTACCACCAACGATGTCAGGCCTGACTGATGCAGATCCAGAATAATTTAGATGAATACGACGGCAAGACTTAGCATTTCAGGCAACACAAAGGGTGGATGCAAAGGATCTTGGTCGTTAATATGGACTATCACGTGCAGGATCTCTGCTGGTGGTACCTTATGGAGGCTGAGGCTGGTCAGTGATGGGACGCATTTCATACCATGCCTCTCGCACACAAACACACACACACACACGATAATCCAGACCAGCCATTGAAGCATGACCAGATACGACTACATTACCTTCAGGAGGCCAGAAACATCAAGAAAAAGGTCCGAGGCCCTCGAATGAGTCACCTCCCACTCCTGTCCGTATGCAGCCACCTCAGGTTTGTGTAACTTGACCAGTCTCTTTCTGCGGAGCAAACAACAAAGATTGGCTTGACCTCAAGGCCGCCTACAGTGTCAAAATCTTCACCTCAAGAGCAAACAACTTACAGAAACCCCACCGACTTCAGGTATCGATGGACGAGACATTACCGTCAGCGTCAATAGACATGTATACCAATGGTGTCCAGTCGCCCATAAATAGCTGTTCTAGTCGCTCCTTGGATTCGGTAGACAGATAAGGTAGAACAAGAATATCAAGGTAGCAGAATGAAAGAATACTCTAATAGAGCACACGTAAATTTACAATTTCATCGACCCCAGGAGGTACCTTCGCTGTTTCCCCATCACCTCGAACGATACCTTCTGTCCAGCACCGTTGGCCAAGCCCCCTTCCCCCTTCCCCCTTCCCCCTCTTGCCATGACCATCAACCCCACATCTGCAGCCTCAGCCAACACATCGTACAAACACAATCCCGCGTGCGTCAACGCCTAGTTCGCCTTCGTGGTCCGCGCCCCTGGAGGAGCCGCAAGTCGAAGAGTCGGAGCCTGGCTTGGCAGAGATGTCGAGTCAGACGGCAAAATGAAAGCTTCATGCAGGAAGAGCACAAGTGCGTTGACATCGCTTTTTGTCGACATTGCACCTATGCTCGCTCGGACGATCCTGGGAACAGAAGTCAACATCATGTCAACTACGAATCTGTCCTCCTATTCACTTACCCTGTTGGACGCCTATTGATGATGGCAGTTTCGCCGAATCCACACGCGTGGCCACTTGAGAACATTCGACTCCACTCCCATTCTTCATACTGAAGCGCTTTGAGGACACCTCCTGGACAGCAAACACCTGCTCGATATTGTCAGAACATTGGTGAACGGCATACGATAAACCGATGACCCGTGCTGACTCACCTCCTGCTCGGATATACACGCCGGATATGTTTGCCATCTTCTCGACTTCCATCCAGGATACATAACTTCCGTCCTGCCGTAGGACATTGAACGCAAAGGTTGCGCCCTGAGTGGAAGGGTCTTCATAACCTTTTTTTGGGTCTGTGTATACTTCCAACACAGGAGACCCATCTGAATAACGCAGCGTCATCAACTTTCGGTACAAAAATACCGCCAGGTTGGTACAGTGCCGGGAGATTGCGTCCTAGTGGCTCGGTCAGGTCAACTTGGAGATTGAGGTTCGGTCGGGAGTTCGTACCATTGAGCCATACAAACGGCTGTGTGTGTCTATTGCAAGCCCAAGAGCCAGGATACTGTGAAAGGGCAACGTTCCATCCTCAACACCGTCATGGATGTTCCAAAGCTCACCAGGATCGCCCAGCCCCGGACCCTTCTTGATGCTGCGACTGTCTCCGTTCAGAGGGAAGACTTGGGCGATTGTACCCCCGCCAAAATACTTGCGAAGAGTCAGAATATGACCCGAAGCTCGACGGACGATTAAGCCTCCCAAGTCGGGAAAGCCGAAGATCTTGTAAAATGACACGCAAGTGAAGTCGGGTGCCTCAGCAGGATCGGAGAACAGAGAACCCAAAGGATAAGTCATAGCGAGAGCCGCGGCATCGAATAAGGTGTAGGTGTTTCGAAGAGCTGCCTGCTTGCGAATGCGTCCTGGCCAAGTCTTCGGGAGCCGCCGGCCACTGAGGTTTGACTGCCCTGGGTAAGAGAACAAGCCAAGTTCCGAAACCTCTGGGCCCTGTCCTGTCCCCTCTCTTGCACCTTTGAGCCACTCTTCCACCTCTTCGTCACCCGAGAAGCAATCATACCGGTCACTAGTGAGCTGCCTTATGCCGAGGATGCTGCTGTGGACCTCGCTGTGATAGCCATACCAGAAGGTCTTCTTCGCTGTTTTCTCGCCCAGGTCTCGAAATGCGTCGGCCACCAGTTTGATACCTGCAGTAGCATTTGCAACAAAAACGAGATCGAAATGCTTCGGGTCTGCACCGAAGAAGTCGAGGGTCTTCGTTCTTATGTCGTCAACCATATCGCCTGAGAGCTTTGCGGCAATATTCTCGGAGTGCGGGTTGCCCCAGAGATTCGAGATCATGGACTGTGAAAAGTTCTCGACAAGGGAACGAGCATATATGGTGGTTCCAGAGTGGTCCAGGTAAACGCCTGCGCTCTAGTCAGTCATTGAACGGCCATGTGGAAGTCGCAAAGCCAACCATTCTGCATGTTCGGATATTCCCGTTGTCGAATCTCCTCGACAGCTTTTGTATATTCCATGTTCGTAGGTATCATTGCGACGGGATCAGGAGGAGAGAACGATCTGTTGGTCATGATACTGTTGGATCTCCAGTGGCGATTCGGCCGTGGTGTATCTTCAAGGCTGCCTGCTTTAGAACTCACTGGCGGTTGACCTCTGGCATCCTCTTTATACCTTTTACCAGATCGCCGACCGAAGCAATTGCTGAAGCAAGGGATCTCAAACATGGCTGATCGATGCCACTCTCGTGTGTTCGCGTTCTCGATTTCGATTTGTACCAGAATCTAGACTTTGTCCAACCACAAGAGGAATGTCTCGATCTTATAAGCCACATCGAGCTGAAGAATTGCTGCAAAGGCCGAAAAGTGCTTCCGCCCCCTCAGATCCTGCCGCTTAGGGATATGAGAAAGATGCGGAGGCTGTACATGACCTCGCCGCACACCCTCTCAGATCCTGCCTCACCAATCGGCTGTCAAAGACATCAATCCTGTAGTTCAGTCAAGAAGCAATGTGCATTATCATCTCCGGGCGCTTCAAGGGCTCAAAGAGGGTTGAGACATTGCGGATCTGAGCAGTGCCTATGATTCTCAGGCAGCGGGAATGATCCCACTTGGTGTTCTTGCGATCAATGCACAGCCACCCAATTGGTCTATTGGTCGCCGCATTTGCTCCGAGGTGGAAGGTCAGCTATGGAACGGTTCGTGCTGAATATTGTCTCCGATGGTAACTGAGACTCATACTGACCAAGCCAAGTGGCTCGTCCTGAATGAGATGATATGGGTTCAAAAACACCCCTGTTGCAGATCGCGAGGCATCCAAGTTGAGCCCCCAGCCGGCCTCCATCGATCGCCCGCCTTGCCTGGTCTGAGGTACATAAGTTTTCTCAGGGCTTGACGAACCATGCGGGAATGCGCACGATCTTTGGGGCCCCTTGAGCTGGAAGCAGTCTCGTCGGGCTGCCAACGGAGCTGAAGAAGGCTGTCTTGCTGAACTGGGCTCGGCATCTCTGCATGTGAGCACCTTGGGAAGTTGTAAGTGGGCAGTGGGAGTGGGTGCGGCCCCAGCAAGCGGACCACCGATCCGAGAATTCGCAGCCGGACAGGGGTGGGTTGTGGTCCGTATCGAGCGCCAATCAAGGCCATCTGGAGTTAAATACGGATCTGACATTGCATGAAGACTAGTTGATCGTCGTTCTTCGGCGAGGGCGGAGCTGATGTCAGTTACGGATTGCGAGGACTAGAGCCCTATGTGATCCGAACGAGAAGAGGGTCAGAGAAGCAACCTTGAACCCAGGGCTCTACCGCCGAGCTGTGGGGACATATGTTCAGCTATCTCGACTCCGATCCCTTGCCTTACGTTTGGAGTCATCGGGGACTCTACAAGGGGAACAATGAGCCTGCCTGGCGTAAGCCTTGTTTGTACGACACCGCCCTGGCATAAAACGGCACGCAGAAAATGCTAACATGCTCCTCGAAGCTCAAACAACTGGCAAGGCAGAGTTGTGTTGTTGGGCCACGTCCTTCTAAGGCCATTCCGATGGTGACACAGCGTCGCCATCCTCCTGGGGCCTCGCTGCCCCAATGCCACTGCAGTTATGATCACCCTCATGGGTCGTACACGCAGGGCTGAGATGCACTGACGGACTCAGCCACTGAACGACGGCACGTCATTCTGGACAATAATAATAGCAGCATATTACGTAGATCGCCGCATACATCAAGTTGAGACCACCTACCCTCCAACATGTTCCTCAACCTTCCTATTACCCGTGAATCGAAGTGCGCTGCAGCAACAGAACAAAGACAACACCTGCCAGAGTTGGTTCGGCATCGAGCCAACAACCTTCAGCTGAATGGAGGCCGCCGCTCTGGTGTGTGCCCAGGCACGTTCGTGCATGCTCGAAAATAGCAGGGTCGCATTCGCGAAATCGCGACCCAAAGGGTGTAGTCGAAACTGCACCTCCAAACCGCGCCTTGCCTGCCACCCTGTTCGATAGAACGAGAACAACCCATGAGAAGATGGACTTATCTCCCGCTCCCTGATACTGTCAGCGTATCATCGCGTATCCTTTCACGTAATGGCCGATTCTGAATAGCTGGTAATACGGATTCTCCCGTGATGAATAGGTTGTACCTCAACGACTAGACCTCGCGACATACGGACGGTCGGCCGGCCGCGCGACTCACCGTATCTGCATTGCCAACTGTCGTCACTTGGGACGAAGCCTGCATTAGATTTCCTGTCCCCGAGCCGCCTTTTCCCGTTCCTGCAACCGCCCGCCGAATCGACCAGAAGTAACTGAAACCCTGTCTTAAATCCACCACCTCCGCGGATGTGATCCCGTCTTCCGTATGGACGCTGTCTCTCTCGTCACCCGAGCTGTCTTAAGGGTCAGAAGAAATTTTGCTTATAAAGCCATTGTGTAAACAATGGGCTGCATATAATACAGAAATGGCGGAAGAGAGGGCGCGGGGGCGATCGATGATGCCGTCCCAACTGGCTTTGCAAGGAGGCGGGATGCGAGGAGGGTGGTCAGCGACATGTGGTCGGCACGGCTGGACGGTGGGGACCGGGTTGTGCCTTTCTTTTCTCCAGCTTTCTTGGACGCAATGCTTTTCAGCTTGTCGAGGTAAGGTGTGTGTTCGGAAGCAAACGCAGTGGCCGGCCCGAGAACCCTGCTCATTCGTCGTCACTGCTTGCTTTCAATCCATCAGGAAGTCTATGAATGTACATGTTCAGGTACAGGTTAAGCAAGAAGGGAACTTTCAGAGAATGGACAAGTTTGTATGTAACATGTCAATTAAATTAAGAACGGCTTTGACAGGTTAAGAACCTGAGCCCGCACGCTTTCCGTCCTTGTCCACCATTACAGATCTAGCCTTTTCGTTTCTAGATGATGCGCCGCTCAATAAACACAGAAGATCTCGTGAACCCGCCCACTGAGTTCAATGATCTCTCGCCTTGTACCTCCATGGAGATAAGGTGATGAAGAAATGAAGAAGAATAAAATAAGAAGAGAAATAGAAAAGGGAATCAGAAGAAAAGAAGGGTTGGCAGTGTCCTCCATACATCGCAACGTCAAGGGCAAATTTGGCATGCATTCGCACAGCTCAAATAGGGCATTCCTCATGCGCTCATGAACATGGCGGCGGCGACACCAAGGGAAAGGACAGTGATCGAGAGCTTCTGAATGGAGCCACCAGCTTCGACTGGGACCTCGATGGTGGGAGTGGAAGCAGGAGGAGCGGCCTCGTCACCTTCGTCGCCGTCTTGAGGGGGAGGAGGGACAACCGTGTTGTCCTCTCCGTCATCCTGGTCGGGCTGCTCAGGGTTGTCGCTGCCCTCTTCAGGCTTGTCACCCTCTTCTGGCTTGTCACCTTCTTCAGGCTTGTCACCTTCTTCAGGCTTGTCACCTTCTTCAGGCTTGTCACCCTCAGGCTTGTCACCCTCAGGCTTGTCACCCTCCTCAGGCTTATCACCATCCTCGGGCTTGTCACCATCCTCGGGCTTGTCACCATCCTCGGGCTTGTCACCCTCTTCTGGCTTGTCACCCTCTTCTGGCTTGTCACCCTCTTCTGGCTTGTCGCCACCCTCGTCAGGCTTGTCGCCGTCCTCGGGTTTGTCACCACCTTGGCCACAGCCCTTGTCACAGGGAACCTCGGAGTCCTGTGTCTCAGTTGCAACAGGCGGCTCAGGCTCTTCGTAGATGGGGGTAGGGGTCTGAACGGGGGGTTCGGGCTCATCAGAGCAGTCACCATCACCAGGCGTGGGTTTAGGGACTTCCTTGCGCTCGAAGTTGGCGCATGTCAAGCGGGTAGAATTGGCGTAGTGCAGAACGAAGGAGAGGTCGCCAAAGTATGCCTCGTCATCAGGGTTGGTAGAGGCATACATGTCGGCGTAGTGCTTCTCATAGGGGTCCGACTCGATCTTGCCGTGCTTGCCAGCGAGGTCACCGACCTCACAGGTCTGAGGGTTCTTGGCATCACAAGGGACCTCGACGCCGGCGTCGTAGGGGTCAAGATGGGACAAGGTGGTCGTGCAGTTGCCGTCCTCGGCAGCTGCCTTGTGGATGTGGTAGGCTGAAGAGACAAGTCAGTATAAAGATACAGATAACTAAGACACTATGATAATGATGACGCAGAAGGGGAATGACTGACTGAAAGGGCCACCCTCAGTAGGCAGGTTCTCGAACATGACAGTGAACCTCACGCCCTTGCCATTTTCGCGAGCTACGGCGGTGAGAGAACCCTTGACGTTGCCCTCGATGGCAGCACCGGCGAAGAAAGGCTCGTCGGGCAGTGTAGCCTGGTAGACGACCCCGACAGGGTTGTTGGTGGTCTCAGGAGCATCAGCGAGCGCCCGGCCTGCGAGAGCAACAGCACCTATGACTGAAGACCGCATCTTGAAGGGAAGGTGTATATGTCTGTGGTGACCTGGAACCGAAAAGACTGTATTGGTATTCGGAGTGTTGAGAAAAGAGAGAAGAAAAGAGAGAGAGCAGGACTTCACAGCCGGGTGAAGAAGCTTCTAAGTCTCGAACAGGATCTGGAGAGATGATGAGATGATGAAGAAGAAGAGAAGAAGCTGCTGTGAGAGCAGAGAGAGGTAAAGACCGCGAGGGAGGGTATCAATAAGTAGATTGAGTGAAGGGGAAGGGAAAAGGAAAGGACGACGGCTGATGAGGGCAGATGTTGGCTGGACGGATGGGAGGTGACGGAACGATGCAGGTGGTGCCTTAAGGGACATAAATAATAAAGTCGACGCTACGGATCTGCAGGACAGTGGACGGATCACCGGCTGTGCCTTGTGCGTCTGGGGGAGCCCCTGCAGTGAGGTGCAGCCAGTCAGTGCCTGTGGCTTGGTGCTTGGTGGTGCTTGGTGCTTACTGGAAGATGGACGACGGACAGAACATCAGCCAAGAGAAGGCCGGGATATTCCTCACCCATGCAATCCATCCATCCATAAATCCATGTAGCCTACACGCATCCATCGCTTTTCGTTTGGCCCTCACTCACCCGTGTCCCCGTTTTTTGTTTCCCACCTTGTTTTCCCTCTTCTGGGCATGGCAGCTCGGTTCGCTCGCTGACAGCGTTTGGTGTTCGTTGAATGGGAAACCCCTGGCTGTTCGATGTTTCAGGGCCAGATCCCTCTCGCTCGCTAGGCAATGTCCATCTTCCTCCCTCCCACGATTCACCCCGGCAGGCCCTCCCTACCGCATCCCTGATTCCTTAACACACTGTCATCACCATAATATCTCCATCGACAGCGTCACCCTGTTTGTCTGTCGCTTGCCCTACCCCGGACTAAGATGCCCTGCGCGCCCTAATATGGCAGACCCTCCAAGAGTCGCTGATTGATGTAGGCAATCTATTCGCAGGTCCGTTGTGGGGTTTTAGCTAAACAAAGCACAAGCAGCCTCTTCTTCCAAAATAACTTGATATGGTCATCATCTTTTTTCATTTTTGGTACTACCAAGGAATGGCACTGCCGAAGGATCATTGCCATTGATTTCACTGCTTTCTTTCCGCTGCTGCACGTTCCGTCGCCTGCCTTGATCCACAGCAGCCATCGCTGTTGGGGGTCGCCAGGCTCGGCTCTGTGTCACAACAAAGTCATAAGCTTTCTGCGTTTGCCCTAGACGGAAAAGAACTGGGCGGAATAGCAAAGGGCCGCAGATGCAGGGTCATTTGCTCTAAGCTTCTCCCGCACAGTTCCTTTACTCGACTGTCACAGATCGAGCCATCGGGTGGTTGAGAGAGAGCCACCTCAAACACCATCACCCCAACCCCCAACCTCCTGCGTTTGCTGCAGGATGCTTCCTTCTCGGCAACATGCCTAAGGCTCCCCTGCACAAACACTATCCTCAACAATTACCAGTAGCTGGATTCGGAGGCGCTCGGCAGCAAACAGATGGGCTGTGCGGGACACCTTTCCTCTTGAGAAGCAACGACATAACCTTGTCAAAGAGGTACGACACGCTGTTGGAGATGAACCGCAAATGAAAGCCGCATGTTGGATCGCGTCGATGTACACCGCTATCGCAATAGCAAACACAAAGACAGCCAAGGGCCAAGGGTCTAAGGGGCGAACCCGCCGAGCACGGCAGCTCTGGCAAGCGAGAGCCCACCAATAACACCCATGGTCGGCTGTTTGTTCTCGCACAACCCCCGTGAAGGAACATGTCAATCACTCACTTGGCTGCAACAAGGAGATTAGGATGTGATGCACTGGGCCAAGCGAATGGGTATCAATATTCTTGCGCTCAACCGTGGTTGCACAGCGGAGCCAGATTGACGAAAATGATAGCTTAATTTATCCCGACCATCGAAAGATCACGCGACGAGTGCTACACGGCGGATGTGACGAGCCGCGTGCACTGTTCGCCGACCTTTTGAGATGAAGGATGACCGAGAGACGATCGATGCAAGCAACCGCCCTGTGCCACTCAACTCGGTCAATGTCTCACTGTACCTCCTCATACGCGTACATGGAACCGAGCAGAACTCCATTTCTCTCGCTGATGTTGGATCCCGAAAGAATGGGGCAGCCAGGCTTTTGCCCCATGACAGCAAGAGGTCCGAGTGCCAAACATGTTTCCTGTTTCAATTGCAAAGGGCCACTCACCGCTGGAGCTAAAATATGACAGCCCAATCCAGCCCTACCAGGCATCACGCGAAGGAAGAGAAAGTGGAGAGAGTGAGGGGGACATGGTGAGAGAGGTAGACAAGGGCTGTACAAAGTGAATGGTGAGGGAAGCAAAGTAGGCGCGCGACAAGCGTCGTTGATCTGAGACGCCCTGTTTCAACTGCCGCTCGGCGTTTCATCACACGTCTCAGGGGTCGCGATCCCACCCTCGCCATTGGCCACCAGCCGCCTTCACCAAAATCGCTCCTCATCGGTGTTAACCCAAGCCGTCAACACTCTTCAATAACACATCGCGTTTCTCAATGGTCATCCAAACGGGCGGTGCAAAACACACAGACACAGCACTTGCGCCCGTTGGGACTTGGGGTCTTGACTCACCTGAAGTACTGACAGGGTTCGTCTCGCACCTGCTTTTGCCCAACACGAAGAGGCTCAACATCGTACTACTTTGCCGGCGAGCCGGATCGTCCTTGTCCCGAGTTCTGTTTCCCGTCCAAGAGTTCGATTCTCGACAGGGTCTGGATCGCTGACAGGAGGCGAGAAGAGCGTCTCATAGCCTTGCTGGCCCCATTGACAGAGATGTGACACCATCTCTGTCTTTTCCAAGCCATCCTGACAAGGCTCAACACGTGTGAGTCTGGGCTTGTGTTTTGCTTCTTGCGACTTGGAGTCAGGTCCTGATCCAACACTTCGCTCGAGTATGGCATCGGTAGGCATGTTTGATTTGAACGCGAGCGAGCTTCAACCCCACAACGAAGAGCGCGGGCCTCGTTCATTAGTGTTTGACACCATTCCCAGATTTGGCATTGTCGACCAATCCACTTACACCAAGCCTGGACTAGACAGTCTTAGTATCCAGGGAAGACGAAGACACCGCTACAGATGTCAGATCCGCTTGGCACTACGCAGATGTCAGATATCGAAGCAAGGCGCTATATCGCTCATGTCACGACGTGGAAATGAAGAGAATGTGCCACATATGTCTGTTTATTGACTGCTAACTACCGCGAGCTATGGAAATTAGCAAGTCCCGGTCGTAAGTTACCCAGATCGAGGCCCCCTCCATCCTTCGGTAGATCACATATATGCACCGTGTTACGAATCCGTCATCGTCAAGATTTACAGACCCAGGATGAACGAATCGATATGCCATAGATTCGTCGACATCCTACTCTGCAATACCGATGCGCAAGATGTGATACGATTCGCCTCGGTGATCAGGCACACATGGGGGAAGTACTACGTTCAGGGCTTCAGCTTGACCAGCAGCATCGTCATAGCTGCCACAATGACTGGCATGATGCTCACCATCTCGCCAGCACCAGCATATGCTGGAGCAATGCGGATCTTGACAAAGGCACCGCCTGCAAGTAGAATAGCCAACACGTTGTAGATAGCAGACCAGGCGAAGTTGAAGACGATCCGTCGGAAGGCAGCACGACTGATGTCGAGGAGCAACGGAAGACCACTGAGACCGGATAGAAGGATCACGTCAGCTGCAGATTGTGTGACCGCGCTCGCCGAGCCAGCCTCAGATATTTGCACGCCAACATTAGCTTGAGCAACGGCCACAGCGTCATTAGTTCCATCGCCGCAGAAGAGCACATATCTGCCCTCGTCCATCAAAGAAGCAACGTAGTTTCGCTTCTGCTCAGGAGTATAGCTGCCGACCGCTCGAGCAGGGTTGATACCGACCTCCTGAGCAACTGCATCGACAGCTTGTGGGTGATCTCCAGAAACAAGGTGGACAGTGATGCCGGAGTCTTTGAGCTGGGAAATGATACGTCCAGCAGTAGATCTGATGCGGTTCTTGAGGCCAAACACAGCTAGGAGCTGTCCGTCACGTGTAATAGTGAGGATGGAAAGACCTTGACCTGAGAGGCGACGAACAGAGTCGTTCTCAGCGTGACCCGTCCATGCAGGATTTCCAGCTCGGACCGTATGGGTACCATAGTTGGCCTCAACACCGGCCCCAGGGATGCTCTTAGTGTTTTCCACTGCGACCTGATTGGTGTCGTTAAAAGGACTCTGCTCAATATGCCTCAAGACAGCAACTGATATGGGATGCGAGCTGCCAGACACAAGTTGGCGTGCAATGGCATAAGCTTCGTCTTTGTTAGCGTCCAGGTATTCCTCAGCTATTACGTCCAGACCAGGCTCAGTGATGGTTCCTGTCTTGTCAAATACAACATCAGTTACCTTTCTAGCACGCTCAGTGCTTTCAGCTGACTTGATGATGACACCACCCTTGGCTGCGATTCCTCCTGCAACTACCAGAACCATAGGTACAGCGAGACCTAGAGCACAGGGACAGGAGACAGCAAGAACTGCGATCGCGTATGTCACTGCATTGGAAACGGCTCGACCGGTCGAGTAGTTGCGAACCTTGAGACCAATCGCGATCCAAATTACCAAGCAGATGGTTGTTGCAATGCCCACAACTGGAAGAAAGTATCCTGCCACGCGGTCGGCGAGGTCCTGAATCCGAGGCTTAGAGTTCGTAGCGTCTTCGACGAGACGGGCAATGTCCATGACGGTGTTATCTCCAGGCAGACGGGTCAACTTCATTACAAGAACGCCTGAATGATTCATGGTACCAGCGATCACGTCAGAGCCGACCTCTTTGGGAACCGGGAGACTCTCGCCTGTGAGCATGGACTCATCCACCTCGCTGATACCCTTTATCACCACACCATCTGTTGGAACACGGCTGTGAGGATGAACTTTGAGGACGTCTCCATACTGCAGGAGACGGGCATCAATCTCAACGTCTTCATCTGTGCCCTCGTGGATGAGAACGGCGGTGGCAGCATGATGAGCGCGTAAAGACACGGCCGCCACCGCTCGAATGCGGGCGTAGCTGGCCAGAAGACGGCCCATCATGACGAGGGTAATGAGAAGAGTGCTTGTCTCGAAGAACTCGCCAGTATCAAGCGGCTGGTCCTTCATGCGAAACCCGAAAGCAACAAGCGAGTAGGAGAAGGCGGCAGTGATACTGACAACCACAAGCATGTCGAGTTCGAGTGCATGGTGGAGAATGAGGGACCGCAGAGCCGGCTTATAGAAGACTGGCACAGCGAGAAGCTGGACGGCAGTTGCGAGGGGCAGAGATATAATAGCCTGGGTCTTGTGGGAAACGAGATCCTCGGCCCAGGCAAGGATGACGACCGGAAGAGTCAAAGCCGTGGCCAGAGCAGTGTAGACCGAGAGCATCTGGAATTGACCTCGACCTTCGCCATTCGACTCAGGAACGGCTGGAGCAAGACCGGTGGACAGAGGCCCGATACGCCTCACAAGGTCTCGAGCTCCGATCACGTTGGGGTCATAGTTAACGCGGACAGTCGACTTGTTCAGGGGTTTCACGTCCAACAAGCCATCGACACGAAGAGATTCCAAAGCCGCAGCGTGATTCTCGACCAAGAGATCGAGTGAGCCCTGGGCCCCCTGTCGGACCTCAGTGATGTTGAAGCCAGTGGCCGTGCGAGCTTTGCCGATGAGGTCTTCCACATTGGTAATGGTAGGGTCGTAATGAAGATCAGCTCGCCCGCGGATGAAATTGACACGAACATCAGAAGTTCCATCGAGGATCTTGAGAGAGCTCTCCAGCTTTGACGCACAATCGTTGCAGGTCATGCCTTCCACAGACATGGAAAGGATAGCATCACCGTTTCGAGGCGGAGGTACCTGTCCAGAGCGCAGAGCAGACGGGTCCGGCCCTCCACAAGAAGGTCCAGCACTGCAGCAGTTGTTCTGAGGAGCTTCATCATTGCAGCATGATTCCTGCTTGGTTTTCTTGGCAGAAGCATCGTTCGAGGGCTGCTGCTTGTTCTTCCTGCGAGAACATTGGGTCGGAACATTGGCAGCAGTCGCGTTCTTCTCGCAGCAGGACTCAGCAAAAGAAGCGTTGCCAGAGGCGACGATGGCCGAGGAGGTTCCACAGGGGCTGCTACTTTCCTCGGACTTCTTGGGCTTGGAAGCCTGCTGGATAGCATTCTTGGTAGTGCAGCAGCTCACAGAGGCTTCCTCGATGACAGAACGGCAGATACACTGAGCCTTTGCGAGAAGATCACGGTACTTGTCACGAGCGGCAGAGAAGGTGACGGCTCTTCCGACTGCGAAGGATGTCAGTGTGATGATTTACATGGCGTGAAAGGGCATTCTAACCTTCAGACGAACCGCGATCGGCAACAAGAGCGGCGGCGATGTCGATGCATTTCTCTGAAATACGGTCAGCTTAGAGACTTAATGCGAACTCAAACTTCAACTTACCGTCACATTGCTCTTCCTTGTCGGTGCAGCAGTTGGTCTTCTCGGCCTGATCCCCAGAACCGCAGCAAGTATCAACGGTGACTGGCTCCGCATTAGGGGCGGGGTTCTTGACGGGGTCGGGCGAAGACGAGGAACAGCCTGGACTCATGATGAAAGTTGTTTGATGAAGGAAGACGATGGATTTTTTTTTGTCAAGTTATGTGTGTATGTTGTTGAAGGAAAAAGTCAAAGCGTAAGTTCACGCTTCACAGGGTATCATGAGGAGAGGGCGGTTTCGGAGCGACCCGTGGCATTGGCATTGAAACGCGTACAGTTTCTCGTCACCGGATACGCCTTCGCTACACCAGAGATTCTTGCTTCTATCTACTTTTATATAGGAGCAGAGGTACGCAATGAGACCACTTCTAACTGACACTAAAGGTTGTTATTAGTTAAATGCTTGCCGACTGAAGCGCACAGACAGGTCCTGAGTTGCACATTGATCGAGGGGGTTGAGGCCGTTTGAGTTCCACTTGTGGCTCAGCAGCGGCTTCGTGTGGCTGACCCCGAACACCGATCCGGCCAGCCTGAGGCATCCACAAGCTCCAGATGGCGCAGCTCCCGAAAGCATCACCAGACGTCAGAGCGTCCATCAACCACAGCTGCAGTCCAACACCGTTTCATCGCAGCAATCACCACACACGGCCCTGAGTCACCCGCAAATAAACTTCCCGACGAAATCACACATAAACACCCATCATGAAGCCCCTCGTCAGCGCTGTACAAGCATGGACCTGGTATGTCCTCCCTCCAAACCTCTCCGAGCCATCGCCGAATCGACGTCCGACACGGACAAGGCGGGCGCAACACCCGCGCATGTAACAAGAACTGACCATCTGTTCCCAAACGAACAGCACGGTCATCTCCGCCTTTGGCATCGTCATTCTCAGCATCATCGGTGGTCTCTACCGCAGTGGCCACGAGGAGTTCGTCGGCGGCATCGAGGATCCTGAGGATGGTAAGGCTGTCTCGGGAACCATCTTCACAGCAGTCATCGTCTACGTTGTACGTACAACCCCTCACAATCTTGCATTCGGTCCTGGATCGGACAACTCTGTGCTGGCGCAGCGATGACCGACTTTTGCTGACATTGCTATCCTTGGCAGGGCTTCCTGGTATTCTGCGGTCTTCAAGGCATGCTCCACGTACGCGAGAGCAGGAGAGGCGCCATCGCTCTGTAAACGCAATCATCGAAACGACGGAAGATAGAGATCAGGACACGAACGGACGGATGAGGAGATCCGGCACAATATTGGCACAATATCACTTACACGGCGTTTTGGAGCTTCATCACTATAATTGGAGAAGACAATGGAGGAGACAAGATGTCTGAAACGACATCATGTACCGGAGAGAGCCGGGATATGTACTTTCTGCAATCGTTGACGCATTGTCGACTTGTATAGAACTCTGAAATAGAGAGCACTTCCAGCAGCTCCACCAACGCCTCATTCCGCGACGCTGACCTCGGCTCACCACGCTGATCTCTATAATCCCAGTGCTTTGGCCTCATCATGTACAATCAATAGCGAGAGGACTTTCAGCGATTGCCCTTGGAAGCACGCAAACAATAACTCAGAGCCAACGCACCGAGGCCACGCTTGCGGTTCATTCCCGAATGCTCATGATCCTGCGCAACGCCCATCATCGACAGGAGACGCCGAGAACCATGTTCCCATACATCAAGCACAGTGACAAGACACATAGCTGGGCTCAGCCGAAGTCCATGATGGCCGTGACGTAAGTGTACCTCCAAGCCTTGGACCAGCTTCCCGGAGTTGGATAAACTGGCCGATGTGAAGGACGATGCACAGAAAACTCCGTATCCGTTTATGCGAACAGTTCTGTATTGCACTCCCGAGAGACATTACGAACCATGAACGTACAGCGTCACTTCTCTACCATCACATTCACCTGCTCCCCTGAGCCGCTGAGGTCCAAGAAGCCATCCATCCATGTAGATCTGTTGCGAATGCATTAGAGCGCCGTCTTTGAGAGCCCAGAACGCCTATAGAAAACTTGATGAGAGAACATAAAGAAAAGAGCCGCCCGCCGGCTGAAGTAGTATCATTGAAAGCCAAGTTGCCGCCGCACCGATCGCCGTCCACGCGCTCACATCATCTCCCAACCCTCTCCGTCTTTGAAGCAGATACACACAAGTAACCCAGAATAGCTTGTGGCTTCAGGACATTAATCAAATCCCCCGTCTACCATGCTTATGATCCTGGAAGACCTGACAAAGGGGGCCGTAATGCAGACTGAGAATGACAAGGAAGAGCGCTGATTTCTCACCGGAGGTTTTCTCGCCCCCCTGTGGTGGCGACTGGCGCTGGTGGCCTCGGCATGTCGATAGAGTGAGATGACACATTTACTCGAGTTTCGATATGGACTGTATTCGGGGGCAGCTGAACGGGAGACATGGGGCTATGTTCAATGTCCCAAGCAGACCCCGCTGAAGCCATCGATTTATTCGTGGTGACATTCAGCTCCGTCTCGGATCCGTCTGCCTCTTCGTCGTATGGACCGGTCGTGCCGTCTTTACGTGGAGTATGATGGGAGTTCCCTGTGCCAGGGGACCGCCATGAGGGCGTCGTGGGTGTGCGTCTGCTCCCATTTCGCTTGCTTCCAGTGCGGATGCCAAAATCCCATTTCTTGAACATGGGGCGAAGGGCGGGAAGGGACCCGGCAAAAATGCCAATAGCAGGTTCTAGCAGTGACCAAATGGCAATATCTCTAGGTCGAATATTAGCTGCAGTGACCTGTAAATGATGAGGCAGACACGTACAAGGTTTGGTAAAGGAAATTTGCCCCCGGGGTCAGCCTCTTAAGGTAGGGAATTCGGATAAGAATCACGACGCCAGCACTAGGATAGTCAGCGCTTGAACGATAGGGAGATATTTCATGCGACATACACAATGCCCATGCTGAGCATGAAAGCAATCGTCACCTTGGTCCGCATATTGATCTTCACGTTCCATAGGATGGCGATGGGCAAGAAGCCAACGATCCAATCTGATACGGCCGAGATCACGCTATGTGCGATAGTGGCGTCTGGGACAATGTTGGGATCGATGCATGTACCTTTTGCCCCAAGGACCTGTTCCCAGAAGAAGGAGGGCGGATTGCACTGAAGGACCATCACGAAGAAATATGCAACCGAGATTATACTGATGACGGCGATGTTGCCAATGAGTATCCATCGGTGAACCTTTTGTGCCGCGATGCGCAAGAGAAAGACGCAGATCGAGACCCGAATGCAGATGGTAATTGGCGAGTATAATACCTCGCACACGTACCACGCTCGGAGAGAGATGGCTGCCGTCTCTGCATTGAAAGTTCCGACCGTTCTACCTGTTCCTCCTGCAACAACGCCATGCAGTGCCATGATGCCATACGGCATATACATAGCCTGAACAGAAGTTAGCATGAGACACATTGCCCGAGGAAGGGTGAAGGAATAGTCGTACAGCCGCAAGAAACATGAGCCAATCATCCAGACTTGTTTTCTTGACCACGAAGATCTTGCAGACTACCCTCAGTGCAATGATGCCAATGACAAGGATCAGGAATGCGAGTTGCACCCAGAACAGACGCATGCCACGACTTCGAGCCCCCTCAGCCAAGGTTATTGAGTGGTCTGAATCTGTCTGGTTCTCAGCTTTCTGCAAGAAGCTGACAAGGCTGTCCATATCCATGATGGCGGTCGAGGATCTCCAGGACCTAGCAAGAATGTGATGGAGGTAGTGCGTGTGGAAGCTCAGCTGTTGTGTCGACTAGAGGGACGCCAAGCGTACCGCAAGGATCTCAATGCCAATCTTCACACTGAAGAACAAACTCCTGAATCATGAAGTATGAGGGTAGAACTTAGTGTGGCACTGCAATAGTTATAAGATCGAACGTCGAGTCTCAGCAGGGAAGTGCTGATATAAGGCTGACCATTCCGAAGAATGAACTATAAATCATGGACGCTAGAAAGATCGGGGGTCTGAGACGTTCCAGTGACGAAAAAGCTTGGCTGTTATAGCCATCGAAAGTCCCTTCGCTTGTAACGGAATCTGCAAGCCAAAAAAGCAATGGCGTCCAATCCATGATAGGACATCGCAGATCCCTTGTGGATGGGCGGTCGTCACCAGTATCAGTCGCGCACGGCCTATGCACGCACGGCCAAACACCCTCGATCCTATCCCCACAACTGCTTCGACAGGTCCTTACAAATCTGGTGTACTACGAGGACCGTGCAGGCTCTGTTCACGGCCGGAAACTTGGGACCTGCTCGAGCGTTCTTGGGGAGAACGGGGTGGTGTGTAGCGGTACCGATGCACGGCGACTTGCATATCGGTACCACACGATATAAACATTAGCTGTTAGAGGCGGCCATCTTTAATACCAGTTCGCGGCAGGCGAAACGCCACGAAATGCCCTCCATCGCGGGTCGAGGGTTGGCACAAAGAAGCAACTCAGCACTTCGCCACTTGGCACAGAGTATGCTCAATCCGCCTACAGAGTAATCATCATTTATCGCGCAAAGAGACTGAATGAGTGGGATTTTGAGACGCAGAACCGTTGAAAGACAAGCATTACCAAAAGCAACGAGAGCAGGGGCTGTAACATCGCTTAGATGGTATTGGTGGGACAAAAGGTGAGAAGTGACCGAATGTTCGCAAAGCTTACGGGAAGCCTCCAACACCTCCATCACGAATCCATAAGGTCCCCTCTGATACCCCTCTGGGTGGGGACAAATAATGCTATCTCATGGGTTGAAGGTCGCTGGGAATAAGTCGTACTGTCTTTGGTGATCTGAACGAAACGTGGTGGACCTCTTGTTATTCCCAGAAGCAATCAAGATCATCCAAGTTCCCTTCCTCATCACCCAGTGTCGACTTTTTTACTATGCTTCTTTATCCGCGCCCAAGTATCTGGATTGAAGAAGCATTTTCCGGTGGCCAAGTTCGGCAAATGTGCTTCATCTTTACAGGTCGACCATCGTCTACAGGGCGTTCTTTGCCCCATCGGTAGCCCAGCCGGCTCTGCCGACTATGAGCAGATGTGCAGCGGCCGATTCGTTTCCGCATTGGTTTCGCCCAAACGGACGAGCGTTCACAGGTAGTAAAGGCGAATCAGGAACCTCGTATGGCGATCCCAAGATCGTTATGAGACGCCACCACCGTTTCTGGTTCCTCGCCATGAGTTTCGCAGGTGGGAAACGCACCAGGATCCAAAACGGACAGCAACTCGTTTAAGCCGGTTGCTTTCCCACTAAATAGCCTGTATGCGGGGCGAGGGGCAAGCACCATCTTCCCAACACGCCACCCACGATGTGCAACTGTCTCGTGGCCGGATCTCAGGAACGGTGCCGGCAGTGATGATGGTGTGTAAGACGGACGGCCTGGGCTTGGTGGTGTGCATGAGCGGGGAGTGGTAGCCACGCCGCGCAGGGTGGCAGGACGGGGCGGGCGGAGCGATATGACGGAGCCCTAGGAGACGCACTCGCAAGTACGAAGCATGCGGCCTATCACATAGGTCATATATTAGGCTGGATGGCGTAAAGCTCGACAATTGCGGATGTACTTGTGTTTGTATGCAGCGGCAGGGTACCGATGCAACACACAGATGGACCAAATCATGTGGTGCTGCGTGTTTTGCTCGATCGGCGGACAGGAATCCTCGATTGAGCTGGACGGGTTGCAGTCCAGGTGCCGGCTCGCGTGGTCAAACAAGGGACCCCTTGGCTGTCAGTCGATTTCATCCTGGGAGTCCCTTGCAAGCCACTTCACGCAACTCGGTCGCTTGACGGCTCGTGCATTGCCGGCAGATGGTGTTTGACGGATGTTTTAATGCAGCGAATGGTTCGGGGACGGAAGAGCCGTGTTTGAAGTGGCGCTTCCCAGGTGTTTCGAGGGAGACCAATGGCACCAGAAGCACCAAAAGGGTCAATTGGCCGAATTCCAGCTGAAGGAGAGGACAAAAAAAAAAAGAAAGAAAGCAAGAAAACAAATAACAGAAGAAAAGAAAGAAAGAAAGAAAGAAAGAAAGAACAAGCAGTAGAGATGGTGCTTGGTAATGGAAAATCCCATTGAGGCAGCGGCGTTGAGGGAGGGGGCTGTCATGCCCCTTCCTTCCACTGGGTTGCCAGTGGCTTTAGGCAGACATCAGTCATCAGCTCACCACACGAACCTGCGACGAACAAACCCGTCTTGCAGCTACGACTAGCAGAACCGAACAACCAGCGATACACTATTGACTCGCTACGTCTCAATGTCACATCCGTACCGTCTCGAGTGCCGACTAGTCTGCTCATATCGCCTGTTGTGATGCAATGTGATGCATTCTGATGCAGGTTTTGCGGTGCCGGCAGGAGATGAACAAGCCACCTACCATGTCTGACAACACCCTCGCATTCGGTTATATCTGTCGGACGATTTGTTCGCCACCATCCGTCGCGATCTTGGTAGAGCATATTGCCCGAGCAAGTGGCACTGAAATTTCAAGGGATTGCAGTATGATAGCGGCAGATGGTGAACCACTGGGTCGGCTTTGGGGTATGCCTGTCCATACGCCGTAAAGTAACCCTACTCGAGCAATAGCACATGGAGCCAAGGAGGTCGCCCAACTGGAGAGTACACCATTGGCCAGACATCATAAGATATAGGTTAGCGAAAGGCAAAGATATCTCTACGAGGTCCCTCTGGAGATGCGGTATCAGGCCGAACCAAGAACCAGACCTGCTCGGTCAGGAACAAAAGAGGTCAAGGTGGAGAGCAAGGGCATGAACTCTGCCCAGAAAGTTCCGACACGAATATTTCCAGGCCGCCGTATCTCTGGTGCTCTACGAGGATGTCTATGCCTCAGGAATCGATGACTTCTTGTGTATCCGTATGTAAGTGCCAGGCTTTCGAATCTCTCAGTTGGAAACCAAAGTCAAGGATTAGAGTATCGGACTTTGCATTCCTGCAGGCATTGAACCTATAAACATCATCTGTAGCCCACAGATTAGTGTACTCGGGTACACGGTGGAAGAGCATATGGTAATCGCAGATTCTGTGGCCCATCACCCACAGGTCGTCCGCATGATGGACCATCATCTTTTGAGTTCGCTGTGTGACGAGAAGACTATTACGATGCAACCTCCTCGGTGTAAGCTTGGAAAGACACGGATATGATGACAGGCCCCAACTTTGGGATTCAGCAAGTAAGCCTTTCCTGAGGCAGAGCTCACAGAACTCAAGTCGAAAGTCTAAAGCAGGAGGCAGAAGACAAGGGACAAAGTTGGGGATGCTCTTGTAGACATCTTCACTGACAAGAACTTCAGAAGCCTATTCTGTCTCCCTTACCTTTCGCAGCCTTGTTGAAAGATACGTGGGGCCGTCTACTCCTCATGTATATTTGACAGACGATTGACACCCCACCTGCTTCTCCTGGACGACGGGAAGCAAGGGACCGGGTGACGTTATCGCTCTAAGTACTCCTGGAGCGACGCCAGCGAGACACTCGCGTACAACGGCACAGTATAACCCCTTCGGCGCACTCGCGAAATGTTGCCTCCTGTCTGCATCTAATAATCAGCCTTTCATCATGAGATATTTGGCCATCGACGCAAAAATGCACCTTATTGATCAAAACCTCCGAAGCACTGTCATGTAACCACTGTAGTGGGTATCGCCATGGCGTCATCGAAAATGCGATCGATGATGGCCGGACGGAAAGGTCCGCACTCGACTTGCGACAATGAATAAAGCCAGCGGCAATCTCTCACAGACTCTGGACGTGAGAGGAATCTTCATCTTTTTTCCAATTACCCTCGGACAGACACATCCAGACACTTTGTGACAGCAAGTACCGTCTCAGAAAACGACCATGTCAGGACAATTCGAGGAAGGTACGTTGATAATGATTGAGCTCGCAAACATTCACACTGTCCAATATACTAACCTGCAAATCAGGGCACACCGTGCCAGTCACGAAGCAGAGCTTCCCCGGCAAGGAGCATGACATGCCTGATCCCAAGCCCACCCACCATGAGATCCCAGATGACGTTGGCGGCGGCAAGACCACCTACAAGGCTGCTGGAAAGCTCAAGGGTAAGAAGGCTCTAATCACTGGAGGCGACAGCGGCATCGGAGCGGCCTCCGCTATTCTGTTTGCACGAGAGGGTGCCGATTCGACTATTGTGTACTTGCCCGACGAGGAGAAGGATGCTCAGGCTACCAAGAAGGAAATTGAAGAGCTGGGTGCCAAGTGCTACCTCATCGCTCGCGACCTTACCAAGAAGGAACATTGCAAGGAGATTGTTGACTTCGCCCTCGAGAAGATGGGCTCTATCGACATCCTCTTCAATAACGCCGCTTGTAAGTGGATCCCCTGATGTCGGCGATGTTATCATACCAGGAAGTTAACGTCTGCACTAGATCAAATGATGGTTGAGGATATCCTTGATCTGCCTGAGGAACAGTGGGAGCACACTTTCAACATCAACATTCACTCATTCTTCTACACTTCAAAGTACGCCCTCAAGCACATGAAGCGTGGTGCGACCATCATCAACAACGCCTCCATCAACGCCTACATTGGTCGACCCGATCTTCTCGACTACACTTCCACCAAGGGCGCCATCGTATCATTCACTCGTGGACTGAGCAACCAGTATGTTGGTAAGGGTATCCGAGTCAACGCCGTGGCTCCTGGCCCTGTCTGGACACCTTTGATTCCCGCCACCATGAACGACGAGGCCCAGAAGCAGTTCACCAGCCCCATGGGTCGCCCTGCACAGCCTTCGGAGATTGCAACTTGTGTGATTTTCCTTGCCTCGAGCGACAGTTCTTGTATTAGCGGGCAGACCATACACTGCAACGGTGGAACTGTCGTCAACGGCTAGGTGCGTTGTGGAAAGGATTTAGATAGGTCTGTTTAATACCGTTTCGGTGGTCATGATCATGATGTTACAATTCTATGAATATTTCCCAATCGCTTCCCTCCTCAAGTTGTGGGTGCCTAATCTGTCATGTGAGAAGGCTGCAGCTGCATCGCTTCTACACCGAGAATGATTGGTGTTCGCGTTCCGTTCAGGGAGACGAGGCTTCACCTGCATACCTCAGCCGCACTTGTTCACTATGCTCTTCAATAGGCCACACACCGAAGTTGTGTCCATCATTTCATCATCTTCCATCCGTCAGATATGAGGCTCCTTAATACCACCACCCTGCAGCTCGAGCTGTATGATCCCAGCAACGTCCCAGAGTATGCGATCTTGTCGCATACATGGGGTGCCAAGGAGATCACGTACCAGGACCTTGTTGGACGAGATGACAGGCCACGAGGCTCTCGCGAGTGGGAAAAGGTCCATTCCAGCTGCAAGGTGGCTGACTTGAAAGGCTATACTCACCTTTGGATTGACTCATGTTGCATCGACAAGTCGAGTAGCGCTGAGCTATCCGAGGCGATCAACTCCATGTTCCGCTGGTATGCTAGGGCAGAGATGTGCATCGCTTACCTAGAGGATGTCAACCTTTCCGGGACAAACATGTTATGGAGGGTTTCCCAGCCGCCAGTCCAGCTTTTGCCTATCTTAATACCAAGTCGTTGGTTCCAAAGAGGGTGAGTTCAAGCCAATATGCGGATGTGGCGAGGCCGATTCTTCTTAGGATATGCATTCTGTCCAGATAGCTGACCTGTAGCTAACAGTTGGACCCTGCAAGAGCTGATTGCGCCGAAAGAAATACACTTCTACGACAGAAGCTGGACCATGTTTGGTACCCGAACCACGCTGTCAATGCCCATTGAGTCCATCTCTGGCGTTCCAGTGCATGATCTACACAGTGCCCATTTCGGCAAAGGCTCCCATGAGACAGTGACAATGGATCGGCTGGGGCAATATTCAGTTGCACAAAGGATGAACTGGGCAGCCGCACGTCAAACTACACGTCCAGAAGATCGGGCGTATAGCCTCATGGGCCTCTTCAATATCCACATGCCACTGTTATATGGCGAAGGCGGACCTCGGGCTTTTCGAAGATTACAGGAGGAGATCATTCGCTCAACAGTAGACGAAACTATTTACTTTTGGATCGAACCGGGAGTCGTCGTTAAGTATGGCTACCATGGATTGCTAGCCAGTCATCCGTCGGCCTTCGGACATCATCAGTGTCGTAATGCGACGAGGCCCCGTTTCATGAGTCGAAGAGAGCGGAACGTCACGACACTCACTGGTGACGGCCTCCAGCTCAGACTTCTCAGGACGCCATGTCCGCTTCAAAATACTCAAGACGTTTATCTCGTTGTGCTTTCCTGCGATCTGATTAACCCGAGGCAACCACATGAAGAACGGACATCCCCCGTCTTGATCCTACAGCGAACATCGTCGTGGGATGACTCGGAATTCGTAAGGATCCGCCCGGAGGTTCCTCTGAGGGTGTCCAGGAACAAGCTTGTCTGGCCTGAGAATATCAAGCTGCCGGACAACTTCATGCTAGCCCTGGAGGAGCCTGCCTTGCATCAAATGTATGTTCCGCATGGTTCGCCCTACCTGCACCACCCACGGGGCTTCCTCTTTGCGCAGCCAAACTTGGGTCACCCCCGCGGACAATTCGAGCGTCTGCTAGGGCCGTGGTACGAAAGGTCCGTCTTGATGGAATTAGAGCTGAGATTTGAAGACAGCCCCGAATTCCCGAGAACCTGGGAGAGGACAGTCGTCCTTGGCGGACTGAAGCCTTCAAGCGACGCAACCTATGAATCGGGGATGTCGTTCCCATGTATCATGGTAGGAATGTCCCCTCTGGCGGATAACGGACTCGGAACCAAGCCCTTCTTCCGCGAGGTATGGGCTGCATTCGAGACGTGGACACATGCAATGGGGGGCCACTGCCCAAACCTACAAGAGCGAACGTCGCGGGATCGCAACAATCAACTTGCAAGGCCCTTGAATGTGCGGCTTGAGCTAGAGAGCAGACACTCGCGGATGTACTATCGTATTCATGTCAGTTCGGACAGCAACAGCCCTGTGGATGTTGGAGTCTCTTCGACAGGGGAGCAGTGAGAACCACGAGACCGGTCATTCCTGGCGAGACTTGGTGTAGACGTAGCTCTGGTGGAAGTTCTAGTCGCTGGATGCATGAAGGTGAAGCTCTCATGCTGTGCGGGCAAGATGTCGACATACTGCGTGTCAAGCAGTGATAAGTGGTCTGGGAGCGTTCCTTGCCGAGCTCCACAAAGGCATCCAAGAAAGGAGGAGTGGCAGCGGTTGCGAGCCTACTTCTGATAAGCACGGCAGCTGGAGATGATGTAGTTCGGAGCTTATTGCGGAAGCAAGTTCCAAGCCTTCTTTTCAAGATTGTGTCTGTCTGTTGTTCAGGCTGGTGACGTTGCTGATGAGGCAAGCAAGCTTGGAGGCTGAAGCGGCGGGACCACCACCCCGCGCTAAAGCCAAGGAGGGAGGGTTTCGGGATTTGGACCCGTGCCTCACCTCCAACCAACCTACGCTACGGTAAGTAGGTAGGTACCTTACGTACGGCGGCCTTGCATCCACCGTCATCCGCCCGCCCACCTTGATCCTCCATCATCTTGCTCCGTGCAACAGAAACACTGCCCGTTTCTGACACGACTCTTCTTTGTCTCTCGGCAGAGAAGAGAATCATCCCCATTTCTTGAGCACGACAAGTCTTCCAAAGATACACGAGACCAATATTCATGCGCCTGACATCCCTCGAACACACATCGTCTCTCGCTTCCCGATCCACCCCAGATAGCTCACAACACACCTCGCAACACTTGCATGTCTCCGCCGGAGCAATCCAACGCTCCTCTGGTTGACCTCCAGCAGGACAGTCCTCCAGGAACCGAGCCCCATGCCACACCCGCCGCGATGAGCGACCCCTCCATCGAGGCGGTGTCCAACGTCAAGGACAGCAGCACACAAGACACGACCCCTAGCACCGAGCCTTCGAGTTTTGCAGAGGAGCGAGATCTTGCGTCCCTAGACAATGCCGTGTCTAGTACCGTACCTTCTACGTCAGAGGAAGCTCCTAGCGATCTCCCCGTCAGCCAAAGTAAAGGCAAGGGCAAGGAAGTGGACACAACCCCAGCCCTTGGAGAGACATCAGACTTGACCGCCTCCACGGCTACCCTCAAGCCCTCGAAACCCAACGATAGCGACGAACCCCGCACCCAGTACCTCACTCCTGAACCGCCCAACTACATCGACCCAACTCCTCCGACTCCGACCGCTTCACAACCCCCCTCAAGATCTCCCTCGACCGCCGCGCGTTCCCAACATGGCGATGATGATCCCCCATCTGGGCGAGAGGGTGAGCCCGAGGAGAAAAAGCACATGAGCGATGACGAGCAGGAAGGCGGTTCACGGCTTGAGATCCAGAGCATCATGGATCAGTTCAGTGAATTTGGGGGCGGGCCAGGAGCCGAGGAGGTCATGAGCCCGAGGCTGGAAATCGCGTCGCCAATGCTTTCCAGTCCACCTATTCAACATCCTCCGAGGAAGTCGAGTCTTGAACCTCTCTCAGCAGCTGTGACAGCGCAGATGGCAGATCTGAAGATGACCCCATCGCATGGCTCAGCTCCTGCAGAAGCATCGGTCTCAGCTGAACAAGCCCCGCCTGTGCCTCCTAAGGACGGTACTTTCGGCACACCACCGAGAACAAGAGAAGAGAGGACAGGTTCAATAGAGTCTCCTTCAGTGGCGTCCATGTCTATCCATCGACCTCCTCCACCGGAGCCAGAGCCGGAACCCACCCTTCCTTTCGACTTTCATAGGTTCCTGGAGCAGCTGAGGAACAAGAAGGCCGATCCTGTTGCCCGGTACCTCAAGTCGTTCTTGTCTGAATTTGGAAAGAAACAGTGGATGGTTCACGAACAGGTCAAGATCATTAGTGATTTCCTGGCCTTCATCGCAAATAAGATGATGCAGTGCGAGGTCTGGAGGGACGTCTCGGACGCAGAATTCGATAACGCTCGTGAAGGCATGGAGAAGTTGGTCATGAATCGCCTATACAGCCAGACTTTCTCCCCTGCTATCCCGCCACCAAAGCCTGTGCCAGGGGCAAAGCCGAAGAGGAAAGGTGGCGATGTGCCCTTAGGTCCAGGACGAAAGGGACAGCATCAGGAAGATGTAGAGCGCGACGATATTGTGCAGCAGAAGATCAATATCTATGGCTGGATAAAGGAAGAACACCTCGACATGCCGCCAATTGGAGATAGTGGGAAGCGGTTTCTGCGGCTCGCGCAACAAGGTGCGTGTATTTGGCACTGGTGGACAGACTAATATGCTAACGATTTTTCAGAGCTTCTAAAGATCAAGTCATACCGAGCGCCGAGGGACAAGATAATATGCGTCCTCAACTGTTGCAAGGTCATTTTCGGTATGCTCTTTAACTGCACTCATATTCCTCATCGTCAGCAGGCTAACCATTACAGGTCTTCTGAAGCATAACAAGTCTGATTCTTCGGCCGATTCCTTCATGCCTCTCCTAATTTATGTCGTGCTCCAATCAAACCCCGATCACCTAGTGTCTAATGTGCAGTACATCCTGCGCTTCAGGAACCAGGACAAGCTCGGTGGCGAGGCAGGGTACTACTTGTCTTCGCTGGTAAGCCTCACTCAGCGCAACTCTGCCCCTTCCACTTATGCTGACTGACCGCCGCCAGATGGGCGCCGTCCAATTCATAGAGAACCTCGACAGAACAACACTCACAATATCCGACGAGGAGTTTGAAAAGAACGTGGAAGCCGCTGTCTCTGCCATCGCCGAGAAGCATCAGGCTGCCTCCCCACCTCCCTCCCAACCCGCAACCTTTAATGAGAAATCAACCCTTCAGCCCCCCGAGCTCCCCAAACGTCCCTCCATGGACGGCGCAGCAGATTCATCCTCTACCCCAGGCCGCCGCTCCACCTCCTCCAACGAGCCCGACCCCAATGACGAGAAAGCCGCCATTGGCAGCCTCCTCCGGACAATCCAGAAACCTCTCTCCACCATTGGCCGCATCTTCTCTGAGGAAGGGACTTCTGCCGGAGACCAGCAACATCGCCCACCACCTCTGAACCTCGAAGACTCAGACCACACTCACAGACCTTCATCACGGCATAATCTTTCAGCTGAAGAAGCTGCCGCACGACAAGCCAGTGCTGAAGCCGCTGAGGCGCAGAAGCTGCAGCGCGCCGAACATGCGAACGTAGTTGAAACGCTGGCGGGTATGTTCCCAGATCTGGATAAGGACATCATTAGCGACGTGGTTTACCAAAAAGAAGGAAGGTCAGTAACCACTATTCCTCCGACATGATGCGACACACAAAACGAGGTCGTGGCTGACTTTCTTGATCACAGGGTCGGTCTGGCGGTAGATGCATGCCTCGCGTTATCCACATAGCGTTCTCATTGAGCAATGCTTTTGGGAACTTTAGGTCGTCTTCCTTCCTCCAACCTTTAGCATCAAATACCACCAGGTCTTTCTGTGGCAATCTCGTGTTTACAACGTAGCAATGTACTAGTCTCCCAATACTCCTCCCTCAAGTCGCACAGCGGCACTATACTGCAACTCACCGCGTACAGGTGACCGACAGGCGTCAGTAATGATAGCGAAGCTCCTCATCATTCACTATTTACTACTTCCAAGTTTCACCATGCAAGACAATGTTTAGATACTGTATTATTGACCACATCCTTCATGACATAGAAAGGCCATTCGCCGTCCGCATTTCTGCTATCGAACACCAAGCAATACCCCACCGGCAGTGTCTCATATATCTACAGTGATTGTTTGTCCGTATACTCGTGAGCGGACGAGGGATGAGGTGGTGATGTACAGAACCCGATCCCAGGTATAGGTCAGGACAAAACGCAGGATCAACATAAGCAAGAAAAAGCATGCATGCTGCTAACATAGATAAAAATAAGTCATTGGATTAAGGAAAGTCGTTGTCTGTGAAGCCTAGCGATCATTCGGACATTCGATCGGGTCGTTTACCCAATGGTACTCACGGCGCTTAGTAGCCATAGTTGCCGTTGCCGCCATTGGGAGGATACCGGTAGGCGGCCCCGTAAGGTGCAGGGGACGGGGTGGATCGTCCATAGCCGTACCCGCCGTTCATTGGCAATGTTGGCTGACGAGAGACACCTGGCGGTGCAGCGTTGCCCATAAGGCTTCGCTCGGCGTCGTACGCTCCAACAGGGGTCAGAGGTCGGTAAGATTGACCACCAGAACCGACGCGGAGATGTCCAGCTTGGTTGTAGGAGCCGTTGGATCCAGACCTAGCATGCCCGGGCAGCATGCTGCCATTCTCAACTGTCGAAGCATAGCGGTCAGGGGAGTCCGCGCGGACCATAGCGGGATCCTTTTCATGGCCGGTGCTGGTGATAGTGAACATGGAGTTCTTGTCCTTCTGATCACGCTCGAGAAGAAGGGAGTTGCGAGCATCAAGGGGCGTAAGGTCATCCATGTCACGTTGCATTTTCTCTGTTGATCGAGGTGGTTAGCAATGTCCTGTATCAAGTAGGGCAAGGAAAAGTTGACATACCCATTTCCTTTCGGCGCTCGCGGTGTCTGTTCTTCTTGCAACAAGCGTTGATGGCGTTCCACGCGATGAGAATGACGAGAACGCCAGTGAGTGTGGACTGAACGGCAATGAGAACGACGCCAGTCACCGTCTGCGTAGTTTGACGAATGCCAAACTCCTCGACGAAGACTAGGATGCAGGCAACTGACAGGAGGCGAACTGCTTGGATGGCGATGTTGATAATGTTGCCTGAGCGACGCTCAAACGGACGACTCCAAAGAAGGAGGACAAGCATCACACCCTCGACAACAAGCATGGCGATGGTCTGGGCCATTCCATGCCCGTCGCCGGCAGCCAGAGTGACTCCCTTAACGAGCATGTAGACGATGGTGGGGACGAAGATCCACCAGTAGTTCTTGCGGTAGGATTCGTAAAAGAGAGAATACTTGACCCAGATCTCTTTCTTTTCGTAGAGACCGGCGGTATCGCCATCCTCGTTCTTGAGTTGGCGTGCAACCCACCAGATTCTGAGAGAGAAGAATGCAAGAATGGCCGTGAAAAGGAAGAGCGTAACGCCAGCCAGGGTTTTAGCGGCCCAAGAGTCGCCCTGCGTAAACTGAAAGACGCAGTACAGCACCCAGATTCCGTAAAGGAGAAGGATCAAAGTTGTGATTGTACGGGCAATGGAACCCCAGTAATGCTTGCGGAAACCAGCCAGACTCTCAGGGAAGTTACCAAATAGGGCCCAGGCCTCGAGAATGACCTTGACCAGAAGAATACCAACGGCAATGGCCCCGATGAGAATAGCTACAACGAGCAGGACTGTCATGAAGGTGTTCGACTTGGGGACCATGAGCTGCTGCGTAAATGCCTGGATACCAGAAACAGAGAGTTCAAGAGCCGGGCCTTTGTCCTCTTGTGGGAGAGCGTCGCCAGTCGCGCCAACGTTGATTTCGATCTGGCGTGCCGCAAGCATAGCGAAAGCCTCAGCCGCCCTCTTGGCCTTGGCGAACCCCTTCTCGGGAGTCGCAGTTGAGCCATCGGGGAAGACAAGCGTTGCATTGCGAAGAGCCTGGATGCTGTCCTCGTCAAGGTTTCCACCAGTGCTCGCGCGGAAGTTGTCAATGCCAACTTGAAGCTGTTCCCAAGGAATGAGGCCGGTGGAGAAGGCGAAGTTCTTGGTGAAGCTGCGATAGATGGGCGGATAATTGACGGAGAGCATGCCGTTCATGGCCAGTCCTTGGAACCAGCCCATGACCTCCGTGAAACTAGGGCTGACAGTTCCTGCGCCACCACCTCCTCCGGTCCCAACGCCTCCAGCACCGCCGGCGAAGATTGATCCCACAGCGGATGCACCAGTCGCGACAAGGGCAGCACCAGCTACACCAGCCGCAACATACGGCACCGCAGGAACATTGGCTGTCTTGCCGTTCGAAACTTGAGATTGAATGCAAGCAACTTCCTCCTCGCTGTCAAGGGTCTTGAGCTCAAGCTTCGCCCAAGCTGCTATGTCCGGGATCTTGAAGGCGATATCCGGGACCATATCAGCGAACTGGGTCGGGATCTCCTGATCACCCTTGGCAGAGAAAGCACCGGCCGGAACGGGGCAGAGCTGCTCAACGAAGGTGCCCCTATCGCAAGGGTTGAACTCGTTGGAGAAGATGTCGTTTCCATAAGCAGAGACCTGGAGAACGGCGGTGACGTTCTGCTCGCGGGCACTGGAGCCTGAGACGTCGAAGGAGATGACCTTGGTCTCGGCATTGAAGCTAATATCGGCCCTGTTCACGGTGATGTCGGTGTTGTTTCCACATGCGCGAAAGCTGACAGTTTTGAGGACGTCCTCGGCGAGGGTGCCGGTCGTGAGTGTAGCGACAACGGCCAGTGACCTCCAAAGACTCCATCTTAAACTCGGGTTTGTCATACTTGAGGCTGTGTCTGTTTTATTTGGGGTGATGTAGTTTAGGTAAGGTCAAGGTGTCGATTTTCCAGATCGACCGTTTGTATCCAAAGTTCGAAGTCAAGATAGAATCGGTCCAAGATGTCGTCGAGTCGCTTACAGTGGTCGTCGAGACATGGGGATATATCGAAGCCAGCGAACAAACTAAGGATCCTGTTCGACGGGATGGGAAGTTGAAAAGGGGATTGAAGCGGTTGGCGAAAGGATCGAAGCGAAGGAGATCACCGTCAAGGCGTCAAGCGAGTGAGCAAAAGGCACAGAAAAGAAAGACGGCCGAGGATCAACCTGGAAAGAAGGGAAAGGAAGAAGAGAAAGAAAGAAAGACCCCAGGCGTTGTTGATGCCCTTGGTCCTGTCACGATGCTCAACCAGTAGAAGGTGAAGTTAGTGATGACGAAGGGAAAGGAGAAGGAGAAGGGAAACAAAGAAAGGAAGTGGACAGGGAGAAAGGAAGAGTGAAGCGAAGCGAAGCAGTGATGGAACAAGACAGACAGAAGGAGAGAGCAGTAGGAGGCCAGACCAGGGCCACAGCAGGTGAGGAGCGACTGACCAGGGCTGCGGATGGGCAGAGGGCATCGGTTTCGGATCTCACGATAAGAGCCCCGATAAGAAGCGATCCCTGTCGGCCTGGAACTGACTTCAAGCTTCGTACAGCCATTTGGGCCGCAGCGGCATCACTCAGTCTCCCAGAGACTCGGTTGCCCAGGATTCGAGGGGCCCGTGCATGCGACAGACCAGCGATGGCGACGACATGAAACAGACGGACCTGGGCCCAGCGCTGGGACACGCTGGCAGCTATTTTCACTTCTGCAACTCCTGAGTGGCAGGCAAACGAGCGCAAGTACTGTCCAGTCTAACCATGGTGAACACGATACTTCAGAAGAAGAAGAGAAAATGGTGTCGTGGCAGCCATTGGTTTTGGCACCTGCAGCTCTGGAGCGTTTCGAGTCCAGTCTTCAAAGATGGTCTCGAAGAGGTCGACCACGCGAGCAGAGGGGAAGAGGGTGTGATGCAGCGGTTCGCGAGAATGACTCCATCCGGGCGTCTGCCAGCACACACTGTCAACCAGTTCACGCCAACGAACCGTGACGTTGATGAGGGTTGTTGTGAGGAGAAAGAAGGATCTGACGATGGAAGTGTTGGGATCGATTGGCTAGGACGTCTTCACCAGTCACTGTGACGCTGCCCACCTCCAGCTTTCAGGGACCCTGACAGCCACTGGATGGCGCTGCAGATCCTCTGGGTACCCAATGCCACCCGCTGAAGCCCACTGTAGCCGTCCACACACCCTGGGCCATTTGCAGTGGCCGCCCCGCCCCAAACCGCCTCCTTGCGCCAGATTTGCATCTGAAACGCCCCGCCTGTCTCGGCTGGCCCCACCATCTTTCTTTTTGTCGTGCGCTTCCTCCCCAAAGGCAAGACAAGGTATGCCTCAGCAACATGGGCTCCCTCTGGATGGACCACTTACACATTCCAAGATCTCAAGAAACTTGTACTCTTGAACCAAGATCTGAACCTCTCAAACATTCCCTTCTTCCAACTTTTACTTCCCTTCGTCTAGCACGGGGTACTCTCGAGATATATCAACTTCCCTCCCTCTCACCCCTGATCTCTTGAATCCACTAGCGCGCTTCACCTCATTGCCCAGTCTCGGCTGCTCCCGGCTCTTGCATCCAACTAAGGTACTGCTCGTAAGTTCTCACTCACACCATCTCGCTGTTCTCAGCCCGTCATCTCATCCATCTACTCTGCTCTTCATGCGTCGATGCCGGCCTTCCGTATAGACAAGCTGGCATCCCTGTCCTAGAAAACTGTGATATACCACAGCATCATTCCCGGATCGATCCACCTGCCGAAATGACTCGTACTCATGCTCTCCGGGCCTCACATCTCAGAAAGCAAGCTTCAACCCCAGCTTGTACAAGCATCATCCATGCTGAATACATCATTCAGTGCGCGCTTCTCGACTTGCTTCGCTCTTAGTCGCTTCATTCCGAGCCTGACGAGAGGTGCTATCTCTTGCACGCTAGAGTATGTGTGACAGCGTCTACGTCAAGTTATTGTGACCCAGAATGATAGAGCCTTTGTAGTAGCCCAGGGCGCCGCTGAGCTCGTTTCTTCACTAGTCGTCCGGGAGCATTGGATTTTGAGTTGCCTCCTACAGCATCTACACTTTCCATAATCATCTTCGCATTGCTCTGTAGCGGCTGTCCGAGGAAGGGCATCTACCCTATGCCTCAGAATTGACCACAAAGGCCCAACACTCAAGCTCGGTGATGTACCATACTTTCGATGGCTAATTCATGGGGAAAGGGCTATGGCTTAAATCCAAGATGTATAAAAAGAAAGCTGGAGAAGCTTCCAGTAATATGGCTAAATGATTCATGTATTTCGTACCGAGCTCTTTGACCGTTCAGCGTAGGTGCGATGGTGAACATGAGCTGTTCAGATTAGGCCTACGTGCAAGATCTCAATAATCCTACCAGGGCCATTCTTACCATCAAACTTCCTAGTCCACGCTTCAGTGCATTTCACGCAAACGCAGCCTTGCAAGTAGGCAACTCAATGCCTAATGTGTCTACAAGAAGCGGGTGCCACGAGGTGCAGCTCAGCCTCATCCCCCCTCTTTTTGGGCAACAAGCTGCTTATCCTTGCGCTCTTGCCGGGGAGCTCTTAGTCCTCACTCACTTCACAACGTCTTCCCTCCTGCGCTGTAGGATCGGCAGCCCTGGCAGGCGTACCTGTGTCGGAGCCCCAGAGCACGATACCCCTGCCTTCTTTGCGCCAGAGCTGTTTGTAACCGAGCATCGCCTTGTCCAACATGGCCGTCCAACTCCAGTTCGACCTGGTCGCAGCTGCCGCCCTCGGCGCAGGCGTGATCACAACGATTGCCCACAACTTCAACAAGGTCATGCCTCTCTGTTATAAGGAAGCTGTGGACCCTCTTGTGATGCCTCCGCTGGAGAGACTTGGCCGTTGGCTCATGGTCGACCCTGACCGCATTGCCGAAGGAGAACAACTCCTGACCTCAATACCGGCTCCCAAGATCTGGCATCTCTCCACACTAAAGCTGCTGGTAGGGCTCGACAATGACCCGAAAAACAGTCTCATCGGTGTCATCCGGAAGAACAGTTTTCTAATATCGTCTGTTCTCTTCTTCCAAGCGTGCTCCCCTTGCCTCCAGAGCGCCGAAGCTGGCCGTTTGGCGGATGAGTTGATGCGACGAACTGGGACCTTGAATGACTATCCCATTCCTCCTGGACTCGTGCATCGTTTTGCTCAGGCGATTAATGGATGTAGCCATTACACGCTTCCAGAAGCGGTTTCCTTCAGCGATGTCTATACCTCACTCGCTGCCAAGCTTCACCAATGTGACCACCAAACAAGATGGAACTTGACTCACCAAATGGACCTGAAGATGCTTGCAGATGTCATTTTCAAGACATTTGAGTGTCTTGAAAACGAACTGTGCGATCTCGCGACACTCGAGGGCTGTAGGCAGGGTCTTTGGTTGGCCTCATTTCTCGCCTGGCTTCGCCCTAACGAGGTCGCAATTTTCCACCAAGATGCCCAACTGTACACGCCAATTCAGGGAAGCACATCCAGGGCATTCAAAATCCGCCTGAAAGTTCACCTCAAAGTCCATGGACCGGATTTGGGAGATGGTGAGTGGGTTCTACAGAGGTGGCGGGCAGAGATTGGAGGTATACCAATTAAACAGGATGAATGGAAACCTCACATCCCACAGGTGAATTTTGTGCCCCGGGCACACCGCGCACCATTGAAAGCTGCGCGATTTCATGCAGTTGAATCCTCGGAGCGGAATGGGGACAGAATCATTGGAAACTTCGCATCTCTCCTGGTCCGAGCCGCAATGGAATACGGTTATTTTGTATCTTACGGCACCGAGTCCGTTCCTCTCCGGGATATATGTTCGGAAGAATTCCTTGTGGAGTATCCAAATATTCTAGAACGTTTCGGCTGGGATGACCTGGATGCTGAGCTTCAGAGTGTTGTCTGGGAAAAGTTTTTGAAATGCCAGACTGATCAAGGACATACCACCCACATCTTTGGAGACCTCCGGAATACCTTTGCCAGCAGTCAAGGTATTCAGGACAACGATGATCTCGACCAGCTGATCCGCATAGCTACACATTTGGCTACACAGGCACTTTTCTTAGCCTTCTGCCATCCTTTACCGCGCAAACCATCTTACTATCCATATGGCTCTGATGCAGACAACAGAGTGATCCTTGGCTTGCTGTCTGTTTCTGGATACAGTTACTGGGAGTTTCGAGAGCAATCTGTGCAAAGAATATCACCAGAATGTCCAAGATTTGCAGCCGACACCATTGCCTCGTCGGGAAACGGTGGTGTGGTCTGTTCCGCGCCGCTTGTTGGTCGAGACATCACTCATCCCAGAACACTGGCCGCCGTGCATTTCTTCGCAGGACCGCTTAAGACTCCTTCCTTAGAGGAAGAATTAAACCGCATCACAGATGAAACACTGTCAAACGGAGGACTTGAAGCCTTATCAAATGCGACTCACACGGGCCCGTCATTGAAGCTCAACGCTACCGCCCAAGGCAGCCTCGACGAGCAGATGGCACGGGATGAGTCTGGCGCAGAGATTGTTCATTTATGGTCCACTAACCCGGTACTGGCCTGGCCAAATATGCAGGTTCAATCCTACATTAGGCTTGCAAAAGGCGAAATGGTTCGGACCAGTTGGATGTGGTCGATGGACGCCGTCATCTTTGCTACTCATGTTAGCCATGTGCCTCTCCAAGCCCTCCACCATAAAAGTCGGAATGAACATTGGGAATTGGGAAGAGCGGTATCAGATCAACCAGAGCCTTTGGTGGTGCAAGGCTCCCTTTTCAGCTTTCGAGAACAAGAGATATATCGCAATGACCTCGACCAACGAGCGACTAAGGTTGTTTGCGGCAGGGTTGATCAAGTTGGTTCGATCGCACAAAGGAGGACTTCTTCCCATCTCCAATTTTTACATCAGACACAACCAGGTCCCGCTTTTCGAGTGCATTGCAAAGGCTATGGAGGACCGTAAACACGAAGGATGGGTGCTCCTGGCTTGAGCTCAGTCACTGAGAGATTAGTTCTGTCGTTGCAGACAATTTCAGAAATAAAGGACCAGAAAATTGAACATTGGAATGGTATATATCTTTCGCCCTCCCCCCAAAATTTGATCATAAAGTCGTAAACCCAGAAATCAAAGAATGTGAAAGCCAAGGAGTTGAGGGCCAGAACAACCTCCCCTCAACCATGGAAAGAAGGGGGAAGAACCCAATAGCACCAAACCCCAGAAGATCTATCGTCAAATCCATCCTTCATAAAACTAGAAAAGAAAAAGAAAAGAACAGAAGAAGAGTATGTTTTGATCCAAACAGGTCCTGACAAGAGTACAGATGCCAGTGAATCAAACCGTAAGTGCCCCTTTACATGAATCCAGATTGCTGTCGATCATCCCAACCTCTCTCCGAAACGCCGCCATGACCTTGGTGCGGCGACCGCTGGTACGGGGATGCCGAGCCTTGTCCACTGAAAGGACTTCCATTCCCACTCCTTGGGTCCATTAATCCCCCGTAATCCATGGGCAAGCTCATCTGCCCCGCTGGGCCACCCATGTTCTGTAGTCCAAGGGCATTGAGCTGTGGAAATGGCTCGAGCCCATTGCTGTTTGCGGTGTTGTTGCCCATTGGCATGTATGCGGTATGGTTGTGGCTCTGGATGTACGGGCTGCTCGTAGCAGGCAAATCTGGCATCCGGCCTGGGTGGCCCATATTGCCGCCAAGACCAGTTTGCCAGCCACCTCCCTGATGCAAGTTGTTCGCCATCATGGCAGTTTGGTCAATGCCGCGGTGGCCCCCGAACTGTGCCTGTCCAGCCAAGTATGGAGAGTGGTCATACTGCGGCTGATTCATGGCATACATCATGTTCCCAGCATCGTTGTACCCCATTTGTGGCCCGCCAAAGGGAATATGGGCTTGCATGGAAGGTGGGAAAGGGGTTCCTGTTGGTGTGTGCTCCATAGGCGGGATCATCTGGCGGATGGGAGGATCCTGCACAGGGCTGATGATGGTATCTGCATCGATTTCCTTGGCTTTGGCGGTAACCAAGCGAAGAACAGGTAGTGAGATCTGCTCCATATGCTTGGCCAGATGGACCGTCAACTTCTTCCACGTTGGGAAGGTCTTGCCACAGAAGCGGCAAGGCTCCTCCTGCGGTCGCTTCTGTGTCTCAATGTGACACTGTTCAACCTTTTGCCAGGTAGGATCGCCGCCACCCGCCCTCTTCATGGCAGCCTTGGTCTTGATCTTCGGCTCCGGGAACTTGTGTTCCCTCACAAGATGCTGCAGGAAGTTGTCGCGACGGTAACAAGTATGGCGGCATTCCTCCACGTCGCAGGTCCACCACTCCAAGTGTCGATGGCCCTCATTCTCGTGGCGGACCCAATCAGCCTTCCGCTTGAAGATCTTGGCATCTCGGCACTTGTCCCATGTACAGGTGAAGGGCTGCACATCCTCGTGTACGTGCTTGGTCCAGTCTGACGGCTTTTGGAATTTCTTCCGCTGGTAGCAGAGTTGACACTCGAACTCGGCAGGAAGATACTGAGTTGGAGGCATCGGGATGTCTTGCGGAAAGCTGTCCTGATTGATAGCACCCTCGGCAAGCCCAGTATCGTCGTCATCGGGGAGGTGACTTGCCAAAGGGTCTACACCACGAGGGTCACCTTTAGAGTCGAGAACAATAGCCGTTCCACCGAGAGTTTTGCATAGTGATCCACAAGGGCAGTTGGCACCCTGCTTTAGATGTGCAACCGCCGAGGTCAGGAGGTGTTTGTACCGGATTATTTGCTGGTGAGCAATGCGATCGACCAAGTACGCCCGAGAGCCAGTCAATCCGGGATTCAGCTTGAGAACGTGCTCCTGGAAGCCTGCAAAATTGGGGATCGTGCCATCAATGAGATTGGCTTCCCCCTTCATGTCTGAGTCGTCAAGGAAGTCGTCATCATCGTCATCGTCATCCTCAACATCAGCAGCCCCCTTGTGGCCGATAGGGGCCACTGGTGGTCCCCCAGAAGCCTTCCACATGCCCACAAGATTCTGGTGGGTATCGATGGCTGGCGGCGCCGTGGGCTTTGGCACCTCAGACTTGCTGCGCCGTCTCAACGGGTTCTTGACTGTTAGAGACGATCCCATGCTCTTCGGTGAGGTCGTCGTTATAGCGCCACTGACTGAGCCCTTTCTTGTGTGAGTGGTGCCAACTGATGCAACATTGTGCCCAATCGACACCAAAGCAGTATTGATGCTCGGCGTGGGCTTTTTGCCGTTACTGTCTGTTCTCGTTGGTAGACTCAGCAATGGTGAGCTGTCCCCAGTGCCTCGACGGCCGTGCTCGTCTTCCATAGCAGGGCTCTCGGGCTGCGGACTACGAGACCCAGAGCGAGATCTTGACCTCGAACGCTTCAGAAGAGAACTAGCGCTTGGTCGACGTACCAACCCACGCAATTCCTGGAAGAAGCCGCCTGGCCTGCTTCCTTTGCTATCTCCGCTGCCCTTACTCAGGGATAGCTTCTTCAGGAAACTTCCGCTTGTGACGCCTTCGATATCGGAATCCAGGATACTAGGTAAACTCCGCCTTCGCGTGCCCCAGGTCGCCGCGCGTGACATGATTGACATATTATCCATCGTCATATTCTGCCACTTTTCGATCGCTGCCTGGGATGACTGTGGCTGATGTCGCCCGGGCACGCCACGTTGAATAGGGTGAATCACGGGTGCATCAGCCCAGTTGCGATTCGAGGCGATGATATCATAGTCCTCCTGCGTCATGGTCGCTCCAGTGGGGTCGTAGTATGTCTGCCCGTGAACGTACTTGTTCTCTGTCTGATCCCCGAGCGGGATGTTGTCGTTACTGTCACGTCCTGGCTGGCCAATGGCGCGAATCTCCTCAGGCGACTTCTCGACAGGAACCGATACCTCATCGAGGTTGTCAGTCAACCATCGGTTGACCTCGCCCTTCTTCTCTTCACTGGCTCGCCGTGCCATGACTTCATTAATGCTCGTAATTTCATCAGAAGGCCTCTGGTTGGGGCCCAGCCCTGTGCGATGTGGCGTTACATCATACTGCCACCGACTCACAGAGTCGCGGTGACTGGAGGACGAGATGAGATCTCCAGCAGACTCGATGCCTGCCCGCACTGTGGCAGGACTATCTTCGAAGCTCCGCTCAACGGCATGTGTGGGCGAGTTAGTATCTCGATCCCAGACGGAGACCAAAACCCGTGGACTCTGGGGATGCATTGCGACCGGCGCGGGGGCCAGCCCGTCCTCACTCGAGCGACAGCTGCTGCTCTGATCCGGGGTGAGCTGCGAGGATTGCGCGATGATAGATTGCTGATCCTGAAAAGGCTTTTGAAGCTCCTGAGGAGATACTGAGGTGGGCAGGCTGTTGCCGTTCCGTAAGTCCGGAGCTCTCAGCTCGCTGCGAGGGGTGGTGGTATGGATGGAGGCGGTTTGTTCGGGCGTCAATGGGTACGAGTCTGTTGAGTCATTGTGACGCGGGGCACGGACAGAAGTGTGGTTCGACTCGAAGGAGTTCTGGCGCCAGTCGGCATCTTCACTCAGAAACGAAGGGCCATCAGCCTCGGTGCTGTTGAAGTTGGCGCCGAAAAAAGGATCTGAGTCGACGAGATCGCGGAAGTCGTTGTGGTGACCTGGTGATGTCGCAGAGGGGATAGGTGTGTCGAAGGTGTTGACCGGTGGTGACAGAGAAGCGAAGTCGCCTTGGGAGAGTAGAGGCGACAGGTCGGGGTCAACCGTTGTGGTTGATGGGGCAAGATGGCTTGTTGAGGATGAGGGGTCTGGATGGTCGGGTATATGGTCGTGATCATGCAAAGCGTTCGGTGAGACGGTGAACGCAGACGCCATGATGGCGGCGTCAGCAAAGTAGAGGCGGCAGCAGCAGGCTGGTTATATATAAGACAGTCGAGGTGGGAAGAGATGAATGACTGTTGCGACAAGGGAACGAAATGCGGAAAGGGAAGTGGTAGCCAGGTACTAGATGGATGACTCGGCAGGTCCCTGTCGCGTGCGGGTCCTGGGCTGGCGACAAGAGGCAGACGAGGCAGACGGGGGGTAGAGAAGGTCGAAGCCAAGGCAGCGCACGAGCCGGGAGCGAGCGCTGGCGCAGGGTGTCCTGGTGCGAAACACGTAGAGATCAACGGTTATGTGAGGTGTCTGGCGCGCGTGGGTGAAAGAGGTGAGTGTGGACGACGCGGGCCGGGTCAGCCTTGTGGAATTGCGGCGGTGCCTGGCGGTGTGGTGGAGGAGCGTACTAGATGTGTGCGTGCGAGAGACAAGATATGGAGAGAGAGAGAAGCCAGGAGAGAATGAGGAAAAGGCTGGCTGGCTGGCTGGCTGGCTGGCTGGAATAGGTTGGCCGGTTCGGATATGGAAGGCAATGATGGGCTGGGACGAGATGAGCTGGGATGCGAGAGTGATGGAGAATGGAGCGCACAAAGTGGAGGCAGCGGCTGAACGAGCGACTGGGGCACGAAGCAGCGCTTGTGGGAGATGGTGGTGCGTTGTCGGCGGCTGAGGGCGCGAGAGGTGTCAGTGCCGGTGGATAAAGAAGAAGCGCGTGGAGGAAGCTTGTAGTCGTAGTGGGGAAGGGCCAGCACCTGGTTGATTGATGGATTTCTCCGGCTGGTGCTAGTGTCGATGGAGGGAACTGATGATAATGGCGATGTGGTGGTATCGTGATGGTCAGGCGATGGATGAAGACCAGCTGCCGAGGAGTGCTGTGTCTTAGTGAGGTGAGGTCCTATGTCGCAGCACTGTACATTGCAGTGGATGGGCACATGCAGCGGCTGCCGATGGTGTGACGTTGAATTGGAGGAAGAGGAGCTGTCAGTAGTGATGGAGGGGGGATTAGAGGGCAGGCACTGGCGCCTAGGGTCGCTATAATTAGACAATGCTGGATGACCTCAGTGCTTCACGGCGTGGATTTCAGCAGCTCGAAGACATCATCTGCAATTGAGGCATTTCGATCAATATCATCAAGGAAGATTCTTCTACTTGGCTGTCTTCCGATCCTCGAGTCCAACAGCCTTTCCAACATTCACAACAAACCAAGCATCCACATAGAGGGCTTGCAGCAGAGCGCAGCACCCCCCCACCTGACATCACTCCCGCGCAAGGCTTTCTCCCCATGCGCCAACAGGGGTCCGCCCATTCCAGCGAGGCGCATTCCCACCAAAGCCCCACTGCCCAAGGTTGATCGTGGCCCAGCTCGACAACGTGCAAGGCTTTCTTCCCACTGAGAACGCTCTTCTATGTGCGACAGGACATGCTTCTAGTTAAACTTTCTTCGAGACTTTGTTTTGCTTGTATGTGACTCGGCAGGGGGTTTCCATCGGCTCAAAGTTCCGGATTACCTACCTGACCTGTTTGGGCCTGATCTTGTAGAGAAGCATCCATCACTGTCAGGTTACACCTACAGAACTCAGCTCCAGGCATCATTGCTCCACAATACCTTATGGTTGCTCGACCGAGGCACCGTTTGCGCTCCGGGAACTCACCTGAAGGATACAACGCGTGCATCATCATGGCCTTTAGGCAGAGGCAGCCAGTTTGCTCGTCAACCAATGCGACAAACACACGCGCCCCCCAGCCCGTATCACCATCTGACAATAATCGCAGCTCCCAGCACTGGTATTCATCTGTCACCGAAGGTTGCTCAGCCTCCTTCAATACCCGAGACATAGTTTCACTCTCATGGCACCTATACTGGGCATCGGCATGCAGTAGGCTGTCCATTGCCCACCCTCTTCCGCTTCTGACCCAACCCATACCCCAATCTCGATTAATCCGTTGGCGACAACTATGACATAGGCTACGTAGCCCACAGATAATAGCTTTTTCATTGCCGCCATGTGGCCGTCTCTTGGCGATGTGGATTCAATGTCGGCTCCGACGAGCCCTGCCCGGCCAATGGATCCGTCGATGAACTCATCGCAAAAGCACCAGGCAGGACAAAAAGTGCATTTCTGAGATAGGAAAGCCAAGGTGGCCTTTTGAGATCCGCCCAGATGAAGTTGGGTATCGACCTGTCGAGGATGCAGTCGCCTCGCCAGTGTTGCAAGGTCTCTCGATGTGCGATCCTAGCACGGCTCGATGGCTCTCTTGTCAAGTTTTCAGATGCCTCTGAGGTAATCCCTACGTCCGTTCAGTGTCCATGTGAGCACACATGAGCTCAGATGAGCTTCGAGCTATTCAGACGCAGTACCTCAAACCCGCGTTGCACAGCCTCCTACCAGCACATACATCTCCGCCGCCCCAGCCACACCCTGCACCGCCCACCTCGACCTATGGCAGCAAGGATTCCAATCAGGTCTCCCATGCTCAGAGCTCTCTTTCGGTAGTGAGAACTCGACGCGAAGTTGGCAACTTCACATCACCACTCCAATCTGCTGTCCACACTCAACTCCACATCCCACATCCCTTCCTTCCCACACCTTTCTTCCGGAGCTCAAACCCGGATGATGACGAGTGATTGACCAGCGCAATTGCTGCTTTCTCGCTGCTCTCTCTTCTGCCATCGGTCACGCCTGTGATAGGAGCTTCCTCGACACATTTTCCCGACGTTCTCTGGTGATGTGAATCTTCACCTGGAAGTTATTCGTAGTAGCCACAGTCTCCAACACAGCCTCCAGTACTTGCAGCTCTGCAGTACGAAAGGGTCCGACTGCCCAACACCAAGGTCTGGGGGAAATGGATAGAACTGCTATCCAATCTTTCCAGGGAGAATGAGAGAAGCTGAAACCGGGTCATACGACCTCTCCATTGCCTGTATCTGGGAATGCGGTGATGTTACCGCAGCCAGGAGGGAAACCACAATCACCACCCAGTTTAATTGGTGATGCAATGTGGTGCGAACGAACCGGGCGATGCGATCGGAGAACCAGAGGAGCAGGCGGCAGCCCGTGGAGCATCCAGAGACTAATGAACTCCCGGTGACCGCAATATGTAAGAAGGCAGATCATCACGAGAACACATGAGACTTCCCGAAGGACTCAAAGCCCGTTACGATACACCGACTGAAGCTCAGTACAGCCATGATGGTAACGAGAAGTTGAGCGCATATTCAGTATAACACGTACTCAGTAGTGACTCAGTTGATTGCCTACGTGGGTTGTGGTCCATACAATATTACGCATATCACAGCCCAGGCGATGGCATGCAGAGCCCCTTGCACAAGTATGATGTATCCAATCCCCTGACGTAGGAAGCTCTGATACGGAATGCTGGTCAATGCTGAGAGGATAGGCTCCCCTGTTGGCCCGAAGGACCGAAAAAGGCGTCAGAGTCTACGCGAGAACACCGATGCGATTTGACCAGATGCCTAGTGAGTTCTGATACTTGAAGTCCGTTCTGGCCTTGTTGTTGACAACAAGCCTGCAGAAGTTTCATTAGGTGGACTGGCTAAGGCCCTGATGATGATAGTTCCTGAACATCGTGAGACCAGACTCTCATCTGCCAGAGACAAAGAAAGGAGAAGTAGCCCTGCCACAGGCCCAATGATGCCAAAGTACACCATCGTCAAGTCACGTCTTTTCCAGAGTGCACCGTAGTATGTTCAGGTCAGCTCGTTTGCTGCACAAGGCATATTGCCTGGGTAGTAGCCATAGTGCCAGATCTGGTACGGTAGTTCGTCGGTCTACATTACAGATGGCTCCGATGGATATACCAGGCGACATAGATGGCTTCCAGATCATGGAGTAACAAAGAACTATGGCTCTGTGTTGCGCGATGGCTAGAGGAGATGAAATATGGCACCAGATGAGAAGGAGCACTATACGGTGTCTTCTACTCTTTGTACCAGCATAACATTGAACCCCCCCGACGGCAGATTGAATAGACCTGAGATTGCGTAGATTCGGGATAATGCAAAGCCGGAGCCGCTGCTCATGAGACAGTGATCCCTCATATGTGTGAGAGCTGTACAATGCGCAAAATTGAGTAAGACAAACCTCGATTAGGATAACTTGGCGATTAATTGTCGAGCTGGATGGATGTCGGTTAGACGAAAGGAGAACAGTGGTAGGGACGTGCTTTGTGTAGTCGAGAGCTACCATTGTTGATAGACAGAGAAAGGTTTTGGGACAAATTTAACCTCAAGAGTATGATTGGCGTCGTTAGGATCTTTTAGGCTGTTCTCTATGGGATTTATGGAGTTTATGATGACACTCCGCGGTCCGCCTCAACCACAATTCTAGTTGAAAATAAGGGGGCTCTGAGGTCAAGACCATCCTTCAGGCACACACCTGTGTCTTTGAGTCATTGGGTCAAATTCTCTACCTGTCAAACTGAGTATCGGCGGCCCTGATAGCTCCAGAGAGGGCCTCGAATGCCAGGCCGAGGTCAGTGAACTCGTCTACCCAGGACCCGAGATGTGACCTCGGCCACTTCAGATGCGATGGATGTGGAACACAAGTCATCTCTGCAGGTAGTAGACTCCCAGGAATGGAACTAGCCTGAGCCTTCTCTCTAATACAGGGCACATTCGGTACCAACGGCATGATATTCGTGTCCATCATCGGGGTCGCTGTCCTCACCGTTCTCTTCGAACGTTGCCGCCCAAACCAGCCGAGACTACGACAAGCACCTTGTCGAACAACTCGTCGAAGCTAATATGCCGCGAACATGACACATGTACTCCGCACGTCGTCATCCACGGACAATGACGAGTTCCAGGTCATCACCTTGTGTGCCAGCCCGTTGCAGCAGGCCGCAAGGGCTGTGGCTCACGCAACAACAATCGCTGTATCGTGAATGCTCATGCTTGCCATATCATCTACTGGGTGCATTATCGTCGCTTTATTCATGGGCGCTGGGTTGGGCAAGTGGTTGACCGACTGGCTTGAGGTCAACGAGCCTGTTCGCTCCGGTCCGGTTGCGTTGGCATCTGAGCACCTTACCGAGTCAAGAACGTGGCCAGTAGAACTTCCTGCTGCACGTAAAATGGAAGAAAAATGGCTCTAGGCCTCAGATTCTCGATATTTGAAACAAGTCTAATGGATTAAATCTGCTTGATATGTTCGCCGCTGCTGATTTGCTCGAAGGCTGATCACCTCACCTTCCCACATCCGCACGTGATTCTACATGCCGCCGCTAGTGGACTTCATATCGCCAACCTCAACCTCACACGCGCCCATACCATTGCGCGATCGCAAAGGCTCTCAACAAGCAACCAGGCCTTCTCAGGGGACATCTCCTTTGGTACTTCGCAAACTTGCCACGAGGAACATTTCCTCGTTTGTATCTTCATCAAATCCCTCCAGGCGCGCTCATGAACCATTGTCTCATCCGACGTCCCGGACGCGCCAGCTACGCCATCCTCTGAAAGCTCCGTCATAAACGGGACGTACACTGCTTCAAGCTTTTCGACATGTTTCGCGTGAGTCCAAATGAGAGTACATGCCTTCTGGTACAATTCCTGACGGGTTGTCGTTGAATGTAGTCACATCCAGAAGAGCATCTTCATCTGCGGATGCACCGCGCCCGCTCCGTCGTTCTCACAAATACAGAGTACCTCTTCCCTGTTTCCTCCTTCAACCCCTGAACGGCATCAATCATACCCCGCTTCAAAATATCAAATCCATCTCTTCTTGAACGGTCCAGAAGACTCACATAGCGCCCCAGACTCGTCGAGATCCGCGCCGCTCAACGTACCTTCGAGGGCGCCTACATGCGCACCGCCCTCGGCCAATTCTCCTTCTCTCTTGTCATCCTCAAGATCTTCACTGCCGAATTCTATGCCATTGGCGCCCTCTTCGCCGTCTACGGGGCAGCCATCCTTCTAGTGGCTGTCTACCGCCGCTACGAGGGTCATCGCCAGTTCTTCAACTCCGAGTCTTCAGACGGTGCTATCCACCGCAGATTTCGCACGAGCGGCGACACCGTCGCGTTGCTGACTGTTCTGAGCTTCTGTGCGTATGTGGCTTTGATGGTATTGACATTGAAGCTAGTGAAGTAGTATTAGTGTGTATTAGAAGACAATCGACCAATTCTGCACTGGGCCTTTGTGCGTCGATTTTGCGAGCAGTGTTCAGTCTGATGTTGACCATATCGGGATCTCTAACGCAATTACATTCTTTGAGGCAGTGTTCACATGATCTCCGCCTCGTATCGCATTGAATCCAATACAAGTGGTGAAGAAGCGCGGATGGTATCTTGAATTACAATCAATCTTTACTACTCAAACAGCAGTTTCCTGTAAAAACAGACCCTAATTATGCCCACTATGGTGACATCAGCGATTCTCATGTATCCACCGCCGTGCTCCGAGCAAACTTTTATCCCTCTCCCTCTGTATGCTTGTTTGTACCTTCTTCTTCCTCCCATCAGAGCCCCTGTCCAGTCGAACCTTCAGGTTCTGACTAAGCTCGTAATTCATATGGTCTGTCTCCCATCACTTTTCGTCGCATGTCTATCACCGTAGTATTGAAACGCCATGCTTGTGGTCCATGTAGTTCGTTCGCTTGAGAAAAGAAATCAATTCTGCGCCGTTGGATAGACTATCGTATGCCGTTCGTAGTCAAATCACCCATTAGTGGCCATTGGTGTTGTGTCCATATGCCCATCCGTCATAACCCTCCGGTTTGTGAAACGATCCTTGGACTGGTGTCTGGCCTGGCTGACTGTCCCACATCATCGAATCTTGTGTCGTCGTTCCTGATGGGAAAGGTCTGCTGCCATCCAAAATATGCTGTGTACCCTGCTCCACGTTCGGTAACGGCCCACTAAGGGCTGGGTTATACACTCCCGTAAAGTTGGATGCTCGTCGGTCATACATCACACCCTGTGCACCAGGATCGAATTGCGCTTGCTGGTGTCCCGGCATAGCATCACCGCTGTAGGACATTGATCGAGCTGGCACCGGCATGCTCCCCCATGGAAAGCCATCATGAGTTGGCTGCCCATGGGGCTCGGGTTGCCATCCCGGTGAGGCTGGGAGGCCGTCGTACGGCGAGAACTGGTCGCTTATTCCTGTTCCCGGTTGCCAATGGCCGGGGAAGTCTCCAGTCTTGCCCGGCATGGATTGGTGCATTTCCGTCGAGCCCCAACCCACGGAATGCTGACTGCTAAGTTCGAATGATTGTCCAGCCATTCGACCATTGGAAGCAGCTTTATCGGTCAGTCTGGGGAGCGTCTCATATAACTATGGCCACTTACTGTCAGATAATGAAGTATGATCATCGTCGTCTTGGCTGGGAATTCCGGGCTGTCCAAGCCCAGGGGGGAGAATTTGCCTGGACAGAGGGCGCTTCGCAGGTGTTTCCGATGGTTGACCGCTAGACGTAGCGGGAGATGCCGACGCTGACGGGTTTCGCTGGCTTCCAGGGCCACGGGCTGATGATTTTGCTCGGGCTTCGAGGGGCGAGGGTTGATCTACTGGGTGGAAGCTGCATTCCTTCTTGAGCCGCATGCAGTTTGTGCAACGACCTTGTTTATCAGTAGGTTCAGCAACGCATCTGATCTTGCGTTTCCGGCAGTGGACTGGGATGGTTAAATCGTCAGTAGACATTCTTGCTGCAGTAGGGGAATACCGCTCATGACCCACCGCAAGCTACCGACGAGCGATGATAGCCAAGCTTGTTCCTTTTCTTCTCCCCTGGAAGCCCCCCCTGAGCTTCATCCAGCCCAGGCCCAGGATATGGAACCGCATTTGGAGTTGAGAATGACCTTCTCAGTCCCATTCCAGGGTCCCTGGCATCATGCATGGACAACTGCGATGTTCGGGGGTCCGCCACACCTGTGGTTTGTTGTTGTTGTGAGGGAATAGCATAGACGGGCAGGTAAGGCGCTTGCTGCATATCCATCTCTGATCCACCAACTGAAGGGGGAGGATACTGGAAAGACATGGTACTGGTCATCTAGTCGTTGTTGTGATACTTCAGTCCGGTAAGTGGTCAAGATCGCGTCCTTGGCCGTACGAAGGCAAGCAAAGTGGAGAGGGGTGAGGAAGCACTGAAAGATTCCGTCTATCTGCAACAGGGCCAGATGGGTCAGCTGCTCATCAAACAGTGTGGTCGGTCAGGGAGGGCGGAGACCGAGGAATCGACCATGTCGAGTGCAAAGACGATATGGGAGCGGGGATCAAGGTCTAAAAGGGAACTCATACCTTGTCAGATGCAAGCCCCCATCTCTGATGGAGGACTCAAGGCCGTTACTTGTGGCTTGGAGTGGAAGTGACGCAAGGATGTAGCCGAACCACAACAGCAAACTTCCTGCAACAGAAGCGCCTGAGGCACGAAGGGGAACAGAGCTCGAGAGAGAGCCAATGGTGATGCTGACGCAAACGTGGCGTGTGCGCCCGGTATGTCAATGCCAGCTTTGGGTCTGGTGAGGGTGCGGCTCCAGAAAGCCTCTGCGAACGCCAAGCTCGGCTTGCTTGAGGGTGAGCAACTAAACTGGTTGAGATGGGTGTGAGCAAACGCTGAAGCGGCGGGTACCCGGGGCAGTTGATAGGGGCTGCAGAGGGGCGGGATGAAGATTCGATCGACGTTGTCGGGCGGAGAGCAAGCTGAGTGGTTTCAATAATTAGGTGATGATGAATGGCCAAAACGCAAGAGCCTGGAACAGCGACGGGTGCGGCTGGCAGTAGCAGCAACGCTCAAGTGAGTGAGAAGCGGCGAGCCCGTGATCAATGAGCGCTAGGGATACTTCGATGGATTCTAGACCAACCAGAAATCAGCACCCAATGTTAAGAGCTCAAGAGCACCGGGGCCAGGGGTCCTGCAGTTGGCAGATGGTTGGGAGGGAGGGAACGGGATGATGTCGAGCGGCAAATGGGCTTGAGGCGGCACGAGGACGGGGGTCAGGAGAAGTACGCCCGAACTTTGGAGGGATGTGGCAAGCAAGCTGCCGGGACTTGAACCACAAAAATAGGCGCCTGGTACTCACATTTTGCGACGGCAGGATCTGCAGTCTCTTTGCTGCTGAGATCCTGACTCTGTGGGGAGATACCGCGTGGATCGAAATATGAGGATGGTGAGCCCACTATGGCCTCGTCAACTGTCACTTGTTATAACTGCTTGACAATGTTCTCGGTTGGGTATCGATAGACCAAACGACTTGGATCTCGCGGGATGTCGCACTGAAGTCTTAACAAGGGTCCAGAGGATGTAGGAAGAAATGTGAAGTGTTCGAACAAGAGGATGGGTGTTCTCGAATAGCGAACTATGAGGTCGATCTTTTGAGTAAATGAGTGTCGTTCCTAATGTCTTTGAAGGTGATGAGCAAGTTGGCGCACGCCAAAGACAGAGGCTGGGTTGAGTGGCGATCGAGGATCCGGCAACGAGATGCCTTCAGAAAGCCTTGAGACCGAGGCAAAGTCAAGAATAACGAAGGATGTAGTGAGAGAGTGGGTAGACTCCTGGACTGCGGGGGGTTCCTTCTACTTATGAATTGCTAGACTCGGGAGCTAAACTTGTGTGGACGAAAAGAGAAGAAGGAGAGAAAGGACAATAAGAACAAGTAGCAAAAGAAGCGTGCATCAACTGGGGGATCTACGAGTGGGAACCATAGTCCGGGGACGAACAAAGGAAAGCGCCCGGGGGTGGCTCTTTGGGGAGCCAGGGGGTAGCTACAACAAAGTAAGAAGTACACCTGGATCCAACGTCTTGCTTGCCCGGCCTCACGGCGTCATGCCGGCAATGGAGGGTTCGCTGATCGTGGCCATGGGCGAGTATTAAGACAAGACACGTTAAGGCGAAGTGTGGGAATGCAGGACAAGATCGGATATGTGTCAGAAAGAGGGCCTCGTTCCCAATTTGGCCTCGGCATCCGGCGCAACTTGATGAGATGAAGTACCGGACTTGAAGGATGTGCATCAATGCCTTTCAGGCTCGAGGCTCAATGTTGACAAAATTCAGTACTGCGAATGGATAAACAAGATTGAGAGTGGAACGCATCGGCGAGGCAGGACGAGACGATTCAAGGCTCATGCGGAACGGAAGTGGGCACATCCTGGGGCTGACCAGGGCAACGACGCATAGCACACTCCTCGAAGTCCCGAATTAGCCGCCCATCAGATTTCCAAAATCTCGCTTGGAATGCATGAGTTCGAGATGGAAGGTTAAGGTAAACCCGAAGTTCGAGGCGACCATGTCAAGGCGTCAAGTCGAGTCGAGCCGGCCATAGTAGACACCTTAAAACCTAACAGAGGCAAGGCTTGCGGAAGGGGCTGCATGGGCCCCATTCATCCTCTGAATAGCCAAAGATGTGCTGAATGGTGGTGTGCACAGATAGAAATTAGCAGATTGGAAGTATAACAGCATGAGCTAAGGTTTGGCACATACTGACCTGCAAAATGGTTGGTGCTCTCTGCATGTGGTGGTGACATCGCGACGGTGTGCAGATAAGGCACATGTGTGTGCATATGACTTTCACGAATTTGCGACTGAGGGCGTGGTATCCATTGCTGGAAGGTGTGTAGCCCAGCAGCCACGACAGGGATAGGCATCGGTGGCCATTTCTTGGCCCAGGATTGCGTGTGTGGTGCTGCACGCCATGACGGGAGGGTCGACGCAAGAGGCCGAGGAACAGTAAGGTAAGATGCAGGATGGTATCGTCAGGGGGGTCCCGCCGAATGCTGGCTGTTAGGCTCGGCTAGAGACATATACATCCCATTGCCTTGATGGGGCGCTGGAATTGAAGGTCTGAAAGTATGCCCAACTGGCGTCACGATGGGATGTGATGGAGTCTGGACAGTGTGGCGTCCAGTGATGCGGTGAGAAATGAAGCTAGGCTTTGACAACAATCGACTGAGAGGGCTGATCATTGGGCGCGCCTGCCTCTTTGCTTCTCTTTCTTCGTTGTCGTGGTCGCTCCTTCCTTGTCGATTCGAATATTGGGTCACTCTTTCCCTCTCAGATCATGCCAAACGGGCAGCTGCCATCTTTCCTCCCCTCAAGGCGGTACTAGCAGTCACTCATGACGACGAAGGTACCTCGGCCCTGGTGGAACGAGGGCAAGGTACCTTACCTTAAACTAACCTTACTAAGGCAAGACCTTCGTCGCTCAGCAGCATCCTTCCTTCACTGAGCGTCCTTGCCTCCCCTGCCATTGTCATGAAAGTCTTTACACGTCAATCCGCATCGTTGTCACTCTCTCAGTCCGGCTTGGCTCCCTTAATGTCAAGTCTCACTTTATTTCCGTGGACCGATGCCTCCCTTCATTCAATGCCACATCGCGAACCCTCGATTTGAACACCCACCCTCCTTTACCCCCTGTCGCCGCCTTGGCATTGCAGGGCAGAGCAGCACAAAGATCAGACGAAATTTGGGGGCTGGTTTGGGGATTGCCTAGCATCCGCCCACCTTTAATGGTGCGTTACAACTTCGACGAAGGCTGCCATGGTGCATGGTGCTTGATCTGCCAGGAATCTTTCAGCGTTTCCTCGGCCTCATATCAGGTAATTGTCGCCAAAAGCTCCGAAGGCACTACACCAGCGTCTGCAACATGCAACAACCGAGCTGTCTCGAAGCCAGCCTCTTGTCTGAGACCAATCTCGGTGTTCAAAAGGACACCAGGCTACGTGCGGCTCGTGCTAAGCCAAAGTGAGCGCCCGGAAGAGCCGCCGTCGCGCCGCCATCGACGGGAGCGATGGGACCGCTGTGGATTTGCCTACCAGGGGGTGGAAGGCTTACGCTGTGGAGGAGAGTGGCAGCTTCGTCGTGCACTCATTATCAACCGTGGGAAAGTTGGAGCATTGTCTGTTCCATACGGCCATGCAAGTTCATGGCCTCCATCATCTGGGTTCTTTTTAAACGCTCCAGTTGCAGGTGTCCCTTCTCCGCACGAGCGCCCTCGGAATGCTCCCACAAATCGGAGGCTGGTGCCACCGATCGACGAGGCAAGTCAGCATGCACCTCATCCAGACAAAGCTTGGAACCGCCCAGTTACGCGCCCACACGTTACGAGCACCACTATTGGTAGCATTTGCAGCGGAGCCAGACAGGGCTGGCGGAGCGGACGCTCTACGGAATGTCAATGAAGGGTTGCCCTGCTATCCCTGTCGAGCTGCTGGCCCCTGCTCATCAAAGCATCTGTCATCCATCACGCCAAGCTGGTTTTTCTGGAGGCAGGCTATACAACGAATGCATTGATGCTGTCTGCTGCCAAAGCTGTTGAACACGCTGGCCTTGGGTCGCCAATCATGTTACTTCCACCTCTCTTCCTTTTTCCAGTTGTACCTGCCCAGCTCGCTTCTGTATCATCGTGCTTCTACTTGCCGAGTTCGAGCCGGGCGCTGAAGCTCTGCCAAATCAGTGAGCTGGTCGTGAGTTGCGTTTCTGTAGCCTCGACAGCTCAGACGCAGCGTTGCTATCAATGCTCCAGCTGAGCTGTGTTTACGTGACGCAAATCCTGCGGTCGCGAATTTGACATTGACTGGTCCAATGGCATGTACAGGTAGCCTTGAGGCTTGCTTGAGGCTTGCTGGGCATCAAAGGCGCTCACCCTTTCATTTCCTCGGGCCGGTCTCCTTCACAAGGTTCGAACGTACAAGCCAGACCAAACCAGAGCACCGCTCCCTGGATAATCAGTGACGTATGCGTACATCCCTTCAAACTCGACTGTGCAACATCGACCGACGATCTGGTAGAACGGCCCGAACTTTTGCCAATGATTTATAACGGAACATCATCATCGCTTCGTTAGCGCCAGGCAATGCAGGTATCTGGCCTGACGCAGTCATTCTGACAGATGCTCCAGATTGCGTGCAGTTTCAGTTATTATTAGGTGCTCCATGGCCCTGCGCGATCGGCTTACTGTGCGCCGAGCACCTTGTTACCTCGGAAGAATTCACACGATGGCTTAAGGCCTGGAGAACAGCGCATATTCGATTCGATGACTTCAGGGTCAGCTTAAGAATTGATCCTAATGATGTGCTGCCAGGATAGATGGGACGAGATTTCTCCAACGACACGGGGTCGCTTCCAGCATACCTTGCGGACACCCCAGACACCCCAGACACCCCTCTCTTGCCACGAGGCTCTTTACTATCTTGGGAACCCTGTGTCAAAGTACATCGGCGGTTTCAACAACATGCATTTCCTTGGGGCTCTCGCTGTTTGAGATCACACAGTTTTTGAACCGGCAATGCTTCAGAAGTATTATCAGGGGCGTGGTGGATCGTTAAAGCATTGACAATCATAAGGAACCTCAGTCCCTGGCTGATCTTACAACCACACGGCTACGCATTCATCACCGGATAGCCGAGCTTGCGGTGAATATGCTTCGGTTTCTTAGGCTGAATGGCTCTGATGCCTCACATACAATGGATGATTGGGCTGAAACCCACCGCGAGAAGCCGTATGATTTGATCTTGAGACGCTCTGCGCAGGGCCAGGTGTGCCGCGAGAGTTGCAATACAGTTGCGGTAACAGGTCAGCTGAACTATTCTTGGTCTAATGCTACAGATAGAAAGAAAGACCTGATACACATGCACGCTCAATGCACTCAGGGTATGCTGATTGGACAGGGTTCATGACGGCTGTAACCTCACTAGGTCATAGACCAACGACGGAAAAGCAGAGTTGGTTCGTGATGCTAGCCCCATGTCGTTCATCCGCACACTGTGCACGGTTCCTCTCATTCCTCCTCTCACGGCTGAACCTCCGCGCTGGATCCCGCTCGGCACTGAGCCGCGCTCGGGCTGACAGCTGAATGGGGACGGCACAGAGGGTCAATTGCCGAGCCGAAAGCTTTCGGCAAGCGAGTTCCTGGGCTCTCGAAGTTTGCCCGAAAGATCACCATGCTGCTGTGAAAACAAGGCGATGTGCTCTTATCAGGATGGGCGCCTACAGATGGACTGCCCCCTGTTAAATCAGTGGCAGCTATAGCGGTGTTCAGTCCTGGTGCACTTCCCACCCCGGCCGTCTGTGGCCGGCGAAGGTGCTCGAGCCTTTTGCAAAGAGCACGCTTACCAGAATGGATTGCTTAGCTTTGTCTTCTTGCATACAGGGGTCACGGTGCTGTCGCAATCATCAACCATAGGCTCCCCTTGGCTGTAAGGCGCCGGCTACGCAGCTAGTGACTAGCGTCGCTGGCCGCTGATGTGCACTGGCTGATATATTCATGACACACTACTATCATGGGACGACGCAACAACTGGCCGTACCGGAAGAAGGCACAAGGAGTGTTAAGAACCGACATAAGCGACTAAGCTGGCTAGACAGTTTGGCGACAGTCCCGGCCTGCCTAGAACATTACCACCGTCTGACAGATTTGCAAAATCCGTGAACTGGGTCTGTATCCGTCCGTTCTGGCAGGTCTGGATACGAGTTCGTGACAGGAATAGGAGTATCAAGGCAAAGGTGTCCGGGAGCCGATGGAGCGGAGCTGTTAATATGCTGGTCGTTCGGCGTTTTGGAGATCTCATATGGATGAAAGATGTTTGGACGTGACGGCTATACGAGAAGGTTTTAGTGCAGAGCCTTCGATATTAGGCGCCTTTGAGCGGCGCTGCTGAACGGACTACGCGCTGCATACGATGACAATCCGAGGCGATTATCCGGTCCTCCATATTCACACATATTTACACAGTGTGATCGACTTATCCTGTCTCATTGTAGGCACTTGTCGGGCTTCTATCATCAATCGAAAGCCTAAAGAAGCCACCATGGGGAAGCAATTCCCAGTGCCAATGGAGGGGTGGCCAAGATTCAGACCCAGACGCCATCACCGGCAGCAGGTACTGGCGATATCTCACAAGTGGACAGACAACATGACGCAAGACATACCCAGTGAGGCAATGAGGCAGACCCTGGGCAGGGTTTTCCTGTCCATCTCCCCAGCACTCTCATTCTGCGCACCCCAGACTTTCGCCTGTCGCGGTGACCCAGTCATCCACCCAGGCATGGAGCCATTTTCGTCATACCTGCGATCCTCCCGGCGTCCGGGCCTACATGGCGATCGCCGTGGACCAGTCGCCGTAGCATCGTCCAGGTAGGTTTCTGTAGTTGCGACTTGGGAGGCACGACGTCGAAGCAAGAATACAGTGTCAATATACGACTAAGCCTTGTTACCAACCTCTAAGCAGGGGTAGTGACATCCCCCAATATGGACGATCCGGCTCCCTGTTGGCATATTATAGGTGCGTCAGGTCCCTTCACGTCCTGATTGTATGCGCGGTGGATTTTTTCGGCCTTCTCGAAGGTGTCACTTACATGGGCTGGCTCAAATGAGCTCAACAGATATTACGAGCGAAAGAGGGGGCTGTACCTGGGCTAGAGGTTTAACCAGATTGCGGTGAGCGGGATTTTCGACGTAAGACCGATTGTTTAGTCTTTGTTGCTCGCGCGAATGGGAGTCGAAATCAGCGCATGTGAGAGTGTGAGTGCCAGTGTGCACACGTAGTGCATGGCGCAAGTTCGACCCCCTGGTCGAGTGTCTCGAATCTGGCAAAATCGGTCAGCGGCCCGGGGATCTACGCGTGCACTGCACGCCCTTTCACATTCCTGCTGTGCCTGCTTTACGGTAGCTACTGTATGCGTTCATCGCAGCCGCTCCCTGAAACAACCATCTCGAAGGAATGCCGGAGAGCTTCCTCGTTGAAGCTCACCTTGCTTGTCTTTCTCTCGCCCTGTAGTGCTAATCTACCACTGACCAGATTATGCGGTCCTCACAGATGTCAAAGAAGATACGAGAAAGCACAGCCACGTTCGTAGATTACCTTGCTCCTGCTTACAATCTGTCCATCTCAAACAGGATGGGGCGTCGAGAGTAGAGTGCATCCATGCCAATACAAGCCAAGAGGTCCCATAAGTGCCATTGTACGTTCTGTGCGCGAAAGCCACGCTCACTTTTGCGACGGTGAGTTGTAAAGATGGACTGCTTTGCTGGGGTTTTCCTTGATCGTAAGCACGACTTAGTCTTTTGCCTATGGCCAACAGCCGACGTCGCCTTAAGGCAGAGCAGGGACCAGGGCTGTTGGGCCCGAGGTGGTACAATAAGGCTCACGACGAACGACACGACAGAGCTTATCAAGATGAGATATCGACACATTTTCTGACAATGCGATGCTTATTCATAGTCCGCTCCTCATGTAACGTTGTGGTGTGGTCAATCTATATACATCGAGCTCTCAGTGCAATGCGGCTTCTTCGGATGGCAATATGCAAAGCCCATCTTCGCTCAAGTCTACCACGGTTTGCGCCATCGGAGACTGCAGCTTTTCGGACCTGCCACAGCCCAACAGCGATCTCCCTTTGAGACAAGCGCGGCGCGCGCTGCGCTCAGGAGAAAGAAGACCTGGTCGGAGTGTGGGATGTCTTGCCTGATAGACTGCCAAGTGTCAGATTCTACTTCAAACCAGCCACATGAAATTTCGGCGAAGGTCTGTGAGTTCCAGAACAGATGAGGGTTTTCCGCTAGGGGATGCGAAAACGAAGCCGTGATCGGCTGCCGGGTGTCAAGGCGGCCGACGAATGCTCTTTGCCGAGATGCGCCTCCTTTCTTTAGGCGAATAGTTTTGGGTCAGGATGGCATTGAAGGGATTGCTCTCATCTAGACCCCAGGAACAAGCCCTTATTTTTTATTTTATTTTTTATATATTTTTTCTGTCCCTTTGTGGCGTGCCTCTCCCGATGTTTTGGAGCATGGTGGCTTACAAGAACATTGGCTGTCTCTGATGTCCAACTGGCGCGGATGACACGGTCCGGCAGTTGGAATGGCAGCCAAGGGGGAAGAGGCGCATGTATTGAAATAGCCATCGCAAGCATTTCCATGTGAAGCAAGGAAGTCAATGCTCTGGAACCCCTTTGGACAAGTTTCAAGTGTCAATGCAGCAGAAGTCGAACATGCTTCTGCGGAAACTTCGTCAAAGAGCCTCAACCCGACAATCAGTGCCGACGTCTGCTCCGTCTCCTACATCCTCGACCTCATGGTGCCAATGTACCTACAAGCAGCGTTGAACGTGTGTGATACTGTCCTGAATTGTCAGACAACCATCATGGAGATCTTCTCAAGCCCTGCAGCGACAAGGGAATAAAGGGAGGGAGGGGCGTGAACAAACAGAAGACAACACCTAAAGGTTATGCGCTGAACAAATGGCAAGGAGCGCGAAAAACATGAGGGCAAAGGGAAAACTGCAAAGCGATCGGCAATGACCGTGACGCATCTGCCATCACCAGAGCCGGCATCCCCCTCCTGCGCCCCCCTCCCCTTGTAGGTTATTCAAGTTCTGTGCTTCACCAGTCGATGATGGTGGCGCCAGGATCTACCGACGGGCCGGTATTCCCAAGCTCAACCACTACCTGGGGGCCTGATCGCGTGTCCCTGATTAGGAGGCGATGCGAGCTGCCAGGGGGGGTGTACTTGCGCACGGCCGTCGTGCGTTGCTTTCCTTACGCGCTCTCGCTCCTTTGGGTTCGGTACCGAACCTGGCTTGGGCATCGCAACAGGGTCGGGAGTAAGGTAATCTGTACGGAGTACGGAGTCCTCCTTGATCTACAGGTGATTTCAAAAGGGGTGGCGTCACACCAGCTGTCCCACTCCCTTGTTCGTTAACGTCGCCTGCAAGAGCTGAAAGACAGAAGCAATTGGACCAGGCCAGCTTCTGCACCTTTGCCTGCTCAACAAAGTCGTGCCTAGAACACACGCAAACTGTCCGGACCGCATTTGCTGACCGAAACTCTTGTCCCTGTTCGACCCTTGACCCTTGTCTCAGATGTGCGTATGCCCAGATCGGGGTTTAGCGAATAGAGACATCTCGAACCTTTCTGTTGAATCGGGAATCGCCGCGCGCCCTGGAGCTGTCGCCTTTGCTTCTGCGATGATGAGTTCCTGGTACTTTTCTTTGTCTACTTCAGCTCAACAAGCATCTGCGACCTAATGCGACCCATCGGACGTAAATCCCCGGCATGAGACAAATGTATTCGATCTCGTTCGTGCTGTCAATGTGACTCGATGGCGGTCTAGGGTACCTGAATCCCATGATGGTTCCGTAGAACCCACGCAACTAGCTGAGATGATAGCTTCAACGTCTCTGTTCTGAGTTATGTATGATGGATGAGTTTGGCAATCGCTGAATGGTCTGCTTCTTATCTCGTTCCTCGTTGGCAAGTCAAAAAGTGAGCTTTCCTGGACTTCCCGCGCGATGCTTTTTCCCAGACTTGGCTTGCATCTCTACAGTCAAAGCACCAGGTAGACCTAGGTGAGGCTGCGGGTGCTAACTCTCTTTACTCCAACTTCGTCCTGTCGCCTCAAAATGACATGTCATATTTTCTTCCACCATCATATGCAGCACCCGAGCATGTTTGCTTCTGTATGTCGATCAACCGCTCTGACAGCAGGGTTAGCCTTGTCTTGAGAGTCACCGCAAGATTGAAGTGGGATCACGAGCAATGCACGACTGGTTACGATTGACATGATCCAAGGAAGCAAATTGGTCTATCACAAGGGAGACCTGACCGGCCCCACCGGATTGCAATCCTTACTGAAGCACAGTATGGGTCACGGGCATTGCGGTATCGGCTGCTTGAGGACGTCTTCATAGGCCAAATGTTGCAAGGTCTCATATCATAGCATCTGCGGCCAGGATCTCCGAAATCTTCGGACTCGGCTCCGGAATACCTGGTTCGTTTATTGGATACGACTACCTACATATGATGAACTGTCGTGCAGGTGATCTTGGCTGTCTCAGCGTGTGGCTGTTTGAGTCTACCTACCTGCGTTTGCATCACTAGGTGCCCAACGGTTTCTAGAAACCCCATTGTTACAAGGCAATCATCGGACCTCTCATCGAAGGGCAATTTATTATTCCAACGTCATGTTTGAGAAGACTAGGGACATCTGCGAGCTACATGTCCGTGTCTGAGACACACTGTGCAATGTGCCCAGTTTCGTGCCCTTCAGCACAGTGCAGGCGAGGCTCCCACGCCCGCCACACTCCCATTGGCGTCCTGCGACCCAACCTCATCTCCTTCACCACTCTCAACTGCAGCCTCAGACATCGCCAGCGCCAAAGATCCATCGGACTTCCGGTCCAACACTTGTTGGCGATCACCGAGTCCAGTCTTGTCAGCTTCTTACTGGTGAAAGCCTTGGAACAACGAGGATCCATCCCCGCTTTTTTGTTTTGTCCCCCCCATCCACAGACCTGAGACCACGGATGGCGCATCATCCGTGAAGCTCTGCAAAGCAGCAGCACTACCACACGCCCCTCCCATTTCGCGCCAACCCGCGGGATAGTTCCGGCACGCAGTGGCAGAGGCTGCAAACCATGAGCGACCTGCAGCGAGCCTGGGCCAAGGCGAAGCTTGCGGGCGGCGCCGCGGACCCCTTCTCGGCTATCGACGAGGAGCTGCGTGAGACGGAAGACGAGGTGCCTGAGCTACCAGAAGGGGTCGATGATGATTCGTCCTCGGCCTCCTCAGCGTCGTCTGTATCTTCAACGGGGACCATCATCCCGTCTGCCGGCCAAAGGCTATTTGCGAGGCCTCAAGGGTAGTTATTCCTGCCAGTTGAGCTGGGCATGCACCTCACTGAACACCGGAACTGACTCTGTTCAGGGTAGCGCGAGGGAAGACGCTTGAACCCATTCCTTGGACAACTTACTTTGAGAGAGAGCTGTATCTACAAGATGAAGCTCTCCAAGGGGTCAAGTTCCATGCCTATCTCACCTCCCCAGTGGACAAGGGACCACTCTTCGTGATGCATCACGGCGCTGGCTCGTCGGGATTGTCATTTGCGGTTGTTGGTTCCGAGATCCGAAAGCAACTCCCTACGGCAGGTGTACTGGCAATGGACTGCAGAGGCCATGGCTTGACATATACTCCAGATGATGCTGCGCCGGACTTGCGTCTGGAAACACTGGCTTCGGATCTACACAGTGTGATTCAAGCAACCAAGTCTCAGATGAGCTGGACGCAACTCCCACCCATCGTCCTCGTGGGACATTCATTAGGCGGTGCAGTAATCACAGAGCTGGCCAAGTCGGCGCGGCTAGGTTCTTCTCTCCTCGCGTACGCTGTACTCGATGTTGTTGAGGGCTCTGCTATCGACGCTTTGCAGAGTATGCATACGTACTTATCTACACGGCCTCCCGGTTTCCAGTCGATCGAGTCTGGTATCGACTGGCATGTCCGGACGAGAACTGTGCGGAACTCGGTGTCAGCACGGACATCAGTACCGCCATTGCTCGTTCGAGATGAGAACACCAACGACACAGCGCGACCATGGAGGTGGCGCACGAACCTCGCAGCAACACAGCCGTTTTGGGAGGACTGGTTCGTGGGACTGAGCAAGAAGTTCCTGGGGGCCAGGGGAGGCAAGCTTTTGCTACTGGCGGGTACGGACCGGTTGGACACGGAACTAACGATCGGGCAGATGCAAGGTGAGTAACGTCCCCATCGTTTAGCTTATTGATTCGGCTGTCTGAATGGACTGGATTCAATAGTCTTGATAGACGTGGCTAACCCCTATCTTCCAGGCAAATATGCCCTCCAAGTATTTACGGAAGCAGGTCATTTCATTCACGAAGATCTCCCAGAAAGGACGGCTATGACTTTGGTAGACTTTTACCGTCGCAATGACAGGAGCGCGTTGGTGCTGCCACCGAAGGTGTCGGAGTTGCTGGCACAGGGCAAGAAGGTCTGAGATGTATGATATCCTGGGAGGGAACCATGCCAACAGGAGAAATCTCATGTATGGAAACACGCTGCAATAACCCAAGCCCTGTGCTGGAGCGGACGTACGTACGTCTTGGAAACGCCGATGAGCCACGATCTCAAGGGATTGAAGGGAGACTCCCCACACCGCGTATATCACGGATGTCTTTCGATGGTCTGGACTTTGCAGACGGCGAGATTGGATCCGATTCGGCTCAATTTCCAGCTATAACCTGTCTCAGAGGACGATCAGCCTACGCAGCCGAGTGTTCCAGCAAGGCTCCGAAGGACCCAGACGGATCGAAATTCTAAACATTGTTGACCTGATACTCCATTCAGGGAAATGAGAAAGTCAAACTGCCACTACCTCATACACGCGGCTAAAAATAGGAAGTCCAAGTTGCCAAAGTTTGCTAAGAGAGATTCATCGAACGCCTGCATGTGGACCATCGTGCGCTTGACCTCCATCGCATGCCGGTCAGCCTTGCACATACCGTTGCCCTACCGAAAGTAGTGGCCTCCTTCTCCAGAGGGGGTCTGTCTTTCCCAGTGTCTAGTCAAGCGACTCCAAGACCGGCCCCCCTGTCTTCTCATTATCCACAAGACGCGGGGAAGCGCGCCAAGCGGCAGAAAGACCCCTGTTCTTCCCTCTCGCCAAAAGCTCAAAGCAGCAGCTGACTCGGTCCTTTCCTGCAGCTTCACGTCGACTATTGGTCCGAGACCATTTTCTTGTTCATTCAATCACTCGCAATGGAACAGGACTAATGGACTGTGTCCAAAGGGATGACCGTGACCCATAGTGATGAACCTCAATGGTCTGGGCCCGCCCTGGCAAGTCGAGTTCCGTGGTGGAAACTCTATTCGACTTATTTGGCTCTGCGTCCCTGTGCCGAATTTCCATGGTTGCCGATTATCCCAGGTAGCCGGAGTAGCCCTTGAACTCTACGGTCCCATCATGCGCGATGCATCGTAGCAAAAGGGAACAGAGGAGAATAAGCCATCGGCCTCCACGCGTCCCCTCAAGCTTTCTGGCTTGACCTAAAGAACAGTAGATCGATACGAATACGGAAGCAGCTTAGGCGCATGTTTTGCTGCCTATCATTGAGAAATGTTCCTGCATTGGCTGGATGCTATTGGAGCTAAGGCAAGGCTCCTGGTTGAGCTGTCCATAGCCGATTTCCCACCCTCCACTATTCCAGCCGTTGCACTAGAGCGGGCGGGAGCTCCGATCTCCCATTTCCCTTCAAAAGCTCCCGTCTCACCCGCCTCCTCCTCCCTCTGTGCATTTTCAAGTCGCCCTCTTCGCAACCCTCGTCAACACCTCAATTGCTTTGAAACCCGCCTCTAAACGTTCATTATGAAGTCAACTTTCGTTTCTCTTGCCTTCGTGGCTGGCCTCGTCGCCGCTCAGCAGGGCTCCATCCCTAGCTGCGCTGTACGTTCACCTTCCTTGGCAACCCCCATGATGCGCCTCCCTCATCTGCTCCCTGCTAACGTATGACGCCCACAATTCAGCAACCCTGCGTGAACGACATCACTTCCGGCGGCAGCATCGGCGGCTGCAAGGCACTCGACATCAAGTGCGTCTGCGAGAACGGCTCCCTCCTCGACAACCTCGCCTGCTGCCTCGAGAAGAACTGTGACGAAGCCGGCAAGGAAGCCGCCGTCAAGTACGCAGCTCAAATCTGCGGCTCTGCCGGCGTGAAGGACATCCCCACCGAGGTCGTCTGCAAGAGCGAGGCTTCCAAGACTGGCGAGAGCTCCTCCAAGACCGAGTCCAAGTCGGATGAGTCCAAGACTGCTGGTGCCGCGGAGCAGACCAAGACTGGGGAGCAGAGCAGCACGGAGACGGGCGAGCACCACACTACTTCCGGTACGCATACCGCTGCGGACCAGGCCACAAGGACCAGTGAGTCTTCGACCGAGTCGACCTCGACTGGCGAGGCTATGGGCCTGAACGCGCCCGTCGGCATGGTCGGTGCTGCCATTCTTGGCATGCTTGCTCTGTAAAGAACAGATGCGCAATGCAGACTTGTACGGAATACTGGTTGAGAACCCTCTGTATCGATCTATGTAAAGCAGCGCTCGCTCTATATTATAATACACTTGCACAAACACACAGAACATCATGCTATTAGAGAACAAGCAGGTAGTATCACCTACTTGGGGAGGAGCTGCATGTGCGACATCCCAGTACATGGGCACGGTCAGGGCTCAACGCCGCATACATGCAGGCTGTTGGTTCGTAGGCCATTTGGTTTACAGTACCAACCAACGGCTTTGTTTCGATCGTGTACAGGGCTGTGAAACAGATCCGGTCGATCGATCAAAACATTTTAATTGCTATTTCTGCTGGCTATGCGATCTCAACTAAGTAAATCGGAACATTGCATCGATCACAAAGATGAGCGTGTCAACGTCGATTCATCATGCATTACTCAAGCCATGAAGATCTTCAGTTCAGTCCTTATTTGATAATTCCTTTGGGTGGCGCAGAAGCTGCGGATAGTTGAAGGTGGTAAGTTCATGATCAGGCCCGTTGTGGCAGATGCTCTTGAAACGCTTGAATAAGACCCTGGACCTCGTCGACTGCAAAAGAGTTAAGATTGAATCATATACACAAGCGAGGATTGACTTACGAGTATTGTAATGCACCATGCTCACCCTCACCACACCATGAGGACCAAGACTTAAGACATCCCTCACCAGCCGCTCCGAGTAGAACGCGCCCCAACGGAAAGCATAGTTTGTTTGCGCCTCGACCGTCTCGACAACCTCTTTCGAGTCCCACCCTTGGATCGTGAAGCTGACAGTGGGGACTCGCCGTGCGGGATCGCTTTCACGGTGACCGTAGATGGTCACATCTGGTCTGTCCCGCAGGTATGACAGCAATGCTTCCTGCAGCTTCTCCTCATGTTCCACAACGTCCTGCCAGCGGTCTGAGTCACGACCACCAAGGTACTCAATCACTAGTGGAATGCTTTGTAACAGCTCGTAGCTTGCGCCGGCAAGGCCAAGACGGTCAGCGAGAGACTGCTGAGGGTTGAAGAAGTGACCCAGTGATCGCACTTTCTGTCGCGCAGGCCAGCTGGAGTATAGCATTGCCACGTGTGGGCCGTAGACTTTGTACCATGAGAAGGAGTAGAAATCGACGTCGAGATCCTGCACGTCAATGGGACGGTGAGGTGCGTAAGCTACACCGTCCACACAGACGAGGGCACCATACTCATGGGCGACTTTGCTGATTGCCTTGACATCGTGAATCGTTCCGAGGATGTTGCTCGCATGGGTGAAGGCAACGAGACGCAAGCGCGTGAGGTGGCTCATCTCACTACGGAGTGCCTCCGCAGTCAGCTCAGGACTGGTTCTATCCTCACGCGGCTTCCACCAGTAGAGTCTCAGGTCCTGCCTTCTGGCAAGATCAACCCAAGATGCAATATTAGCTTCATGATCGAGTGCTGATACCAGGATCTCATCGCCAGGCTGGAATTCAAGAGCCCAGGAAAGATTACGGAAGAGCTGTGTGGTTGAAGGACCGAAGACGATGTCATCGACGTTGGCGTTGATATAACGCGCAGCAGCAGCGAAGGCGTCAGAGTAACGAGCTGTTGCTTCTTTCCCTGTGGCGTAGGACGCACCGAGTTGGACATTCGTGCGAGAGAGGTAGGCGGTGATGGAGTCGATGACGGGACCCAGGGTCTGACTGCCACCAGCGTTATCGAGGAAGACCTGGTCGTGGACCAGGGCGGGGAAGTGTGCCCGGACTTGCTGTTCGTCGAGGCCCATTGTGAAGTATTGTCAGCAATAATCTCAAGACTTTGTATGAAAGAGGAAATTGAAGAGACATTTAGAACTGAGATGTAGAAGACGTGCCCATATCAGGTTTCTTGGCCGGCCTGCCTGTTCAAGTTAGTGGATGCCATGTATCGGCGTAGGTTGGAGTATGAGGGGGAGGCGAGCTAAGCGTGGGGAAGCTTGGGCAGCTCGACGAATTACTGTGAATAATGCTGACGACATCGTACAGGTGTGTTTTGCCTTCGAGGAGTCTCCAAGGGGAGGAAATCTCAAGTGCCATTTTCTCATTTGGGCATTGGGAACTTGCCATTGTGACTCTTACCTTGGAGTAGAATGAGGGTCATCGATGAACAGCAATGGAAGTTGGTGATTAACAAAGTATCACCTCATCATTTGCTACCAGATGTTCAGGCTTGAGTTTTATATTCAGAATAAATACACCGTGGTCTTTCAATAAGAACTGAAAGTGCGGATACCAACCCCGTCCATCCGGATGGATTGATGCTCACAACCAACGCGATAGGGTAGCTCATACAGGTTACCCTGTTGAATCCGACTCCATGCCATTTATCAATTAAGCTTGGAGGGACTATCTTGATAAGCATTGGACCTCAGATCTTGCTTCTTATGCTGATGAACACCGCGATCCCATGCCCTTTCCAGGTATTTGTCTCTCGCAGAGCCAGAGTCAGGCACTGTCCAATGCAACGAAGCCATCACGAAGCCCCACCTGGGCGGAATTGAGCCTCACTCACCGCATCCCACTTTTTTTTTCGCTCCCGTCATCGTCGTCCCAGTATCAGCCCACCAGCATTGGGTTCAGCTTTTGCCGATACGAAGTTTTCACCATTCCGCACCGACGACGACAGCACAGAAGCTCGCCTATACCAATTGAAGTGGGAATTGACCAGCACCTGCCGTCGCCATGAAGCGCAAGGCCGAATCCCGTGCTGCTGGCGAAGCAGCCGCCTCTAAGCGCTCCAAGACCGGTGAGCTCCAATGCCGGTCGCATCGAGGCAATAGCCTTAGCTAACTTGTACAGCCCTCGGTGCAGAGGAGGCAAAGAAGCGCTTCAGAGCCGGGCTCTTTGACAAAAAGGTCCTTCAATCGTACACCGACGAGTACGCGAACTCCTCGCCTTACAAGCATGCCGTCATCCACGAGCTCGTCAACGATAAGCTTCTACGATCCGTCCGCGAGGAGATTCGAAACAATGTCGAGTTCACACCGAAAGAGACAGACATCTACAAGATCCACCAGTCCGGTGACCTTGCCAACCTCGACGGACTCGACGATGAATCCCTCTCGAAGCTGCCATCCCTCCTTGCCCTCCGAGACGCTGTGTACTCCGAGGCTTTCCGTGATTATGTCGCCCATATCACCGGCTGCGGACCATTGAGTGGGAGGAAGACTGATATGGCGATCAATGTGTACACTCCAGGGTGCTACCTACTCTGTCACGACGATGTCATTGGCAGCCGCAGGGTCAGCTATATTCTGTACCTGACCGATCCCGACACCCCGTGGCAACCTGAATGGGGCGGTGCTCTGCGCCTCTTCCCTGTCAAGGAGATCGAGAACAAAGATGGCGAGGTTGCAAAAACCCCTCTGCCCGATGCGGTCAAGGTGATCCCTCCGGCCTGGAACCAGCTCAGCTTCTTTGCTGTTCAGCCCGGCGAGAGTTTCCACGACGTCGAGGAGGTTTACCATGCAGAAACGAAAGAGATACTGGAGAAGCAAGGTGGCAGAGTGCGTATGGCTATCAGCGGCTGGTTCCACATCCCACAAATCGGCGAAGATGGTTACATCGAGGGCGAGGAGGAAAAGAACGCGAAGAACAGCAGCCTCATGCAACTGCAGGGGAACCCTGCGCAGTATGACCTTCCTCAACCACAGATCGCCAAGGTCGACCAACCCAAGGCCAGTTCTGAAGACTTCGAGGAAGCTGATCTTGAGTTCCTGCTCAAGTATATGGCACCGACATACTTGACACCAGACACTCTTGAGCAGGTGTCTGAGCATTTTGAAGAGAATTCCAGCATCACATTGGCGGATATCTTGTCTAAGAAGTTCGCGGCAAGACTAAAGAAGTTTGTGGAGGCTCAGGAGAAGCAGCCACTCCCAGAAGACAGTACGAAGATCGAGAAGGAGACTCCCTGGAGGGTCGCGAAGCCACCTCACAAGCATCGATTCCTGTACCAGCAACCAAGTGGACCAGATGAGCTGCGCACCTCGCAGGATGAATCCCCCATCACCGAACTCCTCGATAACTTCCTCCCGAGCCGTCAGTTCAGGCACTGGTTACAGATTGCTACCGGTTGCACCGTCGAGAGCAGCGACGTAATGGCTCGACGATTCCGCAGGGGCTTGGACTACACCCTCGCAACAGGTCACGAGGGGAAGGCACGCTTGGAGCTGAATATTGGCATCACACCGACCACAGGTTGGGGTGACGACGCCGATGAAGAGGACGAGGAAGAAGAACCACAGGCCAAGACCAATGGCAAGGGCAAAGGCAAAGCAAAGGCTGTGGAGGAGCCCCCCAAGGAAGCTGAAGAGGTCGGTGGCCACGAGGTCTACATGGCCGGCGAGGACGATGCAGATGAAGACGCCGCGGTGTACAAATCCAGCGGCGACGACGACAACATCCTCTTCTTCCAGGCTGCAGCGTGGAACAAGATGGTCATCGTGCTGCGTGACAGTGGAACTCTGAAGTTTGTCAAGTATGTTAGCAAAAATGCCAAGGGGGACAGGTGGGACCTTTCTGCAGCGTACGACGTTGAGGAGCCGGAGGATGAGGATGGTGAGGCTGGCCCGTCTGGTGCGGGAGCTAGTGATGATGATGATGAGGAGGAGGAGGAGTTCAATGGGTTCTCTGACGCGGAAGAGAGTGAGTCGGACTGAGAGAAGTCTTGCCGGGCTTGGATGGAGCCTGTCAGCGCACATAGATCTTTACGGTTGCTTGAATATGGGCCATTTGTGTCACAGTTGAGGTGTCACGGACAGCATAGCGGGGATGTCGCACAGCGAGGTGGGAACGGGACGTGGGTATCTTTATGATTGTGACCTGCTACCCGGAAATCTAGATATACAGCTGGTAGTGCATCTTCATTCTGTTCAATCAAGTTTCCGACTTCCGCCTTTATCATCTTAAAATGGCCGCGCCACGAGAAGCCAGTCAGTCCGAGATGGCCGAACTTCTTGTAAAGCAGCAAGAGCTCAAGGATAATATCGCAAGGCTGGAGGTGGATCACCGGATCGCTTTCACGACGATGAAACATCGGGAGAAGAGGCTCACGGACCAACCCCAGGAGATACGACCTGAGATATCACCACGAATCATCAGGGATTTGATGGTGGCGGTGCGGGCGGTGAGGCGTCTGCAGGATCAAATTGATGAGTCGAGGGTGACTTTGGCTGCGCTTGAAGGTTGGATGCAGGTGCTGCAAGAGTTGGAGCAGTCGGCCTTTTGAGGTTATGGGCGGCGACGTTGGTGGCTGAGCGGCGGCTCGCCCTCGCTCATCGTATTTCAGTCCTGAATACAGTCCTCAATGATCAACGCAGAGGCTTGTGACGCAGGCACTGATATTGATGGTATCCCTCTCAGCCGGAGTCTGATGCAGCATGACTGAGAGGCCCAAAATTGTTCGTTACGTCATTCGGGGAGAGTTGGCATTCATGTTGGGTGAGGGACATGACCAAGCAACTCTGGAACGTCCGTCTCTAGGAACCTGGTGATCTCCTTCGCCTCGTCATCTCTGCCTGACCGTGTGAGGGAGTCAACAGTGTCCTGTCCCAAGGACGATACCCAAGATCCAATACTTCTCCATACCGGCACCGCCTTCGTGCTCTTTGTCTCTGTCGTAGAGGCAAATGAGGTGAGCAGCAGCTTCAGACCCGGTTTGTCTTGGAAGAGGTGTATGGCTGGTGCATTGTCGGGATGCTTGGGATGGAGGAGGTAAAGGTGTGCCTGTTCCACAGGGAATTTGCCCGGCAATCGATCTCCAGTGTGAACGTGCTCATCGAAGAGTTTTTCTGAAGCTGGTCGCCTTCTATATGCCTCAACAGTAGATAGCCAGGAGACTGCCTGCCACGGCCGAACTAGTAGATCTGGAGCGTTGGTTTTGGCCCGGAACATCTGTTCTGCTTGGAGCAACGCGGTAATGCAACTGTCCAGATTCCCGTTTCGAGGATGTCCCTTGTGCCATACCAGCTGTAGAAGTAGATATGAGATGGCATGGGGATGTGATCGGTCACTATCAAGGCTCCGTGACAGCCAATCCCACACAATATCGTCCATGCCAGCCTCCACGAGACAGGGCATGAAGGCACGAATGAACTTGTAGTTCGACATGAATTGCATATCGTTCATCTGATCTGATGAGTGAAGCCATCGCAGAACCCGACTTGCCGTTTCTTTGGCGTCTGTTGTTGGTTGAGGCGAGGCTTGATTGAGGAGTTGAGTTCTGGCAATAAGACACCCAGTTGCGGCCTGAATCGTCAAAATGCCTTTCGACGCAGCCTGTTCAAACACATCCATGGGTTCGCGTTTTCTTGTCGCTGCTGGCTGGTCGAAGATTTTCGGGGCACCTTTCTCATAGCTGAAGAGCGGGTTTGTGAGAATCGTCTTCAGGTGTTGATGAGTGGGAGATGTCCGTCGGATCGTGTCGGCGCCAGCAGCAGCCTTCGAAGCAGCTGAGACGCTGCTGGCGACATTGCCATGCTCGCGGTCGAGTTGACTTCGAAAGGATGTTTTTAGGCCATCGAGAAGCTTCTGGGAATGCTGCTTGCTGAGTGTGGCTGGCTCGTGATAACCTGCGAAGAGGTTCTTCAAGGACTGGGCGGACTTGGTCGTAAACATCGTGAGCTGTGGCGGCCCAGCCGATGAAAGTGCAAGATTCGCTGAGCCCAGCTCTGCGAGTGGTAGGAACACGCCTCGTAGGCTAGGATAGACGGAACAATTGGACCTCTGTTCTCGTGTGATGGCTATCGATCGAGCTGCCATGGTTGCAATGACATGATCCAGTCACGACATCACGTGATCTTATTCTATGGGTCTCGAGCTCTTGTGGGGCATTGCGCGGACAAGGGACGGAGGCGCCGAGACACGGTGCCTTGCTTGCTCCTTGCATTGCTCGCGTGCTTAGTCGAGCCTCAGCTCTATCTGATGCAGGTATGCCTCGGACAGGAGTCTGTAAATGCACCGCAATTAGATGCAATTGATGATGCATTGCGTTGAAAGCTATCAGCAGATTGACAGTTGAATTGTTTCTATGCCTAAAACGTCAGGAAGCCAGGCGTTAGCATCGTGCGACTCATGTGTCGCTGGGTCCCGTCCTGGTCTATCACAGTCCAGTCCATGTGAAAGAGGATGGTGCCCCAATCCAGCACCGTAGCGCGGTGCCTCAGTGGCAATTCAGGCCTCCATCAGGCGTCCGGTTGCGTTGCCTCCAGTGTAAGGCGCCACTGGGCAGTGGACCCTAGCTCAGCTTAGCGGGAAGCAGGGCACCTGACTGTCCCCAGTGGCACTGGCATCCACACTGTAGCCGTACCTTACCGTAGCCCGCACGGAGGCTCTGCCCTGCAGGCGTGACTCTGCCTTAGCAGTTACTGCTGTTGGCCTCGGGCGCGACTCGCACCGCAAAGGGGTGTCATCAGCCACTAAGGTCAAAACCTTCGTAACCTCAACCCTTCCACCATCATCTGCCTCTGGGGAAAACCTCGCGCTCAAAGCTTCTCGCTTGCTTCTTTTCATCCCCGCACATCGCTGCGCCCTCCCTCGATCGCTTCTCTCCATCGCATTCCATCACTGCAGCTCTCCTCCCGATCCATTGCCGACGTTTTCTTCCGTCACGGCTGGTTCTGCACCACCGTGCCTCTCCCTCCACCTAGCCTGTCGCTCCCCCAAAGAGGACAGCTGACGGCTTCCCCTCCCTCCTCACAACCTACTCCGACTTTCATAACAAATAACACACCATGTCCGAGGTCGCATCTCGGTCCTCCGCCCGAGGCGGTAGGGGCTCTGCACGCGGTGGAAGAGGTGGCTTCGCTGGCCGAGGTGGTCGCAGGACCAACGGTGACTCCACATCGACTGGTGCCTTTGACGACGAGGGCGACTTTGCTGAGCTCAGAAAGCAATATGGCGACAAGACATCTGTGATCCGCGAGATGTTCCCCGACTGGTCTGAAGTCGATGTTCTCTACGCCTTGCAAGAGACCAACGGCGACGAGAATGAGGCCGTTACACGCATTGCTGAAGGTACGCACGAGCTATCACCCTCTCTCAGCAGGAGAAAGAGACATCTTCATCGCAAGATGCATCGTCAATGATTTGAGCTGTGGACAAGTTTCTGACAAGTGTTTCCCCAGGTACCATCTCCCAGTGGGACGAAGTATCCAAGGTCAAGAAGGCTCCTCGCAAGACCAAGGAGACCGCCCCTCCGTCTGCCGCTAACGATGCCACTGGTGCCGCCTCTCGCCCCGCCAGAGGTGGTCGAATTGTTTCTGAGGGAGGCCGCGGACGCGGCCGTGCTACTGATGGTGGAGGCCGTGGAGGACGTGGCGGACGACCTGCACAGGCCCCAGCGACCAATGGCGCTCGCAAGGAGAACCAGCAACTGTCTGTTTCCACCGAAGAATCGACCGCTTGGGGCGAGACGACGGCTAAGCCTACTGAGCCTGAAGCCCCTACAACCGCTCCTGAAGCCACGAAATCGTCTGCTCCTGCCGCTAAGACCTGGGCCAGTATGCTTCGCCAGACTGCTGTAAAGCCCCAGCCGAAGCCCAAGGAACCAGTTCCTCCCCCCGTCCAGGCTGCTGAGCCTGCTCCTGCCTCCGAACCTACCCCTGCCGAATCCGAACAGGTCGAAGCACCCGAAGAGAATACTCCCGTTGCCGAGCCTGCTGAACCTGCACCGGTCGCTGCCGTCGTGGAACCTGATGTTGCCCTTCAGCCTTCCAAGGACGAGTTGACCGAGACCAATCTTGAACAGGTTGTTGACGTCTCAATCCCGCCTGCTACGGCTACTGCTGCAAGCACTGCTGCTGACTCATGGGATCCTCGACAGAACCCGACCAGTACTTCCGCAACTCCTCTCTCCGCATCTTACCAGCAACACCAAGGCCAGACTGCCCCGGCGAGTGGCTATGCTGCTGCTGCGATCAAGGCTACCACTGACCGTACCGCTCGTGTGCCTAGCTACCAGCGCCGTGTATTGGACCAGGAGGAAGCCGTTCGCATGCCCGGCAACCGTGAAGTTGACCGTGCCGCGGTACAATTCGGTGCTTTTAACCTCAACGATGGTGAAGATGAACTCGATGGCGAGCGTGAGGAGCCGGAGACTCGTGCTCAGCCCCCAGCTGAGTCACCTGTCGCTCATCCTCGTGCTTCATTGCCTCCTGTCAATCAACCTGCTGCTGTACCCGATGCCTTCGCTCAGAAGCAACCCGGTCCTGCTGGCGCTCCTTCCGGTAAGTGTAAGAATCAGGACGTTACGTATTTAGGCTAACCATAGTGCTCAGGACCCTCCGCATCGAACACACAGTTTGGTCGATATGGCCAGTCGGCTCCTCAAGATATTCCCTCTGCTCCTAAGCCACAAGACCCCTTCTCTCAACAGGCCCCGGCCTCGCAACCTCCCTTCGACAACTTCTCTACACCCACTTCGCAAGCCCAGGCGCAGCAACCCGCAGGAGCCTTCAGCTCTGCGCCTAGCGAGTACTCCTCTTACTACACTGCTGGTCAGCACGACCGCAACCCCTACAACAACTACTACGGCCAGCAATTCGGCCAGCAACAGGGCGGCCAAGGACAGCCCGACAACGCTGCCTCCCAGCAGCGTGGGTTCGGTGGTTACAATGCAACTCAGCAGGCGGATAACCTCAGCCAGTACCCTCAGAGCCAGCCCCGCCTTGGATCTGGCGCTGCCGATGCCCAGAACAGCGGCAACAACACTCCTAACCCTACTAGCCAGGCCCAGCAGCCCCAGCAACAGCAGCAGGCTGGACCTGGATCCCAGCCTCAGTCGCACGGTCAACAATACCCTGGCTACAACCATCCCTACTACAGCAACCCTTACTATCACCAATACTACTCTGGATACGGTCAGGGAAGCTTCGGTCCTTACGGTGGCAAGGGAGGCATGTATGGCCAGCCTTACGGAGTCTCGCCTAACACGCCTTATGACCACGCTTCTTCCCCCGGCGCCTTTAACCAGTCCTCTGCTCACCGCGACTCTGGTCTGGGCTCTGGCCTCGGAGATTACGGCAGAGGCAATGCGGCTCAGAGTGGCAGTCAGCCTGGTCTCGGCGGCAGCAGCAGCTTCGGTAGCATGCATGACAGCTTCGCGCGTGGCTCTTCCGCTTTCCAGTCCCAGACTCCCTCTTCCTTCAGCGGCCAAAACCAGCCCGGCAGCAATGCCTCTACGGACGAGTTGAAGCCGTTCCCCGACAGCAAGACCACCTCCGGTCCTTCTCCTGCTCTTGGCGGCGCACGCCCCGGCTCCGCTGCCAACAACGGCCCTGGCGCTGGTCTTCCCCCGCCACAGGGCTCCCAGATGGGAGCTGGCTACGGTGGCTACCCTGGTCACCTGCAGAGCCACGGCCTGCATGGTAACAGCGGCTACGGCATGGGCGCTGGAGCTGGCGGCAACCAGCACGGCAACACCCCCTATGGCTCATACGGCCAGGGCTTTGGCAGCGGCGGCTATTACGGTGGTGGTGGTCAGCAGCAGCAGCGCGGAGGCTGGGGCGGGAACTACCATTAGGGAGGTAGAGGGCGCGAGGGGAAACGGCGGACACGGGGTCGTGGCGAAGTGGTTGCCCGCGGTGATCACTTCGATGTCAGCCTGCGGGCTTGAGGATTTGGAAGTCTTTTCGACTGTCCACCCTCCCCGGCTGCTCGCACAAGGAATCAAGGCCATGACGAGCCTCTAATATCGATTAATCGGGCGAGGAGGTTGGTGTGGTTTGCGAGAAGCACTTCCACCTTTGCCTGTTTCCCAGTTGTCTGTGTACGATGGCGCTTCTGTCTCCTTTACCCTCTTCTCAGGGATGTTTTTTTCACTTAACCTCTAGTTGCATGTTTTGGTTTCCGGAAGGTTCGATTCCCAGAGTCTTTCGGGGTCAATTTGGTCAGAAGGAATGGCAAAAGGGATGAGTGACGCGGTAACAATGTGCGGAACGGTGAGATGGGCATCGGCATCGCCGACCTTCCCTCCACTTTCTGGTGGTTTCCCGTTGGTCTCCCCAGGGCCGTCTGCGTTCTTTGCGTTCTTTAAGGCGCTTTTGGTATTCTCAGGGTCAAGAGAAAAAGGCAGCACGGAATAGGAGCGAGGGCAGAGGTTGCAAGAATGTGTTAAGGAAGGAAGGGTCTCTTTGTTTTGTGTTATATTCCAGCCGGAGCATGCGACCAGGGGAGGATCGATGCTACTATAGGCAGGCTGGAAGCCTCATTCAATATGAACAACTGAATGTGCAGATTGCGGTGCGGCATGTCTTGCAGTGACGTACGAACCCGATTAATCGTTTTCCGGAAGACCCAAGGGCTGGAAGCTTCAGGTGCTCGAGGTCAGAGTCGCTTCGAAACAGGAATTCCGGCTTTCACCCACGTGGTCGACACAACTCATCCGTCTTATACGAGACGTAAAAATAGCATGGAGCAGGGCACCGGGAATACCAGATGAGACACTAACCCTGAATAAGAGACGAGAGAAACCAATCAAATGACGACTTCGATCTGTAGACGACGCAGACTCGTCACCGTGTTGTCCCGAGCCCCCCATCTCAGGAACGGGGCGCAGCTTTTTAAGCTTGTTTTTTGTTCGCGAACTAAGTTGAAGCGCAAATGGGTTCATACTGGGAAGAGCTTAGCCATTGGGAGGTGGATGGTGGATAGAAGGCTTGGCTGCATGGAAACTGGGACTCTAAGCTGGACGCTACTCACAGCCACTTGGAGCGAGTCGAGATACAGCCTCAGTCGATGCCGTCAGGTCACCGAATAAGGAATAGATTGTCCGTTGGATCTGCTGGTCCCGCTTTCTTGTTCACTCGGTAATAAATCCGGTGTCCTTCGATCCGCTCTCTTGCCGGAGTCCCTCGAGTTCATCTCCAAACACAGCTACACTCGTTAATCCTCCATTCATATGGATTCCTCAGAATTGATACCATGCGCTGCTTATCGAGTCTAACATCTATTGGAGTGCTTCTCTTCACGCTCTTTCTTACCCAGATCGACGCCAGAGTCCAGTTTCTTGACCTGGACTGGGAGGATGTGGAGCTGGGCGAGCCATTTACGCTGCGGTGGGAAGGGCAAGGAGATGAAGGCGTCAATATCTGGCTGACGGAAGGCCCTGCGAACAGCCGTAACAGACTTCAAGAGATAGGCGGTAAGTCATTGTAGCCTTGCTCGATCACTTTCATCAACAACACCCAGCAAGTGCAATAATCGAGCAGTTCACTGACTTGGAAGCAGCGAACCAGGAAATATCAGGCGCTGACTGGACCGTGGTCTTGGAAAACGCGCCAGACGGCGAGTACGCTTTCGAGATTGAAGATATCGAAACCGGGGATATCAGCTACTCTCCCGTCTTCGACCTAGGTGATGGGGAGGGCGAGGAAGACAATGCGAACCGTTCGTCAGCGCCGCCCTCATCGACTACCACGAGCAGCGGTGGCGCTTCCAATACAGATCCTACCTCCAGCGAAGGTGGAAATACAAGAGACGGGGGCACAACATCACCACCTGCGACGTCGGCTACCGGAACGCAAGAAACAGGCTCACCTGGCTCGAGCTCTTCGGACTCGGGACTCTCAACCGGTGCAAAGGCCGGAATAGGTGTCGGAGCCGGTCTAGGTGGCATTCTGATCGTGCTTCTGGTCGCTTGGCTCTTCTATAGAAGACGCAAGGCGAGGTCGGCGGGTGGTAACAACGCTGGAGCGATAGAAGCGGCTCAGACAAGACAGGAAAGGGTTGTTGGACAGCCCGTGTCAACAGCTGAGTTGACGGGCAATCCGATCTCTGAATTACCGGCCGATGATTACGGGTCGTATGCGAAGCCGAGTGAGCTGCCGAGTCCGGAGTCTTCGCCAGGGACTCGGAGCGACAACGGTGGCCAGAATGGGGGATTTGTGGCCAGGAGCGAATTGCAATGATCGACGAAGTTTGGCAGGCAGGATGACTGCAGCAGAAGAGAACATTGTCAGCACACACTGGACTGGTCACCAATTTATTCCCTCTGTGTGTCGATCATAGTGTATTACAGTGTATTACGAAGGCGGGCAGCAAAGGATCCAGATCGATGGTGCAGAGCACTCGATTTGTCCAGGCGACAGTATTAGTAACTGCATCCAAGCGAACTTGATTCACGATCCAATGCCACCAATCGTTCAGTCCCGGCGAGTGAGTAATCGCTTCTTCGGTGTGGTAATCGTCCGGGCCCGACCTCAACCGTGCCGGTGTCCGGTGCCGGCGGGAATAGCGGAGGGGTTGTCGCCTTAACCATAAAAACTATCCGGGGGTGGGCGACGTGGACTGAATGCCTCTTCCTTGCCTGTTGCTTCGGACGAGGATGAAACGGTTCTTTATCGGTCTTTAGGACTCACTGTAATCACCTTGACTTATTTGTTTCAACCGTCATCATTCTAAACTCGGCCCATTGTCTCTGCAAGTCGCTCGGACCAGGGCGCCTAGACTCATCACGAAGAACGTTCTCAGTCAAGGCTATGAAGGATGTTGCGCCACGGGACAATGCAATACCCGCGGCGACGCCGAGTGAGACCGTCGTTGGTGAAGGTAACGAGTGCCTGAGAGATGAAAGCAAGAATGGATCGTCAATACCTGGTGGACCGACAGCCGGTCCGGAGGCACCTGTCGACAATGAGAAACGAGCCTTCAATCTCGAAAGGGGCCTTGAGACAGACACCAACAATGAAGAGCCTGCCGCTGAATCTATCACTGAGGGATCCGAAGATGAACAGCCGAAGCTGCCAATGTCGAAAGCACGCTGCATTGCCTTGGTACTCACACTCACCGGCGCAGCGTTCCTGAACGTGAGTGTCCTCGACCTTTAACCGTCTATACCCAGCCGTGTTCCCTCGAAACACATTTGAAGTCATCACGTCACGATTGTTTTTAGTAATATAGAAAGAGTGGCTAATGCCTGTTATAGATCGTATCCAATCAGAGCGTGATCATTATCCTGCCCACCATCGGCCGTGACCTCTCTGTCCCCGAGAGTCGCCTGCAGTGGATCATATCTAGCTACGCCCTCACCTTCGGCTGCTTCCTCCTGTTCTGGGGTCGGATTGCAGACATCTACGGGAAAAGACTCATCTTCATCTGGGGATCTGTATGGGTCACGGCTGTCACAGCTGCGAACCCATTTCTACCGAATGAGATTGCGTTTGACCTGTTCCGGGGTCTGCACGGGCTTGTAAGTCTGTGTCTAGATCGGGGTTGAGAAACAGCTATTGACCATGAGATAGGGCGCCGCAGCCACAGTGCCAACAGCCATTGGCATTATTGCCACGACGTTTCCTCCGGGAAAAGCCAAGAATTATGCATTCAGTTGCTACTGTAAGAGCTGGCAGTGTACGAGGATTTCATGCCTAGGCTAACATTGTACCTAGCCGCTGGAGCTCCGCTCGGAGGTGCGTTTGGAAACATCGTGAGCGGCCTAATTGCGAGTCAGACAAGCTGGAAATGGGTGTTTGGGGTCACGGCAATCCTGTCAGGTATCATCACAGTCGCCGCCGTGTTCCTCGTTCCACGACCACCTCCTCCAGGTCCTGTTGTCGGACAGAAGCAGACCGTTGACTGGATTGGAGCAGCGCTCATCACTATAGGCCTAGTTGTGCTCTTGTTCTCTCTAACAGAGGGCAACGTCGTTGGCTGGCAGACACCCTGGGTCTCTGTTCTTCTCGTTGTCTCGCTCATCATAGTTGCTGCATTTGCGTTTTGGCAGCATCACCTGGAGAAGAGGACGACACGACAACCGCTCCTCAAGCTGTCGCTGTTTCGTAACCTGCGGTTCAGTATTGGCTTGGTCATCTTCTTCATCTTCTTTGCTGCTTTCAACAACTTCATGGTCTTTGCTACCTATTACTACCAGCAGTTCCAGGGCTTGTCGCCTCTGCAAACGTCGCTGCGCTTCATCCCCGTTGGCTTGAGTGGGCTTTGCGTCGCTTTTGTTGTGTCTCAGCTTCTGCATAGGGTGCCCGCCCTCATTATACTTGGGATTGGGCATATGTGCATGCTTACCACTGTGGTTCTGTTTGCATCGCCAATCCCACCATCGACGAGTTACTTCGCCTGGGGTTTGCCTGCAATGGTCCTCTCGGTTGTTGGTTCCGACTCGGCTTGGCCATGCCTAATGTTGTCCACATCAAAGGAGCTCCCAAGTAAGGATCAGGCGATGGGTGGTGCCTTGATCAACGCCATGGGTCAATTGGGTCGTGCGATTGGCCTCGCCATTGCCACAAGCGTCCAGACAGCAACTATGGCTGACGCCCTCGACATCCCCATAGAGGACGTGACTCGTCTCCAGCCACATAACCCAGTGATGCTGAAAGGCATCCGAGCCGCGAGCTACTTGAATGTGGGCTTCGTTGTCACGTCGCTGCTTCTAGTGATTCTGACTTTCCGAAATATGGATATCATCGGCAAAACTGCTCCGGCACCACGACCAGAACGACTGGCAGAAGCGGGAGTCGAGGGCAGTCCGGAAGTGGCTCGGGCTGAGAAATAAGAGAGGAATGCAAACCCCAGGGAAAACCCGGTTTCAGTTCGCGGCAGTGAAGAGGGAAGAAGTGAGACATGGCGCTTTGATTCGCCTGTAGCCGTGTGTCTCTGGGTCCGGCTTCCGTATGGCGTGGAAAGGAAGAAAACTTCCTTCGTATTTGAGGCGCGTTCTGGGTATGGGAGGGTAAATTGAATCACACCGGATCGACAGACAAGGTATACCAGAGAAGGAGAAGATAAATGATAAACAAAGGTAACAGGAGGAGGCATGCCGGCCAGACGAATACAATTATATAAGGCAAAGCATGCAGACAACATGTGTCAGTCTTCAAAAGTATCGACAACGGTGGAAGCATAACCTGAAGACGGAATCGCTGGAAGAAACCTCGGTGGAAGTTTCGTTGCGGCGACAGTGTCTGTGTTCCGTCTGTACCTGAGCCGGAGACGGAGGCGGGAGTTGGAGGAAATAAGGTTGCGACTAGGGTGTGGCTTGGAAGTTGGGACTGGAGCTGGAACGGGAGCTGGAACTGGGTCCCAGCGATACAATGGACAAAGTCAATCCACGCCAATCTACAGTGAGAGTGTGGGCAGCTAGTGGGGGCAGCCAGTGGGGGCAGCCAGTGAGCCAGTGTGGACAGCCAGTGCAAGCGACTCAACCCATAGAGGGGAGAGGGGACTGGCACCAGGGCAGGCCAGGGTGTGTGCGCGCGCGCGCAGGGATTCTGCACTGCAACCAAGTGACGCGCCGCCCGCCATGCCGCCACTGGTGCGAAATCGTCGATGCTTGTAGCGTACTCCTGCCCACGTTCCTTGGTCTTGGCCCTGCTGCTGCTGCGACTGCTGCAGCTTAATCTCTCCATCTCGTGTACGCCGCTCGTTACTCCAACTGCAGCATCTCGACCTTCACTGCTTTTCGTCGCCGATACACTGAACCGACCGATCACTCGTTTACCGGTCGTCCACGCTCCAGCCAACGCCGCTTCGCTCGCCCCTGACTCGACATACCTCCCTTTGTTCCTGAACTAGAACACGGCGCTAGACTCTTGATCCTGGTGCCTGTATGTCCAGGATGCAGCGCTGAGGTTCAGGCTTCGCGCTCTCGCTCTGTGCGATCATCAATCAACTGGCTCAATTGCCTCGCTTGAACGGCGCCTTTGTTCTCCGACGACTTGGCCGACAGGTTGCACGGCATGTTCGAGTCCAAGGACGGCAGCCAGACGGCTGAGGCGATGCGAGCACCCCAGCATCCCAAGTACCACCCGTCCAGCTTCGTTGTGCCAATCGCGGAGAAGACCAAGGCTGCGATCAATAATTCGGCGAAATGGCTCTACCAGCGCACCATTGTCGAACTCATCTTGCGACAGCGCCATATCCAAGTCTCGACCGATGGGCGCCATATCCCCCTGCGTATACACAATGTGAAACCCTTGATCGATACCCGTCGTGGCCAGGCCTACATCTCCAATAATGTCAGGACGTCGAGATACACCGTCTGGGACTTTATTCCCAAGCAGCTGTTCTTCCAATTGACGCGTGTTGCCAACTTCTACTTTCTTTGCGTTGGTATACCGCAGACTGTCAGTCCTTCTCCTGTCTCCAGCGCCCCAAAAGTCGTGCTGCTAACTCCTGTATTCTAGATCCCTGGCCTTTCCACCACCGGTAACATGACGACCATCCTGCCTTTGATGTTCTTCGTGCTCCTCACCATCGCCAAAGAAGGTTTCGACGACTATCGCAGACATCGCATGGACGAGATTGAGAATGCTTTCTTCGCGACTGTGCTAGGTACCGAGGACCAGTACTCAGGTTTCGCCGAGAAGTTGGGCTTCTTGAACAGATACAACCCATTTCGCATCAAGTCAAATGCTAAGCCATGGCCGAGGCCCAAGGAAGAATACGATGGCGTGAGTTGGGTCCCAGTCAAATGGAGTCAGGTCAAAGTCGGCGATATCGTGAGGATCTGTCGCGACGAGCCGGTCCCTGCCGACATCGTCCTCATCCACAGCGAAGACGAGAATGATGTCGCATACATCGACACAATGGCACTTGATGGCGAGACCAACCTCAAGAGCAAGCAGGTTACCCATGCCTTCGCAGGATGCGGCACAATCGCGGGGATCGCGAGGTGTAACGCCGAGTTCATCATCGAAGATCCGAACCCAGAGCTGTTCAAGTTTGACGGTCATGTGTCAGTCGATGGGAAGCCAATGCCTCTCACTCTCAACGAAGTAGTCTATCGCGGCAGTGTCCTGCGTAACACGCGCAGCGCCATTGGTGTCGTGATCAACACGGGAGAGGAGTGCAAGCTGAGGATGAATTCGAATCAGCACCCCAAAGCTAAGAAGCCTGCGCTGGAGAAAGTCTGCAACGTCATCGTCATTACGCTAGCAACCTACGTTGTTCTTCTCTCCGTTGGCGTTTCGATGGGATACGTCAAATGGCGAGACAGCTTCGAAACAAAGGCGTGGTATCTGGACAAGGCTACCGTTCCGTTCTACCAGATCATCATCGCTTTTATCATCATGTTCAACAACGTCGTGCCACTCGCTCTATACATCTCCTTGGAGATCGTCAAGATCGGCCAGCTGTTGATGCTCAACTCCGACATCAACATGTACGACGAGGATAGCGATACACCTGCTAAGTGCAACACTAATACCATTCTCGAGAATTTGGGACAAGTCGGCTATGTCTTCTCTGACAAGACAGGAACTCTCACGGATAACGTGATGAAGTTCAGGAAGCTGTCCGTTGCGGGAACGGTCTGGCTTCACGCAATGGACCTGGAGCAGACTGATGTAGATATCATGGCCCCTGTCAAAGAAGTAGACACGGACTCGACCGACGATCCGAGCCTCAAGCCCGAGCCCATCACAGTGGTCGTGCCGACGGACAAGCGGCCTGCAGTGGAAATTCCTCTTTCGCCAATGTCTCCACGTCACTCAACAGCGATGTCCCCACGCCCATCGATGGGCGGTCGACGTTCCTCTTCCCACTGGCGCTCCACAGGTCGTCCCGATCATATCCAACCAGAGGTGAATACATCGGATCTCTTGGACTTTGTGAAGCTTCGACCGAACTCCTCCTTTGCCCAAAAAGCTAAGGCATACCTGCTTGCGATGGCGCTATGCCACACCTGTTTGCCCGAGACCAAAGACGATGGCGAGATCGACTACCAAGCCTCCAGTCCAGATGAGCTCGCGCTCGTCAGGGCCGCTAAGGAGCTCGGGTACACCGTTGTGCAGCGCAATTCCCAATTCGTCACTCTGCAGCTCGACCAGGACGATGGCAATGGCGAACGCTTGACATTCGAGATTCTGGATCTTATCGAGTTTAGCAGTGCCAGGAAGAGGATGTCAATCGTTGTGAAGTATCCAGACGGAAGAATCGCTGTCATCTGTAAGGGCGCCGACTCGGCTATCCTCCCTCGCCTGAGAATGTCGTCGCTCGCGTTGCAGAAAGCAGAGGAGGTGAGGAAGAGTGCCGACCTGGAGCATGAAATGCATCGCAGATCCGAACAACAAGAACTGAGGAACAGCTTTGGCGGCCGGCCAAGTTTAACTCTCCATCGGGACCTACAACCGCTCCCTCGCAACAGCAGTGTCAGCCTTCGCCCTGGCCCTTCGAGAAGCAAGTCTTTCGAGGCATCAAGACTGATGCGATCCTCTGTCGACCGCCCTCGGATCTCAATATCGAACCGAGGCGTCTCTTTTGAGGCTACCAAGAGCCCGTACCTCTCTGCGCCCGTGCGCCACTCAGTACTTCCCGTTCCGGATCGCTTCAACTTCCTCGAGGAGCCCAGCGTCAACGATGAGTCTGAGGTATTTTCGAAATGTTTTAGACACCTCGATGAGTTTGCAACAGAAGGTCTTAGGACACTCGTGTATGCGCAAAGGTTTGTGCCCGAGAACGAGTATCGGGTTTGGAAGGCCAATTATGATGCGGCTACCACAAGTCTTGTGGATCGACAGGACCGCATTGAGCAGGCTGCAGAATCTTTGGAGCAGTCATTCGACCTGGTGGGCGCCACTGCCATCGAGGACAAACTGCAAAAGGGTGTGCCAGAGACGATCGAGAAGCTGCGTCGGGCTAACATCAATGTTTGGATGTTGACCGGCGACAAGCGCGAGACGGCTATCAACATTGCCCACTCCGCCCGTCTGTGCAAACCAGGATCTGACTTATTCATCATCGATTCTGAGAAGGGTCCTTTGCAGCCTCAACTGACGGCACTTCAAGAAGATATCGAGACGGCAACCACTGTCCACAGTGTGGTAGTCATTGACGGACACACGCTCAGCGTGGTGGCGCAAGATGAAGAACTTGCCAATCATTTCTATACCGTGATGATCATGGTCGATTCCGTCATTTGCTGCAGAGCTTCCCCTGCCCAAAAGGCGCTTCTTGTGCGAGCTGTCCGGACCAAGCTACGTAGGTTCAAGGGCAACAAGCGCCGTGGTATCACCTTGGCTATTGGAGACGGAGCAAATGACCTTGCGATGATCACTGCCAGTCATGTCGGTGTTGGTATCAGTGGCAAAGAAGGTCTGCAAGCCGCCCGTGTTGCCGACTTCTCTATCGCGCAGTTCAGATACCTCCAGAGGCTTCTGCTCGTTCATGGACGATGGGGATACATCCGAACTGCCAAGTTCATCCTGTGCACCTTTTGGAAGGAGATGTTCTTCTATTTGCCCACAGCTCAGTATCAGCGGTACAACGGGTACACTGGTACATCGCTGTACGAGGCTACATCGCTGACGGTCTTCAACACACTCTTTACATCGCTCTGCACGATCTGCATGGGTGTATGGGAACAAGATCTTATGGCAGAGACGCTTCTGGCTGTGCCCGAGTTGTACGTGTACGGTCAGCGGAATATGGGTCTCAATGTTGGGAAGTATACACGTTGGATGCTCATGGCCGCGATAGAAGGCGTTGTATGTTGGTATGGCGTTTGGGCAGGTTATGGATGGATCAACACCAGTGTTCTGGACCCCGGTCTGCACGCCATTGGCACTCTCACATTCACGACCGGTGTCTTGTACATCAACTGGAAGCTCATGTAAGTTCCTTCTTCTTCTTCTTCAAAAGTCAAGACGGACCGAGACTAACGAAGCCAGGATTCTCGAGACGCACTACAAATCCGTCATTGTCATCGGATCTTTCCTTCTCACGACCTGGGGCTGGTTCGCTTGGACCTCCTTCCTGGACGGGGTGTATGCGAAGACGCCTTCTGGAACATACAGCATTCGCGATTCATGGACGCAACTCTTTGGACGAGACGGTGCCTGGTGGGCCACTCTTTTCATTGTCCTTGCGTTGCTCGGCCTCCTTGACATCTCTGTCCGACTCGTCAAACGCCACTTGATAATTTCAGGTCTTTGGACATGGCCGCCATGGCGAAGACGCAAGTTCGATAGCAGCCCCGAGGAATGGCCTTTGGAGCTGTGGCAAGAACTAGAGCAAGACCCTGCCATCTTTGAGCAGCTTAAGGCTATGGCTCGAGATGAGGATCTGGAGTATGTGGAGGCTGATGAACCTACGGATGAGGAACTATTGAAGCAGGATGAGGGCAAGATAGCGCGGTTACGTGCGAAGCTCGGGTTCCGGAAACATACGTCATAACATGCATTTGAGCGAGGTCGGCATTCTCTTTTCAGCATATAGTGCCTTGGATAGACATAGATTCTGTATACGAAGTTCAAGATTCATTCATCACCAAGTGCTCCTCTATCCGAGGCAAAGCTTCACCAAAAGGTGGTTTGGTTCCTATCAATAATTGTCGCTAGAAGTCACATGCAAGGCTTGACCATGCATCACGGTATCTATGCTTATTTCGTGTTAATCTGACCGCGTTCCTGGAAATACCCGACAACGAATCGTTTGCCCAGGGCAAGGCTTTAGAAGCCTCCCAATGCCCTCACACTCACAAAAAGCCCGTCTCTGCCAGGCTTCGCAGTAAACGCTCCCTTCTGCACCCCCAAACCCTCTTCTCCCCCAAGCTCCGCCTTGGCACCCTCGCACCCTTCTGGAAACTCGACTTCAAACCTTCCGATAAACGCCGCAAGAAGGCACGCAAACTCGGCCCTCGCAAAAGCTTGGCCGATACACGACCGTGGTCCGTGGAGGAACGTCAGGTTCGCGTATAGACTCGTTGAACCTCCGAGATTCGCGCCTCCTCTTGACCCAGACTTTCCCGCGCCTTCGACATTATCGTCGTCGTCATCTGCTGTACCCTCCTCGCCTTGTTTCTGGGTCTCATCGAGCCATCTCTCTGGACGGAATTCATCCCCTGTCGGACCCCAGTAGTGGTGAGAACGGTTCGTACCCCAAGCACAGATTACAACCCTCGTACCCTTGCGAACTGGAAGACCCTGGATCGTCGTATCTCTGAGAGGTTGTCGGACCGTGAGGGGCACAGGTGGGTAGAGTCTCAGAACCTCGTTGCAAACCGCGCTGAGGTATGGCATCGCCTCGATATCAGCACTCGTCACACCTTTCCCGCTGTCCACGGACGGTAGTCTTTCCCTCACTTCTTTCCGCAGCTTCCGCTGAGCCTCGGGGTTCTGGCAGAGGGCGTACATTGCCCATGCCATTGTGGACGCAACCGTCTCGTGACCAGCAGCCAGAAAGGTCATTGCCTGGTCCACCGTCTGTTCTTCCGTGAAGCCACCTCCTTGCAGCGCTGTTGAGAGGATATCTGGATCAGGCTGCTCGCCCTTCTCCAGTCTCGCCTTCTTATCCCTGACCAAGCCGCGACAGACACCGCGAATATGTTGTGATGCATCATTGATGACATTATTGCGTCTTGTTGGGAGCAGATTCACCAGCCAGTCCGGGAACACAAGCCTCAGAACCGCAAAGAGTGCCGCCATGCGATTCGGCTTCATCACTACATCGTAGGTCTTCGCCAGGGGATTGTTCTGGTCTTGGACGGCACCGAAGTCCCTTCCCAGCCCGACGGTGCCAATGATGTCCAGAGCACATCTCGAGAACCAGCCATGCGTCTCCAACTCGATATGGTCGCGTCCAGCGATCTGGGACGTCAGAGCTTGCACATCCTCAGCAGCTTTCTCCCAGATGATTGGGTAGACCTCCTTGATGCGACGGAATGAAAATGCGGGCATTAGCTTGCGTCGCTGCATTTTATGGTCGTCGCCCTCGGCCAGCAGCACACCGTTGCCGAGGATTCTTCCAGCAATGCCTCGGATGAGTGAAGGCTTCTCGAACTGGTCGTTATGGGTGACTGTCACCTCGCAAACAGCCGCCGGTGAGCACACCATGATGTTCTCCTGGTTAAAGAACCCCCTGAACCGTAAAATGCCATCATGAGGGATGGTATTCATCCTTTGTTCGCCACAATGTTAGAAACTCTGTCCAGTTCGTCTTATCATATCAAATACATACCACTCCAGCATCGGCCATCCTGTAGGTTCCCCCCATACTCTTATCCCTTGCCCCATAAGCCAGTGATTTCTCTCTTTCGGCCCTGGGAGGCCACGAAGCGGCGACATGACCAATGGCCAAAGAAACATGCCCCAAGCGGACCATACAAGCATACTCAAAGCCCAGAGCTTGAAGAAGCTGCCCACCACACGCCACACTGAGACGGCTCCATCCTGTGCCCATGCTGACGACAGGCTGAGCGCCAGCGCCGCAGCCGCGGTAGTCTGTCCGGAGAAAATGCCCATCACTAGTCAGTTCAAGTGTACCCCGGAAGCCGTGAAGACCTCGTGAATCAAACAATGAGCCCCGCGGATTGCGCACGGATGGCGAAGCTTGCTGTGCTGGAGGATTGTCAAACCCTATACCAAGTTTCGCTGACCACGCACCAGGCGCTTGGCCTCTTTAAGTACCATCCTGCAAGGTCGTGCCCAGTCAAACCGTCAGCAACCCTTGAAACGTGGATTTTGACTCCCCCTGCGCAAACCTTTGCTGACAATTCACTGTCAATTGAGAGGACCGAATTTGTTTCTCAACCTCTCACTGTGGCTAGTGGGCTCATTCAGAATAGCTATCGTCGTGTTGAGTGAGCTCAGCGGTCAGTCAGTCAAGTCAGTCAGCCAGCTATTTGCTACATCACCTTGCCACCACCGCTCCCAGGTCTGTACGAAGGACAGCTGAACTAGACTGGCAAGGATGTATCGTGTCGAGTTTGATGTTGCACCGACGCTTTTCGGGTGTTGCCGAACAGGACAGCTTCGGTGCTGATGAGTAAATTTCCTTGTAGTACCTTCACCCGTGAGAAAAGGTGCGATGACGTGTGTGTATGATTTAGCATCTATCGAACTAGGAGACCTTATATGTTCACAGATGCCCCTCCTTGCACCAATCTATGCCTCGCAAGAAGGACTGTCAAAACGCCGGGCTTCCCTGTGGTGTATAGGTCGCAATACCCTGTTGACCTGCTTGGTCACTCCTTGAGCATCTCTCATTAAGACTTAGGTCAACGCCTCTGCAGCGCCATCTCCTGTGGCACCTGAAGCCCTGGTCTGCAGCACGTCTCTTGCTTGTGTAACAATGTCGTCATGATTGAGCCCTTCAAGTGCGTCGCGTCATGGCAGCTGGAAGTGATGCTGGAGACAGCTCGGCTCCTCAACAAGCACAGTCGATTTCGAGCATCTGCCGATACAATATCCAGCTAGACGTCGAAATGCACGACTTGAACATACTCCATTCCTCCTGATGACGAGAGTCTCCACTCCGACGGCGGACTTGCTGATTGTGTCTCCGACTCAGGTCTTGGTATTGCTGATCCATGCTCCCCGTTCAGCGTCGTCGCTAAGGGCTCTGCTCTATTGAGTCCCCGATGAGAAGCGGAAAGTGGCATGCGTGCAGTGGGCGATGAAGATGGGGGCGACTGAAGCCACCCTCCCCTACTGAAGCCTCTGACCACTGCAAGACATGTCTCGTTATCCGTACTAGTCACCTCAGATTAGCAAATGGACGGAGACGATGGGGGGGCTATGATTAACTCACGCATCTGAACCAGCATGCTGAGGACGCTTTATCATTCCTAAAACCCTCTTCGCCGCGGCAAGGAACCATTTTGGCTCTGAGGGCAGCTTTTTACGGCAGTAAGGACACTTATCCGAGTCTTCCAGCCATGTTTTTAGGCAAAGTGATCCAAACACATGTTTGCAATCCGGTAGTCGTACAGCCTCTTCTGTTGTACCCTCAGGCGACTCCACACCAAAGGGACCATAGCAAATTGTGCACGCTATGTCATGTCGTCAGCTTTCGAATCTGTGAGATGACAACCTACGAAGACTTTCTCACCTCTTTCATCTTCTTCAAGTTCCTTGACCGGAATAGCCGTGAGGGAGTTGATCATGCTTTTCCTTGCCACCCTAGCGGGACCCATGGTCCCTTGCAGAGCCTGGAGATTTCTATACAGAATTTCCTCAATCATTGGGTAGGGGTAGCTTGCGATCCAATCTGAAGGACCGATATTTTGCGAAGACAGGAAGTCTTGAACCAGGGATCTGTCGATCGAATGCCTCCCGTGACTGTGGGATGGTGACCTTGGAGCAGCCATGTGTCTTCGTGGTCCGCTTCGTGAAGTTCGCTGTCGTCTTGGGCTCAACGAGGCGACGCCGGATGCACTACTTGTGGGAGGTGCCGTCGATGGCAGTCTAGAACTGCTACCCAAGTCGAAGGAAACTGCTGTTCGGGCGATACTTGGATTAGAATACGGAAATTGTGGAAAGGTTCCTGGTGATTCATAGTCCAAATTATACAAGCATGAACCCGCTGAGACTTACAAATTGGTCTTTGGACATCCAGCACATGAGTGCGGGATGTGCGATGGGGTCTTGTCGTCGGTGACTGTCTTCCAGTTCTTGTGAATGAAGCAGAGGATTCGTCGAGCCGTGACAGTCCAGCCTCTCCAGCACCTGCGATTGAGTGGCGCATTTGTGGAAGGTAATTTGATCTTTGTGGTCTTAGCCGCGAGCTTGGAGAGTTCGTCGTACTTTGGTGGAGTGCTGGTAGGGTTGAGCCTGCTATCGCGTCATTCGGCTGGAAGGGTGGCTGGCTTCGAAGAGGAGGCAAAAGGCCACGCAATGCATGTTCTTCGCCCTCGCCGTTAAGGGAGTGCCATCGTTGCCCGCGGCCAGAGATTCGATCTGTACGAAGCTCCGATGTATCATTGGGGAGGGTCGCTGATAAGCCCGCGCTGTCGCCGTGCGAAGTGAGAGTTTCCTGAACATTAGAGCAGCTTTCACTTTCGGCGGGTGGTGGGACAGAGTTCGGCAAAGAAGGCACGCTCCCAACTTGGGAGTCGAGCGTAGGCAATTGGTGTCGTGTTGACATGGAGTTCCACGGCTGCGAGTCGTGCCTCCTTGTCATATGCTGGTCACGACTTCGCGCACTTTGGCTCGGCAGGTTGCTGGAGCGTGATAATGCATGATCCTGGGGTGCAGAACTATGAAAGAACCCGGGACCCCAGGGAAATGTACCGCCTTGCGTCGGATGAGTTTGGTATGTCTGCGTGAAAGTCGGATGGTCCTGTGGAAAGTGGACTGGTAGGGTCGGGGCTGGCGGGAGATAGAAAGGATCGAGGCTGCTGCCTACATCTGGTCCAGTACCGTAGGTCATCCAAGGTGGCGAGACACTTGAGACAGCAATATGATATGGAGCTTCAGACGACGAAGGATGGTTGAAAGCATAATCCATAGGGTCCATCTTAGCTTTGCCAGGGGGCTGTCGTACACAACAAAGCTCCTCAGCACAGAAGAATCTGACCTTCTGCCTTTGCTCAGCAGGAAAGATAATTGATGGATTTTGACGACCCCATGAGATGCGAGAACCACCAACTCAAAATTCCGTGCCTCTTTTCATTCGCAAAGAGTCCGAACAGACCGGCCTGGTCTATGGCGAGCGCGGGTAGGAAAATCAAGGATGCACACGAATTGCGCCCAGCTAGGTGCTCGGCAGACTCAGGAGCGTAGCTACTTGTTGGGAAGAGCGTCGATAGGGTGAAGACTATCAATGAACGTTAATGAGGCTTCGCGCACCAAAAATGCAAACGTCAAGTCCGAAAACTCGTTTTCGTCACCAATGGTGCAAGTTGAATAATTGCGTGAGGAGGCCAGGTGGGTGTTCGGGGTGTTCGGGTGCTTCGGTGACCTCCTTGATGCGGACGTCGGAGCTCAAGAAACGCAGGAGTCAGCTTGGGTTGGTGTAAGCCAAGATCCCAGGTTAAGATTTTGCAGGTCAGCGTCGGTGGATGGAGAGTGAAGATGTTGCGCCTCGAAAGTAGGATAATCAGGAAATGGGACAATACGTGTGCAATGACTCGGATCGGCGACCGTAGGTGCGCTGACGTCCAGGATGCACAAGTTGGAGGCTGAAATCGGATTTCGGACAACTCTCAATAGCCTGTTCCAGCCTGGCTGGAATGAGAATGGCGGCCAAGGCGTCGGCCGGCTCGATTGTGCACTTGCAAGCGCAGGTGGTCTAAACCCTTGCGGTGGCTGGCCTCGGTCAGGTCGCGCGCGGGGTCAGATTGAGGTCATGCACTGACGTTTCGGCCACTCGCCCAGATTGAAGGAATGCTTTTGTTCGATGTCAGAATAGAAGCGGTCGTCGCGGTGAGGCGTGTCTGTCCTGAACGAGGGGTAGGGTAAAGTGCTGAAAGCGTTGTGGTGGAGGTGCGCGTGATCACTTCGTGATGATGACGCAGTGTGAGTTTGAGTTGCCAGTGTCGTTAAGTGAGGCAAGGGAGTTGTAGTTTCGAGTAGGCTCAGATGAGTGTGGGAGGGAATCAAGTCGAGCGAAGAGCCGAGGGCTGTTGCATATGAGACAATAGCTGATGGTCGTGAGGATGAGGTCGGAAATTGGGAAGCGAGCGGAGGGAGGAAGAGGTCAGGTGAGCTGGTAATGGTGAGAAGAAGGAAAGCGCAAGCAGGGCCAAGAATAAAGGAAGGAACAGTAGATACGGGGGAAAGAGCGACGGCGGGACGGGATCGGAGGCAGGAGCAGCTTAAAGACAAGGCACGAGCGAACCGGCATCATCATTTCACGGCGATTGTTTCCTAGCCCCCAGTCAATCTCTCTATCATCGTCACCGTCGCGCGGTCCCTGTCGGCTCCCACTTCAGCGTCCCAGCGGCGACCAGCCAGTCAAGCCGAGCCCAGTCCAACCCAGCCCGATACAGCACAGAAGCCAACAGAATGGCCATGTCACTTTGCACCGCATGCCTGTTGCTGGCGTATACGACACGACAGATGGAAACAGCTGCTGCACCTTGACCGTAGCCGGCGGGGGATTCAGCTGCTGATCAAAGCACCAGCACGCACCACCAGAAGGACCGCTCAACACACCAACGAACCATCTTACCTCGCGTGTGTCATGTCATGCGATCGCTGGGTATCAGCGCCCTCCTTACGACCAGCCACGCCCCTCACCCACCCTTGGCTTGGGCCGATTAACACCTGCGGGCTCGCCAGATGGTTCAAAGTCAAAGCGGATTAACAGAGGTGGGAGTCCATGATGCCCTGGTCCGCGATTGCCCTCTGCTAATCCTGGCAGAAACATGCATGAATCAGGACTCCACGAGCTGTGGCTTGGGCGCCTTGCATTTAGTCGGAGCTGGAGAGACACACGGACGCTCAACAATCCGAGACAAGCTTGATGGCCAACAGGACCCTGTCATGCAAAAGAAAAGCCAGCCGAATCAGGGTATGGCAAGGAATTGCGTCGATTGGCTGTAGGTTGGCACCAGACTTCGTCTGGCGACAGGAACGGAATCCCGCTTCGAAGTATTGGGGGCATCCACCAAGCCAGAAGTCGGGCATCAGGGTCGCGGTGCCAAGAAACCATCCTGGGTTTGGTAAATCGCGAGTCAACAGCTTTCATTGTTTCGTATTACCGACAGAATACCCAGCAGATGTGATTGTGACAAATTGAGAGTCAGAAGCATCGAGCCAACAAACGCTAGCCCAGCTGGCGGGCTGTTGGAGCAAGGTTATCCAAATACGCGGGCTGTCCCCTCCTTCGACAGACGACAGGTCATGCGTTGAGTGCCACGGGGTCACAGGAGGGCCACCTGGAGCCACACCGTGCCCGCATTTACGCATGTCCATGCAGGATGGGAGCTCGGCCGTATGCAAGACCCAAATTGTTGCTTCAGTGGTAGACTACTCGTACGCTGCAAGAGCGAAATTGGATGATCTTGGAACATGGTACGGCGGCGCAAGAGTGCTGTGGCTGGTGCGCAATACCTCACCGCGACTACCAGCTGTTCACCTCGAACGGCTCGTCAAGGTCAGCCACAAGCACATTGAAGGAAAGGGCCCACCAGTTGCTTGTCGTCCAGCTTATGATATCACATGCACCTTCCGCCCATGTTGCCAGTTACATTCTATGGAAACCACTCCAGATCCTGGCTCAGCAGGAAGCATGAGGACTTTTTGTGTTATACCGCATGGGATTTCCGATTGCTTAGGACCCCGCATTACTCTTCTTGACCAAGCGCACAATGACCCAGGCGATCCAAGTGATCATCAACGCGGGGACTCATCCACCCGACCACATCTTCGGGACGATTGACAGCTGCCACAAGGGTAACCATGAAGTTTATGTATCCTGTCGGGAATCCTGTGTCCAGCACTTCCGGGTCCGGCCTTCTCCGACACGGACCCCCCTCCCCGTTTAGGCTCCTCGTCCGGGGCGAAACGGCCGGCCCCACTCTGGCCACCGGCCCGATCACATCACGATCTGTGATTGCAACGGCCCGCCGCATGGGCAGCATACATAAAAGACATGGGCATGATCCTTCACGGGCGGGTCACTTCTCAGTGCCTGTTTCGTGGGAGCCAGCTTTGGTTCCGCCAGCAGAGTGTGCACTCCAATGGTTGGATGCAGAAAGTGAGCCAGGTGTCTTGACACTTGTGGCTGGCCAAGCCCAGCATCTTCCATATGCGTGGCGTCAAGAGGACTCTCTGGCAGAACACTGGGATTACCATTTGCTGACATCACACAGGCTTCGTAGACCAACTAAGAATCATCGCGGGCCAAGAGAGAAAGCCACAACTGTCCGTCCTCCGACTTCCACCTCACGTTGCAAAACGACACAATCCCTCCACCCCCGGTTCAGCTAGACACCCGAGAACTGACACTCTTGCTCCATGCGGCAACCCGAAATGCAGCCTTCCATATCAGAGCATGATAACAGAGTCTGACCCGTCGAGCCGTCGGGCGGCAATGTGTACGACATTCACCGCCAGCGGATGATGTGTACAAGAACAACACTCGTCACTGGTTGGTGCTTCCACGATTCGTCCCATACGCCACCTGCAGCCTCTGTCGACAAAATCACGACGAGCCGTCACAAATTGACAGGTCATTTCCGAACACGCAATCATTAATTCTCACAAAGCACTGCATGCGGCTGGAAAGTATTTTCCTATTAGCTACCATCGTAATGCTAATCTCGCTTCAGAGGGTCAGGTCGCCGTTCATTTCTTCGGCAATCGATATTTCCCTCCTACCAGCTCTAACCCACCCTCAGCCACCTTCTCTCCAAGGAACTCCTGTAGCTCCTCGTTGCTCCATGGACAACCGTCTGCGATCAACATCTTCAGTGTCATGAGGATCTGACCAAGCGGCATCGCCGCGCTCGAGTTGGTAAGCATGCCCACGATGAATTGCCAGTACACGATACGCCGCTCGAGCTCCTTCGGGTCCACCTTGGGCTTGCGAGGCGAGCCAGTGTTGCCCGTTTCGCCAGCTGAAGCGCCCAGGTCCTCATCTGCGTTGTCTGCATCTTCTGTTCCATCGTCTGCCTCGAGCCTTTCGAGAACGGCGTACGTCTGATCACCGACATCGCGAATGACACGTTTTGACACCCAAAACGCCAGAGCTTCGGTCAATAAATCCTCATCGATCATCAGTGTCTCCCAGAGTTCGTTGAACGTCCTCTTTTGAGGACTAGATATCTCTTCTGCGTCACTCTGGAATGCGTAGATAACAGCAGCCTCGTACGTCCTGCAGTCGACGTCAATGACGCGGTCTTCTAGCTCGAGCTTGACGGTGGCAGTTCCAAGCTGATCGAGCCAGGTCAGTTTCCGCGAAGACTTAAGTTGCTCAAACCCTGTCGCGTATTGTTCCTGTATAGTCGCAATCGGACCAGGGACCGTAAATGAGTCCTTCGGCAGACTTGGCCAGAACAGCCGTGACAGGATCTTCGAGTGGTATGCCGGTGCGGCCTGTCCTCTTTGAAGAGCCTTGCCAAGAATGGCGTCCACTCGCTTCGAGTCCTGGATATCCTTGAGCATCACATCACAACTCTGTAGCGCGTTTTCTCCGAACCGCTTCTTCAAGAGACCGAGGACACGGTTCTCTTGGCTGAAGGTCTGCTGCTTCGACAATAGCCTCTCGGCGACGATAAGCTGGAACTCTTTGATGAAGATGTCCTCGGAGCCCAAGGCACCAATCAAAGTGCCAATGACATCCTCATTCTTGGGTCGCTTGTAGTTGACACCCGCGTCAACAGGGTCAGGCACCCAGGTCATATCGTTCCAATCCAGGTCGTCATCCTCAGCTACCCGTCTTCGCTGTTGAGATGTTTCGCTGAGGATCGTGGCCAGCTCGACTAGCTTTGTCTTCGCTTCCTCTGGTGTGATTGATCCAGGGCTCGTCAGAAGACCTGTGACGACGATTCGAATGGCATCGTCTCGTTGACATAGATAGAGCTGCAAGGCGTGCACAACTCTGTCCAGGAGCACTTTCGAATGATCCAAGGCATGGAACGTGCGGATCATTGATATGTACGTTTGGAGAATGTGGAGTGTAGAGCAACCCGGATGTAGCAAACGTTTGTGCAGTACCGCAGAGAACGTGTCCGTAAGCTGTAATCGACGTTGAGGCGTCGTCACAGCGGATCTCAAATCCTCAAGCCCACCCCGACTGTCAGGCCAGTGAAGAACTATATCGAAAAGTTCGTGAATGCGTAACGTGGCCAGTCTGCCGACTGCCACGTCTTTCCAGCGCTCAACGTCAGACCATGCGACCTGTCCACCGATGCGACTTAGGACCTCCACGGCAAGCCGGCCGTAATGGTTCTCGACCCAATCTGCGAGGTCACCCATGCACCCTGTGAGCAGTGAAGTTGAGTTCGAGGTTTTGCTGTTCGTATCAGAGACTGTCCAGACGCCGGCATAGTTGTTGTGAATGAATGAGAGCATACACTGGTCGATGAGCTCAGCGAAAAGAACCTGGAACCGTTCGCCAGCCAAACCAACTTTATGTAGAGACTCAACCAGACTCAGTAACTCATCCCGAGCCGCTGAGGCTTGGCGCTCTTGTTCGGTAGAGAGGTGTTTCTTGCCATCGCCGGCTAACGAAGAGGTGGGAAACACCTGGTCTAACAAACTGCTGAGAACGCTCTTGAGAGATGTGACGAGTCCAGGAGTCCAGGCACTACCAATAATGGCGTAAAGATCCCGACTGAGCTTCGCTACTGCTTCTGCAGCTACCGATTGGTCTTGGTATCCTCTCACAAGGAGCGACAGGCCATAGAGATACTGTCGGTGTGCAGCCTGCAAGGTTTGCATACTACTGAGCAGGACCTGAGCATGGCCATTCTGCGCCGTACAAGCCTCTAGAAGAGGCAATACATGATGAACAAAGTGCTGTCTCGCTTGATGGCTGTGCCATTGTAAGACATCCTCGGTATGCGGTGCTCTTGGGAGGTTCTTCTTCGGCTCGAGCACCAACGGCAACGAGTCGTAAAAGACAGCATCAAGGTCCTGCGACTCCGTAGGCAGTGCACCAAAAGAATCTTCTGCCGCTACGGATGTCGGTAGAAGAATGCGGGATGTCACAGCATGCCATGCACGGTCCCATCGGACTTGGTCATTGACCGGTTGGAGAGGGTGAGGAGGCGGAGGTGGAGGGGCATACTCCCGGAGGTGGTGCTGTCGTTTTGACGATGGGTCGAGTGAGAGTGAAGGTGGGAAAATTACCGGACCTCCAAATGCCTCACCGGGTTCGAGAGAGCCGAGAGATGGGGTAGGCTGGGAGATGTCGACTTGGAAGACGGAGCGAAAGACCTTGTTCTTGCGTGCCCGAACGCGGGATGTTGTGGCCGTCATGACTGCTGCATCGAACAAGGATCAGTGGTCCGGTCCTCCTTGGCCTACGGAGGTCCGGTGTCCTGATTGTTTTTCACTGCTTGTGTGAGATTCCGTGCGTTGGTGGCGGCTGATGCGATGAGTGATGATTGTTGATGTCGTCTCTGGAGCTCATGGCAGGTCGTCCGCGGCGCGTCAAGGAACGCGGTTGCCGTGGCGGTTGTGTACAGTGGCTGGCTTAGTGGGGGAGGGGCATTGCAGCAGTCTCACGACACCTAGCGCTGTGGTGCGCTTAATAGGCGCCTACGGTTGACCAAGCGCCCTCGGATGCCTCGAGAGCGCAGAAAGGTGGTTGTTTGTGCTGTGATCATGGTCACATGCTCAAATAGCAAACCAATTTTGCTTTTCGGATCGTTTGAGCTGCCTCTGCTCAGCTCTGTCTGATACGCCAGCGGCAACAATGGAAATCGGGAAGCACAGCCATACGGACGGCCATCAACAGCTACTCCAAGGTGCAACAACATTGAATCACGATGGGCTTATCGGAACGGAAGCTGAGCGCTGGGTCTTGCTATCGTTGATCGTTGAGACACGCTGCGATTTGCACATGTGAGAAGCTATGTGACATTTGGTTTTCAACATGCTATTGCGGACTCTCCTTGCTCGCCATGTTTGTCAGCGGAGGTACCCATCACTGAGCAGCCACTGGCCACCATCTCCAGCGTAGGATGACCCTTGTGGCAGTGTGACCTATCCATCTCAGCTCAAAGTCGGCCTAAATACCACTGTGATACGCGCGTATCATCTCAATGTTGTTCTTGACACACCATCCAGCCTACACAAGGCAGACTCGGTCTCCCTTTCCAGTCCTCCATCCCAAGCCTCCTTCAGAGAGGGTGGTTACATACAGTAGTCACGTACCACGTCCCAGACCCCTGGACCAGGATCGCCCGTTCGAAACCTCCTGCAGGGCAATTTGAGAAAAAGGGGGGGGGGGGGGGGTTGGCTGGGTCAAGGACACGGACATCGGCCGCCGCTGCGGGAAGGATTGTCGATCTCTCGTGGGGTGGGCGACAGGTCGACACGAGCGAGCGCTCACATGTAATTGCGCGAGGGGAAGCAAGGCAAGCAAGCGCTGTCATCGCGTCTAAAAGCCTAAAAGGTTCATTGAGAGTGTGGTCTCGGCCCTTCTGGTCAGCACGGCAGGGGAGTGTCTCACTAGAAGGAGACATGAAAGCCTTGGGGGCTCACGGTTGCGCCAATTATTCATTGTTTGCATGAAGACCAGGCAATGACCCTTGGCCCCAGACAGCTCGGACTCCTTGGATTCGTTTCTCCGGGGGAGCAGGGGCGGCGGCCGACATATCTTCACTAAAATCCCTAGTCGCATAGGACTCGGCTCGCCCGAGCACCTTCATCCACCTCGACTTGCACATCATTTCTGTCTTCTGGCCTTCGCTTAACACGCCGGGCACTTTATCTCCGTGACATGATCCGGGCCCTAGAGCGTCGCAACCCTTGTGGCATTAGCGATCGAAGCCTAGCAAGCGAGCAGCCGGCGCAGGGTGGGAGGCAGCTTTCCCATCACCCCCCTCCTTGACGAACCAAACTTGCGCACATGCAAGTCTGCCTTCACTTCTTGACCTGCCTGGTTCGTTTGTATTGGATGGACAAGGTCAGAATCAGGGGGTGTCGGACAACGTAACCAGGGGGGGCTTGGAGGCAAGGTTCCGGGGATGAAGGCGATCTGTGCCGCAGCAGTTCGAAGAACCTAGTTACCTATGTCGGTGTCTAGACGTCTGGATCTACCGATGCGCTGCAGATAATCAGCCTGTGAAGGAATGACCCCTCCTTCGCAAATGTCCTGACTATGGAGCATGTAGGACTTTGGTGTCCCTGTATATGCCCTAACTTGGCGATTGAGTAATCTGACTATGTGTGCTTATCACAGCTGTCATCACATCACACTAGGGGTCGGCGACCACTCATGGCTGGAACATCCCACCTTCGCCGACCTGTAGACTGGTGGGATGACCAGGCTAAGCTGCATTTCTAATGTCTGTCAGTATAGTGCATGGTCTCAAACTTGCCGCATGGCACGTTCAGGCTGGTGTTGTGCAAGAATAAGGTCAGTGCGGAAGGACCAAGTAGGCTTCACATGGCGGTCTCGAGGTGCTGCAGTACACCCCTCCTCGGGTATCTGACGGGGCCCGGAGGATTTGTTCATAGCGCAGTGTTCCGAGAGACGGCTTTCGTCGAAAGGGGCGTGGCAATGAAAGTTTGATCTCATGGTTACGTGCACCTCCCTCTGGAGTTACCCTTCCGGATGGCTCCGACTTCGACTCGAAGAACATGGTGAGACACATCACGCACAGAACATGGTCTGATCCAATCTCGACTCTGCCTCGTCTGTGCCTCCTCCTTCCATCAATCGTCCCTTTGTTCCCGGTGTGCTCAGATCAGCTGAGGCACCAAACCTCTCACACACAATCCTAACTTTGCAGGTGATCCGTGTCCATTCGACCTCAATGATGCCGACACGTTGAACACGCATAACACGCGGGTTTGTTCCAAGAAAGCTTATAGTTGATGCCACCTCCCTTTCATAACCCACTGCTCGGAAAATTCGGAAAATAACAAGCAGGGGATCCTAGGACAAGTCCGTCGATTCAGATCGTCCCGCCTAGTCGGGCGAGGCGGTTCAGCTCCTGACTCCAGAGCACCAACCACTCCAAGTCCTAGCAGCATGTCGATCGTGCGAAGCTTGAGCTTGTGCACAGATGCAGTTGTTAGCGTAAGCTTGTCTAGCTGTCTAACCCTGACAATAACCATCTCATCCTCTTTCGCATTACTCCATAGTCATCTTTCGTGCTCTTTGAGACTGATGTACCAAAACAGTTAGTAGGCGTGCGAATGTCCCAAAACTTTAATTAGTTTCAGTTGATTTCAAATACTATTGACCAGCACCAAAAGTCCTAGGCTAGAGCGTCATTCTTGTGCTCTTAGCTAGTCAGAGCCCACCCGGACTGTTAAAAGCCGGCTGGAAATAACGAAACCAGCTTGAATCCTTCTCCACAGGCAGAGGGGGGAAAACATCCCTAGAGCGTTAGTTACCACGGTCCGTTCCCCCTAAGAAAGCAGCCACCTTGAGCTAGAGTGCACTCGTATATCGTATTTGGGTACCCTTCATGAACGGAGACCCCGTGCCAACCACCGTTCTCAAGTGTCTTGCTTGTCCTCTCCTATGCCAAAATACAGCTGCCTTGGGCAAGTCCCAAGAAACTCGACTCATGCAAAGCCGTTCTCTCACTACCCTGCCTACCCAGGGGCCAGTAAGGTAGCGTTACGTGGGGGCTGGTCGCTCGCTGAACCCAAAAGTACGCCGACAGCCAGCGACCCAGCGCATCGGACCAGGGCCGGAGCACGGTCACCCCGTCCGTTTGGCACTGATCATTTCCCCTTTTGCAAAGCATATTAGTGAGTTTTGTGCCTCAAGCCTCACCTCATACTGGGCCGACAGTCTTGGATCAGCGAATGGAGTCTAAAACGTGAGATGCGCTCAAGTTTCCTTTTCGCACACGCCCCTTCTTACCCATCACGTCGTCCCTTGCGCTGATCCCTCATTCTGAAGATTTGATCCAACGTCATAGCTTCTTCGGTCAAATGCGAAAGGTCCTACGTTCTGTTTGTCCCGAAGATCTTTCGGTAGAGAAAGAGCGAGACGCCAAATCTCGGTGCCAAGGACCGAGCAAAAGTTGAGGATTCTGTTGCTTGTATTTGTTGTCTATCTACTTGCCTTTCTATGTTGTTGCCTTGTTGTGTTCGCTTTCCGACATCCGAGCATAATTTGAACAGCTCCCATAACACAGTTGTAGTACATCACTTCCACACGTCGTATAATCCTCACAGTCATGCACAATGTCAGAACGTAGGGAATCTCAGCGACAGTGTTTCTTCAGTGCCCACCGCCGTCGCGCGTTTCCACTTCTGCACTCCTAGCCAGCGTCCGCGACGCGCACCATCCGCCCGCCAAGCAACCGACTCGTCCTCCCCACCACAGTGGTAACTTGTCGAGAAATTTAGAAAGCAAAGAGAAACAGAGCGCGCAACGCCGGGGAATCGCATAAAATCATGTCATCGAAATTGCCCTTTGCAGGCGTGTTTTGAAACGAAGAAGTGAAGGGTGTGTCGGTCGTCCCCACAAGCTCTTTGGAAGGGAACCCCGAATAGAAACAAGAATCAGATGCAGAGACAAGATAGTCGAAAACAAGAATCAAACCATAATAGGTCCAAGTGGGATGATGGGATGAGAGCGGGGGCCAGCAGAAACAGGCGGTCGCTTTTGATGATTGCGCCAGCCCAGGAATAGAATCGCTGGAGTGGGACAACATGCGCAAGGCTTAGACCATGTCCCGCTGCCGGGGTTGGCTCGCCGATGTTTGAGCCCGATGCAGCCCGGGCGGAGACGGAGACCGGGACAACCCAGCCAATATGTGTGGTCCCCCCCCAAAATTCGTGCACACCATCAGCGATCACCCGTGCGCTGACTTCCATCGGGACCGAGACGAGCCTGTCTCCTGCGAGGCGCCCCAAGTCGGGCTCGACATATTGATTTTGATGTGCGAGGGCGGAAGGGAAATGATTGTTTCTGAAACTTTCCACTGTTTTACCACATTCACGAGTTGCGGCGCTGTTTGCACTTGTCGTGTAAGAGATGGCCGTTGCGCGCCGTAGTCCTGGTAAATTCGGCACCACAATTCGGGCATGACGCCTTGCTTGCTTGCCCGGACTTCTCGCGTTGATGCCGCAACAAGTTGCTAAACGTGGAAAACTGTCGGCCGTTGCAGCCATGCTCCCAGCACCGAGGCTTAGGTCGGCTCTGTACCACGCGAACATGGCCACCTTCCTGCTGGGCGACAGCGCCGCCGCCACCTGACGGCATAACCGCGGGCATCTGGTACATCATGCCAGCTTCGGGTCCCACGGGCAGGGATGGTGATGACCGGCCACTGCTGAATGTCTTAGCTTCCAAGTAATTGGGTTGAAACCAAGCTGAATCAGAGGATGGGGTAGGAACTTACGGGAATGATGTCGGCGAGCCGTAGGAAGCAGGATACTCCATCGATATGGGATAGCTACCGGGACTGCTCCCGCCAGAAGCTGTTAGGAAAGTTTAATGGTACCATTTGGAGGGTTCGACTTACAGTGGCTGCTGGTAAGGTGTCGGAAACATCGGAGCCGCTGGTTGAGCTTCTGGTAGTGGGGGACTGTAAGAGGACATATAATGCCCATTTGGCAGGCTCGACGGGTCTGAAAGCATAGCCATGTGTGAGGGTGCTGCAGAGTACTGAGGGATCTCAATAGCAGCCGTCGAACCATCAGGCAAGGGCATCGGTGGCGGTGAGTCAAAGAAAGGCGTGTGGCTGCTTTCTCGCTTGAATCTTGCAGTCAGTCGCGAGTCGCGACGTGCACGGTTTTGCTGTCTTTTGAGCTCTCTCTGCTCAGGCGTAAACTGCAGTTGCGGCGGGCTTGCAGTAAGAGATCTTGTTGATGCGGTTAGGACAGGGCTGACTCCCGCGTGTCCACCGATAGCTAGGCTGTCACGAGTTGAAATACTATCTGAGGAGTTTGAAGATTCAAGAGGGCCTGAAAAATCAAAGATTAGCTCTGAACCAAATGAGCGACATTATGCACTTCATTCCGCTACATACCAGGCCATGTGAAATGGGATCGAGGACCCAACGTGAAGGTTGGGTCAAAAGGGATAGCGACAGCACTGCTTTGATCAGTTCAGTCTTTCAGAAACGACATCTGTCTCGAACTCACCTCATGTTGACAAATCGCTGATCAAGAAAGGGGAGTGGTCAAGGGCTTGATCAGGACAGAAAAGAAGTACGGATAGATGTTGATCGCGGGTGAGACGGCAGTCTATGTGCCTTTCTAAGCGCCGATGGGAAGCGGACAGTCTGAGACCTTGACCCCACGGTCACGTAGTGCAAAGAGAACAACGTAAGCGGGCTGCGCTGACCACAGCCAATGCCGAGTCGTGTTCGAGGTCAGAGTCGTACCACCGAGACGGTCGTATTTTCGAAAGAGGAGCGTGTTATCTGAATAGGGTGGACGGGCAGGATACAATGGTTGGCGTGAATCATGTATGAATAAGGTAACGAAGCCCTGAGGTTGTAATCACAGAACTGGTAGACTGGATAGGTGACTTATAGTAGACCAGGTCCGAGAATAGAGTGCGAGCCAAAGTACAACGAATACGGCGAGAGCTGAGGTCAAGTGTTGGGTCTATCTTTGGAAGATGCAACTGAGCCTCGCGGGACCTGGACAAACCGATGCTTATATGGAGGCGGGCAGTACAGAGGCCCTGCGTTGCCTGGCTTGTCGAACATGGGCGCCCACCCCATGACGATGGGGACAGAGCACACAGACCAGACAGAGCAGGGTACCCAGAACTCAAAGTCAGTCCCCATCTGCCATGTCTGGAGATGAGGTAGACCATACAGATGGCCCACTCTGCTAGAGAAAGACAAGCTAGGATGATGGCAATACTACTGCAGGCAAGGTACAGCAGCATGGAGTCGAGTTTGTGGTGTGTGCGGGAAGGGGGGCGGATCAGCCAGTTTGGCAGCCGCCCGGCAGAGGGACGGGCAAAGAGAAACCCACCAAGACAACCATGACGGGCAAGGGGAAAGACTCGAGAATATGGTGTATGAGAAATAGCAACGGCGTGCTTGGAGCAGCTCCCGGGGGGGGGGGGGGGTGTACCAAAGAGCCAACCACAACCAGGATCAGGACCAAACGCATCGTGGACAGTATCGACACAACGATGCACGTCGTTGATGGCCTTCAGATGGTGGCGTGACAGGGATCTGGTATGTTAGACAGCGACTAGTCTCCAGGCTCCCACATTCTTTCGTGCCCGAAGGGTTCGCGAGCTTGGCAGCAACTCAACACCCCCCGGATCGAGGGCAGACATACAGCCCAGTAAACAGACCTACCCCCATCTACTGACAGGTTTGTGCGCACTATCCCCATGAAGCAGGAGGTAATGGGGTGGTGGCCGATCATCTGGCGTAAGAGACCCGCGCGCCACACCCAGTACCAAGCGCACGTTTCGCGCGCATATTGCTGTTGTATCAGTGTCCCAGAGGAAGCGTGGACACGAAGGCCTTGGGTTGAAACCAAGATGTCAAGTGCTTCTAGAAGAACGCACTGGTTGGAGGCGCCAACGTCTCATTTCCGTAAGGTTCAGGGGCAGCCTGAGCAACGCCACAACGCCGCCCGTTCATTAGACAGCGCCCGCGTTGAACAGGGTGACTGATGTCGACAAGACCTATAAGAAGAAAACCTATGAGCCTGGACGACGGGAAGAGGTGCAGCCCTAGCCAGGGTGATTCAACGGGCGAGCGTAATGCCGCAGCATCAAAAGCACCTAGTCTAACCGGCCCATGCTGGCGTCCTGGTGGGGGTGTCAAGAGGGTGTGGAACTGACAGGGCGAGGGCTAAAGGTACCAACGTGTCTGGATGTTTCCCTACCCGTACGAAGCACAGGTCGCTTGCATAACCTATTAGACGAATTGGTCTCTGCGAAAAGGAACGAGAGGACTGCACTCCAAGAGAAACGCACATATTCCAGTTGAGAAACAGAAGAAACAGCGGCGTACCCCGTCGAGGCTTGCTTGAACAGTTATCGGGCTCCCCGTGGTAACAGCATAATTAGCCTTGAATGTGGCTCCTAGCGAAAGAAACAAGACAACGCCAGACAGGGAGCATGGGTCTTGGTTCTGGGGACGATGGGTCGCTCGCTGGGACCCGTTCGAAGCAGAAAGGCTTGGGTGGGCGGCGGGCCTAGTGATCTGGAGCGACAGGGCGAGTGGGTGATTAGCGCTGCCAGCGAGCTGAGGAGGTTTTGCCTTGCCTCACTCACCGTGTTTGTTCGTGTGGGTGCCATGCCATGCATCAACACCAGCCGTTGGGCAGATACCGGAACCTCCGTTAGACGGTACATTCGCCTCAACTGCAAGCTGAGTGATACATGTTGCATACCTGACTGTACGAGCGGGACGGATATGTACGAGTGCAGTCTCGAGGTGGAGGGTCGGTGACAATCTTGACCATGGCTGGCAAAAGGAGAGGAACGAAACCGGCTGATGTATCTTGGTGGTGTGCAAAACGAGGTGGGATGGATGCGGGAATCGAGGCAAGGATGTCGGTGATGTTGACTGGGATTGGGATGGAGCGGTGATCAGGGAAGATTCTCCAGGCACTTGGAGAAGATGGTCGGAAGGGTAAGAGACCTGACCTTACCGTCCTTTAGGTGCTGAAAAGCACCTCTGCAAAGGACCTAACTTGGGTACCTTAGTCTGCAGGTGAGGCAGGCGGGAGCGAGCACCCGACTGCGAGCCTCAGGGCTCAGCGATTCAGGCGACTTACGATAGGTACCAGGAATGATTAGCACTTTCCTTCAAGGCATTTTGCCAGACTGGTGTCGACGATACCACCTCGATGCAAGCCAGGGTTCGTTTCCATCCCTGTGAGAGCATATGGATGTATCTAATGCGCTCATGTCTGTTGCTTGCGTGTGGCAGACATAGATGCTGTTTGGCATGCTCCAACAGAACGCGCATATGCATGTCAAACTCTGGACGGCAATCCCCAGTCGCTCTGCTCTACAGGGTCGCTTCTCTGGTACGCCCCTTCTGCTACCGTTTTCTCCGGCCCCCATTTTGCATCACGTCAGTCAGACCATAAAATCGCTGCAGATAAACACTGGAAGATTTGGACCCCCCTCTCAACTCATAGAGCCAGACTCCACTGTGTTAGAGTGCTTCTATTTGTGTCATGACTAGTCGGCGCAGTCAAGGAAGGGCACAACGAGGCTTCGTCAACCGTGGAGGGCCCTTGTGCCCAGGGTGAGGAAGCTGGGTGGAGACGTGCATGCGAGCACAATCTGATCACGTCACAAATGCAAGCCGCTTCCATTTGCAAGGCTTCAAGGGTGGAAGCGAGCACGCGTGTTGGTAACGGGTCCATAGCCAGCGTTGCAGTGGAAGTGGAAGTAGGGCCCAGCATCTCTACTAATACTGTCTTGTCGTAGTGTTGGCAATGTTTCCATGGATGTAACATTCGTCGTCCCGCCCGCTGTCAGATTGCCGCCGGTGATTGACCATTCGTCCATCCCGGGCGCCATCGCGTGTATTCAGAAGCCCGCATCGAGTGTCTGTGGAATACCCTGTCAGCACATAGCGACTCTGCACCATGTGCCTATCATCGAGCCCGCACAGAGAACACGTTGGTTCTCCGCTGAGAGCATATTCCATGCTGCAAGAACCATAAGAAATAGCAGTCTTAGGCTTAAATTTAGCGAGCACAGGGAGTGAGGGCTGGCGGCATTGGCGTTCAAAGGTGGGTGGGTGGGCGGGTGGTTGGCATGGGTGTTGGGCGTCGGGAGGGTCCCGCGAGGCGTCTCTCCCGGGACCTACTCGTAGCTCGAGCCAGTAAAACACCACAGGACTGCGCATGGCACCAACACAGTTTCTGATCGAGATGAAGGACTCGCGTGTGCATCATTGCAGGCATCAACAGCTTGCCGCACCTCCCTCCTTTGGACGAGACGCACGAAAAGCAGGCGGTAAAGCGGCCGCGGCTATCGGTCAAACCCCGGCTTTCTTCGTGCAGCCTCAGGAAGCAAAGCTGAGGGGGCCAAACCATCGTCAACCTCCAATCAATCATGCCGCCCTGGTCCTCGCTCAATTCCTTGTGCCTCGTTACATCCACGGGCCGTATCAGATGCGAGGCCGTCGGTGTCCTCGACCCGAATCGCCTACTGCTTGCTCTGCTTGCACAAGTGCTACGAAGACACCCACTGACAACAGCACAGTTTCCAATCGAACAGTGGGACCTTAAGCCCCATACACAGCCCTCACTCGGCGTCAATGCGCGGCTATCTTTGGCATCCTGCGCCGTAATGGCCGCAGTCCAGCCCACCGTGAGGCGGTGCTACGTTTACATACAACACTTTGGATCACTCCCAGGGCAAGACCAATGACACAGTGACGCAGCACGCAGTCCTGCGGCGTTTAGACGGTTCGATTTCGCGCCAGTTGGTCCACAAGCGCGGCTCCTGCGGCGCCAGCATGTCTGGATGGCCAGCTGCATCCAAAAGGACATTGGCAAGGGGCCGGCTCCCTAAGACAGGGACCAACGTCGTGGGGCCATTCATGATAGGCGCCAGGACTCCCAATCGGAACCGTATATGATGCTTGCGGTCTACGGTGGGTGTCTGTTCAAGGTGTCCAGTGTCAACCGTCCAGGTATACAGGGATTGAGCGAAGGCGGTGATGCAACTCGGCCAGCAGCCCGGCGGCGCAGAACATAGTCCCAAGAACAGCCGATAACACTGCCTTCATACGCCGCAATTATCCCCTGCGATGCCGCCTCGGGTATTTTGCAACCCGTTTGCCAGCGATACCCGAAGCACGCGCGCGATGGCCCCCAAGGCATTGTAGTTTCTATGTATCTGCATTGCGCATCACCAGGATCCTCTCCACTCAAGGTACCGCCGTAGTAGCGCCTAGCTCGTGCGGAGACGGATAGACAGAGGGCAGTTGCTGTCGATGAGACGGGTCGGGATGGTAATGTGTCATGCCATCATGGGGACAGGTACCCTCAACCCCAGACCATGAATCGCAAGCGTCGTGCCCACTTGCTCAGAATTGCAGGGGACAATTTGAAATCACCTTGCGGTTCCGCATCCTTCAAGACACTTACAACAATATCACAGCATCGTATCCTGACACCCTCAGTCGAAGCGCAATCTCGATTGCGTCTGATGCCCAGTGTGTGTCTCTGGCTAGCTCATTGTCCAGGATGTTCACTTCGGTATAGGGCAGTCCCATGCCCCTGTCATTGGCAGATCGCACCTAGAATCAGTGTTTGCCAAGACACAGGCTGTCGCCCTCGAAGGGCTGCCGAATCCATCTATCGCGCGGAAAATTGACCAACCAGTCAACACGTGCATTTGAATGCGACGTCAGAGTCGGAAAAGGCTGGTTCAAAGGACTGGTCATTTGTGCGGGCCGGTGACCGCGCTCGCACCATTCACAAGCTTTCGCATGCGCCGCACGAATGGGAACCAACCACCAGCGTCATACTCTGCTCTGATGGTACCTTCGACTGTTCGCTCACCATGGGAGGGAGGGCATGGCAATAATTACGGCGAATCGAGCAAGGAACGCTTCGGAAGGGAAACGGACTCTTGTGATTTAGTCTAATGCTCCCGCCAACGGAGCAAGCCGAGCTGATCCTATAAGGCTGAGGTGGCTGTTGAAGGGCTCGTTGGTAACACTTCCAGCTGAACAGAAACGGGAAATCCCCCGAGGCGTGTCGATGGCGCCTGTCGCCTTGCCGTTCAGCGATCGATCTGGCCCCAGATTCTCAGCTGAGGTGATGGTTCGTGCATCCACTCCAAGCTGTCCACTCAGGGACTGCATGTCGGGCTGACAAGGGCTTCTTGCGGTTCCACCTCCAATTCGCAGGTGCGTCTCTACCTCACCAGTTGCGGTGGCGAACAGAGTTGCACATGCTTACAAGAAAGGAAATAAGATGATAACAGGGTTTCAACGGTAGGCAAGGCGGTGACGTTATTCCCACTGGCTCAAGTCCCTGCCGCGGATAGGGTCCCCAGGGGTTGAATCCTTCCACAGTCGCCAGTCTTGGCGTAATGGTGTACCAACATGCGTCTACACACGGTGCCCGCTTCTGTCTGTCAGGCGCGTTCACTGCTAAAAGCCGCAGCTTTTACGAGATATCGCTTGACGGTGGCGGCAGATCGTAGGCCGCAGGCGGCCTGAAAGACGGCCTCGTGGTGGTAGCCAGAACTCCAGTATGTCAATGTATGGCACGTGAGAGTTCGGACCAACAGTCATGAACCATCAAAGAAGCTTACAAGCTTAAGATTAGAGTCGCCTCTAACTCCATCATTGTCCCTATGGAAGGGTTCCACGATCGTAGAGCGTGTGTGGAACTCTGAGCTGCCTCATGGCGCTCGCGGCAGTCATGAGGGTGGTGAGATCTTTGAGTGATTCCCCACTGTGCGATACGTCATCGTTCCAAGACTCGCGCTTATTCGGACTGTTGCAGCGTCTGATGAGAAATACTTTACGGGACTTGTGCAGTGTGCTGATCCTCCCGTGTGAGGGGCGGGGCCAGCGAGGAACCCTCAAGACTACATGTGTGTAGACCACCCTCCCTCATGGGTTGCAATCAAAGCGTTCTGAAACAGTGCACATATCATGTCTGTTCTTGGATGAGCTTCGGCAAGGTGATCGTCGAGGATCGAGGATCCCCCAAGTGCTAAGCGAACTGAAGAGGCAGGTGTACGCTTAATGACGACACCCCTCGGGAACCACGAGGTTGCTGGGACCGAGTTCATCCCGGAGGGCTAAAGGATCGACAATGCTCTTACTTTAACGGTGAGATATAGTGTTCCTGGCAAGCCTGGTGAGGCTAGGCTGTGCTTCCAGGAAGGGAGCTGTGCGTTGCTCGCCTGTCCCGCGGCTGTTCAGCTTCCTTCCAGCGAGAGAGGACTTCCATCTAGCAAACCCCCACTTGGTGACGTTATGTTTCTGCAAGGGTGTCTTTGGGAGAGCTGCAGACGCTCGTTTGGGGCGGCAGTTTTGAGGAGGAGGAGTAGAGGCACTTGCTTGCAGGGTGTATAGCCTCCGTATTACTTCAGGGACTCGTACTCGGGAGGGTATCGAGGTACTCCTGCCTTTAGTTGTGTGAAAGTTAAATCAGGTTTTGGCTAACAGAATGACAAATCTGAGTCTGCTTCGTTGACGTAGAGTATTTCTTGATTATCACTTGCCTCAATGTAACATTCGAGAATGGTTAGTCTTGCCACTCAGTTGTGATGTTGGGGGACGCTGGAGCACCTCGTTCATCGACCTGGCAGGTTATACTTGAAACAAGGAGTTGTGATCCAAACTATGAAGGAGTGAATCAATCAAGATGCGTGATGTCTGTGTGGTTTTGGCCACGTTGAAGTTGAGTTCGCACGTCTGTCGGCATGGCCGGACAATGTCTTGGGCAGCTTCGATCCGTTGCCCCTGCTATATAGGGTGCCCCGGAGCATCCGAGCACTTGAAACATGCACTCCAACGTAAGCCCGAAGGTTTCTGTGCTCTCAAGTCACTGTAGTAAATCAAGCCTACATTCGATTTCCCTAGTCTTGGCTTCTGTGTTCTTCTGGATGAGTCTGCTTCCCTTTAGGTTAGACGGGAGGCCGCGATCTAATGACTTTGTTTCTGTAGCTTAGCAAAAACCACGTTACCTTCATTTCTAAGTTCAATATCCGAAGTCTGCCTTTCTTTCATTATCGCCACTTTGTGAAGCATATGTTGAGATCAAACCCAGTCATGTAGTCAAGTCGACAGACTCTCCGGGATCACCACAACCTAGGTATGTTTGATGAGAATTACTACCCATGAGGGTTTGAAACCATTGATTCTATGCCCCATCAAGCTTTGGCATCTCAGCTTTGGCAGTTATGTCAGAGTGATTCTTCCGACTTCGATTTGATGAAGTCTGATATAATCTGCTACAGGGTAGTTTAGCTACTGTCGTGGCTGGTACACGTGGCTGAGACACGATATCCGTGGCGCTCCCATCGGAGCGCGGGGCACCAGGACCACATTGAATCCAAACAGCGTGACTTTGCGCTCGTGATGACTTGACTGAGCATAAAACATACAACTTCATACGTCATCATTGTTCTCTTGACTCTCCGGCTTCAACGTGAATTTTCTTGTCACTCATCGCCTTGCTCAGGGTGCCTAAAGTTGGCAACCCTAAGGTTTGATTTGTGAGCGTGCTTTTGGGCTCCATTCGGCGTTTCGGACAAGGCAGCAATTCTCCCACCTGTCCTTTTGCCTGTATCGATAGTGCAACGCTGGCCTCATCGCGTCTGGAAACTTCGGCATTCGTCTGTGCGCGAATGAGAAATCACGTTGTCGGCTCGTCAACTTGATTTCTTACCTTTGTGTGTTGAGCCACTGTTGCTTGAACTCTCAACATTCTCTGCAAACGGTTGTTGTCCCCAACCACCTCAGATAACCATTTCGGGACTTCAGCCCGTCTCACCATACAAACACTCTAATCAACATGGCGTCCTTCATGGTTGATCTCTGGGAGTCCATCTTCACCCCCGGCCCAACCTCAACCCTCATCCAGGCCGCCAACGTTTCCTTCGCCGCCCTACAACTCGTCCTACTCGCCCTCCTCATCGGCACTCACAGCGTTCACTTCGTCGTTCTCTCTGTGCTTTGCGCTGGACTCTGGTGGAGCATCAACTGGTTTGCCGCGGAGTTGAAGATCGCGCAGCAGAAGGAGAAGGAGGAGGAGGCCAGGAAGGCTGCTGAAGAGGGCAGTGATACCGAGGTTGAGGGTTTGCCCGAGGGAGGCAAGAAGTCGTCGAAGGAGAAGAAGAAGGATGATCTTGGAGAGAAGACTGTGGAGACGCTGCCGGTTGAGCCGGTGGAGAAGAAGGGCGAGTTGAGGCAGAGGGGGGAGGTGATGGGGACGCAGTCGAGTGTGAGCACGGAGGATGAGTGGGAGAAGGTCTCTGAGGAGGAGAATGAGACCGGGAAGGACAAGTGAGCAACATGCAAGAGCAATGCCGAAATCGAGAGGTTGCCGGTCTTGTCAGGAAGGTCTCGAATGAGGAGCGAGGCGACCCAAGGCGGATGTCAAGGATACCCGACTGTCTTTTCACATTATGTCTGAGTGATAGCTAGCAAACCGTGTGCGGCAACTGTCTCTCATTTGGCCAGCAGGATCTATACATTACATCATCATACACATCAAGCGTCCGCGCCACTGGTCTCACGGTTGCCTTTCTCCAGAACGCCGTAGCTTCATGCCCATTCCCTCAGATACCGAAAACGCCTCGCACAAACAAATTCGCCCCCTTGATATCGCTGTTACCGATACAGACCTCTCCTGTCCGCTGCTTCAAGAAATGTATCTCAGCTTCCTTGTCGCCCAGGCAGCCCCGAGCGTGCTCATTGCTCCGATGAAAAGACAGATAGAGATAGCGTTCGGACCCCTTGTATCAGCCTGCTCGTCAGGGGGTGCATCACCGGCCAGCTCTGGGCTCTTGCCTGGTTCAAAGATGGCAAACACAATGGTAGAGATGAAAGTACCCAAGAATTGCGGCAGCGTGGCGTAGATATTGAGGATTCCAAAGTAAATCCCCGAGAGCTCGCCCGTAGAAGAGCTGACACGGTCGTTGTTAGGCTCTCCGTGAGCGAGATGCAGAGGGCCTTCTGGATCGTCCAGGGTGGACATCTCAACGTCGGATGCGTCTGAGAGGCGGCGGTACGCCGGAGCCGTGTTTTCAGTAGCACCGCTCATCCTGTTCACCTCAACACCAAGGAAAGTAGTAGGAGCCCACATCGCCATGGCCCATGGACTATCCAGTAGGTCAGCATTCGATATTCATCATGATGAAGCGTAGAGCTCGACACTCACAGTCCACAAAGACAAACCAGCAGGGTGGCAAAGCGATAGCTTGTGGCGAACGGTGCCAGCGCCATTGAAGCAGAGAAAAGAAGATGTCCAGCGATCCAGGCAGTCAACAGATCTGGCTTGGATCTGGTAAAGCGCGAAATGAAAGTCGCAAGGAAATGAGGCGCCTGAGGCGTAACAGTTTTGGCGTCCTCTGGAGACTGGACGAAGAGCGGCAGCAAGAAAGCACCGACGAATGTAATAATGGAGTAAATGAAGAGCGACGTGCTCCCAATCCTGCCAATATCGCCCAACGCGTCATTCGATGCTTTCGCATCAGCGGGTACATCGTATCGAAAGTAAGTCTCGCCAACCCATGTCGTGCTGTAGAAGAGGAAAGGGAACCACCCGATCCAGGACCAAAACTGGGCCCAACAGATGGCTTGGATCCGAGGAGGGAGATGGAATAAAGTAAACCAGATGTGCCGGAACACCTTGAAGCGCCGCCCTTGGTGGTGCGCAGGAACGGGCGCGGACGAGATAAGGACTCTCTCCGTGACAGCCCAACAAGTAAGCGCCGTTGTCACTAGAATCGCTGTACTGGCAACGATTGTGAGTTGCTTGAACTGTGTATCGCCCAGTGTCGTGCCGAAGATGCCGACAAGGTCGATGGCACCGGCTGCGTAGCCGATCATATGGCCACAGGCAGACATCCGGCTTGACCATGCAGCCCCGAGCTGTTGTTTCTCAATCGGGAGGACATCGACGATAAGGCTCCGCGCACAAGACATGACGGCGTTGATGGCGAAGTCGACAGCGTAGATGGCCAGCACGGCGACGACGATGGTTGGTCGTTTGGCACCCTCGTCATCGTTGCTGGACCCTAAGAACCATCCCACGATCTCTCTGGTGAAACCAAGTATCAGCAGGCACACAGCGACGGTTACTGAGCCAATGACCATCAGAGGTCGTCGGCGTCCCCAACGTGACTTGCTCTCATCAGCAATCACGCCAACAATGGGCTGGACAATGAGACCTGAGAGAGGACCTGCAATCCAGACGAGAGAGGTATTGCTCTTGGTCAGGCCGAGCTTGAGGAGGTATGGAGTGCAGTAGGTCATCTCAATGCCCCAGGTGAAGGTAATTCCGATGGCATTGAAAGTCAACAAGATCATCTGCATCATCTCCGACCCTCCCTTGATGGAAGGCTGTCCCGTCCAACTCGCCATTTCCGCAGCGCTTCTCCGTCTTGTCCTTGTAAAATCGTCGTCGTCGTCTCGCTCGTCGTCGAATGCGTGTGCATCAAATCCGTCGACGTCGTTCAAACCATCACGAGCAGCCTTGGCTGCGCCGCGACCCTGTCCTCCTCTGTCTGACGCTGTAGCTGATGCTGAAGCTGATGATGTTGGGGTCCAAAGAGCTGGAGAATTGGAGGCGGCTGAAGGGCTAGCGTTGAGGTCTCGATCGGCAATGTGTCTTGGATTGGGAGCAAGGTATGTGGGTGAAGCAGGTGAAAGTGAACGCCGCGTGGAGTTGATGTCGTGGAGCTTCGTCATGGTGGATCATGACTGTTGAGACAGCAGGGTCTCGATCTGGGGGATGGAGAGCTTGGGAGCTTGGAGCTTGGATTCCAATTTCCAGGGGAGCTTTGGGTCTTGGTGGCTTGGCCGTGTGCGGCCGGTTTGCTCCGCTCTAAGCCAGGCGCATGCGGTCTAAGACATGGGTCGCGTTGACAAGACAGCAACGTTATTTTGGAGCGCAGACTACATCTTTAGTCGGTATTCCGCAACTTGAAGACAATGTATACAAGTCGAATTCGTACTTAATCCTGGATCGTCATTTCAAACATCATGCCTCATGGTATCATCAAAACTTCAAAGGCGCCATCCCTCGCTCCTTCACGGCCCCTTGAACGGCCACTTTCACTTGTGACACCGCTTGCCGCCATGCACTGCGTCCTCGCCCATTCCTCCCGTCATGCTCGATAATGATGTCCAACCATTTGACGATCTTGCGGGCCTTCTCCAAGTCGCGCTCTTCTTGTACCACCCGAGCGAGGTACTTGCCAAGCACCTCGACATCTCCGCTGTGTGGTCCTTGACCCTTTGTTTCTGTGTGCCAGGCATCGAGCATGTCCTTGATCTCCTGGGTAGATGTCACCCCCGACTGTGCGAATGAGACTTTGGCCGGCGGGGCAGGGAACTGAATAGTAGTCTGTCCGCCTGCAAGGATTGCTTGCGCGTCTGGATTATGGGAGCGAGGAGCTGGAGCATCTAACCCAGATCGCTGTGCCATCCTTTGTCGACGATGATCAGCGATGACCTCCTTCCTGACATCCTCCGGAAGCTCAGCCAAAAACTCGGGGTCAAGCTCTTCAATGCCCTGATCTGGCTGGACCTCTGCACCGGATTTCGCAGCCAAGAAGTTCGTTTGTACTAATCCTGACTGTGCATCCCTCTGGCGTTGCCCTCTGCCAAACATGCCACGAATGCCTCCCCGCTTCGTCGGGGTAGTAGGCTTCTTCTGTTGACTGACGTGATTCTTTCTCGGGGACTGTTGCAGAGCCACCTGCTGTGGCTTTCGTCCGTACGAAGCAAGGACTTCAGCCTTCATGTCCTCCGGCAGCGCATTGAACACCTCTGCGTCCACCTGAGAGGGCAGCACATCCACAGGCATTGGGCTTTCGGATCTTGACTTTGGTGCGGGGGATGCTGATCTAGTGGATGGCCTTGACCCTTGACCCATTAGGCGACTTCGGATGTCATATGGAAGCTCGGCAAGTGTATTGGCGTCCACTTGACTGGGGAGGAGAAACTGTGTCCCGGACACATTCAAAGGCGTCGTGGAAGCGTCTTCTTTCTGCGCGTTCTTAGATAATGATCGCGACGCATGCATTTTGGGCTTTCGAGGAGTAAGAGGATCATCTGTGATAGGATCTGACATGTCTTGTTTCGACAATCGTCTTGAAGATCCCTTGGCGTCGACGCTCTCGACAATTGCCTCGGTTTTGGATGATGCTCGATTTGGTGATGGTCCTTTCCAGGTCTCAAAAGCCAGTCTCTTCTGGCTCCCATCCGGGAACGATGGCTTCAGTGGTTCGAGTTTCGTCATCTGGACGCCCAAACCTCGAAGATCGCCGGCACTGAACTTATAGGAGCGCAGGATTGAAACAGCTTCTTTGCCAATCCTTTCGGCATCGTTTGTACTCACTCCGAATGTGGCGCTCTTATTAAACACGTCACATTTCCCGTGGCCGAGGTGCTTTGGCGGATCCAAAGGAGCATCAAACGATCGACGCATGATCTTCATCGTGAGCTGACTCCCTTTTACTTGTTCGTTGAGCAGACGCTTCTCCAATTCCTTGCAAAGATTCATGACGAACTCTTCCGCTTCTTCTTGGCTGAGGAAGCGGATACCCCAATTCACCTCTGCGGACACGGATTTCCGAGGTGGCTGCTCGCCAACTTCTGTCTTGTCAATGCCTCTAGCATATCCAACGAGCTTCTCGCTAGTTTTGGGGCCAAGAATCTGGGAGAGTTTCTCGCGGGAGACATCTCTGATATCCTTGACAAACATGACACCGATTTCTTCGAGCTTGCCGCTGATACTGTAGGCAACGCCAGGTAAATCCTCCACCTTGAGCTCTCCGATGATGTCCAGAACCAGTTCGGGCTTGAGGTGGAATTGCCCAGCAGGCTTTGCCTTCCGCAAGGCGACTTTCGCTTGAAGAATGTTGCCGCCTATTCCTACGGAAACCTCGCATCCTGTACTGGCTCGGATTTTGGCTCGTAGCTTCAGAGCTACCTCTGCAGCCTGTTGCTGTTCTCTCCAGATGCTGCCCTCCTCGACGCCAATCCCTGAAGAGCCTGTAGCTTCTAGTATTACCATTGTGGCGTCGATAAGAGCCTCATCGATGCTGACACTTTGAACAATACCTCCGACGTCAAGAATGGCCTCGTAAAACAGCCGACTGGCGTCCTCATATGCTGGAAAGTCGTACGGCAGAACCTTGAGATCAGGACACATCTCCTGAGCGCGCTTCATCCACATGCCGTTCTTGACACCAAATGCTCTTGCTGGGTAATTGCAGCTTGCGATCTCGGACCCAGGCCCATCGCTATGCGCAATAACGGTCGGCTTATCGATCAGCTCCTGATGTTTCTTCAAGGAGACAGCGCAGAAAAAGCTATCGAAATCAACGTGCATGACGTATTTTCGCGATCCAGCAGGTCTCTTGGGAAGCTTCGACGTCGTCGACGCCTTCTCTGCAGCTAGTCTTTGCATTCTGGACTTGAGTTCCGCCTTCCATGTCGAGAGATGGTGCAAACGGCTTTCTGAGTAATACTGCTTGAGGAAGTCAGGGTTCGCCGTTGATGACTTGCGTAGGCGAGGATCTGAAAGCAGCCAAGCATTGTGTTCCTCGGAAGTGGCATTCTTTGGCGGCTCGGTCGTTGGGGCTTTAACGGGAGACGTCAAATGAAACTTGTTAGGCTCGGAATTGGAGCTTGCAGAAAGATCATGCGCCGGCTTTGTCGATGCCGAGGCAGCTGTGGCAATTTCGTGATCTGCAGCCTGTCTCGCCGGGGGCTTTGAGGATGGCGACTCCATCTTCTCAGCAACCTGTGTCCAAGCTTGGCTCGGTAATGCCGGAGCTTTGAACTGGCTGGTGTAGTAGCTCTGGTCTGTCTGCTCTCGGTAGCCTTGCTTTGGTTTTGGTGTCGCCTGTGAGAGGCCCGTTGGCCCATCAAATGCCAGTACCTTTTGCCGGGGCCCTTCATCTAGGACTCTGTAGTTGGCCCATGGAAGTAACTTGCCCGCTTGCACAGATTCCACAATCCATGCAGGTTTCACGATTCTGTACCGACTGAAGTCAACAGACTTCTTCGGAGGCAATATCGACGCAATGATGTGCGTGGCCATCGTCTTCGAATCAAGGTACTGAAGGAATCCACCACCATGTTGCACGATCTCCTTGTGAAGACTGCGAGACTGGTCAACAGGTTTCTTCTCGGATGGAGGGAACTAATGACTCACATGTGAAGAGGAGGCTGAGTATACCCAGTAACATGCGCCACGATACCCTTGAAGATTTGTGGTTTATCAGAGGTGGCACGCAGGTCTGCATCGAGGTTTTGAAGTTTGATCTTCTTCCGTCTGAAGTAGTCGCCGAATCCATTGAACTCGCTTCCTTCGTACTCTTCTCCATGCTCGTCTTCAAAAGAGTGCTTCTCAATGCGCTTTCGGACCTGCTCCGAATTCTTCTCGAGCACGCTGCCCATGATTCCAGTCACTCCTCGGCTTTCGCCTATGCAACACTAGGCGGCGTTTTGGACCGTCACAAAAACCCAAAGGTCACATCGCCCCTGAAAAGCGACGTAAGAGATCCAAACACATGATATGCGCTGGTAGCATGGGATATTTGCGATGAGCTACCGGCTCGAGTTGGAGGACGTGAAAGCAAGACGCGGTGACGACAGTTGAAGCTACATGGCGCGTTAAGTGAAGTGGGGCACCATAGAGAATCATCGGTTGCAGTCTCGCGTCATCACGTGTTTGCGATAGACTTCCATGTTTGCCTGACCAACGAAGAGACGGCGACAGTCCAGCGCAGAGCAGTCTCTTGGCTGCAATCGCCAAGATGAATAACGAGCAATTCCGAAGGCTCGTCTCGAGCTCGGGCAAAGGATCAAGTCCTAAAGATGGGAGTCCTCCGACCTCTGGTAGCCCCAAGTCGGGGAGCGCTTTGGGTTCGCGACAACGGTCGGCCATCCCCATGACACCGTAAGTCATTGGACAACCTTTGCTGCGTTGAATCCCCACTGACTTGTAGCAGACGATCAGTTGGTGGTGCGCAGGCCAGTTTCGCACGACAAATGGCCGAGCGGAACCAAGCGAGCCGTCCAGAGAAAACCTTCAAGACATCTGCCCCGCGAGGGGTGAAGTTTGGATCTGGCTATGTCGATCGGGCAAAGGAACGAGGCGATGAGGAAGACGACGACCGCGAAGAGCGCCTCAAAGCTCTCGAAAAGTCTCTCAAGGACGAGGAAATCGACCAAGACACGTACGAACGACTGCGATTTCAGATCGCCGGAGGTGACCTCTCAAGCACGCATCTTGTCAAGGGTCTCGACTTTAAGCTGCTAAAGCGCATTAGAGAGGGAGAAGATGTATATGGTGAAAGCAAGACGGAGAGTGAGGCACCCGAGGAGCCTTCAGAAGAGGTGGATGACGAGTTCGACAAGCTCGAGACGCAGACAGTTCAAAGTGTCGAGCGGCCGAAGGAGGAGAAGAAGAAAGGACAACTGTCTACAGTGTCTCTGGCACCTGGGAAAAAGCGGACGCGTGATCAGATTCTGGCAGACCTAAAAGCAGCCAGACGAGCCGCGAAGGAACAGCAAGAGTCTGTCCTTGGTCAGGGGTTCAAGAAGATTGGGGCGAAGCAAATGCCAGGTACCAGGATTGAGCGGGACAGCAAAGGACGGGAAGTCATGATCATCGTTGACGAAGATGGCCACGAGAAGCGAAAGGTCCGAAAAGTACAGCCAGATGAGGGCAAGTCGGAGCTTCTCATGCCCGATGCGTCAGCGAAACCGCTTGGGATGGAGGTGCCTGAGCCATACCGCAAGAAGATCGAGGAACCGGAAGAGGATGAAGACGTTGACATATTCGATAACGTGGGCGATGACTACGACCCCTTAGCAGGGATGGACGATTCAGATGATGATTCGGACGACGACAGGGCCGCCCAGAATCGCACAGATGAAGCTCGGTCGTCTACGCAAGCCACTACGAAAGATGCAGAAGAGAAGGCAGCAATGCCTCCGCCTCCAAGACCAGCACAAGCGGCGCCACGGAATTACTTTAGCAACTCGAAGACAGGACTTATATCCGAAGAAGCTGAGAGGGCACCCTCAATGTCAGACCCAGCCATTATGGCAGCGATCAAGAAGGCAGCGGCACTTAATCCCATCGGAAGAGGGGACGACGACGGAAGCTCTGGGGAAGAGGATGAACAAGATAAGGAGAAGGCTCTCCAAGAACGCCGCAGGAGATTGCTGGAAGCCTCAAGTCGGGATGACGATGACATCGATATGGGCTTCGGCACAAGCCGATTCGAAGATGAAGAAGACTTTGATGACAGTAAAGTCAAGCTCTCCACATGGGGCAAAGATGGAGATGATGGTGAGGCACGGGACGGGAAAGCCAAGCGGAAGAGGGGCCCAAAGAAGCGCAAGGGTGATGCAAACAATGCCGACGATGTGCTACGGGTTATGGAGCAGCGTAAGAAGTCATCATGATCATGGCAATAGAAGTATAATACAACATCCATCCATCGCGGAGGTCCGCGACAAAGTACCGATTTCGCAGGGCGGGGATAGCCGTTGAATGAAACACCAGCGAACGGATCAAATTGCTGGGCGACACTGTGGGCATTAGTCAAGCGGTATCTCATCCTCCTTCTCCTAGAGATCTAGCTCAAAGCCACTTTACCTAAGAGTTCCCCTCGACCAGGCACTGGCGCGAGGCGCGAGGGGTTAAATGCTGGGGACCCCACACCGACGCTCGGCGAACATTCTTCGGTGAATCGGGTAGCGACAGCGTCAGCTCCAACTTTACACGTCACATGCACCAGTGACCGTTAGGATCGTGGCTTTTTCCATCTTTCGCTTTGTATACGCTGTCTTGATTTTCGGTTCATTGCTTCTATTTTGATCGATCAAAGGCAACGCACCGCGAGGACCCGTTCAGTGAGACCATGGCATCTGCTCAGATTCCGCTTTGGCTGGATTGCGATCCAGGCCACGATGTGAGTGTGACCCCAAGATTTTCTGTATAAGCTGCGAAGGAGCTTGTATGCGGACGGCAAATTCCAGTGTGATAGTTCTGACTGACGGCTTCAGGATGCCTTTGCTATCCTACTTGCAGCTTATCATCCGCGCCTGAAGCTGCTGGGTATCTCTACGGTCTTCGGAAATGCTTCCCTAGAGTGAGATTCCCACACTATAGCTTCCCTTCGTCATACTGACCAGGTTCAGAAACACAACACACAACTGTGCCTCGCTATTGACAGCCATGGGCAAACACAAAGACATTCCATTCTACATAGGCGAGAATAAGGCCCTCGAAAGACCAGCCCTCCATGCGCCCACCACCATCCATGGAGTCACAGGCCTCGATGGCACTGAGCTTCTACCCACCCCGGAATGTGCTCCCTCTACCAAGCCAGGGGTTGAGGCAATGGCAGAGGCTCTCAGGGCGCAGCCTCCAGGAACAGCATGGATCGTTGCTACCGGAACACTCACCAACGTTGGAGCCCTCTTCCGGAAATATCCTGAATTGGCTGCCCATGTCAAGGGGGTCAGTCTTATGGGCGGTTCGATCGGAGACAACTTCTCTGGCGCACCTATGGGCAAGGTTGACGGCAAGACGAGGATTGGAAATTGGACGCCTTGGGCTGAGTTCAATATTCTCGTTGATCCTGAGGCGGCATCTGAGGTCTTCAGAAACCCTGATCTCAAGGGCAAGATCACAATGGTTCCCTTGGACCTGAGTCACCAAGTCTTGGCTACACCTGAGGTCCGAAACTTGCTGCTCTACGGTCGAGATGGTCCAAAGACGGGTCCTGGCAAGTCGACGTTGCGAACAATGCTCGTTGAGTTGCTGTACTATTTTGCTCAAACTTACGCGTACGTTCACCTATCCGAGACATTATCATACTTGATGCTAACCTGAGAAACAGCGATGTCTTCGAGATTACCACCGGACCTCCTTTGCATGATCCTCTAGCCGTCGCCGCTATCCTCACAGGAACAGAAGACGAGATCCGCTTCTTCGATTGGGATGAAGAGCGCAGCGAGAAGCCAAAGCATGATGAGCGCTTTGAAGTCACGGTAATCACGGAGGGCTCCATCGAGGAGGCGAAGGCGGGCGAGAAGGAAACCGGTAGGACCATCGCGAAGGAGCTTCCGGTTGGCGAGGCCGGTGTCAGGATACCCCGTGGGATGGACGAGGCACAGTTCTGGCGCGTGGTTGAGGAGTGCATGGAGAAGGCTGACGAGGTCAACAAAAAGTTCGGGAGGTAGATCGCCGAATGGGAGAAGATTGAGAGGGGTATCATCTTAGATTCTGCATAGATTACTTATAGACGGCAGAGACGAATCATTACAAAGATCCTGGTTCCTCTGCCTTATCATAGCTCATCATGAGATTGAGCGTGCGCTCATACGTCCACAATGTTACTGCGCTTGCGGGCGCTGACTTGATGAGACTGATGGGCAAGCCTCTATATAGACCCCGGATCCCCTCAGTCGCGAAGATGGTCCTCAGTCCCTTCAAGGCACTTGTATACTCCGGGATGTCAGAGTACACGTAGCGATTCCTGGTCGGCCCCTGAACTTGGATCCGCTTCCGCACCAGGTCCAGGGGGAAGATAGCAGTCTTGGCCACAACGCTGGCCGCCATGCCAGATGTAGCATCGCCACTGCCCCATGGCATGTTGAAACCTGCTAAGCGAGCACGCAGACCTTCGTATGTGACGAAGAAGATGCCCATGAAGGGGATGATCTGACCCACGCCGGGACCAATGCCACGGAAGAAGCCTTTGAAACCTTCGTCGCGCTGTATGTCTGCCACAGCGCCCATCAATGAAGTGTAGACCTTACGGCTCCCCTGCGCCGCAAATCGAGTCCGGAGGAGATCGAGAGGGTATGTAATGCTCGTCGCGATCGCGCCGGACGTCGCTCCAGCAATGAAGCTCTCCGCGGCATCAGGCAGTCTTGTCGGCAGTGCGGTCTGCAGGAAGACTGTCGTAGTACGGTACGCCGTAAACTGAGCAGCGCCGTAGAAGATGTACATGATCTCAGCAGGGACATTACCCTTCCATAGGCCGGTAATCCCTTCATGTTTGAGGATGTGTCGGAGGGTAGCGACGGTACCGCGGTGAGCAGGAGCGTAGCGAAGAGGCGCTAGAGGGTCGGAGAGGGAGTATGGCTGGAGTTGGAGACGGATCTTGACGACGTCGAGAGGTGCGACGACGAATCTGGTGATTCAGTTGTTAGAAGAGTTGGCGTGATCAAGGTTGTGTCAGGGCCATTACCTCGACACCAATCCAGCTATCGCGCCAGCTGTGACGACTTGGAATCTTGAGCCCTGCGAGCTATAAGTCAGAAATTGCCCAGGATTGAGTATCGTAGCTGTTGGACGTGTTTGCGTACCTCATCTTTGAGGCGGGTGGCTCCGGGTGACATGCACGCGTAAGCTCAGCGAGGCTGAAGAGCAGCGTCAAAGAGAAGGATTCTACCGCTTGCTCGCCGACGCATCGAGTCGCAGGTCGGGAAGAAGGTTGTGGTAATGGTTGCGTGATGTCGCGTGGAGGGCTTGAAGGGGCAAAGGGAGGGAGGAAAATAATTCTGGAACGGTGGGAGATGAGGCTGTGACGTCGCGATGATAAGATAAGATCACCCTCAGAATCGCCACGGCTGACCTCCGATCAAGCTTCTCATATTTATTGAATCCTGACTTGAACAATTAGAGCCTCTGACAATCCCGTCCAGATTATTTGCTCTTCGCTTTCAGTTCTGGGCCGTCAGACAGTGATCTGTAGTACGGCAAGGCCTCCGATAGCGCTCGGTTGACTACGGTCTAAGCCGGCTTTGTCGTGCTACAGATCTATGTAAAGCATACGATGGTGCGAATCGTAACGCAGTTCAAACCGTGTCGTTACGAATAGGTGAAAGTCGAACCAGAATAGGTAGGAGATAACTCCTTGATTAGAATCAGAACGTTATGGACACTTGGTCATAGGTAAGTATGGTACAAACCACTCTGGAAAATCGTCAGGGGTCTGTCATAGCCAAACCCGGGCTAACAGAGATGTATCGAAAGCAACGAAAAGCTTCTTTCTCGAGATTTGAAGTCAAAAAGACCATATACACGGCTTCATAGTTGCCTCCATTCACATCGATGATAATTCGACAGTGTTTATCGTCATTGCTCGCCTCCTCAAGTCTCCTTAAGTGTCAGCCCTCCCAATTTTTGCCGCACCCCCGAAAACGAGTATCTGGCAACTTCTCCTCTCTGTAAATCCTCTCTTTGGTCATCCGAAAAATGTTCTAGGGATTCTGGACTCGCGTCCCAGAAGACCGTCATGAACGCTTCCTCGTCATCACCCCATCTGTGTGGTGGACGGTCAATGATGAGGATGCCCTTGCGCCACCTCCAATGAAAAGAGGGAAGCCGCATAAACTCAGACTGAACAAAACCCTCGAAGTGCATCTTGCATCTCGCAATACGCTCGCTCTCTGAGGTCTCGAAAGGCAGTGGCATGCCCCATACGTCGATGCGGTCACGGTCGACTCGGACTTGCGCCTCGTGATTTTCACGGTCGTCGCGAGTTTGCTTGTGTAGTGTCTCGGCTACAAGGATCAGATGTTCAACGTGGCCAGCGTCTTCACTTGTATCGTAGACCTGGATTGACCATGGCGGTGAACCGCGATCGTAGTCGTAGTCGGACAGCGACCAGCCTTCGTGTATTTTGCTCCCGAACTCAACGATCTCATGTCGAAACCACGCTGTAGCGCAGGGCAAACCCCCGCGAGACGGTGCTTCCTCAATGATATATCGCTCCTCGATTTTGACCGGAGGCTTACCACCCGTTGACAATCTCCGCTCCATGAGAACCTCTTCCGTAATCTTCGCATGCGCTTGGTTATTTGTGTGAGCCAGAGTAAGCAGCCCCTCAAGTCATCGTGACCGGTTGGCGACTTACGTGGCGAGGGGGGGGTTTAGGGTAGCAAGATTTGCGTGAGACGCAAAAGGTACATGGGTCGCAATGATTCAGCGCTAAGCCAAAGATTGCCTAAGGCCAGCGGGTGCCTGCAGGCCAGCGTCCTCTGTAGTGGTAGGTCGGCGCACAAATCTAGGGAGCGTCTAACCCACCCGTAGGGCCTCCAGTCGGGTCGGGTGCCCTGCTCCAGGTCCAGCTTCAGTGGGGTTCAGCGCGTCGGCGCGGCTTGTGGCGGCGGATCGTCCCCTCCTAGTGGCACCTTCCGAATCGTCGCGACGCAGGGTTTCGGGCGGAAGGAAGCTAAGGGCAGAGAGGTCATGAGGAACCGTGTCGTCGTGCTCTCCTCCCTCACTCTACCGTTTCCCTCTTCTCCTCTTACTCTTCTTAGGCGCAATTTGTTCCGAAGCCTGTAAGTTGCTTCACGCTCTTGGACTGTCAGGGATCTGCAATCGGACCTGTTCGCTGCTGCTTGACCGTCAATACGTTCAGCCATCATAAGCGCAGGCTGTTACCTGGCATGTGAAGATCCCCCCACTGACGTCCATATTTGAGCTCTCGGCCACGCTCCGCGGCGCAACGTCTCGACACCCTGGCCCCCAGGACTAGATACTGGACAGGAATCGACGACGAATTACTTTTCGACAGTAGTACTGGCCAAGACCCCTTCCATCGGGGCCAGCAGCACTATGGCTGCCACCATCCCAGCGCCCGACCCTTCGACCCTCGTTGCTCCAATTCTACCAGCTTTGCCTCCAGCCGCTGTAGCAAAGGAACCAGCTCCGGGTGTGTTGCCCTTACTGTCGCCAATCTTACGGCAAAGGGTACAGCTACTGTCCACATCCAGCACGGAGCCATGGCTGAGGCTTCTCTCCTACGACACAGCGAAGGCTGCAAAACTCGTCGAGCTTGCCCAGAGCGGAGCGTTCGAACCGCACCCGATTTCTGGCGAGGTCGAAGTCGACTGGGACTACGACGCAGAAACAAGATATCGCCGCTTAGACGAAGAAACTCTACAGGCCCTCATTGCTATTGAGATGCTCGGTCTCGTGTTCCAGCTCATCTACTGCGTGGGCGACACCGCAGGCGGAGGTGACGGTTGGAGGATTGGTGAAGTCGCAACCTACGACAAACCCAACCCTTTTGTCAAATTCGAGGGCGTCTCTTCTATTGCAGAAGCCGAGAAACAATTTCAGGAGCGGAACACGGCGAAGAAGCCATCTCAGACCAATGGGCTGTCAGCTTCCAGTGCATCACATGCAGGGGCTCATACTGCATCCAACGGTGCCGAGGACGACGACGACGACGACGATGGGTATTGGGACCAATACGATGCGACACCAGCAGGTCGCACGCCAGCACAAAAGCACTCACCAGCTCCGAGGTCATTAGCTGGGACCCAACCCCCCACGTCCCAGGATGCAGCAGATGAAGCCAACTACTTCGCGCAGTATGACGACGTGCAGCCAGCCATGGACAACCATGATCCTGATGAGGAGGCACAAATGGCAGAACACGCGATCTCTCCTATTGGTTCTCACGCAACAAAGACAAACAGACCGGGCGATGCAAACGAAACCAATGGAAGCTGGACACTTGCAGATTCGGGTGGTACAGATTCATCACCGAGGGATACGCATCTCAATGCCGGCCTTCTTCATCCTCGACCGGAGTCAAGTGCAAGCTCGAATGGCGAGCAGAGGGTGGCCAGACTTGAGGAAATGGCAGACAAGAGGGGAGAGAACGAGTTCTCAGTCAAGCAACATGTCTCGCGTACCATCCGCAGTCTTTGGTTGCTCTCACGAGGATCAGGAATTGACAGGGAAGAGTTTGAGAATATGGTGAAGACAGAGCTGGATTTGTTGGGTATGGTAGAGGACATGGCTTGACGAGGACCGTCAGGTTCTCTCTTTCTCTCGTGGTAAAAGGCATGGATAGCGCCGCATCTCAGCCAGGGATAATGCTGGTGGAGTTATGGATCTTTGGATACTTGGCTATGTATGTACAACGGAAAGCCTTCAGATTGTCGGGTTAGCATGGGCGTTGGATCATTACATGACCTCTTGCAACAAATATTTTCAGAAGAAGCCAAGTTCACCCAGTAACAAGGGCGTCATGACCAGCCCTACCAGCCCTGAAGATGGACTGTCAACCATGGGGTGTCCAGAAATCACGTTGCTCTCTACATAATCATAAATCGTTATCCTAATCCCGGCCCGTCAACTATTTGATAGTCCTGAACGCCTCCCAACATATACACTGTCGTTCTCCGTATCCCTCCCAAGCGAGCCTTTTCTCTTTCTGTGAATGAAATCTTTAGGCGATCACCAGATTGTTCAGCGCCATTCTCGCCGCGTCCAGGACCCGCATACAATGGCGGTCCTCAGGAGGCACTGGATGGTGCGTCGGGGGGATGACGACGGTCGTCTTGGGCATATGACCCATTGCAGCAGCGGCGTCCATATGTGCATGCCGCCTGTTGCTCCTCTCCTCCAATGACTTGATCACATCCCTCAGCCCCTTTTGTCCGTGCGTGCCAAAGGAGTTCTCTCCCTCTACACCATCGACATCTGAGCGGATGATCTCCCGTATCGTCGCTCGCCACAGATCCGGCGGCATCTTCTTCTCATTATAGCTCTGCATGACCAAACAGTCCTTTCCATCTTCTGCCTCCATCCCCCAATGGCCTCCGATTTCCCGAAATGAAAACCACAGCTCCTCGTTGTTCCTCCTTGCGCGGTCTGCCTCAAGGTCGACGCGCTCCAGGATCGTGGCGTAGGCGTTGCAGGCGGACGGGACGAGGGCGGCGAGGAGCATGAGATTCTGGAAGGCTTGGATGGGGATGGGACGGGTGACGTGGTCGACTATGGCGTTGCCGGAGCAGAACTCGCAGCGGATGGTAGAGTGGGCTACGCGGGAGGCGTTGCGGACTGTGCGGATTGCGGCGGGGATGTCGACGGGGAGGTTGCCGAGGCAGTCGAGGGTGAGATAGAGAGAGGAGAGGCAGCCACAGGAGATGTTTGGGTTTGGGCGGAGGGAGGTGGATGTTGCGGAGGAGCTTCGGGCGTCGGAGGATGGGGTGGTGCTGGTGAGGGAGTCGGGTTGGTCCCAGGTTTTGGACATGTAGCGGTCGAAAGAGTCATGCATGACGCGAGTAGCGGCTGAACGAGGGCCTGATGGCCCTGTGGGTTGGTGTTGGAAGCCGATGCCTCCCATGAGATCGACGCCTCCAAGATCCATGGCGTAATGGGAGGATCCCTGGCTGATGGATTCTGTGGATGGGATGATGGATGGTGTGTCATGGGGAGGTGAGCCAGTCGCGTAGTCCGGGGGAAGGATGTCGAGGAAGTTGATGTTGCCTGCTTGCCTCTGATCGTCCATGAATGACAAACCTGGATCCAGCGGCATCATAGTCGACGAGTCGTAGCCAGGGAATCCATGGAGGTGAGAGGTGGGTGGGATGGCCTGTGGGAGGATGCCGTCGCTGTTGGAGAAGTGTGGTGCTTCCCCAGACTGGAGGGGAGGCTGCTCCTGTTGAGATTGCGGTTGCTGACCGTTGCGGTCCTTCTTCTGCTGTCGCAGTGGCGATGTTCGTTGTCGCTCCTCGGCTGGCTCATCATCGACATTACGACGCTTGCGCGGCCTGCCCATAGGCTTCTGAGCCGAGTAGTGGCACCTCAAGCCTTCTCTGCGACATCTTGAGCATCCATCTGGTTCTTTAGAGCAGGCGAGTTTCCGAGACCCTAGATATTGATGAAGATTGTCTCAGTTACCAGCTTCTTCCTCAGTGACAGTGAGGTGATGGCTGTTGCACGATGTGCTGTGCCCGTCAGATGAATGTACTTACGGCACTCGTCGCAAGCTCTGTGCTTCTGAACACCACCTGATAAGGTCGGGGACCGTCGTTCTGGATCAGAAGCCATGGTTTGTGAGTTACTGTGAGCGTTTTTCTGGGGATGCGTTTGTGGTGGTGCTGTGCCTCGCGTTGTCGGGCGGTCGGTGGTGGGATGGAGGCGCCGGGGTCGGGACGCCCGGAACCGAATATCTCAAGTTGGATCGGGGCTCTGAAGGTGCTGTACTTTGTTCCAACGACGTTTGTAAATCGCGGCTTGGTAGAAGAATGCTTGGAGCGAAAGACGCAGGGTGGGATGCCGGTAGTTTGGTTAAGAGGATGGTCGCCTTTTTCAGGGTCTCGCAGAATGTGTACAGAACAGGAAGAGTAAAGCAGCGTGAAGAAGGTTGGTCAGGCAAGGCCAAGATCAGGCAGCCAAGGGTAGAGAAAAGAGGGGAGACAGAATAAAGGGAACCCAGAGTGAGATTTGGTCAGAAAGAGGCTAAGATGGTTTTGGTGTTTGATTTGCGAGCCTGGCAAGTTTGATTTGCGGCAATGTTAGTCAACGAGGACAGAATGATGCAAGGCACAGGGCGCCCAATGACCCAAGATGGCCACGAGCAGGATGAAGTGCCGTCACACCTTGCTGGTTATGTATTGGAGGAATCCCCGACATGGGCAAAGTAGGCCATGCAATGCGCTACGTGAGCTGGGTACTAGAAGCCGAGAAGCACCGTTACATACCGTGCCGTATTTCGTAACTCCCTATGTTGCTGTAATCCTTCCACGTCTCGATCTGGACTGATTGCCCTACTGGGCGACAACGGAACTGGGCGGGGGGGTCGGATGGATGCGTGGGGAGGATGGATGACTGGTGTGGACATGGGCGTTGGGTGTTGGGTTGCTGTGAGGAGAGTGTGGTTATTCTGTCAGACCATACCGGCTTCAGGAGCTACTGACAGCTTGGGGTCGGATGAGCACGGCCAGAAAGCATCACATGTGGGTATCCATGATGATGCGGCTAGACTTCTATGAGGATTCTTTGATCATACTACTGTCGATAAATCCCTGCCTGGAGGCACCTGGAGGCATAAGACCGGGACGCCCTGATCGCGACACAAGGCTGAGACAGGCACCTACTAGTAGCAAAGTCCTCAACAACGCAACTGGCGCACCTTACGAAGTGCAGAGGGAGGGTCATTGAGGCTATGGCGCTTACGGATACGACACCCGAGCCTATCCTCAGACCTCCCTGGTCAAATCGAAGCCTTAGCTCCATCCCGAAGAGTAATCGATGCGAGGACCTGGAAACTAGGAAGCCTAGCCATTTAGCCAATCCTACGCACGACAAAAGTCCGTAACAAGAGGCAGATGCAGAGCAAGGATGGTGAGACCAAGCTCCTAGTCCTTGGAGACTGACAGCGAGCGCCCTGTTCTTGATCACGCGGCACGACACCCACAGATCTACACATGCCTTCTACACTACGTTTCTGTGCAGCCTCTTGCAGGTGATCTGACCCTCCATTCCGAATCTCCAAGTCCACGGACCAAGTGTCAGCACCGGGGCACCAGTCCACGCACACCGCCGCGGACGGCGGTGGAGCGGATGTTGCCCACTTTGCGGCAAAGCTGCTGAATTAGTCCACGCCACTATGGGTTGCTTGGTGGGGGAGTAATATGGCCTGCTAAGAAGTGTGCTCGTAGCTCGGAATTACTTATATATGACTGGCTCGTTATATCCGATGGATGCCCTCGATTAGACTATCTGATCGTTTGGGCGGGTCGTGAGATTGATGGCACACTGCTGTCATACTCTATTCTAGCGATCTTTCCATGTCAAAATCTTGTATTGCGCCGCCCGTCAGATCGGACTTAAAGACGTATGCTTTACTGGGAATTTTCGCTCGCGCGCTGAGACCTGATGATGGTCAAAACACACACAGCACAGCCTTGGACACTAGGCAGGATGAGGTTTGTTGGCACTCAAACACCTGAAGAGATATAGATTCTTAAGATACCTGCACAAATTTGCGTCTCTCAACCGGCCATAATGTGGAGTAATTTGTCTACTGATGGCAAGATACGATCTCCGACATAGCCAAATGGACGCTCAAGGTACCAAATTATCCAAGTTTTGCATGGCGCCAGCACTACTCGTCTATTCTGCAAGGTATTGCCCTATCCAGTCGAAGCGGGACGAGCATGGACCCCCGTGGTGGTGCCAGCATGCATAGACGTTGTCCAACAATAATATAAAAGCCGTGGGTTGCTTGTAATCACCTGCGAAAAGGGGGTGACTGCCGCGCCTCACCGAAAGTTTTCGGCCCCGTCGTTTTCGGACTTGATGACATATTTCGCGCACAGGTCGTTGTGGTCACTTGCCTAGCTGGTGCCGGTAAGTCTTTGAACCCATGTAGATGTGGTGCTGGTGGTGAGACGATGTACAATACACGTCACTGGCGCCAGGCGACGATATACAGATTATGAGAGGTTGCTAGTCAGCGCGATTATTTCGACATTTAAGAAACCCATGTGGAGAAGAGGAAAGTGACAGAATGTTTATAGTGACGAATGGGATCTATGGGATGCCGAAGTTCCGGTTGGGAGGGCTTACTGGAGCTCGCTGTCCAGCATCTTCCAGTCACTGGACTTTGCCAAGGTTTGCTTCGCGGAGCCAGGACTTCTGTAAGAGCGGCATCAGTTTCAACAACAAGTCTCTTGCCTGTGGATTAGTGCTGGAGTCGTCGGAATAAGGTATTTTTATGTGAAGAGCCTAGCTCTTTAGTGCTTTAACCTCAGGAGAATTGGAACTGCTACAAAGCTCATGGCTGCATTCGACTCCTCCACAAACACCCAGGAGCCAGTTTCGAGACTCTCTAAAGGAGCTCTTATTCAGCACGATTCAGACGGAGAAAAGGTCAAGCTCTGTGATGAGCACGTGAGAGCGCTTACTGGTCTGCTGCAATGGGTTGGACGTCTGAGTGTTACCACCACCCGCGGGAGTATAATATGATGACCACGATATTTTACTTCTACAGTTCTGAGGTCTTGTTGTTGTCATGGTACCTAGCAATCTCGATGTCAGAGAGGGCTACCCTCGGTCAGCTGATGAGGTCAGGGCACCACCAGCCATAAGAGCGTATGGGAGGCAGCGTATAAGAGGGAGTGTATGAGAGGGAGCGTATGAGAGGGAGCGTATCGGAGGGAGCGTATCGGAGGATATGTTAGGTCTGTGGGGGGATGGTTGGGTCAGGATTGGCCACTCTGATAATAGAATCACTTATGGGGAATAGTAGCATTCGGATAAAGTGGTCTAGATGTAAAGTTACACAGGCTCTCTACCGACCCCTGAGAAGTGCGAGCAGCCTTCTCCGAGCCTACGCAGCGAAGCTGGTGTGAGCGATCAGAGGTTGACGGCTCACTGCCTCTCCGCTAACTCAGGATGGGCAATTTCATCACCTAAACCCTTTCCAAGCATGAAATGACCCATTTAACACTCATCTTTGTGTTCATGCTCCCGGATCTTTCACCTGGTAGCATCACCTGACCGCCACCAGCCACGGGCAGCCGCATCATCAGCTGCCCAACAAGCAGCCGCTACCCGCCACAACATGAGACAGCTCAACAGTTTATCTACCGAAATGACAGTCCTTCAATACCATCCAGTACATCTCGAGCGTGGGGTAGTAGTTAACCCGCTCCCCTCCCAAGGGAGAAAGTAAGTCGAATCCGGAACCTCAAGATCCTTGAATCTGGCAATTAACATGGTGACACAAGCCCTGGTGCAAATCCTGGCGTTCGAAACTCCAGCTTCTGGATTCCTTTTTTTTGCTTATTGTGCATCTGTGAATACCGTCAAGTCAAACAATTTTCCTCTACTTCCCCTCTACCTTTTTGACGTGCTAGGTGACCTTGGAGAATGATCGTCGTCATTGGACCCTGCATGATGCGCACAGGGGCCGAATGTCTTTGACGTCACGCTACCCGTTAGTGGTCATGCCGGCGGCTCACAGTGGCCTATTCTAGCCTATCCCACGCCTAAACAACCACCCACCACCCACCACCGCACCGCCAGAGCCTCCTCCTGGAAAAAAATAAGACTGCGTCTACGTCTCACCGACTGACTCCTGTCAGCTCAGCCTTGAATTTTCAGAGAAGGAGAAAAAGCAACGTGAACAATGAGATCGACTTCATTTCCGGATCTCTCCCATCGGCTCTGAAGTGGGAAGCTCCAAACTCCTTGGCGAACGACCTTACAAACTACGCACCAACCAACCATGGCGTCTCTTCACCATGAGCTCGATGATGCCGTCCGCGCCAAATATCGGGCAGCTTTCGCCGCCGAAGTCGCAGCAGGAACGAAGATGCCCTTTGTGATTCCGTACACTCTCCTCGGCGCTTTTATTCTCCCTACGCTGTGGCTCTCCGTTTCCCAGAAGCGCTACCCCTGGTTCTCCACCACCAGATGGCTCCTGGCTGCGTTCATCCTCGCCTTCAACGTCTACGTTGCGGCTCGCACTTCTAGCGCGAACATTGCCATGTCCTATGCGACGGGCTTGCTGACGGGTTGGGGGATTATGTATAATCTTAACCTTCTGATTTGGACAAATCCACAGGCAATGGCTGCTAGGATCGTGAGGAGGAAGGATGTGGCTTTAAAGGCGAATGCGAGCCTTACGCCAGAGGCTGTTCGACAAAGTGCCGTTGACGGTCAATCGGCCGGATTGCGCCAAAGAGGATCTAGCAAAGTTGAGACAGATCAGCAAAGTCGGGATCTAGTTGCCAATGGGCATGCTAAGGACCCTGCGGACGAATACATCTGGCAGCCCTTCCCCCATGACGCCCCTTGGAAAGAGAGATTCAACTGGGCTCTCGACCTGACCACAAGCTTCCGTGGCTGTGGTAAGCACCATCTGGTACCTTTGATAGAATGCTGAAGCGCATGGCTAATCCTCCAACCAGGCTGGAACTGGGCGATATCACCAGTGCCACAGCCCAAACGTCCATCTCATGTCAAGGACGTTACACCGGTCGACATGGCATCGTGGCCTATCGAGTCTCCGGCTGGATATACTCGCTGCACCACCAAGCCCGAGTTTCTTCGAAAACGTCTCTTCAACCTCGGACTTATGTACATGACCATCGACCTCCTCGCCATCACCATGGCCCAAGACCCATACTTCGTACTCGGACCAGAACACCAACTCGAGGCACCTCCTCACCTCTCCTGGCTCCACCCCATTTTACTTCTCTGGCTCCGTCAGATCATGTCCCTAACTGCTTTCATTGCTGCCATCTCTGGCATGATGACTGCGAACGCCCTGCTGCAGTACCACCTCGTGCCGTACCTCATTCCGTCCCGTGAAGAGCTGTGGCACTACCCTTCCATCTTTGGCGGATTCTCTGCTGTGCTTGACCGTGGACTTGCTGGCTGGTGGGGAATGTGGTGGCACCAGACTTTCCGTGCGCAGTTTCTCGCTCCTGCGACATATCTCCTACGAGAGGGTTATTATCGCAAGGATGAGGCGCTGTCGATGATCCTAGCATTGAGTATCACCTTTAGTCAATCAGGTCTGCTCCACGCCTTCGGAAGCTGGACATCCATTCCTGAAACCCGACCTTGGCGCGCGCCTGCCTTTTTCACTTTGCAAGTCGTCGGGATCATTGTCCAGAAACTCCTTGCATCGCTGCTGGCTCCATACCTCAAAGCATTGAGTCCCGGCTCCGCATCGAATCGTCTCTGTCGTAGAGCCGGCAACTTTGCTTTTGCTCTATTCTGGGTTCAATGGACTAGCGTGTTCTTCTGTGACGATATTGCGTCAACGGGTCTATGGCTTTGCGACCCAATTCCGTTTTCACCGTTGAGAATGTTGGGACTGGGACGGCCCGGAGACCGGTGGTGGCGTTGGGAGAGGGAGCATTTCCCCGGTTGGTATACAGGTGCACACTGGTGGGAGAGCGGAATTGCATTTTAGACTTGCCTGGCGTGTCATTGGGGAGCCTGGGTATATCATTTCTGTCCATAGAATGCGAATTTCTTGAATCAAGAATCCGAATACTTCAGCGTATAAGCCCATGTACGGTCTTCATTCTGCCCTCCTCAATTCTGCTCGTAACCAAACGATCGTCTCCGCGAACCGTGCTTGTTTCCTGCTCAGAACTTGAAGAAATGCTTCATGTGCAATCCTACAGCCCATCCAAATTAGTCGCGAAGAACCAGGGAGGCGGACAGTACCGTTCCAAAGGAGCTCGACATAGGGCAGAACATTCTAGTGTTTTGGGAACTTACCTTGCAAGTCTTGACTTGCGGACGTCGCAAATGTACGTCTCATCGCGAAGTCGTCTGGATTTGCCCGTGAGCAGGAGGAATGCTACATCTATGAGCTTCGTGATGGTACCTAGAAAATCCTGGTGTTAACCTTTGCCATTATTTCGCTGATGTTACAAACCAATGACTACACGTGAATGGAGCTGAGAAAAGAACCAAGGAGGAAATCAAGATGACGTACACATCACGAGGCCTGAATTTGGCTGCATGGCGGCTGGTAGGCATCGTAAATACGCCCACATCTTACGAGCAGTCTCTTGGAAAGCGCCGCGGATCGACTCATGGACCAATGAGGCGCTGTTGTGCGTGCCATCAAAGAACATGAGGTGTGATTGAAGCTTGAAGAAGCCTAGAGAGTTGCCAGAGGCCAACATGGTCAGTCTGACTCACGGGCGTTCCAAGTCGATCGAATTGTGCAGCAAGTGACTTACCAAGAACCTTACGTTGGAAATTGTGTCCTTGTGCACGCCCATACTCGATTGTCAGGCTATTGGCGGTATCTGCGACAAGAGCGAAGGTGTCAATTTTGCCTTGGTTTTGACTGCGAAATGAGAGGGACAACTTACTTGTTGCAGAATCTCGTCCTCGGTCTTTCCGAATCTCCAATGATTGGCAATCGATCAAGGTGCCGCAATATGGGAATATGTGCTTTGTCTCAACCTTCCGAACAGGTCCTTGAGAGCTGCAAACGTCGAAGTTGACCAAGGTCTTCTCCGGGCTGACTTCAACACCATACTCTGGAACTCCCCCGTGCATCACCTCCAGGAACCTCTCCGCCTTCGACCGATCGAGCGTGATGAGTAGAAAGTCGTCAATAAGTCTCAGCAACAGACAGTCAGGAGCAATCAGGAAATCGAGGACTCGACTCTCTAGGTCGGCATAGAAGTAATTGCAGAGAAATGATGACAACACAGACCCTTGAGGAATCCCCCGTTTCTGGCGGTAGAACTTCTTGCCCACCTTGACGATGTTGTTACTGACATGCTCGCTCAGAAGATTATATAACGCCTGTGCATCATGCGAGGAGCGCACCGCACTGTCCACGAAGACTGTACTCTTCTTCTTCGCTCCGAGAGTCTTCTCCACGCGAGCGAGAAAGGTTGAATCATCAAGATCGGAGGTGGCTGTAGACTGCCATCGTCGGATCGGTTTGGTAGTGATGTCTCGCTGATCCAGAGACAAGCACTCACCTGGCTTGACTTCTGCATGCTTGCTGATGATGTACCGCCTGAGACTCGGAACAGTTCTCATCAGCTCTACTGCCGCGGTTTGAGGGATGGTGTCAAAAGCAGCGCGAACGTCCAGCTTGACAAAGAATAGTGGCTGCTGCGTCTCTCGAATATCGGCTTTGAAGGCTTTCAGTCTAGAATGCAACTCGCCGATAGAGAACATGGCGGATCCAAGCCGACGGGGATTCTGGTCCTGCTCAAATAGTCAGCATTCGCCCAAAAGCGCTTATGGCAACACGGGCACGCTACCGTCTCGAACTTGAGCATCGTGTGTACAGGAGCCAACACTGAATTGATACTGGGGCCTAATGTTTTAGATGGCCCAAGGCGCAGCACGCGCCGGCGCAAGTTCATGATAGGTCGCAGCTTCGCACCCTTGGGCAGCAGTCTGATCTGACTGTACCCTAGTCTTCTAGATCTGAGCAGCGCATTTGCTTCTGATACCTTGACCTCCTCAAACATGTCCGCCTTTAGCGTTGAGAGTGCAGGTTCCGCAACATGCCTCCAAACATCGTGACGGAAGTAGAAGATCTGGTTGCGATCCGTGTTCGACTCGGTGACATAAAAGTTGCTCCGAACCAGGGGGATCAAGATCGAGTCAAATACAAAGTAAAGGAATTCGAGGAAGAGTTCGGATCTTTTGTTCGTATCACTCTGACAAGGCTTTTGACCCTTCCTTGCTGGTTGTTGAAGCCATTGGATGTCGGATGCCTAATGGTGTCAGTCTGTGCGTTGGGTCTGTGTATGCAAAACAAACATTACCTTGAAGCCCTGTGCAATCTCGTGCAGCGACATGGTCTCGAACCTTCTCAGCCGAACGAAATGATCGATCTTTCGACAAAGGGTGTCCAAATTATGAGTTTGAATCTCGCCATTGCCCCAAAACTCAAAGGGGATCATCTTCTTCAAAGTAGCTCGGCAGAACGCTGAGACGCTCGAGGTAGGTGTAGCAAGATCAGTGACAGAATCATGTTGACATGTCATATGCTGTTGCGTCGTTCGCATCAACTGTTGACGCTTCTTGGTCTGTCTTAGCCATTGCGAGGGTTGCGTTTGCCTCTGCACCTTGCTATGTGTGCGCTTCTGTGTGCTTCCGATTCTTGGAAAAGCTCTTTGAGTTGATGTGCGGGTTCCGTGTAGGCACTGAAGGCCTATTGGGCAGTAATGGTTGAGCAGTTCGAGGTATGAGCATCGGCCGTGAAGAACTTGAAGTTTCTCGACGAGGCGCTCACTTTCCCCCCTCAATCGTTTAGGCACTTTCGTAAATGTACGTCTGGGGCCAGCTCTCCTTTTGGAGAACATTCTCGCTATCTCGTCTTCACGCATTGTGTAGTCTTGGAATTTCTGTGCCGTCTTCGTACGATCCACTTGTGAAGTGAACACGTTGTGCAGGCCAAATTGTCGCGGAAACATGTACATCATAATTCTCAGTCTGTTGACCTCCTGTGTCGAAGGGCCATGCGCCATTGAAGATGTGTCTTTGCCCGGGGGAACGTGAGGACATCGGTTGAGAATGTCTGCAGAAAGTTAACATTCCGCCAACGCATTCTAAAGCTAGACACCTTACGGATGTGCTTGAACCCTGGGCGAACGGTTCCTTTGGCAGTCATAGCGGGCTTTGCGTAGAATATTCGACTTCTGACGAGAGTGATGTCAGAAGGCAGCCTTACAGCAATCTTTGAATCATTCGGCGCCTTGGTCACAGGGCTGTCTAATTCAGATATGGGCACGCCTACAAAGAGTCAGGAACCGCGAGAACTACGACTTGAGCAAGATTACGAACCGCTCAGCTGGTAATAGTTTTGGAAGCCTGCCTGAACAGGGATAAAGATGGAGCAGTCCAGAAGCAGGTTGATCATGATCTTCTCGCCAGACTGTCCCAAAAGCTTGAGGATCTGTGGCCACGGTGCCTGTTTCAGCATGGCGACCTGCGAGTTTGGGAAGAGGCTATAAGCGCCTTCAATATTCGATGTTGCTTTGCCATCCTCACGCTGGGTTTTGCGAAATCCATCGCAAAGGAGATGCTTGGGTCTAGAGCCAGGTTTCTCTCTCTGAAAGAGAAGCCAGACGACGAAGTCAAGGATCTCGGACTGGCAAAAGTGCGAATCTGACAAACCGTTTGATATGGTGACGGTCGAGTCATCATGGCGTTGTGCGGATGAGAAAGCAACCCATTGGGCCCATCTCACCTCATCTTGTCGAGCCTTCGACTTGGAATTGCACACTATAGCCGAGTCAAGCAGTGTTGCCAACTGCTTCTCCAGGTCGCTACGACCAGGGGCGGAGCAGAGAGACGATATTTTCCTTCGTCGGAGACGTGATGAACGGGGCAGGCTGGCCAGCAAGTACGCTCTCAATGAAGTGATGGAGCTATAGTACTGATGAAAAAGATCTCGTTGAATAGGAGATTGCAAGTCCGAACAAGAGCCATTATCGCGTTTCAACGCGTCGTTGTCAGTCCGCTTTCGCTTTTTCCCTCTTGACATGACGACCGACCCGCGGCGATGCGATGGTGCTGGTGTGCAATCGGACACTCATAGGCGGCTGTATGGTGTTGAATGTGGATGCGGATGCGGCAGCCAGTCGAGATGGGATGGTGTTGAGACGCGACGTGGATGTGGCTGAAGAAGTGAAATGTGGCTGGATCATCAATTGGCTGAGAGAAACCGTCCACTTCTGCGCCAGCGCCCATCGATTTACAAGTTGGCTTACTGACATCAATGCATCGAGTAGTGCAATGGGCCTTGGGCCAATGATCTGCTCTTGGGGTGGAAGCCCCTTTTCCACATCTGTATGAGCCGACACAGGACCTTGATGCTTACGAACCGCCTATTCTCTAATTGAGCGTTTGTCTCTGAGCAGCCACCGGCTTTTGATTATCTTGCTGCAAGGGATGAATCGCAGAGGTGGGGCGGCAAGACGGGACACACACGTCCCTGGGGCTGGAGGTTGCACTGAACCCCTGACGGTGACGAGTGCTGGTCAAATCAGGATTTGGCACAATGAACCCAACCAGAGTGAAATAAAATGTGCAGCCGGAAGGGCAGTCCGAATATCCCGTTGAATGATGGGGTGGGAGAGCGAGCAAGCTTATACGATTGCTTCTCCCTTTGTTGGGACAGCCCACAACGATGAGCAGATACCCTCGCTGGACGAGGCTGAGGATGCAATGCAGATGATGCACTTGAATCACGATCGCCAGAAACACACAGATACACTTATGAACAGTGGAGATCAATTGCGTTTGCCTATCGTAGATATGTAGATACTGCAACAGCCGGGAAGCCTGAAGATCAAACCAGCCCGTCGTTGCAGGTCGAAGCTCGGGCGAACGACGGGGCGCTGGCTCAAGAGTTCGTGTTGGTTGGTATCTAAGATACTGACCGTAGGTGCGAGTCAGCGCTATTATAAGCAACCCTGTCCCTATAAGAAGCTTTCTAAGGGCCCCCAAAAGGCCCCGAGGCACAGACTTCCTCAAGGCCTCTGTGCAGGAAAAATTTCGTCTGCCGCACCTCTATTCTTTCAATATGAATAATCACATGAATCTTATCAGGAGTAACAGGCCATGGCGCAGATTTTCCGTATCATCGTCTTGTCACGATGCACCAAGTCGAAGCAGAGTGATGACTATAGGCCCTATTTCGATGAAGTGAGACCTGTCGGCGGGCGTAGGCCATCACTGCCACTGGGCCACTGCCAGACCTTCCCTGTGGCGCTGGTGATGGGCCTCAACATGCAGGGCCCCCAGATCGTCGTGTTGCTCATCATCAGGCGTCACTAGTCTCGGATTTCAAGGTTCGGGATCTCTCCCTTGAGGTCCTGTGTTGTTTTCCCGTTTTCTCATGACTTTTGATACCATCTCGTGCTCTCTCTCTTCTCTTCTCAGTGACAACCCATCACAGTCTCCAGGCGAAGACTCCTGCCTGCCTCGACTCCTCCCAATTGCTGCCCCATGAAACACCCCGTCTCGACTCCAGTCCCCCATCAAACAGGGCTGGCTTCAGGCATCAGGGAGCCTGCTTCCCGCTCCTCCACCTCCACCATCAGGACTAGGACCACAATCACTGCCTCCTCCTCCACCACCAAAGTCGCAATCCCATCCACCACCACCACAACCAACACTGCTGCACCTCATCTCTTACTATTCTCGGCGCCCCGTCCTGGGAAGCAGCTCCCAAATACCCATCCCATCCCACGCAGGCCAGCATCTGGGCACTCACCCACTCCCACCACCCATTGTTTCCGCCAGCGCCCGTCCATTCGCTCTCGTCGATCCGAATCCTAGCCTCTCTTCCAATCATCCTCTCCTCTGCGATCCTCATCCCTGTCTGGCTCGCCAACGCATCGATGCTCGCTGCATGGGTCTCCTCCTCCCCGACCTGTAGCCACGGTCGCTCCGCCCAAAGAGCCTGACGAATGCTCAGGCCACTATGGATCGCGACCTGGACGTCGGCCACCATGACGGCTATCTCGACGACTCCCAGCACCACCATCATAACCATCACCAGCCCAGCCTGAGTTCGCCGCCTCAGCTTCATACCCAACCTGACACCTACAACGGGGTGGCTTCTGCCAACCCTTCGCAGCCCTACTCAGGCCTCGCACTCGATTCCCCGGCCACCGGTGATGCCCACCATGCCTACGCCCCCGTGAACCCCGACGATTTCTACAAGAGCTTCCGCGCCTTGCATTTCGACAACAAGCCCGAATCCCTCCCTATGGCGTCGTCCTCCGTGCCTCGCCCTTCCCTCCGATCCAACGGCAATGGCACGACGCCCCGTCACCCTGTCATGCCCTCCGGTCGTAACGCAACACGCTTCACCGCAAGATCTGTTTCGAGCCCACTCGATACCAAACTCCCCGGCACAGCGACGAGGCCCTCGCCAACGGGGCGTCCAAGCGTTCGAGATATGGCGAATCGATTCGATCAAGCCAATACTACCTCGTCCATCCCCCGCGCAACAGTACCGTCAAGACCCAAACGAGAACCGGCTACAGACCCAAGGTCTAGGAACGGCGCGCAAACCTACGCTAGTTTGCGAAGCGGCGGTGCGCAAGATGCAGCAGACTCATATACGGGCTCGGCCACAAGCCCGCGTTCTAATAGATTCAAAGCAGTGGCGGAGGATCACGTTTCAAATAATCCACAGTCATTTGCGAGTCGGGTGGGCAAGCCACGAGCCTCAGTTAGTGGCAACCCAAATGCTTCCAGGTCGATGACCCATCTGGCACAGAAATCACCGACCGAGCCGTCTCCCGCTCCTCCAGTCCCGTCGTCGCAGCCTTTGCTGTTCGGAGAGATCCTGCCGGACCAGCGCGGCGCCGTCACACCCGGCTATGGCATCAACGATGTTCGACCGCGAAGAACCTCGGATTCGAACCTTCGAGGTTCTGTGCTGCATCAGCGGAGTCTGTCGAACCCCGACATCGAGCCGGCATCCCCGTCCACATGGTATCGAAGCTTGAATGGTCTACAAGATGAACCTGTGCAAGACGTTCCCACCTCAACGAGGTCACATGCCCGATCACAGAGTCACAGCGAAGTTGGCAACCTCAATGGCGAATTTCGAAATCTTCCCCAAGTGACCGACCGTTCTCTGCCTAACGCCACTGCTTCACCTGCTACTACTGCCTCCAAACTCCCTGTCTCGGTCCGCAATGTCAATAGCCCGTCGTCCAGCTCGCCTTCGACCCGCTCGAACTCTCCTGCTCTCAAGCGTCCGTCCAAAGCCAATGGCAAGACAGTCAACTCCACTAGCACCACCAAGGCTGCCGTATCTCGAGCAAAGACGCCGACTCAAACGGGCGGTGGTCGAAGGCTACCGGTTCCACGGCCTGTCACTCCGGGCAATACCAACAGTGCGCGACTCAATGCATACATTGCTACTCCTCCCCCAAAGCTCTCGCCCACTTTGCGAAGCTCCAGGCCGCGGCAGCCTGTCTCCGAGGCTACAACTGCAAGTTCGCGAATGAGAGCAGCCGATCGCGCAAAGTCACCCGGCGCGGCGTACACTAGAGCAGCTGCCAAAGCGACCGAGGGGTCCCAGAGACGTCGTAAGATCTCTTTGGGGCCAATCGACTTTGCGCAACGCAGAGAGCACATCAAACTTGCGTATAGTAAGTCTGTACGTGAGAGCCAGGCTCTTGAAGCCCGGCAGCAGGCGGCCGAGAGAAGGAGGAAAGACATGGAGGCTGCGGCCAGAGCCAAAGCTCGGGCTGAAGCTGTGGCTTTGGCGGCGGCTCTCCCCCCTGAAGCCCTCCGTAATCAGGAAATGGATGCGTTCTCCCCGAGCGAGGCAGAGCCGACGCCCATTGACGAGAAACCGCAGACGGAGCCCTTCAGCAGTCATTCGCAACACGAGTCTCGTATGAAAGATACTGAAGGACCCGAGTCGCACACCCAGATGAATATCAACTCTCAGAAATTCGATGAGGTGCAAGCTGCCACCAAGACTCCTGTTGAGGAGTCGCCGACATTGGGCGTGCCAGGTAGCTTCCCAATGCTTAGCCCACCAGCAACCCAGGAACTGAGACCAGAATCTGCTGCATCTGCGAACACTGTCACCACTGAGTTTGACACCGAACCTCAGACTGCCCCGCCAGTTCAGATGGAGTCGCCAATTGACATCCCAATCACTGTCGTCAAGTCAGCAAGTCCCCCGAAGCCTTCACCAAGCCCCAGGGCGGAATACCAATATCCTTTCATGGATGAGCCGGAAACACCTGAGGAAGCCGTTCCACTAACGGACTCTGCGGCATCCAAGGAAGAGCGACGACGTCTCAACCAGGAAAGTCCCGGACTGGTTGTTCCTGGAGCCTTCAGAGACGACTTCAATGATTCTAGTGAGGCTGCTTCACCTTACGAAGCCACTGTGATGATTATGCCACCATTGGAAGCGACTGTGCCAAGTGCATCACAGAACGATTGCATCCCCTTCCCTCGGATGGAGCCATACGAAGAGTCTGAATGCCAGACCGACGTCGATGATCCTCGTGGCACGACCAGACGTTCTGTATACGATCTTGACGGTGCTACGACCGATGCTTGCACCGAGGATTCGGATATGGACGAGAAGACAACGGATTGCGGAGCAGACTCACGGCTGGGAGATTCTGTGTGTGAATCGTCCGATGCAGAAAGCCCTCATCCAATGGGGCCCGGCGATTTTGAACATAGATACAGGCCTGATCTCTCTGGAACACTGCAGGTGCCATCCGTGGGAAGAGGTGCGGACAGGTCGAGTCAACAGTCCACATGGACCGACCTTTCTATTGACAGCACTGGTCATTCCGACTCTTCTCGGTCCCCGGCTATGCAGGAGGAAGAGTCGCCGGTGTTTGGTCATGCGACCATCTTCGAATCGAGCCCAAGGCCTTTGCAAGATTCGGCTTCTCTCTCCCATATCCCATACAGCTCATCCGATATCCGACCCCAATATGACTCCACTCGCTCTTCCGCGGTCCTCAGCTCGTCCGAGTTGCCAGAGCTGGATACTGGGGAGCGATTTTCTATCCCGTCAATCCCTTATATGTCCGAACCCATGTCGCGGGAACCCACGCAGGAGACAACTGCAAGCTCATCCTTCTACATCCCTCGACCTGAGCACGAACCACCACCGGTTCCTCACTCCGGCCCAGCTTCCGCTGTTGGCTCACGTAGGACGTCTGGGATGGCTTTCGATCCTTCGCAGACTGGGAGCTCGACTCGTCCAAGTATTGACTACGTCAATCTTTTGGAAACACCTCAGACAACTGGCAGTCTTTCCCCGGAAACCTCTGACACATACTTCGGCAGTCAGGCTCCCTCGGTCGAGAGCACTGCGCCCAAGGCATCATCAGACTCCGCGGCCTCTTCTGACAAGGAGCGTCATCGACTGGCTCAGCGTCGCAATGTAATCAAAGAGCTGATAGATACCGAAATGGTCTTCGTTAGGGACATGAACATTGTCGAGGAAATCTACAAGGGAACCGCCGAAGCGTGCCCAAAGCTGGACGATCAGACCGTAAAACTGGTGTTTCGTAATACCAACGAGATCATCGAGTTTCATACAGGTTTCTTGGCGAATCTCAAAGAAGCGGTATCGAACGTATATGTTCCCAAAGGCGGGCGCTCTCCAGCAGTGGTATCAACCCCTGGATCAATGAATACCGACAGCGGAAACGAGACGAATGACGCCAAAGACCGCGCAACCTCAATTGGCCCGGCCTTTCAAGCCAACATTGAAGCCATGAAAGTCGCTCACGAGGGCTTCCTGCGTAACAGTGACCAGGCTGCGAAAAGACTCATCCAAATTCAACAGGATCCGACGGTGAAGTTGTGGCTCAACGAATGCAACGAGGTCGCCAAGGACTTGACAGCTGCATGGGATCTTGACTCACTCCTGATCAAACCCATGCAGAGGATCACCAAGTATCCGAATATCATCATTACCTTGCTGCAGCATACCCCTCAGGATCACCCGGATCGAGAACCTCTTGTCCAGGCAAAAGATATCTTGGAGACTGCCATCATCGACATCAACAAAACAAAGAAGAACTTTGAGCTCGTTGGCCAGATAGTCGGCCGAAAGAGAAAAGAGTCGGATGTCAAAGCCGGTTTCGCAAGGGCTTTTGGCAAGCGGGTTGACAAGCTCCAAACCACAAACAGGCCCGTCGAGGATACGGTCTACGCAAAGCTCAACGAGAAGTTTGGCGACGACTATTTGCGCCTGCAGGTAGTCCTTAGGGATGTCGAGTTCTACACGAGACAAGTCTCTGCGTATGTCCACGAGTTCCTGCAGTATCTCTCATCGGTGGAGCTGGTGATGAGAATCCAACCCGGCAGCTTCCCTGAGCTGGAAAGTAAGTGGGTACAATTCAACATCTCCATCAGAGATCTGGAGAAGGTCGCTCTCGAAGACCATCTGGCACAAGTTCGGAAGCATGTGATCGAGCCGTTCGAGCACGTCATCAAGGCATACGGCAACCCTTCTCTGGCAATGAAGAAGCGACAGAAGCGACGTCTTGACTTCGAGAGAGCGGAGCAACTTCGGAGAAGCGGCAAAAGCGTTGATACGAAGCTGAAGGAAAATGTCGAACAGTATGAAGCGCTGAACGATACCCTCAAGAAGGAACTCCCAAAGCTTTCAGCATTGACCGAGCAGGTTGGAAAGCTGTGCCTGGGCAATTTTGTCAACATCCAAGTCAAATGGTACTCTCTCTGGAAGGACAAAATGAGGACAGTTCTGGTAGATTGTCCGGATGTTCCAAGCCTCCAGGAGATCGTGTCATCCTTCAATCGAGACTTTCCTTACGCACAAGAGCAGATTAAGAGTATCGGCATGCTCAACCCTGCCTACAAGGGCCGGGCGTCTCTGTCAACGACGACAAGCAACGACGAATCACTGCACAGATCCCGGCATCGCCCGTCGGATCTCGACACTCGAAGTCGGGGCGTGTCCATTAATGGGGACTACGCACCGACATTACCTACTCCAGACTTTGCCCGGCAGCCTAGTGGGTCGTCGTCATTCACTATGTCTCCTGGAGCACCGATGTCCAGTGTACCCAGTCCGCACCACTACTTCTACCGTGACCAGTACTCCGGCCTCAATTCGTATCAAGGCAGCGCAGCATCGCCAGTATCACAGGAAGTTGCTGCAGGAAGCTCGAGATCGCTTGCGGGCACCGGTGCAGCGTCTACGAGGCCCAGCACCGGCAGAAGCTTTGACTCTGGGGCGCTGCCTCGTCAAAGTTCGGATTCAGCAAACCAGGGGCGACGGGACTCGAACACGACATATAATTCAAACTATCCTCCTCAAGAAGGCTCAAGATACTCGGGCCTCTTCCACTCGGCAATGCCGATGTCTGACACTCCTGAGGATAGCCAGCGAGGATCTAGAGCTTCCTCACGAGAACGGCCTCCAGCTGACGGATACAATGTGCTCTGGCTGGCAGCATCATTGTTCGAGTTCAATATTGCCACAACCAAACATGAAGCCGGGTATCCGTATCTCGTCTACCAGGCTGGCGAGGTAAGAAGACTGACATCTTCGCATACAATTACAGACGGCTGCTGACGATGAGTAGATCTTTGATGTTATTGCCGAAAAGGGCGAGTTGTGGCTTGCAAAGAACCAGGACGACCCTAAAGAACAGGTCGGCTGGATCTGGTCTAAGCATTTTGCCAAACTCGCTGACTCATAGAACGAGTTGCATCCCACGATGCATCAGAAGCCACGCGTTGCTGAGTCTTTTCTGCGGATTTCGACAAACCCATGATTGGCATAGGTTTATTTGTTCACGTACACTACAGCGATGAGCGTTCCACCCCGTCAAGACACGAAAAGCCCGGCGTTTTGTCATTTCCTTTCTGTTTCTACATATTCGACACGGCAAGGAAGCATAGGGACCAGGCCAGCGAACACATCAACGATTTCTCATTTTCTTTATGTCATTTCTTTTACCTCCTGCAAAATCTTCACACATGTGGCATTCGAATTGTGCCTTTTGCATGCTCCGAGCCAAGGAGAAAGGCTTCGAACATATTCAGCAAAGGAGGGCAAGCCAGATATCCGGATTGGCAGCGCCGATCATCAGATGAGAGAGCGGCGGCGTTTTGGGCGACGAATAGCTGGAAATGACTAGAAAGGGTTTTTATGCTCGTGACATGGCCCTCGGGGGTTGGCAAACCAAGAGGGAAGCAGCAGTGCATCTCGAGGAACTGCTCGTGATAGTAGGGAATCTTAGGGGGTCGTTTTCCTGAGGAAATGAGATGGAAAGATACCACGAGGTGGAAAGACAGCGAATGTGTGTACGATGTTCAAAGATGGCGAGTGGATCACGGAGGAGTCGAAGATAATAGGACTGAGGCGATTCAATTGAAGCAGCTTTGAGTCCACTACAAAGTCGGCAATACGATGTAATGTACGACTTCTTCTCACTCTCTACGAGCTTCTAGTCCAAGAGCTACCTCACGCCATGTCGAATTGCCCGCCGAGGAGGACATCCTCACTTTGCTTCCTCAAGAACTCCTCGTAACTCTGCGTCTCCGGCCGATTCTTCAACTTCTCAGGCCCAATCCATCCTTCGATCCCACCCATATATCCATACTCCCCAATAAAAGCCGGTCCACACAACACTTCAGGGGTCAGTCCGGTCCGCTTCTGCATTTCCTCCATACCCAACTCCACGATCTCGGCATCCTTGCCTGAGATCCTCTTCCATAGATCGACCGTTTCAGCAATGGTCATGTACGAGTCGTAGGCGAGGAGTTTGGTACGTGGTGGCTCGGAGACCAGAGCGTGGACGAAAGAACCAGTGCTGGTCGGGGTGTCGATTATAGGCCACATTGTGGAGGGAGGGCAGTTGATGACGAGTTCATAGACGCCGGTTGAAGGGTTGCGTTTAGGGAATAGGAAGGCGTTTGTAGCGTAAGCGGCGATGTAGATGAACGAGGTTTTGGCAGCGAGGTTGGGCATCTGGGACTCGATATAGTCGACCGCTGCGGCTTTGGTCTCCCAGTGGTGACTGTGAGGGTACTTCCCATTAGAAGCACGTTTCATCGGTCCAAGAGCTGAATAGATGTATCTCTCCAGAGTCGTGCTTGCGGCAGCAGCCTCGGCAGCATTACGAGCATGTTGCTTCTCAGTCTCCATAGCGATGTCTCGAGCGGCTAATCTGCCCTTGGAAGGGATGTGCTTATGGTAGGGCAGCCAGAAGTCTGTATTCACGAAGACGACATGGGCGCCTTCGAAGGCTTTCTTGAGGGAGTCTGGATCATCTAGGGAGGCAGTGACAAGCTCGGCGCCTTGGTCGGCTAGAGCGAGGGCCGATGGGGAGGTGGGATTGCGGGTGAGGCCACGGACTGTCCATTCGGAGGGATGGGCGAGGAAGGCTTTGGCGACGGAACCGCCTTGAGTGCCTGTTGCACCGACAATTGCGATGATCTTCTTCTCGGACATGATGTGATATACGAGGTAATTAATTTGAGATGGTGCTGTATATTTTCTGAATGATCTAAGTCTGGGAAAGCTATCTGGGTGGGTGAGCCTTGTACTTATAGTTATGAAGCCGTTCGCTTGGGTCCCAATGAATTGCTTCTGAGGCTTATTGTTCTCTTCCGGACATAGTGATTGGGTCCGATCATGGGGATGCTCGGGATCACTGTCGTGGCTCTCCTACTCACGAAAGTCTCTGCCGCGCGCCAGTACAATCGGATGTTGCCTCATTGGGCAGATGTTGCCTCATTGGCATTAGCATTGGCATTGGCTCTGCGCCCAGAGGGTCCATCCTCGCATCCGGCTCGTCGATTCAAGGTTGGCGGCTGCTGCGCCTCTGATTCTCCAGAGTCTTGTTGAGGAACAGAGACGTTGACGTTGGTGCTGACTACGTACCCAAAGGCAGAGCGACGCAACACCGGACCAAGTCTCAGAGCAAGCAAATTGTTCGACTTTGGGCTGGTGCACGTAGGACTACAGTAAGCATAAATGAAGTTGCCCACTCACTCGTCGTCGATCTCCCCACTATAAACTGGCTGACCTTGCGCTGGGCTGGGATCCATCATTGGTCTGGAAACCGTAAGCCAATCCCTGCCATCGCCGATACCTCCGTGGCGCTTCCAAACACCGGGGCTGCGGGCCTTTCAGGACGCAACTGTACAGGATGCGACAGCTTCTTTCCTCCTGGGCCAGCCTGACTGCCATCCAAACATCCAAGTCACTGCAGTCTCAGCACTTTTCTTGTCTGTTGAAGTGGATCATCTTGTGACTTCTGCTCAGCCAGCCGCTGCAGTCACGAAACACAGGCGTCGAACAGGCACATGAAGCAAAGCCGCGGGGTCCACATTGGCTTACAGTTTCCGACGATGAATCAGCTAGTCCGAGCCTCTGATATGATTGAGGATCCTAGGGATGGTGAAAACAATGCTGTGGTCCCTGCCGAGGGTCGAGTGAGAAAGAGGCCCAGAGTCCTTACGCCGGCACGGAGAGAACAGAACCGTCAGGCACAGAGACTATACCGTGAGTGTTGGGCTTATCACGTCCTTCCATACAGATAATCCCTGTCCAGACTCGGCTGTGCGGTGGCTTCTCATTGGATATCTGGACTAACACTGGTCGATAACTAGGCCAACGACAAAAAGAGCTCAAGGCAAAAGCAAAGGAGCAGCAAGCTGCGTCAGAGTCTCGAAAGGAGAGGACACTGGCACCTCTGCCACCTTTTCAGAGCCAAAGTGACTCTGCAGCCAGCTCTGTCCTTGCAAACAGTGTGGCCAGAGACGTTAGCGACGTCTTTCGCTCCCCAGCCCAAACACGCCCTCATGTCGGGAAGAATGGCGAATCACCTTCATCAACCTGCAGCTTTGGTGGCAGTCATTCCCGATCGAGTAGTGATGGCACGGAAACACGTGGTACGAGTTCGGTTCTCTCTCCAGACTCCATTAAGCACTCCGGCTCAGTTCGCCTCGCAAGCCCTCGTGGGTCAAACATCCAACTGATGCAAATCACCCTATCCATGGCGAGTCTCCATAATGCCCGCTGTTTGGGGTTCGACATTGCCAAAGTTGCCAAGTGCGGACCAGACTATATGTCTCCCTTCTACAGACCTGATGCAGATCTAAAGACCGACCCTCAGAGCCTTGTTGCACCCACAGATGTCACGCGGTCTCTTCCACCAAATCTCCGCCCAACACTCGCTCAGATCCTCGTCCCTCATCACGCAAGTCTTGATCTAATACCCATCCCGATGCTTCGAGACCGGGCGATCCTCCTTTCGGTCACAAAGCCTGACATATGCGACCTTTTCGAGCTGAAGGTGGACATCTTTCACAAAGGCGGGCTTATGGTTTGGAGCTCGCCGGAACACAGGGGTGATAATGGGTTAAGTGAGTCCTGGGAGGACCAGAGTATGGAGGGAAGGGATTGGGTCCCCTGGAACAGGAGGTGTTGGGAGGCAGCGCCATGGTTCTTGAGTAAGTGGGCAATAGCAGTTGATGGAGATGAGGGAGAGTTGGGCAAGCAGAGTCGGTGGTGGAAGACAGTGAGGGAAGCGAGAGAAGCAAGAGAAGCGGTTGAGTTAGGGATGATAGTAGATGGTTCGGTGTGATCGGACAGTGATTAACGTCTTGTGCGTGGTGTCTGAGTAAGCTGTTAACCCAGCTGCAGTGAACCAATTCTCTTTTAGCTTTTTTCATGGGACAGGGTTTTTTTTTGCAGTTCAAGTATCAGGTTTAATGATCACATGTTGAGCTTTTTTCGACTACATCAGTCCTTGGTGAATATCGACGGAAGACGGAGGTCGAGCGCTCACGGGACAGTAGGTCCCACACTGAAAGGCCCCGGCAAAGTGTGAAAAAGCTCTACCATTTATTCAATCTATTTGTAGTCACATAGATCGAACCACTGAGAATTGCTGCAGCTATTGGCGATAGAAGGCGTCCATCTTCTGAGTCCTGTTCATCACAGCCTGGTAGGGTGACCCTAACCCTGTGTCTGTTTTAGGCTTAGCGCTTGAGATGACGCTGACTCCTAATTGGCTGCTTCAGGCTCCGCCCCCATCTCAGGGTCCCCATTCTTCGCCGCGCGCAATCTCGCCGCTTTGTCTCGACGCCAATCTCCGTCTTGAGGCTTGTGTCTGCAGCTTGTTTCTCTGCCGCATCCCGCTCTCTCGACCACAACCTTCCAACTTCCTCGAACCACTGCCGATACCACGTATCATCTACCGCCCAAGATGACCGGCTTCATCGATTACAACAAGACTACAAAGTCCAAGGACTACCGGGGTTCCGGGTCCTTTGCGACCTTTATGATCATTGGCCGTAGGTGCCCCCCTCCTCGCTTTGCGCAAGCTCTGCGACCTTGTCTCGCAATGTGATATTGACCCTGGCTGTCTATAGCTACCTGCTTCTTCCTCGGTATTCTCTTCGCCTCTTTCCCTTACGATTACCCTCTGCTGTGGACCAAGGACCCCGTCACCCCCGAGTACTATGACCAGCTCGAGACGCACCTTAAGTTCATGCACCAGTCCCCGCCTCTGATCGGCCGCCTCCTCAATATCATGGTCACCGTTGGCTTTGTCGGCTTCTTCATCAAGCTCTTCCGTCCCAGCGAGGCCAACTTCCTCTTCGACGGAGCGTCCCTCATCCTCTACTTCATCGGCGTCGCCGTCTACATTGCCAACATCGTCAAGGGTCTGCGCACCGTTAGCTCTGGCATCTGGGACGACCCGGCGAACCGTCAGAGCCGCGTTGGTGATGCCCCAGGCGAGACGATCCTCGGCCGAGATGACAGCCTCAAGGTGTTGAGCGCGAGCAACACGATTTTGGCACTGGTGCTAGTCGGTGTCCTTGTTATTCAGGCGGGCCAGTGGTACGCCGAGAAGAGGGACATGGATGATGATCGGGAAGAGGCTGAGGAAGCAGAGAAGAAGGAGAAGGAGGGGTCACCTAGCTCCAAGGCTGCGACTAAGAAGAAGCAGTAAAGGGGTCCCGCATCAGATGGGACTGGAGATGGCAGACTATATGCACGGGTGGGGAGGGAGCTCTTCAGCTTTGGAGCTATGCAAAGCAGTTGATCGTCTGTGAAACATTAATGGCCTCGGCTCGGGTCGGAGGAGTGGCCTCGCACATGTGTTAATTCCCTCAATTGTGGGCGTTGGACTTGGTCTATTAGTATGTACCTGGCGTTGTGTTCAAGGGTATGGACATAAGCCTGCTGAGAAGGAAAGAATGCTTCGCACGAAGCTGTCATGAAGCGTTGCTTAGAGTCCTGCATCAGGACTGAAGTATAGCTATAATTCATACTCAAATGCATCAAAATCTCAATGTTCACCTCATCAGGTCGTGAATTGAGACCCATTCAGCACGGTAATGACCTAATTTCGATCGGCAATTCCACCTTCGGTGTTCTGCATCCCCGCCCGCCCAGCCAAGCGGTGACTCAGTGCCGGTCTCGACCCTGGTGCCAGCGTTGATGTCACATCTGATAAACCCAGAGGCGCCGCCCACTTTGTAGATGGAGTAGATTGATAAGAAATTTTCACCTGGGCTTGCTGCAGCTCTTTACCTTGTTCGAGTCTAGTAGAGCCATAATAGAGCCATAATAGCTGCACGTTGCATCGGCCAAGCGTTCTCTGGTCCGGGTTCCAGCTGCACCTCCTCCACCAGAAAAAAAACGTCGAGGTTCCTTTCACCCCTCCATCAGACACGCGCCAGTGTACCGTAGTACCTGAATATTTCTCACACCCACCACCCAACCCAGTTCCTCCTCCTGTGCTCTCCCTCACCGCTCGACAAAGCCCGGACTTCTCCTCTTCATCCCCCTCGCCATTTTCGCCCGGGATGCCCTGAGCAGCGTGCTTCGTTCCAGCTACTCGTGGCCCTTGTGCGGAAGACTTCGCTGCTCGGCATCTTGGTCAGGCGTTAACGTCGCGTTGCGTCGTATTGCCTTTCTCCCCCGCCGTTCGCTTCGAGACCAGGACTTGCGGTGACTACCGCTGAGGGCCATCGGGATCTGCAGTTATATTCTTCTACTACTCGCTTCTTTACCCGACGTCAATCACAAAACCTGTTACCTCGTATTTCCAAACGAACAGACGGCATGGAACCAAGTCCTGTAGCGGTCGAGTCAACGGCCACCGCCTCCGATCTCGCTCTCAAGAGCAAGACGGCTCTGCTTGAGGCTGTAGAGGATGTGACCTATGGCTCGGTAAGATACCCAATCTAGCGGCTCATTTGCGACTGACTAACACCCCGTAGATAGCTGGCATCGTTGGCAAATACATCGAATACCCCTTCGACACCGTCAAAGTCCGCCTTCAAAGTCAACCCGACCACCTACCCCTCCGCTACACCGGCCCCATCGATTGCTTCCGACAGTCCCTGAAAAGCGATGGCATAGCCGGTCTATACCGTGGTATCAGCGCGCCTCTTGTCGGTGCTGCGGCAGAGACGAGCAGCCTCTTCCTCTTCGAGAGTGTTGGACGGGAAGCTCTATACACGTCCGGTCTTGCATCGAGGGACAAGGATCTGTCTCTTACTGCACTCTACTTCACGGGCGGTTTCTCTGGTTTCTTCGCGTCATTCGTGTTGACACCCATCGAGTTGGTCAAGTGCAAGATTCAAGCCCCGGCATTCGCTGAAGGAGTTGCTGCGTCGTCACTGAGTCCTGCGGCAGTGATCAGAGAGATCTTCCGTCATGATGGTCTCATGGGCTTTTGGCATGGTCAGTTAGGGACGCTAATCAGAGAGGCAGGCGGTTCTGCTGCATGGTTCGGTGCCAAAGAAACGGTCACTAAGCTCTTTCGCAAGCTGAACTCAAAAGCAGCCACCACAGCTTCAGAAAGAGAAGCCGTGCGGTCTCAGCCTTTACCTCTTTGGCAACAGGCTGTTGCGGGTGCATCTGCAGGCGTCTCATACAATTTCCTCTTCTTCCCTGCCGACACGATCAAGTCACGTATGCAGACCATGCCACTGGGAGGGACGGAGGTTAAGCGCACGTTCTACAAAGAGGGTGTTGCACTCTGGAAGCAGCATGGACTGAAGGGCATGTATCGTGGCTGCGGCATCACGTGTCTTCGTTCAGCGCCGAGTTCTGCGTTCATTTTCATGGTCTACGATGGGTTGAAGCGCAATTTCCCAATGCATTAATGGCATGCATCATTGCTTCCTGTCACGGCTTTCTCCGGGCTGGTCTCTCTGAACTCATTTTGTAAGGCGTTTTGGATCCTGAATCATGATCTTGGTCGGGGTTTGTTTCTCAAATTTTCAGTGCAAGGATTTGGGCTTATGATAGAAGGCTTCACCATATACATAGACCATGGAATCATACAACAGGGCTTCTCCTCTGCATTGGACAGCCTTTCTCGCATGCCTGTCCCGATTTCGGACCTGAAGACTTACTCTTGCTTAACGTCTACCTCCTTGCCCTTGAGATCCCAGTCGTTGAGGTGGCTGATGCTGGCGCACAAGTACGTTGCGAAGCCCAACCAACCGAGGTATGGCACCTGGCACCATGCAGCCACAGTATCAACAGAGCTATATAGGTAGGTCAAGTACACATTCGCAGCTCCCAATGCCAAGATGTCCACAGTCGCCTCGACGGGCCGCTTGGCGACGAAGAAGAGTGGCTGCCACATCATGTTGAGGCCGAGCTGAATGCTATAGAGGGTCATGGCGTGTCGTGCAGTGGCAATAGTCTCGGGGGAGTTGAAGGGCGAGAGGCCGTTGAATGCAACGCGGTACGCTGCATAGCCCATGAGTCTGGAAAGTGAAAAAGGAAATCGTTAGCCGAGGGACACGGAGTGCCAGAAGCGTAGGCACATTGCACGAACCCGTAGAGAGTGGTCCAGACAGGACCGAAAACCCACGGAGGTGGACGGAGCGGGGGCTGCTTCAGGGCGGCATATGTCCTTTTCGTGTTGCCTAGGAAATCGAAAGTTTAGCTGGCTGCTCATTCGTTACGAAAGCTAGGGTCCGAGGAAAGGCGCGTACGGGAAGTGCTGATGCCCATGGTTGCCCCGAGTGCGACCGGGAGCAGGATCGAGGCCGCCGGGTTGAGGAAAACCTCGGAGGGTAAAGTGAGGGACGGGATGTAGGTTGTCATCTTGAAGCTTATTGTTCGTATGTGACGCGCGAGGAGATGGAGGATGGCTGTTGAGAAAGAGAGTAGACGAAGGTACAAGTTTCGCGATCGAAGGACAGCATGTGACTTCAGTGACGTAATCAATGATCAGCCCATACTGGGGTGCTTGGCGGAGTCCCCAAAGCGACTTGAGTGGCTTCGCGTGTCGGGTCCTGAACATACGGTGCACTAGAGTCTAGAACTTTATCTTCATGTTTAATCGCACCAACATATTGTCCATTATTTCTTAGTTGCAATCCTCAATTGCATCTCATGGCTGAAGGGATTTGCTGGAATGCGTGTTCATCTCCTGTCAACCATTGGCCCCCCACTACGCGGCACCAATGCAGGGGCCCAAGCTGCCCACCAGCCACTGCCGCCCGCCCTGCACGAGCCACATCTACAGCGGGAGCCACCTTTCGCGGGGCGCCGCTGGAACGCGACACGAGCCACACCACTTTACGCGTTTGGCGTTCCTAGAGTCGCGTCCCTATCCCTCGGCCAAGGTACAACGCGCGCCGTTGCAACCGCCCATTAAAACTGGTACCTCGCACTTCATTGCCATGTTCATAGCATATCTCCCATCCCACCTCTTCACAATCGTCAACAATTGGTATCTGAGCATCGACATCGACAGTTTTTGTCTACTGCTTTGCCTGCATCTGCATCGAGCCTTCCTTTCGATTATTGTACGGCAAGCACATTTTTGGTAGAGACAGTCGCTCCTTCCGCCTAATCTCCTGTCTGTCCGTCCTTCCTTCCCTCGCCGACACATCACCATGGCGCCAATCTTGGGAAAGAGGGCTCGGTCCGTTTCCACATCCAGCAGCAGTGAGTATTTCGTTCTTTTCTTCTTTTCTCGCCTCCTCTGACCCATTATGCAGTTACTGTCGAGCTGCCGGCCAAGCGACTCCGACAAGCTACCAAGCCTATCATTCACGATGAAGAGAACCAAGACCCCGACGCAATTGTTCACAGCGATGAGATCGACGAGCTTCCGGAGCTTTCAGTCAGAACTTATCGTGTCAAGGCCAACCCTGTGACACCATCCACACCTCGTCACCGCGATGCACTCTCTGGCTATCCCACCACTCCGCGGCACGCGGTTATGTCCGCTGGCAAGCTCTTCAAGCGACTGACACCTCAATCTCCGCTCTCTCCCTCTGCAGTCCAAACTGTATATCAATCAGCACGTCAGCTCTTCGCTCGAGGGTCGGAACCAGGTCAACTTGTCGGTCGCGATGCTGAGAGGGAAACCTTGACGCGTTTCCTCGACAATTCTTTGCACACGACCTTGAATGGCTGCATGTACGTGAGCGGTCCCCCTGGAACTGGAAAGAGCGCGATGATTACCGAGATGGTGCGCCAACGAGCTGAGGAGGAGGATGTAAGGGGCATGTATGTCAACTGCATGAGCGTCAAGTCTTCAAGGGATTTGTACAACACTCTTCTCAAGTCCCTCGACTACGAGTCTGAGCTCAGTGAAGCGGATGCTATCTCCGCGCTACAAGACTTTTTCTGTCCAAAGAACGACGATCCGACAGTCTACCTTGTTACTCTCGATGAGATCGACCACATCCTGACCTTGGGTCTGGAGAGTTTGTACCGACTCTTCGAATGGTCTCTCCAGAAGTCTTCGCGCCTTGTTCTCGTCGGCATTGCCAACGCTTTGGACTTGACCGACCGCTTCTTGCCTCGCCTCAAGTCGAAGAACCTCAAGCCGGAACTCCTTTCTTTCTTGCCGTACACTGCGGCTCAAGTCAAGAACATCATCACTACCAGGCTGAAGTCGTTGATGCCTGAGGGCAAGGAAAGCTTCGTGCCATTCATCCACCCCGCAGCTATCGAGCTCTGCTCCCGCAAGGTGTCCAGTCAGACCGGAGACCTGCGAAAAGCATTCGAGATTTGCCGGCGAGCCCTCGACCTTATCGAAGCGGAGACACGAGCCAAGCATGAGCAGGAAGCTCGTGAACGGATGCTGCAGGCCACACCATCCAAGAAGCCTCTCGGTGAGAACATCAATGGCGTCTCCGCCGGATCATCACGTAGCGTCTTGCAGATTATGGCAGGTTCCCTCAAAGCGCTCACGGCCGAGACTGCCCCACGTGCTTCCATTGGCCATCTGAACAAGGTCACAGCAGCAGCCCTCAGCAATGGCGTCTCACAGCGCCTCAAGGCCCTGAACCTCCAGCAACGTGCTGCTCTCTGCGCCCTTGTGGCCTATGAGAACCGGACCCGTGCTTCCATGAAGGCGGGTAACCTGCCGAGCACCCCAAGCAAGACACAGACACTAGCACCGACGGTCAAGGTGTTGTTCGAGACTTATTGCCGCCTCTGCGTCCGCGACTCAGTCCTGCACCCTCTCTCCAGTTCTGAGTTCCGGGAGGTGGTGGGCAGCCTGGAAACGCTCGGACTGGTCAGCGCCGTAGACGGAAAGAACGGCAGCTTCGTGGGACCGCAAACTCCGAGCAAGCGAGGACGCAAGCCGGTGGCAGCAAGCGGGGATGATCGACGCATCGCCAGCTGTGTGGGTGACAAGGAGATGGATTCCGTTGCTGATGGTGTCGGAGCTGGCATTCTGCGCAGCATCCTCAGCGGCGACGCTCTTGACTAATGGTAGCGATGCGCTGGAAAAGTATGGTTCTCGGTCACGTGTATTGTGTGAAGGAGTATGGGACATGATTTGGACGATGGCGTTTGAAACACAGCATGGCAAGGAGCATGGCAAGGAGCATGGCATAGCTTCGGTATTTTGATTTGGCATTGGTTGCGGCATTCACTTTGGAGTCTGGATCTGAGACACGCACACTGCATGATGGCCTTCGGGCCTTTGGAAAGGCGTCTGGCTTGTTTTTACGAGGCACAGAGAAGGATTTCTCTCGTTACGGTTATGTTGTTCGTTCGAAGATTGCCTCGTAAAGCCGGCGATAGATAGAGGATAAATCCGCAGTCACACTGCCTGATCGGCTGAATTAAGGTTTCACTATCACGCATGGTAATAAGCCACCAAATGGCTCAATTAATGCTGACCATGTGGACGGAGGGCATGTCCGAACAGTGTGTGATCTCGAGGATACAAGCTTCCTTGGCGAGGTGACATGAACACCATCCTGGCAGCTTGGCGGACTTTTGAGTAAGACCATGTGCTAGCAGCGAATGTTCTACCGTTCCCAAGACCCCCTTCCAATGTGAATATGATTAATCACACCCGCTATGTCTGGGTGGAAAAGCTGACTCCGCCAACGAGTCGTGCGGAGTTGATGAGCACTATCCTCAGCCCATCATGCTAGGTAACTGCGGGCGCACAGGCTGGCCTGTCAAGTATTCTCCTGTCCGTACGATTCTCACAGATTCTCTGGTTGCTGTTCTGCAGGTGCCATTCTCTCATTGCTTCGTTGCTGGTGCTATCTTACAGGCGTCATTGTACCACGGAGGACAGCCACCCTACCAACCCTCAATTGATCCCGCATCCACGCAAATCCCCATAAGATATCTGTGGAGACCTGTTGGGTTCTGGCTAGGCTGTGTACCCGAGATCAGCAGAATGCAGGTCTTGGGGGGTAGCGAGGCTGTGTGATGGCGATCAAATATGCACGTGGGGTAAAATGGAGTTGTGTGTAATTTTCTTCGATGATGGTTATAATAATGATATATGCCAGGGTCTCGGCCGAGTGAAGGCATCCCCAGCCCTGCCTCCTCAAGCCTTACGCCTTGAGATCAAACAAGTAAGCCATCACCTGTCAATCAGGCTTTCACAGGCCACGTCCCCCACTGACGTCTGCCACTGTCGCCCGTTGTCAGCCCCCGATTCTGCCGGGCCCCCCAGCCAGTGCCAGGCGCTGGCCCAGTGAGGTCCAGCGTTAGTAGGCCTCGACCACCTGCTGATCCCAGCACGTTATTTGGTTCCCGCGATCGCCCAGACTTTCGGTCCAGTAGTGATCTGTGAGCTCAACACCACATTACGCCACGCCACGCCTTCCCCAAAGCCCGCGTCACAGGCTTGGGCCTCTTCAACGCCCCCCAGACTCCTCCTTCTCCTCCCCTCGACGACAACGACGACGACGACGACGAAGGCCGATCCTGGCCACGGCTAAGCTCTTCTTCGACAGCGCTTCTGATCCTCCCGCCTTTCGCTTCGCTCCGCTGTCGATTTGTCCACGATTGGGCGTGTCCCACCTCACATCCGGGGGGGACGCTGTCCGTCCCCCATCGTTACCGACCTACCACCGACATCTCCTCTATCCTCTTCTCGTTTCTTTGCTCCGAACAAGGTTGTGCGGCGCTCTGTTTCGATCACGAGGTCATTGGCCTGTCCAGACATCAGGCTGTTCCGTCGCCACCGAGCGCATTGGTCAACCAACACCTTCTGGCGCGCGCTCTCCTCCCGCCCTCAACGTCGCATCCTTCGCCTCTAGGAGCGCGTCTCTCACCTCGAGGGACCCCTCGGTTGATTCGCGCATATTCCGCACCTTCTTTCCAGTGCGACCAACTTCGAACGAGCCGCAGCGAAGCGCCAAGTCCACATACTCACACCATCCCCACGACGTTTAGCAATGTCACCTCTTCGCTCCTCTTCCGCCTCGCTCTCGTCACCAACCTCTCCTCTCCCATCTTCCTCTGCTACAGCCGCCCCTCCCTCTGTGGCCGGGGCGACATCCCCTGCTCCGTCCGGCGAACTACCAGTCACGCCGTCTTCCTCAGCTTCGACCGCATCCGTCCACACTGCAACGCCGTCCATCACGTCCTCCAAGCGCTCCAAATTCTGGTCGCGCTTGAGTTTACCCAAGCCGCTGAGTCCAGGGAAGCGCACTCGATATCTGGCGGACTTCCATGTTCGTCCGGACGAGCCGCACCGCAAGTACAGCGCGGGGGATCATGTGCATGGCTCGGTGGTCCTCACGGTGGTCAAACCTGTTCGCATCACACATCTCGTTGTCACGCTGCATGGCTATGTTCATGTCGTCAGAGAGCCTTCTGCCGCTGCCAAGTCCATGACGAATGGGCCAGGCGCACGGCCGATGGGTGGAAGCACGGGTCCTCAATATCATGGGAATGGACTGGCTAGTCTCTTTCAAGACGAGCAGGTTCTCAGTGGCGATGGCAGGCTAGAACCTGGCAAGTACGACTTTGGCTTCGATCTTGTCTTTCCCTCCGAGGGTCTACCCAGTAGTATTGATGTACGTCCGAGCCGTGCGCTTTCGTGAAGCAGACTGATCTAGAGAAGTCGCTAACTTTGCGCTGCAGTTCGAACGCGGCACCATTTCGTACCTGATTACCGCAACCTTGACGAGACCCAACGCTATCGCACCCGTCACTACCTGCGACCGAAAGATCCTGTTGGTTCACCAATGTGATGTTGGAGATATACCTGCACCGCGCCCACAAACAATATGGCTAGAACCTACGCGGAAGAATGCGCGAGGCAGAAGAAAGCGCTCTATGGCAGTGGACAAGGGTGCAACCTCTACGCCAGAGGTGACTGATTTCGGCTCGGACCCAGACCACGGCGAGGCGACGCCTGACGCTACAAATCACCACCATCACAGCAATAGCTCCCGAGAACATCAATCAGAGACGCGGACGGCAGACCAGAGTGATATACGAAGTGAGATCAGCGGCGAGAGTGGGCGCAGTACAAGCACAGGGCTGAGTCGAGCGGAGATGTCTCAACTAACGCATGTTTCGACGGGAGTCACTTCGGCTGCCAAGCAGCAGGAGGTAAACGACAAAACTATATCTGCGACGATTGAGGTTCCCAAAGGCGGCTTTGTGGCGGGCGACACGGTCCCAGTGCGGATATCTATTCGGCATAACAAGCACATGAAGAGCATGAGCGGCATCATTGTGACGTTATTTCGACAGGGCTCTATCGACTTGTCACCATCACCCAGCGCCTTCGAAGAATCGCAGTACAATCATTTGCCGCAACTAATGGAGACGAACAAGATCATGCCACGCGCTCGGACTGGCCTCGGAGGCTTGTCACTATCATCAACGGGCTCAACAATGGTCTTCAGAAAGGATCTCGACCAGAACACTGTGCCGTTGATAATCGACCCTTTGACCTTAACGAGCAACATGACTGTTTCGGTGAAGCTTCCGGACGATTCCTTCCCTACAATCAAAGACGTGCCCGGAGACATGATCAGATTCACATATCAGGTCGAAGTTATCATGGACCTGGGTGGTCGGATGGCTAACTCGTACCATGGACCACATTCATCACGGATTGGACCCTTGGGATTGAATTCGTCAGAATCGACCAATGCATCGTATGGGCCCAGGAGAGGCGCCAACATTGCCGATACAGCCCAGATCCGGCGCATGGAGGGCGTCTTCTCTTGCGCCTTAGCCATCATTGTTGGAACCACGGATAGTGCCAAGACGCGGAGACGGAAGAAGTCATCTGCAAAAGCACCTGAATCTATGATGGACGATTATGAGCACGGCGCCGAACTACAACAGGCTTCATCACATCACATGACGGAGCAACCTATCGACAGCTACTTTCCGCCATTAGCCAACGGAAATGAATTCGGTACACCGCTACCTATCCATCCATCTCTGCATAATCATACATCTCGTCCTCCCGCGAATGGACCTCCTTACCGACCCATCAACGGGTACATTCCGGAGGCTAGCCCAGTCTATGTTCCTCCACCCCAAGTACCCAACGAGCAAGGCATGACCGAGAAAGAGCGAATACGACACGCGGAGACAAGGCTATTGCCGAGCCAGCCGCCAGCTGGTGAATCCTCAGCGCCTCCAGAGGAGGATCTATACGACGCGGAGGATACACCACGCCTCCCGACCTCGAACTTGGGCCACGGTTCGCAAAATGCGGATGATAACGCAGGGGAAGGCCCCTCGGCGCCTTCCGCGGACGAGCTGGCTGCTCCTGGTCCCGCCGGCGCAGGTGCAGAGGATAAGCAGGAGCTCGAGCGGCAACGGCTTATTAACGAAGCGAGTGCGCCGCCTGAGTTCCCAGACGACATGGAGCGGCGTCCCGACGGGCCTTCAAGACCAGACCAGGGCACAAATGCTGACGCAGAGCCATCGGCACCTGTGCTGGACGAGGAGGACGAGTATGCCGGATATGGCGTCAGAGCAGGGCCATCACGCCCGCAGAGGCATGAAGCAGAACAGTTGCCGGCTTATGAGCGGTGACACAAGGAGTCTCGATGGTGCTTGCCGCATTGTGCACACTATATGACTTCAAGTGGTGCGATATACGAGGTGGTTCATGCCTGGCGTTATTTGTTTGGCCAATGCGTTGGTTCTGGTCTCTTTAAATTCCGTCATCATATACATGCCAGCGCCTTTCCACGGTCACGCGATCTTGTCGATGGCATATCATGCTAAAGGGGGGGCATACTGTCGATTCAATAACCAACATGGCGTTCTGTTCTTTCTTCTACTTTTTGCATTTAGAAGCGTTCCGAGTGGCGGAGATTTCCGTAAATGTTGGGCTTTGTATATCCAAAAAGAGGTTGAATATATCAGGGAACGGCGGGGGAAGAAAACTATCAGTATCAGGGGACGAAACATGGACGTCGCAGTGGGCTCGTGCCATTTATTTCAATCGAGTTAATTTGACCGAGATGTGAGACTCCTGGACTCAGTGCTCTTGGTGACTGTTGTGAGGGGCCATGTGTATGAGGAGTCTAACTATAGAGTAATACAGTATTAGTACAAGGATGCCAAAAACTCCTCCTCTCCTCTATTCGTGACAATATCGTAACAGTGTTCTTCTCTTCTAAGCCAACCAGACTCAGCACCTCAGTGCTGCAAAACAACAGGCTTGCCCTTCTCCCAATTATCCAGGCTCTCCTTGATGTTCACCCAATATCTCAACCTCACAGCCTCCCTCTTCGCAGCCTCCACATCATCATCCCTGAACGCCTTCTCCAGAACCTCCTCACTCGCCCTAATCCTCTCCTCGTTCTCCCTCCTCGGTCCTTCCAGCTCCTCCTCCTCTTCCGCCTCCTCAATCTCCTCCCTCGCCTCTAACACCAAGCCCAACAAGTCCGGCTCCTCAATCTTCAGCGTCTCATCATTGGCAACGTCGACGCCACGGAGAGAGAGGAGGTATTGCGCGCGGAGGAGCGGGTTGGAGAGGGTCTTGTAGGCTTCGTTGATGAGGGCGGAGGAGCCTTCTGCGCGGGACTTTTGGGGTCCCGGAGGATGGAGATCTGGGTGGTGACGGGATTGGAGGGCGAGGAATTCGCGACGGAGGGAACGGAGGTTGATGGGAAAGTGGCCGGTGGGGGGAGGTCCGTCGGGGAGGGTATCGGGGAAAAGGTCGTAGTGTGTGCGGGGAGGTGAGGCAGCGGCTGCAGCTGAGGAGGAGGAAGCCTGTTCCTGGGGGGTTCTGGTGGAAAAACTGAAGCTCCGGGTTGCGCAAGGCTGTGACGAGAGGATCGCAGAGGGAGAAGCAAAGACAGAAGCGCCGGCTGTAGACGGTCTGCCGAGGACCGGTCGGAGGGCGGCGGCGCGGCGAGAAGATGCGCAACACCGCCGACAGACCATGTGCGACGCCCTGGCGACGGACATTTTGAAAGGAAAGACGTCGCTCGGATATTTCCTTTGCTGATGTGTTGGGTTGGCTGACGGGGGGGGCGCTTTCGCAAAAAGTGGTGGAAGATGGAATTACGAAGTCGAAGCTCCGGGAATTTGGAAAACCGTGACGAAGAGCCAGACGGTGCATGACGCGGGCAGCTTCCGACGAACGGACGGAGCGGAGCCAATGGCGAGCTGGGCAGTTGCTCTGACGCTGCAGGTGGCTGCCGGTTGGGGTTGGGGTTGGATTGGGGGTTGTCCGTTGCCGCTGCTGGCACCCGAGTCCCGCCCGCCGTCCTGCATCTCTCGGTACCCGACCTCGACTTTTTGACTTCCTTTTCCTCATCTCTGTGGTATCACATCTGACATCCAGCGAGATTCCTCAATTGTGTTGCAGCGGTGTTTCATAGCGACTCTTCTCGCGTCCAGTGGCTTGGTCAGATTGATAGACCGACCCGCAAGTGAGGCAGCGTGCCCGGGTTAATTGACACCGAGCTTCCTCCACCTTTATTGTCTTGATATACTCGAGTCTGCGCATCTTCTCTACGTCTGTCTCACTATTCTACTTGTCTCCTGATCAATCAGAGGTGAAGGCCTCACCAAGTCGGCACAATGAAGGAGTTCGATGCGGCTGAAGGTATGTCAAGCCAGCTCCCTTCCTCCTGACTTTCACCCCCTCCATATCACACTAACTCACCACCATCAAGTCGCAAAGCACAACACTCAGGACAGCTGCTGGGTCATTCTCTATGACCACGTCTACGATGTCACCGACTTCCTGTCCGAGCACCCCGGCGGCTCCAAGATCATCCTCTCCCTCGCCGGCAAGGACGCCACAGAGGAATACGACCCCGTCCACCCACCCGGCACCCTCGAAGAGAACCTGAAGCCCGAAGCCAAGCTTGGTCGTATCAACCCTGACACACTCCCCAAAAAGGAGGAGTCAGTAGAGGCTCGCAGCAGTAATGAGGCAGCTCTTGGTCCCCCAGCTCTTGAGGAGCTCTTGAACTTGGATGAGATCGAGGCAGAAGCTACGCGGAAGATCTCAGAAAAGTGTTGGGCTTATTACTTCTCTGCAAGCGATGACTTGAAGTCCAAGTCTTTCAACAACTCCGTCTACCGCGATATCCTCCTTCGACCTCGCGTCTTCGTCGACTGCACGCAATGCGACACATCAACCACCTTCCTCGGCCACCCCGTCGGCATCCCTCTCTACGTCTCTCCCGCAGCCATGGCCCGTCTCGCCCATCCAGACGGAGAACACGGTATCGCCCAAGCAGCCGCTAAGTTCGGTGCCGCCCAGATCATCTCAAACAACGCCTCCATGACGCCAGAGCAGATTGTCGAGGGTGCGCCAGAAGGGCAGGTCTTCGGGTGGCAAATCTACGTACAAAATCAACGAGAGAAGAGTATCAGCATGATCAAGCGGATCAACGCCATGCCGAAGCACTTCAAGTTCATCTGTCTTACTCTTGACGCCCCTGTGCCTGGAAAGCGTGAGCTGGATGAGAAGAGCAACTTTGGCCGTGCATCGAGCGTCCAGGCTGCTAAGCCCGGCGGCGAGGAGAAGCGTCCTGGAGGCGGCGGTGTAGGCCAGCAGCTCTTCTGGGGCACGGCCGCAGATCTCACTTGGAAGACGACCCTCCCCTGGCTCGCTGAACACACAGACCTCCCTATCGTGCTCAAGGGTATTCAGACCCACGAGGATGCTTACCTAGCTGCCCAGTACGCACCCCAGGTGAAGGCCATCATTCTTTCGAACCATGGCGGAAGGGCACTTGATACTGCGCCACCGGCCGTGCACACGCTCCTAGAGATTCGGAAGTACTGCCCTGAGGTCTTTAGCAAGGTGGAGGTCTGGGTCGACGGAGGTATCAAGAGGGGTACTGATATTGTCAAGGCGTTGTGTCTGGGAGCCAAGGGCGTGGGGATTGGAAGGGCGGCACTGTTTGGGCTGGGAGCGGGAGGTCAAGCTGGTGTTGAGAGGGTGTTTGAGAGTGAGTTTCCCCCCTTTCGCCAAGCTCTTTGGTGCATCCTATGATAGCGTTGACTAACCTGTATGGTGTTCCAGTCCTTGCTGCTGAGATGGCGACATGTATGCGTCTCCTGGGAGCGAAGAACATCTCGGATCTCGGTCCAAAATACGTAAGTCATTCCGTGCCTAAGGACATCTGTGGAAGCAGGGCATACAGAATTACGAGCGGAGAAGCTGACATGGATGTGCTTAGATCAACACGAGGCGTGTGGAGAGGGATATCTACGACGGCGAGCCTGGGTTGGATAAGCGCGGGCTTTGGGAGAGGGCGAAGCTGTGAGGTTGATAAGGTTTGGTGTTTGATACGCGCCGAATATGTACGCTGTCACATGCTGTCAATTCCCTCAAGTGCTTGAATATTGTCACATGTTTTAAGGATTACTGTTGCACCATGCTTGCTTCTGTCGTTGGTGTTGATTGTGATAAGGCCTTGCGCCAAGCTTCGGTAGTCCCCTTGACCTATCCCAATCCCGCCAAATTAACGAAAGAATCATCCAAAAAGAAGTACATTGACTTTCAGCTACAACTGCTTGGGAAAATTTAAGCTATATAATTACAATGGCATATTACCAAGGTGGTCAGCAACATTTCGTGCGAGATTCACCCCCTTCAGCTTCGCAGCACATTCAGTGGGACCTGTCTCGGCTCCGAAGTGCGTGTGAGTGAGAGGGAAGGGAGAAAATGGGGGGATGTGGAAAAAATCCGGGGAAAGGCGGAGGCGGGTTTCTGGGCTTGGCCTGCATCGCTTGGCGGGCATGTCACTCGCAAATTGGATGCAAAGCGAGGGACAGACACCTTTGACATGTGAGCGGCTGAGGCTGGGCCGAGCCTGGGAAATAAGGTGAACAGGTGCAAGTCCTGCAAATCATTCCATCATTGTTCGCATTCATGCTTTCGATAGCGTCGTGGCGCCCCTGTAGATTTGCTTAAGATCTTGGATAATAAAGGGGAAGCGGCATTTGCCTTTAGGTACAGTCCAATGACAGGCTACACTGAATCCAGGGGATGGGAAAGGAGAACCGCTGCAGTTCATTGGCAAGCTGAGGAACAATAAGGTTGTTTCTCTTGGGCCTAAGAGAGAGACAGTTGCCGCAGGTCATCAATGGCATGTGAATGGCCTGAGTTTGCATTCGGGGCTTGTCGCGCAGGTGGCCGTACACAGTGTAGTGTCTGTTCGTTGGTTCGGTCAACCCCGGCCCAACCAGGGCCCCCTTCTTCGATCGGGTCAGCCGGGCGTTGCGCCTCCTACGTTAATGGAAGGGTTGCCCTGATCGGGAAGAATACGCCAATAGAGTGCGGTAGGCGTGGCTCACGGTACTGGTTGGTGTGGCTGCTAGACTCGATGGAAGCACAAGAACATGGGACATGTCCTTCCAGTGGCAGTGTGGCTTGCAAGCTGAATCACGCAGCAGTGGCAATGAAACAGTCAGAGAAGAATCCAGAGAGAGTGGACGTCTGGTCGTGCGACGGGGACGAGGGTCCTTTTGTTCGGTGTTTGCAAATTCGGTGGGAATGAGAGAAGGGTCCTGGTCTCGTGCTGGAGCAAAAATCCAATACAAACAGGTCGTGTGTGGATATGGGGGAGGGGACAGACCAACCACACTCGGGCCGTTTGGCTGGTCGCCACTCGGAGATGGGCCTTTGTCTGGGTAGAAGGAGGACGAGAGAGAGGCCGAAGAGGTGGCCATAGCGGGCATAGTGTAGATGAAACAGACGTCGTGCGTGTTGCAGCTAGTCATTCACGTAGCGAGTATCATGATAGACTCGAAGATACTCAAAACGTGCATAGATTGGCAGAGGGGGAGAAGCGAAAGCTGAGTGAGGCATGAGGCGCGATTCTAGCATGTGCATCACGAGCAGCCGAGGAAGCTGGAGGTGCGGCCGCCCAATCAGGATCGGGCGCAATCACCTGGAAGTAGCGTAACGAGGGCTGGAATTTGGGGATTGGAGGGGGAAGGAGGAGCCAAGCCCGCGCTAGCGGCATGCGCATCGCCCCACTGAGCTGCCAGGGCCAGGAGCGGGCAGGTGCGGTGCGGTACCAGGCCAGGTCATTAGGCGGCAGGAGTGACGGACGGCGGCGATGGGTGTTGGTTGGAAGGAACGAAAGAAAAAAAGCTGCACCTTCCTGCTTCCAGGCCGTCCACTAGAAGCATTGCAGAACTGACAGAACCTTCATCAGCGGTCGCGTGTCCCCGTGATGCCACTAATCCAGCTGCTAGAGACGCCAGGCCCCCCTCCCTGCCGAGGCCTGCAACTTCACTGTAAGACAGACTGACGCTCTTATTACACACTCGTTGTTCACTGCTACAGTAGGCAAGGGGACTTGTTCGAGCAGACTTCGCTCACGCAGAGGCAAATCCTATCCGGTAACCACCGATACACAACCTGCAGTGAGGTTGAGGTTAGATCAAGAACGAGACTGCTGCACATGGTGCGTGCAGTCTTCCTGCTTTCGCCTCCCCTCCGTCTCACCGAGATTCCATTATTCACAGCTTTCTCGCCCGAGGTCTGCTCCTACGCCAAGCTTCAGCCAACGCCTCATTCCCTATTCCAGACCTTCCTCCTCGTAACTGTACCTCCTGCTGCTCTGTCTGATCATGTACCTCAAACCCTTTTCTTTTCTTGTCGCTTGCGAGTTGCCTCCCGCTTCTCTCTCACACCTAGTCGACCTCCACTCCAATGCTACCCCCAGGACGCCCAGCCATATTCAACAGGTCCAGATTCGTTCCTGGGGCCCCGTACGCCTCCTGACTCAGAGGTTCTCTGTGCCAACCAGCTGAATCCCCATCCTCGCACTGCTTCTCTTCAGATTCTGTCTCAGGGTGGCGTTCATGTAGGATCAGGGAAAAGAGTAGGTCCATTACGGAGTAGTGAGAAAAGAAAAGAAAAGAAACAAGCCCCATCCTGTCTGTGTACATGCATCTCCCCTCCATCCATCCCCCATCCCACACCCCGGCCACCACACCTATCCCGGACATTCCCACACACCTTCTTTCGCTCCAAATCCAAGTTGAACCCGACGCTATACCACAAAGCTATAGGCCTAGTCGATGCTACCTCATGAAGATCCCCCATCTGCAGGACCCGGTTCTCCAGTTCACTCATACCCCAGGGACCCCCAGCTGAGGTTGCCATTGGCAATCTTTAATAAAGACGAGCCCGTATCCTAGTTAAACTAGGTTGTGAACTGTCCATCCCACCTGTTCTTCTCTCCTCCTCTCTCTCTCTCTTTCGTCATCCCCTTACTTTCTTTTACGGATTCCCTCTCCCGGGGTTTCATAGCAGGCCGTTTAACTCGTGAGGAGCATTCGCGTGGACTATATACCCCTTTGCTTACAAAGTCGTCGGACAACGGACCATCTTTCACCATGTCTGACAAGGGCGCCACTCTCGAGCAGCGCAATGAGGTCGCCCCCGTGAAGAAGGGCAAGCGAAAGTCTTGCATGCGCCATTGCAAGCGCTTCTGGTGGGCGTACCTCATCGCCTTCGTTCTCATTGTCGTTCTCGTTGTCTGTTTGATGTAAGTCTCAACCGCACTCCGCGTCTCTCACCACACCTCACTCTACCTCTCTATAAAGCTCATCGCCACCTTATATGGTGTTTGTGAATCTCCGAAACTGACAATATCAAACAACAGCATTTTTGTCGCTGTCCCCAAGATCGCCCAGAGCAAGATCAATGAGGCCGAGCTCGATATCCAGGCCGTCAGGATTCTCGACACTGAGAGCGATGCCTACCGCATGGAGATTGATTCCACCATCCGCACCGATGGCCATATTAAGGCCAAGGTCTACCCCTTCGAGGGCGTCATGTACCTTGAGGACAAGGAGGGTCACGTCCCCTTCGCCACTCTCGACTTCCCCGAGACCAGCTCTGCCAAGGAGCAGGTTGTCAACATCACCCAGGATGTTAAGATCTCGGATATGGACGCGTTCCGGGACTTCAACATCTGGTTCCACAACAATGAGACCCTGAGGATCACCGTGGAGGGAAAGACGCAGGTGAAGCCCAAGGGCCTCTCGCGCAAGTACGACGTGGACTTCAAGAAGACACTGGAGATCAAGGGTCTCAACGTCTTCAGCGGCACCGAAGTTACTGAGGGGGAGATCTCTATTGAGGCGGACGACGATGGCAAGAACTTCCACGGTGTTGCCGATATTCCCAACGCTTCTCACTTCACTCTCGACATTGTAAGTTTCCCCGGATGATCTCGACTGTGAACCATCCATGCTAACTTTATCACAGGGCAACGTTTCCTTCTCCAACTTCGTCGGCGATGTTTTCCTCGGCCACCTCTTCATCGACAACCTTATCCTCCGTCCCGGCAGCAACGTCGTCAACATAAGCGCCAACATCAACCAGATCCGCACCCTGGGCATCCTCCGCAACGCTGACGCCAAAGTCTGCGAGTCCGGTGTTCTCGACTTCAAGCTCCTCGGCGACAACGTAACCAACCACGGCCAGGACCTCAGCTACTTCGCCGCTGCCCTTGCGAGCGTCAACCAGACCGTCCCCATCGACATTGGCTCCATGATTGAGAAGGCGCTTGATCAGAAGGTGAACTGCGTCAACTCGTAAGCGTCGTTCTAAATCATCATTTTCTTCGATTGCGTGCGGTACTTTTCTGGTTTCGTCCGACGATATGAGATGATAGTTCTTCTGGGTGGGCTCACGGATGCTTTCCACATTGGCCCGTAATGTATCTGAGATACCCCAGTGAGGAGGCTTCGTTTTGGAGGTGGCTCTTGATTGATATTCATTGTATACGGCGGCGCATTGTGGTAAGGTCATGATACCTCGACGCGGGAGGGCGGTAATGTAGGACCTCGTCAGTGCTGTCGACAGATCGCATGAACATTGTAAAGACAAACGTTATGTCAATCCATATCTGTTCAAGATTCATTCCGAGAACATGGCGTGAATCTTCGTAAATCTTCCTCGATGTCGAGACCTTCACTCTTCATCCTTCATTTGCGAGTGCTTGCTTTGGAGGCAGGCACAAAATCCACGGCCTTGCGCGCTCCGCTAGCATTATGCGCCTCCCTCTCCTTGATGATCTGTTCCCTCGACTTCTTTAAATTCTCCCTGTAAGCCCACTGCGGGAAGGCATCAGGGTTCCACACGTCCTTCGGCAAAGTCGTCTCATACTGACTGGCCCCTTCAAGCTCGACGAATCGCATGAGCTTGTCCATCAGGTTGGGGTACTTCAGCGCGGCGGACTGCTCGAGTTTTTGATTGAAGTGGACGCCTTTCTTCTTGAGGTTTAGAAACTGGTTGAATTTCTTGTTGATGGCTGGAGGTGGGGAGCCTGGGGGTGAAGAAGGGATGTCAAAGTCCGGTATTGAGGGGAGTGTGAGATCGTGGACGAGGGAACGGTTGGCAGAGTAAGGCGATTGAGGTGGGCGGTCAGGGTCTGCGGTAGCATCTTCCAGCATGGAGTCTTCGGCATCGGGAAGATCAAGGTCGCCAGGAGGTGGTAATGAAGGTCCTATGGGAGCTGAGTGTTCCGCTAAAGCAGGGCCTGGAGCTGATGCATTGCTCTTGGAATCTTTATTTGGCGCAGTTCGACTCGGCTCAACAGGCTGAGCAGGCTGAGAAGGCTGAGAAGGCTGAGCTTCACTGATACTCTCATTTCCCTGCAGGTAAGGTCAGGATCATGAACTCTTCAAGATGGGAACGGACCTACCTTGGCTTCAGGCTGTGAGAGTACTTCATCGTCATCGTCGCTGCTCGCGTAGCCCACAAGGCCTGCCATGTCTAATTTTGCAGGTTTTCTTGAACCTTCCTTTCTTTGTACAAAAAGCAATCGAATCTTTATTCCTAGATATGATCAAGGAGAGTGTTTGTCGAGGTGACCTTCAGCAGACGACCCTAGCGTCATACGTCGTAGTGGGAAAACCTCGGCTCGCCGCCAAGACGAGGCGCCAGCCCAGAAATTCAACTGGCAGCCTGATCGCTTGTCAAGCAACTCCATCATCATCAACAAAATCATCAGAACGCAGATAGTTCTACGCACTTCGTTGCCGTGCCGTGATAAGGGCGAGTTTGTGAAGCAGACTGCTGTCACGAGATTATCGAGCGCTGCAGTGCGCACATCGCCAGTTTCGATCATTTTGATTTGCGACGCCAACCTTCCCAAGAAGTAGTACTCACCAGAAAGCGTCTTGCTGAGCCAGCGGGACCCGCAACGATGGCTCGGCCGAGAGACTCGCGCTCACCAAGTCCTGCAGGTAGCCATCACAGCTCTCGTCGCTACCGCAACGATGACGACAGGCGTGACAGAGACCGCCGCGACGGCGGGAGACGGGATCGTCAGCGCACAAGGTCCCGGAGTCCGGATGTGAGAAGACCAGAGGCAACGCGTTTCCGCGATCGGTTGTATGCTGACAAGATGGCTATGCAGCACCGATATCGAGACCGAGATCGTGGTGGACGGGATCGCGACCATAGACGGAGAGACCGATCAGTAGATCGCAGAGACGACTACCCTCGGAACGACCGACGAGATCCTCGAGACAGAGACCGCCGGCGGTCGCGTGACCGTTACGGAGAAAGAGCGAGATCCCCAGATCGGAGACGGAATCGCAGTCGGGACAATCGAGACGACCGAGACTCGAGACGGCGCGAAGACTCTCGTGACAGGGCACGCGACCCACGAGACGGTGCAGATCCACGGAGCAGGCGCGATGGTAATGACGCTCGCGGGACGCCCTTGACAGATAGCGGGAAGTCAATGACCGAGGTATGTTCTCCAGTCCAGAATTGCGATGCACAGGCTTACACATCACAACAGCCGCCGAAATCGAAGGCTGCTCCCTCATCTTTGACCGAAGAGCAGAAGAAAGCAGAACGCCTCGCAAAACTGGAAGCATGGAAGAAAAAGAAGGAAGGTGCCGCGCAGAAGCAAAAGGATGTCAATCCTACGCAGACGCGCAGTCTCCTTGCGGAGATGGATATGAAAGCAAGTGGTGCCTCCCCTGCTGCGAGCTCCCCTGTTGTGTCCTCTGCTGCTTCACCTATGGCCGCCAATGGCTCTGGTAGTCTTTCTCCTGCTGCACCGTACGCGGGCAAGTTTGACCCCAAGGCCATCGCCAAGAAGGCTTCGAAGGCGCATGACGGAGCCAAGGCAGTTCTAGGTGTTCTCGATGCGCAACCCGAGGCTGTCTTGAAACCAGTCAAACAAGCCGCAACTGGTAAGTCATCTCATAACGACTTAGGCGAGACCAGGGCTCATTACGAATACGCAGCCTCCGCATTACCGGCCAACCGCACAAAGACCAGTGGCTTCGGCTTCGCGAAATCAAGCGACACTGACAAGCTTCCCAGTAAGAGGAAGCTTGACCTTGACGAGGAGGATGAGACCAAGCGGAAGCTCAAGAAGCTACCCGCTTTGCCAATCGAGGCTGACGACACTCCCTACGCTGATCAAGACGACGACGATGAGTCTGATGGCGACAACTTCGCGGAGACGGAGGAGGAAGCTGCCGCTGCCGCGCGTGCAGCACATGAGAAGAGACTGCAGGCAGAGGCAGAGCAAGCTGAAGAGGGTGCGATGAAAGTTGATGAAGCAGAACCCAACGGCGAGCAGCAGCAGAAAACGGACCCTCCAGCAGCACCCCAAACGAATGGAGCCGTATCATCAGGGGCGATGGAGGTTGATGAAGACGAGGACGACGTTGACCCTCTTGATGCGTTCATGGCAGATCTCAAAGAACCATCAGGTCCGCAGGCAGAGAAAGGCGCCAAGGCTACAAAGAAGCTGCAGGAACCAGAAGCTTATTTCAGTGACGATGAGTACGACTTCGATGCAGAAGGGAAGGAGGGCACGGACACTCTGGCATCCATTAAGAACAAACGAAAGAAGAAAGATATCCCGACTGTCGATTACTCCAAGCTGGATATCCAACCGATTCGCAAGAACTTCTGGTCTGAACCTGCTGAGCTTGCAGAGCTCACTGAGGCTGAAGTCGCTGATCTTCGTCTTGAGCTGGATGGCATCAAGGTGAAGGGTGAAAATGTGCCCAAGCCGGTTCAGAAGTGGTCGCAATGCGGGTTGAGTCGGCAAACGCTTGATGTTATCCACGATCTAGGCTACGAGAAGCCGACCCCTATTCAGATGCAAGCGCTGCCAGCGTTGATGTCTGGTCGGGACGTCATCGGTGTTGCGAAGACTGGATCAGGAAAGACGGTGGCTTTCTTGATGCCAATGTTCCGGCACATCAAGGATCAGCCCCCGTTGAAGGACAACGAGGGCCCTATCGGGTTGATCATGACGCCAACCCGTGAACTTGCTACGCAGATCCATCGAGACTGCAAACCGTTCCTAAAAATGATGGGTCTCCGGGCTGTTTGCGCGTATGGCGGTGCGCCGATCAAGGATCAAATTGCCGAGCTAAAGCGTGGTGCGGAAATCATCGTGTGCACGCCAGGTCGAATGATCGATTTGCTGGCGGCGAATCAGGGCCGTGTCACCAATCTCAGGAGGGTGACATATGTGGTTCTGGACGAGGCGGATCGTATGTTCGATATGGGCTTCGAGCCGCAGGTGATGAAGATCTTTGCGAACATGAGGCCTGATCGGCAGACTATCCTCTTCTCTGCGACAATGCCTCGTATCATCGACTCGCTTACAAAGAAGGTTCTCAAGAGTCCGGTCGAGATCACCGTGGGAGGCCGCAGCGTCGTGGCCAAGGAGATTGAACAGATCGTGGAAGTCCGACCGGAAGATACTAAATTGCTTCGGGTTTTAGAGCTGATGGGCGAGTTGTACGATAAGGACGAGGACGCCCGGACGCTTATTTTCGTCGAGCGACAGGAGAAGGCGGATGATTTGCTCAAGGAGTTGTTGATGAAGGGATACCCTTGCATGTCGATTCATGGCGGCAAGGATCAGGTCGATCGCGACTCGACCATTTCCGACTTCAAGAAGGGAATTGTGCCCATTCTCATCGCAACATCCGTCGCAGCACGTGGACTTGATGTCAAGCAGCTAAAGCTCGTCATCAACTACGATGCGCCGAATCACTTGGAAGACTACGTGCACCGCGCGGGTCGGACAGGCCGTGCGGGCAACACTGGTGTGGCTGTCACATTCGTTACACCGGAGCAAGAGAACTGTGCACCTGGTATCGCGAAGGCCCTCGAACAGAGCGGTCAGCCTGTACCGGATGATCTCAACGAAATGCGTAAGGCGCATCGCGAGAAGGTCAAGTCTGGTAAGGCCAAGGACACTTCTGGATTCGGTGGAAAGGGTCTGGACAAACTCGATCAGGAGCGCGAGGCCGCGAGATTGCGTGAGCGCAAGACGCATAGAGCCGAGGGTGAGGAAGAAGATGAGAAGGAGGAGAAGGATGATGAAGAGAAGGCCGAGAAGGCTCTCAACGCCATCCGAGCGGCCGCATCAAGCGTGCAGGCTCGCGAGGCGGCTAAGATCGCCGAGGCAACCTCTGAGATTAAGAGGACGCCCGCTCCAGGCTCAGACAGCAACTCCAAAGATCCTCTCGACAAGGTCAGCTCTGCCGTCAGCGCCATCAACAGCCGCCTCGGCAAAGCCGGCCAGCTCCGTTCTGGTCAACCCATCGACAACAAGGGTCCCGACGCCGGTGCCTACCACGCAACGCTGGAGATCAACGACTTCCCTCAGAAGGCACGTTGGGCAGTCACAAACAGAACCAACGTGGCTAAGATCCTTGAAGCGACTGGTACATCCATCACGACCAAGGGATCGTTTTACCCGCTAGGCAAGGAGGTGCCTGCTGGGGCGGACCCGAAGCTGTATATCCTGATCGAGGGTGATACGGAGGTTGTTGTGAGCTCTGCGCTTACGGAGTTGACAAGGTTGCTGAGGGAGGGAACGATTGCGGCTGCAGATGCTGACAGTAGGGCACCAGCGAGTGGAAGGTATACTGTTACCTAGATGTAGGTTTTGGTTGGCGGGACAATTGTGTTGGAGGCTTATCCAGGATGTTTCACCCCAGGCGAAAGAGGCGTATCAAAATAAATAATGAAATAATCCATGCTGCAAGTGTCCCTATACTTGCGCTGCCAGGTGCCAGCTTAGGACTGGAAGATGTGATAAAATTGCTCTGCATTTGAACAATAAAGTATTTCCACACTGAGACGCTTTGCAAATCAGAAGGGGGATGGAATAATAGAACGAACTCCAAGCTAGCCAAGATGCATATCTCTACATGGCCACTGCGTCACCAGAACCAACCGTCCCACTTGTAAAGAAGAAGATAAGCCGCCCAAATCAGGACTCCTTCTCGACGATCTTAGTCCCAATTCCGAGTCTGTGCAGCCTCGTCAGCGTCCCTCGACCTCTGCTCCTGGCTACTTGCCTCCTTCAGCGTATCCGATCTGTTCTGCTTCTTCTGCGCATTTAGCTGCGTTTGGAGCTTCCCAGCCGGCTTCCCAGAGCCCTTGGCTCGAGCCTGTGACACACCCAAGTTAGTCCTTTCTTCCTTCCTTGGTCATTTGTTACTACCGATGGCTCACCTCTGCTGCTTCTGCGGCACGTCTCCGTGCGTCGTCGGCGCCGGCGGCTGACGAGTCCTGGGATGTGCCTCCAAGGGTGCGGCCTGGGCCGCCGACCTTCTTGGGAACGGGAACGGTTTTGTTGTTGGAGGAGGATTGGGCAGGTGCTGAACCAACGCGACGGCCTGGCTGGGCGTAGGGGTCGTCCTGCTTTCCGCAGATGTTGCCCATGGTTGGAGTCGTTGGCGAATGTGATCCCAAGCGGCGTTTGATATAAGATTGAGAGGTCGCCCGAGAGATGCTGAGGGTCGGATGAAGCCTTAGAAGCGGAGCTGTCTTACTTCAAGTGTTGGCTTTCTCTCCCAAGATGAAGTGTGAGTTCCGGGTGGTGTGTCTGTGTCTTGCGGTGTTGTTCCAAGCGGTGAGGAAGGTTGCGCGCTGCTTGGCAAGCAAACGCTTTCCAATATCAGCAGTGATTCAATGTTTGGTCTATTTTGAGTAGAGGATCAGGTCCTCGTTCAAATTCAATGAGTTCAAGATTGTTTGACAGGTTTATAGGGCAATGTATACCGAGTGATGATGCGCAAGTCCAAGGAGTGAGGTGAGGTTGAGGCTATCGCAGGTATGGCGGCTGATCTGGGGGAGGCGGGGTTCAGCCTTGGCCTCGCTTCGCCTGCCAAACGCGCGGCTGTCGCCTACCCTAGATATGGCATGCATTCGAAACGTCATGGGAAGTCATACTGGTATGGGACCGAGTAGACACTTTGATTGACAAGTATCCAATTGGCTCTCTTGATAATATGTAAGGTCAATTGAGAATCGACTTATCGTGACCACACAGTGACGGCGTCCCATTGAAGGAACCGCCCAATAAGAAACCCGAGTAAGTGAGACACATTAACAACTGGCTGGCAGGGTTCAGCCCTTCGCAAAGAAGATTCACTTTGAGCGAAATAGCACATCCACTCTGGCAATGATGCACAGGTCTAGACTGCCACGATAAGCATTCGAAGAGACAACATAATGATCCCAAGAAGAAAAGAGGGAAACTGAGAGGAAATACCAAAGCGGGAGGGGGTGGCTGACGCAGAAAGTTCAGGAGGTGTGGTCGCAGCAGCATGTGGTCGAAGCGGCGAGTCCCTTGATGGTCCCTCAGCCGCTAATGGCCACCGATGACCCGCCTCTACCTCTCATTGCGATGCAGTGCCGCTGGCGAGAGGTTGTCATTGGAGAGGAAGGGCAGCGATGATCGATGGTCAAAGGTTTTTGTTGCATCCTGCGGTTGAAGTCATGGTATTTTTGTGTGCGGTGGGCGGAGAGAGGCCGAGATGGGATGCGTGATGTGTGGATTGATGTGGGCGATGGCTCGACGGCCTCATAAGATGAGGTTCAGCAAGATATCCAACTGCTGAACTGGAGGTAGATGTGCAGTCTGCGAGGCCTATATGTGCGGCTCATAAGGGTACTCTCCGCCTAATGGTCATATGGAAAACCATGGCTAACTCAAACATCCCTCGACATTATCGACAGAAACCAAGAGCAGGTTTCCTTCACACTAGCACCATTTTCTCGTCATCCAAGACAGGACCCTGACCAGTTGCCCCTCTATCCCAAATCTTGCCGTGCCCAAAGAATACGTGGTAATATCGAGTAATAGCACAGCATCACTGGCAGCTCAGTATCAATCCATAGTAGCCAGGGGGCGTGTGCCATGCCCCGCCAAGGACAGGGGTGTGAGTGCAGTACCACCGCGGGGCGCACTGGACGAGGCAGGGCAGGTGCTAGAGGCAGGTGCTGCTCCCTCACTGAGTCCAGTCGTGCCTTCCTGCTGCACGGTAAACCACCACAGCGACCACTGCCGCTACTGCTCATACTAAACTCACTTGTACCTGCCGCGGACGATGCACCGTCCGTCCCCAAAAACTCTCTTCGCTTGCTTCTCACTCCTCTGGTTCCTCTTCCTGACTCCTGCGCACCCTCTCGCACGCTTTGATCATCTTCTGCCTCTTTGTCGTCGACTATCCTACCGCCTATCTGCACTTTCGCGGCTTCGCTGCACGTCTGATTGACGCCGACTCCGAGTCCGCCAATCCCGCAACCGGAATCGCCGTGCCCACGCCGTTCGCCGGCCCTCTTCTCACCGTCTTCGCCGCTCACCACAGCGTTGCGACCCGGGCCTCTCTTTGCGCCACCCGGACCTTCTTGAACGCAGCTGCTCACCGGGAAGGGCGGCTTGACTCCACTGTGGCCTTCTTGACGTCCATGCCTTGTCGTCAATCGCTGAGGAGTGCTTCACTCCCCTTTGCCCGCTGAGGGCTCGCTCTTCTTCAACCGTCAAATTTCAGTCTCAGCTTCACGAGATCCGGCCTCAGAGTGTGGTTCGCCTCGTCTCGAGCTCCATCTATTCGACCTGAGGAGGTAACTTCGCCATTGCCTTGGTCTTCTCCCGACAATTCCACCTCACTGTACACCCAACGCGGCCTCATCTCACCAAAGTGCGCCATGGATCATGATCAACAACCCGACCAGCTGCCGCAGCAGGCATTGAATGGCAACTCATGCAATGATCTCGATGCCGTCGGAGACATGTTTGGCTGGTATGCTGAGCACGAGGCCCATGCTTCACATGACGCATCACTCACATCCTCCCCAAGTGCCATGCCAAACCACACCTCCATGTCAGCCTTGTCACCTATCAACACCAATCTTATGCATAACATAAGTACCCTTCACACAGCCTCGGGTCCCTCAACACCAAGTTTCCCCGGCTGGACAAATCCTTTCGATCTCTCCACAGACAGCCAGCGTTTGGCGAACCACATCTTGCACTACCATGACCCGGAGAATACGCAAGATCACCGACGCCCCTGTATTGCCGACAATCCCAGCATGGTCTTCTCCAACTGTTCATTGCCTCGCCTACCTGACCAGACAAGCAATGCTGATACGACAAACTTCTTTGCTAACTTGACGTATGACTGTGGTTTCGAGGTCCAAGATCCCCTTGCCTTCGCCCAACACGTCTTTCAGGAGCACAGGCCCGCCCTGATGTTCCAAGATCCTTACGTCGCCGGGTTCTCGAGTGATAACTTTGCGAGTCACTTGGCTGGCTTCATCCCCTCGATGCCAGAATTGCCTGGACCTGCGTATGAATATCACACTTTGCCAGAACCCGGCCGATGCCACTCCCTACAGGGCTCGACTGCCACAGATTTCTCTTTTCAGAACTCCATTCCTGGAACTCCAGTGCGAGGGGCGACCCCGTCTGAGCTGGATTGCAATTGCCCAGGTACAGATTGTGCTCCGGACGAGCTTGCCAAGCAGATCGACCAGGAGCTTGAAGCAGCCAAACCCCTTACCGATAAGTTCATTTGCCGCTGGAAGTGTGAGCATGAACATGACGAAGACGGCTGTGGAAAGACATTCCCTACTGCCGCTGCCCTGCACGAACACTGCAAAGATTCGCACACGAAGTGTGCTCTCAAAGAGGATAACCAATATTGGTGCAAGTGGGACGGCTGCCACCGGATGGAGGGCTTCACTCAACGTGCCAAACTGGAAAGACATTTGCAAACTCACAGTGGCTGTAAGTTTACATTTACAAGTGATTTGGACAATATGTTAACAATGACAGTCAAACCGTCTCAATGTACTGTTTGCGGCGAATGGTTCTCCGCGCGACAGGCTCTGGACCAGCACATGCGGACACACACCGGTGCAACTCCATGGGCTTGTGAGTGGCCAAACTGTGGCAAGGTCTTCAAACAACAGAGCGCTCTGAGTGAGTCTATCGCGGTCATATCATACGAAGATTGGTGCTGACCTGGACATAGCAATGCACATGAGAACACATACTGGCGAGAAGCCGTTGACCTGCGAGATCTGCGGCAAGACGTTCAGCGAATCCTCCAATCTATCTAAGCACAGGAGAACACACAACCTCAAAGGCTTGCACAAGTGCGAGCTTTGCGGACGGGATTTCCACAGACGAGATCAGTTGCGACGCCACTTGAAGTCTACACACAAGGATCAAATGGACAAAGTTGAAGAACTTTTGGCCAGACCAGTGGAAAAGCACGGGGGAAGGAAAGGACGGAGTGGCGCTATAAAACAACATCAACGTACTCCTAGCCTGAGTATAAGTCGGGCAGATAGTCCGTCTGTGTCACCCAGCCTGCGCTCAACACCGCCGGATAGCCTTCTGGACAGTATCGGTCATGATACAAGTGCGTTAGGCATGGACGATGCGTTGCCTTCCAGCGTGATGAATGGCTCAATTGCACTGGAGGGGACATCATAGGACGAGGACAAAACTTTGGGAAGAACACGTTTCTGTATAGATGGGGGCAATGGCGTTCAACGGATCAGAACGGCCGCCCACGACATGAACTGACAGGGTGGAATCAACTGTTGAAATATTTATACCCATACTTACACACTTCAGTCGAATCAAAAACTGTAAAACTTCACTCTACATCGATGACAACTGTTGCAAAAAGACAATGGCTCACGACGTACAAATATATTTCGAGCCTGAATTGCTGCCCAGGATGTGTCCTGTCGTGCCCAATTGGATACTCTACATGGAATACTTGTCCATTCATGATTCTACGACTTCAGGAGATGAGCGATCTCACTCAGTGTTCCATGCTTTCAGCATTCAAGGGCGTAGACATCACCTTGAGAACGCATCACAATAGAACCTGAGCGGCATTGCGTTTCGCAATCATGGCCATAAACTTTCATGCCTCTCGCGGCTGACCGTCAACGCCCTTCTCGCGGTTTATCAGAATAACTGCGTAAAGCAGAGGTATTCCGCGGTCAGCGTAATCGATAATCCAACAATTGGTCACAGTTTCACAGGAAAAGTTGGAACCATGGACCCTGGACGGGTCCGAAAACGTTGTTTTAGTTTGTGTGTTCTTGTTGATTCCTCAAGAAGAGATGATGTGTGTGTGATTGTTCACAAAAAAAGAGCACGCCGCGCCTTTTTCCCTTCTCCCAAAAGAAGTTTGTTGTCCGAATCATCTACCCATGCGCGTTCACCTCTCAAACTCCCAGAAGTCAACGTCTCATACTTAAGCCTCAGCCTGGAGAGCACCATATGTTAGCAGACTGTCCTCTTTCGCATAAGGGAAGAAAGGTCAAGTTCTCAAAATGTGTGAATCAAGACCCGTGACTGGTTGCGGGAAGTCGTACCTTGATGGCGTATCTGCGCTGGGGGAAGTGAACGTTGCGCTTCTTGGTCTTCTCAAGGACGCGGGCCTTGTCCTCGGGTGATAATCGGCGACGGATGGCGCGGGTCTGCTTGGGTCGGAGGTCGAGAGGAGCGTACTTCTTGTTCTTGTAGAAGAGGCGGAGCTGGGACCTTTGGCTGGCGTTGATGACAGTGAGAACGCGAGCAATGGACTTGCGGAGATCGTGGCTAGAAGAATTCGAAGTCAGTACATGGTGGTTCTTATCAATTCGAGGTATCAAATCGTTCTCGGTACTCGAAAGCGGGGAGATATGCTCACATCTTGTTCAGCTTGGAGCCGGAAGAGGCAACCTTCTGGATGCGGAGCTGACCGAGCTCAGTCTTGAGCTCAGCGAGCTGCTTGGTGAGGTCCTCCTTGTTCTTCCCCCAGAGCTGACCAGCCTTAACCTTGCCTGACGACTGTATTGGGTGTTAGCGATCCATCAATTCCATCAAGTATCGACCCTCCCGCACGACAGTTCTTTCGTTCGATATTTGCGGTCCGTCGACGTCGACAATTGAGTGCCCTCGTAGCAGGAAAAGGCGAGCATGCAGCAATCCTCCTCTTGAACCCATATCGAATGGGAAAAGCCTATCCCGCCCACCTGATCCAAGCCCACGAGGGCCAACCCATGCTCTCCGACCGATCGAACACGCAAAGTACCGGCAAGTTTGTTGCAAGACACGAAATCGAAATGTCGGCGGGTGAAAGGATCTAGAGGTTATCATTACTCACCATTTTGACGTTGATGGGAGTTGGGTGCTGCGAATGAGTGTCGACAGTGAACGTGGCGTTGGGAAAAGAAGTCGGGAGACGAAGTTCGCAGAGGCAACGCACGCTTGGGGGTTCCGCTTCGCAAAAGACTTAGGGCTCGGGTGCCGCACAATTTCAGGTTCAGAATTTTTGGGCTGGTGGAGTTTGAAGGGTGGGCACGAGTGGATGGGGAGGGTCGTTCTGTTTTGGGCAGGGAGGTTTTGTGTACGTAAGCAGAGATTCGGTAAAGCGTTTCGCCGTTCCGAACAGAGGCCGAAACCAGCCTAGCGGCATTGGAGGTACGTACCTGCTTCTGGACCTGCGAGGCTCGGGGGTCATTCGAGCTGAGAGGTCCATCATCGGCTCAACCTTGACGTCTACATCCTCCTCTAACCACCACCAGACTTGGTACATCGCAGCCATGTCCGCACAGCCATCAGGTAGCGCGGGATGGACGCAACTGCGCCAGCAGGCACGAACATTGGAAAGCCAGGTATGTTGGCGGTGAACTCTGCTGCACCTTCGTGGTCATCTGATGGGACATCAACTGACAACGAGCCTGTATTAGACGGAGAGCTTGTTCCATACATACTCACAGTTCGCTTCCGCTGCGAACATCCCACCGAAGCCCACAGATGATGAGCGTGACACAGAGAAGAAGCTCCAGGAGCTCCTCGAGAAGGTAAGCCGCCCGCTTCCAACCCGTAGCTCAGAATAGCTCTTAGCTAACAACACCCGTACCTCAGCGCGAAGATATCATCACCCAGCTTGGTCGCCTTCTCGACTCCGAAGCCGCTCTGACATCCTCCGCCCTCAAACAGAACAACCTTTCCCTCCTCCGCGAAAAGCTCTCCACCCACAAACGCGACCTCACCCGCCTCCGATCCAAGCTCCAACAAGCCCGCGACCGCGCTAACCTCCTCACCAACGTCCGCTCCGACATCAACCAGTACCGACAGAGCAATCCCGAGGCTGCCGAGGCGGATTACATGCTGGAGGAGCGGGGACGCATCGATAACAGCAACAGTATGGCGGATAGCGTGCTGAGCCAGGCTTATGCTGTGAACGACACCTTCGTGTTGCAGAGGGAGAGTTTGGCGAGTATCAATAGGAGGATCAAGTTGGCGGCGAGTCAGGTCCCGGGGATCAACTCGTTGATTGGAAGGATATCAGCGAGGAAGCGGAGGGACGGGTTTATCATGGGTGGTTTCATTGCGTTCTGCTTCATCATCTTCTTCTTCTTCATGTGAGAAGTGAGTGATGTTGCTACGTCATTTTCACTTTTTGAGCATTTGAGATGATTCTACTCAAGATATGTAAAAGCATGCGAGCCAGAAAGGCTGGGCGTTTTTCAAGGGAGAACGAATTTCTTTGGCGGGGGTATCAGCGTGTTAATTGTACAGTATGGCTGGACCATGGGGGATCTATATGCGCTTTTTGAGATGCATCTATAGTGTAATGACAATGTGGGGGAGGTGGTGATACAGAAGGAGGCTTCATTCCGTTCTTCCTTGTGACTTATGCTGCGTTGTTCTCCAGGTGCCGTTTAGCAGGGAGCTGTTCTCTTGCAGACGACGGGAGGGACGACTCCTTTTCGATCTCCCGTACGAGGCGTCGCAGACCCTTGGCCAGACCCTCGCGCTCTTCAGGTTCGCTCGGTCCGCTACCAGCCCAGCGGATGCGGCAGTGCTGATCGACCAGGTATGTGTACCCAACTTTGCTGTTGAGGAGACCGATGCTCTCCCTGATATGATCCGTGATACCACCCCTGACAAGGAAGTACTTGTTCCAGTCCTTCTCCGGAGTCTTCTTCCTCAAGGATCCCATGAACATCTTCACCAGCCAGGCCCTGGCCGCATTCTCCTCCACGTGCACGCTCACCATCTGTGCGAGCTTCTCCTCGGCTAGTACCTGGTGCAACGCGGGGTTGGCTTCCTTAGAGACGAAGCTGTTGACCTGATTCTCGGCCCACTGGCTGCTAAAGACGGTAATGACGGATGCTTTGCCGCGGAGGAGGGGAGTGGTGTCGTGGGGTTCCTTGTCGGTCTTGAGAAGTGTGCGGCCGAACAAATTGGGGAAGAAGAGGGACATTTCAGCTTTGAAGAGGCGAGGAGGGGCAATGAATGATTTGCCCTGGTGGTATTTGAGGTTGCCCCAGTCGCGGAAGTATGGTCGCGCAAGACTTGCTGTTCTGTTCGAAACAGTGGTTAATTCGAGGGTCCAAAGGCCGAAGTCAGGACTGTCAAAGGGTCTCACAATTCCTGCCGCCGTGCCAGGTGCTTGTCCCAATCGACAAAATCCGCACGGCGCTCTTTCAGTGACCGGCTATCGAGACCTGTGTTCTCTCCAGGCTGTGGCGGCGCTGTCATGCCGATCGGCCTCGGCAGGGGCATAGGCTTGAACTCGCCATCGATTCGCTTGCCGTAGCTCCTAGGCGCCTCGATGGGAACGCCGGAGACCTTGCGCTTGGGGTCGAGCTCGGCGCCGGAGCCGACTTTCTGAGAAGTAGCGAGCCGGTGGGCGGTTGTGGCGATGGAGCGACGAGATTGCTGACAGAGGAGACAGGTGAAGGTTTCGCCAGAGGAGCGAAGCCTCAATGTAAGACCGAGACGACGGGAAGCCATTGTGAGGATCGGCCGATAGGGGACGATACCGGAGGGGGACGGGTGGTGGGATGACGCGCCGGGACACGGACAAGACTTCGGTCGTCGGTTGGAGGTCAAATTCGCGATGGACGGAGAACGGGGGTTGAGAAAAAACAGTGGAGACCGTTGACGAACCGTGGTCTCAGTGGACTGGAAGCCGCCTTCAGTGGGGAACAGCCTGCTACGGTGTTAGTGGACAGTGGCAGCACCGCTAATCCGGGGGCAGCTGGGGCTGGGGACTCGGCTATCCGCGGGGTTGACGCGGGTCAAGCGTCACCCACTCCTGCCACCCTTAAGCCGCTCGGCTTACACTCCACGGTTCAGCGTCCTCCAAGACCAAAGGTACGGTAAGGTGAGGGACGCTCCATCTTGTTCGTCCACAAACCTATTCTCTTCTCCTCGTTTGTCACCTGTCAATCTATTGTCTCTACAGTCGCATCGTACCTGTCACATCTCGCTCGTCCTCGAGTCGGCACGTATATAGAGGTTGGATCATTGCCAGCGTCACGTCACTATGCTTCTCTCAAGAGGATCTCGGGCGTTGAGGACGCAATGGCGGACCTCCAGGGCGGTAACTCAGGTTGTTATGGGGAAGGCTTCGGGGACACAGGCCACGCCGCGGTGGTTCACCGAGTCAAGAAAGTTATGTGCTATCAAGCCGGTGCCGCTGGCTGACATTGGCGAGGGTAAGCACCAGCAACCCTTCTACTGATTCAAAACATCCATCGTCCCATGTACTGATATCGTCTCAATTCTCCAGGTATTGTCGAGTGTGAGGTCATCCAGTGGTTTGTCGAGCCCGGCGCTCGTGTGGAGGAGTTCTCTCCTCTCTGTGAGGTCCAGAGCGACAAGGCCTCCGTCGAGATCACAAGCCGCTTTCCCGGCGTCGTCAAGAAGCTGTACTACGAGACGGGAGACATGGCTAAGGTCGGAAAGCCTTTCATAGATATCGATATTGAAGGAGATGCAAAGCCAGAGGATTTGGAGTCTTTGACGAGCCCACAGCCGGACAAGGCGGAGGTTAGGCCAGCACCGGTAGATGCACCGCCTAAGCCGACAACTCCGGCTGCGGGAGCAGAGGTACCAGCATCACAGTCACAAGGGGAGGCTATGCCACCCAAGGGGAAGCATGCTTCATTAGCTACGCCGGCTGTCCGCCATCTATCCAAGGAACTGAAGATCGACATCAACGACATCTACGGTTCGGGTAAGGATGGAAGGGTTCTCAAGGAAGACATCTACAAGTTCGTCAAGGAGCGGGATTCTGGCGCCAGCACCCAGCCATCAGCTCCTGTATCAGCAGCACGGCCACCTGCCGATACCTCAGTGCAGACCGAAACTCCTCAGCCGCTCTCTCAAACACAGCAGCAGATGTTCAAGGCCATGACCCGCTCCCTCACAATTCCTCACTTCCTCTACGCCGATGAGGTGGACTTCACACAGCTTGTTGAGCTTCGTGCTCGGCTGAACCGTGTTCTGTCAACATCACCGCCTGTTGAGGGCCAGCCAGCCAAGCTGTCCTACCTTCCCTTCGTTATCAAGGCCGTCTCCATGGCTTTGTACCAGTACCCTATCCTCAACGCTCGTGTCGATGTAGACGGTCAGAATGGCAAGCCGCAGCTCATTCACCGCTCGCAGCACAACATTGGCGTCGCAATGGATACCCCTCAGGGACTTCTTGTTCCCGTCATCAAGAACGTCGGCTCCCTGAACATCATCTCCATCGCCGCAGAGCTCACTCGTCTACAAACACAGGCCCTCCAAGGCAAGCTTTCCCCAGCTGACATGTCCGGCGGTACCATTACCGTGTCCAATATCGGCAACATCGGAGGCACATACCTCAGCCCCGTCATCGTGGACAAGGAGGTGTCGATATTGGGTATCGGCAGGATGCGCACTGTACCAGCGTTCGATGAACAGGACCGGGTGGTGAAGAAGCAGGTTTGCAACTTCAGCTGGAGCGCGGATCATCGTGTCGTGGATGGCGCGACGATGGCGAGGGCGGCGGATGTGGTCAGGAGAGTGGTGGAGGAGCCGGACGTCATGGTGATGCACCTGAGATAGAAGAAGTGTCATCTGATGCCGTTGCATCTGCAAATGCAAGAGGCAGAAAAACAACAATTAGAAAGCATAGGATGAATAGAGCAAGAATATGCACACTCGCGACTATTCGAGCCACACACCTCGGACGGAGACAACTCCGTCTTACACGCAGGACCTCAAACCATCTGTTGATTGTACAAGGAACAGGTATGGAAATCCCACCCTCTTCCGTCCACTCATGTTGACCATAAACCCGGCCGACCATGTGACCGTCCAGATGACCCAGAGGTACATCAGCGCTTCTGACTGGTGCAGCTGGGCTTGCATATATTTGCATGCAGGTCTAGACTGACAAGGTCACTATTGGGCGGCGACGAACCCGCATGGAACAGCGCAAGACAGAAGAAGAGGAGAGAATATCCATCCAGTCGCTCGCTAGTATTCAGGATTCGCACAAAAAAAGCAATATTCGAAAAGGCCAACACCCAGGGTTTTTTGCTTTACCCCAGGTTTTTCCTCCTACAGGCTGGGGGTAACCGGATGTGGAGGTCGCAGCGAGAGGGTGTCTTACCACGCCACGATCTATGCAACCCCATATGGGGGCGAAGTGAAGAGGCTCTTTTTCTTGCATTCACGCTGCTCCCAGAATGAGGGCAGGAGGGTGGCAACCTGGCGAGTTGGGAGGGGAGGGAGGGATAGCCCTGTGACGTCGGGATCATGCAAGGCGCTGCGAAGGGTAACATTGAGCGTATGTCCGTTTCCCGCCTTTTTGAACGAGGAAGGGGGGGGGGGTTTCGTTTGGCGGAAATAAATCGCCCACGAGGTTATTCGTCAACCTTTGCAGTCGACTGGTCATATTGGATGAGACGGGATCGGCAGCATGTGCCGTATGGGGTTGTTGATGCATCCATGCTTCGGGCTGGGCGCCTCTTTGTGGGGGAGTTTGGGTAGCACGGAATAGCGATGACGCCTCTGGAGTTCCAGACCTCAGCTCTCAAGCCATGTTGCTGAAAGAAGGCTCACATACGCAAGGATGACCCAGAGCTGAAAACTCTTGGCGTACAAACAGAAGCTTAATAAAATCACCCCGAGAGACACCCGGCTATAGATGGGGTATAAGAGACAATGTCAATGCAATGCAAGGTAGAACCTAGCAACTAGTTACCTGGAATAAAAATTCAACAAGGACGCCTAACATGGCGCCAGCAAGCCTCTGGCTGCCCAATGTATGCATATGCTTTCCGTTCCGGTAAACTCCTCATCCCGAAATCAGACATGACAAGAGAAGACACCCAAGACAGGGAAGCGCCGTTCTCCGCCTTCATGCATAAGGAACGAACACACACGACATGCGCCCAGCTAAGGCACAGGAATGCGTATGCACATCTCTCTTCCCGCCTTTCGTTTTCCCGCCAGATTTCCTTTACTCGGTCTTGACATCCCTGTTCATAATATCCAACACCTTGTTCGCCGCCTCCATCTTGACCCCGTCCAGCGTCTGGCTCACATCCACCTTGATGACGTCCTTCTCATCGTCCAATGGTCTTTCGAGATCGGCGAACTGGCTGTGCACCATGTTGGCGCCCATGTAATGATTTTGGCGGGCAGCAACGCGCTGCAGGAGGACCTCCTCTGTTGCATCGAGGTAGATGAAGTGGATGAGGAGGTGGGGGTCGTAGTACGCGGCAACGCGGATGACGTCGCGGTACTTGCGCTTGAGGGCCGAGCAGGTGAGGACGACGCCGTCGGAGCCGCCGTGGATGCGATGCATGGATTCTTCCCGGAGGGCGGTTAGCCAGTCCCATCTGTCGGCGTCTGTGAGGGGAGTCCCGGTGCGCATCTTCTCGACGTTGGCTGCAGTATGAAACTAGAGGACGAATAATCAATACTTGTTATTCATAAGGGAAAAGGGCAGAGAGTCGGGAAATGTCTTACCGAATCGCCCTCAATGTAAGGCATGGACAAGACACCAGCCAAGTGCTCGGCGACGCTGGTCTTGCCGCAGCCGGCAGGCCCAGTGACGAGCCAGATGTGGTGGTGGTTGTACTTGCTGGGAGGCGCAGCAGCAGCCATTGTAGAGTTGAAGTTGGTCACAGGCGTACCCGTGACTTGAGGACCCATGCTGTTGGCGACGAGGTCTGCTTTCGGAGGTTGTTGTCCCGGAATGGGCAGGGTAGAGTCGTATGAAAGCATCGCTATGATGGGAGTTGCAGGCAGTGAGAAGCAGGAGCAGCGTCTACTCTTATAGGAGGCGCAAGGCTGCGATCGGATCGTGGTGAAGGAACGAAGAGCGGGGTGAAAGGTGTGTTTCTTGGTTTCTTTGTATGGTGAATGGTTTGTTCAAGTGACTGATCCTTCGTCTTCGTGGGGGTGTTGGAAGAGTGAAGGGCAGGACGGAGGCTCGAGAGAATGATTGGTCGCGGAGGAAGTTCCGGAGCCGGAGTCAAAGTCGCACAACAGGAGACGCGGTGTTGTTGAAAGGGAGAAAGATAAATGCCTGTTATGTGTGGATACCGTGGTTGGCTTGCGTGAAGGCGGATTCGAAGTCGGGAGGTTGTTGAGGTGAAGGATAGACGATGGTGATGTCAGGATGGAAAGTTCAAGGTATGTATGTAATGCAACGGGTAGCAGCAAAAGTAGAAAAGGCGGAGGAGGAAGCGAGTCGACGAGCTTAAGAACAATTGCTTTTGTTCCTGTAAGAGATTTGCCGATCCAATGGGCTGAAGTACGTCGTATTGGAGGGAAGCTGAGCCAACAAGGGGGGTGAGTGGGTGGGTTGGTGGTGGTGGTGGTGGCGGCGCGGGATTCGGAAGCGGTTCCTTGGGATTTCTTCGTACAGACAGACAATGAATGTAAGAGAGACAAGAGAGAGAATAGGCGAGAATAGGCGACGGGAAGAATCAGGGAGGGAGGGATGGGGGGACCACGATGGTTTTCAACCAGTTTGGCGTGACGATCAGAGTGGATTCTGCTGATGATGGCAACTTGCCGGAATCGGAGGAGATGCAAAGAACCTACAGCTATTAATTAGAGCATCTATCCCTTTCCCCCCCCCAATACACTAGCAGAACTATCCTCGACTCGTCACATTTATCGCCGGAGCAGCGCAGAACAAAGCAGAGCAGACCGCATCCTTCAGCCCTTGTTCATTCCGGGGAACCTGCTGCGCGGCGGCTCCGGTGGAGTTTGCAGCATGTCACGGGCTGCTGCCCCCCACCGTCCCGACACCGACAGTTCCAGTCCGGTTACTGTGCTTTGATGTCACCGCCGCCGTCTGGGTTTGGGGATTGGAATGGGCATCCTGGAGCCACGTTGGGTAGCGTGGCTGTTAGTCGCTGGGCGCTGCGAGGTAGACAGACAGACGGGCCTCTTTCTCCGTCGTAAAGAAGGAACCCGAAGGAGTCGTGTGGGCATCTTGACATAAGAGAGAAGAGACTGTGCAACCCTGTATATGCAGCGCATCACACGACAGTCCATTTCTCAACAAAAAGAAAAGAAACGAGACGGACATGCAGTTATTACCTCCCACCACCCCCCATGGAAAAAAAGAACAGAATGGAAAAATCCTTGCAGCATTTGGCCCAGCCAAACCCAGTCACACACACTGACCGGAGACGCAGCTACTCGGGGCTCCAGCGGAAGCTCCCCGACATCCCCGACTGGCTGGTGATTCGCCCCATCAGTGGGACTCGGGCCTGATTTTTGACTTGCAGGGGCAACATCATCACCGGTGAGGGCGCGCGAACGCCCATCGGAATAAAGTAAGGTGAAGGAAGGTTCGTGACACGGCAATAGACGGAAGAGGCTGAGATTGGGCGCAAGACCATAGACTCACAAGAAGCCTGTATCGGTCAACAGCGAAACCTTGTTTCGAAAATGAAACCCCTCGCTCAAAGCAACTTCAACTCCCCAAGCAATGTCTCGCATGCATTCTGTCGCAAAAGAGGGTGGGAGAAATCCCAGCTCACCGCATCACCCGGTGGGTGAGAAGCGTGGGGGTTTTCGATCAACCCCCCCTCGAACCGTACCGCCTCCCTGGGCCGAACCACCACTCAATTCCCAGGCGATGACCTACGCGAATCACAGACGGAGTCTCCGCCCAGACAGTTGAGTTTGAAGAGAGTGCTGAATCAGGCCCACAGCTCAGACCGGCGCCAGTTGACTCGACAGGGGTTGTTTCCGACGACCTCAGGTCGGGGCTACCTCTTCAACTGCCCCGATTCCGCCGTTTCAAACTCAAGAGAGATGAGTTGAGGCTATCACAGGGGCAGATGAGTTGACTTCTGTGCCAGTGGGGGGCAGGTTCAATGACGTTTCGCTTCTTCCAGCAGCGACGCCTGTCATCGCTCAGACTGTCTAGGGTAGTCCAGATAACATTCGGCGGGTAGGGTTGCCCTCCTTACATGCTTGTCCCGTCCATCCAGACTCTTCCTATCAAGACCAGGGTGCTGCCAACCAATCTCCCTCCTGTCATCCTACGTCGGCATATCTTCCTTGGATCGATCTCGTCTCTTCCCGGCGGCTGAACGATCGGATAGACTTACCGACCATGCAGCCTCATTGCCCTCCCCCTTGGCTGTACCGCTTACCTGAAGCATTGGTGGTGATTGCAGCATCAAGGGAGATAAGAGGTGGTGGTGCAACACACGGCTGATAGTGGGCTTCAACAAACAGAACTCATCAGCAGGGCCAAGTCACGAATCAGTATCGTCATCGAGAGCCAGGATTTATCATTGTGTAAAGAGTGTCACGTGTCTCACTGACGGAGTTAAGATGCAACTTACTAGGCTTACCCTGAGGCTATGTTCTGTGCACTGCTTAACCTTATTTGCTGCAGTACTGCCGCGACGCAAGGACAGATACAGACGCCTGAACTAAGAACACATTGCTCAAAACAGTAATTTCGATGACGGATAGAACGGCATCTCCCCCTGCTAGAAACTACGTCTTCACCTCGCCATCACCATATCAGCCACACTTGTAGCTCAGGGTCTTTTGTCACAGCTCCAGCCACAGTCCACCCCGCGACACCGCCTGCCTGCCTGATCCAGCAACACTACAGTGGCACCTGCAGCTCCAAACATAGCACCACCACCGCAGCAACAACGAACCAACCAACACCACCGCCTCATTCCCCTCCTCCCCCTCCCCCTCCACTGCCCGCCTCCCCTTCCCTTCCCTATGTCGTTCCCCGCGTTTGCTTCTCTTCTTACACGAAGGTCCATTGCTTCGTCTAGACTTGTGTCCCTTCGATCGCCCATCTCTCGTCGAGTTGCACCCCTTGCTATCCCCAAAATTTCCACATCCTTTCTCGCACAGCAACAAAGACTCGCTTCCACTATGAACGCCGACGAGCTTGTCCACTTCCTGGCTGACGAGCCGCCGTCCGTTGTCAGACTCGAGATCGAGAAGCATTTCGAGGCCCTCAACGACCAGCAGAAGCGATATGCGCACTTCATCAGCAAGTATGAATACGCCGAATCAAGCTGTTGCCCTGTGATCCCCACACTAACCTAGCTTATAGAGCTGCCTTCGCTGGTACGAGGATCGTTCTCAGACAGCTCAGCCCCGAGTCCGAACCCATCTACGACCTCATCATCACCCTTCATAAGCAATGCGCCGGGGACTGGAATGCGCTGGCGAAGAAGGCTGGCATCGAGGAATCCGAGCTCACGCACTTCCTCCAATATGCTGCCATGTTCCTGGGCAACAACGGCAACTACAAAAGCTTTGGTGACTCTAAATTCATCCCTCGATGCTCCGAGAAGAGCATAGCGGCCCTTGCCGCTACCTCGCCCGAGGCTTCTAAGTTCTACGAAGCGACCAATGGTGCCATCTTCAGCTCTGACGAGCCAAGCAAGATGCACCTCGGATATCCTGATGCTGGTCACATGACGACGTACTATCCCGACTCACCCGAAATCACAAAGGATGAAATCGACGCCGTCTCAGCATGGATGGAGAAGAAACGTCTGCTGCCCGAGAACAACCGCCTGCGCAAGCACAAGGACGGCACATTCGAGATTCTGATCGCCTCTGCAACGACCAACCCATCACCAGATGCCAGAGATATTGGCAAGGACACCGAGTTCACTGTTGAAGATGGTCTCCTCAAAGGCAAGACTATCAAGATTACGTACGGCGACTACGCGGAGGAAATGGCCAGCATTACTTCCTACATCAAGCAGGCTGCTGCGAACGCCGAGAATGCCACTCAGAAGAGCATGCATGATGCCTACGCCAAGTCATTCGAGACTGGTTCCCTGGAGGCTTTCAAGGACAGCCAACGTTTCTGGATCAAGGACAAGGGTCCTATTGTCGAGAGCAACATCGGCTTCATCGAGACCTATAGAGATCCGGCTGGGATCCGAGGTGAATGGGAGGGTCTGTGCTCCATGGTCAATCAAGAGCGCACCCGTGCTTTCGGCGAGCTCGTCGAATCAGCACCGAAGCTGATTCCCCTTCTCCCTTGGAGCAGCGACTTCGAGAAGGACAAGTTCCTTTCTCCAGACTTTACTTCCCTGGAGGTGTTGACTTTCGCGGGCTCTGGTATTCCTGCCGGTATCAACATTCCCAACTATGACGATATCCGTCAGAACGAGGGTTTCAAGAATGTCTCTTTGGGTAACGTTCTCAGTGCAAAGGCACCGAACGAGAAGATCCCTTTCATTCGCGAGGAAGATCAGGAGGTTTACCGCAAGCACCGTGACGCTGCTTTCGAGGTGCAGGTCGGTCTCCATGAGCTCACTGGTAAGTCGTACGATGAAACATCCGCGTCGAATAATGTTAATTGAAATCCTTCTAGGCCATGGCTGTGGTAAGCTTCTCCAGGAAACGGAGCCTGGCGTCTTCAACTTCAACAAAGACAGCCCTCCCGTCAGCCCCGTTTCTGGCAAGCCCGTGTCCACGTGGTACAAGCCGGGACAAACTTGGGGTTCTGTTTTCGGCAGCATTGCTGCCTCCTACGAAGAATGTCGTGCGGAGCTTGTTGCTATGCACCTCAGCTGCGAATTCCCGGTGCTGAAGATCTTCGGCTTCGGTGACGGCAGCGAAGACATCAATGGCGAGGCAGGCGAGGTCTTGTACGCCTCTTACCTTTCAATGGCTCGTGCAGGTCTCGCCTCTCTTGAGATGTGGGATCCCAAGAGCCGCAAATGGGGACAGGCTCACAGCCAAGCTCGCTTCTCAATCTTGAAGTGCTTCCTTGAGGCTGAGGACGGCTTCTGCAAGCTCGACTACACGAAGGAGGATCTTTCCGATCTCACCATCAAGCTTGACCGGTCGAAGATTCTTACCGCTGGTCGCAAAGGTACGTTCCGCGTGACTTCCTCATCTGTTTGCACAATACTGACATCCTCCTCACTTAGCTGTTGGTGACTACCTTCAAAAGCTCCACATCTACAAATCCACCGCCGATGTGGAAACTGGTCGCCAATTCTATGTCGATATGACCACTGTCGATCCCGAGTTCTGGGGCAAAACAGTGCGAGATGTTGTGCTCAAGAACAAGCAGCCCCGTAAGGTATTCATCCAGGCGAACACGACCCTGGATGAGTCTTCAGGCAAGGTCTCCATCAAGCACTACGAACCTACCCTCGTCGGTATGATAGAGAGCTGGGCGGATCGTAGCCTGTAAACTGCATAAGATATAAATCTCCAACTCTGACTGTATAATACAAGCAAGCTTGGCCAGGAACTGGCCCTGAATTACACACATGGTCCCCGAGGCACTTGAATATCTTGGCGTGCATGCCGTTGTTTATGTCACTGCATGTCATTTGTACAGAAGGGCCGGCTGTTGTATGCTCATTGATGTTTTTTGACTGTAAAACCTGATTACAGACGCCAGAATGTGACCGATGCCGACTACCAGATGCGATTGGCCAAACCAGCCCCAGTTGAAGACCCTTCCAGTTCTACAACGTCTTTGCGACGTCGAAGCTTCTCTTCCCCTGGTTTCTCATCCCAGGCTCCCCCTCGTCCCCTTAGAGCTTCCACTTCTCCTATCCTCTCGACATGTCTAAAAGACCACCCCTTTTTTCCTGCCTTCCAGAAAAATCTCAGAAAGGAGGAAAGAAAGGGTGGCATCCCCCGATGTCCCTTTCTGTTCCCCCGCCTTCTTTCGTTGCTTCGTGCATTTGAGTTGTGATTGTCGTAAGAAGACTACCCGGAATTCCCCCGTTTACCACTTCATCTCGTGGGGCTTGTCGCCCGACCGCAGGCTGAAGGAGCTGGCGAGGTAGCTGGGGAGGAATTCGACCTTCTTGATGTTGGCGATCAGAGCCTTGTCGATGGCCTTCTGGTCGGCAGCACGGGTGCTGTTGATCTCCTTCTTCTATAATTGCCGTGTTGTCAGTTTTCCATGTATTTTTTCTCATCCTCTCTGCGTCTGGATTCGTACCTGGGGCTTCTCTCCCTGCTTGAAGAAAGTCTCCTCACCAGCCTTCTCCTTGGCCTTGTCGGCGGTGAAGTACTTGGGTTGGGAGACCTCCTCGACCTTCTTCTCATCGAGGCCGGAGACATCGACCTTGTAGGAGGTGGCGATGACGTAGCGGGCGTTGACTCTTCGGAGTGGGACGCCGTTGATCTTGAAGGGGCCGGTGACGAGGAGGACACCCTGGTCGAGGGCCTTGACGAGGACGACGCGCTTGCCGCGGAAGCGACCGGCCAGGAGGATCAGGACGGTGCCGGGCTGGAGGGACTTGCGAGGGGCCCAGGCGCGGACAGCCTTGCGGACCTATGGAGGAGAATTGTCAGTGACTCGTCCTTGTGTGGTTTCTGAAATTCAATTGTGCCAATTGTTGGGTCCCAGCGTGAGCAGACGCCTGAAGAGTTGAAGGTTGCTCGGTATGTGGTATCAAAGTCCAAAGATCGTCCGTCACCTGCGAGTTTGATCCTTGGCCATGATACCACAACGCGATTCCTTAACCCAGCAGAAGACTTCCCACAGTCGGTATTTCCAACATGTTCTCCATTGTCCTCCTCATATCCAAAGCATTCAAACTCGATTCCCGCGCGCATCACTCACAGTCTTGGGCTGGCTGTCATCATCGGCCGGGTACCACTTCTGCGCCCTCTCAGCCGGGGCAGGGACGTCCCTGGAGCCCTTGCCGAACTTCTTGGTCTGGGGCTTCGCCGACATTGTGATCTCTGATTCTCTCTCGAAGAGGGATATGTGTCGGAGGAGGTTGGTTGGGGGGGGAGAGGTCGTGGGTTGGGATAGGAAGGGGAAAATGTGAAGTCGAATCGGGGCCGGGCCAGGGTTTGAGTGTGCACTCTCCGAAATTCGTAACGAAAAGCTGTGGGCGCAAAATTAGGTAAGCTGGGTGTGGAAGGGTAAAAAGTGGAGCTCAACTCGGAAATTCTGTCGGACCGGAGGCTTCGGTTACGGTGGGGACCCATGGTCGTTGGCCGTTTGCGAGAATGACACACAGCAAATCAGATGGTATGCGGCTGCCTTGTCGCTGCTTTTAATGGGCTTGGTCATGTTTGTGGTTCATCTTATAAGACGAAACTGGTACTCAGCCAAGATTTAGCACATAAGAGCACATGGAGACCTCAATTCTTCAGGTCCAAGATGTATATGTAGACTCGTAGCTCGAGGAGCGACTATGTACCGCACTTCTTCGGCTGTCAAGCCAGTGTGGCACCGCTCATTGCATCAGGTAGCTTACTGGACCCACTGACAAGGTGTTTGCCAGCCAGACCTAGACTCATATTCCACTATGGCCATCGAAACCCGTGAAAACACATCGTACGAACATGATGAGCGACGAGGAGCTCATGCAGGTCGCCCTTCCTAGGTTCTGGGATGAGCGCTACGCGACAGCTGAAGACAAGAAGCCCACGCACGAGTGTTTCCGGACGTTTGACGAGTACTTGCCCTTCCTCGAGCCGAATTTACCTGCTTTGAGGGACCCGTTGACAAATCTCAAGATTCTTCACCTCGGATCAGGAGACAGCGTACGTAACTTCATAGCATGGGCAGATGACACAAGTAAATTTGAGTCATTGGCCTATTCCACATACGGACGATACCACGGAATTTGGCAGAGCGAGGATATCGAGACCAACTACGCCTTGACTTCTCGAAAGTGGTAGTGGAGCTCATGTCCAGCAGACTCTCTTTTTCCAGGTCTTTCGAGTCTTCAAGGCCGATGGTGTTTTCCTTTATGTTACGTATAGGCTGCAAAACTTCATGCCCCGATTGGATTGCCCTGGGGTTGACGGGGACATCCAAGTCGTTGTTCTAGAAGGCGATGCTGGTCTCCCTTATCACGAGCTTGGTGAGAAAGAATGGCTCCAGCTGATTTTACACCTGCTACACAACAGCAATCAAGTGACACCTGGCAATATCTTAAAGATGAATACATTGTAGCAATACTCACAATTAGCACTGCGATGCGGCATTGGACACTCTTGGACGCCTATCCATATGTGAGTTGCTACTCCGTACAGCTGGCCAAGATGTTCTGACCCCAACATCTGGGTTTCAGTAGCGCGACAAGGCTAATCACTGTCCCCGTCGTTAGCAGTCAGACTAACATCAAGATGAACTGCTAGCTTCCCACGATCAAATTCAAGCCCGCATAATATATTGTAAACACATCATGATGATGTGATGCTTGGTGACAGGCCCCGGGGCTTGTTAGTGGGAAGGGTCAAGAGCAGCGGGAGCGCTAGTCCAAATTGGTATAGTTCACTCCCTCCAAAGGCTGGAACCGGCGCGAACTCACCAGAAGCTGTTGCCCGTGCCACCGACTCCGCCGGAAGCTTCCTCGGGGATGACGATATATTGATTCACAAGGGTCGCGCGTCGCGGGCGCCGACTCTGATCCTTACTCACACCCCGATTCTTTCTTTTCATATTGTACGCAACAATATGCAAGCTAGACGGCAGCTTGTTTCCTCGGCTCGGCGGCTCGCCGCTGCCCAGTCGAGAACCGCGGCAAACCGAACTTTACCTCGAGCTTTACCCTCCTTCGCTGGACAGACACCAGCTTTGAGACTATTGCCTATCCAGGCCGTACGAACCTACGCCAATGGACGGCCACACCCTCCCGGTGGTACTCACCGGATGAACATGGGCGGCGAGGAGGAGAAGCCCGCTCTCGAGCAATACGGCATTGACCTGACTGCGAGAGCCAAAGATGGCAAGCTTGATCCGGTCATTGGTCGTGATGCGGAAATCCAACGAACAATCCAAATTCTATCAAGACGAACGAAGAACAACCCCGTCCTCATCGGCAATGCAGGTACAGGCAAGACGGCAGTCCTTGAGGGGCTGGCACTCCGGATCACTCGAGGGGACGTCCCAGAGAGCATCAAGAACAAAAGGGTCATCAGTCTTGATCTTGGCTCGCTCATTGCAGGGGCCAAGTTCAGAGGAGACTTCGAGGAGAGACTGAAGAAGGTGCTGGACGAAGTGCAGAAGGCCGAAGGAGAGGTCATCTTGTTCATTGACGAATTGCACACCCTACTCGGCCTCGGCAAGGCTGAGGGCTCCATCGATGCCTCCAATTTACTAAAGCCAGCTCTAGCCCGTGGAGAGCTACAATGCTGCGGTGCCACAACGCTGGCAGAGTATCGACTTATTGAGAAGGACGTTGCTCTTGCGAGACGATTCCAGCCTATTATCGTTAGTGAGCCAAGCGTGGAGGACACTATCAGCATCCTGCGCGGCATTAAGGACAAGTACGAAGTTCACCATGGTGTCCGCATTACCGACGGAGCTCTAGTCGCGGCAGCCTCGCTCTCAAACCGATACATCACAGACCGCTTCCTGCCCGACAAAGCCATCGACCTGATGGATGAAGCGGCAAGCCACCTCAAGTTGCAACACGAGTCGAAGCCAGAAGACATTATGAGGCTTGACCACAAGATCATGACCATTCAGATCGAATTGGAGAGCTTAAGGAAAGAAACCGATGTGGCGAGCAAGGAGAGGCGGGAGAAGCTAGAGCAGGACCTCAAGAAATACAATGACGAGATCTCGGAGTTGAACAAGCGCTGGGAGAAGGAGAGGAAGGAAATTGAGTCCGTCAAGCAGCTACAGGAGGACCTCGACAAAGCAAAATTCGAGCTCGAGCAGGCCCAAAGACTGGGAAACTATGCGAGAGCCTCCGAGCTAAGGTTCAGCACCATCCCAGCTCTCGAGCATAGGCTCCCAACTGAGAAAGAGGCGGCCAAGTCTGGCGATGATTCGCTTGTGCATGACGCAGTCACGCCAGACGACATCGCCAACGTCGTCTCGCGAATCACAGGCATCCCTGTTACCAAGCTTACTTCCGGGCACATTGAGAAGTTGGTGCACATGGAAGACTCGCTTCGTGAGTCGGTCAAGGGCCAGGATGAGGCTATCAAGGCAGTCTCAGACGCTGTTCGGCTGCAGCGTGCTGGCTTGAGCGGGGAGAACCGACCCCTGGCGTCTTTCTTCTTCCTTGGCCCTACAGGAGTGGGAAAGACGGAACTATGCAAGAAGCTTGCTGCATTCCTCTTCTCCACCGAGACAGCCGTCGTTCGCTTCGACATGTCTGAGTTCCAAGAGAAGCACACCATCTCCCGCCTCATTGGTGCTCCATCAGGCTATGTCGGATATGATGACGCTGGCCAGCTCACTGAGGCTGTCCGTCGCAAGCCTTACGCTGTGCTTCTCTTCGATGAATTCGAGAAGGCCCACCGCGATATCTCAGCTCTGCTGCTCCAAGTCCTCGATGAAGGCTACCTCACAGACGCGCAAGGGCACAAGGTCGACTTCAAGAACACCATTATCGTCCTTACGTCAAACCTCGGCGCCGACATCCTCGTCGGACAAAACCCACTTCACCCATACAAGGAAACCCCTGACGGCGATGTTGACCCCGAAGTCCGCGCCGCAGTCATGGACGTTGTCGCCGCCAACTACCCTCCTGAATTCCTCAACCGCATCGACTCCTTCATCATCTTCAAACGTCTCGCCCGATCCGCCATCCGTTCCATCGTTGACATCCGACTCCAAGAACTTCAAGGTCGTCTCGATGATCGACGAATCACACTTTCAGTGGATGGTACAGTGAGAGACTGGCTTGCTGACCGTGGGTATGATCCCAAATTTGGTGCTAGGCCGCTGAACAGGCTTATTACCAATGAGATTGGTAATGGACTGGCGCAGAAGATTATCAAGGGAGAGATCAAGATGGGACAGACTGTTGAGGTGAAGGTCCGTGAGGATGGCACGGGGCTGAACGTCGTCGCTGTTGATACACCGAGCCCAGCTGATGCCGATGCAGCCTAAGGCGCAATCTCCATGTATATTTGGGCTCTTGTAAAGTCTATATTGTGTAATTGGCTTGGATGGAGTTTGGCTTCCTGTATATTTTCTTACCCATTAATGATTCTCCTCACTTTGATACCCGACTCACCTTAGATAAGATTGTACAATGAGAAATGTATACTGATCACTTTCGGTCCACAAACGCGATCATTTGAGAAAGCACCAGAAAGGGAATTGCCATCTCAACGTCGAGTCTCTCCCCTCGGCGACTTCACGCCAGCCTCAGGCAGTCACTGAGGGATACTTGGTTCGCTTGCCATGTCTACTTAATCACTGCCTGCAATACGGTAACAACGAAAGCATCTGATTGAAGGGGAGGAAGACGAAAATTCTCCCTCCATTTACGAAAAGAAAGACAAGGAGACTCATAAACTCCCCCACTGTGCAAGCAAGCAAACACAATCTCGTTCTTTTTTGCACCCTTTCCACCAAAAATGCGTGTTCCGGCTCAGGCGATGAATCCTAAGCACCCTCAATAGACGCCAGCCCTCAGATTCCATCCAGTCCTTTATTCATGCCTCCTAGCCAGCAGACCCCGATGCCATAGATCGTACATCGATGCACCGGGGAGAGGTATGCGCTCAGCTCACGTAGGAAAATCGGAAAAGGGAGAGAGAGAGAAAGAAGAAGGCATCATCAGACAAAACAAGTTGCGACATTGGTTTTATGAACTAATCGATTGGGTTGGCCGATAAGTTTGCGAAGTACAACCGCGACCTCGAGATTTGCGGCAAGGGAGGAAGCGATATGCGAGAGTGCGTGACATTGGGGTGGAGGAAAAGCAAGCTTGAGTCCAAGCAAGTTTCCCCCTTCTTCATCAATCTTTCTACTGGTGACCCGCCTTGCGGAGGGTAGTGGCGAGCCACTCCAGACCTTCGTACAGACCATCGCCGGAGGTAGCGCAAGTGGACTGGATGTACTGGGAGGGAATTAGTGAATGCGGGACAGCCTCGTTTGACAGACCGACTTACCCAGGCGCGTTGTCTCAAGCTGTGGAGGCCGAGCTTGTCTGTGATCTCGGCGGCGTTCATGGCGTTCTAAAAGTTGGGTGGGGTCAGCATCTGAGATCGTATGAGTTGGTGGGGGTCGAAGGCAGCGACATACGGGCAGATCCTGCTTGTTGGCGAAGACGAGCAGAATGGCGTCCCTGAGCTCATCCTCATTGAGCATGCGCTGGAGCTCCTCGCGGGCCTCAACGATACGGTCACGATCGTTGCTGTCGACGACGAAGATGATACCCTGGGTGTTCTGGAAGTAATGTCTCCAGAGGGGACGGATCTTGTCCTGACCACCGACATCCCACACGGTGAACTGGATGTTCTTGTACTCGACAGTCTCGACGTTGAAGCCTGAATTAATACGCGTCAGCTCGGGTGCGATAACGACAGCGCGTCGCAAAGAAAGCGGGACGATGGGGAGCAGTAGGGTTCGTACCAATAGTGGGAATAGTCGTGACGATCTCACCAAGCTTGAGCTTGTAGAGAATGGTGGTTTTACCGGCGGCATCGAGACCGACCATCAGGATACGCATCTCCTTCTTCCCCCACAGCTTATCGAAGATCTTGGAAAAGGCGAGACCCATGGTTGCGGTGTTGTGTGGCTAACGGCCAGCGACGTGAACACGGGGAAAGGTGGTAATTAAAGGCGACCGAGGAGATATAGTCCTGTGCGAGGTAAATGGTAAGCGTCTGGCAGCAGAGAGGGGTTGTTATCTGTAATGATTGGTGGTAGTGTATGCTGTGGCCCAACCGTCGGCGCGGTTATCCCCTGACTGCCCGTAACGTCGGAAGACACGTGGAAGACTCTGGACGCGGATGCTGAGAGGCTGAAAGAGCATAGGCGAGGCAATTGCGAAAGGCCAGAGGTCGAAGGGAGATGAATCAAGACCGAGTGGTGATGGCCCTTTTTGAAGAGCGGCGATGATCAGAGGACAAAGGACACTTGTTCGCGAGGCCAGGCCACAGCGTCTTTCCCACTACCAGCCCAGGCTCCCACGTGAAAACATAATGACAGCGAGGTCGAAAGAGCGCCTGATGATGTGGGCAAGGTACACGCGAATAAGCTACCCCGGGGTTGGAGGGGTGGCTGGCCGGCGCGAACCAGGAGGGAGGGGGCACGCGCGCGGGCGACGATGATGAGGCGTATGACGGGACGGATAGTGGAGGAGAGGCGAGGCGTAGAGAAGGCGATAACGAGGCGACGGCAGGAGGAGTGATGACTGGAGGGGAGGAAGGGAGTTGGATGACTTACTCTTGGGTCGTCGGATCCGCAGGTTCGAATATGGGCGGATGGATGGATGGGAGATGGGGGTGGTGAGAGTGTGGGATATCGTGAGAGATGGTAGGAGGGAGGTTTTTTTCCTTTGGGCGGGATGGACAGTGTCGGTGAGGGAGGGAACGCCTTTTTTGGGGGGGCTGTGAGGGTGAAGGAGGCGGGAGGTGGGAGGGGTTGCGCTGTTGCAGGCGGTGCAGGCGGTGGCTGCAGCGGACGGTGCAATCAAGATAGAGCGCTGTCAGTGAGCACGCCACGCCACTGAGGGAATGCTACCTACTGCTGCGACTGGCACTGGCACGGGCATTGCGGCCTATCTTATGACTGTTGCTTGTGTGGCCTTTTCTGATAGCGCCGCTGGCATATGACAGGCAACGGTAATCGTACTGAAGGAACTTGTTACTGCTATAGGTAAGGTAGCCAATTGCCAGACCTTCGCCTTGGCCTCAATTATGGTCAAAGTACCATCCCAACAAACAAGCTACAGCATGCGTACCTCAAGTTCACCATCCTCCTCGCCATGATGCAACTCCCTCCTCATCCTCCAATGACCTCGTGGACTGCCCAGGCACCTGCTTTCCACCTTCACAGCTGAGTTGTGGCTCCCCCCTATTGAAGCAATCGAACACCACAGCAACATATCGACTCGCTACAGATAAGTGACCTCCCTGGTCCAGCCCCAGAGGCCCACCATCGGCCCCCTGACCCAGACTCCCCGAGGTATCCCCCGAGTACCTCTAGCGGTGCCTTCTACCCACCGCCAGGGCTCCCGACCCACCAGTTCCAGCTCCACTGTGGTGACCGTTAGGAGCCTCCTGTGTCTCTCTCCCTGTTTTCCCCTTGCTGCTTGTTGCTGTGCCTGAGTGGCGGCAAAGCCTCGGCTCATTCCATCTGAACGTCAGGTACCTGCTCAACTTCACCGTGTCCTTCTCCTGACCCAAGTCTCCACTCTTTTTTGCGGCAAGGTGTCAATTCGCCTTGAAGCTACCAAGCAACCTGACGACGACAGCCCTTCAAGCCCCCCTTTGGTAGACAACAACCCCAACCATCGGCACGCGTACAATCGCAAACGAGCCACGCGACCTGCCCGCCGATCCAGCAAGACCATCAGTGAGAAGCATTCGGTTGCCTTCTTGCGTCTGCCTTGCCTGATACCCACCCGCATCATCTTCGAGAGGCCATCTACGCACAACACCCCCGTCCGTCACGCGATAGTCCATCTTCAGCCGCCATAATGTTCATTCTCTCAGCGGCGAGGACATTCCTCGCTGCGACGCTGGCCTTCCAGCTCGCAGCTGCTCACAACATCGTCCTTCCTGCCCACGGCATCGAATGCTTCCACGAGACCCTCCAGAAGGGCGACGAGATGACCGTCTCCTACCAGGTTGGCGACAGGGAGTTTGGCAGCGCCGGCAACCTCGACATCGACTTCTGGGTATGAACCCAAGCATCCCGTTGAGGATTAGAAAAGAAATTTTTGTATAGTGGTGCTGACTGTCCGATTTCAAGATCCTCAACCCCAGCGGCCAATACGAGGCCAACGAGAAGTCTGTCTCCAACGGAGACCACTCTTTCACGGCCAAGCACAACGGCAAATACACCTACTGCTTCGGTAACCAACATTGGGGAGCAAACACCAAGGAGGTTTCCTTCAACGTCCACGGTATTGTCTACGTAAGCGAGGGCGATATGCCCTCAGACCCTCTCGAGAAGGAAGGTATGTCGCATCCGCACTCATCACCATTCCGCTAATTGAACATGTCACTAATGAAATATACTCATCATAGTCCGTCGTCTCTCCGAGCTCCTCGCCCAGGTCAAGGACGAGCAGTCCTACATTGTCGTCCGCGAGCGCACCCACCGCAACACCGCCGAGAGCACCAACGCCCGTGTCAAGTGGTGGAACATGTTCGTCATCGGAGTGGTTATTGGCGAGGCACTCTTCCAGGTCTGGTGGCTGCGTCGCTTCTTCGAGGTCAAGAGGGTCGTATAGACATTGTTCCAACATCGGACATGATATGAGGATGAAACGGCGAGAGGAGATCGTTGATAAAAGTTGGCTGTTCTTAAAACACTATATTTCATCACCCCACGATTGTATTCGCGTGGGAGTCATGGCCGGCGCAACGGGAGGGTTGGGATAACTGGGAGGTACATAGGGGCTGCTCATCAGCCATGAACAGAGATGTATGGAAATCACACCTTGGCATTTATGGTCGTCGTAAGCAACGCATGGGAGCAATCGTGATAATATTCATTCAAACCCAACCCAAACGCCTAATGCCAATTCGGCAATGGTACCCTGAACCCAGAAAACAAGCAATAACGCCTTATCTATGCATTCGGATCCAAGCCGACTGGCTTGCTGTTTCCATTGTCGTCCTTCTCAGGCTCCGGAGGCACCTCAACAGGTAGCTCAACCTCCTTGACCGGATGCAACAGCATCGGCGGCAAACACATTCTGCCCTCACCTCCCGGCATATTGCCGACACCCTTGAGCCCAATCTTGCTCTTATCCTCCGTCAGCTCAAATTCCTCTCCACCGTCGTTGTTCACCTTCAATCCAAGCCATCGACGGTATAGGTTCGGCGCGAAGCCTGAGTTGTAGAACCATGTCGTGCCATGCATGTTGTGCTCACGCTCGCCGAAGATGCTGGTTCGTGAGCCACCGCTTGAGCCACTGCTGCCGGCGTTGAAGGTACCGGCCATGAAGTCAATGGGCCAGGCGCGGTCCACGTATACCGGGTGAGGGGCGTAGACGGCTTTAAAGCCATGCTGGAGGGCGACGGTTGCAGGCCACATTTCTGGGAAGGCAAATTGCTTCTTGTATGCGGTCATCTTGTGCATGGTGAGGAGCAGGCGACGTGACAGGCGGGAGGTGGTGATGATGGAGGCACGGCGTGGTGGTTGTGGCTGAGAGCGATTGAAGCCAGTGATGTCGTCCTTGAGCCCCCACGTTGTGCCGTCGGGATCGAAGATCGGGTTCAGGGTGATCAAATCAGCTTCCTCGCCCTTGCCCCAGACGTGGTGATCCTTCTCATATGGTGTTGGTGGCGTAGGATCGTCCTGCGGCCTGAACCAGTCGTCGTCGTCAGGGGTACGAACGGGCCCCCAGATCGACTTCCCTTGCTTCTTCGATGCCTTTGTGTCCATGCCAGGAACCTTGCTCCAGATATTGTCGGCGCTTGTGACACCGATCTCGGTTTCGATGCGGGACCTCTGCGAGAAGTCCTCCCAGGAGCCATGAACATCCGGGAAATAGAATCGTGCGCTTCGCTCCCAAAGACCCTTACGAGGCTGCTCCTTTGCCCACTCCTCAAGCTTCGTGAAGAAGTCGTAGTAATGGCCTGTGTATCGGACATCCATCTCCCATTGCCAGAAGAATTCGTACTCAGGGTGGAGGTAGGCAAAATGCTGCATCGCCATGGTAAGACCACGGTAGACTCCGTGAACAGGCAGATCAGGACCGCGCGCCCAGTTGTCGTAGATGCCCTGGTACAGAGATAGCATCTGTGTCTCGGTCCATAGTGTGACAAGACCTCGGAACTCCTCTGGAATCGTCTTTTTGATGCGTTCCTCGTAAGCCTCATGATCTGCCCAGATCGGATGGGCAGCATCATTCTTCACCTGAATGAGAAGATGCACATCGTAACGACCTCCAGAGGCCATTGCAAGCTCAGTGATCATTGAGCGGACATTAGCAACGTCGTCCTCGCGGAAGAGATACTCGTCCCAACAACGGATGACAACTGCAGTGCGTGCCTTCTTCTCGATGGGCAATTGAGGCTCTTTAGGCCCCTCGTCTTCCTTTCCTTGTGTAGACTTCACAAAGGCCTGGCTGGATTCTGGTGTGTGAGCCACAATAGAACTTGGCCCAACTGTCTTTGTCGCTTCCTGCTCTGCTCGAGCTTGAACATTAGGTATAACGTCTCTAGGCTTAGTCTGATCATCGATGAAGAATCCATGCGATGTCGGAACACGTGGAGGAAGCTCTTCGAAGCGATGCGAGTTGGCACGGAAGCATCGACGCTGCACATCCGCCCAGTCTACAGTGCGATAGTCGACTCGTGCGGTGTCCGCCCAGATGGCAGCAGAACCCTCGTTCTCACCAGTCTCGCCAGTACCCAGACCTCCACTGCGGATAGAGTATCCAAAGCCGTACGGTCCGTATCTACCAAAGCGTTCGAAGCAGATGTCCTCGGGTAAGTTCAGCAAGTCGTAGGAGCCAATGACATGTCTTGGGAATCCTTGGGGCCGACCCTCGAGGAAACGAACTGGCGGCACTCGAATGGTGTTGGCCTCGTCAATGAAGCATTCCTCCATATCGGCCTCGGTGTTCCGTCCCTTGTAGGTCTCCCACGGTTTGCTCGATGGAACATCCCGTTTCGCGGCAGTCTTCTTCTCTTCATCGGCAGCCTGCTGCTCTGAGCGGAGTGGTGCTGGCTCATCAGACTCCGGGAACTCTGGTCGACTCTCATTGAACGGTACAACCGTCCTCACACCGCCATAGTATCTCTCAAGGAACGGGAACTTGTCCCACACGGGTGGTGCCTTTGGCCTTGCCTCAACCTTGCCGTTCTCAACTTTCCAATTTTCCACTTGGCTTGCTCGAACAAGGCTTACAATCATGAGGACAACGGTGGCGCTGAGAATGATGCAGAGGTATCGGGTGACTTTGTTTGGTAGACGGTAAGGATATAAACCGGAGGGTCGTTTTCTTTGTGGTTGTTGGTGACGTTTAGGGACCAGCAGCCTGCCACTGGACATAGAACCGGATGTATTTCTTGATGAACCGGGACTGATCCGCGAAGGGTATTGTTCGAGATCCTCATCTTCATCGTCGTCGTAATCATCTTCTGAGGAGGTGAAGTCATCATCGGAATAGCGCTCTTTGCTCTGAGCGTTGACTCGTTCGTAGGTCGGCAGTCTCGGCTCTTGTCGCCTTAGAGGGTTTGATAGAAGGCCCATGATTGCGTCTGTGTAAAGAAAGGTGCGGCACTGTGAGGTGTAAAATTAGCATTCCAGCCAGGGGAGGTTTGCCGTAGAATCGCATACCAAGATGGTTGGGCTTTGGGCGCAGGCGTGGGCCCCATCAACACGGGCACGCTTCTTTGGAATGCGGCTCCGTACAATGCAGAACTTGTAATCAACGATATTATAGCACCTAAGTTCGCTCTTGAGATACCAAAGTCAATGAAGGGAAGTTTGTAGATAGAGAACATGTAGATTCAAGGCTGCATCGCGTCACCATGTCCAGGTTCATGGTCAAGGGTCTGTTGACTGTTTAGTGCGTGTTGCCGGGCAACGCGCACCGCAGCCACGTATGGGGCTAACCTAGACCTCCTCATCAACGTATAAGTTGCCCAGAGCATAACGCACCTTCAACGTCTTGCTCGACCTTTGTAAACCTGCGCCTAGCTGCCGTATCGCACCGAAAGAATAGTCACATGATTCTGAAGGCCATCAAGTGCAGAATCCTGGGCCTTCACCCGTGAGGTTGAGCCAAAACTCACACCGTCTGTGAGTGACTGCTAAACGACCAACCCGACGTTTGGCGACCTAAAAATGATCTTCATTGGACCTTCTGTTTCATTTTGACAGGAAGCCTATCATCGATCTCCGTTAGTAGGCAACGTGACCTCGTACAGTGTCGGTATATGCGTGGCTTCGTCATAAAGCAGCCTTTTTGACCACAACGCCATGTCTAAGCCAGACAGACTTAACGTAGCTATCTATCGTCCTACACACCGACACGCATCACCGCCATGCAAAATACAGTTGAAGCCTTCCTCTTCTCGGAAATACGTGCGACACACGTCAAGTCCTGCGCTCATTCTGCTTCGAAAGTCCTTGTCCGGGTAAGATGCGTACAACGTCAGAGCATCCTAGGCTAGCTCAGGATGACCTTAGCCAGTTCCAGCGCAGACAAACTTTCGACAAGAGAGGCACCAGATGGAGGGGGTGAAGCCACATGCACAACCGGGACACCTTCACGCCACCTGAACCCGACCATGGCGGCACAGTCAAGCCAGCTGGTCCCTTCGGCCAATTCCAAACTCAGCCATAGCCCGCTTACCCCAGGCTTGTCCACAACGCGCAACGTCATTCTGCGCACATGGCTGTCCCTATCTCCCGACATGCAGGGCCCATGCCTGCTCCCTTTCAGGACTCGGAAGGAGTAGGACTGGTACGCTTGGAGGCAGTGTCCATGCTTGCTTGCTGTGATGCGCCGGTCAGTAAGCGGCACTTCCCAAGTATTGACCGCTTTGTGTCGTACGACGAGACCGCGGATTGGTCCATGGAGCGTCTTAGACCAGGGTACGGATTGCTCGGTTTAGTCGTCTGGGGCGTATTGCACATCGCTCGTCTTACTTCGTGAAGATCTGCAGCTTATTGCCCGTCGGATGAAGAAGCATCAGCCAGTGTTCAGGTCACAAGGCCAGTGAATGAGAGACCCCAGCCACATCAAAGGCAGTGTTCCCGCTCAAAAGTATATAATCTTAAGCTTCCTGCTTCTAGGTGGCCAAGAGTCCATCAGGTCGACATCGGTGAATTTATCAATCTAGGTATCTTATCTTGTATGACGCTCAACCATGTCTGTGTGCGAGACCTCCATACGGGTAGCGACCCTGTGTACAGACCATGTCGACATCCCAACCATCTCCCCTCAGGCTAAGCGTCCAGAGCAGAGGCCGTTGTCTGTGACATTGTCAGGCTCAACTCTGACAGCTGCAGCTCTTGGCTTCACGCTCCTCAGCCACCAGCAGACCATCTTCATCGCCAGACTCCTCCTCCTCGTCACCCCACTGATCCTCTTTATACACAATGATTACCAGAACTTCCTCCGCCTTGGCCCCGGTGGTATTCCATCTACTCCACGCGGGTACCTTAAAGCCTCTTGGCTGAGAGTCTGGGCATTGAAGGATCCGTTTGAGCCTCCACCGGCAGAGCCATACTACACTTCATCTTCAGGGATCCTGAAGAAGTCACCTCTACCGAAACGAGAGGATCTCCGTCCTGCCACGGCAGGCATCGCTCCTCATCGGCAGATCAGCCAATATGGCTCCACGCAATGCTTCCAAGCCCTTAAGCAGTCGCTGCAGAACTTCGCCTCCATGAACTCATCGGACTTCGAAACCAAGACGTCGTACTTGGAAAAGCATGGTCTGGCGCTGTTCTCGAGGCGTCCGATAAGAGAAACCCGATTTCAGGGAGAGATCTGCCATGTTCACGACACAGACCACTCCTTACACCTTTTCTTGCATCCTGATGATATCAAGGAGGTGCTAGAACAGGGATGGGGTGAGAGACATCCCATGGCATGGGAATGGGGACCTTGGAAGCCTGTCGTTGGGCCGTACTTTGTGATGATATACGCGCCAAGAGGTAAGTAGAGACTGAGCCCTAAATCAATTCTCGGAATGCATCCTGATGCCAGACAGATGAGGCTGAGCTGCAGGTAGTTGCCCGTATTATCGAAGCAGCGGCGTGGAACTTGTCGGGCAAGGAGATCCAGCTACATCCCTATCTTCCATCACTGTGATGAAAACAAACAGACGTCTTGGTTCTTGCTCGAGCATTTGGGTATTGATACTGGCGCACCAGCATAGCGTGATAGCGACTTACATCCACTGAAAATTGATATCTAGTCAGAATCCTCCTCGCTCTGAGCTTTCTTAGATTTCCTGAATTTCTCTGCGCCAGTCGCCAACCCAGCTTCCACAGTTCGGCCGTCGAAGCTGCGTCCATGCATAAGCTTGATACAAGCCTGCGCCGACTCCGCGTCTGCAAACTTGACGGAAACTAAGCCATCCTTCTCCTGATCGTACAAGACCACGTTGGTGACCTGACCCAGCTTGGCGCACTCGTCTCTGATGTCCTCCTTGATTTCAAGCAGAGCTGCAGGATCCTCCTCGAGCTCCTCAAGCGTGAACATATGTCGCAAAATGACCGTTTTGTCCTTCTTCGAGGGCAACTCGGTTTTGACCGGGTACGGGTCATCGTCGTCCCAGTCTGCCAGCTTGGCATCCAACTTCTGCGTCTTCTTGATGATCTTTTGTCTGTCGCGATCCTTCTGTTGTGGTTTTCTCTCCGCAGCGCCTGGCGCATTGCTTTTCTCCCCGTTCTCTCCATCGTATTGGGTCTTCTTGTAGCTCGAATCCGCAGCTTGGACCCGTATTCTTCCGTCTCTATTGCCACTTGCTGTGATCCTGAAGTCTGTGTCGTCTAGGAGCATGATTGCCATCTCTACGCTCTGAGGCTTGAAGAAAACAACCAGAGCATCGCCTTTGAAGTTACCGGCCTCGTCGGTGTATAGCTTTATTCGTGGTGCGCCGCTGTCAATTTCCTCCGCAATCACGCCTGCCTTTCGTGAGAAGACCTCATGTACCTCGTCTACTGTAACATCGGTGGGGAGACCTGTGACATATACAGCTGTATTCTGCCTCGGCTGAGGTTGTTTCTTTTGTTTCTTCGTCGGTCGTGCGGGTTTCGTTGTTCCATTCTCCTATTATAATGGTCGTTAGGCTTGAACAATTGACTGTGAGGAGCTGGGAAGCACCAACCTCAGCACCATCGTCCCCATTCTCTCTCCTCCTCCTCCGACTGGAAGAATCCGCTTCTGGTAGTGATGGAGGAGCACCGTTGGCGACATCTCCAACATCTAGCGCATCGTCGTCCTCGTCTGCCGGCACCCATTCTCTGCGCGTCGCATCGAACTCGAACTCGGCGCCGTCATCACGAACAGCAATGTACTTATTGTCGAGTCTAGAGAATGATATCCGCTCGTCGGCGGCGAATTGCTGCTCGTCCGTAGGAAACGGCGCGTCCATGTCGAAAGCGTCGCGGAGTATGCAATGGAAAAGTTGAGGGTCTCTCGTAAGGTACGTCAGGTCAAGCAAGGGTGGATGTTCAAGCCAAGCACGTGGGGCCGACACCTGAGCTCCGAGGTGAGGATCTACAATTCGACATGAACGTACTCCGTACGCTTTCAAAGTTCTAAACTTGCAACTCAGAGAAAATACAGCCAAGCACATATGTTACGTTTTTTTTTTCATGGTGAAACAAGTCTACGAAATAAATGCAGGTGGCACATTTCAATGCTCTCCATCTGAAGTCTTGCCTTTAGCATTGCCCATGAACCGAAAGTCAGACTCCCGTAAAATGCACAGTCAATGCCTGGGAATGATCATCACTTCTTTTCCTGTACCGTCTTCTTCACCCCATCAACAAAAGCTTCAACTGCTTGGCCACCTCCCATGGGCATCCCGCTCCCCTGGAAGTAGCCCCCATTGGCAACCTGAACACCCAGCGCATCGGCTATGCTGGGCAGACCACCATCGCGCAACGCCCCTGTGAGACTCGCAAGTGCTTGGTTGAACTGCGGACTTCGCATCACCTTCTTGAGCAGCGAGCGCTTATCGTTGACTGATAGGGAAGCTTTGGCGGCCTCAACCGCTGCTGCACTTGGCTCACTTGTGCCGTCATAGTCCGAGGATCCCGTTGCAAGAACAATAACTGACTGGGGAAGATAGCTGAGTAGAGAGTTCATGAACTCCTCGGAGGCGTTGTCGATTAGTGGAACGGTGATGGATGTTGGGAGAAGGTGGTTAAGGTATGGGAATGGCTTGTCGCCGGATTGCTGACTTTGGCCTCCTTGACCGGACTGGCCTCCAAGGGACTGAAGAAAGTTTCTCACTGCTTCCGCAGCGTCAGGAGTAGTACCTGAGGCACTGAGTGATACGTCAGCCCTCTGTAGCGTTTACCGCGGACACGGCGACGGACTTTGGCCCTGGGAGATACAGTAAAAGAGACGTCTATTCATACATCCACCTGACTTGCGTCTGTGTAACAACAATATCGTCTTGGAAACCTTGTTCCCCCAGAGGTATGCACCGTCACGCCGTGGACATGTCCGTAAAAGCAGCCGCATAAATGGATTGGTCACCTACGCTCTTGCACCATCAGCTCCACCCTCTCGCGATTCCTCGCCCTCTTCCCGGATATCTCCACCAGTGGCATCTGGACCAGCACCACCACTGCCACGAGCGTGATCGTGATGATCGCGGCGGCCCTCGACATCCTCCATCGTTGCGTCATCGTCGTCGTCCCGCCTGCTGTTGCCGCCTCCAACCTGTTCGAGCTCCTGTTTGACATCGACTTCCTCTCCCTGCAGAATGTTGTGAACGATCTCTCCGATCTTCAGATCACGGGGGCTGAACCAGCTTGGATCTCCGCTGGTGCTTTGAGGCTTGGACTGCATCCAGAAGAGGTGGCGCTGGGACGAGGACGCGAATTTGAGGACCCAGATTCGGCCGTTCGTCTTCGCAGTGGGCTCGGCCTTGTTCTCATATGGGACGAACGATCCGTCGGTTGGTACCATCACCAGGTCGAGCTCGGGGTCGTCTAGTGGCGTGGCGCGTTTCCGCCAGCAGAAGTGGACGAGATCTAACATGTGTAAGCAGAAGTCAAGAGGCCCAAGTACAGTGAAGACACTCACCATCTTCGGAGTAGAGGTAGATATAGCCAGGCTCTGGTTGCGGCTTGACTTTGTATGGTGCTGAGGAGCTGGACTAAGTCAAGAGGTTAATAGTTGCGATGGCTGCAAGGGCAAATCGGAGCTGACCTCTGCCTCACACAGGCCCGCCTTGAATGTGATCAGAGGTGTGATCGACATTGCTTCGGTTTCTTTGACAAGTGAGCTCCAGAAGACGTCGGGGCAAAAGCGGATTCGAGAAGTGAAAGGGAGAAGCAAGTTGGAGTTGGTGGTGATGTCAAGTCGACGCTATTCGGAGCTGTTCGATTGAGGTAGCGAGGGCGGGCCAGGCTGCCGGAGCTCTTACGTCGAGCTTCTGGCCGCCCCAGCTCCAGACCAACAGACGCTGGTGCAGGGGGCAGTCGGCCGGGCCGACATTTCTCCCCACCTGGCCTGCATTTGTTGACTTTCCACTTCAGTTCCACTAGAATTTTTGTCTCTTCTCTTTTCCTCTCTACATTCAACCGACCACTTCCTGCGCGGCGCAACAAGACTTTGTTCTCGAACGAATACTTGTCGTTCTGACTAGAGCAAGGACTCAAGCAGTTGCAGGCTGATTAGGTCAGATCGCCAGATGCCTTGGTCGTGACGACCAGCCCAGCGCGCTCAGAAGTGTTACTCTGTTGAAAAGACACTTCTGGGTTCGCTGGGGGAATCATGTCAACAGGTAAGAAGCCGCCCGCTCTTCTCTTTCATTGCGACTTCCATCTTTGCTCAAATTCCCTTTGCTTCCTGATGAGAAAAATTGGTCCGTGTTTCGGAGGCGCTTAAGACCCGCCAACAGACGAAAACCCATAGCATTTTTGCACTTCTGACACCTGCAAACATTCTTGTTTCTTCCCTACCTGCTGCCATGTTGTCCTGTTGATCAGAAACTAACAGCAATTTCAGTGTCGACACGTGGATCATCGGCTGGAGCAGGAGTCCGACAAGCTTGACTGTCGCTTTGGGCAGGTGAAGCTGTGTCCGTGGATCTGGACTCCTTAGCCGTAGACCTTCCTTGTTTCTTGATGAGTGATGATAATGGAAGATCGACTGAAGGCCATGTGTCGATATCGCGCTGGCACGTGTTTGCCAGTCGAGTCGTCTTCGGCGGCCAATGAAGGCTATACCTGACGGCATAATTGTCCACAAACCCAGATAGCCAGTAGTATAGCATTCGGCCCGTAATGTTGCCTTTCAATAAAGCCATAGCCTCAATCCATTCTTCCTGCTCTGAAGTATCATAATTCGATTGTGAGTGGTGTAGATGTGCACATAGAAGGGGTTATCGTCCTAGCCGGGTTTTGGCGGGGTGGTCATTGCCCCTCCTTCAGGCGCGTCTCACCAGGCCCTTGAACACCAAACGCGCCCAGATACCTTTTGAAGTGCTTTTCAGTAAGGCGGCAACTGCGCAAAGTACCTAAAGCGGGTTTTGTCTCTTGTTTCGACGGCCGAGGGGTCTTTCTGCTGCTGCGATGTATGGAGATATTGGCCTCAAACTGGTAAGCTGAACGTCCTGCTCTCCACAGCACAGCACTGACGCGATCCCAGGTCCAACACGCCAAACGGACACAGAACCTCGCTCACTTGCCGCCATATCAGACAGAGCTCGTTCGTGCCTCAACACGAGAAGTCCGGGATCTTGACAAAGATGTTTCAGACCTGCTGGAGCCCTTCCAGGGCTCATTCGACCCCTCCGCAGACCAGGCCACAGCGTGCACTCTTCTTGTGAACCATCTCGCCATGCGCCGTAACAAGCGCTGTCTACTCGCCTACCACCGCACACGGACAGACAAGCTTGAAGAGCTCGTTTGGAACGGTACAGATGTTGGCGAACTGTCGGGTCAACAGGTCAGAGATGGCTCAGGCGCTGGTGGGAGCGGAGGCCCAGATACTTCTACAAGCAGCCTGAGCCCGCAAGAGGAGGATTATGTCCGGCAGTACAGCGACCTTCTAGCAGCTTACAAGGGGCAATGGACAGACATCGACTTGACGGGAAGCTTGGAGCCTCCGCGGGACCTCTTCATTGACGTGCGAGTACTGAAAGACGCAGGCGAGATTCAGACAGAATATGGGTACGGGGTATCTGACCATCATTTTAGACAAGGGAGAGTGCTGACTCAATGCAGTGCGATTACATTGACGAAAAACAGTCAGTTCTACGTCCGTCAAGGCGACGTAGAGCGCCTCATCGCCCAGGGCTATCTCCAGAAACTTAGTCAATGAGCAACGTAACAGAAGAAGCTCGGCTGCATATTTTCTGGTACCGCCATGAAGTCAAAATGACACCAATACTTCACCACCACCAAGCCGAGCAACCCCCCCCCCCCCCTCTTCCCCAGAAATACGACCACATATCACATCCGACCACCACAAGGTCGCATATGTGCTGACAGGGGCTTACCGCTCCTGAGCCAAAGACAGCGAGGCACGTCCAGCATACAATTGAGTCTGGATACACAAGCCGCTACTTGTCTCCGGCCCGGATGACTGCCCGTGCCGATAGTGCAAAGAAAGCGCCAAGGAAAGTTTGGCAAGTAAGGCCTCGAACAGGACGCCGCAAAAGCCAATCACCCATCCTGAGAGAGACCAGATAAGGATTACGTCGGTAATTGCATTCTAGCGACATGTGAATATCAGAATGGGAATTTGATCCAGGTACCAATTTCTCATGTGATACACATTGCAAATACTGCTCAAAGGAGAGCCGGGGCTGTCTCGCTGTTCTCGTCCGTGATCACTCGTGCTCAAGGGTTGAAAGGCGTCATCTCTGTCGAAATGCAGAACAAATTGTTCACCACTGATAGCCATTGACGGCACCCACGGGCCATGCGAGTTGAGAGGCACATGCACGGTCATGAAAAGAGCAGGGATCAATTGGATACAGTACTACGCAATTGGTCTGCAGCAGGGTCATGACGGGCGTCACGTCTCTTGGAGGGGCATTAGTGCGCGCGCAAGGGTGGATTGGCGGAGCTTCGCGAGAACCGTTGATCGAGGCAAAATGCAGTGCAGCAATAGGTAAGAATTCTCATTCATTCCGGATGGCGCACTGCATATGCCGAGTCTAGGCTCTGGAGAACCCTTGGCTTGCATTGGCCCGGTTTTCCGAGTGCTGCATTGTTGTAGCCGCTGCAGAAATCAACTGAGAAAATCGCGAAACCCACCCGCAAATTACGTTATCCTCTCTCGTGAACCTAGAACCAAGAAGTTTGGAGCTACCGATTACTAGGCTGATAGCCATTCATGCCGCGACGAATCCGGACCAAAGCTTCGTTACTCTCAAGGTTTCCCAGCTATTCCCCCCCAACTTCTGAACACGCAATATCAGAATCGTTGTACCGATTGTCAACCGACGCACTGCGACAGTCCTCTTCGTCTACGTACCATCCGGTATCGGCACACGGCGTTCTTGGATGAGAGTCCGTACACCATCCCTCCGCTGGACGGGCTGCAGCGCCTGAAGGTTGTAGATAAGCAATGGCCTCTTCCTCGACAGGCATTGGTTTCCCTTCTTGGAGGCGACGCGCCTCTAGCCTCGACATCCGTCGCGAGGATGACGCCAATGATGGCGCAACCGCTTCGAGTCCTGCCGCCGCCTCAGAAGTGCCTGCTGGTTCCTCTCGCCGACTCTCGTCGTCCTTCACATCCGCACCCTCACATAGGGAGCCAATTCGGTCTTTCATTCACGGTAGCGTACGAGAGCAGCTAGGTGGGTCGAGTGACGTCGGCGTGGCCAGGATACCGAATCCATATTAACGAAAGTAGTTCCGGTCGACAGCGAAGCCAATGCCCTCAGTGTTCGAGAAGATACGGCCGAGCTAGCAAGCTACTTGCTGGCCGATCAACAAGATCGTCGTGGTTCGTCATTTCTACAAAAGTCACGGCCGTCTGTGCAAGACGTCTTCGGTTCGGACGGCGAGGGCGATGATAGCACAACTCATGAACAACGATCGACCACGACAGAAGCCATACTCGAAGTTTCGGAACCACCCTCGCCTGAGCCTCTTTCAGAGGACCCAATGGGTGAAGATGGCCCCTCCATGATTGCGAACTTGCTTCGGAAATCCCCTCCCGAGTCGGCTACGGGAGACTCGGCTGTCGGATCCGATAACGACGATGACAACACGACGGTACGAGTCGACAGCCGGCGGCGGAAGTCGTCGATTAGAAGCGATAGACGTTCGATATCCGAGAATACACCTTTACTTCACAGAACGGCATCCCATCCCGAGGGCCGTGACTTGGAGGAACAGAAACCGAGGGCGAGAAGAGCTTGGCTGCAGGGCGTGGTGCAGGGAACACACGAGGTCAAGGATCGGGTTGCGCATACAGTCGTCGTAGCAGTTGATCCGCGACGTTGGGATCGTAAATTGATCTGGCAGAATGCTGTTCTGACGCCGGTCTCATGCCTGCCGTCTGTCGCTGTTGGATTACTGCTCAATATTCTCGATGCACTATCATATGGTGAGAAAGACATGTTTCGTTCCTACTACAACACGCAAGACTAACTTTTACAGGCATGATCCTCTTCCCCCTCGGCAAGCCGATCTTCCAGCATCTTGGCTCTGCGGGCATCTCCATTTTCTACGTTAGCACCATCGTCTCGCAATTGACCTTCTCAAGCGGTAGTATTTTCAAAGGAGCGGTCGGATCAGAGCTTGTAGGTGCCCATATCTGACATCTTGATTGTATTCCCATTAACTGTATTGCAGATCGAAGTCGTACCCTTCTTTCACAATATGGCTGAGCGAATCACAGATGCAGTCGGGGCAGACAATCCCGATGCTGTTATTGCCACTACAATTGTATCCTATGCTATCAGCTCTATGATCACCGGCTTGGTATTCTACCTAATGGGCCGCTTCAAGTTTGGCTACATGGTAGGCTTTATCCCACGACACATTCTCATTGGCTGCATTGGAGGAGTCGGCTGGTTCCTTGTCGCTACAGGCTTCGAAGTCTCCGCCAGACTGGAAGGCAGCCTCAAGTACGACCTCGATACGCTGCACAAGCTCACACAGCCGGACACGGTTCCACTTTGGGTTGTTCCCCTAGTCTTAGCAATTCTGCTTTTCTGGGGTCAGGCAAAGGTGGCTTCGAAGTATTTCTTGCCGCTCTACATCCTTGCGATACCCATGATCTTCTACTTCCTGGTTCTCTGCATCGATGCTTTGGACGTGGATAATTTGAGGGACAATGGCTGGATCTTCGAAGGACCACCAGCTGGAGAGCCCTGGTGGTACTTCTACACGCTTTATAGTAAGTCGACTCAATTCCTGAAGTCAGCCTGCGCAGATTCTGACCAGTAACAGAATTCAAACTCGTACGCTGGGACGCCGTCGTGGAATGCATTCCCGCCATGCTGGCCTTGACGTTCTTTGGCATCCTCCACGTACCCATCAATGTGCCAGCTCTGGCGCTCAACTGTGGCGAGGACAACGCCGACCTAGACAAGGAGCTGAGACTACACGGCTACTCCAACTTCCTCTCGGGCTGTCTTGGCAGCATCCAGAACTACCTGGTGTATGCAAACACGGTGTTCTTCATGCGTTCTGGTGGTGATAGTCGATTGGCAGGTTACATGCTCGCGGCTCTCACTTTCGGCGTCATGTGTGTCGGTCCAAGTCTCATCGGTTTCATTCCCGTAATGATGGTTGCAACTTTGATCTACGATCTTGGATTCGAGCTCCTATTGGAGGCTGTCTGGCTGCCACGCAAGAAGCTCAAACTTGCAGAGTACTTGACTGTGATTGTCATTGTGCTGGTTATGGGTATTCATGACTTCGTCATCGGCATTGGCGTTGGCATTATCCTTGCGTTCATCTCACTGATTGTTCAGACATCGCGTATTTCTGCTATCAGGGGCACTTTTTCGGGAGATATCGTGACGTCGACGGTGCGCCGCAACCCATCCCAACATCATTACCTTCAAAATGTTGGGCGGCAAATCTTCATCATCAAGCTCACGGGATACCTGTTCTTTGGAACCATCGTTAGCGTTGAGGAGAAGATTCGAGCTCTTCTCGAAGACAATGCCTTTACGAAGAAGCCGATCAAGTTCCTCGTTCTGGATTTGTGGCGTGTCAGCGACCTTGACTATTCCGCCGGCGAGGCTTTCAACACCATCAGCAGACTTCTGGACAACAAGGGTGTCGTCTTCGTTCTCAGTGGTGTTGAAGCAGAGAGTCAGCTTGGCAGAAACCTACGCGCCGTCGGCCTAGGCAATAACGGCATCGAGGTGATGATGCTACCAGATCTGAACTCGGCCTTGGAAAGCTGCGAGAATGAGCTGCTGAAAACACTTTATGCGCGTCAAGAGGAACTCAACCAGAACAAGCGCACAGCAACTGCCAGCCTCGACGTACCAGACACGAAGACATCAACTTTGTCATCTTTTGATCCTCCCTTCAATTCCCCTCGACGCAATCACCAAGCAGAGGCGGCACAAGATGCTCTTACCAGCCTTGTTATCCAGCCCTCTACACGCTGGCAAAGCTTCAAAGAGCCCCTCCGGCTCATGCTCCAAATCTTCCAAGGGCTCTCAGATAAGAACGAAGACTTCTGGTTCCGCGCAACCTCCTACTTCAAACGCCGCGAATTCACAGCAGGCTCCATCATCTTCCGTCGTGGCGAGCGCGCCGACGGCTTCTACCTCGTGGAACGCGGCATCCTGCGCGCAGAGTATGATCTGCCACAGGGTTGGCTGTGCGAGAGCATCGTCGCAGGGACAACATGCGGCGAGCTGCCATTTTTTTCGGAGACAGAACGCACAGCCACGGCGCAGGTCGAGAGGGATTGTGTGGTTTGGCTAATGGACAGCGAGGGATGGGGAAAGCTGCAGAAGGAGGAGCCGGAGATCGCTAGGGAGATGTTGAGAGTCTCGTTGAAGTTGACGACGGAGAGGATGAGTGCTATAACATCGTATACCTTGACGATGGCTGGTTAATGGATGCTTGGAAAGGAACGCGGAGGAGGACTGGATCGGCATGTCACTTGGGATTTGGATGCATAGAAAGGCGGCTGGAGCGATGTTTTGAATAGCTGTCAACAAATTGTATAATTCGTCTAAGACCTGTGTCATGGCGACCCGTATATCAACTGACCATGAATTGGGCGGATCACGCCCTGAAGTTGACATGCAATCTTCTCACTCATTTAGTAATCCTCAGCATCCGCATTCAGGGTAGCGGCTTTCCGCAACTCCGATTTTATTCCCTCCCAACTCACACTCAACACGACGGCGATACATAATTTATCGACTTTCATTGCCTGGGCGCATTTGTAATGTCGCTTGACTTGAGACAGACTGCAAGAATCCTCAGGGAGCTGTTGTGTAGCAGGGAGCTGGTTCTCCGAAATATCGCCACCCGTCAGCCGGGAACAAACTATTTCGACGGCTAATTCATTGCGATCCCTCCTACAACACATCAAACCCTCAGCACAATCTTCAAATCTACGAACACAACATGCCACAGAGCATACGTTCGATACTGGGCAAGCCAGGTCGGATCACCAAACCCTCGAGGCCGCAGCCTGCTTCGCCTTCCAAGAGCCCTTCATCACCAAGCCCTCGCAAAGCCCGAAAGCCAAAAGAGGATCCAACAGAACTGTTCCCAGACAAGCTTGACGACGAAGGCCTCGCTGCTACTCTCACCACGGAATTGACGCTTCGCGATGCTGTTCAGGCTATGCGCTACATCCGCTCGCATATGTTCACCTCCGTACCAACATCCGGCTTCAACTCTACCCGTACAGCCGAGCTGCTGAACTATCGCCTCGGTGTGCCCCCCATCGTGACGACGGGACATTTGAACGCTATTCTCAACTCACCTACGAGGGTCGAAAAGGAGGTTGTTGAGTTGAACCGCAAAGGTGTCCTGCGGAAAGTGCGCGTGGAACGTCGTGGCGGCATAGGTCATGCTCTGATCGAGTCTTCTGAACTCGAGCGGATGGTGAGAGAGACACCGAGTATATCAAAGAGTGCACAGGACAATTTCCTAGGCTTCTTGACTGCAAATCCCGTAGCCCAAGATCTACCAAAGGGCACGCTCTCATCCCAAGAATTACGAGAACTCCAAAACGAAGGATTTATTGTGACCCGCATGCAAGCCCGTCCTGGCAGCACGTTGCATGTTCGTCCGGAGGACCGTACTACACTTACCTCGATTCAACGCGTTTCACAAGCCGCCTCCGGGACCGTGGCCGCGGTCGGTGGCTCAAACGCAATTCATCTGTCAGGAGGAGGGGGCGGTGGTGGCTCAACTGGACCATCGTCTGCTCCAGATGATGGAATGTCTTATCGCCTTGCCATACCGGGTCATGGTCGGTATCTCAAGGTGGCCGAGGCAGCAGTGGATTGGCTCCGTGAGACATTGGCAAAAACAAAATGGGGTGAGGGCCCAGAGGGATGGCTGAAGGAGCGTTTCGAGGGTGGTGGCCTATACGGACCTCGGTGGAAAGAGTTCTGGGGCCTTGAGTGGGAATGGCTCCTAGGAGAGGCCGTTGGACTTGGCGTTGTTGAACTTTTCGATACGTCGAGTGTAGGAAGAGGAGTTAGAGCGTCGGGTAGCTGAGCGCCGAACGCTTTCTGACGGAAGCAAGACAGCCTGCTTTCCTGTATCGAGGTAGGTGATTCATGTCGCTGAGACGGCTGTGAGCCGTCAACACGTCCTCACTAGCCAATATTCGACGATCGCGCAGATGACAGCTCACAAGGAGTCAATGTCGCATCAATTGTCCGGAGGAGGCTGAGACGCAGGCTGGCGACCCAAAGTCAACGTCCGAGACATGTCTCGATCTTTGCCGCTTGCTGACTTGCAGAGGGCCCGATGTTGTGGTGCCATCGACCCGGAGTCTCCAACTCAACGGTCTTATGCCGATGGACGAGGACCAAGAAAAGCAATATCCTTGTTGATTGATGTCTGTCCCATGACCATTAGGGCCGAGGGTCTTACGCTGTCGCCTGCACTGACCAGCCTTTCAACGCCAAATACGAGGACCCCTGCCACCCCGCGTGCACAAACACCTTTGAGCATGGAGCGACCAGCGTAATGCTCCGAACCCAAACCTAAAGCACACCTGGAAAATAAGCAATCAAGTTTCGAATATCCTCTGAAACCGTCCGTATCAAACGTGGCTTGGACTGTCTTCCAGCTGAACAATCGGCCATGCGAGTGCCTCTCAACGAGCCGTGCCTCATTTATTTGTTATACTCATGGCATTGGTAATGAAAGAAAACCTGTTTGCCCGAAATACTGTGTGGCGTTTCAAGAGTGCGGTTCAACTCAAGATGCAGGTTATTGGACCAACTGCAGGCAGTGTGGCGCAACGACCTTGATTGAGCCGGGTCTCGATTTGCCGGATCTAGTTGACGGCACCGACTCGATTGACCATCGTACATGATCATTGCAAAGAGAAATGGAGCTGCAGAAATGAGGGCTTGTCCTAAGGTTGGCCTCTGGTCGTAAAAGCTGTCGTACAGTTCGCGCCGGAAATATCCGTATGAATTGGCAAAATGGCTGGATCGAACACTCCTTTTGCTCGGATAAGGACTTGAGCGACGAGCGTTTAGCAACGAAAAGGGGCAGGCCTGGTGACGGCACTGCAACATTGAGATCTAGCGAGGTGACATGGCTGGAAGGTTGCATGGTGCCTGGCGCGGTCAGTGCAACTGGGCGTGTCCAGGTCGTGGACCAGCGAGCGACGCCCCGCCGTCCTCAGTGTCCGGGAATATGCGAAGATGAGCACGATGGAAGCCTACAAAGCCAAGTAGACAGGATATCATAAGACTGGCGGCCATACATAATGCAGACTGCCAAAGCTGCCAAAGCTTGATCATGTCATGTCGTGGTCGGGACGATTGAAGACGATAGATTGCGCTCCCGATGGTTCCTGCATCCGTACGCGTGATCCCTGTATGAGCTAGGAGGACTGGCGCAGGAAGACGCATCAGTTGGTGCACGCAGGCTGGTCCTAGCTTCCGTCACCGAGCCGGGGTCTTCTCCTGATAGCACGGCGATGACAACGTTCGGGGTCGCAATGCTTTTGTAGATGCTGAAAGATGGTCCGGAGATCGTGCTTGTCCAGCGTTCGTCCCATGACACCTCGTGGCAACTCATGCCCCTTGTTTGATGCCGATGCTGCGAGTAATGAGAAACAACGACACCAAAAGGCTGGTTCAGGCTCGGAGAGCTGTGGACCCACGAAAAGCTCGAGGCAGGCCTCCATTGGGGGGCATTTACAAGGGGCTTAGGAGGAGGCTAGCATGGTCCGAGACGTAGGAGAGAAGATCGGGCAATCATCAATGCTGTGCTGATGAGCGGGCTCCCAAGTACCGACGTGGGATGCAAAGTGATGCATCCCTTGCTGGTGGCTTCGGGGAATCAGGGGAGGGAGTCGAGGTTTGGGTAGAGAGGTGGGGGGTCGACCCTTGGTTCAAGGAGGGTCAAGGACCACCATGCAATCTATCAAATTTGTTGCTCTGCTTGGCGACCCAAGAAGTGGAAGGATGGTCGACGGCCGTGGTCTACTGAGACCCAGGATGAGGTTAGGGGCGAGGCTTCGAGGACGAGCTAGAGGCAATCCAGAGCAGACGCCGTGTTTGGCGAATCTCGCAGCCGCCAGAGCCTGCACTAAGCTGGTCTGTCAGATCACGCCAGAGCCAGTTGTCTTTGCTCATGGTGGGACGTTGGTGAGGACAAGATGAGGGTGAGGCTGCACAGAGACAATTGTCGTCACGAGGGCAGCAGAATGAGTGGAGGAGAGACGGCGAGCGGGAGATGGAGGCGGCCCCTTGTGGGAGCGGGAGAAAAGGGTGTGAGCACTGCACTGTGGAGTGTGTGAGGGTACCCTTTGAAGGTCCCCAGATGTTGGCCAGCCATGTATTACGCGTTGGCACTGAGTTGCTCAAGACGAGTGCTCAGGCACCACTCACAGCGCCCTACTGCTGTCTTCCAGCAGTCTCCTCCAGGCCGTCCCCGCTAGTGCCAGCCCAGTACAGGTCAGTGGGAGTGGGTGACCATTCCTGATTCAGCGGGTGGCTGCAGTGGCTGTCCGCTGTGATTCGGGGGCGGCCCCGGGCCTTGTGTGGCGGGGTCCCGCACAGCAGGAACCGACAGGGGTGGTCCAACTGGAGCAGGGGTCTGGCTGCTGCTTTCACACCACAGGGCCAGTGAGGGAGGGCAAATGGTGCCTCGGGATGCGTATCGTAATTTACTTCCAGCCTGGGTCGCTGTGATAGACAAGGACAACAGTGAACCACACACACTGACTGTCGTTCGTTGCCAGATCCGACTCCAGTAGAGGAGCAACCGGCATCTTATGACAGGGGTGAGGTCCTCGACAGCAACCGAACGTACCGTCCTGGAGGCACTACATTGCACTCACTGTGGGACTGGCACTGTCTCCCGCGTCTTCTCTCGCTCCCTCACTCTCCTCCCATTGCCTTTCCTCACCACTTCAACTTCATCGTCACGTACATTCCAGTCCCTCCTTTTCCTCCTCCAGACGAAGTCGACCCCTCCTTCTCTTTCTTTCTCTTTCAGCTGCAACTGCCGTTCATATTCAGGGCCTGAGACATTCGGTACCCTTCGTCATTCTTTCTCGTTGCCCTCGGCATTTCTTGCCTACTCCGTCAGATCGAGTTTCGCCTACGATACCACGAAGCTCTTTCCTTAGTCTGAGTCAAAGCTCGCACCAGCGTCCTTAGCAACATCGGCCCATTCTCCCGCCATCCGTTTTCCTGCTCTCCTCGCTGTCAGTCGCATAACCGTGCATCCTGACTCGGCTCCGCCTTCAGTTTTGCCGACCAAGTCCCAAGAATCGCGTTGCAGTCGACAAACTTTACTTCCCCTGGATTAAAGTTGGCTTCGCTCTTCCGTTGCCGCCTCTCCTTCGACAACGCCGCTGCGCCTGTACCCAACCACTCCCAGTCGGGTTTAAACAGGAACCCGTCGCCTGGTCCACCGCGTTAGTGCTGCGACTACCGTCACCCAAGAACATCGAACTTGGAGGCACTATTCCCTCTTTGATGCTCGCCTCCTGAACCTCTTTCGCCGGATCAGGACGCCAAATGCGAAGAATCCTCGAGGAACCAGCGTGTTCGCCCATCTTTACTTGCTTTGCTCTTTGCATCAACTCATGATCACAATCGTATGTCGACATCTCTGCATCAACGCCCAGCTGTCATTTTGCCAACTTATCGCGATTGCGCCAATAGCCACCTTTCGACTGCTGACAAGAACGTTCGCTAGGTGTCGCCAGAAGCACTGAATAAGGATCTGTGCTTGTTGCACAGGGTCCGCCGAAACGCAACGGTTCCCGACTGTTGCACAAACCCTTCCGACACTACCTATTAGGCCTTGGTTCAACTGCTCTGCGAACGACTACTCGACAACACCCACATCTGAGCGACCGATCGAACCGAAAAGCCATCAGGCATCGTACCCCCGAGCAATCGACTAGTCATCTACAGCGGGCACAATGGCAGAAACAGTGACAGCACTACCGCGTCCTTCGCGGCCTTCAAATGGGCCTCCAAACATGGCTCTGCCGGCACTGCCAGTCGCTAAGACCCGTAAGAGCACAGGTGGTATTCCTAGCACACCATCAATGAGGTCAGCACCGAGTCTACCCCAGAGCTCACTACGCGCACCTTCGATGAATCTTGGACCACCTAGCCCTGCTCCGACATCAGCGCTCCCTCAGCCGAGAAGCCTGGGCGGCTCCAGGAGTCCTGCGCCTCAAACACCTGGTGGCAAGACGATTCGCAAGACAGTCAGCATCAACTCGTTCCCGCATCCTCCTCGAAGTGAAACTCGTGGCAGTAGTCTGCCTCCTAGCCCACTAGCAAGTGATAGGCCGCGGGGTTCTCGAAAATCGCGATCGTCCAAAGACTCTATGCATAGCACCTTCAACCCAAGTACTCCAAGCCTGTTGAACGGGAGTGGAGAGGGCAAATCCATTACGAGCGTCCGCATGTCCGATGGTCTCATCAGCGTGGGCTCTGACCCACAGAGCCGGAGCTCTTCAGCGCAAGATTCATATTCTACCTCTGCTACAACCTACGATGACCCTGCGGAAGGATCAGCACCCAAAACGGATGGCGCTATTGAAAAGCGCTCTTCCAAGATCGATGGGAAAGGGAATGTGCTTGTCAGTGTACGCGTGAGACCCGACACCAATGCCGATCACGAAAGACCCGAAGGCGAATGGATGGTCGATGGCAGAAAGTCGTTGATATCGTACAAGGGCAAGGAGGGTGGTGATCACTACTACGGTATGCCGCTCCAGCATCCAGCATATGTATAAGAAAAGTACTGACCTGGACATCAGACAACGTATTTGCGACCCATGACAATAACTCTAGGGTGTACGATCATATCGCAAAACGCTTGGTCCGTCGGGTGATGGAAGGATATCACGGAACTGTCTTCGCGTACGGTATGACTGGTACGGGCAAGACATTCTCTATGCAAGGCACAGCATCATCACCCGGTGTCATTCCTCTCGCCATCACCGATATCTTCTCTTACATCCGAGAGACTCCATCCCGTGAATTTCTCCTGAGAGTCAGCTACCTCGAAATTTACAACGAGAAGATCCATGATCTTCTCAGCATGCCAACAGGCAGTGGCGTCGGTGGAAACGTCCAGCAGGATGAAATCAAGCTTCGTGAGGACAGCAAGCGCGGAGTTTATGCCACACCTTTGAAGGAAGAAATTGTGCAAAGCCCCACACAGCTTCTGCGTGTCATTGCTCGTGGTGACCAAGCCCGACGCACTGCCAGCACCCAGTTTAATGCAAGAAGTTCTCGAAGTCATGCGGTGGTCCAGATTGTCGTTGAGAGCCGCGAGCGCGTGCCGGGCTCAGGGATTGGTGATGGCAAGCGATCAGGTCTAGCACCTGGAGGTGTTCGTGTTTCGACGCTCAGCCTCATCGATCTTGCTGGTTCTGAAAAAGCAGCTGAGTCGAAGGAGAGAAGGCAAGAGGGTGCTCATATCAACAAGAGCCTTCTCACTCTCGGTACCGTCATTGCCAAACTCTCCGAATGGAAGGAAAAAGAGGGTAAAGGTGGCGACAAAGACGGCAAGCATCTGCCTTACCGTGATAGTAAGCTTACACGACTCCTGCAAGGGGCACTTTCAGGAAACTCGCTCGTCAGTATCCTCTGCACGATCCAGATTGGCGCTGCTGGAAGTGTAGCCGCTGCGAATAGTCATACTACCGAAACCTTGAACACCCTCAAGTTTGCATCCAGGGCAAAGAATAACATTGTTAGCCACGCGAAGAAGGCTGAAGAGGCTTTGGGTGCTGGTGGTGATGGCGGCGCCAGAGTCCTTCTCGAACGCTACCGTATGGAGATCCTTGAGCTTCGGAACCAACTGGATACCCAGGCCAAGAAGAAGAAGACCGACGACCAGGAGGAGGAGAGCCAGAAGGATGAAGAGGTTGAAAGAGCACGAGAACAGGAGGCAGCAGAACGGCATGAGGAGCAGATGCTGGAGATGCAGCTGGCACGTACCGCATTGAAGGAGCGCATCGACCATCTCAACCGACTCATCTTGAGCTCAAAGTCTGTCGGAGTGAACTCAAGCGGCTCTTTGAGCTCTCTTGGACAGTATGCTCGATTCTCACAGGTTTCGCTTCCCGCGTCCGTGCGATCTTCCGTTGCGACGTCGACCGGGCCGAAGTCACTCATAGAACGAACGTCCTCCATGACTTCCACGTCGTCTACCATTGGACGACGCTCGAGCGGTGGTAATGGTCAACGCTTATCGGATGGGGCAGAGGCCATCGAGCAAGAAGAAGATGGCATGGGCGATTTTGGTGACGGCATGGCCTCCCTTGCTGCACAGAACCGCGCTCTCCAATCCGATTTGGTCGACAAGAACCGTTATATTGCGACCCTCGAGAAAAGACTCTTACAGGCTCGTAGGGCGAGTTCCTCCCGCACATCTGTTGGGTTATCTGCATCAAGTAAGGGCATCATGGTCGGGGAAGATCACAGTGTCGCGGCTGCCATCAAGGAACGAGACGCGGAGATCGCCGATCTTCGCGCGAGACTTGACGACAAGGATCGTATGCTGACTGCGCTTCGGAGCGCAGCGCGCTCACGAGATACCGCCGAGGGCGTAGAACCACGGTCACCGCAATCCCTGGGCTCGCCGGATCTTAATGGGCCCCTATCACCAACCAAGATGGACAAGACTCGCAGAAAGAGTGTTGACGAGATGAACAAAATGCTCGAGGAGATGATTCAGGACCGTGTCGACAACGGCCAGATTGTTCGCGGCACTCGTGGCAGCTTCCGATTCGCCTCTGGCCAGAAGTTGGACTCTTTAGCAGAACCAGTACGCGATCTAGAGCCTCTTCGACAAACGCCCACACCGACACCAGCTCCTGTGCCCTCAGCGGGCAACCCAGATGCATAAGACTTTTGCAGCATTTGCAGTATCTTGAGCATGGCGAGTGTTTTACATGAGCGAAAACTGATTGATTGGACTTGTAACTGTTCCTCAGCTCAAGTCTCCTTACAACTACTGCGCTAAAGTGGAGTTTTGGTTGGATGCCTGATGAATTTTCTGCTTTTCATATACCCTGAGACATGTTTATTTGTTACTTCTGTTGGAGAGCCGTCAGAGCTTTCGGGGGTTGGCCCAAACGGCATCTATCGTACGTGACAGAGTGGCCAGCTGGTTCATGTTGCGTTCCTACTTTTTGGACAGACTGTTCGCACAGCGAGGGTCTCTCGTTTTCTTTCCTTTCCTTTCCTTTCCTTTCCTTCCTGTCTGATGGCTCGTTCGTTGCACTTCATCTATTTCTCTTGTCTAGCACCCAGGACTCACGGAGGTTTGGGACTGCGTGTATTGTTTACGACCTTTACTGCTATGGGAGGGCTACATGGTTTACAGTTTACGGTGTTTAGAGGTGTAGAGGGACATTAGGATTGAGGTAGATGAGAAGGCCTCGATGGTCATGACTGATCTGAGGAATGGCATTGATGGCTATGTAATAAGAAGGTGAAATGGAGACAACCTGATGAAGAAGCCCTTTCGAGCACTGTGTGGTGTAGTCTTGTGGCGATTGGTGATGAGACGAGAGAATGCTGCTTAAGTCAATCACGACCCATGACGGGACATATCACGCGTGCACATGGTGCAGGGTTTGACGTGTAGTGTCGGCGGCTGTCCAGACAAAGCGAGGTCAGGTCTCGGCCGTCGCAGATAGATGAAGGGGTGTCATAGTCTACACTCTACAGCATGTGGTGCTGACAGAGAGATGAGGGCTGCGGCAACACAACACTGGCTTAAATTTAGTAATCAAGCCAGCCACTGAGGAAGATTGTGCCTGATGAACATGCGATTCCTTTTCCACTGCCTCTTGCCTTATCCTCCGGACCCCATTACCACCTTCCCGCATTCCGTCCTCGATCCCTCCTCAGCATGACGGGACGATCTAAACTTGGAAGGCAGGAAGGCAGGAAGGAGCCCGCTCCCCCTGCTGCGACTCACAAGCGCTGGGCTACGCCTTCAACTTGCAACTTTTACTGCTTAAGGCGACTTGCGCCCCACTGAGTGTCGGAGCGGACCCCCCTGGAAAAGCAGCAGACTTGGGCGGTGATTGGCTAACGGGCGGACAGCTCCCGGGAGTCTGGGGCGGGGATGCATCGAATCTGAAACGTTGGCCCCTGCAAGTGCCCGCGCGACTCGCTCTTTATGTACTAGTTACTCGTATGTTGTATGTGCCCTGTACATCAATGCAGAGTAACCGCCCAAGCCAATCGTGTCCCTTCCATGGATCCTCCTCCCGAAGCCCAGTTTGTAGATCGTCTCATCCAAGGAGAAAAAACGAGAGGGCCGGTCCCTTCTTTCTTCTGTGGGCACTCTGTTAGCCCCGTCTCGACGGCGATCCTCCATCCCTTGCTGTGGTCCTCTCTGGACGTCAAGTCTCGTGCTGTTGATTCCGTTGGGTTGCTCTCAGACCTCTTTTCAATTTCGGCGGGTTTCTAGACACCTTCATCTCGTTTGTTTCCGACCCTTGGACACAGGGACATCGTACTGCTGGCGCTGGAAGCCTGCTGCAGTTGCTGTCTTCATTCTTTCTTCTTGACGCAGACTTTGTTGGGCCTTTATTTTTTTTGTTTTTCCATTCGCTGTTCTTCAGCTTGTGGCATCGCCTGATCTGCGGTGTGACTACATCCTCGGGTCTCACCAGTTCCAACAACCCCTCCTCTCCGTTTTCCCAACACTCGGTTCGCCTTCGACACGCCTTTGGACATTGAAGAAACTACTGTTCGACTTCTGGATGCTTTGATGAACGCAAGATCCCTTGTATAATTTCATCTCAGCCCATTCTTCGCCAGAAACGGGACTAGACAACATTCGACAGTGGCCTCTCATCTGGCCCGATTACCCTTGTCAACGCGGGCCATTGTTTCCCTTCGTTTCACGTTTGGGGCTTCCCTGGCTTGCGCTCACGAGACGACCTGGATTCTTCCTTGCTAGCATTCATCTCAACGTCCAGTATCCTTCTTCACTTCCTCACCTCACCTGAGTGGCAACAACCAGAGAGCCTCCAGCCCAGTTGCTGGCTGCGTATCTTCATTCCTTTGGGAGCACCGCAGAAGGTGGTGTCTTCAGCTCCTCTTCCCGGCAACCTATCGTCTCTCACGCCACTCCCCGAACCCTTCGTTTGCTGGTGACATCGCAGCGTTCCGCGGCAGATGACACTCTGAGAGGCACTCCCTTCCTTCGGCCACGGCCATCGTTCCTTTCTTGCCCTCCATTGGCCCTCTTCTTTTCTCACTCTTCACACCGTGAAGAGGACCACAGTCCCTGTGCTGCCTTGTGGCGTGGTATAGCCTGACCGGCTTATATCTTCTCTTTCTCGTTCCCGTTCACCTTCGTGTACCGTCACCATGCCTCCTCGCCTTGAGCTCACTCACTCGACCCACCAGATGATGGTGGCTCCGCCACGCATCAATCTTCGCCGAGCGGCTTCCTACAATGCTCAGGACCGTGGGCCTCTCTCTTCGACCTCCTCTCGCTTCAACTTCAATCATCTTCTCTTCTCGCCGCCTCCGTCGCCTAGCCTGCCCGCGCTTGTTCCGAGACCAAAGCGGTCGCCGACACAGAAGATCTTCACGACACGCCCGAGCCGAGTGATCCGCAGAGCATTCTATCTGCTGATCCTCATGTCCAACTTCTACTGCCTCGCCTTCTTCCTCCGAAACCAGCCTGTGGTGAAGGCGATCTGGCCATACTTTGCCAATGAAGAATTCGAGATGGTCGGCCAGGATGAGCTTCCTCAGTTTGCCACACCGATCGTGGTTGCAGATCCTCAAGGGCATTTGCGGTGGACTGTGTCAATACCTCAAAATCAAGACTTTCCTATGTCCATTCAAGAATACGCCGATATGAGCAGCCAGTGCCGAGAGGTCTCTGCCAGAGCAAGAGATCTGCATCATAGGAAACCCATGTCAGACGAGGCGATGCTTGACTACGATGCACCGGACGACTACTTCGTGGATGTAGATGCGGCCGAGGAGATGGGCATCTTACCCTCGCACTATCCCCAGGCAGCTCCAAAGGTTGGACACCTGTTGGGCGTGGACGCTGATTCAGTCAGAGGCAAGCCTGTTTGCGAGAGTACTATGACATTCATCCTAGAAGGTTCGGATGCAGGGCTCGGCAACACGATAATGATGCTCTGGACCTTTTACGGACTGGCGAAGGAACAAGGAAGGGCTTTCTTTGTCGACGACTCACGCTGGGCTTATGGGGATTACTCAAAGATCTTCACTGCACCCCCAGTTCCCAATTGTCGCCCACCACCAAGACACCACATGCTGCCATGCCCATTCCAAGCTCAGCACCTGCTTGTAACTAGTGCAACTGCAAAGGAAGTCTTTCCTGCCCTGCTGGCCAAGCATCACAGAATGTCGGGCACTGGTGTTGGTCTTCGGGATCTTTTCGATTTGGCCCGGACGGGGTACGAGGCCCTCTCTCTACTGTATCATGAAGACCGAGACTACGTGGATGCGCGTATTCGACAGTTGCAGAAGCGCGCGACGAAGGATGGCACGCAGCATCCTATCATTGGATACCATGTTCGACGTGGTGACCGACATCCTTTCAACTTCCAGTACCACGCTGCTTACATCCCCGCTGAGGTCTACCAGGAAACCTCAGAGCGTCTTGTCACAGATTACTATAGAACACATGACGGTGGTGCTCACCAACGCCGTGCCATCACGCTTTTAGCCTCAGATGATCCCACGGTTCAGACCGAGTCCATTTTCTCGGATGCCTCGCTTGCACAGGAGCGGATTCGCCTCGCGGTCGAAGAGCAGCAGAATGAACGAGAAGCAGCGACCTCGGACCGCAGCACGCTTCATGACTTCGAAGCAGAGCCTTTCGGTTGGGAGGGTGGCTTCTATGCATCCATGTTTTGGAACCTCGGTGAGAAGACCAAGAACAACATCCCTGTTGCCGACACGACGCCATCTGAGTTGACACTCAATCTTCGCAACTTTGTGGGCAGGGCGTACATGATGGACTTGACTGTGCTGGCTGGTGCAAGTGACCACGTCGTCTGTGGCGTGAGTGCTATGGGGTGCCGGCTGTTAGCGGTCATGATGGGCTGGGAGCGAGCGATGGAGAAGGGAGGATGGGTCAATGTCGATGGTGAATTTGGCTGGACTGGTATCCAATGGTGATGACCAGTCTGTCGAACACCGACTGAACATTTGTCAGACGATCTTTTGAACACTCAAGCTCTCAGTTCTTTTCTTTACATACCAAAGGCATATGAGACGGCGTTTAGGCATTGCATTTTGATGGAGGGGAAGAGCATTCATATGATACCTGAGCCGGAGATACCTGCTTGACATTCTTTCATATTCCATAGATATTTCACTCCATTTTCTTGTATGCCGCTTGAATATGCAGTAGCCGTGACTCAACATTGTCTGAACTAAGATAGCTTAGGCTTTATCAGGGTGCTTTCTGATCCCAAGAATCCTTCGCATATCAAGAGACCCCAGTTTTAAAAGAACTGCATCTCAGCAATTCCCACATAATGCCGAAATTGTAGCTCTGCCGACCGGGTGTGCGTGTTGCTTTCGCTGAGATGTGGCAGTGGCCTGCACGTGAAGTCGCAAAGAAGAGTGGGCCCTGAAGCTACGAGCGAGCGCAGACCTTCAACCTCGAAGCTTGGGCTTCGTGTGCGTTCGCAAGTCCTTCTTCTGCCTTCACCATCGTCACCCCACCACCAAACCCTTCGCCGACATTCAACACCTTTGTCATGTCCGGCGCCAACCCAGGCGCGGCCGACCCGCAGCCGCCGCCTCCGCCGAAGCCTCGACTGAAGATCAACGTCAGTCGCTCCTCTTCCTTCGTGGCTGGCGCAGACCCAACCGCAACGCCAGGCCCGCGCGCTTCGACGGCAACGCCTGCGACCGCGACTCCAGGTGAAGGCGGGAGGAAGGTGAAACTGAAAATAAATGCTTCGCAACCTGCCACACCTGCGGAAACGCCGATCACGAAGACGAAGGCTGGAAGGCAGCCGAAACCGACTCAGAAGCTTGTGGATAGCAAGAAGCGACCACATGATGACGATGACGACGATGACATTCCTCTCGCGCATTCGGCTGCATCTACAACGACGAAGATAAAGATTCGTCAGACACCGAAGAACGCTCCTACACAGCTGGTCGTGAAGCCAAGGGGTAGACCACCAGTGCACCCTCCAGGCGATGGATACGATTCAGAAGCGAGCGACCGTGAGATCGATCCCGCGATCGAGGAGCAAGTCATCTTGAGAATAATCGAAGGCGAGCACTGTGACTACGTTCGGCAATGCATGGAGAACAACAAGATTGGTGTCCCCAAGTCACAAGGCGGCGCGGACTTCTACATCAAGTTCTTCGAGGAAGACACGAGACGATCCATGCTCGTTGTCAAGGGTCAACCATTTGCAGGCGTGCTCGTGGACCTGCCAACTATCACAGAGGCGATGAAGACGTGGGACAAGAAGAGCCTGATGAAATCAGCAGATGTCTGTCAAATGCTCTACTTCTTTCAGAAGGTCCGCAACGAGGACGAGGCAAGGCATGTCCCGCTCCCAAGCGTGATCGATTCAAATTTCAAATGGCCACACGGTCTCACACCTCCCATGCACGATGCTGTCAACCGTCGCTTCGCAAAGACCATCAGCCGGAAGGAGATCGAAGACAAGGAAGCCGAAGTTGAGCGCCTTCTCGCGGAAGATGCCAAAGCCTCTGCCTCGCGCTGGGAATGGGTCGATGAGCGGCACCAGGATGGAGAGGAGGAAGAAGATGCCGAGGGCGAGGATGCAGAGGGTGAAGTTGACGATAGCGTTGGATACTTCGGCCCGCAACCTGGCGCAGACGATGACGACCTGGAAGCTGATTTGGAAGCCGCCTTCGCTGAAGAGGACTTCACTATGGAAACACCTGGTCCAGGTGGTGCTACGCCCGCCCAAGCAGACGTCACAACAGCCAACACCCCCGCCGTTCAAGAAACCATCGAAACAGACATCTTCGGCGAAGACGGCGACGGAGATGATGACGACGACGATGATGACGATGACGACGATGAGGACATGGATGACGACCAACGCGCAGAGAGGGACCAGGAGTCCGGCGTGAAGGCCATCATCGCGACCATGCAGAAGTCGAGGGCGGCGAAGATGGCGGAGCGGGAGCGGGTGACAAATAATATTCTGAGGAAGAGGTTAGATCAGCAGATCAGGGAGCTGACGTCTGAGATCGCATTGAAGAAGCAGTCATTGGGAATTGACCCGGATGACGAGGACGATGAGTGAAGGGGCTGAGACTGGAAGTTCTTCGAATGGAGAAGAGCAGGTTTCTTTCTTTTGACATTACAAGTTTATCCCAGGTTTGGACTTGTAGTGTGTTCTCTGCTTGAGGAAGGCATGCTTAACAGAGCTACAAGAAGGCGGCGGCGTTTTACGGGCAAAGGATCACAGGCGTTATTGGCGTTTCGGGCCAGAATGGGCAGTAAAGAGGCTACAGACAACACACATATTCTGTCTGACTTCAGACTTATAAAAGATGAACATACCAACCTCCCTTTTCACCTCCCGTGCTGTCGAGATCCACGAACTAATGGCCTTCCATAACCTACCATATCGATAGCCATCATCTCAACTCAAAGCCCGTACTGTATCCTCCTCGTTCCTGACAAGCAGCTCCTCAACGACCTCCAGCACATCATTCCACTGAACAACCTGACAGAACTCCTCGAGGTTCGTTGGGTGAAGGTTTGAGTCTGCGAGACGGAGTCGAACACGCCTGCGAATAGCCCTCTGTATGTGGACAGCAAGTCTAGTGCTGCGTCTTGACTGTCGTCTCAAGTAGTCGGCGATGAATAGCGGCTCCGGCTTGTCGGTTGTTTTATGATCGCGGTTCCAACGCCGGGTGGAAGAGAGTACTTCGTGGATGTGGCGGCGGATGGGAGGTGGTGGGTTTGCTGATGGACCTGGGGAATCAAGTCAGTGACTGAAGACAGTTAATGGAACCCCGGAAAGAAGTATGACCTTGATGCTTCGTAGTTCCTGGCAGCTTGTCCTGGAGTTCGGCCAAGTGATGCATCCGACTGTCATCTGGCAACGGCTGCGTAGCTACCAAGTCAAGGTCGGCCATGGTTGGCAGCGAATCGAGCTGCGTAGAGAGGCCACTGCAGAGGTCCCTGAAGTCTCCTATTTCTTTGCGAAAAGCCTCTATTGAGTTTGTGGTCTCTTGTCTGCACTTTTCGTACCTCACGGAGGCATCATTTTGCCCCCCTTGGACCTCGTCGACTCTCGTACGCACAGCCAGAAGTTCAGTCCAGATCTCACTGATCCTTGCTTCATTTCGGGCACGAAACTCTTTGTCTTGTTCCGTGCTCTTGACAAGAGTGCGGAGGTCATGCTCGAGTCGCTGAGCCTGGGAGTTGATGGCTCGCATGTTCAGCTCGATTGTCATGCGGGCGAGGGCGTCGATAGGAGAACAGAACTTCCCATCTTGTCCATGTGCTTTGTCCGGAGCAATTGCGATTGGAATCATTGCTCTAGAATCTACTGCCGTGTGCCTTGTAGCCATCCGCCTGGGTGGTGGGACTGACTGACGTCTCGTCCGAGCCATGATGTTGCTTCTTGGCGAGAGGTTTCTTTCTCTGATCGGGAAAAATGGCTCAAAGAAAATCAGAGGACGAGAGAGATACAAAATCAGTCGAAGGTCTCGAGATTGCGAGGAGAAGATTGTTCGAAAAGAATGAATCGGGGTTTGGCTGTTGAGGCAAGAGTCCCCAAGATGGATGTGAGACGTGCCTTCCTCCTAGGATCCCATCGCCAGGCAAAAGGCAAGAGCACCAGGGCAGCACCGTCCTCTCTTGATCCGCTCATCTAGCTCCCATTGCTGATCACGCGTGTCATGGTATCTTGCCTCGAACGTTTGGCTGTCTTCCGCAGCTATGCTGCCTCTACACGTCACATCATGAAGTACAGGTAACCCCCTTATTCAGAACAGTCGAGGTATCGTTGCTTCACTATCCCACTGCACCATGCTGTTTTAGCTTCAACAAATCAGACATTCCAATCAATCGCCGAGAACGAAACCAGAGCAGAGAATCCAGCACACACTGTCCAAATCATCACGCGCTGCCATTCTTCTTCCCCGCCCCTGCCTCCCTCTTCTTCCTCCTTTCCTCCGCAATCCATTTCAAGAACGCATCGACATCCTTGCTGATCATCCCCGGTGTCGCCATCTTCTGCACCCAAGCTGGCAATACGCCCTTCGCATCCGACACCGTCCCCATAACCCATTCAATCTCCCCAGGCCTCACCTCCCTGATCCTCTCGACACTGGTGTATACCCCTCTCACTTCATCATGCTCGTGCTGCTGCGCTTTCTTGTCGCCGGTCTCGCTGCCGGTAGTCTTCACTCCGACCTCTTCAACCTCTGCGATTTGGACGATCAGGAATTCTTTCCTGCCGCGAGCTGACGCTGTGGCTTGAACGACAGGAAACGTCCTCGCTTTCAACGGCGGTGGCATCTTATGCGTGGACTGCTCTGTCTTCAGCGTCCATTCTTCCCATATCGTATCTCCAAGCCTCAACTCCACGCCATCACAATTCCACTGCTTCTTCTGCTCCGTCCTCAGCACAGTTGGTGTGAATGCCTTCTCGCATTGGGCATGCTCTTCCTTGAAGCAATGCACCCACTCGTCCCAAGACGCAGTTCCTGTAGCAGCTGCGTCCTCGTGAACGCTGCGCCGGAGTGTCCACGTCTCAGGCTGATGGACTCGAGACGGTCCACCAGACAAGTGTGGAATATGATACTCCGAAGCCACGTCCTGAAGCTCCTCCACGCTCACAGTCCGTTCAAAGAGATGGACAGGAGCCGTCGAGTGCGTGTATGTCTTCACGCCCTTATCCTTCCATGGTGATTTGAGAGTTGGCTGATCCACTGGCGGGAGGTCGTCGAGGAATGGAATCGCCTCCAAGAGGATCGAGTGCAGGAAGGGAGAAATTTCCAGTGGTGTAGCCGACGCCGGGGGTAGCTGACTAGCATCAACTCCCCAAAGCCGGATAAGATGCCCGTATTTCTCAACCATGATGATTGCTTCCTTTCGCAATCTAAGGGTAGATGATGCTTTCTGACCCCTCGAATACTGTCTCAGAGCTTGTAGTCGTGGATGGGTCTCCTCTCGGGCTTTCGTGTCCTAGCTTTGAATCCCACTCACGCGCTAATCAGAGTAAGCTCAAGTCGCGACGATGAAAATGATGGCAAAAGATAATGCTGAGATCATCTTCCCTATGACGCAGGTGCATAAAGTCACAAGCTCCAGAAAAACGACCGTCGCCGTTCGACCCGGAGTGCACCGCATCATAAACGACCTCTTTGGGTTTAATGCCGTTGGAGCCGGCGCCATCGCGCAACATGGGCGGCGCCAGAGACGACTCCGGAAGCAACACGTCTTTTTCGAAGAACGATTCCTAATCCGTGTTGGCCATCATTTTCTAGATAATCACGGGTGGCCGAATTTGCCGACGAGGGCGAGGAGGCTTATATGATTCTTCTTGGACATTAGGCATTAAAAAGCGATGTAAAGTATCTACTTGTAAATGGCGCCGTGATAGAAAAGCCTGTCAGGTCAATGCTCTTGCCTCCATTCTCGCCGTCTAATATGTACAGTGGCGATGTATAATAACCCTTTCCTCACATGCGAGTCCGTACACGGACATTCGTAGTCGCTTACACATCTCTCCGCGTCCAGCGGACCTCAGCAGGCTGCAACGGCCGTGAGAAGAGGGAAGAGTAATCCGTGTTGACAATGGTGTTGCTGCCGTCGGGGGTCTGGAACTTGAAGAGGCGGACAATCTCGGCGGTGATGACCTGAAGCTGGACATTGGCGAAGTGCTCGCCGATGCAGCGGTGGCGGCCGGCGCCGAAGGGGAGGTACGGTGAGGAAGAACCCTTGCTGACAAGACCGTATCCATAGTCGATCTTCTCCTCCTCTTCCTCGTTGTTGCGGGCGATCTTGGGAGCGAGCGGGGAGTCGGACTCCCAGCGGTGAGGGTCCCACTTGTCGGGCTCGGGAAAGTAGGCCGGGTCGGAGGCGCTGACGCCAGGGGCCGCGAGGAGAGTGTGGTTGGTGGGAATGACATACTTGGTGCCGGGGACGTGCATGGGCTGCTTGACCGCGCGGAGGATAGAGTGAATGGGAGCGTGAAGACGGAGGGTCTCCTTGACAATAGCCTGGTTCAGGGGCAGCTTGGCGAGGTCCTCGTAGGTCAGCGGAGGGAGGTCAGCGCCGAGAACCTTGACCTGCTCCTGGTAGAGCTCTTCCATAATACTGGGGTACTGGGCGAGACGAAGCATAATCCAAGAGCTGGTGGAGGAAGAAGAGTGCTGGCCAGCCATGAGGAGCGCAATCATCATGTGTGCAATCTCGTGGTCGGGGACCTTGACGCCGTTCTTGTAGGTGGAGTTCATGAGGTGCCTCATCATATCGTACTCGCCCTCATCATTGCCAGCAGCACGACGCTCCTGGATGGTATCCATGTAAATCTTCGCAACGGTCTGCTGAGCGATATCGCGACGGCGGTTCCAGGGCAGAGGGGCCCAGTGAAGCATGAAGTTGATGGGAGAGAAGCCCATGTCGAGATCGTGGTAGAGTGAAGCGAGGGACTCATCGAACTTGTTGCGAATGGCGGACCCCTGAAGGGCGTGGGAAGCAGTGAAGATTGTGATCTCGGCCATGTGCTTAGGAATGTTGCAGACATCGGTCGCCTTCTTGAAGTGAGGGTTCTTCTTGAAGTAGCTCTGGACCTCGCTGGAGATGATGGGGACGTAAGACTGGAAGGCCTGAGTGGTCAAGGCGATCTTCATGAACTATTGTTGTGTGAAGCACGTTAGTCTCCATCTCATGACGAGTGGCGTGAGACGCCTATGAAGGGCTAAGAAGTACCTTCTTCTGCTCCATGAGCTTCGCGTTGGGGCAATCGTAGACGACGTCGCGGCCGAAGACGGGGGTGGTGAGGGGAGTGTAGATTTCCTCAGCGTTGACGTCTTTGAGCTTGCCGTTGAGAATGAAGTCGTTTCCGGAGGGACCAACCGCGACAGTGGTCTTCTTGCCGAGGAGAATGAAGGTGAAGACGTCACCGAACTGCCAACGCAGTCACTGTTAGCTTTGGTCTGGGAGGATGGTCGAGAACGCAAGCCTACCTTTTCGCGGTTCTCCTTGAAGAACCTGGGAGGATCCATTCCATAGGTGATGGTGCTTCCGATGATAGGGAACCAGCTGAAGACCATGGGAGGCTCGTTGGGGCTCTTGAAGAGAAGCTGACTGGCGACATGGTAGGCAACCGACAAGCCGAAGAAAGCAGCGACAACGATAGCGACCTGGTACGAGAGGCTGGATGTCTGGAACTGTTGCGCGAGCGGGTGCGCCGCGACTTCTTGAAGAAGACCCATGCTGGGCGAACTGGGAGAACGACTCGTGGGCTGCTGGATGAAACAATCAAGTCGAAGAAGAGGCCTGACACTACAAAGAAGGAGAAGAAGAGTTCAGAACAGCGAACCACGAAGTTATTATGGAGGAGAGACGAGGTAGGGGGGAGGAGAAAAGGACGATGGGAAAATACAGTGGCGCCGAGAGAATGGGAATCCAGGGACAGGCTATCGTCCATCAAATTGAGCCCACTATGCGGAACAACCCACTCAACGAGCCAACCAAGTTCATTATTATTACCTATCCTGCCTACCTCCCGCTTGCCACCCCCCTGGAGACAATACAGTTGCTCCAAAAGCAGTAGCCTAGCTCGCATGCGTCGACATACAGGTCGTTCGTCACCGAATAAAGGGGGGGCCTTGCTTGTCTGTCGCAGTAAATTATTAGCTTTTTTTCTTGTCTGCTCATCAGAAGCCTATGGGCCCACCCACCTGGCAGATGGCTGGCAGCTGTGATTGGCTTATCTTGCTTCGCGGCAGGAACGAACGCGATCTTGCCCCACCTTCCCGAGGTCCCCTCGTATTCGGGTGGGCATCGAGTTCGCACAGCACCTACACAGCACTGCACAAGCAAGGTAAGTTATTAGGCATCTCGGCCGATTCCTACGGATCTACGCACCAGTGGTGTTGTACAGCCCCGTAGAATGACGAAAGCATCGTCAATGGTGTGGTGGCAAGCACAGGAGATGGGAAGGAAAAGCACAAGACACTTACCGACAGACGTCAGCAAGTAAACAAACCGAATCACCAAGGCCAACGAGCCTCACGGATGCAAGGTAAGTTTAGCACATGCGAGAAAGTGCCATGACCACTTCGGACATCGCAGCCCAGTACCCCAGATAAGTCGGTGAGTGTCATTCGATTCAAAAATAATAATCTTACTTAGTTTGACCCCCGTAGCAACATCGAAAGACACCCTCAGGATCCCTTGATCACGCCATGACCGCACCACACACAGCCCTTCATTCACGCGGTGACTCTCAAACTACCAAAAATAACACCGCAAATATTCAGGAATAATCATGGTAAAGAAGAGGGAACAGATTGGACGCCATACACGCCAGTCCCGATATCCACACCTCATCCATCTCGTCGTATATCGTTCAAACTCCTCATCGAATGGTCGTCCTCTCAGTTCCAAACGCCTGTGCAATGCTGACGAATGCCCTGCTGGCTCCCGTCTCTTGGTCCATCACCGAACATGTCTTTTACGCGACGATGCTCTTTCCAACTGCGCTCCATTTGAACCTCCTGAGGCTTCCGCCTGATGACCTCATTACTTCCCTCCCACAAGATGTTGTCTCGTTGATGCCACCCACACTTGCTGTCAGGCCTTCTTGGTATCCTACCTCCCGTCCGATGACATATCCTGCTCCAAAGCCAACGACTGATACGAGCACAACTACGCCGGCACTGACGACCCAGGTCAGAAGCGTCGGCGAGATGAGGGCTTCATCACCCGCCGCTGTCTTCTTCTTCTTCGTAGCGCGCGGCGTTCGGCCTGCCGAGACGCTGCGCTTAGACCTCTCCGAGGCGCAGCCTCTGGAGGAGGATCTGGGAGTTGACCTCTCCTTGCTTGGAGGTGATGGCAACTGATCAGGTGCCGGGGATGACCCTTCAGCCATCAACTCGGATTCAGGGACCAGTCTCAACCCCATCGGCTGGTTGCTAGGTCCAACACCTTGCCCTGTAGTCCTCTGCGCCTGAGCCTCCTCCCGAGTTTTAGGCAGTCCTCTTGCGGCAGCAGCGCATGATAATAGCGTAGTGAGCGATGCCCTCAGCGCAGCGTCGTTGTCCTCCCGGGCCGATGGAGACATGAAGTTCGGTCCGCCCCTGTGAACCCTCGTCTGTGCGCGTTGAGAGAAGGACGGTCTTGTAAAGCCGCTGTGAGGGTGAGGAGGCATCGCAGAGCTAGACGAGTGACTTCGATGCGGAACGTGTCCTTGCGGATGAGAAAAAGCATTCGGCTGTGGCCTGAATATGGGCTGATCGGGCGGTCTCTGCCCCAGCGCAGTCGCATTATCGCCGTCATCAGAGTCGTCATCGCCATCCTGCTCATGATCCGCCTCTCCTTCGTTCTCATGCGGGACATTCTCCGTCGAGCTCGTCAATAACTGATCCTCTTCGCTCTCACTCTCATCGTACTCCTCCTGGCTGCTCGTTCCGGTATTGTAGATAGCCGTCTGTTGCTGAGGAAGGGCCCTTGCAGATGCCTGTAAGCGTCTCCGCCTGGCATATGCTCCGCCAACCTGTAATCCGGTCGTAACGATTTCGTCGCCGATGCTCGATAGCGAGGAAGATGAGGGCTGAGATGCAACCTCTACCCAAGATTCTGCGTTTGTTAGTATCACCGCCCTTTCACAGTCCAAGTAAGGGGAGAACATACCGTCGAAGCGCCTGGGATGATGGATGCTGGGGCTTGATCTAGCGGGGCCGGAAGTCATTGAAGGCCGATCGGTATTGTGCCGACTACCCGCACCGATGTGTTCCTCCATGATACAGAGAGTTGGCGAAAAAAGATCTGGAGAAGCAATGTTCTTCTGTTCAGAATTGCGATCTGATAAGAAATCGGAATAGGGTCGCGCAGCCTGGGGATGGAGTCCGCTCCGAACGAAAGCGGTGCTGGTTGGAGGTGGGGACCCCGCCGTTATCGCAGCGCTACTAGCGGATGACGCCTTGGATGCGAGACGCGATAGGGCGTTTGTCTCGACAAGTGATGCCCAGGCTTCTCAAGAGTTGAAGAAAGAAAAATCCGAACTGATAGCACGACAGGGGAGGGTTGAAAAAGAAGGGATGGATAGAGTTGAGAAGAAAAGGAATGAAGGGGTTGGGGATGCAGGCAGAACTGGCGGTGGTGGTCGGATGGTCAGGAGGATGAATGATGGGCGAGAATGGGGCACTGCGGCGTTGGGCTGAGCACGAGGGCGGCGCGACAGTGGGCGGATAGCCAAGTGCAGTGGATGCCAGTGCTCACCCACGGGCGTCAGCGGGTGCAGATACTCCTGCTGAAGACGAGTGAGGGCGTTTCGTCAGGTGTCCACACCTTTTTGCCTGCTTGAATCAATTTAGTAGCAGTTAGCATTGCTACAAGTTGGCACTCTGGAGTCGTTCCTCAGTGGGTGAGTGAGTACATCGAGCACCGCTACGTTCAGCACTGTCCACGTGTACAGTGCGGGGTGGCCGAGAACAAAGACAACTGGCCTTGCTTCGAGCTGGCAGTGAACTGCTCTTGGAACTGGGATGGCTTATGACAGTTTCCTTGGAAGATCCAGTGCTATATGGGAGCTATATGAACGCATGATGATTGTTATCTCTCTTGAGGTTCAGGGAATAGGCTTGGTATACGTAGCAGCACACGGATCGTACCGTCCTACGACTTGCCTGAGCACATTCCATCGTCAATCCCAATGACCACAAAAGACAGCATCCCCAAAACAACACGCTGCACGCACGTCATCAGACCAGGCGGTGAAGACCCGAACTAGTACGAAACCAGAGACGAGTAGACAGACAATCTGCACACTCAGGTGGCCAGTCTCCCTCTCCACCGCCCACTCACTCCGGGTCATGAGCCAGAAGCGGGGTCTCCCCAATACCTACTCTCCAATACTTACTCAGAACTGGGCTGGGCTGAGTGGCTTGTCGCGGCTGTTTAATCTACCGTGGTCTGAACTACACCGACTTCACGAGTTCATTCAGCACATGAGGGAGGGCTGCGCCGTTTTCTGGACGCTCAAAGGGGCTATGTGGCGTTGACTTTGCATGACTCCGATGCACCTTTGGCGTCCCTTGCCATTTGAGGACCAGCTTGGGTGGAGGCATGCAAGACCCTTCGTTACAGTGGGCTCTTTCTCTGCGCTGCCGATCATCTTAGACTCACCATTACGATGTGCCTCGGGCAAGTTACGAGTCAAGTTCACGTGACTCTGACACAGAACATGAAGGCATTTGAACGTACTCGATGCATCGAAATATGGTAGAATAACTAACTTTTTGTATCCTTAAACGCCGTGGTGCCGAAAGAACGAAAAGCGCGACTATGGTATCCGGGAAAGCTAAGGGAGATCCATCGTGATACTTACCAATCGGGAGAAGCCAGGATGTATAGAGAATAGTACAGAAGAGTAAGAAAAGTGATCGTATCAAGGTAAATCCGTGTCCATGTCCGTGTCTGGGTAGACAGAGGACAAATCGTCGGTGGTGGTGAAGCCCCCAGGACCCTCAGAGATAATTCGCATGAGCCAACATAAGTCGTCACCCAGGCACACCTTGCGGCAGCACCGAGCGAGTCTTCCCAACGGAGCCCTCAAATCCCTCGAAGCCCACTGAGTCCAAGCAGGAGGTCTCGCCGTTGGCCCAAAGGCACATTAGCAGAGAGACGCTCCAAGCAAGATGGTATAACCCCCTGGATCGATCAAAAAGCCACGGTCAAGTACTTCGATCTTTGCCAAGTTATCAGGCATGCCCACTAACCCTCGGTGACAATTGGAAAAGCCCTCTGATCAAAAAGCCAACACGCATATAGATCCCGTTCATCAAAAAGCCCTGGGTCCTCCCGATTGGGGGACATCTTGCTGAAATAACAACCCGCAAAAGTTCATATGCCTCAAAAGCTCACTGGTATCGTAAAGCCCTCTGAAATCCCATCTTAGTCGAAAGACACCTTGGTGCCGGCGAAGGAAGAGGCACCACCACGACCGCGGGGAGCACCACCGCGGCCGCCACGACCACCTCCACGGCCACCACGGTCGTTGAAGCCTCCACGGCCACCACCGCGACCACCACCTCCACGGCCGCCGAAACCTCCACGGCCGCCGCCACGACCGCCACCGCGGCCACCGAAGCCACCGCCATCTTGACGAGGAGGACGAGCACCGGCGAAGTCAAGTCTGACGGTGCGAGAGCTGCTACCAGTGCCAATGGCGGCACCAGTCTTAGCCTGCAGAACGCTCTTGGCATCCTCGACAGAGTTGAAGGTAACGTAGCCGAAGCCCTTGAGGTTACCAGTCTCCATGTCGGTGGGGAGACGGATGCTCGCGACCTCGCAAGTGTCGCTGAAGAAGGCGTGGACGGTGTCCTGGTCGACGTCGAAGGGGAGGTTGCCGACGAAGAGAGTGTCGGTCTCGGGGCTCAGGGTATCACCGTAGGTCTGAGCGCGGTCATTGGCACGCTCACGGGGGTTGGCCTCGGCGGTACGAGCATTGGCGTAGTCAAGGTTCAGGGCACGACCGTCAATCTCCTGGCCCTGCATGGCCTCGTAGGCAGCGACGCAAGCCTCGGAGGTACCGAAGTCAACGTAGCCGAAGCCACGGCTGCGGCCAGTGTGCTTGTCCATGACGACACGAGCGCCAACAAGGCCATCGAAGTCCTTGAAAGCCTCCCACAGAGTGTTGTCGTCAACACCCCAGCTGAGGCTGCCAGCGAAGAGAGTGGTGGCCTCAGTCTTGGCCTTCTTGGGAGCCTCATCGATCTCAGCATCGGCCTTGCGCTTCTTGGAGGGAGCCTCGGCGGTCTCGGCCTTGGTCTCAGCCTCATCAGAGGCCTCCTCATCGGAATCCTCCTCCTCGTCAGAGTCAGAAGAGTCAGAGTCGGAGTCAGCCTTCTCGGACTCATCAGAGTCATCGCTGTCGGACTCGGCCTTCTGTATCTAGTGTCAGCTAGGATCATATGGAGTATATATTAGTAGTAAAGCATACCTTGGCCTTGCCGTTCACAGCCTTAGCGGGCTTGACAGCCTCGGTCTCCTCCTCATCAGAGTCGGAGGAGTCAGAAGAGTCGGAGTCAGAGTCGGAAGACTCCTTAGCGGCAGCAGCCTTGGCAGCACCGTTAACCTTCTTGGTGCCATTGGCCTTGGGCTTGGGAGCCTCAGCCTCGGACTCGGAAGAAGAGTCGGAGTCAGAGCCAGAAGCGGAATCCTCAGAGGCAGAGTCAGAGTCAGCCTCGCTCTCGGAGGACTCAGACTCGGAAGACTCGGGCTCGACAGGCTTCTTGGACTTCTTGGACTTCTTCTCAGGCTTCTCAGCGGCCTTAGCAAGGTCCTTGGCCGAGACCTTGGAGGCCTTCGCAGGCTTGACGGCCTCGACAGGCGCGGCCTTCTTGGACTCCTTGACCTTAGTCTTGCCCATTGTGAATGTGTATAGAGGGAAGAGGGAAAAAAGGTAGAAGTGGTTGAAAGGGAGGAATTCTTGCGAATATGGATGCAAGAAAAAAGGTAGAGTATTTGCACGAGGCGTGATGGTTGGGTAGAGGAAGAGAGAAAAGCGATGGCAGCCTTTTTAACACCGCGGTGGTTGGGCAGACGAGCAGGCGAAGGGTCCTCTTCACTTTTTTTTTCTTTTTGCCGGCGGGGCAGGCAAGGCGGTGTGCTGGATTGGGCCTAGCGCCTTTGGACGACCTTGAAGACGTATGGCAGGACTCGTTGCCTGATATGCAAGGCTGCACACCAGTTGCAGTACAGGCCATCACTGAATCGCTAAGCTAAGGTGTAGCCGACGACATCACCAGCGACGCATCCGCGCACCTTTCGCCCTCACCACTGCCCCGACCTGTGTCAATTCTTCCCCAGAAGACACCGAATCCCTCAATTGCGATTGTCTGGCGACGACGACCCCACATTCGCCATGCCGACCCCCGAGTCCGAGCTCTTCAAGAGCCAGAAGCCAAAGGTTGCACCCACCTTCAACGGCGTTGACTTTGACGACACAAAGGCCTTCAAGGCGGCAGAGGATGCTATCATTAGGGAGCAATGGGTCGGCGCCATGATGACGCGGTTGGTCGGCGAGGAGCTCGGAAAGTGCTACAACCGCGAAGGTGTCAACCATCTCGAGAACTGCGGCGATCTGAGGGGTGAGCAGAGCATGCCCCAAGGCTGGAACTGTGGAGGGTGACGCTGACATTCTGGAACAGAGAAGTACCTGACGCTGTTGGCCAACAGCAAAGTCAAGGGCACCAAGGGCATTCAACAAAACTACATGTCCCAACAGGATATTGACATGGACCTGGCAGCGAAGGTTCACACATCCGACAAGATCGCCAAGCTGAACGAGGGTCGCTTCTCCAAGTAAGGAAGTAAATGCTCTGGAGGATTGGGTAGACGATAGACGAGGGGGGGGGGGGAATTGGGAGATCTCGGTGGCTGATAGACAAGGCCGAGGATTGCGCTGTGCTGGGCAGAGGGGCCTATGAGACTTGGGTAGTGCGACTAGCCACACCCGACTGTACATATAACATATTCCAAGCACCTTGAAACTCTTAAAGCGACTCTCTGTGCAATTTGTGGTCACAATCGGTCTGGAAAGCTCTTTCTTGCAGGTTTGCTGCGTCTATCAAGACATGCGCTCCAGTGCCAAAAAGTCTACCGATGATTGGCCGGCAAGCTGCGACCACGTCCCAAAATTTCCGTCGCCTACACTTAGCTACACTTCCTCCATCCAACCCATCCCGCCGACCACACGCGACACAACATGTTCTGTACAAGGTGTCTGCGCGCCACGGCTGCGCGCCGGCAACTTCCTCTGTTGCGGAATTTCTCGACCAGTCGCACCTTTCGCACTCCCGAGGCGCCTCTCTCCACACCCGTAACCGAAGTAGGGGAAGCGCCCAAGTCTGCGACATCACGGTCGATATGCCCTGAAGGCACCGTTCTCAAGGGCCTGAATTACACCAAGGGCGGGCAGGATCCTGTTGCGAAGAAGGATGAGGAGTACCCCGAGTGGCTATGGTCGTGCTTGGATGTCATGAAGAAGGCTGAGGCAGCTGATGAGGATGCTGGAGATGAATTTTGTAAGCAACCCTACACGTATCGAAGCTCGAAGGACACATCGCTGACAGATTGATTACAGCCAAATCCAAGAAGCAGCGAAAGTTAGCAGCGAAGAAACAAAAGGCCCTTGAGGCAAGACTCCTTGCTGAGGGTAATCTCGAAGCCCTAGCACCCAAGGTTCCTCTTCAGCACCAGTCGATCAATCTTCCCGGCAGGGAGAACGCAACGGTCCAGGAGAACATCGAGGCAGCGGAGAAGCGAGACGAGCTGAGGAAAGCCATGCGCAAGGAGAGGAAGGCGAAGATTAAGGAGACCAACTACCTGAAGTCTATGTAAAGGGGGAATACCCACAGGCTTGTGTTGTACGATACATGGCAGCGGTACCAAACGTGTAGAACATCATCTTGGGAGGAATAACAGCATTTTTCCTGTGTTAAGCGAAGGTCATACTTGTAATGACCAATTCCAGAGACTTTCAGCTACAATATGTCACGTGTGCATGTTTCCATGTCAAGTCATTCAGTCAGGTTCAGTGGAATAAGATAATTGGGTTATTGTTCCTCGCTATTTTGAACATATGACTGCGCCAATGGTCGCCCGCTATCATTCCCTTACAACTCCCTACTACCAACACAATCTCGGCAGGAGACTCGCATGCCTCTGAGTAGGCGCACTGTCTTACGTTAAGGCACTCAGATCTAATGGCACACTGCTCCCCCGTCCTGCGCGGTATTTCTTTGGGGTATTGCGGAAGTCTCGCGGTTTCGGGAATAGACTCTCATCCTTAAATTGCCACCTTGAGTCATTGATGACGATTCGACCACCACCACCTCCTCCGTTCTGGCTAGGTGATTGGGGACCAGACGGGGATCCCAAAGACGGAGACAGAGCACCGTTTGACGTCAATGTGAACGCACTTGGATCAAGCATGGACTGCCGGAGTGATGAGCCTCGGGACCGGGTTTGTGGGGGAGGGGGAGGGGGAGACAGGGAGGTCGGAGGCAATGAAGGAGCCGCATCTGCAGGTGGAGGAGGCGGAGGAGGCGGAGGAGCCCCTGGAGCACCCGGAGAAGACTGGCCAGCAGCACGAATGGCAGCTTGAGCAGCCAATGTCGGAGCGGACAAAGTAGACGCTGAAGGTGCTGGAGGAGGTGGAGGTGGAGGTGGAGGCGGTTGCGTACGGGGTGAAGGCGAGGGAGCTGGCCTTGGAGGCGCTGCTGCTGGTGGAGGTGGGGGAGGAGCAGATGGAACTGAGGACGTCGAGCCTGACGATGGCAGCGGTGGAGGCGGTGGAGGTGCTGATGGTGTAGGTGTTGAAGCTGTCGGAGGTGGCGGCGGTGCTGCCGGAGGTGACGGTGCTACTGACATGGAGGATGGCTTGCGTGAAGTAGGGAGAGCAGGAGGTTTCTTCCCAATCGGCGGCGGCGGCGGCTTCTTGCCTGCTGTTGGAGGTGGCGGTGGTCTCGCGCCTGGTATCGACGGAGCTGCACTCCCTGGCGGCTTAGGAGCAGAAGAGCCAGGAGGTTTTGGCACACGTGGTGCTGAGCTCGTTGACTCCCCAGGATCCGACAAGTACGACGAGTCGGCGTTTGCACCCGTGTCGATTCCTCCTCTTTTCTTCAGCTTGGGCATGCCTCCTGCGAAGAGACCTCCAAGCTGCGGCGCAGCTGCCACTTCTACAGAGCCAGTGTTCCCCGACCCAATATCACTATTACTCCTCCCTCGATTACCTGGCACTGGCGGTGCGAGTCCTCCCGGCGGTTTGGGCATTCCTCCAAGACCAGGAATTGGGGGTGCACCGCCGACGGGCGGGCCAGATGAAGACGACGCCTTGCCATCTATGGCGGGAGCTGATCTGTCATTGGTGACAGCTTTCTTCAAAGCCCTGCCTTTGTGAATATCCGAGAGGAGAGCACCCTTTCAATAGGTCAGTAAGGCACTGGAACGTCCTGACTCTACTTGACTCACCCGATTAGCTGCAGCTGGTGGCCGTGATGGCATACCAGATGGAGGAGGTGGAGGGGGAGGAGGACCGCCAGCACCACCTGGCGGGGGAGGTGGTGGCGGAGGCGGCGGAGGAGGCATTCTGGATGAAGCTCCGACTGATTAATGTGATGCTTGAGTTCGGACGCAGTCGCTGGCAAGTCAGGATGGGAGACTGCCCGGCCAGACGTTGGGTGTAACGGTCGGTTTCGAGTGCGCAGTCAGCTCCCAGGGTATCTTCCCGGCTGCTCTACGTGCGAACGAAGCCTCTTAGATTCTCGAGTGTTGGGAGTGCCGCACGAGAGAGGCTGGCGAAGGAAGAGTCGAAAGAAGTTCGTGGTGTATGGCGAAGCAGACACAGGTGGTGGCCTGGAGCGAACGTTGAACCGCGCGCCCAGCTTTCGTCATCTCGCTGCGTCAGTTCGTCCACTGAGGACGCTGCTGTGGCGCTGTACTGTGCCCCACCGTTGTGTGCCTGACGGGAGGTGTGGCTAGTGCTGGCAATCCCACGTCTGCCAGTGGCTGGAATCCGCAGCTTAGATCCACTCCGCGCTCTGGTGCATCTACTTTTCGACTTCATCGAAGTCCAGGAAACCAGCGAACCACGACTACATCATCCGCCCTCAATCGCCGAGTTCCCCTGCCGAGGGTGACTTACACCCAAGAGGCCGATACATTCTGCTTCGAACCCTATCGACAGGGACGGTAGCCACCATGGCACGCTCCAGCGCCCAGCAGATGCGGTCCCTATGTCGCATCTGTTCCTCCATCCCGTCGAGACCAACTGCAGCATCGCGCTTCCGTCCAGCGCTGGCCTCATCAATCCGACAGAATGCTCCCGCAAGAGCTTCTTTCTCACAGATGCGGTGGTATGCGGCAGCAGCGGACGCTACCAAGGCTCCAAAGCCAGACGCCGAGCAGGCGACGGCAACATCAGCAACTCCTGCAACGAGAGAGATCACCGACCCCAAGGTGCTCGGTAACATGGCTGAGGATAGCTGCAAGAAGTTCCTCTCGGTAGATGGCATCCCTGCGCAGCAACTGACGGCCGCTGCACTTCAGTCATGTCTCCGAGCTGCCGCAACTCTTCACCCACAACTCTCCCGAGCCCATGCGAAGGCGGCCAAAGCATCGTCACGGCTCGTCGCACTGGGTCAGGAAAGGGCCTCTTACACAAGTGTTGACAAGCAATTGGCCGATGCCGTCAACAAGATCTCCTACTCGGCATACACAATCATCAGCCACCCTAATGTCGAGATGACACCAGAGTTCCTCGAGACCTATGTGCACATCCAAGCCCAGCTTGGCAGACCAGAGTCCCTCCCGAAGGTCTTTGCTCTGTATGCATCAAAACGCAAGCCCGTTGTGAAGGATGGAGAAATTGCCTACGTTGCGCAGAACCCGAGATCCGCTGCCCGTGCTATTGAAGTTCCGGTTGCCAACATGGCCGTGCAGACTGCCATTGACGCCCGGAATCTTGATGCCGCTCTCGGCATCATTGAGTCGGCATATTGCGTTCCCGCTTTCAAGCGGCAAAAGCTTCTTAGGCACGCCTCAGCACCCGCCATTGCCCTTGGATCTCTTCCCTTCGGCATCTTCGGCATGGCAACTGCCTATGCTTCATACTGGCAGAACACCATGGACATGACCACCGCCACCAGCATTGGTGTTGTTTGTATCTCAGGATACTTCTTCGTTGTGGGATCTCTGGGCTTGATTGCCAAGCTTAGCTTCAAGGATCAGATGAAGCGTGTGACGTGGACACCTGGAACGCCACTTCGGCAGCGATGGTTGAGGGAAGAGGAGAGGGCAGCACTCGATAAGGTGGCATGTGCCTGGGGTTTCAAGGAGCCGTGGAGGCATGGCGAGGAGACGGGTCCGGAGTGGGAGGGTCTCAAGGAATACATGGGCTACCGGCAGATGCTGCTTGACCGTGTCGAGTTCATGGACGGTATGAGCTAGTTCCGTCAATATGTATCAAGTCATGTATAATCTAAAGAGCAATGTAAATATACTACTACTATTCCTGCATTTCAGATGCTCCTGGCATCTGGGAGCTCACCGCTATCGAACTCATAGACCATCAGCCACCTGCAGCAGTCTCAAAAGCCCATCTTTCAGACATTCAAGCTGCAGTTCATCCAAAGTCCCATTACCGAAATGTGCCGCTAAATCCAGGATGTCGATGTTAGAACGACCCTCAGCAATGGCTGTGATCTCCCTCATGAGCTGGTCAAGAATCCCATGGAATGTTTTCGCGTCATTTTCTTCTTTTTTTTTTTTTTTTTGCTAGAGTTCAGGTGACAAGGAATTATTCCACGCGATGGCATCAGACTCGTAGCACTTTGACGTTGATGCAATCCTGAGCATGTCCCTGACCTCATCATCCGTTGCCAGCTTGATCCCCAGCAAGTCATTGTCGAGATGCTCCGGCTGAACATTGACCGTCGGATCAAACATGCATTTGCTCAGCACGTCAGCAAAAGCCAGTTTATCGCTAGCCCCGCTGAGCACTCTCTTCAAGCCGCTTCTGTACCTTTTCTCATAGCTTGCTCTAATAGTCTTGACCTCTTCCCCGGGTAGAGCCTCCCTGCCGAGTTGCAATGCCTGATTCTGCGAGAGCAAAGCCAGGTTGACGTTGAGATGCCTGTTCTCTGTCTCAACCAGATGATTCAAGACACTCACCAAGGCGGCGCCAAATGTGGCGCGGCTCGATACGCCGAAGACGAAATCTGGTGTCTCGTGTATGGTGAAGACGCGCTGTGGCATGGACATCAAGCTCGGGTACTCCATCACGTACTCGAACCAAGGTCCGCCGCCAATAGTGGTGTATGTGATTTTGCCTTGCTGCGCAGCCCTTCCGACCTCCTCGTTAACTCTGAGCTTCATCTGAAGAAATGGCACGGCACCAAGAGCTGTGGTATTAGGAGTATTCCCCCATTGCGATGGCACGTAGCGTTTCACGCCTGCGGCTATCACAGCTCGAAGTACCACGAAATGCTCTTCAATGGGGGCTCGATCGCCAAGTACATTGACGACAACGTCACAATCTTGTAACGCCGGTTGCAAACTGACCTCGGCAGTTCGGTCTACAAAGAAAGGCGTGATCTTGCTGCTGGTGCTGTCGTAAGCGGTGCCTGGGCGAAGAATGAGGCGAATGTTGAAGTTGCCAGCCTCAAGCAGAGCTTGGACAAGGACGGCACCGAGGCGGCCTGTTCCCTATATCGCTTCGTCAGCGCTTTTCCGAGCCTATTACTGTCTTGCATTCTGTGGGACTTACTCCTATGAAGGCGATGAGAAGGGGAGCCATACTTTCGATGACAGTTGTCTCGAACCAAGCGACATTCAGAGATGCTGAAGAGAGGAGGTGCAACTTAGCAACTCGAGTTTTAATTTGCCTCCTCACTACGGAGTACTTATACGGGAAATCCTGTATACTTGTTTGATCTGATTCACCGTCTTTATTTAGAACACATCGGAACTCGGAGTTCCGTGCTCCCACATGGAACTTGCCCGAAATCAGGCGGACTAGAGATCAAAGAGGTATGATATGATAGACGACGATTGCAATGCGCAGTGTAAGCTCAGGCTGAGGCTTCCGTACCCTTTCTCTCAGCTTCGCAATCTATGGAAACGAACGTGATCTGGCTCGCAAGCCCATTCGCTACTGTTCTTAGTGACAGGAAATTTGCCTTGTGCAATTCCAATCTAGCAATCACCTACTTCTAATAACTGTTGAACGTCTGCGGTCACCGCCCAGCAGCACAGGAGGTGAAGCTGCTCCAACCTCAATCAGACATGACCAGGAAACGAACACGGTGCCGACGAAGAGCTCCTATTCAGAGCAGTCGATACCCTGTGTATCACTATTTGCTCGCAATGTACCATGTATAAGTAGACCGGGAAACGCTTTCTTTCAATCTAGAGCATCACTGATGATTTCCTCATGATTCACCTGCAATCTAACATTAAGAGCCTGAGCATTCTTCACCTATCTTCACAAGAATGGAGATAGCTACAGATGCAAGATATTACCCAGTTGAGGAGACGGTACGCAGTAATCGAGCTACCCATTGCGGCCTTCAAGGAGCCCTCCTCTCCGGTCAAGGACTCCACGAAGGCCCTCCAGGCACTGGCCTCAGAAGAAACGGATCCAAAAAGTCTCATTTGTTTGTGGAGACCACGTTGGAGAAGCTCATCCAGGACGGCATCAACATCCACGTGTACTTGGGAAAAGGTTCATGGCCTGGCCGGCCACAGATCTCTGAGGATCCCCCATCAAGCTTATCTCAGGAAGATGAACTCAAGATCAACGTCATAATGCCACAGTTTGCAAAGCCGTTAGCTGATGGAACTCAGCCACTGGCTAAGCTTGACTTTGTATTGACGCCCGGAGGCACCCCAAGGGACTACGACCGGATAGGAGAAAACGGAGTATACGGTCATGTTGAGTATCCCGACATGCGACTTCACACGGGCTTCGATTTCGAGACTCTTCGGAAGGACTGCTGGGGGGAGTATCCACCCCAGCCGCTATCATTCGTGTACAACATGCATTTCTCCGAAGTGAGTCAAGACGCTCCAGTCTTTCGAAATGAGGAATTCTCCCCTCAGGTAGTCTGTTACACTGATGGAGGGCAGCTCTACACCTGGCCCAACAGCTTTCAAGTGTCAATTTTCAACGACATGATCGGCTATGTCGTGGTCAGTGTTTGCATTGTGGAAATTCACGACAAGAGGCGTATGCCCGTACTCTACCAGATGACGGAGATCACCAGGGACGAGGCAGAGACTCCAAAGCCAGGACATCCTGAGGAAGTTATCAATTCATGTCTTCAGGACCACTACATCACGCTTCAGCGCGTTGTGGCGACTCCGGAGTCTGATGCACAGCTTGAGAAAAGTAACGGGGCGAGCTGGGGTTGGAGTCATGAAGAGCTACGCGGTTTCATGAATCAGGAGCATATTCCTTACCCGCATTCTCAGCCTTCACAATCCCGCTGACTCTAAGAGAATCTGAAATCGTTCGTATTCAAGAGCAATATAGTCTAGGTTTGAGCTATATTGAAAGGCCTTGGCTCTATCACCAGCCTGGCTATTCCGAAGAGAATGCAAAGTCCAAAGTTGCGGCATCCGTGACGCAAGGTATACCAAGGGCCTGGCGCTGAAATGTTCACCTTGCTACAGTCAGTCACACGTAGCTATTGCCACGAATCATCATGTATCGCATGTGGTCACAGTCGATATATACAACCCCAGCTCTTGACCCAGCGCAGTATAAAGAGACTTCTCTACCTATTCATTCTGGCAACTCTCACCTCGGCAACTATCCATCGACGTGCAGGACCTCATCCAAGGAGAGAAGAGACAAGTGCTTTCAAAACTTCCCCCCTGGAATCGAAACTTGCCTGAGCCAATGTCCTCCCATGTAGTGGCCAGCCACATCAGCCATGCACCATTTCCAGGCCCTCCCGGCCCAGCTCTGCGGAATGGAAATTTTAACCAGTTCCCGCATGACACTCAACGTGACCATCCAAGAGCTTCTCAGGGATGGCTTGACGATTTCTGTACATCCCGTGGAGACAGGAACACGAGGTGACACGAAACTCGAGTTCGCTCACAGATTTCAGTTTCTTCAAGACAACAACAACAACAACAACAACAACAACAACAACAACAACAACAAGGCAGAGTAGATCTTGTTCTTGGCCATGGAGGCAGGGTCGAGGATTATTACAGCATGCATGAGCCGTTCTCATACATCAATGAGCCTGGTGAGAGGGCGGTCGTGGGGTTTGACTATGCCACTATCCGTCCGCCTGTTACGGGAAGTCTTTTGTTCCCATGCGTCTTCAAAAGTCCACTCAAGTTCTCACTGTCGACAGCTGAGACCAGATTCTCGGCTTTTCCCGAGTGCACGGAGGTGTTTGTCGTAAAGTCCAGATCGGGTGTTCGGTCAACAAGTTCAGGGCAGACAATAACCTCAGAACATGGTAAATTGCGAGGTCAGAGTTCCCAACAGAGTGTTGAGTACGCTAGTTCAGCATGCAGTCCATATGATAGATGTTGCAAAGCTAAAGCGTTTTGAATATACTGCACGTCAATGGTGAATCACAAGAACAGGACTTCCTCTTCGCTAATATCCGGGATCAAATCACAAAGAGCCTGTGGCTAGGTTCGGCATTTGTTTGAAATGCAGTCGCCGGTTACAATCATTGCGGAAACAGAAATTGATGCAGTGAGAGAAATCACGATTCTCCGAACAGGGCCTTGTCCCATCCGTCCCTCTTAGCAATGAAAACGATATCTGCAACATTACCGTTGTACGCGACAGATAAGACGATGTTTCCCCCGTCGTTCAAGCGGTTGATGATATGGCCAAGCTCAAGCCGAGAAAATGTGAAACTGGTCATCTAGAGGCTTGGTATCCGCATGACGATTGTGGACATTGACAGTGATATCTTCTACATCGATCTGCACAGTATTCAGAATATAGACAGAGAATGTCAAGTAGTTACGCTTACATATGTGCGCTCCCATTCTTCTTTGGGCGGCTCTTGCTCTTGCAAATGATCCATGTTGAGCCAAATTCTCGGCCTTGGCTCTGAGTAGAATTGATCAGACTGCTAACCAGAACTCGAGAAATCTTCTGTGGGTGACTTTGTCCCTGAGTGCCTACGTGAAAAGCACAGCAGAACTTCGCTTTTGTACCCGCAAATGAGGATGCACGCGTCGTCAGCAACGTGCGTGGCTTCACGGGGGCCTGAAATGGAGTCGGATTCAATGCAAAAGCCCTATCGGATCTGCCACATAATTTGAATGCAACGCGCTCAATCCTGTGGTTGGCTGAGCAAGCATGTAGTATACCGAATCGAGCTCAAATCAATCGCCTCCGTAGAGCAGCTAAAAGCATAAACATCGGAAGTAGCAGCCAGCTTGAGCCTATTTCTATTGAAACACAGCTGCAGATCTGACCTGTAGGTTTCATTGCTAGTTCAGTAATGCAGGAGTCCCTTCCAGACCTTCAGTTTAGCTGTAGATCTAAGTTTGAGGCAACTAACTAATCGCCAATATGTCATACTCAAGACGATCCAACCCGATTGCTGATCTGGACCTTCGAATTCCCTGCCGCGTTGATTGCACCAGCTCTATTCTGAGCATTATCTATCACATGAAGGCCCCTGGGCTATCACTTGGTCGGAGTACTGATGACCAACCTGGACGTCCGCTTAATTATTTGTCTGAACGTCCCCTGCTGTACTGCTGCCCGAAATTCGGATCATTTTGTTCTCCCACTGCCTCGGTCAGAATCGTATCAGGCCTCTCTGCCGCTTCGAGTAGCGCTGCGAGACTTGGTGCATCATTGATTTCCTTTACCTAAACTCCAGCCAGCCTTCGAGCGGTCGGCTAAATCGGGAAGAGACCCTCCAGTTCGTCTAGCAGCTCCTTTAGGTCAATTAATAGCGCCTTCAACGCTTTCTTTTCGTATAGACAAGTGAGCTTCTTTAAGGGACCACTACTTCCTTGGCGGATTCGTGTGATCGCATTGACGCGTTGATAGACTTTGCTGCCCACTGTATCCATATCCTTTATATATGCGAGGCTAAGATCTCGAGAGAGATTGGTAAGCTGGTACCGTTTTGCCTACGTTTGTGGGCTTTGAATGAGTAGCTGGATTTGCTCGAAGTACGAGAGAACCAGGTTTACTTCTCGGTCTTAAAGGCGCTGGCGTAGAAGTGAAGCGCTTACTGTTGTAAACATTTACTGCTTCGCCCTATCTTGATTGCTACAAACGTGCAGCATCGAGCTTAAGCTAGCAAGTCTAGTAGTCGCGGCTACAGGATTTGCTGAGTTAAATATACTCAAAGCATTCAACGCAGAGCGCACCAGCGACAACGCCGAAAGGTTCTGACAGGGTAGTTATACACCACAAAGATCTATCGAGCTGAGAGGGGTCCGATTGACGGCGACCCGGCAGGGCGTGCAGGATCACGAGGGTGCCATGGGTGCTCAGCCTCCCTGTACTTACCCCGCCCTTCATAGGCTGAGCATTCTCATGCATGAAGAGATTCTTCACAAGGGACTGGCCAATGGAGCCTGAGAAAGGACCAATGGGACCCAGAAGTACCTTGCGGCAGCGCGAGAGCAATTTTCTCCCATAACAGTCTCCTCGATTCCACATCGTTTTGCCTCGTCCAGGCACGCGTCTCAGCGTATATCTCAATGTTCGAGTAGATCGGAATCGTAGCCATGGACGGTAGGCTTATCCCTCTGAGTAAGGATAGCAGAGCTGACAAGTGTACATTGCAGAGGCCGGGGGCCAGGGTCCTTCCAACCGCGCTGAGGATATCAATGCCAGCGACCATGCCAGTGTCCAGATTGGAAACAACAACTATTCCAAAACCTTTCACGGCGGCATCCATAATCATGTCGGGGGCGAAGTCACGAGAGACTCGGTACTCCGGGACCTTGCGTCTCACTCCTACAGAGAGCGTAAGGATATCAACCCTGATCGAGTCCCAAATACTTGCGAATGGTTTCTTTCACATAAACGCTACAAACAATGGAGACAACATCCGGCTTCAAGTATGCTGCGAGTCTCCGCTGATCCAGGCTGCGGCAAGTCTGTCTTAGCTAAGTACCTTACGGACAAGGAGCTACAGACAACTGGGACCACGACGACATGCTACTTCTTCTTTAAGGACGGACTTGGCGATCAAAACAGCGCTACTACTGCACTTCGTTGCATCCTGCATCAGATTCTGTTGCAGCGCGCTGACTTGTTCTCGGATCAGATCCTTAAACGGTTCCAGCAAAGATCATACCTTATGACATCTACCGTGGAGCTATGGGAACTTATTATCAAGCTCAGCTCTGAGTCAGTGGCAGGTGAATTCATTCTTATTCTCGACGCATTTGACGAGTGCAGTCGCGAGGGGCGAAGTGAGCTCGAGAGATTAATCTGTCAGTTTTATGGGAAGGAAAGCAGTGATGTTAGTCTCAAGCTTCTCATTACCAGCCGGCCCCACGAGAATGTGATCCGAGGTTTCAGGGGGATGGAAATATCCGACCTGCCCGTACTTCATCTCGCTGGGGAGGACGAAGATGAGACAGAGTTGATCGCTAAAGAGATTGATCTCGTAATTGCGGCGCGCATAAAAGAGCTGAGTCTCCGATTGGATCTCAGCACTGATGACGCAGAACACCTCCGAATACGTCTGAGTGGTTTTAATAACCGAACCTACCTTTGGGTGCACCTCACGATGAATGTGATTGAGAATGCCGACAGGACGAGTCGTGGTGGTATTTCAAGTATCATCGAACAACTGCCGAAATCGGTATACGATGCGTATGAGAAGATCCTTGATCGGAGCAGTGATAGCCTCAGGGCACGGAAGCTTCTTGAGATCATGCTGGCTGCGACGCGACCGCTCGGACTGTTTGAGATTGCCATTGCGCTGGATATTAACGAAGCTCACAAGACGCACCTGGAGTTGGAAGTACCACCAGAACACAAGGTGGTAAGGTATCTGAGAGACCTTTGCGGCCTGTTCATTGTGGTCATCAACGCCGAGATTTTCTTTCTGCACCAGACTGCCAGGGAATTCCTGATGCGGGACGAAGAAAAGCCATCATTAGGAGCATCCAAGAAGCAGACGCCGAGTTCCATTACTCAGAACAACAGCATGGATTCCGAGTTGTGGAATTGGGCTCACACCATCACCCGCAAAGAAGCCCACCGAACACTTGGCAAATTGTGTGTTGCATATCTCCTCCTCCGGGACTTTATCGATGACACCACATTGGGGAGAAAACACCATGTTGAATCACCGCGCTCGATTCAAGAAGGTATCGCCTTCCCCTTCTTGCAATATGCGTCTCGCAACTGGTATCTGCATTGCCGGGAGGCTGGATTTGATAGCAATCTTACTGGGCCAATGATGCAACTCTGTGGTTATAGTGGTGGCTGGGGATGTGATAGTGGTCCGACCAGCATGGCCTGGACATACGAGCACAACGAAGGAGATATGAAAATCAGAAGACTCAGTCCCCTGATGATTGCGGCCAGGTTCGGTGTCACTCCGGTTGCACGATCGATCTTGACGGACCGACCTTATGCCGCCAAAGAGGTTGACACACGAACCGGGAGATCAGCACTGTCTTTCTCTTCCGAGCAAGGCTTTATCGACATCGTGGAGCTTCTCTTGACGTATCTATATTCCAGGGTGCGTAGAAGTATGGGTCTAACGAGGAAGCATGTCGACAATATCGCCAAGAGCGGTCAGACGCCTCTCTCCTTCGCTGCTCTGAATGGCCACACGACAGTCGCTCGGCTTTTGCTGAAATGCGGGGCTCGAGCCGAGCACAAGGACATCTTCAACGGAACGCCTCTGTCTTACGGCTTGTGCAGCGAAGATGAAGCTATGGTGGCCTTAGTGCTTAACGGTAGCGAAGCAATGGGACCGAAGGATCTTGACGATACTCTGTTAACAATTTTATGCTACGCTCTTGTCCGAGACCAGGGCAGAATCATCACGAGGATGATTGGAACAAATCGGGTGGAAGCAACAGCGATGCTGAGCCTCGAGTTCGTGAACGACACAACCGTCGCATTGGATCGTTTTGCCGTCAGCCTTATGAGCGATCAGGGACTATCCGGCCCGCGTACTGTCAAGTTGAAACCATTCACTGTAGCTGAGTTAGCTGTGTGTGTGGCAAGCAGGACATTCTTCAGGGCTTTCGAGGCTATTGGGAAGGCCGTGGATGTGCGACATTCAGACCAATGGGGGACTACACTATTGCATTGGGCCGCTGTTCATACCCAGGCTTCTGATGGTATCTTGGAAGATCTTGTGTCAAAAGGAGCCCTGATTGATGCAATGGAGGATAGAGCCGGGTGCACCCCGCTTCACTGGGCTCTTTGGGCGCGCAAGAGCGACACTGCTGAGCTGCTTCTATCTTTCGGCGCCGATGTCCACAAGAGAAGCCAAGATGGGAGGTCGGCGTTCAAAATGGGCAACTGGTCGCATACAGCGGCTTTTATGTTGTGTGGTAACGTCTCTATTCCTGGCCTGGAGAATATCCACGGCGCAGATCGGAGTCGTTTGAAGGATTTCATTATAGTGGAAAGGGACGGCAACCCGTCCAGGATGTTCGACTTTGCGTTTCTTGAGCGATCTCGATACTGGGACGCCGCGTTTGACCAGAACCCTGACTTCGGGCTAAGCAATCTGATTGCCGTGGTAGCCAGCCTCAAAGGAGAGTACGATGTACTCGAGAGTCTGGTTCGTGGAGGGGTGAGTTTGCAGTTTCAAAACATTCAGGGTCAAACACTGCTTCATGAAAGACAATCAATACGACAAGCCTCACTTCTCCTCGACCATCCCATCGATCCTAACATTCAAGATGATCAGGGCCGGACTGCCTTGCATGAAGTTATTTCAAGGGGAAGCCATTTGTGGTCGACCCTTGACCTTGACATGGTTACATTATTATTGAATCATGGGGCCAGTCCGAACATTCAGGATCATTCTGGGGCTGCGGCACTTCATGAAGTTCTGCGCTGCCGGTTGTCACGTGACCAACCCGCACAGACAGCGCTTCGAGAACGCGCACACTGTCTTGAGATCGTTAAGTTGCTTTTAGACAATAGCGCATATGTTGATCTGCAGGATGGTGAAGGCCGATCAGCACTTCATATAGCAGCATCATGTGGTGTTGCCCCTGTCGTGATACGTCTATTGGAGGCCTACGCGGATGTAGGTTTATCTGATGACAAGGGAAACACACCACTGCACTACGCTTCGTCCAATGGACATCAAGATGTTGGGGATGTGCTCCTAGGGTTTGGCGCCTCCCTAGGGATGCTCAATGATGCAGGTGAGCCGCCTATCGCCCACGGGGTCGGATATGGAAAATCAGGGAAGTTTCGTTTGAGAAAGAGGGTGGATGGTTTACGTGGGAGCTGAGAGCCCTAACAAGTATTGTAATTCAGAAGAATATTCTGCCAGGGAAGCACCAGCTTGGCCTGGTAGGTCTTGAATGAGGTTAGATGCTTTTCCAACGTGCTTGCATTGAGATCCGCCAGCAGCCTGGCTCCGGAATACATCGATTCACCCGTTGTAACAAGGGTCCAAGACTGGTCGCTAGGTGAAACTCTTTTAGCGGCCCGCGAACTTAATCGAACCTTTCTCTTCACTATACAGAGTAAAGGCGCCGTCAGTCGACCCCAAATAAGAAGCTAAAGAGATGAAAAGGTCCAAGTATTGTATCAAGTGCTACTATATCTCTAAACAGAGAAGAGGATAAAAGCAGCTAAAGCTATAGTATATGTAGTAGAAGTATAAAAAGAAAGTAGAAATATAAAGAATAAAGCTATTTAAGACATGTGATAAGGGAAGCTACGTGGGAGAGTTTAGTCCGACTCACGTGCGAGTCGGGTGCGACTCGGAGGCGTAGCATGGAGGTATATTACTCTAATATTTCTCTAGATACTAGAACCTCTTTATTATCCTTATGCCTAGAGAGGAGGGAAGGTATTTTAAGGATTAGTCTTGCTATGAATACAGCTCCTGCTACCCTGCCTGACTCCGAAAAATATCGTGGTCCGTTGCAGTGAGCCTACGCCTGAGCTACGCATGAGCTAGGACTAAGCTGCCCTGGACTAGCCTTAATAAAAGCATCGATGTCTGACATAAGCAGGAACAACTTGTGGTGCCCATTTTGGGAGGGTATAACAGATTCTCGTGTATTGGTATTCCTTCATACCTTCGCGTCAATAGAAAGGAAGGCCATGATGGCTATGTCTTACATTCTGCTTCTTCAAAATCACGAACAATAGATTTATAAACCCAGAGGAAGTCTTGGCTTGCCAAGCTGCATTGAGTCTCAAAGTGCCTGCAACAAGGCCCAATCAGGGTTTGACTTAATCGAGTAACGGAGTGATATGGCCCAGTGATGAAGAAGATATTACTCAACAAGGTGTCAATCTCTTGGCCAAACTCTTAACACCAGCCAATGTTAGCCCACAAACCATTCAACTCCATAGAGTGAGGGGGAGATACATGTTATTCCTTGCAGGCGATACTTTTCCACAATAGTCCGGGAAAGCTTAGGACAATTTTATCGAACACGAGCCTTCCTCGTCTTTGACGTAGCCTGCTTACGGTCGTCCGCCTTGGCGATGACTCTACGTAGATAGCACCCATCCCGATCGTGATAGATCGATGCTCCGTAGCATGTACTCGGAACTACGGCGGCGAATCAGAGGCGCTACGATGGACCAGGGGCTGGGCAATGGTGGGCCTCTGCGCTTGCAGTAACGTAACCTCGTGTCCGATGGATGGGAATCACTGTGAAGTTGATACGAGAGAATGCCTACTCATTACGATCCGAATTTTCCGAGCCCCATCTCACGTCAAGGCGTGAGTGAACCTTGTTTTGCGAGGTGATTCTCCTCGTGTTCTATGCCTCATTTCCCCTCTCGTAGATCATCCTCAGTCCTTTGGCAACTTCACGTCAGTCGTGAAGAGGCTACCTAACTTAGCTATCTCATTCACATTGTATGGAAAGGCTTTTTTACGGGGAAGAGTCGACAAGCGATGAATTATTTCGTAGCACAATCTTTGGAAGCACGAATCGTGATTAAATGAATCATTGAAGATTTCTAAATATGAAAGTCTATATCCCAATGTGACCCTGTATAAACAAGAACTGTACAGTTCCCTTCAAAGAAGCGAAGAAGAAAATACGCCCCTTGAATCATCCCTTACAGAAGGGCAAAGGCACCGAGGGCGACAAGAGCGCCAGGGAGGACACGGCCAGCACCGGCAGTGGGAACCTCGGAAGGTCCAGAGCCAGCAGGAGTGCTGGTGGCAGTGGAGGCCGGGGGAGAGACGACGCTGGAGCAGGCGGTGGGAGTGATGAGAGAACCATCCGCACCGAAGGGGTTGTAGCCGAGGCAGCTGGAGTACTCAGCAGCGCAGGTGGACATGTTGGCATCAGCACCGCTGCGGCAAGCATCGTAGGCAGTGGCGCACTCAGCAGGGCAGTCACCGGCAGTGGCAGGGGTGGAAGCTGAGGGCTGAGGAGCAGACTCGTAAGACTGAGCAGGCTCGGTAGGCAGAGCGACCTCAGTGCTGCAGGGCTTGGTGATGGTGCAAGGGCAGTCGGTGATGGTGAGGGTGGTGGGCTCAGTGACGGTGTAGGTCTTGTTGCCGTGAGTCAGGGTGGTGGCCTCAGGGCAGTAGGTGGTGATGGCGGTGACGACCTCAGTGGTGTAGACGGTACCGGTGGGCTGAGCAGAGCAAGCGGTAGGAGTGACGAAAGAACCGCTCTCCCAAGGGTTGTAGCCGAGGCACTTGGCGTACATGGCAGCGCAGTAAGACATGTTGGCGTCGGGAGCGGTGCGGCAAGAGTTGTACTCCTCACCGCACTTCATTGAGCACTCATCCTTGGGAGGGATGATGGTGGTGGTAGGGTAGACAGGGTGGGTGAGGGTGCAAGAGCAGTCGGTGATGGTCAGGGTGGTGGCCTCGGTGACGGTGTAGGTCTTGTCACCGTAGGTGAGGGTGGTAGGACCAGGGCAGTAGGTGGTGATGGTATCAACAACCTCAGTGGTGGTGGTGACAGTGCCGTTGCCGTACATGGCAGCAGCCTGGGCACCGGCAGCCATGGCGGCGCCGAGAACGAAAGTGCGAGCAACCATTTTGATGGATAGTGTGTTTGCTGTAAGTGAGAGTGGTTGAGCGAAGGTGAGGGAGGCTTCGGAAAACGAGTGACTGGGATTATATGGAAATGGATGGATGTCAAGAAACTCTTCCAACTGCAGACAAGGAAGGGAAAGGCAAGTGTCTGTTCTCTTATACACAAAAGCAAGGCAAATCAGGGCGGCCCCCTTTAGCCCTCGTTCTCTCTGATCGATGCAGAGTCAGCTGGGCCAGCTGGGACGACTGGGGACGACTGGGACAGCAGCGAGTGACTTGACATCATCGCCTGTTGTTCGTATCCCACAATATCCCACATAATACGAGGTCCTTTTCAGGAACGCGCACCGCATTAACCACAAGCGTGATGGGACCAGGTCCCAAGTCCCAGATGCCCTCTTGGTAGAGTTCGGTTAGCGGCAGGCTTGCGGCCCACGAGGCCACTAGGCGCAGTGCGTTGGGCCCTATCGTGGATACGACAAGCCCTCACGCAACCGGATGTGCGCGGATGCAAGGCACCGAAATCTCCTGCAGGACCGCCTCTTACGATCTTACGAGGGGAAAAGTTCATGCGCTAGGTGGTGACTCGGAACCTCGGCAGGGCGAGATGCGAGGCGCAGACACAACCCAGTGCCTTGCCGTGCCTTGCCGTGCCTTGCCTTGCCTCAGGCCGTTCGGGGCATCGCATCCCTGCTGAACTCTATGACGAGGGATGGCCCTGTTGGCCTGACCGTCCTGCCCTGCCTGGTGAGCTCTTGGGTTAGTGATTGGCTAGTCTCGATGATGATGACGACTCCTCTGTTGTCTTCGACTTTTGGCTCTATTGTTTGTGTTCTGCAGCGGCTCCTCCCTACTTCAGTAAACCTCTGCTGCCAACATCACCCTAATGCAAGGGGTTGCCCGCGTTACTGGCCGCCGCCCTGTGCATAGGGATGGATAGATGGGTAGACCCCAAACCATGTCGCCTAGTTCCTGCATTTTTCCCAAGAACCAGTGTTTCATAGCCAATATGGCTTGTCTATTGTTTGACAACTGCTGCGCCCTCGACTGTGAGGGGTGCCAACTGACTCATTCGGTTCCTGACGCCGCCACAGAGTCTACCTTAGGTGCGTTACCCTACTGAAGGGGACGGGGGGGGAGGGCGTTACTTAATCGTTAGCCTCCCCCCTTTGTTGACGCAGAACAATGCGAGACGCAAGCCATGAGTGGCTGAAATCGACCCATTGTGACGGATGCAAGTATGGAGTACCTGGCCAGGGAAGAAAAAGAAATATGGAGAAGATTCTAGATGCCGACGAGCCTGCGTTCCATCGAGATGGATGTGCCGCCTCAAAACCCACCCCTAGTCACATTTAGGGAGGAAAACCGCTCAGCGTGGCGGTTAGATCGGCCTGACCGGCGCTTTGGCCAAGGCTTTACACCGTACACAACCTTGGGACGAACCGAAAACAGAAAAACTCGACTCCTAAAATTGGAAATCCCGGTCAGCCGTTGGTGGATTGAATGAATGGGGAAAGCGGACTGCCTTGCCCGGTCGATGCGATGCGATGTGAGACTCGATGCAGTTTGTACCTGAGGGTTATTTCTCCGTACGGAGTACGAAACTCTGAAAAGAGTTTAATTACCAACTTTGATTCATGGATCATGCTTTCGCGTCCCATGCTGTTGACCTTTTTCCGGGTGCGGCTTCGGCGATGTGGTCTACTGAAGCTTAACAGCGCTGTGTCACATCTATCACACGGGCGGTCCCCCCTTGGCGCAGGCACAGCTCCCTTATCGTAGTCGATACGTACCCTGCCGCGTAGAATCTCCCTAAAGACGGGACCAGACAAGTGAATAGGCAGCACAGTGAATGAGCAGACCCAAGTTGGCTCCCTTCCGCCGGTGGGGAAGGTTCAGGGTAGGTCCATCGAAGTGAACCGACGGTTCTCCCGTTCCCAGACGAAGAACGCCAGAGTATACACAAGAAACGAATGGCTTTCTCAATTTGCAAGCTGAATGTCATGCCTTTTTACACACTCGATGTATCATCATACCCTTGTGTTTTGGGTAGGGGCAAGTCAGTCGTTGGGATAAGAAAGCCCAGGCGATGTGGGCACGGATCCTACTATTTTACTTGGTCACAGGAGGGAGAAGAAGGCCCAGGGTTGTATGCAATATGTGCATGACATCAAAATCTTCTCTATCAATTATCTAAGCCTTGATTTGGTCATCACCATCTCAGTATCTACTCTACCATACATCGTTTATTCTTGATCCTCGAAAGCGTAACCTTTCCGGTCAGTCCAGAAAGATGTGAGCTGTCCCCGACGCATGCTTTGTTAGTGCCGTTACTGGCATGAAGATGAATAGGAGACACGGGCAATGACGACTTACATGATATTTGATCCCCGTTCCTGCATCAAAACGGTACATGGAATAAAAGCAATCCAATGAAGGGTAGCCTAACGTCTCCAGTCCCATGAATTCACTGCATGGGCATCCAGGAAGCCTAGAGGCTGGCAGCCCGTGTCAACCCAGATAACCTGGGACAACAGAATGAGAACCAGAATACCTCGCTGCCAGCTTCTATAAGTCTACTCATGTAAATCGAACCCATGCCAAGATACTTCGCTTTCCTGACCGCCCAATCGTCCTGACTCCATCACTCTTCATCAACGGAAGTAACAGAGTCCGAGACAGGGCTGCGCTTTCCGTGTTAACTCCGCCCTGAAGTCCGTCAGAGCCAATCTGCCTTGTTTCTGGTTTAGTCTGCGATGCGATGTGCCTTCGGCTTGCAACTATCATCCGTGATACCTCAACTTAGTTACTCATCCTGACCCGCGACCTGCTCTGGCACAATCATCAAAATGCGTGAATGTCATTGGATGGAGGAACCCGGCAGCCAATGAGACCCCCCCAAAACATGTCTGAGGTGGCCCCCTGTTTAGCGTCGCTCCCCCCCGGTCTAGAGTCATCCTTTCCACGAGGAATACTATCCACGATTGTGATTGGCCAGACGATTGACCTAGAGGTCCCTAAGCATATTCGACCAATCAGGACTCATCAAAGTAGCGATGTCAAGCACAGCCTTCAAGGTCAGGGTAGTTACTTGAGCAATAGTAAACTCCATGACGAGCAGATGCAGGTATGGAATTGCTCAGGATGTCCCGAGAATGCGAGTCCGACTAGGCTTTCATTTCTCATGTTAATCTAGGTATATAATCCCATCAAGTCACCTTCGAGTTGCCTCTCTACTCTCATCATCAACCTGCAGCCTCACTAGTACACCCACTGGTCTTCAAGACTTCTAAACTGTCAACCTTCTCAACTACTCTCTCCTACCGAATCTTTTCCAACTTCCTCAGTCACGCAATGTCGGCCAACTTGGGACACCGAGCTCGCTGGGAAGCCGGGCTGGGCGGCTGGATCAAGCAAATCTTCCACAGCGTGCCCCAGATCCCTGCCGACGTCTCTCTCAAGGGACAAACGGCTGTCATCACCGGATCCAGCACCGGCCTTGGTCTCGAGAGTGCACACCAGTTTCTCCAAAAGGGATTGAGCACCCTCGTCCTCGGAATTCGCTCCCAGAAAAAGGGCGATGCCGCGGCTTCCAAGCTGCGCACCACTTTCCCCAAGGCCAATATCCTCGTCTGGCTTGTCGACATGGAGTCGTATCAATCAGTCCGCGACTTTGCTGCCAAATGCGAGACTCTCGACACACTCGACATTGTCATCCTGAATGCTGGCGGCGGTAGGACTGTCTTTGAGCGAGCTGAGGGCGGCAAGGGTCGCGAGATCACTCTGCAGGTCAACTACCTCACCACTATTCTCCTCGGCATCCTCTTGATCCCAGTTCTAGCCAAGAAGAGAGCGAGCTCCTGCAGCAGGCCCGGGCGACTGACGTTGGTTGGCTCGGACACGGCCCATCAAGCCACCCTCGAACGAACGCCGACCGGCATCCTCGACAGCTTCGACCGAGAACAAGGATACGACGGGTGGCAGAGCTATGGGAGGACAAAACTTCTCATGCTCATGTTCGTGGCGAAGTTAGCAGAGGTCGTGAATCCAGCGACTGTCATAGTGAACGTGGTCAACCCCAGCGCGGTCAAAGGGACAGAACTTCTTCGGGACGCTGGGGGGTTCTCCATCATGCGAGTGATTCTCTGGGTTATCTATGCCTTCTTCGCTCGCAACGTGTCAGATGGTGCCAGGCAGTACATGCTGGCCGCAACAGTCATGGGCAAGGGGAGTCATGGCTCGTTGGTCGACTTCCAAGTGCGCCCGTAAGTCCATCCTCAAAACCATCTGTGTAGTCGTTCTGCAACTCAGTATACTGACTCCTTTCCTGCAGATGGTCTCCATTAATGTATACGAATGAAGGCCGTGCGCTGATGGAGGAAGTGTGGTCCGAGACGTTGAAAGAGTTGAAAATTGACGATATCAAGAAGACTCTCGCAAGTGCTGCTCTTTGAGGCGTCTTGGAAGACGAAGAATGGTTGCGGGCGTGATTTTCGGGGCCCCGAATTTCCGGAACGACCCTTCGGTATGCTTTCAGTTCTGATGTTTGTTCTGAGGAACCATGAATTCTTTCCCCTTTAGCGTACCGTATCTGCAATAATAAATCCGAGTGATATATGCAGTGCAGCGAAGATGGCTGAAAAGTGCAATCTCTCGAGAACCTGGCCAAACCATATCGCTCCCAGACCGTGGAGATAAGGCATGCTCATAACTCGATCTGCGTAGGAATGTCTCCCACATATCTTCTCAGTCGCTGCATGGAGTCTCGACGAACCTCATCAGCTTCGACAAATCGGCCTCTCGAACAAAGCAGGCTTTCCAGCTGCCGCAGCTCGTACACAACCTGCGGCGCAATCGGGCTCTGGCCGTACTCTCGTAGAGCAATAACATCGCGCAAACGGCTGATGGAAGCATCTGTGTCAGAACCTCTCCGAACGTCCGCCTCCATGACGACTCGCATCACGTATGCCAGCGTTCTCGCGTTGAGACGTTCCACCAACGGGTCTCTAGGGGAATCTCCTGCCGCTCTAGAGACCGACGCTTCGTTCTCCCACATCCTGCTCTTCACACGTGCGGACAAGGCTCGGAACTTATGGATCGTGCCATCGGGCTCGGTTGCGTTGAGGTTGCGGATATCGTCGACACTTTGAGCTACTAGACTATCATAATGCGCTGGCAGACGGCCAAATTCAAGGCGGGGAAATTCGTCCATGGTCGAGTCGTCGGTCGTCACGAACTCGTGCAGCCCTCCCACGATCCGTTCCAGCTCTACGGCCGCAGAGGACCCGGCAGGGACTTTCTCTTCGATAGCGGTGTAGAGCCTATCTGCCAACAGAAGCTGACTCTCGGGCATCTGGACCAGCCCCGAATCCCAGACCATGCGGTAGTACAGCAGCAGTAGTCGAGGATCCGGGGGCGAGAACAGCAGGTTTGCATTGAGTGACCAACCGTGCCGGAGAACCCCGAGCTTGAATTCTAGATCTGGATCGAGGTCGTTGCTGGTCAAGAGCCTCTGCAAGCTTTTCAGCATCACCAGAAGTGGATGCTGACTGCAGTATCGTTGTTTCGCCAGATTGCTCAAGTGAGAGATGAGCATCAACGGTAGCTGCTGCTGCCCGTGGCTCAGCATGTACCAGAAAATCTCCAGGAAGTTCCAGATAAACAGGGGGCCCTCCACGGACAGGAGCGCTTCCACCTGCATAAAGGTCTTGCGAGCTAGAAGCCCAGCGAGCAGCCCTTCCCCTTGCTGGAGCAGAGATGTAATGAGGCGGAAAGAGAAGCTGAGGGTTTCCGCATCATAGATGGAGCTGCCAGATGGAGGCATCAGAACACCTGGTTGAGCATGTTCTGACCCCATGCCTTCGAGGAACGAGAATGTCCAGGTCCGGATAGATGAGAGGAACTCTATCTCGGCAGTATCTGAGGGACTGAAGGACGGGGTCGGGTTCACAGGGCTTGCCCGGCTCGACTGAAGAGCAGAGGCGTGTTGCTTCCGGTTACCCGCCCTTTTGTGCATGCCCCATTGCACGAAGCGCTTTCTGAGCGTCTGAGGACTAGAATTGGTCACGGCGTCGTAAGCAAGAAGCGCTTGACTCCCGTGAAAGACTAAATTCGGATGAGCGATTCATACTTTACTTTGAAGCCGTGCTCTCGCGCCAGCTTGTCGATGACATATCGCAACTTCTGCCCCTCGAGCACGTACATGCGCCGAATGTGAGGGTAGACTGCCTCCCATTCCTCATCGCTGTGGCGGATGGGCGAGTGCGGTCCCGAGGAATCAGGCGAACCATGACCTGGTTTTGGTCGGATGGCCCAGAATCGGCCGGTGGTCTGGGGTTGGGAAACCATTTGGGATGCGCAGCTGACGAGGCTGCCCCCTGGTTGTGGTAGATGTAGCTGTTAGGAGGTAAAGATGTACGGGTGGTTCTCTCTTCAAGCCGGAGATGGACATCGATCAGAGGTGCAGAGGCGTCAGCACTAAACCGCCGGAAGGCTGAGCTACTCCGTAGCTAGTTACAAATAATCCCATCGCCTTGGGCGGCAGCTAGAGCTACTAGACAACAGCAGACTGGCAGATGCGCTATCACAGATACACTATCAGAGATCCTACAGGGGATTTTATGCACTCCCGGGCATCAAATGCAGGTGGACCCCCCCTAAACTAGTGGACATGGAACGTCGAACCAGCACCACATGCACGCAGCACCAGGACGAGAAGGACTGCCATGTCGCCTCCAACGTGTACAAGCACAGCAAGATGGCTTCCAGTATGTCATGTTATGCAATGTCGATGGCTGCTACAGCCCCCTCTACACAGCCTTGATGTTGATGTTGATGTTGTAGAACGGCTGCCAATGTCATAACCCAAGACTGTATCATTCTTGCAACACTGCTATCGCTATTCTACAGGTTCTATACGAGCAAAGATGTCCATTGAATGACACTCTATTAACCTCACAGTTTCTTAGAGAATATGGCATGTGACTTTGTCTTCCCGCTACAACACAAAGGCCCATACATCATCTAGAACCGTTCCATACCACAAGGCCTGAACACTCCTCAAAGGGCCACCACAAAGAGTCCCCCTGCACTTACAGAGCACCAACAGCCCTCATACATAAGACGTCGCCTTGCCTTGTATCATGCGAAAACCGTCCTTTCCGAGACTTGAGACCTCAGTTTTCCCCAAGCTGGATCCTACAGTACTGGACTTCTTCCTCGCCCATCGCCCATCGCCTCACACACCTCAGCTCCCGACCCGACATCCACCAAACGGTAAGTAAGGCACACACACCAACCTCACAATGGGTCTCAAGCTCCTCACTTTCCTGGCCATCATCGGCTATATCATTGCTTTTGGCTGCATGCAGCCCCCGACTCCTGCCACCCTTCTCCCTGCCATCGAGTTTCTCAAAGGAAATCCCTACACTAAGGATGTCCTCGCCAAGCTACTTGTTGCCCAAGCTCTTCTGGTGGGATACTGCAATGAGTCGCGAGACCTTTTGCCACCTGAGATAGTCCGAGCTATTCATAACTTGCTGGACGAGGCTTACGCTTGGATCCAAGGTAAGATCAACGCTCCAGGCCTGTTACCCGTCAAAGACCTGCCGGTAGAATACTACAACAAGCTCCGAGATCTCTTGCCGCCTGATACCCAAGCTGTACATGCCTTGCTGGACAAGGCTTACTCTTGGGTCCAAACTAAGCTCATTGCTGCAGCCCCATTCCTCGTTAAAGACAACTTCTCTCACTCTCACATCTGCGACACAATTACAACCACCTTGGTACCGATATATCGCAGCTGCATCGACAGGCTTCCCCGGTCACTTCTTGGGGCTTGTATCGACTTCGTACAGTCCCTAACCAAGTTCAGCTTCGATCACAGCATCGACTTCACGAAATGGACTGCTCTCTTGACAAAGTTCAATCCCATGTCCGCCTTTACGCGACTCTACAGGGGCTTCTCTTCGGCTTCAGAACCAATCACCGCCAAAACCTCAGCAACGTCAGTGCTTCACAAGATGTTCAGTGCTGTCTACGACAACGACGTAGCCGGAACCACCACCAGCCAAAAGCTCATCGCTCTCATTGCCTTCACCGTATTGGTGAGTCTGCTTGCCCACCCCCGCGGAGTCCGCCTTCTCATCACATTCTTCCATCTCATCCTCGCCCTTTTCTTCCCACAAACGGAGGTCAGGGCCAGCATGTTCGAGATGAAAAGCCGCATGCGGGTTCTAGACATCGGTGACATGCTAAAAACTCGTGATAAGTATGGATCTAACATCTTGTTCCGAGTCTATGGGACATCAAAGTCTCCATGGCTTGATGCGATTCGCAACGACCTTCACGGGCTCATGCGCGATGTGTGGCGGTTGCTGACTATTGCCTTCTGGCTGTTGGTCGATAATGTTCCTTGGCCGGTAAAGGTCCTGTTTTGGCCAGTGAAGGTGTTGTTCCAATTGCCGATGAAGATGTTCGCCATTTTGCAAACGCTTCGCAGGGCCTACTCTAGTACCAAGGGATACAAGACGTCAAGGCTAAAAACCATCGCTTGTCTGTGCGTCCTTACGGGACGTCCCGTTCCCAATTTGCGGACTCATAACATAACATTCGCGGTCCGCTACATTGATCACAACCTCCTCTGTTCCAAGGCATGGGTGCCATGTCTTCCCACCAGATTGGGTCTCAAATGCTTCTTGCCTGAGCCGATCGCAGTCTTCGCCAATGACTACCTCATCTTGCCCATCAAACGTACCACAAGTTACCTGTGTGAGCTGGTCTCAAACGTCACGGTAGCTTTCAGCCTCATCCTGCGTTGCGTCGCCATGGCACCCATCACTCTGTTCAGGCGCTCCGTTGGGGTGCTGCTGCGGGCTACCACGGTGATGGGTGCTCTTTGGCGTTGCTTTCCCATTCGGTTTCGAGGTTTCGCCTGGACTCCTACCAATCTCAAGACCCTGGCTGACTTTGCTGATTTGTTAATCACATTCATCAGCTTGATCCCCTTCCTGATCCTGGGCTTTCTATACCAGGCATACCTGTTGATCATGGTCGTTCGCATGTTTGAGAAAGTAGTGTCCACTTCGCTTTTTGCGAAGATCTCCGTGGCGCAGCCCGTCATGTAATATGTAGCAGAAAGAAGAAGACCAAGAGCAGCAAGATTGGAATACTAAATGTAATGAAATAGATTGTTTCGCTGGAAGAAGCCCACGCCCGCTCAACGTTAGGCCCAATATGCTTGATACTACAAATAGCAATGAACTAGAAATTCGCCTTGGTCGCTGGACATCGACTTGAATCCCTCGAGCCCTATGAAGACATATCCACAAACATTTAGTGAAAGAAAATCGTCATGAACATCGTAAACGTCGGTATGCGACCTGCTCGGTCAGCCTGTGACCCGTCTGACCCATAGCCCTGTAGGCTCGAATTCAGCCTCCCGGTCCAGCCGCTTGTACGCTCGGTGCAATTTGAGGCCAAGATCATATTCTTCTTGCTGCACATCAGCGAGCTCTTCTCGCAACCTCTCTACCTTCATTCTCTCCACCTCACGTTTACGTAAGACCTCCGCACTGGCCATGAGGTTATCACTCGGCATGAGTTCAGTCATTTGCTTGATGCTTCGGTTGATGTTGTTCCTCCGATGGGCCAAGTTATCGAGCCGAGCGTTGAGGTTGCCGACTCTGTCATGAGCGGAAAGAAGCTCTGGTGGTGCTGGAGGAAGGGCCTTGCTGGTCGACATTACAGAGAGGGGCCGACCTTCGCTGGCGTCGACACTGCTCGTCTTACGTCGCTGGGGCGTTTGCAGGACGGACTCTCGAGCTGACGCCTTGTCCTTTCGGGCAAAGGCTGAGAATGGCTTCACTGAGATGACAATGGGCTCAGGCGACGCAGAGTTGGCATCATCATCTGTATGTCGCGGTCGGCTACGATCCATCATCGAAGACATATCGGTAGTCGCCTCTGGCATCGGTGGTCTGTCGTCGTCGCCAGAAGGGCGTGGTGATCCTGTGTGTGACGTTGCTCGGGTGCTGATGCTGAATCGGGAGGGGGGTTGCACCCAGCCGTCGTCCGTATCCTGAGCCGAAGCTGATTCGTTTCGTGCAGCCTGCGACCTGTTGCTGAACAGAGAGCCTTGCGCTGGATGAGTCTGATTGGCATGGACTGGCGGGGGCTTCCTCTTAATTGCCTTCTCTGTGTGAGGAATCACAATAGGGGGGACCGGCAGCTGGGCAGCTGAAGCGTCGTTGGTGAGGGGCTTTGATGGTTGCGCCGTTTCAGGCGACATGCGCATGGGCGAGCCCGAGTACGGGGGACTGGGATAAGATTGAGCACCATCATCTTGGGGCGAAACACCACCGGGCTGGTCTGAGGCGTCCCTCTTAGGCGACCGTTGCTGATACCGAGCGGCTTGCGAGGGCAACATCTGGTGTGCTGTAGTGGCGGGACCGTTGGGCGTTTCAGATGGACCAGGGTCCAAGGTCCCGTTCGTGGGGATGCCGCGAACGCGACCTGCGCGTTTAGCGTTTTTGGGAGGAGCTTGCAAAGGTGCAACACTGAGGTTGTCGCGCACAGGCTGAACAAGTGCGCTTCGTCCGCTGGCGCCGTTCCATGCTGGTCGTGATTCCACAGGCTCTGGTTTCGCTCTGCCAATCCCGAATTGCCGCACACGTTCACCAAATGATGGAGAATGCTGGTTGCGTGGTGAACGAACTGGTCCGCTAATGGTAGTCGTAGAGCCCATTGGCAAATCTCCTGGTGGTGGTGGATTGAGACTGCTGTGGCCAAATGACGGGCTGCCAGCATCCCATCTCGTTGCGTCACTTCGAGGTATACCTCCTGTGGGGTTGTGTGACTGTTGAATGGGCTGAACCGGGGGCGCATGGCCATCTCTGCTGCGTGATTCTCTCCTCGATGCAAGAGCCGCTTCCTGCTGTTTCCTTCGGTCTCGTCGCATAGTTGGAATGTTGCTGCGTGGAGGTGAGGGGTGAGCCTTGGGCCCAGCATCTAGCTGAGCCTGGGAGGCCGCACGTTGGCCACGGATCATGTCATGCTGTGCCATGTCGAATTCGTCGTCGATTGGGGAAACATCTTCGGGACTCGGTCTGTAAGGGTAGAACTGTCAGTATTTACGTCGCACAAGACAAGGCTATGCTTGCGATCAGGAGCAATAATTTGCCTGATCTAAGTCATGAGGAAGTTGACATGTGAGACACAATGCTTGATCTGCGGCCGGGACGTGGGTCCCGGGTCGGCATCCAAAAGACTGAAACCAAAGGAGTGGCATTCGGAAGAGAGCGGGAAAAAGCAAGGTCGAACAATTTCACACCAGACACTTACTTCCTGACAGGTGAGTCGATATCAGGTGAACTTGGCGGCGAAATCTGAATGGCTGCCACCCGCGGGTCCATCTTTGCCGAGCTGACCTGGAGTGGACTCGGAACAGCGGAGGGGGACGCAGCAGCGATATCGACGTCGTAGATTGATGAAGTCGGTCGCCAGTCAGGGTCGCTTTGCAACCGGCGCAAGGGATTGCGAGGAGGTGGAGGGGCGAAGACGGGCGATTTGTTCACGTCGTCTTCGATCGAAGAAATCGGGGGTGACCTGAGGTTGTGGGCAAGGGCCAGCTGTCAGCGCCTCATGTGGGTGTACAAAGGCCAAGCGTGCGCAGCACTTAAGCGAGGGTTGGTTGAATAGAAACAGCAAATGGACTGTGATGTGAAGGGAAAGAAAGAGAATAGAAGGCAGTTAATGTCAGCTTGCACGAAAGAAGGTTGAGAATCAGCACCGTTGCGGGCATGTACGAAGTAAACAGGGTGTAAACAGGGTACAGGCAGCGAGGCGAAGGATTCCCTGAGTGACACCATCAGCCATGCACAGGGCGGTGGGGACCCTGCAAGCAGCCAAGCGGTCGTAACAACCTTGCAGCGTCCGTCACTGGACGATTCGAGGGGATGATGTTGAGCGATCCGTGCTTAAGACGGACTCACGCAGCGAGAAGCGGCTCGAAATGAAATGCTCAGCCAGGCAGACTTGCGTATCACCACTGGGTGGCTGAGCAGAGCTGAGAGATACAAGGGATCAGGTTGCGGGGCTCTGTGGGAATCTGAGCTGGCGACGTCTGCACAATAAGTTGACAGGAACGTGCGAGCCGAAGGCTGAGAAAACAGAACAGACCAGTTCTGCTCCCAAGAGAGAGCAGTTCGTGAGAATCTGAACAATGTACGGAGGAAGGATGATGCAACCGCTGGAGATCAGCTGCATGCCAGTGTCGATCGTGCTGCACCAGCTTCTGCAGGAAGGAGGGGGGCCTGTCCGTCGTGCTTGCCTCTTTCGCGTCCAACGTAAGGAACCTAACGAGGGAGAGGACTGCCAGGACTGGAGAAACTGGGGAAGGGACGCCACTGCATCTTCCACTAAAATAGCCCACTAGCGGCCCCTTCCTTCCTCGACAGATGCGCAGGAAATGCGCGAAGGAAGGAAGCGCGTCAGACGACAGGAAGGCACCAACGTCATCTTGCGTGAGGCTGGAAAAGACCACTTGCCTTCTTCGCTCACCCTCATATGCCCAGCTCATGGAAACGTGGACACTCTCCATGCGGCGCCCTGAGTCCCAGCTCCGGTACACCATCACCTCACTCGAGATCCACGGTTCCAATTCATGCACTGAAGGGGAGAACAGAGGGAACGCAGCGTCTCACCTCTCCAGTTGCGGCGGCTCTTGCACATCGCCATAACGTGGCACTGTCTTTCCTTTTTGAATCTCGTACCGATATGGATACGCCTCAGTGCCCGTTGTCTTCGTGATGCCCAAAGCGTTGAGCCGGCTGTCGAAGGTGTACTGCCAGAATGCCTTGTCAGAGGCGCCTTGTTGAACAGCTCGAGTGGCGTCCTCACGCCGCTGCTTCTTGTTTAGCGGCAGTTGGAGTATCTCTGTCGATGATACTGCTCTCAGGCGTCCCCACACTGGCGGCATGCTGACTGCTTGCGTCAAGGTTGCTGTAGAAGACAGCCCGTCTTGTTAAGACGCAAAGGCTGATCGTGTTCGAACCGATTGTGCCGTCGCGCGACGTGCAGCACTTCGTATCGTCCCGTGCGGGCCTAAGCCGACCGAAACTCGATTTCTGGTAGAATTCTTATGCGGTGTCTCTACGGGCCAAGTGCCGAAAACACACGAAGATACACTCGTCGATACGCCAGGTGTAAGTAAACAGCAAGACTGAACGTGGGTGCAGAAAAAGACCAGCAAAGGCGAGGAATGAGAACTCTCACAACATTGCTTCACCGAGCTATGGGCTCACCTCCCGTCTTAATATTGACTGCCACAAGTTTGCCGCCACTTTATGACCGCTTTCAGGACTGCCTTCGGTGCCTCCTTTCCCACATGCAATTTTTGTTGGGTTGACTGGTAGGATCCCGTTGGTCGACAGCCACCCTCCACATGTGCAAATACCCCGGTCACTGCGCTCACTTCCATCAAGTAAAGATCCACGAAGGACATGGTGGGCAGCACGAGCGGCCGGCTTTTGGGTCACAACAACACACGCCAGCTCGGCGAGACAGTGAATATCAACAACATAGGTTCTAGTCCACGCCTTCGTTCGACGTGGCCTGGCGCGTTTGAGATGTGTGTTGTCACCACCGGTTACTGCTGTATCCCATCGATTGGCCAGCTCACCTCACAAGCTCTTTAGACCAATCCGTAGCGCATCCACTTCTAACAACCCGGCGCCGAATCTCACAAAAATACAGCTTTCGAACTAGGACGCTGGTGTTATTTTGTCGCTGACTTTGGCATTTGTCCTGCGACCTGCAACATTCACCGCGGTGTTGTTAGTCCCTCCACGCCGACGATCTGAAACGCGCCACCAACTCGCTTCTACATTCGAGGCCATTGCTGTGATATTGTGCAATATACAGCGCTATATTCGCATTCAATCTAGCGATCCCGTATCATGTATTGTGCAAATTTTCAGGATTGACAAGTTCATTAGCACGGATCACCCCTTTGCGGTTAAGTATCTCTCCTGACTGGTGCACAAGCCCAGCACCAAGGCCAGCAAGGATCTGCGCGCTTCGGCTGTTTCATCTTCATATTGTTTCTCCGTACCAATCAGCTCCACTGTCAGCCCATCATCAGACGAACCAGGCCCCCCTGGCGAACGGATTTACTTGGTAACAGATGTAGTGAGGTGATGGCCTGACGATCTGATCACTTGATGAAGGCGCCAGTAGCGTGCATACATGCACAGGCAAGGCGTTGTGCACTGCTGCACTGCTGCACGCCCTGCATCCCTGATGATCATTCCCAGTGCAGACAAATATGGATCATAGTTCAGGTGGGCACACACAGGCAGATAGGTAGGTAACTAACTACCTTATATTGTGCAGTTTACAACGATACAAATGTGTGAAAGTTCGACATGGCCTGCTCCCTTGCTTCCATTGGCGAACCCAACACCTGATTCCTAGCGGATGAGAGGGGCACGCCTAGGGGCCATTCAGGCGGTGAAGCCTCTCCATTCAACTGAACATTTATTGGTTCCTCTCGCGGCTATCTACTCGACTGCGGGCCAGTCGTGGGTGAGGTCCAGAATTCGCTGGCCGCTCTCGTCAGTGACCACCAGGCGGTTGGATCTGGGCTCATGCTATCCAAACCCTCTCGATATCGAGTCATATGCGGCTACATCGTGCTACCATTGACTACAACGTCTACGTCATAGCGACTGTGACGTGGCAGAAGACAGGAATGAGTTTGCCTGTCTCACAAGTATAAAGTAGGATTGAGCCGATAGGGTAGACCGCCGTCATGAATGTCATTCGAAGGCCAGACCGCCTGACTAAGCGAATCTCGGCACTCAAACCCAGCGAGCATCACCTCCCCTGTCCCACAAAAAAGCCCTGCTCTGCGACCTTGTCCAAACTGTGATGACATGCAGGGACTGAATCGAGGGCGCTTGAGGCAACGTTGGCCCAGCACGCTCCCAACCCCTCCGAGTCTCGAGTTTCCCCGTTGACAAACTTCATATTTCACGAAGATCCTCGACCTCCAGATTGGCTTCATCAACTGGCGGTGCTCATGTCTGACGCTATCAGCCTCCGTCCCGCCCACCGTCGTTCTAGCGTTGGAGCAGACACACCTCGCTCGGACCCCGGGCCCATCAAGCATCGACGCCGTTGACCGCTTGGCGGGGACATCCCGAAACCAGGCTTGAAAGAGGCACCTGAAGTCAAGTCAGACAGGCAGAGACCATGCCCAACGCCTCTCATCGCGTCTTCCAAAACCTGGAGCTCATACGTCTGATCCTCTCTCAACTCGATCTACAGACGCTGCTGATCTCATGTCTACGTGTGTCCAAAAGATGGAACATTGCTATCGTTGGATCGGCTGTTCTCCAAGAGAAGCTTTTCCTTAAGCCGGTCAACGTCCGTCGGGGGACGAGAAAGGTTCGACCTGTGCAAAATCCCTTGGTGATACTTAGGGGCTGGATGCTTCACCTGCTTTTTCACATCAGCCACGATGATGCCGACGATCTGAGAAGAGCTCTGGAAAAAGGCACTGCATATCCGGTCCATGTGCCGACGAGCCCTTCTTCCGTTGTTCCATTGCGGCATGTTCTTCATGAGATTCATGGATCTCTGTATAGCAGTCCAGCATTCTCTCGAAAAGGAGCCAGCTGGAGAAAGCTGCTACTCCAGCAGCCACCTATACGATCCTTTGGACTGGTCGTGTCGCGACGGACTGGAGGAGGCTGGTATGAAACCGAAATGGGCCGGGCCGACGTACCCAGAGGCCTCCGTCTTGGGCAGCTCTGGGATACGATGCGCCAGGTATTAGGGCGCTTCCCCACGAGCTCCTGCTACCTCAGGCTTGTGTGGTGGGAGCCTACTGTCACACCGTTTGATACAGATGAGTGGCCGATGGCGGACGAGATGGTGAGATTGTTCGACAGCGGCGCCCATTCTGTGCTGCTCATCGGCTACACTGCAGCAGCAGACACCGAGGTCAATGGTCACTTTGATGATGAGTCTCAGAAGAAACCAAATCATGGCATTCTCAACCGCTGTGAGGAGTATGAGCCTCTCAATTTTCATTTGACCAGACTTCCACCGTTTCGTATTGTCGGGCGAGGAGCTCGTCGTCCGGTGTGAACCAGCTGAACAGGTTGTTCGCGGCATAAAGAGCTGTCTCTGGGACGATACATGGCTGGATATAAGACACCAATCGCAGAAAGCTCGCTAGGAAGAAAGCGTTCTTTTTGCCCCGGTCGAAAGATATGATGCTACGAAATGATTCCTTGGAACAACCACAGCATACCCAGAGCCATCACGAGTGCCCGACTGGCCGACCTTCGAGGACCATCTCCTACGCCACCGCCGCCCCCATCACCGGTTCCGCCTTCACCGTTCACAGTACCATCATGCTCTATCCTGAAATCGTCTGTGAAACCGGACGGCGCGCATCGTGTACCTGCCGCCATCTGCATTTCCACGCTCCACACACCGCTGGCGCAGCGCTGCCATGTTGTGGTCATGCAGTTCCATTGGCCTTCAGGGGAGCATCCTGAGCCCGCGGCCTCAGCACGTTGTCTAAGGCTACCTTCGGTGGTGTGTGCTGTTGCTGAGACTGCAACTATGAAGCTGAGCAGGAGAAGGAAGAGAAAGGCAATGTGAGTCGATGACCTTGTCGAGGCTGTTGCACGTGTCCTAGCCATGGTCGAGACTTTGGTAGTGAACGATGACAAGGATTTGCTCAGATGATCTAAGAGACAATCAGTCTCCGATTTCATTATGCGCAGATGTTATCCGTCAACACTTACTGGAGACCAGGGGTTGAAGTATACGACCCGATCAACCGAGATGTCTCACTCCAGTAATACGTCTCACGAAATTGTAACGACTTTAACGGATACCTCACGAGGAAACGATCAAAAACATGCCACCGACGGGTCCGGGATTTATAACCGCCTGACACCTCTTCTCACCTTTTCCCCTCCTCTCCAACACATCGTCGCGCATCCCTTGTTGAGTGAATTGATGCCCAGCGTGTGGGCCCCGCCCAACCCCCGATCTTGGACGTGGATAACCGCCATTGGAGCGCCCGGCGCGGGATGGTCCGCTTCACTATAATATCTTGGTTGGTACGAAGTCGGTGAATCGGGAACTATTGTTTACGGGGAGTTGTTGAGTTGATGGCGGTGACGACGTCTTGGCTGGATTGTGGTGGGGATTTTGGATGGTGGAGATCGTCAGGCACGGTGAGGCGCTTGGTAGGAAGAGCTTTACCGCCTCATCTATTATATGCGAGGCTAAAAATGGCGAAAATAGAAGGTTTGGCGTATTATTTCTCTTCAATAATGGGAGTCTTTATGATACTCCATCTTGGCGAACCAAGTGTTGCAAGTGAACCAGCCAGAGCAAATGCATTTACTTCGTGATGCAGGACTGTCAAATATCATCCTCGGCCCTGCAGACGTAGCTTCGCGATCTTGAGAAGTTCCAGCTTCCCAGGCCATTCATTAGTCTTTAACCTCCAGTGCCTGATCGCTCTCGGATGTCCCGCATCAGACTTCCTTCACCTCCTTCACCTTGTCTATCATCTCTCCATGGCCGTCAACATCCTGCTTCTCACTCCTCTTTTCCACTCTCCGGATCCAAAGAAGTACAGCCCATCCTCCAAGAACAAGCAGAGACAAGCCTGAGAGGACAAGCGCTCCAACAAGGACGGCATTGGGCATGATGGTCTTGCAGGAGTTTCCAGTGGAAGAAGCCTCAGCGACGGCAAGGTCCGTGTCATTGAAGCGGTCGAGTGCCTCGGAGGTGACGGAGAAGCTCATCATCGCTGCCGTATCGATTTTGTAGGGGCCAAGTCTGTGAGACATTGTCAGTTTGAAGCCTTCTATGATCACTGCAAATAACGTACATATTGTGGGAGGAGGAATTGCTGTTGATGACTTGAGATGGGTTTGAGATGGTAGGCTCGTGCTTGATATGGTGCAACTCTCGTCTTGACCTGGCGAGGAAGTGTTCGAATGGAAGGATGGTCGGATCAAGATTGGGAGTTGCACGAGGACTGGTATTTATCCTAATGATTTGATCAGTGATCAGAGGCTCTTCGCTGCCGGCATACCAAACTCGAAGGCATTGTTCGTAGGCAAGTGTATTGTTCGAGCCGTATGTCAAGCACTCGCCATATTGCCATTGTTCCTAGCTTCCTGATTTCGCATTATGTGGTCAGCCACTTGGTCGAGTAATTCACGTTTTCAGTACCTCGAATAGTTACAATACAGGAGGAAACGTGGATTTCATGTGTGTAAAATTGCATTGTATGTCCTATTACATGTGTCGCACTTTATGTGTGTGACAACGCGCCCAGCGCTTGGTGTGCGTTATCGTGTTTCGCCCTTCCAGATGCAAGTAATGCTCAAAATGTCGCTTAGCCAGAATCCCTTTACCGAAATTCCAAATGCGCCATGCTTTCCTCCATGAGAATCCGTCTTTTACACTTCTCGTCGTGAGATGCTCTTCTCCTGCAATCAGAGCTCATATGTGTGTTCAGAAAATCGCTTCAGTCTCAAAAAGGGTTCTCTCGCCATGCAGTCTCGTTCCAAGCAGGGTATGTGGTTCGCCACTGGCCATCATCGTGGGCAGTAGAGGTAGAGGAGACTGGTGCCTCAGTTGTTGTGATGGCTTGGAGTGTCGTCCACGAGGGGGTTTCGACTTTCTCAACTGGTGGTTGAGGGTCTGGTTGCCACTGACCAGCATCATCAACTGCCGGTGGTGGTGGTGGAACATCGAGGTGTGACTCCGCGTTGTCAACAGGTGCAACTGGCGGAGGTGTAGGTGTCGGGAGAGCGGTGGCGATCTCGCTGGTCGTTTCTTCGACGATGGTCGAGGACGTAGAAGTACTGGTAGAAGTGGTTGATGAAGTTGTGGTGGTCGGCTTCTTGGGAAGTGGCTCCTCAGTTGGGACGGCGGCAGCAGGAGGCTCCCTAACAGTCTCCGGTTCAGGCTGGACGATAGTGGTCGTCCCGTCTCCCTCCATATCAATGACAGAGATGACTGTAGTAGGGATGACCTTGGTATGCGTAACGGTGTCGGGTTCTTGCGTGTGTGTAATGATGGCTGGGCCATGAGTACGAGTCACCGTCTCGACAACAGTGATGAAGTCATCTGTGGCGCCTCCATTCGGCTTCTTATTGTTAGACCCCCCATCGCCGTTGCTGGGAGGGCTTTGATCATCGCCATCGCTATCCTGGTCCCCATTTCCACTGTCGTTGCCTCCTGTGCTGCCGCCACTGGGCTCGTCGGGCTCATCCTCACTGTTGCCAGGCTCGAGAGGCACCACCGAGTACTTCGGTTTGCTGGGAGCATCGCCGTTTTGACGAATAGCGTTATATGGTAGACCAGTGACAAGCGGCAGTGATGCGATGAATGGCAAGAGAAGAGGGATTGTGGCACGCATTGTGGTCGTGTTTGTGCAGAAGCACCGTGGTGGCCGTGATGTGGCTAGCCCCGTGTCAGGTCGTGTAAGTGGTAGTGAACGAGAGAAAAGAAGAGAGGAAGAGAGATTGAAGCGAAAAGGTGAACGAGTCAGTGAATGATCATGACTTGCAGAAGTAAGAGGAGCCGATCTGTGAGAAAGAGGAATCACGCATGGCTAGCGCAGTCTGTGCGAGGGACATGGTTATATCGGATCGTGGGGTTCATAACTGCTGCCATCACAAAATGGCGATGGCTGGTAGAAAAAAGGCGTGGTTGGTGTTGCAGACGTTTCCGGGCGCTAGCTGCCGATGTTAGCGCATCTGGACCCCTGAGACCTGCTGCGAGGGGGCGCTACAGTGGACAGGGGGCAATCGTTAGTGGAGGGTAAAGGTGGGGCCCAAACGGTGCTGCCAGGGCAGGTGGGGCCCCAGCCACCGATGGAATGCCGTGTATGCGCCACACTTGGCAGGCCAACTCCTGTTTGCAGCTGAGACTGGGCCTTTCACATGGGATCCATGATGCTCTGGACTATCAAAACCAAGTTCTGACTTGGAATTAGTTCATGGCAGACCTTGACAATGGATCCACTGCATCGTCGCTCCAATCCGAGATATCCTTGGCGGCAACGGGGAAGAACAATGGCCCCTAGCGTTCCCTTGATTTGGGTTCCTGTGTGGCGGTGCTGTCCCTTTCACTGGCCCTATGGATTACCCCAGGGATCCTTGACGATCCTTGATGTCACTTTGTCAAGCAAAGGCTGATCGAGTATCTTGTCGCTCAAGTTGATCATAGTAATTTGGCTTAGCTTGACCATGTCCCCCATTCCATCGAGGTACGCTGCTCCTGGTTGGGCATGCCCATAGGTGCAGTTCCATATGTTGGTTGACTTCACCCATGCCGAGTATAGACAACATTCATGAGTGATTCGCTGGAACCGCCATTTTCATCTTGATCCACAGTGGTATTCATGCCGCGTCACAGCTTTCTTAGCTGGCTTTTGTCTCTAGAGCTTCGAAAATCCTACATTCGCCGAGGTCATACATACGGTAACTTCCTGTTGTGGCTATCATTCCTCTACCAATGGGGCCCGCAGGACCACAACTGACCATATCCTCCGGACGAAGCAAAGGAACTAGGTTGTTCTTTGACTTACTGTAGGTACTGTACGGACGTATTGTATGGACTGAATGTCCGCTCTTTGTGCCCCAAAGGCAACTCTTGTGAAAAGTGCCCTCTTTGTCCTGGATCGTTTGACATTACTTGGTCTGCTCGGTGCAACCGCTTTGAATGGCCCTATGATCTCATCTGCTCTGGTCAAGACATCCTGCTCGTTGTTATTGATCTTTCAGTATGCCTTTGAATGTAACGACACTCAGGCTTTGCGATATGACGATTAGAACCACCCCTGTAGAGTCTGTAAATGATCATAAATGGAAGCGAGAGGATGAATCAAGTTTCACGACAAAGTCTATAGCTGAGCAATGGCATTTGCCACAAAGACAAAAAATAGCCATCATGGGGAGCTACAGTACCCCTCGACGTGTATATATACCACTCGAAAAGCTGCATTGAATCTACAACGTTTTCTTAGCCTCAGCTTCAGCCTTGAGCAACAGTGCAAGGGAACCCGTGCAGTGTACACCTTCCACAGCGCTCGAGTAATCTCTCAACCTCGACTTTGACAACCTCAACCTTGACAACCTCGATCTTGACAATCTCGCCCCTTGAAACGACACTTGCACCCCGTCGAAACATAACTGTCAAACTCCAAGATGGCACGTTCTGATGCTAGCATGTCTGACGCAGGCTCTTGTGGCTCCGCGGACACTCACATCACGGACGCGGTCGAGCCCACCCTCTACACCGTCTGGGTTCCCGAGACGGTCAAGCTGGGTGAGGAATTCACCATAGTCGTCGGATCTAACTTCTTACAGGAAGAGGACGACGAGGATATCTATGTCACTCGTGACGACCCCGAGGGAATGGAGATGGACGGGCCCATGAACGTGGACCTGACCACAGGCAACTATGAGTTCAGCGGCCTCATCATCGAGAATGTTGACCACGGAACCAGGTTCTGCGTGCTGCCCTTTTCTCTGTATTGCAACGGTGAACATATCTATACCATTATTGTCTCTATGGCGTATGATGATGGTACGGGTAGCTAGATGGTGCGACAACCTCGAAGGCCGGTCAAAACCATGATATTCGCAAGACCGGCTCCAGGTAGATAAGCTTGAATCAGCCAATCAATCAAGCAATTAATGAGATGAGTTTACCCCCCATATAATCCATGTGCCCTTGTGAATCTTCTTGATTTTTTCCCTTGCGTGAATTACCCGAAAGTACCTTGGAATGCGTGAGGTAGGATTCTTCTGTTACCCCACATTGTGTCTGCAGCATGTCCCGCCGTGCATCATGCGAGGCCGCCACTTTCGCGCATAGCTATGTATAGTTGGAGACGATTGGAGGCATGTAGTCCTAGTAGCCACATTTGGTGGTGACGGACAGATTCGCGTCTAGTCTACGTACAGACTAATCCAAGGCCCTGCTTGAGCCGCCGTTGGGCTGACACAGGACGGCGGCGAAGGCGCAGCAGCTGTGTTGGTGGGGCTTTGCGGATGACGTTCTCCCAGCATCGCCATCAGACTGACCTTCTTAGCCTGCTTGCTCAGCCGCACTACTCCGCGTCACGATCTTTGCCTCCGGCTTCTTATTTGAACGTCTGCGAAGCCAGCGCCATCAGTCGCGTTTGAAGAAGGTGCATTTACACGACTGAACTGCCTGATTCCCATCGCTCACTTTGCAGCCATCCGTCACCCTGCTCAACCGATACCGGACTTTCAGCATCGGTCCTCTGCACAGCTCAAGCTCTTGAAACGACATGTCATATCCTGGCTACGGAGGCGGATACGGTCGTGCGTCTTCCTTCTCTTTCTCTCTTACATGCCTTGCGTGCACATAACTGACACGAAGCTCGGAACATAGAGCCGCCCCCACCGCAAGGCTACGGGCAGCAGTACCCTCCTCCTCAAGGACAATATCCACCTCCAGGCCAGTATCCGCCACCTCAACAAGGCCAATACCCTCCACCAGGTCATTATCCTCCGCCCCAGCAGGGACAATATCCTCCTCCCCATCAAGGCGGCTACCAGCAACCGCCTCCTCCTCCCCAAGGACATTATCCACCGCCCCAGGGTCAATACCCTCCGCCTGGACAGTATCCCCCACAGCAACAGCCATACGGACAGCCTCCCCCTCAACAATACGGCGCACCACCGCCCCAGCAGCAGTACGGAGCTCCTCCACCACACCAGGGGTCTTATGGCAATGGACCACCTACGCCGCCGACGCTCGGCTACGGCCCTCCACAGCGCATCAACTGGGACGGGAGATCGGATGCGCAAGCACTGCGCAGTGCCATGAAAGGCTTTGGAACTGATGAAAAGGCTCTGATCAGAGTCCTGGCTGATAAAGACCCGTTGCAAGTGGAGGAGATCAGGACGTCTTTCCAAAGGGATCTTGGCCGTGATCTGATCAAGGACATCAAGAGCGAAACCAGTGGGTATTTCGAGACCGGTCTGGTGCAGCTTGTTCGCGGCCCCTTGATGAATGACGCATACCTTTTGTACGATGCAACGGATGGACCAGGCACTAAAGAGAAGGTTCTCAATGACGTTCTGCTTGGCCGGTCCAACGCCGACATGAACGCCATTAAGCAAGCGTATCGTGCCACCTTCAGGAGAAGTTTGGAGGATGCCATCAAGAGCGACCTGAGCATGAAGACAGAAAGGCACTTCATGATGGTCCTAGCGGCCAATAGGGCTGAGGATTCTGCGCCAGTGATCCCTCAGCAGGTGGATGACGATGTCAACAGACTGTATCAGGCAACCGAAGGACGCATGGGAACAGATGAAATGGTGGTCTGCAGCATTCTGACGCAGCGCAACGACAACCAAATTCGAGCCATCAGCCACGCCTATAGACAGCGGTATCAGAAGGACCTGGAAAAGGTCATCAAGAGTGTAAGTCCATGCTGTCACCTGCGTCTGCCGCCCTTCTTCAGCTGAGAGTGAATGACTGACTGATTGTGGAACAGGAGTTCTCTGGTCATATGGAAGACGCCCTACTGTTCCAGCTGCGACATGCCGAAGACAAGTACATGCACGCCGCGAGTCTACTTGAGGATGCGATGGCCGGGATGGGGACCAAGGACCTGTTGCTGGTATCTCGAGTCATTCGATTCCACTGGGACCCCACCGTTCTGGCTAATGTCAAGGGAGCATATGAGAAGAAGTACAGGAAGAGTTTGGCGAAGAGGATCGCGGGCGAGACCTCGGGAGACTACGAGAGGCTAATGTTGGCGTGCATCAGGGGCTAAGGGATAGGAGGGTCTTTGACACTGTGTAACACTTTTGTGAATGCGAATACCATGCGAGGAGGATCCGTGTCATTCTGTGGTGACTGATGAGCTGCGGGACACCGAGTCTATTTGCCTAGACAATTACTTCATTCTCATATCCAATTCACTGGTAGACATTTTGGAGTGCGAGCATGGTTCTGGCATCGTGAATCGAAGCTGCTGTGATTGCCCCTCCAAGGCACCTGCGGCCTCAGCAACTGCCTTCCTTCTGAGGCCAGACAATCCCGGGAAGGAATAGAACCTGCCAGTCCCTCGCCTATGGCTCCTTCCGTTCGTTATTCACATCCATTCAAGGTGCTCCTGAACCGTCGTTGCCCGAGTTTGCTGCTGCATCGCAACCTTCCCCGAGTCATTGGACTGTAGTATAAAACGCACACGATGCTCGCTCCTCTGGCTTCTTTCCGGTCCGCAAGATACACCCATCAGCCCCGACCCAACACAAGATCAAGCATCACAGCACGATATCCTTTTCTGACCTTCAGAAGTTCATATCAGCTTCATACTCTCGTATTACAATATTCTTTCGAAGTCAGCGTTGCCTGAGAGACCAGAGGAGCTCACGAAAACAAGACAGCCACCGTTGTAACGTTGTAAGGCGTACTCATCCCTCTGTTCCACACGAACAATCATGGCGTTTGAGGCAGTCTCTGCGACTCGCGTGAAGCAGGAAAAGGGGAATGCCGACCTACAGTGGCAGCCAGAGCTTGATGGCGTGCTCATGCAGCTATTCTACCTGGACGGATGTTGGGATCTCGCATCAGTGGACAAAACTCATGACCTCGAGGTCCTCACGAAGCTGCAGAGTCTCGAGGCCCTCATTCCAGCATTCGAAGCTCGCATCAACCACAGCGATGACGGCTTCCGTGCTTGGAAGCGACTGCACCAGTTTGAAATGGAGGCTGGCCGCGCTCAGTTCATCCAAATGTTCGTCAAAATGGTCAGGCAGAACCTGAACGGAGAAATCGAGAAAGTGGCTTGGGCGGATGAGAAATGGGAGATTCGCTACGCTTGGATAGTGCGCCAGCGCGAGGAGCTCGCGAGAATTCGCTTCGATCACATTAAGCAGCAAGGATTTTCACCGGACGAAGTGGCATTCTACGGTCGTCAAACAGACAGGCCGTCGCGCATCATTGTTCTCAAAGGGAAGAAGACAGAGGTCAAAGGCGCATCGAAACGGATCAACGAGAATTGGTGTCTGCCCATAGACGGACGCTTGATGAACGCTGCAGGCGGACCAGGTAGCAACTACAACCTGTTCAGAGAGGCTTTCTGGGGGCGAGTTTTGGGCAGACAACCAATTCTGCCAGAGTCCCGAATCACTGGTCCCGAACTCGTGGTTGAAGTCAAGTTGGAGGACGGCAAAGAGAACGTTTCTCTATTGGAGGTGGAGGGAGACAAGGAAAATGTGGTGCAGGTGAAGATTGAGGAAGGCGATGATCATCACACGTCCTAGAACGGCGGGCTCTACCGATGTCAGACTTGAGCGATGCCTGTCCAGGCCGACTTCCATCTCACATTGGCTTTCATTGTTGGATTGCAAGGTGCTCTCGAGACCAACATTTGCTCATGCAGAAAGATCACTGGGCGAGGCTGGAGCAGTCCCCACCGCAGAGAGAGGAGCTCTGTGACATTGGCGATACCCAGCATTGATTTCAGGAGTATCAATCAGTATTAATACACTTTCATGCCTGCTTCAACGGAAGGTTCTGTGATAGAGATCTTGAGATGCTACATGTTATCGCAATTCATGACTGGATGCAACTGCGGGTTGCGCCGCTCCCGCTGGTAGAACGAGGATCCCTTTATACTGAAGAGAGGCTATACAGACACTTTCCATCAAATTGTCTTTCCATTAGTTCCATACTAGCTGCAACCTACCCAGGCCCTACTTTACTCAGCTAAAATGCCTGCATCCAGCACTAAGATAGCTGAGTGGAGCGAAGCCCGCCTATCACCTGCCTCAGCAGGCACGGGATCTTATAAAACAGCAGGTAAGATAAACCCTAATAAACCAGGGCGAGACGCTAAAGTAGGCCGCTAGCGAGCCCAGGCAAGACCCACTCCTTTTCCTGCTTCTTGTCTTTCTGCCTGCCCTTTTCTTCCTAATTTATAGCTGTGGCTCCTAGCCGCACCTATTTTATTTTACTGGCCGTGACGCTTTTACCCACATAACGCGACTTCATCGCATCGGATACGCGACTTGAGCTTGGGGAAGAGTCTCGCGAGTGGATTTGCTCTACACTCTTTGGACTTTTCAGAAAAGCACCAAGACGGGTAGAAACCGGGGAAGTCGATCAGGAACCCGTGTTGTGCGACTTGACGCTTGGACGAGTTCTGGCGGGAGAGGCACTGGGGCCGAGCGAACTTACAAACCTCCTCCACAAGCAGCAATCTTTCCATCTCCGTGCGCGTAGCACTCGCGGTCTCTGAAGAACAACTTCGCAGGAAAGGGCGAAGATGGCCTCGCCGTCAGTAAATCCCAGTTCAGCTGGAGGACAGCCGCCGCCATCCACAGCACCTCCAGCTCCTATGACTATGCATGGCAGCACTCCCGGCACCACTCCGCGACTTCCATCTGAGCCACGCAGCACAAGCTCGAACCCTGACCTCAGAACCTCTCAGCCTTCGATTCAGTCTCCTTCTATGTCACAGCCACCGAGTGCAGGTGGTCGTGGCCCCACGCCTGTGGTGAGTTTCTCCCAGTGATCACTGTGATGTGTGACCTTGAGCTGACCATCTTGAGTGCAGAATGGGACGCAGCCCCCGAAGGCAAATGGAGAGATCAAGGCTGTTACGGGGCTGGATGAGTATCATGAGCTTTCGAATCTGATCAAGAGCTCGAAGCCAGAAATCGTGCGCCAGGTGGTTAGAGATCACTGGCAGCGCTGCCTCATCGGCTCAGACTTTCACGTTGGCTTCATTGTAAGTCCTATCTTGGATGATTCAGGCAGTTTATTCCAACGCACAGTGTTCTGACTCATTCGCAATAGCTGAATACAACTCTGCATCATGCAAGTCCACATCTGCTGGATCAGGCAGTTCAAGACTTCGGCGCGAAGCTCGCATCCTCAACGAAGCACAAGTGGGTACAACACCTTGACCAAAGGGATGTGGATGAGATCGCAGATGCGCTCTTCCAGAGGGCGAGCGACCGCTTCCTTGACCGAGCTCTGGCGCGGCGCTTCGAGACAATTTCCGGCAGGGCCTTGGTTAACGCACTGGCTCGCGCCGAGCGCCTTGGGTATGATACCCGCGATATCGTGGAAGAGGGAGACTCGAACAGGACGGAACATGTGATTCCTTCTATGCACCCTTCAACTCCTAGTGCCTATCATTCGAACGGGCCTCCGATGGCTCAACATCCTCCGCAGCAGTCATATGCGCCTCAGTATCCACAGCAGCCTCAACCGCCTGCGCAACCACAATATCGACCTCCACCCCCTCCTTCGTACCCGGTTACTCATCCGACGGCTGCTCAACTGGAAGAAGTCAAACCTTTCGGTATTGTGTTCTGCGATACGTGTGGCCGGCCATGCAGTGGGCCGATTGCTATGGACAATGTAAGTACATCCACACTCAAGGATGAGGACCTTATTGAGCTGACATGTTCGCAATAGCACCTGAAAAAGAGAGCGTGCAGCAACCATGTCACCAAGGTGGAGAGATTAGGTAGCGACACGTGCCTCCACTGCGGTGTTGCCTTTACTAGCAATGGAGGACTGCATTATCATGTGAAGAGCGAAGTCTGCGGATCCTATTCGACTAACATTCTAGCGAAGATGACGTCGCTCCTCACCGAGAGAGCCAAGATTCCTTCAGTGAAGACAAAACCACCTAGCTACTCGGTCCCGGCATCACAGCCCCTTCCAGGAGCATCATATCAGACGCCGAGTCATCCCAAGCCTTCTGCAGTCCGTCCTGATCCAGCGGACGTTTACGCATCGCTCACCCCTCAGCAACAAAGAAGCTTCGACGCGGAGATGAAGCATGCGGAGGACATGTACGGAGCGCAGATGCGCGAAGCAATGACTTTGCCACCACCACAAGCGGAGATAGAGCTCAATAAGATCAAGAACAGGCTGAATTCACGACAGAGCAACTTGCGCAAGAAATACGGCATCAAGCTCCGTGATCGTCGAACGAGGGCGCAAATCGATGCGGACAATGCCCGTATCGCCGCGAACTCCCCAATCCCGTCATCTACTCAGGGCACGAAGCGGCCTGCGTCAGTGCAGGCGGATTCACCGCGGAAGAGGGTGCCTTTATCGGAGATGAGTGGGTTGACCGGCGCAGCTGCTTCAGCGGAGATGACGGATCCAACGTTGAATATGACGCCGGCGCAGCCTCGACCGTCGAGTCAGGCAGCGTCACAGGCGCCTATGTCATCGGCTGGTGGGACTCGGGATGATCCGATGGCAGTCGATAGTGATCGGTCTACTACGGGGCCATTTGGGTCTGGTCGGGCTTCGCCTTCTGATGGGCGGGCTACAACTGCTGATGGGTCGAGACCTACGTCTGCGGGTGGTGCTTAATGGACCTGGCTTGGGAAACGAGGGTATATTTCTGGCGTGATTCAATCTTTCGGCATGGGCTGCGAGGGATCATCGTGGAAGGTCGGGTTACATGAAATTTGCTGTGCACGATACGGAGGGGGTTATGGAATAGGGTCTGGTATCTTCAACGAACGTGGCCAGCTATCATCTGCTCGACTCTCATGACGGAGAGCGATGTGGAGTTAGTTGCTTTGCCACACGGCGTTCAGCATGGCATCATATGTAAGGCGTTAGACTCTCATGATGCACGAGGAGCTACTTCGGGTCAGCAGGGACCACTACAATTGCTTCGCTTTGACAGACAAAAGAATGTCTGTCACATAGCTTTAGACCGACAGAGACAGCAATGATACCCTTTGACGATGAGATTCTATCATGCTGATCGTGTGAGGCTGCGACATTGAGTGAAATTATTATAGGTCGGGGCCTGCGGCATATCGCATTGATGACAGCTGTGTGGGAGAGATTGGGGCGGAAGCTCGGGAAGCTGTAGACGTAATCAGATCGACAGGAGCAGCGGATGCCGTGGGTCGCTTGTCTTGCTACACGCGGCTGATGATGAGGACGCATGGTTTCAGGAATCGAAAGATCGTCACGCATAGGCTTCAAGTATATTTTTTCAACACCTTGGCTATATACATGCTGCGATAGTAAAACCATGGATGCTTCCCGAGAGAAAGCTACCGAGCTACTACTAAGTTAGGAATACCTATCGTCAGATGCAGGTCCCCTGCGAATATGCCTTTTGACGAGGGGGAAGGGGGGCAGTTCTGCGTTTTACCGAAATTGAGGGACACGTGAGGAGAAGCGGTGTGATGCGTGACGACGTGCCGGGGTGGTGTTCTTCAGCGATGCAGACCTATCGACTCAGGTGCCGAGTAAACACAGTGCTTGTTCCTGGGCATCGTTCTTGTGATACAGAGGAGGTAGACTTGACGTGATACAAGTAACTGAGAATAACATCTGTTGGATCAACACAATGCTTCAGAGAATGGTCTGTGTGGAGGAGGATGACGATCTGAGAGAGCAATGTTTCACGAGGCTTTGGGTCGGCCGTTTCGACGGATCCCTACGGTCGCGACACGGGCGGTTGATGATCATGAATCACAATTATCAGACGATGGATTTACAGTACATGCAGCAGCGTGATGCTCCGAGTGCGTTTGTCACGGATGAGGAACAACGAAGCGCAGAAGGCACAGCTCAGCACAGTCTCTGGCGTGTGGGTTGCCGAGTCGGGCTTAGGGCGAGTTTGAGCGGGAAGGAAAGTAGGAGAAGAGGAGAGGAGAGGAAGGAGCAGTCGTGTCCCTGCCGCTCCTGCCTCGTAAGGTTGTCGATTCTGAAACAGGCGAAACAAACGCCCCTGCGCGGGCCTGGCCAATCAGAGAGCAGGGGTGCATCTGGGCCTTGAGCCTCGACTCGAGCGGCCTTGGTGACAGACGGAGAGGAAACCGAGGAACAGAGCTGTGAGGATGGAAAACATTCAAGTAAATAAAACGAAAGAAATGGGGGGGAATCGGTCTTCTTAATGAGTTGCTTTTCTTCCCTTGTCTTCATGTTAGAAAGGGCTGAGTGCAACACTGCACATCATCCCCAGCACAGACAGGCAGCACCATCAGCTCGGACCTCCCCTGTCGCCACGCCAAGCCCCAGCTCTTCACCAACGACCACGCAGCGTTTCAACATGCCCTTCCCGCGATAAGTCCCCAAGTCCCCTGCTGCACGAGATAAATGGCCACAAGCCAGTGCAGCCAGTCAGTCATACAAGGAGCTGATCCTTGCTGATGAGCAGCGTTTGAGCTTGGGCCTCCTTTCGCGTGCTCTCCATCACACATACAGCACAGCTTACCTTGCTCTGTCTTCTCTCGCTTGATCCCGACTGGGCCTCTTTAATTCTCTCTCTCTTTTGTGTTCTCGACCCTTCTTCCCGCGGATACCACCTTCTCTTCCTTTTATCCTTTGCATTCTCGATACCACTCATCTCTCTTCAGTCCTGCTCGTGTTGATCACGACCAGAGCCACCTCTCGCCAGCAATTATTACCTTGCATACTGAATACATTCGACGACGCACATCCACCTCGCTCTGGGTACAGCATCACCACGAATCCACCCGTCACCATGGTGCCTCTCAACCCCAAGATGAAGCACTTCAGCCGACCCATCGACACCTCTCACGATCACTCGCGCTCACAAAGCCACCAATCAACCTCCCAGCGATCCTCTCTTCTCCCTCAGACAGCTACTCAACAGCCTCAACCACGCCACACCTCATCCGCTCTGAAAGCCCGTCCATCCGCCGAACTCACCACTGTCCTCATTGGTCAGCGCCAACAGCGCTTCAAAGTCAACAAGAAGCTCCTCTGCGCCGCCTCGCCTTTCTTCCGCGACCGTCTTGAGGACCAGCCTCACTCCCGTCCCATCTCACTATGGCTTCCAGGCGAGAATCCAGCCATGTTTGCGCTGTTTGTTGAGTGGCTGCATGCGCGAGAGAGGTTTCGTCAGTACCTTGAGGAGACCATTGTTGTCGCACATGAAGAAGGTGAAGATGCAGCACAGGACATCCACTGGGCTGTTATTAGGCTTCACCTGTTCGCCTCATCACTCAGCCTTCACCACCTCCAGGATCTCGCCATGGACGCACTGCAAGATCTCTACCTCCGCTGCGACTGGGATGTTCCTCCAGGTTTCATTGAGCACCTCTATACCAAATGCGAGGCCCTCCCTGCCGTCCGTCTCCGCCGCTGGGCTGTTGCCATGGTGGCCTTCTCACTCACTGGCGGCGCTCATCTCAAGTTTCATCCTCAAGGCGCTGAGACTTCCGACCCGGCACGCTTCCAAGAGCTCCTTGACCTGCATCCAGAGTTTGCAATGGACTACGCAGTCCACCTGCGCAAGATGAAGTCCTCTGGCCTCGACGTCCGCTTCAAGAACCCCCAGTTGCGCATCCCTGCGAACAAGCTCCGCAACGAAGAGAGAGCCTTCGGCTTCCGCGAGTGTTCCTTCCACTCCCACAGAGCTACCGTCGGTGAGAGGCGTTGCCCGCATAGCGTTGCCAGGACGAAGAGCTTTGGGTCAATGGCTGGCAAGATTGTACCCGCCCCTGCACCTATAGTCATCACACCTGGCAAACCTGTGACTCCATTGTCTGCACCGCCACCGACGGCTTCTAGCAGGAGAGACACCCATGACCCGATGCCACGGCCATTGTTTTCTAGAGATGGGGATGATAGGAGGGGCGATGATGGTGAGAGGCAAAGAGCTGTGATGCATATCAGGGCTAAGAGTAGTGTGGCCAGATGATCCAAGAAAGGAGTGAGGCCTGTAGGGGAAGAGGACGAGGATGAGGAAGACTTGCTGGCACGGATTCCAATGAGTCCGGAAATGCGGCGTCTTGCGCTACACACACACACACACACACAAACACACGCACACATGATCTTGCCTACCTTCCCTTTCATTTTGTCGTCCTTTCAAAGCGATACCCTTGCACAACTCATGTATATTAGCATCAGGAGTCAGAACTTAATGAGCAACGTGATGATCAATTTCGTGAGACCCTTCACGCTGAATAGTGTTATGTACGGGGATCTAATCACGATCACCAATGACGCGGGTTGCATTTAGCCAGAAAATGTTGATATATCCTTGAGCTAAGAATAATGCACCACACAAACAAATCCAATCCGCACTCTTCCACAACACGGCAAGAGGCAACAAGAGCAAACGAAACCAAGTTTACCAATCACTTGCGCCCCAATGGAAAAGCTCTCGGTCAAGTAGGTAACGAACGACAGGTAGTCATGAAAGGAATGTTCTATCATGACCACCGGCCAGTCACCACCTGACCTCCAGCAAAGCCCCAGGACACACACTCTCGAATGCGAAGAAGAGAAAAAAGAGTAAACAAGCCCGAAGGCAGCCAAGAACAGTGTTTTCATCCAGGGTCTCTTTGACCGCTCATATCTGTCGTTATTTCATGCGTAGCTTCGTCAGGTGTAGATGTCTGTATCATCGTAACAAGAACCAAAAGGAAGAAGAAGATGAGAAATAGAAAAGAAAAGCGAAAACAAGATCCTTCGGCCAAAGATGAAGCCGAGCCCTAGTAACCAAAGGTGTTCAAAGTAGCCCGAAGGCATTCGACCACACATGGTAGCGGGAGATCTTCGACATAGGAAGTATTCAGATTGCCGTCCCGGCGCAGAAGTTGACATGTTGGTGATGAATAAAGATGTTATCCACAAAGTTCGGTTGGTTGATAAGGATATAGCCAAGGGTCCTTTCATGCATGTGGCGATCGCTCAGGAGGCTTGCATAGGTGATGTCCATGATGCCGTAAAAGGGTAAAGTGAGATCATGAGCGATGCCGTGATAATATACAGTACTGAGCTTTGCGCTCAGAGTGATGGCTGATTTTGTTGACGGGTGCGGTCCCGATGACGGAAGTCTCTCAGACGCTCGTCGATGTACGCCAAGCGCGAAGCAAGCGATGGCCTAGTGGAGGATCCAGGTTGACTCTCAGGGGCTTGTTGCACCGTAGCAAAAGGCCGTCGGATTATTCCAAGGCCAACGCCTGAAGAGCTCAATACCCTGTGAGGGAAAGAGTGGCTTGAGCTGCTAGCAGAGAAGGGCGAGCCCAGCCTGGCCCGGGGGTCGCCAACCGGCTCCTTTCGCTGAGTGACAAGCGTTGTAGGAGGCGCTCGTGGTTGCGGTGCGTCAAACAGCTCTTGTAAATTGGTCCGAGGCCCATTGAAGTCCTCTGACCGCCGTGATCCAGCCAGATCAGGTTGCGTGAACGGCGAAGGTGGCACATCTGCGCTAGGTGCCAGAGCAGAAGGCTCCGTCCAGAAATCGGTGGCCAAACTAGGCCGTTTGCTCTTGCGAGGCTCGGCAGAAGGCTGCCCAAAGGGACGCTTTTGCGAGCTCGAGCTACTTGCTCCCAATCTCACTGGGGAGCGTAAGCTTCGACGAGGCCCGAGACTCTGGTTCTGTCTACCGTTGTCCAACGAGGATCCCAGGTCAATTCCCAGGGATGTTGAAGAGCTGGGTCCATAGCTTCGCGCGGCAAAAGGTGATCCAAGGCGATGAATGACAGGAGGTGGTGTTTGAGGGGCGAAAAGCGGAGCCTGGGGGTTCTGGGCTGGCGTTACGGGTGCTTCGGGAGTCATGTCATCTTGAGAACTGGTCAGTTGAGCCAGTGGACCCTGAAGCTGCATAGACTCGGCGGTGCTGACAGTCAAAGAAACAGCCATATCCGTTCCAGAGAATACCGAGGGTGACCGCATATTGTTTGACCGGCGGTTCAGGAACCGGGCTGCTGTAGTCGCCTTCCCAAAGGGCGTGGGGCTATGAGCAAAGAATTGGCGGCTCAATCCAGTGCTGGAGGCGTTCAGTTTGCAAAGCTCACGAAGTTGACCTCGAGTTGCTGCACAGGTGTGAGGCCATTGCATGAATGCAGTCGCGCTCTCACCAGTCGGAGTCGTGCTGCCACTCTTCGCAACATTTGCCCTTTGCGATTTGGAGCCCTTCCAACTCCTCTTTGCCTCTCTTGCGACGCGAGAGCAGACACCTGGTGGAGGTATGCCACTCTTGTTGGCTCGGAAGGGAGTCACCTTCGGGTCTTGAAGATACATCATGTAGGTGAACCACAGATGCTGGCTCATCTGCTTAGTCCACGGAGCCTTCCTAGATCGAGAGGGTCGGTGAATTGGGCGAAGTGTCTTGTCACCGGCGCCCAGGACAGGTGAGGCGCCGAGGAGTTCAAGTCGTTCCATTTCGGGACTGACACATTGGCTCAATTCCTCCGACGTGACAGAGTAGTGACTGAAAAGTGAAGCACTCGTCTGCGTGGAGCGAGCGGTGGATGGGCGGCTTGAATCGCACTCGGGGCTTGATTCAAGATCACTTGCGGTTGACCCAATAGACCAATCTGGGTAGCGCTTAGGAGACAAGGAGGGAACGGCTCCTGGAGCAGGGGTCTTGGGAGCAGAAAAGGTCCTGCCGCGAAGAGAATGGTCCATGAGGTCCATGGCTTCGATGTCATGGAGAGATGGAATGACGGGGTAAACCGTGTCCATCATTTCTTCATCGACCACGTGGGGTTCCTCAATACTAGGAATAGGGATATCTGCCGCGGCCACGGACGCCAGGAACTGTTGTGTGGGGGCTTGAAGATGAGGCGCATTCCTCCTCTTGAGCCGGAACCGCGGTCTCGGAGGAGAAGGAGGACAGACTTGGCCTTCAGACGTAGGCTCTGGTGTCTTTGGCCCTTGAAGGTTTCGGAGGGCCCGCGCCCTTGTCGTCATGCCGACCTGTAGGGAAGACATGATGTCCAAGCAATGAGGCGCGATACACACTCCGTGGTATTATGTTTGGAATTCGCTCGGGGGTTGATGACGCCGCTGATGGTTGATCCACGTCACTGGCAATGGGATAGGTGTCTCAGATTGACGTGATTGTCGGTATCCAGAATATGGGCGATCGTGAGGAATGCTGGTGGTCGCAACAATACGGTCTTGACAATTGCGACAATCCTCCCAGGCTGGTGATTGCAACCGCCAGATTGATTCGTGGTGCGGCTATGTAGGACGCATGTGGACGAGATTTAAGGAAAAGCCGGTAAGGTGTCGACCAGTAGAAGGATGCTGTGTCATCAAGCGACGTCGATAGTGCGAGAAACCCAGCGCTTCGATCGGTGCGCGCGTCCAGTCCAGTCGCAGTCGCAGTCGAGATCTCAGCGGGTGATTCTCGAAAGCCTTAGGCGAGGTTAAGCGACGTTGGTCGAGCGGCGACTTGATCGAAGGCGACGCTGAGGAGGATGGGAGGGACGCAAAGGAAAGACAGGAATGTGCCGAAGAGATGTAGAAGTGAATGAGGGTGGCCGCGAGAGGGTGCGAACCAGCACACCCAAGGGAGAGCGCAAAGCGGTGGGTGGGGGAAGAGGATGGGCGGCGAGCGACAGGCCAGCAGCCGACCAGCGAGCGGGTGGCGTGCACCCTAGTAGCACAACCTTCAGTGCTCACACTGCGAGTCTGCAGGTGGGCTTTTGGGGTGGGCTTGGGCGCTCACAATAACGGGGGACGCCTGGACCCCGGACGACGCCCCAAGAGGTGCAGCACAAGCGGCCCAGCGTGCCCAGAGACGACAAGGGCCCCTGTTGCTACTACGAGGCCCGACTGTTGAGCTGCCTCCACTTGAAGTGGCCCGAGTGGATTCGTTGATTGACCACGATGGGACCCAAAGGACACCGCTTCTTGAGGACCCTGGACGAGTGCGTGGGAAGAGATTTCCCCGGTCAAAGCTCGTGGGCTCGACGGAGTTTTGACTGCAGACAGACGGGGCCGGGAACGATTCTGGGTACTGGAGAGACTGGAGAGATGGATACTGAATGAATCGTTGAGACGGAGACAACGGGACCAAGCTTGGGGTAATGGATCTGGGCGTGTAAGTTGACAGTCAGGTCGTCCAATTTGAGGAATGCGCTGGACCACAGACGGCGGTACTACTGCAGGGCCTGCAGGTGTCGTCTTTCGGGGACTGTGCAAGCTAAAGCGATAGGAGCAGAGCGACTCTCATGCAATGCAAGCGGCAAGCCCCAAAGTTGCACGCTGTGAGACTGTCACTGGCTCGGTCGATGCTTGCGCTCCTTCCGGTCCGGCACCAACGTAGGATCAGAGCCGTTGGCAGAAATGCAGGCCTGTAGACCCGAAAGTTTGTGGGTGGGTGTGAGCGTGGAATGGGAGGGATTCTCGGGTTCTTCCAGTCAAGTGTGGGTTGACAGCAATTCTGGACCACGCCTGTGCATGCCGAGCTGGTACGTGCGATGCTGACGACGGGAGGGACTCAAGGGTGCTGTTGACCGACGATCTACGTCTTCCGGCTGGTTACAGTACCACTCGAACGATGTGCAGATAGGCCTGAGCGTCCCGCGAGACAGGCAAATTGCAAAGAGACCCCGGACCACGCTATCGAGTGATTCGATGCTGATGAATTCGGGGGCTGGTCTTTTCCAGGCAATTTCGAACCGGGGGAGGTGGATAGCAGGGGTGTACGTTGGTAGCAAGGGAGTGACAAGAAGAGAAAGCGAAGATAGGCTAGGAAATGTATTGTAGAGTCTCTGTACTCCGTAAGTCAGAGGTTGATGGAAGAGGGAAGTATGAGGATGATCGAGAGCAATGGGTGAGGAGGCCACCCCGTGAACATCTCGATGCGGTTCGATGTGTGATGGGGAAATGATCACGATTCAGCAGGTAGAATTCACGCTTGCGGCACTTGGGTGAGCGACCAAGTTTATGACTGGCCATGACCTCACTAGATCCTGATTCTGCCACTTTCTATGATGCACCCAAATCGGCCCTGTTCCATCAGGCAAATCAGAATGCTCGAGCACCGTCAGAAGCATTGACGTGGAAGGATGATGCCTCGATCTTCCTTGGGTTTCTGTGGACAGCTGTTGGGCAATTGGCAACGGCTTGCTGAAGCAGGCACACATACGGAAGCAGGCAAGTGCAGTGCACTCGTCGACGAAACGAACGAAGGTGGGCAGCTCTTTCCCCCCCAAAAACTGAGGCGCGTCGTGACGGACGCGAGATAAACGCGCCCAGACGCGAGTAAACGCGGCACAAACGCGGGCCGCCAGTGGCCTGCTAAAGTGGCCGCATGTGGTGGGGCAGAAATGGAGCCGCAGCCGGTGGCATGATTGGCTGGACGCCAGCTCACTCCAGGACACTTGGGAGGGAACGCAAGAGTAGGCGAGAGGCGCCTCATAGCATGTGATATCTGCTGAATGTAAGCAAGGCAGTGTGCACGGAGTATCGAGGATAATGGGGATGGCGCACGTATGACGGTACTTGGTCTCTGTGTCTACAGCCCCCTAATCGTCAAAGTCGCGGAGAAGTCTCACATATTCGCGCCGTCAGTTGTCTTGACCACTTGGCCGTGCTATATTGCACACAGATGATCCATTGTCTGTCTATCGCAACATGTACGTCGCAGAAGCAATCATGTGTGGTTTACATTAAGTCCCCTCTAGTCCTTGGGCCTTAATGCATAGCTATCCATCTGTCCACAGATGAAGGATGGACTCAACCACGCCACGCTGCACGACGCCCCCTCAGAAGTCCACCCGCATTCCTGTCTTCCTATCGTCGCTACATCACATCCGCCGAGATGCAACCATTGCATCCACCCGCTGCTCTGTTCAGGGTCTTTTTGACACAAGTGTGCCGCGACCCCTCACTGCCGGGCTCCTAGTCCTTGTCGACGCAAGCTCTCACATGGCAGCTTTGCCATCACACGATATCAATACGCGAAGGCCAAAGTCTGAGACATGCAGCGGGGACGCACAGTGGGAAGCTGCAGCCTCAGCCAATGGGTGCGACGAACCGTGGACTAGATGGCCGGAAACGTAGCAGCATCGCCCCACGGAGTGCATGAGAGAAGTCATGACCGCTACGGAATAGCTGTGCATGCACTTATGGACGTGCCTTTCAAGCGCTCAGTGCGTTGCATTGTCTGGCCATTGGGGTTGCAGTGATGCTGTTCAAGTACCAGTACATGCTTGGGTACTGCCAACATAACCACTAATCAAGGGCAAAGCAAATGCAAGCTGCGTAGCGTTCTACGTATCTATTCACTATAGTAGGTCATGTCTGTCTCTGACAATGATATCTTGGTCACCAGCCGAAATACCTCGTCGTCGACTACGGAGTTGATAGCTGACTTACACGGACTATGGAGACCTTGCTTTGCCCACAACCCCGCCAGAGCCTCGCAGGCCCTCCCAACAACCGCCACATCAGATGCTCCGCTCCACATGCCACTTCACGCGCGGGGCTGTGACATTTTTGCTTCTGCCACGACAACACCTGATCGCGAAGCCTATCGGGTCGTACTCTGAAGTTGACACGGGATGCCAACGGGATTGTCCCTGTCACAAGGATATCACTCCATAAGGTACTTCCAACAGAGCCGGAGCTGCCTTGGCGAGGGTCGCCAACCATGCCATCATCCGATGTCATCACCCTCCAAAATCTGGAGGAGAAATTGCCAAGATGGCACCCAGTCAGCGAGAGTCATCTCTATGCCATTGTCGATATGGGAAGGTTAGTCAAATGCTCCTTTTTTTTCCCTCCGTGTGTGCGCATGTAGCTGATGAATTTGTGTAGTAATGGCATCCGTTTCTCGATCACCAGCCTAGAACCTCCTACCACGCGTCTATTGCGTCCCATTTATTCAACAAGGGCAGCTATCTCACTATTTGATGCACTGACACCGTCAGACTCTGGACTAGTTTTCCCAGACGTTACCATCGCCTCAGTGGCGTCAACTCTGGCCGGTTTCCATCGCCAGGCTCTCGTGTATGGTGTGCCGCAAGGCAACATTATGGTCCTGGCCACTGAAGCAATGCGTCGTGCTACAAATGGCGGCCATATGTTGAAAGCCATAGAGGAATCGACGAATGGTCTAGGTGTGCACATCTTGGATCCTGCGGTGGAGACCCTCTGCGGTGCAGTCATGGGCTCAAGAAGTGGGCTTGGCAGTGTCCCTGGTGGAGGTGCTCTGTTCCTCGATTTGGGTGGTGGTAGTGTACAAATGACCTGGGTCGACACATCGGAACCGGACTATGAGTTGCAGGCTGCGAGCGCTGGTATCAGTCTACCCTTTGGTGCGGCCAGGCTGATTCGGGTGCTGAAGCAGGACGATACTACAGTCCGTGCAGAGCAGACCGAGAAGCTCAGTTCTGGTCTTTTCATGGCGTACGATAATCTTTGCCAACGCTTCCCTCGCTTGCAAGCTCTAAAAGATGCTTACATCAGGGGTGAGGGAGGTCTGGTCGACGTCTACATGTGTGGAGGTGGCTTCCGTGGATATGGAAGTATGCTGATGCATACTGACGAGGTTCAACCCTATCCCTTTTCCACCGTCAACAGCTACTCAGTCTCTGCTGCTCGCTTCAAGGAAGTAGCCCGGATGCGCTCTATGAATGAGGCGGAGCAAGGCCCCATCTTTGGACTGTCCAGCAGGCGGCGAGAACAGTTCCCTGCTATTGCGACAGTCATCGAAGCTTTCATCAATACGGTCCCGAATCTAGGTTCTGTGACCTTCTGTGGCGGGTCGAATCGAGAAGGTGCCCTGATGATGAAGCTTCCCTTGGAGATACGGGAGAGCAACCCCTTGGATGCTTTGGCTTGCGTCAATGATGCTGATAGGCCAGCTCTTGAGGCCATTGCACAGATTCTTCATGAGGCTGTACCCAGCGAAGTTGACTTCGGAGGGTTGCCGACAATCTTCTCGATGGGTCTTACGTCGTTGGTACTCAGTGAGACCTGGTCCAGACAGGGCTATGATGCAGATGCGAACACTTCTTTTGTATTGCGCAACGCGACAAATCGCGACACAGATGTGCCAGGCCTATCACACAGAGCTCGCGCTCTTTTGGGGCTCACGTTAGCGGCACGCTGGGCTGGTAGTCTCAGCCCTGCGGACACTCAGTTGAGCAGGAATCTGCAGGCCATTGTCGATAGAGAGCATCCCAACAGTTCATTTTGGGCTTTCTACGTTGGCGGTCTTCTCCGAATCACAGCTGATGTCTTCCCTGTGTTACCAGCCGCCGCTGCTCAGCTCAAGAACGATTTCAGGCAAGTCAACTTGCATTTACTGTCTACATTGAGACTGACGTCGTTTACCATAGTGTTCAAAGTCGCATCCAGCGCATTCCAGAAAAGAAAGATCGTATCTCATCAACCATTTTCATCCATGCCAGTAATCATAATCTCAATGCTGAAAAGATGTCCAAAAGACTCAAGGAAATCGTCAATAGCGCTGAACGGAAATCAGCGCCCAAATTCGACGCGGAGGTCATCATCAAGTCGTGAAGATTGCTTTTTGGGGGTCGGGTTTGACGATCTCACTGGTATAACACTCATCATAAGTGTTATGCCGAAATAGTCCGTTCTGGTCGGAGTCAAGTTTAGAGCGCCTTCAGTCAGTTTTGTGCGATGTGTGTGGGGTTCCCCCAGATCATCGTGAGCCAGATGAGCTGGACCTCGAGGAAACCTTCGATGGTCGCTTCCTTGCGTTGAGCTTCTTGATCTCATGCTCGACAACGAACACGGCCAGAAGCTGGTCGCCCTCGTCATCTGAAGACTGCAGGTCCTTGTCTGTTCATGGTCAGACCTTGGCTCAGATCATTCCACCTCGAATGACACTTACAGAAAGACCTTCTGTGATCATGCATATCCTTGGCGCTTTGGTGCAGAAGCTTGCTCTTCCTCGCCTCTGAAGGATACTTGGAAGACTTGAGCCAGTCCAGCGACAGTTCGATGCTCTTCTTCATGCGGAATTGATAATGGTAGAACATTGTCAAGAGTGGGAAGAAGGTACCCATCATTCTGCGGTCGAACTCAGCAGCTTCGCGAACTACCAACCACGGTCAGTATCTGGACATTTCGGCAAAGATGAGCTTTGTGAGAACCTACGGGATTGGTTGTCCGCTCCATAGCTTGCCCCGTACTCGATGAAGCCTTTGTTGGCACTGGCGAGATCGCGGTACATCAGCATCAGCTGCCACATGCATGCCCAGATGGCAATGCGGTCGTCATCCTTGGGTGTTCCAGCCTGAGTTAGACAATCATCAAGCTTCTTTAATACATCATGCTCGATGCCGTGAAGGGCGCTTCGGGCGATGCTCCTGAGGCGTGCCTGGGCAGACAAGGGCAATGGTGCGAGCTTGTTCTTGGGATCGCGGCAGTAGAAGTACGGAGTCTTCCAGATCCTGAAGAAGCAGCTCATTTGATGCACCTTGCTCACAAGACTGTGCTACACCATGCCAGTCAGCATTACACCAGCCACTAGGGACTAAGGGCGTTCTTGTCATACCTTTGGTAGGCCATGGCCTTCATTGGCATACGCGAAGAGGAAAGTCCGCACCGCATCCTGGAAGTCTGTGGTGCGCTCGCGCTCGAATTGTGATTCCGCCCACCTCTGGAGCTTGGTGTACGTGGGGACCTCCTCTCGCGTAAAGTCCACCATGCTTGGGTTGCTGTTATTGTTTGCATCCTCATACGAGTGAGCATAAGTCTGCACTACAACCCTCATCGCAGGCCAAGGCGTCTTCCTGGGGTCCGCGAAGAAGACGTCAATGTTCCGCGGTCTTCCAAACCACACTCTAGGCCCAGAGCAAAGCTGCTCCTCTGTGATAGCTGTCTGAGACCAGACATCTGGCGCGGTTTCGCCAACGTCAGCTTCAGGGCATCACGACAGGTGGGGCTTTCTTGCAACTTGGCCAGACATACCGGGTGCCTTTCCGAAAACAGGCCAGGAAACGCCAGGGGTCATGCGATTGCAAACGAGATGCGCATGATCTGGGAAGGCCTTCCGGCACGTGGGACAAACACCACTCTCGGCGCACTAGACGGGGACTGGTCAATTGACGATTCACACTTAGCCGCACGACATGTCTTACACGAGTTTTGGAGACACGACAAGGGAGACAGGCTCCGCTCTTGCGTACGTCGGCTGTTTGGTTGCGGTCGACAAGATGGCGAGTCTTTTTCTTCTCATCGTCGGAGTGACGACGCTTCACAGCACCAGTGGACTCGGACACGCGGTAATAGTAATCACCGTCAATGGGTGAAGAGTACCCGCGGGGCAGGATCTTAGGCTCAGACTGATGGTATGTCCATTTGGATTCCTTGGGGGTCTCGTAACTTCTGACATTGACGCCTGGATACTGACCGTACTCCTCGTAGCGGTCGATGCTGGCAGCGCTGCTGGAGTGAGAGGATGGAGAGCCGCCATCAGTCACCAGCTCTGGCGGCGTGGCCGCGTAGTCGGAGCCGGTGGTTTGACCTTCGGAACCATACGACGAACCCATGCCGTAAGGGTTTAGGTTGCCGAACCGATGAGTGACAGCGGGAAGGCCGTTGATGAATTCGGTCGTCAGTGGACGGGGAGATGATCCGGGAGATGATCGGGCAGGGGAGGACCGGGGAGAGGACCGGGGGGGACTGGGGTAGGAGAAGGGGTCAAGGCTCGTGGCTCGACTAGTGCGGTAGTAGCCTTCCAGATCGAAGAACTGGCTGATGAGATGATCATCGTCTTCCAGGTTCGAAGAGGGAGAGGCAGGGATATTATCCTGGACGGACCAGGGAGGGAGTCCCGCTGGGCCCGCGGCGGCTGGGCTCAGATACATGTGTGCTGCCGAGGTGGGCACGCGAGGGGGCGTACGAGGTTGTTCTCGGTGTGACCTGGGGCTCGCGAACATACCGGCGAACCACTTGTGGTGTGTAGTATAATCAGGTGCCGCTTGGTGGCTCCTTTGTTTTTTGCTCTTGCCTTCTCGATCCTCGTTTTTGATAGGATTCCCGCAAGGGATGTGTAAGGCGGCCCGCAGGATGGGGTGGTTGCGATACTGTGAGGCTGCCCAACGGGGGGCGTGTAGGAGGTGGTGTGTCTGAGAGGTGATTCTCCCGTGATAATCTCACCAAGGGGAACACGATGCTCACGGGGTGTGTGTATTTCTCTGCTTTAGACGGACCACGGGGTTCCGAACGGGGGGTAAAAGCTTGCAAGCACTGGGAAAGTCTTGTTGCCTTCTTGACCGGTCAGTAGAGGATATGCGTGTCTGACTTTTTTACAGATAGAACTTTGTATTCCGGGCTCCTGCTACAGACTACGATGTTCCCCCCTCCCGGTCCGTGGTGGACTTACACGGATGTGGTCGGTAGCGGGGGATCCATTGACCAATCCCAAGGCGATGGTCATTTTCGGTGAAAGGCCTGGCGCGGATATTCGCAGGGCGATCAAATCCTCTTGGCACAGACCCCGATTGAGCATAGCCGGGCATCCACCTGACGAGCCCTGGATTCTGACTTGCTGGTGCTCGGAAATGCCCTGTTTCGATTCGGCAATCGCTGCAGCAATTGATCGTGTCGCGGATTTCTCTCATTGGATTGGCCGGGAGTGTCTCGAATGCATGCGGGTGCGATCGATCACGTGAATCGCACAGTTGCCTTTCTGGGTGATGGACGGGGTCGCATCATGCAATGGAGGATGGAACGCTGTGAATTGTACAGGATGGGGGCCATGCAGTCGGTTGACTAGGATTTGGTGATCCGCTCGATGATGAAGGATGAGAGAGCTGACATGCATTTGAGGGTTATCATCTATTGTCTTAATCTCCTGGTCGCTCGTTCCGACTCGCGCTTCAGCCGAAGCGAAAGCCCTTCCAGACTAGTGTCGTGTAAGTCCTGATTGTTGGGATGGATGGCTGCTGTTCTAGATCCGTCCCTTCTCTCCCACCACATATCAGATTCGGAAAATGACATGTGAGCAGCTCTGTGGTGATCAGCAAGATCAATGGAGTGGCAGGCACAATGTTGACTAGGTCAAAGTGGGAGCGGACATCGTGAGCTCAGCCGTTATGCATAAACGTGCGACTTCCGCAAAATCTGCATAGCCACGTTGGCTCATCTCAGACAGGGTAGGGATATATACAGCCATCGAGTGGTCCTTAAAAGAACGAGAACAATTTCCCCGAGCTGCATTAGCTACCACGTCTGTTGGGAAGTTTGAGAGAGGGCATATACCACTAACGGTAATGTTGGGAGAGAGAACTCTGGTTCCAGGTGTAGGGTAGCGAGCGATGCGAAACAACATTCGGGCGAATAAGACACTCGAAGAGTAGATCGCTTCCTATCACTCCCCGGGTTCTTGAATCATTGTATTGACCTTTAATCGCTCAGCATGTTAGATTAACCCCTTGTTGCCGAATCGCATCTCTATCTTCATCTCCTGCTGTTCCCCCAGGCAAGTTGGCCCGTCTGATACGGTTTACGTACGTGATAGCGATCTCTTGAGAACTGACCAGAATCGAGCATCGGCTGAGAAATACCAGTGTGTATGATTCGATTGTTTTCCTCAGAATGTGAGCGGTGGAACGTAATACAGGCGATGCGAGTATGGGGGTAGCACAATGACACAGATCACGTGCAGAGCTGTTGGCCGCAGGTGTCTGTGCCGGGTAAGTACTTCGGGCTGCACGCCTTAATCGACCTTCAAAGCCATCCAAAGCGAGTGGCAGCAGTGTCATTGACATACGTTTGTTGTAGTTCTGCTCACCTGTCCATCATTGCAGACATGGGCCTCATCGAGTTTCCTTTACCAAATCGCAGTGCGCAAGTTGCGTCCCGAATTTGCCTACCACCGGATCTTGCGGATTCGCAACATCAGTACGTGATGTGGATGCCCCCCAAAAATAGAATACCAGGAGACCCTAGCTCATGTTTTTCCAGGTTGAACAAGCCTTTCTCTCTATGGGTCCGGTGATTCGGTCGATGGATGATGCTAGGAACGGCGCGACTTGGTGCAAAGACTGGCGCCGTGCACCGCCTCAAAACCTGGTCACTGCGCCGTTAGTCCACACCGTCTTCGAGAGTTTGTCGCTAGGCAAGTCTGGTCGGTATATGCGATTCGTCTTATGTGACGACGCTGGATGACGATAGCTGATCGACATAGACGACCTTTGCGATCGCCTGTTGTGATCCACTAAGGGTCCAGAGAAAACCTGGACACGACTGGACGCACGCTTCGGCTCTGGAATGCTCGGGGCTTTGTCCCGTCCCGAGCCCCGAATGAATACCACAGCCACGTTCGTGGTAGAGCAGGAATGCGGAAACGAGGAATGCGGGTGACTGGACACCAGAACGGCTCGCCCAGGGTCCTGTGAAGTGCCTCGCGACCCAACCACTGTCGGCACCAATGACAGTTACAAGCGATACCTTGTCGTCTGGTAATTATGCAAGTTGCTGTGGGCAAAGCTGTTCTTACGTGAGGGTATAAGCAGCGAATCCATATTGTTACCTCGATGGCACAGCCTGATCATGCGTCGGGAACAGACGAAAGAAGCATCTGGTAAGTCAAATTGCCTAGGCTGTTGCTTTACGGCCAATTTGCAGCGGTCTCCTTCATTTCGTTGGTGCTTCTTCCGTTGACTTCAAACCCTGTCCTTGCAGCGTGCTAGCACCTCGTGGAACAACCCCCTACACGACGGCACTCAAGCAAAGCATCTGAGACAACCATCGGTCACCAATAGCGGCAAGCAGGTTATTGTTGCTCTAACAGCTTCCAAGTCGGACCAAGAACACCAGAGGCATTCCCAATGCAGCCTGGGGCTCATTGCTGCAGGTGTTATGCCCATCATCAAATTCAAGGCTTCAGGATGCTTGGTGCCCCCGCACTGCCCCCTTCCGAGCTGGAGCCTCAACAGTCCCAGTCCAGTCAGCTGTGGAGTTCCCTGCGGGACTATGCGCAGCGCCAGCACCATGGACGAGTTGAGCGTCCGGTGTTGCCCGCCTTCGCCGCAGTGACGTGGGTGGGCTTTAGTGGCTAGCCAGCCGCTCTGTATGTGTGCTGTCCTGTTGGGTGACAATTCAGGGTGAAAGCGGAAAGGCTAAGGAATACCTTAAAGTGTGTCTGGGTCCCCAGGCACAACCCCTGGAAAATCCACGCCGGGCAGAATCAACGTCATCGGCACATCCCTTCATCACCTCATCCGTTCAAGCACACGAATCCCCATCTTGAAACTCTCAAGTCGCCCACTTTACTCCTTGCACCGGCTGGTCTAAGACATACTTTCTTGCCAATCCACAGCACGCGAAGAACGCGCAAGCCCTCCGCGCATCGATTTAGCGGACCTCGTACAGCAACTCAGCGACTCGTACTGGCCGATCAGGCCCCTCCTCAGCCAGCCAGACTGTGAGTTCCTGTTCCACAGCTGGGCCTCAACAGTGACTCGAACTGACCCGCCACTCCCGCGCAAACAGCCTTGAGTTTCCCGCTGAGAAGCCTTGGTGGCTTTCCACCGCCGATCCGAAGGTGCCTTCTCCTCTCCTCTTACTGCCAGTTCTCCTGTTGAACTCTGCTTCATACAGGAAAACCTGTGCGGTATAGGACGGAGACGATCAGACTGCCCAAGATGACGTCTCGTAAGTCTAGTCGCCGTAACTCGGTGTTACCTTATTCTCAAACACTCTCTTTCTTTCCCGATACATCTTTGAATGGCATTGGAGGACTCAAAACTGGTCTCGAGCGCCGGGGTTCCGCGCCCCTGATCAGCCACGAAGAGGCGATGGGTGACCAGCCTGTTGTGCATCCTCTACGCTGCACAGAGCCAGTCAAAGGGTCTCCAAAGAAACGCCTCCCTCTATCTAAAACCTGGTCAACTCGCTTCTCATCTCTCTTACCATCGCTTATATCTCCCACAGGCATTTCGAGAAAGCCCGTTGCGCCACATACAGCCGACCTTGGCCCACCTCCGCCTCCTCCATACCGAATCCATGATCCTCCACCGCCGAACGAGATTCCTGCCGGCATTCGGCATATTTCGACAGAGCCACCTCTACCCTCGGCTGATGTATCTCCACCAGAGACAAAGCGAGCAACGTTGACGAAACAAGCCCCGCCTCAAAAGCCATCCTCGCGCCGAAGCAGTCTTACGGCGGACGCTGGCTACCTCGCAGATGCTGGATACCTTTCTGACACCGGCTCATCGTCCAAACTACGCAAGGAGAGTCATGATGCAGGTAGACGGAGAAGTGGCTCACAGCAATCGCCGCGGGCTATTAAGGGTGGCTACCCCGAGCCTCTGATCAAGGCGACCAACACACTGCAAATAGATGATGTTCGAGGGAGAAGTGTTTCTGCGCAGGTTCCTGGCACAGCACGGACGAGTACAAGCGGGACACGGGTGATCTCATCCCCAGCGAAGCCCACAGGAACTTCACCGTCGGGATCAGCTAGCCACAGTCCGTCTCGTGGCAGGCTACGACGAAGCTGGCTACCAGGAATGCGATCCAGATCCAACTCTATCGATCCCACCGGAGCTCATGGCCCAGGAGGTAAATCGATCGCATGGGTCATGTCAGACGGGAGCAATGCTGAGTATAACCATTCCTTCTTGGCGAATGGAGACAAGGTCGGTGATTCAATAGTTGATCCAGTAAATCGTCAAAGCTGATTGGGTTGCGACAGGTTCCTGAACTTTGGAATGAGGCTGGTACCGTCGTGGTATACTTGTTCCCCAAGGGCAGCGGAAGATCACCGTGTTTCAAGGTTCCCGAGTTCACAGTGAGCTCATCCATCGTCTTCACCGAACTCATTCAGGCCGAAAGGGACAGCCCTGCGTCGCGTTCACGGGGTCGAAGTTTTGATGGTCGCGGTTTGAGCGTCCAAGATGCGACTCGATTCATGTCCCCAACTGGATCACCCACACCTAACGATCCTTCTGATTTGCGCTTATATGTCCCTATGGCGCCACCGGCAGCTCCAGGGCAAGAACCGCAGATTGACCTGGATCGAATGATCGCTGTGCGCAACTTGTTCGCATTCCTGACTGGGCAGCCTTTGATTGGAACCAAGTCGCGGCCAACTGTATTCCAAGCCTTCCTGCAGATTGCTGCCCTGCTTCAGGAATTCGGCTTCACCAGCACAGATGGCACAACATTCGGCGACGCGGTTGACATGAGCTTCGGCTTCTATGTTGACACGCTCGGCTTGGCTGACTGTCGAGCAAGCAGAGAGAAGACATTGGAAGCACTGATTCTTGGAGAGCGCATGCGCTCACCCGATCTTTACAGTGAAGCTTTCGCCCATGCAGCAGGCAAGTATTCGGCAATTATGGACTTACAACTACCACTATTCGAACAAGTCAGTGCGCATACGCGACAGCAACTCGAGCGAGCCCATTTGGACCTTGTGAACCGGCAGCATAACGTCAACGAGCATCTCGAATCGTTTGAGTTTCCTGCTCTTTTTGCAGGCATTGCAAATTCGAACGCATATACCGAGCTCAAGGCTGTGAGATTCAAGGTGTGGAGAGCATCCTACACTAAGATGCGCCAATTCGTGCTGGGATACTACAAAGCTTCATTCGGAAACTGGCCACCCAAGGCGAGCAGCAAGAAGAACCCTTTCGCCGAGAGTGGACTCAACAGGCTTGTTCTCAAGATGCTATATTCCGACATGTGCGCGCTCTACGATCTCCTGGTGGATCGTGAGAACAAGACATCTCGAGTTATCGACGAGGTACCGACGATTTCAAACGCCGCCGAAAAGATGACTATGTCTGCTCTCCGCAACATGTTGTCTGAAAACGACCGATCAAGACCACCAGTCCTTCCACCAATTCCTTATGATACCCCGAAGTTGCCCACGCTTACTAGTATTATGGCCAACTACCACAAGCTGTCAGAAAAAGAACAGTATAAGATTGATAAGAAGCTCAAAGAACATGAGCTCATACTGGTCCTCAACAAGGCCTACAACTATGACACGAATGCTATCAAGCTGCCTTTCTTGGACGCGTTCAAGGATTTCGAGCTCAAAGAAGCCCGAGGCAAGATGGGTCCCGACCTTGCTGACCAGCGCATTGGATATTGGCTGTTCCTCTACGTGGTCGTGCAGTCCTTGCCGATGCTGGTTGTTGACGCACCTGGACTAAAGTTTACAGATGGCACTGAGTACTTCCTGTGTGAGCCCCCGATGGGCAATTACCCATGGGACGAAGACAAGCACGTTCGCAAGGCATGGTATAACGTCGCTGGCGGTAGCGGACTCGTGGAGCTTTCCACCGACACCATTCTCTTCAGCGTTGAGGCAACTTATAACCGTAGCCACTGTTGGCTTGCGGCCAAGGCATGGGAGGGCGAAGAAGACGGAGACGCATCGATTCCTCAGGACCCGGTCATGTCACCATTGGCACCGCCGCCTGTGCTCGTCGGTAATGCGGATGGCATGCTTGGGAGCCCGCCACCGATATCCGGAACACCGCCTACTATGACGGAATCGCCGCCACTCACACTTCGACCTCGCAATCTCTCCCCGGCCGCGCACCGAGCGAATCACGTCCACCGTAGCAGTATGCTTATGGGTTTGGAACCAGTTCCAGCTGGGTTCGATACTCTTGGCGGCCCGCCAGGCCCTTCAAGTTCAAGTCTCAGTCAGAGGAGTCTCTCAGCTGGCAACCTGGCCGCTATGAATGGACACCCTGCGCGGAGTTCAACGATGCCAATCTCGCAGAGCTCGAGCACAACGGGGGCAAACACGGGCGCAACATTCGACGATATTCTTGGCGGATCAAAAGAGGAGAAGAAGCCGGCACCGAAGAAAAAGGGCCGGTTCTTCTGATCGGACATATGTTCCAGATCATATCTGTAGATGGCTACGGGAGGGCGAGTCTGGACGAAGGCGACAAGGTGTTTTTGCGTTCTGCCATCTGATTCACACATCTGGTCCCCTGCATTCTTGACGCCACTTCGGCTGGGACAATCAAATGTTTTGGGTTTACATATTACGAAAGAAAAGCATGATCATGAGAGCGGGTATACATTCTAGATGTATCTACTTCAGCATTAGGGCGAATTGACATCCAGTGTTCCTACGAATGGGGTTTTCATCCACTTGCAAGTACGGTGCCCTGTCATTATTTGCCACGGCTGCACAAGCATCTTCGTGGATGGACTGGGATACTTTGTGTGAGGTGTGTGTGTGTGTGTCCTGCAGCTGGCCGTTCCGCTACCACGCACAAGGCCTCAACGTCCCCCCTATCAAGAGCGCCGATTGCTTCGCCCGCCTCACTCTGTTCAATCCAGTCTCCCCTGAGTATGCAGCTATGCGGCCAGAGAGGGAGGCCCTGCTGCTATGCATGCACAGTACAGACGGCCTGGCTCTTCGTCTACGAGGCCTCACCTTTCCGTTTCCCATTGGGCGATGCGCGTAGGCACGGCACGTCACTTCAGTCTTGAACTTCCTTCTTCTCGGCTAGGTGGACATTGGACGAGACACACGCACGCACACACACAGAGAGAGGGGAAGAGACGCATGTGCCTCGTGGGACTGTTGTGCACGCGCGCGCGTTTTTGTTTGCTACGCCTGCACGTCTCCTCATCCTGTGTAACACGAGGGGGTGCGCGGCCTGGAAAGCAAAGCATCAGGGGAACCAACCACGGGAGGAGAAGATAAGCTCTGGTGAGGGAAGCAAACAAGCCACTTTGCGCTGGTCAGTTTGCTCATCTGCATGTTGCCGATTGCTGCTGCTGATTGCTGCTGCTGATTGCTGGCAGGTTTGTTTGCCTGTGAACATTTGGACGAGGGGGTGTCAAGTCTGGAGAGGATATAGACGCCTCGCTGTCCACTCGAGTCTCGATTCCCGTCGCTGCTTGTCGTCAGAAGTACAGACTGTTTCAACATTCGTTCAGCCGAGTCCCTTGATCCGCCATCTTTGGAGCCGAGACAGAGCTTAATGTGCCTGAGAGCCAACCTTCATACATCGTGAACCTCGCCAATTCTTCTCCGACGACTGCCGACTCCTCTCGATCGAGACCTTATCTGCTCAATCATCCTTACCAAGACACCTCCAATTAATCTTTATCGTTACGCAGCCCAAAATGTGTCTCCAAACCGTCCGCCGACATCTCTGCCGCCACTGCCGCACGGAATGGACCGCCGCCGACTTCCTCGAACTCTGCCCCGAAGGCGACAAATGCGTCCTCAAGCACGGCTACTGCGCCCCCGTCGTCCAACTCCTCGAAGAGGTCGGCCATCACGTCAGTGTTGGGCATGTCATTCTCCCTCCACTACAGCAGCGGCACAACAACGCTGGAGGCCCGGCCCATGTCTATCCGCTGCTTCAAAGATCGCCACCCGAGGCTACGGCACATGGGGCCTTGGAGGATATGTGTGACGATTGTAAGGAGAAACATTATAGGGAGTGGGCAATTGAGGCGAGGGCGAGGGCGGAGCAGCAGGCTCAACAAGCTCGAGAGCAGCAGCAGCAGCAGCAGCAGCAGCAACATGCTCAACAGCATGCCCAAAACCAGGCTCAGCAGGCCCAGCAACATATGAATGGTGCTTGAGCCGCGTGTCAGACTACTTGGAGTCGGAATGAAGAATTCAAGGTCGGGTGGTGCATGGGAAAGAGGACCAAAGGCTGTGTTTGAATCATTGTCCAATGGAGCTCCTGAGCGGAAAATAGGACGCTTTGGAGACAGGGGGAATTCTCAGGGTAATTTGTCACGATCGAATCAAAGTGTAATGCTGAACCATATAATCGCATGTCAGTTTTCCTTGATCACAGTCAGCGGCTCGCAAGTGATGTCCTGGTCTCGAGCTTTGAGTCTGGATCCAGTCAAATCTTACGTGTGTAACTATGTTTTGATGAAGTCGCCCATGGTTTGGTAGGCTATTAGCTGTCTCGACTATATGTCGTATACTATCCGAGAGGCCGTAAGATCATGATGATACCCGTTCCATAGTGCCCAAGGCAAAACAAAACTCCGTTCCGCACGTTGTCCATTACCATGAGATCCGGTATAGAAAAGCCCAAACAATCTTCCAGGGCTTGATCCCTACATCTCTACACTCCTCCATCGTCCTCTTTCGGTATGCCACCATCTTTCCCTCTCTTTCTTGTCAGCTACCACACCATCGACCCTGTTCCAGAACCCACAGCATCCCTCTCTCGCTGCCTCGCCTCCTCTGCCATTGGAGGATAGTAGACTCTCTCCACCATCACCTGCCAGATCTCGGACATCAACCAGACCGCCCTTCTCATCAGTAGAGCCGACGTCAGGACGGAGATCGTAGCGAATAGGGCTGCCGACCGTGCCGATGAAGCCCGCCATGTCGAAAGCGTCGACGAGGCTCCCCTCCTCAGCCATGACATTCACGCGAAACAGTGGCATACAGCGAGCTGCCTCGAGGCGAGCTTGGGCTGCGAGACGCGCCGAGCGGAGGTTACTGCAGGCAGCCGGGCTGTCGGGAACTGTGGAGACGGACGAGGTGGAAGAGGACGTAGTGAGCGACGTGGATGTGGACGACTTAGAGAGGAATCCAATTCCGATGGGGGAGCTGGGTGGCGAAGACTCATCTCTGCTGACGTCCTGAACACGGAAGCGATCGCTTGGTAGATCGATACGCTCCTCGGGCTTGCAAAGTGCTTGGAACATGCCATCCGGATCATTGGGCACCCGCAGTCTTCTCAACGCAGGGAAGCCGCCGGCCGCAATGCTCTTCGCCAAGATACTGTCTGCTGCATTACCGACTGTCCCGATACTGGTGATGTCCCAATGCAGCTTCTTCAAGCTACTGGAAGCAAGGTAGGGCATCATCCAAAGCGAGAAGAGGTCGTCTTCCGGCATGAGCGGAGAGAACGCCTGGATCAAAGAGAACGTTGTGAGAGAGCTCAGGTTGGAGAAGATACGAGCCAACGCAGCGAGTGAGGTGAGTGAGGTATGCCGCAGTGTCAGAGTTTCGAGACCGAGGCTCGTGGCACGTGTGGCGAAAGTTGATAGCCCAGTTGAAGTCACACCTGAAATATGCGAAAGCGTCAAAGTTTGGAGGCGAGGTAAGGCAAGGAGGTTATCGTCGTTGAAGGCATTGGCAGGCAGGTTGCAGAGATGGAGGTGTTGGAGTGACGGGAGGTGTGTTAAGGTCTCTGGGAGTAGTGTGGTCGGGGTCAAAGTTGCGCCTGGAAGGCAGTGAATCGACAAGCTCCTAAGCTCTGTCCAATTTGCGTGCATATCAAGCCATGCCTCCTCTTCGTATGACTGCAAGCTTTCTGGCATCAGCAGCCCGTGAGGTTTCGTTGGCGATTTCGGTATTCTTTGTTGCTTGTACTGAGCAGGCGACGCCTCAATCAGCCAATCCATGTTGCGGAGCTGTACTCTTGTGGATAAGGCGTGAAAGATCTTCTTAAAAGTGTGGTCGTATCGAGTGAATGGACCTGCCAGCCTCTCGAGGTTCGGACACGCCATGATCAAAGTTGAAACCAGATCATCATATTGCTCAATTGCCTTGGCAACTGTAATCCCCTTTGCTGGCAATTCGAGAGCAGGCACCTTGAGGGAACGCACAAGCTCTGCAATGCTGCGATTCGATCGGAGAGTTCGCCGAAGGAGTAGTAGACGGGCACCCTGGCACATTTTGTACTTCTTCTTGTGTGCAGGCGAATCTGAGCCGATGAGCTGAACATCTTCGTAGCTGGTGTTGGTTAGCCAGCGTGTACTGAGCAACAACTGTCACGCGGGGGTTCCCGTAGTACCAAGGGGACTCACAGAGCAGCTCGGGCGTATTTCGCCCATTTGCGCGATGCCAGGCTAATGCTGCCCAAATCACGCATCCAGCAAGTGGCACAACTATTGCTCCCCGGACTCAGATGGAGATCTTTCAGGCGGTCAAGAACCAATGTCAGAATATCGCCTGGCATCGCCTCGAATCTCTCATCCGGCGTGCGTCCCCTCTTCTTCAATGTCTCGGGTCGCTGGTATACGCGAGGCGATCGAGGTGAGCGTGGTGATCCAGGCGATCCCATCGTGGGAAAGTCATTCATATGATGGCCCCATGTAGATATTCTCATCTCGGTCCTAGCTGATTCGCGGACTGTGTACACTGGTTTGTTGGCGTGCGTCGTAATGGTTGTAGTGCCGTTGTTGGCGCCGCCACCAGAAAGCTTCCTCGGTTGATTCAAAATCCGACGAGGAACTTGGCTGACAACTTTTGGTGCCGCGGTTTGGAGACCCGAGTACATAGGATAGCTCGAGATTGGCTTCACATGCTCGGACAAATGAATGGCGCCATCGGCGTCTTGATCATGCGCCTGCTCATCAATACTATACAACCCATTCATAGCCCTCGCAGGGGACGGATGAATGGGCTTGACTGTGACAGTTGGCCCCATCGAATACATGTTGCCGGGGCGCTTCGAATGTCCTGAATCGGCTTGTTGCGGCGCGGATATCGCAAACGTCTTCCTCGAGTCGGACCGGAATTGCAGCCCAGTATGTACGTCGTACTGTGTCTGCGTTGGCCCTGACGACTTCGACGGGCCGTTTGATGTTACAGCTCTGACAGCAAAAGGGTCGAAATGCAACGGAGCGTAGGTATCGTAAGCCTTTAACGCTGGGGGTGTATAGGTGGCAGTAATGTACTGTTTACCGGCAGACGGAGCTGGTGTACTCCTCCTCTTCAGTTTTCTTGACTCATGGCGTCTGGTTCAATAGGTTAGACGATATTCCAGTATAGCAAGAGCAACGGCAAGCACGCAAGCAGGCAGATCAACGAAGAACGGGATGTAAGAATCAGGAGTAACAAATTCACCACAAGCACGAGCAGCAGGAAATAGAAGAGAGAGGGACAGATTCAAGCCAATTACAGCGACAAGCCACCTAGGAGGGACGGACTCTGCGTCGCAGCAACGGGCTCTCAGCTAAGGCGGACATTGGGAGAATGTGACCTTGCAATTGACGTAGCTGAGCACTGAATGCCGCGATCGGTGGACTTGGCGGCCAGTAGCGTGAGCATGGCTCAGGGGATCTCCAGGGATTCCCAGGGGTTGATTGACGCCACCGAGGGGGAAACGGGGGACGGAAATGTGGAAATGCAATCAAACACGAGCTTGGTGTACGGAGGTAGTATGGCAAAGTCTTTTTGGTGTGTGGGGGAGTGTTTGTTGGGAATGGTTGTATCGTCCATCGAATTGCTCCGAGGGTGTTTCGAGGGAGATGGATGGATGGTAAAGTGAAGCGCCCAGCGGAAAGGGAGAAGCCAGCAGGCAAGACAACTTCATCTCAGGAACCGACGCTTGTCTTTCTTCCTTTTCTTCCCCCTCGTCTACCCTTCCGTAACTCAACAGTGTCTCTCACGTCGCAAATCTCATGCACAAAAATGGATGCAATCCAAGTGTCCCTTTCTTGATCTTCGGCAGAGAGAAACCAGTGATCAGCATCCAGAGGTTCCACCTTGGACCCTGGTGCATGCGGATGGTTGATTACGATGTGCGGTTCGTGTCTTCCGGACGCTTGTGTTGCCGGGGCTCCTGGGAATAAATTGGATGCACATTCGGCCGAGAACTGAACTTACTTAACTAGCTTCGCAGGCTTCGTAGAACTGGATGATTTGTCTTTGTTTGTTGTCGCCGTCGATGAACTTGTCGTCGGTTCTTCGCCAAATACAGCAGCCTTGACTTGTCTCCGAAAGTCTGCCTCGCGCTTCGAATCGAGGGCTGACAGTGAGGCCCGGCCTGCATTGAAGGTGCGTTGAAGGTACCCCCCTGGAGACTGGTCAACGCCTGCACCGTCCATGGTGACGACGGGTTATGGGAGAAATGAGGTCGGAAGAGGTCGTGGCATCGGGGCCAGCTTAGCCAGAGAAAAAGGGAAAAGAAAAGAAAGAGAGTTAGGATCAGTAAGTGTCAGTCGGTGTCTCGGACGTGGCTGTTCGACTCGCTGGCTGGGGAGAATGGAGCAAGCTGCGGAGAACTGATGAGCTGTGAGGCTCAGCTTGTCGTCAGCCACCATCCATTATACATACACACACACACTCAGCACAGCGCAGCAAAGCAAAGCACACACCATGGCGCGCATGACCTCCTGTAAAGTAGCTCACCTCTGGTCAAAGCTTGTCTCTGGGTTTGCTCTTCCAAGGCAACACGCGGCACGGCCCCTCTATGAAACGAGAGCCGAGAGCTGAGCAAGGATGGAGGGGGAGGGAATCAACCCGGCACACCCTTGGCCAGTGCATCGCATTGCACCACATCATCGTGGGTCTTGGAATCGCGCCTACTAATACTGTAGCACCGATGCCTCGATCGGACGATTGGCACCGCCGCTGATGGTGGTTGTCCGGGATGTTGCCTCTTTGCTTCTGGAGCCTGTCACTGGGCGGCTACGTGCCTCGAGTTGTTTAGTGTTTAGGGCTGCTGGTGCTGGCGTTACACAACTGTGATGAGGTCACGTGGAATCACGAATGGTTGGTTGACACTGCTTTGCTCCAGCTCACATTGTCAACAGTGGCAGGGCCCCCTGTTGATGCTGATGTTTGTGAGCAGTACTGTCGCTCTCATGATACAGTGTTCTGCATAACAACTTACCATATTGGATCATGGATGATGGTTACATTGTCAGGGAAGCTTCCTTCTCACGCCCTCTTGGAAACGGTGCCGAGTACCGCATCAAATGGAACGATATTATCGATGTTAAGCTCAATCGAGTCCGTGATCTGTGCTTCACTATACTAATCTCGGGCGCATTGCCTTCCCTTCCGAACCTCCCTTCTCAACCTTGGTTTGGTACCAAGGGAGACGCGATGTGTAAGCTCCCTCCAAGCCTTTGCATCTTACATCCACAGCCCACACGCACGTCTAACAATCTGACTCCCATTCCTTCTTGACCCGATTGTGAAAACTTGATTCGAAAAGTTTAGTAGCATCTTAGCGCCTTGCCTGCCAAGGACTATGCTTGAGAACTGAGCCACTTCTCGCAGCACTTACTCCGCCAGCGACCCTCCGAGAGATCGGAAAGGGTTGCTCTGTTTACAAGTCTGCATGCCGCCTCCACACCAGAAAAATGGCCGGTTCGTCCCAGCCTTCGTTTCTTTGTACTCTGCTCTATTTTAGGACCGCGCAAGTGCGGCAATGCAAGTCAGCACAACTACCGTCCTTGGGTGGCGACCACGCCAACATAGGCCAAATGTCTTCACAGCACGTCTACAATCGCGAGGTGCTTCTGGCTGAGGATCAGAAGTGTGCAGTTGAGTTCAAGGTGGGACCATGACTACGGCTAGGCGAATAAGACGATGACTAGCACGTGGCTCCTGATGTTGATGATGCATCAGACTGGTGAAGTCTCCCATGAGGGACAAGAGAACAGCCACTGCCAACTACGGGCCCGTGACCCCAACCCCAACCCTCGAATTTCAGCGCGCTAGTCCCCTTTCGGCATCATCACGTCCCTGCATCTGGTCCTGCGCCAAACCGACGACTTTCTTTGAGAGAGCATCTGAGATTTCACCGTTTCACAAAGACACACAGCAGAGTCGCCACGTCGTCGCATCGAATACCAGGCCTTCCGCAAGTCTCGAGATTTCATTCCTTATCAAGAAAGTCTTTTCCAAAATCCGAAAGCTGGTATTCTTGGAAAACTTCCTAGTTCTACTCTCAGCTCTTGTTTGCATCGCAGATCACCAGGCAGCCTCGATATCATCTCAACCAACCCTTCGCAGCCACCATGGGGAAGGCTGTCAGAGGCTCTCGCCGCCTCAACCAGAGGTCAGGCCAACAAGGACCTCCTCATCAGCAGCCTCAAGTCAGAGATGAACCTGCAGCCGGGACTTCCACGCCGCCCCTGACCGTGCCGGTGCCAGAGGATACTCCTCGTTTCTCTGATCTCACCGGCAAGAACATCGTTCATCCCACAATCATTCAGACCATCACAGAAGATCTTGGCTTTGATCATATGATGCCTGTCCAGGCTGCCACTCTTGAGGAACTTCTTCCCCCGAACCGCAGCGACTGTCTCGTGCAGGCCAAGACTGGTACTGGCAAGACTATGGCTTTCCTTCTACCCGCCATCCAGAACATGCTCACCCAGAACAGACAAAAGATTGCTCGCGGCGTCTCTATTCTTGTCGTGTCGCCCACGCGCGAGCTTGCCATGCAGATCGAGAGGGAAGCGAAGAGAGTCCTCCAGAGGTTCGCAGAGTACAAGGTCTGTGTTACTATCGGAGGTACCAACAAGAACTCTGAAACATCACGCCTTGCACGCGGATGTGACGTGCTTATCGCTACACCTGGAAGACTTCTGGATCACATGAACGATGGCACGATGGAAAAACTGTTCCGTCATGTTGACACCTTGGTACTGGACGAGGCTGATCGACTGCTGGACATGGGCTTCATGCCTGACCTGAAGAAGATCGTTGCCGGTCTTCCTAACAAGGAACAGAGCAATCGCCAAGGCATGCTCTTTTCCGCTACCATCCCGCCTCGTGTCCAAGAAGTCGCCGGCATCGTTCTTGCGCCTGGCTACAAGTTCATTTCCACCATCCCTGAGGGCGAGGTCAACACACACGAGCGAGTCCCTCAAGTCCTCATCACTGCCCCGTCCTTCTCTCTCACCGCAGCAGCCATGGTTGGCGCTGTACGCGATGAGATGAAGGTCGTTGCTGCCTCCGAGGGCAACCCTGCCTTCAAGGCTATCATCTTCGCCCCCACCGCTGCCCTCGCCGATTTCTACGGACTCATCCTCTCCGCCCTTTCTGATATCCCCTCAGTCTCAGTACTTCACTCACGTATCAGCCAGTCGAAGCGCACAAAGGTTACAGACGAGTTCCGCTTTGCGAAGGCCGCTGTTCTCTGCACAACAGATGTGATTGCTCGAGGCATGGACTTTCCCGACGTGACCAGCGTCTTCCAGGTCGGTCTCCCCGCCGACAAGGAGTCTTACATCCACCGTCTGGGCCGCACAGCTCGTGCTGGTGCCGGCGGACGCGGCATCTTCATTGTCGCCGAAGCTGAGTCGTGGTTCCCGAAGTGGACTCTCAAGGATATCAAGTTCCAGATCCAAGAGCCCAACTTCAGCGCCGCTGCGGAGGTAACCACCATCGCTGCTTCCATGGACGAGGAGCTCATGGCAAAGACGTACAAAGCTTGGCTGGGATACTACAAGTCCTTCCTGAAGCCGATGAAGTGGAGTGCAGAGGAGCTGGTTAGGGAGGGCAATACCTTCGCAAGCGAGGGCCTGCAGGCGCCTGAGACACCGGCGATTGAGAAGAATGTTGTTGGGAAGATGGGCCTGAAAGGTGTCAGGGGCTTGAGAGTCGTGCCTGGTGTGCCCAAGGTTGGAAGAGGTGGAGGCGGTAGGCCACCACAGAACAGGAATACCGATGGGCAGGCTCAAGGTCAAGGCCAAGGACGTGGGCAGGGTGGTGGTGGTGGTCGAGGGCGCCCTCGTCCAAACAACCGTGGTTGAGTCTCACTCACGAGCCGGCAAACATGACGGTGCAGGCTTCTGCGCCGAACGTAACAAGAGTCATACCCCCACCCCGCGTAATGGCGTGATGAGACGGAGGACGTGAGCATTGGGATAAATCAGATGCTAAATATAGACCTTATGGAGCAAAGATGAGAATTCACTAAAATTCCGGGGATCATGTCCAGCCGGTCTGCAGAGCCTTATTCTTGGCATGACTGTTGGTTGCCCTCTCTATACACGGCAGCTGCGTAACGACCTTTGCAAAGAGTAGTCCACACGATTCTGGATAACTAGTGTCCCAAGTCGTCAAAGTGTTAGAGAACATACAAACCCGAATCTTCCTCTTCTTCCTCTTCCTCCTCTTCCTCTTCCTCTTCCTCTTCCTGCTCATCCTCCTCCTCTCCTCCCTCTGACCCCTCTCCCACAGCTCTTGGTTCAAGAAGACGAACCATCCGTATGTACCGTTGAACTTCGTCCAAGTCCGGGACATTACGCCCCCATATTACGTCCAATTCCCGCCGAGCTACACCTTGAGGAGTGTAGTCATCATGGTCTCGAATGCTAAGTAAGTTTAAATCCCCGTAGTCGCATAAAAGTGAGGCGATCTGCACGTTGCCCTGGCGAGCAGCGTGATGGAGTGGTGTCCAGCCATTCTTGTCGCTAACTGTCAGATCAACAAGTTTGGTATCGAGCAGCTGCTGAACAACGGGTGCACGCTCTGACCAGATCGCCTGTATCAGTGGTGTCTCTCCATACAAGTCGGGGGTATTCACGCTGATTTCTGGCCTTTCGAGCAGCAGACTCACGGCTAACATATCCCCACGTTGGCAAGCAACTCGTAGTGGGACGAAGTCGCTGATGCCGGATGGGATCGTAACGTCGATATCCTGCCTTTAGAGCAAGAACCTAGTCATTTCATCTTGGTCGCGCTCGAGGGCCCTATGCAGAGCCGTCTCACCACTGGCTGTTGAGTTCACTGAGGTATCGGGATCCTGTAACAGCAGTTCGGCAAGCTTGACATGTCCATGAGCGGCGGCCCATTCTAATGGTCCAATCTTGTCTTCCAGAACCACTTTGGGGGCCACGCCCTTTTCCAACACAAACAGAAGAACTTGACCTAATCCGTCGGCCTGAGCGGCTTCCCACATTTGGTCAAGATGCTCGTCTGAGACCAATGCGATGAGAAAGAATGTGCCCAGGGCTGCGCTCCAGAGGCCTAAGCGGAACAGCCAAGTCATTTGACTTCCTCGCCAATTCAGTTGTAGGTTCTGCCAATGAATTGTGCCGGCCACCTGCTCAAGACCATCACGTCTGATACCAGAACTCTGAGACTGCCAATGCTCCTCCACCCAGGCCCATAAGGCAGTCATCCCAGACTCACCGCCATGTCGCGCTGTTAGGTGAAGAAATGCCCGGGAAATTGTGATGGGCTCCTCCTTGACAAGCTGTCGATAGTGATCCCTTACTAGTGTGGGCAAATCGAATGTAATAAGGGCCATCAGGAGAGTCGCTTTGATATGCAGCCCAAATGGCCACCTTTGAGGGATCACCCACCTCTTCCTCATGAAAGCCAGCGAGTCTGATTGCTCACGACCCGCCTTGGCAGCCGCCTCTGCATAGCGCAGGCCTTCCTTAATGGCACCGATGTAGAGCGGGCACTTTGCTCTGAAGTGGCTTGCGTCGTGGTGCTCAGACGCGATCGCGGCCGCGTGAACGAAATGTTCGTGCAGGCAAATCCTCTTCAATCTCTCGAAGCTATAGGCTTCTGGATCGGCAACAGTCTCGGACATATTGAGACCAAGGGTGATGAGTTTGACGAGGCCCGACTTCTTATTCAGATAGTCGCGCACAGATTCGTGAACCACCTGGACCTGCTTACGGCCGTTGGACATGGTAGCGACTTCTACCAAGCCGCGGGAAGTATGTGTAATAAAACGTATCGCATCGTCCTGTGAAGGAAGCGCCTGCCTATAATCGTGGGCTGGACGTCCATCCATTGCCTCTCCCAACTGGATCGCGTGCCATGTTTGCATCGGGTTGAGCTGACGTTCAGCGAATAGCACCCACTGCAGACATGTGACAGTTCTTGCGTCGGGTCTAGCAGAGTCGCCTTCGTTGAGACCCAGAATGTTTTGATAGAGACTTAGCAACTCGCCTGGCAAATGATCCAATATGCTCCGTGCCTCCTCCTGATTGTTTAACTGACCCTGGTCGTGCTTCTCGTTTAGCATCCCAATAACTAGGGTGCACCATAGGAATACACCCTGAGCCTTATCTCGAACATTCTCTTGCACGATCCGAGCCAACGTCGGGTCATGGATTACGAGAGACTCTCCTATAAAACTGGTGATGTCTGCTTTGTGGCCCTCCTGTTTCTCAATAGGCAGTTCGAGACTTTCCTTCTGGAACTGATATATGCGGATAGTATCTGCTAGCAAAGCAGACTCGGAAGTTGCCTGCTTGCTGGCCGCGTCTTTCGATGAAACCACGGAAGGTCGTGATCATGGCTCGAACCTGGCCTTGGTCACATTCATCCAGCGCATCTACGAAGCAAGTGATAGGCCGGTCCCTGAATCCTAGGAGGATGATTCTCATAAGTGCCGTCAGTCTGCCAAGTTGCCAGTCGCTTCCTGCTGGTGGTTGAAATCGTCGGGTGCTTTCGTCAAGCTGAACATATCTCGGCCACTTGGCAAGTAGCTGGGTGAGAATCATTCGATACATCCCTTCTGCAGACCGTTCGAGATCTGTCCCACGAGCATTGAAGAAATGTATCAAAATGATTTCGCCTTCCACTGGCCTGTATCCGCGCTCTGACGCATACTTGATGACTGTCGACTTTCCAGTCCCAGCCTTGCCCTTCAGCCAGAGCAATCGTGGGATATCAAGCTGGTCAAGACTGTCTTGCCATTGCAGCCACTGAGGCGTCTCAAGCAGCCACTGGCATGTGCCCGAGTGTTCATCGTCGATGTTAAGGGTTGCATTTGGGGCGACAATGCCGCTGCCTTGCTCAATAGCTGTAGCCATCCCCCCTGACAGGTGGCTGGAGACTTGAGCCGGCCGGGCAAAGTAGCACAGTCTCTCTTATTAGATCATTGGTGAAATTTGGGGCTGAATGCATTCGGTTCCGGCACTGCGGCAACACACAGGCCGTCGCCTTGAATGGACGCCAGGGAGTAGTAGAGCTTCAGATGCTTCAGAGGAGAGATGGATACCCTAGGACGTGGTTTGCGGTGACAGGCGCGGGGGTCTCAGCTGGGCGAGAAAACCTAGTACCTGCGTCAGATCATTTGACATCCTATTTGGTCAATTCGCCATGGGAACCCTGGTCATGCAGGTCGCCACATCCCCGAGCCTGATCTTTAACCACTCACGACAAGAGGAGCCGGGAATTCGATTGTTAGCGGGGTTCTTGATTGAGATGGCCTTTGGAGACACGGCTGGACAAAGAAGTACAGCTTTTTGTCGAGGCGCAGGAGGCGCAGTCCAGATTCTCGATTTTGAGCAGTGCCGAAGTCTCTGAGTATTCAGGATGATCTGTTACCACCTCGATAACCAGATGCGGCAACCCCCTCCATTCTGCTGCATAGCAGCAGCGGGGCAAGGTGACGTGGCAAGGCTGGCATATCCGACTCTATGGCTTGGCGGAGACGGAGGAGGTATATGCGGCTGAGTTGTCTGGTTTGCTGCGTATCAAGGAAACACGCATCGGTTGCCTGTGCCAACATTTGTCGTTGCCTCCTGTAACTAGGCGACCTCTGAGAATCAGCCCAAGGCCTAGCGTGGTTTGCTATCGAGAACAAGATGACAAGAGCCCATAAGGACTACACAGTCGCCATAGTCTCTGCTCTTTGGTTTGAGACGGCGGCATGTCTTGGTATGCTGGATGAGCCGCACCCTCGGTTGCGTGCCCAGCCGGGAGACAACAACTCCTACAAATTGGGCAGACTCGCGGGCCATAACGTAGTTTTGGTCTGTTTGCCGGGCACGACGGGCAATACAGCAGCAAGCAACACTTCCACGAACCTCCTGCGCACATTCCCAGAGATCAAGACGGTCCTGCTCGTTGGCATTGGGGGTGGCGTCGCTGGTCGGGACAAGAAAGTCATCCTAGAGAGGGATCTCCGTCTCGGCGACATCGTCGTTGGCATGCCATCCAACAAGACAGGACATGGAATCGTTGAGTATGACCTAGGACGTGAGACTGAGAACGGTTTCGAGCGGAAAGGCTTCTTGACTCCGTCACCACCGTTGCTGCGGTCGATTGCCACAACGATGCGCATGGACACTAGCCTGCCAAGCCGGCTCGCCGAACACATCAAGAACATGGATGACGATGAAGATGAGTTCCAACGACCAGCCGCCGATACAGACGTTGTCTTTGTCGCAGATGAGGCCGTATCACGACCCCCTCGCAAGCGTCCTGACCGACCGAAGATCCACTACGGGTTGATTGCGACTGGCGACACCGTGGTGAAGAGCTCTGAGAGCCAGAAGAAGTTCGTGGACAGGTTGGCGCAGGAAGGAGACGTCCTGTGTTTCGAGATGGAAGCCGCAGGTGTTGCAACGACGACTGCTTGTTTTGTCATTCGGGGTATCTGTGACTATGCCGACGCGCATAAGAACAAGGTCTGGCAAAATTACGCGGCTGCTGCAGCTGCGGCATATGCGAAGGAGCTTCTGGAGAATTTGGATCCAGTAGTCGTTGAGGAGGAGGCCGCCGGGTCGAATCCGATAGTGCAGAGCGCTGAGCAGAGCAGGCAGACTCATGATCAGGGATCGATGCTCGGGGGTGCGACGAACATCACCCAGGGAAAAGGATATGTCATCAACGGTGGCTCCCACACCTTCGGAGATGTTACATTCAATTGAAAAAGCAGTGAAGAATCACAAAGCCGTCACAATGTGGCGGATTCATAACCAAGAAACCCGCTGAAGTTACAATAAATCCGTATGCTCCCTGACACCAAAATCTAACAAAAGTCCACAGAAGCGCCAAACTATTGCCCCAGCACAGTGACACCTCTGGTGATGTGCGAGTCGGACGCTCGCAAGGCCTAATCATCATCACTACCACCTGCGAAGCGTACCCTTCTGGCTGGTCGCTCTGCGAGCTCTTGCACTGGAGCCGACAAGACATGCCCTTCGCTGGCTGAGACAGGTCCTGCATCATCGTCGTGGTTTCTTTTGGATCCCGCCACTTTTGTTGGGCTAAAGCCAGTCCCGACAAAGGGAGTCGAAGGTCCTGCCCCGCGTTGCGGTGAGTCGTCGAGCACGAGTCCCTCGTCTGGGTGAGAACGCTGGCCAAAGCCCCTTCCGAACACGTTGTGTGGTGTCCGCAGGGGCGCCATTTGGGAGGCATCAGGTCCTCCGGCAGATGGCAGCGGTGATACCTTTGTGTTTTTAATCCAGTTGTAAATTGGCCGAATATCCAGTATAGACTTGACCTGTCGATGCTCCGCTTGCGTCATGTGCTCCTTGCGATCGAGGATGACCTCGTCGATGCTATCCTTCAGGACCAGCGTTTCAACGTATACCGGTTTCTTCTGGTGAATGCGGCGGACACGCCCAATGGCCTGAGCTTCGACCTGGGGATTGAGCACAGGATTGATGAAGTACACTCGCGACGCTTCTCTCATATCAAGCCCAAAAGCTGCTTGCGACAGGTCCATGAGGAGCACTCTACTCTGTGATTAGACCAACCATGGTAGACTCGTAATTCATGACTCACCGGAAGGTTGGGTTATTGTGGAATGTGTTCACGTATTGCGCTCGTCGCTCGGTGCTGAGTCCTTTTGCATAGATAAGATGCTGGATCTGAAGCTGCTTGGAGTGAGCCTTTCTTCAGGTGCGCAACAGTTGAAGATATACTTACTACGTCAAGAGTGGCTGACAAGTACCATGCTACGTTTTCATTTTCGTAGAAAATGATCATCTTGTCATCTTCTTGGTGCTCGACGATACTGTCGATCAGATACGACAGTTTAGCTGAGACAGTCGCAGTGATCTTCGTTAGCTCTAAAGGGCCTTTGAAGGCGTCCGGATCGACATGCTTCTTTGTCTTTACGCCGTTGATTCCATGTGATCGAGCCTTGCGTGGGCTGTCATTTCCGAGCTTTGTGTTGCCGGCAAGAGTCTCTGAGCGAGATTGCGAATTAGGGGCAGGCAGGGCCTGGCCCGTGAGGATCCGGTGGCGCTCAGCAATTCCTTCTTGAACTAGGCCTCCGTTGAGAAGTGCATTGAGAGCCTCTGGAGCCCCAGCCGTCTCAAATATGAGCTTTTGAAGCGCTAACAACAGACTGGCCGATGTGCTGATTGGATCATCAGGATCTCCCTCCCCGCTGAGTGACCATGATGGTCCAGAGCGCCCGGGGAAGTTTTCGACTCCGAGTGGCATTTCATGAAATTCGTTGCTTTGCATCCTCAGTTTGTTTTCTGCAGCGATGTGACCAATCTGTATAGCATCACGGAGTAACGCCTCGTCTTCCTCACTGATCGGAACCTTCCTTTCCTCAAGGAACTTTTCCGCTGTTTCGACAGAGGTCAGGATCTCGGATCGGCTAAAGAACGAGCCGCCAAAGAAACTCGATTGCTTCATGTTACTGACGATTTGCAGGACGTGCTTCTTCTGCTTCGGATGGAAGAAGTAGTCCAAGTCTTTCCTCTCTGATTGCACAGCATTGAAGATGATCATCATTGAGAAGAGATTGAGTGACAGGCTGTCCTGAAAAGACGGCTTCAACACAACGAGCCTCTCATGAACTTCTGGCAAAAGATTTCCAACGTCGGTACGCGGATGGCGAATGATGAGCGAATTCAGTGTTGACCTCAATGTGTCCCAATTTCCACAGCTCTTCGGATCATGTTTCGGGAGCATCACATACTTCGACCACTCAGCAGGGGTATCCCCGGTTTCGAGAACAGAATTACACCAAGGCCGTGCTCTGAGGTAGAGCGCTGCTATCGCACCTATCCTCTCGAGGTCCTTCTTCTCCATCTCTGTTGATGACTCGTTAGTGGACGCTCCATTCTTTGGGGCCCGGTCTTGGTTCCCTGTGTCAAGTTCTTTCGTTTCCTCGTCAAGTCCATAAAGGCCGTGGGATGGCGTGCCAGTGACAATCCATCGAGAGGTGAACCGCATCATATCCAGGCCCATGAGCAAAACACTTCTATAGCCCATCCGTGAGTTTCCCAGCTTATGACCTTCATCAACGATGCATCGCTTGAAATGAATCTGGGCCAATGGTGATGCTTCAAATCCACCAATCTCGCGACCTATTTTCTCGAATCTACCTTGCGAGAAAAGAACTATGTCGTACTTTAGGAGTTCTTCCACATCTGGAAGTGGAAATTCCGTGGCCTTCGACAGTCCCATGTAAAGAACTTTGAGGCTTTCCGTATGTTTATTGATCTCCTGTTTCCATTGGGCAATGAGGTTGTTTGGAACAATCACTAGGCTTCCATTGCTGAGATAAATGACTTGAGGCTTCTGAAGGGGGGTGTCTAGCTGTGGAGGACGCCTTGTTGCGGCACGTCGCGACTCGGGCGGCGGGATGTTGTAGAAGCCTGGATTCCGACTGAGAGCTTCAGCCCATCGAGTATACTCGTCTCCAGTTTGGCTCTGGTAAGCATCCAGATAAGGCTTCCATGGTACTCCGTTACGCGTTGTGCAGGAGGCAGCCATGTCGGCGAGTGAAGCAATCCTTGGACGCTTTGGTGGATCTGCAACGCCAAAAATGTCTGGACCTTGCGTGGGCAGGTGTCGGGTTGCCAGAATCAATGCCAGACAGATGACGGTCTTGCCGAGACCCATCTCCTCTGCGAGTATGCCACCTGTAATCCCATCGTAGGATCTTCGTTCTCGCAGCACACTTCCATATACTGGGTCGATGTACCAGGCTACATCTTTATGGTCTTTGCGTTGCATGAGTCGAGGGTCCGGAGTCATCTCTGCGTGGACTTCCTTTTGACACATCAACGCGGCGGAGCGGCGTTGATAGGCGTATAGGGAAGTGACCAAGCCGGACACTCGACTGTCGAGCAAATCGACGATTGCGTCTTGGGCATACGTATTCGCAACCACGTCAGGGTCCGGACTCGGAGGTGGAATCTCGTTGAACAACTGGAGAAGGGTTGTTTGATCATCACTTTTTGAGCCATGAAGGAGTTCACCGCCCTGAGAAGCAGGTGAGACCAAACCGTGCTCCCAAGCAGTCGTAGAAAAGTCGAGGTCTTGGAGCAGCTGCCGGCGTGCTTTTCTGAGGGAGGAGTTTCCACGGTCCACGGTGCGACGGTCGACGTCATCTGGAAGAAGATAAACCCTGAAAACTCCCCTCATGTCATGTTTTCTATCGATCTTGAACTCTAGTCGTATCCAGGATGATCGGAAAAGCCTGGCGAGGTTGGAGAGGCTGTTGCTTCTAAGCAGACTGGTTTGAACTTCGGGGTCCAGGTAGCGAACAGGAGACCTAGCTTCGCCAATGTCGGTTACATCGCCTTTCCGGGGCAGCCAGTTCCATTCTTGCAAGCTTTCGAGTCCCCATACTGTTGAGGCAATACCACATTGATCCTTGTCGATGAAGAGGCAGCCTGCTGCAATGTACTTGTCATGGAGCGGAGCCATCGTGATAAGATGAGGCGGTGGATCTCATCCGGCACCGGGCATTTGAGTCATCTTTAGGTATTCCTCAGTAACTTCAAATAAATCCTCGCCTTTGCCACATTCGCAGGCTCGGTGTGAGAAGGAGGGGAGGTTGGTTTGAAAGCGGGAAGTAAGAGGATGATGATATACTGGAGACGGGTTCTGCCTGGACAGGGACCCACTAGAGTTGGCACTGTGCTACACAGACGCATTAGACCCCATATCACAGTGCGAACGTCCTCCTACGAAATGACGACTTGTCATACCTTCACCGGATAACCAGGACACGGGGATGATTGTTTCACTGTGCTTGTTGCATGCCATTGCAGTGTTCAGAGTATCCGACTCTGCCAGGCAAAACGACAAGGGTCCATTGGAAGTGACGAATACACGTTCACTCACAATCACGGGATGTGCAGTCTCTATGGGTTTATTCATTGCTGTCCGTTTTCCAACGGTGTAATAAACCAACCTTCCAGTCCTGGAACACCCGTTCCTTCAACGGTAATAATCTGTTACTTCCTTCGAGTGCTGCGGCGACGGCATCGATAGCAGCGATTGGCAACGTAAGCTCCTGAACATCCGAGTTCATGGCATCCACAATGCTGTTTCCTTCTTCCACCGGTAATGTTCGAAACAAAAGTTTCATTGCGGAGTTGGTGCGGCCATGCCCAGAGGCGGATGCAGCGTATTCCACATTGGAGTTGAGAACCCAAATGTAGAGTGAAGACACGCCAGGATTTTGCATGGCCTTGCCGCCGATCAGGTGAGGTGCGATGACTGACTTCGCAGATCCTGATCTTGAAATCGTGGCCATGAGAGTAGCTGCAAGACATTCTGTGATGTCAGGTGCTGGTCCTGGCACAATCGTCTCACAGCCCACGGACCACTTGAACAAAGAGACAGCATCCGTGGCTGCGTTTAGAACGCCAACCTCGGCTCCGCACGCTTTGCAACATACATGCAAGAATCTCGTAGGTCCTGCGTCTTCTATGTTCAACTCGCCGACGTCGGGCTCGAGATTGGTATTCGAAGTAGAGTACTGTCCGATGTAAGTGTCGTGTATTGTGAAGTCGATATACGAAGGATGTGCCTTCCTTTATCCTTCGGCCTCCAAAACTCTCGAAGCTGAAGTGAAAAGAGGAGACAGCTTACTACGACTGACAGACGACACCCATTCTCGAGAGAGAAGGTTGTCGAATGCTAGCCGCTCCCGAATAGGAGACGGGTAAAGCTCTTGGAATTGATCTGGGGGAGTTGTATCGCTGACCACATCAATGCGTGGCACCAAAGGCCGATTTGGCCAGCTTCTTGCTCCCCCTCGAGCACATAAAACATAACAGACAAGAAGGTGGCACGTACCAAGACCGCACTGCAGTCGAGTTTGGAGAGGACAAACGACGTGACATCGATGAGCCCAACACCTTGTTGAGCGGAAATAACATTGTTGGCGCCATATCCTTTCTTTGTCGTTGTCTCGCTACTCTCTTCTCCTTCCGCCGGATGGCTATGATCAACGGGCTTGTGGCAATGCCAAAACTCCATCATCTCTGCCCAGTTATCACTCGGCAAGTCCTTCCACACCTTCGTGCACCCTTTCTTCACCAAGCTTTCGCTACAGGCGCGACAGGTCACCGGCGAGCCTTTCAAAATGTCTCGAGCACTCCATGGTAAAGGCTGGTCCTCAAGTGTAAAGCGTTGTGGAGGCTTGTCCAGCGGTGGGAGCCTTAGTCGCCATGCCACTTCTGCCGACGCCTTCGCAGGAATTTGGAGAGCACTTGCTATTGGCCTCTGAGGCAACTGCACTCCCTGAATTTGGCCTTGGTGGAAGACGGTCAAAACCAATCCATCGTCGGACACGCAAGCGGACGTGGATGAGTCCGATACTGAGGGCAGGCTTGCCACCACAGAGAGCTGTCGAAGGTTCGACAGTAGTTCTGCATAGATAGCAATGCGATTCTCGGACCTGGTGCTTGACATATCACTTCGCTCTGTGTTCCTAGCCACTCGGTTCAACCTCGTGATAGTTCGTCGATAGCCCGAAAGTTTCGCTGCATGGCGGGACTGGTAGGATGGAGGGTTGAAGGGTGAAGATGCTATGACGCGAACCTCGCGTCTGCGGTTTCGCCTACCCTGCAACATGGTCGTCATGGTGGGGAACCCCAACATCGGAATATCTTACGATTCAACCAACCGGAGACGCCAGTGGCGTTTCTTTCCCACGGCATCTACAGTATTCAAGCACGGAAAGATGGCAAATGTTCTCGCATACGTTCCAACCATCAAGAAGCTGGTGGGATTGGGCAACAAATCTCGCGCTGTCGATGTCCCAGCAGTTGATGTTCATCATGTCGAAACCGACCCTGATCGAAGGGCCCGTTGCTTAAAGCATCTGCTTAAAGCCAATCACATCAACTACTCCATTGTTCGTCACAATGCCGAGGACGACCAGGCACTACCGAATAATTTGCCTCATGCTTTGAGCTCCGCTTATTTCCTTGGTGCTACAGTTCCGCAACTGAATGAACTGTATGATCAAGAGATCAAGAATCTAGGGCCATGGGAGCAATCGCCAGCAGAACTCGACGAGGACTGGCTTGACCTCAAAGGAGACGGAAGATACGCGAGGGCCTACGTGGACTTCTTTGAAGACAACTTAGCCATTGAATACGGTTACGACTGGAAGAAGGTGGCCATGAACTTCCTGTTCGATGGTCAAGAGCCTCTGGTAAACGGGCTAGTTGGCCATGGTATGTGAGAACCATCGGATCGCCTTCACCCGGCTAACTATTTGGTAGGAGGTTCGGCACTTATTCGCCTGGCTTACGCTTTCGAACTTGACAGCAAGGAGCTCGGGATGGAGGCTCTTGGACAGGCCGCCATTCACTACAGCAAGTTGGGCAAGTACCTGAATAACCCCGCGTTCACGAAAGCTTCTCCTCTTGCGAAGGGCACCATAGAAGAGCTTCTTCGGAATATTGCAGGCGATGAGCGGTTCCAGAGGCTGCAGTCTTCGTCTGGAGTCGCTGGCGATCAACTCTCACCAAACCAAGAGGAACTCCTACTGGAGTACTGGAATGCATGGGACCTGGAAGAACCGACTGCACAGTTCGAAATCTCACAAACGGCCACGGTTCAAGCCATCTTGACCATGAACAGACCGACACAAAACAGTTTCGATCCTGGTCTCGGACAGGTTCTCATCACAAGCCACGCTGTTCGTACTCTCCTATCATTCTTGCCAGCTGAATGTCATGTACCTTTGTTGCGTCAATGGTGGATCTTTTCTTTGGCCACAATTATCCACGCAGGTGGCCTTCGGAAGAGCGAGTACGGCCTTATTATCGACACTGCAGGCAAGGATTGGAAATATGTGCAGCACGAAACAATTCATTCGCTTCTTTCCAAGGATGTCCTTAGCGTCCAAGGTATGTCCCTAATTCTTCAGGTCTTCCAGTATAGAAGAGATCCAGACTAACCTTCTCAGTTGTGCAAGCAATCCAAGAGACAGCGGCAAGCTGGGGAGATACCCAAAGCCAAACCCTCGCGGCGGCAATAACATTCGTGGACAACTTCAAGAGCTGGTCATGAGAAATAGTGGCTTGTTAGGGATGGGTGAAAGTAAGAATGGCTTGTTAGTTGTGGTAATACGTCTTGGTGTTCGCATAAACGGAAAGGTCCAAAACATCAGTAATTGAGTACACAGGCGAAATTAAAGATAAGATTGCATTGTGGTAAACTCGAAGACTCGGACCCCAGGTTCCCTCCACTGATGCTGTGGTGGTGTTGAATAGTACTGTAGCACAGTGCGATTCCAGTCACTGCGCGATGCACACTGTACCCCAAGCTAGGTCAACTTGCCTGTAGTTAGCGCCGCGCAGCAACCGTGGAGCAACATCCAGCTTCGATGAATGCGATGACCGGCCACACTCAGTCCCCGACGGCCTATTCATCCCCCAGACGCGCGCCGCAGAAGATGATCTATGGGTCGGGAAACACCCAGACGCTTCATACGCGCTGATGGCCCCGCCGGCGAAGCGACGGCGGCGAAACGTCGTGGAGGCGTCAGACGACGAAGACGATCACCAACAACAGAATACCCTCTCCAATTTCCTACTCTCCTCCCCGAGCTCTCCTAGCAAAACCCGAATCCCGGCATCGTCGCCGAGCCCGTCTAAGGATGGATCGCCTACGAAACGACCGGCCAATGCAATCAATCGGACGACGCGCCGAACCCAGCCATCGAAGAACGGAGCGAGTCCAAGTCCGAAGAAGGCTGTTGGAGTCCATAAACCTGATTCTTCGAAAACGGCCGACTTGAAGACGCTCTTTTCAAAACAGGTGCAAAGAGCCACTACCCTGAGCCAGACAGTCAATCAACGCAAAGACTCGATCGAAGACCTTATAGGCGACGACATATCCGATGACGAGATATCAGAGCTCAAAGCGAGCTCAGCCAGCCTAGTCAGTCAACATGCGAAGAAGAGGCAGAGAGACGGAGCTCAAGTAGCATTCTCGGATCCGCCGAGCGCCAGCCAGCGCTTCCTAAAACCACCGAAACCTGCTGGCTCGGAAGGGCTAGACGACGATCTCCGGCCTTGGCCAGAAAGATTCGGGCCACGGAATTTGGAGGAACTTGTTGTGCATAAGAAAAAGGTGGCAGATGTTCGGAAATGGCTGGAGGATGTTATGGGTGGACGTATGCGTCAGCGGCTCCTCATTCTCAAAGGCGCTGCCGGCTCAGGCAAGACGACGACCGTCCGGCTGCTGGCCGCAGACATGGGGTGTGAGCTTCTGGAGTGGAAGAACCCTAGCGGTCATACGGGCACGGGCTTCGTATCGGCTTCAGCACAGTTCGACGACTTCTTGGGACGAGGCGGCAAATTTGGAGCGCTTGAAACGGAGGGTCCAACACCAGCTTCACAGGCGCCAATCCCAAGCAGCTCACGGAGCTCGGGAAATGATAAAAGCAAACGGATCATGCTGATCGAAGAGTTCCCCAACACCTTTTCCCGCTCTTCATCCGCTCTAAGGGCCTTCCGCAAATCAATTCTCAACTACCTGGCGTCTCATACACCATCTCTATCGATGTTCGCCAGTCACGCCTCCAAGGACCCCATTCAGCCGATCGTGATGGTCATCTCAGAGACTCTGTTAACGACAACTTCAGCGTCAGCAGACAGCTTCACAGCTCACCGCCTACTTGGCCCGGAGATCCTACGACACCCTGGGGTGGGTGTCATTGAATTCAACGCTGTTGCCCCATCATTACTGGCAAAGGCGCTAGAGCTGGTTGTCCAGAAGGAGGCAAGGAAGTCTGGTCGGCGGAAGACTCCAGGTCCGCTTGTGCTGAAACGCATTGGCGAGATCGGTGACATTCGCAGTGCGGTGTCGACGTTGGAGTTCTTGTGTCTTAAAGGCGATCAGGATGCCGATTGGGGCGCCAAGGTCTCATTCACAAAGCCAAAGAAGACAGGGAAGAATGGGGTTGGCCTGACCCGCGGCGAAGAAGAGAGCCTGGAACTCGTGTCACAGCGCGAGGCCAGCCTCGGTATATTCCATGCTGTAGGGAAGGTTGTGTACAATAAGCGGGACGACGAAGCGACACCGAGTCCTGCTGAGCAGCTGCCAGGCTATCTTTCGATGTTCTCACGTCCCAAGCCCAGCCAGGTCTCTGTGGACGCGCTGATTGACGAGACTGGAACTGATACTCACACCTTCATCTCGGCTCTTCACGAGAACTATGTTCTTTCCTGTGAGAGCACAGGGCCGATGGACCTCATGACGCCTATGGACTACGTTAACGATTGCATCGAGTACCTATCCATTAGTGATCTGATGTGTTCATCGCGGGACGTATTCTTTGGTGGCAGAGGAGGCTTCGCAGGTCGCGACTCGGCAAGTCACATCCTCCGCCAGGACGAAATCACATTTGAAGTGGCGGTTCGCGGGATGCTCTTCTCTCTTCCAAACCCTGTGAAGCGCAAGACGACCACTATGTCGAAGACAAGCGATGCCTTCAAGATGTTCTACCCAACCAGCTTGAAACTTTGGCGCGCAAAAGAGGAGATCGAAGGACTGGTGGATCACTGGTCAACGAGACTGCTCAAGGGAACGGATACTTTGCCTGTGAGGAATCTCACAGATGGTGCAGGGGCGTTCCGCAAGCCACAGCAATCCAGCGAACTGTCCTGGATGCAACGCCAGCAGCAACAACGTCAGCAGTCAATGCAATCTACCCAGTCTCTTGAGAACGAAGAATCGGCACCACCGCTCCTCTCACTCGGTAGCGCTGCTCGCCGTGAGCTCCTGCTCGAGCGGCTTCCGTACATGGCTCAAATCGCCCGTGGCCGCAAAACAACAGGCCTTCGCCTCAAAGATCTAGAGAAAGTCGTCTCCTTCCAGGGCGTTCACGCTGGAGTGGAAGAGGAATCGGATGCAGAAGATGCAGAGCAAACCACAGGCGAGGCCTGGGCCACGGATAAGCCAAGTGAAGAAGCATCACCACGCAAGAAGAGCTCAGGCATCAAGGCTGGGGGTGTATCAGGATTGCTGGCGCAGAAGCTGGTGCTCAGCGATGATGATATTGAGGACTGAGAGGGTGGCGCTGGTGCAGATCTGTAATATAACGTGGGACGAAATACGGATGGATGTAGAAACGCAGGATGGGGACGATCTGGCGCACGGTACATCTTTCTTTATTGCTCGTTGCAGATGTCTTTGGAGTTCGGGGATAGGCAGACAAGCTACATTTATCGGTAGACGACAAAAGAAACAAAACATATGTTAATTTCTCCACCGACGTAATATTCTTCGATTTGGAAGTCTGTTTTTGAATTGATATCTATTCTGAAAGTTCCTTGCAACTTTCCTCACCCTCCCGCAAGACATTGTTCCCATCCTAGATGGTCTTGCGCCATAGAACTATAAGATGGCTCATTTGTACTAGCCTTTTGATTGTTGAAAATTGACGCCCCTTGATCCTTTCCCTTCTCATACTTCATGCCACTTTAGTGGTGGAACAGACGGATGTTCTGCTCAACAAAGGTGATGCCCAACTTCTCAGCAGTCTCGAAGACGGGCAGGTCGTTCTGGCTGCCGCCGGGGGCGGCAATGTACTTGACTCCTGAGCGGGCAGCGCGGAAGACGTTGTCGATAAAGGGGAACTGAGGGATGACGTTAGTACTGAATAGTGGAAATACGGCAGATGCAGAACTTACGAAAGCGTCACTTGACACGCAGACCTGGTCAAGCTTCGCCATCCAGGCTTGCCTCTCCTCGGGAGTGAAGGCAGCAGGAACCTCCTCAAAGACACCCTCGAAAGCTTCCCTCTCGGGGCCATCGGTGGGGAGCTGGCCGCTGGCAAGCAGGTCAATAGCGTTGCTCTTGTCAGGGCGCTTGGTACCCTTCTTCCACTTGATGTTAAGAATACGCTCGTGGAAGCGCATCCACCAGTTATCGGCCTTGTCGCCAGCAAGACGAGTGCAGTGGATACGCGACTGCTGACCGGCACCGAGACCGACGACCTGGCCGTTCAGGGCGTAGCAGACTGAGTTGCTCTGTGTGTACTTGAGGGTGATGGTAGCGACGGCAAGATCGCGGGCGGCGCTCTCGGAAAGAGGGGGGGAGTTCTTGGGAGTAATGATCTTGCTGAAGGTGCGGGGAGTAACCTCGAAATCATTGCGGTGCTGCTGGAGGTTGATGCCGTAGACGGTGCGGGTCTCGGTCTGAGGAGGGTTGTACTCGGGGTCCATCTGAAGGACGAGGTACTTACCGCCCTTCTTCTTCTTGAGGATCTCAAGGGCAGCATCCTCGTAGCCAGGGGCGATGACACCGTCGGAGACCTCCTTGCCAATGATCTTGGCGGTAGGGACATCGACGACGTCGCTAAGAGCGATAATGTCACCGAAGCTGCTCATGCGGTCGGCGCCACGGGCACGAGCGTAAGCCTGAGCAAGAGCAGAGGTCTCAATGCCCTCGATGTCGTCGACGAAGTAGACCTTGCGCTCATCCTCGGTAAGCGGGAGGCCAACGGCAGCACCTGCGGGGGACACGTGCTTGAAGCTGGCGGCAGCGGGAAGACCCAGAGCCTGCTTGAGCTCCTTGACAAGAGGCCAGGCGTTGAGGCAATCGAGAAGGTTGATGTACCCAGGAGAACCGCAGAGGACCTTGAAGGGCAGAGGAGTGTCGTTGGTGAAAGCGGCCGCAGGCTTCTGGTGGGGGTTGGCGCCGTAACGGAGGGCCATGTACTGCTCTCCTGAAGCGTACTGAAGCGGGTATTAGGTATTGATTCGTCAATCGCAAGAAGAGATATTCAGACTCACCTCCTTGCGGAAGTATCCAGCAATAGCTCCATCGTAGTCGGCAGTGTGCTCGAAAGCCTTCAGAGCGTACCTGTTCCTGCTCTGCTCGGTGATCTCGCCCTTCTCAAGCTCGCTGAGGAAGCCAGCGTAGTCCTGGGGGTCGCTCAGGATGGTCACACGCTTGTGGTTCTTCGCAGCGGCACGAATGAGAGTAACGCCACCGATGTCGATCTCCTCAACAGCCTCGGGAATGCTGACATTGATCTTGGCGACAGTGTCCTTGAAGGGGTAAAGGTTGCAGACAACGAAGTCAACCTTGTTGATGTTCTGGTCGGCAAGATCCTTCTCGTCGGAAGCGAGGTTGCGGGCGAGGATACCAGCATGGACGGCAGGGTGGAGGGTCTTGACGCGGCCGGCAAGCATTTCGGGGGCCTTGGTGATGGCAGAGACGTCCCTGTAAAGAAGCAATGGGTCAGCAACGGAGATCATCGCGACAAAGAGCATCGATAGATGATTACATACTCGACAGGGAAACCCGACTCGCGGATCATCTTGGCAGTGCCGCCTGAAGCGAGGATGCGGACATTCTGCTGAACCAGACCCTTAGCCAGGTCAAGCAGGCCAGTCTTATCGTAGACGGAGACGATGGCGATCTTCTGCTCGGAAGCCATTGTGGAGAAGAGGGATCTGGAGATTGCGCGAAGTGTAGGGAGCGGCGAGGGACGAAGGAGCATAAAAAAGCCGCGCTGGGTGAAGATGAGAAGGACGAAGGAAGAAGGAAAAGGGAATGAGGGTTTAGAAGCAATTGGCGACAGAAGCAGCACCAGTGGCCCCTCCAGCAAGAAGGTTGGAAAAGTTTTGGCGGGGCAGCGAAGCGATGCGGGAGCAGAGGAGGGGGTGGGGTGGGCAGGTGGGTGGTGACGGATGATGTAGGGCCTCCATCGCATCAGCCCTCCCGTTGGCAAGACAGAGCAAGCCCATGAGCCACGTAAAGTGTCTATTGCAGAAGCTGTGTATGATCTATGCTGAGAGTGACGCCACCCCGGTCTAATTAAGCTGTTGGTACATTGTTCGTCACATTCCATAATACACTGCTGTCGTTCGCGTCTCGATGCGAATCGCCAGTATTTCTCGCTCGACCTCCGACCTCGGCCGACACCCGCCAGTCTTTTTCGCCTTTCTCAAGGCACCGTGAGTGATCCAAAGTTCAGCTTCAACACAGAAAGCTTCTTCCGTGTCATGTCGACTGTGCCGTCTTCTCTGTCCTGGTCAGGTTGGGGTCTCCATTGCTCGCCGCCTCTGGCTGCTGCTCTGAATTGACCACACTGGGGTTCTGAACCTCAGCCGTCCCTGAATTGGCCACGTCCGACGTCGCGTCCATTGAACCATCATTTCCCTTCTCTGGATGGGCCACAGCTTCAGTCTCCGCTCTCTCCACGTCCTTGTGCTCGTGTACCTCTGAGTTGGTTGCGCTTGACTCCATGGCTGCGCCTGCTCGCCCTTCTGGGCTGGTATCCGTCAAGGCCTGGCTTTTCGCACTCTTCTCGCCCTTCACTGACATTGACTCAACCGCCGTCTCAGCGCTCACCAACCGTTCCGTACGCCGCGGCTTGTGTGCCATCTTCCTGTCTTGGCGCCATTGTGGGAGGGTCAGCTCTGCAAGTCTCTTCTTCGACATTGCCATGACTCTCAACGTGTCGGCGTGCGGCATGAAACGTCGGTATTGTACCCACAAAACATGTAGCCAGCGCACATCATTGACGCAGTAGTCTTCCACTACTTTATTCAGCGGTCTTCGGCGCAGCTCATCCTGAGAACCTCCAGAGCCCCTCAACGTCGCATCTCTGCCCGCTCGCCTGGTCTGTACAGCCGCATCAACCACATCCGGCTCTACTCGTGCGAGGGGTAATGTCTCGCTGAGTGCTCTTGTCAAGTCTCTCAAGAATCCGTCGGGGTTGCTTCGGGCAGCGAGCTCCGTCAATTGTAGGTCTTCAACGTATCGCATTTTGACGTCGAACTTCTTCCGGAGCAAGATGTTGGTGAGTCGCAGGTCCCATATGACTTTCTTAATTCGCGAAGATGTGAGGATGCGGCGGAGGTTTATATTTTGTCCCGTAGGGCATATATCCAAAGCTTGTTTGCCCAGAGTATGCATGTCGAATAGATGTACAGTCTTGGTGCTTGGGCAGTAGATGTTCAAGAGAGCCATGTCCCGACCCTCAGTGTCGATATATATACTATTTCTCTTCACATTTGCCTCTTTGTATATCGCAGCGATCGACGTTCCAACCTTCTCCCCGGTGTCGATAAAGAAGCGGGTTACTTCAGGCGGCTGCACCCTGCTTCGTTCTGCGAGAGGCTTCGGCTGGTGTTTTGGTTCTGATCTTGACTCGGAATCATTGGGACCGCTAGACTTTTCAGTGTCAGAGAGTTTCGGCTCTGGGGTACTTGGTTGATGCCCGGGGAGGTTGCGGATGGGACTTGTCGTGAAGGTGCGCCGGTGAGATCTGATGGCTGAGATTTCGGCGGCAGAGAGGAGAAGTCGAGTGCGCCATGATTTCAATGTGCATGTCGCAGATCGAAGGATCATAATCGGCGGAAGGAGGTCGTTGACTTGAAATCTCGATCGGCTCGAGAGCTGTCGCAACTGGAAAAAGATGGCATCACCATGCAAGTTCAGGGTTCCTGACTATCTAGCGCGTCTGCTCACCACGTTATCGGACCTTATCGCAGCTTGCCGCCGGAAGAATTGCTGTAGGGTAGTGTCAGGCCAGGGACTTGACGGAAGCCGGGGTCCCTTGGCCGATAACAAAGTCAAAATCCTTAGCTGCCACTGGCCACGCTACTGTACGAAGTGCACGCACACACGCACCCACTGACGTCCTCTGCTCAGGCCACCACGACCTTCTAATTTAGTAACCATTCAGGTCATCGGCGTCATGGTCCCGGCTCCGCTGATCCCGGTACAACGGTGAGCGCCGCCTATGATCCACCCCCGCCCCCGCCGTCCGCCAGCTTGCCAGTCACCAGAAAGCCTGGCACGGGTCATGAATCCTTGGAAAGCTTACCTGATGGGTTCCGTGGTTTGTGTGTCCTGCACGCATAACCATTCGGAAAGAAGAGGGACCCTGCATTGTCCCACGCCCGAAAGACAGAATATTCTGCGCGTGGCAGATCTCACTCACCCACCCTTCTCTCTGAGTTCCTCCAGCCGTTTGTCTCTCGTTTGGCGCTGGTGCTGTTGCCGTTGGATCGACACCAAACCACCGTAGAGTCACTGATCGACGTCAGATTATCAGCCTCACACGCCATGGCTCCAGTCAATTCCCTCCGCGTTCTCTGCTTCGGCGACTCTCTCACCTCAGGCTATCACAGCTGGGGTACAAGCTCCCATCCATACTCCCAAAGACTGGCTGCTCGCCTGAAGGAGGCCTTCCCAGATCTCGAGAAGATCCATGTCGTGCCAAACGGCGTCCCAGGCGATAGGGTCATGAACGCAGGCTTCCTTGAGCGGCTCGAGAAAGCAGGTTCGTTGCTGCGGGATCAAGAGTTCCTGCTCCGATCGAAGATGATCGCCAAGCTGACTTGCTCTATTTCACAGTGGAAAGAGGCATCTATGACTGGGTTCTCATCCTTGGCGGCACGAAGCAAGTCATCTGACTTCACTTACAAACACTCTTTCAGATATGCTAATACTGTATAAACAGTGATCTCGGCACCCGTGCTCAAGCAGAAGATACGGCCAGTGCACTCTATGAAGTCTGGAACACCGCCATGGCCCAAGACTGCAAGGTCCTCGCCATGACAGTCCCCGAGTGCGCAGCGGAAGTCAGCTGGCTCAACTCAAACCGGGAGATCCTGAACCACATGATTCTTACACACGAAGACAAGAACTAGTATGTAGTGAAGCTCTCCTTCCGTCTCTAAATGAAGAGTATTGGTACTAACCGACCATTACAGCAACTCATTCGATCTCAAGTCCAAGATCCCCTACCACTCTCTAACAGAAGAACAGCGAGAGACCTACTGGGATGACGGCCTACATCTCACCGCGGAAGGATACGACTGGATGGGTGATCACATTGCCGACGCCCTCATCCCACTCGTCAAGCAGGACCGTCGCATTAGCCTGAAGAAATCCATCATTACACCCAACATCCCCCCGCGTGTCTGGGGTGACGATCGTCCCCTCGAGGAAGAGATCGGTGATCCGAGAGACATACATTCCGGCTACGTCGTTGTGCGGAAGAAAGACTTAGAGTGATGTGTTGAGAACAGGGTCTGGAAATGCTATCGGGGCGTTTTAAGGGTTGTTTCTTCTTCGATTATGGACGTATCATGTTCGCCGTGTGCGACAGTTCTCTTCTTTCACCTTAGCATAGGGAAGCATCATCAAGCGTATTGAATGTAATAGGGTAAAGCCTGTCCTGTATGAGCATCTTGTGCCTCTTATGTCTCACTCCAACGCCTCTCTGAATGTTGCCAAACGCCTTATGCATGCCTTATGCTCCATCGGGAATCCACGAAATACAGGCAAAATCAAGATCGTTCATCGAGCCATTAGGTTTGCCGCTACGAAGTCCTGGGAATTCAGTTAGTGCTGGTCAACCAATACCAGAATCAGAGCGAGGACTCACCGGGAACTCTTTCTGCAGCGCATTCGTGACTTGTTCCACATCCTCCGCCAAACCCTGGACGTTGGCATCCCAAATCCTCATCTCCTTTCCAACAATCACCTCCGCTCTTCCACTGCCCTTCTGGCCCGAGGCCTCACCACCCTCAAACCACACGATCCCCTCCAGCTGGTCCATCCTTCCCACCAATCTGCCCTGCTCAATCATCCTTGCCGTCGTTTCCTCTGCTTTATCCGCACCTAAGCCCAGCAGCTCCCCAAGCGCTTCGAACCGTATGTTGCGGTACAGCTTCGACGCTCCAAGAAGGTTGTGCTCAACGACAGCCTTAGCCAGCACTGTAGAACCGTCTGATGTTGTGGCTAGCTGGTGGGGTAGGAGATCCTCTGCGAATTTGGCGACTTCGGCCGGTGCGAGGAGTCGGTCGAGGAACATCTTCTCGAGGATGCCATATTCACCAAGTTGTGAGGCGCGCTCGTCTTTGTACAGTCTTCCAAGATGGCGACTGCGAAGGGGGCCGGCTGGCGCGAGGATGCCACACTTGATGGCCATGGCGAGGGTGTGCAAGCGTTCCTCCTCAGCGATAGAGGGTGAGAAGCTAATCTCATGGTAGCGCTGTGACGCGGAGAGGAAGCTCCTCTGCGCATCAAGAATACGCGCCTGAGAAAGTCGGAAGTGCAGTGTCAACTCCGGATCCGAAACATCGTGCATGATATTCTTGAGCTTGTTGATAAACATCTCGGCAGCAGTCGAGTCATCCACCTCAAGGTAGTTCCGCACAATCCGCACCCATATCCTCGCCTTATCCTCATCCGTGACCTTCCTCTGCGAATTATCAAGCGGGATCTCTGCGAGAGTCCTTGCCGCCTCTAAGAAATCCTCGTTGTGCTCCTGTGCCGTGGCAATCAGCTCACGCAGGCTGGCGACAGCATCGTGCAGGTAACTCGAGGGCTGCTGAGCGATGAGGTTGAGGGTTCGTGACCCGACTTCGATCCACATGTCTTCATTCTTGAGGTCGCGGAGGGTGTTTATGAAGGTATTGAGGACATTGCGGGTCGAGACGACGCCGAGACCGGCCTGGAGGAAGCTGTGAGCGATGGTGGTGAGGTCGTCGATTGCGGTGGTCGGGGTGGAGATGGTCTTGATGGCACCGAGAATGGATTCGAATTCGGGGCCTTCTTCCTCGCTGGGAACGGCCTTGATACGTTCAAGAGCCTCTGTGACCTTTGCGTTAGGTGCCATGGTCGTCGGCGGGGATGGTGTGAGGCTGTGAGAGGAGGGGATGGAAGGTCGAAGTCGTGAATGTGGTGGTGGGAGGGGCACCGAGTCGGAGCTCGAGCTGAGCTTTGGCGGGGCAAAGCGTGGTACGTGAGAGCCTCTTAATGAATTGTCCAAGGGTGCCACGACAAGATTGAGACCATTACATATCAGCTTAAAATATCCTAGATAGCGGTGAGATGACCCTCCCCGGCAGTAGTTCTAGCTGAATAGTCTCCTATCGCCACTCTTTGTCGTGGGCAAGCTCATATGCCTCACAGATCAAGCTTCACCACAGTTCAACAATCCAGATGCAATAGAACTTCGTAGCCCATTTGCCCTATGTAATGCAATATGCCGGCCTGACCACTGTCTAGATGATGTCCAGTTCTTTCCCCTTCATGAAATCGCACAGACCCCAAATCATACGCCTTGAAACGCCAGCACTTCGTACACATTGTTTCGCCTCCCAACCGCTCCTTACTTGTTATGCCAAAGCAATGTCCTCAAGTCCGAGAACTCATCACAGTCCTTATAGATGTACGTCATACTGCCCCTCAAACTCGACTGCAGCTCCTCCGGGTGGTACCTGAACAGCAACATCACCATGCCCCACGACAGGCTCGCGAACGCGGGCCATGCGTAGTGGCTGATCTTGGAACGCAGCGGCTCAGCGGAGACGACGGGGAAGCCGGTGCCGGGCTTGACGGTGAGGCGTGCGAGGGCGAGAGCTACGCGGGCGAAGATGTAGATGACGATCTGTTGGTTGATGGAGGAGATGCGGCCAGTGCGTTTGGAGCGGGTGCCGAAGACGAAGTAGCCGCCGATGAGACCGCCGAGGAAGCTATCGTAAGGACCTATGTGGAGAGAGTAGTCTGTCAGAAACTTTGTGTTCTCATTTTTCTCGATCTTCAAGTGCTCGCGAACCTTCTTTGCCTGGTGTCGGGCCGTAGTGTTTCAGCGCCAGTGTAGACAACTTGTAGATCATGGCGAACCGTGCCAAATTACTGGCATGGTGTCTCGTTGCTCTCAACACGAGCTCGACCTTGTGTCGGAAACTGCCGTCATGAGAAAAATATATGTCAGCCTTCTTCCACCATATACGTGCTCGGATCGTTCAGCGGCAGGAGGGTCCGATCGACGTACGTTCCAGATCGGAAAAGGAAGATCATCCTACACAGAGAATTCAGTCAGCGTCTTTCTTCCCATATTCTCTCACAACCAGGATCCAAGAGTACTTACACCAGGGCGTGCGGAAACCGCACCTTGGTCCCGTAGACGGCGCCATTGCGCATCGTCTTGACCAGCGACAGCAGCTCATGGTTCCCCGGGTTCTGCACGATCTTGTCCAGCGCAACCTGTTCCAAGCGGTATTAGCATTACACCTGCCCTCACAGACCAGACACTCCATAAAGGGGAGCGCACCTTGAGCGCCTGCATGGTCGAGGCCATGGTCAATCGCTGACCTCGGCAATAGCTGGCCGGGAGTAGATGCGCCGGCGTTGATGACGTTGGACGAGATGGAGTTCGATGGGCGCAAGTGTTGTGTTTGAGAGACCAGTCCTTTGAGGGGGAAAGAGGCAAAATTGAGGGAACTGGAGAAGATGCGAAAGCTGGAGTAAGGTCGAGGAAGTTGTTGTGTCGGCTAGAGTCGCGGTAGATGGACGTGAAGCGGAATTGGAGATGCCCCCAAGTTCCAGTTCCAGTTCCAGGTCGGTCATGAACCTCGGGACGATCCAGCAGGCGGCACTGGGCGACTGCTCCCCCACTAGAGGCCGATGCAAGCCCCTCCCACTCCACTGCTGCACGCCGCTGTCCGCCGGCGCTACAGTGGACGAGGGTGCTAAGCGGGCAGCAATGGTTTACCCCGGCTTCAGCGGCTTTGGGCTATGACGCAGTAGGCAAGAGCCCCAGCGTGGAGAAGCAAAGCAGCCAGGTCTGGTCTGGTCTGGTCAGGTGCTCTCACTCCCGCTGTCACAATTCACATGTGATTGCCCAGCTGCCTTCACAAGCCAATTGTTGATGCCATCACTACACTTCATCACGCAGTAATCCGAACTGCATTTCCACAATGCCATAATTGCCAACATAGGTAGGTCGACACGACTACCCCTGAATCTTCACGTGCGCTTACGCTCAATCGCTTTCTCAACACCATCTCTCGTGAGGCTCTCTCCATCTCACTCCAAGTACCTCGAATATCCTCCTCTCCTCCCTCCCCTCCACCAACTCTCCCTCACTCAACTTCTTCCTCCCCTCGCCCCTCAGTGCATCCCTGTACAGTCCCCTCTGATTAAGCCTCATCCTCTTTCTCGATGCCAGAAGCCTCATGCTCCGATTGAAGATATCGTTCCCCGTGAAGTAGATCAGCGCTGCCCCGCGTTCCGTTTCCGGCACGAGCAGGAAGTCGATTCTTCGCCAAATGGGCTTGTATGCTTCACGACTTGGGTGGAAGCTTGGTGTGAATGGCAGGACGCAGCAGCCGTGCCATTTACTGCCGTCTTCGCCGGATCGCGATGATGCAAGTCTTGCGACCAGGAACCCAGCTTCCTCCAGTCTTAACACTAGATTCTGTAGGAAAGGCATCAGCTCTGCCGTACTGGTCGTGTCTCTCTTCGTAACGATGAAGTCAATGTCCCCAGAGCTCTCCGCACCCCTCCTGTAACTACCGCCGATAATCATCTCAACCTCTGCATCAATCATCGCGGCAGTGCTGGTGACCACCTCCCTCAGCTCATCCATCTCAGCCCTCGGTATCCTTGTGTTCAGGTCCGCATAGTGTTCGATCCCCAGCCGCTGATTCGGTGTAAGTTTCGCCTTCGCTGATAGATCATCCAGCGTCCTGTATCCTTGAGCGATCCACTGTTGCGCCAGACTCGTTCCCACGCCATATATCCCCAGAAACAGCTGCAGCGATTCAGCCATGGGCTCATGCTGGGCGTACTCCAACCGCTGCAATCTGTCCGTCGTGACGATCTCTTCAATCTTCTGAGCCAGACGTCGTCCAACACTTGGCAACTTGAACGCTTCCTCCTCAGTCGTGATACGCACAGTCTGCCGTTTGAGCGTGCTGATGGCCTTGCGATAGCTCGTGGTTCGCCAATGGTCGTTTGTGCGGTTGTAGTAGTCTGCCATTTTCTGGAGAACCTCAATAGTGCGCGTGTTGGGGTTGTCGGACTTGGCCTCTTTCACCCCAGCTTGGTTGCATGCAAAGCGCTCCTCGAACCCGAGTCGCTTGCCACCATTCCGAGGGCCGCGTTTCTTCGCGTACTTGTTCCACGACGGCTCTTCTTCTTCTTCTGAGCCTGCTGACGATATGTCATCTTCCAGTTGGCGAGATCGTGGACGCTCTTGATCATCGGATTCATCGTCCAACTCGACAGGGAGGTCCTTAAACTCCGCAACGACGGAAATCATATCAGACAATTCATCGGCAGGCTGGGCGGTTGATTTGCTCTCGTCCTTCTCCGACGCCCTTTCAGCTCTCTTTGGGCCATGATGAGTGTCGTCTTGCAGAATAGAAACAGGAGATGCCACCATAGCGTCCTGTGCAATTACAATAGGTTGTGAATCCTGGCTCGCAGATACCACTTCCTTCCCAGCAAGAGACGACTCTCCGCTCCGCGATGGCGTTCCTGGAGGAGGCACATAATCCCATCTTCTCGGATTCGTCGGCGGCGCTTCCAGCTTCAACGACCTGCTGGTCTCCCCTGAGCTCTCTATGGCGGCTGAAGTAGTCTCCCCTTGTTCTGGCACTGAACCAGAAGCATCGGGCTGTCCAGTCACCCGATACTTCGCCTGATCATGATCAAGCATCGACCCAAATTGTATACAATCAATGGGATAATCTTCATTCACCACCACAGGCGGCTTCGTCGCGCTTGCTTGCAACAAGAATCCTTGAACAGCTTTGTAATCAAGTGCCTTCTCCACGACGATATGTGAGGCAGTAGCCACGGATCTCGTCCAGACCGCTCCATACTCTCGCGCCTTGTTGATGCGCATCCGGCGCACAGGCGCGATATCGTTGTCCGGAACGTAAAAGAAGGTCAAGCCACGGAAAACTTGCTGATCAGCAGGCCTCAGCTTGGGGTTATCATCGGAATGCCGCTTCTTCTGCCTCTTCCTCGAACCAGCCATCGCGGCGCTGGAGGGTGATTCCTCAGGGCGGAAACTATTGCTGGAAATCCTCTTCATCTGAGGTAAAGGCGTAGAGTTACTGCGCTGAAGGACCTTGCTGGCCGGTCGAGTTGAATCCGGGATGATGTTCTCATCATTGGGGCCCCCAGAGTTCAACTGCTTCGTAACCCTCCCTCTGCGCAAGTTGGCTCCAACCGGCGTACCTTTAATAACTGCATCACCACTCAACGCCCGGGGTCGCGCGGCATGGCTGCTTTGGCTGCGGCTGCTGGCAGCTGCCGGCGAGCTGCTAGGCCTGTGGCTGGCATTGTGCGGGTGAAAGAACCGGCGTCGCAATTCGCGATCCGCGACCTCGCGAGGGTCAAGTGCGTCATCGACGAGATTCGCAGCGAGCTGGTTAAAGAATGCAGCTTTGGCCTGTAGCTCTACCAGGTCTTCGGTTTCCATCGCGCGTGTCAGCCACTCTTTGCTTTTCCCTGCACGTCAAATGGAGATAGAGTTTGCTGATCCCCTGCTGCTGCGAGAAAGGATGCAGGGTTTGGGCAGGGATGGTGGCTGTTAAGGGTTCGCACCTCCAAAGGGAGTGGAATAGCCAGACTGCATGACCCGTCTGTGTCTTGAATGCGAGAACCAGCTCTGTCAATGGCTTTGGTATGTTTGAGATGCAATGCATGTCACGAAAGTCGCGTGCGTTGGGGTTATATCTAGGTCCTGCTTTGGTGAGATTCAATGAAATCCACCGTGAACTAGAGCTACCCACCTTTAGGCACACGTCGCCGAAGCTTCGCTCACCTCTTCACGTGGGAGCGATCCGTGGTAGGCAGCGCTGAACGACGATCCGAGCGTTTCCATTGAAAACGAATAATCCCGTTCAGTCATGCAGTGTTTTCAGTGGTATTTTCATGGCCTTCTTTCTGCAATGCTCGAATTGCGACAGCGTGGTTCCACCCAGTCGGCCATCCACCATCGGGAAACGGACATGCAGACGAAGGAAAGCGGATAGCTCATACAATCATTGAAGTTCTCGATCTCTATGCGTATCATCTTTCTCGTCTTGCTCCCATTTCAGTCGAACAACTTTCAAGCTTCGTACCCAAGAAAATATCTACGAAGTTAGAGTCCATAACTCCGTGCCTACATTATCCATCAAAGACCGCGCTAGCCGTATCTGCAGCAGTATTACATATGTACAAATCGAAGTTCACTCCAGAGCAAGTGGTCTTGGAGCCAACCGTGGGTATCTTATATATGGTCACGCGGTATCGCTGCGTATGCGTGTACTGTGTCCCGTCCTCGGTATGAGGGTTGTTTACTGGGCATGACCAGGCGGCATGGAGGGTCCAGCACCGCCAGCACCATACATGCGTGCGTCCATCATAGGCATGTTGTGCTTCTCGATGTTGTGGAAGGCAGTTGGGTCGACAGAATACCGGCTACCAGCCTCGTTGTCAATGTCGTTGAGAACCTCTCTCGTGAGCTCAACATAATCATACGCGAACTCGCCAATCTCAGCGTCATCGATACCCAAGATCTCGGCATCCTCGGTCGCGCGAAGACGGAGGCCAGGAATCAGGTTCATGATGAAGAGGATTAGGCAAGTTCCGCAGAAGGAGTAGAGGCCACCACCAAAGGAGTCAGCAAGCTGGTAAGCCATCTGGATCCAGTGCTGATTCAGCCAGCCACCATCGATACGGGACACACCGTCGAGTGCTGCGATGCGGTCATAGGCGAAGAAGGCAGTGCAGATGTTACCGACAAGGCCACCGATGCCATGGACAGCGAAAATATCAAGGGCGTCGTCGATGCGCAGAATGAACTTGAGCTTGGTCGCATAGTTCGCAAAAGAGGCACCCAGGACTCCAAAGACAACAGCTGACCACGGAGGTACATATCCTGCCAATGTATGTTAGCACCCGCCTCCCATAGAAGCTCTTATTCGAATCCACATACCTGATCCAGGGGTGATAGACACCAATCCAGCAACGACGCCAGAGCAGAATCCAACAGTTGACCACTTCTTCTCAAGGCGGTAATCAAGAATGCACCAGGTCATTCCTCCAACGCAGGCTGCCAGATTCGTCACTACAGCAGCCATGACAGCACGCAGATTCGCTGCAAGCGCTGAACCAGCGTTGAAACCGAACCATCCAACCCAGAGGAAGACGGTACCCATGACGATATGCGTGACATTGTGTGGGCGGTAGTTGAGCTCGTGGGTTCCATGGCCGCGACGCTTTCCGAGCATCATGGAGTAGGCAAGCGCAGCTGAGCCTGATGCAATATGCACTGGGGTTCCACCAGCAAAGTCAAGGCCACCCATTTGGGCTGACCAGCCGCTCGGGTTCCATGTCCAGCAAGCAATCGGGTCGTAGATCACAGTGGCCCAAATAAACATGAAGATGACACATGGGAGCATGCGTCCGCGCTCAGCGACAGCACCGGTAGCGAGGGCCACAGTAATGGCAGAGAACATGCCCTGGTAGAGAGCAAAGAGAATATCGGGGACCTTGTCAGAGCCGACAGAGGGGCGTGCGACAACATCCTTGAAGCCGAAGTTGGCGAGGTTGCCGATGAAAGGACCAGCCGTGTGCGAGAAGGTCAGAGAGTAGCCCCAGAAGAACCACTGAAAGCAGGTGACAGCAGTGGCCATAACGGAGAGCCATATCAGGGAGAGGGCGGACTTGCGGCGAGCAAGACCCGAATAGAAGAAGCTACACACATGTTGTCAGCACGGAGTGTCATCGTAGAGGTCGCTTCATTGAGAGACGTCGTGGTTTCTCAAGCCGACGTTCCGAGATATCCGTATCCGTCGAAACGGACCATGCAGGAACAGGAACCAATAAATATGCAGGGGATGCGCTCGAAACAACTGCAACCCTGATATTGGAAATGGAGGCATCAGAAGGGCTTAGGAAAACATGAGCAAATGCTTACCCAACTCCCGGGATCATGAGCAACACGAGGGCGGTCGCGGTGATGAGCCATGCGATGTCGCCGGGCTGCGGGCGCAAAGAGTCAGCGCAAGGTTCAAGTGCGGGCGTTTGAGGGTTTCGCATTACGGCACACCAACTGCTTTGCGACCCTGGGGAATGCAGGGCGCCGCAAACATGGTGTGCCGGTGGTCGAAGAACGAAACAAGTGAGGGGAGACAGGAGGGGGAAGAAACAAACGGACCTGGTACCAGAGGTTGACGTTGAATTCGAGGGGATTCGCACCCTCTGCGCCTGTGCCATTGTACGGCAGGGCAGCCCCCAGGTACGGCCTGTCTTCGCCGCCTTCGCTGCCGGACATGGCTGTGGAAAGAGGTAGAGGAAGCGCTGCTAAGTGAAGGGTCCTTGAGTAGACAATGCTTGAGCCCGGGGAAAGCTGGTCGAGATTTCAGCCTGAACCGGCCACAGCTGGTCAATCGCTCGCTCTGTCGGGTGGCCGAAGCGAGATCCGATGTCGCGTGCTGTGGTTTTTGGTAGGTGGTGGTGCTCGGATTTTGGTGGAGGTAGTATCGGGCAGAAGGCGTCAAGAAAGGCTGCGCATGAGTGAGTCGGCAGGAGAAGATGAAATAAGTAGTCGTTTTCGAATGAAGCCGAACGACTCAGCAAAGTACACAAGAGCAATGATGAGGTTTGGGAGAGAAATTGAAATCAATCAAGGTCTTGGAAGAGAGACGACGGTGGATTGAGCAGCGGGCGCTGGAAAGCAGAAGGGTGGCTTGCGGCGAGTCTAAGTATGTACAGTGCGTGTTCCACCTGCTGGACGCCCGCTGAGAGAAGCAATGAGATGGGAGTGGATGGATGGACGGATGAGACTGAGAGCGACCAGAGCCAGAGAGTGCTGACGGACGGAGGGGTGAGGAGAAGAGAGGCGAGGATAGGATGGGGGTGGAGTGACTGAGGTGGGTAGAGTGAGGATGACAGAATAAAGATCCATCATCATGAGTACCAATAGGGAAGATTACCAGCGTTTATTATGTCAGTCAGGGATCATACACAACGACGGGTGGGGGTGGCACGCATTAGGTAGAACCGCCAATTGCTTATCAGCGACGTGAATTGGCAGGCGATAACCACCGTCGGCCAGGGTCGGTCAATGAAACGGGGTGGCAGAAGCAACACAATTACAGAGTGCATCCTGCATGTGTGTGTCCAGGAAGAATCACACATCTCCGTTGAGACAAAAAGAAACGAGAGTGTTTGAGGTGAGCGTGCTTCCAAGTTTCGCGTGCAGATGGAAGCCATGGAGTTGCATCCAGCATAGCATGGCCATTTACTGAGAACAACAACTAATACCAAGCTGGTGGTGACGACGGATACCTGCCATAATCGTGGGCCGACGGGGTGCCGGCATTCGAGAAACACGCTTGCTAATACCATTATTAGTGACAAACTCCAGCACTGCCAACCAGCCCTGGAATTCCTTATCAGCGTCGGCAATCACCTCTACGGCCACTAAAGCAATAGACACTGTTAGTGAGCCATAGGGGTCTTGGTCACTTGGCCTCGATTCTCCACTCCCAGCCTCACTCCCCCGTTAAACGTTGCTGCTGCCACTTACACGATGGTAGTAGTACTTATCTATCAGCATCAATCACCTACACAGGGAAAGACACTCCTCATTCAACCTGAACTTACTGACCAACCCAAGCCACAGCATCATATGATGTGCTCCTGTCTCTCGTCCTCTCGCAGTCCTATACCTGCAGCAGCTTCCCAACTGCCCGAAATCCCCTGGTCTTGGCAGCTGATAAGAACCCCCACGCGGATTGGCTGTTCATTGCCGACCCCCGGTCACACACTGTTCCACTAACGGCAGCCCATTCACCTCGCTGCCTTGCCTTCACTCCCTCGCATTTCCATGGAAAACAGCGTCTCAGTCCTACCATTCGTGCAGTAACCGTGATGTCTTTAGTTCTTTCCACCGTGAGTCGCACACATACATGCACACGCGCGCGAGGCGTTGCAAAGTTGCCGGTCCAATCGACCATGCTCATGTTCCCGAGATCGCGGCACCAAGCACACCCGGTGCACACTCTCCTACATACAGCTAGAGCTACTCGCAATATGTTTGTCTCGGTGTTTGATAACTCAAATCTGACCACGCATGATGGAGTTCCGAATTCAATAGTAACACCTTCATTTTGCGTATCTACGTCTAAGACTCAATCATCCGGTCTCCTATCAAAACACAAACAAAGAATCATAAGAGGCACCTCTTCTGTTATCTGCCCTCCCAGCCGCCAACAGTATTACCGCTTTTCTCTCGCAAATTAGTCCATTTAAAGGTCTCTATTGAATTTCAGTCTCCTCTTCCTTGCATAGCCCATCTCTACCCCACGCCTCAACCCCCTATCCATCATCAATCATCCTTGTGTCGATCTATCAATCCCCTTCCTCCCATCTCAAATAGCATCTAGTCACCATTACGGCTTGATACAATCACACATATGAACAAAGCCAGATAACGTGATATTCTTGTCCTGCAATGCATGACAAGCAACTACCCCTCCAATAAATGCATGAAAATAATGAAAGAAGAGGCTGGCTTTGCCTCCCGTTAGCATCGTCTGCCCCTCTTCCATAATATGAAGGCCCCTGAAGTCGCCACATGGAACTGGAGAGAGTGTGACGAGGGTGAAAGAAGTAACATGATTGAATACTGCATGTACTGTGTTTCGAAGGGTGGTGGACGGCTCTTCTCTCGGTGCCGTCGTCACACACTCGGCCATCTTCTCAAGGTCTGGGCCAGCGCTCAGTCCGTCATCCGTAGCCAATAGCTGGGAGTCACATCACAAAGAAGCAAAGCTTTCACAAATATGCATCTCCGTGGTCTCCGCTTCAAAGAAGTCATGTTTTCGGTAACTTCTGTACGGATTCCAGCCTCCATAGCAAGTGGGTGGCGACTAGAGCACTCTTCCGGTCAGAAAGGAGTGCCGTAACATGCCTATCAAACATGTTGCACCGCCTTGAGGATGCTCGGTCACATGAAAAAGTTGAATGGAAGGTACAGGGAGGCCAGCGGGAAATGGTCTGTCTAGCCGTCACAATAACCGTGCCTAGGTACTTCTGTTACTAACTTTCTGCCTCGACAACTCAAACGCCATCAGTCCCGCAACAGAGTTCGGTCCTCGAGTCACTTGCAATGATACCGTCTTGTCAGGGTTGAAATACCGCCACTGGCATTAATCTATCTACTATTGACATGCCTCCTGTCTGTCTTGATACAAATACAAGGCAACGTTGCCTTGCCCCCTTGGTGATGACCAAACTATACCAAAGACATTAATATGTAAGATGCGTGGCTTGTATGCAATGGCCAGTTGAAGTCGCGTCTTATCGCGAACTTCTTTCGTCCTCGACCCATGCCTGATATCCCAAATGATTCCCAATGATTGTAACTCCAATGTCCCCAATTGTCCAAAGAATTTAATATCGTATGATGTGCAAAGTCGCTTGCATCGAGTCTCCAGAGAGACTCAATCGTCTCATGATGTGGGTAGTAAATGTTGTTGGCGCACTGAAACCCAGGAAAACAACTCCAATCGCTAAATGCAGCGCGCTGTTATTCACAGCGGGCGAGTGTGATGGGGGAACTGAGGGCAGGCAATTAAGCATTGCCACTCAGCGTCTTGAAACGATCTTCGAAGCTCTTGACTTGCTCCGCTTCGAGAATTTTCTGGAGGCGCCTGGTCTCGCGGACCGCAGCCTCACGTTCCTCCTGAAGGTTAAGGACTTCAATTTGAGCAGTGCTCATTTTAGCAACCACCTCTTGCATTTCCGTCTCGGCATCCGCCAGCGCCTTCTCAAGCTCAACGACATTCGCCTTCAGAGTCTTGATTTGAGCCTCCTCCTCAAAGCTCTTGGCCTGCATAATGCTGGACGTACGTGCGAAAAGAGGCGAGTTGCGGTTGCTCAGCATGCGGGGTGACTTGAGAGCAGATGAACGCATTCCGCCCAGACCATGGTTTCCGTCCATCCGACGCAGCTGCTCATTGTGCGCCTCCTTCAGACGGGCAATCTCCTCCTCGTGGCGGGCAACGCGATCCTCGGAAGCGCTCTGTGCCGAAACGAGCTGCTCCTCCAGCGATGAGAGGTGCTCTTGCAGCTCAGCAATCCGGCTGTAGTTTGCCTTGCGCTCATTGTCGCCACGGGCTACGGCATCAGAGAGGCGGTTCCGAAGCTCAGCGTTGGCAGCTAGTTGCTGCTGGACCTGCGAAGCAAGCTGTTCGATTTGGTGGGCGGACTCGCTGAGCTCATCGGCAAGCACGCGCTCCGACTCCATGTTCTTCGCTTCACCAGCGGCCAGCCCGTTGTACTTCTGCATGAGGGCACTAGCCTCCTTGCGCGCGGCATCGCGCTCACTCACAGCAGATGCCAGAGAACGCTCGAGTCGCTCAATGGCAAGCTTAGTCTTCTCGCTGGAGGGTTCGTTGCCAGTCTCAAGTTCAAGTTTCTTGATGCGGTCAAGAGCCTCGGTGTACGACGCCTGGAGCTCCTGGTAGGCGCTGCGGAGAGAGTCGGATGTGACTGGTACGCCAAGGATGCCACTTGAGTTGCTCGAGTTGCTCGAGCGTCCGATGGACGGGGGAATCAGAATGTCCTTCTCCGCCAGTAGAGCACGCAAGGACGCAATCTCCTCCTCGGCCTTATCCAAATCCATCTTGAGGCCACCCAGACCCTTCTCGACTTGCCACTTCTGCTCGAGAGCATCTTCGGCGCGACGCCGAAGCACATTGATCTCCGTCCGTAGGCTCGAGATCTCTTTTTCGAATCCAGCCTTCTTTGGCGATGAGGTTAGAAGTCGCTCGCGCTCACTCTCCAGAACGCGGATCTTCTTCAAATTTTCACGGTTTTGGAATTCTTGGCGTTCGAGAAGGTTTTTGAGAGCATTGTGGAGGGCGTCCCGCTGGGCTTCAACATCTTTCAGGCGCTCGGCCAGGGCTTCTCTAGACTCGACCTGGCCGCCCTTGACGCTGTTAGATCGTGACAGGCTGATGCCACCCGTGCGAGGACCCCGAGTCATGCCGGTAGCCACAGAATTCGATCGAGACAGGCCGCCCGAGAATGCGCGACTGGCTCGAGTGGGCACGTCTTCGATTCGTGATGTTCTCCGAAGGTTTGTGTTTTCTTGCTTCAGAGTCTGGAGCTCCTGCTGCATCTTTGATGATTCGTATGTGAGGTTTGCATACTCAGCAGCTTCAGATTCGAGACCCTCAACACGCGCGCGCAGTTGGGGAACAATCTCATCGCGAAGATTGTCGCGTTCGTTGCTGGTTCCTTGGAGCTCATTCTTGAGCGCCGAGAGCAAGTCTTCGAAATTTGTCTTCGACTCACGCTCCTCAGCAAGCTTGCGGCGGAGCTCTTCGCACGTAGTTTCCAGCTCTTTCAGGCGTCCATTTGCATCGAGGCTGTTCATAGCAACCAAGTCAATTTGTGAGGTTTTCTCAACGAGCTCCTTGATCTGCTGATCAAGAGCTTTCCGTTTCGCCCGTTCATCTTGCACCTTGTTTGTAAGTTCTAACCGCAAAGTAGCCTTTTCTTGTTCTGATTTCCTTGTAATCTTTTCAATCTCTTCACGACTCTGGTCATAGTCGCTCGCTTTTGCTGAGCTATAGCCTGAGTCTGAGAAGTAATCGCTAGTCCTCCGGCCGGGGGTCTGGTTCGTATTGATCTGTTCTTGCAATCTATCGACGAGATCTTCCAGATCCATCTCCCGCCGGATGGACGCAGCCAGCTCCGAGCTGATGGCTTTCAGCTCGTCTTCCATCTCCGCGATCTGTATGACAGATGGAGAAATGGTTGGTGGGGGTGTTGAGAGGTATGATTCGCAATAGTTGATGGGATTTCCCGAAGCACCATTGGATCGAAGGCTTCCGGAGAGTGATTCGCTTGGTACCGGCGTCGAGAATGCATGTAGTGAGCCCTCCCTCTTCGCTGGTGACACGGGGGAGGGGATGGAGGAGAATTCTGTTCCGGACGGAGACGGATTTCCCCAACCGAATAGAGCAGCAAAGGGCGAAGTTGCCCCAGGAGACTTCGGTAACGGTTTGTTAAGTTGCTGAGGTGTCTCTACTGAGCTGCCAGAGAGCGCCTCAATGTCGGCAACCGTTGTATCTACTTTTTCGAGTTTGAGATGTGGTGGTGTCGGCTTGGGAGGGGGCATGGGAGGGGCGTCTTGTTCTCGAGCGACGGTGTTGTTAGGATTTTTAGGACCGATGTCGTCAACCTCGAAGATCGTGGCTGGGGTTTGATCCTGGACAGAGTTGCGTGAACCGTTGGAAATCAGGTCGTCATACTCAGAAAGAACGTCGGAGAGATCTGCTTGCTGATTCACGGGGTCGTCAACAGTTGGAATGCGGCGCGATTCATGCGCAGCCTCGTCGGTAGATGCCAGATTCGCGGCGGGTGATCTGAAGACACAGGATTCCAGTCAGCCCAAACTATTTCGCGTGCCGGTGGCCAATGTCGCGCAAGAACGCCCCAGTGGCAGTAATATTTCCAGTGATTCCGCCAACAACGCGGTATGGAAGAAGCAATGAAGGGGAATGTGTTCGAGATCCAGGAGGCTCAGGCAGAGAATATAGGGCGGGAGTACTCACGGTTCAGACGGGAGAGAGTCCCGGACAGAGGAGGGATACTCGTAGAGTGTGGGACTGTCGATAGAATGAGATCTATCGAACCTGTGGTCGGGCTTGGGAAGATCGATGGCGTAGAGGGGGGAGATGGCCGAAGTGTTAGAGGAGCGGGCAGCAGCCAATGACGAGACAGAAGAGGAGGATGAAAGAGGTTTTCGTCTGATCTTGTGACCAACCTGCTGACGATGGAGGGAGGAAGCGGAGGCAGTAGTGGGCACAGTAGGCTGGCCGACGTCAACGAGGCGTGGTAAGACAGAAGCAGTGGCAGAAGAACTACTGTCAAGAGTGTCAGATGGAGCGGTGAAGTCCATCTGGCTGTGAGGGAGCATGGACGGCTCCAAGGGAGAGGCAGAGTGTGAGGTAGGGGTGAGCAAGGAGTCGCGGTGGTCTGCTACGGCAACAGCAACAGCATCAGCAGCGGTACCGCGGTAGTCGACGCCTCTTTCGGTGGCAGACAGTGGCAGGTCTTGAGCGAGGGCGGTGGTTGTGGTGGTATTGGTGGTGACATCCGGGGCGGCGTCGTCGACGGCGACGGTGGTGTCGGTGGTGGTTCCGCCCAGACCAGCATACGAGGCAGAGGACGTGTCAGAGGCCGGGGCGTGTGGCCCAGGGTCGTCGCCCAGCACTACCCCGTGAGGTGTTGATGCCATTTCGGGACAGGCAATGCGACAGGGGAACTGGGACCAGTGGCAGGCTGCTGGGGGGAGAGACCATGCATGTGAGCACACGGGGAGGGAAGGGCAGGTCGAAAGGTGCCCTTGCTTGGATGAGAAGACAATAGTCCTGGACGACAAAGGAAGGGCGAGCGAGTCAAAGACAAGACAGGTGACGGGGGCGAAAGATTGGGAAATGAGATTACGGTCGCTCCTGGGAAATGGATGGAAGAGACAAGCGTTGTCTGTGCCCGGAAAGGTTAAAGGCCAATGATGAAGAGCAAGACCCCGGCCTGGCGATATTGCATCGTGGTTGGCTGGTTGTCGATCCTGTTTCTGCAATGGTGTGCGTGCTGCGAGAAGGCTGGCGGCGGGCCTTGTCTGGCAGGTCCAGCAGCAGGGGGTTGGAGGAGAGGGCCATCGACAGCTCCAAGCAGGGTGAAGCCGACGACGAGAGGGAGGCGGAGGAGGGAAAAAGGGGGCGGCAGCGATGGGGAGCGATGTGGGGCAGAACTGAGAGCTGTAGCCACTCACAGGCCCGTGCCTGGCATTAGCGGTGGTGAGTGCGAGGGCGGATCCACCGCATCCACCCACCAGATGCAGGTACCTCAATCTTACTAAGCGCCGGGCCAGGCACCACGGCTGCTGGAAGCTGAAGGCTGAAGGTTGGACGCTGGACGTTGACCTTCTTCCCTCTGTGATTCTTCACCAGCCGGCCGTGGACATCACACGGCTTTACCCCTGGCTTTCCTTGGCTTCTCGATAACGGGGTCTCCACAAACTCATACTCGCCATCTCCATCCACGAGAAGTGGTCAGCTCGACACACGACAGCCATTCACTTGAAGGACCCTCTTTCTCGGCCACTTCCACTGCCGAAATCGACAACCCACCGGTCCCCCTGCATGAACACATGCCAGCCACTGCACGAGCCTCTACACCGTTGGAAACCCAGTGAGAAGAACCACACGCAGTGTCTGTGTATCCTGTCGTCCTGTCGCCGATAGCACGGGTCTTACGGCTTCCTGCCTCACCTTGCCCTTTTGTCCTTGGCCATGCACGTTTCGTTTCGACGCAGTGCCAGCCCAGCCGCTCGAGACATTCCCGCACCTCCTCTACGAATGCACAAGGCTCAGCCTAGGAATGTACCCTAAGCGCGCCGCCTGTCCAAAAGAGCAAAAAAAACAAAAATGGAACAATTGGAAGGCTGACTTTGGGAAAACGCCACAGCTTCGATGAAGTACATCGACACTCTGTTAGACGCTGGCCTAGCCGCACACAGACATACACCGAACAGAGGCGCGTCTTCCATCACGCGCGCGCCAACCTCGTGTTAATTAAAAGCAGGCCTCATGACAGCTTGTCTCCGCAGAACCCTTGATACGCAACAGCTTATCCTCTCCTGGTCTAAGTTCCTGAAGCCATCAATGAGGCCCGAGCGATCCTGGGCAACGCCCCCACTGCTACCCCCGACGGTGGAGTTTCTCTTCACCACGCGCAAAGGGCGGCTGTAGCTTCTAGACCCCTTTGGCCCCTGTCTTGACGAAAACATCGCTCGCTTGTGCTGAGCTGCGCGTCCTCCTATCAGTCGCAATCTCACCAGGCTTTCGGCATGGAAAATGACAAGCTATGCGTTGCGGCATAAAATTTGCAGCCTTGTCATATCGGAATCACTGACTTGCGCGACGATACTGGACTCAAGAGACCCGCAACTCGTAGATCTCATCGCCTATCTCGTCCATCATTTGAGACCCGAACTCCTCCCCACCTGTTCTATGAACATCATTAGTTGACAAGTAGGTCACAGAGACATTCGTAGCATAGCCTAGCCACTTGTAGATCGACTGCCGGGCTCGTTCATCATGCGCTAAGACGATATCACGGCTGATCCTCATCTCATTGAAATGCCACCCCGCGATAAACCTCTCAGTTCTATAGTTGGGAACGCGCTGAGCTGCAGCCTGCCTCTTCTGGTAATCGCCAAATTTGACCTGCATACAGATGCATTCGCCAAAGGATTCCTAGAGTAGCATTGCTCCACCGTCGAGGGGGCTGTCTTGCGTCTCTTGGCAGACATTTGACCAACTGACAACTTTCCCCCCTGAAAGATGCATTCAGAGAATTGAGGTCGCCTCACCGGACAGCCTTGCGCAATTAGCCTACCCTACACACATTGGGTTTCGTAAATTTGCAGATGATGTTCATGATGACAAGATATTCAGTGTAATAGATGAGAATGATGTGGTAGGTATTATTGCCTTCGGTTCTATGCACAAGCCCATTGGTCAGTTTCTAGGCCGTCGTTTCCCAAGCTCAACTCCAACAAAACCAGTGTGTATCCCATCCTTTTCTCGCAGATAGCAAGGTTCTCCCACGGCCCAAGCCCATTACAATACCAGCTTCCCATGAGGTAACAAACTCCAGAACCCACCACATGAGCACTTCCTTTGTTGGTTAAGCAAGAAGGTCATTCCCGCTTTCCCATGTCCCACTACCTCCTCCATCACTGCTGCGCACCTCGTACATCTCCTCCATTGCTTGCCCGGCCTAGGTGTCGGACCCAACTCAACCCTTCGGAAGACATCCACGTGAGTACCCCTGGCCCCCTTTGCCGCAAGACTGTTTTCATCATCTTGCGTCTCGAGAAGGTCATAGTTGGCGAAGTACAACCTTGCTGCATCCGTGTCGGAGCGGAACGCTCTGAGGTCCCTGTCGAAGAATTTGCGGATGACAGGGAAGAAGGGGACAGGCGGTGGTGAACAGTGAAGCATTGCCAGCTCGCATTGGCTCTGTGCAGAACGAACTCGGTTGTCAATCTCCTTGCCCTGAGGCGGGTTGGGCTGGTTCTTGACGACCCTAGGAAGGAACTCCGCATATGTCTGCTTGACATCCGTTGCGAAAGTGTGGAGCAGCTTCTCCATTGCCTTGATGTTAATCATGCTCGAGTCCGTGATTCGCTTCATCTTGGCGTAGGCTTCCTGTAGCGGTAAGTTTTGTGACCTGCCAGCTTCCATGGCCTTAGCACGCTGTGCCTGATAGTGTTCGTGAGCCTTGTTGCTGATCGACTCCACGGTGAGCATCCTCCTGCAAAGTGCTGAGAGCAGATTCCGGCTTGCCGAGCATAGAACCAGATGTAAGGCTATGTCGTTGCGCTCAATTAGATACTGGAGCATATCTGGGGAACGTTGCTGTTCCACCAAGCCCATGAAGTGGTCATCGTTCATCAATTCGAAGAGACAGTCGGCCAACCATGCCAGGAGGTCAAGAGCCCAGTGAGCACATTCACCCAAAATCATGACGACCTCTGTAGCATATTAGTGCCTAACTCAATTGATGGCAATGGTGATCACGTACCGTCTTCGTCAAGCGGATTGGTCCTTTCTCGGAGTGGTGGCGGAGGATTTATCGTCATTGTGATCAACAAATTCGCGTTCCTCACGTTGAGGCATATCATTGCTAGCTTGCCGCAGAATGACTGGGGCTTCAAACGCCCTCGATAACCGATGCTGTGCATAATGCTGAGACATGACTGTAACACAGAATTACGGATGAGATTATCATGTGGTTGGTCGATATCAGTGTAGTCAATTTGGACTTTGAGAATCCGTATAAGCTCGCCAACCCAGTCTAGGTTGAATTCTACCTTGCAGTCAGCCACACGTGAACCATAGTCGTCGTCAAGAAGCCTTACTCTTTTTGCGAGTATACGGAGCGGCGAGTGCGAGGAGGTCATCGACATTGCTTTGGTACCACATAGCTGACGCGGCACTTACGGTCAGGCCTGCTATACAAGCTCCGTATGTAGCTAGATCAACAGGTCAGCGGAGTGGCTTTCCTGTCATTGTATGTCACTTACGGTCCTGCATCGATTCACCGATATCTCCCTTCGGGTATTGTAGCTTGATCCATTTTGGCTTTCCTTCGTCCCCCAGCACCACCATAGAGCAGTATGTCGGCGAATAAGCCACTTGATGACCTTGTAGAACATTAGTACCAGTTGCTTCATCCAGGAAATACAAACGTACTAGTATTGCCTTCAGGAAATTCCCACCCGACCTGCCGCAAGTGTGTGATTTGGTTCAAGTCTTCAGTATTATACAATTCTTCACAAGTGAAGCGATCACGATACTCAACCGACCCATCGGAGAAATTGAGTATCATGGTCCTGCCGAAGTGCATTGTCTGCACCCTGATAAGGGTCTTGTTCATGATGATAGGCTCGAGCTTCCGCAGTTTGGTCACCATTGGAAGTTCACTCGATGAGACACTATTCCGGCGACTGCCGAGTTGCTCAAAGGAAGGATGCAAGCTCTCGCGCTGCTCGGCTACTTCCCAGCGGTCGAGGACGCTTTGCCCATCCCCAAACGACCCCGGGCTCGGAAGGTTGGATCTGACGGCTAGGATCATAGCAGGAACCGTATTTGTGCCGGAGCTGTCTAACGATGATGGCAAGACCGTCAAGCTCGAGAGCTCGGTCATCGAAGCATCTATGGCCATGTTCGTGGGTCCACTTTGACTCCATGATGTCGTTGCCAGCTGCTTGTTATGTAGACTTGGGTTCAGACGACCATTCATTGGCGCCATGTTGCTTTTTTCTTGGCCACTCGCAAGACCCCATTGGACTTCAATCCTGTGAAGTCGAAGACGCTTGGAGGAAGTAGCTACAGCCACAAGAACGTGCGCTAGATGAATGTTAGTATGAGTGAGATGCGCCTCCAAAGAATGACATACACTTGTCGGAGGTGATGGCGGCGTGCGTGATGAGATCATCGGACGAATGCACACTCTCGAGTTCTTTGGTAGACTCCTGGTAATTATTTGTGTTCTGCCACCAGAGCATCTTGAGCATACCACCTGTGGTAACGCTGAACAGGGCCGTCTTGCTAGTGTGCGGATGTGTCATGGTGTTGAGGTGAACGAAAGAACTCGTGTACTGGTAGCCATTGTTGGTTTTCACGGCTGGCCCATGGAGGACGTTGAAAGGTTTCTAGACAACAAGTATAAGTAAACGCTGGCCAATACTGTCAGAGTCTCAAAGTGCTCTTACCTGAGGCTGGGGTGGCGCAACTGGAAGCCAGTAGCAGCCGGAAATAGCGTTCAGATTATCGACTGGATCAGGATCCCAGGGCCGCATAACGAAAGGGTTGTTCAGGGCGATAGCAAAACTAACGATGATCACCCTTCCCACCGAGTCGAAGATGGCCAGCTCCGGACTGTTGGTAGCCGCCCATTCAAGATGCACGAGGGGGTTGGAGGTAGTACCCTGAACAGTAGGGCAGACGACGGGCTCGCCCAAGTCCCAGGAACCGTCCTTAGGGTGGGCGCGCAGGTGACGAAGCTCAAGAGCAGTACCATCAGGGCTGATCGAGGCTATCGTGCCTGTCCTCGACCAAGATATAGCTCTAGAGATGAAGAGATTAGCAAGTAGCAAAAGACATGATGAAATGTGCGGGTAATGGCGAGGGGTAGGACAGTTCATACTGGCAACATCCTCGGGTGCGCATCTCATCAAGGCGCTGGCGGAGATGCTTGGACTGTGGGCGCATGGGCATAAGACTCCCCATGACATCCGCGCCTTCTCCAAACAGGTCTTCATCCATCTCCATTGGCATCGAGTTGTCCAACATCATGGGCATCGTTCCTCCGAGGCCGCCTCCTTGCGTGGGGCGGTCAAGATGCACGCTGGGAGACCGAAAGGCGGGATTGCTGACGATTTGCTGGGCGCGGCGACGGGTGGTGGGACGCAAACCGTTGCCATCCGTGGCACATGGCCAAGAGAACCGGAAGTAGCCGACCAGTGGCGGGTGAAACGTGATGAGCTGTGAGTAAGATGTGAGAAACCTGCTGCGATGTGTCACTGCCGCGCAACTGGGCGCTTTTGATAAAGTCGAGGTAAGTGGAACGCTCCTTTCACGTGAGCTGGATGTGAGTCGAGGTAGTAGCTTAGGTAGATAGGTGTGGCTTTGAGCTTCGTTGGGTGTTGATCCGCCCTGCAAGCTCCAGCCGGGAGAACCTCGGGCTTTGGGTGTAATATCTGATTAGAAGCTGTTTTAATGTTGGAGCAACGAAACGGCAAGTCCATGAATTTACGTATATGAATATTAGTGATCAAGTGATCCAGAGATTCCGCATGCTGTCGATCGAGGTACTTTATAATTCAAGGGTGGCGTTGAGCCCTCCCATGCTTCCACCCGTGATGAGTCGGCATCCCCAGCCTCGTTCCCCCACAACGGATCAGCAGCTACCCCAAACTCTCCCCAGACTGGCAAGACAAGGTGAACCCTCTGGCTTACATGCATCTTTACAAAAATCGAAGACTAGCGTTGCATCTCGGTTTTTGATGCGCTGATTCATACAATGTTTTTGAGGACTTCATTGAGACTACACCTCTTTGGCAAACGACCTCGGCAGCAATTCATCATCAACCATAGCATTCTGCCACGTCCACAATGGTCACAGAACTTCAGCTCCAGAGCATCATCAGTCCCTTTGTCCCCTGCGGGAGTCAATTGGAATCAGTTGGCTTTGTGGACCTCCGGAGCAATGTTGGCGGGAGTCACCATTGGCAAATTGCTATGGCAGTCGGGCCCGGATCATGCTCAACAGCGCTGGGGGCTTGAAGCAGGCCAGGAAAAATATCAGAAGCCTTCTCTGAAGCAGGAGACGTACGCGGATGAGAAGACTATGCTGAAGGTAGCTGAAATATCCAATAGTTCGCATTCCGACTCACTGACCTTCTTCTCTTAGGCGGCCGAGCAAATTGGGCACCTACTCGGTGAAGGAGCAGTCAGCCGAGATCAAGGAGATCTCGACAGCCATGGGTATTCAGAAACGTCATCATGCAATACTGCCGTGCGTCCCATCGCTATTGTCAGACCCAAAACAACAGAGGAGGTCTCGCGCATAGCCCAGATCTGCTCAAAGTACAAAGTTCCCATGGTACCATACGGAGCAGGCTCCAGCGTTGAGGGAAACTTTAGCTCGCCTCACTCTGGTATCTGCATTGACCTTTCTGCTATGGACAAGATCATCGAGTTTCACCCAGAAGATATGGATGTTGTTGTGCAAGCCGGCGTCAACTGGGTGGATCTCAACGCCGAGATTGAGAGCTCCGGTCTGTTTCTGCCATTGGATCCGAGCCCGAATGCGATGATCGGAGGAATGATTTCAACCAACTGCAGCGGTACCAACGCGATGCGCTATGGTACCATGAAGGACTACGTTGTGAGCCTCACAGTCGTCCTTGCGGATGGTACCGTTGTAAAGACGAGGAACCGTCCGAGGAAAACGTCCGCTGGCTACAATTTGAACACACTATTCACCGGCTCCGAAGGCACTCTTGGAATCATCACCGAGGCTACACTGAAGCTTGCTTCCATCCCAACAAACTTCAGCGTGGCTACGGCAACTTTCGATACCGTTAAGGGCGCCGCCGCAGCTGCTGCTCAGATGATTAGAGATGGTATCCCCTTGGCGGCACTGGAGCTCATGGACGCACAGCAGATGAAGGTTATCAACAAGAACGGCGGAGCTGGTGGGCGCATATGGACAGAGCTTCCCACTCTGTTCATCAAGTAGGAAAGCCATTCTTCTCATGTGCTCATAATTTACTGATATTCCCTTAGGTTTTCAGGCTCCACTAACACTGTGAAGGACAGTCTCAACTCCGCACAAGCCCTAGCGAAGGCCCATGAATGTAAAACATTCGAGAAGGCCAGTACGAAAGACGAGATGGAGTCGCTGTGGTCAGCAAGAAAACAGGCATTGCTTGCATCACTCGCTGGACGACCTGAAGGAACGCAGCTCAAATCGACGGATGTTGCCGTGCCGTTGTCGAGGATGGCGGAGATCATAGGTAAGCCCAATGTTCACCCTCACCGACTGGAAAGTACGCGATGCTAATGTACAGATAGATTCGTCCAGCGAACGTGCTGGGAGCCTGGGTATTTTTAACAGCGTTTTAGGCCATGTGGGAGACGGCAACTTCCATCAGATTTTGATATATAACCCGGATAAGGCCGACCAGCGCGACGCCGTTGAGAAGTGCGTTGACACAATGATGGTCGAGGCTTTGAAGATGGGAGGAACCATCTCGGTAAGCAACCAAAATAGTATTGTACGACAAGAGCTTAACCACTGATCAACCAAAAGGGCGAGCATGGCATCGGACTCGGGAAGAAGGTAAGCTTGGCCCCTCTATCTGCAGCCATATCCTGTTTCTGGTGCTGACGCGTAATCGCGAAGCACTGCCTCCTCAAGGAACTCGGACCATCAGCAATTGGTGTCATGAAGGCCATGAAAGACACTCTTGATCCACAGTGAGTAAGCTTTGAGACCGAATGTCTCGAATCAAGTGACATGGTGGCTCTGTCGCTAACTCCGGCCTCGCTGTAGTTGGCTGTTGAATCCGGGCAAGGTGTTCGACGAGTGAACATGTTGAGCTGAGCCATGCTTCAGTCTCAGACATGGCTTTTTATGTTGTACAAAGACCCTGAATCCACCCAGACAAGCTATGTAGACTCAGTTTGCAAGGTACCTCAAGCCGAAGGTACCCCTAATGCACAACCTCATTCGAGAAACTCCGCGATTGGATTGCACATCACTGAGCCTGTGATTCCGTCAGCTGTTGCCTCTGAAAACAAATGGGCACCCCGCAGCCGGCTACAGCCAGCCTATGAGTGGCGCTTTGTCAATGTTTGTCGTCCTGTACCTCTCTTGCGTTGCCCAGAGGGTACTTTGCCTGATGAACTTCTGGTTCGGCTCAAGACTCAGCTTCACTGTTCCGCTGTCGTGACCAACCAAGAGGGTCAGCATTGTTTGCCGATGCATATTGGGAGAAAGTGACGAAATATTAAGACTCGAGCGCCCAGCACCCATGGTCAGCCAAGAGTCGCCTCCAGATGTGGATTGCTGTGCTGCAGGACCGCACTTAAGGGGTGTTGATGGTCAAGTCTGGTAAGCCCTCGGCTCAGGCATCGTGGAGGGGCAATTCTGCTCAATTCAGTCTGTCGTCAAGCTTGTGACAGGGGCTGCTTGTTGAATGTTGGTGTTGCATCAGGCTGACCGTTGAGATCCGAGCTCATATAGCTATACTCACCCATTATACATGCTGAGACTGGGACCCATGGCAATAACCGTAATATATCACTCATCAAGAAGGTTGTCACATCCAACTGGCTTGCATACACGAAGCTTGCTTGAGGAAAATCGCACACACGAGGACTGCATAGGAATCAATTAGCATGTGCTACATTGTGTTACGATGCTGGCGTATCAGGGAAGTGGTATGCAGACCCTACCTGAGCTTTGAGCCAGATGCTGAACCGGCCATCCCCAACATTGCTGCTCTTGTACCCATCATCTTACGTACTATTCACCCACCCTATTCTAGATGCGATGAAGCCGTGAATTGGTATAACCCCAGCCTACGAACACGCTATGCGCTCCGATATTTGCGGAATAATGATCTGTCGGTATATCAGCCAACCCATTCCGAGCCCCGGCGATTCAGGCGCGGCAGATAGACGATGGTCGAGGTTTGCCGCTGTGGCTTCACATAATGCAGTAGCACATGGGGTCTCCACGATATTCGATGGCTTTTAGACGTCTCAGATGGGCGGTTGAGGGGACAGGCTTGAAATTATTGGCTTTCTCGAACAGACAAGGGGTTGGCGCAAGGGTTGCCGTTTAATCGGAAGTGACGACACAGCAAACTGGCCCCTTTCGCAGGGTTCAGCCACGTCTCTGATTACTTTGAAAGCCATCCTGCCGGAATATTGCAGAGTTCAGAGCCCCAGTGAGACTTCCGCGCGAGTCAAGGATCCATGTTACAGGAGTTCTGGAAGGTGATGCCGGATAGCAACGGTACAATGGTGTTGATAAAGACCCATCACAACTCGTACTCCGGGGTCAGGATAAGGCCACTCAAAACGCTAACAAGTACGTCTTATACGCTCTTGGCTAATTCGAGATGAACAAAATTGGCACTCGGGCCCGGTTTACTTCCGCTAACACGATCTGGCTCCTCAATGCGTGACAATTCGGCTCCGTGTACCATACTGGGTGAAGTGCGCGGGCACATGGGGTTGGCGAAGCAGGGGCACCGTGGCCTGGACTGTTCGTCCGCAAGGCGACCCCTGCGAGCCACCACTGAGGGACAACAAGCTTGCGCGCGCGCTTCCGTGAAGGGTGCAATATATGCGCATGCTGCAGACTAGTGGTTCAGAGTCGACGGGCTCGTAGCAGTAAGTGGTTTTTTTTTTTTTTATATCGAGGGGCTTGTAAACGGCTATTCTGCAGCCACCTCGCACGGGATCCAGCCCAGTATATGATAGACCGGATTCGAGACTCAGGGCCGCGCCGGCCGCGTGCCTCGCCCCAACAGGGGCAACAGCAGAAGAGGCAAGGGTCCTGTGGGCAAAAAACGTTACCTGGTGCTCATCATCGAAGGTGATGGGCCAAAGCAGGCGTTGTGGGCGGTGGTTGTGGAGTGTCACTGTGGGAACATGACGATTGCTGGGATTGCACCGAAAGACAGACTTCCCGAGAGGACGGGAGCATGGCTCGATTGGGCCATGGCAAAAGTCAGAAAGGGAAAGGGGGAGAATTATGCGGCCACCAACCCAGCGCTGATGGCGGATGGGAGGCAAGCATCTCATTGGCGACCGTTGGTGGTTTGGACGTGGATGATGTTGTGTTGGTGATTGAGGTGTGTGATGATGAGAAAGCTGACAGGGGCAATCAAAGGGGGTCGATCACGCATCTCACGGTACTATAGGCCAGGCAAGGTAAGGCAAGGCAATGCATCAGCACCTGCCAAAGTGAGGGAAAGAGAAGCAAATAAAAGAAGGGAGGAAAGAGCGGCAGCTGTCAGCCGGGTGCAACATTATTGTCTAGAACAGGTGACAACAGCTGATTAGCCGGCTGCCAGACAGCTGCGAGGCCAGTGAGGTGGTGGCGCTGTGCAGGTCGTACTCGTAGTGACAAGGTTGCGCGCGGCAGTTATACAGCATTAAAATGATCACGGTAAGGTGAGGCAAGGCCAGGCCCGACAAGGCGTTGGACGCGATACAATGCCAGATCAGGACCCTGCCGCACATGCATCTGTCATGCCAGGATCCCAGACTACCCTCATGCAGTGATCATCCTCGTTTCTTTTCCTTTCCCCAGCTCCGATCCAAATCCAAACCTTCCTCGTCCTCATCTTCCTCTTCCTACTGTACCTCGTCCACATTTCCTCGGCCTGCTTCCTTCGAACGCCTCGACAGTCTACGAGTCTCCTTGAACTCAACTCTGCAGACATACGAAGACTACACTGATCTACGTTCCACCAGGTCGTACGTCTGTCGCCTGTTCCGAACCTGTCCTCGACCCTGGGCCCTGGCCCGACCCTGAATTTGGTCTGCCAGCAATTGCCAAAGTTGCTAGCACAGCTTCAGCTCCAGCTCCAGCTCCAGCTATGGCTCCAGCACAGGCCCACGACCGCTCTTTTTGGTGGACCGCTGGGCCTATGGCTCCGCCCGTCAGTGCCTGTGGAGGTATTCAGAGCAGGTCTGGTAGCATCACGGCTAGCGAGAGCGATGGCCTGTTCTCTGTCTACCATAGCCTTCCCGACTTGGACTCTGGTACCAGCGCCAGCAGAGCCCATGGTAACACGCAACCCATGCGACATGGGCTCGCCTCGAAGCGCCATCGACCAGAGATGAAGACATTTCTCGACCTCGACGCCCTGAGCACTCGCTCCCTTACTCTCTCCCGAATCTCCTCCAACTTCTCAATGCCGCGTTCCAGTCAGCCCCGGCCCGACGACTTCGATGCGAACATCTTTCTCTTCTCTGGCCGCACCAGCACCGCCACCGTCACAACCACTCCTGAGCCCGCCGAAGCCACTAACCTCATGGCTTCGAAGAGCACAGACACCGTCGTCCGCGCCGTTGGTGCCGACGCAACGACTTTGCATCACTCGGCCCTACGCGAGCTGCGCGACCTCGAGCTTATGCAGGACACAGACGTCGCCCTGCCAGATCGGGGGCGCCAACGACATCGCGCCAACAACCACCACCTCCGCGTCTTCGACCACCTTTCAGCCGACGAGCGCCCATCCTCGTCAAGGAGCCATTTGCGTTACTGGCATAGGAGCAAAAGCCCTATACCTGATGCTTCCAAATACTTGCGCGTCTCATCCGATGGCGCCTCGCCGTCTATCAATAACTTGCCGTCAATGACCATGACCCGGGACGAATTCGATGCCCTTCCACCAACGATCCAACGCAAGGTAAGTCGTTGCTTTCCAAGAGTCAAAAGAGTCCACCCAGCATCCACAATCACGACGGTGAACTACTGAACCTTCCCAAATCCTCACACGTACAATTTTGGCCTCCGTCGGGTGTAGTGCATCTGGCAGCTGTTGCTATCGGGATGTTGCTAGACATGCTGCAAAGGCGATCAGCATGCTGCATTCTCGAATGAGAAACATCCTCTGGCAACTCCACATTCACGTCTCCCCAAGCTTGCAAAGTCCGCCCTTGCGCAGTATCGAAGTGGCGATTCGAGGTTATGAGTTTCGCGCACATTCCTCTTCGGTTACAGTGTGGGTTCGCAGACTCAAGACGCATATTCGTCATGGATATGTCTCTTCGTACGCGTCTCGGGTGCTCTCATCACGATGGTCCGCGATGACCAATGGGCTTGAGATCGGGACGCTGTGTGATGCAGCCAATCTGCAATTATCTGCAAAATGGTGCTCGCTGGGCCAATTGTCGGCCGTACCGCAAGATGCGTTGCAAATAGCCTCTCTGTGTGGTGATAGTGGCTCACGCAGACTGCATCACGCATGCTGCCATGAGCAGTCAGCCGTGGTTCGCACGATATCGCTTGCGTTCGAGTGGACATTGCTGCAGCTTCGCCGGCTTCATTGGGTTTCCCAGGTGCAACCTCCACACCACCAACAGCTATCCACGCCAATCAGCCCTGACACCACTGCACCCCTGGTACCCCTGCTCCTCGCGCAAGTGCGCCACCAAGCCAACCGCACCCTTCGCGCCCACTCATGCTCGTTGGTGCACTGAGCGTGGGCCACCTTGCACACTTGACATGGGGCCCGAGGCGCTTCGTTCCTGCATGAGAGACATGCCATTCCGTTTTGGAGTCGCACTCCACTGAAGTGCGAGAGGAGCTTCTCCTTGTCTCTGCACACTACTCTCCCCCCTGGCGTCACAAGTTGGGATTCTGCAGTAGTTCAAGCAAGAGCTCACCGTTTCTTTTTCCAGTACTTCTCTACACTCGAGCGTATACATATCGCACAGAACCCCGCGCCTTTCCCCGATTCTGCTCCCACAACCGACACTTGTCAAGATTTCACGGTGCTCGGACTGGAAGACGCCAACTGCCACCGACCATCTGTGCCCACCACAACGTTCGATCATACTACGAACGGTAGCAGACACCTTCACGTCAACTCAACGGAACAGCAATTTTACGCCAACTTGCCTGACAAGATCAAGCGTCGCCATTTGAGCAAAGAGGAGCAGCTCGTTGCCCAAAGCAGGCAACACCGACGCCGTAGCCTTTCTGTTGGCGCAGCAGACGACTTCCTCAAGCCCAAGAGTAGGCATTCATTACGTGCCCTTGGAGCAACGAATCCGTCCCTCGGAAGCACCATATCTCTGATTGAGGAGCTGCCTAAGATGCAGTCTCAAGCTGTTGAACGAGCCTCCATCAAGGCTACGCCTACTGCGGCACCGGAGACCTTCCTAGACAGCTTCAGGTGGCTTGAGGACGAGGATGACCTCGATCTTCGTCTCTTCCTTGATGATTATCATATCAACCTGCGTGAAGAGGTTCCACTTCCTAGCAAGAGCCGACGTCCCTCATTTCGGCGTCATCTTTCCATCTCAAAGCTGCCCTTCGGCCGAACAAACATCTCAACAACCCGACTCTCGACTAGCTCCAGGGGCGTCGTGCCTACACCTACGACAGCGAAGCCGCCGAGCCTCGTCAGCGATGGCCCTGGCCACACTCGACAAAAGTCTCGGGCTTTGTCACTAGTCAATGGTAACAGGCAACCCGTGCCAGTGTCTCCCACGACAGCAGCCGCCCATTATCAAGACCCAGAGGCGCGATTAAGGCTCCGGGAGTACATTGGTTCTTCGACAAAGTTTGATGAAGCTCTCGAGTTCGGCTTCCCATCCATGGAAGAACACCCAACAAAGCGAGCTAAAGGTCCACTTGATTTAACACTGGACTTCGATAAGCCGCGGACTTTCCTAGACGATGACGACAAATCTTCGTGTAGTGATGAAGGGTCTGTCGCTGATCCTGAAACTCCTCGCACTCCCCAAGCCTTCGACAAGCCTGGCTCTGAACATCCGAACATGACGGCTTTCCCTATTTCGGAGCCTAAGGCGGATTTCCTCCAAGCCCCTCTCTCCTCACGAGAGATGACTCTCCGGATGACTTTAACTCGACCCGACTTGCGAGCCAATGAGGAGCAGATGTATGGCTGGCAGAGGGATGCCCTCAACCGACCATCTCATGTGCGGTCTGGGTCGAAAGCACCTACGATATTGGTACGGGACATCTCCCCTAAAGAGAGCATTGAGAAGCAGTTCGCCGCCTTCGACCAGGAGAATCTGGCTGCGCACGACAACGGTGTGGTGAAGCGATTTTGGAAGCGGGTCCGACGCACATGAGGACGAATCTTGAATTCTACAACCTTGCCTCTCTCGGGCCTGCCAACTTCGAAGCCAAGTACTGTGCACAACCCAAGACCGCCACAATCAGCGTCTGGCTCAACATGTCCACACCAGAATCACGATCCGCCACCAATGCGCCATGCACTGAGACAAACCCGAGAGGTTGCCACTATGCGGGTCTCAGGTTGCTGGGAGAGCTCCGAAAGAAAGGCAAGGGCCCGAGCGCACCATGCGGGTGTGCGGGGGGGTCCGGTTGCATTTGCAGGCCTGAAGTCTCCCAACACATTTTACTTTTTCCTCGTCATTCACTTTCTGCTTTATTACGGCTCGGCAAAATAGCGATGAGCAATATACCTAGACGAAGTTGCTGGTTACAGTACAGCGGGGACGGGTTGCAACAAAGAGGTTGGGCATTTCATAGCGGAGCACTTGGTGTTGGTTGGAGTTTCTGGGCTTGCACTTTGGCATGTTCTATCACATTTTACACAAGCTTTTGCATCGTTCCTGACCCTGTTCATGGTTCTTTTTGTCAGGCATTGAGCTTTTGGTGTGCAGGAGGGGGGGACCGGAGGTCCGAGCACATCTTTTCTTTGCTTCTTTCGGGTCTGCTGGCATTGTTGGTTGGAAGATATCCCTGTCCTTTACAAGCTTTGATATAATTCACACTCGTTTCGATATCATGAGCCACATATGGCTATCATCCGTTTGGGCCTTCTTCGCGAGCGGTCATTGCGTTCATGCAACAGTGAGCTGTCAAAAGTGAAGAGGTCATGGCGGTGAAACGAAACATCACGACATTTACTCGGAATCAGGTACCAGACATGGCTTAGTGCTCTTCCTCCTGCTTTTCGTCTGACAAGGATTGATCATCAAGTGCACCAGGGCAATGTGTCAAAAGCATTTGGGTTGAAAGCTGTCAGACCGGGGCTGAGGATCCTTTCGCCACGTTGATACGCGAAAATCCTCGTGCATGCTGGGAACAAGGGTCTGTAACATGCGAACAAGGGGAACAATGGGCATCCCGACTCTCTGGTGGGTTACTGCATTCTCGGCTACAACACCAGCGATTCGCTGAATCTATATCAGCCTCCCCGCATTTTGGAAACGGTTTTTACCCTTGGAAGGTGGGAGCTCGGACTCTGGAGTCACTTAGATGCCAGGATAATGATGACGATGCTGTGGGCACTTTCTGGCTTCACACCGCCTGCAAGGGAGACTGGCAGCTGAATGAGGGGGACGACGATCCCCGCGTATCCACGCAGGACAAGAGCCCTTGATAAGACGATTGAAACGGTGGAATGCCCAGCGAAACATGATACCAAGCCTTGCTCGCGCTGGACATGCCTGTTTTGTTCCAATAATGCGTATCCGAGCGCAATATTGAATGCGAAGCAACCCTGGAGACTGAAGCAAATCGGCCACGACGGTGGAAAGTCAGCTTCCGCTGCCACTACCACTACCACTAACACGTACATAGACACACCTACCGATCCAAGGCCGTTTTTCTTTTTCGACCCGCTGCAAACCATTGACTAGCTAATGCAGGGGCGAGACAACGCAAACGGGCTGTCCTCGTCTCCGGCACTATTGGATTGCGGCTTGCAGGCAACAATCGAATGCAAGCCAAGGTTCTTGCCAGCTTTTTTTGCACTCTATCTGCTGGAATCCAGGCTGCGGACAACAGGGCATGAAACTGCGCGAGCCGAGGTTTGCCTATATTGCATACATCCCGTACCCATACTATTGATACTTTCTCTTCTCTCTCACCGTGGACCAACGTCGCGTGGCTTGCATCCCACCGTTGCCGTAACGCCCACGCGCGCGTGCGCACTTTGAAGAAATAAAGTGAATTGATTGCAGCTAAGAGAGGCTGCTGGGTTCCCAAGCCCTTCGACCCAATATCACACTTGATTGAGGTGCCTCGGCCACGCCGGTGAGGCTTTATCCCCCCCCCCGCCCCCGCTTACCAACTTGACACCGTCCAGCAAAAAGCACTGTCCTTGATCCCCAGCTGAACCACTGATATGCGTGTGCTATACTTCTTGCACATCCCGTTCGCGAGCTCATTGTCTATTGCTTCTGACAAGCCACATCGCACCTCGGACACTTGCGAGTTGCCCGAGGTTCAATAGTTCAGGATCTTGAGTCTCTAGACGATGAAATGCGTAGTAGCCAAATGTTTTCGCCCATGAGCGGACACTCCGTCTCCATTCTAACAAGAAAAGTACCCTCGCTCCAAGCATGAATATTTGTATCAGTTGTACATATCATATCCAACATAAGAACCCGCACACAGGGTCTCCTTGAGCCCAGACAGTGTGTAAACCACCCGTAGACACATTGCTCAGACCCAAGCATCAAACTTCCTCGTCGCTGTCATCACCAAGCAGCTCGCCCTCATCGTCGTCCACCATCGAGTAGTCAGATCTTCTTCTCGCGAAGCTGTCCCTCGTCGTAAACCTCCGTTGTCCACCAGAGAACCAATCCCGGGCACCCCCACCGCCTCCACCGCCAACCCTTTGGTAGGCTCCAGTGGCTGTTCGCCACAGACTGGCAAGCACAAGCGGGATTGACGCTGTGACGGCCGCAATGGCAGAGATGGCTATGACTGGATACTTGACCCAAGGTTGCTCGCTGTCAAAGGTCGCAGAGGAGTCACCCAAGCGGATCTGCCCGAATTTGCCGTCCCAATTCTTAAACACGTACCAGCCAATGCACCCTGCCAGCGCAAAGGGGATCACAACGGCAAAGAAGATAGCCACGCCTGACGTTCCGTGCTTCTTCTTGAACTCGTCCTCAAATCCTTCGCACGGATGTTCCGTACTAGTCTTGTCCAGCTCATTGCCCCCCTTGCAGGTGGATAGCGGCACTCGACGGTACCCAGTTGGCTCGAACCAAGAGGTGGCATTGTTTCGTCTACATTCCTCTGCTGGGCTTAGAGGTTCCAAGCCCTTTACCAAGCTGCATTGCCCATGATTGTCAAGTTCATAATTGTAAGCACTGTCAATTTGTTAGCAGTGACCATTCCTGAGCATGAATAGCTGAACATACCACTCATAATCTCGGCGGCTGCAGGCACAGTCCGAGTAGTCGAAGAGTCGCTTAAGGTTTTGGTCGTTGTAGCATTTGCGGTCAGTCTTCTTCCGCAGATACCGTGCAACGTGTCCAAAGAGACAGTCGTCATCTTGCAAGGGGTGTACCGGGGACCACAAGTAGTAGTCTGACTTGTTGCTATCGTCCTTGTCCAGCTTACAGGCTTTGTCGGTAAGCCCCGTGAAGTCGATGTTCACCGAAAAGATCTTGCCCTTTTCACCTCTGCACCACAGAAGGAAGTTGCGGGACTTGCCAGACCGCACAGTCGTGATGTCAAGAACAGACACCTCTTCATCCGAAAAGGTGTAATCGCTCCATGTTTTGCCCTCGTCCGTGGAGTACGACACTGTCTTCGTCTTGACCTTGTTCTTCGACGTGGCTCGTTCCACAAGCACAATAATGGAGCCTTGGTCACCATACTGCCATGTCCAGTGCCCCTTCTTGACGCTCGTCCAGGTAACACCGCCATCATTGCTCATGAACGTGTCAGCCTTCTCGATGTCACCAAGGCTGGAACCGACGTTTCCGATGCCAAAGATGAGACCCACTGCAGTGCTGGCAGCGAATGTGTTTCTCTTGTCGTCTCTCTCAGTGTAGTGATGAACGTGCAAAGCACAGAATGCGTCACCCTTCGCGCTGCTGCATTTGTATGATTTGCCATCAGCATCCTTAGCAGGTGGTGCAAGGTATCCCCATTCTGATCCGTCGTTGTGTGAGATCTTTGTCTGTAACTTCTTTGTTTTCTCCTTCTTGCCTGGATTTGCCACAACATTGATGAGAACGACTCCCTCAAGACCAGACACTTTCTCGAAATCGACGTAGTTCTCATGATTGCAGTTGACATTAGCAGCGCTGAGAACATACGATGTTCCATTCGAATTGCTCTTGATGATGGAACCGTACTCGCGGTCTTTCTCTCCATGTTCGCGAACAAACAGGTTCACTGCATGTGTGGAGCTGTCCAATAAAGTATACACATTCTCGTGATCCTTGTTGAAGTTCAGCGGGAAATTGGCGGACTCAAAGTGCTTGCCGTCGAGGCTGGCGAGAGCATGCAAGTCACCACTCTCTGCATCTTCACCAGCAACAACGATGAATTCACTCATAGTGGCGAACTCCTGGACCTCGCCTTTGAATTCGGTCTTGTCCTCTGCGAAGAAGTCGTTGCTTGACTTGATTGTAAGAGGTGCGTCATTCCTCTCCTCTTCCCTGACAAGACAGACAACCTGCCTGAGATCTCTGTCCGGAGCCTTGTATGCGGTACTGCCAGTGAACTCGCACTTGTGCACATATCTGAGCATGGTCTTCCAGTTGTCACCCCGGTCGGTGGAGATAGATGCCTCGAGGAAGCAATCCTCGCTCTTGCCGACCTTGTCACATTGTTTCCCTACCCAGATGAGCCAATCCTTGTTCTCAGGATGGAAGCTGAGAGGCAGTCCTTCATCTGCTGAGGTTGGCGCCTCAAAGCTGTGGAAAGTATTACCGCCGTCGATACTGTATATGACCTTCTGTTTCTGCGTCGTGAAATAGACGATGTCACTGTAGTACTTGTGCGTGATGATAGACTTGACGTCCTCGCCTTCGAGGATGCGCTCAAAAGTCTTGCCATGGTCCGTGGTCCGCCAGATCTTGTCCTCCACCTCGATCATTCCTCCGCCAACATCAGATGCTGGGCGCACAATGACGACCTCAGAGCTCCCAGAGTGTTTATCGCCCCGCTCCAGATAGATCTTCTGGAAGTCTTGCAGCTTAGCATCGAATTCGACCTTCTTGTGAGAGATGTCTCCACTAGCAGGGGGAACAGGTTCGGCCGGACCGCCTTCCTCGCATTGTCTTTCCACTTCCTTGTCTTTTTGCTCGCCCTTTGTCCTCTTGCACGTATTGCCGGGGATGAGTCGCCACCCGGAGGAGCCCATGAACGTCTTAGACTTCCCAGTGCATTCGCCCTCAGGAACCGCAATGGGACCAATTTTCTTGCATACTGACTTGTCGTCAGGGTCTCGTTGAAAATTGTAGTCGCACTCGAAATCTGCGTCGGTACATTCGCAGTCCTCTGTCTTGGCCACGGGATCTTCGAATTCTTTGTTGATGAAACACTTCGCATCCTTTTTCCTACGGCGATAGGTCTGCTGGTGTCCCATGATGCAAGTTGGTTTCCCATCATCATCAACACGGGCGTGCCAGTCCTCCATATCGTCTTTTCCGCAAGTGGGAAGCTTCAATGCGTTGAAATCGATGGCAATCATATGGAAAGTGGACGACTTCTTGCCCAACAGCAAAAATTTCAGGCTAGTTGAGTCTTGTGTTGTTGTCAGCCACATGGGCTGAATCTCAAGATCATCTGGAAGCTTTACAGACTCCCAATCTTCGCCGTGGTTGATTGAGTATTCAATCTCTTTCACATCGCCTTTATCTGTGTCTTTGACAGCAACCAAGATGGATCCAGAGTCGCCAAACTCGTATTTGTGAGGTCCATCAAGGGCCTTTTTCCAGCTGACGCCAGCGTTGTTCGACACGAACAAGTTGGATTCGGAAAATTTGCCAAGATTCTTGCCAGTGTTACCGTTGCCTAGGACTAGGCCTGGTGCATACGACGAGAACACGCGGCCGATGTTATCGAGCTCAGTAAAAGAATGCAGGTGGATATCGTCATCGCCTGCTTTGATCGGATCGAACGTTCTGCCGTCATCGAACGTGATGCGTGACACCACACTTTTCGCTTCACCCTTTTTGTCAACTTCGCGGCCGTTTTCAACAATGTTGATAAGAAAGACACCTTGAATGCCGGAAATCTTCTCGAAGTCGACCATGCCGTTGGGATTGCGGTTCGTATACGGGATGTTTTCGGTAAAGTAGGTGCCGTTCGAGTTGCTAGTGAACATGACTCCCATAGGCCGAGAGGGATGAGATGTCATGACATCGATTTGGATGCTATGATTTGTGCTCTCCAGTACAGTATATGCCTCTTGCGTGATTGTGTGGGAGTGGTCATGGCTGTCGTCGCTTGGGAAGATGGCTCGGTGCCACTTCTTGGTATCGTCTGTGACGAACAAAGCCATCTCATCGCTGTTGAAGCCCGAAGTGGCCACCACAAGATAACCCTTGACCACGGCCAGGTTGACAACGCCAGAAGCCCCCTTATCAGTGTCCATGTTGGGTTGAAACTCCTGGATCGACTTATCAACAACGGCGAAGAAAGAATCAGAGATATGGAGTGTCTGATCCTCCTTGAAGAAAGAAAACGGATCAGTGACCATACACAGGGTTCTAGATTCATCAAGATCGCTATCGCCCGTAGTGAATTCAGGTGTTGCCTTGGCCCAGCGACATCCAGCTGTAAAGGCGCGAAGCATCTTGACGGTCTTGAACCCATCTGTTGTGTATGCGGACTCCTCGTCACAGAAAATGTCGCAGTCCATGCCATTGAAGATTATCCGCTTCGGGTCTCCGGCGTGGAAGGAGAGGATCTCGCGCTGGAACTTGCTCGGCCGCGTACCACTTTCGAACTTTGTCCATGACTTGCCACGGTCTTCGGTCTTGTAGTGTGTTGTGCCTTCTGATAATGCGAAAGCTGTCTTCTGCTCGAAGGGGTGTGGGATGAAAGAGGCGACGTCTGGAACGTCGGAAATCTTGTTCCAGGACTTGCCAGCGTCGTCAGAGCGATAGAGAGCCTTTTCGGCGGCATCTCGAAACATGACAACATCGCTGTCTTCAAAATAGCCGAGATTGAACGGCGGATGATCAAGGCTCGTTACGGTGATGTCGGGCTTGTCATCAGCAAGCACCAAAGAAGCGGCGCAGAGGACGGATAGCAGCAGGCAGCGCCACGAGGCTCCCGCCCAGCCCGCTGACCTCATGGTTGCGACGGTGCAGGAGAAGAATGAACCATGAAGCGTTCAAGGCCGAAGGCTGATTGTTCGAGTCGATTGCGCGTGCGTGTATTGTCGTCGTGTCCTGATGGCAATGGGTTGATGGTGAAACTGGAAGGTGGATGATGATGGCGTCAAGGCTGAAGATGGACAGGCAGCTGTCGGGAGAGGCGCTGCTAAACTTGGCAATAGGCGATTCGAGGTATAAGTGTGGCTGAAGCTCTGAAGTCGGTGGATGAGAGTGAGAGTGATAAGGGAAGAAGTGTGGCGTTGAGCTGAGTGGTGTGGCTGACTGGGAGATGCCACGTCAAGCATTGCGACGCGCTACGTAAAGTAAGGCAAGGTACCCGTGAGGTTGGCTGAGATGCTGGATGCAGTGAGACGGCGATGCGTTACAAATGTCTGCTACATGACGTGAACCAAAAGGAAGAAACCTGCAATGTATTGGCTTTGGAAGGAGTTAATTCATCACTATTTCTGTCTGTCTCAGCACCATGATGAGGGTTTACTGGAACGACACACGGGTCATCTCTGTACTCTCCAACCTTCCCTTTGACGCCCATGTGAGGTTCACAGCCCCTGTTTTACTGGGTCCGGCTTCCTCCTTTCAGGACCAGCGCTCAGGTCTAGCCAGGGGCACATCTTGTACTGGCGGTGTCTGTGTCTGTGCTGTCCCCCCAGCTTACGGTACGGTAGCCTGACTGGGAACGTTTGAAACACTGTGGAGTTACAGGCATCATGCACATCTCTGAAGCTCTGTAACAGGATTGCTGGGGAATGTTAGTACAGTGAGACTGAGTGCCCATAACAAGTCCAGCCGTCAGAAGCGCAAACGCTACCCATTGCCATCGAGGCATTCATCATTGAGATTCCATACGTGAACTTCTTTCCTTCATACCTAGTGGCCTACTGCTAATAAACACTCAGTCCTCAGTAAAGCGCCCTGCCTCCGTTAGCCCCAGGCTGCCCCTGTTGCCAGGCTACCCCTTCATTTCTCGCTGCCCCTCGCCTGCACGTGTCCGCGTCCGTGTCAGGGTCGCATCATCCCGCCCCTGCCCTTCCGCCTGTTATTCTTCCGCAAGCCTTCTTCCATCCTTCTCTTCGCTCTTTGCGACGCCCTTTTCCTCACCTTGGATCTCTCACTTGTCCGTCAGTTTCGCTTGCGAGGCTTTCCCTTCGTTCCTTCTCTTTCCGCTCGCTCGCTAGCAGGCAAACAGCCTCGCGACTTCCAGCGATCAAAGTAAACAAACAAACAACCAATACCAACACCAACACCGACACCGACGCATTCGATCCCCCACCAACCCACGCGCCACCCATCCGATCATCCAAGACATCGCACACTCGAGACGTCTTGTCTCGTCCGTCGACATCATGGCTTCCGTCTACAAGCAGTTCATCAATGCCCCGAACAGCTCCTTGCTGGCTGACGATGCTACCCTTCACTATGTAACCACCACAACCACCTTCACTGGCGCTACCGACATCATTAAGCACCTCAACACCCTGCAAAAGCAGGTCAAGAAGAAGCAGCAGGACGTGATCAATACTGTTGAGGACCAGTCATCAGCTGTTCTTGAAGTTGACAACATCTTCGAATTCGTCACCAGTGGTGGTGTCTACCTCCCTGGTCTTGATGACAACTTCGTCGCAGACCGCACCGTTTACTTCCAGAGCGTATGGATCCCTCACTTCTTAGTCCTTATCGAAACTGCTAACACTTGATTCAATAGATTCATATTGTCAAGTTCGACGCCAATGGAAAGATCGCCCAAATTCGCCAGTCATGGGACCAGGGTGCTCTCTTGAAGCAGATCGAAGTCATTGGCAAGTCTGGCCGCAACTGGCCCATCAGAGACAGCCGTGAACAGCTCACTATGATCAAGTCTGCCCTCAAAGCCTCGGGTGCCATCGCAGCTTCCGCCCCTAGCACCAACGAGACGACCGCACGCACACGCGGTAACTCGAGCAATGCTATGCGCGATCCCCATGCCTCGCTCCAGCTTTTCGGCTCAAGAGAGGAGATGCAGGCCGCGCAAGACCCTTCCGTCACTCTGCCTTATGCGGGCAGCCGACCAGTGCAGCGTGGCTTCACTGATATCCTTGGCGATGACCCAGACGGCAGCCACCACCAGGCCACCATGTCGCCCAACAAAGCTGGTCTGACCAAGCAGCAGCGTGGCTTCACCGAGATTCTTGGAGATGAGCCGTCTGACGCTCACTATTCCGAGGCACACTACCGATCCATGTCACCCGCCAAGGCCGGTGCTGGCAAGAACCACCAGCCTATGCGCCTCTTCGAGGGCCAGCAGGAGGAAGTCGAGGAGGAAACCCCGAAGGGCAAGACTGGTAAGCAATACATCCGACCCAACCCGGGCAAATACCAGCACTTCGACTTCGCCGATGGCTCTGATCCTGCCGATCAGCCAAAGGCTGGTGTCCCATTCGATGAGCGGCCCAAGTCCAAGCACGACAGCCAGTGGTCATTCGACGACTTTGTTACTCCTTCAAAGCCGAACCCCAGCCGGACACATCGTTCGGAGGACGTTCGTCATTGGGACACCGAAGAGACCGATGACGCGCCCACCCAGGCTCCTGGCAAGGGTCGCCGAGATGCCGAGACACACTTTGAGCTTCAGGATGATGGCGAGAGTGTGTCTCGGCCGGCTGGCAGGCCGCGAGGCTCAACCCACAACGAGGGACTGGGTCTTTACAAGAACCAGCTCTTTGATCAAGGGGAGCCAGGCACTCCTGAGCCTCAGCGAGCGCTGGGAAATATCACCAATCTGAAGGATCGCGGCAAGACGTTCGAGCACCACTTCGATATGGCTGACGAGTCTCCAGCGCCACCCCCGCCGAAGCAGCCTGTGCCCCAGAATCGCCAGAAGGCTGTCAACATGATGAACGCCAATTGGTCTAGCTACGACGAGTCACCCAAGGCTGAGAACCAACGCATCAACGTCGCCGGTGACGGCATGGGCTCCCGCAAGGGTGTCGACCCCAATGCGACGCGGAAGGGCTATAACCGCGACAACTTGGCCGAAAACAAGATCGCCGTCGCAGGTGACGGCATGGGTGGAAAGAAGGGCACGGATCGGAACTGGCTGTACGGAGGCGGCGATGTCGAGAACGAGGAGCCGCAGCCAAACACGAGCAAGACTCGTAACATGCGTGGCGGCAATGCGCAGTCATCACTCTGGGACATGTAACAAGCCTTTGAGTATATTCGCCGCGAGGGAGCTGCCATTGGAACTGAGCAATGGTGAAATGGAATTTGAGAGTCGAGTTTGAAGGGATTTTTTCTTTCTCAAGATTGTTCACACCTTCTCCTTTCTGTTGACGATTGTAACGCTCACGGCTCATGAATCACGGAGACTGTCTTTATTTGATGTTTCGTGTGCCTCGCTCAGCTTGCTTTTCCTATACCTATGTACGCAAACTTTGGGGTATATATCTGCCCTCATTCAATGAGATTGCGATTTGAGATTGACGGTGGTGCTCATCCAAAGAGAAAATTGATATCATTAAGATCCTGAAAATGACCCCTTTCCTAAACTGCCGTTCCAATATCTGATATAGATTCCTTGCCATCCAACACATTTTACTCCTTGAAGAACGCCTCATCACTATAGCGCCGGCGCCATATACACTCATATAAAAACGCATATAGATCCAAATTCCATCTCAACACATAAACTTATAAACCTTCTTCCACCGCGGCCACGTTGCCCTCTCCTCCTGCTCTTGCGCCTTGAGTATCGGGACGTTGAAATCCCTGCGACCAGTGTCGACGTCCAGGTCACGGATTCGCACATATGTTGTGCGATAGTAGAGCTTGTGAATCAAGTAGAAGCTCAGAACAATAGGCGCGCCCACCCACCGGAGGAAGAAGTTTTGGACAATACCGTATGAGGTCATGCTCCGCCAGCCAATAGGGAATGCGCCGACCCAGAATTGAGCGGCGAGAACGCAGATATTGAGAGCCAGGCCGATGTAGGAGCCAGCAACACCGACTTGGGATTGAAACGGGAGCTCGCTGGGATGGCGGCCGCGGGCGTGCCAGGCGCGACGGAAGCGGATGTGGCAGAGGCAAATGGATCCCCAGGTAAAGATGGAAGAGAGGCCGGAGATGGCGAGGAGCCAGTCGAGAACATCGCTTTGGGCATCGAGATCGGCGAGGTAGGAGAGAAGACCAAAAATGCCGGCTAGTAAGATGGCCATAAGGGGACGGCCGCGGCGGTCGATATAGGCGAGTATCTTGGGGGCTTGATTCAGATTTGCGAGGGCGGCGAGCGTACGTGAGGATCCAAAGACAGCGGAGTTACCAACGGAAAGAACAGCGATGAGAATGACGGCGTTCATGACATCGGGAAGAACTGATATCTTGGCATTGACGATAGCAATAACGAAGGGTGAAGCTCTGGCATTGGTGTTGGAGCTGTCACCCTCCGTAAGCCAAGGGTGCGTGTATGGTACCAAGAGACCAACTAGGGTGAGGGCGACAACGTAGAAGAGAGTGATGCGCCAGAAGACTTGCTTGATGGCGGTGGGTAGTGACTTGCGAGGGTTGGCCGTCTCGGCGGCAGCTAGGCCGACAAGTTCGGTCCCTGTGAAGGAGAAAGCAGCAGTGACGAAAACGCTGCAGAGGCCCTTGAAGCCGTGGTTGAAGGCGCCGGGATCATGCCAATATTCACCGCCAATGTATCCTCTGTCAGGGGTGCCGCCACAATTAAGGACGATGCCCAGTAAACTGAAGTGTCGAAAGTCAGCAACGGGGAAGGCGGAACGGGGAATGGGTGTCAAGGGTAAACTCACATAAAGCCAATGACAGCAATAACTTTGATGATGGAGAAGATGAACTCGGCTTCACCGTAACCCTTGACGCCAAACATGTTAATACCAAGAATGAGGATGAGAAATACGGTGACGAAGATGGCGCGAGGAAGTGACCTGTCCCAGTATCCGAGTGTAAGTGATGCCGCAACAATCTCGAGGGGTAGAATCGTGAGCCATTGCATGGCGTAGCTAAGAAGTGGTGACAGTTGTCAGTTTTACAATCTTCCACGTCAACAGTGGGTAGTAGAGTCATACTTCCAGCCCATCGCAAATCCCCACGACGGATCAAGAAATCGTGTTGCCCAGGAGGAGAAAGATCCCGCAATGGGGAATATGACTGCCAGCTCACCGAGAGCCTGGCACGTGCAGTACAGCATGGCTCCCACGATGGAGAACGCCAGAAGTAGCGACGCAGGACCTCCAGCATTGAGTGCGCGTCCAGAAGCAACAAAAAGACCCGTTCCTATATGGAAGTAAAGTCAGATACTGTCAAGAACCCGGTAACATACAAGGCCATCCACGCCGAGCAGAGCAGAGCCCTATTTGCATCCAGACGTACCTATTGACCCTCCGATAGCAATCATCTGAAGATGTCTCCCCTTCAACTTCCTCGCCAAAGGCGTATGTGCTGTCTCCAATGAAGCTTGATGCAAGTCATAGTAATGCGCTCCGTTGTGCACCCGTCCACCACTCTCAACATGGCCCAAATGATCACTCGGAAACAAGACACTGTTTGGATCGCGACGAAAACTGTCGATGACGCGCTCGAAGAATGTCGGAGGCTGGGCGCCTTGTTCGTTGTAGTCGGGCTCACGCATGCTGAAGGAGGAGCCGTGAGCTAGGGAGTCCTCCTTAAGCTTGAGCGTGTTGAGAGTGTTGAGCTCGATGTCCTGGTGCGGCGCCATCGTCGCGGCGATGGGCCGCCGTCCGGGAAGGGGGTTGGCCCGGGGGTTGGGAGGGCGAGGGTGATTGCTCTATCAACCGGGGAGAGCCGCTTGGGCGCGAAGGAAGAGGAAGCGACTGATCTGTGCGTATGACCAGGATGTAATGTCGCTAGGGATACGATACGTTTGATTTGTTCGCAGTCGAGGGGTCCGTCGTTGCTGGGGCGCTGTCGCAATCGTCGTCGTCGACAGGACGGGAAGATCGTAATTGAGTGAGACAGTCGATTAGGTTCCGCGAACTGTCGTGATCTCAGGTGGCGATATCCTGGAGCGAGGTGGTCGGCAGATGTGTATCCCTGCCACCGCGAGAAAAAGCAATCGGCTCCGGTGAGAAAGGTCGTATAATTCGAAAGGAAACGGACGCGGCGTACGCCAGTTGAGTCGATAGCGATGAACGGAAAAGAAGCGAAAGGTTGCAAGATCAGAAGTCGGAACGCCGGCAGGACTGGACTAGCTATGATGATCGCTGGGCGGGAGATTGACTAGAGCAGACGGGCAGGGTGACATGGTGCGCCCGAGGGATGGGCATGGGGGTTGGATGGGTGGATGGACAGACGGATAAGAGGGGGGATGGATGGAGGCGAAGGAGGAACGGGAGGCAAGAGGCCTTATCGCCAATGCATGGGCCTGGGCCAAGGCTCAGCTGAGGATTTGGTGGTGATGGAGGCTGGCAGGTATCAGTGATGACTGGCAATTATAGCCAGCAGGGGCCTTATTAGAGGCAATCCCAGCGCCCGTTTGAACATGATCTAGCTGGATTACGCCTGAAAGGATCCTCAAGACTCCTGATCGGATCGAGTCTAGAATTCCTTCACCTGGCCTTCCCATCAATTACCTTATCTCCCAAGTCCGTGCCATTCAAGGCGCCACCACTGTTACCCACGTTGGCGCTATCTGTTAGAGCCGTTGATGTGCCTGATGGCGGGGAGCTCCGATGGCATAGGCAGCCCACCTCACTAACAGGTCCCCTACCAACCGTCGCAGCTAGCAGATAACAACAGCATGCCCACTAACTTTTGTTGGAGGGACACTAAGTTGAAGGCGCCACGCTGCTGGGCTTGGGCAGAGCCACCCCCGGACTTGCTAAACTGGGCCCTGAAATTGGTGGCTGTTCCTTCGACCGTCACTGTCGATCCAGGGTCTGGTCAAAAGTGATAAGGGGTCAGGATGTCATGGAAATCGGCATTCATTCACAATCCTGTCTTTTTCACGGGTCTCAGCGAACCAGATCCTTCTTCATTAGATCAAAAAAAGATTGCTAACGTTCCTACTGGCCCTTGCTCGGTCTTGGGACATGCCATCTCTAGGCTTGTATGCGCCAGACTGAACGGCAAGAAACAATGGAGCTATTGTCAGAGTCAAAGCACATGCTCTTTGCCTATATGTGTAGATGATCATCAAATATATACAATCCCATGCTATCCCATAAATCACCCTACTACTCCTTCTTCTCCTCCTTCACCTCCTCCACCTTCTTCTCTGTCTCAGCCTTCGCACCCCTCGGCTTCCTCTGCCATCCCGTCCAGAAGAGCTGGCCCAGATCAAATCTTGGGAATGGATGTGCTTCCGTGTTGATCACTACCTGGTCAAGCGGCAAAACATCGTTGGGCGAAAATAACAAGTACATGTACTTCAGCGTCTCGGCCTATCAACATATAAGTTAGTAACATGTGGTATGCCTGGTCCCGCATCAGACGAGATCGAACTTACCAGCCAGAAACTCTCCATGTTGTCTTTGACAATGGGAGGAATCACATTTGCGTTATGCAAGCTCGTGAAGCCGCCGCCATCTGCCACCGCTGTGTAGTTCACAAACGACTCAAACATCTCCCATCCCCACTCCCTGTACTTGATATCTCCGGTGATACGCCACATGTACAGCAAACTCTCCACCGTCTCCGGCCTCTGGAGGTTATGCACGTCGTTGCTCTTTACTACAAAGTCCTCTCTCCACTGCGCATTGGGGCTGGGATCGAATGTCTCGGGCGCCTTGTGAGGAGCTGATGCTGGCTTGGGTGGGTCTGAGATCTGGAAATGCGTGATCTCAGCTGCGAGGCCGGTGGCCATCCATTTATATGTGCCCCAGCATGTTTGCATGAGCTCGCGTGCCAGCTGCATGTCGTCCTCGTTCTTCTGGGACCAGCTCGGCAGCTTCCGAGCCTCTGCTTCTGTCAGGCCTCCAGTGGCACCGAGTGCTATCGTGCCCGGCATGAAGCACACCAGATGATCCATCTTGGGCGATAACGGCGCGTCAAGACCGTCAGGGCGCTCGCCAATTATTGTGAATTGCGATGGTTCCGTATAAGTCACAAGATGCTTGCGGACGCCCCTAAGCGCCTCGTCCCACATCTCTTCGTATATCGGCTCCTGCTTGTTCGTTTGTAAGTACTGCTTGATCAAGTACTCGTAGTATGAGTCTCCTCGACTGCCCAGGCGAATATTCTCGCCGCGGAACTCTCCGCTGGTTGCATAGATGAAGATAGGCAGAAGGCCATCCTTGGCCTGGTTGTCGTCGACAACCTTCATAACTTTCTCAACAGCATCCCAGAAGTACTTTTCGCCAGTTAATTTGGCGAGATACTTGAATTCGAGCTGAACAGTGGTGGCCTCTGCGGTTGAAGATGCTCCCATATCGGCATGGGATGGGATACCCTTGGACTTTTCCAAGTTGACGCTGGCATAAGGAATACCTGAAGGTGACTCGAATGCACCCAGCAACCTATCCGCAAGGTCTCTCGCCTTGTCCAAGTATAGATCCTCACCCGCGGCTCCAACGTCGTCCTCTTTCAAGGGTGCCATATCAGGGTATGTGTTTGCAAGGTAATGTGCGCTCAGAAGGCCTCCGAGCATACGGATCGTCGTTTCGAATGTATTGACGTCTTGGTTCTGTTCCCACGTCAGGCTATCCGTGAGCCACTTTCGCGCGTTCTGTAGTCGCGACGTCTGGTTCATAAGGATTAGGGTGTCGAGCGAGTCGATGATGATCCAGCCAAGCCCCGTCGGGGCCATGTTCTTGCCAGTCTTCGCGGTCGGGTGAAATTCGTCAAAACCTAGTCGCGAGAGTCAGTTCTCATCGCTCGTTCGATATTCCGGAGCTCACATACCCCAAGCGTACCGCTCATAAGCGTCCCAGCTCAGCTGGAAAGCTTCTACCACGTGCTCCCTTCGCTTGTCCCAGTCCACCTGGCCCTTTTCTTTTGACAGGCCCATCCATGCCCACGAAGACACCGACGTATTCTTCTCGCTACTGTTTGAGAAGAATCCAAGCATGTAAAGCAGGAACACGACTCCAAGAGTCAATGTACCAAAGGTTCGCTTCTTTCTCCATATCGACTTCCTCCTTGATGGGCCGTACCCATATGGTTTGTCCTTGTACATGGGCAATGCCTCGCTATCAAACATGCTCGACACTTTGTCTTGTACACCACTCATAATTCCTCCATGACGATTTCGAGCCGATGAAGACGCCCACACGTGATCCTCTAGCTGACGCTGCGGATCTGCAAAATCTGGGACATTTCGGGGCATTGAGAACGCCATTTCTGCCGCATGCCCGGCCAGGCTCGCAGCCGTCGATCGCACTGTCTCGTTCGCTCGATTCGCTGCTGCGCGGAAGGGACTCTTTCGGTGGATGTTGAAGGGGTCGCGGATCATCTGGACGGCACATGCATGGCCGTGCAAAGGGGTGGAAGGATTGGTGGTGAATTGGCGTCCCCGGTTTTCGAAAAGAATGCTGGAAGAAAAAACCGAACGAGAACACAAGCGCAAAACCAAGATGAGCCCCTGACCACAATGCAGAAATTGAATGCAAGACGATGTTGCAACGACGTTGGTTTTTAGAGACACGTTTCGGTCGACGCTGGAAGACGGGCCGGAGCCCAGATCGGCCACCACGGCGCGCAGGCAATCCTCCGGCGGCGCGTGAGTGACTCCACTGGGGCACGCGCCTAATCTTTCAACACCAACTTTCGCAGGATATAAACTTCTAGTCCCTCGCTTTTCCGGCGGACCAGCTACATATCTCTTACTATCAAAGGCTGTGAATAGACTCTTGAATCACAATAGAACCTCGTCTCTGGGGGATACTCGGAGATGGGCTTCGAAAACTACCCCTTCCTCACCCGAGACGAATTCACAGAGGTCTGCCACGAACTTGACCGGAAATACTGCCAGGCGACTCTCGGACCGTTGCGCAAGAGGTGGAAACTTCGTCTTTGCACGGCACTCGATACCATCTTCTCTCCCGATGGAGGCTATGTCACCTATCTGCAGATCATCCGACCTCTGGAGGGCAGCCTATATGATGACGATCTCTCACTGGACCTCGACAAATTCTCATTCGCAGAACACGGTGACGGCTACAATCAAATGTCCGGAGTAGACAAGGACATGCTAGATGCTGAAGAAGAGGATGAGGTAGGTATTATTTTCAGTAACTCAAAGCAGCGTCTTGTCTGACCTGCAGTAGGCAGCATTGGTGACGACAAAGACTGCCCCCGACTTTGGCCACGTAGTGTATGAGATTCATCTGCACCCGACATACAGAGTTCCTTGCCTCTGGTTTGCACTCAAGAGCCTGCCTCTCGACGAGCCAGCATTCAATATCGACACGATTTTCCGCCGCCTCGTCCCTGACGCGTACAAAGACGGTCTCCGTCGGCAAGGCTCGGTTGGGGGTATCTCTGCAGATGTAAGTGTCCTTCACAACGCAGCCCCGAGTTCGGTCCCTTCGAGCTATCATCTTCTTCCTCATGTGATTGGTTTCTGACCATTTGTCATGTAGCATCACCCCATGACAGGTGTTCCAACCTTCTTCTTGCATCCCTGTCTCGTCGGGGAGAATATGCTGCAGTTCAGCTGTTCCAAAGAGGATTATCTGATGATATGGCTTGGTCTGACAGGTAGTTGCGTCGGACTCAACGTCCCCAGGGAAATGGTCATGCAATAATGCCGCATTTCGCGGCGTGAAGGTAGACGTGTCCTTGCCCAGGGTGGCTCTTTCAATCATCGTCGCTATCCTCCTCCATGGCAACATCACCCTCGCTGTCATCATCTTCATCATCCCGGGTGCGCTTCTGTCCTCTGCCATCAGGTGTTCCAGCATCGCGCATCACATGGTCAGCCGCGCCAGACTTGGCGCCTGCAGTGGTCGAAGAAGCCCCTGGTTGAGGCGCATTGAAGATGCTTTGCTGCAGCTCAGTCTGCTCAACACTGGCGGCGCCTGAGTTTGGCATTTTGAATGTGCCGTCAAGCTTGGCCACGAAGTTTGACTTGCCCTTGGCGTATTGAATCTTCTACACATCAGGCAGGGTCAGCACACCTTACAACATATGGACGAGCAAAGGAACACACGAACCATTTTGCGACCGAGGAACTCCTCACCATCTAGTGACCTCATCGCTTGCGTTGATGCCTGGACATCTCGAAACACGATATGCGCCTGACCTCGCATGCTCATAGTCTTCAAAGCAACGATGTCGAGAACGGGTCCGTACATCGAGAAGAGCATGTAGAGTGCTGTCCGCAAGTCGGCTTTCTGAATTTTTGCTGAAGGAAGATTGGTCACATAGAGTCTGTTACATGTCAGCTTCAGTCGTTCAAATCAGCAGTCCGTGAGGGGAGCGACGTACGTCTGATTGGGAGGGATAGGTTGAACTTTGGCAGGTAGTGAAGCGTTCGGCTTCAGGCCTTGCGCAGGTGCTGCAGCCGCCATTGTGTGTCCTGGTCGCGTCTCTAGGATGTGGTGCAAGACCTCCAAATCTTCTTTCTCGTTTTGGTGAGATAGACTGGCGCGTGGTGGTGTTCAGGTCGCTCGGTACTCGTCAAATATCGTTCGCGTGTGGATTTTCGTTTGGAGCAAATGCCAAAGCCCGGAGGAGAGGCTGCCGTTTCGATGCTGCTGGTCCGTGCGCGCGCTGGAAGCTCCGACCCCACCTCAACCTACGTCCCACCGTCATTGCGCAACACGACAATGCGGGCAGCAGTGCGTGGCCTCCTACCGTCATCATACCACAGTCGAATTGACGAAAACGAATGCGCATCAGCTCATAGCGTCTTGCGATAGTAGAGAGCTACTCCTATTGCCTTTGAACAACATACAAAAATGGCCAGCCCCGAGGTTCACCATCTCTTCCACGGCCCAATCGCCGACCACTCCTTCTCCGCTGACCACGAGACCTTGGCTGTTGCTCGCGATGCCAACGTCGAGCTGTACGGCAAGGCTGGCAACACCTACAGGCTGAAGGATCAGCTCAAGGGCCATGACAAGACTGTAACCAGTGTCGACATCGCTCCCAACAGCGGTCGCATCGTTTCCTGCTCACAAGGCATGCTTCCCTTTCACCTGTGACGGTGTCTAGCAGCACTAATTCCTCTGAATAGACAGGAATGCTCTCGTCTGGGAGCCTTCGCCGACTGGATACAAGCCTACCCTCGTCCTCCTCCGTATCAGCCGTGCTGCTACCTTCGTCCGCTGGTCGCCCAACGAGAACAAGTTCGCCGTCGGTTCCGGCGACCGCGTCATTGCCGTCTGCTATTTCGAGGAGGAGAATGACTGGTGGGTTTCCAAGCACCTGAAGAAGCCAATTCGCAGCACTATCACCAGTGTTGCCTGGCATCCGAATTCTGTCCTTCTTGCTGCCGGCTCTACCGATGCCCACGCTCGTGTTTTCTCCAGCTTCATCAAGGGCGTCGATGCCCGCCCCGAGGCGACCGCTTGGGGTGAGAGGATCCCTTTCAACACTGTCTGTGGAGAGTTCTTGAACAACTCTGCTGGTTGGGTTCACTCCGTCGCTTTCTCTCCGAGTGGTGACAGTCTCGCCTTCGCCGCTCACGACAGCAGCATCACAGTGGTCTACCCCTCCGCTCCCGACCAACCCCCTCGTGCCGTTATCTCCATCGCCACCCAGCTTCTTCCTTTCAAGAGCCTTCTCTGGAGCTCTGAGGACGAGATCATTGCTGCTGGCTACGACTGTGAAGCTTTCCGCTTCAAGGGAGGAGAGGGCGGCTGGCAGCTGACTGGTACCGTGGAGAACAAGGGACGTCCCGGTGCCAGCCAGCAGCGTGAGGAGTCAGCCCTCAACATGTTCAAGCAGATGGACCTGAAGGGCAAGGCCAAGGATGACACACAGCTGAAGACTGTTCACCAGAACACTATCAGCATGGTGCGTCCGTATGAGGGTTCCTCGGACTCTTTGGCCAGATTTAGCTGTAAGTAATACCCCTGATCATCTTGTCCTGTGATCTGGGTACTGACACAATCACAGCAAGCGGCGTCGACGGCAGGGTTGTCATCTGGGGTCTGTAGGTTGGCGAACTTGACCATGACATACAAACTATCCCATGGAACTTAGAATAGACCACAATCGAGGCCACGGGCCGCCGTTTACTATCGCTCTCTATGGAATGATACATCCTCAGGCATTTTTCGTCTTTGTAATTCCGTCTACTTCCTCTATAGCTTGGCATCATCGCCGGGGAGAGCAATAGCCTCGATCTCAACGTCGACATTCTTAGGCAAGGTCTTGACAGCGACGCAGCTACGGGCAGGCTTGTGGCTGAACCACTTCTCGTACTCCTCGTTCATGGGCTATCATGATCAGTCAGATCTGCCAGTAACAAAAGGATTCTTTTTTCGAGTCGACGGGAACTTACCGCGAAGTGAGCCATATCAGAGAGGAAAATGTTGCATTTGACGACCCTGGTGATGGAGGAGCCGGCCTCCTTGAGGACTGCCTCAAGGTTCTTGCAGCATTGCCTGGTCTTCTCACCGATTGTACCCTCGAGCATGGAACCCTCGGGGGTCAGAGGGATCTGGCCGGAGCAGTAAATGGCAGTAGGGGTCTTGACGGCCTGGGACTGTGTGGTAGAGAGGTCGTCAGTCGAAGCCGAGGTCGGAGCTAGTGAGGGGATTGCAACTAACGTAAGGACCGAGGGCTGTTATGAAGTCATTAGCCGTGCGCTCAATTCGACATCGATAGGAGCGATTAGTTGCGAGACTTACGGAACGGGGCGTCCTTGGTGAAAACGTTGACCTGGTCAGACATGGTGGAGGAGTATCTGAGAAATTGAGGCTGGACACGGGTGAACAACTGGACCAGGGCCGGGGCTGTGCGGAGGGGCGCGAGGATTCTTGTGCAGGATCGAGCAATTGCTGGTGACATACCTGCAATTGGGGCCTTTCTGTTGGGTGAGGTAAATGTGCTGCTGAGGCTGGAGCTGTGATTGAGATGAATAGAAAGATAAGTTCGAGGCTGAGGAGGGACGTTGGAGGGGGAGGGCTCTGGCCAGAGCTCCGTTATTCGGCGATGACGTGCTCCGCTTGGCATACAATAGCGCTTGTTCGTGGACAGTAAAAAATATTGTATTATGGATTAAGGCTGATCATGGATCATGAGTGAATAAAGGCAATTACAAAATACTTCTTATTTTACCGTTGTGGTTGTGGTTGTGCATGCTGTAGTAAACTGTCTTGGTGTCGAGGCTTCTGTAGGGTAGGCCGACAGCCACATTATGACTGGCATTCAGCTTCAGTAATGCGAGGCATCCCCTCCCACGAAACAAAGATCCACTTCAGGAACTGGAATATCCCTGGCGCGTCTCGTCAGCGAGCGACGACGCGGCCTCCACACAAGGGCGACGACACGGGAGACTAGGCGATCCCTTCGACCTCCTCCAAGCTCCGGCCACAGAGACATCGAGGCCTTCGCCCTGACTGTCCATCCCTTTTTCCTTTCTTCATTCCTACCTCCCATCTCTTTTCTGACTGTATCCTCTTCTCACACTCATTGACCAAACTTTTTCTACGATTTTCGCATTGGATTCCACATTTGGCCTGTGACAGGGCTTCCCCTTGTGGACACGAAAAGGGGAGCTGTAGGTCCAACGTGGCCCCTCGACGCCCTCACACCACTTTTTGAACCCATCACCACAACCACCTACAGCACACTTTGCGAGCGTCACAACCATGGCGCGCAGTTCCACGCCTCAGGGCAGCTTGCGCCAGCGCAATGTCCCTGCAAAGAGCGGCACCGAGCCTGCTGGCTTTGCTCCCGAGGTTGAGCTCGACAAGCTGGCCAAGGCCGCTGCGCAGCGAAGCACCATCGATAAGGAGCGTGACTACCAGCTCGGCTTCATTATCACCACCATTCTGGCCTTTGTTACACGATTCTGGGGTATTAGCCACCCTAACGAGGTTGTCTTCGACGAGGTGCACTTCGGCAAGGTTCGTCTTTCCCCGTCTCTGGCTTGAACCCCCAGGCGCAATGCTAACACATTCCCTGCCTGCAGTTCGCCTCTTACTACCTCGAGCGTACCTACTTCTTCGATGTGCACCCGCCGCTTGGAAAGCTTCTCTTCGCCTTCATGGGATGGCTTGTCGGCTACGATGGACATTTCCACTTCGAGAATATCGGCGACTCTTACATCGCGAACAACGTGCCCTATGTCGCTTTCCGTGCCCTGCCTGCCATTCTCGGCGCTCTGACCGTCTCTGTCACGTATCTGATTATGTGGGAGTCTGGCTACAGTCTGCCTGCTTGTGTTGTCGCGGCCGGTCTGATCCTACTCGACAACGCTCACATTGGCCAGACACGCCTCATCCTGCTTGATGCGGTTCTCGTTCTTGCCATGGCCTGCAGTCTCCTGTGCTACATTAAGTTCTACAAGCTTCGCCACGAGCCTTTCAGCCGCAAGTGGTGGAAGTGGCTGATTCTGACTGGCTTCGCCCTGTCTTGCGATATTTCCGTCAAGTATGTCGGCCTTTTCGCCTTCGTGACGATTGGTACCGCAGTCGTTATCGACCTCTGGTCACTGCTGGATATCAACAGGCCTGGTGGTGCGCTGACCCTGCGACTGTTTGCTAAGCACTTTGCTGCGCGCGCCTTTGGTCTCATCACGATGCCTTTCCTCTTCTACTTGTTCTGGTTCCAGGTTCACTTCACGGTTCTTAGCCGATCTGGCCCTGGCGATGATTTCATGAGCCCTGAGTTTCAGGAGACACTGAGCGACAACGCCATGCTGGCTAATGCTGTTACTGTTCAGTACTACGACAGCATCAGCATCAGGCACAAGGAGACCAAGTCCTATCTTCACAGCCACGATGAGCGCTACCCTCTCCGATACGACGATGGCCGTGTTTCTAGCCAGGGACAGCAGGTTACTGGCTACCCCCACAACGACACGAACAACTACTGGCAAATTCTTCCCATCGACGGTGAGGAGACTCTTGGCCGTGCGGTGAAGAACAATGATCTCGTTCGCCTGAAGCACTTGGGAACCGACAAGATGCTGCTTTCCCATGATGTGGCTTCGCCGTACTATCCTACCAACCAGGAGTTCACCTGTGTATCTATCGAAGATGCTCTCGGCAAGCGCCAGAACGACACTATTTTCGAGGTCCGTGTTGAGGGCAAAAAGAAGAAGCAGGAACTTAAGACCATTGCCAGCCACTTCAAGCTCATCCACAACCCAAGCAAGGTTGCCATGTGGACGCACACCAAGCCGCTCCCAGAGTGGGGCTTTGGGCAACAGGAAGTCAACGGCAACAAGCAGATCGCGCCCAGCTCTAACGTTTGGTACGTTGAGGATGTTCCCTCACTGGCCGCCGATGACAAGCGCCGGGAGAGGCCGGAGCGCAAGGTCAAGTCGATGCCGTTCCTTAAGAAGTGGATAGAGCTACAGGGCAAGATGTTCTACCATAACAACAAGCTTACCAGCAGCCACCCGTACGCCAGCCACCCTTACCAGTGGCCTTTCCTGCTCCGTGGTGTGAGCTTCTGGACTCAGAGCGACACCCGTCAGCAGATCTACTTCTTGGGTAACCCCATTGGCTGGTGGCTCGCTAGCAGTTTGCTGGCTGTTTTCGTTGGTATCGTTGGTGCTGACCAGGTCTCGCTCCGCCGGGGCATTGATGCCCTTGATAAGCGTAAGTTACTACCCCTGTCGTCACTATTTGATAGCAAGACACTAATGTTCAATAGGCACCCGATCCCGTTTCTACAACTCGACGGGATTCTTCTTCATTGCATGGGCTACGCACTACTTCCCCTTCTTCATCATGGGCCGTCAGCTGTTCCTTCACCACTATCTGCCGGCTCACCTGGCGTCGTGCCTTGTGACTGGTGCGCTACTGGAGTTCATCTTCAACACGGAGACGATTGAGGATGACTCGACGGTCGGAGGCGTCAAGTCTGGCAAGCAGAACGCACCCGCAGCGAGACGGTTTGTCTCTGCTCGTGAGCGGTTCGCTGGGCAGAGCATGCTCGCAGCGTGGGTGGGCACGGCCGTCGTGCTTGTCCTCGTGGCAGCTGGCTGGTACTTCTTCCTGCCGTTGACTTACGGCTACCCTGGCCTGTCTGTCAAGCAGGTTCTGATGAGGAAGTGGCTTGGCTATGACTTGCATTTTGCCAAATAAGGGTTTGACAATGTGGAACATAGTCTTGTTAACACTTACATGGCTTCAACCCCTGGTTGAGGATTGGACAATGTGGTGATGGAGAGCTGTGTAATATACTCTCGGACGATGTACTCCTCTCGCTTCGAGGAGAGGGATGGTGGAAAAAGCAGAAGTAGATGGCATTTAGACGGAAGGTGTCATTGTAGGAAAATACGGCGAATACTATGCGTGTTATGACATGAATGCCTTGGCAGAACAATGATGGACTTCACTATATGCTTCCCAACTATCTGCTATTATCAACGATACGTCTATAGCTAAGTGACTTTCATGAAAAAGGCGCTTCTCGGTAAGCAAGGCTGCCAATCGAGTAGAGTATTTATTTTAGATCTCAAAGTCCATTCCAAGCAGCACACGCAACCAAGGCTAGGCCAGAGACCAGACCCCTGAACTCATCTCGACATGTGATGGAGCCCAGCACCAGAGCCACCCTCCAGTGGATCACACAACGGGAACTACACCCAGTGGATCTCCATGTGGCGCCGTCTGGACGGAACACTCACCTGTTATTCGCTGATCAACGGATGATTGGCCACTAACTAGGGGCTGGACACGTAAATCTTGGAGCTGGGAGATGTTGTACCTGAGACCCGTTGGTGGGGACTGCGATCCATCAGAGACCTGAAAAGGTGATATGATGGAGTAATTCATTGAGTTTCTTGGGTCTTGTCTCGGGGCCAGTGGTGAAGGCTGGGCGGCCGCGTGTGTACGTTGCTGGTAGAGCTTTGGACGGGATGAATATTAGGTAAAGCATACCTTGCCCTGAAGTGACCTGAAATTTATTTTCTGCTCATGCCACTTTCAGTGAGCTTAAAAGGGAATTAGGTCCAGACTTGATTGAAGAGCAGTAATGAATGCAAGCCCTCGTTACTCTTCAGGGGCTTCACTCGATCCCATTATAGCGCAGTCCGCCCTGAGCTTCAGCCCCTCCAATCCTCTTGTCCCTTCCCCTGGCGCCCCCCTAAAGGCGCTAACCCAGAGCCATTGCCAGGCAGTGCCCGTCTCGTCTCGGCCTCCCCATTCGCGGCATTGCGTGGCGTGTACATCGACTTCCACTTCAGCTGCCACCACCACTTCAACCTCGTATCCTCCATCCCAACCAAGCTGCTTCTTTCTTCCTCGTCTTTTCCAGCGTCTTCTGCTTAGCCTACTCACCTCTCCAACACGCGATGCCGAACGTGTGCGATACCTGATTCATCTCTGATCGACAACTATCCCTCCGTCCTCCTCCAAGCAACCAGGGGATTCTTCCCTAGCGGCCCCCCGGGTGTCTGGCGCGCGCATGTCGGACCCTGTCAGGACGTCTACGCAACCTCGCCTCCGACCACGACACACAAGAAGAGATGCGGCCAGCTAGTGCGACCCGACTGTACCTCCGCCGCTTCCTCCGCGCGCGCACGCCCAAGATCCTCATCCTCCTCTTCATCATCCTCAACGTCCTCGATGTCTTCCGCATCCACCGTGACATCGCCGAGGGCGAGAAGGCCCGGTACCAGCTCCAGCCGCGGCCGGCCCAGCGTCTTTATATCGCAAGCATGCACTTCAATAACGGCAAGATCCTGCGCAGTCATTGGATCAAGGAGTTGATTCGCTTGACGGATACGTTTGGCGCTCAGAATATGTTTGTGAGCGTTCACGAGAGCGGGAGCTGGGATGACAGCAAGTCGTTGCTCAGGGGTTTAGACCGTGAGCTGGAGAGGAGGGCCGTGCCGAGACGGATCGTCATCTCGGACGTTACACACAAGGACGAGTTGCTCAATGAGAACAAGGGTGAAGGCTGGATAGACACGGCGCGTGGCAAGCGGGAGCTGCGGAGGATACCGTACCTCGCACGTTTACGAAACCAGGTCCTCCAAGATCTTTTCGATATGCACAAAAAGGGGATCAACTTTGACAAGGTCATCTTTTTGAATGACGTAGTGTTTAAGGTGAGCTCGACATCGCTGAGTACGCAGCTCACAAGCTCCAAAGCTGACCGTAACCTGCATAGGTGGAGGATGTAATGCTGTTGATGGATACAAATGGGGGCAAGTATGCGGCTGCTTGCTCGCTAGACTTCGCGAAGCCGCCAAACTACTACGACACATTTGCGCTGCGGGACAGCGAGGGACAGCCACACGCCATGCAGACCTGGCCATATCTCAAGTCCTGGGCATCAAGAAGCGCCCTCATTCACAACAAGGACGCTGTGCCCGTAAAGAGCTGCTGGAATGGCGTTGGTAAGTTCATCTACAGGAACCCTGCACTTCACCCTGATCACGACTAACAGCTTCCTCGCAGTCGTCATGCCCGCTGCCCCGTTCGTCGACGAGAACACCAACCTCCGCTTCCGTGGTATCGACGATTCCCTCGCCACCTCTCACCTTGAAGGCTCCGAATGCTGCCTCATCCACGCCGACAATCCCCTCTCCAAGACCCTCGGTGTCTTCATCAACCCCCGCGTGCGCGTCGCATATAACCCAGCCGCCTGGGACGAGGTCCACCCCCGCGAGCGCCTCTGGGTCGAAACAGGCGACATCTTCCGCGGCCTATGGAAGAACCGTCTTCGTCGCTGGCTCGTCTGGTCATTCGAGTCGTGGGTCGTCAGAGGGCGAGTCCGAGCCTGGGAGAAGGCTGCACCGGAAGGAACAGAGAGGAAAGAGCCTGGGGAGTTTTGCTTGATTAATGAGATGCAGGTTCTGGCGGAGAACGGATGGGCACACGTTTGAATAAATGACGATACTGCGGAAACGGGATTATCAGCGGGCAATTGGGAAGACTCGAACGAAGTCCCGGGACAGGATGAGTTCTCTCTCATGCAAAGAAGGACGAGGTGTTTTCTTTTTGCGCGTTTTCTGGACTCTATGGCGGGCGGGGTTAAAAGTTTTCAACTGTATGGATAAACTCATGTTCTCTTTTCTTTGGAATGCATGGTACGAAGAGGGCGATATTGCGTGGTTTGGTTTCCCCTCTACGTTCTCACACGTCACGTTTTTGGCGAACAACAGCGATAGCAGTCTTGGAATTGACGGCTTTGGATCTCTAATGTTCTGCCTGATGATCTGAAATCATATTGTGTCGTGTTACCGTCACATCGTTTGACTTCATACATATATATGTGATGAAGCAGACGTTCTTACAAACGCTGTGAGTAGGGGCATACGTGGCAATTGGCCACATGCCATCAAAGTACTATGCAGACTCCCGTCCTGCCGTTTGCCGCGCCACTGGAGTTGTTGGCTCTACAATTGACTTTGGATAGTAGAGATCATTGACGGGGAGAGGGAGGAGGGCGTGAACCAGCCGACGACTTCGCTCCTGTTACCTTTCCGAAGGCAAGCATACGGAGAACAATCCGAGTAAGAAGCCGAGATATGTAACGATTCCCCTTTCCATCGATTAGAGGGTGCTGCTTACTCGCCGTATGCCAGTGGGCAAGTCACAGACCAGATAGACTTCTACCATCAGAGCTAATGTCAAGGTCCGTCAAATGCAAGAATGCTAAACTCTAAAAGGAACCGCGCAGTAAAATCAATGAGGACATTATAGAATACTAGGAAAGTTTGGGAGCCATGGGGACGCCGTTTGATCCTCATGGCCAATGACTGAATGAGACGTCCACTCAACTGATCCTCCGTAAGGCACATTTCATATCTCACCGGAGCAGCCTAGCCTGCAAGGCCACCGCCTTCATACCGACTCTGGATTTGGAGACAAGTCCGGGGCACTGATGGACTCACGCAGCTTACTAGGCCGCAGTGGTGTATGGTCAGGCTTGGAGCAAATCGTGACCAAGATGTCTCCATCCGCCTTCCGTGTCTCACCTTCTTCCTCTTCACCTTTCCTCTGCTCCTTTTGCCACCTCTAAAACTCCTCCAGATCTTTCTTATCATCTGGGCGTCGTCGGAGAAATCCATTGGGCACGGGATATTTCTTGAAATGCCTGTAGAAAACCCCCTTTCTGGGTATTACCTCCTCCACTGTCTCCTTGAAGATGCGGTCAGACCACCTTAGGGAGCAGATGGCATGGCTCAGATCCTGAGCGAACTCACTGTCGACGCAATTCCGCTCATAGATGAACTGGCGGTCTGGATCGTACAACTCGCTCCTGGGAATCTTGGAAAGGAAGATCGGTCGGAGGATAAAGCTGTCCTTGAGCCAATGTTGAATGGCACGGAAAGAGACGTGGCTTTCCAAGCCCAGACCTCGGCGGAAGATTTTGAGAGCATCTCTTCCCGGGACGGTGTCAGGATCAAATGGAGGCGTGAGTTCGATCTCCGACTCATAGTCGGACTCGGACCATTCGGACTCACTGTCGGTACTGTCAGTAGAATCAAGATATTCGTCTGTATCGTGCTCGTATGAAGGGGATGCCGGAGCATACCCACGACTGGAAAAGCCATCAGTACTTTGATCAAACCTATGGTCTCGAGCAGCCATGAGCTGATAGCCATTGCTGCTGGAACCAGCCTCTTCATCACCATCGACCTCAATGGTGGGAAACGATTGGTATCCTCCATTGAACGCCCATAAATGCCCCTCATCGTCATCTTCGAAGGGGCTGAATGAGGGGAAGAAATATTCCTGGGAATGGCCTCCCGGAGGACTATTGGGGCTGATATCACAATCCCCCCATTTCTCAATCTCCGGGGACCTTGCTATAGGGTCATCTGTCTTGGCTCTGGCGTCGACCTCATCATCCTCGTCCGAAATAACATACTCTTCAAACGGGATCCTATCCTGTGGGAAAGTCAGTTTGGGGCCATCGTATATCAGACGATCCTCATCATCCTCCTGGCGCTCCACTTGCTCTTTTTGAGCTATGATCTCCTCTCTATCAACTGGGGAAAGACCGTTGCGACAGTGATTAATGAGGTCCTCTGTTTCTCCAAAGTACGCATCGTTAATTGCCTCCTCGAGGCAAGTCGTATCGGTTCGATGTGAGCACCAGCCGCTCGCGCCGCATGAGGAAAGCGTCGACGGCAGCATCGACATCCTGGAATCCCTGACCGTATAGAGAAGAGTCAACCATCCAGAATCGGGGCGTGGACTGATAGTCCTCGTTTCTGTCGGTGAACGGAGGTGGATAAGGGGTAAACGAAGACCTCTCGTTTTACAACGATGCCGTTCCTCGTGGATGCACCACATGGTCAAGCCAGCTGGGCGACCCGTGCGCGGACCCAAGGCCTCAAGGTCATCCCAGAGTTGAGGAGTCACGAAGTCCCTAGGTTGGGGCTGCTCCGGGATGGCGAATTCGCAAAACCCTACGCGCCTGGGGTAAGGCGACTTCTCACCCGAGAACCAAACGAAGTATGACTGCCGGTCGCCAAGAGGGTGGTATAGATCAAACATCGTCTGCATGATCCAGGACTTGCTGTAGTCGGCAATGCTTTACCTGGCAAGCAGTTAGCGAAGAAGGGATGAGAGAGTCGGAGCACTGACCTTTTGCGGGTGATTTGTTGGGAGAAAGCCTGAGTGAATCGATGCAAAGGGAGTTTGCAGTTTATGAGGAAGTTGTCGGAAGCCTTGTCACCCATCTTTGTCGACGTTGCAGCACAAAGCTCACGTTTCACGATGTTCGAGCGCTCGAGGTTTGCCTTTGATCACTGACATGGCTTCCTGCATCAAACCTCTCTTTCAAGGCACAGCTTGCTTGCTTGTTCTGTTTTGCCGGCTACCGAGGGCGAAAACGGCAACTTTCGAATCCTCATCATGCCATCGTGTCTCTCTCAAAATGCCAGAGAATGATAGTGACAAGGCTTCATGGACAAGATATATCAGCAGAAGCCTACCGCCTCCTGAGAAGTTCGTCAAGTCCACAGGGGACGGATCAAGCATCAACTGACAAAGGATCAACCTGAATGAGTGTATACAAAGAATCTAAGCAACCTGGCGAGAACCAGACCAGCTCCCTTGGCGCCGAATTGGGTACCATGAGACTCCCCAGCGGGTGCTTTGGAGGATCAAAGATCCGAGGCGAACCAACACAGCCGAGAAGCTTACGCACAGACAGGCCTCCACCAGCATTCTGTCAAGCAGACTGTGCGAACACACCGGGATCGGATCCCCAGGTATGTGGATGCCACCGTCGAGGGGCCATTAGAAGGAAGTCGAGAGATCACAGCTCGCGACGATCATCGATCTTAGTCCAATCAGAAGGGGCGGCTGGTGCACAACAAGATGGCCATAGATCCAATGATGGGCAGACTCCCAAATGCAATGACCAGCAACGTGAGCTTGATACCGAGAAGAATAGGCGTCTTCCCAAGCGGAAGCCTGTCCCATTGGGTATCTGGGACAATAGCCAGGTGCTGCAGGATCCAGAAATCACTTCTACTGGTGCGAACAAAGCTGGCCAAGGATCTAACTTCGTTGGACTCAGTATCGCACGGGCTGTCTCGCCCTTGAACCTGGACGATATCAGATTTGATGAGCCATCGTTCCCGCCGTCACCCATCACGCCAGAAGGCGAGAGGAAAGATCATGCGCCATGGAGTTGAAGAAGTCTATGGAACTCTGGAAGAGGGTCGCAGCTGCAAGAGTGACAAAGCAGCGCTTTGAAAGGTTGACATAAGGAAGAGAGCACGGACGATCGCGTCCCGTAGAAGGATGTCAATTCTTCAAAGAGATGCGCTATAATAAGGCCGCCATCACACCCCTCGACGATGTGTTCTTTCTTGTCAGCTTGAGATTAGAGTCTACCAATAAAACACAACCCCGTACAAACATGGTTGCATCACTTTGAGTTTCTTAGAATCTGTTCCTGAAAGCCAATGTCCTAGGCTGGTGCGTCTGGCACTACAACAGAGATGAGTCCACATTTGAGAACCCCAGACACAATGCTGGTACCCGGGATCCAACATGGTCGCATAGTCTCAAAACGCTCTCACACCCGACGTCCAAATACGTATGCAAGAAAAGGCGACGGCGGTAAACTTGTCTCGAGTCACAAGTGGGCTAGACAGAGATGTGAGTACCACAGGTGCATAAGCAGATCGTCAGTGGCGCCCGGCGGATGGAGGCCGTTGATTCTAGACCCAGGGACCGGCACATTTGTGACGATAGAGACAGATTGCACCGCGCGCAAGCCAGTGTCTAGCTACTACCATCAGAGGCACGCGCGACCGTGAGACTCTGACTGGCTGGCACGGCATCAAAGCCCGAAGGCCACTTGTCAGGAAGTTACGAAGCCAAGGGTTGGATTTCCTGACGCGACCTGGTAGCTTGCTGCACCCGAGACCAGAACCGGATTCTGTCGCCAAAGCCAGAAAGGGATGAGTGACACCCGACGCTGTTGAGCCGCATCATCCTAATACGCGGCCCATTCTGGCCGAGGCAAGGCAGTCGCCAATTGACTTCTCTAAATGGATGCCTTGGGCTACTCTCTGCAGCCAATGTCTCCCAATTCAGGCTGCCCGATTTCGATTCATCTGATTGGTCCATTGTCTGCTGCCTTGGGATCTTAGGGGTTGGGGCTACGAGTGGAAATCTGCTGAAGCTGCGTCAACCAGCGACGGATGGATCATAACAAATGAAACCGCGCAAATCGTCAAGCATTCAAACATTTGTTTTGTTGTTTTGGACATTCATCGGACCGCCCAGACGTGGTTTCCTCACCTTGTCCAGGTTCGAGGTGGATGCGGGATCACCGACACGACTGGGAACCACCCAGCCCTACATGTGGACCAGTGCATTGGCAAGGCCGCAGATCATTGGGTCATGAGTGGCACGGGGCCATTGATACGACAATCATGCTGGTAGAGGTTGTTGGTTGGGTGGTGTGAGGAGTGCAGGTCTGAGTCAAAGTCCTGCAGGAAGGGGCTTGCTGCAGCTTTGGAACCAGTTGGCTCTTTTCCCTTCGAAACATGCAGACGAGGAAGAAACACTCGAGTTGCGGCAGGCAGTGCCGGGCACAGAACACAGCAAACACAGATAGCTTTCGCTTGAGGCGCACATGATGTCTCGGATGAGGCCCGATCGATGTCTCAGCGTTCTGAAAGGGTGTCGACGTGCGTTGTCAATACTGATGCAACTGTCGCGATGCTAGCTTCGTACAGCGACCAAAGCAACTTGATTGTGGCAGTGAAGTACTATGTCGCGAGCTGCATGACGATGTTGGTCGCGGGCTGATGGTGTTCCATGAGCTAATGTGGACACTGCCAGGGTGTCCAGTGGTTGTTGGCGACCCGCACGCGCAGCACTTGCAGGACACCAGACAAGGGGACAGCGGTCATCAAGGTGTGATTGTGCGCAAGGCTTTTCGATAGGCTCCTGGTTGCGGCGATGATCTGCTGGGGCTCTACTTGAGAGCGGCCAATGGTGCAGGACAGTCTCATTGTGTAACGCTGGTGTCAGCTTCGTTCTTTTCACCAGCACGACACTGTACATGCACAAGGTGGCGTGGCAGGCTGCTGTAATTTGTTTGAGAGAGCCGGTGATTCGAATGGACACCGGGTCTGCGTTCCGTGTGGTGAAAGATTGCGAGGGGACACGACAGCGGGCCGCGCAAACAATTCCCAAGGGTTTGGCAGGTTGGAATTCGTCTGCCTTCGGGGAAAGGGTTCCTGAGCACGCGGAGATCGGTGGAGATAACTTGTAGTTGGGAGCGTTACTGCGCTGGGACCCGGATGGCTCGGCGGACTACGCATGTGGTAAGCAAGACAAACAGACCTTCGGATTAGTGATGATAAAGCGGATACACTGGTCTATAACACAGCCGCTGGTTGGTTTCGCAGGGGAAAAGCAACGAGCAGTGCTCCTGTGCCTCAAAGTTGGTGTCATGGCGTTAGTGTAGGATGTACCTTTGTGAGTGCTGGAGGCCGTTGCAGAGCCTCAGCAGGCGCAAGAACACCAGGTGGAGGAGGACAGCACATCATCCTCGCTCGGTTCAGCGCAATTCAACGGCCAGGAACCATTGAAAGAGAGCCCCGGAACAGGGTCAGCGTAGAGGCAGCGCATGTTTCCCACTGGCAGCAACGACGGACGGATCGCTCTTTCCCCCATCTCCCCTGCCCCACTTCTTGTGCTGTGCCTCCACCAACCTGCAACTGGCACCTCCTCTGATTGGCCGAGTCCTCCAGGCAGCAGCCTCCACCAGCTGAGGGACGCGAGACTCGTTTCTAAGCGTCCCCATCGTCCATCGTCGTTGCTCTTCAATCGCTTCTCCGCCTCCGCCTTTCAACCTTCCGTCCCCCCTTCGACTTCAACCATCGCTTCTCATCTCAACGGCGACCCGACACGACTCGACCTGAGGCAACAGTCTTTCCCCTGTCTAGTCTCCCTGCCGTTCTAGTTCCCGAGTTGTTTCTTTCTTTCTCTCTGCTCGCGCACGGTCGCTTATATCCAGCGCCTGCCGCCCTTCCTCTCTTCCACCTACTTCCACCGATAACCATCGCCATCCGCTTGCCCGCTTCAGCGACCGACTAATTCGCATCGCGTGCTACGCATCAGACGATCGGTCGACCAAAAGGCTAGTTGGGATTGTCACAGCCATCGCTTTCGCAACTTTTGGTCGCGCTTGAGCCGCAGCTTCAGCCCTTCCCTGGATCTCGCAGGCTCAGCCACCCTCCACTTGGTACCAAGGGTCGTGATCCAAACTGCTCAGTACCACGCTGCGCCATTATACTCCCTGCGCTTGAGGTACGGAACTCTCCACTGTGATACTGCATGAGATCATTGCTCGGTCTCTTGTTTTATCTGGTCTCTTTTTCCTGTTCTTCCCGTCCGGTTCACCGCCGCCCCCCACGGTTTCGGCGTGCCACATACATCAATCGACGGCCCCCCTCCATCCAACCAAGACCAACCAAGCCTCTGACTCACGCCGCCCCTGGGGTCTCGTTCCTCATTGTTTTTTGACCATTGATAACTGACACACCTCGCTGTCAACAGACTTTGGATCTTTTGGACACGCTGCACCCCGCTTTCTCCGTCATCATGTCCCTTCCCAATCCTCGCCGCAGGGCACCCGTGACTCGTCTGGGGGACAGCGACGACGCCGCCACCCATAAGACGACCATGACCCTCCGCAAGGGGGCAACCTTCCACTCTCGTCCCTCTTCATCCAACAGCTCTTTCATCCCGCCTTGCCTCTCTCGATCTCAGACCCATCTCGATGATGTTGTCGATGCCAACCGTCGCCGCATCGCCATGACTCTGAGCGACGTCGATGAGGTTCTCGCAAAAGCCAAAGACCTGACTATCTCCCCCAAGAGCCCCAAGAGCTCAACCAAGAAGCCTCTGAAGGATACCAGCCTTCCCATCCCTCGCGCTTTCCTCGACCTGCCTGTCGTTGATCCCGCCATGGCAAAAGATATGTCTACAGAGCGCCGCGTCCTGCGACCCCGCTCGGTGCGTCGCTCCAAGCACGCCTCTGATAGCGGACTGGGCTCTTCCGTCGCATCAACCCAGGACAAAGCAGATACTGAGTCTCTGAAGAAGAAGACAAAGACAAGCGCCACTGCAATTACCCGCTCAGCGGCCTCCGCAAACATGGACCAACTTCCTGCACTCAGCCGCAGGGCTGTTAACCGCATTCACGAGCACACCCTTACTCCTCTTCTTGAGGCCGAGACCCTCAAGGACTTCCAACCCATCATCCTCGATGTTCCCCGACGCATCCGATCAAAGGATATCATTTGCTTGCGTGATCTCGAAAAGACTCTCGTCTTCATGGCTCCGGTAAGTCAACTTTTGAACGATAAAGGCGTATGGGGAGATACTTATCGAATTTTGCGCGTGAAGGAGAGGGCAAAGTCCGCCACTCTTTACCTCGACTTCTGCCTCCAATCGATCCGATGCATCCAAGCGACCGTCGAATACGTCAGCGAACGCGAGCAGATCCGACCTGGAGACCGGCCTTACACTAACGGTTACTTCATCGACCTAAAGGAGCAAATCTACGAATACGCCAGAGAACTCGCCAGCGTCAAGGACAAGAATGGTCTTGGTGATGAGATGGACATCGACAGGTATGTACCACGCTTCGTGCCTCTCAGCCACGATGCTAACCTCTCCTCAAGCCTTGACGAGATCAGGCTTCACGGCGGCATCGCTGAGAACGGACGTCCCGCCGAGCTCATTCGCGTCAAGAAGGATGGCTCCGCAATCTCCCTTGCAACCGGCAAGCCCGTTGACACCGCTGAGCTTCCTGCCCCGATCAAGCGTTCGCTCAGCGAGCAACGTGACGATGAGGAGGAGATCATGCGCTCCATGGCGCGCCGAAAGAAAAACGCCACCGCCGAGGAACTGGCGCCCAAAAAGTGCCGCGAGCCCGGCTGCAACAAGGAGTTCAAGCGCCCTTGCGACCTTACCAAGCACGAGAAGACTCACTCGCGTCCCTGGAAGTGTCCTATTCCCACTTGCAAGTACCATGAGTTTGGTTGGCCCACCGAGAAGGAGATGGGCCGCCACCTGAACGACAAGCACTCGGATGCCCCGGCTATGTTTGAGTGCATGTTCAAGCCATGCCCGTACAAGTCCAAGCGCGAGTCCAACTGCAAGCAGCACATGGAGAAGGCGCACGGCTGGACCTACGTGCGTACCAAGACACCAGCCAACAAGAAGGTGCCCTCGATGCCTGGAAGCAGTGTTCAGCAGCAACCCACTCCACCTCTGGGCAACGCTTCGACACCATCTACCACTCCCGCGTATAGCGTCCCAACACCACCCCAAGACAACCTCATTCCCATTGCATCTGGGGACTTCCCAGCTTACGCTCCGCATGAGGATTGGGTTGCGCAGCTGGGCATGCAACAGGAGTGGGATCCTGATTTGGTTATGGAGAATCAATCGCCATCTTCTGCCGCTTCGTACGAGGCACTACCTCCTTACCAAAACGGATCGGCTTTCATCCTGAATGATGAAGATATCTACGCGGCCAACGCCCACATTGCTCAGATGCCCTTGCCTGAGCACATGGCCATGTATGCTGGCAAGATGATGCCCCAACAACAACAACAACAACTTCCCATTCAGCCCTACCAGATGCCCAACTGCCAGCCCGTTCAGGCAAATGCACCTCATTTCTCGCCTTCGGCACAACAGAACGCTATGCTCTACACCCCGAATTCGCTGCGGGAGGTTGACGACAGCTTTGACGACGGCATCGCCAACGGGGATGGCATCGATTTCACCCTGTTCCCAGCCTCCATGAACTTGAAGGCCGACCCTGCTCAGCCAATGTTTGCAGATGCCCCCAGCGCAGGCCTCGGGTTCTCTCAGACCAGCCAGCAAGACATGTTCCTTGATTGGAACAACATGGCCAACTTTCCGCTTCAGGAGTAGGACTTGGATGCGGATGACTGACGACTCGGGAAAAGATCAACCTGTTCCGGGGCTGGCACTTGCCACCCTTTGATGACCTTGATGATGCGCTGTTTTCATATGACCAATTGCAAGGGCGTGCTTTCATGTACTACATCGCTCTTCTTGTTTTGCTCTTGCTTGGTTGCTTCGCTGCAGACCAAAGACTGGACATTCCTACGAGTCGATTTGGGAAATAGCAATAGTGGGGGAGTCGCAGAATACGACTCGAGGAGGAGATTAGAGAGCAGATCTCATCTCATGCAAGAAATAGACTGCAATTCTCAAACTGCATATGTCGTCCATCTTGGTCATGAACGTGATCCCACATGATCTTGTGCAACTGGCTCAGGTTGGCTTGTGACAGTTTGGTCCCAACGGGTAAATGACATAGGCCCAGGGGGGAAGGCGAAGAACTTGGGAAGGACGGGACACTGGACAATGGTAACAACCCTAGATAGCCCAATTATAGCTAGAAATACCACATCATAGATAGCGAGCAGGCATATTGGGCGTGACCGGTGCATGACTCGACTCCTTCTATGGGACCCGGTCTTCTTGTGGACACTCCCAATGTTCTAGCCTTCTCAGACCTAAATAGCGGCGCACTCTTCAACAACAAATCATCCGGTATGGTGTAGTGGCTAACATCGCTCGCTCTCACCGAGCAGCCCAGGGTTCGATTCCCTGTACCGGAGACTTGACAATTCTTTTTTGCTGTTTTGTCGGTCTGTTTGCGTGCTGGCTTCAAGATGCGTGAGGGTAGTGACTTTTCCGAGTGTCTAGGTAGTCGGGCACTTTCCCACGTGGAAGGATGGTTCAGGTGCGCGCCAGCAAATTTACCTGCCGCGCTCCACAACCACGAACCATTCACCACCACTCCAGAGCCTGAGGAACATGTGCGGCATCTTTGCTGTTCTATCGGCATCTCCACATAACGTTCAACCCTCATCGACACTCCAGGCGCGGCTTGTCAACCGCGGCCCAGATCACTTTGGCCGGTATGAGCTCGGACCGGCTGTGGACCGGGACTGGTCGCTGAGCTTCACGTCTACGGTGCTGGCGCTTCGTGGATCGAAGCTCGTTGAGCAGCCGCTGGTCAGTGCAGCTGGTGAGCAGGTCTTGTGCTGGAATGGGGAGGCGTGGCGGATCGGTGGAAGTGCCGTTTCGCGCAATGATGGCGTGCAAGTGCTTGAGGGTTTGAGCGTTGGTGGTAGTGACCCAGCCGGGCTCCTACGTTCCATCCAGGGCCCTTTCGCCTTTGTCTTCTTCAGTAAGACACTTGGGCGTCTGTACTTTGGACGTGACAGGCTAGGGAGGCGCTCATTGCTCATTTGTCAGACTGAGGATGCTTTGAAGCTCTCCAGCGTGGCAGACGAGCCGCATGAGGGATGGCAGGAAGTGGAAGCGGATGGCTTCTACTCGATCGACGTACGAGCTACGTTCGACGAGAGTTTATCTACACTTACGAGGCATTCGTGGGTTCTTGACGAAAACTTGGTAGGTTGCTCAAGTGAGCTTTGCTCTTTGTCGGTTTGACCTGCTACTCACGCCCACAGGTCTCTGGCATAGGCCTCTTCAACGAGGAGCTCCCCTCAGCTCGTCATACGCTGACGCAGGACTCTCCTTCTGTCGAGCAACTTCATCAACATCTCATGGCATCTCTGCGGCCTCGGGCTCTGGATGTTCCACAGCCTCCTGGGTGCTCTGCCTCAGGGTCACGGCTGGCAGTTTTGTTCTCTGGGGGCCTTGACTGCACCGTCCTCGCTAGGTTACTGGATGATATCGTAGCAGAAGGACAGTCTGTGGATCTCATCAACGTCGCCTTTGAGAACCCCAGGATTAGGGCTCAGCGACCCGATGCTGCCTTAGACGATCTTTACGAGATCTGCCCAGATCGAGTCACAGGAAGGAAGTCCTTCGCTGAACTCGTAAAAGTATGCCCGCGGAGAAGGTGGCGGTTTGTAGCTGTAAGTTCTTGACAGTTTCTATTTCCCAAGATGGTGCTGACATCGAATGAAGGTAAATGTTCCCTACTCAGAGACCACTTCACACAGGGCTGAGGTGATCAGCCTCATATATCCACATCAAACGGAGATGGACATGTCAATAGCGTATGCCCTCTACTTTGCCGCTCGAGGCCAAGGCACATCTCAAGTCACCCCGACGGCGGCTCCCGAATCGTACTCTACCACCGCACGCGTACTGCTCTCGGGACTAGGCGCCGATGAGCTCTTCGGTGGCTACACACGACATTCCACAGCCTTCTCTCGCGCCGGTCACGCTGGTCTGGCGCAGGAGCTTAAGCTCGATGTGAGCCGCCTTGGGAAGCGCAATCTGGGTCGTGACGATCGGGCAATGTCTCATTGGGGCCGCGAGGTTAGATTCCCTTTCCTCGATGAGGAATTGGTAGATTGGGCCATCAGGCTACCCGTCTGGGAGAAATGCGATTTCGAAAACGTACAAGACGAAACATATCCAGAGGCTCCGAAGAGGGTCCTCAGACTATTGGCGCAGAATCTCGGCATGAGTGAGGTATCACTCGAGAAGAAAAGAGCCGTGAGTTTCGCGTTACGATACAGGTGGACATCTGATCTAACCATGAACAGATCCAATTCGGTGCCAGAACGGCCAAAATGGAAAGTGGAAGGACGAAAGGCACGACTTTGATCACCGCCTAATGATACTGAGACAGAGAAGAAGCTAGTGCTTCACTGATTGTTCCTCTCAGCGGTGATGACGACCATCAGATACTTCCGAGCCACTTTGACCAGGGAGGATGTCACAAGTTTGGGCAGCTGTGTGTTTGCCGTTGCGCTGAACCCTTTTTGCCCATGCTCTGTACATTCTCCTTAGAGATCTTTCTGGCAGTGACGTCGTAAAGGCAAGTCTGAGCTGAGAGAACACATGAGATGAGGACATTCAGATACGATTCACTACGAAGGTCATACGCATTACTGGCATTAATTTGCATGCTTCGTCATAGTTCTAGAGATACAGAATAGAGATACAAGCAACACGTGCTTTATGAACCACGCTGCTCAAACAGGGTCGATGATCTGGTGACCAGCTTTGTCCACCATAAAATGACTGAACGATTCTTCATCGTTGGAGTCCATCATGAAACTCCTGTCATCCGTCTCCGGCGGAAGCATGGCATACAACCCCTGCCCTGCTGGCTTCCAAGTCGACGGTAGAACATCCTCCACAACCTCCTCCTCTGCAGGCTGCGACGCTTCAACAGGCACCTCCCTCATCCTGGTCGGTGGTTTGGGCATCTTTTTCGTGCCGCCTGCTTTAGAGGACCGCTGTTTCGTTTTGCCCTGAGTTGTGTCTCTGTGTCTTGGGCGGTTGATGTGAGATTTGGAGATTGGTCGGGGGCGGGAGTGATGGGGGGAGTGGTAGTTGGGTGGAAGGGGAGGGAGGTGAGAGGCCCAGTCTGGGGAGTCGAAGATGGGGAGATCGGGGTGGCGTTTGGAGATGGAGACGAGGAGGTCGACGAGAAGTTGGGGCTTGAGTTGGTTGCAAAAGGAGATGATATTGAGGAGGTCGGTGGGCTGAATATCGCTGAAGTATTGTGAACGCTGGCATCTGAGGTTAGCATATATGTACGGAATGAGAGGTATGAGGAAGAACTCACAGCCGAGCTTGGGGCATCACCACCCTTAAACCCAACGAGTGACGGCTTCGCTGGGACGACGCCATCGGGCAAAGCCTCCAGCCTTCTCCGCCGCATCCTCTCGAGATCTTCCTGTTGAGCTGCCGCGAGCTGTCTCCTTGGCTTCTTCTCCAACCCTTCTCCCCGCAATAAACACTCTCTACAGACAAAGCTGCCATCACGAGCTCGGAAGTCATCAACCGGTGGGGTACTGCATTGCTGATGAAGAGAAGCAGGACATTTAGCGCAAGCGACGAGGATATTTCCTGGTGTACTCCTGCCCCCGCATTTGGAGCAGGATGGAGGAGGAGATGGGACGGCCGGGGAATTGGGAGATGGGTGGTAGTGTTGGGGATACACAGCGTGCTTTGGGGTGGGTAAGGGAAGAGTTGTTTGGGATGTGAACTCTTTGGGGGGCGGAGATGGCGCCGTGGTTGATGCGGTGGTAGTGGCGATAGTGGAAGCGGATGGGGGAGCGGTGTTCTCACGTTTGCGCTTGAGTGAGAGACGCTGATGAGTGGATGAGGCGCGAAGGCTGGCGAGGTCGCGGGGTGATATTGAAGATTCCGGGAGTACAAGTGTTGCGCTCAGAGAAGTCTCTGAATTTGAGTCATCTGAGATCCGGATGCTTTCTATGGGCGTTGCTGAGCGGCTCCGAATGCGCTCGAGGATCAGGGCTCGGGATGCGCCGTTGAACTGAGGGATGTATGTGCTGGGCAGCGTCCTCGGCGTTGCGTCGATGTCCATCTTATCCGATAACCGGTCACTCTCCTCTGCCTTGAGAACTTCTGATTCCTTCACCCCGTTGAGACCATTCAACCCATTCGTAACGGGATATGCTGGGTGGGATGAGACGCCATTAGTCTCACCCATGATCGTATCAGGCATGGCTGACGGCATATCTGCGATGGTGCGAAGAGGTCGTACACGAGACGGGTCCGAGTCTCCGAGCGCACTAATGGCGCCTGGGTGAGATTTCAAGTCTCGATATCGGTGATGTGCGGGCTGTAGGACATGCTGCTGATGAGACGATGCGATGGTGTTGATGGTCAAGGAGATGGGTGAGGTCGATTGCGCGCACGTGACTTTTTCGTCCCCAGACGAAATCGGCCATCGTCGCATCGTCCCACCCTCGCTAGATATCTTACGACCACCATCTCGGCTCCCTTATCACGCTGTATTATGCAAGGCTCTTATTTGTTGACGGCATTGATTGATTAATCCTTCTAGTCTATCGAATGATGCCTTTCGCTTTCAGCTCCGCAATAGCCGGCGCTGACATGTCTAGATGCTCTTGCAACACCTCATCTGTATGCTGCCCCAGTGTTGGCGGCGGCGTCCTCACTCCAGGCTGTGTTTCTGACCACTTGACTGGGTGATTGACCAGCTTAAGTGGTCCACATGTCGAATGTTGCGTCTCAACGACCATTCCTCTCGCCTTCGTATGCTCGTGGTTCAGCGTTGCTTGCACGTCGTTGACTGCAGCGTAAGGCATGCCCTTGCCCTCGAACACTTGTAGCCACTCCTCCGTTGTGCGCTCCTGCATGACTGCCTCGATTAGATCCTCGAGTTCAACGCGGTTGGCGACGCGTTGGGCGTTTGTCTTGAACTTGGGGTCTTCCGCCCAGTGTGGACGGCCGATACCTTCACAGAGGATGCCGAAGAGGCGGTCGTTGCCCCCTCCCAGGAGAATGTCACCGTCCTTGGTCTGGAAGCTCTTATACGGTACGATTGACGCTGCAAGGGTATTAGCTGCATTTCAAGAGTTGGTAGTGAAGGGCTTCTTGGCAACTTACGATGTGCTGTCCCCCACCTCCCAGTGTCCTTCTCTCCACTGATGAGGCAACTGCTGGCGATGTTGGCCAGGGTCGCTGTCTGACAATCGCTGAGAGCAACATCGAGGTGCTGGCCTCGACCAGTTCGAGCTTTTGTAAGCAAAGCAGCCATGATGCTGTTGCTTGTGTATAGGCCTGTCGTGAGATCCGTTACGGCGACGCCCACCTTGACTGGAGGTCCGTCACGGGAGCCCGTGATGTGCATGAGACCAAACTCAGCCTCAACCATAACATCGTAGCCGGCTCTGCTTGAGTATGGGCCAGTCTGGCCATATCCAGTGATGGAGGCATAGATGAGGCCCGGATTAATCTCTCGAAGAGAGTCATAATCCATGCCATACTTCTTCAATGCACCAGGCAAGTAGTTCTCGACAAGGATGTCGCATTTTGCTGCGAGCTTGTGGAGGATCTCGACACCTTCCTTGTGTTGGAACGACAAGCCGAGTGACTTCTTGTTCCGGTTGACCTAGGAGTTGCCAGCAGTCAGCTGAAACATCCGTTGAATCTCGGCAGACCATACGCACTCCGATGAAGTAAGCAGACTCTCCAGGGCCATCTTCGCCGGAGTCTGGCTGGTACGGCGCATATGGCGGACCCCAGGCCCGTGTGTCATCTCCGCGAACTGGATGTTCAATCTTGATAACTTCTGCACTAAGGAATCAAGTTGTCAGCATGATCTCAGTGCTTTGGGAGAAGCGATCGCGGGCCAGGAATGGTCAGCTCGGAGGAAGCACTCACCCAAGATCGCCCAGTATCTGCGTACAGTACGGCTGCAACGAGTCTAGAATTAGCAACGGAATTGCAGCAATTGTACCCGATTGAGAAAATGGAAGTGAAGAAGTAGAAGAATAGACATACTCCAGCCAAGACACGGGTCATGTCCAACACACGGTAGCCCTGGAGAGGCAGTGCCGGCGGTGCGACGCTGGAGTAGCAGCGAAGGCATGGGGGCGCACGGCGTGATGATGTTGGTGCGGCACGGGTTATGGTGCGCCCAGTGGTTGCTCGCAAAGCTGCGCGGCTCATGGCTCCGGCGACTATCATGGCGGATGGCTGCTACTCCTCAGCAGCGGGCGTCCGTCGCTTCACGGCTTTCAGAGTCGTTTGCTGTGGTTATTGAGGTGGTCGAGTTGATGATGCGCCTCGGCTCCAGGGCCGGGAGTCTCCCATAGCGGGGCCACCGGCTTCGGCTCCAGGTGGTGGATCGTTGATGTGTAGATCCCAAGGGGAGTTGGCCCAAAACTTGTCACCAGATTGTCATCTCTACTATTATCATCATGAAGGGATTAGTTCGTCTCGAAGGATGGGATCTCGTTTGGCGGGTCAGCCCCCAATGGCGATCTCAACTTGTGGCCCTATCGGCGACAAAGCTGTACTCAGCACCGCACCCGTCTTACTGCATGCGTGAACCACGCAGCTGCGCAATCCCAGAGGGTGAGCCTCTGTAACACTGAACGGGAATCGAACCAAAAGAGGTCATTTATCAGAAGCAAAGGAGACGTAAAAATATACATGAGAAAAAAACTCAGCTCAAGCGCAGCGGTAGCCGTGGTCACACCTTGAAGACTAGCCGAGTAGTCGTTGGCCCATCGTCGTGGCGCTGGTGGTGGTTAGCTATGGCCGCATGAATGGCATGGCGCACTGAACTCAAACTCCTTTCTGGTTATTGCGAAGGTTGATCACATGAAGGTAAGCTGGCTCTTGCGCGGAACAAGAGAAACTGTAAGTCTGGGCTCCGGTTTCGTCCTTGTCCATTCCGAGCCTCCTACTGCCCTGCCGAGCTCTGCCGTGGGTCAGAGAGAGACGCAATATAAAACATAATGTTTTATTTTTGCTCACAGAGCCTCTATTTTGGATTCGAAGAGACCGCAAGTGCACTTCTTGGGTTACACCACAATATATTTCCAGTTCCGCTGCGATCCTTCCATCTGTTCATGTTGGTTGCTGCGCCCCCGGATGAGGTGTGAAGCGGGATGCGATCGCTTCCTGCAGCCAATGCCACCAAATATAGCAACGTTCCGGACGACCCGCCCGTTGGTGGCAGCACTCACGTCTGCAGTCCCATTAGCGGCGCTGTATGTCTTTGTTCCGTGGGAGCTGTGCTCGGGTCCGATTGTTGCTGATGCGATCTGTACTTTAGTGGTTGGGGGTTCGAGGCCGTGTACTGTCCCGCTGATATAAGTGTCTGCCATCGTGCTCGAGCTGGAATTTCAGATCAACAAAGCTGTAGAAGTCAACGTTCCCCTTATCTCATATTCATCTGCGGACGCTGCTTCCCTTGAACATGGTGCCACAAATTGTTGCGGGCGATCTCCGCCACAAGGATACCGTCATCTTTTGGCTAGCCATCGCACTCATTGTCGTCTCCGTCGCCTTTATCAGCACCATCCTCTCTCTTACAATTAAGTGCATCCTACGCCGTCAAGGACGTTATCAAAAAGTCGAAAAACAAGCAAAAAGTCCCAAATCCAACAAGAAGATATGGGGCATCAAGCGTGAACGCACCCTCGAGGACAGAATAGAGGAGGAGGAGCTACAACGGGAATACATGATTCGCAAATCCTACGCCAGTCGCGCCTCGCTACGCTCGTCAAGTCAACTCAGTCACTACTCTAATGACTTGGACCTTGAGGCTGGGGAAGGGTCGGCTGCTGGGGTAAAGACCGAGGGGAAAGAAGGGGAAGCAAGGCTGCATGGAGACCAGCGTCGATCACCTGAGATCCATCCTGGTGTCTTTCATCCTGGAGTTGGGGCTGACCTCGGAGTACACGGTCTTCCAATGCAGGAGCTGCCACGGCCAGCCTCAAGACACACTCGTCACTCGTCGCGATCGAGTTCGAGGGCCGCTACGCCGCGGGTGTTGAGTACCGAGTCGAGTGCACAGGTTCCAAGGGCGATGATTAGGTTTACTTCAGCATGAACAAGGGTCAGAGGATAAATGCCGGCAATTGGGCACAAAAGCATGCATTATAGGCGTTTCGGGCATTCTGGGTTGGTACCATTTATACCGGGTCATATAAAAGCGTTATGGTCATGGCCATTGCTGGTAGCGCATAATTCATCATATTCAACCTGCAATTTCGTTCGTGATATCGACGAAGGCTTCCCACTGCTTCCAGGCTTCGCCACTTTCCAGAGCCCAGCGAGCCCGTCTCAGGCCCTCCTTCCAGCGCTGACCGCCAGGTCCCCTCTCTTTGATGACTTGTCCATCGTCGCCAGGACCCATGTTGCTCGTGTCCGACTCGCAGATACCGGAGACGACGAACAGCGTAGCCGTGTTGATGAGCACGAACTCGAGGATCGGGTCGTTGGGCGGAAGCTCGTTGTGCAGAATCTTGGACAGAATCTGGGCGTTCTCCGCTGGCTCCTTGCCTGGTGACACTGTGTCCAGAGGGTGTGTGCTAACACCAAAGTCGCTCGGCTGGATGAGGAAGTGCTCGATATCGACCTCACCGCCAGGGCTCGTCTCCTTGAGCATCCAGCAAAGTGTCCGTCCGGCACAGCTGACCTCGTCAAGCTCCTCCTCGCCGCAGATGATCATCGCTTTCCTGCAACCGGCGATCTTCAGTGCTTCAGCAAATGCTGGACCGAGATCTTTCCTCGCGACACCAATGACACGGCACTCCAAGACATCCTCGACGGGATTGGCGAGAGGACCAATGTTATTGAAGATGGTTCTCCAGGGGAGCTGCTTCCGGATCGGTGCGACGTAGCGCATACCGGTGTGGAACACTGGTGCGAAGAGGAAGCTGTAGTTGGTGTTGGAGTAGACCTTGACGAGTGAGTTGGGTGCGACAGCACTGATGACTGGAGCACGGGGCTTCATGTTGTTAACAAGGTCCGCGCTGCCTGACTTGGAAGTGCTTGCACGATTGCCATGCTTTGAGACGAGAAGGAGTGCTGAGGCAATGATAGAGGCTGTGGTGCTGATGTTGAAGGTGTTGTGAGAATCACCGCCAGTGCCAACAATGTCACACTGAGCATATCCCAGTCAGCGATTCAATGTCACATGTCCCTGGGTCCGACTTCGATACTCACAAGACCGCCATTGTACGCCCCCTCCTTCTTGCCACGCTTCTCAATGACCTCCTTGAGCTCCTGGACTGGGATCGGTGCAGCAGCCTGCAGCATGACTCTGGCACACTCAGCAAGGACATCGGCACGGAAGTCCATCTGCGTGAAATGCAGAGCCATCAGCAGCGACGCCGTCTGCGCCTCAGTCACCTGGTTTGTGAAGAAGTGCGAGATGGCATCGGCGATCTCAGCGGGCGTGACTGACGCTGTCGAGGGCCAGAGCTTGGTCAACAACGGCTTGATGTCGACTGGAGGCAGGGCCTCGGCCTGGTGTGACGCTTTGTCTGCCATTATGGGTGAATGCGCGCTTGCAACGACTGTCAATTAAGCAAATGACTGACAGGGTCGCTCGTCGTGCCAGCGAAGGTCAGAATGAAGAATGCGGCACAAATTGTATGAGACTGTGTGAGTTCAGGCTCAATTGTGCTTTGCTGTTCTCTATTGAGATGCGCTTTTGACTCAGATTGATTGACAATGCAATTGAGGGCTAGGATGCGCCTGTGATTGGCCGATGACGGAGCACACAGTCAGAAAAGTCAAAGCCATGGCTGTTTGCCAGCGAACTTTAGGCCGCATTGAGGGTTGGCGCAGAGTCATTGGAGCCAGAGGGCTCGTGGGGTGGAATATAGCGGTAGTGTGATGGACCTTTTGACTGTAGCACCTCAATGTACGTGACACGTTGACCACAGGGAGGCTGTGATGGGCTGAGAAATAGTTCACATGCATGGCTCTAGTCGTACCAGTCGAACTGAGAACCATCAGATATGTTTCACAGAACACAAAATGCCAGTCTCTCAGGCATGATTTGGCATCTCGACGCTGATAAATGCCAGAGATCCTTCTAGGGTAGGGATATTGTTGATTACTCAGAGCCAAGATTAGTGGATCCGGTCACATGATCTGCCGACTCATCAGGCATCAGTCGCCGCCGGTCGCTAAGCACAAGACGACGGCCTCCCCTTCCAACCTCCCCATCAAATCTCTCCCTCGTCATCCCTCCATCTCCTCCTGCTCTCTCGCCGTTAGACGTCGGTATACACTCGCTTGAGCCTCTTGAATTACCTCCAGCCGCCGTACAGCGTTGTGTGCACAGCGACCGACAGCGACGCCACTTCAAAGCCGACGTTCCTTTGTTCTGGGGATCCCTTAACGACCCCAGACGCCTTTACTGGTTTCAGAACAAGTCGGCCGGCAGAGCATCATCCTCCATCTCCGACCGCTTTCTAGCATCGCTCATCGAGAATACAAGAAAAAAAGAAACCATCGTAGACGGCGCTTCGAGACGTTCACAGCGCTCGCTCGCCAAAACCCTGTGATTGCTTCCCACCCGATTCAGATCGACGCAAGAGGACGAAGAAAGGCGAAACGCTGTTCCCCGATTCCTCACAGTTGATCGAGACACTTTGTCATTGTTCTCGACCCTCCGCTGCCGATCTCTTCATTTCTGCTTTGGCTTCCCACATCGCGCGCCACAAATCGAGACGAAGAGACCAACCGCAGAGGGCCTGACCACCCTCCAGGTGCATAAACCCACCTGTCCGGCCAAGTGCCAAAGACCCATTCCCCACCGTCAAACTGCCTTCGCCGCTTTTCCTTCAGCTTTTCCAGCACAAGCTCTCTGAGCAGGTACTTGCCGCTAAAACCGGCGTCCCAGTCAGAAGGAGCATCGAGAGGAAGAACCAGCAGTTGCGCAGGCGCAGAAAAGAGAAGAAGCGAGCCCTCAAAGTCTTTAGCGAGGTTGGCAATATCTACTCTGCGAAGCCGTACGAAGCCAAGATGCTCACGGCAAATGGTGGCGCGAGCGGGGAACCGTGGAAAGAGAACTTGAGCAATATCTTGCTGTGCCCAGATTGCAAGATCAACCCGCCGAACCTCACTGAGGAGTTCTCCAGCGGCGACGTCGTCTGCACCGACTGCGGACTTGTCGTTGGCACACGCATCATCGATACGAGGTCCGAATGGCGAACTTTTGCCAATGACGACCAAGCTGGTGATGACCCAAGCCGTGTTGGAGGCCCGCAAGATATCTTTCAAGATAGCGAGCAACTTTCGACATCGGTGGCTTTCTCAGAGAACAAGCAATATAAGAACCTCGCCAGAGTCCAGGGCAATGCCAACCAAGACAAGGCAGGACGCTCCCTTCAGGATGCGTACAACAAGATCCAGCAATTCGTCGACTTCATGCAGGGCGGCTCGAATGTAGTCAACGGAGCCAAGCATCTCTACAAGCTTACCGATAAACACAAATTCCTCAAGGGAAAGCAAGATGCGGTCATCGCGGCCTGCATCTTCATCTCGTACCGGAAGATGAAGAACGAGCGGACATTCAAGGAAATCCACAATGTCACTCAGGTCAGCAAGAAGGAGATTGGCAGAGTCTACAAGCAGGTCGCGGCGTTCATGAAGAAGCTCAAGTCGCAGGAGAAAGGTGACATTGTCAGTCTCGACACCGTCACCGATTTGGACCAGACTTCCGTTGGTGCTACCGCGTTGGTTGGCCGCTGGGTTTCCCAGCTAGGGTTCAAGAACAGCACACTGCTGTCAAATATTGGAAGAGGGCTCGTCGAGCAAGCGGACCGTACTAAGGTTGTCGGTAAATCACCGCTTTCTCAGGCTGCTGCTTGCATCTTCATGGCTGGACACCTGATTGGTGAGCCCAAGCCGTCATCCGAGATCGCTGCAGTGGCTGGTGTTAGTGACGGCACGGTGAAGAATGCGTACAAGCATCTCTACCCGAAGCGACTCGAGCTTGTCAAACAGGAATGGATTGACGCTGGCGCAAGGATCGAGAACCTTCCTCAAGTCCAAGGCTAGAAGGCTGGAATGAACAAGGTTGGGTCGCCCCAGCAGGATGAACTCAAGACATGAGAAAACCAACAGAACTTGAATGGTACGCTTGCCGGGCATAAACGAGATGATACCGCGGGTCAGGTTGGTTGCTTTTCGCCCCAAGAATGTCGACGGGTATGGTTTTTCGACAGCGCGGTCAGTGAGCCTGAAGACAGAGCTGCGGTACAGGCGTTCTCTAGTTCTGTTTGCTTTTCAGAAAAGATTAGCGCAATATCAAGATTGATAAAGTAATAGAGAAATGGAAAGGCTTTGCCGATGCATATTCACATCTGTAAAGGTCGTCTCGACCGACGATTGTGGTGACAGTGTATTATCACGTAAAGAAGACGAATATCACCCCTATCTCATTAATGAACCTTATCAGAGCATGTACAGGTGATTTAGGCACAGGCTCGCTTGTTAACTCCGCCTCTGCGCTATATCCCTCAGCTGTGCCAAGACGAGGACTCCGGTCACGGAACGATAAAGAGACGTGGGCCAAGGTCGACAGCTCCGGATCCATGGAACCATTACCTTATCAGTAGGTTCCATTTTCACCTTGCTAGATTCTGATCTCAGGTTCGTGTCAATCGTTAGCGCTTTCTTATTACGGTGCATGGTTTGTTCGTCTTCAACGTATTCTAAAACCCCTCTGTCTCTTGATCTCGTTCGGTTACTGAACCTGCTGAGAAGAGAGCCTTATGTAAATCAGGCATTGCCAAAGGAAGACGCAACTGCGAGTCAAAGGTCAACCGTGTGTCACTTTGTTCTTCGATACAAAGCTTTTCCAGAACCGGACTCAACGGAGACCGTTAGGTTAACCTTTGCGGGGAAGCGCCGGAACAATACCGAACGCCACGAGGCTAATTCAAACGCGTTTGCTAAGAGACATCCACAACCGATAGATAAGAGACTTTTCTTGAACCCTTGTTCAGGCCCACGAGTCAAGATAAGAGCTCGGTAAATAGAGCGGAGAGTTTGGCCACAAGAGACCTGAGCCGCTCAAGGTTAGTGACATCATGCCGATAAGGATATTAGTTACCTTATGGTGAAGGTGGTTGGGATCTATAGCAACCCGAAGGCGGGCTCGCCCGGCGCACTACGCGGGGGCGCTCGAATGGACCATGGGTTAGAGGAGAAAAATACTGACTCGATGAGAGACTACGCATAGATATGCTTCTTATGGAAATCTTTACCGGGTTCTTCGAGCCATGGCTCTGAGTATAAAGGGACCCAACGATCCGGTTCTCAATGGAGGCAAATAGTAGCAGCAGTAGCAGAGCACAGCCTGTACACGCCTAAATCTTGCTTATACCAGGCAGGCCCCTTCAGCATGCGATCCTCTCAAGCTCTTCTCCCTCTGCTTGGGGCGGCCACGTCGATCGTAGCCTCTCCTGTGCCCTATGTTACCGAGCCCCTCAACCACTTGGTTGTCAGAGAGGCGGCCGACTTCAGCTGCTTCAATGCTTCCTTGCCAAACATCACCATCTATGCGACAGGAGGCACTATTGCGGGCTCAGCAGGTAGCGCAGACCAGACGACCGGATACACCGCGGGTTCTATCGGCGTCCAAGCTCTGATCGATGCTGTCCCCCAGCTTTGCAATGTATCGAACATCCGGGGTGTTCAGATCGCTAACGTCGGAAGCGGCAGCATCGTCCCGGAGATTTTGCTGAACTTGACGCATCAGATTCAAGAGGATCTGGACTCCGGCCTCACCCAAGGCGCCGTTGTCACACACGGCACAGACACGCTGGAAGAGTCGGCATTCTTCCTCGACTTGACTGTCAGCAGTGAGAAGCCTGTCGTTGTGGTCGGAGCTATGAGACCTGCAACGGCCATCTCTGCCGATGGCCCCATGAATCTCCTCGCAGCGGTGACGTTGGCTGCGAGCAAGGAGGCAGAGGGACGTGGCACGATGATCGTGCTCAATGACCGCATCGCATCGGCACGGTACACAACGAAGATGGATGCCAACATGCTGGATACCTTTAGTGGAGAAAACGGGTATCTGGGCAAGTTCCTGAACATCCAACCTGTCTTCTACTACCCGCCTGCTCGTCCTCTCGGTCACCATTACTTCAATGTTAGCGGAACCCCATCTGAAGCCGGGCTTCCCAAGGTCGATATTCTTTACGGCCACCAGGCTCTTGAGACGGGCCTCATTCAGGCGGCAGTGGACCTGGGAGCCAAGGGCCTTGTGACGGCTGGAGTGGGTGCTGGAAGTTTCCCATTGTCAGGAGAGGAGCTTCAGCGAGTGTATAACGAGACGGGAATGCCAATAGTGACATCCTCGCGTGTTCCTGCTGGGTTCCAGCAAGGCCGGACTGCTGCTATTGGAGCTGGCTTTTTGAGTCCTCAGGCGGCGAGGATCCAGTTGCAGCTTGCACTGGAGGTTGGGCTAGAGTACGACGCTATCAAGGAGGTCTTCGAGTATGTCAAACTGAGGTGATGAAGGTCTACTTCGAGCGAAGGGGGATATGCAAGGAGATAGTAATGAATAATGACATGGAAGATCTCGATAAAGTTTGCACTGCCATGGGAATGTACAACTTCAGCATACTCGTTGAGCACAAGGGAGGTGTGAGTGGGCGGCACCCCGCGACGGACGGGAGTGAGCTGGCAACGGTGGGGCAGCGCTGGAGTCTTCAAGTGTTTTGTTTGTGTGGGGACACTGTTGACGACGGTCGATTCTAGTGATCAACGTATGATCTATAGTCAAGATCCATGGATCATGGAATATGACGATCAAGACGCAGATGACAACCTCTTCTTGTTTGATCCACAACATTTTGTGCTACAGGTATCACGAAGCTTGTATGATAGACCATTCTATGATGTCCATCTGTTGTCGCGGCCAGCTGAGCAGCTCACACCAAAGTGCCACCATCCTACATACAGCCAATGAGAAAGCAGCGTCATTCCCGATGGACCCCACCCTCGACAGCTGTCTTTGCCCTGATTGGCTCGAACCCGTCGCGGCCTCGGCTGTGGGGCAACCATCATCGAGTGTGGGAAGCAAGTCCCCAGCCACCGCCTCTTTCCTTTGCGGGCCGACCCCTGCTGGGCCTAACAGGTGCCCAGCAGCTGCTACAGCTCGACCCTGGCCGCCTGAAGCTGTCGCTCCTTCTGTTGCTGCGCTGTGCTGTACTGGGCTGAGAAAGTGCCCAAAAACAACATTGAAGATTCGACCAACGGCAGGGACCCTCCTCAGCCTCCTCCCACCCCGGAGCTTACCTCACCTCTACTATTCTTTTACACACCTTCACATCACCATCCGATATACCACCTACCATTACCACCCCTCGTTCATGCATCGCCCGTCCCTCCCATGCAGTATTGATACCCTCGGGCGACCATGATGCGAGAATCCCGTCGCCGGAGCCCTCAGGCTGAGAGCTCTAGGCGCCGGCGCCGCGAGCGAGAGCGAGAGCGAGACCGTGACCGCGATCCAAATCGCAGAAGCTCGCGCGACCAGCCGACCACCACAACAGCACCAACGGCTGATACCCCAGATTACTCTAGAAAGAATGGCACGAGCGATAGCTACTCTCGTGGAATAAATACCGAAGACCGAGACAGATCTGCTCCCTTTGCCGCAGACACCGCCTCAGCTTCGAAGCCGTGGATGGGCGAGAACCCCAACTACTACACCGCAGAACCGGAGCCCATCCCGCATTCCAGCCAGCCGCCACAACCCCGATCCCGAGCCCGCGCCCATGCCAGAGCACCCTCCAGCTCCGGCTCCGACAGCTCGTCACCTTCATACCTTGACATTTCCCGTCGCTATGATACGAGTCGTTTCGGTGGTGTCCTTAACGCCTTCTTCCGCGCGCCGTCCGAGCACCGCCGCCAGCAGCGTCGCGTTAAGAACAAAGCTAAAAAGCGTGCTGTGTTTCCTTTCAGCAACTCTTCCTCTTCTTCCCTCAACTCGGATCTGGCATATGGCGATGGCTTCATTCCTCAATCCAAATCTTCGAGCCGCAGGTCCCGCAGTGATGTTCGGCAGCGAAATGAGTCCGGGGATCCATTTCAACCGGGCAGACTACAGCGGAGGCAGACTGACGAGGAGATTGTGGCCATTGGACGACAGCTTTCGGACCTTGCCAAGCGGCAAAATGATGAAGACCTACGCGCCGCCGGCCGCAGTCGACCGTCTAAGATCATGTCAGCCGCTGCAGGCCTTGCTACGTTGAATGAAGTGCGCCGTAGCAAGAAAGATGGTATTCGAGGAATCGGAAGCTCGAAACCGGCCGGCAGGTACTCAGATGACGAGGATTGGGAATCCGCCACCGATGATGACTCGTCAGATGACGATGCATCGGCTCTGGCTTACGGCGCCTCCAAGACCAACCTGCCTGGTGTCCTCGGAGGTGCTGCAGCCGCCGCGGCAGGAGCTGGCGCTCTGTGGGCATCTCAGAGCGGGCGTAGAGCTTCGGAGCAGCAGCAGCAGCAGCAGCGCCAGGGTGTTGATCCAAGTCTTTTTGGACCCGTTAACTCTCTGAATGGGATGGTCACCCCCGTCCCTTTCAGAGATGAGGATCGTTATAACGGCTCAGGCTATGATCGAAGTCGAGACGCTCCATCCGCAGTCACGGATTCAGTCGCAAATATCCCGATGCGCCAAGTCTATCCCGTTCCCACGTCACAGCCAGATCAATTTGATGCTCGCCACAGTGCATCGCTTCCGGGCTCCCGCACAGATGATCTGCCAAAGGTCTCTAGGCCTGGTCCTGCTCCGATTCAGGCGCCTGTGCCAATCGCCCCAGTCTCCTCAAAGGTGTATGATGCACAGAGCCTTGAGGAAGCTGGCCGCCGTGAGGACCGTGAGCGGCGGCGAGCGCGAGATGAAGAGTCTCGAGGTATGAGCAGCGCTGCAAAGATGACTTTCGGCACTGCTGCTACCGCAGCTGTCGCTGCAGCAGCTCTTAAGTCACATCACCAACGTGGCCGTGACGAGGACTACCGATCATACGCCAAAGTTACACCAAAGAAACTCCAACGTGGCGAGAGATCTGACCATGAACGACGGCGCAGCGAAAGGGACCTGGACCTCTCTCGGGACGCTGACCGCGAGGCACGACGTGAGCGAGAGCGCGAACGCGATAGAGACAAAGATCGGGACCGCGACAGGGAACACCGCAAATCCAAGGCCTCCATTTCGAAATCCAAAGATGATCGAGAGTACAGACGCGCATCACGAAATGACGACTATGACGATCGCACGAGCAAACGATCTGAGACTGGTAAAGATAGGGACCGACGTTCATACAAGCGCGATGGAGAGGAGATCAAGGTCGAGTATGACGACGGCAAGGATTCACGGCGCTCGCGCCGGGAAGAGAAGATGCCGGCGGACAGGGATCTGACCAAGGACATTGCGACAGGTGCTATCGTCGCTGGAGGCGCGGCACTCGCCGCGGGTGCACTTGTATCAGGTTCTTCAACTCAGGCTCCAGAGCGACCCTTGACGCCAGCAGTCTTTACTATCGATCGCGAGCCCTCGTTTGATGACTGGCCACCTCGAAGCCCCTCGCCTGATGTTCGCCTCAGCCGTAAGGACTCCTTTGAGATAGAGAAGATGGCCGAGGATGGCACACGAGGTGACCCACGCTCTGGCCACGAGTACGAAGACACCAGGCGCGAAGCTAAATCTGTCTATGACGAGGCGAAGCAAGCGACTGTTCCTGTTGGCGCCGCAGCGGTTGCAGCTGCTGTGGCAGCCGAGAAGAACCGCGGCCGTGAGCGTCAACGCGACGAGTACTCCGATGACGGCTCAAGAGAGCGGTCAGCTCCGGCTAAGGATGCGGTGCAAGAAGAGGCTGACCGCTACTACCGGGAAGCACAAGCAGCGCGCAAAATTGCGGAAGAAGAGGCTCGTTCTCGAAGCCGAAGCAAGGGGCGCGACCGAGGTTCCAAGGAGGATGAAGAGCCCGAGATCGCAATCGTTACACCACCGGGCTATGAAGAAGACAAGAAACTGGAGAAAAGCCCTTACGATGCCCCCAACGCGGACGTTCGAATCGATAATGAGATCTTCCCTGCCGACACTCACAGGTTCCGTTCTTCAGAAAGGGACTTGCATGCGCCCATCTTCAAATCTCGTGATCCTTCCGCTGAGCGGGAACGCCCACTGCTCAACCTGGTCATGCCGACACCAATTCCCAGTCGAGAACCGACGCCGGCACCATCCACTGTCAGTAGATCGGACGCGTCTGAGGCGTCGCACCAGAATGAGAAGAGCAGCAAGAAGGACAAGAAGGATAAGGATAAGAAGAAAGACAAGAAGAAGGGCAAGAAGAGCAAAGACCGCGACCAACAATCAGATGCTCCCGAGCCCGGTGTTGACGTCGTCATTGGTCCCAAGGGCGACATTATCCAGACACCATCGACCCCGAAGTCAGTCACCTGGGGCGAGAACGAGACGAAGAGCTACGAAGTCGAAAGCCCTGAGCGAGAACGGAAGGATAGCTCGGACAAGGAAAGACCTCGTTTAAACAAGGCAAGCAAATGGGGGATCCTGGCCGCTGCTATTGCTGGCAGCAGTACGGAGCCAGCTAATGAACCGGAGCCTGTGGCATCCGACAAGTCTGCTTCACGTGGGATTTCCGAGCAGGGCGATCGAAGCCTCGATGATGTTGGTGACCCACCCATTCCTGGGCCGAAGCCTGGAAGTACCGAGTCCAAGCACATGCCTGGTAGCTTCGCGGACGATGTTGAGTTCGCAGGCACTCTGGCTGCTGGACTGGAGGACGCTGGGTTCGACCCAAACATTGTTGTCAACGATCCGACCTATCGCCGCCGCGACTCGCCACCTGGGTCTGATGAGCTGCACGAGAGTGGCTTCTACAAGAAGGGATTCTCCGACACGGTTGAGGACCTCAGCAAAGTCGGCGAGCCCATGACGCCTGGTTCTGGCTTTGTCATTGGCGAAACCGAGACACCCAAGGACGAGGGCACTGACGAGTGGGCTGAGGTTCCTGCGAAGCTAACCAAGAAGGAGAAGCGGAAGCAGGAGAAGCTTTCTGCGGCAAAGCGTCAGTCCATAGATTTCGAGGACACTACAACAGCCCAGCCGACGGAGACTCAGACTACTGAGGAGTTTACGGACATCCCACTGAGCAAGAAGGAGCAGAAGAAGCGCGCCAAAGCAGCCAAGGCTAAGGCCCTTGCAGGCGACGATGACTGGGAAACTCCTGGACAGGGTACAGAGACACCCACATCTCAAACGCACGGAACTGAGACGCCACCTTCTTGGGAAGCGGGAGAAGAGGAATGGGAAGCGTCGTCATCTAAGAAGAAGAAGGGCAAAAACCGCAAGAGTAAGGACTTCAGTGAACTTGATGACAACAAGGTTTCAGTCCCTGTCGATGCTTTCAACGATATTCAAGCTCCGCGAGACATCAACCCTGAGGACGAGTGGGATGCACCCAAGAAGAAGAAGAAGTCCAAGAGCTCATCAGCTGACTCCCCATCTCACTCCGCACCAGCTTCAGAGGTAGGCTCTGAAGGCGGCAGCAAGAAGAAGTCAAAGCGACGAAGCCTGCCAGGTGACGATTTCAATGATTGGGATGGGGACCCCCCTGACAGAAAACGAGTCGACCCTTTCGAGGAGCGTGATGTCAGCTCCGTTGTCTCTGAGCCGCGCTACGATGACCGTAGGCGTGACAGTAAGAGCAAGCGATCCTCACGCTACGATGACGACGACGACACCAAGTCCATTGCCTCTGCGCCTGGCGGCTCCCGCAAGTCCAAGGACTCTGAGAAGAGGTCCAGCGGAATCTTCTCTAGCATTTTCTCCAAGTCAAATGGCCATAAAGACGATGACAAGAAGGATTCTTTTTTAGATAATGCCGGCACCCTTGGCGCGGGTGTCGGCTTGGCGGGTGCCGCTGCTGCTATCGCTGGCGCCGCATCATCCCGTCAACATGCCACCGAGGCTTCGTCGGAAATCGAGCAACCTACTACCGAAGGCTCTGGGCCAACTCGCGAGATCGAAGAGGCGTTCGATCCAGAGATCGCCCCAAGAGTCATCAAGCCTGCCATTGACCCCCAATATGGCGACCTACTTCCACTGCCACCCAGCGAGCCTGGGTCGCCGAAGGAGACGCCAGCCGAGCTCCCTGAGCTCCCGGACAGTCGCCCAGATACACCCCCTGAAGAGCGCAATCTTAGGGAGCAAGAGCGAATGGCTCATGTCAGGCGTCGCAGTGCGCAGGAGCTGCCTATCAAGTCCCCAAGCCGCACTGCCATCCCTATCCAGCTACGTCTTGGTCCAAGGTCAAATCCGAGTACCCCGGGGTTCCTCAAGTCCTCTCCCTTGAACTCCCCCGGCACTCCAGACTCTGCTGGACCTTCCAAGCGATCGGCGCGTCCTACCTCTTGGGATAGCAGCAGAGGCCCGATCCCTTTGCAACTCCCGCGACATGTGCGCCATGGGTCAACGGGAGCTGCCACCCAAGAGACAGAGATTCCTGCGCTTAACGCCTTGCGGGATCTACCGGAAGTTGCTGCAGGCTTCACTGGTGCTGTCGCCGAAGATGTGCCTGTGTCTCGAGACCAATCTCTCCGTCTTGACATTAGCGAGGCGCAGCCGATGAGAGAGTTCGCGGGATCGCAGGAGACCACTCCCAAGGCAGAGATCAGACCTGAATTTCCGGTTGTCGACGCGGACTCCTCCGCCGTTGTCGCGGAGAAAGAGCCAGGGGAGAATGTATCTCAGAAAGAGAGCACAGAAGCATTTGAAGGGGAGACTGAACCAGAACCCATTGATCCCATGTCGAAGAACCGAAGCTCTTATCTGCTCAACTCAACACCGTCTTCTATCCGGTCAGACAGGAGTATCGACCCCGAGTCCTTGCCAAGCCCTTCTCAGCAGTCTACACCTTCGAAGCAGCGAATGCTAGGCGCTGACCTGTCTGATATCCCCGAGGATCTCACCTCTGCGGACGAGCACTTCTCTGATGCCCGCGAGGGACAGTCTGAGGACGACTTCTTCGAGGAAGCACGTAGCGCCCTCTCTTCAGAGTTATCAGGAGGAAGCCCCACGAATACCACTCCCACTCGCGCAACCTTTGCAGAGACCATACCTGCAGAGAGTGACAAGACCACAGTGGAGTCTGACCAGGAATGGGGCACCGCTGGCTCCAAGAAGAAGGGGAAGAAGGGGAAGAAGAAGGCTGCAAAGGCGACAGCAGCAGCGTCAACCTGGGACACACCCGAAGACGAGTCCATGATGTCTACACCGTTGGCTGGACCGTCTACAGCAGACAAGGCCCTGGACTCGGAGGCTGATATCCCTTCCGTCTCTGTTTCTGCACCGGACCTGCCTAAAGGAAATGCGCCTCCCAGCGACTCGATGGGACAGACTCCCCTGGGAGATGGTGAGGCACAAGAACGTACACTTTCTTCTGCCGATGCCCTCGCTGACGAGCCTCAAATCGCGCTGGCTCCTTCCAAGAAAGACAAGCGGAAGAAGAAAAAGGACAAGAAGAAACAGTCTGCTGACACCTTCCTCGCTGGCACCGAGACCCAAGAGGGACAAGACACAGCGCAGCCTCCATCGTTGGAACAGACAGTGCTCGAACCTCAAGGCACTGACATTGATGTCTCGCATAAGGAAGCTCACTCAAAGACTGACACTTACTTCCCTTCTGCTGCAGGCCTCCACGTCACGAAGGACACTGCGGGATCTCCCGTACAAGACACCGACAACAGCAGTTACTTTCCCTCTGCAGCGCGTGTCCTTCCAGTCGCCGTACCCGCTGCTGTGGCCGCCGGCCTAGCTCTCAAAGATCATTGGGACAACAAATCCAGCGATCCCCACGAGGCATTCGACCAAGATGTATCTAGGGAACGAGCTATGGACCTCGGCGAGGATGAGGAGCCTATGGCCTTGACACGCGACGTTCAGGTTGACGACAGTTCAACAGAGGAGACCAAGGACCGTGCCCCTGTAGAGACGCACATGTCCGAGCCATTGTTTTCCCAAGGCGGCGAAACCACCCAGGACTCCGAAGATCGCGATGCAAGTCTTGTATCTACACAGGTAAATGAAGATGACCTAGTGCTCGAACAAGATTCGCCAATACTGGCCGAGGCTCCTGCTGAGGATGAGTGGAGCTCGCTCATCTCGACCAAGAAGAGCAAGAAGAATAAGAAGAAGAGAGGTGCACTTGCAGCTTTCGCAGCTCTCGAAGACGAGCCAAAAGGCCTTGACAAATCACTGGACCACCAGGAGCCTTCGGTGCCAACAGAAGAACCACTGGCTATATCAGGAGAGTCTGATCATACACCGGGCGAGGTGCCCCTAGAAGCAGAAGCCTTTACCGTCATTGCCACTGAGGCAGGAGATGGAGACTGGGCCACTTCAACCACATCGACGAAAAAGAGCAAGAACAAAAAGAAACAGGCAGCAACTTTCTCAGCCTGGGATGAAGAACAATTTCAGGAGGCTCCCGTCGTCGAAGACACACCTATTACAACTGAAGACTCGACGGCTTTGAGTGGGACTGTGCAGCCGTCCGATGAGGTTGAGCAAGTTCCTGACAAGCCAACTTCTGGACTTGCACAAGATCTCGGCGCATCTCTTGAGAACCCTTCAACGAGTAAAAACCCGGTGGAAGCTGAAGATGAATGGGCTTTACCCACAACATCGAAGAAGAAAGGCAAGAAGAACAAGAAGAAAGGCGCAGCTTTGTTCGATTCTTGGGATGAAGAGGCGAAGCCACAGGATCCACCTAGCCAGGTCCGTGAATTGGGAGATCTGACCGAAACTGTCGACATACCCCCGAGTGACGCTGTGGCCCTTGCGACCCCATCGCCGCAGCCCCTCGCCGAGACTTTCGAGCCTGAGACGACAACGGAGCCGAAGCCTGAGAACGAGAGTCAAGAGATGCAGGCCGAGGACGAGTGGGCCCTGCCAAAGAGCGCGAAGGCGAAGAAGAAGGACAAGAAAAAGAACCGCCAAGCGCTCGACTTCATAGGAGAATCTGGCCAGACAGATGCTGCTATCGAGCCAACAGTGCAATCAGCCCTCGAGGTGATCTCGGAACAGCCGTCTGGAGAGGAGCCTGTGGGACAAGATGTCATTCTTCCAGCGGACGTACTTGAAACTCAAGAATCTGCCCCTATATCTCTGCCCAGTCAAGAACCAGAGACTTCCCTGCCCAATGCGGAGCCCGAGGATGAGTCGGTTCAAAACCCAGGTTCTGGAGAGCCCGCAGAAACAGAAGCAGATGAGTGGGCTTCCATCAGCAAGAAAGACAAGAAAAAGAAGAAGAACAAGAAGCTTGCTGCAGCTGCCTGGGATGAAGAACTCGGTACACCCATTGACGACCCGTTGATGCCGTTACAGGAGCCACTGGCCGATGCTCCTGCACCTACTGTTGAACCAGACACTGAGTTTGAGGTTCCAAAGAAGGGCAAGAAAGGCAAAAAGAACAAGGGGCTCGCCTCTAGCAGCTGGGATGAGGAACCGACTCCTGCATCAGAAGACACGCCCTTGGAGGTGTCATCGGATCTGTTGAATGTCACCAAAGAGTCCACCCCGAATACCCCAGCGAATCTTGAACCCGAGTTTGAGGCTCCCAAGAAGAAGAAAAAGGGCAAGAAGGGCAAAACAGTTTCGACACTTGACGACTGGGCCGATGAGACACCTGACCAAGCGACCCCGATTCCTGACCCGGAGGTGTCTGTCGAGAAGTCTGAGGCAACCACGACACCCGCAGAAGACCTTGGCGGAGTTAAGAGCCCAATTGATAGGGAAGCTACTCAAGACCCCACCGAGGATCTGCGCCTGTTGACAAGCACACTTCATGAGAGCGGCACAGCGGAGGATGCGTTAGCAGGTAATGATCTCGAGACCCCGGCGTCAGGTGCCCTCTTCGCCGTGAACGACCTCGCCTCACCCCTGAAGCCTAGCGACTTCGGGGTGTCGTTTGGCTCCCTTGAAGAGTCGGCGGGACCAGCTGTCGAAAACGCTGAACGTCCTCTCCTCTCTGGCGATCCGCCGAGAGATGCGGAGCTGACAAATGAGAGCCCGGATCAGCTCGAACAAACACCGCAAGAGGCTGATGAAAGCGAATTCCTCTTCCCAATGAAAAAGAAGGGCAAGAAGAGCAAGAAGGGGAAAACAGATCCTGAGTCGGACGTACTGGCCGCAACAGCCCCTGTGGTCGCTGAGATAGAGCAAGCGACAACGGACGCAGTAGAAGATGTTGCAAACGAAGCCGAGCAGCAAGACCAGCCTGAACAAGCCGAGCGCCCAGACCCCTCAACAACTGAACCGAACGACGAATCTGGGTTCGGTTTTGTTGTCAAGCCTTCCAAAAAGGAGAAGAAGAAGAAGAAGAAGGGCAAGATCCTTGCCTTTGAGGAACCTGCAGCTGACGAAAGTGCTACGCCGAGTCCAGACGATCCTTCTGAAGCTGAACTAAAACCCTCAGGGCTTGCTGATGCTCAGCTGCCCGAAACCGATCCTGCGCGCCCTGTACCCGAGGTGCAAGAGGCCATAGCTCCGGCCCCCCCCGCTGATGAGCCTGAAGCACAGCCTGAGGATGAGTGGGACATCCCAGCAACTTCGAAGAAGGACAACAAGAAGAAAAAGAAGCTGGCGGCTCTTGCGTGGGCAGACGACGAGCCATCGCAAGTCGACCCAGCGCGAAGTGTTCCCGAAACAACGCCGGTCGAGCTGAACAGCCCTGTCGCTGATGACTGGGCCTCGCCTGCTCTGTCCAAAAAAGACAAGAAGAAAAAGAAAAAGCAGGCTGCTCTCGATTGGACCCAGGACGACTCGCCGCAAGATGCAGACCCCATCGTCCCAACCCCTACCACCGAAGCTGGACGTACGCTGGAAATGGCCGAGACTCCCGCCACTCTGGAGTCTACCCTTCTTGAGGCCAAGGCCACAACTGTTGCACCTTGGGCAGCAGCTGAAGATGAATGGGCGACGCCTGTGCAGTCCACGAATGACCAGGAAAAGAAAAAGAAGGAAAGTGAGCTTGATTGGCATCAAGAAGAGAAACCCCAAGACGACAGTCCTCCTGCCTCTGGTCTCGGGAATACTCTGGACGTTTCATCGCCGGCACAGCTTGAGAACCCTGCCGAGGATGAGTGGGCGATGCCAACTTTGTCGAAGAAGGACAAAAAGAAGAAAAAGAAACAGGCTCAGCTTGACTGGATGGAAGAGCCCTCGTCAGCCAAGGAGCCAGAGCCTGCTGCCGATCTTCCCGTACCGATCAACGAAACTACAGCTGAAGATGCGTGGAGCGTGCCTGAACTTTCGAAGAAGGACAAGAAAAAGAAGAAGAAGGCGGCAGCCCTGTCCTGGGCTGATGATGAGGCACCGGAAGGCGCAGCTGCGTCGATGAGCGAGCAAGTGATGGACGAGAAACCCATTCAAGAGGCTACGTCGACAGATGATCAGCCTGCAACATCGGATTCGAAGGATGTGACGTTAGATTCTCTGCAACCCGACGCGACGAAGACCCTTCCCGAAACAACAGGGTTTCCTTCCGCCTCAGTTGATGATCCCGAGCCGGAATACGGCTTTTCTCTTTCCAAGAAGGACAAGAAGAACAAGAAAAAGAAAGCCAAAGCTGCCGCACTGGCCTGGCCCGACGAAGAACCAGGCCAGACCACTGAGGAGACATCTAAGCTTGCCGAGGCACCTTCCACCGAACAGCACGCACCCCAATTCGATCATTATGACTCAGGCGCATACGATAAGCCAGCACAATGGAAAGCTGCCGGTGATGAGTGGACTAGAGGCTCATCGTGGGAAGAACAGGAGCCTCCACGCGAGGAAGATGAAGACTCATGGGATGTCACTGCGCCCAAGAGTAAGAAGAAACCCAGGAAAGCATCTGATTATGAGGATGTCTCAGAAAACATAGTTGCGCCTGAGTCGCGTCGGGCGTCCGAAGCCATCATTGCCGCCCCGGTAGAGACTCTTGCGTCGATACCTGGCGCTGCCGAGGATGACGATGATGAGTGGGCTGCTCTCGTCACAGGATCAAAGTCAAAGACGATTGACGATCCAGAAGACTTCCCTTGGTCTCAAAGCCGTGGCTTAGGCTTCGACAAGTCTTCCGAACCGGTCTCTTCGGGCCCTGGCAACGCAGCTGCCGCGGACATTGTGCCCGAAGACATCACCACGGTTGGTGATCTCCGAAAGATTCTCTCAGGAGCAGGTTCAGAACCTCAAGGGCCTGACAGCGGAATTGGTTCTGAAGGCTTGACTGCGAGCAAAGAGGTACCGGATTTAGACAACAGCAAATCCGGTACCGATGATGTTGTAGACAAAGAAACCAAGGCACCTCGCGCAGCGGATTTCGTTCTGGATGATGCAGAGCCACACGGCAATCAAGTTGGCTCTGCAGCCGTTACAGAAATGGAAACCTCAGTTCAACAGCCGGAGCCTGATGATAGCTGGCTGGCCCCTACGAAGCTCTCCAAGAAAGACAAGAAGAAAAAGAAAAAGCAACAGGCCATGTCATGGGACGAATCGCCAGAGACGCCACCCGCTGCCCCGGATGACCAAGCAGTCGACTCACCGCCGTTGAATGTTACTGACCCCGACAAGGCGCATTTATCGGAGGAACATGGTCAATTGCCAGCGGAAACAAAGGATTCAGAAGTTCCTATTCCCGAACCAGAAGCGAGCTTTGATGACTGGGCACCCAAGAAGGTATCGAAAAAGGACAAGAAGAAAGCCGAGAAGATCGCTCGTCTTGCTACGATCGAGAGCGAAGAGTCTAATCCTGTGGCAACCGAGCCAGCTCAGGGCTTTGATGCAATGAAGGCCAATGAGACCGTCCCTGAGGAGACAGTTACGTCCGCTCCTGGAGCTGAGCCGGAAGTCGACGACTGGGCACCCAAGAAGCTGTCCAAAAAAGACAAGAAGAAGGCCGAGAAGGCCGCGCGTCTTGCCACGCTCGAGCCAGCAGAAACTATGCCGGACACTGATGAGCCAGCTCTTGCCCTGGAAGCGGAATTAGCAGCTGAAGAGGCTGCGGAAGGTCGCGTAGATTCTCTGAAGCAGGCTGACCCGGGATTTGACGATTGGGCGCCAAAGAAGCTGTCCAAAAAAGACAAGAAGAAGGCCGAGAAGGCCGCGCGTCTTGCCACGCTCGAGCCAGCAGAAACTATGCCGGACACTGATGAGCCAGCTCTTGCCCTGGAAGCGGAATTAGCAGCTGAAGAGGCTGCGGAAGGTCGCGTAGATTCTCTGAAGCAGGCTGACCCGGGATTTGACGATTGGGCGCCAAAGAAGCTGTCCAAGAAAGACAAGAAGAAGGCAGAGAAAGCTGCTCTCTTGGCTGCCCTTGAGCCGGAAGAAATCATACCTGAGGTTGCCGCACCAATCGAGACAACGCAGACACCAGAGCCAGCGATTGAGCCAGTCCCAGAGCAGAGCTTGGCATCCAATGAAGTATCCTCACGGGCAGCGACACCACCTCCTGAGGCGCAGCCCGAACTCGATGAATGGGCCCCGAAGCTTTCCAAGAAGGACAAGAAGAAGGCCGAGAAAGCTGCGCGTCTTGCTACCGTCCCAACAGAGGATGCTTCTCCTGAATCGATGGAGGCCCATGTTGAGGAGAAAGATAATACACCTGAAGTACAACCGGAGGGGACCAAGTCGTCATTCGAGGAGGAGCCTGAGTTGGACGAGTGGGCGCCAAAGAAGTTAAAGAAAGGCAAGGAAAAGGCTGTGAGAACTTTCCAGGTTGCTGATTTCGACGCGACAGAGCCGGGCACTCGAACATTTGATCAGCCCGAGCAAGTCAATGAGCCAGTTGAGGTGGAGAAGTCTGTCGTTCCAGAGGACTCTGCCGCAACAGCGCAGGAGTCAAAACTGGATGATGACTGGGCACCAAAATTATCTAAAAAGGACAAGAAGAAAGCAGAAAAGGCTGCTCGCCTAGCTGCTCTGAGCATCGATGAATATCCTGCCGACGTAGCTGGATCAGCCCCGCCTGCAGCTGAGGATGAGCTCTTAGCCTCTGTCGAAGAGCCAACCCCATCAGATCCCGCGCAAGACTTTGATGACTGGGCCCCGAAGATGTCTAAAAAGGATAAGAAAAAGGCCGAAAAGGCAGCCCGGCTGGCTTCCATGACCGACGCACCAGCCGCGAATATCACAGAACCCTCAGCGATACCTGTTGACGATGCGCCTGAGCTCGCCCCAGAAGAGCCCACTGTCCAGCAAGCACAAGAGCCTACCGAGGAGCCCGATGAGTGGGCTCCAAAGATGTCCAAGAAAGACAAGAAAAAGGCAGAGAAAGCTGCACGCCTTGCAGCTTTGACTCAAGATGAACCTACTTCGAGCAAAGACCAGCCTTCAGAGGAAGCGTCATCCCCTCCCGAAGCTCCTGAGCCTTCTCCAGTTGCGCAAGAGATCCAACCTGACTCTGACGAATGGGCGCCAAAGAAGATGTCAAAGAAGGACAAGAAGAAGGCTGAAAAACTCGCCAAAGCTGCCCAGCTGATTTCCGATGACGTCCCTCCAGACCCCACGAAATCGGATGCAATCATGGAGGATGCAAATGCCAATCTTGAAGCATCTTCTAGACCCGCTACCCCTGCGGAAGCTGAACCCGAATTCGATGACTGGGCCCCGAAGAAGAAATCAAAGAAAGACAAGAAGAACGCCGAAAAGCTCGCCCGTGCCGCTGCCCTTTCTGCCGGCCTCGCTGTGGCGGGAGGCGCTCTGTCCGGCTCCGATCACCAAGCCGACGAATCCGAGGCTCACGTTCAGGCGTCCCAACCTGAAGATAATTCAGAAAGCCTTCCAAGCCAGCGGGATGAAGCGTCGGCTTCTGAAGCTTTCCCAGCCACCAGCTTCGGCCCTGAGCCCGTGCCTCGAGTGATCAACAACGAAATGGACATTGATCAGCCTCCAGCAGAACACGACCTTGATACGGCGCAGGTTGTTCCGAATCCTGCTTTGGACGTTTCGGAGCCTGCGTTATATGTGACTAGCCAAGAAGGTGGTCTCTCTGGTGTTGAACCACAGGAGGGGGTTGGTGAATCTTGGGACGAAACACCGATCACACAAACCCAAGAGGACGCCACTCCCCTTGAAGTTGAACCCGAGGACGATGAATGGGCGCTACCAGTCAAAAAGAAGGGCAAAAAGTCCAAGAAGAACGTCGCCGCACCCGTCATCCCAGTCGAGGAGCCCGCGTTCACCTTTCAAGAGGACCCCGCCGAGCAAGTCAGCCGGGATATCACCATGGAGCCAGCAGAAATCGCCAGCACTGGTCCCGAACCCGAACCAGCCGGTGACGATATGTGGACCGTCCCAGTCAAAGCGTCGAAGAAGTCGAAGAAAGGAAAGAAGAAGGGATCACAAGAGGCTGCCCCCAGTGAGACTCCTCGTGCAGCATCACCCACCAGGGATGAACTCCAGCCGGAGTCCGTTCAAGCTACAGTAATCACGGAGGCAGCCCTTGAAGCCTCCGAAGCCCTTCCGCCAGTCGAGGATGACCCTTGGGAGATGCCAATCAAGAGCGGCAAGAAGAATAAGAAGGGTAAGAAGAAAGCCTCACAAGAGCCTACACCAGCCGAAACATCCCGTGCACCATCTCCGTCACAAGTCGACGTTGAGAGTGCAGCAGTGCCGCTTGAGCCTCAAGATCTACCAGATGAACATACAGCCTCGACACCTATTGCGGATGATGAATGGGCCAGCAGTTTCTCAACCCAATCGTCGAAAAAGAAAAAGAAGAAGGACCGAAATGCCGCTTCGATGTTCACAGCTGGCCATGAACCATCCCCCGGAGATCGCGACTTTGCCGAACAACTTCCGCCGCTCGCTGATGCAGCAATGAAGCTTGAACCAGAATCTTCCACACTCGACCCAGAGGACAATACAGATACTGCCTCTAAGACTGGAACTCTTGTCATACCCGAAATAATCCCACAAGAGCCCTTGGCAGATCCTTTGGTGGCTTTGCAGAAACCTGAGTCTACGTCATTTGACATTGGCTCTAACACACAGAACGTAGCCTTGCCGGAAAGCACAACTTCGAGGGGGCCACCTATCGCGGATATGGTTGCGGAGCCCGCTCAGAAGGACAGTTATGCAGCATTGGGCGATCAACCAACCTCCACGGACAGCATTGGCAAAGAAGAGAAAGCCGAGGTGGTGTCGCGAGACAGCGATGGTTCAGGGCTCGGCACTTGGGGTGCTGGAGCTGCAGGGGCTGTCGCGGCTGGTGGAGTTGCTGCAATCGCCGAGAAGTTTGGAGGGGGGAAGAAGAAGAAAGCGAGCAAGAAGAAGAAGATTCTTGACAAGCGCCAGCCAAGAGAGGATGATCTTTTCGATGATCCTGCCCTTTGGGAGAGCGCGGACAAGAAGGGCTTGGACGATGTGCCAGTACCACAGGAGACGGAAGATTTTTGGAATGCAGACGACACGGGGACGAACGAGGTGGAGAGCAGTGGTGATGCTGGGGACCACAGAGAAGATGTCCAGAAACAAGAGCAGGAGCCAGGACAGGAGAAGAGCAAAGCTGCACTGCCGACGCCAAGCAGTGTCAGTCCAGCTTCAGAGAGTGGCTGGAAGGAGACCGCACGGCAAGGTGCGCGCCTCGACGACGAGTTTGAGGAGAGTCCAATCTTGGGACGTGGGGAAAAGGATCCTCGGCGATCTACCGCTACGGGCTTGCTACGGCTTGCTTCCGATGGGTCTGAGCCTGAATGTGGACTGCTACGCGAAGACAGTCAGTCACGGAGTTTGGCAGGCGAGACGCTTTCCGACAGCCCCGATTTCAAGAGGTCGCCTAGCCGTGGACTGCCTGTCGTCCAAGAAGTTCCAGAAACAGAGACAGAGACCAGCAGGGAGCTGTGGCCGAGCCCAGAGATCAATCGAGATAGTGGCTTTGTCACGGACTCTCCCAACCCGCTGAACCGGCGTAGCAAGACATTCGAAGAGCTGCGTGAAGAGCCGCAACGTGACAGTGGAATTCACACGGACGAGTGGGACGACGCGCCGCCTCATACACCTGGCAACCGCTGGGAACACAAGCTACGTCGCTCGCCTCAGAGCACACCACGATTGCGAGAGCCCGTTGAACAAGCTGCAACACCCGAGCCTGAGAAGCGCCGGACAAAGAACTATGGGTCACTGGCGGACGAAGCCACGCCGTCGCGGGGTATTTCTGGACCCGGGGCGGCAACGGCTGCGGCCTTGGCTGCGGGAGCGGTAGCGGCGTCTACCTCTCCCGGACGCGATCCAGACCCGCGCAGCTTCTCGGAGGGACATGCACGATCGCTTCGGGATCAGGGAGTATCGCCATCATCATCTCTGACCTCGCAGCGTGCCGAGCCATCACTACGGCGCACGGCATCGAACACAAGCATTGTGCGACAGCGAACGCCTGAGCCGCTCAAGTTTCGGCCTGAAAGCCCAGGCATCAGGTCGACCCCAACCCCCCCACTTCGCCGGGTCAACAGGCGCATCAGCACTGAGCTGCCGCCAGCTCCAGCCTCACGCGAAACAAACACACCAAAGCCCGTTGCCAACGAAACCAAGGTCCGCGTCCGGGACAAGGACAAGGACATGGCCGATGTCTACGTAAGTCTACTACATACTCCTGTCATTGACATAATTTCCCTGATGTTGCATTCACACTGCAAGCTCTGTGTCAATGACGTTGCAGCTGCTCGTCTTGCTTCATTCCAGTTGCTAACACCATGTCTTAGGATGGCTTCGGCGAAGGCCGCATCGGCTCGCCCCGATCGCCGACCAGACCTCACAGCATGCGTCGCCGCCAGAGCATGCAGGTTCTCGAGCTAGAGTCGAAGGTCGAACAATTGCTAGCTGAGAACCGACTACTTTCCGACGCCCGAAACCACGCCGAACAGAACCTCAGCCAACGGGCAACGAGTGTCCTCTCCGAACGCGATGCGGAAATTGAGAAACTGAAACAGTCTTTGCAGTTCTTGCAAAATGAAGTCAGCCGCCTGACGGAAGTCAATGAAGGACTGACCAGCGCCAACGCCGAGCTTGCCAGCAAAGACAACAGCCGCTATGCTGGTCTTGAGGCATCGTCGGGTGATGGCTCGCGTGGCTTGGACCTTGCCGCTGGTGGAGCGGCAGGAGCTGCGGCCGGGGCTGCGGCAACGGTCGCAAGCTACCAACAATCTATCCAGGAGAAAGACGATGAGATCGCGGACTTGCGCGCCCAGCTTGAAGATGCCAAAGAACGAGTTAGGGAGATGCAACGGCAGATCCTTGCTTCTAAAGCTGGTGAAGCGGAGTTCCTCGAAATCCTGGATGAGGATCACTTCGATCACCGTTGCCAACAGCTGTGCTCCCATGTCCAGCAGTGGGTGCTACGCTTCTCGAAGTTTTCTGACATGCGCGCTTGCCGCCTGACGAGCGAAATCAATGATGAGAAGACCATCGACAGACTCGATAATGCCGTGCTGGATGGCTCCGACGTCGATGTCTACCTCAAGGACCGTGTCAGGCGCCGCGATATTTTCATGTCTATGACCATGAACATGATCTGGGAGTTTGTCTTCACCCGCTACTTGTTTGGTATGGATCGTGAGCAGCGACAGAAGCTCAAATCTTTGGAGAAGCTCCTGACAGAGGTCGGGCCGCCGCAAGCAGTGCGCCAGTGGCGAGCGGTCACTCTGACTCTACTATCCAGACGCCACAGCTTCAAGGAACAACGCGACTTGGATACGGAGGCCGTGGTTCAAGCCATCTTCCAAACTCTGTGCAAGATCTTGCCGCCACCAAGCAACCTGGAAGACCAGATACAAGCCCAGCTTCGCAGGGTGATGGCAGAGGCCGTGGCACTTTCCATACAGATGAGAACGCAGAAGGCCGAGTACATGATGCTCCCGCCTCTGCAACCAGAGTACGACGCTGATGGCGAGCTTGCCGCCAGCGTCTACTTCAACGCCTCCATGATGAACGAGCGAAGCGGCAACTCGACCGTGTCCAATGAGGAGCTCGAGGCGCAACAGGCAAAGGTGCGCATTGTGCTCTTCCCGCTCGTCGTCAAGAAGGGGGATGATGCGGGCAATGGCGATGAGGAGATTGTCGTCTGCCCCGCACAAGTCGTGGTTGCTTCGCGCCATACTAGGCGGTCGATGGCGCCTTCAAGCGATGCTGGAGGGGCTTCGCTTGGGGGAGCGCCGAGCCGTGTCAGTGTTGTGACGGAGCACATGACTTGAGATATTGTGAGAAAGGATGAGGACCAGATGGAATGACAAGGATCTCAAAATAGAAGGACACGGGGATTCAGGGATTTGTGGCATGTGTGATTTTGGTATTGGTTATCTTGCGGGTTTTGGTTTGATTATGATTGTATTGCATGCACGCGTTCATAAGTTTTTTTTTTGTTTTCATTACTTCCTTTTCACCATGCATCCTCGGAACTGGAGGGGACCGAGTGCAGCTTTATTGAAATTGTTCTTCCATGTGTTTGCAACATCGCGTCCTCTTTTCGAAGTATAATATGGTATCTCTTGGAAAAATGCAAGACTATGATGTCTCTTCTAGCTAGACTCCGCCTTAACGAAGATTATGATGATATCAGACAATTTGGCTTCCCTCTCACCCCATGCTGGTACGGTACGATTACGCCGCCTCAGCCCTCAATGCCTCTGTCTCAGGAAGCTGTAGTAGTCCCTGGGATGGCATTTTCTTCTCTCCTTGCAACTTGCCTTCAGCTCGTGCCGCTTTGATCAGCTCGCCGAAAGGATCATTCGGACTTATGTCACCTTCGCCAGCAGCATCTTGCCGCTCTGCTTTGAACTGTGCCCTTCCGGCACCTTGCGCCTTCTCCGCTGGTGAGAGGGCTCGCCGGGACCTTAAAGGGAACTTCTGTTCAATCGTGCTGATAGTTTTGTTCTGATCCCGCCACTTGATGATTCTCTCACCGAAGATTTGCGCCTGCTCTTCGCCCGCCTGCATTCGGACAACATTGGTCATGAGGTTTAGTCTCCGGGTGCTGATGAGCTCGCCACGCTCCAACCTCGCAATGGTAAGGTCCATCATGATGAGCGAGATCTTTGGAGAGTATTGCCCTGTGAGCTTGCGGTAAAGCTGATTCCATACTTGAAGCTCCTTCCATACTCGCCATGACCGGAATCTTGGAGCATCGTAGGCTAATGTGTGGCTCATATTCTCAAGGAGTTTCGCTTTCCCTTCTCGCCGCAAATTTGCGACAGAGATGCCGTTGACGGTGGCTCTGTCCCTGAGACTCTTGAACAGCGCCGTTGTGTCGGTGATCTGAGTCTTGGGGTCTTGAATCATAGCTTTCATGTGAAGGCACCATGTTTGGTATGACCACGACTGTGATGCTCGCGATCGTGACTTGTCCAAGACTTGCTCGTTATACTTCCGCATCGTCGCTTGATAATCGCCCGTTGCGATCGCCAGACCGTCAATGGAGCGGTGCAGAGCAGAATCTGTCTCTGCGCGTATCGCCGCTGCCACCTCTGTGGTATAATTCATGCGCTCTAGGAGGGAATTCGTTTTCTGAAGGAGGCTCGGCGCCCGCACGCCTTGACTTGCAAGGGTAGCGTACAAAGCAGCCCAATGAGATAGACTACCTTGGTGAGCGAAGACAGAGGCGAAATCGTGTCGAGGAATGGACCGGCTGAGGCACAACGCGGACATGACTAAATAGAACGTACGCTCGTCCCGGAATTGCTTTTCTTCGCCGGTGGTAAGTTCGCTGTAGACATCATCGAATGCTGCTTTCCAGGAGTCGGTTTTCGGTCGCCATAGCAGAGCTATTGCCCAACCCAGCCTCGCGTTCAGGAGACCGCCCTCCTGTCTAGTCGCATTGCAAGCCACGAAATGAGCCATATTCTCGATCAGATCAGCTTGCTGTTCTGGCTGCAACTCCTTCTTTGCAATACAGAACTCCTTCAGAGATAAACACCAATAAAAGAAGTGGTCACTGGAGAGTTCCTTCGGGAAGAGATTGTCTTGCTCAGTCTTTGAAACCCTAGGCTCACAGAGCACCTTCGAAAGTTCGATTAAAATCCAGGTATAGTGCAGGTCAGGTTGCTTTTTGACGATATTCTTCAAGGCGCGGGTAATACACCCATGCCAATGCGCCCGAAACCGAGCAGTCAGGCTCATGCGTCCCAGGAACACAGGCTCCTGTCCTCTGAACGGATCAAGTAGACATCGGAGAAGTGTCTTCTCACGCTCGCCAGGAAAGCCATGATGGGTCTGGAACGATGCCAGTGCGGTGAGAAAGGGAATAATAGCCTCGTGGTATCTGTTGAGTATGGCTCGCTGAGCTTTCCAGGCCTCGGGTGCTGAGCAAAGTTCGTCCCGAAGGCTGGCCATAAGCGCAGCCGAGCTGAGTGACCCCGTTACGCCCTGTGACTCGGATGGTGCTCGATCATCTATCGAAGGGACGTCGGCAGTATCGTCTGTGGGTGGGTTGATGAAGGGTTTGTCGAGGGGGTAATCTTCGAGCCACGCGATTAGTTGATTGAGAAGCCCGGGCTTCTGGTGCCTTTCTGAAGGTCTTGATGGGGGAGCCCAGAGCGGAGGCGAGTTGTCCTGAGCCACCGGTACGAACCATGCAGGCAGCTCCAGCCGTGAGACGGGCAAGACAGCCGTCATGCGTCTCTTTCCGGCGCGTCGACGATGTTCCAATGGGCCAGCATTAAAGTGCACGCAGCGAGCATCTGCCCCTGTAGATCGGACACTAGAGAGGCTATAACGCTGGAAAGCTTCGAAGACCATCCGGTCGGTGATCCAGATGCTCGGCGCCATTGATGAAGGCGTATGCGCAAGTGTCTGGCGACATTGCGACGGCGCCCGGAGGGGCATTGCAAGCCGCCAAAAGGATCAATATGATGTCGTGGAGGGTGTACTCGGTTTCATATCGCCGCGGTAGCTTGGTAATCTCCAATTGGTACGAATATCGCGGTCGAGGTGGGCAGGTCGGTAGCTGGACAAACAGGCTGCTGCTACCTCTTCAGCTCTCAAATCCGAAGCTCACCAGAAGCTGCCATGGCCGAGGGTCTGCACGGAGCTGGATCATCTCAACCCCCGAGGAAATTCTCAGTGGAGGGCACGTGCCAGGTACCCGGGGGTACGCCCCAGCCCCACAAGCCTCGGACATGCGCCACAGTCGCAATTTCGCGATCCGCTGGCAGGGAATATGCAGCCACAACTGCGACCGTCGGCGCCAATCTACACTGGAGATTGGAGCCACCAGCTTCATGCGACCAGTCCCTGGAAATTGAACCGCCCAGCAAGACCCCGGGGAGTGAATAGGAGTCGAATAACATAACATTCTGCGCATTTCGCCTGCGTAAGCGACTCGGATTTTTACCCCTTCGACAACTTGGTCCACGATCCCGAGGCAGACGCAACGTCACGATTAACGAGTCCCTCCGTCATTGCCCCTAGCCACGACTTCTTGCTGGCGCGGCATGCTTCGAGTTCCGCGACACGTACACATCTTCCTCAACGGCCGTCCCTTAACGATCAACCTCTCCATCGCGGCCACATGACCCTTCGCACCTTTCGAACTCTAAATGGAGCCCGTCGTCTACGAAGAGACACCGCTTGCCGACTACCTGAAAGGTACTATAACGACTTGCACATCCCAGCAGCTCTGAGGTGGCACATGTGGTAGCTAACATCGCGCAAAGATGACGGTGATGAGTCTGGAGAGGAATGGGCACCAGTCCATGGGACGCCTCCAGCACCAGATTCAGGACGGTCCAGCCCATCATTACCTTCAAGTCCAATGACGGGGTTTGCTCCCGTTGGCCGGCCGTTGGTAAGAGCACGGTTTCGCAATAAGCCCATGCCACTACGCCTCGAGACGACATCCGTACCCGACTCCTTCCGCGCCATAAACCGTACATACTCTGTGAGTTCCCGAGCCTGACCATCTGGCAAGACATGCTCTAATACGCAACCAGGCTGCGGTAGCTGCGAGCCTCGACCGTGGAGATACAGCACGCTTCCTCGAGCAGTTTCGGTACACCATCGTTGCTTCACAACTTCTGAATGGCCATTCGCTTCTTGGTCAGGGGCAACCTGCGCCTGTCGACTTTCCTCCCGTTGCCGGTCAAGCCGATAAATCACTGGTCTCAGTGGAGGGTATCTTTGCATCCGTTCTGGGTGCGCTGGGAGTCGCGGTCGTCCTGAGCTGGGTGCTAGGCAATGCACCTTCATACTTCACACGCAAGCGCTTGATCTTCCTAATCGTGTTACTCATAGCTGCGGTTCTGCTCGGCCAAGTGTATATGCGCAGACAGTGGCTTCGCTACAGGAGACAACAGTCCCTCAGCGAGATCCGGACCTTTGTCACTCATGCTCAAGACTTCGACAGCGCCGCTGGCGCAGCTTTGGCCTTGATTCAAGAAGTTGAGCTGGTGTCTCGGGGCTACCGGATGTAAGTTAACTACATAGGATCAAATGCTGAGATGCGCCAACTGACACCTTACACAGTAGCTTGCCTTTGCCTCCAATCAGTCGGCTAGAAGATCGGAGCCAAAGTCGGAAATGTGTTCGGCTCCGAAGAACACTCAGAACCGCGTTTGCGGACATGCTCCAGACCTACAACCAGGTTGCAAAGGTCGTTCGGGGTTTCGCTGAGCAGTCGGATTTGGAGAAGTACTATGACATATATGATGTGAGCGACTTCGACATGTCCGACGCGCTCAGGGGCTTTGACGAGACGGAGTTCGATGACTTTGAATCGCTGAGGACACTCAAGATCCTGGCCGCCAGGTTTCAGATCCTTCGCAAACTCTTCCTTTGCGGCTTACTCGCTCTCGATGCCTGTGGCGATGAGAGTGACTTGCTGAGGTGGACAACTGCGGTGGAGGCTCTACGCAGCATCAATGAGACCACTGAGAAGACACATACTCAGTTGCAGACCATCTTGCGTGAGGAAGAATGTAAGTACCGTCATTCAAAATCTTAAGACGTGCCTTGGCACTAACTCATGTGCAGCTTTTCCCACTCCGCCAACCCCGAAGAACCCTCTCAGCCCAGGTAGAGAAAGGTGGCGCTCCCAAATGCACAAGCTCAACTCGCTTTCCACGGGTATCCGTGGCTTGCAAGCCAAGTTGCAGCTTCTACGAGAGGAATCAGACCAGGCTCTGGACGACTCGAGTGACATATCAGAACTCGGACCCAACCTGATGTCTCAGTACGAATCAATAGGGGCGGATCTCAAGGAGGTAATGGCTGCTTGGGAAGAAGGCAAGGCTGCGCTTGCTGTTGGCATTGACAGAAATGAGAAGAGACTGTCTTCCATCAGTACCCTTCTCTCGCCATCTAGTTCACTTAGTGGGCTGACGGCTGTAGAGCAGAACGGTACTGCTGCCGATGCACTGAAGGCGCTCACCGGGCAGTCTCCCACCCCGTCGGAAGCCAATGACGAGTCTCCTGAGGTCTTTGAAGCGGTGGCGATACCCCGGCCCCGCAGCATGCTCTCGAGAGAGGAACGTCTGATCAAGATGAGGGAAGACCGCGAGGTCAAGGCGCAGGCTCGACAGCACTTCGATGCGACAAGAGGCATGCTGAAGGAGTTGGAGACGGTGATCAATCTCAGGCCACGGAAGCGTCTCAGCACGAACCCCCCTTCGACTCCTTCGACTCCTGCAGGCCGCATTGTGTCAATGTAAGGAGTGAAAGCCGTGCGGTACAGAGTGCAGTTTGGCGTACATATGGTAATATGGCAAGTACATTCACGACAACTATCATGAAGGCAAAGGAATTCACGGGATTGGACGGGCTTTGGGTTTTCAGGAAGCAGGTGTTTGGGTTTGACTATTTTATTCCATTTCCATTCCAGGAGCAATCCCATGATCTCGATAGACAATGGCAGCCATGCATCAGGCCTTCAGCAGCTGACCGCTCTGGCATTGATTTGATCTCATTAGACGATATTCGATGTCTTCATTCCATCTGTGTACTTGAGATTAGGCGCTAGAGATGTTAGGTCACGGCTATGGAGAAGCTATCGAGCTTTGTCTCGGCAACGATGAACCAGGCAAATGTGGCTCCTTTTATTAGGTCCGTTGGGCATCCTGTCCCTTGGAGCTTATCATGATGACGGTCCCTTAGCCCAGGTCAGTTCAGTGCCCCGCGGCGCGTCTGGTTGGCGTTTCGCTAGGGCACAGGCACGACGCGTCTATTACCCACTCCTCCCTCCCCCGCGCGCGTAAAGTGCTACTTGCTCGCCTCACCACTTTCTTCTTCCTCCTCATTCTCCAATTTCCTCTGCAAAGACCCGAATTCTGACGATTAATCTCCTCCTCGTACTTCTCCAGATTAGAAGAAAGCACTCTTGAGTCGCTCCATTGATCCTAGACTTCTCGGATCCTTCCCTCATCCTCCATACCCCTCTACCTCCCCTACTTTAATCACCACTTCACACAGCCGCAGTACGTTTGTCAACCTTGGTCCCGAGGCAACCATCGTTCTGAGAGACTGACCATTCTATAGAAGATGCTTGAGGCACGTTTGGAACAGGCAAACATCCTGAAGAAGGTTCGCTCCAATCCCAATCCCTACTACATCCCGTTCTTTCCGCTCACCGACCTTCTCGTGTGCAGGTTGTCGATGCCATCAAGGACCTCGTTCAGGACTGCAACTTCGACTGCAATGACTCCGGTATCGCGCTGCAAGCTATGGACAACTCCCACGTTGCCCTCGTCTCCATGATGCTCAAGGCCGAGGGCTTCTCCCCCTACCGATGCGACCGCAACATCGCGCTCGGTGTCAACCTCACCTCCCTCACCAAGGTTCTCCGCGCCGCCCAGAACGAGGACATCCTGACCCTCAAGGCCGAGGACGCTCCCGATGTCCTGAACCTCGTCTTCGAGAGCAGCGAGAACGACCGCATCAGCGAGTATGACCTCAAGCTCATGGACATTGACCAGGAGCACCTGGGTATCCCCGAGACCGAGTACGCTTCTACTATTGCCATGCCCGCCGCTGAGTTCCGTCGTATTTGCACGGATCTGGCAGCCATGTCTGAGTCGGTCAGCATCGAGGCCTCCAAAGACGGCGTCAAGTTCGCTTGCAATGGAGACATCGGCAACGGCTCCGTCACACTCCGCAGCCACACCAACGTCGAGAAGCCTGAGCTCAACGTCGACATTGAGCTGACCGAGCCCGTTTCTCTGACCTTCTCCCTCAAGTACCTCGTCAACTTCTGCAAGGCTGCGGCTCTGTCAACCCAGGTCAAGATCTGCCTCTCCAACGAGGTCCCTCTTCTCGTCGAGTACAACCTGTCCGGTAGCAGCTACCTGCGCTTCTACCTGGCACCCAAGGTGGGTTCCTCCCTCCTTCGATGGTCATCTTCACCTATCGGGTTCATATTTACTGACATTGACATGCATAGATTGGTGACGAGGAGTGATGTGATCTCCATCTTCAAAAGGACAGTTTTCGGGCATGGTAATGACTTTACGCGTTTTGGAGTGAATATGCGGTTGTGGAATGCGGGTATTTTCAGCACCAAAAAGAGAGAGGGCAGAATATTGTGTTGCAGGCGGAGTATGGGACCCAAGATTTGCATGTGTCTTTCGTCTTCTACGCTACATTTGAATTGCGGTAGCAATGCCAAACAGCCGGTGTTTATCGGTCAACTTGATCAAAGCTATCTTCGCTATTTGATTGTGTGAGACTTGAGCTAGTTCTGTGACTGCCGCTGGTGTCCTGTCCTGTCCTGACAGAAGCACGTTGTGGGGGTGCGGTGACGCCCCAAGCGTAAGCCGAGATCGTCGCCGTTTTCGCTCGTCAAGCGCCACCAGCACCGGGGCTTGTGTTGACTCGAGCGAAAGTTACTCACCTTACTGATAACAACATCTCATAAGATCTCTCTTACTGAAATTATTTCTGCTCGTACTGTTCCTATCAACTACAGACTGTACGGTTATCTTTCTCACATCCAGCAAACCCCTCCGTGCCCCGCTGGCACTTAATCGAAGAACTCTCTTAGGGAATCTCGGATCGGACACAGCACGTACAATGTCACCAACAATACCAGATACCCGCGTCCTAGCCGTTGCCAGCCATGTAGGAATTACCCTGTCGTATCCAATACTTCGATATCGTAGCTAATCGTGTCCTCTAGGTTGTCTCGGGGTAAGACGCTACATGTGCCTCTCATGCCATGAATGACTCTAACGATTTCCTAGATATGTTGGCAACAAGATCGCGGTCTTCGTGTTACAGGCGCTGGGATGCGATGTCGCAGCTCTCAACACCGTACAGTTCAGTTAGTCTTCACGAAGGTCCTCATGCCCAGCAGCACAAGCTGACTCGTACCCTCGACAGGTAATCACACAGGCTACAGGCAGTTCAAGGGCACGAAAACCACGGCACAGGAGATCACAGATCTTTACGACGGCCTAAGACAGTCCTATCTTGATGATTTCGACATGATGCTTTCTGGATACATCCCCGGCGCGGAAGCTGTTGCGGCAGTGGGCAAGATCGCCAAGGAACTCAAGGAGAAGTACCAGAGTTCGCCAGGACGCTTCTTCTGGGTTCTTGATCCGGTGATGGGCGACAATGGGAGGCTATACGTTGCGGACGAGGTGGTGCCTGCTTACAAGGCCTTGGTTCCGTACGCTGATCTCATCCTTCCAAATCAGTTCGAGGCAGAGTAAGTTACCAGAACCAATGGTCATCCGAGAGCGGGAAGGGAAGCTAACTGTCGCTCGTCGTAGGCAACTGTCTGAGGTCAAGATCAATGATCTCAAGTCTCTGACCCAGGCCATCCAAGCCCTTCATGACAAATACCAAATACCTCACGTCGTCATTACATCCGTCACCCTCTCTGCCCCTGAATCCCACCTCTCAGTAGTAGGCTCTACAATGACGTCCACGGGAAAAGCCCGCCTATTCAAGATCGTCTTCCCAGCCATCAAGTGCTACTTCAGCGGCACTGGCGATATGTTCGGTGCTCTGATGGTTGTGCGCCTTCGCGAGGCCGTTGGCGAAGCCGGACTTTCCGATCGCGCGAGCTGGCTCAGTGACGACGACGTGACATCAACTGACTTGCCTCTGGCTAAGGCTGCAAGGAAAGTCCTAGCGAGCATGCATGAGGTACTAGCCAGGACAGCGGAGGGAATGGCTAGGGTGGTGGAAAGGACTGAGAAGGAGATTGGGGAGGAAGGCAAGCTTGATGAGAAGAGAGCGCATTTGGTGAAGAGCAAGGCGGCGGAGCTGCAACTGGTGAGGAATCTAAGCTGTCTGCAGGCGCCGGAGGTGCAATTTGAGGTTGTGGCACTGGACTAGCACATTCATATAGACTGGAGGGGGGTACATCAGCATTAAGACATTCCGTAATCATCAAAGTCGTAGATTTGGCTATCTGCCTTTTCGTCCTCTATCATTTCAAGGCTCTTTTATGGTCCCAATTGTTCATCACAAGTCTATCTTCGTTCAGTTGGCGCCAGTGCTGCCAAAGCCACCAGCACCCCTCACGCTCTCCTCGAGCTCCTGCACCTCAACGACCTCAGGGGTGTAGATGCGCTCGATGATCAGCTGTGCAATGCGGTCGCCCTCCTTGATCTCAAAATCGGTCTCGGCGTGGTTGAAAAGGAGGACCTTGACTTGACCCCGGTAGTCGGCGTCGATAACGCCAGCGCCAGTGTCAATAAAATTCTTAGATGCCAAGCCAGAGCGAGGGGCAATGCGGCCGTCTGGGTATGAGCGATTAGCCATTGACGCCTCATCATGAGCGAAGGTCGAGTTGGCAGGTCTTTTTTGACTTACAAGTACCCGCGGGAACAGCAATGCTGATATCGGTATCGACAAGAACCTTGCCACGCGCAGGAATGGTAGTCTCCTTCGCAGCATAGATATCGTAGCCAGCAGCAAAGGCACTGCCTCGTGTGGGCAGACGCGCCTTGTCAGAGAGCTTCTTGATGAGCAGCGGCGGGGCAGTCTCCATTTTGTCGGCGGAAGAGTCTCCGTTGGTGGTCTTGACGCGCTTGGCAGGTGGTGAAGAGACGTTGTTGGAGGTGTTGTTTGCCAGTTCGGGGACGGTGGACATTCTGAGAAAGTATGAGGTTCGTAGAAAGCTTCAATTGGGTCGAGTGAGATCAATGGCAGTGGGTGGTGGTGGTTTAGAGGAAATGGTACCTTAAAGGTGGGATGGCAGAAAGGGCGGTGACGCGACGCGGGGCTAGGAGACGCGTCGATCGTGTTAAGCGGTTCCTAGCTGAGCCTTGAAGGGATGAAAAAACTGGCCCCTTCAGATGCGACCGGTAAAACATTGATGGAGCAATACAATGATGGCGAGACAAAGGGCAAGGCAAATTTCGGAAAGGTTTTTCTTCTCATTGTTAAGCATGCCGAACCGGGCTCTCGACCCTTAACAAGCATATCAAATCAGTGCTATATCCCAGCCTCACTCATCTGTCAATATCGCATTATAAAGCAATTCCACAACCAAGCCAAGGATCGAGTCAAGAATTGCAATTGAAGCTCAAGGATCTAGGTCTCTCCCGAATTCCAGCAATCGCAACCTCATCGCGTCTTTCGGGTGGAACTGTGCCACCTTCGATCTCACTAGGAATCGAGCTGCCGCAGACTCCCTCGTTAGGGTCACGTATGAAGCTGAAATGTCGCCCTTGGCCTCTGCAAGCTGATTCAGCAAAGCTTCTGTCAGCTCTCTCATCTCCAGACCGGCCGCGGATGCCTCGTCGCTCTGGCCAGCGCTAGCACCTCCCTCGACGTGACCCCAGATCTCGTCCAGCCGGCGCTGACGCTTGTCGTCATCCAGGCTACCTTTCGTCTTCTTCAGCTTTCCCTGCGCGTTGAAACCTCCAGCGAGGTCCTTTGAATCAATTTCCATGAGATCTCCTACAACAGGACCGCCCAGCTCTTCTGCTGCCAACTGAGCAGCAAGATGTTCGGTGATAAAAGCCATCAGCGACTTCATCAGCCTACTCGTTTCCCTGTCGTAGTATTTCTTCTTCTTTTTAAGCTCATCAATCTTCTCCCTAGCCGCGTCTTGAGGTGTTAGATCTGCCTTTGCGTCAAGTTCGTCTTGCAAAGCAGTGATACGGGCATTGAGGGCCTCGGTCAAGAGTTTCTGATCCTTGAGATTGGCTCGGTCGGAGTCCAATTCCCGCTTTCTTTGATCGATTGTGGACTGCTGCTCCGACAAATACTGTCTGGACTCTTGAATCGTCTTGTGCGTCTTCCGTAAAGCTAATAGCGCGGGAAGTATGGAATTAGGAAATGGTAGAAAGGGTTCAGATTCAGCTTCATCTTCGAAGGCCGCTGTGAGAAGCCTGGTCTGAGCTATGCTTGACAGCAGAGGTTCCTCTTTTGCAGATCGAATCTATGTACACATGTAAGCCCTGATCAACGGTGTTCGATGTTTGAATCATGGGCCAAACCTTTTCGAGCTTTCTCTCATGCTCTGCGACGTTTTTCTGCAACTCTTTGAGAGTATACTCAATTGCAATCGCGTGTTGCCTTGCGTCCGGATCATCAGGTCGAGTGTCCATGTTTGCAGGGACAAAATACCCTCAAGTCAACCAGAATCAGAATGCTCATCAACTATCCTGATCGTACTGGCAGACTTGAGCAAAATGCTGTTGCGTACGCTGAAAGCCACGACCAGGCACTGAAACAGTCCTGCGGCGCGTCGATGGAGTGCACCGAGTCGCGCTGTGGCGGCAGCTTCCCCGGATCACCAATGCACGTGACTTAGGTGGTCCGTGCGCCTCACTTTCGGAAGCAGCTGTGTGGCTTGCCACAGAGCTCGCTCCTTCCGGCTCACACCACTGGCCACCACAGGCGACACTATTGCGCGACCAGCATCCATCTCCGAAACTCGTCCCAAACTTCCTCCTTTCATCAACCCCATCCATCCTCATTCCCTATCCTCCCCCCTCGACTCCTGCCCCCGTTACAGTCGCCGGTCGTCCTCATATTGCCATCGCCTAATCGCTGCGTTTTGTTGGCCATTTCGCTTCTGCGATCGACCTCTGACTCGTTCCTGTTGCGCGCACGCCTTTTCTCCGTCTCTGGGTTTCTGGAGCTGTCCTAGTGCGATCCGACACGCATCACCATTGCCGAAGCAGGACTTCTTTGCCGCACTTCTCACCAAGTGCCATCGACGAGAAGAGCTTCTCGACCTTGTTCGCGAACTAGGTCCTTTCGACTGTCAAGTGTGCAGTCTAAAGGTTTGAGTTGAGCACTGCCTCTTCCTTCTGCTTCCTCTCGAGATCTTCCACCTTCTCGCGATCGCTTCACCGTCCTCCTCCGACTCCCAAGACTCCCACCGTCCTTTCACCCTACATATAACCCTCAAAGGTTTTAACTTGGGTTTCCCTGGCACCGAATCGCCTCCCTATCCCAATTCCTGGAGCGAGTACCTACCTCTGTGGATCGAAGCACCAGTCCCAGTCTCACGTCCTTCATTGCATCTCTCTCCAGCACGAACCCTCTGCGGCACTTTCCTTCACGAGCCTGCCCAAAGTTCCGATCCCAGCGACCCAAGTCACTACACCAGCACGTTTTCCTTCGAAAACCCCCTGCGTGTAGATACAGACGAAATAGAAATATCTGGCCTTTCGCCACGAACTACAATTTTCTCAACCGGCTTCAAAAACCTGTGAAGTACTATAGCGACATAATGTCTGCCTCACCACCACAACCTACCCAGTCGACGAAGCGACCGCTCGAGGAGGCGTCTTCCCCATCTCGCGCGACCGATCAACCAGAAGCCAAGAGACCTGCTCTCGACAAGGTTCTCCGAACCGACGAGGAAGTCGAGGTAGCCGAAGAGCCCGCCGAAGAGGCTGAGAAGGCCGCCGAGGCCAACGGTGACGAGAGTGCTAGCGGACCGTCCACTGAGCAGGCCGAAGCTGGTGCCGCAACTGGCGCTGCCGATCCTGCTGCTGCTGCTGCCACCGTCGCGTCAACTTCTGCAACAGCTATCAACTCAGCCAGTGCGCACGATGAGGCTTCCTGGATCCACATTCGTGCTGTTATCTCCAGCCCAGAAGCCGCCACTATCATCGGTAAGGGAGGTGAGAATGTGTCTAACATTCGGAAAATGTCCAACGCCAAGTGCACCGTCAGCGATTACCAGAAAGGCGCCGTTGAGCGCATTCTGACTGTGAGCGGCATCGTCGATGCTGTCGCGAAGGTGAGACCCCAAATATGCTCGGATATTCATTAACCGTTTGCTGACTTGACTTAGGCATTCGGCCTCATCATCCGAACTCTGAACAACGAGCCGCTTACGGAAGCTTCGACAGCTTCATCGAAGACGTATCCTCTGCGTCTTCTTATTCCCCACATCCTGATTGGTTCAATTATTGGTAAGGGCGGTGCTCGAATCCGGGAGATTCAGGAGGCGTCTGGCGCGCGTTTGAATGCTTCTGATTCACCTCTTCCCATGTCAAGTGAACGGTCTCTGGTCGTTATGGGCGTCGCCGATGCCGTTCATATTGCTACTTACTACGTGGGAAGCACGCTGCTTGAGCAGCTCAATGAGCGCTTTGGCGGCCCAGCTGCTTCTGCCTACGCCACTCGCAGCGGTGCACCTGCTGGGTCAGTTCCGGGAGGATTGCAGGTGGTCCCTTATTCCCCACAGCCTGCGTCCGGCCATTACGGACGTGGTGAGAACTATGGCCGTCACTACCAGGATCGCCGTGGCCCTCCAATGCAGCCTGGTCCGTATGCTCAGCAGTATCCCCATGCCGCCGCCCAGCCCAACCCTGCGATGCCCATGCATTACGGTGGACAGCAGCCCGCGTATGGTGCTGGACCGCATGCCCAGCCTCAGCAGCACATGCCCCCACATGCTGGTCAACAGCCGCACGGCGGTCCACAGGGCCAGCAGATCCAGCCGGGCATGCCTGGCGGCCCGATCACTCAGCAGATCTTCATCCCCAACGACATGGTTGGCGCCATTATTGGCAAGGGTGGCCAGAAGATCAACGAGATACGCCAGCTGAGCGGCAGTGTGATCAAGATCAACGAGCCTCAAGACAATAGCAACGAGCGCTTGGTAACAATTACTGGTACTGAGGAATGCAACCGCATGGCTCTGTATATGCTGTACTCCCGACTTGGTGAGTTCAATGACGTGCTTCAATCAGCGTTCAAGATGACTAACGAACATATATAGAATCGGAAAAGCACCGTGTCTAGATGCGGTTTCTCATGGGCGTTTGACGCCTTTCGACTACATGCCCCATGTGCTGGCTATTCCGGTAGGCCAGGGGCAGGAGTTGATCTTGGCTTAAGTTTCGACCCCGCCTGTCCAGTTACTTGCTGATGTTTTCGACACGGCAACGGCATGCCAACGCCTAGCTGATCCTTCCTTCCCACATGAGGAAGCGCGCAGCGAGATTCTGGGAAATATGTAAAGGAGATATGAAGATTAGTAGGGCGGAGTTATATTGGGCATGGGCCATAAAAGGAGAGATTGTTCGTCAGGGCGTGACCGGGTCATGGATGTGACTTTTAGCAGTAGGGTCAAGGAAAGGCATCTTAGGAGCTTGACGCTTGCCTTGATACAGCAGAGTGGACTCTTACAGTTAAGACTCCTCTCGTTCGCACGAGGCGAATCGACTACTGGCTTGCTGCAAATATTGAGTTTTAATTGAACGTTGGGCTTCTTCTATCGGGCGTGGATGTCATCTTCAGATGAAAAACTTCGGCAGATTCTCTATCCCAGAGACTTGAATCCCTTGCAACCTCGCCACCAACCGGAGTGAAGAAAGACCATGTTGTACTCATCAAAGAAGACAACATAGATACTCTCACACAGCTCGAGTACTTTTTTTTTTTTTTTTTTTTTTAAAAAAAACCCCAAGATACGGACGCTGACGTAGCAGCTGGAAGTAAGGTTTCGTTGGGCTGTGTGCTGTTGCAGGGTAAACGCTATGGACGAGATGGCCGCGCTCCCCTTTCTAACCTCACCACATCTTACCCTCACTCACCTACCACCGTGCCGTCAAACCTTAGAACCCTTGCAATTTCGAGGCCCTTTACTGCCCTCGACGCTTCAAGGAAGGCGACAATGGCCGAATTAGACCCTTCGCGTAGCTCGACAACCCACCTCCCCCACGAGCTCAACCTCCTCACCCTCAACTGCTGGGGCCTCCTCCACATCTCCAAGCTCCGCACCGAACGCCTCCGTGAGATCGGACGGCAGATCCCTCTCCTCTCACCTGTACCGGACATCGTCTGTCTACAGGAATGCTGGGTGCAAGATGACTACCGGAACATCCGGGAGGCGACGCGGCAGATTCTGCCGTATGGGAAGTTCTATCACAGTGGCGCGTTTGGTGGAGGGTTGGTGATTTTGAGTCGCTGGCCGATTGAGGAGAGCTCGATGATCGGATATCCTTTGAATGGGAGGCCGACGGCGTTCTTCAGGGGGGATTGGTATGTCGGGAAAGGGATTGCTAGGGCAAGCATAAGAATAGGCCCGGGGAAGAAGGATATTGTTGACGTCTTTAACACTCATGTGAGTAACCCTCCAACCTCAACCCCTTTACCACATACAGCCACCCTTACTAACATCTCCATACAGACACACGCCCCTTACTCAGGCGACAAGGAAGACTCCTACACCTGTCACCGCATCGCCCAAACCTGGGAACTCTCCAAACTCCTCTCCACCTCCGCCTCCCTGGGCCACCTCACCCTCGCCCTCGGCGACTTCAACAGCACCCCCCTCTCCATCCCCCACCGCATCATCACCGAGCGCAGTCCCGTCCTCGACACCTGGCGCGTCCTCCATCCAGACTCCTCCCTCGGCGCAGCTTTGTCATCGCCCGAGCGTGAGCGTGGGAGACCGGTCCCCTCAGCGCAATTTAACCTGAGAGAGAACGGTACCACGAGTGATGGTTCGTACAATACTTGGCGGTTTAGTAAGAAGGACCAGAAGAGGTTGATGAAGGGGGAGCTTGTGCCTGTGAGACCGGACCAGGAAGATCCAAAGGGCAAAAGACTGGACTACATCTTCGCCTCAAACGGCGACCTCACCTCCGACAAAGCCTGGGTCGTCAAATCCGCCCAAGTCGCCCTGGTAGACCGCCACACCGACCTCCACGTCTCCCTCTCGGACCACTTCGCCGTCCAAGCCACCCTCGCCCTCCATCCCGTCCCCTCACCAACATCTCAGCCTCCATCTTCACCACCAGCGGACCCTTCACCAAGCCACCCAATTGCCGACTACGACGCCCAGCTCCGCCACGTCAAAGCCATCTTCGAACAGCCACACCCCGATCCTGCTGCTACAATCACCCTCTGCGATGAGATTCTCCCATTCATTGAGCGGTACAAGGCACGTGAAATCCAGCAACGGTACTGGCGTGGTGTGCACTTCTACATCGCAGTGGCCGTGTGGATAGGCTGTCTCGTTGCTGTATGGTTCAGCCCTGCGAACTTCGTCGACTTTATTCTGTTGTTGATCGGTAGTCTGGGACTGGTGACTGGCGTCATTGATGGACTGATGGCCCTTTTGTTCTTCTCATCAGAGATCCGGGCACTGAAAGAGTTCGAATGGGAAGTCAGAAACGTTAGGGGTCTTGCTTGCACCAGAGCTGGCATAACACCCAAGCAGGGTGAGAGCACACACGCACATTAAGGCGGCTCTTAGCCACGACTCCTAATATTCGGGCTATGTCCGCCTCCTGTACCGTACATATACATGTAATGTTAATTAATAGTCATGCTGTCTAAGTATACGTATAATCACTGCCCAGAGACCGACTTGCACTACCGCCTCCCCTTCATCTCCCATCTGCTCAAATTGACGTTGTGTATCCTTCAGGTCTCATCCTGCGCCAGGCATACCCGAGAAACGCCGTCTTCTTTCTCACTTCCATTACAATATTCTTCGTCTTCTCGTCGCGAAGGAGACGGTCTCTCGGACGCTTCCTTTCCTTACGTCCGTATAGCCTTACGAAGTGCTTGAGAACTTCCTTCTCCTCAGTAGCCAAGGCGGCAATGGCATCAATCTGTTGGTCAATGGTGCGAAGCTTAGCTGAGTCGTACGGGGTCGCCACCAGTTGCATGGCCATAATCTGGACTGCTTCCCGAAAATCGCAGAGGATCGTTTTGACATCGTCAGGGGAAAGTCCACTCGGTGAGGGTGTCGATTCTGACCAGTCCTCGATTGGCTCCGACTCATCGAAATAGTGCGTGTCTTCCACGCTGTCGATTCGAGGGATGAATGGGGGACTGAGGGTGTGTAAATGGTCCCACGGCACGTTTTTGAACCATCTGTGGGCTCTGATGTCCTCCGCGTCGTCTGCAAACACGTATCGGCCGAAGAAGTCGGTGTTCCGCCCCGAGTCCAGTTGACCACGATCTTTCATCTGATATCTCTTGGAGCATAGTCTCGTCTCCTTGTCCTGTATCAGCCGATATATGAGGTCGCGACACTTGTCACTGGCCATTGGGCGCTGAGGAAAGTAGAACCGGCTCTTGTGATCCTGCTCACAGCGTCAGCAAAGCTGCAGGCTTGGAATGAGCAACGTTAACTTACCAAGATATTCTGCTTTGTCTGCTGTCGGCCTTCCTCAGCAAGAAAGGGAGTATGACCATATAGGCATTCGTACAAGATGATGCCGATACTCCACTAGTCACATCTCCCATCATACTTGAGCCCCTGGACCACCTCGGGAGCCATGTACTGACTGGTGCCTACCACTGAGTTGGCAGCCACTCGTATTCCACATCGGTTGCGCCAGTCAATGAGAGCCTGGAGGTCTCCCTCCTTCGACTTGCTCTTTTTCTCGTGCCTTTCGAGACCAGTCATCAGGGTTTGAGCCCATTTCAGCTGTGTGTGAATATTGCGACTCTCCTTCTGATCTGTCTCATCTCCATCGACGTTAATGCCCAGCTTTCGGAGGAGGGAGTATCGATGGCAGCTGTAGTACGAAGCATCGTGGGACCAGTGTCCGTCGAAGGCCAACCCGAAATCGGAGATCTTGAGATGGCCGGAAGCCGAGATCAGGAAATTGTCTGGCTTGATGTCACGGTGAATGAACTTCAGGCGATGAGCTTCCTCAACGGCAAGGATCATCTCAGCGATGTAGAAGCGAGCGACGGCTTCGTGAAGTACGTTCTCCCTGATCAAAAGGCCGAGGAAGTCGCCCCCTGGCATGTACTCCATCACCAAGTAAAGATGAGAAGCATCCTGGAAACTTGCAACGAGCGGCACAACCCTTCACAACATTAGAATAGGGTGCAATGAACGAATCGGGAGACACTTACTATTGCGAGCCCTCAGAAGCAACGAGGAAATCTCGCTCTGCACGCAAATGTCCTTCCTGGCTGCTGCGAAGCATGTCTGATTTGCGAATGACCTTCATAGCATACACTCCTTGACGCGAATGGTGTTGATCGTGCCCATGACCATGGCTGTGATCGGGAGCAGACCTTTCTCTGACCAGCCTCACCACACCGAAACTCCCTTTTCCAAGAACTTTCAGAGGCTCGTAGTTTTCAGAATAAGGACCGGTAGAGCGGCATCTCCTAGCAGCCTGGCTTTGTACCTTCAGCACACGCAGCTCACGCAAGTGATGAGTTTCTTGTTTGTGGTACGAGCGCCGGACGGCGTCTTTTTGCTCCATGTCGAGGTGCGGGCTGAAGTAGAGTTGAGACTCCAAAAGTTGCCGCCGAGTATCGCGAGCATCAGGCTTGTTCATCTTTTCATGAAAGGCCGTCTCGATGTAGACCTTGGCTGCTGCTGTCCTCTCCACAGTGAGGATAGAAGGGCGGGTGGAATCCATGGCAGCTTCTTCGATGGTGCCTAAAGCACCCCCTTCGGGGCTGGATCGTGTCCATGGATGTCGGCGGCTGTTCCGCCTCTTCGGATGGTCGGCGGGAACCAAAGTGAAGCGAGAATCAAGGGAAGTCTTCCTGGTAGAATCGTCCGCAGCATCCGTGCCCTTGCTGCTGCTATCTGTAGCAGTGGACGAATCACTAGAATAGCCATCAGAGCTGAGAGGATGGTGGCGAACCAGACCTTGGACGGAGCCCCGTCGTTGGTCGGCGTCGCTCCTCAACAAGACACTGTTGTTTGAAGTAGCGCCCAGATGGTTCTGACATATCTTCTGGACAAGCTGCCTGGAACTTTTGACCTTCCGTCTTAAAGAGCGCTGACCGAGGCCACTTTCAGGCTTACGCTGCCCCAAAACACCCTTGCCTTTGCTCGAAGCAGATCGCGTCAAATCGTCGGCATTCTGGATGGTCGATGCTTCGGAGTCTGTTACATCACCTTGGTCAGTCTTGAAACAATTGGTTGACATTTCGACCAGATCCCAGACCTGCACGACTGCTCCTTCCGATGGCTCGAATTGCGCCACGGATTTCTGACCAGACATTCGACGTTGGACGACGGAGCTTCAATACTTCCTCCATATTCTCCTGGTCTTCCAGTGGCGATACTTCGCCACTAGATGATGTCCTGTTGACGACCAAGGCTGGCTTGTTGGCGCGTACCAGAGGTACACCTCCCTCAGGCAAAGGTCCAGGCTGCATCTTCTTCGGATGTGACAATGGGCAGCGAAGACGATCAATGTCAGCCTGCTGAGGCCAGGAGTAAACAAATCGAAAGGACAACTGGAGCCTTGCTATAGACGCGTTACGGCAAATCGATGATGCTTGTATAGATGTTGAACGAGTGAAGTGTTGTCCGTCTGCCCTAAATCGCTGATGGGCAGTCCAGCAACGATGACGAATACACAATGAAGCAGCGTGAGCCCGAGACGAAAGTCCCCATCGTCATTACAATGTGCCTGCCTCATCCGCAGGTGCGGACTGAAGTGGTGAGTTCACACGTGCACAACGCTTGCCATCAGACACAAATCACCAAGAGCCATGGTCCACCGTTCCTCCCGGATGACCGAGACTCAACCACCAAGGGCAGGGATTATAATGTGAAAAGGAGTTGGTATTGAGGTGTTCGTTCCTGCATAATCACCAACACATCCCCCACCATCATGGCGCAAGCAAATCTTAAGCCATCTATCTCAGAGAGCATCTGCTCCCCCACAAAAACCCTGTCCTGAACTTTTATATACGCCATACCATGCCAACGATGTCCTCGCCTCATCATCCCTGCTGGGAACAATTTGGCCCAATGCACTGGACCTTTGCCCTAAGAGGGTTGAGGAAGACTGTGTCTCCCGTCATCATCCGCATGTAGCGCAGGTCTAAGGCTCATGATCGCATGGAATCCAAAGGCAGGAATCAAAGCAAACAAGAAATTGCAAAGAAAACTCCCAAAGTCGACAAAAGAAAGGTAAATCAAAAGACACCAGATGACGATGTGAGAGGGTCGCATAGTCTCCAATGATCATCACACCGGTCCGTATCCGGTGAACCGCCATATTCTACAAGTCGACCAGGGGGCCCCGAAGCTCATCGTGTCGAACAAGAGTTCCGCTCTTTTTCGCGTTTACTTGATCTCGAGGAGCTTGACGTCGAAGGTCAGCTGGCTGTTGCCGGGAATGCCGGGAAGCGCCTTAGAGCCGTAGGCAAGGTGAGCTGGGATCGTCAGGCGACGCTCACCACCGATGCTCATGCCGACAACACCAATATCCCAGCCCTTGATGACCTGGCCCTTGCCGACCTTGAAGGAGAACGGCTTGCCCTTCTTGTTGGCTGTCAAACGTATTAGCCATGTGTAACATCGCAGGCTATGGGGGCTAGTTGAACTTACAGTCAAACTGGGTGCCGTTCTGGAGCTTGCCAATGTAGCGAACACCAACGGTATCGCCGTTCTTGACAGTGCGGCCCTTGCCGATCGTACGGTCGTCGATGGTGACGCCCTGGACGACCTTGACGCCGACGGAGGTCTTGGTCTGAGCGGAGCCGGAGGGACCCTGCTCGAGGTTCTTGGCAAACTGAACCTTCTTATCGGACTTCTTTGCCTCCTCCGCGGCAACGGGCTCACCCTTGTTGTTCTTCAGCTTCTTCTGCTGCTTCTTGGAGAGCTTGGAGTCGTCCTTGGCGATGAGGTCGTCGAGAGCCTCGGCATCCTCAGCGGCGCGCTTGTTCTTGCCCTTCTTGGTCTCGACAAGCTTAGGGGCCTCCTCCTCGGAGTCAACTTCGGTGACACGGGGGTCCTCAAGACCGTCGAGCTCGTCGGACTCGTCGTCGCTCAAGCCCTCGCCCATGGCGTACTCGAGCTCATCGGGAGAGAGGTCATAATCCTCGTCGTCCTCATCACTGTCCTCCTCCTCATCATCCATGATGTAGTTGCCAGTGAGGTAGACGGTGTGGGAGCCGGTGACGACGAAGAAGACCTTCTCGCCGTGGTTGACGGTAATATCAAGGGGCTGCTGGTAGTTCTGTGGAGATCGGTCAGCGCAAGTGGTTCTCAGGCGTGAACGGGTTTGAAAAGCCTACCCTCTCGGTGTCAAGGGTGCAAATGACGAAGTTCTCGAGGTCACCACCATCGGAGTCATCGTCCTCGTCGCTGTCATCCTCGTCGTCCTCATCGTCCTCATCGAGGGCCTTGCCCTTGCCCTTCTTGACGCCATTGGGCTTAGCATCCTCCATATCCTCATCATCGTCGCTTTCCTCAGCTGCAGCTGCAGCCTCGAGAAGCTTCTTGAGGGCAGCCTCCTGCTTGCCCTTCTTGGACTTGGCGGGGTCGCTTGGGCCGCCGTTGGCCTCCTCATCCTCGTCATCATCCTCAGAATCAGACTCGCCCATAAGCGCCCTCATGTACTCCTCGTCAACCTCGTCATCTTCATCATCAATATCGGGGAAAGCGCGCTTGATGAGACGAAGGGTAGAGCGGGGAACGCTGGGAGCGTTGCCATCGGCATCGACCTCGGGCTCCTGGGTAGGATCGACCGCAGCCATTGTGATGCGGAACTGAATATCGCATGTTAGCTTGGCTTCACGACGTGCAAGGCGGGCGTATCATTTGCGACCGCGCAATTGGCGATCCTCGGACGCAGGGTCCAGTCAAAGCCAATTGGCCTTCGCCATGATCGTGGGAAAGAACTTACAGAAGCGGGAATCTCCATGCCGGCGGGGATGAGGATCTCGCCAGGCGGGACCTCGAGGCCGTAGACGGGACCGGGAACGGCAGACATGCTTACGGTGTTGCGGATTGTGTCGGGTAGAAGGGTAGGGTATTCGAGAAAGTATGTTGGCAGCAAGTCTCAGCGAAGCGTGCCAAAGGTAGAGAAAAAGGATGGAAGTGAGGAGTTGGGAGGAAGGGTTGGGGAAGAAGAGGTGGGTTGAGGTTGGAGGCGAGGCAGCGACCGCAGACGAAGACGATCTTTTGCATCTTCTGCACTTTTCACTTTTTTTCCGCCAGCGACCCAGCGCCCCCGCTTTGGAGGCAACCGGCCAATGAGCGGCCACGATAAGGGGCTTATCAGGGATGGGCCACCGCTGTCTCAGCAACGGCTCTGGAGGCAGCTCCACAGGCACCTCGTCACTGTGGAACGCCTCTGCACCACGCTAAAGTTAGCTCCTTCAAGGGACCAATTCTTTCTCTGCTCGCTCGCTGCATTGGTCTGGACTGTGATGCTGCTGTCGTGGAACTATGTAGGAGGCTTCCATAAGCTTCGGCCGCGCAGGAACAGCCTTTCTGCCAGGGGTTCTTCCCTGGGATTCACTGTTGGGCCGCGCAGCCACGTTTGGCCACACAGTTCACTGTCTGGAGGCGCTCACTACGGCAAGGTGACATGTCCGCTTATGTTCCTGCAGCGCTCACAGAGTGGTGCAAGATCGAGCTTGAGTGATTTGATCGAGCTTGTATTATTGAATTAGGGATTAATGGTTACCATGTTTCTAGATATGGCAATGCCGCAGCTCTGGTGCCCATACATCTTAATTACCACATGAGCCTCACTCTCTCCAACCTGTATACGCTCCCTCCTTCATCATGAGGGATTCTTCTTTCCATCTCTTCTCGCGTATGATTTTTATCAAAACTCCATGAAGCGAGTGTGGTATCAAAACGTCATTGCAAAGCGAGTGTGAGGTAGACCAGCTGCTGACACTCACTCAGGGTATTAAGCGTGCCCCAACTCCGGTCTCGGGCGAGTGAAATCACGCCGAAAGTATTATAAAGACACCAAGATATAGCTTCCAGTGTCGTATATGACCAATTTTGTATAGAAAAAAGATCTTATGCCATTTCCGCGGCATCGATGGACCGAGATCGCTGGCGACTGGCCTTCTTGCTGACCGTGTACACAAGATCAGTCGTCCACAGATGCGCCATCTCTGCCTGAAAGCTTGGAATTGTGCCATAGAGCGGAGCGACGATTGGGATGAGGATGTAGTCGACGATGTTCTTCCTGAAGCTGCGGTATGAGAAGCACATGCCCTCAGCGAGCCCAGCCTTGGTCATCTCTTTCTGACGGGCGGTAACGCAAACGCGGTGATAGCTCTCGTAGAGGAACATAAAGCAGCCGATCATCATGAAACCGCTGGTTCGGAGGATTTTGGACCACCAGAACGTCCACATGAGGTTGTTGGGATCTTCTCGGCCGTCCATGACCCAGATGTAGGCGGCTGATGCGAAGACGAGGATGGCCATGTGAACTGGGAGGAAATGCGCCTCGAAGAGCCGCAGGTAGAGGTAGAAGATGTGCTCCAAATGTGGCTCCTCCACGAGGACATGTGTGACCTCAGCGAAGATGCCGCTGTCAACTGGCTCAAGAAGACCATCGGCCACAATTGGGGTGGTCTCTGGCATGACCAGGTCAGCCGCAGCATCGCCGTGATATCTGTGGAGAGGTCTATAAGCTCTCATAGTCCTCTTCCTCTCTCGCCACATCTCAACACCCTTGCGAATAGCAAAGCCCGTGTCGAGAGCCCCCCACATGTGTCGTAGAGCCTGCTTGTAACGGGCACGTACATCCGACAAGCTGCCACGGATGCCACCACCGCATCCACCTGACACATTGCTTGAACTGATAGGGCTTGGGACGACTTTGCAGGTGAGATTCCCATTGAGGGCGAAGAAGCACTTGATGTACATGTGCAAATCCTCACCAATAGCCTCTCCATCACAGTCCCAGCCGCCAACACGGTCAACCAGTTCAAGTGGAATCGAATACACAGAAGTCGGCGGAGCAATTGAAGAGCCGCGGTACAGACCGGACATGCCGGCAGCACACCAGAGGATATCCGCAACGCGGACGAGACCTGTCACCTGGTGCGCATTGCGATCGAAGACGACGGGCGCGGAGTAGAGGGTAGTTTGGGCTGTGTCTGGCTCAGCCAGATGCAAGGCGGCGATTGTTGAGAAATATTTCGATGAAAGGTGACTGTCGGCTATTGATCACGAAATGCTTATCAGCTCATATTCGCATCTTGAAAGATAAGAGCTCCAGGCTCGGCAGAGGCTCCAGGCTTATTGGCGGCACTTGGCACGGTGGTTCATGACGACGAGCACTGCTCATTGACAATAACCAGTGTGCTTGTGTGCGTCTTTCAGAGAGGAAAATTCCAAGAGAAACGTAAACATGCATTGGAGAGTATGAAATTCATTGAATGAAGAAACTTACCATCAATTCCCGTGATAATCACATCACGGCGCTGTCTCATACCGTACTTGGCACTCAGCTTCCGTGCAGCCCACGCCAAGTTGCTGCCCTTGCCAGCGGCTTCGCCGGGAATGTCGCCTGGATGCGACGTGAAATCAATGGAGCGGAACTTCTTGACAAATTGTTGGATCAAACCAAGTGCCTTTGCAGCGCCCTCTGCTTCGCGCTCTTCCATTCCAAGATACACCTGGGAGCGACAAATGTTAGCCACATGTTCTAGAAACAAAACAAAACTTATGTACTGTTGCAGAGGTATAGCGACATCGTAGGACTCAACACCACGGCAAATACTAAGAAGAGATTTGCGCCGGATGGCTCGGGTTCTGGTACTTACATCGTAGCATGTCCGTGCTCGTGGATGCGAAGCGAGAACATCCAGCGTTTCTCTGAGGACATCGACCTCCTCTTTGTAGTTCGGAATGACAATAGCATGAACGACTGATCCCTCCTCCGCAGCTTCGCCATCGGCGTAAGTATTAAGCTCAATGTCCACAGTGTCATCTGACCATGATGAGCTGGGTCGGCTCCCGACTGTCAAGGTCTCGTCGCTTGACTGTGATGAGTCGCCTTCGCTTTGAAGCTTGACTGGAGACTTGCGGATTGAATTCCATTCTTCCACGGCTGCAGCTCGAGAAGCCTTCTTGAGGGTGGTTGTGAGTTGCCACACAGTCCAGCAAGCCCGGAGTGGGAAGAAGGTGACGAGAATGTGGATGAAGAGCGAGTAGTAGGCGAAGATGAATGTCCAAAGGCCGGCACCAGATTCCTGGATCGACGTTGCATCTGGACTCTGCCCTTGCGAAGAAGTACTATCGGGATTATCGCTTATCTCTGATGGTGCTGCTGGTTGCTGAGTCTGAGGACCAGCAGCCTCTCTGGAAATGACATAGTAGGACAGGGCGAGGAGCCAGAAGATGCTCATAGCGCCCGCCCGCTGCGTCCACCAATTCAGAAACGACATGATCTATAGCTCGAGCCGAGGGAACATCGGGGGAAGGATAAATGATGCAAAGATGCGAGATAAGTTTCGCAGAGCAACGATAACGGGTGTTGTGGTTGTGTGGGGGCCGATTCGAAGCGCATGTAAGCCGACGCAGCTGAGAGAGAGAGCAGATAAGAGGATTGTTGCTGGTGAATGAAGTCAAGAAGCGTGAAGAAGAAGTTGAGGACTAGGACAAGAGGTCAATACAGGAACTGTAGAGACAGGAAATGACAGACGACCAGAAGACAGAGAGTAAATTGCTGGTGGTCGAAAGGTGCAGACAGACACGCGTATGGGTAGCTTAGCTTAGCTTGTAGGCCAAGTCGGCAGCGAAGCAGGGCGGGAGATAAGACAACGTGGGATGGGGATGCGATGGGCCACAGCTCCAGCGCCAGCCAAACTTCAAATACTATTCCAAGGAGGAGCACATATTCCAGTCAGTCAGTCAGGGGAATTTCGATCATCACCGAACTACCGAGAGCCACTGGACTCCGCCTCATGGGTTTTGCCCATTATTACCAACCATCCATCCATTCCCCTGGCTCATCTCCACGCAAGAAGGGTCCTCCAGGCCACCTCAGCTCACAGTCTCCGTCGGAGAAAACAGCCTCATTGGCGAGAGCACGCATTGCATTCACACCAGAGCTTGCACAAGTGTCATAGGGCATTGCTGTGAACGATGTGCAAGAGGCATTGCTGGCTAGCCCGAAGACTAACAGCGTTAAGGTTAACCACTCGCTAGACTGCACTCAGGCGTTTGAACGCAAAAGGCCCCCAAGACGATCGCCCTGGGACATCATCGCACCGCCGCAGCTGTTCATCATGCGAAGAAGGAAAAAAAAAGTCAAGGCGGCAGTGATGAACGGGGCGTACCTTGGCTGACAACTCTCCGGCTCCGGTGTGGGCTCACCAAGCGAAATACTTGCCCATCCTACGCATCTAGTAGCGAAACGGTAAGTACCGAAGATCAACTAACTGCACGGGCGGCGAATTGGGATGATCCCCGCTGCTCCGTTTCGCTTCTCTCCGTGCCGCCGCTCTGCGAATCATCCAATAGACGCAGAGGCGCAGTCTTGATCGGGTGAAGGGTCTGCTGACGGCCACTACTCAGAATGATGAATTCCGCTCTCACCTTGTCCTCGAAGCGTCCATGCACTGCCCTCGCCCTGGTGGAACGGCCATGACGATGTTTCGCCCACTGTTCCCAGCCGAGTCGTAAGAAGCGACCCAGAGAGAGGCCATGTATTGGCCACCAACACCCCTACAGTAGTTCATGGTCACATTTACACGGATTCGGAATCGCCTCGCTGCTTGTTACAGGCCACACCTATTGACCTGACAGAAACTACAGCCCAAGACGGCGCTCAGTTCGCCTGGAGCCATCGTTTCCACCGCGACGACTCCTTGACGCCTTTGACCGCCATTCATCGGCGCACATGACCTCGTCACGTAGTCTGATGGGATTTCCACTTAGATTGCACGGCTCAAACGACTCCATCGTATGCGACGCCGTTGCTCGTCCACGTGGGTCAACCGTTGCGACTCTGGGGCCCAGCGACGATAGGATCTGCGACAACACCGGCGTGGTTATCGCGGTAAACAGCATTGAAATGAAATTCCCTTCGTTTGAGGGATGACTCGCCAACAGCGTGGTTTCTTTTTTTTCACATGTGATAGGAGACGCTGCCTTGTCGTGGATTCGTGAGGGCGGAGCGACTTCAGTGTTCCATGTGGACCCTGTTTGCCACACACAGCCTCCTCTAGCTGAAGGCATTGCCTGGTATCAGAAGGGCCTCTGACGAGGTGATTCCTTTCCGGTGTATATATCACAGAGACACGGAGACGTAGGACAATCCGAGCCCGAAGCTGATTCTTCGTCATTTTGTAAATCCCAAGGTCGCTTAATCGGTAACATGCCGACCCTTCGCTTAGACGGCAGTGAGCACCAGGCGGAGGCAGTGCAATATGCCCCCCCCCCCCCCCCTTTGGAGGTTGGAGCCAGCCCCAGCTGGTCCCACGAGACAAACAGATCATCCCTCAGAAGAGGCTTAGTCCTGCCGTGCCGGAATGCACACAGTAGATTACCTCGTTACTAGTTCAAAGTATGAAAGCCACTTTCCCCTGAGCGGCCTTTGTCGGCCACCTTCAGTATCCCGACGGCGCGCCAGAATACAGGTGCAGGATCAGGGGGACTCCCGGACAATAGACGAGGGGCTCTGAAAGTTGAAAATGTACATGTGTGTGAAGAAGGATCTCACTGGCAGGTACACATTCTCAAGTAAAACTACCGTTCGATAACACTACGACCCTCGGGTTTCCAGGGTATATCAGACCGCAAGCAGAGAACCGGCAGCAGCTAATTTGCCAAATACCGCTCTGAGGAGACGGACACATGCATGGAACAGAGCCCAGGCAGTCAGTGGCGGGAATAAATCCGTCTCAGGGTCCTTGCCTTTGCCCCTGACAGGATAGTGTTACGAACGGTACGGGGATAATCTTACCTTTGTGGATTCCCCTTTGTTCGCAAATAACATTAAGCCCGGTAACATCAAAGTAGCTACATTGATGGCATGTCCACTGGATATTTGAGATGATTGAGTACTTGAAGTTGAAGCACGAATAGGATTTTCCACGACTATACCCTAATCATCGTATGTGGAACATTGACAATGAAAGAGGCAAGCATTAGAGTAGAGATGGACTTATATTCACTCACGGTCGATTAGGAGACCACCCGAAATTAAGTGCTAGGCTAGAAAGCAGCGACAAAACGTGACTCTGCCATACGTCTTTTTGGGGCTATGATGGGTTCTTGTCGGTTGCGGTGTTAACATGCTGCCTTCGGATCCCTTTGTTAGATCTGGACGGCCAGCTCATCCCCCTTCCACACGCCCAATTCATTCATCATCTTTGATGAGTCTCTTGGCGAGACCTGTCCGGACTGGAAAGACCACTTACTCAGTGACGCAAATGTTCAGCGTTACGGAAGCGAATCGCCCAGCGGCCTTATAGGGGACCAGCTTGAACACGAGCAAGCGAGTATGTCGACCTTGTATGCCGACGTTGGATACAATGCCCGGGATTCTGGATTGATGGGAGGAACGATATGCTGTTGACATGTACTGTACAGCATGTGTTCGATGCCAATATTGTCTCAATTTTATCAAGTTGGTCACTGTTGCTGCACAGCAAGTACTGTATGATGAAATCTTAGACTTTGGCGAGTATGTATCATAGAACCTCTTGCCAGAACTTGCCTCACCGTTTGTTTGCCTTGGTGAACGGTTCCGTGTATTCTTTCCAGGTTAAACTGGGATGCTTTTGGTCGGTTCACCCTCCGAAGTGCGTTTTTCACTTCTCGTGTGCTCTACACTTGCACCTCAATCGTAAGCCTTCGCAACCTCATCCTCAAATCATGTGTCACAAGCATAGTGTATGTCTTTTAGTACGCTAAATCTGTCGTATGACAGTCCAGTACGTCAGCCCCAGGTACAGCAGTGAAATAGTCGTAAACCAAATTCTTGACCCTGCATAGGCACGCATCGTGTCTTTGATCTGATTCTCTCAAGTGCATGATGTCTTTTCTCGCATACTCGACTCTTTCACTTACAACTTCACACCTTTTTGACAATATTAAAACAGCCTTAGAGCAGGTTCTGATCATTCGCCTTATGGCCCCCTTAAGGACAGAACAAGAACGACCTCCTTGACACCATCGAGCACTTGGATCGCTTATCTGCTTTGACTTCATCGTCAATGCCTCAATCTCTAAACAAGATAACCCTTTTCACATGGAGATTCGGCTGCCCCTAGGGAGGTCGTACAAAGGCCATTCGCCGGTCCAGAGCAATGTTCAAAGTAGATCAAGCCGGAGCATGGGCAGTGTATGAATGAAGCGAATCATCAACAGTTTCACACAACCAGCTTGAAAGAACTCTGGGAACCATTCAATGAATGTTGGAATATCCTCTGGGGGTTTAAGTAGCACCCATTAAACCTCGACCTTCTACTTCAACTCTTTCCTCTCTCCAACCCAACCACTCTCTCACCACTTACACTCTTCACCTCCGGTACTACCAACTACGACGAACCGACAAGCCTTTGCCTGTTTACTTCACCAGACTCGTACTACGCAGTACCATCAACAACCCACTCACCATGTCTACCTTCGGCATCTCCAGTGCTCCCGAGCTCGTCATGGTCGGCGAACAGTTCTACATCTACCTCTACGCTGGAGAGGACCAGCAGGATGCTTCGGCTCACTGCGATGTCCTTTCTAACGGACAGCCAGCTGTGACTGCCAAGCCGGGTGGCCCGATCTACACCGGCCCCCGTGTCAAGACCGCCGATCCCGACGTGGCTGACGAGGGCATGGGCTCCGCCACCAACTTCACCTTCGGGCCCTTTCAGTTCAAGGAGGCCGCCGCCGGCCGAACTTGGACCTTTTACTTCCAGTTGCTCGTCAACGGAATCCCTACCGAGAGTTGTGAGTGCGACGTCACCGTCAACTAAGACCAACAACACCCCCCCTGACACTTGACCCCCAGCTTCCAGACAATTCCAGCAATGGACGGCCTACGAGATCGTGGAGTGGAATGATAGCACGGATCTGAACGAGTGAAAAATCACGAGCTATCAGATCACCAAGCTAACCACACGATCACGGAGGCATGTAATGGTAAGTATCGGCAAGTATCGAACCACACAGATTGAGAAACCGGCAGAAACCCCGAAAACCACAAAACCACAAAAAAAGTTGAACCCCCCAGAAACCTGTACAAAAAAGATTTGATGCGTTTGACTTTTTAGGACACAGGAACGGAGTTTTGCTTTTTTTGTCATTAATACCAACACAGTTCTGCCAACATATTTTCCATGATAGACCCCCTTGTGACCGTGATGTGATGAACTAATGCTTACCATACTGACTTTGTCAGGATCAGAATATAGAATGTCGTAATTTTGAAAGCTCTAAGGAGATAGATTTGAATCAAAGCCGGAAACATAAGTTACACGGACCTCGTGATCGACACGCAATAGTTGTATATTAAACATCGACTCCAGGCATGGCTTTCTCCATGTCGACAACAGGCTATCCAATCCTACGGGTCCAGACCTCCCTGTTACAGTAGCCTAGTCCGTTACACATCTGCGCTCTTCTTCTCGGACTCGGTTTGGTCATGGTCTCCTTCCAGAGGGCCGTGAGCTGCGACTGTTCTCTCTTTGTGCGCGAACCAGATGATGACGCCTATCACCGCGATCTGCGACACAGAGGTAATCAGACCACTCAAGAATCCTGTAGTGAAGCGAGGTGCCTCAACTGCCGGGTATTGTAGGAGCTGCGACCAAGCGACAATGGCCTGGCCGATGGCATTCATGCTGGCTGTTACCACAGCTCGCTCCTCTGCATCGTTGGCCATAGTTACTGTCGCCCATGACATGCTCAAAGGAAACAGCGCACCCTCAAAACCACTGATAGTGAAGGCAGCAACTCGGCCAGTCTCTCCAATGTTCCAGGCCACCAGAAGTGCATGTGAGATGACCGTTGGGATCGACACGATCAAGAGTAAGGGCCAGTATCGTCCGTATCGGTCGGCAACTGCGCAAGTTGCGAAGGCTGTGACGATAGATATGGCTGTTGCAACGGTCGGCAACGTGTTGATCTGAGTGATAGAGTAGATGTCCTGGTTACCTTTGAGGTAAAGGCTGAATGGTGCGCCGGCAATCTGATTGTTCTGGTTGCCAATAGACCACAGCGACACGAACAAATATAAGTGCCATCTGCCAAGGACACGTCCGACGAGATCTCGAGTCACCTTAGGCTGAGGCGGCGCAGTCTGTCCAGCGATGCGACCCAAAGCGTACTCGTGCTCGTCAGTCGTGAGACATCGTGGGCGCGAACGAGTGGGCACATCAGGGAAGACGAAATATCCCAGTGCCGAGATGGGTATCGTTATGATGGCTGCCACGATGAAGAGCCATCGCCAGCCACTCAGGCCACCGACTCCCTTCAAACCTCGGTATGCAGCAGTCTGCAGATATCCTGCAAACATGGTCCCAAGAGGCGCTGCGGCATAGAACAGAGCCACGCGACGACCGATCTCGCCCTTACGCATCCATGAGCCGATAACGTAAATAACCCCAGTGAATGAACAAGCTTCGAACAATCCAACAAAGAAACGCATAGCGTAGATGGTCTCAACATTCTGCGCCCAAGCAAGCCCAAAGGTCGCAAGACCCCAACCGAGCTCACAAAGAGGGAGGACAACATTGACCGGGAAACGGGTGAGGTAGTAACATGCTGGGATCATGAAGACGCAGTATGAACTCCAGAACGTGATGACCGCATAGTTGAACTCGTTGCCGAACATGTTGAGCTCTTCGCGCATACCACTATAGATATATCCTCATCAGCTTATCTAGAACGTGACAGTTGGACCAAGAGCAAAGACTCACGTCACGTATGCATTGGTCAAAGACGCTTGGTCCAAGTACTTCGTGAAGAACATGAGGCAACCGTAAATGAGGATCATCAGGTCCAGCTTGAGGACCAATCGCTTTTCGACAGATGGCATGTCGCGCGGGTACCAATGTAGAACTGTCATAAGGCGAATCCAGAGGTTTTCTCGAACATCGGCAACATCGCTGCTAGAGTCTGCGAGGTTCGCAGGCCTGACCTCTGCCTTGTACTCCTTTGACTCGCTCATTTTGGGTTGAGCTTTTTGATCTTTTGGCTCCGAGTTGTGAAGTACCTTCGAATACACATGCCAATTCGTCTATTGTGAAAGCAGCAACTCACCTTCACTTTTATTGTGGTCACTGAAAACGCGAAAAGAATGATTTCGAACTCGTCCAGACCTCTGGGCACGATTGCGCCATCGATTCCCACAATGGTGCAGAATCCTCTAAGGCGGGTTCGAATGGCAAGACTTGATCACTTCGGCAAGGTTCCGAGATTACTTGCATGGCTTATGCCTGTGAGGATCTCATAACTGATAAATGGTCTTAATGCCATGGCCCTTTTTCTTGACGTTGCATGGTCTGGCCTTTACACATACGCCTTCCTCACCCTTCCATTCGTCAAGCTCGAAGGCACTTTACTTTCGCATTCAGACTCTAGTGAACAAGCTCTCTTCATCTTGTTTGCCGCTCATTGAATGGCTATTTAGTTATTCTGCGTTCACGAGTCCTGCGCCCCTCATAATGAATAGACGTCTGTGGTTGCCTCGCAAGATGCATACGATTCATTTTCGTCTTCCAGCTTGAAGTGTAAAGTCCACCTGGTGTCTTTTGCTCTATCAGTAAACATGAGGTCACGAAAGTAGAAGAACTGAAAACCATGACCATTTTCCATGTCAAGATATGTCGTACGGTCACCCAGTAGATAATCTTCACCGCCGTCATCTTCGAAGTTCTCTGCACCCTCTGGGCGAATCTCAAGCCGGACCCACGGGTTTTGCAGGCTGATATGTTCCCAAATGGACATTAAACATCGTCAGAATTGTGATGATGCGAGGCCACCTCTCGACCCAAATGCTCATGGCCATTTGAAGAGTGTGTGGTTCGGGCCTTTTTGATGTATGAGTTATCTGTGAGGAAGTATTAGCGGGCGGGTTACCCAGGAACACTTTAGGTCAAGGGGAACTTGTGTTTTGCTATGAAATTATGATGTTGCATCGACTTTAATAGCATCAAGATATCTCGGCAAAAAGTTATAGTTGAACCACTGCTTTACAATGATTTGATTTGCCCTGTCATTGATGCCGCAAGGCTGTTAATCTCGCTTTCCCCCAATACCGGGCAGTGGTTCACTGGTACGCGTTAGCTAAAGATGAGTACAGTGAATTTCAAGGTCGAATCCCATGGCCGTGCGAACCAAGTCTATCCTCGGGTTGCAAATCTCGATCGAGGTGTCATTGGAATCGTCTAGCGTTCTAGATCTTAGAGAAAGTGAAGCCGGCTGCTACTCTTTGACGTCAAAATCACAAATCGATGATGAAGGAACCTCGAAACCAATTTGAGAATACACAAAAGGGCAGTGATTTCACTTGAAACCCTTAGAGTATCCATCTCAAGTATGGCAATTGTCCCATTTGAGGATGTCTTGTGACTGCACGCCTTTTGTGAAAGGCAGAATCTAGGTTGAACTCATGTTAGAACATGCATGAATCAAACCTGCAAGCGAGTCTTCGTTTGTTGCCCAATTGAGTCCCATTGAAGTGACACAAATTGCATCTGGTCATATAAACAACCAAGATCCTGTGATAGAAAACATGCCCTTCTCACTCGCCTTTGATCTGCCCAACAATTGAAACCTCATCAGTACTTTATATTGCATGCCAGATGTCGGACAGCGCCTCTGCTCTCCATCACTTTCCTGCCAACCAGATTTGTGGCGAGCATCGCATTTTCAGGTTCATCCCAATCTTCTTGAATTTGACCTGCAGCCACTACTGAATACCAGAGCTGCTGCAGAATTCTCCACCGTCGCCATGGCTTTCCGTTTCATCTCTAACTACAAGGAATGTGTCGTCCCGTACGAATCCATCCAACAGAGCGGTTCCGACTTCTCCCTCATCTACGATGGGGAAGAGAAGTCGCCGACAGGGGAGTACATCGTCGAAGTTCGTCAATACGTTCGTCTCAGCCCCAACCTCCGAGTGACGGCAGAAGAGTACGAAGACAGCTGCCTCAGCCTTCCTCACATCATCAGATCTGAGCCCCGAACCGCCGAGGAGAAGAACCCGAAATCCCGTCACTACAAGCCCGTTACATTCAGATTCCCCGATCTCAACTTCGGGACCGAAGCCAGCGGACACCCTTGGATTCTGAAATTCGACGTGTCTGCTCGCACCGAGTTCCACGATGGCTTCAGGAACGTGTGCATTGGCACGCTGATGACTGACGAGATTCACGTGGGGTACAACTCGCCTGAAGAGGCCGCCGTGAGACAGACTCACTATTGTCACATCTGCAAGATCCAGCCTTGCAGGCTACGTCTGTAGGAGACCCCTTGAGCAGGCTGGCCAGACAACATGACGAGAAGAGCCACGCTTCTTTTCGGTTCCCAAGAATGATAGTAAGTTAGATTGATATTTTCGTGCGCAACGCAAGTCCAGGCTCGAAAGTTGATTGACTTCGAGGATCGTAACACAAGATATTTCACCCTTGTACCTTTGTTCCAATATTCCATTGATAAGTATCCGTGCCCCAAAGTGTCCTCATGTCCGCGCCATGCGCTGCTTCCGATACACAGACCAGTCCGCTAGGTGCCCGAAGTCTGCATCTGCCGGTAGATCTACAGTGTAGGTCACCTGGTCGACGTGACGTCCTCCTGGATCGATTGAAGGTGGCACGCATCTTCTCGGGAGTGCCGCGGTACATGGTCGCATTCATTACCACATGACTTGCTTTTGGCCTATCGCGCTCCACGACCAGTAACCATTTGCGTGGCTTTCGTCGAGAGGGACAAATGCAGCGGGTATCAAGCCATTTCTGGTCGCACTGAAGCGGTTTTCGTAGGCCGACCACCACCAGGCGTACATCGCCCATGGGAGCATGAAGATGGGTAGTAGTCGGGCGAGCACGAGCTGTCTGCGTTCCCATCATGGGACTTCCATAAATCTGGGCGGCTCGTACTCCATCTGGCCTTCGGTAATGTTTATGAAGGGTCGTGATTTGTCACATGTCTCCTCAAGGCGCCTTCTCGAACAATGCCTGAATGGGTTTTGCAGCCTGGTCACGAATTAGCATTGGGTTTCTCGCACCAAGAAAGCGACTAGACTTACGTCAATGAACTTCTCCAAGTCCTTGTCGAGGTTGGCCAGGTCATCCTTCCGCCTCTTGTTGTCAGCAATGAGCTTCTGCTTGCGCTTCAGTAACTCCTGGCGTTGCTGCTCAAGCGCTTCACGTTCTGCGCGCTCGTGTTCGATACGGGCAAACATAAGCGCATTCTCGTCGTCGTCGGCGCGGTCGGGGAACTCCTCGAGGAACTCCTCAACAGGGATGAGAGGGAGTTGCTGGTACTTGTGACTGTTGTTAAAAAGGATGGTGATTAGCAAACCGCTCTTATCGTCGCAAATACCGCCTTGGAAAGCAGATCGGACGCTAAACTAACTTGTAGGACTCGCACGCCTCAATCTCGCCCTGGAGATGGCGTTGCTCATAGTATAGATTCTGCAGCTGCAGATGCAGACGATCAACCTCTTGACGGGCCTCAGCTGTCGTAGCCTTGGTCTCGCGGGCCGAGAAGCAGGCAGCGCGGTGCAGACCCCTCAACTGAGCAATATTTGTAAAGAGAAGCTTCTCGTGCTTATCGAGCTCGATAGCGCGTTCGGAGTCAGGACCAGCGGGATTCGGCTCTGCGGCGGCTTCTTGGAGGAGTCGAACGAGGGTGGTGGCCTGGTCGCGCGACTGGGCAGAAATGTTCAGAACATCGGCGAGGCCAGGCTCAGTGACGGTCTTGTCGATGGCCATGGTGATGACGCAGTGGATTTGGACGACGAGACGAGAAATGTGACGTCGGGTGGTGAAAGGCTGGTCGTGACTGTTTGACGATGCTCAATGGTGGTGATTCCTTTGTCCAACCGTCGCGAAAGGCGAAGGGTGTAGTGGAGACTGAGCTGCCCTGATTCGGTTAGTCACCGCGGCCGCTTTGACAGTCTGGCCCAAGTGTGAGAAATACTCATATACACGACGCTTCCATTATTAAGCCTCGAACTTATGTTCTATCAGTTTGACGACGTGAACGCCGAAAGAGGCGCTTACTCAATGGTCCATGGGATATCTGATTTCAAGATCTCGGCGAGGGGGGAACACATACGGACGAGAACATCCGGTAGCGGAGGGAGAACCGTTGTCGTGTATTCAAGAACCCGCTGTTTCTAGCGACGAGCCTTCCCCCTATTGGTCTTGTATGTGTTGGTGAAGACTGGTGAGTGTTTGGTTGGCTTCATTATCTTGCGAATATAATGCCTTGAATTTCTTCCTCTGGTATAGTCGGAGGTTTTGGCGAATTGGTGTTTCCTTTCTTGCTTGGCGGAGACATATGGTTCTAGACAGTAGGAACAAGCGATGATCTATGTGTTCGAGTGACATTTGACCCCCATGCCTACCTTACAGGGAAATGTATGTCTCTTGTTTCTACTGATACAGACTTGATCAATCAACTTAGCATGAGACTTGAGATTCCATCTCTGAACCTATGCAATCAATGACCTAGTCATCTGCCTTCCATTCGCAACCCTTGTCCTTCGGTCAGCCCAATTGCACTGCCATCGCCAAAAGTAAGCACTACATCTGGGGCAAGTCGATCAGCACCAGAAGCCCAACCTAACTCCCAATTCTCAGTGCCAATGCTCTGATTCCCCATAAAAATTGATGCATTTTCACTCCTGAAGAGGCAACTGGGGTGGGTGAACCCCCCTCTTTCGACTGAGTGAGGTCTTGGGAAATGCTCTTCCTCGGCTTTGGCCCAGCATCATCGTCTCCCAATGCACCCATGGTCATTCAAGCCGACCTCCATGCCTCTTTTCGACAACTTAGCGCACATGACCACCTTTGTATGCCATCATCAATCAATGCAAACCCATCGGTAGCAGGAGACAGGCACCGCTAACCTGCCCGGGATGCTGGCGCCCAAAGGCATTCCTCGGCACCGTCATGCTAATTTGCCTTGGCCTTAGCCGTGGTGTCCACTCCTTAGCGAGCATCGGGGCTGGATCATGTACCCTTTCAATAGATTCCCCTGCGTAGAGGTACCTCCGCATCCCACCCCAACGTTGAACTGACCCCCCCGGACTCGTCCTCGCGGCTCGCTCGCTCGCTCTCCTTTGATTCTTCGTCGCACCCCGTCGTCCCTCTTCCGCAGTCATCTTGGCTTTTCCACTCTCTCTCTCTCTTTCATTCTCACGCGACACTTCTGGGCTGCACTCTCCTTCGTCCTCTGCCTCAGCGACTGTCAATCTGATTGATTTCAGGCTCAATGTGACCGACAGCTCTCTCGACTCCTGCAAACGGTTAGACGAGACGAATCATTTGCTTCACCCCCCCCACCGTGTGCGCCAGACCCAGTCCGTCTCTCTCAACATTGAGAATAAATATCGCCTCCCACTTCGAACGGGACCAATCGACACCCACTTTCGACTCCCGTGCCTCCAGCAACGCCCTCGCGCTGGCTGTATCCCAGTCTTCACCACCACACACAGCACAGCTGCTGTTCACCATTTCTCCCAATAGCAGCTGGGCACCGCATCTCATATAAATCTCCATCCGTCGCCCGGTTCGGCCACGGACCTAGCCCATCATGACGGACGTAACCACAACCCTCGCGTCCGCCTGTCGCTGTCACGGCACTGCTCGAGACGACGAGACGATAGCCTCCACCTCCGGCTCCGACTTTACCACTGCCACCGACCGCCCTCAGCAACGACGCCGGCGCCACTCTTTCTTCCTCCCGCGCCGCCGCTCCCTTGCAGGGTTTGCAGCTATGGACGGCAGCGAAGACAGCCTCCTCCTGCGGGTCGACCTGTTTCTTTCCGAACTTGAGAGACGACTCGACTTCATCGAGAGCTATGGCGAACTCAGTAGAGACTCCAGCATTTCAAGAGCTTTCTCGACGCTACAGGCTGTGCGGACGAGATGTGCCGTGGCTTCCGAGGAGGTCATCGGCAGTGGCCGGAGAAGGCTGCATGTCATGGTCGAGACGCTCGAGGCGCGATACTACGAGACCCTTGCAGCCGCGGGGACTCTGAACGACAAGGCGCATATGGGTATCGATATGTTGGAGGGCATGCTCTCCGAATTCGAGGTCAAGGCGTATAAGCTGCGCGAACAAGGTCTGGCAAATGCCGCCACTGCCGCAGAGGCGTTCATGGACGAGGGTCGACGTGTAGCCAACGAGGGTCTGGAGAGAGCGAGAGGCGTTGTTGATGAAGGTTTTGAACGCGCAAGACGGGCAGCCTGGTCTCTCGAGGAGCACATCGCGCAGGCCATCATCATGGCCAAGGAGAGGCGCTTGCTTCACTACGAAGATCTGCCCATGCCATGGCGCAACAACCCTCACATCGTCCGAGGCTACCGCTTCAGCGAGACCAAGATCGAGTGCGTCCGGTCTGTCTTCAACATGTCGAATGAGTTCTTCAACATCTGGTCGCACGCCATCGGTCTTGTCCTCGTCCTCGCCGTGGCTTTCCACTTCTACCCGAGCAGCACCAACTTCTCCCAGAGCACTCCGACAGACATTTTCGTGGCCGCCGTGTTCTTCATCATGGCTTGCCTGACGCTTGTCTGCTCAACGATTTGGCACACCATGAATGCCGTCGCCGATGTCAACGCCATCTCCATCTTCGCCTGCGTTGACTACACCGGTATCTCACTCCTCATCGCCGCTTCCATCATGACAACCGAATACACCGCATTCTACTGCGACCCTTTCAGTCGATGGCTTTACATGTCCACCACCGCCCTCCTCGGCATCGGAGGTGTCGTCCTCCCCTGGCACCCACGCTTCAACGGACAAGACATGGCTTGGGCTCGCGTCGCTTTCTACGTCGGACTCGCCCTCACAGGTTTCATGCCCATACTGCAGCTATGGGCCACCCACGGTTCCGAATTCGTTCGCGACTTCTATTCCCCGATCAGCAAGTCTCTTCTCGTGTACCTGACGGGCGCGCTCGTGTATGCTAGCAAGATCCCCGAGCGGTGGTTCCCGGGCATGTTCGACTACATCGGAGGAAGCCACAACCTTTGGCATGCGGCGGTGCTGGGTGGGATCCTGTTCCATTACTCAGCAATGCAGGATTTCTTTTCGAATGCTTTCACCAGGGCGGAGGGTGGTTGCCCAGCCTACTGAGGCTGTGGCAGGATGAAATGATGGATGACGACAGATGAACAGAGATGCGGGCTATGAAGGGATGACATTTGGGGAACGATGCATGGTGGGACAACCGGGAGACATCAGCTGCGATTTGCATAGGAGGTCCGGGGGTGCATAACCAGGAGGGAGTGCCCAGGGCGGTCATGGCACTCAGGTTATCGAGGGGCTGCACGGCAGGCGTTCTTTCACACATTTTCAGGAGCATTGTAGGCGTTCTTGGGTACATAACCCACAGCATGGGCTTTTACCATTTTTGTATATAATTCATAAAACACAAGGCAAATGCCATTGTTTTGCACATTAACTCCTTTTTGGCATTCAATCATTTCTTCGTGATCCAGTATCGTCCAATTGCTGTGTTCGTACAAGTTATGCCCCTCTCCGGATGGTTTGTGTCGGAATCTTGTGGGAGCTCAAAGAGCGTGTGAGACGATCTCGGCGTAGACATCGTCAGGGATCTTCTTGATGATTCCGATGGTAACGCTTTTGACTAGGTCAGCGTTCAACTGTGGGAAGGATCGGAGGACTTTGTTTGGGCTGGATCGTGCTTGTCAGTACACAGCTATCGCAGAGTTCGTGCGTGCTTGTAGAGACATACCTGGGCGACTGCAAGATCTGCGAGCGCATGATCGTCAATTGCGCAACGATACAAACAATATTCAAGTGAGGCCCATACGCAAACAGGAAATCCCACAACTTCAACACCTCCGGTAATGGGGGCGTGCAAGCACACAACGTCAGCACCGAAGGGAACGCATATATCTCAGCAGAGAGCCCCTTTGCGGTGAGGTACATGCTGAGCTTTGGATCGACAATCGCAAGGACTTTGTCGACGAGGGCCAGGCCCCGGTGGACACCGTCCATGGCACCGCGGATGTAGCCTGGGCATTCGCGGGTGAGGAGGGAGTGAAATGCGACGAAGGCTTCAGCTTCGCTGCGGGCGGCATAGAGGAAGGGGGCAGCGAGGACGTTCATGCCTTGAACGTAGACGCCCGGCTCAGAAACACCTCCGGCATCGGAAACTATTCACTGGTCAGCGCCTGGTCACATACTCAACTAGCATTGATGGGGTCACTTACGAGCTTGAGACAGGCTGCCAAAGCTCTCTCGTCCCGTGGCGAGTGAGGATCTGGTACTACTCGGCGGACGAGCTAGGCGCTCCTCTTCGCGGGCGTCATGCAGCCTCCAGGCTATAGCGTTGAGGAGGCGGATGAGACTGGCTTCGCTGACGCGTCGACGGAAGAGAGGATCTGTGGTGAGGGTTCGGAAGGTGTCGTTTCGGATCTTGGAGTATGCTGGAGACGCGCCTCGGTGAATGAGGCCGAGATAGTCGTCTGTAGAGAGGATCGGTGTGTCGAGGAGGACAAGCCAGACATATATCCGTAAAGTCGACTAGCAAATGGTCAGCTAGCTATCCCATACCAGCAGCAATATCTATGCAAACTCACCATGCCATCTTCAGCGCTCTTGACACCCTCATCAACGACCTTCCATCTCGCACTTTCCAATGCGCCCATGAAGTCTCCATCCGCCGGCCCCTCCCTCAAGATCTGCTGCAACGTCAGATGCCCATGCGAGAACACCGGCTTCCTCTGCCCCGCGCGTTTCGCCGCCGTAACCGAGTTCATCTGCGATACCAGCGGCGGCGTAGCATCACTATTTGCCCTCACACGCTGCGGCGAGCGACTTGCAGCTACGATCGGGTTTCTGGTGGGGGAGACATTGCGCTGCTGTTCGCGAAGACGCTGCTGGGTGATGAGCGAGGGTTGTTGTGCAGCGGAGTTGGCAGCTCGGGCGCCGAGCGTATGTGCGGATTGGAGACGACGGAGGGCACGGTGTGTTCGAGGCGAAGGAGGAACTTGAAGATCAGTGCTGCTTTGGATTGTGGTGATGGTGGGTTGCTGCACCGCGGCGTCGCGGACAGGGCTCGGCATGGCTCGAGGACGGAGAACAGCGACGTTGGAAGCGCGTGGGCAGAACTTCGGTCGTAAGTCGTGAATGGAGGTGCGATTCGAGTTTTGGTTATGCGTCGTAGGCTCTCAATCTCTTGTGGAATTGAATCGTGGGATGGAGGGATTGCCGGTGTGAGGAATTGGAGGGGCTGGGCAACGTGGGAAAGCTGGGGCTGATAGCATCGTGGGGTTCGTGTGGTTTTCGCGTTGAGTGACCACCGCCAGGCTCACTTCATACAAGCACCCGCGCAGTAGGACATTGGAAATGACCACCTCGAGCGGTGCATTGGCCAAATTGTCCCATCTCACAGATGGGAATGCCTTCTTGGTGGCACGAATGTTCCTTCGGGCCTCTGCCTGCACGTCACTGGCGAGCTACTTTGTACACTGTCAACCAACTCAAGCACTCGGTCTATACAATGAATGGCATTCTATTTCAGCGTAGCTGGGAAATCTGCCTAACTGCATCATGTATTACTACTGCTGGTCTCGCATAGAAGCATGATGGCCTTTTTTGGCCTGCGTCCGTGAACCCTTCCCCTCACTGTCCTGCAGCCACATCTGCGACAGCAAATCAGCTCTTGCCTTTGAAGAGATGATCAGAAGACGCACCCAGAGACTCACATAGTCGACCTCGTTATTTACAAGGTTCTCATTATACTCATATCATTCATCGAGCAACGTCGATCAGAGCCTGATGCCTCACGCGCTTCGTCGCCGAAGAGGCTGGCCTCCGCGTCCTCTGTGGTACTTCGTTGAGTTCTGGTGGCCGATTGGCAGCTCGCATTGGAGGCGTTTGTCAACCCTCAAGAAGTTGACTGTACTGATTGCCGTCCAATTCTGCCGGGTACCATCTGGCTCGGAGTGCCTCCACTAGAACCACTCGGCTGTGTATCAAGATGTCATCTAGCTACAGTCGCGAACCCATGGAAGCACAAGCGGATCATGTGCCCTCCGTTTGGAGTTCACCTCATGTGGAAAGAGGAGCGATGAATATCGGAGGACATATGGACATCAGAAATATCAAAATCACCAGTATGTAGCCTCTGAAAGACGCTCCCGGAAGTATGCTGACCACGCTGGATAGACTTCACCCATGCTTCAGCTCAAAATCCAGAGAAGGTCAAGTCGACATTGATTCAGCTACTCAGATTTCCAAGCATGGATGACAGGAAGGACAACATCGGCTTTACCTATCGAGATACCTGCAAATGGTTATTGGAAACTCCAGCGTGGCATGAATGGCGGAGCAGCGAGTCCAGCCTCCTGTGGATCAAAGGCACCCCTGGTGCTGGGAAGTCTACAATGATGAAATTTGCAGCCAGGAATGTCGATGTTGGAGACAATGAACTCATTGTGTCGCACTTCTTCAATGCTCGCGCCACCGGCGCTCTAGAGAAGTCGGCGGAAGGACTGTACCGTGCGCTCCTCGTTCAGCTCTTGCATGCCATTTCACCGCAGTCAATCGATGATTCAGGCACTCTTAAGAAAGCCTCTGAAGAGCCTGGAGACAAAAAATGGCATTCGCCCAAGCTTCTTGAGCTTCTGCGGGACGTTCTGGAGATCCTGAAGCCTAAGCGCATCACCATCTTTCTGGACGCATTGGATGAGTGCAGCGAGCAGCAACTGCAGGACATGGTCGATGGGTTATGTGACCTTCTTGAGGCTGGAAATAGTACAGAACTTCGGATCTGCTTTGCCAGTCGCTACTTTCCCCATGTTACGCGCGATGAGGCCATCGAGCTGCGGCTCGAGAATGAACAAGCCCATTATCAAGATGTGTATCAATATATTGAGGGTCAACTGAAGAGCAGCAAGACGGAACTCAGCGCCCGCCTGCGAGATCGTCTACACAAGAAGGCCGCCGGATCATTCCTCTGGGCTTATCTTGTGATCCGCTCATTGAAGGACGACTACCGCCGAGGTCGCATTGGCAGTTTAGAGACCCGGCTCGAGTCGTTGCCAGAGAAGCTGGAAGACCTCTATCAGAACATCCTCGATAGCAAACAAGGCAACGCCCGCGTTGAAACTTTGATGTGTTTTAAATGGGTTCTGCTATGTCATTCGCCCCTCGGCTTCGCAGATATATGGTGGGCGATAAGGCTAGGCTGCACGCCGGCAACCGCGGACGCTTCGACCTTTCGGGTATTTAAGCAAATGGCCGCCGGCGACTTCCAGCGAAATATCCTTGACATTTCTTGTGGTCTTGTTGCATCCTCTGCAAGCATGCCTGGTACGCAGTTCATACACGAGACCACGAGGGAGTTCTGCGCCAAAGCGACTGGGCTTAGTTCTTGGGACGAATTGGCTCAGACCCATCAAATCCTTGCCCAGAGCTGTCTGAGAATCATTCAGGTGGCTATCAATCTGCTACCAGTGTCGACTCGACGTTCACTGGAAGAGTCTTTACAGGATGCCGTCGCGTATGATCCAAGTAATCGTATTCAGCTGCCTTTCTATCTTTACGCGATGCTGTTCATCCTGGCTCATGCGAACATTGCCCAGGCCGCTAAGTTCGACCAGTCTTACTTACTGGGTGAATTGATGATGGTGAAGCAGTCTGAAGGGGCTGCTTGGAGCTTCGGCGCTCTTGGGGCCAGGGGCAACTTGTTCTATGAACATCCAAGCCTGATTGATCTGCTCTCGGCTGGGGAACACTTCAGCCTCATTACCCAGAGCCAGCTCCTTAAAGACATGGCCATGAGGGACAGTCGGATCGGGCTGACGCGGAACTCCAACCACGGCACAGCGGTCACAGAGACAATCCGCAGAGGTGATTCGTGGACACTTCTGGCTTTGTTCGATTTACATGTGGACCGGAGATTGAAGCATCCGGACCTATACGAGCTATTACTGCAGCTTAGCCACAGGGCTGGAGCTTCACTGTACTCTCATACTTCACTGCACTCTCATACTTCACTGCACTCTCATACTGGGGAAATCTTCATGGATATTTTCTACGGCGATGTTTTATTTCAGTTAGCTGAGATGAGGGACGAGGTCGCCACGTTCTTCCTCGTCTCGACCTTGGCTCCGGATTTCTTGATTCCCGAAAGGCTGCGCCAGCTTGATGGCGTTGCGCGGCGTGGGTTCCATGTTGTCCTTGGCTTTCTTTTGGATGAAAGGGTGCCAGCAGGTCCGTCAACATTCTCCGCTGAGGATGTAATGTTCTGGGCTTGCAAAAACGGGCATGTATCCATACTCAAGACGTTGCTAGACGCATACCATCCCAACACCGAAGCAGCAATATTGACGTCGGATGACCAGCTTATCTGTCCTCTGGGCCTGGCTGCCTTCAGGGGTCAGGCCAATATCGTGAAGCTGATATTGGAACCTGACCAGGCATATTGGCGCTTATTCGAAAGCCAGATCGATTCCCTAACGTCAAGAGCTTACGGCCAATGGGACTTCTACACTACGGAAGTCGTCGAGCTGTTCGGAGCATGGCAGTCTTATCGAGGCATCAGAGAAGATATGAGATAAGCAAGCTTATGCAAGCTTATGCTCATCATGATCCAAATACATTTGCACGTTGTGTCATGCTCCCTAAATCACCGGAGTCATGGTCCCGGCAGTGTGGCCACGGGGGCGACGTTGGCGGCCCGATGCGGGATAGCCCGATCACACCATCGGCCATGCGAGGGGCCGACGTGCCTGTCACAATGATCTGCGATGATGTGATCGCACTACGCTGAGCGGCGTCATGCACACGTGAATGGAATGAGCAAAACATGGAGAACAAGGCGACGGCCAGGATGGCTTTTCAGACAATGTCATCACCGCTTCTTCGTCGTGAAACCGATGTTGCAATTCCCATGGCAAGATGTCTGCGCCATCTCCAGGTGCTTCGCCGCACCAACCTTCCAACTCGGTTGAGAGACACTATTCCCTGTCTTTTGCGTTAAAACACGCTTCTTTGTATCTCAGGTCACTGTTTCCGGTCCTCTCGTGGATCGGGCGCTACAACTCGACATGCATCGCTTCAGACCTCATCGCCGGCGTCACAGTCGGGGCCATCGTCGTTCCACAGGGCATGGCCTATGCTTCACTTGCCAAACTTGATCCCGAGTTCGGTCTGTATTCATCATTTGTTGGTGTGATGATTTACTGGCTGTTCGGTACCTCCAAAGACATCTCCATTGGCCCGGTAGCCGTACTGTCAACCGTCGTGGGGAACCTAGTCCATGAAGTCAACTCGACAGACCCTGATGTCTCTCCATATGCCGTTGCAGCTTCTTTATCTGTCCTTACAGGAGGCATCGTCCTGTTCATGGGCCTGCTGCGCTGCGGCTGGATCGTCAATCTCGTGTCAGCCCCCTCACTAGCAGCATTCATGACAGGGTCAGCCATCACCATCATCGTCAGCCAACTCCCTTCCATACTCGGCCTGACGGATTTCTCGAATCGTGAATCTCCCTTCCGCGTTGTCATCAATATTGTATCGACAGTTGGGCAAGCAGATTCCAACGCTGTATTGGGACTCTCGGCCCTGATGCTTCTCTACCTGGCCCGGTTCAGCTTCACATCAGCAGCCGACCGCTCACCTAAACATAGGCAAACTTTCCAACTTCTCAACAGCATGAGAGCAGTCTCGGTGATAATAATATATACCTTGATTAGTTGGTTGGTGCACTGGAAAATTGCAGGAGAGCCGATGTTTGATGTGTTAGGCACGATCCCTCAAGGTACGATCCGAGTTGACCGTGACTTGTGCCACGATCTAACATTGATGAAGGCTTCCAACATTTTGGATCACCGCCGGTGAATATGGGATTGTTCACTACGATAATGCCATATCTTCCTGCCACTATCGTCGTGATGCTCGTTGAGCACATGGCGATTGGCAAGTCGTTTGGTCGGGCGAATAACTACACCATTGATCCCTCACAAGAAATGGTAGCGATCGGCGTCACCAACTTGGTCGGTCCCTTCTTCGGCGGCTATCCATCGACCGGCTCGTTCAGCAGGACTGCGATTCAGTCTAAAGCAGGTGCACGCACGCCTCTTGCGGGCCTGGTAACAGGTCTGGTGGTCCTTTTGGCAGTCCATCTCCTCACCGCCGCATTCTACTACATCCCGAGCGCGGTGCTGGCGGCAGTCATAGTTCATGCGGTTGGTGACTTGATCACACCCATCAGCACCCTAAGGCAGTACTGGCTTGTCTCTCCCGTCGAGCTTGCAGTCTTTCTGGTAGGAGTGCTGGCCAGCATCGCGAAGTCGATTGAAAGTGGACTCTATGCCAGCTTTACGCTCTCGACAGCGGCCCTTCTCTACCGATCAATGATACTCCGCACACAGGAGACGCAGACTCGCCTAATCCTTCCGCTTGCGCAATTTCATGAAGTTCCAAAAGAGAGTCAAGCTGTTGCTGGACAATATGGCACCTTTGACGATCACCACCCAACATGGCTCCGGGACTATGCTGCCAGCCTTGACTTTGGTGCCAATGCAGCGAATGCACCATTACCTGGAGTGGTAGTGTATCAATTTCCGACGAGCCTCGACTACATTAACTCGGCAAGGTTCACGGAAGAGTTGACCAATTTCGTGCATGCGCAAACCATTCCATCGGACCAGGCCACATCCGACCCACCGAATGAGGGTCTATTGGACGGGAAAGTCCTTGGACTTACAACACTCAAGACTGTCGTGCTTGACTTTGATGCAGTTCATAGCATCGACGTCACAGCTGTCCAGCAGCTTGTGGACTTGAAGAAGCAGCTCGACACCTATGTGCGGCCCGAAGTCCTGGAGTGGCATTTCGTACGCATCAAAACTCAACAAGTGCGAAGAGCGCTTCAAAGCTCCGCGTTCGGTATTCCCGATGGTTTACCTCGGGAAGTAAGCCCTGAAATTCGAGGAGTCGAGGCACAGTTGAGCAATCCCACCGTTGTCGGTGGTCCGGCGTATGGCCGCCTGGATGGCGAGGGGGCTAGCCCTTAATAATCATGGCTTTTCAAATTCACAGCGGTCCTTGAAGGATAGGATATAAGGTGGGCTTCTCGTGATGGTGATGACTCATAATGTTTCTTCGGCGCAGGCGTTCAGGTTTATAGTGTTTCGGAGAGCTTGTCTGGGACAATGGCTACCTTATCAACGACATTTCCAGCGCCCAGTCCGAACGCAGGACCTCAGTTTAGCATAGCATAGCATAGCATAGCATATATTTCCTCAGGAAGAATCACAGTGGACAGCATACTTACAGACGAAGTACGGGAGAAATCGAAAGGATCAGTGCATCAATTATTCCACACTTGTGACAATGAAGTTGCCACTTACAGTCACCTGACACCGCGTCGCAAAGGCGGCCCCAATTTACGCGCTACGATTGCCCCACGTCACCCAGGCTTCCTCGTCATGATGTTCGACTGGAAATCTTCGTCAGCCGAACCAGAACGCTTCGCATACCACCTTGCCATGTAATGGCTAGGTCTACGATTTGATCAGAAGGAGGAATCACGAAACTCTCGCCCAAGATGCCGTACGGCATTCAACGTCTCAACGTGAAGCGATCACAACCCAACCCCAGAATCGTCTTCATCAAACCTCTTGCTGGACCCGATGAGAAGGTTGCGCAAGACTTTCTCGAGCGCATAGCCGCACAATGTCGTACGTTCCAACTGCGTCCTACCTGATAGCCACCTGTGCTAAGAAATGACAGTGCCTGTCATGCGCGAAAACACTCTTTCCGTCATGACTCTCGAAGAGTTTCCCCCGAATCGTGAATTCGTCGGCCGAAATTTCAACGCCGGCGAAGTCGTCCAGCTTGTTCTCAAATCACCCTCGACCGGCCGATGGCTCCCCTTCGAATACGTTCAGATGGTCATGATGCACGAGCTGGCGCATTGCAAGCAGATGAACCACTCCAAGGCCTTCTGGACTGTCCGAAACCAGTACGCCACACAGATGTACGGGCTCTGGGCAAAAGGATACACTGGTGATGGCCTGTGGGGTAGAGGTGCTAGTCTACGTACGGGCGAGTGGGAGAAGAATACTGTCCTGGCTGGGGAGGTCCTCCCTGAGCATCTCTGTGGCGGCACGTACCGGTCACGAGGACGGAAACGCAAAGCGAAGCCGACCCTGACATACCAAGAGAAGAAAGAGCGACGCATTCTGAAGAAATTCGGCAAGAATGGCATGGCGCTCGGGGCTGACGATGAGACCAAGGTTAAATTGGAGAAGGGAAAGAAGGTTCAGGGGAAACCTCGCGTAGCTGGCAGCGCGCGAGGTCGAGAGTTACGAGCGGCTGCTGCCTTGGCGCGGTTTGAACAGGCCAAACCAGAGCCAGACGTCAAGGACGAGGACGCGACGGACTCAGGAAGCGAAAGCGAATACGAAGACGGGGATCTTGATTCTAGAGACGCATTGGATCTCGATGGATCTCGTCTTGTTGACGGCAAGGGCCGGGGTATGATCAAGATATGCGAGGATGAGGTTCTTGATGATCCTGGCGCACGAGACGAGACAAAGGAGCTGAGGGATGTGCTCAGAGGGAAAGTCAAGACGGAGCCTATTGAGATTGACGATGAAGAGGGCGAACCTTCAGGCAATCATACAAATGACCTCACACAGTCGGGAGATGATCCTCAAGCACGAAGCCTATGGGACATCCCGGCGGCGCCATCCCGTCGTCAGCCACCAAAGGGTCTAACATCATCGAAGGGCAAATCACGGACTGACGAGCGGAACACAACTCGCCATATTACGAAGAACTCTACAGGGGATGATCAAGCAACATCAATGTCTACACAGAACACCAAGGACTCAGCACGGGTAGAATGTGGGATATGTACCTTCTCAAACAGCGACTCCGCGTTGAGATGTGAGATGTGTGCGAACGTGTTGAGACAGACTTCAGATCCAGACGCATGGATGTGTCAGTCGGATATGTGTAAGACGAAGAAGTACATCAACGCAGGCGACTGCGGCGTGTGCGGGCTATGTGGAAAGAAGCCGAGTTGAGAGATTGTTGCAGCCCATGAGCTATTCACAAGTAATGTCGACTCTCTTCTCATTCAAACGACACCCTGGACTGTGGCAAACAACTTTGGGCTGGAAAAAAGAAGCATACTTGGAAACAACATGCTCGGTCCGGAGCGGGGTGGAGCGCGGCGGTCAGATCCCCTTCTTCACATTGGTGCTGGAAGGGCTTAAGAGGAAGTGGGTTTGGCTGATGTAGGAGCTATCCGGAGTTTGGGTTCTAGACCAGCGCCAACGCCAGCGCGCCAAGTCGGAGACCCAGGATAACGGCAGGCAGGGGAGGGGAACAAACGTGCAGATACGTGATCTGACCTTTCGGTGTGAGGTTGGATGCAGCGGCACGGTTGGGCCGGGCTAAGGCGAGATGCAGAGATAGGGTCGCACACACAAAGAAATATCTGGGACGAAGGTGCATCTAAGAGGGCGCTTCTTATCTTGCCCATCCCTCTACGCCGACACAGGTATATTGATTGTGATCTGGCAAGGCTTTTGGAGCTCAACAGTCAGCCTCTACCCTCGCGGGGAGGTATGGCCCATAGCTAGCATGCATACACTCGGCAGCTATACCCGCTGGGAGGTCGATTATACTTTTGTCGAGATGACACGTGCCCGTGGCATATCAGAAAGGAGGTGGGCTTCTGATTGCGTCTTGGTGTGCACTGGTTGCGTCTGGACCGTCCTGCGAGGGTCTGAGTGTGTTGCGTACGCCACCATGATATAAAGAAAGAGGAGGGGAAGGGGGTCTGCAGGCCACTTGTCAAGCGATGGATGGGTAGCACACCCTCAGAAGAGATGGCATTCATGCGATACCGGGGAGTTGAAATGGATGGAGGCTGATCTGGTTGTTGCTGCTGTAGCGGCCAGCCATGGAAGACCGACGAAACTAGGCAAGCTTGTGAATGTGGATGTCAAAGAAGAGGATCGGCTTCACTGGAAGTGCCAGACCAAGCCAAACCCCAGTCGGTGCACGTTCCACCTGCTGCTTACCCCGCAAACGCTAAGGTTGGAAGGACGTCGCGTCTGGGGTGACGTCGCCTGGTGCCGAGAGCGGATGGGGAATTTGGACGAGAGCACAGACCAAAAGCCTAAGCAATAGCCTTCCCCAGCCAGTAGGACCAGCCACTTAATCTCTGACCTGCAGCGAAAGCCGAGCAGAAAGTGGGATGGGCCCATGGAGCCCAGGCCTTAGTGCCTTGGGGAAGCTTGCAGGAGACTAGGAGCGGTTCCGCGAGAGGAGATAGGTCCGGCGAGAGAGGTGTGGGCAGGCGATAGTGGAATGTGAAGAGAAGGAGGAGGATTCGAGTGCGAGTCAGGTCGAAGGGAAGGGAGCCGACCAGGCTACCAAAGGTTCTTGGACGATGTGCTGACCTGAGGCTATCGCAAGCGTTGGCGTGATCCGAGGGAGCCGTCGAAAGCCTGACGGGGGGCCTCTGGCGGATGGTACATGAGGAAGGAACATTTCTGGGAGTGAAAGGAAGTTGAAGGAAGTGAATGACTGTGGAACAGAACCTCAAGTGCCTGCCTACGTTACTCGGAGGTGCGATTGCTCCGTGCAAAGAAGTTTCACGGTGAAAGTAGCGAGAAGGAGTAATCGCATTTGCGGCTGTAGTAGTGGTCGCAGGTGCATTTGCATATACCAAGGTGGGCAGCTGCAGCCACCTTAGGTGCAACAAGGTCCTTCCCCTCCTTCGTCGTACGACGCCCGCTGCGCTTTTGCTTCCTTCCCTCAACTTCATAGCACCACCTACCAGCTACCTTACTTGGGCAGGAAGCAGGCAGGCAGGCGCTATACTGACCGAACCCTTCCTCCCAGCTTCCCCTCTCTCAGTACAACGCCTTCGCTTTTTCTGTCATTATCTTGGAATTTGTGATCAGTTCAATCAGCCTTCTCTCTTTGCTTCCCCCTCTGCCAGTCAAGTCCGCCGCTATCCTCTTGTGATTCACGGCTCTCTTGCCTCCACTCTCTGATCGCATCGTCACAATCCTTAGACTACCTCGACTCGGTCATCGACACCAACTGCTCGCTTATACCCACTCCCGCCGGCGTCAGCTTCCTCGATCTCACAACTACTTGCTGACGACCACAGCACCGATCCAGCAGCACCCCGCCAGGGACATACGTACCCAAGGTTTTCCACAGGTATAAAGAACCATCAGCATCTGCCTTGCCACCAACTGATCAGCACTTGCTTGCGAACCCCAAGCCATCGCCCCAGAAAGAGGCCACGCACAGCGCAGGCGAAACAAGACCAGACAAGACCGACAGGGACGGCACCCCCAAGCTCCAGCCAGTTCAGGGACCATTCCACAACCCGACCGCGATCCGCCTACGATCCGTCCACAAAGAAGGCTCCTTTTGGCACACAAAGTCCACTTGGCTGCCTATCACTGCTACTGCTCGCCTCAGGGCCCACTGGCCCCCGGCCTCTATCCCCACAGCAGCCCGATGCCGGTGCTGTTAGTGCAACTCTCCGACGTCACATCCACCACCTCTTCCTACTGCTCGCTGCCCTCAAGCTTTCGCCATTACTACCCCCCGCCCATCATACGCCGTTTCTGAACTCTGATCCCGCCGATCCCTCGTCACCCCATATCAGCCCTCGACAAGACGCATCCCTATTTCCAACACTGATCTACATACACGCTCCTCGCGCCCAATCTACCTGACTAGCACTAGCACGAGTCTGCGCCGAACCCTTGTCCTGCGCACGTCTACGGTCTCGTGCCGTCTGTCGTTCCACGGTCGCTGTGCGTCCGTGTGCAGCTTCCCTGCGATTCCACTCCAGACCCCAGAACGTCCCAATCGCCCACTAACCCCTCCCTCCAAAACCATAACGAGCGACGCTGCACCACACCACACCACACCACACTACACCAACCCATACCTTACATACCAAACATTGATCACCACCTCACATATAAGCCCACGGACCCCTCTATTGCTCAACGGTCTCCCGCACTACTCTTCTCTTTTCTCCTTTCTACTTCATCTCATCACGAACCACTCGCATTTCTACGACTCACGATAACTTACGACAAGACTACGTCTCGAACACCACAAACACTCATCCGAATCGTCGCATTCAAATCACCTTGTAGAGCGCAAACTCAGCCACCAACGCAATGTCTTCCGACGGCAACGGAAACGGCGCCGTACCCAACGGCGAGCAGCCCAACCGCCAGCGTCGCAGCTCGATTACACAAGCAGCCATGTCCAACCTCTTCCAGCGAGGCGGCAGCACAACTGGCGGTGCTGCTGCCAATGATGGTCGGCGACGCTTGTCAGTCACCACACTCGGGCTATCCGGCACACAGCAAAATGCTTCGCCTTCCTTCAATCTGCGAAGAGGAAGCATGTCCACCAACTCCAATTCAGACTCCATCGACGAAAGTGCGATTGAGGACGATGATGGTCAGCCTGGCTCTAAGACTGCCCCTACCACGCCCTTCGTTCGACGCATGAGCTTCGGCGCTCCCACCATGAGAGGTTACAGGGCAGGTGGAAGCCCCGGCAATGGTAATGACCCTGTCTCTACTTCTCCCCCATTGGGACGCAGACACAGTGGGCAAAAGTCGCCGCCGCCGGCTCAGGGTTCCAGCATTTCTGCTGCTCTATCTGCTGCCGGCCGCCGATCGAGCCTTCTCTCTTCCTCCCTTCCACAGGCAAGCACCATTAAGCATCCAAGAGCTCCTTCTGACAATGCCGCTTCTCGATCAGATCAATCGGGCTTCAACTGGTCTGAGCAGCTTAGGTCGCGAGCCGAGAGTTCCGTCACCGGAGCCCGCCCTTCTTTCTCGCTCGCTTCATCCCCTCCACGCGGCAGCGTGCAACACGATCGGGCGAAGTCAGTCTCTGATATGCCTCAACCCCCGGTCCAGGCTCCTGCTCCAAAGCCCCAACCTGAGCGGAGGAAGCCCGATGCATTCCAGGAGAGAATCCTCAAGGGTGACTTCTACATGGACTGATGGTGTGAAGATAGGCGTGTAATGATGCGACTTGGGGAGATGCGATCTACTCTCTGAGATGATTTACGTTGCTCACTTTCTGACATTTGTCTTTATCACACAAACACATCGACGGATTTGCATGGCGTTGTGGCCCGAGGGGCAATTAGCAGTATTTGGTAAAGTGATGTTCTTTTGGCGGCGCAGGGACAAGCAACAGCAGGATCTGTTGAGACTGTCGGCGTACACTCAAATATGGATGGACTGAAAATTATTTTGGGACAGATCTCTGTTGCGATAGAGGTATGATTCGCATAACGACAAATTGATGAATATTATCATATTCACAACCTAAATGCATTGACACTTCTGCTCAGCCTGTTATTCCTCCCAGATGAAGAGGAGATTCTAATGAGGGTCCCGGCTTATGCCAACCCCGGATGGAGCAAACACTACTGTTGCCGCGATCTGACTGGCCTGCGTTCAAGTCACGTTCAGTCCTCATATGAGCGACCGCTGCCTCCACCAGATGAGGCCACGATTGACCAGTCAACAAAGAACGTGGGACCTGTCTGGGCTGACAGTACCCTGTTCGGGCCCAAAGCTTCTGCGCTTGACTCGCGTCTGGAAATGAAAAAAGATTGGAGCAATCGGACACCATTTTCGCTGATCCCTGAGTTCTCATTTACAGCTTCAAATGTCAACATCGCGAAGAAATTGCGCATCAAGTGTACCTCGTGCCTCGCCCTGGAGAACCAGGCACCGAAACAGGTCACGGAGTTGCTACAGACTGGTCATATCGCCCTTGTGAACAAGAAAGTAAAATTGGGTATTTTGGAGCCGGGAATAAATAAAGATTAATCGTACATTCATCAAAAATAGAACATGTTCTCCATATTCGGCATGACAGTGAACACATCCGAAAACCACGGCTCCGCCGTCGAGAAGTCCACGCCTTCTAGGTCCACGGACCCAGCCATAATGCTCGGATCAAGCGGCAGAGGCGGCGCAAAGCCCAGTCCAGATTGCATCCAGTTGTTCAGGTTTATATCTGGGCCGCTGGTAGCGCTGGCAGTTGAGGATGTAGAGTCCGCAGCAGCTGCTCCGGGGGCGGTGGAGTCGTCGGCGAAGAAGGGCTGTGGCACACGCTGGATGCCGTTGAAGTAGGGGCCGGGAAGGTGTGGGGGGTGAGGACCTCCGCTGGCACCGCCGCCGCCGCTGGTGCTGTTATTGCGGTTGCTGGCTACTTCGGAGAGGAGATGAAGGGGTGTACTGGCTGGTTGTTGAGAGGGTGAGGAGCGGTGAGGTGGTGGTGAGATGAAATTTGGATCGTCGCGGTGTTGATGCTGGTGTCGTGATGGTGGAAGCGGTTGGTTTGTATTGCCGGCGAAGGAGGAGGCGATGGGTATGTTGCCGTCTTTGACTTGTCTGCTGACCCAGGTACGTAGCATAGCAAGGACGATAAGGAACTTTGCTGCAGGGCGACACTTGTCATCTGCGCTCGTCTCTCGAAACTTTCCCACCAGGGCATCCAAATAGAACTGCACCTTCATGTCATCAGGGCCCATCACCTTACCCAGCTCTGAGCCTGGTTTCGCCGCCGAGAACGCCATTTTGATTAGGATCACCAGCGCGTATGCGACGCGAACGAAGAAGTACACGGGGAGACAGCGTGCTGACTCGATCGGAATGGAGAGGAAAATATCGAAGACGCCCTGGATGGAGGCGAGACAGGTGCTGAGGGCGGATATGTGCGCTGCTGATGGGGGCGTGTCGGCGCTGATCATGCTGACAGTGAGGGATTCTGTTGAGAAAGGAGGGCGCTCTTGTTCGGCTGAGGAGCTGCTGTTCAAGACTAGCTCGTGCATGTAGAGATTGACGGTGTTGAAGGTCATAGAGACGGTCGCTAAGAGGTGTTGCTATGGTCAGTCCTAATGCTTGAGATCCGTGGAGGTGAGGCGATATCAAGGGGCCAGGAACTCACGAGGCTGCTTCTCTACCGGTACCGATGCCCTCTTATTCTCCAGCTCCCTCTCCAATCCTTTCAGGAGGAATCGTATCGAAGGATCCGACAAGCTGATCCGTTTTTCGGGATCTTCACTGAAGAAGTGAATGCCTGTATCCTCTGACAGCTTATGTGCCCAGACCAGCTGCGCGAGAGACTTGTCCGATGGCAATGCATCCGGGCTTTTCTCCAAGAGCTCAGCACTTTCCTCCATGAAGAGCGACCAGCGGATGAGGACGGGCCGATGAAGCGCCATGGCGGCATTGGTACCCAGGAGGTAGCATGCTAGCCAGGTTCGTCTGCATTCGAGCGTGAGGGCGTCAGGCGGTGGTGGCTTCTTAGAGACTGGATCACGAAGTCCAAAGGGCGGTTCTGTGCGTCGACTCCCATTGCGGCGTCCCAAGCCAATGTCAATGGCCATGACAGAGGCCGTATGAATGAGCTGATAGAATTTCAGCTCCTCGAAGTTCTCAGGTGGCCAGTACCAAATCACAGCCACCAAAATCGCCTGCACAGTATCAAGGCTCTTCTCGCCCGCAAGGAAAACCTTCTCTGCAAAACATGTCATGAGCTCTTTCTGCAGTGTTCTCTGAAGCACAGGCTGATATGAAGTCGCCGCAGCCATGATGGACGAGAAGAGCATCGGTCGCGTCTTGTTGAGTTCTGCGGCTGTGGTGCCTGGCGTAACCAGGATAGCTGGAAAATGCGGAACCATTTGGTCAATGTACCGCCTGAGAAGCTGCTCCGCTTGTTCCATCGTGATAAGCCCTCGCTCGAGGAAGTCTGGGTTCCGGGATTTGTAGCTCATCGAGGGGTAGTGTGAGTGCGCCTGTCGAGTCCGTTCAGAGAGCTGTTCAGGCGAGCCGATACTTTCACGATCCTTGCGTTTTTGCCCTGCGCGTGTGCTTGGTGGTGTTGTTCCCATGGATGTTGTCCTTCGTGGAACACCGCTAGGGCTGTGTCTCTCCCTATCCTGCGACGAAGCCATCGTCGACGCGTGCCACGTCCTCGCAGACGGAACACCACCCCAAGCCGGAGCAGTGCTCCTCGTAGGAGCGTCGTCTTCAATGATGTCACTGTCTCTTCCGTGTCCTGGCCCGCTAAGCTGCTGTGCATTGCTGCCGCCAGACCTTGCCTGCAACGTGGCTGTAAGCGCATCAATCTTCTTTTCCAAGTCCGCGACACGACTGTCTGTCTTCTTCTGCCTCTTTCTACTCGGCGCTGTCACGACACAGTTCCTTCCTGCCTTCTTGCACCGCTTGCACGGCTTCGTCTCGTCGTCCGGGTCCGGTTCGCATCGCACTTTGAGTCCTCTACAGGCTTCGCATGCCCGTGCCTTCTTCGCCTCTTCCTCGAGTGCTGCAGCCGCAGCTGCTGTCGCGGCTGATGCGCCATCTGTCGCATTTGTGTCGCTCAATTGCGTCGCATTCGCGCCCGGCTGCTGTGTGGCCTGTTGCTGTTGAATAGAGGCGCCAAGACCAAGGCTTGGTGGTGATACATCGGAAGAGTCGGCCGTCCGTAGATGCGACACCCCAGCATCATGCTGTTGCTGACGCTGCTGCTGATGCTGCGCGCCTCCGCGTTCAGAGGAGGAAGCCCCATTCCCCCTCAAGCGAGGGTCGAGGTCCTCCATCAGACACCAGGGTCTCCAATCCCTCGCACCAGGCGGCCAAGATTGCGGATAGACAGCGTAGTATGGGACTATCCCGTTTCGATGCTTTCGATGGGGAGTGTGATGAGGGAGCGGCGGTGTTTAACGCCGATGACCGATGCTGGGCGACCCTGTGGCGGGGGATCACGGCGCTCAGTCATCGCCAGTCCCCGATCTTACGTTAGGTAAGCCTCAGGCATCACCACCTGCTGAAAAACCCCGTACGCTGAACACGCTCATGAAACGATAGATAAGGTACAGCGTCTCCTAGGGTGAATCCTTCAATGTACATATTCGTCTTTCGTATTTACAACCAGGCCCTATCAGCTAGCTAGGGGCTCATTTACGCCTAAGTAAACGCCAACGCCAATGTGCAGATCGCTATGTAGAGCCCCAGACATCACAGCACGTTCGGACTCGAATGTCGCGATCAACAATCAGCGATATCAACATGTTCTCTCTGCGCGGACATGTCTAAGCTTCCTTTCTCTCCTCCTCCTCGTCAAATAGTTGTTGTTGTGCAGTCCATTCCCACTCCGTCAGTCCATGTCGTAAAGGAAAAGATGTTCGTCTGGCGTTTGTGTACATATTAGGAAGTAAACGAAAAATAGATGGTATCATGAATTTGCTGAGTCAAGGACGTGCGTTGTAGGGGGGTATATCCTCGGAAATTCGTCGCAACAGCCCCAGGCAGTGCTTCTTCAATGCGTCATTCAGTCTAGAAGCGAGTTTCCTCTCGCAGGCGGCTCCGCGATCCCTGATGCTGGAGCCCCATTATCCCTCCCATGAAGACTGCGCTCTCTCGTCGCTTGTTGCTTCCGCCACTGCCACTGTAGCCCTGCTCATACGGTGCAAGATTGCCGCCGGCATCCTCGTAGCCGGCGTTGTAGGCTTGTGGCGGAGGGCCGCGGCTGTCATAGCCGGCAACATTGCTCTCATATCCTGCTCTCGCGGGCGGTGCACTACCCTGCTGGGCGAGGTAGCCCGATTCATACATCTGGCGCGATCCTCCAACTGGTCCAGGTGAACCTCGCGGACCCGGATGAAAGTTGGTCAACGGTGGGGTTGGCGTAGATCTCTGGTAATGTTGTTGCATCGACTCCATGCGTGGCTGCCGATGAGGCGATGCGCTGCCAGATGATGTCGAGGGTCGAGCCGGTGGCTCAAACCGCGTGGGTGCGTCCGCGCGACCGTAGCCTTCAGGTTCCGACACTGGCGATGGCAATTCATACTCGTCAGGGTCAATGCCGAAGATGGCTTCGTAGTTCTGCAAGAACAGCGCAAACACAGGCGCAGGTATGTTCAGTGTCGGCGAGAAGACAATGCCGACGTTTCGGACTGTCATCTTGTTGATGTCGGCGTTGTTGATAATCTTAATCAAGAATGCAATCAGGTATTTCAGTAGGGTGGCATTGGCTTGCGGGAGCCTTTGCACCAGGACGTTGACAGCCGCAAGCTTCTCGTTCTTGTTCGTAATTTCCGTGGTAGCCAAGAAGTCAAGGTGCAAGTCGCGGGTCAGAATAGTCGTGGGAAGTTCACGCAGGTACAACTTCAGAAGTGAAGCTATAGCGTGCATATCATAGAATTGGTCGTCGGAGAGCAGGTTGATATCGCCCTCAGTGTTGAACCTTTCACGGAGCTGTTTGATTACAACATTCGATCCACTGAGGCGGAAGATGCCTTCCTCCAGCACTGCGTTCTTTGCATCGAGGTACTGGATGCATCGGAACACAACTGCTGGCAGGGGCACGTTGGCATCTGTGGGCGAGTTGTACCGAACAGCTTCCGCTAGAGGAGCCCCAAATGCTTGACGAACTGGGCCATGATAGGCGTTCTGAGGGGGGGTGGCGCCAGTCTCGCTGCCGAACAACGACTCCTGGCCATCAGACGACGAGCGAGTCTTGGGTCCGAAGCCGAAGAAGCTTCGCTTTCTTGCTTTCTTCTCTTCGTTGTTCGGTATCGACAAGCCGGATGCCTTATTGCCCCATGCAGCCGTGTCCGAGATCACCTGGCCGTCTTTTGGCCCAGAGATCATCTTGGCTTGTGAGCTCATCGTGTCCGCAAAGTGTGGCGTGTGTAGTGGCTCCGCATGGCCACCATTCTTCCCACGTGGAGGAGCACCTTGGGGTGCCTCTCCAGCGTTTGTGCTGTCATATCGCACACCGATCAGAGTGTCCGAGTCGGTCTGCTGATGCTGTTGCTTCGCATGCGGGCTCTTCTTCACCACCTTGCCGGATGAGCGCTCTGATGCCGCAGCCGCCTGCCTTTCGTGCGGATGAGGTCGTGAGCTTGATCCATCATCGTCTGGATCACGGTAATCAATCCACTGCAAAAGAGCGTCGACCCAAAGATCTCGCTCCTTGTCGCTCTCGGCACAGAGCACATGCTTAACATGGCTACTAGAATCCTTCTTCTTTGGTTCCAGAATCAAGAAAGCGTGCCGATACTGGTTGTCGAGGTCCTCAGCATTCCCTGTGCGAGAGGGAGACTGGTCTCCTTGACTTTGCGACTGCTTGCCGATTTGTGCCCTTGGAAGCTTGATCGTGCCAAGATGAGCACCACCAGGAGCTTCGTAATACTTCAGATGAGGGCCGTCAAGAACAAAGAATCTGGCCTTCCATCCACCGAAGTTCTTGCCCTTCTTAGTCAGATATCCGGTGCGGTAAGGAAGGCCTTCTGGGCCAAGTTTATGCGCACTACCCTCATTCGCGGTGCTATCAACTGAACCAGTTTCATCGGCATTGGGTGGGAGAGTATTAGTTGAAAGGTATTTGCAGAGTTCCAATGCTGTGGGTGTATCCAAGGGAGTGTTGAGGAGCTCATCGAGGTACGACTCGAGGGCAATCCGCCTAGCATCGAGCTTAGCAGGCGAGTGACCACTGAAAAGTGAGCGATCCGGAGCCTTTGTGGTGAAGGTAGGGCATTGTTTCACCCGCGAGTCCAACTTGCCGAGAGATGCTGAGTCCTTCTCTACTCGCCACAGCTCGCCCCGATCAGCGCGAGATATGATAGCCAGAGTGAAAACTGGATCTTCTTCCAGCTGTGTCAATGACATGAGACTTGCCCTCGACGGTTTCATACGCGAGGACGCTACGCGAACCTCGATCGACGGCAAGGCATTCGGGGGAAGTAGAAGGTCAGGATATTCTTCGGTCACCAATCCCTTGTAAACTTTTGTTCTCTCGACCGGACTTGAGGATGTCGTCGTTGCACTATGGGGTTGCCCGTCATCTGCTGTCTTCTTCACAATATTAAGAGGCTTTGGAGATTTGAGGCCATCGTTGGCAGAGTGGGTAGCAGGAGTCGCAAGAGGGGTGTTCGGAGGCAGGGGGATCGGCTGGCGAGGTGGACGCGGAGATAGAGGGGCGGCAGGCATGCTGCTGGGCGCTCCTCTCGGTGACAAGGGGGGTGAAGCCATACTCTTCATACCCATCGGCCGTGGACTTGCAGGAAGACCAGCATTAGCGATGGGCGGTGCGGTAAGCTCTCGGCTGACAGTGTTATTGCCGTACATAACCGCTTCAAGGGAAGCAGCACCCATCTCCGGATGCTGTGTGGCCGGGACGTTCATTGGATCCTGAGGCAATTCCTCATCTGGGGAATTTGGTTTGCTCGATTTGCTCTTCTTTGAAGCACTTCGAGCCTCTGCCTCCATGAAAGCTTGAATCTCACGTACTCTATCGTCTTCCGCACGTGTCCTCCTCCGGCCACGCTTCTCCGTTAAGATCTCATCGACCTCAAGAAGGTCGTCGTAGTCCGTATCCGTATCTTCATCGTTCGGCGGAGTACCTAGATCCGGTCGCAGATCTTTCTTGAGTTGAAGGGGCGCTGGCGGAGGCTTGCGAGGTGGTGGTGCTGGGAATTGGGAGAGACCTTCATTTGGATCGGGAGTTGCTTCAACAACGGCAAGTGTCGGGTGGGCGACTGGCGGCTTCGGTGGTGGCATCTTTGGCGGCTCGGTTGGGAGACTTCTTGAAGGAGGTAGACCAACATTGAATGGGATGGTCTCAAGCCCCTCATCAGCCCGCTCTTTACGTGCCTGATCCTCGGCTCGGTCGATTTCCTCGTGATCATACTGCCCAAGAGCATGCTCTTGTGGCTTTGGCATCGCGTGGGCAGGGTCGAGAACTTCCCTCACTGCTGATGCAGGAGCGGCTATGTGATCGGCGGGTGGTGTGATGGGATAGGGCGCCATTGCCATGTGAATCGGCGACGCTTTATGGCTATCCGAGTCGAGGACGGGGGAATCGGGGGCGAAGGTTGTCTGCTCCTTTGGCGAGTGGACATCAACTCGTGGCGCCTCGGCATTCTGAGGTCTCCGTGTTTGTGTAGCGTCAGCGGCAGGTCTTGACATAGCTGACCCTGCCATAACCTCCTTCAGCTTGGTGCGATACTTCTCCTTGTCTTTGAGAGCACGCTCAAGGTCTTTGTTGAGGCCAAGGATCATAGCTCTCTGCTTATCCACGAGGCGCCATAGTTGCGAGTTTTGTTGTGATTGCGACTGCTTCTCTTTGAGAAGGTACTGGATAACCGCTTCTGCACTGCCCGCCGTCTTGATTAGATTGCCAATGTCGGGCGACCCTGAACCATCGCTCGAGGGGTTGCGAAGATCTGATTTAGTTGACATTGCTGATATCGCCGAGTCAATTGACGAGTTTCGTGGTAAGCCCTTGGCAGCCTCGCCTTGGGCAACTGCTACCGGGCCTGCCATGGGAAGACGGGGTGGCTTGGAAGAGCCGGCAGGCTTGCTCGTCACTGGGTCGGAAACGCTTCGAGCGGCATTCGTCTGAGCTTCGGGGTGAGGCCTGCGGATCACGGGTGAGACCCTTTGTTTCGAGGCTTTGGGATACAATGTATGTCTTGGTTCACACTCACTTTGGACTGGATGGCTCGGGGCTGGGAGCTGCAGAGGAATCTGTATAGAAGGTCGTGTGGTCGGCCGGATCAAGCTCGTTGGGCCTGGGCCTCTCGTCGATTGGCCGAAAAGGCCGTTGGTATTCGGTTGGACTCGTCGGCGTCGAGGCCGCTTTACTAGAGGACAATGGGCTCGGACCTGGCGCTCGAGAGGATCTTTCGGAGTCACAAAAATTGCGAGTCAGTTCAAGCTCATTTCTCGCAACAGATGCGTTGCACAAGCAGGAAAATCTGGGGGTCCACGGCGGCTATGGAGCCAGACAAGAGGGACAGCGCGACGTGAGATATCACCTTGCACAACAGATAGCACGTCGTCTTGCTACAGTGTGAGGGCAGATGATTCAGAGGATAGAAGAACCTCAGACGCGCAAGCGCACGGCGTCAAGACGGCGTCAAGAGTGTGAGGATCGCCAGGATGGGCAGAGCGTGGAAGGACTGGGGGAAGAAGAAAAGAGACGAGAACGGGACCTAAACGGGGCCTAGGCGGCGTACGAGATACGGGGAAATGCACTCACCGGAGGGACGGCGACGGCTGGAGGCCAATGGAGGAGTATGAGGGAGCGGAGGACATGCCGTGGTTCAGACGCCCAGCAGTCGGACTGTCGTCAATGGCCGGACGAGCAGCGTCAGCGAGCTTATCCGAGGCCTGGGCCCTCCAGGGCGCACTCTGCGACATGGTCCACTCTCTGGCCAGGCAGGATGAGCTTCGACCGGGACGGTTGAGCACGGCAGAGGTCGTGGAGCACAAGAGGAGCGACTGGGGCAGTTTCAACTGTCGCGATGTGCCCGATCAAGGATGCATGAACGGCTAACGAGAAGGGGCGGAACTTCGGGGTCCCCTTGGACACGTTTGTTGCGGAGCGAAAGGGTAGAAGAGAGAGACAATGGGCCAACAAGCCTCAAAGAGCCAGAAAGGCCCAGCAGAGAACAGGGGTAATGCGGTTGCAGTGAGTGGCGGCTGTCGTGTGTGGCGGTCGTCGAGTCGAATGGCCGAGCATTGGGAAGTTGGCTGGAGACGATGGTGATGATTCGGGGCAAGTGTGTCGTTTGATCGACCTTGGCTTCAAGGGGGTTACCGGGGAGGGGTGGTGACTCGTGATGGAGCAGGTGGACTGTGCTTATTAGAGACACAGGGCCAGCCTTGGGATGGGAGGAGGTTGTAGATGATGGGTGGTGGTGGGTTGAAAGAAAAGATGACGCTCTGGGTAAGGCAATTTGCAGTGGCACGTTGGGGAAGTGCTGGGCTGGAGTCGAGGATGACTGTGTCTGCCGGGTCACGGGGGTGCCTGATGTGACTGACAAAGGAAGCCTGAAAGGAGCTGCCCGACAAGATCAAGGAATCCCACATCAACCAGGCATGCAGTTGTATGGATCTATTAAGTCACTGATTGCATCTGCCGAGATCAATTACAGCGAGATCAATAACAGCGAACCAGGACTCTACTGCTGCAAGGTCGCACGCACAGGTATAACCAAGGTACAGGGGCTGGCGATTCAGGCACCATTTCAAATCAAGGTCACCTTGTCTGCACTTCCGCTGGGCTAGGTGGGGGGTTCTGGCGCAAGCCGGTAGTAGGATTTTGCTCCCAAGATTGTCTACTAACAGTTATCTAACGTCCCACGCACCGGCTCATGGTACCCGCTAAAGAACCACTATCTGCTCCAAGTAGCACCGGAGCATTTCTACCTCTCTACCTTACCTTAAGCATAGTACGCACCACATCAGAGCCACTGTAGGTCTTGGACACCGTCTGCAAATCCCATCTCCAACGGCACAAGACCCTCACATGACTCGTCACGACTTGACTCGCATTGGCCGTATGGCCTTCAAAGTTTCAGCAGTAGCCTCGAGCGTGGCAATCTTGTCTTGCAATTGACACTTTGCCATTAGAGCCGGTGGCGTCCAGTTTCCACATGATGAACGTCCAGTGTCGGCGCCCGGACCCCTGTGGGAACCAGTTAATTTAATCGAGGAACAGGATGGCGCAGGGGCCTCTCCCAGCGCCGTTCTAGCTGCTCTGAATCTCCGATTCACTGGTCCTTACACAGACCCTGAGGAAAGCGATGGGGTTTCAGTCATCGAGACAGCCTATTTCACATTGGAGAATCCCAAGCTCTCCTTGTGTTCGAGAATGCAAGCAAGCTGACAAGCACACAGGACCGTCGACCCATGAACCTGCAATTCCAGCCACCACCTGCCCGAATAATAAAGTGACCACGGGAGAGGGCCTTGCCGGCGACCGGCTGCCCAGCCTCTTGGGTCCCCCCCTCTCTCCTGCAGGTACACAATGAGAAAAGGAGAGTGTAATGAAACCAACCCCGGATTCAGTATCGCTGACGGGGCCAGCTGCGCATCCGTGCGACACGCCAACCACGCAGTTGAGATGCGCGGTGCGCTGCAGGCGGGAGGTGTCTATGGTCGCGTAACCGCCCCGTGTACACATCCTGCCCATGCTCAGAGAGAATATCTACGCATTCGAAATTACGATTTCAGTTGGGAAGCTGTACATGGGCTAGGCCTGTTGATCTTGGTCCAGCCACAGATTAACAGAGCGTGGGATGAATATGATTGCTAGCCGGCATCCCAGCCAAACCAACAACCCACCCTCACGTTGGTGACGCCCGCTTCCGAGTCCATAACCATGTCGGCAGTTAATAATCGCCTGCCTCTCCGGAGCAATTGTGCCCCTCCTCATTACCCAAACTCTATTGTCGGTGAAGGGTTCGATGTTCGCAAAGGAGGTCCGACAATAAACCGGTTCTTTCGGCTACGACTATCACCATCAAATCTGACAGGTCAAGCTTTAATTCTCCAATCTCCGGCACACGAACCACAGACAGCACATGCACAAACCCACTGCCAGATTCAGAAAAGAAAAGACGAACCATTTTGCTTTGTAGATTGACGGGCAGAGGCCGACGTGTTGGAGACCACCAATCACCGTCGTTGACGTCCCTGGGTCGTGCTGCCGGTGGGCCTGTCTGCGATCTTCTGACCTGGCGGTGTGACGGCCCACCACTCATCCGCTCGCCCCTATTGCTCGAGATGGAAGTCTTGCAGCCTCAAAATAGGAGCTCTGAAAAGCCTCACACTCAGCTGCGATCTGGCCCATTACATGCACAAAACTTCAACCCACGGCTTCTCCGGCAAGGAAGTCTTATTGGTGGTGTGTTTTGATCCTGAAGACCCCTGGATTTTACCTGTGAACCACCCTCTGGTCGCTTGTCACCCTCCATCCCAGGTCGAAACTCCCCCATCAAGGATGACAAGGCCTCAGTCCTGCGATGCAACGTCCTGACGATAAGATGAACACAAGCGAACCGTTTGAAGACAAGCTTCGCCCCCCTCCCCCAGCTTTTGCACCATCCTCTTCAGACTGCGGCTATTCTCGTTCCCCCTGGTTCGAGAAGGCAGGGTTAGGATGATGATTTGCCAGGTCCGAAACACTTGCGGTCGCAAAGAACAGAGCAAATGACCTGATTTCGAGAAGCGCCCGTTTGGCGACTCTTGGGATTATATCATCCTTCCAGCTAATTTGCTACGTTACGGTTGTCGATTGCTTCTGGCCTGGTTTCCGTCAAGGTGCGGAAGGCATGGAAGCAGATTCGTTCGGCTGTCATATTTTACCTAACCTTACTGACATGCCATGGAAGGAAGAGGGACCCTGAAACACGTTCTGACGATGTGATTATGCTGACCACCAGGGAGCCGGAGTCGCGGGTTGGTTTCAGGCCGACAGGTCGCTAAGTTGCATTGTTGCTATATTGCTGCTTGGTCGCGTGAGTAGTCACAGGGCTGCAGTTGTAGACAATTTGTACGCGTAGCACATTGTAAAGCTAGCCGATCATTGGCCTTGCTTGCAGCTTTTCCTCGTCTAGACTCTCGATTTGCGTCTAGGCTGTCGGGTTGACTGACGCATACCTGCAGCTGCATTCGTTGCTCGGCGGCTGGAGAAATGAAGCAGTGGAATCTGAGCGGTGATGTTGTGTTACGGATCATCCAGTGGGCACCGAGCACGGGTGCAGTGCTAAAAATGGCAGACAACCCCATCCGAGCATCGAAACACGGAACTCGGATCATTTGTCGCAGAATGATGCTCATGACGATGCAGATGTAATGTGATGAAATTCTGCAAACCAACATCGCGGTATCTAGGGTAAGTGAGTCGCAAACCACCCCACGTGCCCACGTGACTTTGGAAGAGGCAGGGTGCCTGGTTCCGTTCAGCAAATTCCAGAACATTTTCCCATGGGAGCAATTCGCTTGCTGGAAGAAGGTAATAATGCATCTTCAGCCCGCCAAGCTCACCAACTGTCAAGTGCCCGAATTCATCGCAGTCGGCCACAGAACATCAATCGCGTTAGTTGGGTGGTTCCTCGCCCAGTGGCCAGTCCACTGTCCTTCCCAGAGAGTCTACGGCCGGTTGCGAAGGGTGCCCGACCACACGGGGCCGTGCCCATTACCCTGATAAGCTTCGATGCTGCCAAGAGAGTAGGGCTGATCAAAGACGGTTGCCTCCGAATGCGATGGACACGGAGCGTCGACATCTGGCATGTATCGCAGACTCAGATCGTATTGTTCTTTTGAATTTCAGCCTGTACCAACCATGGCCAACACAGTCTCCGTGAGAACCATTTCGATCTCTGGATTGCGGCTAGTTCAGCCACACGCCGAATCGGCTGGCCTATGAACAGCCTCTAGACCAGAAACGTGCGCTGGCTGGCTCCTCGATCTGGTTCACTCGATGCAAGGAGCCCCTGCACAGCCTCAAGAAAAGGCTATTGGCCTGTCCAAGACAAGACTGGCTCAACTACCAACCAACATCCACACTGCCTAGCCAAGCTTTTTGTTCCCATATCCTATGGCGGGCGGGGCGGACGTCCTACATTGCCGTCGGCTTCTGCTCTAATGGTCTAGCTTCGAAAGCCTCCCTCGTCACCAATACGCGCGTCCCAGAGTAGCGCGTCCAGCATATCTTGCTTCTCTGCTGGTCCGTACGGCAAAGTGATGCCGAGGCCTCGAGATCAGTGGTTCAGAACCACGTCGGCCTATCAGGTCGTCCTGGTCTTTTGGCTGTACAGCCGGACGATACCCGTATCATATGCTCGCTCTTCTGTTTCTGTGGCAAGGTGACGAAGGTTCTACTCGTTGCCTACTACTGAGGAGGAGAAGCTAAGAAAGGGCGCCAAATTGAAGAGAGACAGGCGAGACACGGTTCAGGTACCCCCCATAAAAACCTCAGTGGTTGGACGGTATACGCATTCCAAACCCCCATCTTATCGTCTGACGCGGGACCGTTAGTCCTAACCCCCCTGCCTCACTCCCAGTCGAATCTCGTAGGATCGATCCAGACCTTGATGCACAGAATGGGATGACCGAGGGTCGTATCGTCACGCTGGACTTAGCGTAGGAAGAAGAGTTGGGGAGGGCGAAAGCCCCCTTCTTTAGCTTTCGTTCGTCCAGCTCTATCTCGCTTAGACGTCTTAACCATGATCCTGTTCCTGCATCGTCATTCTCAAACTTTGTTTTGGTCTCTCAGGGGCTAAGCCTCGAATGTCTTTGATCTGTCCCTCCTCATCCTCGAGTCGTTTCCCTGCCCATATGCCAAGCAACGGCCCTTCAACATCTTACGAACGACGACCATCGTCTTCACAAGAGAATCAACAGGTGCTTAAAAAATGGCAGTGCCATCTGAAGCCCTTCTGGGCTCACCCATAACGTTTCGCCAGCGCGTTGCTCACACTTACCATGTGCTCCTGACGCTGATGCCCCGTCGCTTCTTCCGCCTCATACTCATCTCATTCATCCTCATTTTCGTCTCCATCTTCCTCCTCCAAGCCTCGGGCCACGGTCCAAGTATCAGCCAGATCTCAGATGCCGCTGCAGAGCACAAGGCGCATGAGAAAGTGGTCCCAAACCAAGAAGACAGCCATGAAGCTTTGCGACCGTTCCCCGAGACGCCCATGGTCTCTCCTGCTGAGGGAGACCCCGATAACAGAATGCCGGCATCCTGGCTGGCAGCTGTCATCTCCCCAGCTCAAGACGTCGATAGGAGGATGCTGATCAGGTCTACCTGGATGCGGATGTACGCCGACGTACCGTTCGACCCCCGCTTCGTCATATCGAACCCAGGCTCCAAATGGCTCGAGGCTGTGCGTTTCGAGAACCGAACATATGGAGACATGATCGTGCTTGACCACCTCCCGGAGAACAGCGCAACTGCCAACACCATCAAGACCCTGGAGTTCTACAAGTGGCTCGTGAAACAAGGTCGTCGTTACGAATTTGTTTCTAAGATCGACACCGACCTGTTCCTCAATGCGCGAGGGTTCTGGGATCGCTACATCGAGCCCAGGCTCGCCAACACAACTGCTTCATCATCATCGACGCCTGCGAAGACGACGCCCGCGAAGACGACGCCCGCGAAGAAAGCTACCGTGGAGCGCACCGTCATCGGACAGCTCTACTATTCCCGCCCGCACGACCAAGCGTACCCCCACGGGTCCATGTACACGCATACCTGGGACTTAATCGAGCTTTTGGCGAAACTTCAGGAGAAAGACCCTGTTGTCATGGGCGAAGACCAGGCAGTTGGAAAGCTCCTCCAGAACGCAGGGGAGCAAGTTCACCTCGTCAATATGAATGCCACCGAGAAATTCGACTACGACGACGCCGATGCGCGAACCGCTGACTCACCATGGGCACGTACCGCTACACATCCGATGGCCATGTTACACGCCCTGTACGGCCGCGATGAGCTCGCCGTGCACCAGCTCAAGGATCGTAACCTCTTCATGAAGATTGCCAATGCGTTCGACTCGAAGGGTATCAAGGCCCCACCACGATTCGACGGACCCGAGAAGAGACCGCCATTCTTCACACGCCTGCATGATTTCCTCGATTCGTTCAGCCTCTCTACACACTTCGAGGGTCAGATGGAGAGAATACCGGATGCGCTCTATCACCGGCAGGGGAACGACTGGATCGTGGATAAGGTGTGGAACATGGGAACGGAAATGACAGGATACCAGAAGGACTTATGAATAATTCAAGGGAAGAAGAATAAGGGAAAGGTGTAATGGCAATTGCAAGGGAAGGACGGGGATGGATGATACCACGGGTCTGGAGCAAATGGCACAGACCACTTTTTGCGATTTCCTGCCTTCTTTCAGCAAGCACGAGCGCGCAGGATCACAAATACTCACGGAATAGTACTCTCTTATCATAGATGCCCCAAAAAAAGGACATCTTTTCACTGAAAAGCCTGCAAAGAATACCGAGGACCTTGGTGTGGTCTGTACCTCAGGGTCAGTCATCACCAGTCGGAGGTGCTACTAAAGCACAGACAGCGCATCGAAGAACCAAACATGATTGAGAAAAGAAGGGAAGTCAGGTTCGCAATAGCATCTGGCATGGTGATTTGTAGATCCCCCGTATGGCAGTGGAAGCAACACGATGCTGATGTACGATGCCGACGCATTATGTAATCCAGGCACGACAGGCTTCAACCTCTCATTCCACGAATACCGACTCCTCACCGCTCGTCAATTCGCCCAACAGCACTGGATATCACCCATCCCACTGGCCTCAGACTGCATTTCAGCCCATCCACGATCCCAGATCCTGGAGCCCATCTACAAACTGCCAAGGCGAACAAGGATGACCCCATGATTGAGGGTCCTCTGCCCCCACCACTACCAGCACCTCCTGCCATCACCTGCAGTACCGCACCGCAGCAAACCACTTTACGTGCTTTCAGTGCGGGGCCCTCGCCTAAATCTTGATTCTGCTGCCCAACGTCATCGTCGACTCGGCGTCGCATCGGCTCGTGACGAGCGTCACCACTACCCCCCAATCAACATTCCGGCCCCCTTTTTATCCTCCTGTCGAATTCCCTCGTGCCTTAATCCATCAAACGGCCTGTTCCTGGTGCTAAGCTTTTGGGTTGAGCGTTGTCTTTGGGTTTCCACTCATCGTTGGTGCCCGCCGCCCGTTGACACCACGCCTTGGTCACGTTTAAGCTGCTTACCACCCGACCAACCACCTCTCGAGGGCTGTGCATCAGCAGGCTCCCAGTCTTTTCATATCTTTCGTCCTTCCACACGATCAATTTCGACTTTTACCATATCTTCTTCCACATTCAAATTCATATCACACCACCAAAACGGCCGCTTTGAACTCTCGCTTCCGTCGCTATGGGTGAGTCGTATCACTCTGAGCTCATCCCACCGGACCCTCCGGCTAACATATCACTCTCTACCAGTCACAAAGGAGTACCGCGGTCCCAAGCGCCGCTTCTATCTCTCTCCTCCTGATCCGGATATCACCACCGTCCGTCGCAGCATCACCACCTACGTCCCCCCCGAGCCGGAGCCAGAGCCTCCCCGCGAGCCCACCCCTCCACCACCACCACCGCCGGTCGTACTTCCTCTCCCTCCGCCTCCACCACCACCTCCGGTCGTTGAGCCTGAGCCCGACATCGAAGTCATCAGCGTTGACGTCGAGCCTGAGAAGCGCCGTCGCCGTCGCCGCTCCCGCTCGCACAGCCGTGATCACCACCATACCCGCGAGGTCTACATCGAGAAGGAGAGGGTCGTTCCTGTTCCTTATCCCGTCTACCGTGAGCGAGAGCGCAGGGTCGAAGTCCCCGTCGAGGTCCCTGTTGAGGTTCCGGTTGAGGTCAAGGTTCCTTATGCCGTGCACCACCATCACGAAACTGTGAAATACCTGCCTCCTCCCCCACCACCGCCGAGGAAGGTCATTGAGGAGGAGGACCGCACCAAGGTCATTCATGACCGTCGCATTAGAGAGTACTGGGAGCAGCCTCGGGACCCGTACCGTCGCGATTATTGCGATGAGCCACCAAGGCGTGACCACGTTCAACATCAGTACTGGGAGGAGCCGGAACGCCGGGAGCGACGACGCTATTATGATGATCGATTCTGAATGAGACTTTAACGGCCGCCTTTATGATATGATGTTCTGACTATTGTACTCTGATTTACATTTGTCAAATTTGGTTAGCTTTGGAGTTGTGTCATGGGTCTCTTGGGCTATCAACATAGCCTTTTGAATATACATTCTGAAATGATTTACTATCCTGTTCTCAATCATATCGCCTTCTCCGCGATAGGTATAAAGGTCCAGTTCCGTATGAAGGTCTCGACTCCCGGACATTTGCGATGCGCACATCGATTTCATCGTCATCACTGTAGTAATAGTCCACTTGACTCCCTCTCCGACGTCTCGGCGTCCGCTGCTCAGGCTTCACCCAGGTTAACGGCCTTCCTGCCGGGGCAACCAAAGGCTGCGAGGCATACTCCTCCACCGCCCCAGCGGGCACCGGCAGTCTCCTCCTGCGTCCCGTAAACCACCCAGCCACCGTATCCAGCTCACCCATCCACCAAAGCCCTCCAAGTATGATGCCAAACGTGACAGGCAGCGCTACGGCCCAGTATAGCCACTGTCCCTGTTCCATATCCCTCACATCCGAGGTATTCATCCCAAAAATACTGGATACCGCGCTGATGGGCAAGAATACAATCGTCACAATCGTGAATGCGTAGATGGCGTTCTCTTGGCGGTCCTTGGTCCAGTCTACCTTGTTTGCGATGGCTTTGCCGAGATCTTCGGCGTACCATCCGTATCTTCGGAACTCATCAGCGCGCTGCTCGATGATAGCCCGGCAATCGGCGAGAAACAGGGCGTTCAGATCCAGGGTAAACTTCGGGTTGAATCCAAAGCCGTTGTCGCCGTTCGGAGGGTCTGCGAAAGGATTCCCGGTCCTTTCGTAGCGGTCGTAACGGGGCACAGCTGGTCTGTATGGCCGACTCGTGAATTGATTGTCTGGCTCGGTAGATCGGTGGTGTGGTCTCGTGTGGGATCTCCCCTGTGCAGGAATACGGAGGGAGCTGATGATATTCTGCTGATTGCTGAGGGTGTTCTTGATCACTCCGATCTCTTGTTGAACGAGATCAATACTGCGCTGCAAGGAGCGATCAGACGGCTTATCCCTGATGTTTGTATCCTAAAGCACTGTTAGTTAAAGGTCATGCTCGTCGATGTGGCTATCGACGTACCAACGAGCTGAGGTACTGGGAGTAGGTCTCAACCACATCATCAGAGCCACTATTCTGGTTTCCAAGCAAACGAATAGCCATGAGAGTCCAGAGTTCCGCCGGCATAATAGCAACCTTATCTTGCAGCTCGATATCTGACGTACTCCGGACCATTGTCTCCAGGCCTTCTGCGATCAGCGCCTCAGCCTGTTCAACATGTCCGAACCAGGATGCTGGGCCGACCAATGCCGAGAGAACGTGCAGCCAGGCTGTGATCAGCTCTCGGTTCGGCTTCAGGCTCATGCGTTGTTCCTTAGAGGCGTACTTCATGATCTTCTGGAACTGCTCAATATCCCGGGCCGTGTTGCGCAGGAAGAGCCGAATGTCTGTGACGGATCTCGGCGATGTCGCTCCTGTGTAATTAGCATCAAGTTCAGGGATCTTCGAACGCTTTGTCAGCTTCTTTCATCTTATTGACAGAGGAGAATGGCCAGCTCACCAGCGTCAGTAGTTTGATCGCTCCCCAGTATTTCCTCGTCGTTGGACCATCGAATGTCACGGGCAAGAATAGCTCAAACACCGTCTCGGCATAGTTGTACAGCTCGATGGCTTCCTCGTAGAGGGTTCTGATGCGGCTATCATCAAGCTTATTCACCCTAATAGCCATTGACTCCAAATGCTCATGTACTTCAGCGCGGGTCGCAACCTCGCACGTCTTATAGGCCTTTGAGTCAGAATAGGGGCATTGTTGGCCTATGAACTTCTCAAGCCCTTTGAGTTGCTCCTCCACTTTATTGAAGGAGTTTTGCGACAGGTCGGCGTCAGGCAAAAGCGTCAATACGTGGATGTTAGTAGAGGGTTCAAGTGATGGCACCGTGGCCTTCAGACTGTTGGATGGTCTGCTCTCATTCTCAAGTGGCTTCAGAGTGATGCGTGCCACGGACGGAGTCGCAGGTCTGCGTGGCTTGGTCAGTATAGATGCAGTCGATTCCCTCATCAGGCTGACCTACTCCACGCTGAGAGCGATAGCAAGTGGTGCCCGGGACCTTTCAGCCATCTTCAGCAGCTTCGGCCAGTTTTCCGGTTGTATTTGCTTGTCTCTGTGCTTGAACACTAGATCTTGCGGCCAAAAGTCGCGGAAATGGGCAATGAACTCCTGCTGTCATGTAAGTAGGATGTCCTATTAGTGCCGTAGAAGGACGCGCGAGACTTACGAACCACGTCCCGCACTCGTCAGACGAAAATACCCAGTGAGCAGAGTCGGCGAGGGACACAAGAATCCGCCCAGAGGTGGTGGCCGAGTCCCGTAATGGTTCGGACGCGATTGTGATGGTGTCCCCTTGTAGTTCGCTCTGAGATATGTTCCCGCAGGTGATGAGGTGGTCTATAAAAGTCAGTTGATGAGTATCGCATAACTAACAAGCAAACGCACTGTTGAGTACCAGGGCCCATAGCTGTTCAATATGGAAGCACTCGTTTGCCGATGCATTCCCCAGCAAGCTCACAGCTTGTTCCATATCTCGTTCCCGGCTCGTCCTGGAGTAATGTGCCTGCAGCAAAGTCTGTGACGGGAAGAGGGTCTGGTTTGACCCAGCTGACAGCCCTCTGTACTTGTGCAAAGAGAAGTACTCCAGGCACACCCACTTGACAGACTGCTGCGGTGGCGGTGAAGTCTTGGCTGTATCCTTCTCTTCCCGGTGAGAAGACAGAGGAATCTCGACAACCTTCGGAAGCATGTAGCCAACTTTCTCGCCCTTGGGATTGTACCGAGCTTTGATGAAGTTCTTCCTTAGGTGGCCTCGCAGCTTGGCCAGAGCAGCCTTCTCATTTTCCGAGAATCCCGGCTGTGAGGTTACCTCGTCCTGATGGGTGTGTCAGAAGTGTCAGGCATCAGTATGAGTGATGCTACGAGACTTACCCAAAACGTCTCGAAGTTCATGACCGTCTGGGGCACGTGGCTAAAGGATCATCAGCTCGCTGTACCGTCGCTTGCTTTCTAATGTACTTACAGCCACCGAAGTAAGGGTCGAGTCTGGTTCTGGGGATCGTGAAGCTCCGTGATATTTGCACCATGGTCGCCTCCTATATCAGCTGTCCCACTATACCATGAGCTATAGGCCTGCACGCCCTTGGCCCCTTTCATGGTGGGCTTATCTTGTGTTGAGACCGTCTTGTCATCCGGGACAGTATCAATGTCGGACGACTCTCCGTCGTGAGCAGAAGAATTGAGGTCAGCCAACCAAGAAAGACTGAATTGTCGGTAAGTATCCGCATCGACGAGGTCGTCTTCAGCTGCCCAGCGCACGTCTTCGTCGTCATCTCTCCATGGCGGTTCGCGTGGAGGACTTCTCGAGCGAGGCCTCTGCCTGGGTGGCTTTACGTCATCTGCATCACTTTCTGACTCTGATACATCGCGGTAGCGAGTCGTGACGGTGACAGGCGCGGCTTCTCTTGTAGCAACACGAGGATACTCGCGTTCAGACGTCGTGTATACCTCTCTACTTATGATAATGGGAGGACGGTCATCTTCCCGGCGCGAATAGAGAGCTTCAGCGCGCCAAGGCCGTGACGCATGGTTGCTCGTTCTTGTGTAGGCATTATTTGACCCTGGATGATACTGCTTGTGACGCTTGTCAGGAACGCTGGTGAACACAGAGTAAGGGGTAACTAACGGGCCTGCGGCTTGTATTGAAGGAGGACGTCGGTCGCGGCCTTGGGTGACGACTGCCTGGAGGCGCGGTTGCCGACATGGCGCTTGAGATGCCGTCTTGTCTCACACAGCACAGTTGGGCAGATGCAGACCGGACTCGGGGTGACCGGTGGGCAAGACAAGGGGGAATGACGGAGCTGAGGCGCGGGTCGGTGAGATTACGGCCGAGTGGGGCACGCGGGACGAGCCGCCACACCTAGAGGCAGCCCCGGTGTGGCTTCGGTGTAAGTCCCGACTACCTTATTCCATCCAGGAGGGTTCAGCCTTGCAAGATTGTAGGTGCCCGCTGCTTCACGCTCGTATGTGTGATATTCATATTCACACTCAGAGAAGGGCATTGTCAGCCTTTTATCGTCATGTTGCGTTGGTTGTCCGGAACCGCCACCCTCCCAGCCCACGACCGTTGCTGGTGCATCCGTGCATGGGATCAGCACATTTGTCACCTGACTTCACCTCACTTCCATTATTAATTGCTTGTGACGAGCAGCGAAAGCCTCATTTTACATTCAAGTACTACAACTCGGTGCAAGTCCGGACAGTGTTGCCTTGTCCTGCCCTTTTCTGCACAGCCCTTTTGGTGCAGAACATCGTCCCTTCGCCTCATCTTGGCTAACGACGATGCCTTTATGCTCGATCCATATATGTGTCCTGAACTCCTAAGTATGTTGGTATCATGAAACCAAAATCTTCAAAACATACAGACATCGTCAACCAATGCCTTGAACAAACAGCCACAATTCCTCAAATCTGCTAACCAAGGTTCGTGAGCCGGAATGCAACCCGTCGAAGATGGTCCCTTAACGGTCCCTCAGTTTCAGTCAGAAAAGCGACGCTTGCGACCACGGGCGGTGCTGAGCTCCCTAACTGATGTATCGAGTTGACTGAAGCGCTCTGTCATTTGCTTCTTCATTTCCTGCATCACTTCCTGCAGTTTCTGGAGCTGAGCAGGCGTCACCTCGACAGTATTGTTCTGCTGATCTGTCTCGTCCTCGGGATGATGAATTTTGGCTTTAAGAAGTGTTAGCATATCCAATGAGTGCGTCGGTGGTTCTTTTGGACTTACCATTAGGGTTGACAGAGCAACGCGGGTTGTCGCCAGTGTAATGGCAATTGGAGCAGCCGTGGGAGATGCCGTCCAGGACCACGTAGATCGCGAAAGGGCCACACTCCCCAGACATCTTGTGCAAGGCTTGCTGTCACTATCAATCCCCGTCTTCGCATTGCCGTACATGTGTTTGTAGACAGCATCGGCCTTGATCGCAAGGTCACCTGAGACGGTCTTGTAGCCGAATCTTCCGGCATCCTGAGTTTTCGCAGGGCGAGGAACAATGACTCGTTTAGGCTACGGGAAATCAGTACTGACGACAAAATTACCCTTAGGCAACTTACCAGCCCTTCTGCCTCCTCGCTGTTGAAGTAGGAGATCGCCTTCGTCGTGCTCTTTAGCCCCGCCTGGGCCCAGACTTTGCTGGTGATGGCTGGGACATCTTTAGGATCGTCGAAGTAGAACGCCTCGTTGGGATCAGGCAATTTGTAGCCATCGACTTCTTCGGGAAGCCCAAGATTAGTGCGGTTGTGCTGGATATACCGCAGCAGTGTCTCGTCAGCCGCAGGGGCTTCCATCTGAAGCAGCATCCGAAGCACCGCTGACAAAAAGCCCGTCCTCAGACATGGTGATCGAGCTGGTCTTCTTTTTTTAACGATACGGTGCGAGTAGAGATTGCGTTGCTGACATCTGTCAGTGCTCCCTATCATCGAATTTGAGGCTATCGGAAAGGAGACATCCCAGATATGCTTGGGTGAGTCCCCGGGAGAGTTGTACGACAGATGAAAGACTTACCTGCAGTCCAGAACAGCTTTTGAGAGGGGGCTCGAGCGAGCAGAGGTGTAGGGGTGAGGGAAGATGATGGAGAAGTGAGGGGGGAGAAGAGGTTTATATACTCGAAGAACTTGAAGAGCATCACGTGCTTCGAGGAAGATTGATCATTATGCATAAGCTGTCATGAACGGTATACAATACCTCAATGCAGGCATCTATACTCGTGCTTTTGTTTATGCAAGTATGGAATGATGCGCTCACGATATGACCTTCGCGGGACAGACAATTATAACTCTCAGCGGGGCGGGAGGCTCTGCATGAGTAGCCACATTTCGATACGTTCGGACTCAAAGTGCCTGCCATCAGATCCTAGAGCTTGCAGTCGGTCACTAGATATGACTGAGGTGTCGACCGCGAACGAGCGTCCAGCTGAGCCGCAAACCAGGATGGCTCGCTTACGAGCATTTCCTCTCCCCTCTTCCTCTGCGTCCCAGTACGGCCCAATACAATCGCCAAGGGCGTTTCCATATTTCGCTTCGTTACGACTACGGTCCTAAAATGTCTTGTTTCGCCCTTCTTTGAGCCGAGCCGCCAGCTCAGCAGTTCCTGAAGCTGGCCTGGATGCTTGGCTGCCATCACCACATCGCGAAGTTATGAGAGTACCTCTCAAAGGTGTCGATGAACTTTGCTATCTTGGCCTCTCTCCTCAAATTTCTCATCCTTATCGCTTCCTTACTATCTTCCCCTTTCCGACCTTTCCTTCTGCCTATCTTACTCTTCCCTAATCTTGCTCTTCTTCCCATCTGACTCGTCTCACCGTTCTTCTTTTTCTCAACTTCTCCTCGTAAATCTCTCCGCTGCACCCTTCCATCCTCAATCTCAACCACTGAACTTCACCTTTTCAACACAGTCGATGTAGAAAACACCCGTAACTCAAGGTACGTGATAACTGTTCTTGGAGGGCATTTCAGTAAGGCTTACCTCCCAGCAGCACTACCTCCTTTCGCCACAGTCAGATCGAGCTGCCCCAAGGTGAACAAGATGGATACCTTCAAGACGAAGACCCATTACGAAGTGCTGGGCATCGCTAAGAATGCCACGAGGAAGGAAGTTGTCGAGCGGTACCAGTAAGGTCATGGCTCTGGAGAGTTTACGCACAGTACTAAGCAAATGCAGGAAACTTGCCCTTGAGCACCGCCCAGACGTCCACAGAGGGGTCAAGAGGTCACCTGGATTTGAATCCACCAGGGAAGCCTTCGTAGTCCTTTTGAACACCGAAACGAGAAATCAGTATGACGAGGAACTGCACAAGAAACAGACACGCCCCAGCCGCAAGAGGAAGCATGACCGAGAAGCTACCTTAGCTCAGGACCCAAGGGCACAGGCGAAGAAACGATGCACGGGCAAAGACAAATTCAATGACCAGGAGACCGCCCTGTTTTGCTGGAACAAGAGAACAACGCTCACAAGGTGGCCGAGAAATACCAGGGTCTAGCCGACCAGGCCAGCAAGACAGCTGAGATATACCAGAATAAGGCCAAGAAGGCTCGAGAGACTGCCGAGAAGTGGAAGAAGGAGGCCGACAAGTTCCGTTCCCCACTATCATCTTGAAGCGACGATGCTTGTGTAGTCAGCTATGGCTATAGTGGGATCTTAAGACACAAGGCGAAGAAATTACGTTGCTTTGGGCGGACCCAATAACTATACTGAAGGTGTTGATGGACAGAGCCTACAGGAGGGGTTGTGCAAATCATTATTGCTAGTGGACGGAAAGCATGCTCAGGCGGCAATAGTCGACCATTCAAGGGCCTCGGAGGCAGAGAGAAACAAGTAAAGTCCCTGAGGAATCAACAGAGCAGTTGCCTTCATAGTTCGTGTGAAGCTGCTGACTTGCTAGTGAAGTTGTACCTCCACAAGCACCGAAACTTCAAAATGAGTGATGATCACGGAAATCCCACCGAGCAGAGCCACGTCTGCTGTAGTATCGGTGGACAAGATAGACGCCACGGCGCCGTTATGGCAGCGCTTGCGTTGGCGACGACGTTCTAGTAATCGTGTTGGTCGGAAACAGGAAGCAAGTCTCTTCACGACAAGACCTCATGCCTCCCTCCCCACACCTGCAGCCTTGATATGGGCTAGACATCAATATATTGTCGTCATCATGTTGGGGCGGCATGGCGTGGGACAAAAAGCATTGAGGCTGGATGACATGACAAGGCAACATTCTTTCACAGAGTCTGAAGAGATGTAATGAATATTAACCTGTCTACTGGGCCAAAGCTGACGATTGTTGCTCTAAAATCCAACATTCTACCAGTCATTTCGAAGGGTATGAGTCGTGCTACCGTAGATATCACCGTGTGATGTGAAAAGAAACCCGTTTCCAAACTATGCGCCACGCATGCCAAATTAAATAATCCCCGGCTGAAATGTGTTGCTGACTTTCTCCATAAGTGAAACAGTATGAAACCTATGAAGACAACCTTGTGTCTTCACCTTGCCCTCATTATGTGAGACCAAGGAAGATGGGCAGAGCGAAAGCACAAGACACTTGCACAGCCAACGGCACAATGGCGTAGGTTCCAGTGGAGTACTCGCCAGGTGCAATGCGCCATCCCCAGGGTGCGCCGACGGCCATGTAGATCATCCCTGCAGCGATGATGATGCAGATTAGGAATGTCCACTTGAAGCGGTGCATCATCTTGTTGAGGCCGATGTAGATACCTGTAGGGCCCAACTCCTTTGATGTCGATGCCCACTCGATATTGACAGACAAGGCGTGACAGAGAAGCGCCTTGGCGCAGTTGATGCTGATGCCACCGAAGAAGAGCAGGAGGAACGGAAGCCACTTGGCCGTCTCCAAGATGGTGACCCAGAAGGACCTCTCTTTCAGTCTGTGACGGGTCATGCTGAAAGACACAGAGGCAACACCATTGAAGACGACCAGGAGTGAGACCCAGATGCCCCATGAAGGTGTGTAGAAGTGGTCCAGGTCTGAGAAGAACAGACCGACAAGGACGTAGTTGACCAGAGTGAGCAGCATACCGGCCGCAATTGCGTAGTCTGAAGTAGGGTCAGATTTTGCTCAATTTAACACGACCTCGTCGACGAGACTTACATGTGAAGATGTATGCAATGATGGAAACCTTGCTAGACACGGGCATGTTGCTCCACAAGAAGCGGAGGAACAGACGCGTAACAGGACCCTTGTAGACCCATTGGTAGCTGTGTCCGGGCTGTCAGTTGTGCTTCTTAGTCGAGGTGGAAGATGAACTTACAGTGGGTGGAACACGAGCTCATTGCAGCCATAGGCATACTTCTCCCAGCGGTTCAGCTCGTCGTACACGGTCAGCGACACACCCTCCTGAAAGCCTCCATTGTGATATGTGGCCAATCGGCAGATCATGCCAGCCATCTGGACTCGCAAGCTGATGTCGAAGTCCTCTGAGACGTGCGAGTCAGACCACCACTTCGTGAGGCCATCAGTGGGATCAACAAAGGAAACACTTTGGATAGCTTTCCAACGCAAGAACGCATTGTGTCCGACGAAAGGGGCAACGTCACCAGTGCCGACACCATACTTGATGGCAGTGTACACGATGTTGGTGAAGTAGGTGATACCGTTCTCAAAGATGTTGTGAGCGACCTGCATGACACCAGAGCCGTGCTGCAAAATGGCAACCTCGGGGCTCTCGTGCATCTCAAGCGCACCATAGAGAAGACAGTCGAGAGGCACACGGGTATCGCAATCGATGATGAGAATAATCTCACCCATGCGGATGTTACCCTCAGCCCAAGTCTTACCGTCATCTGCAACAAGCATGTTCTGGAGCGCCTGATCGTAGAGACGATCGTCGTCTTCAGCAGTCAACTCTTGGTAGTTGCAGTTGCGGCCACGGCATTCGAGCTCAGTCAGACGATGGAGCTCGTCTTCGACGCGGTTCGAGAAGGAAAGACAGTAGTTCATGTTACTGGCCTTCTTGAACTTGCCCTTGCGGACGAAGCCGAGCTTGTTGGCGCGAGCCTGGGGACTGAGCTCATGGTCGGGCAGGTTTTGGTCTTCAGCATCCTCCTTGGGGGAGCTCTTGAACCAGGAGAGGAAGCCACCACGCTTGGGAGTCTTCATATTTGGCATGCGCGCACAGTAGCCGATGCCGTTCTCACGGTAGTACTGCTTGCGAGCGGCGGCCAACTCTGGCTCGATGCACTGCATGCCGTCATCGTTGATGAAGACGGACGCGGTGCCACCTTGGTTCTCATAGTATTCGATCGCGGCCATGACGGAGACCATAGTGGGAACGACGACACTGCGAATGAAAGTCAGCCGCTGCTCCCTCATCAGGAAATTGTTTGGAAGAAGTTACCCTCGGAGGCCTTCCTTGTACACAGGCATCTGGACGGTGATGTGAGGCAGCTCATAGTTGCGGTACCTCTTGCGATTGGGCTTCACAGCTGTTGTAACCCACGTCAGCATCAGGATCAGAAGTTATCCGTCGAATTAATTCACATACCAGAATGGAACTTGGAGTTTCGAAGGCATACACCAGCAGGGAGTAGCAGTTGAAAGACACTGCTCACAACGACAATGAAGAAGAACTGCATTTTGGGTTAGCGCGAGCATAGATCCGTCAAGATCAGGACACGTACGAGTGAGAGGAAGCAAAGAGGCGGGATGACAAGGATCTACGGACGGTCAGTCAGGCTTCGGCATCAGTTAAGGCTACGGTGGGGACGCACAAGAAGGAAACGCATCCAATCGCCGTCCCACGACCATTGCCGAAGGAGCTGCAGTCTGGTCAGCATAAAGTTCCATCTGGGCGAGGAAGACCTTAGGAGAGTAAGGCGCTGGATGGAAGTTCACCTTCGAGATACCCAGTGCCTGCGTGAGGACGACGAGGATCATGACGATACCAATGCGGATGGAGTGAATCCTCAAGGTTGGCCGCACAGGCTGGTTGTTCTCAACATCCTCGTCTTCATCGTCGTCCTTGCCCTCTTCTACCTCAATTGCGCGCTTGTAGACCTCGTTCTTCTCATCGATGGCACCGCGAACAGGTGTACCAGCGAAGTTGATTGACTGCTCCTCAGTCTGTGCATGCATACCATGAGGCATGTTGGGCCCGACGATCTGCGCAAGTCAGCAAGGTTCACCGTCAGTTGAGGTAGAGCAAGGACGACTTACGAATCCCAGCATTTGCTTCTCGACATTGTGTGCCGCATTGATGACAGTCTTGGGCTCGTTGGACCAAATGAGGACACAACGCTCCTGATAGACGAGGCACGAGCTTGCTGCGTGAGCCAATGGCTGCTGCACGTCGGCCAACGAGGCGACGATGGGGACACGGGCACCAGTGCTCTCAACCACCAAGCAAGCTTGGTCGGGCTGAATGGCATCGAAGATGGTGTTTGTCACCTCAGATGCCATGGACACAACTGCATTTTCGTCAAGACGAGCAACAGCAGCGACCAAGTCTGGGCTTGGGTCATCGGGCGCATAGGTGTAGGAGCCATCGTCCTTCTTGAGCGCGATGCATGTGGATGACCAGCCGCTGTTGATGGCAGCTGCAGCGGGCTCATCGAACCAGCCGAGAAGGGTTGCGCGACGCGCAATGTACTTTGCGACCTGGATGGTGTTAAATAGATGTCATGATACATGGAGATGGTGTTTGGGGGTGATTGTGAATTGTTGGGAAAATTTGGGAAAGTTGGAGTGAACCAACCCTGTGTGTGTAACCTGCACGTCTCGGCGCGGGACGGGTGGAGGATGGAGCCGCATGAAACAACACACAACATATTCACCATCAGATCGGCAGTGACGTCTTGTTTCGACAAGGAGAGGAGAGAAAATAGAAAGTGAACTTGCTCACTTACCAATGCAGGGTCTTTGCCTGTGGGAAGCTCCAACGCTTGTGCACCTGTGCCGTAGAACGAGCCGTGAGGCGATGCACCAGGCCGAGCAGCCTTGGGCCATTCTGGTGAGTGCTGAGAGATTGGCCTTGAGCCTCCTCCTTCAAGCTTCTCCAAAGTCGGAGAGTCAGCATTGACGCTTGGAGGAGAGGACAGCCCTGACTCGCGGAAGCGAGAACGAGCCTTCTCTGATGCCATGGCTTCAGAGGTCGAGGGACAGAGATCAATGAGTCTCCTGAGAAGTGAACGAGAAAGAGGAAGAGGAACGATATCAGGACCTCAGAGAGGCCTGGAGGGACAGTACCGAACCAAAAGACAGCAACCACGGTACTGGCATACGACGAGAGAAGGGACTGAAGGGATAGACAAGAAATTTCCTGAGAGGTGGAGGACAATATGGACTTGGCCAAGCGAAATAAGACCTGGGCGGACGAACTTGAAGTCGGTTATGAAAGACCTGATCCATGGTAACAACAATGCATCCACATCCAGCTGAGAAAGCAATAAAAGTCTAGCCACGTAGAGAACAGACACCCATCGGAGAAACCGGTGTCAACGTGGCCAGCACGAAATCACCGGACTGACCTGAATTGGAGGCTGGAACCTGCGCCTCGTCCCCTCAGGAAAGCCATGCCGAACGGTCGAGAGGCGCCCAGAGCTGCATTGGTCCGGCAGATGCCCTCACTCGTGCGGACCCCTGGGGCTCGGACCTTGCTTCTGGATGTCTGGGAGTAGTCCTGGGAGCCCTTGGCAGGGATCTTTGACTTTGGCGAGAGAGTCAGACCTGAGGCGGTCTTGGACCTAAGCTAGACGCATAGCCTTTCTCGAGCTGAAGTTGACAGATTGACGCCGATACGGTGAGCAAAACGCCACAAGATAAGGCATCATTCTACTAGAGCATCTGCTAGAGCAGTATGTGCTTGCTCGAGAAGCATGGGTTCAGCCTGTCTAGACCCTTGTGTGTTGGCATGATGGAGCCGCCAGCGAGGCAGTCAGCTTAGACGAATGGTCCAGACGATGGTCCAGGCGACAGTCTATCACCATTTCCACCATCTTTCAGCCTCGGACCCGAAAGGATTACGGGCGATGGAGACCTTGCTCCATTCCGTATCTTGGTACGGGAGTAGCTTTGGGGCGTGAGACCAACGTTCTGATCAAGCAAGGATTGCGAGTGAGCTTCGGGGGGAGGTGTGTCGACAGGGGCACAACGGGAGGCGATCAAACCAGGGTCAAAGAGCTTGACCGGAGTTGCATTGCAGGACGGATAGCCCAATATTGGCAACGTGGTGCAGCTTGCCATTCCCAATGGGTCGTGGCCAGCTCCAATGCGAAGGATATGCCAAGGGAGAGAAAGCCATCCAACACGGCGGCACAGCATGTTGAGAATGCCAAGGTCATACAAGAGATGCAACATTCCTCAGGGTCCCAGAGTAACGGTTGAGTGAATCATTGTATTGGACTCAGGTCCACGTGAGCTCCATTCTTGACAACACAGGCCATGGCCGCTTATTCACTAAGTTTAATCAAAGTCAATTGTTCAACAGGTTTTAACTTTATGTCAATGGCTCACTAGAGAGAAGCCTTATGGGTCTCGATGACTCAGACAATTGCTCCTATAAGTGCAGCAGCAAGCGCCCTTGTTTACTTCAAGTGATGTTAGCCGGACACCCTCCATTGCTGCAGGCCAAGACGCGCAGAAGCTCGTAACGTAAGGCACCATACGTATGCAAATGCTGGCTGCAGTGCAAAAAGACGCACAGGTTGTCTCTTCTTTAGGTCTAGCCAGCAGCCACATATTCCCCTTCTTGAATTTCACCTCCTCTTTCTGGGCGAGAAATAAAAAATCCGGTGGCGTCGGCTGCCTAGAATATCAGCGAATGGTGTGTAACTTGGATTGTCGTCTTGGCCGGGACACACGTCCCGTTAGGCCCGGACGAGTCAACAACCGGGTCCGAAGAAATGGCCCAAAGCCACAATAAAACGCCGTCAGCCCTGAGTGGCCGGTCTGCCATGAACCGAAATCCAAGTGGCGCCCGGTCTAGCTTGGGGATTTGGGGGGGCGTCTTTGTTCCTTGTCCTTCCGCGCCTCGCACTAGCAGGGATTCCTTACAATGCGGTTGAGCGACCAGCACGCCACCAGTCCGTTCGTCTCCCGCACATACCACCCCGTAATCAACACATCCCCAACTGCTTTATCCTTTATCAGGGCCTTGCCTGTTTCAGGCCAATCAGAAATAGACCAAACAAGTTTCTGGGCGGCTGGAGGATGGGGGGGGCGGGGGCGTGTGCAGACCCGGATTCAGAGCTCCCTCTCCCCCACCTAGGCTTGAGACTGACGCCTCCATCACCATTGCCCGGGCTACGACGCAATTCACTGCTTCTTTGTTGGAGCTTTGTTGGAGCTTTTATCTTGGCGATCGCCTTTGGGCTGTCACCCGACCCATGCTCCTGCATTCACGATGTGCCTTTCGCCTCGGATAATAAATCCAGATCCTGGTTTGGTCAATCTGGAATCCCGTCCGACAGACCAAGATAGCGTATGGCGTTCAATAGCCCCCCTGTGTGCCATGTCATCGTTGCGTTTGGACGTCAGCTCGGCCGTGAAGCTATCCGGAGCGGCCGCTTCGAGCATGAGGAGCTCGAACGGCATTGCTTAGGTCTAGATGTCCGGCATTGCTGCTGGGCTTGGTGGCTGAGCTGGGCTAGATTGTGATGTGCTTGGAGCTGAGGCTTCACCGGACGACTGTGCTCGAGATTTTATCAAGAAGCAATTGCACTCGCTGTTGTCGTCTTGCCATCGGAGACTGGTTCTGTTCCTTACGGATTACTTCCAAGTGTTGCTCTCTTGTGCATCTCGCGACCATCTGAGGTGCCAAGTACCCATCTTCTGGTAGCCAAGCTCAAGGGTCTTCTTGGTCTCTATCGTCCCCTTCTTTTCCCCAGTCTTGGTCTTGAATCGCCCAGAGTTTCCTGCATTGACTGACAGGCATCATCACGATGAAGGAGAAGACTGGTTCTTCCACGGGAACCGTGGAGGAGTCGCCTTCAACGGCTTCAAATCCCTTTGCGACACCTGGCACTCGAACTCCAGAGAATCCCTTTGCGACCCCAATTGCTGTGACGCCAGCCGCATCTGTTCTTTCACAGCGACCGGGTCTCACAAGAGCAGTCTCTGCACACAATGGTGAGTGCTGGGTCCCCCGACATACTGACTCTAGTGGTGTCTGCCTTCGCCCAGAAACTGATCCTTGGGCTAGTCGCAGGATCCGTCTCCGGATCGTACGTAGGATCCAGACTCAGCACAGAATCTCACATTGTTCCCCGTCGTCGCTTCAAGAGTAGCCGACTAGTTGGTGAATTCGAGAAACCCTGGCTCAACAGTGGAAAGCGCGAGGTCAATTGGGACAGCATCATCTTCTACACATGCATTGCCATCGGTCTCGGTAAGTCTTGTTGTCACCACTCTACCAATAGGCTAATGTCAGCCACTGACCACCCAATTCCCGCAGGAATCGGAGGCTTCCTCTGCTGGAAGGAAACTCTCAACGTTCCTAATCACGACGTAAGTGCAGCAACAATTGACACGATTGACATTTGCAGAGGCCAGCAGAGATGCTAACCAGTGCACAAAGTACTGCTTGATCATGGACGACCAATTCCAAAACCTCGACAATTGGAACCACGAGGTGCAAATGAATGGTTTCGGGTGAGTAGATCCCCCCCCCCCCCCCAGCAGCCATTGCGCATATGCGCCGTGCAATTGCTAACGACGTGTTTTCCAGAACTGGCTCGTTTGACTGGACCACTGCAGACGAGGCCAATTCTTACGTGGACGCCGAGGGCCTGCACATTGTGCCCACCCTTACCACGGAGACCACCAACATCACCCCCGACCAACTTGTCAATGGTTACAAGGTCAACATGACCACCGACGCAGACAAATGGGGCAAGTGTACCTCCGATGAAGACTCCGTCGTGGACGATCGGCACCCTCATGACGTGCGCTACCCCTGCGCAGCGGTAAGCAATACAACCAAGGGCCAGATTATCAACCCTGTCCGATCTGCACGCCTCAACACCAAGGGTAAGAAGACCATCCGCTACGGCCGCGTGGAGATCACTGCGCGCATGCCCAAGGGCGACTGGCTCTGGCCCGCGATCTGGATGATGCCCCAGGACAGTGTCTACGGCGAGTGGCCCAAGTCTGGTGAGATCGACATCGCCGAGAGCCGCGGCAACGATGCGAGGACCTACGACATGGGCGATAACATTGTCTCCTCGGCGCTCCACTGGGGCACTGCATCGCTTAATGATCGCTGGCGCATGAGCTACGGTGAATGGGGAGGCTCGCGTGTACGATACACGCAGAAGTTTCACACGTACGGCCTGGAGTGGAGCGAGAAGTACCTCTTCACTTGGCTCGACGGTCGACTTCGGGTAAGTTCTGCTTTCTTGCCCCTTTGCCTTTTTCTCTTCTCGCTTGGCTGCCTCGGAGTTTCTTTGTCAGAGCACCCGGCTGGAGAATGGGCCCGCTTTCATTTTCAGCCCAGGTTGCCCAGAGAATTCTCCACAACCTCTATTCAATGGGGAACAATCGGCCAAGGATTCGCTAACGTCGATTTCGCATTCCAGCAAGTTGTGTTCTTTGACTTCCCCAAGAGCAAGAATCTGTGGACCTACGGAGAGTTTGCTGGAGAGAGTGTCAATGGGTCTGTGCCTGTCGATCCGTGGAGCAGCACTGGGCGACCCAACACGCCGTTTGACCAAGACTTTTTCCTGATCCTCAATGTTGCGGTGGGGAGCACGAATGGATGGTTCCCGTAAGTTTCGCATTCTCCTTGTTTTTACTTCTTCAGCCTTGGCTTCACCTTCTTCGAGAGGCTGCTGCTGTGACAAGGAAGTCGCAGCCATGGAAGCAGCCTTCCTCATCTTCCCTCCAGATTCCCGTTCCTTCCTCGTTCCTTCCCTGTCATAGCCGGGCAGTCTGGTCCTTGCTAGATGCACCCCGTTCTCTGATCCCACCCCCACTACACCCCCACTCCTTCCACCGCTTCTGCTTCCGCGAGACCCACTTCCCATCCCAGTTTTCTCTAGCGCAGATTCTTTCCGCTTTGTTGAGATCGGTGGGCGCCGGAACGGCTAACTCTAATTCCCCCCCTCTTACAGTGATGCCATGGGCGGCAAGCCATGGTCCGATAGCAGCGAAACCCCAATGCGCGACTTCTGGAAGGCCAATTCCACCTGGCTCCCGACCTGGGGATCCAAGGAGGAGCGTGGCATGGTCATCAAGTCGGTCAAGATGTGGCAGCAAGGAAAGTGCTCCAATTAGGTGGTTTTGGGGAGCTTGGCAGAGGTCGTTTTTGATTTTAGTTTCGTCACGGTGCTCACTATCCTTAATAGCGTAACAATACCAGCAAGTCTTTGTTCTGATTGACTCCCAGAAACCCCTTGGCCTCTTCCTTGTCACTTTTTGATAGGCGCAGTGGTCGCAAAATGAGGGGGCGTGCTCTCTTCCCGTTGAGTGATCCTCGTGTCCGTCCTTGGCATGCATGCGCCCCTTGACCCCTGTTCCTGACCATGATAAGACGACTCCTCCTGCATGTAATCCTTGTCGTCACCCAACAGCAGAGATGATGCAAAGGCAGCACGGCCCAACATGTCTCCGGGTCGCCGAAGATGATCGTAACAGGGAACCTGCGGGTTTCCGCCGTGATGCGACGCTGTCCCACTTGCAATGCGCTGGTCTATGACGAGGTCAGCAAGGCATCACTATCTGCCAGAAAATCTAATAGATTGCGACCCTAAGTGTTGCATACTGCATATTGCACATTGCATATTATTTGCGTTATCAGGATGCAGAGTCTCTGTATGGTCAGTCCGTAAATAGTATGCCAGATACGAGACGGCCACACGTGCAAAGTGCATAACGACCGCAACGAAACTTGGTCGCTGTGACTGCAGAAGTTCCGTACGTCGTAACGCCCGGTGTCGCATTTTCCACAACCAAGAAGCTTGGACAACTCTAGTCAAAGCCACGCTGGCAGCGACCACAAGGACCAACTGCACTCATCAATGCGATCACGGTGGCTTGCAGTCCACCCCAACAGGCGCATCCGTGGCTTGCACTCGCTTCGACCACGCCACTGTTCCGAACGACTGCGCTAGGATAGCCATCCAGCCTCATGAACCGAGAACCTTGCTATCTCTTCGGACCTCCTCGCACACCCAACCTCGTTGGCTTAGGCCTCCAGGTTGGAACCGGTGGTCAGGTCCTGCGTCCTGCGTCCTGCCGGAAGCTGAAGCAAGACGCCACCGTCGCCAAGCGCTTCAGGCACACTTGGTATTCCAGACCCTTTGCGCTGATCACGCGCTACTAGACTGCAGGACGACAAACGGTCTACTGGCACCAAGCTTTGACAGCAGGGATCGCTCAATTCAGCTGCCAAGGTGGTTGCGGCTGCGGAAGTAAGACTAACCTACTCTCACAAAGCTGGTACGGCATTCAGATTACGAGGCTTATTCAGAATGCCGGTCTCAATCTGCCGCTGCCACGATGATGAGCCTCGCATGGAGCTTCTCGACCGGGCCACCGCCTCTTTGACCCCCCTTTGACTGCACTAGCACGTCTGTATGCCACGTTCGATGGCGCCTCATGGTCCTAGCACGTACAGCTGCCAGGTGCCATGGCGAAGCGTTCGCATATCCGGCATGGTAAGCTGAGGATGGTAGGTCTCCTATTACCCCGTGGCTAACGGTCTTTTGCTTGCTGAGAGTCAGCTGGCCCAAGCTATTGGGGTCGAGAAACAATAGTAACCTGCGGGGAGTCCGAGCGAGGTTCTCTGAAGGCCGGAAAAGGACGTGGGCTGCTCCAGAACCGTGAGGCCTCTTCCATCTGACTTTTGAAAGTTCTGGCCCCGAACCGAAGGCCGGACAAGCTTTGAAATATATTGCATATTCTTCCATCTTGCAGAGCTCCGCCCTTTGCCTCTGCCGCTCCAACCCACCTCACAGTAACCACACTGGTGACCCTTCGTTTGTCTTCAATCCTCCTTCCTGTCCTGGAGTCCCTGTCGCCATGCGTACCGTGCGTTTCGTTGCGCTCGGGACGGCCCTGCTCCCCGTGGCCACTGCCAATATTCTCCGGAGAGATCTTGTAGCTCCGAACAATCCTCAAAGGGGTTGGGAGTACGTTGGCTGCTTTGTCGACAGTGTCGAAGAACGTGCTCTCGACCTTGCTCGTCACTATGACACTGAGAGCCTCACCGGCGAGTCCTGTGTCGAGTGGTGTGCCGATAATGGCTATACCTATGCTGGCACGGAGTACAGCGCCGAATGCTGTAAGTTATTCCTTCCGTTATGAAATTTGGTTGGCTGTGTCTTCATGGCCAAATTATTGCGTCAGAATTGCCCAGCTTTGTTGTGTTGATCACTAACGGATGCAGTCTGTGGTAACACACGGCCAGCCACCAAGGCTGATGAGGAGGACTGCGATATGCCATGTACTGGCGACGAGGAGCAGCCTTGCGGGGCTGGTAACAGATTGACTGTTTTTACCAGTGATCTCATGGCCCCTGCTGTCGCTGGATGGAAGTATTCCGGTTGCTACGCGGACAGTCCCGCCACCCGCGTCCTCACTGGCGACTACTATGCTGATGGCGAGGAGATGGCTCCTGAGACCTGCATCGAGTTCTGTGAAGGTGGCAATTTCAAATACGCCGGTGTCGAATACGGCGCCGAGTGCTGTAAGTTCGGACGTGACAGTCGTCACCCGCTCTTGAAAGATTTCTGACCGCTTTTGCCAATAGTCTGTGGGAACACCCTGCCTCCGAAGAAGGAAGATGACGATGATTGCAGCATGGCTTGCCCAGGCGACAGTGAGAGGACCTGCGGCGCTGGTAACCGCTTGTCGCTCTATGTCAGCGATGCCGATGCTCCTCCAGAGCCAGGGGCTCCCCCGGAGATTGGGGGCTGGCTTTATGCTGGCTGTATCAAGTGAGTACCTCCATTGAGACATACACCTTTCTTGGAACAATGTCGCCGAATTTTGACTGACACGTTACCCGACAGAGAGGGAACCGGCGGTCGCGTCTTGACTCACCAGGTGTTCTTGTCTGGTGGCGCAAGCACCATGACCAACGAGCGCTGTGTCGCAGCCTGCGATGCTCAGGGCTACAAGTACGCCGGAACAGAGTATGCTGGCGAGTGTTTCTGCGGCAATGAGTACGAGAATGACGGCGGTGAGCTTGTCGACTCCGGCTGCAACATGAAGTGCCTGGGCGACCGCAACCAGTTTTGCGGTGGTTCCAGCCGCCTCAGCGCTTGGTCCATCAATGATCTGCCTCCTCCGTCGTCCGATAGCTCTACTATTGCAAGCTCTACGGCGACTGCGACTGCGACTGCGACTGAGACAGAGGCGGAAACAGAGACGGAAACTGACATTTCTGTCACTGAGACCAACAATGATGTGACTGCTACCGAGACGGCAACGGAGACTGAGACTGAGACTTCAACAGAGGCAAACACTGATACAGTTGTTACTGCCACTGAGACCGATACGGAAACGTCTGCTACAGAGACAGAGCTGGAGACCGAGACCACTACACACGTCTCTTCCACAGAGATCGAAACAGGCTCGGAGACAGTCACAGAAACCAGCACTGAAGCTTCTGCTACTGAGACGGAGTCGGCATCGGAGACCGAGACTGAGAGCACTACCTCCGTCGCTGAGACCGAGACCGAGGCTACTGAGACTGAAACTGCCACCCTCACTGAGGAGGAGACTGAAGTCAGCAGCACCGTCACAGAGACTTCGTCTTCCGTTCCAAGTGTCAGTGGCTTGCCTGATGGTTGGGCCTACAAGGGATGCTACATCGATCCCCCGGGCCGTGCCATGACAGGTGCCCCCGGCAGTCCTTCCCGCGACATGACTCCTGAGAAGTGCATTGCAATTTGTATCGAGGAAGGTTTCACCGTTGCCGGCCTTGAGTACTCAGAGGAGTGTTTCTGTGGCAATGCCCTCAACAACGGTGCTCCCAAGACATCCGAGTCAGACTGCAACATGGCCTGCGCTGGCGATGCTACCCAGATGTGTGGTGCTGGCAACCGCCTTTCCATCTACTCTGATGGTGACTTCCCGGTCTGGCCCGTTCCTAAAGTCCAGGACGAGGATCTTCCTGATGACTGGGAGTACAAGGGCTGTGTCTTCGACAATGCCAACCCCTATCTTCTGGAGTGGCTCTGGGAGGATGCAGTGAACTACGCCACCAGCAAGATGACCATCCCGCTCTGTCTCGAACGCTGCCAGAAGTTCGGATATTCCGCAGCTGGTGTCGAGTATGGTCGCCAGTGTGTTTGCGGTGATCTCGGCAAGGTCGAGGAGCGTGGCGACGTCTGGAAGGATGATGGTTTCTGCAGCATGCCCTGCCCTGGTGATCGCAACTACACATGTGGTGCCGGCAACCACATCAACTACTACGAGTGGGTAGGAGAGCCTCTCAACACGTTCCACTACGCCTCTGGGTACAAGGCCGGACAGTACGACCATTTCTCAACCGCACCGCTTGTTCCTCTCATCAGCTCTGTCGGCATCAACGACAAGGTCGTCTTCGTTGAGAAGCATGGCACATCTCTGGATGACACTGAGGGCTCCTTCGAGTTTGACTACCAGACCAATACGTACCGTGAGCTTGCTCTCAAGACTGACGTCTTCTGTTCTGCCTCCTTTACCCTTCCTGACAAGGCTGGACGCATGATCAACATTGGTGGCTGGTCGGCTGAATCCATCTATGGCATCCGCTTCTTCACTCCGGATTCTCCTCAGGGTGTGGACAATGGTACCAACGTCTGGGAGGAAGACTTCTCTCAATTGCGTCTTTTCGACCCCAGGTGGTACCCTACCGCCCTTGTGCTGTCCAATGGCTCTCTCCTGGCTATGGGCGGCGAGTCAGGCTCAGACGCACCCATTGTTCCCTCAGCTGAGGTTCTCCCTCATCCTCCGGGCGTTACTGAATCGACCTACCTTGATTACCTCGCTCGCGCCGAGGCTATCGGTCGCACCAACTCGTACCCTCACATGGCCATTCTGCCATCTGGCAATATCTTCTTCACTCAATTCAATGAGTCCCGCATCATTTCGCAGGTGGACTTCCAGACTGTACGCCAATTGCCTGATATGCCTGGCTCGCCTGTCAACCCTCTCACTGGTCGCAACTACCCCCTTCAAGGAACCATGATGATCATGCCACAGAAGGCTCCTTACAGCGCACCTCTGGAGGTCGTACTTTGTGGCGGAACTACCCACGAGCCTGGAAATGATGCGCTTGACAACTGTGTCAGCATGGAGCCAGATACTGCTGGTGCTGAGTGGGCAATTGAGAGGATGGTGAGCCCAACATTGCCATCTCCTTTCTAGAACGACAGATTACTGACTTCTTACTAGCCGTCGAAGCGTGTTATGCCAACCATGGTCGCTCTTCCCGATGGTCGCTACCTCATCTGCAACGGGGCACATGTTGGCCGTGGCGGTTTCGGTCTTGCAGATGATGCCAACCTCAATGCTGTCATGTATGACCCGGAGGAACCACTCGGCTCTCGCATGACTGTCCTGGCCAACACCACCATTGCTCGCCTGTATCATTCAGAGGGTGTTCTCCTGAGTGATGGCAAGGTTCTCATCTCTGGTTCCGATCCGCAAGATCAAGGCAAGCACCCGCAAGAGAAGCGTCTCGAGTACTTCATCCCCGACTACCTTCTGTCCGGCGCTGCTCAGCCCACCTTCACCATCGAGGATCGCGACTGGGCCTATGGCGAGAGTTACGATTTCGAGATCACCTCTACCTTGGCCGAGGGTATTGGAAAGATGCGCGTGTCTCTGCTTGCATCCATTGGGTCTACTCATGGCATCACCATGGGCCAGCGCACATTGTTCCCCAATGTCGAGTGCCGCGGCACGACCTGTAGCGTTGTGGCACCTCCGGATGCCTTTGTCAGCCCACCGTCGTGGTATCAGATGTTTGTTCTTGACGGACCTACCCCTTCTCACGCGATCTGGGTGCGCATCGGTGGCGATCCCGCTGGACTGGGTGATTGGCCTAAGCTGCCAGGCTTCACCACCCCCGGTGTCTAGAGATTATTGGTCTTAATTTGGTTTGCGACTGAAGAGGAGTCGCGTGTTCGTGGGCTTAGTGCGAATCTTTGTTCATTCTAATTTAGGGAGTCATAAGTGGTAATTATTAAAACCCCCGTACCAGATCGACTGCGAGCCTGACAAGAAGCGGTTGTGCTATTAGTCTAACGCAAGTATTAGTGGTTGAGAATCGCGACAATAATAGGTCTCTTGATAGCGGACAACCCCGCTGTGGGTGCGAGTCGCCTTGTCGCTGGTTGACTCCAATTGTCGCAAGGCCACCTTCCCAACTACAAATTCTTATAGTCATTCGCTATGTTTAGTAACCTGAATGGTTATAGCTTAATACCTCAGCTCGGCTTGTTATCTTAGATTATTCTAATACTTAGATTATTTTGATCTAAGATGCATGCCTCTACTGTAGTAGATGAAGGGCGCGGGAAGTAGTGCCTGAGATCCTCCACTAGAACCTGAGCATTGGAAACTCTACAACAGCGACTCTAAGCCTTTTCAATACTTTACTTAGGCAAATTATGATTGCAGAAAATTAGTAGAGTATCCCTACTATTAATTTCTCCTACTACAAGCTGTTGAAGGGTCTAGTCGTGCCTGTGGTGAGATACTTCGATTCCTGTAGCTTCATATAACGTAATAACTCCATTTTTCGAGCAGCAAACGGTCCGTTGGCGCAATGGTAGCGCGTAAGACTCCTAAAGTGGTATCTTGAGGCTCTGGGTTCGAGTCCCAGGCGGATCGTAGCTTTTTTGCCTCGCAAGATATACGTTTTAGTAAAAGTTATCATGACAGACAGTATAGATCTGAACATGGAAGGGACAGGGTCGAAACTTCTTTTTTTTTTTTTTTCCTTAATTAGGAAATAAGTTATTAAGCTGCCTTGCAATACGCATCTTAAAAATTTGCCTTGTTTACAAGGTGCCGTAGACAGGCATTGTAAAGGCATAGGACAGCCGTCGTCAGACGCAATCTCAGCGGCTGACGCTACTTCAGTAATATGCTAGGTCTTAATATTTATAAAGTGAGATGTTTTCCTGTCATACTCTGATCTTGTCGAAGCCCAGTATAATGCATTCCCCTTCTACTATATGTACAGGTAGAAGCTAGCTAGTCCGTGGCGTGATGTTCTAAGATGGCGAAGTTGTACGCTTTCGCTCTCTCAGGGCGACATAATTATAGAACTCATATCAAAGAAGCTTGAGATCGCTATGGTTAGTAATACTATATGCATCTCTTCATACGTATATGTACATCATATGCATTTTGATAAGCTCCGTTCCCTGCGCTTCTTCCTATTCTATTCATTACTTGTTGCTATTATAGCTGCTATTTGAACCACTGCGTCGCTCCAAAGACCGCGAATGCAAGCACTTGCAGCTTACGTACTCAAATGATGCATGCCCACCATGCATTTGAAAGGATGTGACTTCCATGTGGCTTCGAAGGCTATCACAGAAAGTCGGTAGTACTGTACATTATCATACATTGATCAAGTTGGGTCTCTTTGACAAGATCGTGGATATTTGAAGCCTGACTTTAGACACTCTACGAGACCGCATCACTGCACAGGCACACAAAGAACTCTGAGACACGGACGCTTTGCAGTCTAGGACAAAGCGAAGATATGGTCAAACACCCAACTGCTTTTCGTCAATAGACTGTCGGTTTTCAATGCGTGCAACTCGCGCTTAAACAGCGACTCACACATCTCGCCTCGTGGCAGAAGCATATATAACGTAGAGGGAAACAGCCTCCTCCTCCTCCTCGAAATCCATTCTGTCAAATGGCTCAGTGATTGCAACTAAACGTCACCCTCACGACTCACAGGTTTACATTTTGATCTCACACCTCCATTGCCCTGAAGCGGAAACAACAGAGAGACTGCAACATCTCGAGTTCTTTGCTTGCCGAGATGGAGAACAGAGAACAGACAACAAAGCCTAAAAGCTGGGCCAGTGTGGCTAAAAGGAGCTCTGGGACTACCACCAAGACTCCTCTCACAAGTAAGGTGACCATACCTGACTTCCCAGAACTAGTGAGACTGACTGATCAGTTGCAGAAGGCTTCCGTCACGGACCCCAATATCCGTGGTACGCTTCCGTCGTCAGCCCCAGAGAATCTGACGGCTAAAAGCCAGGAAGCACAATTCCCAGCCCTCGGAAGTACGGTCGGTATCTGGAGCCAGAAGACGAAGCACCACGCGACATCAGAAACTCTCACAGGAAGTAATCGGAACAACGCAACTAACCAGTCGAGAGGACCTCCAAAGAAGAAAGACTGCAACTGTTCTTCTTTGGCGGGTTCGACTTTGGAACAACGAGAGCAGGCTCTCGCTGTGCGAGAACAGCAGATCGCATATCGTGAGCAACAAGTTGCTCACAAGGAGAACATACTGAATTCTCTGCTTGAGAAGTTGGAGTACACCATCAATCTCGCGATGCAAGACAAGGAGGAACTGCTGATCAAGCACTTGCCGGATCCTTCGACCGCCACGCAAGTGCCACAACCCTGGAACACAAGTGATGGGTTGAGCGAATACTTGGCGGCTTCAACTGCGTCAAGCGAGGTGCTTTCTCGTGACCCGGTTACCCCTGGCCAGACTTCGACGAGTGAGGATGCGGCCTCCCAGTCCTCAGACCAAGTGGCATCGCTGACCTCCTCCATCCAGCAACTCCAAAGTGTGCAGGCCGAGACAGCCACACAACTCTGGTATGAGCCTTATGGCACGGACATTGAGTTGCTGGCCAAGGATGCCTATGGCAACCTAGTCTCCTTGCCTCTGCATCGAAGCATTGTCGAGCCAAGAAGCGGTTGGGTACGAGAACATATCTCGCTAGCCCTCCACAACCGCTGCAATCTTGGGGCTGATGATGATGAGGGCGCAACTCAGAAGAAGGCAATCCTTCTGGAGCTGGACATGGAAAGTTCGGTGGCAACAGCATGCTTCTTCTTCGCGTACACGAGAGGGAAGAGCATTCACACTGAGATGAATTCGCAATCTCCAGGCGAGGAGCTCCTGAAAAGCTGCTCCCCTAACCTGGCGCACAACTTCAATCTGTCTCCTATCCACAGCTGTATCCACATGTACGATGCTGCTCTGAAGCTTCGCATGCCTGAATTATGCTGCTATCTTCTGGAGCAGATGGAGATCCTCGCGACCAACGTCGCTGAGTCGGCCTGTGTCCAGCGCGTCAGAGGACCCCGTTTCAGTATCCGCGAGGTCAAGAATGCGCTCGAGGGTGCCATGGCTTTCCTCTACACCGCGGAAAAGCAGGTCCAATGGCGGCCGATGCAGGTGGCTTTCGCTGCGCTGGACGACGCGGTTGCGTTGCGTGTCGGACCTTCGCTGTACCCCACGCATTCCGAGGAGATGAAGAATCTGGTCAGGAAGCTGCACGAGGATCATATCGAGTACCGTCAACTACAACGTTCATGTTTGCCGAGGCCTGGCAGCCTTGTACCGTCCTCACACGAGATGGGGAGGCTGCTGACGAGAGCTGAAGATCCCTCCTACCTCTGGCATGGTTGTGATCTGCATCATGATTTGTACTCAGACGGAGGCATTCATCGTCTGCGAAATCAGTCTTCTACGTACAGAGCGCAGAACCGTGACCGGAAGAAAGGGCCGCCGCGCTCGGGAAGCATGCTCTCAGATGTCTCCGTCGACATACAGCTGTGAGCTGCAAATATTGGTTGTCGAATTTGTACGAGTTTGCAGTAGCGAAGATCCAGGATTAGTGAAAATAGAAGATACTTTCTCTTAAGGTCAATAATATTAAAAGCGTCTTATAGCCGATTATCTGTGCGTGCCGTGTGTTGACTGTACTCAGCTTTCTGATCTGCCGCTATGCCAGCTAGCAGCTCTTATCAGGTGCTGTTCATTCCAGCTGGTTCTCAGCAAGGATGAGCGTTGACTATTTGATTTGATTCCCTGGCGAAGTGGATTTCCTTTTCTCTCACCTTTGATTGTCGCTTCTACTCGCGACGCCACCACCACTTCTCAGTCCTGCAAAAGTCAGGCCTGCACTCTTCCAAGGTGCAGAACGTGAGCAACAAGAACCCCTTCTCGAACCGCGCCGAAGTTGACGATGGCCTGAGAGGAGCCAGTAACGGTCCCAGTAGCTTTGCTCGGCGTGAAGTCAGGTACATCTCCGCTAGAACCCTGCATGAACAGCTTCGATGCCATTTCCAGACCATGCTCTTGTACCAGAGCTGCCGTCTCTGGATCATACTGGAGTTCCTCAGTGCGAATTTCCACGTCCGTGAGTTCTGCAGCAGGATAGGTGACTTTGCCATCGGCATGCTTCAGCATGCTCTGTTGGCGTCTGCGTATACAGAAATAGTTCAAGACGCGGGAAGTGACACGGCCTGCGAAATCCACATCCCACTCGTAGTCATTGCCGAGTCGCTCGTAGAGATCTGGGTTCATCAACCCACCACCGGTCGCCTTGTTTGGTTCGTTCCTCCAGAGGTCGCAATTTGTCCATCAGCTCCTCCGGCAAGCCGTTGTTCTCCGAGAATAACCCATGAGTTGGGTCGGAGGCATCCCCGAAGTACTTGCGAGGGTCCGGGGCGAATGGATCGTAGTCTGGATGGAACAGACCTAGCAAACCACCTAGTGGCTCCAGCTCCAGCCCCAGATCCGAAATCTTGATTCCAAGTCGGTCCCAGGCGTGGCTCATGACAGGAAGGAGATCTCTCAGTCCACTCATCAGCGGTGTTCCTGTCACCTAGACAATTTACAGGCAAAGCACAAATCTCCTTTTCACCAAGGGCAGTGAACAAAGCTTATGCAATTGCTCCGGCAGCGTTATAAGGATATCATGGCTGATGCTGGTAAGTATGCTCCTGCATCACTCTTTCGTTTCCTTCCTCGTCTACTTTCCTTCCCTGTTATCCACCTTGTCTTTCTTTTGTTTTGTCCTACAAAACCAGCATCAGCACCACGCTCATGCCAGGCAGCACACTAACGACTCTCCTAGCCGCGAGGCCCAATTCTGCATCATCGACATTTTCAGCAAGTGTTGCGAGCTCGCTAGCATCTGCTCGTGTGATCAATATTGTCGTAGACGCAACATGCCTGATCACATCGCTGATATGTAGAATAGAGGTAAGATAGTAAGGTAAGATAGCAAAACAAGATAGTATGGTAAAATAGTGAGACAAGATAGGAAGTAGGATAGGACGTAAAAGATTATGTTAAATAGCAGGTGAGATGAAATAGTCACGGGTTTCGTTAGTAGATTAGCGACCGTTGTCGTCATGATTAAAAGATGGAAACCTCAGAGTAGTAACGTCCCGCTCTGATACCCAGGAAGCAGGTCATTATATGAACAACAATTACGAGAATACTAGAAATAACCACAGCGTCACAAGGCAGGCGATTTTCTCCTTGTATTGTACGATGAAGAGAACTCTAAGCCACGCGTAGGCAGATGCCGTGTATTCCTTACAATTTCGAGCCTCCAGCATCGGCATCAACTTCACCAAAGAGGTTCATAAAAGCGACATGCACTTCGTCTGTCAGGTCACTCGCCTGTAAACTCCGGCCCTTTTTGAGGAAAGCAAGTCGCGAACACTCCTATAGGTCTTGTTAGTATAGTTCAGCCTTCGTGGGTTTTGCGGGTTGGCAGGACGTACTCTTGTGATGGCTGAGCCTCCGAATGCTGCAAGGCCAATCATCTCCTTCGCATCCAGCTTCTCCTTACCGACGTCCCAAAGTCCGTCAAGGTATGCGTTTCTCCAGCCGAGGAATGTAGCGATCGACCCTGTGAGGGTATCGCCTTGTCCGCCGCTTCTCTTCTTACCTCCCTCCAGATCATCTGCCAACGTTGTTACTCCATTCGAGATGTAATCCTTGCCTCCTTTCTGCACAATTGTAACTCCTCCAAGAGCACGAGCAAGGGTTTCCACTTTTTCTGTCTCTGACTTGCTTCCAGCAGCTTCGTCCTTGATGCCAAGTGCGTCACACAACCGCTTGAACTCGACCACGTTGGGCGTTAAGATGGCGCCCTCGTATCCGCGGACAATTTCGGGATCATTTTGGACAATCTGAAGAGCATCTGCATCGATGACGACAGGCATCTTGCCTTTCCGAGCAGCTTTGATGACACGGGCAACAGTAGCGTGCATGAGGGAGTCACGGCCGAGACCAGGACCGACGACGAGAACATGCAGGCGGGGAAGCATTTCGATAATCTCGGCAGAGACACGCTCAGGGTCAAGCTCAACGTTCTTCGAGTTGTTTGATGTAATGGATGGTTCACCTGATGATGTAGGAGATTGACGCATGAGCGGATGAACCATGAGGTTCGGTGAGTATGTCTTGATGACAGCTCCAGCCTCTGGCGTGCAAATGACATGCGACTGCGAGTCACGGTCAGCCGTCAATCAAAGGTAGGCTGGAAATCTTCTCTAGAGCTCACCATGTCACATCCGAGGCGTGCGCTAGCCATTGCCGAGAAGTATGGCGCACCTGTGTAGTCCTTGCTTCCGCCGAGGACAGCAACACGGCCGAGCTGTCCTGTATCGCAGTTAGTGGTTTCCGTCTCTAAGTGATTGCAAATTGATTCGAACCTTTGTGGAAGCTCTCAAGCATGGGCGGGATCATGCGCTGCACCTTGGCCAGGACATCTTTCGTAGCAGCCGACATGTCGGGCTTCGAGGAAGCAGCGGTCATCGTCCGAGGGTACCGGATTTGTTTGTAGTAATCAAATCTGCTTCAGTCCGAGCTTCAAGTCGACGTGGATGGTAGCTCGAGGGTGGCAGGGTGAGATTGGTTCATAATTCCGCTGAGCTTTCGATGTTGGGGTGAGGAGGAGATACTCCGAAGTCGCGGATAATCAGATCGCATGATGTCACATTATAGTCGCACGTCCTCGATTACACCAACAACCACATATTTCTGGGTCGATGAAATTGGTTAGCGACGTAAGAGATGACTTTTCTGTGGTCCTAGTTGGCAGATATATTGTTATGATAGGTAGCCGATTCTTATTCCATATTCCCATCTTAGTCCGGAGGCTCTTCCTAATTACTCTCACATGTGTACTTGTAATTCCCGTGTGCTGTTGCACTTGCGATGATAAACAAACGTATACCTTGAAGCATGATGAAAGCAGCCACAAGTGGACACACAAGCTCTGACATTGTAACTATTGAATGCCAGGCATTTAGCACGATGGGGCGAGATCAGTGTCTTTGGGCAACAGCGGACACGCAATTGTTTGACTTTAGCGTCATTAGCGACAGAACTGTGGTAGTGATCTGGAAGAACAAAAGGAATTTCGGGGCTTTCATTGAGTTTTAAGCTCTATTTTACAAGTGGTAGTACGACTGGCGATGTCCCTGTAACACGTCGCTCCATCGGCTTCAACGCAACCCCGCGACCTATCCCTCCGCATCTAGAGAGACAAACAACTCGAAATCAGGTATAGGCAAGTCAACCCCCAATGAGCCCCACAGTCAAGCCAGTCGTGGTATTATGCGATGGCTATTTAACCGAGGAAGCTCTTGGTGAAGGACTCGATAACAGACTTGAGCTTGGCCTCAAGGTCCTTGCTGAGGGCGCCCTCCTTGTCGATGGTGGCCATGAGGTCGGACTCGTTGGTGCGGAGGTGAGAGAGGAAGTCGGCCTCCCACTGCAGGATCTTGGGAACCGGGACAATGTCGAGGTGGCCGTTGACACCAGCGTAGATCAGAGGAACCATCTCGTTGACAGCCATGGGAGAGTACTGCTTCTGCTTGAGGAGCTCAGTCAGACGCTCACCACGGTTGAGGGTCTGCTTGGTGGCGGCATCAAGATCGGAACCGAACTGGGCGAAGGCAGCGACCTCACGGTACTGGGCCAAGAAGAGCTTGAGCGAACCAGCGACCTGCTTCATGGCCTTGACCTGGGCGGCGGAACCGACACGAGAGACGGAAAGACCGACGTTGATAGCGGGGCGGATACCCTTGTAGAAGAGCTCGGCCTCCAGGAAGATCTGACCGTCGGTAATGGAAATGACTGTATACAAAGTTAGCTACCGTGCTCAAAAATATGCTCATTCGAACGTTGAATCGCTCAGAACGCTGGGAAACGCACCGTTTGTGGGGATATACGCTGACACATCACCTCCCTGAGCTTCAAAGGCTGTTAGTACATATAGAGGAGCTGGGGGAGTAGTTGAGGAACGAACTCTCAATGACCGGAAGAGCAGTCATGGAACCACCGCCGTGGGTCTTGTTGTTCATCTTGGCAGCACGCTCGAGCAGGCGAGAGTGAAGGTAGAAAACATCACCGGGGTAGGCCTCACGACCGGGGGGACGACGGAGGAGCAGAGACATCTGACGGTAGGCGACGGCCTGCTTTGAGAGATCATCGAAGACGAGGAGAGAGTGCTTGCCGTTGTCACGGAACCACTCGCTAGAAGACACAAGATCCGTTAGCCCTCCATAAAAAGCTAGGTAGGGGAGTAAAGCGATGGTCGAATAAGAGCCAAGATAGATACCAAAATGGTAAACCAGGATATGGGGAGCAAGAGAGAAATGCGCAATAGACAACATGATTTGAACAAGATATACGAGTCGGAACTTACCCAATGGAGGCGCCAGTGAAGGGGGCGATGTACTGAAGAGGAGCGGCCTCGGAGGCAGTCGCGGCAACAACAACGCTGTACTTCATGGCATCGTTCTCCTCAAGGGTCTTGACGAGCTGAGCGACGGTGGAACGCTTCTGGCCAACGGCGACGTAGACGCAGTAGAGCTTCTTGGTCTCGTCGTTACCATCGTTCCAGCGCTTCTGGTTGAGGATGGCGTCAAGAGCGACGGCAGTCTTGCCGGTCTGACGGTCACCAATGATCAGCTCACGCTGACCACGGCCGATGGGAACCATGGCGTCGATGGACTTGAGACCAGTCTGCACGGGCTGGTTGACGGACTGACGGGGCAGAATGCCAGGGGCCTTGACCTGAGCACGGCGCTTCTCCTTGGTGTTGAGAGGGCCCTTGCCGTCAATGGGGTTACCGAGAGCGTCGACGACACGACCGAGCAGCTCAGGGCCGACGGGGACGTCAACCTGTTTCGCATTAGCAACGAATCACGGGCTGACGAATGCAGTTTGCAACTTACAATCTCACCGGTACGCTTGACGGTCTCGCCCTCCTTGACAAGACGATCAGAACCGAACAGGACGACACCGACCTGGCCGGCCTCGAGGTTCATGCACATGCCCTTGACGCCAGAGGCGAACCTGTCCGTTGTTAGCTCCTGTTGGCGCCACACAAGCTTCCTAGTCTCCTTACTCAACAAGCTCCTCAGCCTGGACGTTGGCCATGCCGTGCACACGGGCGATACCATCACTGTAAGCAACGTAGGTCAGTCGGTTGTTCCTTTTGCGATTTTTCTGTCGAGAGAATCGTTGCCGAGCAATGCCGGGCGGATGGCAACGATGCCTCCCTGTAACAGTTTTGTGGGTCCAACGTACCCGACCGAGAGGACACGGCCAGTCTCAGCAAGACCAGACTCCTCCTGGACGCCGCGAATGCGCTGCTCGAGAATTGAAGAGACTTCGGTCGGGGAGGCCTTGGCCTCGGAGGCGTAGGAACGAGCGGACACGGAGGCAGCGTTGACGGCGGCCGGTGCGGCATTTCGAGTCTGGCGGAGAAAAACAAGTTAGCCGAAACCCCAGACTATGAGCGACTCCCCCAGCACCCCAAAAGCCACCGCACAGCTCGAAAAAAGTTGCAGCAATGCTCGCGACGATGTCTACAATGCTCAATTGAGCTCCTGCAGAATTGTCCTGATGGTAGCATCGCGTCGCTGGCGGTGGCTCGATGGGCGGTTGAGGTCGGATCGGCTGGGCGTGAGGACACTTACCGCGGCGACCCTGCCAGCGGCAGAGACGGCGCCGACGGCGCGGCTCGACTGTCGGAGAGCGTTCCTGAACATTATGATGGAGGTGACTGAGGATTGAGGGTGAAGGAGAGCAATTGCAGCAACGTGCAATCGGGAGGGAGGGGAGATTGGGGGTTTGGTGGTGCTGCCTTTGCAGGAGAGCGAGTGCAGATTTTGGAGAGGAACAGTGACGGAGAACAGACAGCAGAGTCTGCCTGAGGGTGAAAGGTGGAGGCCAGCTGGGAAGTGGCCAATCAAAGACCGTTGCGCGGAGTGCCTGTTAATCCCGAGGTTGGCCTAACAATTTCCCAGGAGAGAGCTTGGCGTGGGCCATGCGTGGGAGGGCTACGGATGAAGGGGAGCACGCAGCAATTATGGGAGGTAATCGGAACTCATCTCAGATACAAGCAACCCAATGCATCTCAGTTTCTGCGATCCTTTTGAATTTATTCGAAAATTGTTGTTACTAATTGATGGGGTGCTTCAGTGGTGATGTGTCGTGCCTCAAGAGCCGTCTCCTTGAGCTAAATTGCTTCCGAGATTTGCCGCACTATCACCGATCCCCGAATCCTCAGGCAGGACTCCAAGGTTGCTGAGGACTCCAAGAGCAGCCTTGTACTTGGATTGTAGCCTTGTTTCGGCGGACAAGCTCCTACTGTCATACAAGGCTTCTGGCGATGGATTGACGCTTTTCGCTTCTAATTTCGTGTGCCTGCTACGACTTTCAAGACCCTTTGCGATCAGGCGCCATCGACATTAACGATGTCGACGACTGATAGCGAAGCCATCTTACTTACTTACTTGCGTGCTTCCAAGCATTAATTATTGTTGCGAAGCCAATTCGACAGCGTCTACGACTACCATGCACCCTCACTCACACGCTTTCCTGGGCTTCGTGAACATTATGGAGGTAGACGTCACATTCACTGCGAGTCTACAGTAGGGAAAGCCGGCATGGCGCCGGTCGGTCTCTGAGGCCGAGCTTGACTCAATTCCAGGTCAAGTCAATGCAATGATGGAAATACATGACCGCGTGATATTTCCCCCAAGTTTTCGCCGTGAAACCATTCCGCAAAGACAAAAGATCCGTCTCTCCATTTATCGGACAATGCCGTCGAACCTCTGCTTGAACCACTTGACGGTCTCGTCGCGCTTGATCTTGTGGCTGGGGCCGATCTTGCTCTTCATGCGGCGGCGGCGGGTGACACGCTCACCAGGGCGGGTCATGCAGCAGTAGAAGTCCATGCCGTAGATACCGATGGAGGGGTCGTACTTGATACCGAGATCGATGTGCTCGCTGATACCGAAGCCGAAGTTGCCAGTCTCGGAGAAGTTGCGCTTGCGGAGCTCGTACTCCTTGACCTTGAGGCCACGCTCAAGAATCTCCTCAGCCTGTGGAAAGGGAAGTCAATATTTGATGCGATCGAGGGTCGATGTTTTCGATTCGTCTTACCTTGGGGCCACGGACGGTGACGTGGACGGAGATCTTCTCGTTACGGCGGATACCGAAGGTACGGACGGTGTAGCGAGCCTTGCCTGTTGGTACTCTTGTCAGATTCATCGTTCTTCACTCCATCTCGTTCTCTCAGAGTCGCAACGTACTGTAGACGGGGGTTTGACCGGACAGCTGCTCGAGCACCTTGGCGGCACGGGTGAGCCTGTCACCAGACTCGCCGACGGAAATGTTAAGAACCAGCTTCTGGATCTTGAGCTCCCTCATGGGGTTCTGTGCCTTCTCGGATGCCATTGCTGCGGTGTTGTGTGGTCGTGACGGTCGAGGTTGAGGTTCACGAATTGGCTGGATGGTTAGCGACGATTGAGAAAAAAGCAGTTTCGCCAGTTTGTGCGTATTTCCTGCCCTCAGTGCGATTTGTGTGGAGTCACCGCCCAAAAAAAGTTGTCTTACCTAATCTTGCCTTAAGTAATCACCTGAAGTGGACTAGCGCTGTTTGTCGCCAGAGGCCCTCAGCCTTTCGCATCAGGCTCCGCAAACTTCGAGGTCGGTGTCTGGAGAGCATCCCTCGCGTGCAGAGCTTGAAGCATTGAACGTCATTGCATTCGGGCCACACACTACACACGCACAAGACAATTTTTGAACATTGAGAAGCTGCTGTGTGCGGCTCTCAGACATCCCTCAACATGTCGAACAAGCAAGGAAAGATGGTAAGTCGCCCGCTACGTTCCAGAGGTACTTGAAGTCAGAAGCTAACCCATCGTTCGCAGGCCGGTTACGTGAGTACAATACGACCTGTGCACCACATGCTATGGTGCTCTTTGCTTGGGGATTGATCGCTGACACTGTTCTAGATCAACTGGCGGATGCGCGTCACTCTCAATGACGGGCGATCCATGACTGGTCAGATGCTCGCCTTCGATAAGGTACGCGATACTTCCCGCCCGCGCGTTTAGACAAGGCTGACAAGTTACACAGCACATGAACCTCGTTCTCGCCGACACCGAAGAGTTCCGACGCGTCAAGAGGAGGCAAACAAAGGCAGCGGCAACTGGATCTGGTGGGCAGACTGTTGAGAGCGAGGAGAAGCGAACATTGGGTTTGACGATTGTCCGTGGCGCACATATCATCTCACTCTCTGTCGAGTCACCTCCCCCCGCCGACCCCAGCGCCAGACTCGGAAAGAGCACCCCGGGCGGTATTCCCTCATCTTTGACTGCTGGTCCTGGAGTAGCGAAGCCCGCAGGCCGTGGTGCTGCACCGCCATCTCTCGCCGTATGTCTACCTCTCCTGGCCCTTACGAACACAAAACTAACTATTCTCATAGGGACCCGCTGCTGGAGTTGGAGCTGGTGCTCCTCCTGGTTTCCCTGGTTTCCCTGGAGCTCCTGGAGCCCCCGGTTTCCCTGTGGGCCGTGGTGGTATGTACAATCATCGATCAATCCGCCGAAACGTAACTGACCCTTTCTCAGCTCCTCCGCCTGGATTCCCTGGCAACTTCCCTCCACCAGCCGGCTTCCCGGGCAATGCGCCATTCCCTCCCCCAGGCTTCAACCCCAGCGGCCCGCCACCCCCTGGTTTCCAGCCGCCTCCACGCAGATGAAGTTAGTGGCGGTACTTGGCGTATGACGAAGCTTTGCTCAGCATGACGACTTTCTAGACATGGACTTGAAAAGCAAGTAGGATTTTTTAGGGTGGCAGACAGGATCAAACTGCGATTTAGGGTGTTCAGGACTTACAATTGTACGTGTTTTCACAAAGCATCAACCAGAACACTGCTGGAACCGATATTAACGTCACTCCAAGACGGCATCGTACACTTTTGGCTTGAATGGTGATCAATGTGAGGTAATGCGTGATTAACCCCCAACCCAGGCTGGGCAATGCTGGTTGCCAGGAGCACCTGGAGGGTCGAAGGGGCGCACGACAATGAACTTTTGACCGGCAAAAGGTCTGAGTGGCAGATCGCCGTCTCATCTGACGATGTCGATGGCACCCGGGCCTCATGATGTACCCGACTCGGGCGATCCAAGCCAATGATGGACGAGCATAAGTCGTGCTCCATACGGGACTGGGAAAGTAATGTTACCTCTGAACCAGTCACAGACGGGCAGTGGGCTGCACAATGGTCTGCTACGGTGTCGGAAATGCATTCCCCTTCAGCCCAACAATACTCTAGGATATTCTTGCGAGGGTATGCATTCTTAGCGGGGCACATATGCTTTCCGGCAGAATCACGATGACGATCTGCCTCGATCGACCGGTTCAATTCGTTCTGATCTTGACATTCTCGCTGCCGGCAGGCATTTCTTCGGCAATAGTTGTCACATGTCCTCTCGTCGAGAGGGGAATACTACTCGAGGTTCTCAACCTCAGCGTCGTTACTGGATGGTGCGACGCCGGCACATAGTTTGATGTCACTCATTGCCGCAACTGTCAATGCTGGGTTATGTAGATCATGGAGCCCCGCCCCTATGTCATTTCATCACGTAGTATCTTTGATCATTGGATCGCATAAGATGCACACTGCACAATTAGACTTGAAAGTCCTGGGAACCTCCAGCAACGCTCGCGTGAAAAGCCCAACTTGGAATATATCGTGTCGGTCCTCTCTAAATGGCACAAGCGAGTGATATTGAGTTCCCAAAGTCGCTCACGGTCGTGTTTTTCTCGCCAACCCGGTTGTTGGGCGTGCATTCTTCGGCAGTATGTATCGGTGGTACGATGGACAAAGCTCCGAGATAGAGTTATTGCGCATGGCAACGGAACGTGGTGTGGCGCATTTCCCCATGGGGACATGCATGCATAGACACGTTTTGATCCTTGCTCACCCGACGGGAGGCTTGGTACTCCTAGATCGCATAGCCTGAGTTTAAACGGCCTGCAATGGAGTTCATCAAGACTCAGTCTATAAAAGCAGCAGTTTGGACAGCTCAACCGATCGTCAGACTTTGAGGACAAGCCTTGACACTGTGGACAAACAAGATTCCAAATTCGAGTTGAACAACATGAAGAACTCGCCATCTACCCTTCTTGGGCTTGCTATTGCAGCCTTCAGGGCAAATGCCCAGCAGTACGAGCAATCTGTAAGTCTGCCTTCTTCATTCCGAGAGGGTCCCTTGACTTCTATCTCCATTCATAGTTGTACCTGCTATTCTATTTGCATTTCTACTCGCTATGCTGCCTATTTTCACCCACGTTGAATACTTTGAATTGTTCTGTGGATTTGAATCTCAGGCATGCTCATGCTAATGTCTGACAGGAGTATGTGGTCCTTCCCGACTTTGGAGATCACACGATCTACAAGCCAGTGAACATGGGAGCATTCGACGCAATGCCAGTCATGGTCTGGGGCAACGGTGCCTGCTCCGATGACAGCCTCAGCCACCAGAACTTCCTCCTCGAGATTGCCTCATATGGTATCATCGTCGTCGTGAGTGGTGTTCCAAACGGTGCTGGAGGCGGCACCAGCGCCCAGACCATGACGGCTAGTATCGATTGGGCTGTGAACAACGCTGGTCAGGGAGACTGGGCCAACATGGACGCCTCAAGGATTGCGGCTGCAGGCATGAGCTGTGGCGGCGTCGAGGCATACGACAACTCGCTCGACAGCCGAGTCACAGCCGTTGGTATCTTCAACTCTGGCCAGTATGACGAGAGCGGCACCAACGCAAACGTGCCCCCTATTGACAAGCCTATCTTCTTCTTCCTCGGAGGACAAGAAGACATTGCTTACGGAAACGTAAGTTTGTCAAACCCTCGCAGGAGATGCTTAGCTGACGTTCTCCGAAGGGCATGCGAGACTATGCCGCTGTCACATCTGGTGTCCCAACTTGGGTTGGCAACTATCCCAGCGGCCACGGCGGAACATACGGCGAGCCCAACGGCGGAGCATACGGCAGCGCCGGTGCGGCGTACTTCCGCTGGGTTCTCCGTGGTGACGAGTCGGCTGCCCCTTATTTCACCCAGAATGGTGCGGCTGCGGATGGCTGGACCTCCGAGAGCAAGGATTTGCAGAATGTGAATGTTTCACCTATCTAAAGCTAGCTACTGATGGCGTGCGCGCATTTATTCTCGAGTTCCAGCGTTAAAAGCCAAAGAACAGTACCAAGGCAGGGGTGTCATATATATATATAAGCCAATTACGCCGTTTCTCGAGGAAAAGGTATCCCAAACTCCAAACTTTGCTCGTGAATTTTGCTTCCTGCCAATACTTTATACGCCAACAGCGTGACTGAAGACTCTGGCTGCGAGCTGGCTGAGCAGACGTGCTCTGTCGTCTTGAGGAAGATCCTGTGTCATGTCAGCACCAAGTTCCGCAAAGTCACTGACCGGATAGAACTCACCAGGAAGACAGAGTAAACGCTCTTGCCCTTTGCATCCCTTACAGCGCCGAGCCTGTTACCAGCAACGGCGCCGGCCACCAGACCCGGTACATTCGCAACGATGAAGCCCAATGCGCCACCGCTCGCACCGCCGACCAAGCTCCAGAACCTTCCAGTTGGCTTATTTGTCCCATCCTCAGCAAGCCCTTCATCCCTCATCATCTCCTCAAACACGTCCTCGAATTGCGCATTCTCAGTCTTCTCACGATCCGGCGGCGGCTCCTGACCAGATGAATTCTTAGTGAAGAAATTCCAAGCCCATGAGTAAGGGTTCTGAGGCCCAGCACCCTGCGGCGGAATCTCTTCGTCTGGGTCGGCGAAGGGGTCAGACGGGGTGGTGCCGCTCTTGGTGAACAGGCGACGTTGAGCGTCGTAGTCACGGCGGCGAGTAGGGTCGGAGAGGGTGTAGTAGGCGTCGTTGACGAGCTGGAACTTGCGGGTGCGCTCGGGACGCTCAGGTGAGTCTGCGCCAACACGGTCGGGGTGCGTCTTCAAAGCGGCTCTGCACAAATGTTAGTTAGAAGGGTATCAATAAATGACAATAACAGCAGTTGTACTTCTTGTAGGCATCGCGGATCTGCTGGGTCGTCGCCGACTCAGACACCTCGAGGATCGCATCTGCGCTCGCCAGTTAGTTCGATGATGCCATGCTGGCTGCGGGAGTGCTCAACATACAGTAGTTTGGCGGGGTTCCTGTCGACATGGCGACGGTGGCTCTGGCTTCTCAAATCCGACGACTGGCTAGCAAGATGGCAGAATAGGTTAACGAATGTCAGATCTAAAGGAGAAATCTGTTGTAGGAAAGATGAAGTCGGAGTTCGAGACCTGTAATCGCAACAAGGTTCGGGCCAAAGCACTGCACCTTGCACGGTGGTGCGTGACAGGGTCTGGTGCCTCGCGGGGCAATTGTCAACGTCATTGTGGCGGGTGCTGGGCTCCCCCGGATCAGGTGTGGCTGGCTTTCCCAAGTCGCCACCTGTCGCTCTGCGTCTCGGATGGACACCATGGCATCATTGGGATAATTCAGTTCATTAGTAAATTGCGCTGAAATTCTTATTATATTATTTCTTGTGGCCTAAAATGAGAACAATAATATGCCTCCGTATGCTGGCTGATGCGCCGTGTATCGTGTAAGCCACAGTGTATCTAAACGTACTTCTACAGCGAGAGCCAATGTCTCGGAGGGACACGCCCCTTATCCTTTCTTATTGCTGATGATCGTTCAAATATGAATCGGCTCTGCGGAAAGCTTCCAGCTGCGTTTGGTTGGCCTCTTCAGTTTTGCCGATCTTGTATAGGAATCCAGCCAGTACCCACATGTCGCGGATGACTCGTAAGTCGTTGGGTGCGCCGTGTGCTGCTTCGCGCATCGCGACAGCTCTTCGGAGGTTTGCTTCAGCTGCATCAAGCTCCTGCCGTTGCTCTTGCAGTCTGGCTATCATCTTCCAAGCGTATGCTTGGAAACGTGCGTTGGTTCTCGAGTCATTCGTACTCGTTCGGTTCAGTAATTCCAAGGCCTTGCGCTCGGCAGTCTCCCTGTCGCCCAGGTCCATCTGTGTAAACTCCAAGGACAACGCCTCAACTCTGAGGCTCTCCGAATTGGTTTCGGTTTCAGACCGGTCGTATGCTGCTTCCAAGGAGCCCAGTGCATCTCCCATGGTCTGCCGCCTCCGCGCCAACGCGCTGTCCTTTCGAAGTCTCGTTCTTCCGTCCCATATCAGTTGCTCGTAAGGCCATAAAGTTCGTGGTGCTGACATGTCGATATGCTCGCCCAAGACGTCCACATTTCTGAGCCAGGCTTGTCGAAGCAAGTGACAAACGTAATCCCGATCTTGCTGTGTATTGTAGCTGCAGGAGGTGAGCTGCGCTAGAATACGTAATAATGGGTGATAAGCGGGAAATCGTTGTTTTGCCACTTGTGTTGCCCTGGAAAGAAATAGACTAAGAAGCCTGGGATCGTTTCTGTCGACCATGTCATAGATGCTGTCGAGTATGTGCCAGATGAGATCCGGATGGTCTTCCGTGAGCACGAACTCGAGGCTTTCGACAGCTTTGATGGCAGCCATACCAGCTAGTAACCCTTGTCCACGGTGGTATAGATCATAAACCAGCTCAAAAGTACGATACATGGTCCGGCTATCTTGCCTAGGTGGCTCTTCCGGGTTTGCCAGATATCTTGACATAGGGTCCGAAATGAGGTTGGTCGACTCGAGTTTGCACGCGCTCCAGGAGAAAACACTGCTGAGAACCAGCTCTAACCCAGCATACTGGCTTGGCGTTGACACTGTCACGAGTGTCAAGGCATCCTGGGCTGGGGTCGGTGCGCGTGGAGTTGCCGCCGATGGGCTAGTTGCCAAGGACGCTGGTGAGGAAGCCACCGAGTCCGGGTCGGTTTTGCGGTAAGCTCGTTTGCGAACTCCCCATTTCCTTAACCTTTTCTTATACATCTGTTGCCTGAGTTTGAGTTAGATTGAATCTGACGGCAATAGCATGCGGCTTTTACTACATTACTTACGTTGCTGCGAAGGCATATCTGCCCTCCATGATGGCCATGACCTGAACCAGCTTCTTGCCGTCATGGAAATACATCTGGGTGATCACCGGCCTCATCGCTTCCCATTCTGATTCGGTGTGGTCAGTGGTAGTCGGTGGCTCCGGCTCCGGGGGCGTCTGCCCGGGGATGCGCGGCGCCAGAGCCGGCAGCAGAGGAGGAGGCATGGTCGACTGGTGACGAGCCAGCGGCGTTCCCATGTGTACGGCGATACTACAAGCGTGGTTGATGCGCGCAGTATCCAGCCAGCCTGGAAAGCATTGCGCTCATGGCCATCTTCGCTGCTTTCAACGTCCAAAAACTTCAAGAACGGTCTTCCGTCATAGGCCCGGCGACGGCTCCGACTTTGTAGTTCCAGACTCACCGATGCGGAGGCTCCTGAGCTGTGGTCATGATTGGCGGAGGAAGTTCCCTGCAGGGGACCATCGGTGCCCTCTAAACCTTAATCGTAGTTGAATTCCAGATGCCGTGGCCGCCGAATTTCGGAAGGCCGAGAAGGCCTGTGGCCTCCATGTCTGATCGGCGCCGGTGAACAACCTTGGGTCGGACAGGTGCCATTGCGACTGTGAGCCGGCGGCGTCATGACGGAGGCTGGCATGTAAGGGCCTAGTGACGAGTCTGTGCTTTGCCGCGACAAGGGTTGATCTTCTGCCTCTCTTTAGATTGAAGTACCCTATAGCTATGTTTTGGTGATAGGACCTCACTTGATCTAAAGGCAATTTGAAAGCCTCAAAAATGAAAGAAAATGCGACACAGTATCTGTTCACTTGAAACACTCACATATGAATTACCGACATTTGTCGGTTTCAATGGTTCCTACTGCACCTTTCGGGTGCTGGGTTTGAATCTTAGACATAAATAGTAAATCGTCGACGGTGTGGTGACCCTTTTCGAGTCCGCGCAGTCAGGAAAATGCTGACTAAGCCGTTTTCCCTACCTTAAAATTTCATCGTCGCGGACTGGAAGCTTCGCTTCTCTTTTTTCTTTTCCCTCTTCGTGCGGCTGGCATAACAAGAAATTCTCCGTGTTGCTCGAATCCTCTACAATGGATGCTCTACCTTCGAAGCGTCAGTTATGCCCCAGATCAAATATAATTGCAAATTGGCCTCTTCACCAACAGGTTCCTCATGTACGCGCTCGCGCATTTGGGACCGTGGTTGCGGAGGTCGAACAAATCTTGCCTTGATGTATGTTATTGGAAGACATGGACCGCAGAATGTGGGACGTGAGCTGGTTCTGAAGAGCTTCTTCCTGGATCGTCGCGTTTGTGTTGTGTCCCGCACGGCTTCCCCTGGTTGTGATTACGGCGAAGCACCATCGTGCGCACCCAAGACACAAGACATTCGATTGCACTAGTCTTTTAACTCTAAGGACATCTGAACGCATGCTCGTGATTGGTGTTGTTTTCTCCCCTGCTACTCCTCATCTCCAACCTTCTGGAGCTTCCCCATTTCTCGCTTTGAACCCGCATCGCCTATGAGCTTGATTCGGTCGAGGCGAACCGTCTCGGCCTCACCGTCGCCCTTTTGCACGTACACAATGAGTGTCGTAGTCTTCTGGAACTTGACGAACCTCAAGGGGATATTTGCTGTGCCTTGCTCGTTCCAGTCCTTGTCCGTCAGCGTGATGACTTGCGTGGGGTCGGTGTCGTCCGCCTCGCTGAAGTCCATGTTTTGTGGTCGGTTGATGTAAAGGTGGATCTCGGTCGGTCTTGAGGGCGCGTCTTCCTCGTCGGCGGGTGGAAGGGATGTGATCTATAGTACTCGGTCAGATGATAGGCGTACTACCTACAGGATGTTGGAGCATACCTGAAGCGTGTGGAGCTTGATCGTAGACTGGAAGGGAATGAACAACAGCAGCTGGTCATCGGCACCGCTCTGCACCCAGTCCTTCTTTGATGTTGAGCCATTGTCCAACGCGCTGGGCTTCGAGCCCTCAAATAGAACCTTAACCGGACCTGCGTCCTCATCGGCGTTCAGAAGCTCGCAGTTCCGGATCTCAACCTCGTCGGTGATGTCGCTGTAGCCCTTGGGGATCTCAGCACCGCTCCACAGGCCACTCCCCGAGCCCAAGGACTCGACCTCTGATGCGAGCTTCTGCACAACCGACTTGAGCTCGCTAGGATTGGCGCCCTGGACCCTCTCAATCACCTTGCCATCGCGGAACACCACAAAAGTGGGCAAGCTAGTAACGCGGTACTGCGCGGCCAGCTCGGTCTGTTCATCGTTGTTGATCTTGACGAAGGTGACGAGGTTCGGACGGGAAAGGGACTGCGAGAGAGTTTCGTAGAGAGGCGCAATCTGATGGCATGGACCGCACCATTCGGCAAAGACTGTACGAATGAAGACGCTGGTCAGCTTTGGTCGTCCCTGTCACCAGGCAGCCTGATCTGTCGGTGGTGGGGGGTACAAGGGAGGAGGCTTACAGTCTGCGACGACAATTTTCGAGGACTTGAGAAGCCCGTCGAACTGTCCCTTGGAGCTAATGTTGACCGTCTTGCTCGACATGTCGTTGAAACGCGCGAAACGGCTGTGAAAGGCTGTTGAAGGGTGATTCCTGGAGGTAGAGTAGATGATCGGTGTTGTGGTTTGGAGCTTTCTCAGCAACGGGCTTCAGCCGCGGGGCATCTCCATGCTTGTAGCGGGGCAGCTCTCATTCGTAATCACGACCAACCATCACAGTTGCCGTGTTCTCTCAAGGATCTCGAGACTGTCAATTAGCGACTCTGTATTCACGACTATATCGTTGCTGATCAATCCGGACCCTGGACACACCCTGGGCTTTGTTTCAGACGCTCATGTGCACAGTTTCCTGATCCATGGTACGCTGATCACCACATCAGCATCTGTTCCGCACCAAGCCACCTGCTAGTCTTGCCCATACTTGACCAGCTCAACCCCTTCCAAACGTGGAATCTCGACCTTTTTAAGCTCCTGAAGAATACCGTTGCGCCCCCAGATGGATAGGATCTCGGCTTTGAGGGCCTCCTAAGGCGTCCCTATGGCGATGTCCTCCCCATCCAAAGAATAGAACTTCACCCTCTGCCGAGTGTCGTCGTGCTCAGCAGGCGCAACAGTGACGTACACCGTCTGACACTCCGGTATCGCTGTCCAGAGATTGTGCAAGATATTCTCCCAGTAGACGGGCGAGCGACAGCTTCATCAGGGTCTTGCTGAACTGTGGTAGCTCCATAAACTAAGTGGGCGATTGATGATGTTGTAGCAGAGGGCGATGGCGCGAGTCAAGGCCAGAGTTATCGGCCAAGAGCCTCTAGAAGAAGTGAAACATAGAAACCCTGAAAGAGAAAAAGGAATATTGAGAAAGAAAAAAAAAGAGATTCAAGGCAATGAATGCGATGCATGACCGGTTTGTCAGTAGCGGATCGTGGGGAATCGTTCACTGCAGCTGCCCGAGCATTCATCACCTCTGGTTCAACCAACATCCGGTCTAGACTCTCCTCCAAAGACTTAGATTTCTCAAGAAACAAAAGCCATGTTGCTCCTTATGTCTCCTCCCCGTAGAATTGAGATTGCTCCACCCTACTTCCCATCCTTGACCTCGAAGAGCTCTATGCCCTTCACTGTGTGGATCGTCGGGCGCTTCCTCTGACAAACGCCGTTGATGTATTCCATCAGACTACCCCAAGTGCAAATTTCCCCATAAGCAAACAAATCGTCGTCACCCGAACTTTCGGATGGTGGGTGAAAGTAGTCCCAATCTTGCACGGCGCAGATTATCACATCTTTCTTGCTTCTTGGCTTGCTATGGTCCTCTGCGATGTGAAGGGTTTGGCAATGTGAAAAGTAATAGAGGATACTCGAAACCACGCCCGACCACTTATGGCCCGGTACGATGACTCACAGCCACCTGGCGAACATCATCGACGATTACGCCGTTTTGTTCGAGCAACCTCAGGATGGCGTAAGAATTCGTATACTCGTCAGGGTCGTCCTCTTCGGTAGGTAGGCTGGGAGAAACAAAATGTCTCTGTCCATGTTAAACCAAAGTCCCCTGAAAGACGCATTATTCGGGCCGAAGAGAAGTTTGAATTCTTTGCAGGCCAGCGATCGTGACTCGCGGCAGACTTGAAGAACCGCAGGAGGAGAGTGGTTGTACTCCATGTATATTGGTGTCATTGCCGACTGGATGATGGACCGAACACTAAATACTCTCGGGCCGGGCAAGGCGTGCTCCAGATCTCGATGCGAATCTCAGGCGGCAATTTGCAGAAGAGAGTGAAGCACGGCTGGTCAGTCCAGGTACCCGGTGCCTCGCGGAGAATCTGAGAATCTGAGGCTGCTATGAGTTTAGTCTCACTGAAAATAGTGACTGAGAACAAATCCTTACCCTTCTTCTGACCATACTTCCACTTGAGGCTGAATAACAGACCTTCCCAATCAAGGGAGAGCTTCAACTCAACCATATTGCCCGTGCCCTCTGACGAGGAAAGATGGCAGCAGCGGTGTCACTATCACCTCAGTCGCAGGATGGATTGCCTACCGCAGCTAGGTTCCAACCAACAATCCTCCTAACCCCTCCGGCTATTATCTTCCAGACCTGGTCGGAGATTCATCAACATTTCCCTGATCTGGATGTCCGCGTTTTCTTTGCGACTAAGAACAACTTCCCGGATCCAGCAGCCAAAGTTATTAGTACGCGTCAACTTCGAGCACTGCTGGCCTCACTGGATCCGGCTGACCCGCAAACGGGACGAATTATCATTCTCAGCTCATATCCAACCTTCATGGCGCGACTTGCGAAGAAGAAAGAGGAACCAATTCTCTTGCTCAAGCAGAGAAGCAAGCGCCGAGGCGGATCCAGGACGACAAAGGCTGCTAAAAAGCGCAAGACAGGTGCTGAATCAGCTGCTCAAATTTCAGGAGATGAAGCAGATATAGCCACCGAGGACAACGAACCCGTCTAGAAGACGGTGCCTGAAGCCATGGCTAGGGCTCGACAAGCCCTGGAAGACCCAGCCTTTAGTTCTCCTCGGATAATCCATCAATCCGAGGTTGACCGGAAGCAGCTAAAGGTTCATGTCCTGCCCGCCAACCATGGTGTCCACCCTGATGGCAACTTGGTCACCTGGTCACTGAAGTTCAAGTTCATGAGGGACTTCAGGTTTGAATACTGCATCGACGATGAGGGGCATATTGCTCGGCGCACGAGCAGTGTTTGGAACCAGACCATCGGACTGGTCCCCGCGGATAAGATTGTCTAGGTGACAGGAACACCTCAGACTTCGCTGGTTGGGTCGAATGGCGTACTGAAAGATGTAGACGGGCAACGTTGGAGTGGTTTATACGGAACTTGTATTCTCCTTAATCTCTTGCAATCATACTTGTCATCCAATATGCTACTCGTTATGCTGCTCTACCTGCTATTCTACCTGCTATTCTACCTGCTATTCTACCTGCTATTATGACTTCTATCTTGCTCTAGATACTGAGGTCGACCGCAGCATAGTACTGTCATGAACCAGAAGGATGGAGTCCCTTCTCAGATGATGTGGTGGAAGACCATCTGCCTTCAGCCGACACGCGTGGCGAAGAGCACGGCACATGTGGCCACGCGGGTAATGTCTTCGAGACAGGGAGAGATGCGTTCAGCTGTCGTCAGCTTTCCAATGGCGATTTTGTCTTCCACTCACTGGTCCCCTTTAGGGTGGCAAATAAAACACGGAAAGGAGTGTTTGAGACCACTGATCTCCCGGGTGAGGATCCCTCCCAGAACCATCCAGACCCTTCAGCTTGTCCCGCCAGTTGGGATGGAAGCACCCCGTCCACTCTTTCAGACAAACATTGAGGATTAGCGAAGATGCATGTCTTTCCCAATTCATCTTCCGGAGCGCCCGAATGCTACCCGCGGCAGTAGGAGGCGCATAAGGCCCATCTGATCAGGGTCATGTTCTCTGGGTCATGGCCTGAGTCCCACCATCGACGTGCATTGCATGCGAAAAGACACTGTGTGATCCTATCGGAGCTTTTGGGATGGACCCTTGGTTCCGGGATCTAGGGGTGTTGAGGAGTGAGGATGTGCTACTGGGAAGCACCTAGACATGCAGGGTCGGGATCCGGTGTTCAGGGTCCATACCGTGCGTTGGGCTCCAGCTTCACCACCCGAGGTAAGACTTCTTCTCGAAAAAGTTTGGTCGGCATGATACTTGCTGGCTTGGACTCTTCCTCGAATGACGCTTCTTAACATTGTTCCTGAGCCTCTTATCTCTCGTCTGCACTAAAGGCGAGAAGGCCGACTAGCCTGAATAGTTGACGAGCAACGACGCTGGTGGACAGACTTCAAGCTGTAGTCCACTTGTAAAGGGCAAAGGCTTTCCAAAAAGGACGAAAGCTGTCAGATCTCGAAAAAAGAAAGTTTTCTCGCTCTTTGGACCAGCCGCAGTTGCCAAGGTAAAGCGGCAGCGCCTCATGGAGTAGAACTAGTCCTTGCATGCACCTAGACTGCACTATCTGCGAAGGGAGAGACATCGATTCACTCAGGCAGAGCCTCTAATTGAGGCATTGAGAGACAGGTAGCAGGGCTTTTTGGCCAAATTACGCCCTCAAACCCGGTCTGATTGTCATGTCTGAGTTGGGTTTGACAAAGTCTGTCCTTTACGAACGCCCGAACGTGGCGTGCTTCCTTAGTTCAGGGTCCGCCTGGACTCTCATTGTGGGAGTGCCGAAGCATTCCCCAGACACGTGATTCTATGAACCATGACGGAGCATGGCCACAGTGAAGACATAAAGCACGAGTTAATATGCGGAATCGTCGAAATGCCAACAAGAAAGGCCCATGGCTTGACTCGACGCGCTTCGCCTACCAAACGCCGCCGGGTCAGCAGTGCACGTACGGGAGTAGTGACGACCAACGCAGGCAGGCGTTGACGGTTCAAAGGTCCGATCGTCGGGAGCTGCCCGTTGATCGATCATATTATATCCTCCGGCCTCATGCGTCTTCGGTGGCTGCGATTGTCAAGTTGAGGGTATTGGTATCACGCTTTCTGCTGTCAGTGACAAGACTTATGACGTGTGAAAGACTGCTTGGAGACGCATGCTTCCCATGAGAATGCCGGGGATGCCAGCTTGTTGACGGCCGAGGCCTGCGGGTGCATGTCTTATCCTGCGGAGTTGTGGCCGAAAGCTGAGGTTTTGCTTGTGCGATGACAGCTCGCGTGCATGTTTTTGCTTTTTCGTCAGTTATCATCTTACCACCGCGCACTGCGATAGGTGCGTATGCCCGGTTTTCTGCCGCAACTAGAGTGTGAGGGCCCCGTCCGAGTCGTAATAGCGCGCCACAAGCGGCGTTGAGCGTTGAACTTGTGATCATGGCTCATCTATGTCGTGCATGCGATGTAATTGTGAAACGCAGACGAACGTCATGAGAAGAGGCGATAGGAGCGCGAATGGATATCTCTGCCGGCCAACCCCATTGGCAATATTCGGCTTTATCATCATTTGGATCTAAAGCTCACAAAGCAGTTGGGAAAGGTTGCAGGCTGAAAATACTTTGCAAAGTTCGAAGTCGTGATGCAAGGGAGGATGGTGGGGGGTGGCATGTGCTGCAGGGCGTCGTCAGGATTGCACCTATCGGGTGTCTGGTAGTGGGCTTCCCGCAGCAGTTGTACGAGCAGGATGCAAAACGAGGACTCGGCGTCGGGTAGATCCTCAGTCAGATGCACGAATCTCGGGAACACGCAATAAACATATTGGAGAGCGCCAGCCATGGCTCGAGTCCAACAGAGGTTGAAGAGAGAAGGCGGTGCCAGAGCACAGAGCACAGAGCACTGGCTCATCTGATCGGTCAGCACCTTACGTCCTTAGCAGCTGATCAACAGAAACCGTAAGCTAAAGTTACGGAACTTCTCGCCTGCATGCACGATCCAGCCCAAGGATGTAGGTAAGGTGCGGTCATGTATGAGGAGGCGATGCTTGAGAAGCTGAGGAGCTGTGTGAGTCCTCCCTGCATCCAAGCTGGTGGGGGAAAGGCCGCCTACGACCCTGGCCAAAAGCAACAAACCGGAGCACCCTTGACTTCCCCACAACCTCAATCCTCGCGGTCCATGAGCCACCCCCAGCGTGTTCCGATCGAGTCCTGTCTGGCGATCGTACTGATGGGTGGACGAAGGCGTTACAGTACTGCCGAATGTCAGTGGCTTGGGCAACGGAGAGGTAACAAGGCTAAACTTCCAAAGAGGGTGCCATGTCTCACTCGCTGCCCTCCAGAAGCGAGAAACACTCTCCCTCCTGGCCGATTCCTCGTGAGCCGCAGTTCTTACAGCTGGACAGTGCATGTAGTGGTCGAGAAAGAGGAGGGTGGCTAAGATGGCAGCCCTGCGTCAAACTGGGGGAGCTTGGGGATTGGCGTCGGGTGGGAGGGGACGGACTGGCTCTAGTTTGTCTTGCTTCTTCGGCAAAGCCTGGATTCGTGGAGGCGAAGGACACCACCTGTGCTTAAAGCTGTGGCCGATCCGCCCTCGATGAGTGAGACTTTGCTCTTATGACGGTGACGCTCGGCAGTTGTGTTTATTCTTATCTCGAAGGGAAGGACTTTGGCAAAGTGTCAGCCAGCCGCTTCATTCATCAACCTCGTTTGCACTTACACACCAGCTCTACGGTTCCAAGACGAACGCCGGCCGGAAGAAGATCTGATTACGACCCCCAAGGCCAAGTGACAGAAAATAGTGACTCTCAGCAGCGAACAGCAGCAACGTGAACATCGAGAGGCATCTATCGAGAACAGAACAGAGCCTTGTCGCCTATCTTTTGCCTCGGGCTGTTCCTTCTCCGGTGCTGTTTCGCTCTTCAATTCATCCCGTCTCTTCGAGGAAGGCGCATCCCGCAGTCGGTCCGAGCATCACCTGCCCATCGCCTGCCAGCAGCTGCCGCGAAAGAAGTCATCGGTTCCCGCCACTCCCCAAGCATCTGTCACCAGAACGGCCCGGACAACTGCCACCAACAGCTCGTTGACGAGCCTCACCTCAGCCTTCGACCCTCAACTGTCTCTTACACGCCGACCCTTCAGCTAAGGTAATCCAACACTTTGCGTGTACCGATATTGTATCACCCTCTATAAGGGCTCGCCAACAACCGCAAAAAGGATACCTTCTGCAGTACTGAGGGACGTCTCAGCCCTGGGTATTGGCAGTGATTCACTTCACTCCCCAACCTCCGACTGAGACCTCGACCCCCTCCCTCCTCGCTTCATTCTGGCCTTCAGTCAGTGGCACCTACACCCAATTTCTGACTTTTAATCTCCCTTCCGGCATTTCGTTTCGAAGGTATGTTCATCTATCGTCTTGCAACCTCCTCGGTTCGACTTGCCTTGCTTACCCTACCTTGAGTTCCGGTAGTCTATATCAGATACAACTCAACATCAACTGGCCCTCACATTACGCCTACCATGGCGAACGGTATTGTCCGCCTCGAGAGGTTCTTTACCTCAAAACTCAGACCGTCCTCAGCGCCTTCCACCGAGCCAAGCAGCCCAGTCACGCCATCGGAACCTCAATTCCCCTCGCCGTCGTTCATTCGCCCAAAGGCATCCCGCATGACTGCTCGAAAGGAGACTTACCTCAAACAGTCTTGTCGATCAAATCCAGCCCTTGACAGCATTTTCAACAGTGAAACTCAAGGCAAAACCGCTGGATCTTCTCTCTCGTCGTCGAAGCGAACGGCACCTGAGCTGCCTATGCTCGTGCGCTCCTCTTCCTTTGACGACAGTCGCTGTGACTCTCTCTTCAACAACGTCTACCAGTTTCCAGCGCCACCGAAGGAGGCTACTGAGCAGCTGCCGCTTCTGGAACGCGTGGATCTCGAGTCGATCTTCGATGGTTTCACCAGCGATAGCTCCGAATCGACGACAGGATCTCCATACCAGAAGCCTACTTCGCCCGCTACAAGAGAAGACGCGCAAGTTGCGGAGGAAGCTGTGAACATCCAAACACTGGTTGACTCTCTTAACAAGAAGCTTCCAGAGATCCCGTCTCATGCAAACGACCCCCAAGATGACACGGTGGGACCAGCTGCAGATTGGGAACTGGAAGACCCTGCAATGGTCAACATCATCAACGATAATCTTTTCGAGGATATTGAGAGACATCTTGGCGAGGCGATCCCCAAGGCACCGCTGCATCATTCGAGCAGTGAGCCTGCACTGCCACAAACCCGCTGGCGAGATTCTCAATCCAGCTCTCCAAGCTCAGTGCTATGGGAGCCGGACTTCAGTGATTTCATGACACTGAGCGACGATGACATCGCCGAGTCAGACATGGCCCCATCTTCGGTGAGATCGGGCCTTGATGGCGAGCTACCACCTACACCTCCTCTGACAGCATCTACCATCGATACTCCCATGGCATCCCGCCCTCGGTCTCTTTTGACTCTCACCCCCCCTTATGCCTCTAAGCCTGCTGCAGCTGCGGCGTTCGAGGCGGCTAGAATCGCCAGCCGTTATGACTTTGACCTCGTCTACGTCGTCAACTTATGGCCAGACAGCACAAGACCACGCACCCCTTCAGTCAGTCAGGATGAGCCTACCAGAGCCAGCGGAGGTTCCCCGTACCATATGACGGGCCGTCTTCTTGCCGCCTATGGCCTCGAGCGTGTCAAATCGCCCTTCCAAGTCACCGCCTCCGTTCACACCAAGATTCTGCGATCTGAGGGGTGGATCGAGTATCGCAGCCAAGAGGCCAGGCGCGATGAGTTTGCGCAGGGTTATGCATGTTCCTTTTTCACTGGCCAATACTCTCGCAGTAACTCGGTCTCCTCAGACATGTCCACTTCCACACATAGTTCCCGGAAGAGGATCGATCGTGGTCTTGTCTTTGCCGCATATCGCAACCCCAAAGAAGATGGCACCATGCGATGCTCAGACGAGAAAGAGCTAAGGGCCATCAAGCGTGATGCCGAGGGCCTGGTTGAGATGCTCATTGACATACACGCTGCCCATCGTCTACGACAAGCACCTTTGTTCACTCAACAGGAGGAAACGGGGCCGATCCCTGCGAAGAACTTCAAGTTTGCTTAGCCACGGAGTCAGCCAAAGCGTCAAGACGTATGCTTCCTTTCATTCTCTTTTATTTTTCCTTCTATCAATGCGGCGTTGTCAAGAGACACATGAATATGAAATACTACGATACCTATGGGGGGCACATTTTGCTTTGCGTTTGGAGCCTCCTGGCAAACAAAAGGCTGGGGCTTCGGGGGCGGTTATCTACTTTACACTTTTCCCTTCTGATGCGCTATGTATGGACAGTGTGGTTACGGATCTCATATTTTCTCAGTTTTGATCGATTTCGGAAGATGAACACGAGCTGGGGTTGAAGCAAATGCGGGCCACTGCTTGCTGATGTGGGAAGGGGGAACCGACGGATGATCTTCCTCATCCTCGACCTAGACGGATGTAATAAACGAGAGTTTTGGTTTCGACGTTTCAGTGTGCATCGAATGATAAATGGCTCCCATTTCGCAACATTTCTCTTGAACCGACAATGAGCTAGTCAAAGGGTATCCTGCGCAGTGTGTCCCCCTGCCTTGCCTTCTTCATTTCCTGTGCCGCAGCGATGCTGCTGGGCACTTTGATGCCGCAACAGTCACCCCATCCTGTCCCATCGTGTGCGTGGCCTGTATGCGCATCGCCTCCCTCATGTTCATGTCCTATATGCTCCGACTCGATCTGACCATCATGCTCCTCGCTCATGCCCTCTGCGGCTGGTACAAGTGATCCAAACATGAAGTGCTGCATCACAGGAAGCTTGCCCAACACCTCGGCTACAAACATCCGCCGCATACCACCGTCGATCTTCTCCCATGAGCGCGCAGAGGAGATGTCGTCCAGCATGGGACTATGCCAACGGAGACCTCGAACTGTCTTTGTGCTGTTCACGAAGGCGACTTGGCCGAGGTACATGTATTCATCGCCGAACTCCTCGAGCGAGAGATCTTGGTGGATGGCGCGAGGTGTAATGTAAGGGTGATGTAGAAGCTGCGCAGCGCCAAAGAGGAAAGGGAGGAATTGGTAGTCGTCAAGGCCCCAGACGCCGTGGGAGCCGGCAGGTTCGAGGTAGTATGTCATCTGGACGCGGCGCATAAGGGCGAGGTAGCGATTGAAGACTCGGAGAACGAGGGGCCGCATATCACCGCTTGTAGGAGAAGATGATGACGCTTTCAAGATGTTCAGCTGGCGAAGGCAGAGGAGCCAGATAAGGAAGTTGAGCTCATGGCCGGAGCCGTAGTCGATACGGGAGCGGTTGCCGAACGACTCGAAGAGGTAGGCGTTTAACTCGGCGATGGCAGCAGGGTCGGTTACACCAAGAGCATGGTGCCACCGAGGGCTGTTGTCTGCCACGAGGTCGAGGAATGAGCGGAAGGCTTTGTTTCCGAAGCGTGAGCCACCTTGCTCGTTAGGAGGGCACTTTGTGACATAGCTATCAGCATCCTCGAGAATGTTGAGTAATATCCGTACGGGAGCGCTCAAGTCTTCATCTTTGACAGCAGAGCATGGAGTATCAACGACTGAATCTGCGAGTGTGAAGATCCAGGAGCGGACGAGACGTTCAGTCGGGGAGGAGAGGAAGAGGTCGTGGTCTCGACGGGAGAGGATGCGGCGGGTTGGGACTTTGAAGGTCCAGCTGTCGGAAGATGTGTCGGGAGGTGATGGGAGAGCGGGAGTGTCGGGTACCGGAGTTGGGTTCGAGGCTTGAGAGCGTCGCTTTCGAGGTTCGAGCTTGGGAAGGCGGTCTTTGAGGTTGGGGATGGGTGAAGCGCTTGTGGTGCTTGGGCCTGCGGTTTGGGGCGTTCCAGACGCCATGAAGGGTAGGTGTGTATATCTGCTTGTGTACTTTAGACGTCGGATATGGGGGGAAGAAGAAATGTATTCGATCTGTGAGATGGCGGGTTGGAAATTTGCTTTGGCGCTGAGGTTGGTGTTGGAAGATGGTTTGTAAGGGTCCCCGCGAAGGCAGAGGGGTGATGGATGAATGCACCTGTAGCTTGTCATCGGACGCTAGAATGCAGGACGTGCTAGTGCATCTCAGCGGCCGACTTGAAACTATTGCTTTATTTAGCTAAGGCTATCTTTAGGACTCGGCTATTTTTTCTATGCCTCTCACAACGGCAGCACTCCCACAAGTATAACACATATGTGATCCCTCTAATCCGTCTCCTACTTGCTCCTTCATTTGATTACTATCCAGACTCTTGTCATGATGGCTATCATTGTCTCTGAGTCCGACCGTTGTCTCGCGGATGCTGTCCTCGACTGGTGACAAGTTGAGCCAATCAACTTGCGAGAATTTACCAACTCCTCCGACTGCCTAAGAGCAGCCCACCATCGCACCACACACCAACGTGGGGCAACCGCGCAGACTTCATCATTCCGCCTCTCACACTCAAGCTCTGTCTTTTACTTCTTCCCTTCTCCTTCATCTCCCATACTCTCTTGTGAGAGGATAAAAAAACACATATCAGACGACACAATGGCACCATCAGCACAACCTGTGGCGGAGCTCGCTCCGCTCCCGAAGGCAGACGGATCAGCTACGTTCTCCTATGGAGGCTACACAGTCACAGCGGCAGTGAATGGGCCTATCGAGGCTCAGAGAAGAGATGAGAATGCCTTCGAGGCACTGGTCGACGTCAATGTTAGGCCAGCGGCTGGAGTAGGAGGTTCGTGCTCCTATCATTACTCAGTATTGAATCTTTGGGGTTCAAGGCTTCACATGCCTGCGTTTTGGATTCATGCATGAAGCACTTTCCTTTCCAGACTTTGATTCTGACTCTCGGGCGTGAAACAGGCACAGCAGAACGGCAGCTCGAGGCGATCCTTCAGTCTGCTCTGCGGCAGCTCATCCCCGTCCGCGACTATCCCCGGTGCATGATCCAGATCACCCTCCAGCTGGTCGAAACACCAGAGAATGCTTACGTCAACGCAAAAGTCGTGCAAGCACAGCTTGTAAGTTCATATGTCTCTCTAGGAATTTCACAAGATGATATTGGCAAATGTTCAAAGCTTTTGTAACATCTTGTGGTGGCCGAAACCGCTTGTACACGGCTGACACGACCATGTCGTTCTTTGATGCTGCAGAATCTACTCTCCATCCCGGCATTGATGCATGCTGCTGTGCTCGGACTTCTCACAGCTGCCGTGCCTCTCAAGTACATCGCCACGGCGACAGTGCTGGCTATTCCCGCGGACGCCAGCCAAGGCGGCAAAGCGGCGACAATGCTGGTGGACCCTAGCCCGGCTGAGGCAGACAAAGCCAGATCGATCCATGCGCTGGGTTTCACGTCAGACGACGAGCTGCTACTGATGGAGAGCGAGGGAGAGTTCACAGTGGAAGAGATGAAGCAGGTGCTTGGTACTGCGGAAAGAGTCTGCGGACAGGGAGCAAAGGATGCAGAGCAACGAGATACGAATATGGGAGACGGAGCGGTCGCTGAGTCTGGCGGCATCAAAGCCTTCATCCGTTCGGTAATGGAGACCAAGACGGCGGCTGATCTGCATTGGAAATGAACGAACGAGTCGCCCACATCTTGTCAGGTGCGCTTTGAGCATGGAAAGGATTCTTGTCCGGCATATTATCATCCAGACTCATGTGGATAGAGGAGAAAAGGGGATACGACGAGATGAAGCACCCAGAATGAAGGCGTCGTGGCGCATCCCGGAACGAACCCAGCAAAGCGACGAAGAAATCGGACGATTCGCACCCCCTTACAAAACCAAACTTCGAGAAGAGGCAATGTGCAGGCATTATGCAACGCACGTGGTGGAGCTGGTTCTTTTCAACCCCGTGACAGGCCGACCAGGGGAAGGACTTGTCGTGGCGCCGGGGAGACGATAAGCAGGGGCCGCAGAACACGATGATTCGTGAAGCAAGCATGCCGAGCCTTGCCTGCAAACGAATAAAGTCACAGAAAGGGAGAAGCGCTGGAGTCTTGAAGGTGTTGCGGGATGACCCACGATGATCTGCTGGCGCGACGGCATGGGAGAGAGGCTAAGCTTGGAAGGTAATCGAAAACACAACAAAACTCCTGACCGAGCATGATAAAATCACGAGCAAACCGCGATATGGAGGCAGGTTGGTCTAGAAGGGGGTGAGCGAGTGTCGTCGTGGGTCAAGGGCTGGCTGTTAGGGATTGGCGTGCGCACGGGTGGTGTTTCACGTCGGGCGGGCATGCCCTGGGGGCTTGTCGCAGAGTGTGGCAGCGGTGAGGACGAGGCAAGCTTGGCGGCGTTAGGGAGGGGGTTTTGGAGAGGAGGAGCTGATAGAGGATTTCATGAAGGAATGAGTTGCGATTCCAGATTCGCGATACGTGAGGAAGAGCTGCTTGGTGGTGGTGCCTGTTGGATTGGTTAATATGTATTCCGAGAAAGGGCTTCACTATGCAATTCCGACTTCCGAGCCGGAAGGAATCTACCACAAGATACCCCATAAGATGTCACCAATTAGTTAGCGAACTGAAAGAAGATCCAGATTCTCGGCTCCAACTTTGCAGACTCGCTCCGAAATTTCGCCAGTCAAGCACACCAGCGTGGTGCGTCTACGGTTACGGGAATCGGTAACGGGTTGGGGTCCGCCAAGATGTGTGCATAACAGGGGAACGAAGTGCCGGGAGCGGTGCGAAAGCTCCGAGTCCCTAGCAGTAAAGGTGAAAAGAGAAGGGTAGGAAAGCTGAGAAGACAACTGACGACGCTGTTGCTGTTGCTGTTGTTGTTACTGCTGCTGCGAGATAGAGGCGTCTCTTGGAAGCGGGACTTGAAACAGAGGCGGAGCGTCGCGGGAGGCGCCGTAATGCCGGGCCTTGGGTCGAGAGTCAAGAGGAGACGAAGGACGGACAAGAGACCAGGACTCGGCGAGATTCTCCATCGAGACGTAACAAGGTACAACTAACTAGCCTGAGTCGAGCCAGTTGTAACGCTGGGCCAGGGCCCATGTTGGAAGCGATCACGCCTGAGGCAAGGGCCCTGACGGTCGTGACCTGACTTGGCTTGTTCTGAGCTGATTCGGGACCCCTCAGTTGTTTGGTCTTGTCTGGATGTTCTGGGGATCAATCTTGGTTCCCTGTTCAGTTGGAGCTATAGCTGCTGCTGCTGTGTCTTGTCTGTTCTTGTCTATCTCGTCGCTATAGCTTCTGGGTGTATTAAAGACTGCCACACTCAATCCCAGCCCAGCCTTGTCCCTCCTCTTCTCTCTTTCTCTCCTCAGTCTCCTCCTCCAGGTTGATTCACATTCGTCTTCGCTTCTTTTTCGCGACCTACACAAGGGGAATCTAAGGATCAAGTCGAAGCTGAGCTCTGGTAGCCTTTTGTCCTCACCACCACTCACCACCGTCTCTATCAAGCGCCCGGTGCCCTTCTCTCGACTTTTTTTCTTTATTTCAACCCATCTTCCCTCTTGTGCTCGCATTTTCTGTCTTTTTCGAATTCTCCAATCCTTTTTTCATTCTTTTTTTAATGCTCCTCCTGGTATCTTTTTGAGCCTTTCTTCTTCTATTGCTTCAACCTCGCTGGTCGGGAAAACGATACCCTCCTTCGCTTAACGCGCAACCTCTCTCAACAAGTCTCGTCTGTCTATCTTCCTTGTCTACCATCTCAATCTTTGGTCACCTGGCCACGGCTCAGCATTCTCGTCACACGGCATTAGCTGGCAGCACCTACAGTATCGTCACATCTCAACCGTCCGTCTCCTCCGAAAAGACGACACCCTCTTCGGCCCGGCGACCTGATTTAGTGCTTGGCTTGGCCCTGCATCCTGCACCTGCAACTCTCGTCACACGGGCTTCCTTGGTTGCTCCGGTTTGGCTGTGCTCGCAAACTATTTGTTCTTCTATTTTTGGCCTATTATTTGCAGCAATGGCTTCGTACTATTCCTCGCCCGTCGCTTCCCCAGCCGCCACGGCTCTCCACCCAGCTCTTGACTCGTCTGCGTCGGCTTTACCATCGGCTCCAGCACCAGCGACATCTCCGTCGCCCGACGAACCCTCCTCCGTCTCCGCTGCCGCCGCCGCCGCCGTTAGTAATCCCCTCACCTCGTCCTCGTCCTCCACCACCACTGCCGCACTCACATCCTCCTCCTCCTCTTCTTCTTCTACGTCTCCTCCCTCCTCCGCCCGGCCCAAGACTTCTCACCACAATGAACGTCTCTCCGTCAACGTTGCCCGTGCCGAGAACTATACCCTGAAGGACAACAGCCCGCTCTCGGCTGTCCCTGCTCTCGGAGGCGGCCCCTCTGCTTTTTCATTCGACAGCTTCTCTGCTTCGTCTCCTCCAGCTTCTGCTGCTGCTGCGACTGCGTCTACCTCTTCCGCGGCTACTCGCCACCGTCGCAACTATTCCTCCGACACTATCCCTCGCCAGACCATCATCAAGGCTCTCGCCTCCGTCGCAAGGAACAACAAACCAGAAGCCCTGTCCCTCAACAGCATGCTCTCCGCCCAGAATCCCTCTGCTGCCGGGGACGGTCTAGCAGATCACCACCTCCCTTCCTCTGCTGCCTCCTCTCAGAAGCTCGCCGACGCCCTCAACGACCTCGCTCTCCGTCGCTCAAATCTCACACCCACCACCGCCCTTCCGGCTCTGCAATCCCCGTGCTTCTACCACCAACGCTTTGACGATGCCGTCAACATCGACAAGGTCCTCGAGGAGATCAAGAACGACGATGCCATGTCCCATTCCCGCCTCGTTCGCACAGCCACTGGCGTGCGCGAGGTTTCCAAGCAGCTTCAGCGCCGACCTATCCGCCGCGCCGTTAAGAACGTTATGATCGTCACAAAGGCTCGCGATAACCAGCTCGTCTACCTCACACGTGAGCTAGCTACGTGGCTGCTCTCAACCCCACGCTACGGCTCAGATCTCGGTGTCAATGTCTACGTCGACGCAAAGCTCCGCAACTCTAAGCGCTTCAACGCCAGGGGCATTACCGCGCAGAACGACCGCTTCCAGGATATGCTCCGTTACTGGACCCCTGATCTCTGCTGGAGCCAGCCCGACAAGTTCGACCTCGTTCTCACTCTTGGCGGTGATGGCACCGTTCTCTTCACGTCGTGGCTGTTCCAGCGTGTTGTTCCTCCGATTCTGTCCTTCAGCCTCGGCAGCCTCGGGTTCATGACCACCTTCGAGTTCGAGAAGTACAAGGAGCACCTCAACCGTGTCATGGGCGACGACGGCATGAAGGTCAACCTGCGCATGCGCTTCACTTGCACTGTTTGGCGCGCCAATGGCGTCGGCGGTGAGATGGACGAGGGCGAGCAATTCGAAGTTCTCAACGAGCTTGTCATTGACCGCGGCCCGTCTCCCTACGTCTCCAACCTCGAGCTCTACGGCGACGATGAACTCCTTACAGTGGTCCAAGCCGACGGCTGCATTTTCTCCACCCCCACAGGTTCAACCGCCTACTCACTCTCCGCCGGCGGTTCCCTTGTCCACCCGGACATCCCCGCCATCCTCCTCACTCCCATCTGCCCTCATACCCTCTCCTTCCGCCCCATGGTTCTCTCCGACACCATGGCCCTCCGCGTCGCAATCCCTCGCGGCTCCCGCGCAACCGCCTACTGCGCCTTCGACGGCAAGGGCCGCATCGAGCTCCGCCAGGGCGACCACGTCACCATCTCCGCCTCGCAATACCCCTTCCCGACCGTCACCCGCACAGACACCGAGTGGTTCGACAGTGTGTCCCGGACTCTCCGTTGGAACACCCGCGCAGCAGCCCAGAAGCCCTTTGATGCCAGTGCCGTTGCTCCCGGCGCTGTGCCAAAGGATGACGAGGAGCAAGAGGAGCTCGGATGGGATATCGACACGGATAGTGCGTACTACGCCAGCGAGGAAGGAAGCGTCAGCGCAAGTCCTGTGAGGCGCCAGATGAGCCTCCTGGGACTGTGAGGACTCGCATCCCTGCCCTCATCATGAGATTATGACAAACCATTGCGACCATTCAAAGCAAGCATGCAATTCAGTCACTCCGTTCTCCACCCAAGGAGTGACAAATCTCTCCTTTTTTTTCCAACTCCCGTTTATTGGCAATTTTTATATCAGAACATTAGAAACATTAGACAAAGTTCATATGGGAAAACATCAGGAGTTCAATTTTTATGGGGTGTTGGGGAAGGGATGGTCTCCATCCCTTTTTGATGGTGGCGGTGGTCTCTTCCTCCGCCTGGAGCAGGATGGACGTGTCTGGAACATGGACGAGCCAGAGTCGGTAGAGTAGCATAGCCATTCCCCTGTGTTTCCCATGTGGGTGACCCGAGGGTTTTTAGCATAGGAATAAAGAGCCTTCGTCAACAGCCTTGGTGCTTTGGCGGAGCTTGGTCACTCCTCAATCATCTTCAGTGTTCGTGACTTTGACTTAGTTGACCCCTTCGAGTCTCAGATGGCCATTCCACAACTTCTCGCCTCAAACAGGGGGTGGGAATCCACCAGCGATTCAGCGGTATGGCAAGCTCTCCCTTCATCTATACCCTCATGGTATTGTCTTGAACAGAGATTGTGCTCCGAATTGAACAGAAGCCTCAGATATATACCAATCCTTACTACGCCTCCGTGCCATTCTAAAACCCCGTCAAGTTTCCCTGATACCAAGTAAGACGCAAGACTCCCTCCAAAAGTTGAACCCAGCAAATACCCAAATCGGCACTTTTCCCTGTTCTGACCTCAAGGTCTTGTCATCATCGCCACGCCCCTTGACTGAGGGACAATAACCCAGCCACACAGTCCATGTCCGGCTTCTTGCTCGGGCTTACTTCTCCCCTCATGAACTTCTCAACATCGTCCTCTTTCCCGCCTCGGCCTGCCAGTCGTTGCTTTCCAGGTGACAACACCAACTTCTTCGCTGAGCCACTATCCTCAAAAATGTCGACAACAGTAGCCTGGCCCTTTGCACCCCGTTTCGGGCCTAATGGTGCGGTATTGGCCCGGGCGTTGAGCAATGATGCGCCGTTCTCTTGAAGCACGCGTCCGGCTGTACGCCGCGGGTTCGTTCCGGCGGTCGCCTTCGCAGTCGTGGTGGGGAGGGGCCGTCGCGGGCCGACGCCACCGGAGCGGGGGTTGCCGTCCTCGTCCGGGCTGAGATTCTCCTTGTCAGAATCTGTCGGGGAGAGGAGTCTGGCCACTTTCAGTCGGTCGTGGGGACTCTCCTTATCAAGTGCAGCATCATCATCGGTCGTCATCGTGGCTGTTTCCAGCCTGGCGATACTAGAAGCGGCGCGAGCAATCATCCTACGCTTCTTGGCCGGCTCGCCATCCTCATCATCCCGTTGTCGCTGCTGGTGTGACCTCGAGGAAGTGGGAGGCATGGTACGCTTCGTCGTGCTACTGCTTCCCATTGGGAATACTCCACTTCCACTGGTGGAGCGGAGGAGGCTGATTGCTGCAATTGCTGAGCCATTGGATTCATTCTCGGCCTGAGCAGTGAGTTCATCGCAAGGCTCCGCATGAGCAGCAGAAACCCAGGCGGAGACATCGCGAGAACGGCCCCGGAAGGAAGGTCGACGTGACGTCGTTGTGCCTGTAGCTTTCATGAGGCTGCTGAGAGGAGGAAGCGTGATAGCACTGCGGCTACGCTGAAGAGGGGCGCGTGGTGGGAGAACATCGACTGTGGAGATACGATCTGGGGATATCGCGGGTACGAGCTCAGCTTTGCCTTCGAGGGACAAAGAGAGACGGATGCTGCTGCCGCTGGGCTGGGATAGTGCTGATTGGAAGGATGTATCAGGAGAGCAGGCGAACGAGTCGTCTCTGCGCAGAGACTCGTCTCCTTGATGACGGCTGACGGTGGAGGGTGTTGAGAATGACGTTCCCACATTCCACCTGTTTGCTAAGTATCCCACAGGAGCAGAGGCTGCCGACTCTGCACTGCTTGGATACGGCTGCACTTGGTTCTCTTGGCTTGCTGGTAGCGGCGTCGAGAGCTGCTGAGACGAGGGGGCACCGCTCCCAGCGTGACCTGGCGAGGAATAAAACGAAGTCTCCGCTTGGGTCGGATCGGAGAAGGACTGGTTTTGGTGGTTTTGTTGCGAGCCATAGAGAGACGCGTCGACGGGAGCGGAGGAGAATGGGTTGTTGGCACCAGAATAACGCATTGAAGCGACTTCTTCGGCCGAAAGAGGACGCGACTTTCGGCGATCATTTTGCCTACGATTTTGGAACCAGATCTGTAGGAAAGGGGCCTTGTCAGTCTACCGAGCATCTGGAAGGTTGGGTCGGAGTTCGGTATCGGTACGAACCTGAACTTCCTTCTCGTTCAGAGAAACGCGCTGGACGATGTCGAGACGCGCTTGCTTGTCTGGCTTGGGATTGTTGTTGTAGGCTTCCTCGAGAATCATCTTGTCCTTGGCTCTAAGAGGGCGTCAGTCTTCTAAACACGGTATTGTAATCCTGCTTGCGAGTAGGGCTACTACATACGCGGTTCGTTTCCTCTTGCCCTTGGGGTGCTTCTCGGCGTCTTGCGACTGTGACGAGACTGATAGGAGGGAGTCATCGTGGGATTGAGAGTTGGGGAGTGCTTCAGCTGGTGCGGTGTCGTTGGATTGGTCGTGTCGAGCAGGCGAGGTGTCGAAAGGAGGCGAGCCATGGACCGGCGAATCAGTAGCCATGGCGTGGGAGAGGACGGGAGTGAGGAAAGACAAAGTAGAGAATGATGACGAGGAGGAAAGGGAGGACGCGAGCAGGAGGTGAGGAGAAATTCAACACCGGGAGTCGAGGGCACGAGGTGAGAAAAGAGCGGGAAAGCGCAAATGGAGGAAGGTTGGAGGTTAAAGAGGCAGGTCGCGATGCAGCATGTACCAAGACAGACACAGAGCTAAGACGCGGGCACGTCCACAGAAAGCTAGTACCAGCCACCCCTCGCAAGCTTAATTGATCGGTGATGATGGGCTCGCAGGCAGGTATGGATGACCATTAAAAATAGGGATCAATTTACCTTCTGATCCGGTGCAGTGCGTGGCTGTCCCAGGTCCTGTCCCATGTCTCATGTCCCACGGCTCCAGCGTCACGTCGCGCGTGTGGGGACAGACTCCCCGATTAGGAAACAATGTCAACACACGCGTGCGTGGGGCCTCGACCTCACCGATCCAGCTTCTCTCCGGAGTACCAGCCTCGCCTCGCTTCCTCTCTGTCCCTGTGCATTTCTAAGGAAATGTTTTCTTTTCATGGCAGAAGACAGCCTGTATATGCTTCTTGGCATTCATTCCAGAGTGGTTTGAAGCTCAATTGCTGTCACATGAAAAGCCTGCAGCCTCTCACACCGCGCTCTCGCCAAAATTAACCCCTGTTCCATATAGAGCCACTACAGTCCCCGCCTGCGAACCAAGGCCAGGGTCTCCTCACGGAACGCGCTCGTCAACGCGTGACCGTAGAGCCGTGACATGCAAGGCTGGAATTGAATAACCACCGTCAATTTGTTCTACAGCAGCTGTCTTAACCACTGACCAATCTGAGTGTTTATATGTGATGCAATCACTGGAGTCTACCTTAAGATGCTCTTCAACCATGCTACCTTGGCAGTATCTTCAATTGACATGAACACAGGAGAGCTCATAGGTGAGCGTAACACGGCCACTGTGACTTGTTAACATTGCACAATGCCCTTCGACTAGATGCTGCCTCGGTAATTGAACATAAAACAATCATGCCCGGTGTTATACGCGGACATGATCCTCGCGGCAAGACATTCAGACGTGCCAACGGCCACAAGGCAGGTCTCAACAACCAATACATGAATTGGGTAACAATGACATAATCAAAAGACCACCAGGCCTGTGGACACTCCATACGATACTTATTGCTTCCTGGGATCAGCTATTTGATGAATCTATACCACTCTCACTGGAAGCATGACCGCCGTGGCGTGTATCATCCTGCCCTCGAGCTGGCGTCTATCAATCAAGGTTTATAACAGTTTCTACAAAGCTGTATTATGATCAGAACAAACTTCTGTGGACACCAAAATACTCAACATGAGAGACAGATGCCTATGACGCTCATATACACCGCATTTACCCTGGCTTGTAGATGCTGGATGTGTTTTTCGATCTGATCATGTCTCTCGGGTAGGGCGACATCCATCCATTTCTGGAAGATCGCCTGTTGCCACAGCAACGGATGGCTACCAATCAGCATCCAAGCCAGCTCCACTTCCTTACTACCACAGAGACGAGACAGCGAAATTTTGGGACGAACAGCTTGCCAAACCTCATATCTGTTTTTAAAAGTCTAGCTGAGTCAGATGCTGCAATTTATGCAGCCTCACCTGTTCGATAGCTCCGAGAGAAGCATCGCAGGCATCATGTGCTTTTGGCCTTCTCCAATCACGCTCCATGTAAACCAGAGAACCTCGTCCTGTATCATAAATGGTCGTTCCAGCTCCCTGGCTAGGGAGAGTTGGTCTCTCGAATTGATCGCAGTCTCGCTCCTCGATCTCTTTCACAGCTCTTTCCTTCACAATATCCTCCATGAAGTCCCAAATGTGATATCTAGCCGGCGATCGCATCGCTTACAGGTCGTCATCAGACGCCTCACCGGGCAGAGGCTCCTGAGCGGCCCTGTTCATCTCATCCTGGTACTGAGCGAGCAGCTTCTCGTCAACCTGGGCAGTGGGGGGAGCCAGAGCCGGGGCAGCGACGAATTCCTACAAATGATACTGGTTAGCATGGCACAGAAACGATAGAAGAGTAAAGAAGCACATACAAGCTGAGGGTTGCCGACAAGCTTGCGAGCAAGCCAAAGGAAGGGCTTCTCGAAGTTGTAGTTAGACTTGGCGGAGATATCGTAGTACTGAAGGTTCTTCTTGCGGTGGAAGGTAATGGTCTTGGCCTTGACCTTGCGCTCCTTCACATCGACCTTGTTACCGCAGAGAACGATTGGGACGTTCTCGCAAACACGGACGAGATCACCTAGAAACCGTTAGCATAAATTGTACTTTGGTAAGCGGAGAAGGAACATACGGTGCCAGTTGGGGACGTTCTTGTAGGTGATACGGGAGGTAACATCGAACATGATGATACCGCACTGGCCGTTGATGTAGTAACCGTCACGGAGGCCGCCGAACTTCTCCTGGCCGGCAGTGTCCCACACATCGAACTGGATCTGACCGAAGTTCTGCGCTGGGCGTTAGCGGGGATGCAACAAACGGGTGCGCGAGTCTGGGGTCGTACGGTGGTGAAGCCGAGAGGGTGAACCTCGACACCGAGGGTGGCCATGTACTTCTTCTCGAACTCGCCAGTCAAGTGACGCTTGACGAAAGTGGTCTGTGATGTGAGGTCATATCAGTCTCTATCGTTACGCACGTAAGGGCACCAAAGAAGCTTTGGGTGGCGGGGTCGAGCAGTCGCCATGATAAGGCCGTCTGGGCTCTGGGACGTCGACTTTGGAACGCACCTTTCCGGTACCACCGTCACCGACAAGCACAAGCTTGAAGGTAGGGGTCTGCTGCTCAGCCATCGTGATGTTCGCCGACGTCGCGGTTATTCAAAGTCGTGGGGTTGACGAGATGGTGTAAACAAGCGGGGTGCTGGGCGTTCGGTATTAGCGGGATGTGCTTCAACGGGAAACCCCTCCGAAAGTCCAGCAGTGGTCACTGAAGGAAGCAGAGGGATTGAACCTCGCGAAGGCGCGGCAGGGGATGGCTGGAAATACCTTCTGGTCGAAGATTCACCTCGTTGTCAAGTTTGTTGAAGGGCGGTGTGGATGGTTGTTGGAGGAAAGTTCTCAGAGATGGAGCAGCCTTGGGTGGGTGCAGAGGTTGGTTAGGTAGTCAGGGCGTCAGCGGTGGTGGGAATGACGGCGGCGGGGGGGAACGTTAGCTGCCCTGGACGACTCGTTCCAGCAGGTCAAGGCGGCAAAAAAATTCCTCACACGCTCCTGCTGGTGAGTGTTACCGGGCGCACGTGACGTGACGTGCGCTCGCTGTCGGGTTGGGGTGGGAGCTAAGTAGGGTGCCACTGAAATACAGGTGGTACAAGAGGGGCATATCCAGCCCGACTGGAGCTCAATGAGGGGCACCAGCAACGGCAGCCTGACGGCCCTTTGTTTGGTGGGGCTTCAGGCCCAGGGATGTCCGATCTCAGTGCACGTCACTCACCCTTGCGTGCAGGAGTCTAGGTAGCAATCCAGTCTGCAGCCTTGCTTACAGCATGACTGTACACACATGAGACGAGTCCGACTAAAGCTGATGGAGCTCGTAGAGGAGAGAGGCCTGTCATATCGTTGGGTACATTCCACTGCGCCTGCTTGGGCGAGCAATCTATCGTACAATCCAGCCTACCCACCTTCGGGTGCCTGTCCTTCCATACCAAGCCCCCCAACGTGCCTAATGCTGCCTGATAGGGGCGTCTTTGTTCTTCCCCCAATACAACATCTCAAGTTGCCAGATTTGTCAGCCAGGCAGTGTGACGCAGAGGACGATAAACATCAGTTAAGGCCGCACGAAAGCCTTTCCAGGCATCTGGAGCCGTGTGACCCATGACCGGAGTTGACAAAAGTTGACACTTCTCGATGATCGAATATGCTCTCGAGAAGCCTCACAGCGCGTTGTGGTTCCTTAGCGATGAGCCTCCGGTTGAGAGTCATCAAAGCATATTGGTTGCTTCACAGAGGAAGGATGTGACAGCCTAGCATGCCTCGGCCACCCCAGTCTTTCCTTGGTACCAAGGTCAAACGAAGTTCCTGACGTTGTGTCGCGCCGTCAGGCCTTGACACTCTGATAAAGATGTTGTTCTGCGCTGATGTTAGCCATGTGTTTCTTGAAGACTGACAAGAAGAACGCACCCCCTCGTTGCCTTGTACACACTCAGCAACCTTTTTCAGACCGTCGTGGTTATTCCGGTTGACATAGCCAAAGCTGCGAATTTCGTCTCCAGGCTTTAGACCCGCAGCGTCCGCTGGACCGCCTGGAGCGACAGTGTTCACTCTTGCGAAAGGAGCCTCGAGTGTGTTGAGGTCTGCGTCTGCCAGCATTACAGCTTCGTCCCGGGAGCTCGATGCTACAGGCCTCTGACCCTCCTCGCTAAGGCTGGCAAAGTGTTGGTGGAGGAACTTTTCGATGGTCGACATCAGCTCCTTGTAGTCGTTCCTTAGCCAGATGATCCGTGAACGTGTCGTGCGAACTATTCATTGTTGTCAGCGCTTACCCTTGGTCATGATTATCAGGACCTTACTCTGCGCTACGTCGATGTCTGATCGTGGGAAGCCATCACGTGTGAGCAGTGGCGTGTCCATATTGACCCCATGCTGAGAAATAATCAGTAGATGTTGCCGAAGCAAAGTGATTCTGGAGAGGAAAGCCCACAGAGTCGAGTACGCCGCCCAGCGCCTTGAGTTCAGCCTCAACATCATCTTTCTTGCGTTGCAACTCCGCGAAGCCCAGGTGGGCAGCATTGCCATTGGTTGCAGGTGCGCTGGTCGGCCCAGAAGGCACAGTCGGTGCGTGGAGATTGTCCATCCTAAGAGGAAGGCCCATTCTTTGTCTCGAGCTCAGAATCGGTCGGGAATTAAGGGAAGCTCTCCTTGGATGCGCAATCTCACCAAGCTCTAGCTAAGACGGAGGTGTAAGGCGAAGTTCTAGGTATCGCGGGGTTGCTCTAGGGGATTTACGTACTGCGCCAGCTGCCTGGGCTCAATGCAATTGCTCCGCACTTTGCGTAAATTCTCCGCATGAGATTGCAGACCTCATTTCGCCAATCGCTATGTATCTGGAATACTACCCAAGCATACTTATCATGGATCTTTAGTCTCAAAGACGAGTGTTTCGTTTGATCTTGGATGCTGGCAGGAGTCCTGAGCGAGTGTGGCGCATCCTGGGAAAGTGTGGCGCATGTGGCGCGTGCTTCTGTAACTGAGCAGCTCGCGTCACTGCAAAAGCTCAACGTCACGTCCATCGAAAGTTCCAGTCCATCCTTACTTCTACATACCGACCGCCACTTGGAGCCGTACTCACAAACCGCCCGTCATGGCGTCTGGGGGAGATGCACGGCTGCTTAAGTCGACCAAATTTCCACCCGAGTTTAGTCAGAAGGTTGATATGAAGAAGGTCAACCTGCAGGTGATGAAGAAGTCAGTGTTCCCCCCTACGGGTACCCAGCTTCCCGAATCACTAACCGTGAGCAAGATGGATCGCCAGCCGGATTTCGGAGATTCTTGGCAATGAAGACGATGTCGTAATTGAGCTTTGCTTCAACCTCATTGAGGGCCAGCGCTACGTGAGCTTCCCAACCACTCGCCTGACTTCGAACATAATCTGACTTCACTTGTGCACCTGAAGCCCGATATCAAGTCTTTGCAGATTCAACTCACCGGATTTCTCGACAAAGACACTGGTCCCTTCTGTAAGGAGTTGTGGAAGCTCTTGCTGAGCGCCCAGGGTAGTCCCCAAGGTGTGCCAAAGGAGCTGCTTGAGGCCAAAAAGCTCGAGTTGATTCAGGAAAAGGCAAGTTAGGATAGCAAACGAAGAGCTCGTCGGATGACTAACTCAGCATTAGATGGACGCAGACAGGGCAGCAGAGGATTCCCGAAAGCGACGCGAAGACCAAGACCGCCGAGACCGCGAAATATCAAATCTCAAGGACCGTGATCGGCGCGACCGTGGACCACCAGGTGGTGACCGTTGGCAGGGGCAAAGAGGAGGCCGGGGATTTGAAGGCCGAGGTAGAGGTGGCGGAATGAGGTCTCGTCCTCGATCACGGTCTCCAGGCGGCCGCCAGGCTCCATCAAGGGATCAATATGGCCGAGATACCTATGTGCCTCGCGGTGGTCCTAGTGGACGTGGCAGAGGCAGAGGCAGAAGCAGAACCCGAAGCCGTTCCGTATCTTCTGCCGCATCTCGTTCCAACTCGAGAGGCCGCAGTGGCTCTCGAAGCGATTCAGACACTTCTCGTCGGCGGCGGCCTGCGAAGAGATCCAGGTCGCGTTCGCATTCACGATCACGTCACTCTCGAAGAGGTGGTCGGACAGATACTCACGGGAGAGACCAACAACGGAGAAGCCAGCGACGCTCGCGGTCCGAGTCATCTAGAAGAGCCCCAATAGCCAAACGTAGGAGGTACTCGTCGTCGAGGAGTCGCTCTGCCCATCGCCGCCGTCGGTCCTTGAGCTATTCATCACAGTCATCAAGGTCCAGAAGCCGACGAAGGGGACGAGAGTCATCATCTGGCAGCGATCGCTCCCGATCAAGGCAAAGACGTCGCAGAAGCTCATCATCCAGGGGCACGGATGATGATCGGGGGTACAGCAAGCGTCGGACAAACCCTGCCGAGGGCCAACGGTCCAGAAAACGCCAGAGCCCAAGCGGCCGCAGACGCAATAGCTCCTCTGCCTCCTCAACCTCGCGAAAACGTGAACCGTCAGCTGATGCTTTGGAAGGTGACCGAAAGACGTCTGACCGACAGCGGCCTACTGACGAAAGCACTGCTGCTACCGAGGTGGGTATGGCCTGAGTGCATCATGCACCACGGCAGCCCCTGTTGCCCCCGACACTAATCGTTGGCGAGAGCCAGACTCGACGCAACGATAAAGAAGCGAACCTCCGGCGCGAGAGCGAGCTTCGAGAGAGAATATTGAAAATGCGATCTGCAACGAAACCTAACGCGGTTGATACAGAGTAGATTACTTTGTCAAAGAATACAGACCACAGGGGCGTTCATTGGCTACTTGGGAAGGCGTCAGATACTGCAGGCGGGATGAAGATATGATAGGATCTAGAATAATAGACCCATACGAGCAATCCCTCTCATAAACGTTGTACTGCTTCCATGATCGTAAGTGAGGGCATGACTGTGCCAAGGGTAGGAAAGTTTTGTGCATGTTGAAACTGTAGATTTTCACAATATCCTTTGCCTGGGTTTCTATAGACCGTCTCCAGAATTGTGTGCAGGTAGCGACGTCAAAAGTTGTAGGTCGGTGGACAAGCAAGGCACTACGGCAGCTATGTTGGCGAATTTCCGGCGACGCGGTCATCAGAACTTCTTCCGCACCACCTCCAACGCGAGTCCCCCTCGACCTGCTACGCCGCCCTTCTATCGATTCCACCACCAAGACCGATTTCTTCATCAAGCGCCATGACGGATAACAAACAGGCTCCCGGCGCTGGCGAAACAGCGCCGACGGTGGCCGAGTACAAAAAGTCCCAGGCTCGTGTCCGTGAGCTTGTCGAGAAGCGCCGAGCACTGGAGCGACGTTTGGTCAGTTCGCCGTCGCCTTCTGCGGCGCATCAGCTTGAATGATTGTGCATTATCCTCCCACTGGAATTGTTTGCTGACTGCGGCCTTTGTGCGGTATAGGGTCAACTCGAAGATAGCATCGCTACGAAGGAAACAGCCTACCTAGACAGCACACCCAGTGGCAACATTATCACAGGCTTCGACAACTACATGAAGGGCACGAGCGGTGCAGCCGCGCAGCGGCGTAAGGTGGGATCGACGGAGCAGAATCGCGTATTCTCGCGATCATCCATTTCTTACCGACCGAACACGGGCGTGAGTCCCTGCACTCCACCTCCCCTTCTTCCAACAAGGGTTGTACTGACGCGCTTTTTCTGCTTGATAGGAGACACCAGGATCTACGCCTGCCTCGCACGCGCCGACACCGATCTCTGCATCTTTCCGAGATGGAGGCTCTGCGAATGCGACTCCGACATCGGCTACGGGAACGAAGAACGCGAACAAGAAGAAGAAGGAGACGGAGGACAGCGAAAATGATACCCAGACGAAGAAGAGGACCAACTTTGGGGCCAGGAAGTGAGGCGAAAAATCCGATGCGAACGCAGATTTGTTCTCTATCTTGAGGATTGTCCAGCTTGTCTCTTCACCTAAACCCTCATCCCAGCGGGCACGCAGCTTCGACGAAGCATTGACCGGAGAGTGGGATGCTATGAGAGGAATGGCAGTTCAGGACACATTGCATTCGAGACTCTTGATGTAGGCTACACAGAGACGTCCTTCGGCCAACATCGCAGGTGCGCCTCGACATGTCAGAGATGGATTCTGGGAGTCAGCTATTCACTGCCAAGATGTCCCCGTTCTCACAACCTGCGGCCGTTTTGCAGAGGAGTAGGACCTGTTGGATGCTTGGAAGAAGACAGCATCGAGCACAAGCTCAGGCTCATATCTAAAAAGTGTCTTCGTAACGAGCGCTAGGAAGCCGAACCAGGGTGAGGTGCTCTACGTTCACAACCATAGCTATGGGCTAAGCCGGCGACATGTAAGATTACGAGATGTATATTAGACACAGGGCCTTCACCGACTCGCGGATGACTTGCAATAGGCGCTGGCGAAGGCGGCATTATAAGAATTGATGCAATTGAAGACCGGTGAAGATGATTGCATGAGGAGTCGCTGTTTGCCGATGTCGACGTCCCGAAATGGGAAGCTGGTCACAGTTGCCGAAATGGGGGTGACCTCTTACATAAATCCCCCATGTGCATCCGTGAACCTTGATCGTCACTCTCCCTCCCATCACAACGTCATCCCATCTTCCTCACTCACTTTCACCACGTCGCTAACTCGCGGTATCCTCGAGTGTCGCAGTCTCTGTCTACCCAATCATTGCCGTGCATTGTGCATTCGGGAATGATGACTGTCCACGCGACTCATTTCACCCCGGAGGTGCTGCTCTCCGCGCCTAGACGTTCGCCTGGAATTCCGAACCCCACTGGCGAACTGATCCTCTACACGGTACGCAACATACCCTACGCATGTAGCAAGCCCAAGTCTCATAACTGGTCGCAATAAGGTGTCGACATATTCGTTCGAGACACACAGCAAATCGCTCCAGATCCGTGTCTACAATGTCAAAGATGCCGGCTCGCATGTTGTGGCTGACGACCCAGCGGCCCATGAGCCCGTCTGGATCAGCGACACTGAGATCGTGTACCTTATGCCCGGAAAGAAGGGCAGCACCTCATTGATGCGCCTGGATGTGAGAAAACAACCCGCAGAGTAAGTCTGAACTGCAAGCTTTGCTGCAGGTGTTGGACGTCCAGGACTAATGCGATGACTGCCACAGGCCCGAGCTTGTGTATAATTCCCCAGGGACTCTCAACAATCCGAAGGTGAAGATCTTGTCAGACCACAAGGTTGTATTCTGCTGCAGTGCTCCCACGACTCCTTCCGGCAAGTTGTTTTGTGAGGCCACAGAGCCTAAGCCTCATTCGACAGCCAAGATCTATGATTCGCTTATGGTCCGACATTGGGATACCTGGCTCACGAAGAACCGATTGTCTTTGTGGTACGGTCTACTGGAGAGAAAGGACGAAAATTGGAAGCTAGGAGAATCCGGACTCACTAATCTACTGGCCGACACCCGCCTGAGCTCTCCCGTACCGCCTTTTGGTGGCACTGGTGACTTTGACCTGTCGAGCAAGGGCATCGCCTTCGTAGCCAAGGATCCAGAACTCAACGAGGCACGATTCACAAAGACAGACCTGTACTATGTTCCTCTCAGGGACTTCGGCGAAAAGCCTGATACCCTGCCACAAATAGTCAAGACTGGCCTGCTCAGGGGCTACTCGATGGCGCCATCTTTCTCCAAGGATGGGAAGAAGCTCGCATTTGTGAGAATGCGATCTGATCAGTACGAAGCGGACAAGACGAGGCTACTTCTGATCCCTAATGTCGAGGATCTCAGCAATGTCCAGGAATTCTACGAAACTGAGGATGGGGAAGGTGGTTGGGAACTGCGGCCTGACTGGATTGTCTGGAGCAACGATGGACGAGAGCTGTTCGTCGCCGCAGAGCAATACGGCAGGTCTGTTCTTTGGAAGATGCCCGCATCACCCAGGCATGCAACACAGCTACCCCCGGAGGCGATCCATGAAGACGGTTGTGTTGTCGATGCAAAGCCACTAGGCCCGTACAACTCCTTGCTGATTTCACGGCGCTCGCGTGTAGAGAGCTCCTCTTTCGCCATTCTTGACCCCAACACCAAATCTGTCTCGGAGGTCTCCTCGACCTCGAAGCATGGCAAGTCTTTGGGGTTGAGACGCTCTCAGTGTCAAGACATTTGGTACCCTGGCGGCGCTGGCTACGATATACATGCTTTAGTGATGCGACCATCGGATTTCGATTCATCGAAGAAGTATCCTCTAGCTCTGTTGATCCATGGCGGGCCACAGTCTGCCTGGGCAGATGACTGGAGCACGAGGTGGAACCCAGCAATCTTCGCAGAGCAAGGCTACGTCGTTGTGTGCCCAAATGTTACGGGCAGCACAGGCTATGGCCAGGCTCATATTGATGCGATTGCCAAGAACTGGGGCGGAACACCTTACGAAGACCTCGTGAAGTGCTTTGAGTACGTGGAGAAGAAGATGCCATATGTCGACACGGACCGAGCGGTGGCACTGGGAGCATCCTATGGAGGCTATATGATCAGTAAGTTACCCTCCGATTTCTTAAAAGATGAATTGTGTTGACATATATCGCCAGACTGGGTCCAAGGTCATGATCTGGGTCGAAAGTTCAAGGCCCTTGTCTGCCATGACGGCGTCTTCTCAACAAGGAATCAGTATCAGTCCGAGGAGCTCTTCTTCCCTGAACATGATTTTGGTGGAACCCCGTGGGACAACATCGAATATTACGACAAGTGGGATCCTGCGAAGTTCACCAAGAATTGGAAGACGCCACAGCTGGTAGGTTCACTCCTCATCAGACGTCGTACCTCACGTCTCTGAGACGTAAGCCGCTAACACAAATTGCTATAGGTCATCCACAACGAGCTTGACTATCGCCTTCCTATCTCAGAAGGTCTGGGCATGTTCAACGTACTGCAAGCCAGAGGAGTGCCAAGCAAGCTGCTGATGTTTCCAGACGAGAACCATGTAAGTCACCACCCATAGAAAAGACAGATAGTAGCTGACAGGCAAACAGTGGGTTCTCAAGCCTGAAAACTCCCTTGTTTGGCACAAGACAGTCCTAGACTGGATCAACAAGTATGCAGGAGTCGGACAGGACAGCCACAGCCAGTAGGACAGTGGTGAGAGGCAGCGTGGAAGATCCCAGGTTCGTGTAGCGTGCGCTGGCCTGAGGCACAATGTCCATATATAGCATATGTATCGGTGCCGCTATACTGTCCTCTAAATTGTATCTGCTATAGAAATCATATTTGAATCACCATGACTTTCGCGCCTTGGCCGCTATTCTGATCCTCACTTTCCTCGCTCTTAGCCGTCCCTTCGTCACACGTACAGTATGCCTATCATGATGTGATGACGTTGATGAAGCGAATTAATTCAGTCGACGTCAAAGTGGGCTACGCCAATTCTTGCAAACCACCTGAGCAGCTTCTGCTTGTTAGCAAAGCCCTTCATTGATAACTGCAAGCTGCTCGAAGACGGTTGGGCCAGGGTCTTGGTGAGTACAGATGAGGTTGGACGTGCCCCACACCTGGCTGTGGTCGCATTTGACTTTATCGACAAGCATGACAGCTCGTCGCGAAACCTCGACCCAACATCCTCATCACCACCACCACATCAGCTGCTTTGTGACTCAATCGCACCATCTTCCCCGCGATCCCTTCGATATTCCACGAGTCGCATACAAAGGAGACGATGAGTAGGCTGCCTGCGGTACGCGGTCGCCGGTGAACAGCTTTCCGAACGCACGACCTCTAACTCAATCATCTTTCTCCTTCCCAACCAGACCGACAATGGCCACGCCGCCGTCCCTCTTCCACGCTCTTCTCCGCCCAACAATTCTTCAGATCCTCCGCGCAACAGGCTACCATTCAACGCGCCCAGCCGTACTCGACTCTGTCACCGACCTCGCCGCACGCTACCTCTCCCTCTTGTGCGAGAACACCGCGCGCCACGCTGCACACAACCACGGTGACAGCGCCGACTTCGACCTCGTCGACGTGCGTCTCGCATTACAAGACGCTGGCGCCCTTCTCCCACAGAAGGTTGGAATCGAGGAGCAATGGACTGGCGAAGAGGATTTGAGGGGCGTGGAGGAGTTTGTGAGGTGGTTTGCGGGACAGCGCATGAAGGAGATGATGGCCGTTGGGGCGGGAGATGGTGAATCAGATGCTACGGATTACCTGAATGGTAAGTTGATCCTAATTATCGCTCTTTTCTATCCGAGCATCGAACTAATTACTGTATGATGGGAAAACAGCACTCAAGAAGAAACATAGCAAAACCGGCGACGACGCCAAATACCAAGGCACGATTATCGGACGTGGCCTTGAGGCTGGCGAGGTACAGGTTGAAGGAGGACCCGAAACAAGCATTGAAGAGTGGATCGCAAAACGAAGTGGTCGGCCCTCAGAAGAAGAGGAAGCGGCAGAGGTACGACGGCTGCGCGACACGGAGGCTTCGTCACCTGCTAGTTCTGGGCTGAGCTCTGTGGGAAGTAGATTGGGAGATGACGAGGAGATGGACTTGACTTAGGGCTTGAATGCAGGGGGTGTGACAGCTGACAGAGGGATTGGGATTTGACTGCATAGCGTCGGCGTTTGGACGAGCTCGACCTTATCAAAAAGGGCTAATGAAACTGAGGGTCGTTTTATTCTCATATCTCTTTCCTTTAATGTGGCATAGGCCTTGTGACGAGGCTACGGTCCTTCTTAAAGATGTCGACCATGATGCGTGATGTAGAAAGAGTACAATGTGGCAGCTCCTTCGCTGTTATGCTATCGTACAAGGGATATCTGCTCCAATGTTGTACATCTCTTAAAATGGCAACCCAAACACCTCCCATGCTTTTGTAATATACAAAACCCTATCTCCCTACTCAGAGTTAGGAGCTAAGAGCTCGGCAACGCCCATATCTACAGCCGCATCGTCGATCAGCTTATCCAGATCTACACCTTCTCCTAGAGAGGCCCCGAGCTTCTGAAGCAGGTATAAGTGAAGCGCTTCGCCTCGCTGGTCGCCTTCGAGCTGCTCAGCCTGCTCCCCGGCTGTTGCTTGGAGAGCGTGGTCCATCTCCCTCTTCGCGTTGATGAGCTTCCTCCTCTGAGCGGCCGCATCCCAAGATAGCTTCATCGTTCCGATGCTCATTTCTAGCGTCAAGGCGTCTGGTGGTAAGAAATTGAAGACATCCTTCAGCGCGATGAGGGCGACCATGGTGGCAGGGGTATCCTTCAGACGGCGGAACGTGTGAAGAATCTTTCTCGCCAACTGGCCGTCCATTCCATTCGGACGGAAGACCCCTCTGTACTTGACAGTTTCGGCGAAAAGTTGACGTGCAGTCCGAAGGTCTGCCTCGGTTGTAGCTGGTGCTATGTGGAAGTTGTTGATGTTCAGGGTCTTCCACAGGGCGCTGAAAGTGTAGGGGTCAGGTTTGACACCCTGCCCGCCCACCAGGCTTTTGTAGAGTTTCAGTGCCTCGGGCACTTGATTCGCCGAGATGTACGACTCCAGGAGCTGGTTCATCATGAACGCATCAGGGCTGATCTGCGCATCCCTGAAAGCCTCCCAAAGCGCCTCCTGGCGGTCGTGCTTTGACCGCAATCGGTAGTTGTCCGCCACGAGACAAAATGTTTCCAGTGTAGCTCGAGGCTTCGTCGTGCGCCATGCTTCCTGCGTTTGCGCTCTGATACTCTTCGAAGCCCGGTTCTTGACGAATTCAATACGTGCCTCGATCATCTCCCAGGCCATATGATCAGCCTTATCCAAATTCTCAGCACCGCCAGAGCGGAGCCATGCTCCAATGAGGCCGTTCAGCTGGATCGGTGAAGCGCCGACGCCCCGTTCTCGCATGAATTTGACGACGCTATGAGCGCCATCAAGATCACCAGCCCCGATGAGCCGCTTCAGCCACTTTCCAATAAAGAACTTGTTTGCTACCACGGATGGCAGGAAGTGCTGTTTCTTGAGGTCGATCTGACCGTCGCTCATCATGTCGACAAATGCCTGCAATGCACTTTCAATTTGGTTCGTCGTCAGGAAATATGAGATGACCTGGTCGTAGTCGGAGAGCTTCATGTTCTGGCCGAGGAGCTCTCTCATTTGGCGATACATGGCCCAAGCCCTCTCGTTATGCTCAGACGTCCCCTTTTCTGACAGGCTGCGGATCATAGGCAGAAGAATACGGGGGTCGGACTGCCTTTCGATGAGCTTATTAACCGCTCGCTGAGCCTGGTCAAGATCTCCGAGGCGACAGTGCATGCGCACGCCCAACTCCCAGAACTCCTTGAATGATTCAGAGCCTGGATCTCCGAGGGTACTGATACATCTCTTCCAGCTGTCCATTGATCTTTCCTCCCAGCCATCGACAAAGACGGCCTCGATGGTCAGCAGCTGCTGATTAGGTGTCAGGTCAACGGTTGCTTCGCTCATATCTCGTGATAGTAGGGAGACATATGATAAACGGTGAACGTTGACAGATTCGTCTGTGGAAAAAACGTTCCACAGGAAATCCCACACATCAAGTGGAACGTGGCTCCAGGCTCTTGCCAGTGTCAGCCTCACAGAGTGGTAAGCTTTGTACACTGCTGAAACGTGGGCACTGGAGATGTCCGCTCCGTTCTGCAGCTCGCTGTGCACGCGTTTCATCACGAGATTCAGTCTTGAAACCTTCTTGCGTTGATTCAGAGTCCACGGGCCCTCTGGGATCTCGGGGCTCCTGTCTTGCTGCACAGGCTGGTGTAGAACCTCTGGATCATCCTCAAGCTCAAGCTCCCGGATCTCATTTGCCATCTCGTCTGGAAACTCGGATGCCGCATGCGCGAGCTCTCGATCGATAGATGCTGAGTAGGCTTTAAGTTTGGCTGAGAGTTTCTCAAGATCCTCAGGGCCTCTGATATCATCCCAAGTCGACCCCATTGCCCGTATTACGGAATCGAAGGCATCCTTCTCATCTTGAGACTGACTTCCTAATCTCAACATGGAGATAGAAGCCTTCAGTTCACCCGTATCGAGCTGATTCATCGACCGATCGAATTCGTCTCCATCGCGTACACTTCGAAACTTTGAGTCTTCGCCTTGCTCGAAGTATCGAACTGTTGGTTGGTCTGAGGTGGGCTGCGAAGTAGCATCTAGCTGAGCGCGTTGCATGATCTGGCGCATAGCGGCTTCGGAGCCATCAGGGTCCTCCGACTTGGGTTTGGGTCGTGAATCTCGTCTCGGAACTCGTCCGCGTCGTCGCAAGGCTGAGGATTGTGTGCTATAAGATGCTACCTGCTGCGTGGCAGGTAGCTGTCGACCCAGACTTGAGCAACATGCTCGGCAGATGGTTCCAGTTCGAAGCTGCAGCTCGAGAAGCAGCGGTCGACAAGTCATCTTCCAAGCAACACAGATGCGGCTCATGTAGCCTCAGTCGTCATTGTGAAGAGTCTGGACAACTTTTCTGGAGCCGGCTCCAGGGGACCAGCGCCTGAACTGCTAAAGAAGGCTTATCGATAAGTCGCCGGCGCAAAACTCAGGGTTAGGGTCCACACCGGCATGCCTTTTCAAGCCGAGTCAAGATCAAGCTGGGGTGGCAGAATTATATTTTTTGTCGCCTATGATTTTGCGACCCGACGGACGCTCGTTCAACTCCACGCAAGGATCACCAGGCCTCTTCAAGTCAATCGTCGCCATGTCCGGCTCCAAACCCGAGTTCCTGCGCTTCACAGGCCACAGGCACTTCGCTCAGCGCCTTGTACTCTCAACACTTACCGGCCGACCTGTCCACATCTCCAAGATCCGAAGCTCCTCGCCTACGAACCCCGGTCTTGCCCCTCATGAGATCTCCTTCCTGCGGCTGTTGGAGGCCGTGACAAACGGCAGCTCCATGCAAATCTCCTATACTGGTACGACAATCACATACCACCCAGGTCTCATTACTGGAGCCATTGCCGGCCAAGGTGCCGTTGATGGCGACCTCATCGAGCACAATATTCCGCCAACCTGCACCCGTGGCATCACCTACTTCCTCCTTCCCCTCTGCCTTCTCGCACCCTTCTCAAAAGCACATATGAATGTTCGCTTCTCTGGCGCTGGAATTATCACATCTGCCACCGAGACTGGCGACATCTCCGTCGACTCCTTCCGTACCGCCATCCTTCCACTATTCGCACTCTTCGGTATCCCACCCGCACGAATCGAGCTGCGCGTCCTGCAGCGATCTTGTGCCGGACCAGGCGGGAAAGGCGGTGGCGGAGTCGTTGAGCTCAGGTTCGCAAGTCAGGTCAGACTCCCGAAGACGCTGCATCACAACCGCAACCCTGGCCGGATAAGGAGAATACGCGGAGTCGCATACAGCACAGGTGTATCCGCCTCGAACAACAGCCGCATGATCCACTCTGCCCGCGAGGTTCTCAACCCCCTCGTCTCAGATATCCATATCGCGGCGCAGTACGACACAGCTCCTCTCGTTCCGACAGGAGACAAGGCTGGCAGCAAGAGGAGGTTAGGTATTGGGTTTGGCCTCAGCTTGGTTGCCGAATCAAATTCGGCGGGTGTACTTTACTCTGCCGACGTGGTGGTACCAGCATCAGGAGGTACGGTACCTGAAGACATCGGAAAACGATGCGCCTACCAGCTCTTAGAGGTGATTGCACAGGGTGGTTGTGTGAGCCATACATCGGCAAGCACTGTTCTGATTCTTATGGCTATGGGATCGGAGGATGTTGGCCGATTGAGGGTAGGACGAGATGTACTGGCGAACGAAGACACAATCGGCTTGGCGAGAGATCTGAAGACATTTGGGGCAAGTAGTTGGGGATTACGAGATGCAGAGGATGAGTCTGGCGACCTGGTTGTGTCAGTGAAGGGCACCGGAGTTGGCAACGTCGGTCGGAAAATAGCTTGAGCGATTGATACCACGTTTACAAACACTGCATTGGCGTTGGTTGATATGATCACATCCTGGACAACGGCGTCTTGTGGCAAATTTACCATATTACTCATGATCTTCTATCTGCTCGGTCCATTTACCTGTGTCTGCCTTCGTATGGAATCTTGCCGTCGTCTTGCCTCGAGAGCAACCGCTGTAGCCTCGTACCCAATCCTTCGCAGAGTCCCAGCAGCGGCGTCCTCCAACTGTGAACCAGCGTTCCGCATCGAGTGTAGAACATGATATTCGCCAAGAATGCCGTTGCCTGATGTCAACGTATCTGCAAGGTGGTACTGATTCGAACCATCGGCCATTGTGTCCCGTGACTCGTTCTCAGCATCCTCTGTTCGGTCCGTAGTGTCGGCTTGGGCTCCATCGCCGTTAAGGGATTGCAGCTCGATGTCATTAGACACTTCGGGTGTAAGCCCTGAGCTTTCCTCACGAGGCAAGCCACGCTCTTCAGCATCCAGGCTCTCTATAGTCCTCGCCATAGCAACCTCCTGCGCAAGCGACGGATGTAGCGGTCGGAAAGTTTTCAGGGCAACTCTCAGCTTTTCTCTTTCGTTGTGTATAGTCATCATTAAAGACTGCAGCATGAGCAGCACAATGTCAATGATGATATAGTAGAGTCGGGATGTTGAGGGCTTCTGGCCAACAAAGTCGACTACGACGCCTCCGTGGAGATAGCCGCGATGATGGTCGTGGCCACGCGGCATCGAGCCAAATAGATGTAGGAGAATGCATATAATGTTCGGGACGACGACCAGAAAGACGTGTGCGCGTGTCGCTGGCATGATGATCGGAAGGGTTTCTTCCTTCGGTGTAAGGTACAAATATTGACCAGCCGCTCGTAACAGAAATCGAAGCATCGAACATCTGCGAACACAGTCAGACTCTCTTGTTCATATCGGTACACCACTGAGGAGTGCGCGATGACTTACTCCATATAATACAGTGCACTTAGCTCTGCGAAGACAAGGGTATCAAGGGTTTTGAGCAGATGGGTGACGAACTCGAGCTTCTTGACCAGCCCGGGATTGCGCTTCTTCCGACTTTTCTTCTTCCTCCTCCTGCCGTTGATGTGAGAGCCAGCTCGCGACCGCGACGTGGGCGCCGGAGCGGCATTGCCGTCATGCCTCGATGCGTCTTGGCCATTGTCGAGGGCGGCGTGGTCGTTACGGGCGTCTACCCTCGCCGAGGAACTGGGTGAGGGAGCATCGTTCATAGTCAGGCTCAGCTCATTTGGCTGGTGTGACTCTGGGTCTGCATGGAAGCAGCTGGCACTCGAAGTACCTTGTGTGTCGCATGGACAGGCCGAAGAATGGGGCCGAACGACGGGAGATAGCTGGATGTCGCGTCCAGGGATGAGATGGAAGCTGGCGGGTGACTGCAGTACGTGTTACAGGAGGGTGCCTGTCGCTTTGGGGACGCCACTGCGACACCGGCGGACCTGTGTGGCTGGTGCCTTGCCTGCCTCGCTGCATTGGACTGACTACCTAAGCTAGCCTAGCAGCACTGTAGCAGGTCGCCTGGATCAACACAAATTCCGTTTCAGGCCGCTGAAACTGTCCCCTCCGGCATCCCACGGGCAGCAAAGCCACACTCGCAAGCACCAGTGAGTACCCCGCCATCCACGACGCAGGGTCGCCAGCGCAAAGTGAGGCCGGAAAGTGGGAGCGCCAAATTTCCAAAATCGTCGTGACTCAGAGATTCAAGAAACCTCCAACCCAGTCCACTCACCACGGTCATTGGCATGCAACATTCCCTTGCAAGCCTCTCATCATGACGACCTCGAGCTCTACCCCCGCGGGGGATCTGACGTCGCAAGTCCTGCACATCCTCTCCAAGCAGAGCCCGATCCTCACCGCTGAGGCTTTCCCCTCCGTCGCATACGAGGATATCAAGGCTGCTCTTACCCGCCTGGCTGGCCGGTCAATGGTTACCTATGAGACTATTGAGCGCGAAGATGCCCTTCTGGAGCCCGAGGCAGAGCAGATTGCCGCCCAGGGTAGTCATGAGGCCCGTGTCTTCGAGGCTGTTCGCCAGGCAATGGAGGGGTTGACGATTCCTGACCTCGAAAAGGCCATTGGCGACAAAACTGTCACCAAGCTCGGCCAGGGCAAGGCTTTCAGGGAGAAGTGGATTGTCAAGGGCAAGGATGGCAAGCTCACTGCCACTGTGCGTAATGTCAGATTTATTCGATTGTCCAGGTCCGTTGCTAACCACCGGCTCCGTCCAAACAGACCGACTCGATTACCGACACAACACGCGAGCAACTCCTCAAGATCCAGAAAGAGAAGACTGCCGATGCCAAAACCATCGTCGAGCTCAGAAAGCGTAAACTGATCCGCCTGCAAAAGGTCATCAGCTTCAAGGCAGAGAAAGGCCCTCAGTTCGCTCTCGAAATCACAAAGGAGGAGACCGACCTCACCGCGGATATGCTCGCCTCAGGGGCGTGGAAGACCGCCAACTTCAAGCCCTACAACTTCCAGGCCCTCGGTGCTGACCAAAATGCCGGTGCTTTGCACCCACTCAACAAGGTCCGCAGCGAGTTCAGGCAGATCTTCTTCGAGATGGGATTTGAGGAGATGCCGACCAACAAGTTCGTCGAGACAGGTTTCTGGAACTTCGATGCGCTGTTCGTGCCTCAGCAGCACCCTGCTCGTGATCTTCAGGACACCTTCTACGTCTCAGATCCCAAGGTTGCAGGACGGCCGCGCGCTGAGACGGAGGAGCAGAACCCGGAAGAGTACTGGGAGAACGTCAAGGCAGTGCATCAGGATGGAAAGTACGGCTCAATCGGCTACAGATACCCATGGTCGGCAGACGAGTCTCTCAGATTGGTGCTGCGAACACACACAACAGCTATCTCAACAGCCATGCTCTACAAGCTGGCTGCGCAAAAGGGACCTGACGGTCGTCCCCCACCGGCTCGCTTCTTCTCTATTGACCGCGTCTTCCGAAACGAGACCGTCGACGCCACTCATCTCGCAGAATTCCACCAGGTAGAAGGTGTTATTGCCGACTACGGCCTTACACTGGGTGGCCTGATGGAGTTCATGGAAGTGTTCTTCGGCAAGATGGGCATCACAGATCTCCGCTTCAAGCCTGCATACAACCCTTACACCGAGCCGAGTCTGGAAATCTTCAGCTACCACAAGGGGCTGGGCAAGCTGGTGGAAATCGGTAACAGTGGCATGTTCCGCTCAGAGATGCTGGAGGCTATGGGTCTGCCTAAGGATATGAGGGTATTCGGGTGGGGATTGAGTCTTGAGAGGCCGACAATGATCAAGTACAAGATCTCGAACATCCGTGAGTTGTTGGGTCACAAGGTGGATCTTGGCTTCATTGAGCGGAACCCGGCCGTGCGGCTAGATAAGGAGTAGAAGGGGTAGAGAAGATAGACAGGGAGGGAACGATGTCATGTACACAAGGCAGCATGATGATGATTGAATGAGGATGCAAGGCTTGGGCACGACCTTGTGCACAGTACTCAGGCGTGATACGTGCAACTACCCCTGGGTATGACAGCTGTTACGTCAATCAAGCCTATGTTGAACGCAAGATATGCTGCCCCCTCTTTCTCCTGCCCTACCTTATCTCTGGCAGGGCTCTGGCCAGGCCTACAATTCCCCTATCTCGGCAGAGGATGTCGAGCACTGCCAAGAAAGGACAAGCAAGATCCCCCGATCTCCGTCAAGCGGGTAGGCAAGGACCCGTACGATCGAATGGAACCCCCCGTGGCCCCGATCCTCAGCCCTTTAACCCAGGGTCCTGCAGATCGTGGTGGCTGTCTTTACTCTTTGGGTTTCTTTGATATTAGTTTTCTATCCTCTACATGGCCATGTCTAATTACCCGTCGTTGTCCGTTGACGGTGCTGAAGCTTAAAGTGGCGGACGTCACTCTGTGGGGATGACGTCAACATGGCTAAGGTATGAGTGAGACAGAGAGAGGCACTGATGGTAATGCAACAAACTCAGGAAAACGGCTTTCAATTTGAGAAGACTTGCAAATCAATAAGAATTTACGACTGCAATAGCCAGATCGATCAATAATAGAATCGGAGCTTATCTGATTGAGATAACAATACCCAATTGAACCACCCTCGCCTGTCATTGAGAGGGTGTAAGCCACGGCCCTCCGATCGCCAAACCCTCGATGATGCCCAGACCACAACCGCTGCATCACACAACACCAGCCTGACGCAGTCCATTCCCCAGTTCTTCCCCGCTCTTTTGTGAATCCCTGAAAGCAGCATACATAGACAAGCCCAATTAGCGTCGATCTCGGCAAACGCCTGAGGATCACACCCCCAGTTAACGAAGAAGGGGGAAGAACATAGCCATCAGTTTCCATCCAACGGTCGAGACCAACGCCTGTCCTATGCCAAAGACGGAGACTGGTCACCCACCTTCTTTGAGTCTTATCGAATCAGAGCTTGGGGCTCCTGACGGGCGATTCGTGCACGTCATTGGCTCGACACGCCGTCATGATGAAGCTTTGCCGTTAGCAGGGGGAGAGGGGGGGTAACCCTCTCTCTGTCTGTGTGTACGTGTGTGTGTGGCATGTACTCCAACGATGATCTCGAGAGGAGGGGTTTGAGAGTGAAATGGCGTGAGGTTTAGTCATGTGCCTGCCTGTGCTTGATGCTATTTGAAAGCTATATGTACTAGACGTCGTGCCATCCCTTCCACGGTCTTCTGTTCCCCTCACCTCTTCGTCACAATCACGACTCGAGCATTTCCCACGATAATCATATTACGACAACCATCACTCTTCAAGCCTTCGATCACAAATACATCATAATGTCTGGAGAGCAGCCCGTTAACGATGCCAGCAACACTGGCGCTCGCCGCCGGGTAGGTTCTTTCGTGTTGTTCAATGTTGCAGCTCACTGGACATCCCTGCTGACAATAGCCTTGTCTCATCATAGAGCTCCGGCTTAATGCCTGCCTTCGAAAGCCTTCACCAACAGAAGCGATCCGGCGAGGCCAATGCTGCCCGTCGCCAAAGTATGAGCGAGCAGGCCCCCAAGGGTGGCATGTTCCACAATCTATTCCACAAGTAAGCCCCTCCTCCACCTCAATAGCTTCGACAGCATCATACTGACCGACCAATCCAGCACCCTCGGAAAGAACGCTGGAAAATGAGATGACGATCTGTTGATGTGGCATGGATGCGACCGTAGCCAAGGAGCACTGGAGTTTGCATTGTATCAATACTATTAGGTTATCAGCGGCAGAGCGACTGAGGGAGTAAGGTCGCAAGTTTGCAGGATTGTAGGGAATTCTACAAGAAGACACCAAACGCCAATAATGTTTCTCACATCACTGCACAGACCACGCACAAGTTCACACAATGGGAAAGCCGAATGTCACAAAACGATCCAATGGACGGATAAAGCGAGAAAGCTGTCAATTTGCCGGAGCACTGTCCATCGCGTAAACTTCCCCTGAATTACTCCACGTGGACCGCTTCGCATGGATCTCTCGCATGACCTAGCCCGCAATCACCATGCATCACCTTTTGCAAAGTGGTGAAATGAATCCAATCCAACCAAGTACTAACTCTTCGGGCGGGCTTAGGGCGACCGGTGCAACGTGTGAACGCTATGCCGGCCTCCCAGGAGACGCGACCAGCCCATAACCCAGGCGCTGCCAGTCAAAACGTATGGGGTTATACGTATAACTGGGGGCTGCCCATCAACGGCATTTCTCCACATGCAACCAACGGAGAGACCCTGAGACCTTCCGCCGGTCGCTGACGTGAAAGTAAATCCTCCTCGGCCTAGTCCGAGACGCTGGCTCCGGGGCAAAGTAGCTTCTGCCGGGACGGGGAGTGAGGCTGTTGCTGTCGATGAGCTCCATTCCCCCTTGGCATATGGCCCTTACTATCGCGCTTATCCCCTTCAGAAAGGATCCTGCTGTTGAAGAGAAGATGTCCTACGCCCGGCGCGTGTTTGTAGGACTCGACGTTACCCGAAAAGCTTGTACATTCCATGGTGATTGACGAAGGGTAGGTGTTGACGCCCCAGTCGGCCATAAAGACTGACTGGCAGAGCGACAGGTCATACCTAAACTGAGCTCATCTTAAGATATGTTCTCGTGCTCGGGAGGGCACATATCTGGATGGTTTGACCCTCGGCGTCCGTGAAAGTGTCTTCAGCTACGGCTGCAGACACCATCTTACTCCGAATGGGGAAGGCGGGAGCCACCCAGGCGACGTCTGTTAATGAACAGATGCCCTGCATCCTTAAGGCCGTTTGCTCTCGGGATGCTCCCCGTGCGAACATGTTATCGCACTTATTGTGTGGCTGGATTTACTCCGCCGCAACGTCAGAAGCACGCGCATAAGAGCACACAATCTCAGGCGCCCGGTGCGCAGTATATAACGGACTGATCACCGTGCGTCTCGGGGCCGTTTTCAAGTCGTACCCAGGACTAACAAAGCGAAGATATGCTTCTGTATTCTGGGTCGATGCCACAGAAATCGTCGATGAGAGTGGCGTGGGTAGCGTCATCATCTAGGAAACCTCAGGGGAATGTGCCAACAAATGGTACGACCACCTCTTCTGGATAGGCTTTCCAGGAACAGAAGTACCGGCCTTGCCGAGTACTTGTGAACCTTGCTTCTGCACAGAAGCTAATCACAGAGTCTGTCCCGTGACAAACTCAGGACAAAACCTGCCAATCTCTGATCAACAGAGGACAGGCCACACGAGCCTTAGCTCCAGAACACCTTGTCATTCTCAAGGCGTCACATTGCTTGCTCCTCGCCTAGAAGAGACAAGCCAGCCAAGCACTTTTAAGTCGTACTCAGGACTACTCTTGCTTGCTTCGAAACTGACCGAAGACAAGCCACTGGGAGCCTTTCTCTTCGTCATGCTCAGGACGCCCTTTGCCTGCTTCATTCCGAAGACAGGCCTCATGGAGCCTTTTAAGGTCACTGCTCAGGACCAGATGATGTGCTTTCGCGCTTTGCATGGGTGACAGCTCCGTTTCGATCCATCCTGATTACCGTGGGCTTGGTCGACGGGACGAAGCACAGGAATTCATCGTTGCTGTGCAAAGACATACAATGTCGACAAGGATAACGATGTGAATAATTTCATGTCTACACAAGGTTAGCTCCTGATAGACTTGCCTTCCTTCGAAAAGAGGAAGACCTACCATGTGTCGGGACGTCAACGAAAGAAGCAACATGCAGAAGGATGCCCTGACTATTCGCGAAAGCATGGAGAATCCATGATTGTTCTCAAACGCAAGATGGATCCAGTGTCATGCAGAGAGGACTGTTTCCAGGATATCCGAAAGTGAGGCGAGCGATCACAGCATCGCTCCCGGTGGTTGGCCAGCGTGGGCGAACGCCATTGATCCGAAGCCGTAGCGAGACGGCAGAGTGTGTGTATTCACATGGTGACTTGTGCATAGGAAGCACCGAGAAGGGGTAAGGAGATGGATGTGAAGCGTGGAGGAAGAGAGTTTCACAGAAGTGTGTCGGGTCAGAGGCTGGGGTTATCAAGAGCAGCTGAAGGTTGCGGTCGGGGTGAAGGAGGAGGGGACCCCAGGCAGCAAGAGCGGGGCACCTGTAGCTGAAAGTGGGCAGTTGGCAGCTGGCAGCCGGGTGTCCCACCACGGCAGTGAATGATTCCCCAGAGTCCCTACTGTACGTACCCTTACGTACCCCTACGTCTAGATGAGGTCAACACCGCATCTGCTGAGAGACTGCAGGTACTATACTTTCTCCAGGCAATTGATCGTAATTTCGAAGCTTTCCGGTCTAGTGATGGTTCTGCTTTGCTGCATCATCAATCCCATATTGGCGGGGGTGGCATTGAGTGCCGAACCACTTTGCCAACCGAACTGAGTGTGCCAGCTAGTCCGTGTGTGCTGTGTTTGGTACAGATTAGATGTCAGCAATATAGCAAGCAACTTCTTCACTACGTTACTGCATACCGTTTGATTGAGATGCGAGTATGAACAGACGCTGATATGCTCAATGGTTTACATAGCTCGTGACATCAAGGGTATCGTCATGACGTATCCTGCTCTTCCTTCTCCTCCTTCTCCTCCTTGTTCTCCTCTTGCTTGCTCTCCTCTTGCTTGCTCTCCTCTTGCTTGCCCTCCTCTTGCTTGCTATCCTCCAGCTTGCTCTCCTCTAGCTTGCTCTCCCCTTGCTTGCTTTTCTCCTGCGTGTTTTCCTCCTGCTTGTTTTCCTCCTCCTTGTGCTCCTCCTTGTGCTCCTCTTCCTTTTCTTCTTTCTTGAAAACCGTGTCCCAATGCTCTCCACACACCTCCCGATAAGTAAGATACGTCTCCTCAACGTTATCCGTAAACACGCCTCCATAGCCTTCCAAGTCTTGCTCCTCTTCTTCGTCGGCTTCAGGGTGCTTGTTCGCTGAAATCCACATCCTCCCGTCGATAGGCCGTGACGAGATGGGTGTTCCCTTGCGATTTTCCTTGGCTGCCGTCCTGAGCAGCAGATCGATATAAGGGAAGAACCAGTAATCGTGGAACCTGTCAATGAAACCCTTCTTGACGCATGTGCTGTGGTAGAAGGCGAAGATCTTGCGTGTTGCCACGTTGGTGTTCATGCGCAGGTCTTGCACCCATTCGAGAGCGGTGAACTTTGGCTTTTCGTCGTCGTCGATGGCCTTCCAGACGTGCGCGAGAGCTTTGTAGATATAGACTGGCATCTGGATGTGATATGGGCGGAACCCATCGCCTTCATCGAGATGGTCTTTTGATACAGTAGTGGTCTTGTCCCAGTTGTTGTACTGCAGCCTGTGCATGAAGCGCTCGTTGTAGCAATGATGCTGCGCAAAGGCATACTCAAAGTCGACCGTCACATGGTACTCGGTTACATCGGAGTCATTGGCTCTCGGTTTCGGCAGCGTCCGATCCTTCCCATTGTTCAGGCCGGGGTATGGCCTGTCTCTAGGCACCAGGTTGAGATTTCGATGGTACTCCTGCCGAGCGTATAGCCTAGCTATGTAAAGCTGATCGGAGTTACTGTAATGGAATTCGGGATCGAACGTCTGATCAATAAGTGTAAGGGTGGCATCGATGAAGTCGCGCAACTCGCGCAACGGTCCGATGACAGCACCTGAGTTAAGAGCCCTGGGAAAGCGCCAAATATAATCGTTTCTGTCCGTCACTGCCCTGGGTCCCCATTGATTATGAGGCGCATCTGACTCAGGGACCAGCCAGCATTGCGCCTCATGGAACTGCGGCGGGAAGCATCCTTTCTCGGCGCCCCAGAGCAGGCTCTGATACAGACCATTGGCGCGTGCCTCGTCAAGGGACATGCCATGCCGAGCGGCGAGGCGGTCGTTGGCGGCGCGCATCATGTCGAAGTAGAGATGAAGGGTGGCCTCGGCTGGGACTTGGGCGATGATGTCGAAGGCATCGACGACAATAACGAGGTCATCGTCTTCGGCATCCTCGACATTATGGAGGTACCGCGAGATGCCATGCAGCTTGGCAAGATGGTTTCCCTTTGCATTGAACTTGCCCTCCGCCTTCCAACCGACTATGACTGGCGCTGGGTAGCGGTTCAGCAGTGCTGATGCGATGCCTACACATGCACCATCTTGGCTGTTCGACGCCGGGATGAGGTAGTGCAGTCTAGAAGTCGGGATAGGTGGGGAGGAGATGATCGTCTTGGTTTCCGAGGGATCGGCGGGCGAGGTTGGAAGGTCTGTTGGGGCGGGAGGAAGAGGGCATGGCCGCTGCTCTCGAGGCGCGCAGTACGGGAGATTCCAGGAGTCGCTGAAGGACTGCAGTCACACGATCTTGTCAGCTTCAAACAGGCAACCCAGGAGATTGACGAAGTCTTACGTCTGTAGTGTACCACAAAGTACTGAGCAAGAGGAATAAGGCGACAGCTACGCCGATCCAAGCAACGCGGCCGAGGCCAAAGACTCGCATCATCTTGCTGACGAGTGAAGTCCCATGTCCAGGAGCGCAGAGGGTTGGGACGCAGGAGCAAAGAGGAATGGAAGTCGGTTGTTATGGCATGGAAAGGAGGACAGTTGCGCCCGAGAAGCGATCAAAGACAATGCTACACGAGCAGAACCAGGACTGCGCCGCGCATGACAACAACTTAGCAAGGAAACCTCGTCGAGCCACAGGACAAAATCGCCAATCCTCCTGGGCAGCGGCGCGTGTGCGCCCCCGACAAGCCGTTGGCTGCCAAGCTGACCGGACTCCACGGCGTAGGCCAAAGCAGCCCTGTGAACAGACCGACCAAGATCCCAAAAGAGGACAAAGGCGGGGAAATGCGACAGCCTCAGCTCAGGGCTCCATCTCATTTCATTGGCCTCGTGCATTTTCGAGTCAGATCCGAGCACGTCGCGCCGTTGAGGAGCGAGGCGCAGGGGTTCATTGAATAGTCACCGGGCGTAGGTAATAGCTGAAGCGAGAGTAAGCCGTATTCGGCGGATGCCCTTTTTCGAGCTGAATGCTAATTGTGTTGGCTATGGAATAAATTAATAAACCCCAAATAGCGGCACTTCAAATTAGGTAGGACCCTTCTCTTTTTTCATTGCCGCTTATGTACATTTCCAGACAGCGGAAGCTTGCCAGTTTGTTTCAGCTGGTCTCCTCGATAGCCTGCAGCAGTCCCTGAGTCACAGTATCGCGAATACCCTCCTGCACCCAGGTCGGAAACCCACGGATCATCGACGTCCATCCCATCCCAGGCGGCACCACCAACTGGCCTCCGTAACCAGAAGTCACCTGGCGCACGACGGCGCTGGCGACATCGTGCGCGGTGACATGAGGCCCGAGCTTCCCCGTAGCAAGGAGCTTCTCGATCATGGGCGTCTTGACCCAAGTGGGATGGACGACACTGAAGGTCCCCTTCTGTCAGTTCTTTATTCTAGTACGGATCCCATCTTAGCCGAGGGAACTTACGTGGCGCGAACGGCTCGGGCCTTGTACGTGTGCTTGAGCTCCTGCTGGATTCCCTCGTGGAAAGCGAGCACCCCGGCTTTGCTTGCAGCATAGTCAACATTGGAGGCTTGTGTGCTGAAGGACGCAAGACTGGCAATGTTGACGATGTGTCCGTGGTTCGCAGCGATCATCTCAGGCAGGAATTGCTGTACCAAAAGGAACGGCGCGACTAGGTTCACGTTGAAGAGCCTGCGCAGCCTCTCGGGCTTGACTGCGATGATTGTGTCGCCGTTCCCGATGCCGGCATTGTTCACTAACACGGTAGGGTGTCCATGTTCTGATCGAATCCGCTCGGCGACTGTGGCGATGGCTTCTGGGTCGCAGAGGTCGATTTCGTAGAAGGCTGTACGTCGACCTGTTCAACGGGAGGGGGCCAAAGGGTGAGCAATGTATAGCCCATACATAACGCCGATGTCATGACTTCTCACCTAGCTTGCCTGGAGGTGCATTGACGTCCAGGATGATGACTTTGATGTTCCTCCGTTCCAGCAGCTCAACAATCTTCGCCCCGATGCCACTGCTGCCGCCAGTGACAACCACAATCTCTCTAGGTGCATCCCACACTTTGCGTGTGATACCGTTATTGGCTCTTCGCCATGACAGCCATCGATTCAAGCGACGCAGAGCTACAAATAGGCCAATGCTCAGAGTGAATGCTTGAACCTTGGGCGACTTGGCCAGCCGAAGAGCTACAGGCGAGTATCGCTGCGACAGCTGAGCAAGGGATGACATGATAGATATATGCTTGAGCGAAAAAGTTGCAAAGAAACAGCTTTCAATGATAGGAATCACGAAGCTTAAGGATAGATCGGTTCTGTATTGAACGACAATGATCAAGCGTGTCAGTAGTAATGCTTGGACTATATATCGAGGTGCAAACAACCCATAGATCACGGAGACTTGCTCGGCTCCGCATTCTGCGGAACCCATCTCTAACCTTTCAGCGCGTGATGATTGTCCAGAACACTCAGAAGATGTTCTTGAGAATGCAAGGCAGGTATGTGAGTCTGGATCGCGCGGCTTGTGACATGGTGGTGGATCGTCCATCCTCTGGTACCCTCCCCTTAGCGAAGTGGATTCGGCAAAGCTGGCGCTCTCTGCCGAATGTACACGGCCGCATCGTGCGTCTCCTCGCCCAACGCACCACGCGAAAGGGTCTAAACCCTCTGCCGCCTCGGGTCGTTATTCGGGATCTCATCTCATGGCGGGATCAGTCTCAAGGTGGAATTGAACCGACCGCGGCTCCCGGGCATCCCAGGCGTTCCGTGAGGGGAACAACCTTGTGAGGCTCGGCTGTGAAGTCACAGAGAGCCGAATTGCAAGGACCTTTGCAAGCAGGGCAAGATCATGGAACTTCCGACACGTGCTTTCCAGCTAGTCATTGTCGAGAATCAGCTATGGCCTGCCAGTATTGCTTCGCGCGTACGGACCATAGCCGTGTTGGTCTATGTGACCTATATAGCACACCATCATCAATGCCGTAATCACTTGCGCGGTTCAAACTACACCATTGCATGCTAGCAACAACTTCACAAGAGCACTTTCTCGTCACTTGTCGCCACTGTAACCATGACTTCACGCAAAGGTGTCGAGTTCAAGACCTACGACGGCCTCAAGCTGAAGGGCACCTTGTTCTCTGCTGGGGAGAAGAAACCATGTGTGATCATGACGGTTGGAGTAAGTCTTCTATGATCCCCAGTTGTCAGTCAGGCGAAGCAACCTGATTTTCCTACCGCTCCGGGGCCTGTCTTTTGGTTTGAACGGAGCCATTGCATTGCAGCAGACAAAGCTGACTATAGCTTCCCTCAGTTTGGAGGTGAAAGAGTTCACTTCCTCCCCGACTTTGCAGAACACTTCCAGGCGGCTGGATTCGCAGTCCTGACATACGATAACCGAAACTTCGGCGACAGCGAAGGTGTTCCTCGCAATGAGGTCGATCCTGAGATGCAGATGCGGGACTACTTCGATGCCTTCAACTACGCAGCGACACTCCCCGAAGTCGACCCTAAGAAAATCGTGTACTGGGGTACGAGCATGTCAGGAGGCAATGTTCTCAAGGCTGCTGCCCTGAACAAGAACATCGCAGCCGTGATTGCGCAGGTGCCTTTCATCTCGGGTGAATGGGTTGCTCGCACGGCAGCACAGCCTCCAGCTGGACTTGTTCTGGAGCGAGGACATGCCGTATCGGTTGGACAGCCAGCTCTGATTGCCAGCCTCCCGGACTCGACGGACGAGATTGCGCAGGGGACGTCCAAGGCTGTTCTCGCTGACCCGGCAGCGATCCCATTCATCGAGGAGATGGCGCGTCGCGGCTACACCTGGGGCAAAACTGTGACGGCTCAGAGTCTGGCCAACTGTTGTCTTTTTGAGCCTCTGGCCTACATCCATCGCATTTCGCCGACTCCTTTGTTCTTAGTCGTCGCTGATAACGATACCGTTACGGCTACGCATATGCAATTGGAAGCGTTCGAGAGAGCCCGACAGCCTAAGAAGCTGCGTATCTTCCATGGAGAGGACCACTTTAGTCTGTACTATGGCGAGGCCTTGAAACGCAATATGGCCGCGCAGATTGAGTTTCTGAGGGAGACGCTGCATCTATAGATATAGGGGGAAATACCTTTGCAGGCTTCCCATTTGACTACAACGAGATGTGCAATGAGGAGTCTAAGCGAATGAACGTTCCTCTCAGTAACGCCCTTTCCCTTGAGCCTCGGTGATCATCATGTTCCAACTTTGCACAAAGACTAAGTTACCTGTTTACTTGCCGGACTCAGCATCCAGACTTTGTACTAGTCTATGCTAGGGTCCGCCACTCGCTCCAAGGGTGGTCACGCTTCAGACCTCGTCCGCGTCGGAGAGCCGGGAGGATACTACTAGGCCTAGTCTCCATTCCCCCACGGGCCCATGTTCTTTCCCCATGGTCCTGATGTCGCCCACACTCTCTTCCCCAGATCTCCAACAACCGCGACGACATGTAGTCTCTCTCATGACTCAAGATTTCATTTTGGATGTGTAAACTGTCTTTAAACCAAGATCCTCGGCGCTCATCGCTTATTCATTCTCACTGCTCCCGTGATGAGCACAGCCGCCCGTTCCTCAGCATGGTCTGGGGACTTGAAGCTGTTTGGCCTCGCAGCTGGGGAAGAAGGCCGCAAAAGAGCCTTGAAAGCATGTCTCAGCTGTCGCTCACGCAAGGTCCGCTGTGATGTGTCTATAGTCTCTCAGCCATGCACAAACTGTCAGCTTCATGGGAAGAACTGTCTAGTCACTGGACGAGGATCCAGACTGTGAGCCACCGCCCCCCCCCCCCCCCAAATCACGAAACTGCAGATTGTCGTCTCTTTCTGCCGCGTTCATTGCAATCGATACATCTCGTTGACGATTCATTGTCACATGCTAACATTTGTATTCCTGCCCAGAGCTAAGACAGAGAGACGACGCGATCGTCGGACTACGGATGCGACCAAAGCTGCCTCGGACTTGGGATTTCTGAATCAGTCAGCCGCAGCAGTCCCAAAGGAAAGGGAAGAGACAACTCCCTGTAGGCATCAAAAGAAGGATGAGGCCAGCGACGCTTTCCAATCAGAGATCGGCTTACACAGTTGCGACAGCGAGCAGGGCTCCGGTCTCCTCGACGATCACCTATCGTACCAAGGATTGGAATCGTCAGTATTATACTCCGAGCAACAGTCGGGAAGCTATAGCCACAATCAAAAAGCAAGTACAGGCTCTCTTCCACCAACCCGTCCATCTTCACTCCCGAGTACCACCTGCACGGTAACATACTCTCATTTCCGGTTCCTCACTGTGAGCAACCTCCACAGGATTCCTTCTCAGGACGTCAATTATCTCGAATCTCAGGGGTGTCTACATGTCCCTATGCCGCCAATTCTCGACGACTTTGTGCAGCAATACTTCCTACATATACACCCCCTTATTCCCATCGTCAACGAAGGAGACTTCTGGGACATGTACTCTCAGGTAGACAGGAATCGGGGCTCAGGGGACACAATGTCTCTTCTACTCTTCCAAGCGATGCTATTCAGTAGCTGCACGGTATGTCGATCAAGAAGAAAAGCCCACTGAATCACGTCATTGAGCTATCATGGATCGTTTGCTGACAATAGCTGTAGTTTGTGCCGTTTGCCAGTATACAACGGCTGGGCTTCAATTCTCTGCGCAGCGCCCGAGGCGAGTTCTACAGACGCGTAAAAGTGACAAAACGTCTCCCATAACTATGCAAAGACAAACCTCATACTAATGCAATCATTTCCAGCTCTTATACGACATGGATGCAGAGAACTCCCCTCTACCACTCGCACAAGCAGCCCTGCTTCTCATGGCCTGGGTCCCCCCATCGAATATGACCCTGAACCCCTATAAAATGTGGCTTGGAAGGGCCATTCAACATGCAAAGTCGCTCAATGCCGACCGCGCAGCCAAAGCCAACAGCTTAACAGCTACTAAATATCAGAAGTCCCTCCGGCGTCTGTGGTGGTGCTGCGTCGCCTTGGACCGAGTATCACCACTTTGCACTCGCTTCATTCCATATATCCGCCGCGGTTCGTTCGACTTCGAAAGCAGTAGCGTTCTCGGTTCTGAAGACCTCAAGGACGAGGTGTACAGATCGTGTGTATACAACCCAGCCAGCAAGCAGCGCCTCTCGTGTCTTCTTGAGGTTTACATGGAGTTTATGATCATTCTCACGGATGTTCTCTCGTTTGTGTTCCCCTTTGAGGAATCTTCAGGCTCACAAGGTTCTACTGGCCAGCCTGAGAGCGCAAAAATAGACGAATGCACCTCCGCAATGAAGTCGTGGCTCAACCGCGCAATGGCATTGACACCACCTTCAACAGCATCGGCCGTTGATCCTAACAAAAGGCAGAACTTGCACAAATCTGTCTCTGTACATGTCAACCTTATGTACATCTATTACCAGTGAGTTGCAATCTCTCCTGCTTCTCTTACCTCCTTGTCTACATTTGAGAACCCGCAGCCACATGGGCCCTTTGTATGACCTTGCCCTATACTGACGCATTCCTAGTCATTCCTCCATTGCGTTGTCTCATATCAGGTTACTGCGACTCGTCAGATCAAACTCCAGCAAGGATGCGGAGGCTTCCGAGCTCCTCCTGATTCGAAATGAGTTACAGCAAGCTGCCGAGAGCATGACTCAGCTCTTTGCAGATCTGAATACCCATCGCCTCGTGCGTTGGCTCCCTATCAGCGCGTAAGAAGCCTTAACTACTATCATCCCATGTTTAAAGTACACCGTTCTGACTAAAAGGCTGTTTCTCGGCGTAAAGACTGTCATCCATGGTAGTACCACTGGCATTTTGTGTCGTGACAGCCAGACTGAGTGCTGCAAACACCAGTCTCACTGTCGACGATTCAGACTCGGTCTGTTCTAACCAGAGAGACCTGTCAGTTCTCATGGAAACGATCAAATCCTTCTTCCCACAGTACGATGGCGTGGATCTAATCAAGGAGACCGTTAAACACGCAGCCGATCTAGCACACACCGCTAGCCAGAACCTACCCGATGATTCTGCAATGCCACCTACGAGCTGGACACAGATCTTGATTGACAACCCAGAGTTGTATCTGAAGATGGTGATGTCCATAGACCTCTCCATAAACAAGGGCCGACTTGCGGAAGAAGAAGACTTTCCAACGGGGCTCTTCAGCACGATGCGCATTGATGAAACCCCAGATCATACTTGGGTCAGTCGGCAGGCACTAGAGTCTGCGATCTCTTCAGACCTTACGGGCCCTGAGATGGGATCATGCACGGCTTCTTCTTGGGAAACAGAACCATCGACTTTCTCGCAATGTGGGAACACGCCATTGTCAGCGAACAAGATCAAGGGGTCTGGAACGAATCAGGTAGACATGCAAATGGCCGAGCCAGCATGGGAAGGGTCAGTCTCCCTGGATTCGATCATCGCTGAGTCTCTGTGGGGAAATGAAAGCGTGTATGCCACAGATCAATTCTCCGAAACGATCGAGACCTGGGCCGAGATGCCTCACACGGATCTACATCTAGCAGGTTCAGCTTGGGAGTAGTCGGAAAACTATAGACCAGTGTCTTCATCACCAATAAAACAATCACTATACGAACGGTACGATAATGGACTGTCCTCGCATTCACTAGCATTTGTGAGCTTCGAGACACTGCATCCGTAAGCACGTAAGGCAAAGCGTATTTCCGCGTCAGTTCCAACAGCCACTCCTAACTGCCGTTCATCGTCTCTCAGACTAAGGCTCGGGTGGTAGGGGCATTCGGCTGAGTGTGCACGCTTTGCCGAAGGAATAATAATGGCTAGCGACTAGTCCATGCAAGCCGAGCATCCTTTGGCTCTACTACCCCGCGTCAACCCCAGAGTCCAGTTGCTTGGGTCCAGACCCCAATGCCTTTGCTGTGGGGGCAATAGTGTATACACCTTGAGGTATGGATGTAAACGAGAACAGTGTTGTGAAGCATGGCATGGAACCCTATATATATACTACTTGTATAGCCTGCCGTTTCCCTTTGATCAACATTCATAGCCTGAGGACTACCGCTGTCTTTTTACATCTGCCAATACAAGACTTTGATCGCAATGTCATCAATTGAACGTTCAGAACACCGTCGAGATCCGGGCAACCTGCTCAGGTAAGACATAGCGTCGTCGACTTGGTTGAATGACGAGTTACTTACCACCTTCGAATAATAGACACAGAACTCAGTATCCCGGAACAACCGATCTCAGCTTCGCAGGTATGATACTCATCTACTGATTAACGATAGGGTTCGAGATGTCTAACACAAACGCCGGATCACAATAGATGGAGAAGAAACGGCACTAGGTCTTGCGCTTCATCCTACCCCTTCCGAGGACCCAAATGATCCTCTACGTGTATGTGAGCTATTCAAGCTACTTATTGACAAGAACTAATGCTGGCAGTCAGTGGCCGAAATGGAAGAAGAACTCGATCCTATTCCTGGTCTCAGCATACTCCTTCTTGGCAAATAGCACCCTGTTCGGGCCGAGCATCTACATCAACTACTTTTCACAAACCTTTCAGATCAGTCCCAGTCGAGCCAGCCAACTAGTGTCTTATCCGAACCTTCTTTTTGGCTTTGGTGAGCAACCTGCCGCTGTCCTCAGCAAATTGAGCAGCTCTGACGGTCCTCAGGTTCCCTGGTGTTTGTTCCTATGTACCATAAGATTGGGCGGCGGCCTACAATGCTCCTGTCGTTGGTTATTGTGAGTCCAGATCTACCACTCGGGTACGTTGATAGGCAACGCTGACCCGAAACTCTGCAAGTTTGCCGCTGGAACACTTGGATGTGCTTTGTCTGACTCTTTTGGTGTCCTTCTCGCTTTCCGAATCATACACGGCTTTGGGTCATCAGTTTGTGAAGCTCTACCCGCTCAGGTTGTCTCTGATATCTTCTTCCTACACGAACGTGGTAACGCGCTGGGGTGGTATACGTGTATGTGCCTTTCCCTTTTGCACGTCGTTGTATACCCGCCGCGTCAGGCATTCATGTGCACGGATGTACGTCCAAAGGCTGACAATGCCATAACCAGTTGCTCTATCGACCGGCAGTCTTGGTGCTGTGGCCGGCAGCTACATGTTATCTGCCAACCAGTCCTTCCGCCTATACTTTTACATCTCATTCGGCCTTATCTGCCTCCTGACCATCGGAACATTCTTCCTGTTCGAAGAGACAATGTACCAGAGACAAGGTCCAGGTATTATATCCAGGTCTGAATCGGCCGATGCGAAAGTCAACACAGTGGAAGAGACACTTGAAGCTCAAGTGAACGAAGGGACCGAGAACCAGGCCATGCCTCCGAGAAAGACTTTCGCGCAGCAATTGAAACCATGGAGCCACATTGACCCAGAGGTCTCCGTGGTTATGATGGCGGTAGGAATCATAAACCCACGACGTGAACAACTGGCCATGTACTGACGCTGAGAGAAGGTCCGTTCCTTTACATACTTTGTGGTCCCCCAAGTCTTCTGGGTCATCTCCACCTATGGTTGGTTTCCTCCTTGCTGTATAATCTCAAAAGAAACATGCTGAGACTCTATGAAGGCATGGTCATTGGCATGGCAGCCTTAGCTTTCACTTCTACCTTTCCGATCTTGGCAACCAGTCCTCCCTACAATTGGGCGCCGGTATGTTTAGCTCAGTCATTCAACGCGGATGGTACACACAAGCCCATGTCCAAACCATTGTGCTGACATCGAATACCTAGGAGAATACTGGACTCATAGCTGTTGCCGCTTTCACAGGATACCTCTTAGCCGTTGTGCCATTCCACAGCGTTCCAGACAGAATCACCGCTCGACTAACCCGCCGTAACGTTAACATTCGTGAAGCTGAGTTCATACTATGGACCTTGCTTCCGGTGGCTTTGCTACCACCGGCCGGCTTGATCTTGTACGGGTTCACGGCAGAGAAGCAGCTTCACTGGGTTGGCTTCCTTTTCGCAGTCGGGATGTTCATGTTCGGTAAGCTTTGGAAAAACAAGCACATTTTGCCCTTTTAGTGTATATGCATCTCCCGATTTGCTGACAACCACGATCAAATAACAGGCGCATACTTCTTCATGACCGTGACGCTCGCATATGCGTTGGAGTCCTACGAGTCGAATGTCCCCGAAATGCTAATCGCCATGAACCTTGGCAAGCAGGCCATCTCCTTCGGATTTGGATACTCAGTAGTGGATTGGATTCAAGCCCATGGCATGGTCAAGATCTTTGCCGTAGCGTTTTGTGTGGCTATGGCGATCAATAACCTGGCCTCGATTCTCTTCTTGGCATTTGGCAAATGGGCGAGAATTCGACTGGCTAATTCATGGCTTGGGAGGTGGCATGCAGCTACAGCTGCGCATTAATGGCCGGTTTAAACATGCCTCAAACCTGGCATAGACCTGGCTACACCGGCCCAGGCTGTAGTCAGAATGGTTCATGAACTCCATAGTGTTTCATCACAGATGTGCTCCGATGGAGCAGCATTCAGTCAAGGCGCCGTCTCGCATGATAGTCAAGTCTCTATTCGTTCTAGAAAGCTTGGAAGGAAGCTCGCAATGATGAGCTTGTCCCATTAAATTCCGCTGAAATCCCGATATGCCAAGTCCTTTTGAACGCCAATTCCCATGCTTTCTAGTCCACTTCTGTCTATAGATGCGCCAGACAGGGTTCGATCATGCCTTAACCATGAAAATCTGTGGTTTGTCAGTCAACCAGTCCAAGAGTCTGCGCCGCGGAAAACCTACCTGGTTCAGTGCTTTCGCATCGAGCAAAGCCTCCTTCTTCTGCGCGATGAATCTTGACCTCACGAAGTTCCTGCTGCCCCTAACTGGCGTAGAGGTACCTGTGGCGTTAGGAGTAGATACCCCAGAGGGCACCGCAGAGGCTGTTGCAGAAGTAGTTGCATCGCCGTCCGATTCTTGTGCTTCTTTCCTCTTCCTCTTCTTTTCCTTCTTCTCGCGTTTCCGTTCTTTTCGCTCGGCCTTGGTCTCCTCTGCTGGGGTTGCCTCGTCCGATCCGTCTTCTGACTTGCTCTTCTTGGACTTCTTCGATTTCTTCTTTGACTTGGTCTCGTCGCCTTCAGGAGCGTCTGCTTCGTCGGTGGGCTTCTCCATAGCCTTCTTCAGCTTGCGCTCCTCCTTCCGCCTCTTCTTCCTGGCAGCCTCTGACTCTTCCTGCTCATCGTCTTCCGCCTCTTCAGACGCCTTTCGCTTCTTCGACTTCTTGGGTTTCTCTTCTTGCGACGCCTCGTCGGAGCTGGAGTTCTCTTTGGTCGATTGCGCATCCTCGAGACTCTCGAGCTTGTCTCCGACCAGAAGTCCTCCTTTGACGAATCGCATCGGGCCCCATTTCTGCTCCACGTACAGGTTCGCCTTCACGGCCATCCTCGCCTGTTGACCATCCTCAATCTCCTCCTCTGACTTTCCATTGAGGCGGCTCAGGAGGTCGGAAAATATGTCGAGACCGGTGACCTGATCCTCCTTGGCCTTGTGAAACCCCAGTCCCTTCATGTCATCCTTGAGCGTGACTCGAATGTAGGAGGCGTTCGCAGCAGTGTATGATTCAGCATGGGCGGCATCATGAGCACCAAGATATTGACCCGGCTCCCATCCTTGGGATCGCATGATCTTCTGACCAAAGGAACTCGTGTTCTTCGTCCATTTCGTGTTGTTGGGGTCCCGAGAGATCTTGCTCGACCTGGAGATTGGCAGTCAGTACAGGCCATAGCGCACAGCGGCGGCGACCGGCTTACCTCTTCGATTCCGCGAGGAGTCCCATTTTGGCAGGGGCGGGAGGACTGCGTCTATCCTGCTCTGATTCTGTCTGCGTAGAGTGTCGGTGATGGTGGCGGCAGGTTTGGGAGAAAAAAAGAAGGGTGGGGTTTTCAGCGACACAGACTTTCTTCCCGATGTTATCGCGAAACCTCATTGGCTTCGGTGGCGCCCCACCCACTTGAGTCTGGGGTAGTCCGATGTGGACTGCATTCATTACACCGACGATGAGATGGTCATTGAGAAAGAGTCGTGGGAAACAAAGTCATGTGCCAAATTGGTCCATCTGAATACCGATCGCTGCTGAAGGCGACCGTCTGTGTCATGGCGTTCTATGTGAACAGCCTCTGCAGCAAAGCAAAATAGATACGCCCGTTACAACCAAACTCAGGTGACCCATAATATCCTTACACTCAGCACACCCCGTGCTTAATGACCCTGTTCAATAGTTCAGCTCTCCCGATCCGCTTCCAGCAACGTGATCCAGATCCTCATAGCTCTTCAGGCTGCGACCCTGGACAGCTTCGCGAGGTCCTCCAGCCCCAGCTCCCGCTCCATCACCCCAGCGAGACCCTCCCTGTCTACCCCGACCACCGCCATCGAACCGACCCCCAGGTCTTCGGTCGTACGGGCCAGAGCGGTAGGCACCGCGTCCACCCGCCATGCCTCCTCGACGAATTGGGCCTCCTGCACCAGATCGGTCGTCCCCTCCGTTCCACTTGCCTCCCTGCATGGCAGAGAACATGGTTCCGAAGTTGCCCATGTTGGGGAAGCCCGGCATGCCCATCATGCCATTCATAGCAAAATTCTGAAGGTTGAAACCTCGTGGCGTGCCTGCATTAGACTGTCCATTGGCGGGTGGAAAGTGTCCGTTTGAATTGGCGTCCGTCCGCGAAGGAGCGATATGTGATGGATCAATCACGTATGCGTTGATTAGCTCAAGCTGTAGGCTTCTTGTCAGTTCTGTCTTGGGTGGCAGCTGAAGGAGACATACCTCTTGCTTCATTCCATCAACCCACTCCCCGTGCCTCTTATCGACGTGCTTCCGCCAGAAGTGTTCTTCCTTGAAGAGCTTGCTACAGTCGGGTGCCTTACACCTCCACTTGTGCTCGTCTTCCTGCTTCACATGCTTCTTGAGCTCTTCTTCAATGCCCGACTCTAGGTCACGGCCTCCGAGCTTGCGGAGATCAACCGAGTCGGGCTCAAGGATCTGCATAAGCTTGTCCTCGAACGTCTTAACCCAATTGAAAGCCCTCGAAAGCTGTTGCTCAGCTTTGCTTGTCGCCTTGAACTTCCGTTCACCGTCTGTAGGCTCTTCTCCCTCTTCGAGAGGCTCGTTGCGTTTCTTCTCGGGGAACGGTTCGCCGTTGGCGCTTGCTCTTGCCACTGCTCGGGCAGTGGCGGAGAGGGTGTTTCGAGGTCTCCGAAGATGACCGCCGGGGCATTTCCGCGTGAGCTCGTGGATGGAATCGCACTCAAAGACACAGAAGAAACAGAAACTGAAGACCCGACGAAGATACTCGATCAGGAGATCAAGCTGCTTCTTCTTGACCATCAGCTCCTCATCATCTACATCTTCTTCTTCTTCCTCGTCAACTACCCCCTGGTCCTCGTCCTCGACCATGCCGTCCTCTTCTCCATCCATGGCAGCATCCATGTCCAGATCGCGTGCTTGCTTGACCTTCTTCAGAGGTGTTGGAGCTGCGGGTGGCTGTAGGTGGCCAGCGCTTCTGAGCTCCTCGACCTTGTCCTCGATCTTGAGAATGGCTTGGAAGTCCGAACCAAACTCCTCCTCAAACTTGTTGACCAGGCGGTGGATCAGAGACAGGTCCTTGTCGATTCTTTCTGGGGCAGAGAAAAGATCCCACAGTGCCTTCTTTCTTGGGCTGACTGGTGGATTATGAATACCAACGTGGCAAACAAAGTCTCCGCGCACCTCGTCTTTGACTGTTTTGCCATTGATTGCTTCGAGAGCCTTATCTGCTGTTGACACCGGCTTTGGAGGTTCTGTTGTCTCGCCTTCGTCGTCGAGCTTCAAATCCTCGTCAGGGTCATCAGCCAATGGCGCGTCAGAAGAAGGATGGAGCATGACCCAGCCAATGCGATGGAAACGCTTGCTCGGGTTTGGGTCGGAAAGTGAGAGCCATTTGAATCCACCTTCTTCCTCACCAAGGTTCTCGCGGCAAAAGTCCTCCAAGTTCTGGCGACTGACATGGGGCGCGATCGTCTTGATCAGCAGCGTTGGCTGGAACTGGTTCTCATCGCGAATGTCTGCACCACTCGTGGGAACCAGGTCACCCACTCCAAGAATCTCATTGGACGTGGCTTCGCCTTCCTCCTTATCGGCAACGCCTCCTGCGCCATTGCTCTCGCTCTTCGGCAGACCCTCTAGAGAGAACTCATCGAATGTGCCCGACTCCAGGTCTTGTTCCCACTGGCTATAGGCACCTCGGCGGAACTCGTTGAGCCGACCTCGGATCTCGTCTCTGATTTCGGGGACATAGCGCTCCCTGAACCACTGCTCTTTCTTGTGCTCCGAGACAAACGTTCGGGCCATCTTCGCTTGAAGCTCTTCTTTATATGCGTCGTATGCTGCTTGGATCTTGGCTTTCTCCTTGTCCCGGTCTTCGGGTGCACGTGGCTCACGTCGCCGTCCGGTGCGAGCCCTCTCCAGGTCGTCTTTGATCTTCTCTTCCATTCTCCACCATTCCCCAAAATAGGAGAATCCAACTTGATAGGGCAATTGAGACGGATCTGCCAATGGGTTCACGGTAACGCTGGCCGCGGGACCACCATCCTGTCCAGGAACATATCGATCAATGCTTGATGGCGGGGGGCTAGGGCGCCGCCTCGTGTCTCTGTCTCGATCCTCTCGTCGAGAACGAGGTTCGTATCGATCGACATGGGCTGGGGAGCGGGATCGACGACGATCTCGGCGGTCGAATCCTGCGCGGTAGTCAGCAAGTCTGCTGCAAGTTCAGACAGCCCATTATGCTCAAAGGAAAAAGAATGGATATCACCGGTTGCATCGTCTTACCTCGCGAATCATCCTTTGCCCGACTTCTCTCAACGGGAGAACGGCCAGCAGGCTCGCGGTATGAATTGTAGGATTCCATTGTTGGTCGTTCACGATTGGCGTCGGTGTCGTCAGGGCAAGTCGGGACCCGAACACGATAGCCCGAATGGACTCGGCTGCAAGAGCTGACTCTTGTCCGAACGTTGCCGCGATAGTGTAATTCTGTTAATTATAGACATGGTTGCAGTTAGAGAAGTGCTCTCCGAATTGCGGCTGGAAACGTGACGAGATGGGGAGCGATGTCGGAAAGGAAGAAGAATGAGAAGCGTCGTTCAAAACGCTGGCGCGCGCGGGTAGCCCGAAAACATGAGGCATGAAGAAGATGGAAAGATAGCTTCTGGAGGCGCAAGGAGCAGAGAAGGGCGTTGACAAGATAGCACGAAGCTCTTGGTCAGGTAGAGGGCAACAGAAATCGCGTAAGGGAGGGAGGATAGGCAAACGTGAAGGGGAAAGAATTGAGGAAAAGAGAGGAGTCAACGAACTGTTCAGGGCGCAGCTTGCTGAATGAAAGACAGTAGCAGAGAATTGCGCGGCGTTGAGGTGCAGTGCTGCGACGAGGCGGCGCACCGTGATGCAGAGGAAGAAGAAGGATCGCGAGCAAGAAGCTGGAGGCGCCGGTGCTGAGTGACTGGCGTGGTGTTGCAACAGCACGCAGCATTGTGGTGGGACCAGAAGAGAGCTCCTCCCCCAGAGCCCCCTGTCGGCCGCCTGTCCCCATTGCTTCGGCACGCTGTGCCCACTGGCGGAACCTGGGGTGCGCAGCTTTAGCGGATCTTTAGCGTGCCAGCTGCCTGCAAAAGCCTATGAGCGGCCTGTTGTAGCGCTGCACCAGCCTGGAAACGGCACTTGTTCGGACTTGAATCGGTGTCTCGTGGGGACCCCGAATGCCGCAGCTTGACACACTGTACAAGCGCACCTTCCGAGGTGCATCAGCACCGTATCAGCAGCAAGCTGTGCACTGTGCTTAGTCAGCTAAGAATGGGCGAATCACGATCAATCTGTTACACAGTAGGAGTGTGGCGATCTCCGTTATGGCCGGCACCAACCGACACCAGCCAGTACGGGGGTCTCTTGCATTCGCGATAAGCCAGATGTCGATCAATGCATAGGTGCTTCACAGACTCAACACGACGCTTTTGGTCTCTAACTTGTGTAAACATGTTGGATCCTTCGTCACTGGTACTTTCAGCGGAGCCTCAAGTTCCCGAATCCATCAACGACTGAGAGACTGGGCCTGAGTCTTTACCACAAGGGCGGAGCTCATCCGCCAGCAACCTCACCTCAAGATGACAAGACCCAATGAAACGGCTCAGGCGGCATACAACACTCGCATCGAAGACATTCGCCAGTCGGAGTATCCTTCTCTTCAAGGTAGCTCTCGAAGAATGTTGTCAGGTGGCCCGCTGAGGCTAACAAATCCCAGAATCCGTCTATCTTGACCATGCAGGAACTACACTGGCTTCCCGATCCTTGATGGAGGCTTTCAGCAAGGACATCACAACGACTTTATACGGCAACCCTCATTCAGCATCATGGCCTTCCCAGCTTTCCTCGTCTCGTATAGAAGATATCCGGTTGGACCTGTTATCTTTCTTCCAAGCAGACCCGAGACACTTTGACTTGGTCTTTGTGGCAAATGCTACTGCCGGCATCAAGCTTGTGGCCGATGGGGCGAGATCTATACCTGGTGGTTATGGCTTTGTGCATCACGAAGCGTGTCACACCAGCGTTGTTGGAGTTCGAGAAGAAGCGGCATGGTCTCAGTGTGTGGCTGATCAAGACGTAGCCGCCTGGGCCTCTGGGCTGGACCTCACCAAGAGCTCATCTCCTGAGACGGCCGCAACAATCTTCGCTTACCCAGCTCAATCACATTTCGACGGAAGACGCTACCCTAGCTCATGGTCAGACTCGATACGGAGTGCCTCGGCGACCAGAGTTTATACACTATTGGATGCATCATCTTTCTGCTCCACATCTCAACTGAATCTCAGCAATGCACAGTCAGCACCTGACTTTGTGGTTCTGAGCCTATACAAAGTTTTTGGTTTCCCAGACCTGGGTGTCTTGCTGGTCCGCAAACCAGCAGAGGATCTATTCATGCGCAGAAAGTACTTCGGTGGTGGTACAGTGGACATGGTAGTCTGTGGGAAGCAACAATGGCATGCTTCAAAGGCACAAACCTTGCATGAGAGACTCGAGGATGGTACTCTGCCATTTCATAACATCGTGGCTGCAGGTATCGCCCTTGAAACCCATAGATCGTTATTTGGTTCGATGGACCATGTCGGCCATCACACTTCCCGCCTTGCAAATTATCTGAGGCAAGGTCTGCAACAGCTCAAGCATGCCAATGGATCACCCGTTGTTGTGCAGTACGGATTAGAGGACCACGATCCCACGCTCGGGAAAGGGCCAATCGTGGCTTTCAACATACGCAACTGCTCAGGAGCTTGGGTCAGTCTGACTGAATTTGAAAAGCTGTCAAATCTCAAGAAGATATACGTCCGAACGGGGGGCATGTGCAGCCCTGGCGGTGTTGCTTCTGCCCTAGGACTTGAACCTTGGGAGATGAGACGGAACTTTTCTGCAGGCTTTCGCTGCGGTGCTGAGGATGACATTGTTGCTGGCAAACCCACTGGTGCGATACGTGCAAGCTTTGGGCCTATGAGCACTCTATCTGATGTGACAAGGTTCTTGGACTTCCTAACAGAGTTCTTTGTGGAAGAAACGGCGGACGAGACCTTGACAAGAGAGGACAGTGACGTTGTGGATTCCATCCACGGGCGTTCTCTGCGTGTGAAATCTGTCACTGTATTTCCCATCAAGAGCTGTGGAGGATATACAGTCCCTTGTGGTGTGGACTGGGAGGTGAAACCTGAAGGGCTTGCTTGGGACCGCGAATGGTGCTTGGTGCATCGAGGCTCGGGACAAGCGTTAAGTCAGAAGAGATATCCGATGATGGCACTCTTACAACCTACAATCGACTTCGCCGCTGGTTCTCTACGAGTAGAGTATTACGGCACGGTGGGCGAGGCAAAGAGAAGCATATCGGTTCCTCTTGTCGAAGATCCGCATCTTTTCGAGGCACCAATTACGGAAGCTACATCTCGTGTATGCGGTGAACCGGTCGCCATGATGAGATACGCTTCTGACCATATCAACAACTTCTTCTCCGAGGTCCTCGGTGTTCCTTGCGTTCTATCGAGATTTCCTGCTGGCGGACGAGGAATGGCGAGTCGAAACTCAAAAGCCAGATTGCAGTCACACCAGCGAAGAAAGCAACAAAGATTACCTGGTTCTTTCCCAGGAGTACCGTCCCCACCGGATTCAGATACTGAAATTCAGCAATCTGGGAAAATCCTCTTGTCAAACGAAAGCCCCATTCTGATGATTTATACTTCATCAGTGGCAGAGCTAAACAACCGCATCTCTGACTCAGGCGCCAATCCTGTGCCAGACTCGACGTTTAGGGCGAACCTCGTCCTTGAGCCCACAGGAAGCGACACAGCACCTTCAGCATACGCTGAGGACTCTTGGGGCAGTATTCAGGTTGGTTCACAGCGGTACAAACTTCTTGGTGCTTGCAGACGATGTCAAATGGTCTGTGTGGACCAGGCAACAGGACACAGGGGGCAGGAACCCCTTAGCACATTGGCTAAGACGAGGCGATTTGATGGCAAGGTGTACTTTGGGGTGCATATGAGGCATGAGCCATGGACAAGCCCCGCTGGGAACAGCAGAACCACCCCTTATATAAGGGTCGGTGAGTTAGTAGGCATCGGTTCACAGGAGCGATAGCGATGTCAGCCTTATGTATGATTGATGACTAAAGCGTGTATTCCCGATCTTGGAAAACCAAGTGTTGCTGTCTTTTCTCCTTGCTTTGAATCATCGCCTGTGTTGCTTGTTTCTACGCCACGCTGTACGGCTTCGATTAAGTGGCCAAGGACTTAGACCGCCGGTAGATGCTTCCCTGTCTAGCTGTGATGCTTTGTTTCTGCCTCGGCGAGAATTCTTCAACGCCTCTGCTAATACCCAGCCCGAACACACCGGTCCCGTTCGCAGCCCCCGTACTCTTCAGCTCAGAAGGAGGCGCCCTAGAGAAGCCCCCATCATCGTGCACCTTCTCGTCTCGTCGAGCAGACAGGTAGAAGAAGTCATGGAAGAAAGTCCTGTCGAGATGGCGGGGCTTGCCATCTGAGGTCCAATACCTCTCCTCGCTGAGCTCCTGGGAGAGGTGGCGTCGAAAGTACCGATCTTGGGACACCCACCAGGCACGCCAAACGAAGATAATGAAAAGGGTGAGGGGAACAGAGATAGCCCAGTACACCCAAAAGAGGCGGCTGAGAATGTCATCGCCGCCATCGTCTGCATCGGGCGCGGAGGTTGAAGTAGGAGCTTCGTCATCTGATGGGGCGAGCCAGTCAAACATGGACATACCGAAGAGGGTGCCTACTTCAAGATGAGACTTTGACTATCTTGTGTGTGAGTAAGGGAGCCGTACCGATGAATTCCCCGGGGAGGAAGATGCAGGTGATGACTGCGAGAGCTTTCATAGAGGAGCTGTCGCGAGATGACGATACCGCCATGCGTGCATTCAGCACGTTGTCCTCCTGCGCCATCTTGCTGTAAATCTGTGGAGTATCAGCAACGTTTGCCAGGCGGTTCAATCATCACGTGAACTTACCATGTCGATCTGTGCGCGGCATCGCGCTTCAGACATGCGCCGGTCAGTTTCCAAGCTATTGCACAGTCTTAAGAGTCCTTCAAGGTATTGTCTGATCTCATGCCAGTGCGTTCCAAGCTCATCCTCGTCAGGCCTCAATGGCGGGAAAGACAGACTAGGGAATGCCGGCTGACCAGGTATAGTGAGGAAGGCTGATGGTGTTGAAGGCCGCTCAATCTCCCCGAACTTGCTCCCGCCAAGGTTGAAATTGCCATCGGCAGCAGGTGGTCCTCCCATCCTCTCGGAGAGCTCGTCGCCTGTGATCAATAATAGTTTGACGCATCTTTCCATCCAGCGTATGGTATCAAGGAGCTTGATAGAGCCTCTGAGCACCTCATGGGCTTTCTTCATGAGATTTGTCATGTTGGCCGGTCCCCATGAACTGCTGTCCATACCATCACGAGCTGAGCTGAGCTGACGCTGCAGGCGCTTATAAGCTGGTTCCGTGCCCTCGAACCCAGCAATGCTGCCAACGTCATTCTCTAGAGATATCACATCAAGGCTGTTGTCTGCCACAGCTTCCTCGCAGCGCATGAACTGAACTTGTAGAAGTATGACAGGCATGATCAGAGGATGAGCCCAATGTCCGCGACATGACTCTAGTCGGTGGTCGTATTCGTCAAGGTCATCGGTGCTGTATCGTCGTGGCTCCCATGATTGTCGGACAAGGATAACTGTGGAGCGCTTTTGAACGTCATACGTCAAAGATATGAAGTCACACGGCGTTCGTGCTGTTTCGGTGAACGTGAGGATCACGCCTAAGAACCATGAGACCCTGTCCGTGTAAATACGATGTATAGAAACTACCACGTACTGACTTGAGATCGGTCCTTCGACCAAAACCGAGACTCAGCACCTGAACGGGTAGCATATTGGAGCGTCGCAGGATGCAGTTCAAGAGCAGCGGCATCTTTAGCGGTCAGGCTCAACATGTCTGGGCCGCCTTCGAAGGGGTTGTTGCGGCGGAAGCAGATGCTACAAGGCTAGTCATTAGTCGCAGTGGGCGGGCAAGTCGGGGTAGCATGCAAAAGGCCTCACACTCGGCGCACTCGTCCCTCAAGACCATACACCGGGTCTTCTTCATCGGACGCCTCGAAGCTCCCCTGGCTATAATTTAGTATAGCGCAGCAACCGGACCGTACTTGTGCTCTTACATCACGAGTCAAGGCAAAGTTTTGTCGGAATGCCAGGTCTAGCATGGTAGCTCCAGACTTCTCATCATGGCTGAACCGATGAGTGATATGCGACTCCTCGTGACTAGCTGTCTCATGTACAATATGATCCTGCAAATTCTTGAAGACAACATACTCGTCGTACTCGACCTTGGACGTCACATTTGGTCCAGAGAGCAGGATGCGGTCAGCGCATGCTGCCTGATCGTAGTTGAACAGGTCGGATGCCTGGTGAGTAAACAGAACCATGTGGAAAGCGGAGCATTGGAGGCAGTGGCTGTTACAATATTGGTTCGATCGCGAAACGTTGGCTTGGACGAGATGAAGAATAAAATGAAGGGAGCCTCATGCTGACCCCAGGAACGTCGATGCGGCTGCTTCGATCAATTTGTATAGCCGTCAGGCATCCCCTCCCGCTATTTTACCTTCATCTGCAGTGACCGATGTGACATGTTCAGCTTTGTGGGCGACCAGGGTGCTGCATCATCTTGGGCGCCTGATGAAGTGGCGTGCATGATGGTGCATCAAGCCGCTGCACGGCTGCCAACCCAACGCGCCCGGAGCGGAGGTGATGTATGCAGTGTACGGTGATCGTGTGCTCGCTTCAAGCCAAAGGCAGGCTGCCCATGGCGAGTAGCGGCCCGGTGCTGCGGCTTCTGAGCCATGACACGAAGAGCCTCAACTGTAGAGGCACGTGACGATGCAGACGATGCAATGGACTTAAATGCTAGAAAGAGGTGTCTGGCGGCACTGTAGGAATGAGACAGTGTCGATAGACGCCATTGAGGATCGGTGTGATCAGAAGACTCGATCACGCCTGCCCGACGAATCCTCCGCAATGGTAGTGAGGCATCGTCATGATCTTCGACGTCTATCCACGCCGTACCCTACCCGAGGTCAGCCACACGAGGCGCCCCATCCCCAGCCCCAGGCGGCAACGGAGCGCCACAATTACCCGCCGCTAAAGAGTCGGCCAGCACAAGCCTCCAGCGCCACGTTCTGGGTGTTTTTGACGACATTCCATGCATCTGTCCCCTTCCCTGGAGCCGCCATCGTGAGAGGCGCACGCGATGGCCGAGACATGCTGGAAGTCTAGAAGGTTTTGCATTCCTCTGGGCTGAAAGGCTGAGTGGCTATGCTCCACGCTTGGTGGTCTCGTTCGGCGCGACAATAGCCTGTCGCGCGCTCAATACATGCCAGAGGCTCCAGACCAAGGGAGAGGCGTAAAGTGGTTTGGCTTTGGCAACCGGCGGCGGCTCCAAAGCTGAACCTCTTGGGTCCAATTCTCCTTGGTAATGGTGCTATTAAATTGTGCCAGTCATGTCTCTGACTTTGCAGAATGCGTTACGCGCTGAGGTTCATGGCATATCTGATGGGACGCGACAGCTGGCGCCAGCTGCACTGCACTGCACAGCACGGCATCATGCCAGCACCGTGCCCTTACTGTGAGAGAGACAGAGCATCCGTAAGGTAGTAACTTTCAGCTGCAGACACTCTATCAAGCACGCGCCGAAGTTAGACACCGCACTGTGAAAGCTCTTCCATGCTTCCTCCTTCTTCATCTTCTCCTCCTTCTCCTCCTCTGCCCACCTCCTTCCTATTTATTCACCGCTCCTCCACTCCCGGTTTCTAGCACGACCCTCTCTTCCCGTGTTCCAGCCTCCTCAAATCAGACTTCATTGCGTCTTCCTCTCATCTTGGACCACAAACACTCTGCCGCTTCCCTGGTACTCCGTACGACTCTACGTCCTTGTTCCAACCGCGTTCCAGTCGGTGGCAGTCAATCTCGCAGCTTGCCTCGGTTTTCAAGGTCACACCGCCTACAGCTACCTCCTGTCACAAGACCGTATCGTCCACCTTGTTCCACTTCCTCGCTCTCGTGATTCACGTGGCTGGAAGATCTAACATCGATACTCTGTCTGGGGTTGCACGCCGCATCGCCTCTCATTGTCTCACGGCCCCCTCCGCTGTGCGATTTGCCAACAAGTTCCTTGGCAATACTATATATTCTCATCCTTGGCCTGCTTTCCTGGGCTTTTCTGCTTCCCGTACAACAAAGGTCACCGCGTCCAGACGTTCGCTCCAGAAGCTCGACATCACGATGCGTGCCGTTATGCTCGCCTGGCTCCTCGGAGCCTCCTTCGTACTAGCCGCGCCTCAGGCACTTCCTAATACTTGTGCCCCAGTGACCGTGACCAATACAGTCTACAAAACTGTAACAGGCACCAGCGCGCTGTCCAGGACAACGACATCCAAAGCCACAACGAGAACAACGACGGCTGCTGCTGTTTCAACTTCAGTCTCTGTACCAGCAAATATCAAAGCGACTTCAGGGCTTCGGCACGCCATCTATTTCACAAATTGGTGAGACATCTTGCAAAACACTTCGCTATAGACTTCAACTGACGAATCAGGGGTGTCTACGCTACAGGGTTTTTCCCCAATGATCTGCCATTCGACAAGGTGACGCACGTACTCTATGCCTTCGGCGACATCAGTTCCGACGGCCGGGTGTAAGTCATTTAGAGCGCTTTCGTTGATAACCTACTAATCGTCTTACAGAATCTCTTCAGACTCTTTTGCTGACGTGGAGAAACAATTGCCGGGACAGACCATCGACTGGAGCTCGCCTGTGAAGAACGCGTACGGCTGCGTCCGAGACCTGTTTCAACTGAAGAAGAAAAATCGCAATCTCAAGGTCCTCCTTTCCATCGGCGGCTGGACATACTCGCAAGCTGGGAAGTTCATAGGCCCTGCCAGCACTGATGCAGCCCGCAAGCGGTTCGCCGAATCCGCAGTCAAAGTGATGGCAGACTTTGGCTTCGATGGTATTGACATCGACTGGGAATATCCCACGGACACAGTACAAGGGGGGAATTATGCTCTCCTTCTGAAGGCGTGCCGCGAAGCTCTAGACAACTACGCAAAACGGAACAAACAGAATTATCACTACGAGCTCACAGTTGCTGCGTCGGCTGGTGCAATCCATTACAAGCTGCAGGACCTGAAAGCCATGGACAAGTATCTAGATGCTTGGCATCTCATGACATATGACTACTCAGGAACCTGGGACACCACAGTCGGCCATCAGGCAAACGTTTTCAAGGATCCCAAGAACAAAGGCGCCACCAAGTTCGACAGTGACAGCGCAATTCGGGATTACATATCCAGTGGCGTCTCTCCAAGCAAGATTGTGCTTGGTCTTCCTCTATACGGCCGGGCATTTGGCAACACTCAAGGTCTGGGCAAGCCATTCAGCGGTCCCGGCAGAGGCCCTATGGAGAGTGGCATGTGGCCGTACAAAGCTCTACCAGCGAAGGGCGCACGTGCAACTTTCGATCCCAAGACAGGCGCAACTTGGTCCTATGATTCTTCGACGAAGGAGCTTGTCAGCTTCGACGGACCAAAGTCCGCCAACTTCAAAGCGGAATACATCCTCAAGAGTGGGCTCGGTGGCGCCTTCTTCTGGGAAGCCTCAGGAGATAAGAAAGGCGATCAGAGCTTGGTCGGCATCATGGAGAAGAGGCTCAAAGGCAAGCTGCAAAAGAAGCAGAACATGCTTAGCTATCCCGAAAGTCAATACGCCAACATCAAGAATGGCCAGTAGGGCCGATGAGGCTTGGCAGAAAAGCTCACGACTTTGGAAGGGGGACCTTGGAATTACTGCATCAAAGTGCATTTGGTCAGGCGGGATGTCCTTTACTTCGGCGCACGGTTGATGTCTTCTTTGGTGACCTATGGTCAAGATCTAATCAGGGATTCTCGTATCGCGATTTGGCGTTTTGGAGTTGCTGAATGTTCTTAGATCTTCACGTGAGCTAATCCATGGGCCATTTTTCTTTTATTTCGAAGGCAGCTGCGCCTCCCTACTGTCTTCGTCCGAATAGTTCATTTCGGTAATCCCTAATGCTCTTCTCTACCTCAATTGTCTGCACGCCATCCTTTAGACTTGCCTCTCGACTTCTTACAGCATGAAAGCGCAGAGCATCACAACACCCAATGACGTGAGTGTCGCCGAGAAGCTAATAGCAGAAGCGGCAGAAGGAATCTGATCCGCCTCGCCGTTGTCAGCCTCGCCATCCGAGTTGGAGTTGGAGGTGGACTCGGAATCAGCTTGGGAGTCGGCGTCCGCCTGTGCGGTTCGTTGTCCATCGGCTTGGTTGATGGCAGGGGTGGGGAGAGAGGCGAGGGTGACGCTGCTGAGGGTAGTAGCGAGGGGGGTGGAAGGCGTGTTGGTGGGGGTGGAAGGCGTGTTGGTGGGGATAGAGACGAGGCCGGTGGCGGAGGGGGAGCCGGGGGTGTTGATGTTGGACTTGGAGTTGTCGGAGGAGTCTGCAGACTCGGTCTCGTTGTTGTCAGAGTTGTCCCCGTTCTTATCATCGCCGCTATTGTCATTGTTGTCTTCTCCATTGTTACCCTCAGCAGACTCGTTTCCATCAGTCTGGGGCTCATCCCCCTGGTTGTCCTCCTGGTTTGCCTGCCCATCCTCGTTGCCATCGAAGGTACCCTCCTCAGACTCGTTCTCCTGAAGGTCCCCGTTCTGGTCGAGCTCCGGCAGAGGGGTGAGCTCCGGCTGTGGCGCCTCGGTCTGGATAGCATCGACCGGGCCAGCATCAGGAGTCTGGATCTGTTCAGGAGCGGGGTTGATGACCTCAAATGCAGGAGGAGTGTTCACTGCCGCGGGAGGGGTCAAGGGGTCAAGGGGCTCCTGAACCACAGGCGTCTCGACAACAGCGGGGGCATCGGCAATAGGGGTGTTGATGACCTCAGGCTCATTGACGTCAACAATGGGAGTGTTCAGGACCGGGTTCTCGGCGACAATGGGAGTGGGAGCCACGATAGGAGTGAAGCCGCCGACGTTGTTGGCGGGAGGGACCTCAGGCGTTACAGCGGCGTCGTCCTCTCCGACAATGGGTGTGGCGATGACACCAGCATCAATGGGAGTGTTGATGATATCGTCGAGAGCGGGAGTCTCGACGATTGGCTCAGCCAGGGTAGGAGTCTCAAGAACTGGCGCCTCGGCAACGGGAGTCTCAATGACATTGACAGGATCCTGGACGATGGGTGTCTCGACAGCAGGGTCTTCGATGACAGGCGTTTCGATAGCAGGCTGCTCAAGTGCAGGATCCTCGACGACAGGAGTCTCGATGGGGGTCTCCTGAGGCTGCTCCACGAGACCAGGGAGAGGCTGAAGCTCGCCAACTTCACCATTGTCCAGACCAGGGAGGGGAAGCAGTTTACCGACCTCATCGGACAAACCGGGAAGAGGCAGAAGCTCCGGCAGCTCGTCGTCGGGAATCTCAGCCACGGGGACATCCTCCTCGTCGGCGTTGTCGTTGCCATCGTCGACAACTTCCTCCTGGGGAAGGTCCTCGGTTGGAGCCTCTTGGACAGGCTCATTGCCCTGCTCGGGTTGCTGATCGACTTCCTCGTTAGGGTCCTGGACAATCTGGTCGTTGGGATCTTGCACATTGTCCTGGTTGGCGTTCTCATTGGGATCTTCAGCAACATCCTGGTTGGGATCCTGAACAACCTCCTCGTTAGGCTGCTCGGGAGTGACATTCTCGGCGGGCTGCTCCTCAAGGCCAGGCAGAGGCTGGAGCTCGCCCTGGTCGTTGCCGTTGTCCTGCTGGTTATCGCCCTGCTGCTGTTCGCCAGCGTTCTCCTCCTGGTCATTGTTGTCGTTGTCGTTGTTGTTGTTGTTGTTGTTGTTGTCCTCCTCTTCCTCTCCGGGAAGGTTCTCGTTATCAACGTTCTCAATACCTCCCTCATCATCGTTCTCGGGATCCTGGTTATCGTTGTTGTTGTCGTTGTTGTCATCGTTGTTCTCTTGTCCCTGGTTGTCGTCTGCAGGATCTGCGTTTCCTTGATCATCGTTCTCAACGCCTCCTTCCTCCCCCTCCCTCTGCTCTCCACCCTCTGGGTTTGTGCCGTCTCCGACCTGACGAGCCAAGAGCTCCTTCTCGTCACCGGTTCGGAGGATGAAAGCATCGGAGGTAACGTTCCTCGAGTCAACATCAATGAGCAGCATGGCGAAGTTCTCGAAGGTGCCGATAGACTGGTCGGGCTTCCAGTCGAATGACCCAGTGTTCTCAATGTCGACTGACGATTATGGTGTTAGCATTGCTTGAATGTAGTGGTTGAGCCTTCTGCAGGAACTTACTCGCGATCCTCTGGGCAACGATGGTACCATCGGGAGAGTCAGCGGGCACAAGGTCGATTGTCAAAGGAGCTGTAAGTCCTTCTGTGTCCCATGTGATTTCGAAAGTCTCGTCAATGTGAACGAGGGAGTTGGCATTGGGCTTTGTGATTTCGGCCGCTGCAAGCCTCGCCCCGCCCATGGCGAGGAGCATCATCTTTGTTGAGAGCCCCATGATTGTTATGTTGGTGGAATAGATGTGAAAGGTACCAGCTTTGCAGCAATCTCAAGGTTGTCGATAAACAGAAAGCTGATGATATTGAGTGTATTCGTCGGGTGTAGAATGGAAGTCGTCCGTCAAGGAGCTGAAGTCGTTATAAAGGAGTGATTATGAAATAAAGAAGCACGGTAAGGTAAGAAAGATGATGGAAATGATAATATATGGCAAGAGAAAAAGGGAATGTAGGTAGTAAATGAAAAGAAGCTGTCCAGCAGTTAATTGTCGAAGAATAAAAAAGAAACACGACAGAAACGAAGAACTACGGAAAAAAGACGAGAATAGTCCCAAGGTTGGCGAGAGGAAGAAGAAAGAGGAGGAGGAGAAGGAGAAGGGAAGAAACGAAAAGGAAGAAGAGGAGAGGTAGAAGAAAGGAGCATGGGTTCTCTCCGAAACCTAGACGAGGCGGAGATGCAAACAATTGTGCCAAGGGATCGGTGTTGCGAGCCTTGTTTGGAGGGACTGGGGGGTGAAGCCTGGGCTCTGCATCGTCGAGTCCGTTGCCGAGTTTCGGATGAGACGAGGGTGGAGGGGGCACGTCCTGTAACGGTTCTGGGTCGGAGGGTGACAGGTTGTCAGTGTCATGCGGCTACTGGATGAGATGGTTAGGCTGTGGCAGTTGATGCGATCGTTGTTGTTGTTGTCAATGTCATTGCTGCTGTTGACTACCACCTATTGTTGCTGGCAATTGTGGTGTGTCGTGAGACTCCGTCCACCTTGGTTAGGGTCACGGTGTAAGTCAGATTAGGGGGCCCTTACAAGGGGCAGCTCCAACTTACTGAGGCGGCTTCACTGCCAAACCAACCGACCAAACCCCCCCATGGTCTCAACCTCGACGCCCAGCAGCAATGGTTATTAGCCAACTTCCCCATAATCCCATCGCTCATCGTAACTGTAGTCCAGTCCAAATCCGGCCCACAATGGCTAACCTGGCTAACCGTCAAAGAACACCGTTACTGAGCCAGCTACCTAACGCGCAACTCCCTCCAAATCCGAGACAGTCCCAACCCGGAGCCTCGCAACCTCCGCTCCGCCCTGGCGATCAAACCGGCGCCCGTGTATCAGAAACCTGTGCCCACATCAACCCCCAGCCTGTTAGTCTCCACCACCTTTCCACCACCATATTCCCTAACATTTCCATCCCTGGTCATGGATGTTGGTTTCAGATGGAGAGGGCTTGCGTGTTGCCCTTTCTATCGTGCGATGCGGACCAGCACATGCATGTGTGTCTGTGTGTCGTGTCTGGACCGATATAGCAAATCGTGATTACGTCTGTGATCAACAACCTTATTCCTTGTCAGAAATGTCACATATGGCTCACTCTGCAATGCTCAGGGGTGACGACGACTACCTTTCTAAAAGCTTGTGTGCGTGATCACCGTCGCCTCTGCCCGTACGGAAACCATCATGCCGTGCAATAACATATACTCTTGTGAAAATCATCACCAAGGATAGTCACGATATACGCAATCAGAAACAATGCATGGCGGGAAAAAGACCCATGCTTCAGAAACGAACGTTGCCTCCCAAACTTCTCCACGCATCTTTCTTTAGGCTCTGCCACACATGACATGCAGTCCCAAAACACGGAACGAAGAAAAATAGACACAGGACACGGCAGGAGGGGAAAAATAAAGTTAGAGCACTAAACACCAGATCTACGCCGTGTGAATCTCCCTATCTAGCCTACACAATTCAGAACCTTGCCCTTTGGTCGTACTACAACTCCGGGTTCTGGCCTTCCCCTCCAGGTGTAGCCCCAGCCCCGGAGCCCGCCCCATGGAACGCATCCCCAAACGCAGAGTCCTCCATGTCCATCTGCAGATCCAGATCATCGCCAAGGTCACCTCCGTCGCCACCGCCTGACGCACCACCGTCATCGAAGCTGGCGAGTGCGTCACCAGCTGTATCAAGGTCTCCCAGTGAGCTGAAGTCGTTCTGGTCGTAACCACCATCTGTCAGGCCGGGTGTTGCTGCGGCGGACACTGGCTTTGGGGCTGCTGCTCCGTCAGCACCGGGAGCGTCACTTGGTGTAGGCTCCTTTGGTGCCTCGCCAGAGGGGGCAGACTGCGATGGGGCTGAAGCAGCACCACCAGCAGACGCGTCGGATGTGGTTCCATCCTTGGGCACAACCACCCAGTCACCACTGCCCGTGCCTTGATCAGGTGTTGTGCTGGAATGCTTTGCCTCGCCCTCCGTCCCGCCCATGTTCACGTCTGCACTTGCTCCGGGTTGGGAGGCTTGAGTTTGTGGTACTGGAGACGCCACGTTGAGGTTGGAGGGGGTTGCAGCGTTCGACTGAGCAGCTGAGAGCTGAGCCTGCGGTGTAGGAAAGTTGTTGATGGGTGTCGAGTTCGATGAGAAGCCCGTGTGCATCTGATCCAGCAGACCTGCAGCCGTGCCACCCATATCCATGTCTGAGTCTCCCAACAGCGCCGCGCTTGCTTGTGAGCCTGCGTTCGAAGGCTGTCTAGACATTTCAGTCGAAGGTGCTGCAAGACCAGCAGAGCCAGAGCCTGTCAGGTCGTTCTGCTGCACCGGCTCCGGCTCCGGTTCAGGAGCTGGGATTTGGTAGCCACCGTCTTGGATCCGATCAGCAGTAGGCTTGCGCTGGATCTTCTTGCCCGTAGCCTGCTCGACCTGTGAGATAATCTCGTCCAAGGATTTCTTTGGCTCTGAAGAGTGACTACTCTCCGCGTTGCCAGTCTCCCCACGGCTCTCAACCTCAACTCGCCAGACCTCCTGTCCAGTTCCCTCGACTAAGGTCCGGAGCTCTTTCTCCTTCGTCGTCAGGATAGAACCCTTCTTGAATTCAGCGAGCGCCTGGGCGTGCTCAGCCTGCATCTTCTCAATCTCACTTTTCGTAGTCTCAATGTGCTCTTGCACACGCTGACGGAACTTGTCTGCGAGACCAGCATCGAGTCGTCCCACGTAAGCCTTCTCTGGCAGCTTCGAAGGGTCGAGAGCGCCAACGGAATGCGCTGCAAAAATACCTTCAGTCAAAGATGCCAGCTCACCCTTGAGTCCAAGTCCAAGATCTGCAGGAGTGATCTGATTGATTCTGTAGGGAGATGAGAGGATCTCTTCCATCCACTCGTGGTTTTGCTTGTAGCGCGTCTCGGAGATCTCTCGGGGCGTCAAATGATCGAAAACGTCACCCCGGGTGATGTCTTCCTCATCCTCCGGAATCTCTGGTGCAGTGGCAGGCATGCCAGGCATATGTCCCTGCTGTGCCTGAGCCTGTGCTTGTGCCTGTGCCTGGCTATGTCTGGCGCGCTTAGCTGGCGGTCCGACACTAGGCTGCGGCGGATATGCCATCTGCTGAGGTACACCGCGTGGCGTCGTCTGAGGTGCCATCTGCCGACCTGCTAGGTCAGGCAGCGATGGCCAGTTGACGCGATCCGCCAACATGAACTCCTTGCGGCGGATTTGTCCGTTGCGCATGAAGTAGTGTCGCTGCTGCATGAGGTGATTCATCCGCTCGTCTTGCGGGATCATGTTGGCGGGAATACGATCATTCGGATCGGCCATCCCCCAGTGCACGATGAAAAGACTGGGATCGACCGAGGGGGGACTCGGGTGGCCAGGAGCTGGTACAAGTCGGAAGCGGCGCCGGGCACGAGTGCAGAAGGCTTCGCCAGGGTTAAGACCAGCCTTGTTAATGTAGACTTCGAGGATCTAGGTTCCCTTATGTTAGCTTTTTTTTTTTCGCAAAAACAGTGACCTCACAACGCACCAATCCATTTCCAAGGTCGTGCTTAAAAACCTGCTCTGGAGGTGCCCAGACAAAGCCGTCGGTCGCGAAGTTAACGCCCAGGCGCGATAAGGGCTGCCACGTCAGAAGAATCGTCCCGTCCTGGGGCTTTTCAAGGTATGTCCAGAAGACAGCAGCCTTCTCACGGGCCACAACAGGGGCGCTCAGCAACCATTTCGTGACTTCGTTAGGGTCGAGACGAGAGAGCGCTGGGTACCGAAACGCGGAGACGAGGTGAACGTGCGGCATCTATGACATGTCAGCTACGGCCTCCGGCCCCTCTCCATCAGGCTTTTGACGACATACCAGCTCCTGGGGAACCGAATGGCTCGGATCCATCGCGTGCTGTGCCATTTTATTGAATGCGGTCGCGAGCCTCGCGCCAGGGTTGAGCTTGCTGTCGCGAAGGGTGGGAGGAAGGCGTCAGCGCCACGCGCAATGCGCCACGTATGTGTAGCGACGAGCAAGATCGCGCTAGTATGGCTGGGTTGAGATGGGGGATTGATTCGAGCCGGCGCAGGAGATGCTGTGATGGCCGATTGATGGGGATGGCGAGGGACGGTCGATGGTGCCCTTGTTCCTGCATTCGCGCGCCGTCTCCAAATTTCCATCGCGCGACGAGGCTGGCCAAGTACAGCCAATGAGAGTAGCGACTACAGTGGGTCTATTTACTCTACCCTCAGTTACTGGCCGCTCTGCTATTCGTAACTTCACCAGCTAAGTATCATCAACTTATACAGTCCGATCGCCTCGAAGGACTTAGATTACTGGGATCATGTGAAATAGGATCAGGTTTCTTATTATGTTCGTCTTGTATTGATTTTGAAACCAGCGACTATCGTCGGTTCCCCCTCTTGCGAGCTGTCCACACAGCTCCCTACTTGTTGACTAAAGTCATTCTTATCTTCATCTGCCTATCCATCATTTCCAAATAGTCTCGTTGAGCATGACAAGAGAAATCTTGTCGACTGGTATTACGTGCTCTCTAGCACGTACTCCTTGTTTGATCCTTACACCGCAACAGTAACTCTCTTCATCCTTTTATGCCTGGTAGGTAGAGGCAGACACGTTGCCACCACGGCCGGTCCAGTTAACGTGGATGTCCTGGCCCTCAGGGTACTTGGCGTTGGCATGCTCAGGCTTGATGCGGAAAGTGTGGGCACCGAAGTAATCACGCTGAGCCTGGAGCAGGTTGGCGGGCAGGTCCTTGGTACGGTAACCGTCGAACCACGAAAGAGCGGTAGAGAAGGCCGGGGTCGGGATACCGAGCAAAGCGGCCTTGGCGACAACGTCTCTCCAGCCGGGCTGGGCCTTGTGGATGGCCTTGTTGAAGAAATCATCGAAGAGGAGGTTCTTAAGGTCGGGCTGCTTGCGGTAGGCGTTGGTGATGTCCTTAAGGAAGACGGAGCGGATAATGCAGCCACCACGCCACATGAGAGCGATGGAGGGCTTGTTGAGCTTCCAGTTGAACTCCTTGGCGGCCTATGATGATCGACTGTGTCAGTTTATGGCATTACGTTGAACATTTACTTGCTATGTGGACTCACCTCCTGCATAAGCATGAAGCCCTGGGCGTAGGAGATGATCTTGGAGGCATAGAGAGCCTGCTCGAGATCCTCGAGGAACTGCTCCTTGTCACCCTCGAAGTTGTTGTTGCGGCCAACGAACTCGAGCTTGGTGGAGGCCTCAGTACGCTCGTCCTTGATGCTGGAAAGGCAGCGAGCCAGGACGGACTCGGCGATCAGGGTGACAGGCATGCCGAGGTCAAGGGCGTTGACAGCGGTCCACTTGCCAGTACCCTTCTGGCCGGCCTTGTCGAGGATCTTCTCAACAAGGGGCTTGCCATCCTCGTCGTTGTAGTACATGATGTCACGAGTGATCTCGATCAGGAAAGAGTCGAGGACGCCCTTGTTCCACTTGGCGAAGACATCACCCATCTCCTTGTTGGAGAGACCGAGGGCACGCTTCATGATATCGTAGGCCTGTGGAATCATGCAGGTCAGTAACTTGTGTGCGCCCTATCGAGGGCTGAAGGGGTCTTCAGGTGATGCGTACCTCGCAAATGAGCTGCATGTCACCGTACTCGATACCGTTGTGGACCATCTTGACGTAGTGGCCAGCACCCTCGTCACCAACCCACTCGCAGCAGGGCTCGTTGTCGCTCTTGGCGGCGATGGACTGGAAGATGTCCTTGATGTGAGGCCAGGCCTCCTCGTTGCCACCGGGCATGAGGGAAGGGCCGTAGCGGGCACCCTCCTCACCACCAGAGACACCGGAGCCAACGAAGCGGAGGCCCTTGCTGTTGAGATATTGAGTGCGGCGGTTGGAGTCGGGGAAGTGAGAGTTGCCACCATCAATGATGATGTCGCCCTGGGAGAGGAGGGGCAGGAGCTTCTCGATCCAGTCGTCGACAGCCTGGCCGGCCTGGACGAGGAGCATGACACGACGAGGAGACTTGAGCTTGCTAACGAACTCCTCGACGGAGTGGGCGCCGACAATGGACATGCCCTTAGCCTCGTTCTCGAGGAATCGGTCGACCTTGGAGACGGTGCGGTTGAAGGCGCAGATGGTGAAACCGTGGTCCGCCATGTTCATGATAAGGTTCTGTCCCCTATTCGTGACGGTTAGGAGTGTACGGAGGGTTATAACGAGTGCGGGAGAGTCCTTACATGACAGCAAGGCCAATGAGGCCGAGATCCGCGCTTGGGACAATGTTAGCCAATCTTGAGTTATCATTCTGGGCGTGGGCAATAGATGAGGTGGAGGACGAAGAGGGCCCAGCACCGCCGAGCTTGATGTTGGCCAAACGGGCGCTGTGCTCGAGAGACAAGATGATGAGCGACAGTCCATGAGCGCGACGAGAAGCACGACGCAAGCAAAAGGCTAGCCAGACAGTTCTCACGAGAACGACCAGTGAAGGTCGTAATCGCAGATTGAACCATGTCAATCAAGACAAAAAGCCAACAACTCCTCGTCCCGAAAGTTTTTCAACAGCTCTGAAGCGGGGGTGACGATGCTGGTGACGATGGTGGGGTAGAGAGCAACAGGAAAGAAAACAACGCCGAAGAATGCTGGAGTGAGGGGTTCTGAATGCGGGATGCGTCTTTGCTTCTGGTAAAGACGGATGAGGGATTGATCACTTACACTGGGCCAGACATGATAGGCAGATGATTGAAATGTGTCTCTTGAGATGCAAAAGCGCAATGCTGCTTCTGTGGGAGAGCGATGAAGCGTGGTTTGGGGAGGGTGGATGATGGAAGAGGGAGGAAGTGAGAGCAGGTTGACGTCGCCGGGGAGAAGTTGAGTTGAAGAGATGGATGGAAGCAGAGCACGGCAGAGTAAAGAACGCTCAGCAACAACAGCAGCAAGCTTAGGTGGGACTAGGTGCTGTTGCCGACAGGCTGAGCTTGCTGGGCTGGATGGATGAATGCGTGCGTGAAAGCGTAGGAAAGTTAGTAGCGCAGTGGATACTCCGACGACTGGCTGGAAGGGCGGGAGTACGGTATCGAGTAAGGTCAGGCCATTGGGATTGGATCGGATTAGACTGGAATTGGGCGATTACTGAATGACGGGCCGGATGCGCAATATACTGCGACGCTGTTAATGCCTCTTCCTGCTTCTCCGGCAGCTGCAGGATGATGTCGTGAGTGAGGACTTCAGTGTACGAGCCGCTGACACATTCACATCTTTTCCATTGATCTAATTTGTCTGAGTGACAGTTGGGACTGATCGATATCTCGCAACCGTACAACAGCTGTCATTCACCTTACCTGCTAGCATTGAACGTCCATCATCACTGCTTCCATCTTTTTCCTCGGAGTGCTGCGCAACCCTCCTGTATCGGCGTTAACCCCACTATGGCGATGGACCCCTCTGCCCCTCCAAAACACTGCTGCGACGCCATTGACCCCTCCAGTCTAGGCGCTGAGCTCTGCCTTACCGTCCTTCACCTTATCCAGCAGTGGGCACCTCCATTTCCCGGTCAGTGACCGCATCATCCGTAGTGACCTCACAATTACATCCGCTGCGACTTTTTCGTAGTGCAAGGCGATGCTTTGGGGCGTCACTCTTTCACTGCGTACTACCACTGTCGAAAAAAAAGACACTTTACGTCCAGTTGACTGCTACACACACACCTCCGCTCATCCTGCATACCAGCTACTCAATCGGTGACGTTCCATGTCCAGACTCGACCCAGCAGCTCGTACCCATCCATAGCTTCAAGCCTCACCAAACTTCGGAGTACAGCCATCCATCAATCAGTTGTCTCGCCCACCTATCCGAAGCAACCGGGTTGCCCGCCGTCTACAGCCATCACCGCCCTGCACCCAATCGTCCACCATCGAGACCCTGACGACTCGACCCTTCGACTCTGGGCGCGCGGCTCTCGGACACCAGCCGCACCTGTTTTCTCTTCCTTACTCATCGCAGACAATCGCGGAGTTACCGCCGTTGGATTTTGAGTCCTGCCTTCACCTCATCTCAGGTCGCCTTAGTTAGTGCCCCACTGACAACCAGCGTCCGGCCAGTCGCCCGTCCTCCCGGATAAAAGTCCGTAACTGTCCAGTTCATCAAATTGCGCAAAGAGGTATTATCTGCGCCTGTCATCTTTCGCATCCTTCCTCGCATGGGATACGATTTTATGTTCGAAGTTGGACGTCAGCTTCTTTTTTTTTTTTGTTGCCCATTTTCAATATCAGCTTTCATCCTCCAGTTTCTGCTTGACTTTGAGAGCTCAGGAACTTTGCCCAATGAGGTGCATCGTATAGTTGAGCACTCAGCACCCAACGTACCGCATGTGATCATACTCTCGCCGCCCCGAGGACATCGTACAAATTGCCGATTCAGCATGGACTTGGCCTTACTCAGCCATGAAAAGCCCTGTACGAGCATCTCAGCGCGATAAGGCAAGACTGTCTGTATACAGGGTAGCTGAGAATGACTTCGAGCCGCATTGTAGATACAATGTTCACAGCGCCCCGAGATTTCATGATCGACTGGGGTGCTCCAGTGTACATGATTTCCATAACTTTATATCTGGTCATCGAATTTTCCTATGTCCTGACAGCGTGTGATGATGGAGGAGAGGATGGCGATTCCGTTGGCTGGTGCTGAAATCATCACGTGACCAGGCCATATCAAATCTTCCAACCTCTTCGCCGCCATTCGCAACGTCAACCCATTATCCACCATCCAAGCTTGCAACACACGTGCCGCCCATCTTCACTCCGTTACCGCGCAACGCGCAGGTATTTCGAGCACATCTGACGAAAGGGGAATTTGTCCATACTTTGAGCGACGCGTTTCTCGGAAAAGGCATAGCTCAAAGGTACGTCTCTCTCTTACACCATCCGCGCTCCCGCGCTTTGTCTTCGACACCTTGTTCATCATGTCGTACCCTCCACCTCCAGGCATCAACAACCTTCCCGCCAGACCACCCCCGCCCGCCTCATCCTCTGCAGCTCCTCCTCGCCCTGGCGGCTTCAAGCCTGCCTTCAGCGCACCCACGACAACCTCATACACCCCACCGACCAGCTACGGTCCAACCGCACCCCCGAACCAGTATGCAGGCGCATCGTCATACTCCGCTCGGCCCTCGCCCGCCGGCGGGATGAGCTCTTCCTATCAGTACAATCAACAAGCACAACCTCAAAACTATGGTCCTAGCGCACCACCACCCAGCTATCAGAGCCAGGCAACGACATATGGCGCGGCACCGCAAATTCGAAATCCCTTCCCTCTGCCCGGCCAACCCGGCAGCGCCACCGCTCCAGGCGCCGACTTCGACCCCGAGATGGCTGCGCAGATCGCCCAATGGCAAAGCGCCTACGTAACCAAGGACGAAGCCTCCGGCGAGCAACAACCCTCCCGCGGCGCAGACGCCTCCGCCGCCGTGGCAGCAGCAGCCGCAAACGTTCACACAGCCGCCCCAGGCGAGAAGAAGAAGACCGTTGCCCGCGAAGGCGGCGGCAAGAAATGGACCGACGACACACTCCTTGAATGGGACCCCTCCCACCTTCGCCTCTTCGTCGGTAACCTCGCTGGCGAAACAACCGACGACTCCCTCCTGAAAGCCTTCTCACGGTGGAAATCCGTGCAAAAGGCGAAAGTCGTCCGCGATAAGCGCACTACGAAGTCTAAAGGCTTCGGCTTCGTCAGTTTCAGCGACGCGGACGATTTTTTCCAGGCTGCGAAGGAGATGAACGGGAAGTACATCCAAAGCCACCCCGTTGTAGTGCGCAAGGCGAACACCGAGATCAAAGTGACGAATATCAAGGAGAAGGATCGTGGGGCCAAGAATAGGAAGAAGAACAATAATAATAACCAGGGGGGAAGTGGTGCAGGGAGAGGTGGAGCTGGAGGTGGTTATGATCCTCAGCTTGGACCGGTCCATGGATCGGGCGTCACGAAGCCGGGTCAGAAGACAAAGAATGGCTTGCGCTTGTTGGGCTGAGTTGTGGGCTCTTGCCGTTGTACTCAGATTCAGGTGGTCACCGAAAGGGCGTTCTGGAGTTCACGACGGGCTCGCTTCTGCTGTATCAATCGTTGTATGAAGGTCATTCACATAGAATCACGATATAATACGACGTTCAAAATTGAAACAAAAAGACGACGTGCTCTTCGCTTGTTTGTGGGTATCTTATGCAGGTCCTTTTTAAGGATAGCAGACCAAGGATTCTCAAGTGACAGACTGTGTTCTGTCGAAGCTCCCGAATTCTCAAAAATTCCTTTCTTCTGTTCTGTATGTAGCCCTTGTCTAATGTTAGACGTGATGATCTAGCATTTTGCTAGTCTCCCCCAGTGGGCCAAAGCCAGTATTCCAGTGAGTATTGATATAATATCAGAAACGCCTTTTCCCAATGATGTGTGTATCCAAAGATGGCCAGGAATTTATAACGAAATATGCTTGAGTAAAGTGCTGATTATGGAGTATACAGTTGAGTGAGAGATAGAGTTGCTTGTGAAGCCTCGGATGGCTCAATCAGCATGTCGTGCCTTGGATTCCCGATATTCCTCGCTGCCGGCTGTTGGCGAGGGCAGGAAATTGGGTTGTATGTCACCATTGGATGTAACGAGTGGTTCATCATAGTCATTGCTGCCGCGATGTAACAGCCCTGCACTCTCGCCATTGGGCTCATCGTTTTCGAGGTCGCTCCCACTCGAGGGGGAGTATGAACCCTCAAGGTCATGGGCTTGGTGATGGCTGTGGACATCGGCCTGAGCTTCGGCACGCATCTTGATGATCTTGATGTAGTTGTATGCGATAATGGCGACAAGAGTGACGACGAGACCAACGAGGTTGATTGGTGTCAGCTTGTCCTCGAACACCACAGATGCCGCTGAGATCGTGACGACTTCTTTGAAGATGCCTGCGATTGACAAGGTAACAACTGACGTCCGCTGCAGCAGGGCGAACTCTGAGGCCGTCATGAGGAATGCGATGCAACCGGGAAACATCATCAGTAGAGGGGACATAATGACCCCGTAGGCATCGGCCAATCGTCCCAGACCTTCCCACAGAGGCCCAAAACCCTCTACCGGAATCGCCAGAGAGAAAAGGATGACGAACATGACAGGCGTCAGGAAGAAGATGCTGGAGAAGGGGTTGGATGTTGCAGGATTTCGGAGAAGGAGGATCTGGGTGAGAGCCCAGCGGAAGCCGGCAAAGAAAGCAGCGGAAATGACGAGAACGAAGCCGCCGACGTCGAATTGCACCTCACCAAACACCATAAGAACGACACCAATCGTCATGGTGGCAATAATGGCAACGAGACGCCAAGTTGGTTGCTCTAGACGGAAAGCGAAAGCGAACAGCAGGACGAACGCGAGCGACGACGACTTGCACATGGCTACACATGAGGTCAGATGATGCTATACAGACTCAAGACGCCAGAGGGTAACCGTACTGTAAAATGTGAGGCTAATGAACTTGAGCGACGTATTACCAAGACCAATATCAAGCCCGGTGGCAGCTCCACAGGGTGCAATGCGCGTCAGGTAGAACATCTTGCTCATGCCCGAGCTTTGTGGTTCGTTCTCATGGCGTGACCGGCCTGAATCGGAATTGCGAGAGGCTCCGGGTCGTAGAGATGGAATGAGGTAGAGAACGAGGGTGGCGAGGCAAAATTGAACGACCATATGCATCGACGTGGTAAACAAAGGGAAAGGGAAGTTGAGGCGGTCTTCGTCAAACATCCACTTGTTGTACTGGTAATTATTGTCAGTCCATCAGATCAAACGAGGGATACGAGCCAAACTCGAGGCACCTACCATGGATATTGACAGAGAAAGGAGGTACCAGAGGAGGATGAGCGCAATATTGATGGTCACTCTTCTTACCACACTCTTGTCAGCTTCCTTTTGCTCGTCTGGTGACAGGTCCTTCTCCTGGATAATTCGCTGGTTGAGCAATGTGTTTCTCCTCCTCTTCTTCTGCTTCCTCGTCTTGTCTTGGCCGGTCAGACCGGTCTCCTCATCGTCATGGAGGTCTTCGTCGCTAAAGCTGAAGCTGTCCCGCGGAGGCAGCTCGTTCTTTCCCAGCATGGAATTGGACGCGGCATCTCCCTCCTCGAGGATCTTGGGCTCGTCGGTAAGAGTGCCGGCGCGTGGTCTGGCGGGCCCTAAGCTCCCCGGAGCACCGATGAGGCTACTTTTCCGGCGGCGGTGACCGGCGACTATAGGCTTCATCTCGATATCCTCAGCAGCAGCTGATGATGAACCACCTGGCTGGGCAGAGTACGAAGAGGATGCAGCGGCGATGTAATCAGGGGTTCGACGGGGATCGGCAGGACTCGAGGTTGTTGTTGAGGGACCCGGCGCGAGGGCAGGTATGTCGGTAAGAAGCGGCGGTCGAGGGGGAGAGGAGGAGAGGGGAGGAGGAGGAGTATCGGGAGAGGGAGAGTCGGTCATGATGTAGCGACGGTGGGCATTGTTCAGTCCAGCTGGGACGGGGTGTCTCGAGTGCCACGGAGGTTGGAGGTGGATGTGCGCTGCTAGCGAAAGAGTCAATGACCTGGATGCATGAGCCGAACCTAGGGTAGTGGAGGTGGACTAAGATACCCTGTCTAGGTGGCTCTTCCTAGCTTGCAAGAAGGGGGCATGTGCTAATGGGAGTGGGTAGCAGCGAGTTTGCTTGGCGCGGAGGAGGTGAGTTGTGGCGTCTGAAGGGGTCTTTGGAGCCGGGTCCTGTAATGGTAGTGCTTGTGTGCGTCTGTCTGGGACAAGGAATGGAGGCGACAAGCAGCAAGAGAGACAAATGTGGTCATAGAGGAGCCCGAGGACGCGATGGCGATGATGGTGAGAGGCATTGACTGGGAGGACGCAGCACACGACAACACAGGAAGGAGGCATCCATAGCTAGACGGGGCAGGGGAGCGCAGGAGCGGGTGCTGTGGACGGACAGACGGGGAGCTCCCTCCCGTGGTAGCGGTACGTAATGAACTGAAAGCTCAGCTATTTAGTGTCGTGCACGCGCTGTAGCAGAGCTTGTTTACCGGTATTGGTCGTGTGCCAGTGGGGAAGGGCATTGCCTGACTGGGGCTGGCACAGGGCCCTGCTCCACCTCGAATAGACTATTTTCTCAGTGCCCTCATCTTCTAGACGAGAAACGACCATCCATCCGAGCCGTGCAAGAATGGCAGCTGCCGCGACATGATGCCACACTTTCGAGTCCAAGCTAAGTTATGATAAGACTGTCAGCCAGACATCCAAGAGTGGCCGTGTCTCATCATCGTCTTGGGGGCGTACAAAGTTGACACTGACAGCTACCTTCCAACTGGGCAGGACCGGACAGCCTGAGACTGAGACCACCAGTGCAGTTGACCTGAGCATCTTGGTTGTGTCCTCACACCCTGACTTAATCAGGGTCTGCCTGCACTGCTATTATGCAGCTACGATGCAATGCCACCTTGATTGATCGCAGGTGCCTTACCTTATGCACATGTGACACCCTGCACAACTTCCCTCTGCCAACTTAACTTCTCTTCTTCGAAATTGCTGGCTACGCGGTACCCAAATCCTGGGCAAAGCTTTCATCACAATCCAATCAAAACCAGTGACGTGGTTTTGCACTGCCAGGTTCAAGGATGGGCCACCAGAGCTCTCGCCGCACTGACGGGTCAAGACAGACCAAGCCGGCCATCGTCTCTTCTGGACCCTCGTCCAGATCTTGGCCCTCCTGAGCTAGGCCAATATCGTCAGCTCCCAAAACAAAGGCCCAACGCCGAGGATCACAAGATGCCGAGCCGATTCTCTTTCTTTCCCCGCGGTGGCCCTCGCTTAGCGCCACGATGCGACCCTGAACGAACTTGACCATGTCGCGTGCCCAATCCCCGCTGTCCAGCACAAACTCACCGATTGTGCATCTGCAGACAAGCTGCATTAGCGACTCACGCGACTGTCCAGATCAGAAGCTGCTCTCAGATCACTCTAGCACCAACTTCAACAACCTGCGTGCACCGGGGAACAAGTCCCGGGCCCAGTACAAATCATCTCCTCATCTGGTGCCCAAGGACCAGGGCACCCCTGTCTACTGCAAATCACTTGCCTTGAAAGTGGTTGACCAATGCTGAGCAGTTGTACGATTTTCATACCATGCCTTCGTAAACATTCCCATTATTACATAGTCTATCCGGAGCAACAAGCCAAAGAAACGATACTGGAGCTCGCCAAAGGCCTCGAGTCTTTCACAGCATCTTTGGAGCACACAATCCAGAAGCGATTTACGATTCATGACATCGATCATGGGGCACATGTGAGACTATTGACCGCTCGAGACAACCACACCCACCAACATCGGGATCTAAACCAACAAGCTGTGTGTCTGACGCCGCTGCCCTCTAGCGTTCAATGATCGACCTAAGGCCTGGCCCATGAGCCAAAGCGCTGCTTAATGACATCTTGTCCCCACGGACCATTGTCGACCGCTCCCTATGGATCCGATATCGACTTGAGATGATCGCGATTTGGAAGCTCGTGATGTCACACCGGGTCAAGATGATCTCTGAATATGAAGCATGGCCCTGATGTCAGACTAGAGGCTCCATGAACTCATTCAACTCTACTGGTTTCGATCATCATGCGGAGCTTTTACAGAGCTCGGAGCTGTTCCTCCAATAGTGCCGTTTGGCAGGCTAAAGCACAACGGATCGACAGGTCAAGCATTGTTGATCATTCGCCACGGGCTCAGAACCGCAAGGCAGGAAACCTCAATGAGGGTCTACTTCCCACATATCCACGATCGATCCCCCTTGATTTACAGCTGTTGAAAGCTGAAGAGTGTTAGTTCCCTCTCATGTCCCCAATACGGGTTGGTTACGGTCATTCCGTGGTCACAGCCCTCACACATGCGAGCGACTTTGTATCTTTGTGAGCTGCATCAGCTACATAGCGCTAAGATTGCGCTCGTTCAGTGACATTTCATAATGCCCGCGCTCCTATGCGTTTCGGAGAGCTTCTAGACCACAGGCTTTTGTCCTTTTGCTGACCGAGCGTTCTCGAAAGGGCCGCCAGTATATCATTGCATCACGAATCCCTCATAGAGCCCCGCAAAGCTTATACGTCGCCGCCCGACCCGATCTCTCCATTCCAGTTGGGGACGTCAGCTGCTTAATTGGAGAAATGGGAATTTGCTGTGATGTCCTCAATCGCTCTTTTCGCACCGTAGACTTCTCAAAACAAAACTGCGATATCTTATACAACCTGACCTACCTAAAGCAGGTTGGATCGTTGCACAATGTCGTCCAAGGTCAAGTCCGGACGCTCCAGGGAGCAGACCGGGGGATACCTGCCAATTGAGGACTATGGGATGATAGGCAACATGCATACGTGCGCTCTCGTGGGGATGGACGGCAGCTTGGATTTCATGTGCTGGTACGCTCTCTCATGCACCTCATTCATCACCAGCTCGGCCCTTAAGACTGACAAAAACCTGCACTTCCGACAGGCCCGAGTTCGACTCACCATCAGTGTTCTGTCGTCTCTTGGATAAGAACAAAGGCGGCTTCTTCAGTGTCGCGCCACCAGAGGGATTGAGATGTACAACGAAGCAACATTACCTCCCTAGCTCATGTATCTTGCAGACGCGATACATCCACGAGGATGGCGTCGTGGATCTTGTCGACTTCTTCCCGAGGCCGAAGAGCACGCAGGTTATGACGAGGGAGTATAGGCACAGCGCCTATCGGGAGGCTACAAAGGTCCAGGAAGAACTGAAGAAGTGGCTGGTGAGAAGGGTTGAGTGTGTCAGAGGTTCTCTCACACTGGGTGCGTCGTCGTCGTCACCCTGTTCAAGGTTCTTGAGATGAGACTAACTTATTCATCTACAGATGTCGAAATATTCCCAGCCTTTGGCTATGGCCGCGATGAGCATACGACGACACTGATTCATGAGCAGCATACCGTGCATGTTCCGGAAAGTAAAGTTGCGACCTTTCACAGCAAAGATGTAAAATTACAGCTGGATGTCGTCCTTGAACGTGGAGATAGTGACCACAGCTGCCCAGTGGTTGTTTTCAAGAAGGAGAGGCGAGATGGTATGATAGGGGAGGGTTTGGTCGCTCGCATCTATATTGAGGAGGGCCAGACGATGTCCTTCGTCTTGAGGAATGATATACCTAACCATATCTGCAAAGACATCACACCATTGATTCTGGACTCCCAGCAACATGATACGCAAAGCTTTTGGTACAACTGGGTGGGCCAGAGCAAGTATCGAGGGCGCTGGAGGGAAGTTGTCTCGCGAAGCTTGATGATTCTGAAGATGTTGACGTTTGGTAAGTCTATCTCACCATCTCACCACAAGTTGGTATCACGACTAATGCGCATTGTAGAGCCTACGGGTGCAATCATTGCCGCGCCTACATTTTCTATTCCAGAAGACATTGGTGGCGTTCGCAACTGGGATTATCGCTACTCTTGGGTCCGCGATTCGAGCTTTTCCGTCTACATTCTCCTTCGTCTAGGCTTCCGAGCTGAAGCCGACGCCTACATGGATTTCATTGTCGAGCGGATGGCGAACTCTCGAGGACCGGATGGCGGATTGCCCATTATGTTCACCCTCCGAGGCGGGACAGATATCCCTGAGACGACGCTGGATCACCTTGAAGGATATCGAAAGAGTAGCCCCGTGAGAATCGGCAATGGGGCGGCATTCCATCAACAGTTCGACATTTACGGGGAGCTCATGGATGCAATATACTTGTACAACAAGTATGGGAAACCGGTGCCTTGGGATGTATGGTGCGCCATCCGGGACATGCTTGGTGAGCACTGACGCATCTCTTTGTTCATCCATTTGCATTCATGCTGATCATTCGCTTCAATAAACAGACTATGTCCTGACAGTTATGAACGGTACGTGCTGATTAGGAAGTCTTACCAAGCCGTATCTAATCGCTGACTTCTATCAAGAGCCTGATATGTCCATCTGGGAAGTTCGGAACAACAAGCAGCACTTCACCTACTCTCAGATCATGCTATGGGTCGCCTTCGACCGTGGTCTTCGCTTAGCCGAGAAGCGATGCTTTCCATGTCCGAACAGAGATCAGTGGATGAAGGCTCGTGACATGATCTACGAAAGAGTCATGGAGAAAGGTCAGTTGCGGCAAGTGTCTGCGGTTGAGAGTCCCGAAGCTGACTTCAGCATCAATAGGGTACAATGTCGACAAGCATTGCTTTACCCAAAGCTTCCAGAACAGGAATATGCTTGATTCCTCCATTCTTATTGCCCCTCTGGTCTTCTTCATCTCGCCTTGCGACCCTAGGTTTCTCAGTACCCTTGACAAGATCCTTCTACCACCTGAGAAGGGTGGGTTGACAAGCACGGGGCTGGTTTACAGATACGATACGAATCTCTCAGACGATGGTGAGTTTTGATTAAAGTGTCTTCGCCCTGATGCTTACCCATAGCGATTGATCTCTGACTTTTCTTGCGCTTTATAGGTGTGGGCGGTAGAGAAGGCGCTTTCAGCATGTGCACTTTCTGGCTTGTCGAGGCCATGACACGCGCAGGTGTGTATGAGCCAAAGTACCTTGTCCGTGCGGTGAACATCTTTGAGAACATGCTTGGTTTCTCGAACCACTTGTCCATGTTCTCTGAGGAGATCGCTCGAAGCGGCGAGCAGCTTGGCAACACGCCTCAGGCGTTTAGTCACCTGGCGCTCATCAGTGCTGCGTTTAACTTGGACAGGGTGGCTGAATCTTATAAAATGCGTTGAACAAATCGTGTTGATGAACAGACCAGGCGAAGCCCATGATGTTGGGATAAGTATATTCTCTTTAGAAATGGCATTATCATAGGGAGATAGGATGTTTTCTTTTCAATAAAATGGTGGTTTAATTCAGGTGACTCAGTTCAGCTATTTCCAGAATCTAAATATTCTCAAATGTTAACAATCTCCTTGTTACGGACTTGATGACGATGACAAAGGAAACACGTTGGGAATGAGAGGCAGATTAAATATACACAAACAGACGCACAGTCACACTAGAAGATACTCACTTACGGAGGAATTCAGGCTTAGGGAGCTTCGTTCCGAGCTTTGTCGGAGTCTTAGTCGAAGCTTTGACAGGCGTGTCACTCTTCTCAGGGGTCTTCTTCACGGGCACAGCCAAGCGCGAGGCACGAGGGGGCGTGATCTTTGAAGGGGTCACCTTGGGAGCGGGCAGAGCAGTCTGCGTCTTCACGGCGGGCGGTGTCGTCTTCGGGGCGGGTAGGCCGCACTTTCGCAGGGGAGTGGCAGGTTCCTTCGTAGTTGGACCCGGCTTCACAATCTTGCGGAGGACCCTCGTGGATTTGGCGATCGCGTTGACATCGGGCGGGCATTCGATTACCTGCTCTTTGATGTCTGAACGCTGAGGACTCTCCTGGTCAGGTATTTCCTGTTCCTGTTGCTGAGCAGCATGCTCCCCAGCTGCAGCAGGATTGGCCTGATTGGGGGGAAGTTCCTCTGGCCATCTCTCCTTGAACACTGATCGGGCTTGCTGAAGCTTCTCCCGGCAAAGCATGGAAAGCGCCTTGATCTTGAAGCAGTCGTAGCAGGGCTCGGGCACTGCCATTGTCTTGAGAGGATGGGTGCCTCGGACCGTGCAGTCAGCTTCGATTTGACCATCGCGGAAGTCCTCGCCGATAGTGCACAGCTTGGTGCGCCGCCCCCAGATCTCGTGCCTGCACGAGAAGCGAGCGACGGCGTAGGTGCACATGTTTGCGGTGGTGCTGTAAGTCAGGAAGAGATGTCTCAGTGTTCAGGTCCGTCGATCAGACACTCGGTAGGAGGATCTAGCAAAGAACGAGAACCGTCGAAACTTGCCAGAGATGGCCGTAATGCTGAGGACTTGGATTGAGCAGCGAGTGGCATTTATAATGCCCTTCGTCCTTGGGCGCATCGCCGTCTGGTCCCATTCTGATTGGGACATGGTAACATGTTTGCTTCGCCTTTCCAGATGCACATACCCGAAGGCTACCGTTATCTTACAAAGAGCGTCGGCCATAGGCACTGGGCAGAAAATCGCTCCCGTCGCAACAGCAACAAAGAGACAAACAATCACGCCGAAAGCCCCGTTTGTTTGCTTGAAAGATCCGGAAACCTCAAAGGCGTTGTGATTACTGGCGGGTCTCCAGGCTTGGTGGTGGTTCCAAGCTGTTGGCTTTCATGAATTCCCCAAAGTCACTCGCCCAGGTCAAGCTGGACTGAGTCGTTTGTATGGACAAACGCGGTGTTTGCATGCCCACCCTCCGTAGCATTTTCAGAAGTGAAGTATCTTGACTGTCAGCGATGGCTACACCACCTCGTATCAGACACTCAACGTCGTTGACGCTGTCACCGAAGTAGACAACCTTCGCTTTGCTGGTGGCGGTGACGATCTTGAAGGCATCTAGCTTGTCCCAAGGGCTTGTTAGCTTACGCTGAATGACTTCGGGACCTTGGATCGTTCCATCAATCGAAAGATCATTTGCAATGATGAGGTTTGCGTCGAAAGGATGTAGCGCGCCTGCGATGAAGTCGCTGGACCAGTTGATGGAGATGACATGAACTGACCAGCCTTGTGTTGCTGCGAAATTCACCAACTCTCGGAATCCAGCCCTGATGAGAATTTGTCCGTTTTGAACGGCATTCTTTCCGAACTGAAAGTACTGCTCCTTCTCAATCCCAGCAAAAATGCCCGAAGCCGAGACGCGACTCAAAGAGGCTTCATCGACTTCGTACTGCGCCGCCAGGAACTTCCGCTCTTCGTCAAGGCTCGTCCGGTCCGACTCTGCTGGCCTGAAACTCTCCTTCAACGCCTTTGCATCGTCAGTATATGCCTTGATGACATGGTCCCAGCGTGCAGCTAGGTCCTGTCCGCGCTCCTTCTGGAGACTGAGGGCAGAGTCGACGAGAACGCCAATGGTATCCTTCTGGGTGATGGTCCCATCAAAGTCAAAGACGAGATGCATTCTGTGGTCGGTGGTGGCACGTCTGCGATCGGTGGAACTGCAAAGCAGTAAGAATATGACCAAGGTGTGAAGAAGGCTCGTCATCTATTTCATCGACTCACTGGAAGCGGAGATGTGGTTGAAGGACGATGGCCTCCACTTTCGCCCGAATTGTGGCCCCTGATGAAGCTTGAGAGAACCATGCCCGGCCAACCGCAACCTGGCATCGTCGCCCATGAACAAAGCGTGTGAAATTCCGTGCTTGCGATTTGAGCATTGTGGATGATGAGCCAAAGGCATTACTTGCGTGTCAGATAGACCGGACAAGGGACGACTTGTTTACATTGAACCGATGTTTTGCCTATGCCCTTGATCTGTCTAAGGAGCAGGTTTGTGATGAATGGTGACTGAATCCTGCAGATCTACCCTTTGCGCCAATCCCAATCCTTTTGAACGATGCATAATTGATGAAACCACTTGAAAGTCTTTCACGAAATGTACACTTCACTTCGGCTTTTCCGCTACGAAGTCGGCATGACATCCTCCATCTCCTCGCCCTCGTCGTCGTCATCCTCCTCTGCTGCTGCAGCGGACTTCTGAGCGTGAATGCCACTCTTGTATTGGTCTGTGAGTTCGTAGTGATTGGCAAACGGGCCACTTTTGTGAAGCACCGCGATTTCTCGATCGTTGAGGACCTGTCGAATATAGTTCTCTGGTTGTTGCAGCCTTTGACGAAGCGCCTTCATGGACCAGAATTGATACTCGCCGAAGCACTTCCAGAAAAGGTCGATAAGCTCGTTCTCTGGTATACGAGCGGCCTTGAAAATCTCGCCCTTCTTCGGCTTTGCAACTGGAGCAGAATTTTTCTGGGTTGTGTTAGCATACAGCGATTGGGGTTCTTGCGAAGACAGACTCACGATGAATTGGTCGCCCCATTTGTTCGCCAGGGGGTTGCTGCTCTGCATGGCCTTGACGGTACGGTCACGAGTAATGAGCTGAACGCCGGGTTTGCTGTTGTCGGCCTCGAATAGCCTTCTCTCGAGCAGCTTCTCCTCTTCACGTTTGTCGACCGGCTCAACTCGCATATCATAATGGATTTTGCCGACGATCTTCGTTTTCTCTGAGATCATACGTCAGTAAATGTTAGACTTCACCAGAAAGCCTGGCCGGTCAGCTACGCACTCGGAACTGCCTTGCGGAAGTATGGCTGGAACCTGGTGCGGCGGTCGTATGGTTTCCGCTCAGTGTTCTCGTTCTTGGGCCTCAGCAAGGATGCCGGCATGCCCGATGCTGCAGCCTCTGCGCGTGCCTTGCTCTTTTCCTTGAAGCCTGGCAGATCTTCTTCAGAGAAGATGAAGTGGTTCTGAACCGTCTTATCGGTGACATCCATTTCATATTCCACAGGCAGGGATTGGTGGGCGGAGTGCGGCTGGAGAAGCATGCGAAGATTCGTCTTCTGCAAAATGAATTAGCATATTGGCGTTGTTTGCCATGAAGAAAAGCTGCTCCTACGTCCTCGCCATTTGAGTCCTTGCTTTGCCACGTTCGCAGGGTCCCCAGGCGAACCTCATCATCATCGTTCAGGCCCTCCACCAGCTTCGCCCAGCTCTCCCACAGGTACTTGGGCAGGCGCGCCAGATACAACGCCTCGAATCGGTTTCCTTCTGCGCTCTTATCGTAGAACTCAAGATCACCGGCGTCCTCATACATATCGTCTTCGTCTGGTGGCGGCGCTCCTGGAACATCGCCTGGGGATGCGTCCATGGGTTCGGGTTTAACGGCGGGCTCTGCCATGATCGCGGCTGGACGCAAGCTCCTGCGTCAGGGATAAGTCGAAATTGTTCGCGTGATGAGTATGGAAAGTTGATGCGACCGTACGGGGTGGTTGTTGTGGTAGGAGATGAGAAGGGACGTCGTGAAAGGTGCAGGTAGGGCTGATGAACAAAGAGCTAGGCTCTGCGCGAAGCGAACGACAGCGCGCGTAGCTTTGGCGCCGGTGACGAAATGGCAGGGCGTTCTTTGGGTGTGGGTTACAGGGAGGCCGGCGCTCCCTAAGGTACACTGCGCCACAGGGAGGAACAAAATAAAGTGAGCGCTAGACCGGCTAGCCACAGCGGTTACTTGCACCTTACCTTTTGTCATGTTCTCCCTTCAGTGGCTGAAGCTTCCACCAGGGCGCCACGACCACCACTCAAGTCATCTTCAACTTCATCTCGACTGTAGCCAACTCATCAACCCCAACACAATGGCGACAGCAACGGACGATCATAGCGCTGGCCCAGTGGCTTCATGACCCTCTCGCTCACGGCATCGATGTAGCGATTCCATTTTACGGAAGCTCACCATCACTCTTGGTCGCGCACTGTTCCAGAGGTTCTGAGATAGCGGCAGGCCACACGGTCCGTGACGAGCATCTCACAGTGTCAACTTCTCGGACGACTTTCGGGAGCCCACGTCCGGTGTAGCCTGTACCTCGCTTTGTGGCAGCCCTGTGGTGAATCACTTTCCGCGTTCTGTTACACCAATATATCACACGGTCTGCCTCAGGGGCAGGCCTTTCCCTCTTTCATCATGCCAGTCAAAGCACTGATGGACCTCGCCATGGCGACCATCTTCAAGAATATCAAGGAACTCAACAACGCGGGAGACTTCCTACCTTATGAGACTCTCAGGCCTATTCTCCTCAAGGTCGACAGCGCCCGACAACTACGCCAGCTTGAGATGAACTCCCCTCAGATTGAGGGAGAAACTGGCGAGGTCTGGCTGAAACTCATCGAGAAGGACTTCCCCATGGAGTATCGGGCACACCTATTCAAGCCACCAGATCCTACCAAATGGTACAAGGTGTACGACAAATACAAGAAGATCCATGACCGCTCACTCCAGGAAAGTGAAGCAAAATTGCGACAGGCACTTGAAGGGCTCAAGGAGGACAGGGAGAAGAACACGAGCAAGATCGTCAATCAGAAAGTCTTGCCGCGTTTCGTAAAGAAGAGGATGGGTCCAAGAGATAACACTGTCAGCGCTATGACCTTCAATCGTGGAAGTCGGACCAAAACTCTTACTGGTGCGGGCGTCATGCGCAAGGTTCGTCGGGAGACCAAGGAGATCGCGAACATACATGGTTCGCTATCAAAAGCCATCCGACCGCCCTCACGCCATGCTGCCGCAAGCCAAATTAGACAAGCTCCTGCAGCTATGGTCAACGATTATCAAAGGGCCGCGAAGCCAGCATATCGCCCTACGCCAAAGGCGCCCGCTGAGCCACCAGCCATCGTTCGACAACATGAGGCACGCGCAACATACATATCAGACTCCGGTTCAGATGACGAAGGAGGATTTGAAGATGAGGAGCTCTTCGACGATAGACGAACCACCAAGGGCGGCTTCATTCAGTCAAAGCCTTCTCCCGCTTCGACAGCAAGCACGAGAATGACAGCACCCCCGCCCTTGCCATCGAAACCCTCCTCTAGCCTACTCGCTGCTCGAAGGGGCAAGGGACTCCTCTCCAGCGGACGTAATCCGAATGTAGTCATCAAGACTACAAGCTCGAAGCCCAAAAGCTCAACAGGCTCAGCATCTAACCCAGAACCCTCTGAAAGAGCCTTGAAGCGGGCACCCTCTCCAGACTATGATCCGCCGAAGCGGGACAGTTCGATGACATCTTCGAATGTCAGCATACGACGTCCTTCTGATGCCTCGAGATCTGCCACGGACTCATTGCCTGCACCAAAGCCTATCATCCGCAAGCGGAAACCAGTGGACGTGTTCATGCGTTCGAATAAACGAACCCGCTGACCTAAAGTGTTTGTTTCATCCTGTTTCGGGTGACGGTTCTCTTCCTCGGTTGAAGTGCTTTAGTGTGTGGTGCACAGCGGCGTTCGTTGGATTTATAGGTTATCAGCACTTGCATTGCTTGGACTGCAATTTGTATAATGATGTGGTATCATTTTGAGGGCGTTTGAATGGCATTCTTTCAGTGTGATGCGGGTAAGCATAGCTGTTTGGTTCAGAAGCTTAACGACTACACAGAGCTCGCGGTTTCAGGGGTCCAATAGATCGATTCAATCCGAATGCATCTGCTCCAGAGTGACACGTGTGGATTTGCCTGCACCTGTAGCCATCCATTCATCTTGTGAAGTTATCATTTGCTATTCCAAGGCCGTGTCCGGCCTGGTCGTACCTAGCTAGCCACGCTTTCCCTGAACGCCCTTTCTCGTAAATGATGGCAAAATTTATCCCGTTATCGCGTGTGTTCGATTTCGTCCGGTGACCAGTCATGTGTCTGGTATTTGAGGACGTAAAGGCTAGCACCCGCCACGCAGGGCGAGGACCAGATGAAGAGTGTCGCCAGCAACGAGGTTGTATTCGGAAGCAGTCTTGTCGTCGGTCCTGGATATGACAGTCTTGTCAGTAATGTCCATAGTCAAGGAGCTTGGGGTGAGGAAGCTCACGTACATCTGCTTTCCACCGTGAATCAGGCGCTGTTGGACTGGAGGGATGCCCTCCTTCTCCTCGACCTTCTCCTTGATCTGAGCGACCTGTCGTCCCAAGTCAGTCATCGTCTCCTCCCACTTTCCTATTACCTTCTCCATACCTTGTAGTCCATCTCGATATCTAGCTCGATCTCCTTGCCGGTAAGTGTTCGGACCCTGTCGCAAGCTCGGTCAGCTCCAGCTCCACCCCGCCGCGCCTCACCAGGGTCGCAAGGGAAGCTGGCTCACTTAATAAGCATCTTGAAAGACTGTGCGGCTGGTTACAAGCTATCCGGAATATGTTGATACGGTTCGAAGGGTTCGGACGGGCAGATCGAGGATTGTGGTTGGCGCTGCTTGGGTTGGTAATGGGAACGGGACGTTAATGGTCAAGGCAATGGTGGGGTGAGGGACCTGATGCCCCGAGTGTGGGAAAAGTGGCACCTATCAACTACGCATCGATATAGTCAAGCGAGGCACGCTCTCCCTCCACCGACGGATGGAGATCTCGAGCTAGCACAGCTCTCTCTTCTTGAGTGCCATTCCTCAGAAGGGATGGTGTTTCCTTAAGGAAGCATCCCGCGTTATGCGATACCCTCGTTGAGAAGAGAGTAGTCTTGGACTCGATGCAAATTCAAAGAAAGACGGCAGGTCAAAGTCCAATATCCGCTATTATAATACAGACCGTAGTATTAGACATACAGTGGAGATTCCAATCCTTCACGTACCAAACGTGTGTTTCGTACAGCCCAACATCATCCCCTTATTTCTTTCCATATCCTTCCTCAAACACGTTCAAGCCAAGACCCTCCGAGTCGAGCATCAGCCTGTTCTTCGATCCCGATTCTTGAAGCTGCTGCGCGATAGCCCGCGCGTTCTCGATCTTCTTGAGGTCCACGTAGGCCTTGTTCTTCTTGATCGCCTCACCGATCAGCTCTGCGGAACGGGCCTCACCCTGTGCCTTGACAACCATAGCCTGCTTCTCCTGGCGTGCCTTGTCGACGACGAAAGCAGCCCTTTGGGCTTCTTGTTGAGCAACTTGCTTGGCCTCGACAGCGGCCGTGAACTCGGGCGAGAAAGCGAGATGCTGTCGTACTTGTTAGAAAGGTTCTTGGGGGAATCTAGCGGGGGAAATACTGTAAGAGATACATCGTCGAGAACGATGTTGAAGCGGGCAGCGCGTCGCGAGAGGTTCTCACGAACCAAGCGAGCTACATTCTCACGCTGGGTGATGAGCTGGCTAGCATTGAACTGTGCAACAACACTCTTCAGGACCTCATTGACGATAGATGGCAGCACACGCTCATCGTAGTCAGTTCCAAGCGTGCGATAGATCTGAGGCAGGTTCTCAATCTTCGGCCGAGAGAGGACACGGCAGGTGATGTTGACCATCTGCAGATCCTTGGTGCCGGTCAATGATGCAACATTTCTCGGCTTCGCTCGCACGTCGTAAACAACCGGAGTCTCGAACCATGGGATATTGATGTGAGTTCCTGCATCCAAGTCAGTTTCATGTTCCTGCGGTCTGGCTGATCGCTCCATGGAGCTTCTGCTTGCAGCCTCGTCGTACCTTCGTTGTAGATCTCGGGGCTGACACCGCTGATTCTGCGGTACTTGATGGCACGGTGGCCACCATCAACGTTGAAGAGGGCGTTTGAAAAGAACATCGCACCGCCGGCCAGGAGCAAGCCTCCAACAGCAGCACCGCCCATGCCTCGGGGCATCTTGGGGCCGCCACCACGACCACCCTGCTGCTGCATCTGGCGCAGGCGGCGCATGGCCTCCTCTTGCCAGTTGTTGTTCATCGTCGCTCGCTCGGTGAGTGCACACGAATCGAAATGGTCGGTCTTGGGTCGGCACGAGGGATATGCGGTGGTGTAGCTGATGGGTGAATGTGCAGGGCGAAATGGATGATGGCTGCTTCGACTGGAGCTCATCAGCAGCTCTGGTCGGCCGCCAAAATTTCGGGCCAGCCGGCTCTCTGAGCGCTAAGGCAGCCACTCCAGTCGTCTGCTTGATTTTTGGCTACCCTGTAAGCTCAAACGGTCGACTTCGATGGTCGCTACCTCCGGAAAGCAGCCCTTTCATCCTTTTACTGCCAAATAGGTATGGCGATGCGCGGCTCGGGGTACAACGACATGCGGACATCATTTAGGTGGACTTTTGGCGTTCATCAAACGCGTTGTGGCATTATGATACTAAATTCTACTGCATAGCAGGAGTCTCAACCTACCATGCTTGCGTTCATTCCTTTATCAATCTTGTTTCTTCAACCCGTATTAATCGTCATCCCCCCACTATGAGATCGCATCTATGGAGAAGAGAGAAAGCGACCGACAAAGACGCAAGGAAATCCTCCAAAGCTTTGCTGAGCAGCGTTTATCCTGCCAATGCAATTTGAATCACCTCCGTTCCCTTCGCTGGTTTTTGTGCGTACCCGTTGAGCATGCGGAAACCTGAACTGCGATTCCGACCCTCCTCGATCACAGAATGAACTCCTTCGAGTGCCTTGGCCGCCTCTTCCATCGCTGCACCACTCGTGACTGTGTCTGCGAGACGCAGCTCACCCGCCACCTTCTCCATCTCACACCGCAAGATCCAACGCTCCCAATTCCAGCAACCAATCACGCTGCACGCGGCAGCGATGTTCTGGCTGCTCCCCATCACCATGGCTTCCATCTGCAGAGTATTGCCGGCCTCCCCCCTTGGGCCGTCCTTCATTGGCGGTGTTGGTGCCCGGAAGGGGTTTTGTTTTGGACCCATGGGAAGACACGTCCAGGCGCGGCGGACGTTGACGAAGCCCGCTCGTCCCAAGCGGCCGAGCCACATCTTGGAAGGACTGGGATCGTACCCAAGCGTTTTGAGCGTGAAGCCAAACTCGACACTCTTGGCCAGGCCCAGTGGACCAGCGTTCATGATATCCGAATCCAGGATTGAGAAATCAAGATAGCCACCTGGCTTGAGGACACGCATACACTCCTTCAGGCACCCCTCCCACTCATCCTCGCCATGCTCCCCAGTGTACTTGAGGATGCTGTGAAGCTCGCGAGTGGAGATGAGATCGAATTGGTCGTCCTCAAAAGGAAGACGGGTGAGGCGCTCAACCGCAACTTGACGATGGTTGGGCGGTCCTCGAATGTTGGCATTGGACAACTGACGAATTGCCTTGGTCGTGACGGTGTAGATCTTGGCGTTGGGAAACTGCAGAGCGCAATGCCATGCCCAGTCACACGTAGTTTGACCACCAAGGTCTAGAATCCTGGCGCGATCTCGAGGTGCCCCTTTCGTTGCTGGTGGAATGTGCGACAGCCTAGCAAGACGGTTTGCAATTGGTGCGGAGATGAGACGGCCGCCATTCAGAAGCTTGATAGCAGCCACCTGCCAAGTCGCAATTGTCGTTTGAGCCATAGCTTCGAACTCCTTTTCTCGACGCAGCTTTTCTGGGTCATCGACTAAAGTGTGGTCACCACGGGCGACATTCGCGCTCAGGCGCTTTTTGGCAGACTGAGGAAGCACACTCAGTTGGTACTTGCCCAGGAGCTGGTTGCGGTGCTTCTCTGGAAGTGAGACGCGTTGAGCCTGCAAAGCCTCGAAACGGGGAAGCTGGTGAACGAAGGCATCCCTGGCATGGTTCCGGATGACGAAGTCCTGGAAAGCACGATAGTACGCGGACTCCTGACGCTTGAGCTTGGATGGCACTCTAACTGGACCGCCCTTCGCAATAGGAACCCTCCAGCTGGCCATGCTGATCTCGGAGAAACGGACAGTCTTTTTGCGAACAAACGTGGCTGTCTCGGGTACTGGCTCTGGCTCGGAATGCTTGTCCTCATCCTCGGAACCTTCTTCGACTACTGGTAGGCCAAAGACAACGTCTGCTTGACTGTCCACACCCTTGAGATAGACTCGCTGGGCCACAAGCCACATCTCGGTACGGTCAAGGTTGGAGAGCGCTTCTGCTTGCTGTTTTCGTGCGTAGGTGGCGTCAACGCCCGCAACGATCTCTGTGGCAGCAACTTCAGCTACTGGAGACTGTGGGCTCTCCTGAGGGTTGGGCTCGGAATCTTCTGCTGCGGCGGGCTCCTTTGGCAAGATAGGCCTGGCCGTGGGCAGATCGTCCGAATCGTCGGAGTCATGTATCTCCACCACCCTCTCAACTGGGACATCAGAGGCACCCGCAGTCCTGTAGAAGCTCTCGGCAAGATCGATCGGCTTTGGGACAGGTGGAATCGGGGAGTTCTGGTTCCACGGACATCTGTAGAACTGTTCAGCCGTTGTCGATGTTGGTGGTACCATGTCAGAAGGCGACTTCGAAGGCATATGCCAGGTATGACGAGAACGTGGTGAAAGGCCTGAGAAGAAGCCACCTGGGGATGGTATGTCAAGCTTGGTGAGATCTGCAAGAGATTGTCGGTTTGATTGCGGCGAGAATGAGGCGGGAAGAGTAAAGCCCCGCGTCTGAAAGTTGGTCACCAGCCTCAAAGGTTGTTGTGTCATCTCTGCAGCTGGCTGCAGTGAATCAACCTCGAGTACCTGCTCGGGCTGCTGTTGTACCTCATCCTCGTCGGACCCCGAAAGAGCCTGAAGTGTTGCCAGAGCACCCGGCTGTAACTCTACCCCAGACCACATCTCATTGGCAGGGCCTTCATCATCATCATTCCCAATAACTGGTGTCGGGGGCGCGCTCATCGCTGCCAACTGCTCAGACGACAGGCTTCCATCGAGTGATGGGGGCGCCGAGATGGTGGGGATCTCAAGAGCTTGCTGCTGGTCCATGAACGTCATCTGTGCTGGAGACATGGTCAACTGAGCTGATGGTGTCAAAGGAACCGGTGAAGCCAGCTTCTTGAGCTCTCTCGCAGACCGCGCTTCATCGTAGCCACTTGGATTGACCGGTATAACGAGTCGAGCCGGCTGTTTTTGGGGAGGCACGCGAGCCGATACGGCGTTGCGTGGGATGCCCTGGGGGAGATCTGTATCGTCATCGGATACATCATACAGATCTTCGAACTCGGTGTTGGCGCTGGCGGTACTAGCACGGTTCCACTGATTTGAAGAGCTTGTTGGCGAGTCTTCAGAGTTCGTCTCGGTCGAGGGCGAGGCGGGGAGGACTGGTGCCGAGAGGTAATGAACTCCTCGGGGCGTCGGAAAGTGATCGCTCATCGGAGAAAGCCACGCGTTGATCTGGAGACCCGACGGTGCTTGCTTGGCTCGCCGGGGGGAACGAGCCTGTCCTGTGTCGTCGCTTTCCTCCTCGATTATTGGATTAAGGTGCATCTTCGGTCTTCGGGCCAGCAAAGACTCGGGAGGCGGGTATCTTTGTTGAATAAGGTGCGCCATAGTTCTTGTCGTGCGATCGCGCGCACTGCGAATTACCGGAACTTCAGCAGCCGAACGACTCCAGGTCGAACTCGCGGGATCGGTGAACGTTTGACACTATTTGCAGTAATACTTGAGACGGACCAGCCGTCAGTCGGTGATGAAAGGAAAGCTGATGTTATGGTCTGAAAACGACAGGCTGCTTCGATCAACGAAGACTTTGTGGATATGGATTTACAACGAATACCGAAGGTAAAAAAAAAACAGCAAAACGGAGGAAGAGAATGTGAAGGAGGAGGAAGTAGGCCGTCGGCGGCGGCCCGAGGGGTCTTCGAGCCTTAAGTCGGGGTGGAACGACGAACCAACACGGGCGCGTACCCTGTCGAGCTGCGGGAACCAGCCAAGTGGCATGCGAGGAAGCGTGAGCGAGACGGGATTGATGGTGTCGACGGACTAGTACAGACCTTGTTCCGGCGGCTTGCTTGCATACTGCCGAGAGAAGGGACACAGATGCCTGGTGGTGATGCTCGCCTGCCACATACACCCTCTCAGGTCGACAGCACCCACCATGACGGGAAGAAAGCAGCCAAAAGCGACTAGCGATGCACATTGCACCAATCATGAGCGGCGGCGTGGTGCTGCTATATTTGGGCACACCTGAGCGGGGAAGATGGACAACCAAGACGCTGGCAATGCGGCGATATCACTGGCTGGCGCGCGCGAAGAGTGACAGACAAGGGCGCTTGATTGGGCTTCCTGGTGCAGATCGCGGACCAATCCAGACGCTCCCGACCTGGCAGGTTGCGGGCGGCTAACTGTTTGTCTTGGCCCCCCAGTCGGTTGCCCAACTGGGGATATCAGTCACCACCTATGCGAACATCAGCAATCATCCAGATCGAGAATCGAGGCGCATGAGACAGACAGGTAACTGGAGCTTGGCGCACAGAGTGGGGAGCGAGTCATCGGACGAACAGCGTGGGCAGCGTTCCCCGCCGTGACTTGACACGATACACATTGCGCAAGAACACTGTCCTACACCTGGGAGTCCAGTGGCTGTCGATTCGTCAATAGTGATCGAAGCCGTCGAGGCGGAGTAGCCCAGTGGCCGGCCTCATGATCTTTCTCAGACTAAGCACCGCCACGAGTGTTTGAAACATATGAACTCGAACATCTCAGTTGCCTCTCAATCACCTTGAGGCCTCCGCACTGAGATGCACCAGACGTCATGAATATGACAGGTACCTCAGGGTTGATGTAGGCGCGCGGTACCGATTGAGCTCGACCTGGCGCTTACATTGACCTGACGGTGAGATCACGCTTTCGTGCTTTGGAGTCATGTCATGAAAGTGGCACGGTGGCACACGTCTTCTACTATTTCATCTCGTGCAGTATCACATCTTGGTTATCTCCCGAGCCGCCAGGCGCCTGGTGCCTCTGTGCCTGACCATCGGTACCGGGACGTGCACGCTATTGACAATAGTGTGAGTGATATTGAAGCGCATATCGTACATCCAGCTGCTGTGGCGCTCTCTAATTGAATGCTAGTCACGTGCGGCTTGATGCCTCTACCCGGGTGAAGCGCCTGGATCATACGCGAGCCTCAGACTTCCATTCCAAGAGGGGTCTGATAGTCGACAGGAATCTCAACGGTGCTGGAACTCAGCTGCTCAAAGTCGCCTGGAAGTCTTTGACAGCGTCATCGTAGGATGAATCCTGGTAGAACCCGAGTCCCAAACCCTTTGAATAGTCCAAACCCGCTGGCCACGAGTATAGGATTGACTTGACCGCTTCATCCTCCTCCTCTTTCAGGTATTGGAGCTTGTCCTTGCCGCCGACTCTCTCTAGCGAGTCAATCATGTCCTGCACCGTCACCCGCATTCCTGGCAGATTGACAACCCGATCATAGTCTGGCAATGCATCCCTTGGCAAACCCAGAGCATGGATTAGGTTCTTGACCAGGATGCGTGGCGAACACAAACAGTGAGCAAATCCTCTGTTCTTGATGGGAATTGTACACGGCAGCCCCTGCATGGGCTCGCGAATCATGCCAGACAGGAAGCTTGATGCCGCTGCGGTTGGCTTCCCTGGTCGGACGGAAACCGTGGGAAGTCGGCAGACAATGCCGTTGATGAAGCGTCGTCGCGTAAGATCGTTGACGAGATACTCACACATGAGCTTCTCGCAGCCGTAGGAGCTCTCTGGCGTCGGACGCGTAGCCTCTGTAATGGGCTCGGGAGGGTTGCCACCGTAAACAGCTTGGCTGGATGTGTATATGACTTTGAGTCCGGGGGTGACCTCTCGTAAGACATCCAGTAGGGCTTTGGAAGAGCCGAAGTTGACTCGCATTCCTATAAACGAGGATCAGATCTCTTGATCTTATCTGAACTTCCAAGCGGATGTAGGATGAGCAACGCCGCATCACTCACCCAACTCATAATCAGCCTCGGAGCCTGAAGACATGATGCCGTGGAAGACGAAGACGGCATCGATGTCCTTGCTCACTACCGCCCTAGAGTCTTGAAGAAGATCGGCCTTGATAGCCTTTGCTTGCTGTGGCCATTTCACGCCCTGGGGAATCGGAGGCTCGACAATATCTGTGAGCACAACGTGGTACTTGCCATCGCTGTCGTTGAGGAGGGTCTGAGCTAGCAGCTGGCCCACAAAGCCCGCGGCGCCGGTGATGAGAACGCGCATGATCTCAGCAGGTGAGGGAATTGTGCGACAAATGGATGATTCTTCCTCCCTGTTGATCTCCTGCACAGGTCTAATCAAGATTGAGTCTGTCTGATTTGCAAAAGAGAGGGTTGGTGAAGTCAAGGGGTTGAAGCAAAGGGTTGGAGGATTGTGGTTATGACGATTGGGCGCTTCTCCGCACCGGGAGCTGAGCATCGGCACTCAACAGCCCAAGAGTGTGGGGTTCCGAACTCGGACTCGGTGCTTTGATGTAGCGAGAAAGTTGAAAGTCCATCTACGTTGACTCTCTGAAGACGATTGGTTTCTGGGATATGTATTTCGTCATTGATCAAGTCACAGCGCTGAAGTGAAGATGGCGCCTCTAGCAGCTAGAGCTAGCTACGTGTGCTCACAAACAGAGCCTGGTGATTTCGGTATCTGCAGCGCGCATGTTCATCTATAAATGAGCTCGTAGTACTTGAGTGCTGATGCTGTTTCTGGAGTACCGACATCCCAGTCGATACCTCAGCATAAGATTCTCGTTTTCACAGGAGCGAATGGCCAGGTCGACGACTTACATCGACGCCTGCTCCGGGACCGGAGTCAGCAACTTGCCCTCCCCTACTGCACTCTTGATATTGTCCAAGACAAGAAGTTCCATCGATCTCTGTGAAGAAGTCGTTAGTCAGATCATGATTCATGGCAGAGAGCTCGGGTGATGAAGGAGGCATACTCTGGTCTCGCTGGTCGCTGTACCGATGTGAGGCAGCAGGAAGACGCGCTGGTTCGACATCAAGCCAGGATGCACCTTTGGCTCCTCCTCGAAAACATCGAGCCCAACACTCCAGATCCTATCTCCATCGTTCAGGGCGTCAACCAGTGCCGCCTCATCAATCAACGGTCCTCGCGCCGTGTTCACAATCGTCACCCCATGCTTCATCTTCGCCAGCTCCTCTTTGCCAATGATGTGTCTCGTCTTCTCATTCAACGCCAAGTTCAAGCTGAATACATCACTTGTCTTGAGCAACGTATCGAAGTCCACATACTCAGCTCCAGCCTCAAGTTCTGGACTCAGACGCGTGCGGTTATGGTATTGGATCTTCATACCAAAGGCACGAGCTTTGGCGGCCATGTTGCGGCCGATACTGCCCATGCCCAGGATTCCGAGAGTCTTACCAGCCGGATCGCGACCCATGGGCGTCGGGATCTTGCCCCATTGATTCTGACGGAGGGTGGTCAAGGGGATGTTCGCTTGACGGAGAGCGCCAAGCATGAGGAAGATGCCGGTGTCTGCGGTTGCGCCGTCGACGGCCTTGGGAGTATTTGAGACACGGATGCCTGGGTGTTATGGTGTCAGACGGGGATCAGAATGGGCAATAAGATGAGGTCATAACTACCCTTGGCCGTGCATGCTGCCACGTCGATGTTGTCGTATCCTGCTCCATTGTGGCAGATGTGCTTCAGAAATGAGGGTAGAAGATCAACAAGCTCCTGATTGAAGGGCCCTGTGAGCTATGAAGAACGGACATCAGCTCTCGAGCTATTCGTGCAGTTTGATGACTCTTCCACTCACCTGCGCCGACTCATTGCTCCGGTATAAGCAGACGACATTGTCATACTGGCCACTCTTGCATGCCTCAAGGAACTGCTGCCTATCTCCTTGGCTGAACTCCTATGATTAAGTCAGCATCTAGTGTACTTGAATATCGGCAGGGAAAGATTTCAAGTACTAACCTTCAGCTCAGTGATACCCTTTAGGCCGCTCAGTTGCTCCCACTCCGGCCTCACGAAGTGTAGCCCACCGATTAAGAGAAGCGCGCTCATCTTGACCTCCGTTGTTGGCAAACGTTTGTTTACTTGGATCAGTACTGCTCAATCCCTTGTCATATGCGCAAAAGTATCTGAAGATGGATGACAGAAATAACAGGATGAAGACAGATTAGTCGGACCGGCGAAGGTGAAGCGACGGGACGGAAATACCGCCGATGTACGGCGGCAGGTCGGATATGTTAGTGGGGCAGGCCACGGCTACCTGACCTTGTTGCTGCTGCTGGGCACTCAACAGCACGGTTTTATTCGTATTGCGAAGATGTGCCCGAGCTATCTTGATGCGTAGACGAGGAAAGCTCTTTCAAAGTCTAGCAAGGCGTCTGTCATAGGATTTGTACTTTCAACTGGCCGTATATACGTCGCTGCGCGTTGCTCTGCCTGACGGCTTGTTTCAACCGCATGCCCGTCTATAAGCGGCGATTAGCACCTAAGCGAACTGCAAAAGTTATGGGCCTTCTCATGTAATCAAATCAGAAGATATAGAGAATCGAATCGAGGACATGTCCTCCTGGATCCTGTTTTCAAGTCAGACATAGCCTATGGGAGCACACGATCACTTCTTGAGCTCGTTGACATGGTGCAGAGACTCGGCTTTGGCTCCGATGCATACACGCGTGCCTAGCCTCCAGTCGGGAAACTGTGACCCGAGGAAACTGATTTCTAGACTCGCACGATGCTTGTATCACCCAGCAGGAGGATCAGTTAGGGCCAATACGACTTGAACGCAAGTTGTGAGTGAGGTCTGCTTCATAAGAAAGAGGACCAGGGTAAACCAAGTCCTCAGCCACGGTTCCCACTCGCCACTCACACCAGAGCATCTTGCACTGCAACAGCGCGCACCAGCCACAACGATGAGCCCCTCCATCGAGACCTACCCCGCCATCCTTTGCAGCTTTCGAGCCGTCGAGGGCCAACCTTGCACCGCGTCTGCACTTCTAACTTCGCGAATTCACTTCCTTCATCACCTTTGACTTGACTTGACCCCGACCTAATTCGTTCTTCTGCGACTGTCTCGGAGAAATCGAGAATCACGAACACAGCCTGCAATCGTCCCGACAGGCATGGCGGACACAGAGCAACATGACGCTCCTGTAGAGTCGCAGAGCAGGCATGTTATTTACTGCGGAGGTATGTTTCCAGGTCACGAGGGGGAGGTTTGCGAGATGCTTTGAGGCTCACCGTAACATAGTCTGCACTCTGCCACCAGAGGTGAGCACCTTTGCCTACCGATCGACCGTCCAAACACCGTACCTCGCAAGCTAAACAAACCCCTTCTGCCGAAAATAGTACTGCGAATACGGCGGCACCGTTAGAAAGTGCCAGGAATGGCTCCAGCAAGCCCACCCAGACATGTATGACCGTATCTGGTCTGCTGGTACGAATCACCTGAAGAAACGAGCGATCGATCGATCCTAACACCCATAATAGAAGCATTAGAAGCCGCGACGGCATCCCTCTCCGTCGAGGCCCAGAAGCGCGCCGCGAAGGACGCCCAGAAGAAGACTGCGAAGGCTGAGGCAGCCGAGGCGAAGCACGCGGACAAGATTGCGAAGAGTGTCATTACTATTAAGCGTATCGAGAGAAACAAGAAGAAGTTCGTCACAGCCGTCATTGGTCTTGAGGCCTTTGACCTTGAGCTGAAGAAGGTACCGCACCCAGCAACCCAAGCCATCTCAAAGCTCTTCCCTACCTCTCTGTACACCCTACTGACCAGCATCACAACGTCTTAGGTCGCCAAAGATCTCGGCAAGAAGTTCGCGACCGGCTCGTCCGTTACAAAGGTCCCAAGCGGAGGGGAGGAAATCGTCGTGCAGGGAGACGTTAGTGATGAGGTGGAAGAGTTCCTGCTGGAGAAGTACAAGAACATCCCCGAGGATAACTTCGAGTTCGTCGACGACAAGAAGAAGAAGAAGGCCGCCGCAGCCGCAGCAGGTGGGGGCTAAGGTACCTAGGTGGTGGAAAGCACGGTGGCAGGGAAGGAGATCTGGGTGCATGGCGTGGTGTTGCACTGCATTGAGCCGCTTATATATGGGGAGGTCGGCTTATTCCCATTCACGAGAGATGAATGATCAAACCAAACTTGAATATATTCAAAGCAAAGCGCCTGTCCTTGACCGTGTTCCCAATCTCTTGAGCTTGTGCCCGTTCCCCCTGAACCTAATCTGCCTCGCCATCGGGCAGATCAACAAACGCCGGAAATCAAAGTAAACGCCCCTTTCATAACACATCCATAAACAGCACAATGGCTCCCGTCTCCGCAGGACTAAGTTCGCTTTCGCAAGACTCTTCCACCCGTCGTCGCACTCGCAGTCGTTGCTGATTTTGTGGTCGTCTTTTTCGTGTCTGCACTCGCTGTGCCCTTCCTGAAAGTGCTCATCACCTTCTTGGTTGACGCTGCTGCAGCACTCCGAGCCCCCGTCGTCTTCTTAACAACCGTGGTCGCCGTACTTCCGTCGCTGGTCTCACTGATGCCACTAACCCGTCGACCTGCGCGCGTAGGCGGCCTCGAAGCTGCTGCTGGTTTGCGACCTCTGGCCGTTGCCGTAGCTGTGCTCGCACTTGAAGTCGTTGTGACTTTCCTTGACGTCGTAGGCCTGGCCCCCTTTGCCTTCTCGACCATACTGGACAGAAGGCTCGTGGCGGCGGCCGAGCGTGTAGCCCCAGTGGATTTGAGTGGTGAGCCGGGTCGGGCGATGCTCTTAATGGGAGAGGCCGGTCTGTCACGATTTGCGAGACGCGAGTTCGAAGATGTCGGGGACAGAACCTGTGCAGGTCGGACGCTTGACGGGGCCGCACCAGCGCGAATCCTCTTCTTCGCGTTATCGGCATATTCAAATTCGTTCTCCTTGTCTCCCGCAAGCTCATCGCTGTGCACAGTCAGTATTGCTGCGTGTTAGATAGTCGTAGGGCAATGCATACCTCATCCTCTTCTGACCTCGCGCCGAGGCCAGAACTTTCCTAGTGTCTGCCGCAGTCCTTTTTTGACCAGCACGGACGGGGACATCCTTGGCTGGTACTGGGGGAGGTCTTGACGCTGCTGTCGATTTCGCTTGCTCTTGGTCGATGCACTTTTGCAGAAGGTCGCTCATCTTCATTCTTCTCAGCGACATCGGGATACGGTTGACACGAATTTCGATCCTTGACCGGAGACCTTGTGCCTGCATGTGGTACTGGGCGCGCAATCTTCGGGCGCGCTCCGTGACTAGGGAAGCGGTTAGCCCACGATTAGAATGTCAGAGTAAGCATCGGGACTACTGACTTTCCAGCTGAAGGTTTTGTATGAGTGTTTGCTTCCTCTGCAGAGTGATACCCATCTTCCTCTTCTTGATTGGACTTCGTTTTGGTGTTGTTGGCGTGGCATCTCGTGGCCGCTTGCTTGCGCCTGCTGTATCGTGTGTTGGTTGCTTCTTGGTTCGCGTGGGCGCCATCGTGATTGAAAACCCGAGTGCTCAAGACTCGTGGCCGTGGCTGTGATTGTTGAGAAACGAGGAAGTTATGCGTGCAGAAGGGCGTGGAGGGAAGGGAAGAGCAGCTATGATGTCGAAGAAAGCAGTCAGTCTAGCTGGGCGGCGCGATGTGCTTGGCCCAGGACAGCTCAAAGTAAACAAACCGCCAGCCAGGCCGATCCTTAGTCAGCCGACAGGGGGTCCACCCGCTGGAGGCAGGAGCTCTCGACCGCCAGTGGCTCCTCCAGTTTGGCGCGCCAGTTTCAGAAGTACTGGTACCAGATTCACTGCTAAAATGCGGCACTTGATCGACCCGTCTAGGTACCGCGACTTAACAGCCCGCGCCAGGCTGAACCGCCCTGACGACACTCTAGCACCTGAGCTTCTCGCTGGTAGCCTTCCCTCGCCTTCACATCAACCACCGACATCGCTCCACGAAACCCGCCGCATCTGGCGCAAAATCTCCCAGCACGACACGAGAAGCTCGATCTAAGCTACAGGAACCTTTCTTGCCCCCCCAAGCCCAGCTTTCAAACCAACCGCAACCATGGTTCTCGAGGCGGTGATGGTTGTCGTGGACAACAGTGAGAGCAGCCGAAATGGAGATTACCAACCCACACGATTTGATTCACAGGTCGACGCCGTCAACGTTCTTTTCCAGTCTATTACACAGGGAAACCCCGAGTCGTCCGTTGGCCTGATGAGCATGGGCGGCAAGGGTCCCGAGGTCCTCGTCACTCTGACGGTAGAGCAAGGCAAGATCCTCGAAGGTCTGCACAGGACAAAGAAGAAGATTGGTGGCTCCTCGCACCTCAAGACTGGTATCAAAGTCGCTATGGTAAGAACATAATCATGTCGATGGTGCCAAGATGGGAAGGGACGTACGCTGACCACCGCACCAGCTTGCGCTCAAGCATCGCCAGAACCGATCGCAACGACAACGGATAATCGTATTTGTCTGCTCTCCAGTCCGCGACTCAGACAAGGAGCTTGCACAACTGGCCAAGAAGATGAAGAAGGAGAATATCACCATCGACTTCGTTCTCTTTGGTGAGCTCGATGATGATGCGACTCAGGCGAAGCTCCAGAAGTTCAACGAGGAGGTCAAGAGCAATGAGGGCTCCCATCTCGTTGTCATCCCGCCTTCGAGCAAACTTCTCAGCGACCAGCTTATCGCGAGCCCCATTCTCCTCGGCGACGCAGCTAATGGCGGCTCGGGTGACATGGGCGGTGGTAGCAACGAGGAGTTCGAGTTCGGCTTCGACCCAGCTATGGAGCCGGAGCTTGCGCTTGCGCTGAGAATGAGTATGGAGGAGGAGAAGGCAAGACAGGAGAAGCTGGCCAAGGAGGAGGAGGAGGCTGCGAAGAAGGCATCCTTGGGTGATATCCCTGAAGAGGGCGAGGGCAGCGGCAGTGGTAAGAAGGATGGCGACAGCAAGAAGGATGGAGGAGACAGCATGGACACTTCCTAGTAAGCGGAGGTCAGAGCCCTTCGGTTTCTAGCAATGATTGTACAATAGAGCCCGGCGATGGGACTAGACGGTTAAACTTTTGGCATTCGGTATTGGGAGAAAAGGAGTCTGTGAGGAATAGTGACATAAGATTCCACCATGGCCCATTTTCCACCACCAACACGCCAGCTCCTGTTCCATGCTATCGATTGTTGATCTCTCTAATGTATGAAAGCAATTTCCTGTCGAAGATCTCACACCGCACCGGCATCTCGAGTGAATAGAAGGGGTTCTTTGTGACATAATCCGCGTAGAGATCGTAGACCTTGCGCATTGTCACGTCAACGTTGGTCTGGGTGGTGTCTGTGAAGAGGAGGAATTTGGTGCCGGTAAGAGTATTGAAGCATTGTAGACGAAAGTTCTCCGTCTCCATAACCTCGAGACCTGATGGCGGCTCAGGACGGCCGCCCTCGATACTGGAGCGCTTTGCTTGAAGGGGGTTGAGTCGGGCTGTGATGGCATGGACGCTGGAGGGAGATTGTCAGTCTTGAATCAGTGACAGTGGGGCCTTGTAAGATTGAGTAGACATGCCCGTGGAAGGTACCAGCTAATACGAGGTAGTCATTTGTGCTGATCTTATTGAGGCCGGTATCGTGGAAGTTCTTATTGTAGATCAACCCGCCGGCCTTGTTGATGATGATGAGGGCAAAGACAGTCCTGGCTCTCGTCAGTATGTCTTTAGAAGATATGAACCCAAAGATCCTACTAACATGACGTGAGAGAGGTATACGCCATGGGTATCAGGCGCAGCGTTGTGAGCAGTGGCTCATGATACGCAGGCTCAAGACACCCTCCTATCCGGAGCACAGTGCACTTCTGAAGCCCGTAGCCACGTCAGTACCATGCTTGAAGCGTAGCCTCAGGAGAACAGACTTACCACAATCAAGAACTTGACATGCGCGCAATATTCCGAATATCAGTAGATTCGCCGGGAGTGTATGAAAAGGATCGCGTGAGATGAGGCTTTGTGACGAGGTTTGGGTGGTGTGCAGCGGCCTTGCGGCGGCTACCGCCCACCACCAGGGACAACCACTCGACCGTCCCCCATGTGTGCGCCACAGATATCGCCCCACTACTTTGATGTCCATTCCGCTTTGTCACGACACCAGAGCTTCGACTTCACCTCAGTCCCAACATCGTCACCCGCCTCCTCCTACCTCCTCCATACAACCGCCCGTAACTCACCGGAGAGCGCGCTAGACTTCCACAACGCAACCAGAGCTTGAAATCCCAGAGCGCACGCGCGACGGATCCTTCTCGAACCACACCGTTCCTCGACCAATCCTCAACAGCACATCATGTCCCACTACCGCAGTTCGCGCCCCAAGCCGCCGCCGCCGGGCAAGGAGCAAGCGAAGGAAATCATCAACCTTGGCGAGTTCCAGGACGCCGATACTCTCACCTACTCCGAAGCAGCGCTCGTTCTGAACGCCCTGCTGGCGAAGCGACGCAACGACCGGAAGGATGTTAATGGCACCGAGTACGACTTCCCTTCATACCTTGCCTCTCGCTGCAGAGGATGTGCTCGCCGCATTTTGCCTATGATCATTGCTCGGGAAGAGACAAGCTCTCTTACAAAGACAAAGGAATCATGAAGAGCTAACCTGTGTTTGCAAACTATCAGGGTCTTGACGTCTACGCTCACCTACCTCGATCACTTCGCCCGCTTCCGCCAAAAAGAGAACGTCGAAGCCGTCGAGCGACTCCTCAGTACACACAAGAACATGGAGAAGTTTGAGAGAGCACAGCTGGGTGAGTTTGGATCACATCTGCTTCAGCCCTAGCGATCACCATGATTGCTAATGCGCATCGTCAATCTCAACAGGATCACTCTGCTGCGAAACAGCCGAAGAGGCCAAGACTCTAATTCCTTCTCTTGCCGACAAGATTAGCGACGAAGATCTGGACGAGCTCCTCATTGAGATCACGAAGCTCCAGAACCGATGAGCCATGTCACAGGAAGTCCATCGTATCGGTGTTTGTATTGAAGTTTGGTCCCATGTTGTCTTGCTTTTTTGGAGTTTCTTACGAGGGAAGAGGGACGAGCAGTGATCTTTATGGAAGCTCAGTTCCTAGAATGTGTTTTTGATCTAGGCGTTCGGGAAGAGAAGGGACGAGACACCCGCATTTGGAGTAGAAGGGACAGAAAAGGAGATTTCCCTCGCCGAGGTCTTCGCCGTCTGGAAGACGCGCAATTCAATACCCATCTATGCCGCAAAGACTTTGAGCTCACATGAAGTCCCTGATCTTGCTACAGACATCCGTTCACTTCGATCTTTCAATTATCACCCGGGCACCACACGCGACGCTACTGAAGCTGGAAACAAATCGCTTTCGCTGAATTCAAAGAAGAGCTATGGAACTACCAACAGGCACTCCACGGGTCGTCAGCGGTACTGACTCCAGTGGTTCACGTACGCGGGCCGACCCTCGTCATTAACGGTCTCGTTCAGCGTCGCTCTGGGATCATTCTGTCGGATACTTGCCCCTGGCCCCGCTGCCTGCGCCATAGGCTGTTGTGTTGAGGGCGTGGTCGTTGGACGCGCGGTAGGCTGTCCCGCCGTAGTCTGCTGTCCGGCCATGACTGGCTGTCCGGCCACCGTTTGCTGTTCCGCCGTGGTTTGGTGTCCTGGAAGCTCTGGAATCCGCTGTGGTATGGTGTCCATCTCGTGCACCATCTCATCCGCTCGCCCTGGTCTATGGTCAGTATTCGAACCAATATTACTTTGCAAGGGGGCTCAGGAAGGCATTACCTCCGAAAGCCGCAAATGGATCTTGTCCGTTAGGACTCTCCACCGTCTCAGTTGCTCCGTCTTTGTCTTCGATACTAGGTGTGTTGCTAGAAACCTGACCCTCTGCGCTTTGCGTTGCTGGTTCCCTCGCTGCCCGGTCCGCTGCTCGGCGACGATATAATAGAAACGCCAACACTGCCATCAGAATCAGAAAAGCAGCTACTCCACCTGCAATGCCCCCAATCTGTGGCTCTGATAGCCCTCCATTCCTTGTATCATCGCCGCTACCAGCGTTTCGATTCGCGTCGATGACATCGTCTCGATTGATCGCGGTACTTGAGGATGCCGATGTGGCTGCCAAAGTTACACGGGACAGTGTCACATGCGGTAGACTTGTCGTGTATACCTCTTTCTTTGTTTCTGTGGATACCTCTCTGGTCGTTTCTGTCAAGATCTCTTTTGTTGTCTCCGTCTCAGTTTCTGTCATCACCTCTCGCAAGATGGTAGTCAGAGTTGTAAGGTGTCCGCCTATCTCTGTGACTCGAATTTCTGTCACAGAGGTCACTGTCACTGGAGCTGGCTCCTCTGAGAGTGTGGCTTCCTCCGTTTGAGTGAGCGTGAGAGTCGAAGCCAATGTAGTAGTAGTAGTAGTCGAGGTCGTCTCTTTGCTCGTGGTCGACATTGTGGTGGTCAAGGAAGTCGAAACCCTTTCGTTTTCGCCATCTGCCCCAGGTAGAAAGCCTGTGAAAAAGACACCACTGGGAAGCTAGGGAGTGTCAGGGCAATCTTCGAGGTCGCAAGGGTCAACAGAGCAGCAACCGCGGAATCCATTAGAACCACAATGGTAAAACTGTTTTCCAGACTCGCAATCATCATCATCGCGGGCATCGAAGAGATGAAGTAGAGGCTGCCCATCTACCGGGTGCCACATGTTGAACGAAGGATGTCAGACCGCAGTCCAGTCCTGCGAGGCTGAAAAGAGTCGAATAGGCTAGGTGCGGCAGAAACACCTGGCGGCTTGGACTCGTGTGACTGAATCACCGATGGCCGCGGCCACCTCCTTCATGCGATTGGGAAGGCGTGATGATACGACCGCCACTTTCAGCGTTCCCCTTTCCTAGATGCCGATGTTTTGTGGTGAGATGGTACGGATAGAGATTCGCAGATCAAGCCGGCGTCGAGACTTTTAAGGAAGAATAATATCAATGCAGACAGCCGAACGCCTTGGAAGTTCGCTTGACATAAAGCGTAACGTTGGTCAAATGCAAACAGTGCGATAATCGATGTGGCGTTGTACACTGGGAGTAAATATCGAGCTGCACAACGGGGAATCAAAGAGTATTCGAGTGTGATCGGGGGAGACTGGGCTGGGATGTTCACGGGATCTCGAGTGCTCAGGCAGCTGTCACGGTCCTTCGCCTTCCCGTTGGATTCCGTCCCAAGTGCCCGTTGCCCTTGCTCCCGTCAGTGTCGTGCCAACAGTAGGATGAGTGATCAGCACCACTTGTTTAAAGAGCTTGGAGGTAGTAACACTGCCTTCGTAAGGGCTGCATATAAGCTCCTGCGCCCCCGAGCATCTCGGAATATTATTTAGTGGCCCCATAGTGAACCGTTCATCTGCGCTGTCCAAGGACCTTGTTCTTGAAGCAGACCTGCGACCTGTGTGGCGGTCGCACACGGACACAGCGACAATGACAGGTCACAGTACTGCCTCCAGAGCAATCAAACTGCTTTGGAGAGACGGCAAGGGATTTCTTGCTGAGCGGCGCACTGCAGAAACGCCTGGGTGCCTTGTGTTACACTGCGAAACGAAGCATATAGAATAACGTGGACCTCGGCACTCAGTTGGGAGGATATGCTAGTTCACTACGTCGTTCCGAGCACTGGAAGACGCTCAGCAATTCCAGTTCTAATCTCTGACACAATCGAGAGCTGGTTCGCACTTCTACTGCGTCAATATGCAACTTAATGCATGTTGGATGGGGGCTGTTGGTCCTCATCACAGCCCAAACATACGGCCAACAACGCTGTTGGTCGTTGGCATATTCTGACAAGCGGACGTCATGCTCAGGTTTCATACACACTGTGAAGAACAAACAACAAATGCAAGTCTTTTCATGTCCATATACGCCTTTAAATGATCCCAAACCCTTATCAGAATGCACATCAGGGGTTTGTCTCAGCATCGCTTCATACAGATCAGAACTGATAGATATATCCCTCTTCGCCTCTCCAGCCATTGCCTCTATAGCTTCTCCAGGAGCAGCTTGCTTCCCATGTTGCCTACCGGTCTCTCGCCCTTGTCCTTCTTTGCTTTGCCACCCTTGCCAGGCTTCAACTCAGCCGCAGCTCCTTCCTTGGCTGCCTTCTGACCTGCTGTCTCTTCCTTGGCTGCCTTCTGTAGTGCCGCCTTGTTCTTCTTCAGTGTACGCCTCAGGCTGTCGGCATGCTCAAAGTCGGCCGACTCCAGCAGTCCCACGACTACGAATGAGCTGGAAGTCGTGGCCCAGGCGAGGATGTGATCCTTGATGGCAGGGTACAAAATATTGGCGAAATTCAGTGGCGGGTCCACTGGCACGACCTTGCCAGTCTCCTTGTCGTACTTTCCGCCCTGGATCAAAGACTTCAACATTCGTGCGCCAAATGCTGTCTGTGAGATATGAACCGTGGGAGGGGCAAGGTCATCCTCTGACGGTTCTTGTACAGGGTCACCCTTGGCAATCTCTGCGAGCGCTTCAAGTGCCGGTGTCTTGTTTCCAATGCCAAACAACAGAACATCAGCTACGAATTGGCAACCAAACGGTGTTGCTGTCAGGTCTGCTGGTGCTGCCGCAATCGCCTCCAGAAGCTGTGGTGAAAGTGCCTCCAGGAGCTCCTTTTGCCTCAGGTCGGCGTCCTTCTTGCTGGTTGTCTTGCGGATTTCCCGAATCTCCTCCAGAACCTCGTAGTCGAAGGCCGTCTTGGTAGGGAAGAGTGACTTGGAGAGACCTTGTGTGAGGTACAGCACGGTTTTTCTCGCATCGGTGTTATTCGCAGCGGCCACTGTGTTCATTGTTCTTGACTCCGCATCTTCTCCAAGCAGTTCGGGGAAGATAGCCTTCGCCACCATCTTTGTGTCATCGATAACATCGTAGGCGGTAAGAATGACAGTATGGGCATACTGGTCACCGGACATCATGAGGAAAGTCTCCTTATAGGTCTTGAGAAATACTTTACGGTCTTTGGGAGTACCGTAGGCAAAGAGCAGGCAAACAAGTCGTGCTCCCGAGGGAGTGAAAGCCAAGTTCTTCATCAGATCACCAGCCTCGTCACCTTTAACGAGCTCGATGAACTCTTTGAACTCTTCGCTTCCGGGGTCCATGGATCGGAAGTTTTGAAGCATAGCATCGTGCAGCATAGTGAAACCAGTCATCTTCTTCTGGACGAGAGAGTTGATCATCTCACCAAGGCTCTTCATGATGGGACCCCTCTTGCTTGGCTCCTTCGCCAGGATCTCCTTGAGATCTGATGTCGGTTCCGCGTCCTTGGTCATCTCCTTGAGGGAAAATGACGGGCCATACCACTCCCGAAGAAGAATGGCCTTCTGCTCCTTGGAAGCCACTTGCCGGTAGATATCATCGAGGATCCAGGACGCCTCGGGGTGGTTGATGAGCTTCCTGACCTTGCCATAGAACTCGGGAATGATCAGATCGCGAGTCTCCTTATCGCCTGCTACCATGAGCTTTCCAATGAGGAACTTGGCATAGCGACTCTCGGCGAGCTGAGCGTAGGTGCCCGTGAGCTCCTGTGCGATCATGCGCCTCTGTTCGGGGGTGCTGTACTTGATGGCAGTCTGGACAGCCCTAACGGCATCGTGCTTGAGCACAAAGTCCTTCATGCGGCCGGTAATGATGGTGAAAAGCTCCTCAACCAGCTTCTGGCGCTCCTCCTTGGGAACGTGAGACTTGCGCCTCAGCCGCTCCCAGATCTTCTTGCTGCGCTGGACCTCGTCGGCAAGAGGCTTCGCAGCCTTTCGCTCGGCCGCCAATTTCTTCTGCTTTGCGTGCGACTCCCTAGAAGTCTCTCCCGAGACTTAAAATGAAACAGTTAGCTTCAGACTGACAATGCCATCCTGCTTGAGCAATTGAACTTACCTCGCTCGAACGCCTTGCTATTGGCGTTGTCGCCATTCTTGTTGGCATCGAACTTGTGCGACCTCTCCAGGGGCGCGCCACCATCTTCTGAGTCCGAGAAACTTTCGAAATCGTCCTCTTCCTCCTCGACGTGCTTCGGGGGCTTTGCTGACTTCTTTGAGGCATCATCCATGCGAGCCTTCTTCACGCCGGAATCAGCAGACTTCGGCTTCGAGCTCGTGTCCGCCTTCCTCTTCTTTTCCATCTTTCCTGCTTTGGTGGCCATTTTAATCGGCTTCTTGTCGTACGTCTTCGCCGTAAGTTTGCTTGGACAATGGCTGGGTGGAAAGCCAGGACTGGACGTTCTGGGTACTTTTTTCTGCGCCAGGGTCGCCCAGCCATGGGCTCCTGCCTCGAAATTTTTGGAAATCTGCCAGGCGGTGAAAGTGGCGCTAAGCCCGTTTAATCGGCGGCACCCCGCCATAGCAGGGGACCCCACCATCAACGGCAGCAGCACGACGCAAGGCATGGGATGCTAAGGCTCACTTTATCTCATCAAGGCATATCGTTGCTCATTCGGATTTACCCCTTACCTGCCTCGAGCTTTAACAGAAGAATATATCAATCAAACATCAACCAACAGTTGTTGGCCTAAGCCGCAGCCATGGGTCGCGAAGACCAAGTCGAGGAGCGAGAAGTCCTTGACTCTATTTTCCCAGAAGAGATTACAGGTAAGGCTTTCGCTTCATATGCCGGCACGTAATTGCACTGACCTCCCTCTAGACGTATCAGAAACAGAGTTCAGAATATCAGTTGTGCTCGACGTTGGCGAAGATGACGAGCCACCAAGCTTCCTGCTCAACGTCCGCTACCCAGAAGCGTATCCTGATGAAGCACCACAACTAGACCTGCTTGCCCCAGCCAACTTCCAACCGCACGCCCACTTCGATATCTCTGAAGACCGCGAGAAACTCCTCAGCAGTCTCGATGAAACCATTCAGGACAATCTCGGCATGCAGATGATCTTCACCATCTACTCCACTGTCAAAGAGTCAGCCGAACAACTCATCCAGGACCGCAAAGACGCCGTCCTTCGAGAACAGGAAGAAAAGGCGCTTGCAGCAGAGAGGGAGGAGAACAAGAAGTTCGAGGGTACTGCTGTGACAAGGGAGTCATTCTTGGCATGGAGAGAGAAGTTCCTGAAGGAGATGGAAGAAGCTGAGACTAAGGAAGAGGAAGAGAGGCTAGCGGATCTGAAGAAGGCAAAGGTCAAGGAGCCAACTAGACTGACGGGGAAGCAGCTTTGGGAGCGTGGCCTTGTTGGCAAGGTCGATGAGGGCGACGAGGAGGATGGCCTGCCTATTGAGGCCGTGGAGAACCTCAAGGTAGAGGCATAAGTAACCTTGGAATCCGTTCGCACGTCACGGCGTTGGGAGTTTGTCTAAGGTCGCATATATATGTACTGCAAGGCTGAACATGGCTTGCATGTGCATTGGTCTGAATCATGGTAGATGTCCATCAATCAGGTTGTGATTTCAACTCCATCGCTCAGTAAGGTAATGCCAGTGATTTTTTTCATCGCCATGCCTCAGCTTCGGCTGGTACCCAAACGCCTTCTATATTCTCATTACATGACTTCAGACTTTCCAGACTTTCTAGCCCTTCATCTCCTCATCCTCGTCCTCGTCCTCATCATCACTCTCACCCCACTCCTCCTCATCTCCCTCCGGCGGATCACCTAGCTCCTTGTTGATGTTCTGTAGCAGCTCATTTGCATGCTCACCAAGCCTCTCATCCTCATAATCCTGCAGCGTATAAAGCTTAAGGCACCTCATCAGCCACCGCCTCGCAGAGGCCCAGACCGATTTCCACGCCTCTGCCTCGCCGTTTTGCTCTTGGGCTTTTGCCTCGCGCACCTTCTCGCCCACGAGGTAGAGACACCATCCGCCAAGGTACCAGGCTTCCACACTCTGATCATCCTCACTGACGAGTCGCTCCAGCACAACCGAAGCTTCCTCCATCATTTCAACTTCGAGAAGTAACCGTGCAAGTCCGATTCGGACAGGGAATTCGGGGACATCGACATGCTCCGGAGGCAGGTCTTGCCAGATTTCGAGACTCCTTTTGAGAGCGGTTCGTGCCTCGTCGACACGCTCCTGGGAGATGCGAACGTTGGCGACGGTCTGCCATGTCTCGGCAGAGCTGGGCGCAATCAGCATGGCCTCCGTGATGAGAGTCTCGCAGCGCTGCTCAGCATCTTCTTCCCATGAAAGGTCCGTCATATAGACTTCGGCAACCGCACACAGAACCTCTCCCAGCTTCAGCTGCCTTTCCTCGTAGCTCGCTTGCTGCTCTGGTGTCCGCTTCGCGATATCGGCAAGGCCTTGAATTTGTTTCCGGAGAGCAGCCGCACCGCGGTCGAACCACTGTACACTGTCCTGTCCTCCATCCTCGCTCAGCTGTGCCAGGAAAAGAAACTTTTCAGGTCCGCCTCCGATCTTTTCGTCCGCGGTACCGTCCTCGTCGAGATTGACAGCGCGCTGGAAGTATTCTCTCGCCTCTTCGATGTCGCCAGATTCGACGTGAAGCACACCCATGAGGTTAAGGGCTCTCAGTTCGAAGTCACCTCCGGGACCGGTCGTCTCAAGAGCTTGATTTGCTAATGAGATAGCCTCGTCGATGTTGCCCACTTGCAATTGAGTCTCGGCATCGGAAAGGTAGGTGCCTGCGTTGGGCGACGATTCCGCCTTGTCTTTGGGCCGTGAGGGGGCCATAGTGGTTGTTGCAAATGATTCGTAAATCTTCCTGTCGTATCCAAAGAGGTCTTGGTAATTCCAGGAACTCGTCTCGTCGAGATTGCGAGTTACAAAGAAACGCTTATGCCTTCGCTAAAGATTGTGCCTGTAGCAAAGCAGAAGCGAGGCCAATGCCACTTCATACTTCTAAATTTTTGGCCTCCAATCCTATCGATAAGAGCTTTCACGCTGCGGGGTTCAACGATCACCGAGGGGCCCACCAGACCCTAGACGGGGAGCGGGCCGATGACTCTTCTACGAAGTTCCGTCCAATCAACTTACTAATTGAGAATTCATATAAACCCAGACCAGCTTGCATCGTGAACCTTCAGCTCATCCAGACCTTCAGGCTGAAATCGCGAGTCATCTCTGCTCACTTCACCCATCAGACCCCACCCCTCTCAGCCCAGCATGTTCACCGGCCTTGTAGAGGAGATCGGAGGTATGCAATGCAGACAGTCAGTCCTCAACTTACTCTAACGACTTCACAGTCATCTCCGATCTCACCAAGAATGAGGCGACCGGCACTACCATGACCATCTCCATCCCTTCCGGGTCGACGCTTCTCAAGGACTGTCAGGATGGTGATTCCATCGCCGTCAATGGATGCTGTCTTACCGTTACATCCTTCACGCCGACCAGTTTCCAGATCGGCGTCGCCCCAGAAACCCTTCGGATCACGAATCTCGGTACTCTGGACACCTCCAGTCGCGTCAATCTCGAGCGCGCGGTTCGGGCTGATACCCGCATGGGTGGTCACTTCGTTCAGGGCCATGTCGACACCACTGCTGAGATCATCAAAATCTCACCTGATGGTGAAGCGTTGACTTTCCGTTTCAGGCCAAAGAGGGCTGATATGCTGCGGTATATCGTGTACAAGGGTTTCATCGCCATTGACGGAACGAGTCTCACTATCACCAATGTGAACGATGCGGAGGGTTGGTTCGAAATTATGCTCATCTCATACTCGCAGGAGAAAGTCATTATGGCTCAGAAGAAGGCCGGCGATACCGTGAATATCGAGGTGGACATGATGGCCAAATACGCCGAGAAATCTCTGGGTGCGATGTTGGGTGGAACAGATGGAGGTGCGGCTGCCTCGATTCCTCTTCTTGAGAAGATGGTTGAGCGCATTGTTGCCCAAGCTCTTGGAGCAAAGGCTTGAAGATGAGCCTTGAAAAGGAAAGAAATTGGGTATCATTGTTCATAAGTTGTCTCATAATTTTGCCAGCGCAATTGTACTATCATGCGTCACCCCAGACCTCGGCAATCTTTTGGCTCAATGCCTTTTGGATCTTCTTTCTCCCAAAAAGCCCGCCCATTTGACCAGAGACCAGCTCGTGTTTGCGTTTCCTGCCTTCAGCGCCCGTTCCGCAGTCTTCAAACGCCTTGACGAATTGATACGGCGTCTTCCAACGTCTCTGAATCTCCAAAGCTCGCTCACCAGTGACTCCTTTTGTGGTCATGAGCATTTTGAGAAACACATCGCGCAACGTCATCATTTCCGACTTCGAGGCTATAGATGAAAAGGCCTGGTAAGTAATGTAATGGCCGTGCTCGGGGTCCTGTTCTCGGGCGCTTTCCAATAACGGTAGATAGTTCTGCGCTGTCAGAACCTTCGTGGGGATGACTTGGAGGGTCTTGCTCTCGTATGTCCGTTTCAGCATCGCCGTCATCCGAGCCATGTATTTGATAGTCTCATCCATCTTCGTCGTTCGCTTAACGAAATAATCGTTCACGACTTGTGTCGAGGCCAGGGCTGATGTGATAGCCTCTTCATATTTTTGGGCCATTGCTGGATCAAGAGCGATGTCCTCGATAATGTAGATGACTTTCTTAACACCGGAGCGCTTGAGTCGGAACTTCTGCTCATGGAAGCGACCATCCTTGATACTCCCTATCAAATCATCAAGCCGCTTTCTCTCCACGATCCAATCCAGTACAACCTCGTCACCGTCAGCACCTTGCTGACGTAGCAATTCAGGATCGTGACACTTGGCAATCCACTGTGCATCTCCGACCTCCAAGCTTCGCATTATGGGTGTGACGCCTTGTTTAGCGAGCTCGTTCTGCATGTAATCTCGATCTGTCTTTGCCCGTACTTCCCTAACATCAAGCAGGAGGTGCACAGAGAAGGACCCCGGTGGGAGCCTGATGGGGTGAAAAGCGGGCAGAGCAACTGCATTGCTGATCGCTTGGCCATGAGGAACAATGTTGGAGTCCGGCATTGGCTGGGGCGAGGCCGACCTCTCTTGATCCGTGCCCCCAGCGCGTTCGTCAGCTATTGTTGCATGGTCCTCGTTCTGCTCTCGCCACTCTCGCGTATCCTTGATACGCTCCGCAACTTCCCAGCCTTCGTCTGTCAGGGCATACTTTCGAAGTGGCCGTCCACGTTCATAAACGAGCTCCTTCTGTACTAGGGTTTTCATCGAGTTCCAAGCCGTGTAAAACTTGGTCGGATCGCTGGGGGCTGTGAAGGAGGAGTCACAATGACGTTGACCCTCTTCAATGACCTGAGCTTTGGTCATGGCTGAAGAAGTGTCTTTGGGCAACGTCGAGAGAGCGACGACAATGGCATAGGCTCCGGAGCGCAGTGCCGGCACATAGGCTTTGGGTTTCCGCGTCTTCTTTGGCTTCGCGCCAGAAGGCTGTGCAGGCTCATTTTCCATTTCTGCAGCCCTTTCTGCAGCTTTGCGGACATGTGGATGCTCTGGCATAGGCAGGCCATGCTCTTGGCAGTGCTTCTTGAGGCATTCCTCAAGGCGCTGACAGAGTTTCGGACCAAAGCCATTGAGCTGTTGTAGCTCGGCTGGGTGCTCGAACGGAATGGGGCATGCTTTGAGTGACTCGTACGCTCGGCGGTAAGTGGTCACACCCTTACTCTTGCGCTCGCGGGCCAGGTCATACCATTCTTTGACCCAGACAAGGAGCTGAGGGTTTGCAGTGTCGGTGTCATCCATGGCGAGCTCGATCGGGATGGAAGCCGAGCAGGTTGTGACAAGTCCAGATGGCTGGCATCGCTTTCAGAACTGCGATGATCCTGGACTTCCGAGTCCTTCACTGTGGCAGTCCAAAAAAACGAGCAATCCGTGTGTAAATGTGGTGATTGACGCGTGAGGGCGTACGGGTCTTTGCCGTGCACCAAATTCGTGACAGGAGATGGTCACGAAACCACGTGCCTTGCAAATGGTGCCTCACACAGCACTGACCGTAGCCCCCCACCGCAGTCCTAGTACCTAGCAGTCCTAAGGTGCCTGTGAAGCGGTGTCACAGCGTCGTTAGCGGGGGGGGTCTCTTGGCTGCTGTATTCCCGTAATGGCCCCCGCTCCAGCCCCTGCAACCTCGTACCCTCGTCCAGGCCCGATGATGCCATAGCGCTGCAGGAAGCTGCAGTACCTCTCGTATGTGTTGCAGCAAAATGCTACAAAAGGTCAAGTGTACCATGGCTAGGGTGTCTTGCATTGAATCCGTCTTTCCCCTTCTGCATCATGTCACTGTGCTACTGCCGAGTCCTTTGAAAGATACGGCACTGTTGTTAGCTGTGTATCGCGCTGCTCACAGTGCATGGTGAGGCAATACCCTGTCCCTCCTCGAGTACTACTGTAGGTGCTTCAATCGCATCACTGGAGCGGGGCATTTCCAGAACCCTCCTCGTCCCTCAACCGCGGGGTCACCGACGCCGACACCGACACCACTGTGCGCCTTGCTGCCCAGCAACACTGGCACCCTCATCCTACCCAGCGTCCTCGCCCTCTCCCAGCTGCTCTGCGCGTGATTTATTGTACTCAACTACAGAGATCCTTCCCTCTCCTGCTCATATTGTGACCCTAATCCTTCAACTGTGATTCATCTTGTAGGCAGGGCCACTTCCTTGGCTTTGTTGGGCCATCATTTGTTGCTACTCAGCCTTGATGCTGACCAGTCTGCGCCCCTCTTCGCCCACCACCGTCTCAGCTGCCTTAAGCTCCCACTTGCATCTTCACCTCCCCTCCGATCTCTCCTCTTCTTCCGCTCTCTCACGTCCAACCTTATCCTCTTTCTTTCAATCCCTCTCTCCCCTCGACGCAGAACCATCGTCACAAAATGGATGACAAGATTCTCGCAGCTTCCGCGAAGCACCCCATCGTGCCTGACCGCATCTACACCTATGGCACGGCAGGATTCCGCATGAAGGCGGACCTCCTCGATGGTGTCTCGTTCCGCGTCGGTCTGCTGTCCGCTCTTCGCAGCCGCAAGCTTGGTGGCCAGGCCATCGGTGTCATGGTGACCGCCAGCCACAACCCGGCTGAGGACAATGGAGTCAAGATTGTCGACCCGATGGGCGAGATGCTGGAACAGGATTGGGAAGCCTACGCAACTAAGCTCGTCAACTGCACCTCCGACCAGGACCTCCTCGATACCTTCAAGGGTCTGGCTGAGCAGCTCAAGATCGATTTGAACGCTGCCGGCCGTGTCATCTACGGCCGCGATACTCGTCCCTCTGGCCACAAGCTCGTTGCTGCGCTCGCCGATGCACTCGAGGCTACCGGCACCGAATTCACCGACTACAAGATCCTCACAACCCCTCAGCTTCACTACCTTACCCGATGCGTCAATACCGAGGGTACTCCCAAGGCGTACGGCAAGGTCAGCGAGGTCGGTTACTACGAGAAGATGTCTGAGGCGTTTGTCCGGGCCCTTCGTGGTCGTAAGGTTGGAGGTCAACTCATTGTCGACTGCGCCAATGGTGTTGGCGGACCCAAGCTCAACGAGTTTCTGAAGTATGTCCCCAAGGATGTTACGGGATTCGACTGCAAAGTGGTCAACGATGATGTTCTGCGCCCAGAAGTCCTCAATCTCGATGTAAGTTTCTCTTTTGATCCGCGTCATGCGCAGTCACTAATATCTACAGGCTGGTGCCGACTTCGTCAAGACCAAGCAACGCGCTCCCCCGAACCTCAAGCCTGTCGCCGGCGCCCGATACTGCTCCCTCGATGGCGATGCCGATCGCCTGATCTACTACATGGTCGATCCGGAGACTGGATTCTTCATGCTTGATGGCGACAGGATATCCTCGCTCAATGCTTCATTCATCGGTGATCTTGTCCGGTCCGCTGGTCTCGAGGAGGATCTACGCATTGGTGTGGTTCAGACTGCCTACGCCAACGGCGCCAGCACGGCCTATATTGAGAGGCACTTGCAGCTCCCTGTGGTCTGCACGCCTACCGGTGTCAAGCATCTTCATCATGCCGCCTGCCAGTTCGACGTTGGTGTTTACTTTGAGGCCAACGGTCACGGCACGGTTGTATTCTCTCAGGATGCTACTCGCCTATTCAAGGAGAAGGAGCCCCAGTCTCCCGCCCAGAAGGATGCTCTCGATACGCTGGCTGCCGTTGCTGACCTGATCAACCAGACAGTTGGCGATGCTATCTCCGACATGCTCATGGTCGAGGTTATCCTCGCTCACAAGGGTTGGACACTGAAGGACTGGGCTATGACCTACACCGACTTGCCCAACCGTCTCAAGCGCGTCGTCGTGGCGGATAAGGATATTTTCAAGACGACCGATGCTGAGCGTCGTCTTAGTCACCCCAAGGGTGTCCAGGACAGCATTGATGAGTGCGTGAAGAAGTACACCAACGCCCGCGCGTTCGCCCGCGCCAGTGGAACGGAGAATGCATGCCGCGTATATGCTGAGGCGGCCACCCGATCAGAGGCCGAGGAACTGGCAAACAAGGTCGCCCAGTTCATCTCTGATGCCAGGCCATAAAGGGTACAAATGAGAAAATGAGCATGGGAAAGGCATAGAGAAAAGATCAAAACTGGCGTGCAGAAGATTGAACGTCCTGGAAACATATCTGCATCCACGACACGAGAACATGAGCATGAAGGATCTGAAAAGTGGTGTTCGTTCCTACGGGAACTTTTGAATCTTATCTAAGGCCCTGAATGCAGGTTACGAAATGAAGAACAAATCCAAAAGAAACGAGAAAAGACTATCGAGATGGTTGAGTAATGTGTTCATACTCGTAGATTCGTCCAATATGATCTAAACTAGCATGTCTCTGACGAGTTTCTTTTCCCCGTGCATCGTGCATCACAGTGCTTCGCCTTCTAACTGTTTGCCTCATGTGTCACTCAAATGAAGCCTCCCCTTAGTCTTTTGTCATGAACCAAGTTACGCCTGTCATTTCCGGCTGCTTTCGACAATCTTCTCGAAATTTGAACGTCTCAGGACAATGCTCGCAGCTTGCATCCCCTACATCTATCCTTGTTTCTCAGGGAGTTCCCCATTAACACATCCGATACTCGCAGCTACCCTTCGCGGAACGGTTTGAGTCGTCCGTCTCAAGCATGTAGTCGATCTTCACATCGAGATCCCTCCTGTTCTTGGAGTTAGGACGGACATCAAGGTTGCACTGGACGGTCTCTCCATTCTGAACGGTCAGGACGTCCTTGAAGTAGAAGACGGTTTGCTTCCAGTGAGTGTACTTGGTGTGGGGGCCGGTGGAGAAGCGGATGGTCTTGTGGCAGGCGGTGAACTCGATGTCGAACCACGAGACGAGAGCGTGGATGAAGTCGTCACGCTTAACGCTCAATTGGAAGGGAACGTTGAAGGCAAGGTCGGCGGTGGTGCAGGTGTAAAGGTCGAGAGTGAGGACGGAGGTGGGGTCGGTGACGACGGTCTTGAGCTCTACGGTGTCGACGAGGGGCTCGGAGAGGGCGGTCTCCTTGAGGGGAGTGTAGTCGAAGCCGTAAACGTTGTCCCAGACTGCGAGGAGGCTAAGATTAGCATTCGCTCTCAAAAGTAGCAAGGCAGCGGGGCAAAAGGGAGTGGAAGCACGTACAGCCAATCTTCTCATCCTTGTAGTCACCGTCCTCGATACCGGCGAAGTAGATGATGGCCTTGTCAGGGAAGATCAGACCATCCTTCTCGAGGTACTTGTCGCGAGCGTAGAGGACAGTGTCGAGCATGCTCTCGTACAGAAGGAAGTAGCCCATCCACTCAGAGATAATGATATCGACCTTGGGGAAGGGCATGTCAATCTCCTCCATCTTGCCCTGGATCAGGGTGATCTTGTCGGAGAGGCCGTTCTGCTTGACGATCTCGCGAGCCTTGAAGATAATGGTCGACATGTCCACGCCGATGACGTGCTTAGCACCAGCCTTGGCAGCGAACCTGAGGAAATAAGCATGTTAGGAGGTGTTCCATTGCTGACCTGCAGTATCGTGGAAATGGCGAGGGGAGGAAGCCAGAGCTTGATATGGTGGTGGGTGAGGGGCACGTACATGGAGAGAATGGCGGTACCGCAGCCGACATCGAGGACGACCTTGTCCTTGAAGATGTGCTTATTCTGCATGATGGCATTCATGTACGAGCGCGTACGAACCTCATCTTTCTATACGAAGCAATGCCCTGTCAGATTCCTGTCTGCGACAAGTCCATGCTGCTGGGCATCGTGGGGTTGCAGGTCCATGGTGGGGGTGGAAGCAAAACGTACCAACATCTCCTCGTGAATGCCTGCATAACGACGCAAAAAGGAAGAACGTTAGATCGATAAACTCTCGTTATGCTTGCGCATTGGGTTCTCACCATGGTGGTCGTAGCTATAGGGCAGATATGTCAGCGCTGGTCGTCTGGCGATACTGGGTTGTCACGGCGCAAACTCACCTCTTGAAGTAGTGCTGCTCACTGTGCTCCATGGTCGCCATCTTCTCCTCGGCCTTCTCGACCTCCATCTTGTCGCCGCTCATGATGCCTTGTTGGATGTGTAACGGTGAAATGTATAAAGAATGGTAAGGAACAAGGGGCGGGTTCTCGGGCACGGCAAAAGGACAGAAAGAAGTTGTTGGAAAGACTTGCAGTTTGCGAGAGACTTGAAAGAGGGACCTGCAGAGCTCTGGCTGGTGGAGGGACTGGCTGGCGCTGCGAGGGAGAGTGGGTTTTTCTTGGGCAGAAAATGCAAAGCGGGAACGGGTCCTGCGCCGTCACCGCCCAAAAGTTCAGAGGCAGTTTGGCCTGACTTGGTTTTTTTGCCCGGCCGCTGGACCCTTGGAATGGTTTGCCGCAGTTTTTACAGTGGAGGCGAGTCGGTCACCGCCCCGCGAGTCACGACAGGAGCATCAGGCATTGTCAGTACGCGTGCTAGGATGGTTGCGACTTAGCATGCAAAAGCAAAGACAGAGTGGTGATGGCAGAGATTTTCGAAGACCAGACAAAATGAACATGCATGCAAGCTCATTGGAGTGGCAGAGTAAATGTGCTGATGTGCTATTGAATCTGTATAAGTAAAGCCGTGACCAAAGAACCCTTTTGTCATCTCTAAGGGTACCCCAAACGCCCAGTACGCCGATGCAGACATGATCCAGCCCAGAAGTCAAACATCTTTCTTAGACAAGTAACACGCTGTTGATGCAACCTTCGTTCTCCGGGTTGTTTGTCACCTGAGCGTACCGACCCCAGACCACCTTGCCGCCAGCAGTCACCAGACCCAGCTCGCTGACATTGACCTCGATGACCGTACCCTTGGTCAACACACCCAGTTGCGTGTAGAGAGGGTTCTGCGGGTTCTTCTTGACACCAATGATGGGCAGCTGGACCGTGACACCGAGCTCCGGGTGCGTGACGTTGGCCTTCTTGTAACGCAGACCCATGGGCCGGATGAAACGCTCGTACTTGGGGTTTCGTCGCGTGAAGTCTTGTCCGACAAACGTAGGTTTGGTGACCATGCGCTTCCAGGCCTTCTTCTGGATCTTCTTGCCAGTCTTGACCACCTTGAACATCTCCTCCTCGCTGATGCCCCGCACCTTCGGCAGCGGCACACTGAACTTGGCCGCCTTCTCTGCTCGCTTGTTCTTGATGGCACTGCTGAGAGCCTTGGCTGTCGAAGGATTCGTACGGTCCAAGAGGTAGGAGGGCAGAGGGGTTGAGGGTTCCTTCTCGTCGGCAGTCTTGATGTTCCGCTCTTCGTGCGCCTTGATGGCCTTCTTCATCTGGATCTTCTCGTTGTGGCGCTTCTTCTGGTGAAGCTTGGCCCGCAGACCACGCAGGTTCTGGGCATCCTGCGAAGCCTTGTGACCCTCACGGGCAGCCTTCTTGCGTGTCCGTTCTTCGTGATCGAGGCGGCGGCCGTGCAGCTTGCGCCACCTTTCCATGTACTCGTTCTGAGGCTTGAAGGGTGTTAGCAAGGGTTTTATTCCCATATCAGAATTGAAATATAGTCTCAACTCACCATATTGACGACGTGGCCCTGTAATGGGACTTGGGCGACAGTATGCGGTGGTGATTGAGGGTCGTCGTGATGTTGAAATTTCGCTGGACTGCTCGTGAAAAAGTGGCTGCTTCACTTTCTCTGTCTCTCGGGAGGCTGAAGCGTGGGGCACATAGAACCCTTCGGGTTTAGTGCCTCGGTCGCACGCCAATCCGCTCTGTCTATTGTATTGCAGGCTCGAGCCACAGTCAAGCCACACAAGAGCCACAGCTGGAAGCAGTCGCGTGAACTTTTCGGAGAGCCACTCAGCCAGCAGCTTGACAAGAAACAGCCCATTCTTCTTCGACCTCGCTAACCCTGGATCCTCAATCGCCCTCGACGTCGCATCGTCGCCAACTTTTGACTTCAATACCAAGTCAATTGCCTTCGAAAACATGAGCAGGGCGCTGCTTCGCTCCGTTGCGGAGCTGAGAGCCCCCCTCGCTCGCTCGAGCTCTCTTCCCCCGACATTCCTCCTTCCCATCCGCGCTCGCTACTTCAACTCCACTGCTCCCATCGTCGAGCCCGTTCCTCAGCAGCATGTCAACAACGCTTCGAATCCTACTGCAGGGGAGACTCGTCCGCTAGCCTTCAAGAAGAGCCACCCAACCGCTCCCCCAACCCCAATTGATGACTCTGTCCGCAACCTCCTCCCCTTCCTGGCCGCCCAGCCTGGACACTACATCACCGTTCATATCCACGGCTTCCCTTACCTCGTTCAGCAAGGCGACTCCATTCGTCTACCCTTCCGCATGCCCGGCGTTCTCCCCGGCGATGTTCTGCGTTTGAACCGCGCGAGTGTCCTGGGCAGCAGAGATTACACACTCAAGGGCGCACCACAAATCGACGAGCGTGTCTTCGAGTGCCGTGCTACCGTTCTCGGCGTTGAGTCGGAGCCTATGAGGATCAAGATCAAGACCAAGAGAAGGCAAAGGAAGCAGAAGCAGGCCAAGAGCAAGCACAGGTACACAATCTTGAGAATATCGGAACTCAACGTGAAGAACCTGGAGGATATTGAGGGTGGAGCAGCATGATGGAACTGAATGGACCATTCGATGGGGCGGAACATCTGAAGGGGGACTCTGTTGTGTTTGTTGGGTACTGTTGTACGATATCAAGGCATCTGGCCCCTGGGAAGGGACCATATTGGCAATGTATGCAGAGAGAGGCTACCGTGTATTATAAATGGGCTCTTGCATGACTGTTGCCTATATTTTCACAAGGTAAAGGAGGAAGCAATGAGTGAAAGCAGTCAAGTTCGCTCGCTGCGGAAAGGTATATTGAACGAAAGTCAAGAATCATAAGAGGTCCTTCCCAACGCCATCGCTATCCGGACTATACCCCCAAGTCTAAAGCAATGGTTTCCAGTTCCTCCATTTGAAATGATACAAATTACAAAATGACTCCTGTCTGAATACAGCATATTTACCACATCGCCCCTTTGGCAACTGCTGCCTTTCTGAGGCTATGCCAGTAATCGTCCGAGAATTCCTTTCGCAAGTCTTCTCGGTTCGGCCTCTTCCTTGGATCAGGGTGATCCTGGCCGTCAATGAATTTCCTTACAGCGTCCTGGACGATGCGACCAAGCATCTCTCTGTCCACAGGAAGCGAGTCGTTAGGAAGTTCCCGAGGATAAAGGAAGGCGTCCGTTTCTTTGAGAAGTTGTTCGACAGAAGGACGGTAGGATGGGTCGCGGATCAGACAGCTCCGCATGGTCTTGATGACGGAGTTGGGGACTCGAGTGCCGCATGGAGCATGCAACGGGAAGTCAATGTTGTGGTTAACATTGATAATAGCTTGGCAACGCGCCATCTGGTTTGCGATATGGCCGAAGGGAGGCGTGCCGTACACCATCTGGTAAAGAATGCAACCCAGGGACCAAACATCGCTCGGTCGGCCGAGTTTCATCAGCTTGGGTAGACCATTCATGCGAGCTCCGGGGTTGTTGGCAGGGCTGTTTGAGTCCAGCAAAGACTCGGGAGACATGTAGTTCGGCGTTCCAATCTGAGTATCACGATGCACGTTCTTCGTGTAGTCGGCGATGGCATTCGCGATACCAAAGTCAATCAACTTCAGTCGACCGCGAACAAGAACAAAGTTGGCAGGCTTGAGATCAGAGTGGACAATAGCGTATTGATGCACAGACTGAAGACACTCGAGCATCTCTTTCCAGTAGAAGCGGACGAATACCGGGTCAAATTTGGACTCGTCCAGTGCGTGACGTGCTTTCAAGACGCTGCCGAGATCAAGTTCTCCCATCTCCATGAGCTATAGAGAGTCAGCACCGGAGTAAGGTGAATAGAGTAGGAATATAGCACTTACCAAGTAGAGCACCTTCTTCTCAGAGTTAAGCTCATGATCGAAGAGGTTAATGACCCGCTCCACGCCATTCAGCTTCGTCAAGAGGTCAATCTCTCCACGGTAGCCACGAAGGACAATCTCATCCGTGTTCTCCAGGGACACACGCTTCAAGGCAAACATATGCCCGTTTTCAGCGGACACACGGTAGACCTTGGCACTTCCACCACGTCCAATGCAGTCCAGGCGGGTGTATACCTTTCCATTCACGCGAAGGACGTTCCTTCTCTGTTTAGCTTGCGTGGTAGCGGCGGCACCAGCATTTGATGTGGCTGTCTCCAGAACCGACATCTTTGGCGGTGGCGGAGGAACTGCCTGGCTGGGGGTGTTCTTGGCAATAGCAGCAAGAGGCTTGCGCTCGGGTGATGAGATGGACTTCGCAGGTGGAATTTCGGCTTGAAGAGGACGTGCGGGAATCTTCTCCATGATCATATCAACTGAGGGTTTGCTTCGTCTCCAGCTTCCGGGGACTTCGTTCTCCTGGTCATGATTTGATGGGAGGTCTGGTCGCACTGGTCGGCGAGCATCGATATGGTCTTTATCTTGCGTCCGCACCGGCATCTGAATTCCCTTGGGAGAAGGGAAGCCGGCCTCAAAAGACAAGAGAGGGTCTTCTTTTCGTGACAGGTCTATACCGCGAGGTGAAGGTTGCTTCGAGCCCAGCTGAAGATCAGCCTGCGACACTTGCCTCCGGTGACTAGCCCGAGCGACTGCATTGGAGCTGACGGGGCTGCCAGAGTTAAAGTCTCGGACGTACGATGGTACAGCTCCATCTTCGCTTGCCTGCGCTCCTCGCTCATGACTCGAGAACAGAGGCTCGCCGTCACCGATTTCCTCTCCACCCTCTTCCTCGCTTTGCCTACGCTTGCCGCGTCGTGCAGGTCCACTGAGGAAGCCTCCGGGGGTCTTGCCGACCCTTTTGATACGCATTGAGCTGTGAAGGTTCGGGTTCTCCTCTGATCGATTCCTCAGGCTTGATGAAGCGTATCTGGATCCACTGCTCTTGCTGGCAGAGCTAGCAACTCGCGCCGCACTATCAACCTCTTCTCTTCGGGTGTGATGCTCTTGACCCAGGTCCAAGGCGGAGCCATCAGCAGCTGAGGCATCAGGGTTCAGACCAGAAGACCGCCGGGATGCCAGCCGCCTCTTGACGGAAGAACTGGATGAGATGCGAACAACGCGGAGAGGTTGCTGTGAGGGTGTGTTGATATCGCGCTGGGGCTCTGCCTTCTCCTCGCCATGGCTCTCAGTGCGGCTTGAAGGTCGCGATGGTGGCTGAAATGAGTCCTTCCGCGCTCCCCTAGATACTGAGGTTGATCGCCTCTTCGTAGGAACAGGGCCCATCTGGTTGAGGCTTGAGGAGTCGCGGCTCAGACGAACGACACGTTTCCTAACGGGGCTCTGCTCGCGGCTCTTTCCAGGGCTGGCTTCCCTCTCGACTCTGCTAGGCTCCTGGCGCTGGACGCTTCGCGATCTCAGGTGTCTCCTTTCCTCCGCTGATTGAGCTGAATTTGTGGACGAGTTCAAAATGCTAGCTTGGCGTCTGGTGCGTGGGGGCGAATGGCCACGTCCGGCTGGCTCGTCGGGATCGTTCAACAGTGCTTTGGTAAGGGCACTGAGTTTCATTGGTACCGGAATCTCATCTTCAGAGCTGTCGTCGCGGTACTGCTTGGATTGGTCGGCCATGGTATCGACAGCAGGGCCGGGGCCTGCACCTCCAGATGCGAAGGCTTGTTGGCTCTCCGCCCTCGTGAGCATTGACCTTGAAGCCGGTCTCCTCAAAGCCTGGCGTTGTGAAGTTCGGCGAACAGGGCCAGCTGGCGCGGGTGTTGGTGATGCCAACATGCTTGAAATCGGGAGAATGTACAACCTTTGATCGAAGGTTCGGTGCTACACGCACGCGGTTGAGTACAGGTGGTCAGTGACAGAGAACAGGTTTCGAATTGCGAAAAGTGAGTAGATTAAAGGCGATGAGCGTGTCTGGCGGACACAGAATGCAATTCAAGCAGACAATGCCTCAAAAAAGGTCCATCAGGCGCGTAGACGGGCTTTAGACACGGTGATGCCGGGGTGTGGAAGAGCACGACGGTTGGCGTATTTTGGATGTTGGGTGGGAGCTTACCTGTGATTGGACGTTGCAAGCAGCCGGTTGCCCAGCAACGGAGCTCCGCCGTCGGTGTGCTCCTGTCCTCGGTCGACATCACCCCTCGCGGATGAGCCTAGCATTTCTGGATGCAGGCCGACATCTAACTACATTGAAATCGTGCCGTGCGCTAAAGCTGATTGGGATGGTCAGCCGGCTATTCTTCTCTAGCTGCCATTCTGGAAGTGTTTCGAGGTGCTGTCACGACAATAGCCAGATGTGTAGAGCCGTGGCAGGTCGAAGGCGTGTTTCACAGACCGATCTCTACAGCATTAAGACCCAATGACTAGGAATTGAGTAGTAGCCTTTTTGTCTCTGTGATCCAGAATATATGGCCGCAAATGGGAATAAGCTGGCTTCAAAGCAGATGATCTTGACCACTTTACGGAGTATTGTCGATGGTATACACAAGTTGCGCCACCACTGACCCAGCATCCCCTGAAGTGTGGCGCAACCCACCCGCCTAGTGCCCCCTGTCCCATGGCTGCCGCTATCCGCCGACACCCCGGATCTAGGGCCAGACTTTAATTCAGGGCTTCCTCACCCTTCTTCCTCCTGTTCGCGCTTTCGCCGCCCCTTCTCTGAAGTCGTGAACGTGCAGCTTTTTGTCTGAGCCTTGCTCGCGAAGCTTCACTTCGTTGATGCTATCATAATGGCGCCCAACAGGGGGACGTTCTGGGCGACGGCCCTACCCCTCGCTGCTGTTGTCTTGCTCCTTGCTGGCGTTGCCGAAGCCTCCGTTGGCGACAAGCTCCCAGAGTTCAAGCAATGTCTTGATGTCCGTGTGCCCTACATTTCTTTGTTACCTCTGTATCTCAACTGATGTTCGCAGGTCTGCAGAGCCGAGAATTGTGGTGCCGGCAAAGATCACACGCCCATCCGTACGTTCCACCCTCCTTCGTTATGCACACGATCACGATTCTGACCAAAGCCTTTAGCGCTCCTCCATCGCCTCCTCTTCTGGACTTGCTCCAGTGAGTGCGATTACACCTGTCAACATATCATTACCACGAGCCGAGTCGAGAAAGGCCTCCCCGTCGTACAATTTCATGGCAAATGGCCGTTCTACCGTTTCCTCGGCATGCAGGAGCCCTTGAGTGTTCTGTGGTCCCTTGGAAATCTCTGGACACACTGGGATGGCCTTCAGCAAATCCGATCTGGTATTCCCGAGACGTATACCATGCGCCCATTCTATGAATGGCTTGCTCGTGTAGGCATGGTTGCTTGGACCTTCAGCGCCATCTTCCACACACGCGACTTTCAGCTGACGGAAGAGCTCGACTACTTTGCCGCAGGCGCGACAGTTCTCTACGGTTTGTATTACACATCGGTGCGGATCTTCCGGCTCGACAGGCGGACTCCCCAGAGCAAGTCAGTGCTGAAGGCCTGGACGGCACTTTGTGTACTGATGTACATCTGCCATGTCGGCTACCTGAAGTTTGTACGCTGGGATTACACGTACAACATGGCGGCCAATGTCACTGCTGGTGTCATTCAGCATGTTCTTTGGAGCTGGTTCAGTTACGATCGATATCGCAAGTCACGAAAGGGCTGGGCCATGTGGCCGGGTTTCGTTGTTGCATGGGTGATGATCGCAATGAGCATGGAGCTGTTTGATTTTCCACCATGGTTCGGCTCCATCGATGCGCACAGCTTATGGCACATGATGACGATTGCGCCATCTGTTCTGTGGTATAAGTAAGTGTTCCGGCTCACAGTTCGGACTATGGCTGACCCGTGGCAGGTTCCTTCTGAAGGACGCGAACGATGATATTGCAGGAACCGCGAGGCATAAATCCTAGATGAGTCAGGATTCAAGACCGCAGGGTTAGTTCGAGGCGGAGTTTTAGCATAAATCCTGAATATCCCCTATCATTCAGGTCCCATATAGCTCCAGGGCGTGATCGAGAAATGCGTCTTTCGTTCGCGAATACGCAACAGTACATGGCCCAGTGAGCTACATACGGGTTTCCATAAGGGTTTATAGAGATCTCTAGGATTGTGAGACTACATGAGGCAGGTCTATTGTGATCGAAAGCCCACGACTGATCGTTGAAACAAGATGAATGGACAGGTTCGGGTCTACATCCCTTGGTCAGGGTGCGCAGTTTCAAGCTCCATTCGTTGGTAATTGTCGCCAGATAATCGACGACGTGTGCGGCCAAGCATGGGGTCAATTGGCCCGATGTTCCTCGCAACAGTGTGGTTCCTCGTAGATACTACGATTAATGTTGCACCTACACTTCAAGGGATGTGGTAGAGATCAGGACCTGGATGTTGGGAACGACCATACGGCTCTGTGCTGCACGAAACAAACTTGACACCCTCACACCCTAAAGACATCAACATATACACAAAACAATACCCTACCGGCTATGGAACGGATTTTGAAAGTCATGTCGGGTGCTGCAGAACAGCTCGATGGTTTAGGGTAAGGTACCTGGAAAGCCAAGAGTAGAGCACGTGCTCGAATCCGTCACTGGGGCTCGTCCCCAGATTCTCCCGTTGAGCTGCTGCAAGCATATCGTCAGTCTCGTTTCACATAGTCTATACCGTCGAATCCGATGCAAAGGTCTTATCTCCTTCAAGCAAGATGGTCAAATGCAGCACATATTCATTATTTGAACACTTCGCTACGCATCGATGCACCGAGCGTTGAACGGTAACGACACCATGCTTGTCACTCAATGACAGGCTCGGTCCCTTTCTCATCCACCAACGCCACCGGATCAGCAGAGACACAATAATGACCAGGGAGGCCCTGCACCTTCGACAAGAGGAATCGCTCCCGGACAAGGTTTTGCGGCCCAAACAAGGACTGTTACGCTGTTCGACCCCAACGGACCCCGAGGAACCTCGACGGCCCCGCCTGCGACCACATGGGCCCAGCTTCGCCTGTGATTCGCCCACGCTTATGAGCCTCGACGGCGAGCACGCGACCATTTGCTCCATGATGCTTGGTCAATGGCCGTTGCTCCTGTGTCCTCGTGCGCGGCTCCTGCGAGGCCCGGGAGGATGAAGTATGCCAATGTTGCCGTCCTGGTGCTTGCCACCGAGCCATGACCGGCGCTGGAATAGGAACGTGGACAGCCGCACAGGGACCTGGCGTGAAGTCGATCTCCTTTTCAGTTACGCCTCCTTGACTCCGGCTTTTGGCTTATCTTGACGGGGTTACTTGAGTCGTAGTACAACGTCGTGGTTGCAAGGGATAGACGCAGAACGACCGGGCGAACCTTGTTTGAGACACACTTGCTCCTTGTACCTCTCCTTCACGTGCCTCTCCATCCCTCGCTCTGGCAGCCTGGTGCATTTACACCCAGCACGGCTATCCTCCCTCTTCACCCCATATCTTCGTGGTGCATCGTTCTGCCTCATTCGCCCTTGTTCGCAAATTGCCATCCGTTTTGGTCTGCTTCCAATCGAGCACTCTGCCTCACTATCCGTCCTTGTATTGCAGACGCAAACCCCGGTCGTGCGACACTTGGTATGTGCCCCTCTTCCTATGGCTCTGCGATACCTTTGATGATATCTTGAGTCGAGTATGCCACTTCACTGTCTTTGACGTGTCAATGAACCAGCGTGTGAACATATGGCATACGCGCTGTGCTCGTATCCAGCATCGCTATTGTACCCAGAATGTCAGGGTCAACAACGGAACTAAATATGGCTGACATTGTTCTGTAGAGACCTGTTAATCCAAGTTGCCGGTTGGCCGTTGCGAAGCTCGACAAGTCTCGAGATGCCCCATCCTGGGCTACCCCCTACGCCAGGCTCGTCATCCGACATCAAGGGTCAGGACGGTTCACAACATCTGAACTCCCTTCATCTGGCATTTGAGCTACCGCCGCCCGCATTGCACGATGGTTCACGAACATCGCCTACCGATTACAAGACGTCCACAACAAGCACACACTACTCCAACGCCTTGGGCGAATCGCCCCGGGGGCCGTTTCCTATGCAAGCAGCAGAGGCAGTCAAGAGCAGACGGCGATCATCTACAGCGAAGGAAATGAATGAAGGGACATTCGCATTGCCTCCGCCTCCAACTCGGTCACGCAAGATCATTCAGATGAAGCCAAAGTCAGCGTTCGAAGACGATGCTGATAAGACACCGGCGAAATCGACCAAAACCACTGGCAAGGGCGCCACGCAGTCCGCAAAGACATCAAATGCGCCAGCGAAGGATGCAGGGAAGAAGAAGCAGCCAAGCGCAACGAGTGCCGCTGGTCGGAAGATTGCTCGAAAGACCGCACATAGTCTCATCGAGCGCCGGAGAAGGAGCAAGATGAATGAGGAATTCGCACTTCTGAAGAGCATGATTCCTGCGTGCACAGGCGAGATGCACAAGCTGGCAATTCTCCAGGTGCGTTGTTACGCTTGAGGATCACACGATGACAAGGTTATGCTAATTGCTAATAAGGCCTCAATCGAGTATCTTCGGTATTTGGAGGACTGCGTCGCCAAGCTCAAGGCACAGCATGATGACCAAGCCCAGCAAGGAGCAATGCTGCATACGTTGCCGTCTATCAGTGAATTTCATCCCACATTCAGGGAGGAGCCCGCCGATGTTGAGATGAGCGACTCAGAAACAGCATCGCCAACGTTCACAGCAACCGCGGACAGGACGGAGCCAACGCCCTCTCCAGCCTTACTTGCTCAAGACTCTCGTCACAGACAACACTCATACTCTTCTGTGTCGACTGACCACAGACACTACAGCTTCAGCACATCTGCCGCTACGTCTCCTGCGTTTGGGCCAATGCACAACGGAGCTGCGTACGCACCGAGCAACGCCTCAGGGGCTGGCTCGACACTGACTTCGCCGGCCTTAGGCCCCCAGAGCGACCTGGATCATGAAGCCACCGCAGCGTTGCTGATGCTGAACAGTGATAGGAGGGGAACAGTCAATAATGGGCGGGGACTTTCTGTTCGAGACCTCCTGAGTGCATAATGATATCGTCTGCAGCCGCGTTTTGCAATGACTCATTGTAGTCAGAGAGTTCGGGAACATGCAAAAGAAAATTTCCCTCGGATTTGGTACATATGTTTGGAGTCAGGGATTGTATATTGAGATGGCTTATTGGAATTCGCTGAAGTGAGCCAAGGAAACCAGACATGAAGCGCACCGAGCTACTGGGCGACCCATTCTGATGTAAATAGTATAGGACTAATGACAAGTATTAAGCTCGCGTCTCGATGATGACACAAATTTTGGAACCAACGCAACTGTGGAAAGCATGTCAGGCACTTGGCTTGAGTTTGGCTACAACCACAGTCTGATAGGATTTGGACGCCCCGCTTTACGGAACGGTTCGTCCTCTACCTCAACAACACATTATTCGACGACAGACCGCTGCAAGAAGAAATTTGAAGCACATTCAAAAGCAGTGCTAAAGATGCCTCCTCGAATCCCGACAGAAGAGGACTTCTCTCATCTATCCAGCGTTCTCCCCCACGCCCTCCACTTCCCTTCGCCTCGCGAGGCGACGACCTCCATCCTCATTCTCTTCCACGGTCTGGGCGATTCAGAAGCTCCATTTCACACATTCGCACGCAATCTCTCATTGCCCGGCGTTCTAGCTATATCCGTCCGCGGAACATCACCTTTACCTCCGTCCCTGCTCCCTGAGCCGGCAGTGGATGGGAAAGGCCATTTCCATTGGGGCGATGACATCAACATTGATCCTGCCACGGGAGAGCTGGATGAGGACCCCGGATTTGAAAAGGCGAGCAATCTCGTCATGAACAAACTCGTTAAAGAAACTCTGATTGAAAAGTGTGGCTGGGAGTGGAGCGATGTTATGTTCTTCGGATTCGGCCAAGGAGGCTCTTTGGCACTCGGCATCGCCGCCAAATTGGGCGCTGGCGAGCGCGTCACAGACGTTACGGACTCGCCAAGCCAGAACAGCGCCAGAAGATGTAAAGGCGCTCTCTCGATCGGAGGGCCATTACCGCAATCTATGGTCTCGACGATCAGCAATCGTCAGAAGAGCCCGACCAGTGTCTTGATTTGCCAATTCCAGCCGGAGCAGATTGAAGCGACGAAGCGAGAGTTCCAAGATGTTACGGTTGTGAATTGGAAGCGGCGGGATGTAGCTATGCCGAGAGATAGGGAAGAGGTTCTTCCGTTGATGAAGTTCTTCGCGGACAGACTCAATAGCGGATGGTCATAACACATACTCAAGACGACAGATGGGCGGTATGGCAAATCTTAGATTATGGGGTATCTTGTAATTCTTTTGTTCGTGCTATCGTCTCTCATCCTGGCTGCCCGAGCGCAGCATTTCTGCCAGTATATCATATTTGGCTGAACGGTTGTCACTCGATGCCCTAGCTACGCTCCGTAGTCCCTCACACATGAATCTCAAGTGCCGATCGAAGTCAGCTTTGATCTGTCCCAAGACAGCTGTGTATGACTTCTCCGTTCTCGACGATGGCTCCAATCCCATCTCACGCCCCGTCTGCTTCAGTTCTCTAGCTCTCTCAAGTTTGAGTGCCAGATCAAAGATGTCGAGCATACACTCTCGGATTGGGACCAGTCGACTTCCCAGGCAGGATTCGTCCACGCATTGCTTTGCAAATGTCTCGTGAAGATGGATCATTGCATCAACATTGGGCGCCTTTTCCAAGTCCTCGCGTAGTTTTAGCCGGTTGGGTTCGAGGACGAGCGTCGCGAGATATGTATGCAATGTTGAGCAGAACCACAAGAGACTGTTTCGTGCGGCGTAGTATGCAGCTTGTTCTGTCCATTCGGGCATGGCTGCAGCAGATTGAGGCAGTTTGAGCTTCCGTAATGTAGATGTGGCACGACTGAGTTGTAGGAAGAGTGTGAGGAGTGATTGGTAATGCGCCATGCTGTTTTCGGAGATGATGATCTGGGAAGGCCATGCAAGACGATAATGGGCCTTAATTGTCGGCAGCACAGTCTTGACAGTCAGCTGAGCCGATTCGATAGACTGTGCTTGCCCTGAGGCTTCGACCTCGATCTTCAGGCGGTCTGTATTGACCAAAGAACCAAAAGCTCCGTGTGCTGAGGCCGTTAGGACGTAGGTATTATGCCAGTCCCGTGTGCCACTGTCCAGCTTGTCGAATATAGCCTCGTGGAATGGGCTCGCAGCGGAGCCGTCATTGCCGAGGTACACACGCTGGAGGTCATCCAATGTGGACGCAAGCTTACATTTGCTGAACAGAGCGTCCTTGAGTGTGGAAGAGGTCGTGCCATACTTGCTTTGGATCCACTCGTCGAATGCACTCCCAAAGAGCTCCGCAAAAGGGCTTAGCTGTAAATCAGATGAGCAGATAGAGTCGAAATCAAGGGATGGTTCTGCATGGCTAGGCGTAGCAGTATACATGCCTAAATGCCGCAGAACAACAATGTTCTTGCCAGCGTTAAATATCTTGCCCGCAGCTGGCCGCAAGAAAGCTGGCGCGTGAAGTTTTCCATTGGTGGAATGCCGGAGCAGGAATCTGGAGTGCCAGATCTGGCCCAAAGGCACGTCTTTATCCAGCTCCGTGACGAAGAATATCTCGTCACCCTGGATGAGGCGACCTTCATCCATCCAGAGCCTGATTGGTCTGAGATATACTCTGAAACACTCGAGAAAGATTTTGGCTAGGAAGATGTAGATGTGAAGCTTTCCGCTCAGCTGAGCCATACACACCTCTTGGTATAAGACCTCAAGGTACTGGAATGTGCTGGCGTTCGGTGCATCTAGCAGCTTGACGAGAATGGCTGATAGTGCGCTCAAAGGCTCAAGGTGACCTGAGAGTTTGTTCTTGGTAGCAATAAGGCTGACCGTAACATTACCATCCGGAGCAGCAAGACGTGTCTGCGCTTGAGCAATGGCGCTGTCGAGGTCTCGGAGGTGGGTTGTAACGCAGTCCTGGAAGACTTGTAAATGCGGCGCCTCAGATGACTGTCTAGCGAACCCTCGAACAAGAGAGAGCTGGCGTCCATACTCGGCGAATGCCCCGATGATTGCGCGATGCGTGTGCCAAGCGAGACCGGCCGTCTGGAAACTTGGTCGCGGCAGGGCTTCGTCATCAAAAAGAGTTGTTGGCAGGCCTTGAAGCATGAACAAGACCTCGCGAAGAACTTGTATCTCAGGCACGGGGACTTTACGGGCACCATTGGTTCCGCGTTGACGCCATTCCTGTGATTGTCGAATGGAGTCGAGGATCGTGACATCCGGGGACTGCAGGATGAAGTCTTGGACATTGCGCGAGGGCCCTTCCTCTCCGGTCAGGGCTGTCGAGTCGGAAGCGATCGAGTGCTCCGTTTCCTCCTCCTCATCTTCTGAGCTATCACTGTACTGAACCCGTTGCCACAACGTTGGATCATCGTTCCAGCCATCTTCTGTCGCAATGTCCTTCCAGGTTAAACTCTGTCCAGGATCCGCTTCCGACTCGTGCAAAGCATCCAGATCACTCAACCTGGACTTGAAAGTGGGCTGATCAGATAACTGTAGCAAAAGTGACAGGATCTCTGGATGCAAGTTCGAAGGTACTTGCTCAAGGGCATCAAGGCGGTGACGAAGGGCATCGGCAAGGCCATCACGGTTGTTGATGCGCAGACGCTCCTCTAAGCCATCAAAGCTGTGTTGTACTTCAAACTGATTCGTGCGCAAGAACGTGTGGGATTTTAGAGACTGCACAACACTGTCGCGACGACCTTTGAATGTTGCGCCTTGGTTCTGGAAAGCAGCTTATTAGCAACCAGATACCATGGTGAGCAAGGGTAGGACACGCGTACCTGCGCAGCTGGATGTAAGAGCGAAGAGACCAGCTCTTCTACCAACGGCCCTATGCTTGCTGCGAAAGCCATGTCGACCCTACGTTGGGCATCCTCACTGATTCGGTATTGTTGGCCAGCTTTCGTGAGGTTGAAGTTGAGCGAGGATGGCAGGTGATCGCGATGTATCTCTCCACTGTAACTTGGCTGTATCGGTACCTTGCAGCCTTTACCGTGATAGCGCGTAAGGTCGCGTCCGATGCCCCACCATCAACCAATGGAAAGTTATAGAGACGGAGTCGGCAGCAAGCATCGAAACACAAGGTCATGTCAACGGAAGAAGCCCAATCAATGACGCCCATCTAGGGTCTTGACCGCCTCGAGCATCCGACAGATCTACTGTTGCCACGGGCTTTATCGCGAGCCGGAGGTCGATTCTGGGACTTCGCGCCGCACTGTGCCTATTTGCGAAACGAACCCCTTTCTCTCCCTCCCAACGAATCCTGGAGTCGAGACAATCGCCGAACGACACGATACCCTTCCGATAAAGCGCTCGCTCTCCCCCCGCTCGCGACAGCCGTCAGAGGAACATCAGGCGTCAGGTACCGACTTATTGAATCAAGGTCGTACCTCATCGCAGATCGTCAGGCTCTTATGAACAGCCGCTAAGGACCCTTGCTGCCTGCCACTACTACCACGCTGCTCCCAGCTGCTCACCATGGCGCTCGCGAAGCCCGTTCGTGGGTTGCTGTTGGTGGCGGTCGTGCTGTGGTGCATATTTCTATGGCAGATGTTCTTCAGCTCAGCCCCCAGCATCAGCGGGCCTGAGGGCAAGAATGTCAACTTTGACCGAGATCCGAACCTGGATCGTACGCAGCTCCCGAAGATCTCTTCAACCCACGGGCTTGGGGAAAGGCTAACACGCGCGTAGTTACCGGAGAACCAGAAGGGAAGCTCGCTCGAACATCAGACAATTACACAGTCAATGCAGAACACACAGAACGAATCAATGCGACCATCCTGGCTCTGGTGCGGAACGATGAGGCGGACGCCATGGTACGGTCGATGGTCGATTTGGAACGGACTTGGAACCGCAAATTCAACTATCCATGGACCTTTTTCAATGATGAGCCTTTCTCAGAAGAGTTCAAGAAAAAGACGAGTGCTGCTACGAAAGCGAAGTGTCGATATGGTAAGCTGGGTCATTCTTAATACACCCACACGGGGCTGATGTTGACGATTTGAGCAGAGCAAATCCCCGAAGATCACTGGGCAATGCCGAACTGGATCGACGACCAAATATACGAGGAATCAGCGAAGGTTCTGAAGGAGAGCGGCGTTCAATATGGCAACACGTCCTCGTACCACCGCATGTGTCGCTGGAACAGTGGCATGTTCTATAAGCACCCTGCTCTCGAGAACATGGAGTACTATTGGCGTGTCGAGCCGGACGTTCACTTCTTCTGTGACATTGACTACGACGTGTTCCGCTACATGCACGACAACGACAAGACATACGGCTTCACTATCAATCTCTACGATGACCCGAAGACTTTGCCAACGTTATGGCCTGAAACGGTCAAGTTCCTTGCCGAGCACCCCGATTACCTGCATGAAGAGAGTGCTATCAAATGGCTGACCGACGACATCGCCCGTCCAAAACACAACCTGAAAGCACAAGGCTATTCGACCTGCCACTTCTGGAGCAACTTCGAGATTGCGAAGCTTGACTTCTGGCGCAGTCCTCAGTACGAAGAGTATTTTGCGCACCTTGATCGTGCTGGTGGCTTCTTCTACGAGAGGTGGGGAGACGCTCCTGTCCACAGTATTGCACTTGGTCTGTTTGAGGACCGTAGAAAGATCCATTGGTAAGTTGACGTCCTGGTGCTTGGGTGCCCTGTCACCGCATAATTAACTTTCGATTAGGTTCCGTGACATCGGATACCAGCATACTCCCTTCTTCCAGTGCCCGAACTCGCCAAAATGTTCTGGCTGCACACCTGGTCGCCTCACTGACGGTGAGAAGTGGCTGCACCAGGACGACTGCCGACCCAACTGGTTCAAATATGTTGGGATGGGTTGAAGCAAAGCTTTGGTAGGCTCGGGGTAGCAATTTTGAGGAATGTATAACAACTGTCATGTGGGTATTGCAGATTTACGGCTGTGCGGAGCATGTTTTTGGGAAACTTAGGTGTTCAGGCGGAGGGTACTCCGAAGAGACATTGAGAAGTGCATATACGACCATTACCAAGACAAATCCTTTCGAGCATGAGGGTCTGGCACCTCGTATCACCAGATGTGGGCTATCAAAGGGATCCGAACACCGTCACCACGCCTGATGTACCACCCACGCAAAATTGGTCACCCCAGCCTTCTTCGCGCCAAGCCATGCAACTGATAACATTTGCCCGAGCTTTTGGTTGGCCATCTCTTCCAATAATTTTCTTCTTTTGCTCGTGGCCGGGTGGTCCCCAGGGAATGCTGATCTTGGCTGCAACCTTTCCCGTTAATGTATCCCAAGCCCAGAGGCGGCCTTCGCCTGCTGCACTGGCCTCGCTGCCAGCCATCTCGTCGCCGACGAGTACGTATTTCTCCTTTCCGCCGAGCATTGACTGCAGACGAAGGCCTTCATTCTTCCAATTTGGGTCAGAATAGGCCCTCAGACATGCTCCATTCTGGCGATCCATGAGTCTAAGCTTGCTGTCAAGGGTCCCGACTAGCATTGCCTGCCCATCCCTTGTAAGGGCAATGCTCGTCACGCTCGTGCCAAACACATCAGTGGTGCATTGACCCATCCGGACATCGTATGTCCTAACCCGTCCGTCGACGCTGCCTGTGACCACTTCTGGACCTCTTACCGCCACACATGTGATTGCATCACGTGCCTCATCCAAAACCTGGATTGGTTTGAAGCTTCCGCTCTTTACGTCCCAGAGACGAACAGTTGTGTCAAATCCTCCACTCACGACGAGACTCTCCCCATCGCCGGCGAAACTGACACAGTTCACCCGTGATGTGTGACCATGCTGATTGCCACCAAAACGCCTGGTGGTCACAGCCGTGGCAACATCCCAGAGAAACACAGATCTATCTCCACCAGCCGACACGAAACGCTCGTTATCCTGTGCGACCGCAAGGCTGAGCACCTCGTACCCATGAGCCGAGTACGACTGGATGAGACGACCTTCAGGTATCGCAGGCTTTTGCTTCGGTCGGATCTCCGGTACAGATGTACTTGGAAATGGGTTATATAGCCGAATAGTCCGATCAGAGGACCCTGTCAGGATATAAGTGCCAGGGGAAGAAGAATAAGTGACAGCATGAACGGGTCCTGCTCATATGATTAGCTCAATTTGATCCGTTCTTGGGCTTGACACGAGTATTTACCATTGGATCCGAGCAGGTGCGCAGCTGGAGAATCAGGAAAAGCCATAGCCTGAAGAGCTTAGATCCATGCCGCCAGACACGTTCTCAAGTCATGCCTGCGGATGACGATGCTGGTGTTGAAGTCGGGAAAACTACGGTTTGGGACCTGCCTTGAGAGCTTGTCCTCTGCTGGCAGGCTTGTCTACTTTCGGATTAGCGTAATTTTCTTCACGATAACTCCTTCCCTGCCCAGTGCCCGCACAGCTCCTTCCCATCGATCTTGAGAGTAAGGTCCCCCCGCCTTTCTGGTGGCCAGAACCCGAACATGGCTTCGTTCTACACCGAAGCGGCCCCAATACCTAACAACTGCACTGAACATGGCTTTGCTCGGTCATGAAAAGTTTCTGTCAATTCATTTGTTCATTATCCATACGATATCTGATGCGCTCCCCGAAACACCGGGCCTACGTGTGCCGCCAGTGATGATTGCTTTTTGCAAAGACTGCCAAACCCAGGTAATCAAACGCCAAACTCCTTACTCATGAGGCCAACTCTCTTACAGGTCAGGCCTTCGCCAGAAGTATAGTACAAGGAACAACACATCAGTGTTGTGTGTGAAACAAAATGTCAAGTTCCCTCGAAGGGGTTCGAGGTCCGTCTTCTAGCTGCCAGACAACTCCGTTGCAGCTTGGACCTGGTGAAGACCGAATGATGCGGTAGCCTGCTCCAGCACTTGGAGGTTCAGAACCGCGGTCCTTGATACGGCGAAGCTTGGCCAAGCGATCGTCGATGATGGACAGTGCCGCACGCTGATTCTCCCAAACTGTGCCAAGAGCCTCCATAGCGGGCCTTGCAAAGTCGATGGCCTTGATAACGCTTTCAAGACTTGCCAGTGAGCCTCCGCAGCTGAGAATGTCGACTGCTTCGCTGACGAGGAATGCGGTCGTCGGAGGCATCGGGTTCCAGAATGAAGGAACTCCCCGATGTGCGTGGCCCATGGCCTGCAGAATGTCGAGGATGATTTTGGCATTGTCCCGACATCTATATACGGCGACCATCCGCTCATGTCGAGACATCTGGTTGGGATTTCCGCCATAGCGGGACAAGGCAATGATGGCATGTCGATAAAGGAGGTGCATTGACAAGAACGCCCCGGCCTTGCCGGCGAGAATGGCACCTTCAAGGTTCTTGGGACCGAATGTCAGAGGTTCGGGAAGTAAACTGCGCCATTTCTCCAGGCGATCAGAAAGACCGCGCAACCTATTCAGCTCGGGCTCTGTCCAGACTGATCTTCTGATCTGTCTGAAAATTGCAGCTTGACAACTCGACCAAAGATGAACCATCTCAATCAAGCATCCTGTGGAGTCCAGCGACCGAGTAGCAGACTCGAAGGGGTCGAACAATGGGGCTGTGTCGTCTAATTGCTTTTCGAAACTCCGGGATTCTGCTGGCAAGCGGATGCAAATATCCTCTGCATTGATGATGGCAGGCTGTTGTGGAAACATGCCCGAAAGCCTCTCCAGCATAAATAATGACCACATAGTCCTGCGTCTTGATTCTGCAAAACCCGCCCTGGTCATGTTGAGCGGAAAAGTAGGTCGCTTCGCTTCAACAGAATCGTCAATCTCAAGATGAAGCTGCAGTGAAGCTCCAGCTGCAGCGGCGGCGGCCATCAGATCCGTAGCGTCCCGCAGACGGTATGTCGAGACATAGTACAAGGAGAGGATGATTCTGCTCTGAACAAGCTGAAGACAGTCCAGTTGCAGCGTCTTTTGCGCATAATGAGCAACCTGCGCGTACTCAAAAGCAATGTGCCGGGGTCCATCCGAGAGAGCCACGCCGACGGCCAGCATACTATACAAGAGCATCAAGTCCTCGGGAGTCTTCCGGTGGGCCGAAGTCGACACCCATGCCATAGTTGCATCTTGTGGCAAGAATCGGAGGATCATCGTGTTGTCAATTTGTGCGAAAAAGTGCGATACCACGGCGATGATAGATTGCGGGTCGGAAACGTAGGGATCCGTCTGCCAAGCTCTGTTCAGGACGTTATCAGGTATCCGTGGCAACTCCCTGGGCCTGTGATGCACGGGAAATTCAGCCTTGGAGTGGTCCAGAGGTTGCGAAGCAGACCCGTACGAGTCTCCTGCAGTTTGATAGCGGCTTCCTTCGAGCTTTAGACGCTTGTGGCTACCCTCGTCCGGAGATCCGTTTGGCAAAGCTGTTCTAGGGGAGACGGGTGAACCGGATTCACTGTCGGCAAGTCGGTAGTCGCCATTTCGAATCTGACCCCCCAACTTGCGCAGGTCATCAAGCTCAGCGGGAGGTGTCGTGGGCGATCCATTGTGTCCTCCTCGTGGCCTGGGATGATTGTAAGTGATCTGAGCATCTTATCCGAGGATCGAACTTGCTTACGCATTCTTGAATTTGCAGATACGGCCAAACTTCTCACACTGAACACAGCGTGGGTAATCAGGATCACACTTAATCTTCTTCTCTCGGCATGTCATGCAGGCAATCGCCAACCGTTTCCGGGGTTTGCCAGCCTTGGTAACACCCCAATGTGCGTTCACAGCCTCGCCATCGATGACCGTCTTGCAGTGGCTTCCATCATCATAAAAGTAGCAGAGACCTTCTCCTGGTACGTCGGCAGCACGAACGAACCGAGGCAGGAAATGACTGCCCGTCCAGATCTTCGGGCCAAGGCCATCCTTCGACATGCCCTCTGAGTTGATAGTACTGGTTGGCGTTGGCGGTTGGTTAGCGTGACCTGGCCTTTGGTCTCCATACCCGGCCATCTGTGTATCCTTGGATCCAGGGAAATGAAGACGGAACTGCTCCTGAGATGGTCGAAAATGGTGCTCTCTCGAACCGAAGGTGTACTCCTGCCGGCTTGCATCATGATGCATGGACCACTTGCTTGAGCCTTCTGCCTCTACTCGAGGATCTGACCGAGCACTGCCCAGATCACGATATCCAGGGGAACTTGACCCTGAGAAGGTCCGTTTCAATGGATGCAAAGAGGGCCTATCTGCAGAGTCAAGTTTAGTGTCCAGTGTACTCCGCGGTTGCGACATCGATGCCGGGAGTCCTTGAGTGAAGTACGATCCAGAAGCAGTACGGTCTGCGGTTGTTATCCTTGGCCTATCAAGCGGTGATGATGTTGGGAAGGCGCCAGGACGGTCCGAAACTGGAGAATTCAGTGGCCGGCCTGGAGGGGGGCCAAAGAGACTGCTAAGGGAAGGCAACTGTTGGCGAGGCGCTGCCGATGCTGAAGAGGAATCTGGTCGACTATGGGCTGAATCCTCCCTCTTCATCGCAGGCGAAAGCTCCGCCGCCGGGGCTTTGTCGTGGATTGACATGGTCGGCGAAGTGGAGGCGCCCGAGCCCACGGTCTGCGCTTCAGATGGTGCTGATATGGAGGCGTATGATGAAGCACTGGGGCTCACCAGTTCTGGAGGAGTTCCTGGAAAGACCAGATGTTGTCTGAAGTCTGTGTTGGCTAGGCTACCCATGGAGAGGACACCTCGATGAAGGCCGAGGTGAGACGATGCTGCGCAATGCTGATCGAGCTTTCTGCCTGACACAGCTGATGCGCCTTGGGGTGCCGTGGTTGGAAAGGTGACCTGAGGATTCGAGACTTTGCTCGAATCTACAATGCCGTCGTTATGAGCTTACTGGTACACCTGGACTGCCGTGCTCGATCATCCGGGACTGACGTCTAGCCTGGTGTAGTCAAAGTCCAAGTTGCTTCGACAGTAACCGGTATAAGCTGAGTAACATTCAAGGTGTGTCGAAATCGATTGATGAATGGAAAGAGTGGGATGGAATCGTGTGACAGAAATGGAGGCTAAGGGAGGTGGCCACTTTTGAGAGAAGGAAACAGCAATACGCCATGGACAGAGACCGAGAGAGGGAGATCGCCTAGCCCGTCTGTGTTGAGGATGCGGAGGCAACGAAGAGCCACCGAACAACCCCCAGAAGGACGAGCTTGCATGGGGCCATTGGACTGGGCTGGTCTTGGCTGATTAGATCCAGTGCGTCTAGGAGTCGGGAATGACACCGACGACAGCCAGGAACACGGCAAAAAGATGGAAGGCAACCCCGGCCGGCACTGTGACAGCCCCAGCACGTGTGGTGCTGGTCCCCAGTGGATCTCACGCCTTCCTCCAACTTGGGAGGTCTTGGAGCCTGGGGCCATGGGTCAACTTGTCCAAGCTAAGCGTTACCACATTGCTGGGCTACCGGCACCAGCGGCATGGCGGGTACTAGAGGTAGACGCTAGTGGCACTCCTTCAACGGCTCATGCTCGGTGGCATCGTAGCGTCACACTGGGGAGAAGGCACAGCTGGCAGTAGTGAATGCAACCATCCAAATCCCTTGCTGTTGCTACTGATGAGTCTTCTGGCCCAAGCTACTGGACAGGGATGCTAGCTGACAAGGGGTGCTGCTTGGACTGGTGTGGTTCGCGCAGATTTGGGTAGGCGTGGCTGAAGGGGGGTTCATTGCAGAAGACTCGAAGGCCTTCTGGAAGGAATGAGGGTACTCTTCACGATGGCCAGGGCGATTTCTCAACACATCACCACACTTCGATGAGACAAAGTCGCAGGGCAAGACATACGATGGCCCCTGAATCCGGCGCGATCTGACGATTGTTTCTGTCAAACAAACACGTTGCGTTGCCGTTGCATGCCTCACAGGCTCGTGCTGTTGTCTGGGAGCTTATCGAGCTCGCATGTAGGAAGGACGGGATTTCGCTCCAGGGTCCCGAGGCACGCTCGATTAACCGCGACAACGTTGGCGGACCTGCCGGGCGCTCGGCAAGATGTGGCCCAGACACCAAGAGTGTACCGCACATGTAATCCACACGGCGGATTTGGCGCGGGGTTACATTGACAGTCCCAAAATCAGGGAGATGACGGGGTGCCGGTGGGTGTCATTATTGCCATGGTGGGCACAAATCCAAGCAATCCACATACTGAAGGGTTGTAGGTGTTGCCTGAACGAGCCACATCACACACTCTCCGGTTCTGACCTGCCTGTCTGGTCCCTGGGCAGGATGAACCTGACAAGGGCTGTTGGTCTGCATACCTATTGTTGGAAGCACGAAGAGCCTCCTCAAAAGTTCGAACCACTGCCCTCAGCATTATGCACCGAGGAATCGAAAGCCTGCTACACAGTCCTCCACTATCGTTCCCAGCCTATTTCCTGTGACACTGGAGCCGAAGCGCCCGCCGGCACTGTGATCTCAGATTCGCCAACACTCCCTTTCTTGATAGTTTACTACAGGTGAATGCGGCGTAGGCACTAACGAATTAGTGTGAAGCTTTGCGACCCAGAGGCGGTAATACAACAGCAACTAGCAGGTCGGGTCCATGGGTGTCGGCCGATGATTACCTCGTCTCCAATTCGACTCAATGGGGCCAACGCAGGGTGCCGTGGGGCTATGTGCTTGGCTGTTGTCCACTTAGCTGAGATTCAAGCGACGAAAAATGGCGCGATTAGACGTGTTTGCCCGAGCCACCCAACTGCAAAAGATCACCCCAATCCCTGTGGCGCAGGCACGCTAAGGACATCATGGTGGCATTGGGCCAACTGACTTGTACGAGATTCGAGTCCTTTTCTGTCGAAAGTTTGCTGATGACATTCCTTCGGATTGCAGAACTTTGATGGTCTCCCACTTTGCCGCCACAAGGAACCAACCCACCCAAGACAAGCGGCGGCCGCCGCCGTCCAGCCTCGACAAAGGTTGGAGCCTTATCTACAAGCTCGAGACGAGGCTTGATGGCCCTTGGCGACAACACCAGATGCCAAGGTGCCAGTGGCATTGATGGAATGTTAGATCATCCGCGCACAGCAGATGTAGCGCACACATTTCGTGGGATTCGTTTCGGACGTTCAACTGATGCGAATGAGCGTTTCAACAGCCACAGCGCGATCCTTCTCTAAACTCCAATCGTTAGAAACAAGCCACACCGTGCCGAGCGAAAAAAGTATCGAAGACGGCACGGATCGGTCTCATTTACCGAGATGATCTTCACCCTTTACCGCTCTTCATGTGAAGGCGATCAAAAGGCTGCCTCTTTGGTCCCAGCCATCCTCGGCACGGCACACTCTGTCACAAGAAGCTGTCCAGAGAACAGGGCCTAGCTGGACTTGACATCCGCTACTAGCTGAGACACAATCAAGCATCTGCAGCACTGCCTAAAAACCCAAGTCGATGACGACTCGGCTAACAATACTTTTGTCTTGGTTGTTGTGTAGACACAGAGATCGAGCGTGCAACATGTCTAGGCATTGAGAATGCCACGAGAGGGAGCCCATGTGTCTTCATTTTTGCCAACCGGGGAACCACCGACATGTGAAATGGTCCTCGCTCTGAGCCGTTGTCTCAGGGACCGAATGGCAAAATAACCTTTTTCCCGGGGGCCGGTTCTAGGCGGCTCATTGATTGCTTGCCATGGCCCGTGCGACACCTGTCTGCACCGATTCTGATGCGGAAGGCGACCAGCACATCCTGGTTGAAACTGAAGCACACATCGGCCAAGTGAGCACAGAAGATCTTTGCATCTGCTCATGCCGAGAAGGACACAAGGATTTACCTTTGTTCAGCGGTTGTTCAACATGCTTCGCCTCTGGTATGCATAAGCGTTCCATTGCAGTTGTGGCTTTTGCCAGTAGCATGCACTCGCGTTTAGCTTGGCAGACAGGGTCACGATTGGGCCAGTGGCCTGGAGCTGACCTTGCGCTGCCCTCGCCAGTAACTCGCAGCGTCTTACGGGCGAGGTGCTTCCACGGGGAGTTTAATTTCGTGCCGTTTATTGCACAACACTGCGTGTGCCTGGTCATACTCGATCAATGGGATGCAAAGGGATCGGACCAGTTCCAGGGCATATACTAGGCTGTCATATGCCGTAGCTACCCCAGGATCCACCATCTTCGTGCCGGCTCATAGCGCTGCCACGAGGCAATTGCCTTCCCTCTACTGCCAGATCAAGAAGCATCTCCGACCCAAGCAAAGGGTTCACCCATACTCAAAGGGGGACGTTCGGCCGGATCTGCCAACGTCGGTCGACGATGGGATGACATGGTGGCCAAGCATCATCTTTCAGCAATACGACGCAGTCTTTCGACATATATCATCCCTCCCGCGTCCCTGGTGAAAGCTGGCGGACCGATTGCGATGTCACTGCTCGTGTTGGTCGCAGCGGACACGCTGAAATTGAGGTCTTTGCCCGACCCACCAATGCTTAGTCGGACCAAAAAGTCACCGATCGAAAGCCCCGGAGTTTTACACAGTCCGAGTCCGTTCGCATCTGGCTGAAATGAAGTTCGATCGCCGGTTGGATTCGAGCAAGCAGTGCTCGTTTCCCAGACGGTAGCGGACCCGGATCGAGATGACAGGCAGAATATACGAGCGGGAAACTCTCATGATGACAGACGCTCAAACGGGAAGCACAACCATCGATCGCATTTGCCCTCTCTTTGACCTGTCAACAACAAGATTCCGTCGGCGTCTGGCTCGGTTGATCCGCTGAGAGGGAGGGTCGAGCCGTCGAAGGACTGTTCTCAGCATGGCATGCGATTTCGTGGGCACCGTTGAGGTCGTGGCGTGCGAGACAGGGGTGGTGTGGCTGGAACATGCCCTAGCCCATCTGAACCGTGCGCAACGGTGGCCCCTGTGCTCTGCTCGGTCCCGACGGGCGTGGGTGTCTACGAGCTTGGACCAGCAGCATCAGTGCTAACCGTGTCAAGTATTCCTTACGACAAGCGGCTCCCACGCCATGCCAATTTTGCAGGGCGTATCGGCGAATGTGGAGAACGCTCACATACCAAGGACCACTTCTCCTCACTAAATGGCATCATGGTCATGATCTGTCCAAGACCTGGGGAGGGAAGGGTGCTTATCGAGTCAGGGCGCCGTTAGAAAATCATTAGGGCCATTGGTGAACGAGCAGGTTGCCGAAGGCATGAACCCAAGGGATGCATGGCTGAAGTGGACTCGGGATGTAACCCTCGCCGAACCCCGTACCAAACCAATGGCGCCCTAGCCTGGGATGCAGCGAGGTGATCGCCCGTCAAATCTGTATCGACTAGCTCCGCGGCAAATACAGCGAGATGGTGTGCCAACACTGCAACAGCTGGCAACAGCTGCATTACCCATGGCCTTGGCCCAGCATCCCTCTAGTGGTACCGAATGAGGAGACGGGTAGACGCCTCAACTGTTAGTCGGTCGATGGTGCTGGGGGGAGATGCCGCTTATCTGTGTATTCAGGCTATGACCCAGCTGTAAGTCTTAGAACGAGGTTCTTCAACAGGTCCAGTTGCCATTACGAGTCACGAAACACAGACGTATGTTGCAGTTCTGATACTGGATAACCTTCTGCAGGGGTGTCGGACCAACTAGTCTCGGCATCGCGCGCCGCGCAAACAGCCATATCCCACACGGCTCCAGGAATGCACGGTTATGCCCAGCTCACACACGAAAGTGCCCCAGCTGGGGTCGACCACAGCGATATCGCTCTCACTGGCTAGGGCATACGCGGAGGTCAGCTCAGACGTGGAGAGCATCGATTGCCGCAGAGCAATGCAGCAGGAGGTGCAGCTGTGTGGCAATGAGGAAACAACAACTCATCCTCACCTACATGGTAGAACTTTCCTTAAGCAGCAATGTCGATCAACCTCAATGCAAGTCACGGCATTTCTCGCGTCCAACCGGTACATCATCTGCACGGCCCCTCAGCGACGTTCGCTATTGGAGCAATGCATGCCCTCCGAATGATTACTCCAAGAGGATGGACTGACTGCCGGCACATTGCGACCTGGATCAAACTGCGGCAAATGAAAGCGGGAGCGGCGCCTCGGCCAGGTTGATGCCCAGATCGACTTCTGACAAAGGCAGCCTAAGTGAACATTCTGAGGCAGGCGATAGCGAGACATGGCTATTTCGTGCCAACGTGTCTTCGGGAATAGACGAATTGCCACGTTGGGCAATTCGCACTATCGAAAACCGGAAGACAAGATGGTCTCACTCGCGCGTCCAGATACCCCCACACACACTCGTCAGGAAGGGTCCTGGGGCACACTTCACTTGCGAAAACGAAGAGTACGTCCAAATATGCCCAGGATGCAATGCGCTTGGGTTTCAAAATCCAAAATGCTTGTCTGGCAGACTCCTGTCCATGGTGTCATAGAGCGCCACAAGTGGATATGGGCAGAGCTGAATCAAGTGCTCAGGACAGCCACACGGAAACAGCGAATCTTGTATGAATGACCTTCCCGATTGAAGACCCTTGTCATCGCAGGGTACTGTCTTAACAGTGGTTGGTGGAGGATTCTCGCAGGTTGGACCAACAAGCCACCATCTTCAGCGTCTACCGTCGCGCCAGGAATTCTGGCCCAGAATGGTGTGAACAAGGAGCTTACCAGGCTCACCTTGCTCCCTGGCAGAACCAGCGTCCGGACCCTAGTCGCCAATCCCGTCTGCCGTCTGCGGCACAGCTGTGCCTGTGTCATCCTGGGGGTTCTGGAATATCACTGCGAACGAGCTGGCCGGACTTTTGACCGTGTAGCCGACGGTGCTGCCACCAACGGTCTCGTATCCCGGCAAAAGATACGACATGGCCAGCCACTCTGTTCATCACTTGCAAGCTGCTACGTGACACTCTTCGACCTTCAGAGCCGATTCCGTATCTTAGAAGTGGGGGATTTCGCATCGAAGAATTGCTCCTTAAAGGATGATGAAGGATGGTCAAAGCGCCCCAAATCGCAGGAGCGTACAAGAGGATTGCCCGAGGCACTTCTGTCTTTCAGGGTCTTCTGCATCTGTGCATGTCGCCTGCGCATGGGTGCCAGGTGGCTTCCTGTCTTGGGTCAACTTGGTACAAGGACCTCGGGCGCTAATACAAGCATGCCTCCCTTGCTGCGAGTGGCCCTAATGACTGAGATACCCTACGGCACAGGCGAGACAGTAATCCTCGTGGCTTCCTAACTAGCCACCTCGTCGTCAACAAATCTTCAAAGGGTTCGCTTGGAAAGTCGGGACCTCATGACCCGAGAGCCCCCCGCCGGCAACGCAACGCATGCCCTGAATGGACCGAAGAGACTAAAGTTGCTCGCCCAGATCACTGGGCAATGCCATTTATGGGCTGACAGGCTATTCTTGGGCCCCGAACTCAGATCAACCCAACTGTGAAGCCCCTCATTCTTACCCATTCGAGCAATGGCAGACGACACGGCAATTTAAAGGGAGATGGTACAGCGAAGGCTTCAGCCACACACAAGCTGCAGCACCTGGTTGGCAAGCAGTGGTGCGGCATACCTCGCGTAGAAATCGCGTAGAAAGACCGAAAGGCAGAAGCAACCCATGGATAGGATCATCTCCTGATACGGATGAGGGCCATGACGACCTGCTAACGTTCTCTACGGGCCCTTGCTTGTGATAAGCCGAGGATTGCCATATCACACGCTCTCTGACTGCTCGGTACATGTGCATTCCACTTCGGCACCCATGTCCTCATGCCGCGATGGGGCTGAGCTGCATGAGCACCTCAGAGTGGTGAACTCCAACATTGCCCGGGCGGCTTCATTTGACGACTGCAGCCAACAAGTGTTTATCACGCCCCCTCCCTCCACGCTTGTCCTGGCGCCACTTCCCACTTCCATATCTTACCATGTACAAATCTGTGGACAAGATTGCTCATTGCTCCATAATGGGTGGGTGAGCACTCGAGACCATGGATGTGGCATTCCTAGCTGGGTTCGAATCATGATACTATCAAAGGCCACCTTTGGGGAGAGACGATCGAGGACCTTTCGGGATCAGATGACTTCATAGACCAGATGTCCCGGCTGTAGATCCCCATCAGCTCATCCGCCTAGGGACGAACACTTGGGCAAGACTTGTCGGCATAGGTCAGCCATCATGCGGCATGCCGGAAGCGAGAACCTCACCTAAGCTAACGGCGCAGCGGCAGTAGTTCATGAGGTACAGATACATATATGAGTGGCAGATTGGGTCGGCAGGGGGCAATAGCTCCGAGAGTCAAACCAGCTCAAGCTGCACATGCGCCATACTAAGCGATTCTTGGCCACGGCTCCCTCATTCACCGGACAAAACCAGCAAGGCAATGACGAAGCGCCAGTGCGACCCTGGTGGTCTGGCATCGCTCTGGAAGCGCGTCTCTTGAAACCTCGGCGTAGGGCAGTCGAAGGGAGACGGCACACGATCCATGATCTCATTGCTCATTTCGCAATTTATCTGCTGCTTGCGCTGACCCCTGCAAGTCGCCGTATAAGTGGGCTATTCTTAGCCTTCACCCGAGATGGCCTCGTCGGCAGTACTCCCCGCCTTCCACAACGGGTTGGTCAGAAGCAGCCTTCAAGATGATGGACCGGGTCGTCCCACGCCGCTCGCTGTGAGTTAATACCGAGAATTAGAGCGCTACGTACACACGCGTGTTCGAGGCCTGAGCCCTCTCCGTTGAGATGCGGAACAGCTGCTTCTCGTCTGAGGTCAATTTGTGCCGGTCAAACTCCTCCGAAGCCTCATGACGAGGGTCGAGGAGCCTGTTCGGCTGCTTTCTCAACACGCATCCCCTCTGGCAAGGATCCTAGCCATGGAAGAAGCATCGATCACCGATCCATGTGTCGAGGGACATCGGGCGTCCCGGTACCGAATGCACACGTGCACAGATGCACAGCTGTGAACAAGTGCCGCAGAAGCCGCGCATGACACTAATCAACGGCATTCCTATCCTCTCGCTGTTGGCGTGTGTAAAGCGAGCCATGGGCCACCACGCCACGAGGCACCTGAAGCTAGGCACACGAGTCCTGTCAATGATTACGGGCAACTAGGGCTATGTACCGTGCCAATCAAGCCCTCCCCTTGCCGATGGATGTAATCGGATCAGTGGCGGGCGGTGGACTTTTTAACTACTGGCGTGTGCGTTCCTGTGCCACAGGTGGGAAAGTGGATTACTGTGGTACGAGTCCCTTGATTTCGTGGACTTAGTGAGGTTTATTGCGCGGTTGCAGACGAGTCCTATGCCCTGCATGCAAGGGCTTCCTGGGACAAGACTCGAACAACTGCCCAGGTCCAGACCCAGACCCTGGGTTCGTCAATAAGCAGTTGGTTGACGTGCGCGGGTCCTATCGATGTGACCCTGACGGCCTTTGATGACATGGTCGGTCCTGTTGTTTCGAGCTGTTGCAATGCACCAACAACGCCTGAATATGCTTGTGCAGGCCATGTTTCCCAACTAGCTGCCATCTCAGGCCATGGTTGGCGGGACTGGCACTCGCTTCTCTCGCTTATGCTAGGGATACCAGCTTCCAAGGCTGTAGACCGCCACCCCCAAACATCCTGGTCGATGGCCCACCATTCGCTAATGAAGCAAAGAGATCGGGCAGCCTCCGAACCAGCAGAGGATCCTAATCCACCAGGCTTACCCTCTTTCTCAGGTGCGCTATCCCCAGTCTAGCAAGGAGCAAGGGACCGATGGGCTCGAAGCCTCCCCTCATGATGACCCCACACGGGTGTCCGATCAAATGCACGCGAGTTTGAAACTTGATCGAGAAGCACATGGCCGGTCCAGGGTAATCCCAGTTTTCCATCAACACTGGATGAACTATCGGAGACACTCGTGGTTCTTTTTGGTTGTTTTCTTCGGGCGCAGTGATGAGTCCACACAGACGACTAGTCCAGGTCCAGGGCTCGCTGACTGCCCTAGACTTGTCTCGCTTATTCGGACTGACGCGCCATCTTCCTATACGCAGCTCCTGGACCTGAAGAATAAGCCTCGGAACGAACTGCCGCTCGCTTGCCCGAATGACGATGCCGCATTCCAAGGCTTGCTACCACACGTTATTGGGGAAGCTGAAAGTGGCTCTGGACTTCCCGAGGGGTATGTGCCAAGGGAGCGAAGCGTCTCTATGTCTCTCCTACGTACTCCGCGTGATCGCGCGATACCGCCCGACCCAAAGGACCAGGAATTCATGTGTCTCGACTGGCGACGAGAACTGACCGTAGTGATCCTACGGTGATGGTCCCCATACTGAGTTCATTACTCGTGCTATTATACTCCTATCGCTAGGCTTAATGCTATCACTATCGTCGTCTCACAACCGATAGTTGTCAGGCTGCTATGGCCCAGGTACAGGGACTATGGTAGGCAACGCATCCTATCGAATCGCGCGTAGGCCCTTCGTACCCCCTCCAATCCCGTGTCATACCAACACTGGCTTGGGGACTGTGGCAGGGGATCTACAGCGCCCCGTCCCGGTAGAAGAGACGATCTGAGACATTGAAACGCACGACACCGGGGCGCGGTATCCTTGCGCCTCGCCTTCTCTTCTCAAGAGCTCCCTCACCTTGGCAGACTGATGTGAAGAAACCCTGTTTCGACACCCTTGCATCCCCACGACAATGGATGGCAAAGTTGAGACAGTGGTCCTCTGTTGCGCCAACTGCGACAGATTAGTCTCATCAAACAAGGACTTGGAGACAAGGGCATGTCCTGATGGCAAAAAAGAGAGTTCAATATTACCCGCTGCATATTCGCTTCACCTGAACATGACACACACACATACGCATATTTGCGCGCGCACGCAAGCACACACCCGCCGGCGTGTGCATCGCACAGCTCCTCTTTCTATACAGATTGAGAGCCTGGATCAATCAACCAAAACGAGCAGCTTGCTTCATTGCGACTTGCGAAGGGAGCCGTAGCTGTAGCCAGACGGCAGGCCATGCAGGTCAATACCGTCCCGCAGGGCTCCTGTCAAAGTAAAGGGAAGACCCAATATATTATATTGCGGCACAGGCTTCCACTCCGGGGCGATGCGCAAGCCATGCACACATCGTTTATGCCTTCCGCTCCGTGGTATGCGTTCATCAAATTGATCCTACTGCCGGTATTTCAACGACGAAGGGCCGCACTACGGCCTCGATCCAACCCACGTCCGGTGTCAGCCCATGATTGGCTGCAATCTGAGAGCCAAATGGAAGCATTGATTAAAATGTTCAGCTTGGAGCGGAAGCTGAGGGTTCTCCTCGGACCTCGGAACGCTGCCGATGCTTGACACAACGGTTCTAATCTGTGTTTCATGAAGTATGGTTCGAATTACGACTGACTAAGTCTTTCTTGCCACTCATATTATCATATGCCGTCTTCATATATCCCAATGATGGAACAATGCAAGACCAACTTCCAGGATCATCTCACGTAAGTTGCCAGGCCTCTCTACAGTGGGTTTACTCCTGCATCCACATCTCCTCAAACTTCTACCCACCGTGCAACTTGATTCGAGCCAGGCATCGGGCGGCCAACACTCAACAACAAAAACCCGGACCGCCTTCGGGTGCCGGGACCGATAGAACGGTGAGGGGGAACACCATGTTGGCTGCAAATCATCTTGGGACATAGCCATCAATGAATGAACGGCTTTGTGGTTCCCAATTCTCCCCCTTCCCTTGCCAGCTGGCAATTTTCCCGGCGCGGCTCTTGGGAGATGGCAACGGCAAGGGTATAGCGGGCGTTTATATTAGCGAACGAACGATGGATGGATCAGCAGGCGAAGGAGAAAGGGAACCACAGATGGGAACCCCCTGCGCTGCACCCAGTCAGAAGAAAGATTCGCTTCCGTTGGTGAGCGCAGGAGGCGAAGGAACAAGTCCAGAACCCGGTTGGGGAAGTGAGAAAGCGACATGCAGGGAATGGTCAATTCAGCCACACTGAACATCATTTCTCGGCACCAGTACCCAACAGACAAGCGCCGTGGCGCGCATGCTTGCACTGGCCCACCGCCCCCTTCGTTTCTGCAGTCTGCAATTGTGCTGCTACTGCTTTCAGTTTGCTGCATATGGCCGCCTCTCACTGTCCTGTATGTACTGTGCTGAAGTGTACTTGCCCCCCTTGCTCGCTGTCCTGGTTCCTCCCTATCCTCCACTTACAGCTCCTGTTCAGCCCACCCAGCGCCGTGCGCTCTTGAACAACCTGATCCACGGCCCGAATTCTCCCCACTGTTCGAGCTGATCTGGGGGCGTGTAGCTGGCCACATCGGCCATGATCGTCCTCTCTGGGTGCGGCATGAGTGTAAGCACGCGCCCGTCCCTGCTTCTCACGCCTGCGATACCGCCAGGGCTACCGTTCGGGTTGTACGGGTATGATTCCGTGCCACCTGTCTTGCGAAGCCTGTTGTCAACGTAGCGAACTGGTGAAAGGCCCTCTGCGTCGATGGTCTCAATGTCAGATGAAGAAGAGAACGATGCTCGTCCCTCACCATGGGCAACAGCAATGGGCAGTGACGAGCCGTGCATGCCGTGGAGGAATACGGAGGGTGTCTTAGAAGCAGACTCGTCGATCTTAACCATGCTGAAGCGGGCCTCGAACTGTCTTGAGGCGTTTTCTGTAAATGTTGGCCATGCCTCAGCACCAGGGATAAGCTCCTTGAGCCTTGTCAACATCTGGCAGCCATTGCAGATGCCGAGAGAGAATGTGTCAGGCCGGCGGAAGAATGCCTCGAACTCGCGCCGCGCGTGCTCGTGCTCAAGGATAGACTGTGCCCAGCCCACGCCAGCGCCGAAAACATCACCGTAGGAGAAACCACCACCAGCGGCGAGGCCCACAAAGTCGGACAGACTGCGGCCACCATGGATGTCACTCATGTGCACATCGACGGGCTCGAAGCCGGCGGCCCTGAAGGCAAAGGCCATCTCGCGGTGGCTGTTGATGCCAACCTCGCGAAGGATAGCAACACGGGGAGCCTTCCGAATGAAGCTGCCCAATGAGGCCGTCAAGGGCATGATGTTCTCCTCTGGCGAGTACTTGAGGTTGAAGGAGATACCCGGGTCTGACGAGTCCGCAATCGTCTTGAACTCGGCGTCCGCGCAGGCCGGGTTGTCACGCTGTTTCTGCATCGCATAGGAGGTCTTGGACCACCACTCTTGCATCGCAGTCCTATCCAGGCTGACGACAGGGACACCGCCGTACTTGATCGTGAGTGTCTGCCGGGGCTGAGGCACGACGACGCCGAACTTCTTGATGAGTCCTGGCGGCGGGCCGCAAGTCGCGAAGCAGCGTTGGAAGTTCGTCTCATCGGACTTCCGGATCTGGAAGACAGCACCCAGCTCCTCGTTGAACAGAGTGTCAAGAATGTCGCTAATCGCACCGGACTTAGAGAGATCGTCCAGTCTCATGTCCACACCGCAACGGCCGGCGAACATCATCTCAGCGATGGTGGTGATTAAGCCACCATCCGAGCGATCGTGATAAGCCAGCACAACGCCGCTCTTATGGAGTTGTGAAAGAGCGTCGAAGTAATCAGAGATGAGGTCCGGGCTTCGAACGTCAGGGCAGTCATTGCCAACGAGACCAAAAGCTTGTGCAAGAGCAGATCCTCCCATGGCCTTACGTCCATCTGCGAGGTCCACATACACGAGTATAGTCTCACCGACGTCCTCGTAACGCCTAAGCTGAGGTGTCCAGGTGTTTCTGACATCCTCCACAACGCTAGCAGCTGTAATGACGACGGACATAGGAGCTGTAACACTCTGAGTCTCCTGTGTCTTCTTGTCCTTCCATGATGCCTTCATTGACGTAGAATCCTTGCCAACGGGGATAGAGATGCTCAGCTGTGGGCAGAGCTCCATGCCCAGTGCCTGGACGGCCTGGTAAAGACCAGCGCCTTCACCAGGGTGGTTGACTGCTGCCATCCAGTTCGCGGATAGCTTGATCCTCTCCAGGCCGCCGAGGAAGTCAGCAGCGCCCAGGTTGAGTAGACTTTCCGCAACTGCCATACGAGCAGAAGCAGCGGGGGAGATGAGAGCCAGTGGAGGACGCTCTCCCATTGCCATGACCTCGCCGGTGCGCGGACCTGGGCCCAATTTGTAGGATGTAGCTGTGACGGCACAGTCTGCTACGGGTGTCTGCCAGGGACCAACCATCTGGTCACGAGTGGTAAGACCGCCGACAGTTCTGTCTCCGATGGTGATAAGGAATGACTTGGATCCAACAGAAGGCATGTGGAACACGCGGTAGACTGCCTCTGTAATCAGACCGGCATCGGTTGCCTCCAGACCACAAGCCTCCTTAAGGCATGACACTGCGTCAAAAGCAGGCAGTCCCAGATCTCTAGATTCAACGACTCTCTCGAGCTTTCGGCCAGCTGGGAAGAGAGCATCCATGGGCAAGTCGATCGGAGTCGGTTGATCAGGCGACTCACGGTCCGTAAGAGTGAGCCTAACCTCGCCGTCAGGACCCTTGCGTTGAACAGCGCCAACATCAGAGAATGGACAACGCTCTCGTCCTGGAATGTATTAGTAGAGTATAGTAATACGGTTCATAGTTTTGAGGCTTACGGCAGATGCTGACGAATCGGTTCAGGCCTTCCTGGTTTACAAGCAATACATATCGCTCCTGGGCTTCGTTGCACCAGATCTGGAGCGGGGACATGCTGCTGTCTGAGCTGTGAACTTGACGCAGCTCAAATTTGCCGCCGAAGCCGGCATCCTTGACGATCTCGGGAAGAGCATTTGAGAGACCACCGGCGCCGACGTCGTGAATCATGGCAATAGGGTTCTGATCACCAAGGCCCACACAGGTGTCGATGACCATCTGAGCACGCCTCTGCATCTCAGGATTGCCACGCTGGACACTGGCGAAATCGAGCTCCGCAGTCTCCTCAGCAGAGGTGTTACTGGACGCGGCACCACCACCCAATCCGATGAGCATGGCAGGACCACCCAACACAATAGCGTGAGCGCCATCAAGAACGTCTTGAGGGTCCTTGAGGGCGTGCTGAGGTCGTACTGTGCCAACACCGCCAGCAATCATGATAGGCTTGTGGTAACCACGCCATTCAGGGGTATCCTCCTTGCCAACATTGGTCAACAGAGTACGGAAACAGCCCAAGAGACAGGGGCGGCCAAACTCATTGTTGAAACGAGCACTTCCGATAGGAGCTTCCATCATGATGTCGTAGCTGCTGGCAAAGTGAGCTGGGCGTCCCAGGTCGACCTCCCAGGGAGCCTTCTCATCGGGAATCAGAAGCTCGGAGACCCAGAAACCGCAAAGACCGGCCTTGGGTGTAGAGCCGCGACCAACAGCACCTTCATCGCGAATTTCGCCCCCAGAGCCAGTGGCCGCACCTGGGAATGGCGAAATAGCGGTGGGATGGTTGTGTGTCTCGACCTTGACCAGGACGTGGACGACCTCCTTGGTCAGTTTCCAGGTGCCCGTGGAGTAGTCAGGGGCCCAGTGGCTGGCAGTCTCTCCTTGGAGGACAGCGGCGTTGTCACTGTAGGCAGACACGGTATAGTCTGGTGTCTTCTTGTGAGTGTTTCGGATCATCTCGAACAGGCTGTGGCCCATCTTCTGGCCATCAATCTCCCAATTCGCGTTGAATTGCTTATGGCGGCAGTGCTCCGAGTTGACCTGAGCGAACATGAAAAGCTCGACGTCATGCGGAGGTCGACCTTGCCTTTTGAAGACCTCGACGAGATACTGCATCTCCGACTCGTCGAGTGCGAGACCGAATTTCTTGTTGTAGTCACGAAGGATATCGATGGGTTCGGCGCCAGGGGCAAAGATGTCGACGATCTCGAGAGGGTAACGTTGGCCCTCCTGGAACATTTGCTGGAGATCGGGGACTGAAGAGTCGAAAGTTTCCGTCATTCGGTCGTAGATGACATCTTTGAAAGGGACAGCATCATCTTTGCGCGCCTCAAGGTAGGTGATGGTGATGGCGCGGCCACGTTCGATGCGCTCGATATGGTCCTTCAAGCCACAGACTTGGGCAATGCTGGTACCCTTGGAGCTCCATGGCGAGATGTTTCGAGGAGCAATGTAGTAGGTCGTTGCGGTATCGGAGTTGGCTGGGATTTGAGCCTTGCTCTGGTCAGGAAGTTCAAGCCACTTTGTGAGCTTGGACTGAACCAGATCCTTGTTGTCAGACTTCAGGTGAACGAAGTAGACCCAGACGCCGTGGAGCTCGGCGACTTGAGACTCCGTGCTAGACTTGTTGATTTGAGCTCGAAGTTCGTTGGCCTGGGCCTCAGTATAGGCGGAACCGCCAACAAGCATGAAAGAGGCCATGATGGTGGTGGATGGTCGGTCTGAGCGGGGTGGTGAATAGTAGTGGTAAAAGCTGAGCAGGTCACAGACCAGACGCTCAGAGAAGCGTCTATTAGGTCATCAACGGAGTTGAGAGAGTGATGGCGAGCCAATGCTGCGACATCAAGCCGGAGAGGAGAAAGAGAGGGAAAAAAGTCGGGACGAGGGTCGAGTCACGGCCGACTCTCGCAAGGGACTCGCTGGGCGGATGGTGGGGGTGACGATGAAATTTTGGAGGGGCAGCATCTGGCTGCAGCAGGTGCCCCACTCGCTGCTGCAGTTGGACTAGCCCATCAAAAAGCCGTGTTGATCTACCCTGCAGCAAAGCTTGATTGCAAAACAACCTAAGAGAAGGGAGGTTGTCCTGGTTCGACACAATGCCCTGGGCAAATGTGCCTAGATCTAGACAGTTGTGTTTGCATACGGTCCCATTATACGACGTCACACTCAGATGCGTGAGATCGTAGTTAGTCGAAACCTGTGACACGGCATTTGTCCACTCCTCAACCCGTTGCCGGCATAACGGCTCTAGTGAGCCAGTACCGTCACAATACACCATCTACAGCCAGTGCCCCACCCAACAACACGTACCGTCTAAGTACCGCCGCTGACGCAGTATCCTCCCAACAAACAGATCCAGGGGACACGATCAAATTTCCAGGTTCCCGCATTCTCCAACCAGCATTGCATTCTCACCCACCATCTCAACTCTATCCGTCTCCCTATTCTATTACCACAGAGGAATCACCCTTCGGCATTACTGAAACCAAGTCAATGCTGCGCCGTTCCGTCTTTGACACTTCCCTTACCGCCGTGACGTCGTCCAGCTGCCGCTCAGTCAAGTAGCTAAGTAGCTTTGCTTGGACGGAATTCGAGCTTGGCGCATCATCCACCAATCCCGCGATCGCGAGCCTTCCCGGATCTCCGGTGCGACAAGCCTCGCTCCCACAAGCAGTAACAATACCGAATATCCAGCATGGCGTGGTTCACTGCGTTGATGGGCTGGGTTGCCCCCTTCTTCATTGTCATGTCGCCCATCTTGTCCTACAGCGACCAGGCGATTTCAATGCAGCGCAACAAGACGAGCGCTGGCTTCTCGCTTGACATTCCCCTCATTATGCTCATTGCATCCTTTTTCAGGTATGTGTTATGTTCGAGTTCGGACGGAGCTCATGAGACTCGCCGCTGACGCGAAGCTTCAGAATCGCATACTGGCCTGGCGCCAAGTTCGACAACGCCTTGCTTGTACAATCAATCATCATGGTGGGCATGCAGGCTATACTCCTCAAAATCGGTCTCGACCATCGGCCTGGGCCGTCGACGAAGGGTGGTGAAGCTGCAGCTCCGTTCGCTGGAGCTCAGGAGGGTAGCTGGATGGCCCAAAGACCTTATAACTTTTGGCAATGGCGATCACCCAAACCGTGAGTTGTGCTCATGATATTGCGCCGCTTTCCTCAGCTAACAGCGTGGTGCGACAGGTACTGGCAATTCCTAGGATATGTCGTCGCGGGACTGATCGTGATCGAGATCTTGTTGACACCCGTCCCTGGGATCTACGCGCTCTATTCGACCGTCATCGGCATCACCGGCCTTTCCGTCGAAGCCACGCTTCCGATCCCACAAATAATTTCGAACCATCAGTCACGCTCCTGCAAGGGCTTCCGGCTCTCGGTCCTCGCCAGCTGGTTGATTGGTGATGCGATGAAGATCTTCTGGTTCTTCACCGCGACGAGCGAGATCCCCTGGGCTTTCAAGATCTGCGGCATCTTCCAGGCAAGTTGCGACACATACCTTGGAGTGCAATACTGGATGTACGGAGATGGAGTTGGAAGCGCGACGCCCGGAGGCAGCAAAGGGTATCAGATGGTCGAGCGAGGTTCTCCAAACTCGCATCGACAGTCAGGACATGTGCCTGCAAGGAGCCTGACTCCGACCCGGCGACCGGCGCCGTTCACTGCGGGCTCATCACAATGACGAGCCTAAGACGTGAAAATGAAGACATCATGCTTGGATAGACACTGCATGTTTTGGACAAACACAACTGGCATTACGTTTGGCGTGTGGCATATAGACAGCGCATTGTACCTTCTGGCAGGCAGCCTTACCACAAGGTTGCCCCTTGAAGAGAGCTCTGGGGTGTTGGAGTACTTATAGAAAAAGCGAAATATGCATACTAATTGAAATACACGAATCAGAACTTGATCTAATGCTGCCGATGCCAAGACGGGCTGGTGCTCCCTCCTCAGAGGTGCGATGTTCGTTAAGGGATGTTAGTGGCGGACGTGCTGCTACGCGTCGCGCACTATCAGATCAGCACCACCTCTCACTTTGGTGCCGAGTACCTGGCGGGCCCCAGCCCCCCGACTTCTCGATGTTTGATACTCCAACGTTCAAACATACGCCCTTTCGCGACGGAATACTCCCGTCCGACATAACTAGATCGACTCCACACCAATTCGAGAAGGTTGTTCCAGTTGCCATAGCGAGTCGATTGCAAGCAAATTAGGAGCTGCTCCATGCTACAGGCTTACCTGGTATACTGAGCTTCAGCCCATCAAGCGCTTACCTTTGCATCGGCCAATCCACCTCTTAGAAGGCCGTCTCGAATTAAAGCAAACCTAGAGATTTATGTGTTATTCTGGGCTTTGAGGCACAACCGACCACCAAGGTCTCAAGGAGCCGAACCTTCAGGAGGTTGAGAGTGTTATTTAGGTTGAAGAGGCTGGGACCCTTTGCCGTTGAGCCCTCTCAGGGAGCCCTTTCTGTCCATTGAGGAATCGAATTCTCAAGTAAGTCAGTTATTTTTGTTTATCTCAGTCAACATGCCATCTGTTCAGAGAATTTTCTTTCGCTTTGATGCCTCGACGAGACACATGATAAGCCCAGAAACCTTTAAGATGGGAGGTCGAGAAGCATCAGACAAGACCAAGGTTACAGCCACTTGCGAGCAGAGCTGCTCAAGCGTTGCAGCTGGCAGGCTTGACGAACAGCTGCAGACCGATCTTGGCCCGTCATGCACCGCACACGTTGCAGCGGCTCTTATTCACCTCTCCCATCGCATATCTTAGTCCACATCTTCCTCTACCCTCTACTACTTAAGACCTCAGATGCTCTATCTCATCCTCTTTATTCTCTGACCTAACACATCACCAGATACTTCGAGTCCTCCACACTCCTGCATCTTTCCTCTCTCTTCTCCGCAAGCCTAGCATCTCTTCTCGTGAGTCAATCCACCCATCACCGACTAAGCATACTTTACCTGACCCAAGTCTTGATCAGGACAACATATCCCAGCTTGCTGAGCTTTAAACATGGCGCCCGCTGCTGGAAAAGCCTCCTACAAGACCTACGAGGCGCAAGCTCGTCTGGTTCGCGCCATCGTTGCTGCGCATCCCAACGTGAAATGGGACTACAAGGGTAAGCCCATGACAATTTCTTTGGTATATCAAGCTTCTTCGCCTGTCCTTTCTGAATCTCGTGCCATGAAACTTTCAACGATGCCAGGAGCCGTTGAGTTTCTCATGTATTCTCTCTTAAGACAATTCTCTTGGCTAGTGGCTCAGATAGATTCCTGACGTTTGTTCCCAATCTCTGCAGAAATCGCGGCCTGCTACGGCTCAGACATGACAAAGGATGCCGTTAATCATCGATTCCGCCATCTCAAGGCTGAAGCTCTGATCATTGAGAAAGGCCGCGAGCAGGGCCTTGACATGAAGGATATGGCATTTGAAGGAAGCCTTCCTAAAGCCTTGAATGCGGTTGATGTCAACGGTATGGACCACGCGAGGGGAGAGCCAAGGCCATAGGCTTCCGATGGGAGCGTTCAACCATTGTTCTTTATGTTGTTATCATCCGGTCTGGAGTATAATTGCTGACTACCTTTGCCTCAACAGAAATCGCGAAGTACTTCGGTCAGTCTACAGCTGATGGAATCAGTTTCCAATTCCGCGGCATCAAGAAGGACGCCGAAAAGCTCCGTCGGGTAGAGAGAGAAGGTGGCGATGTTGCCTCAGCTCTCATTTCTGACCTTCAAAGCGGCTCCGTGACCCCCAGCAACGTCACGCCATCGAAGCCCACTCCTCGCCGCCGGGCCCCCGTCTCCGGCTCAGCTAAGAAGCGCACCGTTCAGCAAGCGGTGTATGACATTAAGCAGGAGGGAAGTGACGAGGAGTATGAAGCAGCAATAGCGGATATCGGAGAGCAGACGCCCAGCAAGAAGCCCAAGGTGGACAGTGAAAGAACACCGCTCCCGCAGAAGCGCAACAACTCGACCTCAGAATCGTTGGCAGTTCGCCCTTCCACGACCCCGAGTCGATCTGGTCGTGTTCCTGAGTCTCTTCGCGAGAACAGCCAGTCATCAATTGACTTGGAAACACCCATGAGTTCAGCTCCGACCTCCAGCAACACCGCCTCCATCTTTGCCCCCGTTTCTCCCAAAGCCGACAAATCGACTGGAGGCAACAACAAGAACAACAATGACTTAAGTTCTGCTTTCAAGTCTGGCGGGGTTGATGCCTACGTCGGTTCGCAGGACCCGTCCACCTCGATGTATACCAACGCATCGTTCTCCTACCAAGACGGGGAGATTTGATTTCGTCATGGTCATGAAGCAACCTCATGGACGGAAGCTCAGACCCTCCTCAACATATGTTGGCCGTAGTGCCAAAATCGAGGACAGTGCATGCGAAACGTATCGCAGGAGAGCGGCAAGAACACAGCCCAATGTCACCACGGAACTGGAAGGTGGCTACACTTTGCGACTCTCTCTTCTCATTCATCAGACTACACGTTTTATGTCTTTGCTTGTTCTCGATACCCCAAATGCGGCGAAGTCACACCCGCATGAAAGTAATAATCGCGTCGTGGGGGCCGAATAGGGAAACAGGGACAAGGGCACTGGATTTATGATGATCAATGATATCGGCGTTCAGGCTGACTTGCGAAAATATGAATCGGGAAGGACATGTACCTTTGCTTTTGGCTGTATCACACAGCAACACCATACCTAGCTAGCAGGCAAAACAATTTCTTCGTTCACATCAACCGGGTTTTGGTCTCTACTTGTTTACAGATATATTCAGGTATCAACGGACGAGCCACGACTGACGTCTCAAGTCCTCCCACCACCAGAGCGGTATCACAGCAGGAAGTCCCATAGCGTATCCCTCTCCACAAAGTCGTTGTGGATGATGTTCACCAGCCAGTAGTCGCTACGAATGGAGTTCAGCAGCTTCTCGCTGTCGGAGCCACGGCCGTACACCTTGGCCCACTCGCCCCAAATCCCGAAGGCCTCCTCACTCCACGCCCTGAAGCTGACCTCCTCGATGATAGTCGGGGTGATAATCTCCTTGCCGGGGAAGACGCCCCATGTGACTGCATTTGTGCTCCCTGGTTCCTCACTCCGAGTCACGCCACCGCTGGCATCTGAGGACACGAAGTCGCCGTTGGCGTTGCTTGCGTAGAAGCAGACAGAGTCGCGCACCTCAGGGCTGGCCAGCCTCTCTTTTAGGACTGCCCAATCTGAAGAAGGAATGAAGAACTCCACGAATGCCTTCTGGAAAACGAAGCCATGCTGTGGACCCCAGCCGTAAGTCTCGTGCGATGAGCGCTCACCATTGACTGCAGGTTGTGACGCGACAGTCCACCAACCTTTGGTGTTCATTTTCAGGAGGTGAGGCTTGATTGTTGAACTTTCAGGCAGGAGTTCCTCCTCACTCCAAGGGATGGCTGCAAGCTCTCCCTCGATATGCTTCACAAATAAGTCGTTTATGTCTTCGCGCTTGGCAGGGTGGCCCCAATACTTGATTGCTTGGGTCACGGACATGTGAAGGCTGACACCATAGCCATCAATTTCACCGTACGCAGGGGATCTTGAGTCTCCGAAACGGCCGTTCGGGAAGTCATCCCAGGTGGCCTCACGGCCAAGTACGCCCTCACCCTCAGAGATGGCCAATGTATTGGCTCGCGAGTTAATGGCCTCAGCAGGAATGGCAGCCTCTTGCCCGCTAGCTTCCCATTCTGGATGGGTAGTTGCGCGGCCACTCACGATGACACGGTTGTGAGGGTCTGAGCCCACTGAAGAGTGCCTTCTGGACGTTCGGGAGTGACTGCGGCCACGACCCCGGCTGCTGTTGGTACCGTTCACTCTGAGTAACGGCACAGAAAGCGGGATCGGGTCGTCCACAACCGCAACATCATCTTGCGGGGCGTCTGGTATTAAACCAGTCCTCTCAACGATGAAGGATACAGACTTCTCCAGGTTCAGTGTGTAGAAGTGGAAACCTTGTGGCCCAGGTGTCCTCTTCTTGATCTCTTTGATCTGCTCAACCATCTCGCTGACAATATCCACACCAACCATCTTGACACGCTCGTCATCCCCCTTGACATCATTCAGGCGAGCGAGTATGTGATCAGGCATGTTGGCATGGCTGAGCTTCGTAGTCCGCTTGATCATTTGGTAGCTTTGGATTGGCATCAGGCCTGGCATAATTGGGATCGACTTGAAAGCGCCGCTTGGGTGCTCCCTAAGGGTTGTTTCGAATTTTTCATATGCTTGAATATCGAAGAAGAGTTGAGTCATGATGAAGTCTGCACCAGCTTGCACCTTTTCCACGAGGTACGGCAGGTCGTGCTCGAGGCTCTGTCCGAGAGGGTGACTTTCTTCAGCATGGCCCTCAGGGTAGGCGGCAACACCAATACAGAAGTAATCACCGTGGTTCTTTCTGATGTATTTGACCAGATCGACTGCCCATGTAAAGTCCTCGGTGTCGTCACCTTCCGCTTCGCTGTGGTCCCGGTACTCGTCCTTTCGGGGAGGGTCACCCCTCAGTGCCAGGATGTTGCGGATGCCCAAGACTTTTGCGTCTTCTAGCGCCTTATCGACAAGTTTGCGGCTCATGTTGGTGCAAGTTAAGTGCAGACAGGTTGTTAGGCCTAACTCCCTCTGACAAAGTTCGGCCAGCTCAAGAGACTTTTGTGACGTCGAACCGCCAGCACCCCATGTAACATTGACGAACAATGGTCTAAGAGCACGTTCCATGCGGTGAAGGCGATCTCTCAGATTCGAAAACCCCATAGCTGTCTTTGGAGGGAAGAACTCGAGTGAGAAGTATTTGCCGTCTGCCGGCAGAGCGGCGATCTTGTCTGTGATCTTGTCCATGTTGATTAATGGACGCGTTGGAGATCAATGTGGCAGTAAAATCGGGTCTCCAATGCCGCTCGTATGACCCAGAGGTATTTATGAGGTCGTCTGTTCGATATATTGGAGGCTCGAGCGAGGAGTAGTGGGCGTCCGAGGGAATGAATTCGCAGGTCAGACGTGTTCGCTGACGAGAGAGCCCGAGTCGAGATGATCTCAGAGCACCCAAACCTTGACAGGATGACGGACCGCAGTTCGAGTCGCCGTGAATGGAGCAGAAGACTAAGCTGACGGTTACCACTCTCACGTCGCGAAGATGGGATGTGTCCCGTCGTTGGTGTGCTTGTCGTCGACGATGGGGAGGAGATTTTGAGGCGATGGCCGATAGGATTGGAGATTTGGCGGGGCACGGGCATTGGCGGGGTTGAAGAGCTCCGTTGTCGCTGGTTCGGTTAGTGACTGTGGCAGTTGCAGTTGGGGCCGTTTGCAGTATGTTCAACTGTCCATGACGCTGCGGAGCCCACTGTAGCCGAACGGCGCCCCCCGCTGCAGGGTTCCGGGAGGTTGAGCCACAGCGCTCGAAGTACCCTCCCTGCACCTGCAGAAGTGGGTCCGGCGCTGCCTGGCTTTCACTGTGACGCTGCACCTTCCAGGACGTCGATGGTGATAGCTTCAACTTTTTTAAACGATTCATCTCCCACCCACAGCTTCCCGTCGCCACCCTCAACCTGAGATTGACGGCACCACAGTCACTACGAATTACTTTTCGTCTCAGCATAGAATGAATACGGCCTGATGCAACTCCTCCGCGGGCAGAAGCTGTCCTGCACCGGGACCTTGCGCTCCCTCAATCGCCTGCGGTCACCATTACTTCAGAGCTCGCATCCACGAACCCCCCCGTTCTCGAGCAACAGTGCAGCCACTCGACGATACTATGCCCTTCAATTGAACTCTATCGATGCGAAATGGCGTGCGAAATGGGCAGCCAGCAAGGAGAAGGAGGATGGCCCGGGAGGAAACAGCCAGCGACCGAAGTATATAATGCCAATGTTTCCTTACCCTTCAGGGTCCCTTCACCTGGGACATTTAAGGGCATACACACTCACTGATGTCGTTGCACGATTCAATCAGCTCAAGGGAGACCGTGTTGTCATGCCCATGGGGTGGGATGCCTTTGGCCTACCTGCCGAAAATGCTGCCCTTCAGAATGGTGTCGCCCCTGACGAATGGACTCGACGCAACATCAAGAAGATGAAGGACCAGCTAGAAGTAATGAATGCCAGCTGGAATTGGGAGAGGGTAGGATCTGTCGTTCTTCAACTTGTCCAACGAAGCTAATTGGCCGACAGGAGCTGTCAACATGCGATCCCGAATTTTTCAAACACACTCAGAGGCTGTTCCTCATGCTTCATGAGCGTGGATTGGCATATCAAGCGGATGGAGAGGTCAATTGGGACCCTGTGGATAAGACAGTTCTCGCAAACGAACAAGTCGACTCGGAGGGGAGATCATGGCGGTCCGGGGCGATCGTCGAGAAGAGGAAGTTGAAACAGTGGTATTTCCGAATCTCAGAGTTTCGCGAAGCACTCCTCAACGATCTCGACTTGTTGGAGAAGGAGGGTGCGTGGCCTGACCGCGTGCTATCACAGCAACGAACGTGGCTCGGCAAGTCAACAGGTGCCACCATCAAATTTCCGATTATGGCTGCCGGCCATGATATCGGTTCAGCTGTACAGGTTTTCACAACCCGACCAGATACCTTGTTTGGCGTACAGTATATTGCCTTATCAGCTACACATCCGGTTGTGTCGAAACTGGCTGAGAGTGACCCGGAGCTTCAAGCTTTCCTTGACACAGTTCCAGGTCTTCCAGCTGACTCGAAGGTTGGCTATCTACTACCCAACATTCGGGCTATCAATCCTCTAGCCTACCACGAGAACACTCCAGACGCTACGAAAGCTTCAATCCCAGTTTATGTGGCTTCGTATGTCATGGGAGAGTATGGCGAAGGTGCTGTGATGGGCGTACCTGGTCACGACACCCGTGACCACGATTTCTTCAAGAAACACCACTCTGACCAGCCTGTGAGATATGTTCTCGCGGCGTCTGAGGATGAGTCGACCACAGCGATGAAGAATGAGCCTTTTGTCAACCATGGGATCATGACGGAGCACAGCGGTCCATTTAAGGGGCGAAAGTCTTCAGATGCTGGACAGATGATTCTCCGAATGCTTGAAGAGGCTAAGCTCGCCTCTCCTGTTGAACAATGGCGGCTACGGGATTGGCTCATCAGCCGGCAAAGATATTGGGGAGCGCCCATCCCCATGATACACTGCGACTCTTGCGGAGCCGTTCCTGTCCCAGAGGAGGATCTGCCAGTAGAGTTGCCCCGCGTAGACAACCATTGGGAGAAAGGCGAAGCCGGTAACGCACTGGCCTCATCTCCTGACTTTGTCAACACCTCCTGTCCCAAGTGCAAGGGCCCTGGAAAGAGAGACACCGATACCATGGATACCTTTGTCGACTCGAGTTGGTACTTCACACGCTTCGCAGATCCGCACAATCCTGATACTCTATTCTCGCCGGACGCGTCCAAAACGCTGCCTGTTGATGTGTACATCGGAGGCGTGGAGCATGCCATCCTGCACCTACTCTACGCTCGCTTCATATACAAGTTCTTGGCATCAACAGACTTGATGCCGGGCATGTCGGAAGAAGCAGCGAAAAGCGCCGAGCCGTTCCAGAGACTTATCACGCAGGGCATGGTACACGGCAAGACGTACACTGATCCGAAGACTGGGCGGTTCCTCAAACCCGAGGAAGTGGATTTGTCTGATCCTACTGTGCCCAAGCTGCGATCGACAGGACAGCCGGCTAAGGTCGTGTACGAGAAGATGTCAAAGTCGAAGCATAATGGGGTGGACCCGACCGATTTCATCGAGAAATATGGAGCGGATGCCACGAGAGCACACATGCTTTTCCAAGCCCCTGTTGCAGACGTCCTGAACTGGGACGAGAAGAAGATCTCGGGTGTCACTCGCTGGTTGCACAGGTTGTACGAACAGGTCGTTGAATTCGCGAAGGCTGGCAAGTTAAAGGCCACACCTATCAAGACACTGCTTGCTGCTAAAGTCGAGAAGGCTGGCTCGATGAACAACAAGGAGCTGGCCACGTGGGATGCAGAGGCCACTCTCTGGCGTGAGGTGCAGCAGACGATCAAGTCTGTGACTGCGTCGTACGAGGATGTCTACGCTCTTAATACCGTGGTCTCCGACCTGATGAGCCTGACAAACACTGTCATTAAGGCTGAGCAAGCAGGCATCGCTGTGCGCAGAGAAGCATTGAGCAGCATTGTGCGCATGATGGGACCCATCACGCCCGCATTCGCTGAGGAGTGCTGGAGCGTGCTCATGCCCGAATCGACAGACTCGATGTTCAAGACGGCAAAGTTCCCCGTGGAAGATGGCAGCATCGAGATGCTTCAGCCACGGAAGCAGAAGTCTGCGGTACAGATCAATGGCAAGGTCCGGGCAGTGTTGGAGCTTCCAATGACACCTGAAGGCTTAGAAGGAGATGGTCTGCGAGAGTGGATGACCAGGGAGATCCTGAGTACAGAGGAGGGAAAAGAGAAGTTCGTGGAGGGCGGTGTGTACGATCTGAGTCGGGCGAAGAGGGTAATCCCTGTGAAGGGCGGCCGAACCATCAACTACGTGATGTGAGAGATGGTGTGTATAACATGTCTGTCTACCAGTGTAAGACCAAGATGTACAGTAAGTAGTATAGCATTCACAGCTTAAGCGGAGCGGAAAGAGAAGGCGGTGACTGGAATGTTTCGAGCAGTCCGTGGCGCAGAGCGACCTTGAAGTGAGGGTGACGATCAGAGACATGGGCGGCCGCCAGTTGTGGAGAAACACGGCACTAGAACGTTTAGCAAGGGCATTTGCTCTGAGAGAGGTAAGCATCGGCCGCCCGTGCTGTCGGTCGCAGATAGTTGCCGAAGCTTAAAACGAGATCATGGCTCTAGTTTCGGTTGCAGCCAGAGCCGGGACTCTAGATAGGTAGTTGATGGCAACGCGAGTAAGGCTGAGGGCGGCCGACTTGGTGGAGCGTGATGGATTTCGCACAGGGGGAAACCTTGGGTATCCTGCGCCAAGGAGAGTGACAGATGCAGATCGCACCCCCTGTTGAGTAAAGGTAAACGGATAGTGACCATTTGATCTGTCTATGCCTTTTTCGAGAGAGGCATCCCCAACAAGCGGCCGCTCGAGCCGGAGTGCTGGGAGATGGACCACGACAGTCCGGCGGTGGGTGTGAGACATGATCGGAGTGCCACCATGGAGGAGGCGCTTGGGCAGGGCTTGGCCACGGAGAGCACCTTTGATCTGGTGGAAAGAAGACACTTATTATCATTTGAGAGGCTAACTTGGTTCTTTTGTTCCTGCTTATCCTCTGTCTTTGTGTCGGTTCTTGTCCGACCCTTCGGTGTTGTCCACATACAGACGACTCTGACCTCCCTGTCGCAATACTGTCAGCACCTCCTGTCAGATCATACGAAAGGAGAAAACGGACCCTGACATCAAGGTCCGCCTCGAAGAGGACGACTGAACTGATCTGGCGATAATCCCGTATCTCACCTCCCATCTAATTGCCTCTTTGGGAAGAAGGTGACGAAGGCTGAGCCTCGGAAGGTTACAAAAGTGACCGAATCGGGGCATTGCAAATAAGCGACTCAGGGTACAAGATCAAGGCGTAAAGGTTCGAACATCTCCTGGGCGTGCATATAAGAGCGTGGACAGCTCGAAAGGGTGGGCTTGAGGCGCTTCTCTGCTGGGTGAATGAATAGCCCAAGGCACCACCAGAGCAACACGCACCACTCGACTTGCAACGTCAACATACGACACAACCCTCCATCAGATCACTTGTCAGACAGGGGAATTGAATCATGGAGCATGTCACGGTCGAGTCGAGGCTACAGCACACACAGTTCCCGATGACTCGCCTCAACAGCACCTCAAGTGATGTGAAAACCACCGGCGTCCTACCTCCTCCAACACCGACAATGGCACCTCAATCCTCCATCCCTCTCTTCTACCGGCTCACCCTCCTCTACTTCGAACCCTTCTTCGCCCTCGGCGGCGCCTTAATCCTCCACTTCCACCCCTCCACCTTCCTCACAACCATGACCCCCTCCCCTGCCACCACAGCACTGACCTCCATCCGCGTCCTGACCGACCAGCTCGCCGCCATGCAAGTCCTCCTAGCCTTCAACACAGGTGTGCTTCTGCGGTTCGCAGCTGGTGACGAGGATAGAAGACGACGAAATCGGTTGTGGAGGATCTGTTGTGCCGGGATGTTGATCTGTGATGTGTTGCATGGGGCGGCGAGTGTGAGGGAGTTGGGATGGGAGGTTGTGTTGGCGCCTGGGAGATGGAGGGCGGAGGAGTGGGTGAACTTTGGGATCATGGGGTGGATGGCTCTGGTTAGGCTGGCGGTGGTGTTTGGGGTTGGGATGGGTGATGAGAGGAGGGAGCAAAGGAGAGGGAGAGCTGTTGGAGAGGATCCAGCGAAGGGCATAAAGAAATAGGGGATGTTTCAGCTTACACAGGGTTTATCAGAGCAGGTTTGAACGGCAGGTCAGTAATGTCGAGAGGAAGAACATAGTATACTCAACAAGCTTGGAATGCGCCATGAGAAACAAATGTATGAATCGCCATGCAATGCCTAGTATCTCTATCGTATGCGAAATGCAGCCAGGTCACCCACCTCCCCAACGACGGATTGAAGAAGTTGTCTAGTCAAGTCTTCTCTCTTCGTCACTCAATAGACGGTCGTCCTCTCTCGCAGGCCCATCACGACGCCAGCTTCCAGCATCACGATACACAACATAATGCTGCGTGATGAACACTGTGTCGTACACGAATGCAATGTTACCCAATGCAAACTTGACAGGATTGCCCGTGATGCCACTCCAGTCGCGCTGAAGGTAGCTGTCAATACCCTGCTGCGCAACACTGAGAACGCCACCTAGGAGGTCTAGCAGGATCTGCCAGATACTCCACCCCTTCGTACTCTTATTCCGCCAATTCGCGACAACCTGCGGCGCGTACTTGATGAGCGTCACAAGTAGCTTCACGTAACCGATTGCGTAGATGACATCGAGGGCGCACCAGTCGCTGGCAGGGTCGGTGGTGCCGGGGGAGGAGACGACGAGGAAGTAGGTTATGAGGATGCCGACGAGGCAGCCAGTTCCGACGCCAAGGATGAAACGGGACGGACGGACGCCAGGGTCGGCGGGGAAGCCCCAGAGAGGTCGAGCGAGATATTGCGAGGTGGTAATTATGGAGAGAATGAGGGCGTGAATGGCGAAAGTAATGTCGTTGAATGCGACTGTTGGGGTGAGGCCGTGGTGACGCGCGGCGTACTGTTCGCGGATAACGGGGGAGTAGTAGAAGGCCGTATTGGAAATGAAGTAAGCTGCAAAGCCTGCGAACATGATCAGTGAGGTTTCAGGAAGAGAAGCGCGTGACAAATTGTACCAAAGACGTTAATGAGTGGGAAGTCAACGGTGGTGCCAGACGTCGTCTTGCGATGGAGGTTCAGCAGCGGCTGAGGATAGAACGAAGCGCTCCAAGCGAGGGTGTAAACCCATCCGAAGAGGGCCGAAAGAAAGGAGAGGAAGCCAGACATCGCGCGGGCAGCTCATCCATGGGCAGGTCTGGCGATGATGAGAAGAAGAGGGAGGATGTAAATGAAGCTTTAAGGCGGGGCGTGCTGTCGATCGGGAGGTGACGCCACAGATGCGCCACAAGGCGTGACGAGATCCTGCAGGGGCGACAGACTTGGCAGTGATGAAGATGTGGCTGGTGGGGGGATCAAGCGGCGGGTGACCGTTGGGGCTGGTGACTCCCGTCATCTGGGCAGGAAAGACACTCATCAAGGAAATATTTGGTATGGTTGAACCTGTATGTCTTGGCTCTGAAGGTCGCCTGATATCTTCGCTGCTCATCCAGGTCCTCGACCATCGCAGACACTCATTGCAGCAACCTTCACCGACCTGTCAACGGCTGAACATGCAACCCTCCCCTACGATGCTTTGCTTGGCTCGACCCCTTCCAACCCAAGATCTGCGCCTCACCACAGCTGGAACTCGGAGTTGCATGCGTTTTCAGCTGCCGCTTTGGTCCAAGGCCAACAAATAAAACTATAGGAACGCCAACAGAGAGACAGGGAAAACATGCGACGCTCCAGATCATGTCACTCTGAGCTTGATATCACATCATCAGAAATCCTCAGGACCCATCACCCGTCGTGGGTCACCCCTGCTGCTGGATCTTATAAGCCGGGAATCCACTCTCTCGCGTTCACGGTCCCAGCCCAATTCGACAACGCCCGAGCGTGAGAACGAATTGAACCCCCTGAACAATACGCGATATCCGACAATGCATCGTATCAAGCCGCCGAGGCAGCGTCGTCTAAACAAATAATGAAACCCCCTCGGGTATCCAAATCTGACCATGCCATGTCTAAGCACCAGTAGGGATCGTCGGACAAGAAGCCAGTAAGCCAATCGCTAGACGATGAGGCCCTCTCTCTACCAGAGCTTACCGCCACGGTTCTAAGAATCGCAGTATCCATTCTCGGCCCGTGATGCGCCAGTCAGCACGACCCAGCCCTCTGGGATAGTAGCTGTGTCCGTATCTTACCCAACCCAGTCAGCCAGCCATCAGCATCAGCTCGCCATGCAGAGCAATCAAAGGCGTGGCACAGCTCGGCAATGCCGCCAAAAGTAGCCTATGGCGACTCGTCACAAATTATGCATCTATATAACGAGAGAGATCTCCCTCAGAAGGGGTCTCGGTGAAGCTCGGCCCTTCTCGAATTGCTATGCTTGTGGAAAATCAGGATACTTTCCAATCGTATGGTGTCGGCCCCTGCGGATACGAGTCATCGCACTTATCGTCGACTGTTTTGAGTTTCCATATTTATCTTATCTAAGACCGAGCTTATAACTACCACCTATGTAAGTCAACGTTCATCCGTTTCGGTGACCTTAATTGAAAGCAGGTTGTTGATCGTGTGCTGCAGTAGTCATTCTCATAGTCCATTCCTGGCGACTTACACCGTTGAAAGGAGACACCTCCGGCCGCCATCCTTCATCATGGCAATCTCCGACAACCCAATACCTGCGAGATCTACGTCACCTCTGCTGCTTCTCCCGGTAGAGCTTCGACTGCAAATATACACATACCTACTCGCCGACCAAATAGACTCCTCCCGCCTCACTTCAAAACCCATCGTCGCCACCAAACCAACCCCAATCAACGCCTCGATTCTCCTCGTTAACCGCCAACTCAATCATGAAGCAACACCCTTCCTCTACTCACAGAACACCTTCCTCGCCCATCCCTCCCTCCTAACCACCTTCCCCCGTCTCCATCCCTCCCTCCCTCCAATCCGTGAACCCTCCGTCCTCTCCCTCATCCGTCGCGTCCACCTCACTATCCGTCTCGACATCGACCCAGTCTTCAACGCAGAAGCCGCAAGAGCAACCCTCAGCGACTTGGAGGAATTGACGATTGAGCTGGCACAAGGGTACTTCCTTGGTGCTGGGTGTCAGAATCTGAGGGCGCTGGAGGGTGTGAGAGGGGTCAAGAGGGTAAGGATTTGTGGGAGTACGACTGGGTTTGAGACGTATCTCGGGTGGTTGAGGGGGGTGATGATGAGTGAGCCAGGAGCTGAGGTTGAGAAGTTTGAGCCGGTAGAGGAGTGTTTCTGGGTGGACAAGTTTGTCAAGTGCAACAAGCTGATCTTTGTTTGAAGCGTCATTTGTCAGTTTTAGGCGCAAAGGGTCGGCCGGCTAGAGTTTTTCTTTTCTAGAGTCGATGGAATTATGCAAGCGCCAATAGAGAGTTCCTGACTTTGAACAAGAGCAAACAGTACGGGTTTCATAACAAGCAATTCTCACATGCTGTAGTCTAACGAGGTTTCTATCAGCGATCTCCTCCTCTAATAACGGCAGCCGAATAAGCCACGAAAGTTGCGAGCCGCTACTATTTATACAGTCATATGTTGCTTGTAGCCGCTTTCAATCCAGCATAACGAAAGGTTGGACAGGAAAGAACGGGTACAATACATCTCTTCACATCGAAAGGACAAGCAGCAAGGAAAATGTAAGGAACAAAGTAAAAGACATAAGTACTTGTTTCGCCCCGAAACAAGAGAAACGCCGCCTCTAATGTATCAAGTCGCACATCGTGTTCAAAATGTACAAGCCAAAGTTGGTTTTGCATCCAAGAACCGTTTGATCGTGAAATTTCGATGGGCGGCTGTTGTCGGTTGGTTGGGGTAGCATCCAACCGACGCCAATGCCGAGGAAATCCCTCCCCACCGCTCAACCACACCACACCCCAAGTATCCGAGCATTAGCGTACCATAGCCGGCGTGAGAGCCGGTTGTATAAAGCCAAGGATCGCTCCTTTGCTTTATTTAGTCGCGCGCATTTGATTCCTCAATCCGTCTTTCGCGTACCGGTCAATTCGAGAGGGAATCCTTACAGACCACCGCCACCGCCCATGGCCTTGGGCAAAGACCGCCAGCCTTGCTCGTTAGGCATCTTTCTGCGGCCAAAGTCCTCGTCAAGATCCAGGATAATCTTCAGCGCGTTGCGACTGCGAGCGAATGGGCTCGTGTCCATGCTACCCTTCATTGTTGATGCAGCCTCCGATACGCCGACGGACACCTTGCTGGCAGCATCGGTCGGCTTGCTGCCTGGCATGGGGAGCACGGTCTGGAGGACCTCATATGCGGCAAGGGTGAAACCGAATTGAGGTGACGAACGGAAAATACGCGCAGGGCCACCCTTGAAGAACGCCCTGAAGCCTTCCTCGTGCCAGATAGTCTTGGCAGCGTGTCGCAGTCCGGTATATGTTGCCTCGCCCTTGCGAGCCTCAACCTGCAGACGGGTCTTGATGACGTCGCACGGCGTTGTCAGGTACGCGGCGGGCATTCCAGCAATGGCGCCAGCTGTGAGGAGCTGAAGGATACCCAGCTTGTGCGTAGGCGACTCGCCGAAGAAGTCCCTCTTCAAATGGCTATACGTGGGGAAGTAGATGGCAGAGAAGGGAACATCACGGAGAAGACAGGCTGAAGCACCCTTGTACAGACCGACAAGACCAAGGTTCTTGACGATCCACAGGGCCGATCTGCGGGGTGCACTCTCCACAGTCTTCGCTACCTCGCCCTGGACTTGCAGCCGAATCTTGACAATCTCGAGGGGATTGGTGAAGACCTGCACACAAGGAGTTGTTAGCAACGATCGGCAACCACTAGCAAGCAGAACATCGAGAAAGACTTACGACTTGGCAAGCACCAGCCGTGCCTCCAGCAAGCACCTCATGACCCCACCATATCTGACCTGACTTCTTGTCGCTGAAGTAGCCACGGACGAGATCGTTGACGGTCAGCTTGATGGCCTTCTCGGGCGCCACACCAACCAGCTGCGGCAACACGCCAGAGTACAGTCCACGGAAACCCTCGTTGCGAATGACCTTCTGGAAGCAGTCAATGGAGTTGTTGTACAGGCGTTGACCAGGCTGAGCGCCACGCTGGTTTTGCAGACGAGTCTTGACCAGGTCAATGGGGTACACCATGAAGGCACCAAAAGCACCAGCCAAACTACCCAGGCCGAAGTTGTACACACTCTGAGCAACCCTGTGCAGCACCGCGCCGCTCTTCGATGCCGTCTTCGCAAGAGCGTCCTCGTCGTCGCTGTCGTAAATGGGGTTCCGCCATGAAGGATCGAGGACCTTGGCGAAATCTGTCAGACCGAGACGGCCGGAGGGCTCGTCAAGACTGGCGAAGTGGAAGAGAATGTCGGCCTCCATGGGGGTGAAGAGGGAGAACCGTGTGATCTTAGCAGCCTCATTGAGGAACTCCGAGCGAGTGATCTTGCCATCAGAGCTCCGCTGGACGGCGCGTCGCAGAATGAGTTCAACGAGATCCATCTCCTTAATCATGTTCTGGAAGGCTCGAACGTTCGCGTACGAGATCTTGCTGCCCTGAGAGATGTTGCACAGCGTGCCGAGGTTTTCGAGCAGATGGTCCGACAGCTTGTGCTTGGCCGTCTCCAGAATGATGCGCTCGAAATCGGCCGGGTCAATATATCCATCGCCGTCCTTGTCGAACAGCTGGAAAGCCTGCCGAATGCGCTCACCTTGCAGACCTCGAAGCATCTGCGAGAACTGGGCGTAGGTCATGTCGTGGCGCTTCTTCTTGCTGCCAATGTAGAGCTTGGCCCATTCGCAGTCCCAATCGAACGGGATGCTCGTGGGACCCTTGTTCATCTCATACAGGCTTCGAAAGTCGGAGTACTTGACAGTGCCAATGCGGTCGACATCGAAGAGGCGGAAGGCAATCTCGTACTCAGCATCGGGCTTCTTGAGCAGGTTCTCGAAGACGCCCCAGTCGGTGAGGGTGACGCGGCCAGTGCCTCTGCTGTCAGCGACGCGGAACAGTATTGAGTACTGCTCCCTCTGGATCTTGTGCTGCGAGTCAAAGCTTGGTTAGATTACTGTAAAACGCGCCAGACTAGGCATCTCGGGAGCCAGGGTGTCAGAGGCGGAAGGCTTGGTCCAACTTACGTAGTCTTCGCCGCTCGGTGCCACGGCATTGATGAACTCTTCAGGTCCCATGTACAACTCGCCGGTCTCGGGGTCCTTGACGGCATTGTTGGTGAAGCGCAGCTTGGTCTGGGCAGAGAGCTGTGCAGCAGGCTCATCAGTGCCCAGCAAGCTCTCCTTGACCGCTTCCTTGACCACCGCGGCGGTAGTAGCCATGGTGACGGTGAGCAACTGCGCTGATCTTCAGGGGATATGTAGTCTCGTAGAATTGACTCGGTCGGAGGAGGCGGAAGGTTGCTGGCGCGTCTTCGCTTCGAAGGAGGGAGGCAGCAAGCTGGCTGGACGCGCGACAAACCCCGAAATGTCTTGGTAGTGGTGGGAGGGATCAACGTGGTCAGTGCCAAACGTCGTCCTGGGGAAAATGCTTCGCGGCGAAAAAAGCGAAACAGGGCAGGGGTGTGCGAAGGCTGGGCGAAGATCGGAGATAGGCTATGATCAAAGAAGAGATTGTAAATTATCGTCAAAAGGTGAACAGGCTCTAGCAACAACCCCAGGTCGAGAAGAATCCGGGGGAAAATTAGGGATAGGGAGCTCTAGGGGCGTCAGAGTCAGAGGTCAGGTCGAAGGAGAAGTCAGTCGCTTGTGTCCGGTGATCGGATCCGCAAGGCCGGGTTCTTCGCACAGAGCGCGTGTGTGGTGCGTTTAGTGGCTCCCTCGGTATTGCGGAAGCAAAGCACAAGCCCTCTCTGGCGTCTGGAAGAATGCGAATGGACCCGTTGAGTCAATTTCGGCCAACCTCGAGGCGATATGGAGGCAGAAAAAAACTGGGGATGGGGATGGGGATGGGTAAAGGCACCAAGTCCAGGTATGGAGACCGGGGACAAGGGACTAGGCTCAGAGGAGCAAAGAAAAGGACGAGGAAGCGAGGATGGAGGAAAGATTGATACCCAGGCGTCTTCGAAATGGCTTGTTTCTTCCTGTGCCTTCTGATCCTCTTTGTCATCTGTTCTCGTCCATCTGGGCGAAGCGGGAAAAAAAAAAAAAAAAAAAAAAAAAAAAAAAAACCGCCATAGGCTGCACTGCCTGACCTGCAGGCGCTGCCACACCTTCGCCTCCACGGCAACAAATCACAGTTAGCGGACGGAATCCTCCTTGACTCCCGTCGGGAGGTGCCTGAGTCTTTGGCGTGGGGGCACCTGCGCCTAGACCTGGACCTGAACAAGCCCCTGTAGCTCAGTTCCAGTGGCACGCGGCTGCTGTGGCTTACCCAGGAGTTTCGTTTTTCCGACACCGCTAGTCAGGAACCTAAAGTCCACGCTTCAGGGACAGATGAAGTCCTGCAGGCTCAGTATCAGAGATGAATTGACTTTAGACTTGGGGTTCCTTGACCCTGATTAACTCGGGTTCAAGAGCACGACAAGGCACCGTGGCCGAGGCTTGCTGAAACCAAGAGTGGCTGGGACAACGCACCCACCTCCGGGACAGCACGGGGTGGCACAAGATCGGGAATTCGGCCAAAACCCGCTATTCGCGCGCATGTCCGTGTCGCTGTAGCGCTATAAGGTCCCTTGGGCCTGTACTGACGCACCCTTGGGTCCTGCCAACACGCCAATTACACAATCAAGTCCACTCTGCTGTCGTCCTCAGACGCTAGTGCAGCCCACGTCCTGAGCTTCTCCATAGCCGCACCGCCATCCAGTGCCTTGTCATTTCCCTCGCTCATTAGTAAAGCAGACAGAAGACCAAGTGTGTGGCCGCTGTCGATTCCCCAGCATGGGAGCCACCCAGTGAACATGGATGCTCAGGCAATACCCAGGCAATACCCAGGCAGGATTCCACATCCACAGTGATAGACATAGGTAGATGTTAAAGCAATGTCTATTATCTGGTCAGAGCCGCCCCTAACGCCGTCCTCCACAACTTGCATGCCAGTGTGAACGTCTTTAGAGACACAGTATAAGATGATGCCAACCTCTGGCAGCCTTGAGCAAATATTAATCCATACACTCTCCTCCAACACCTCTCTCTACCCCTCTGATGTCGATAGCAACCTTGGCCCTGCCGGACGCAAAGCAATATGACATGCCAGATCCCATGCGTCAGGAAGGAACGGAGGGAAACATGGACTTTTTGAAGCAAGGAAAAAAATCGATGTAGCAAATTTGTGATATGAGTTTGTGTGTAAGGCAGCGCCGCCGTCATGCATTTTCGTAAGTCGTAAACATCGTAACACGCTGACTCTCAAAGGTAAGGCTCATTGGTAAGCTCGGTCCGAGAGCAAAAAGATACCTCAAAGACGAAGAGGCGAATTCCTGAGAAGAGATCCAAACTCAACTTTCTGTCGAGACAAGGACTTGGTTTGATGGATGGAATGCATCGACGCATTGCTCAACCTGGAAAGGTGGCTGAGAGCGAGTCGACCGACGAAGATTGCTGCGAGGCAACGTGAAACCGTCATCGATCTCTTGCTGTACAACAAATGCTGCCTCCTTGAATCGCTTCTCGCAGTACTTGTCGTAAATAGCCTTGTGGTGTCGGTTCGGAGCTTGGCAGCAATCCAGCATGATTTGAACCACAGGACGCAACTGCGAAAAAGTGTATCCAGAATAGTAGACGTGTGCTTTAGTCTGTAAAGATTCGTCAGTGGACAGTCGTCAAACTGAGCAGGGCAAGAGGAGACGTACCCAGTCACCCTTTCTAAGGATGAGCCGCGACAGGCAGTGTGCCGCAGCAGCAAGAAAGCTTGGCGGCGAGGCGACGAAGCGTTCATCCATGATTGTCAACTCGAGGAAGTACTTGGCAAGGGTCCGAGTATCAAGGTCATAGTCATCAGCCTTGCTGACACGACGTAGGAAGCTCATCGGACCGGGCCATCCAAGCTCAAAGTGCAGCATAGTAAGCATGAACCTTTCAGCTTTGAGTATCTCGTCCGTGCTGTAGCCACCATCTACCATATAGATGATCTCCTGCAGCGATGGGCAGTTGATTTCCTCATACTTCGAAGCGAGCAGGATCGCTGTCGCCCCAACTAGCTGCAGCTTGCCAATTGACACAACCTTGTGCGACAAAAAGCGGTCAATGTAATTGACCGTCAGGAACAGAGTCTCCGGCAGCAGACAGAAGCGGTTGTGGACTTGCACAAGCCAGTCCATCAAGACCGACCTCATTGTCCACTGGATCTCTGTCTGCAAGTCCATGTAGTGGGGGTTCGGAAGCATCTTGATCTGCAAGGGTCGCCCCCTGTTAGTGAATGCACAGTGGACGAACGACGTGGGTCCATACCTCAAGCTCCCGCATGTACTCAAAGATCTCATCTCCATATTCGGCGACCATACTGACGTCCCAGGTCTCTTCCTCGATGTCATCAAAGGTCCTCGTCCTTTGCACCTCAAGCTTCGCGTCTTCCAGCTCTCGCTGAACTCTAGCGGTCACCTTCGGCTGAAGTACAGGAGGGATGCCAGTCGTCTCATCAAACGTGTCCAACGCCGCCATTTCGTCGTCGTAATAATCATCATCCTCCTCAGCCCAGCATTCATCAGGCTCGGAACGTGCTGGCAGAGAACTCTGGTCACGACCAAGTATCGTATCCAAGAAAGCAGCATCAGAGTCATCGTCAGGAACCTGATCTTCGAAATCCGCAGAGGTTGGCTCGCCTATCGACACGTCCACAGCAATGATGGTATCCATTGAGGCAAGCTCCGCTGATTCTGGAAGCGCAACGTCCTCTGGCCGGGGCAAAGGCAATTCAAAGCCGTGCGATTTCGGTGATTCGTCCTCATAGCTTTCTTCAACTGTCTGCGGCCGCTCGATAAGTCGACTTTGTGTGCGCCTCAGAACCTGCTGTCTTGCCTTGAGGTCTGGCTGACTTTTGTGCTGGCGCGGTTGCAGACGAGTTGAATGCAGCGGCACGCGTGGTACCACATCGTCTTGGTGTGACTCAGGCTCTTCAGCCATCGTGAGAGGCTCCTCGGCAATGATCTGGCCTTGCAAGGAGGGAAAGTCGTGGGCGGCAGAGGTGGCGGGCCGCTGGTTGACATCAAGGGGGTGTGCTTCCGGGGCGCTGGTTGCTCTCGACGGCTGCAGCGCCGTTTTTTGGGCAGGCTGTGAGAGGGAGGTCTTGGACACGAAAGACACATTTTCCTTGTTCAAGTTTGTGGTTGCTGTCGGCTGGTTGAATGTGCCGGCATAAGGCTTCGCCGTCTTCAGGGAACTGCTCCCCGAGCCAACGTTCTTCGCCACGTTCGTGACGTCGCCAAATGCAGCTCGCTTCGCTGGGCCACGGAATCCGATCGTCGCGTTCGAAGCCATGGTGTTGAGATTTCCGGTCGATTTATGTTTTTGATGCAGCGTCGGAGCCGCGTTTTCGTTCCGACGAGGTCGGCAAGGCTGTAGAAGGGGTTTGTCAGCAAATGTGCTCGATTCGCATCGTCACAGCCTCCAAGGCGTCTCCCGCGCGAGCACAAGCAGTAATGCTAGTCACGTACCTTGGCATCCATTGCGGGAACTGACGGGTGGATGTGTATAGCTATTGAAAAGCTCTGCTGTAACGCGAAACCAGGTTGAAGCGTGATGGTATTCCAATCGCACCAGTCACCGTCGCGTCGACGATATCATGAATCAGTTGGGATACTCAAGTGTACAGAGGTGAGCCGCCCAAAGAAAACGGCGAGCGCGTGATGGGAACGAATTTGTCGACAGAAGCTGGAAAGACAACGTGCACACGGGCTAGCCTTGGGCGAGATTGCAGAGCCAGGAAGAGTTGGTGAGGCCAGGGAGTCGTCAGGCTGGAAATTGGCCTGGAGGTCCGGGCTTCGATAGGGGAGCGACTAGACCAAGGTTCGACCAAAGCTGTTGCTGGTGAGGCGAATTTCCGGCAGCCAGAGAAGGTGCCCAAGAAGGAAACTACCAAAACGCGAGAGGATCGTACTGGAAATCGCCTGATGGAAAGCCGGGATGGAAAAGAACAGGAAGAAAAAAGCGTGTCGGCGTTGACAAGCAGTTGTTTGGTGTGGTGTGCAGATGCATGCAGATGACGAGAAGCTCATAAGATTAGAATATCTGGCCGGGATTAGGAGCTCTGTGCAAGCTGTTGTTTGTTTATGACAGCTAGGCCAGCATATGCCCGGCTGGCTGGCCCATTGGCGCTGTGCACAAGACCCGCGCTGGGTCTGCATAAACTGGCATGTAGCGCACGGACCAGCCCGCGGTCCCCACGCGTATTGGTGTTGTCGACCCGGGGACGGTGTTTCTCCGTGGATTTGCCGCGATAGCGATGACGAAGCCGCGCTTACCTGCATTTCGACTAGTGGCCGGACGTCGCGTCTCACTGTAATCCTCTGTTCTTCTTGTATTATCGTTCGTTCCCAGATGTAAGGCCTTGAAGAGTATTAATTCACCTGAAACTTCAATATGCATTGTATGTATGCTATCTGTATCCCCTAATCAAGTTTCAGCTCAGGTCGAGAGGTGGTCGAGCGATGGCGAACTGGGGTTGCATCCCACGGGTTGATCGCGTCAGAGCAACGCCAACCCACCGCGTCTGCACGTGATCTCTTTAAATGCCCAGGGCCATACCAGCGAGGAAAGAACGGAGGCAATGTCCTTTCAGAAACAGGGAGCGCCAGGATCGCGCATCGCAGAATCAATACCCAACGCATGGAAATGGGTCTCACTTGCAACATCTGGCCCATCAAATTGCTCAGTTAGGAACGTTGTTGCCGTGAAAGCGTATGCGCCTGGCCGCTCTCTAGGCGACCAAGCAACTAGCCGACGAGAACCAATGCACGAGCTTGACCCAAGACAATTTGGACCCGGCCCTGGCTAGTCTATGGCAAAGACCACTGCCGCGAGACAACGGAAGATGACCGTTTTCTAAATGCTCTACAAGTAGTGATCGAAGCTTTGCAAAGAAATCCTCGGAAGCCGACATCGCGGCTGTATAGCTCCTGTTCCGGAAGCTGGGGGTTTCACCCCTCACCATCCACACCAGCCACGCAGCTCGGCACTAAGACTGCCCCCCTCTCCAGTGTGACTTCGCTAACAATCCGACTTCGTCAGGACCAGGCAGGCTTGATAATCTATCGAGGCTTCGGAGGGATCGAGAGACCCATGAATCGGTCGAATATAATTAGTGAGAGTGCAGGAACCCGGAGTTCTGCCCACACACCGCTCAAGTCATCACTCTTCTGGATACCGAGAAAGCAAAGAGCAAGGCGTTGCGCAACCTGCAGGTGTTGTTTTTAAACCTTCGAACTCGCTCAGGCCGTCACTGAATGTCGTCAAGAACTCGACCAAAGGATTGTGATGGCATGGTGGCTGATTCTGGATTTCTGCCGGCCGGATTGCGCGCAGATCGCCCGCATTACCGCTCACGTCAATGCACCCATCATTCCCACCCTCCGCAAACTCTGTCGCATGAGGGATGTTGAGCTCCGCAATCCGCTGATAGCTGTCCAAATCCTCGTGCGACCACAACACACTCTAAGGCCGGCCTTATGCTTTGGGAGTCATGGAGAAAAGAAGGTTATAGGACATATAGCTGGTTTGTGAGTTGCCTTAGAATTACCGCTGGCTGAGGCGGACCGTCTGAGAAATATGCCTGCAACCTCACACCAAGATGACATAGAGGCATTCTTTCGGTTCAAAAGCGATGCGCGGATTACGACAACTCAGTGGAAGCCATGGCGGCATATCACCTCGAATAGCAGCTACAATGGCAGCTCCAGCGCCTGAGACAATACTGCTAGGTCGAGTTTGGTTGTCCGTGTCGCAAACGCAAATGAACCTTCATCCAAATCCTGGGTATCAGGTTCGCGGCGCGATACTGGCGCAAAAACGGCTGTGGTCGCAGAACCAAGCTGGAATCCACCAACTGTGTGTGGTGGTTGCAGATGGCTTGCTGGGCTGTCATGCACCAACGTAGAGTCACAGGCACACCTCTCCTTGCACACCGTAAGTTGTCGCAGGGTCCCAATCGGAGGTAGCTGGAGACAGCACCATGCGTACTAATCGCCTCCGAGACCCAGATCCCGGATCAGCATCAGACCAGTGTAGAATTCGACGGCTCCTTAGGTCGGCGGAGAACGATCTGCCAGCGAGGCCAACGACGCATCTTGGCGAAGGCGTGGCCGTGACCTTCTCCATCAGTCCAATCAATGCTATGAAGTCGACCCGAAGTCGCAGCTGATCCCTGGCAGGCGCACGCGATGATACGCAAAAGAGACCAGGTTTCGCTGCGTCACGAGGATCGTTTACAGTCTCTACTCACATTCGCTGTGCCAGCAGTCAGTGGTCAGACCAATCCAGAGTGTCTTAAGCCTTTGGATGGGCAGCAAGGGCCGATAAGGCTATGGCCACCTGGATGGCCGACATGGGAGGCTGTTGTACGAGCCATGTGGGCGTATTGATCGTGGACAGAGACCGGTATTGAGGAGCGAAACATTTGATCCAACAAGGTTTGTCGGCCAGGTGGGCAGTACTACTGTTCGTATCATGCCAGCCGTCCAGCCGTCCAGCCGTTCATCCAACAGGGACGGTGTGCGCTCCTTGGTCCAGTAAGCGGGTGTCGCTGTCAGATGAAAACATTTCTATCATTTGTCTACGCAGGGCTAAGTCCGGAAGGGTACGCATTGTGTGGTAGGAACTGGATTAGATGGCGTACCGCCACCTCGATCCGCATGTTGGCAGCCAGTCGCGGGATTTCCCCCTGTTCCAGTCCTCCCCAACAGAGGGCGGAAGACATGGACTGTATGGAAATTTACCTCTACCATTACGGGCACAAGATGAACAAGGCAAGTTACGGCGCATCCTGGCGCTCCTCCCACGCCAACCATTGAGCTCAAAAGTCTATCATGGGCGCAAAGACGACTCTGGCTAGGCCTCGTCCTTTCTCGCATATCGACTTTGCTGGGCGCCTTCGTCCCCACCACACAAGCGCACACAGTTTCGCACCAAGTTCCAGCACAGGATGTTACTGGTAGATGATTCACACTGTTGCTGGCTACCCTCACGTTCGCGACGGGGCGCTGGATCCCCCTGCCACACTGGAAACAGGCGGGCTTGGTGTAGTGGCCATCGGTCATGCGCCATTGGTCGACGATGGCGCTCGTTCGCTGGCGCTGTCCCATGGTCGCACGGAATCACCGACTTCATCCTCGTCGAGGGCGGCCAAGCAAGTCAATGATCCAGGCTCCATCGGGCTTCCAAGGGGTCTGGACTGTGTCGCGTACATTTTGCGATCATGTCTGAGGAACTTTGAAGTTCACACGGCGCCGGCTTTACGCAGCGCGATCGCATCAGTGCCGTGCTGTGTCGCCAGCTTCGGAGAGAGGCCTGCGCCTTGGCCCCCCGTACACAAACGCCCCATCTGCAGGTCTCTGCAAGTGCCAGTTCACATTCTTGCGTAGCACATGGGCTAGTGGAGGCTTGTCCACTCGTGAGTCTCGTCTTTGTTGCATGTCACCTCTTTCTTGCCAGGGCCCTATCTGCCAACAGAGAATGCAATGGAGGGAATCGGACCTCATTAGCTAGACGCTATGCGCGCTCTCGTGGCTGGCGCAAGTCGCAAGTGTCTGGTCACGGGCGGCGTAAGACAAAAGTCAGGTCCGAGCGCCTAGGCCAATACCGGTTTGCGATTGACGTGAAGACGAGAGACAAAAGGAGCATCATTCTCTCTTTAAAGGGTGTCTGGGATTTGGCGGCTAGCCACACGACCTCGGAGACGCAACGGATAGACCGTCGCCAGTCAGCGTCACGGATGGGCCACACCCAAGTGAGCGTGCTGCAGACAATGATAACCCTGACGGACAGGCTTGCCAGACATGGAGGATCGCCGTAGGTGCCAGTATAACCCAGGCCACCCACAGGTCGGAGGGCTGGGGACAGGAAGGCAGATCCTAGCTATGGTAAAGGCGACGGACAATGTGCGCCATACAGACCATGGCCTCATTCATCGCATCACTGATGACTACCTCAGTCTGCGAGTGACGCCATCTGCCAGGCTTCAATCTGATGGGCAGCAATCGCAATTGGGATTAGAGCACCCATTGGAAGGGCTAGTACTACAAGTGGTTGGTAGGAATCCAGGTCAGGGTCGTCTCGGCGTGCATCCATCCTCTCTCGTCGATGCACCTACTGTATGTACGTTGTTTGATTATGACTGTTACGGCCGTCGACACATGCTGGATGGGCTTCCATGGATGCAATGGCTACCCACATCGAGTCGTCGCCCCCCAGCTACTGACGGGCTAGCAGGACCACTGCCCGCGCGCCCAGGCCGCACGCGGACCTTTGGCTAAAGCCCAGGATCGACAGCAAAGAAGGGCCCAGGTCATGCCGCCACATCATATATGCGATTGCAGTGCTAGCTACCGTAGGCTCACTGTCGCGGGAGCGGAACGGATGGGATGTGTTTTGAGTTTCAAGAGAAGTGGGAGGGGTGGCCGGCCATACGTCGTCGTAGTAGTAGGCTTTCCGGGCTTATTAGGTCATGCCAGACCATGGCCCTGGGCCATGCCATGCCATGCCATGCCATGCCATCCATGATGATCATGATGGATGCTGCTACCTTGAAAGCGTCGCACACAGTCTGCGCTTGTGTGCTCGCATCAAAGACAGGTAGGTCTTTTGCCGTGCCATCATCACTGCTGCGGGTCAACCACAGGCAGAGAGCCGGAAGAAAAGATCGTAGGCGCATTGATGCGAGTCGCACCCCTGTCAAGGGCCAGCGGTAGTGCTGCTGTAGGCTGCTGGAGCAGGGGCCTAGTTGAAGCCGTAGAGGGATGCCAGCGGATGCCAGCGGTGAGTCGGTTGACCTAGGGGGCCTTAGGATGGCCCTGCTGGCGCACATCCTGAAGCGACGCAACCTGCTGTGAGGGTTTGGCCTCCAGCGGTTACAGCGGATACTGCTGAGGAAGGTCTGGTCCGCTGAAGCTGAGTCGGGGGGCCACTAAACGCCCTGTAAACGGACACTGTTCCCCCCAACGGCAGGTGGGCAGTCTGCGACGAAACCGCCTGCTCCTCTTTTCGCCCACGGAACCGCTCTGGCTGCACCACCGCTCACTCCTCTCTCTGCACGCACATCTTCTCTCTCGTTCTCTCTCTCTTCTCGCCAATCTTCGTCTTCGCACCGCCTCTGTTGCTCTCACGCCCATTCGAACCCATCCAAGTGAGTCCTATATGCTCATTTACCATACGCGATCCCTTCCTCCACCAAATCCAAGTCGTCCCATTCTCCCAACCTGCCCTACTGCCTCCACGCCCAGGGCCGGTCTTCCTGATGCCGCCGATCCCATCAGCACCTCAGGCTCTGAGGCGGCCACCACCGTCCCAGCAGCACACCCTATCTGCCATCCTATTTCCTCATTGAAAACATCGATCAGTCTTCAGGAGCATCATCTTGTACTAACAGTCTTCATTTGCGTCTCAGGACCACTCTTTACTCTCGATCGCAACTTTGGCCGTCGTCCTCGTCGCAGGGCATCCCAACCCAAGGCCCTCAGCTCCTCCCGGGCGCTTACGAGCGACATCATCGACACGAATGCTCTTTCGAGACTACATACACACTTGATACGACCTGATCCCGGCTATCAGCTGGTTTCCAGCTGAACTTCAGCCAGTGAAGAGTTTGACTCTCAAGTCTCGGGGCTCCCATTGCCCTGTCACTGCCCTTTGGGCCTACCGCCTCCCAGCGCTGGTTGGCAAGGGCTTTCGACACAACCATTACAACACCGTCAATCCATTCTACAACACCACTGTCGGCCGGATACTCCTCGATCGACTTCTACAATTGAAACACATCCTTTCTCTCCCTCTCACACAAATTTATCACAACCATAATGGCTTCCATGTCACCACCAAATGCCACGGTGGGCCTGGGTGAAAGGGCCCCCAGTGCCGAGAGCACCTCGCCACGGCAGCCAGCAGCCCCCAAGAATGTCGCCTTTGAGCTTCTCTTCTTGGACTCGCCTCAGTATCGTGCGCGCTTGCCCATGCGGGTGCGCATTTACCCTCATGATACTACAGACTCCATTGTGACGACGGTCAAGAATTTCTACGGTTTGTACTCGGGTCCCACCGGATCCAAAGGTGTCAGTTTTGAGGATGATCAAGGGAACACCCTCATCGCCCGTTACGAGAATTTCCGCAATGACATGACGGTCTACATCCGTGTCATTGAGGAGTCTCCTGCGCCTCCGGCTTCCTATTCTACACATACCTTCCATCCTGTCTCTATGGAAGACCAACCCTGCTATGAGGTGGATCCATACTGTCCCCGCCCCAGCTTGCAGCAGGCTCCCGAGATCTCAAGACCCGACTCGAGGCTGTCAAGAAGACGGAGTCAGTCCCCTAATGCTCTTGGACGTCGCAGTCATTCTACCAGCACATCTGGAAAGAATGGTCGTTCCACTTCCGTCAGGAACGGTCCCCCCATGCACAATGGCCATGTCGATGCTTATAGCGACAGCTTGAATGGTTACAGCAGTGGTGATGGAGCACCCGGTAGCTCTTCCGGCAGGAGCAGAGATCACCTTGGCAACACAGACATCAGCGTTGAGAACATTGTTGAAGGTGGTCGACGAAAGCGGGCCAAGTTCGAGAGCTCGGTGAGGCGGTCTTTGACCTACTTCCTGGATGAGCAAAATACTAATATCAAACTTCTCAGGAACTGCCACTCTTCGCGCCTCCTCAGATGCCCGCTGCAACTTCAAATCCATCAGTGTCTCCCGCACGCCGAATTGAGCATCAGCGACCGTCCCTGCCCTTCCCACAACCCAACCACAATCCTTTCACGCACCCTCGTCCCATGCAGTCGCCCCAACACTACACACATAACCTGAACCAGGGAGGCATGTATGCCACCCCGGCCCATGACTCTCGACGCTCTCGCGGTAGCATCAGCTATGGCAGCGGCATGGGCAACGGCATGGGCATTCTTCCCACGCCAGACCCCACTGTCGGTAGCTGCATGTCTGAAGAGGACAAGGATGTTGCCCTTCAGTTAATGCGGTTGGGCGAGATGTCAAACATCTCTCACGGACGGACGAGTGCCTCCACGCTGGATGATACCTTCAGTGGCAGGGCCGATGCCGCATCGTCTACCGGCGCCACAAGTGATGTCGACAGCGAAGACGAGACTGACTTCCCTGCTGCTCGCCGGCAAAAGGTTGACGCTTCTGGTGCTGCTCGCTCAGTATATCAGACACCAGATGCGCACTTTATGCCACCACCATTCGGTACCACGATTAAGACTGAAGATGGCCAATTCTCCACGGATCTTGACCCTAAGAAGACCAAAACCAAGCCCAGCACGAAGCCCAAGAGCCATGTCCCTATTCCTCGCCCAGCTGGCGCAAAGCCCGCAAAGGCTCCCAAGCCACCAGGCGCTTCCAAGGTGAAGAAGCCAGCCTTAACGACCGACGTGCCCATGTCCCCGGCTTCCACCACTGCTTCGCGCAAACAGTCTATTGCTTCCAGCGGCCAAGTCTCTCAGCTTGGCGATGATGAGCAACCAGACTTGTCCAGCAAGCCTCGCTGTCAGCGTTGCCGCAAGAGCAAGAAAGGTTGCGATCGTCAACGCCCTTGCGGTCGTTGCAAGGATGCTGGACTGTCGGCAGAGCAATGCATCAGCGAGGACGAGGGCAATGGCCGCAAGGGTCGCTATGGTCGACACATGGGCGTCCCAATCAAGAAGGATGAGGCGCCCGTCGTGCAGCCTGGCCTTCTCCCCGCCGCGCCTATCGCTGCGGCTGTCCCCCTGATGGGAGCTCCAGCGCCTGTGCTCGATAAGTCTAAGAAGCGCAAGCGGTGACTTTGAGTTCTTGGCCATGCAGTAAGCCAGCGTGGCGTCTTCTTTACTGGAATGCGCCTGACGACCTTATGGTCCGCTCAACTGCTTCTTCACGGTGGACCAGTCTATTTTGCTGTTTTCTCACCGACTTTTGATTTCGACTTGACTTGCGCATGTTTCTATCTGGCTCTCGAGCATTCCACGAAATGTTTTGAACTACAGTCGGCTTTTTTCCACATCATGTATTTACGAAAGTCTTGTCTGGACTATCACACTCCTTCTCCCGGCGTTTGACAGAACGTGTGTGCTGGCGTTTGACGTTTGTGCTATCTTCTGTTCCTGGTAACGATGGCGAAACAAACGAGATGGATTGGTGGCAGAGAACCACCTGCGGGGTTGACTCTGGGGGTGTGGTGGTCAGACTTGGTGCCAAAAGCAGAGCTGAGCACACCGCTGCTCATACTACGTGGGTACCTTTATTCGGGGTGCCTGATGCGGCAGAGAGGGTCATAACGAGCTAAAAGGCTGCCTTCGAAAGCGGCCTACTATGAGCTCTTTGAGGGATCGCGGCTGTCAGAGGTGTTGAAGACGGCGAAACCAATGCAAGAGCAGTGTACGCTTGTCGCGTTGATTCGAGGAAGGAAGATAGAGCGCGCGGAGGCGCGAGTGCAAGCGCTATGATTTGCTTTTACCGCCGGTGCTCAGGGCTGATTTTAATCTGGTATTGCGGGCAGGGAGGGGAGCACGGTGTGGACGGATGATCGGATGGCTGGTTGGCTCTCTCTGGCTCTTTGTTTTACCTCTACTGAACTTTCCTTCTTTTGTCGTTCCTTAGGATGGGTTTCGAGAAGTTGATAGCGCAATCGATTCATCATGCGACGCTCACGGTCCCGCCCTGATCTCTCCTGTGTAGCGGCCACAGGAGGAAGGATTGGATGCGACTTCGGCTCTTGGTGTCGTGGATGAAACATGGACGCGCGCGCGCTTAATCGGACTGCGCCTCCAATCCCCATGAACAACAAACAAACAGCTAACCCAGCGCGACACGCTTCCACGAATTGTTTTCGATGCGCGACAACACTGCGATGCGCGCGACGAATATTTTTCCTTCCTTCGGCAATTAGGGTGACCAGGTGCAAGGCCGCCAAAATGGAAACCCGCACTAACACAACGATCAAATCGACTTTATTTCCTAATTTTGACACAAACCCTTGCTTACACCCTACAGGGTCGTTGAGACCAAGGCCCGCCGTTACTGCTTTAGGTTAAGTTCTCGGCCGGCATCGCGGCTGAGAGTGGAGACCTTTTCGGTGCCGATTGGTCGGGTAGACGGAGGTGGTCTGATCACGTGAGTGGCCGGCGCGACGTCATTTGTTTGAGTTACCCCGCGACCGGGACTGGGAGTTTGGTGAGGGGAGGGGCAGGCGAGGGCTGCAGGTCGCTGAAAATATTTTTCGTGGGCAAGGTAGTATTGACGAAAACTCATTGCGATGGTATGTGCGGCGTGCTGCATCGGATTAATCATGGTTGCATGGTCGTGTGGGTTAGTTGGGTGGTAGCCGCCAATCTGGAGACCCAGCAGAACTGGGTTAGGAGGAAAATGGTTTTGACACCCGCCCGCACCGCGCCGCGCCGGAGCCGGATGTCGGAGGCAGAGAGTAAAAGCGGGGAATGTGTCGGGCTACCCTGCACTCCACTTTTCTCCGACCCTCCGGATTCTCTGGTGCGCATGGGACTCAATCCAGAGACAATGGTGTGTAGTTTTCTACATATAAAATGCTGCTTCAATTTAACTGTGACTTTCTGACCATCTGAGTTTGTTGACGTGGGGTTACTGGAGAAGCGCGGACGAGGCTGAGTGGGCTAGGCTCAGGTTTGCTTTCGAGAAAATTCGGCTCTGATGAACCGTGGGTCTTGGAAGCGGGAATAAATCGAAGGATGGAGAAAATCAATGGGAATGAACCGCTACTATCCGACAATGAGTAAAAATAATGGACTTCTTATTACGTACCTGAACTGTCATCGGTTTTCAGGATCAGACGCGAAGAAGCTGGTGTCCTAGCCTGGGACTGTCTGCCATTACCGTCACACCGGACCATGCAGCCTGAACAGTCAATTGGCCAGACCACTCGAGCTTCACCTCACGGCTTGCAAACCAAGCAAGCCAGAAACCATGACTGCATCTCACATAATCAAAGATGATGCATTTTCCCGTTTCTGGAAATTGATTGCTTATTTCGGAGGTTTGTCGAATGCATCTAGACGAAGAGAAGGCTATCGGCTTTGGCAAACCCGATGGTCGGGAATGAGTTTTGATGGCCCGGTTGGAGCCGCATTCAAGTCTGAGTTAATGTTCCCGGGAGATATCAGTCACTAGAAGATGGCCTGTGAATAATATACGCATATGCAAAATCTATAAAGCAGAGAGAGGTGCCACCTCTCACCGAAAATAACTACCAGTCATACCTACGACTATCGTGGAAGTACTATATTGGCACTGACTTACACGATCATGTCTGAAGCCTTCCCTAAAGGGGGTCCAACACCAACGACAATGTCGACAACATCACTGGATGAAGAGGAAAAGAGGACAGAGGCCACGGACGTCCCTGAGGTTTCACAACCAGATGAACCGGAGCAAGATCTCTCCCTAGCGAGACGGCACACCTCGAACACAACCACACCTCCTCCACCACCCGACGGCGGTCTTCGCGCTTGGTCCCAAGTTCTTGCCTGCCTGCTGGTCAGTGCCCTCACATGGGGAACAACCTATTCCTTCGGCGTGTCCCAACTTCATTACACATCCACTCTCAAGCTTCCCTCCGCACAAGTCTCCTGGATCGGCTCCGTTCAGGTCTTCATCGTCTTCGCCATGTGCACCATTTCAGGCCGTCTCACCGATGCAGGCTATGCGAGGGAGACTGCGGGTGCGGGGTGTGCTTTGGCCACGTTTGGGACATTCATGACAAGCTTGGCGACGGAGTACTGGCAGATATTGCTGGCGCAGGGCGTTTGTCTCGGGATGGGAATGGGATTGGTATTCATGCCGGCTATCACCGTCGCGGGGTCGTACTTCCAGAAGAGAAGGGCGTTTGCACTCGCTGTTGGAGCCTGTGGATCGAGTGTCGGTGGGTTGGTGTTCCCGTCCACAATTCAGTACTTGACGCCGAAGATTGGGTTCCCGTGGGCGATGCGATGCGTTGGGTTCTTGATGCTTTTTTTCTCTATTCTTGCCAACTTGTTGCTGCGGCCGCGAGTGACACCGAGAAGGTCAGGTGATATCGTTGATTGGCCAGCTTTCAGAGAGCTACCGTATTGTCTGTTCGCGTTGGGATCGTTTCTCAACTTCTATGGCGTGTACTTTGCCCTGTTCTACGTAAGTCAGGCCATGTTTTGTCGTCAACAAGGGCTAAAGCGAATACTGACACTGCTCGAATAGATCAATAGCTATGCGAGGAACGTTGTCGGGTTCACCACCGTTGAGGCGGTGAGTCTTCTACTCGTTACCAACGCCATGGGCCTTCCTGCCCGACCCATCGTGGGATATGTCGCAGACAAATACATCGGCCCCATCAACGCCTTTGCCATCCTTCAAGCCATCTTTGCTGCGATTCTGTTCGGTTGGATTGGTGTACGCACGCGGACAGATATGTACGTTTTCAGCGCCTTCCTCGGCATCATTACTGGTGCCAGTCAGGGCATCTTCCTCGGTGCCCTGGCAAGCCTCACCAAAGACCCGCGGAAGATGGGAACGAGATTCGGCATGGTGGCAACGATTTGTGCGTTTGGAACACTGGCTGGACCGCCGACGGGAGGAGCTATCATCGATCACATGGGAGGACAGTACGTGGGAGCACAACTCTGGGTAGGGGGCGTCATGCTTTGCTCCTCTCTGACGATTGCAGCCTCAAGATTAGCTGCAACAGGCTTGACATGGAAGGCAAAGATCTAACATGATAGTGTGCATAGCGTGACAGAGATATGTCATATCAGTGTCGCATGAATAACCAAGGTTGCCGGACTTTTCAAGATGCCTTCACCTTTCCAAATGAGCCAGAGCCTCTGCTACAAGGCGTGCCACTTGGTCACCCTGCTCCCAGACAACCTCATGATCGCCGGTCAAGTCTTTAATGATAGTTACGGGCGTACCATCACTCTTCATCTTGCTGGCCATGCAGTCGATCTCCGGCTCGTCAATCAATGTGTCTTCGGGAGACCAGGCCAGCATGGCGCCTTTGCCGCCAGGCCAGCTGAACTTTTCGGGGTAATTGACTGGCGATGCCTCTTTCCATAGCTGTTCGTCGCTGCTGAATGCACCGGTAATGAAATGTCGGTAGATGCCGCCATGAACACCCTCCATTCGTGCGACGAGACCTGGAAGGTTGTAAATACCAGAGATGCCAATGGCGACCCGGGGCAAGGGAGCCGGCACTGTGGGCTGGCCTGCCAATGCGACTTCGCCCATCAGCAGCTGATACGTAAGCGTGCCGCCGGCTGAGTGGCCAAGGAGGATGTAATCTTGACCCATGCCATAGTGTTTGTCAAGATAAGCGAGGGCAGCGCGGACATCAAGGATATGATCTGGATGGCTGGCTATTCTGAGGTCGATATTTGGAGTCTTGGCAGGATCCTGAGGAAAGTTGGGGTGAGGCGAGAGTCGGTAGTCGATGCTGGCGAAGCCGCGGATAGATGAAGCCGCGATGTTGCTCGATTTGAGCACAGCTTCGATAGAGGGCTTGAAGTCATCGAACGTGTTACGCGGATCTCGCCAGCCGCCACCATGGATGAACCTTTGGTGTGAAACGGAATTAGAAACATTGTGACATCTTGCGCGGTTGGTAGATATGAGATCGGGGTTACATCGAGGCGTTTCCGAAATCACAGTCACACCCTGCAGGAGACACGGCACAACTCACACAATCCAATAACCAGAAGCTGAGGGCTGTTGGGAGCTGCCACCCGGGACCTTCCCCGAGGCTGCTGACGACCAGACACCCAGACGCTGAAGGTGGTGGTCACCATACTGGCATTGCGTGAAGGCCAGATCGGCGACACGAGAGGAGGGTTTCATGATCCCTGCCGTGTCGAGTAGACGGACTCGACAGACGAGGTCTAGCGCGCCACTGGGATGGGTGTGTTGCAAGATCAGACGTACGGCTTTTGATTGCACTGAGTTGTTCTAGGCACAGACTGTGAAGGAAGCTTCGATCCGGTCTTGATTGCTTTGATCGTCGGAGAGGGGGCGCGGGCGAGAGCTCGGGATGCAGTGACCCGGCCAAGTGTGACGCGCAAAGCGGTTTTGGGTGGAGATGAGCACGGTTTGGTGATGGCCAACCTGGAGAACGCTTTAAGCCGGGGCAAATTCTGAAGCACCAAGAAGCTTGTTAGCGGGAGTTTGGAATACGAAAGAAACGAGCCGGAATAGCCAAGCAGCCGAGTGCTCACAACTACGCAAAAGTCGAAGCGGTGATGAATGGGAATCTTGATCGTTCTTGTAGGCAGAGCGATTGATAGGCGCAGCTTCGGATAGGCAGATCGGCACAAGCAATGAGTCGGAACTTCGGAAGGTCGAACGGATGGTGAATGCTGTCGCGGGGATGGCACTATCTGGCCATGGGCTCGGTTGAGGATGGCGGAGGCGGTAGAAAGTTCGTCGCGGTAAACGGCTAACGCTGGTGCAACACTGGACTCAGGCACCAATCAGGGCTAGTGACGACTCTTTGCACACAGCTGGGCAATAGAGTTGACGTCTAGGCCAAGCATGAGTTAGCACTTGGGAGACAGCTAATTTGCGCTCAGGAGGACAGTCAGTGTCATTGTCAGTGTCGATGCTGATGATGCTAGTACTCCAGGCACCACATCCTCGTGTTGGCACCATTCACGACGGGATGAGCCTGAAGCATGCGGCAGCAGGGGATTGACGCCAGTCCTCAGCCTGCGTAGTAGAGATACCTGGGCGAGGAGATGAGACTGCCAGCTCTGCTTAATGCAGCCAATCGGGCGACTCTCCGTTGGTGAGATAGCCTGCTAAATATGGGGCTGTGGTGGTGGCCCCAGGTACCTGTACCAATCGTGTGCCGCCTGTACCTGCATTTCAGGCGTGGCTTCTTCAGCAGCCTGCATAAGGAAGACGATTCGCAGTCAGCCTGAACCAGGACACTCATCAACTAATGACCGAGGTAAGTGAAGCATGGGCAATTGAGAGCTAGCAACTGACCAAATTGACGAGAGAGACAGAGAGGTGTAGCATCAAGGAAGCGTCGTCGTCGGGTGCCCGCTTCGTAGGGTGTGATCGTCCCTGATCGACGCCCCAACTTTTGGACCTCTGGAAGTAATAGCCCGACCGTCTTCCTCATCATCACCTCTGCATCGTGCTAAAGTTTGATCAGGTTACGCTTGCGACACGAATATAGACAGTCTGCAAAGGCCTTCTCCTCAATTGGGCAGTCTCGAACCCTGCAGGTCAACCTAAGTTACCCAGAAACGGATACGATGACCGGCAAACGGATAGCCTGTCCCACGTTACCATGTGACGATGGTCCTTCGAAAGACGCATCAAGACCAGCTTCCGACGCCCATAGAGCCTAACAAGCAATAAGCACTGTCCTTCGCGTTACGCATTCAGAGGTGGATGGCGTCGAGACCTGGCGCGCCATCACATCCAGGCACGGATCTGAGCCACACTTCCCATCCGAGTCGCACCACAGTAACGGCTTCTTGCACTTCGACTACAACTAGGTTCAACCTAGTTGCCACAATAAACACTCGTATGTACGTACTCCGTACGGAGTATCCAGTGGGCTATTGGATCACTGGCCAAGCTATCATGCTTTGATCGCCCAATAACTCGGTAGGTTCAAGACTTAAAGCATGGCATCAATTGTCGAGACATGGGACGCTGGTGAGAGACCTCTTGCGGATAACTATTCTTTTGAGTCGTCGTTTGTTTCCACTCCGACCAAATCTACTGTACATCGGCTCACTTCCGGCAGAAGCACAAGCGAGTGAGGGGCCCCGAGCGACCAGTTCATCCACTCACTGCGGGCGGCTGTAACCCCCCTCCTCAGCCCAGCGCAGCTCTTGTTGCTGTCTGTGCGCATGCGAGCAAAGCGGCCACCCATCCATCACACCGCGCATCCCTGATACCCTTGCGACAGCCCCTGGTCTTAGCTGCAAATGCGCTCTCGATGCTATTGGTGCACATCCATTTCAGGCTACGCGATTGCTGACCACCCCTGGCCGAGGCCGAGAACTTGCGCTTCCATCTGCAGGGTTTCTGCTCTCGTCTGTTCGATATTTTCCGACGCATGGACGTGATCACTTACTGTGCCTCTGCTCTCGTCTCGCACGCGTGTCCACCTGCATGTGCCGTCTCGTTTCAGGCCTTTGCGCGGTCCCATGGCTGCGCTGCTTCCTGAGAGCCTTGTTAGGGCAGGGCTTGTCTCCGAATTGTATCGCCTTGCATCCTTCTATGGAGCAACTAAGTTCGTCGTCGGGCTGCTCATTCTCGGCTAAGAAGTAATGAAGGTGCCTGCGGACCCGCCACACGCGCGACTTACACCACACAGGACACGGGCCGGTGGTGGCTTGAGACTATCAACTTGCTACCCAAGTAGCCACAAAAGACCCTAGCGAAATGGTACTCACACCACTTCCCGGAAAGAAAGCTGCTGTTGATCTCCGTCTCGTCTTCGTGTGCGTTCTTTTTTGGTGAGGACCTGCTTGGCTGTCAGACCTGAGCAATAGCACACCTGTGCTAATGCATGGACCCTGGATCGTCACCGGCTTACACAGACAACACCCTGGGCATGACATTGGGATGACAATGGAGTCTTGTTCATGCTTCTCACCAACATGGGTTAGATGCGAAACGGAAATGGTATGTCTGTATCTGAACAAAAGGATCGACACGCTCAGGCGCAATGGCGCGTTCGTGTGTGTCTGAGGCCCCCTTCTGGGTATGTGAGCCATGCAGCAGGGATTCGTGGCTCTCCCAAGGCTGCATGAGCCACACTCTGTAGCTTCATATCCAGGCATTTTGGCTATGGAGCAGATTGACCAGAGGTGGGACGAATGAAGAGGAGGAAGAGGAGGAGGAGGAACTCCACCGCAAGGCGAACAAGGATTTTGCCTGTTCGATACCCAAAAGCAAGACGGCGGATCGTCGCGTGGCAACCCAGCTGGATGCCCGGCACACTGGAGACCACATGGATCTCGTTCCAGCCCCTTGGAAGAGCTCGGATCCATGAACACGTCTTTGACTCTTTATATCTGCCTTGTTGGGACACACATGCTGCCCTTCGCGTCTCTTTTGGTCCCTCCCGTTTTCCGCAGTCTCTTCTTTCTTCCAGTAACGGAAATTTTGTGCGTCTAGCGTTTGAAACGCTCGAGGCGAGGTAAGGCGGCTTACACACTCTCCTGCATCTCACTCCCCCCCCCCTTCATCCCCCTTCCCCATTTGCGAACTTAAATCTTCAACTCCTTGTGGTCCGATTGTTGCCCTTCTGCAGTACCCGAGCTCTTTGCTGTCCGCTGGAAGGACATGCTCTGTGCAGCACCACTGTCCGTTCTTTCTCACACCGAAAAAGGCGGAGCGTTGAATGAACATGTCGGACCAAGACGATGAGCTCGATCTGACCGAGTACAACGGAGATTCGCTCCTTGCAACAGCTGCTGTCTTCCTCGCTCTCAGCTGGATATCAGTCATTCTGAGAACGTACACTCGGGCGGTACTCATGAAGTCATTCCAACTCGACGATTGGTTTATGTTGGCATCACAAGTGAGTGAATACCTTGACCAATGATGAGCGGTGCAGTACTAATTTGTGTACGTGACAAAGCTCGTCTTCACAGCATCATGCGCTTTCATCTTGAGAGGTGTCATGGCTGGGATGGGCTGGCACAACGCAGCTATTGAGAACAAGGACGATGAAGTCGAAGCGCTCATGGTACGACTCCTGTTTGTCATCATTCACTCATTGATTGCCTGCTAATGCGTACGGCAGTGGCAAGCTCTCGCTACTGCCAGCTACGTCCTCGACATGATGCTCATCAAGCTCAGCATTGGGTTCTTCCTTTTGCGCCTTGCTACTCAGAAGGTTTACGTCTGGATCCTGCGCATCAGTCTCGTCATCATCGTCCTCTGGAGCATGGTAACCTTTCTCTGGGATATCTTCCAGTGCAATCCTGTTGCCAAGCAATGGGATTACAGGATAGAAAAGGGACACTGCGTCACGCCGGATCAGGTTGTGCAGGCTGCATACGCTTTTAGCGTCATGTGCGTTCTGTCTGACTGGCTTTTCGTAAGTTCCCATCGCAGCGGCGTGTATTATTCTCATACCTCAGTGACTGACTGGGTCAAAACAGGCTATTCTCCCGATTCCAATGCTTTGGAAGGTGAAGATGACGAAGCAAGCCAAGGCCACGGTGATCGTCATCCTGGGGCTCGGTATCTTCGCGAGTGTTGCGACGCTCATCCGACTAAAGTTCCTTTCCGACCTTGAGGACTTGACTGACATCCTATGTACGTGCGATCTCTGACTGAAGGTTGGATTCATTATTGACAGTGAACAGTCACCGGCACAGATGCCATGGTATGGACACTCATCGAACCAGGCATCGCTATCGTCGCCGCAAGCATGGCTACTATTCGACCTCTCCTCCGTCGCATGCGCATCCGAGGCTTCGAGTCCACCGACAATCCTTCATCCTATGGCCACCACAGCGGCTGGAGTTCTCGCAGAAGAAAATCGAGAGCCGGCTCTGTGCCCCTCGAGGATGTCACACTCCAAGACCTCGACACCAAAGAACCGACGACCACGATCTCGTCGAAAGGAAAGACAGCCGTCTCTGTCCAGAACCTTACCTTTGACGAATTGAACAAGAGCCTTCCTACGCTCCCGGAATACAATGAGAGGTTGGGTAAAGTCCGCAGCGAAGTATTACCCATACAGGTGAACACGAAATCGCCAACTTGGACCGCCGACTTGGCTTCGCCCGGATCACGATCGTTCGAGCAGATCCATGAACTCGAAGCGCAAAACCAAGACGGAGGGCTACGGTTGTCTGATGCACCACGGCGCTGACGATGAATATGATATGGCTACGTCCTTTGTGGCGTTAATGATACGATATGCGAGTGCTTTACAAGGGTTGGGAAATCTGTTTTCTGCATGTAGATTTGTTTTGAGAAAAGCAAAGGGGCTTACAAGTGGTAGAAACCCTGTTGCTCATGATGTTCTCACGAACTGTTGGATATCTGGGGCGTGTCAGAAGAGGGGAGTGTTCCATCGGAAGCTCCAGTAAGGGGGTGCTCAATGGCGTTATCAGGTCGCATGGCGAAAACAAGACAACACGCCGCGGTCTCTTTTGGTATGGAGGGTATCGTTATTTTCTTTTGTTTTGTACCATCGCCACGAGCGCCGGTGGCTTATCCGGAGACCTCGAGACCTGGCTCTGCGGCTCCTATTTCTATGTATACACCTTTTCTTGGGACCAAAGCCGTCGAATAGCGCGACCTGTTCTACCACCCAAAATCAGATCAAGTATCAAAAAGTGTGAACATTTCCAGCCGGGATTGCCTTGCGGCAATATCTGCCAGATCCTCCGGTGACCACGAGTTTCAGATCATGAGCGGTCGCTGATCTCAAGCGCTTCAGGAGGAACGTCATACTCCTCCTCGTCTTCCCACACAGGCGCCAGGACGAACCGCCCCATGACCTTGCCCATGCCTACACTCTCACCCCCGATTGCATCTGACCCTGGTTTCTCGTCGCTCTCCTCTACGATGACCGCCGTAGTGAGGAAGCCCATCGCCGTTGCAGGGCTCATCTCCAACGCGCGGCCACCCCAATCCAACTCCACGCGTCCGGATTTCCGAACGTTGAGCTTACCCACCAAGCCGCCCTGTGAGAGGAGCTTCGACATGAAGCCGTTCTCATCCTCAGGGTCCTCGTCATCACTGATTCCTGGCGCAGGAGTGGTGCCATCTGGTGTCTGTGTGAGGTCGACGGGATCGCCGCCTGCCATGGGGGTGTCGGCCATGGCTGTGTCATCGGAGGGTTCCGGTTTGACCTTGTTCTCTGGGGCGACGGGTTTGAGGGGTGGGAGGAGGGGAGGGAATTGGAATAGGTAGAGACGGCCGTCTTTGTCGGCTGGAGCTTCTTCGTTTTCGCCTGAGACGGTGATGGCGCCGAGTTCTGAGGCGAGGAGGCTGAGATCTGACTGGATCATCTTCTCCTCGGGGTCTTGGGGGAGGACCTTGACGGGTTTGGACTCGACGAGAGGAAGAGCGGGCTTCTTGATCTCGGGCTTTACGTCGATGTCCATGACGTCTTCCTCGCTAGGCTCCTTCTTAACCTCAACGGGACCCGTTTGCCAGTTGCCGTCCTCCGGAGGTTGTGCTTCTATGTCTGACGGTCCTTGACCATCGACCCAGAGACTCTCCTCCTCGGTCACTGCAGCGCCCGTGGCTTCCGCCGCTTCCAGCTCTGCTGTAGTAGCGACGACGATACCAGTCTCCTTATGCTCCTTGCGGTAGATACCCATAGGGATGACTGTCGCGCCACGGCTGCTCAGTGTTGCACGCATAGCCTCGTCATCGCTATCGAATTCGTCGTCTGGTGTCGCGGCAGCATTGTGCAACTTGTCGGCATTGATACGCGCCTCTTGTGGGAGGTTTCCATCGATCGTATTGAACTCTTTGGATCCCTTGATGGCTCGACTGCCTCCAATTGCGCTGTTGGCAGCTCCAAAGCCTCCTCCTCCGCCGCCGCCACCACCTCCCCCCCAGCCGCCACCGCCGCTTCTTGAACCTAAATCGAATCAGTATGCGAATTCTTCTCCGGGTCGCCCCCCCCCCAAAATGTATACTCACTAGTTGACGTAGCAAAGCCCGATGAGAAGGGTCCGCTAGCTGTCAAGACGCGCCCTCCTCTGCTTCCCATAGCATCACCACGGCTACGCTTGCTTCGCAGCCTAGAGCGACCTCTGGCTCGACGCTCATCAGCCGCTCTTTCATTTGCCTTCTTCTCTTCCTCGCGCGCAAGTGCGTCACGCTCAGCCTCATCTCTACGAACGTTCTTCGGCCGAAACCTAGCGGTGGCACCTCTCGTAGCTCTGGCAGACGTGGCTCCTCTGGTAGTTGTGCCTCGCGCTGGTGTAGGTGTTGCCCGCGTAGTGGTTGCGCTTGGCTGTGGTGTTGGTGTTGAAGTTGTTGTGGTGCCCTCTGTGGCGTCTGGTTGACTGCTTGCAGCAGCCGAGGCGCCTCTGCCCCTGCCCCGGCCGGTCGTGCGCCCTCGCACCATGTTATCAAGCTTGTGGGATGTCGTCTGGTGTCATTGACGAGGTGTAATGCGCGGTGGGTGAAGTCATTCGCGACGGACTGTTGAAGTAAAAAATTCGGGGTCGTTCTCGGTCTGGAGGTTGAGAAAAGAAAAGGTGGGGGACGATGACTGTGTCATGCACCCCACCAAAAGCTTCCTCACTTACAGCCGCGTAATAATGGGAGTCTTGGGACAAGGGTGCCGCGTGATTCAGATGATTAGATCAATTCCTTCGCTCTATGCGTCTATCTCTATATTATGAGAAGTGGAAAAGGTTAACAGTGCTGACCGCGCCGAGAATTGGGTCGATATAGGAGTACAGGCAAGTGAACATTACATGAGGACGCCTATGATACCTACCGTAGTGTGCCTCGGAACTTGGGGCAAACAATCATCGGAGACACATCATGGCATCGCTTCCAAAGTGCGAGTCGACGCTTCCCTCCTTAGCAAGCATGGATCCAATCCATTCTCGGCCTGCCTCGACTGAGTTGGCTCCAAATTTGACCACTACACAGCCTCTGACACGAGCTGCCGTCCACAACAGACCGGTGGCTTTCTCTTGCTTGTTCCTTTTAGCTCGCCATTTGTCGTGGTCTGACATGCTGCTGTCGTCTTTCAGCTTCGCATCAGCTGATCGGAAGTCACGCTCTCCGATGCGAGGCAGAACGTCGAATTCGGAGAGAAAGAAGTCTCCAAGCTTGGTATAGCATTCACCTCTCAGTATGAGGGTGCCAAAGATCCCCAGCTTGTGCATAGTGTCCTTCAGGTGCCGTCCCAGGGCGGCACTGTCCGGTCCTGAGAGCACAACATTGTCTCGGACGAGCAGACGGCTCTTGGGCATCTCATCAGGCCCCGTTTGCTCCTCCCAGACCTCATTGCGTCCTGTCCACTTGATCAGATCCCAGTTCTCGCCGCGAGCAGTGCGACCTTGGGTAACCCAGTCGAGGACGCAGACTGATGCACCCTTAGCAAGTCGAAAGATCTGAGTCTGCGTGTAGACACTGTGCTCGAAAGGTTGCACTGGGTCCGGGAGTAAACAGAGAGCACCACCAGAGCTGATGTGAGCGCTCATGGCCTGACTGGTGATAATGTCCGGGGATGGTGATTTGAAGATCTTCGTGTGTCCCTGAGTGACAAGGCTCAGCTTGGCGCCAGGGTGGACCTCGACAGACAAGTTGACGGCATCGCCACCAACGAGACCTCCGCCGTAGGAGAGAATGAATGCAAGAACGCTCTTCTGATCGCTGTGGCTGGATGGTGAAATGAGCTTCAGCGGGTACTGATAGAGCATGGTTTCCAAGCCTGTGCCGCCTGCTGGCAGCAGTTTGGCGACTATCTTGCCATCGCCAGCTGCTGAGGATGTCTTCGGGAATGGGGATTCCATGCTCGTCTCATGTTGGCTGGAAGACGCTGTCGTTTAATTGGAAGAAGCAGGAAGATGCTCAGGTTATGAGGCAATACGTCCTCCCTCACCTTTGATTTAGTGAAGCTTCGACTTGTCTACAGAGCATCGTTATCTCCAGCAATGCCAGTGCCAATCACCCGCGTTTTAACCGTGCCAGCACCCGCGCGCCCAGGTCCCACCCAGCGGCGCCCACTTCAGGAACCGGCACCCACCTGAGCTGCCCCTGCGGCATGCTGCTTAAATGGGGTCCCCTCCCAAACACACACGTCCCACTTACCATCACCATCAACGCGCTCTCCCGTGAGTCCTCCCACTTTCGCACCCACGATCCTGGCGTGGTTCCCCGTCGCATAATCCTGCTCCGAGCAGAGAATTTATACGCGATTCAGCCTGCGATTCAACATGTCCGACAATGGCAGCGCCTCTCCAGAGGCTGACGCTGCGGCGCGTACTCGCCGATCAGGACGCGTCGTAAAAGCTCCCCAAAAGTTCGCCGACGATGCCACTCTCAGCACCGCTGGCCCCAAGCGCAAACGCGCCCAGAACGATGACGAAGACGACCACGAAGACGACGCGCCGGACTCTGACGAAGCCATGAGTGATGATGCAGGCGACAGCGACGACCCAGATGCCACGCCCAAGGCCCGCAAACCAGCTGCCTCAAGTCGCGCGAAGAAGTCTAGCATCAAGAAGCCCAAGATCAATGGTACCCAACCAGCTCGAGCAGGTCAATTGGGGGGCTTGCCTAGTAGGCCCAAGAAATCCGTGCGCATCGAAGCTGGCGAAAAGGGCACTGGTCTGTTTGGTAGGTGCTTTCGCATTGATGATGATGGAAATGTAGTTAACGCGAGGTTGCAGCTGAGGTCTTTGGCTCCGGCGAGTCGTCTGACTCCGTCGCCAGGGACTGGCTCGAGAAATATAGAAGCGACAACGCTGTCGCCCTTACTGATCTCATCAATTGCATTCTTCAATGCATCGGATGCGAGCATGAGGTCACCGAAGACGACATTCGCGACGAAGAGAACATTCCCAACCGACTACATGACCTCCAGAATGTCTACCAAGAGGTAACTGAGCGCACGCCTGTTATGTGCCACATCACTGACCAGTCCCAGCAACAAGCAACTGAGTATCCTCTCATCTCCAAAGCGAAGAGCACCAGATCCTTCCGTGACCTCCTTGTCCGCTTCTTCCGATCTCTTGTCCACCTCCTACACGAAACCGATGTTCTATATACCGATAACGAGCTAATCGACAACATCCAAGCATGGCTTGCCAGTATGTCATCAGCAGGCTTGAGACCTTTCCGCCACACAGCGACCACCATATCACTCGCGTTGCAATCTGGTCTTGTTGATGTGGCCGACATTCTCGATCGCCGAATCGCAAGCATGGAGCAGCAACTGCAGAGCGCCAAGAAGGCGAAGAATAAAGCCAAGGCTACAGAAATTCAGCGTAACATTGTTGAGGCAAACAAGAACCGCAAATACTGCGCCGAAACGATCCAATCCTTCTTTGATGTCATCTTCGTACACCGGTACCGCGATATTGAGCCCAAAATTCGTGCAGAGTGCGTGGAGGCGCTCGGTCACTGGATCTGGACCCTGCCCACAGTCTTTCTCGAGCCTGGTTATCTTCGTTATCTCGGATGGATGCTCTCAGACACGAACGCTATTGTGCGGCAGGAGGTATTGCGACAATTGCACAAGCTTTTCAAGAGGGATGCGCAGCAGCTGGGCCATTTCCTCGACAGGTTCCGCCCGCGACTGATCGAGATAGCAACTTTGGATGCGGAGGTCTCTGTACGTGTCGCAGCCATCGCTGTTATTGACACCCTTCGCGCTTCAGCACTCCTTGAGCCCACAGAGATCGATGCTATTGGTATCTTGATTTTCGACGACGAGATCCGCATTCGCAAGGCCGTTGTTGGCTTTTTCGTGGCATGCGTCGACGAGGCGTTGGAGGGCAAGGTCGAGGAAATGGGCGGAAACGATGTTCTCGAGGAATTCGATGGCGTTGATGAGGATATTTTTGACACACCTCGAAGGGAATGGGCCAACATCAAATGCCTGGCTGAGACGCTCGCTATTTACGACGCCCAGATCCAGGAGAAACAGCGTGATGAGCCACCGGCCGGCATCGATATTGCTGTCGATCTCCTTGAGCTTCGAGCACCAGAAACCAACATCGCCCGCGCCGCAGCTGTCCTCTATGACAGGGTCCCCGAGATTCGAAAGTGGGAGATCTTGGCTGGCTACTTGCTCTTTGACCATACCACCAGCAGCAAATCAAGGGCCAAATCCAAAGGCAGTTCTTCGGAGACAGCTTTTAAGAAAGCTGTTGCTCCCACGAATGCCGAAGAGACTATGCTTCTGAGTGTGCTGTCAGCCGCTGTCAAGCTCACTCTGACGCAGGCTAGCGAAGTCGAGAAGGGGAAGAAGAAAGGCCACCGGGCTGATGCTTCAGAGCCACAGGAGGAAACAGCGTTGGAATTAGCCTCCACGATTCCCAAGCTCCTGAACAAATTTGGCGCATTGCCCGAGACAGCGGCTATTGTACTCCGACTGGAGCATTGTCTCGATCTTGAGGTATTTCAACAGCTTCGACAAGATTCCAGCAAATATGCGAAGATGCTAGATGAAATTGCGACACAGTTCACTCGGCATGATGACAATAGCGTTCTTTCCGAGGCTGCCGCCGCCCTACTTCACGCCCGCAAATATGAAGAACTGGAAGAGATTGTGGACAGCAAGGTTGCGAACCTGTGGGAGAACTCCATCACCGCGCTCCGCAACTCAGACTCTAGTTGCGAGCTTTTTGTTCGCGGTAACCTGCCAGAAGCCCCGTTACGAGACTTGACTACTGTTCTTATGAAGATGAGCAAGCTCGTGACTATCTCCAACTGCACCGATACTCTTGAGGCGGAAGGCGGCACTGGTGCTTCTGACGCTTCTGCGATCAGCATTGTTGCCAACATTGTTCATCGTGGCAAGTACGAGCCTCAGGATGATGAGGATATCGATGACCTCGAGGACGAGCTGGTGTCATTTGCCATCAAGACGTGTCAATTTTACTTCATGTGGAAGGTCCGCGACCTCTCAGATCTCATAACAAAGAACCGCAGTGTTTCGGACGCGCAGCTGGACTCCCTCTCGGTTCTGCGCCAGACATACCGCCGCCACCTGATCGAGACCTTCTCTTCGCGAGCACTTATTGACCAGCTTCGTCTGTACGCGACAGGATGTCTCTGCGATCTGCACATCATGTTCGGCACCCTTCGGTACGCGATCCAACGCTATCAGTCTACCAAGGAGAATGGCTCAGGGACGAAGTTTAAGTCACTCGTTCAGGAGATTGAGCCGGGCCTAGTACCAGAATTGCTCTCAATCTTCGATGGTGCTGAAAAACAGTATGCAAAGAAGGCGAAGAAGGACAAGACTCTCAACGAACCGGCAGAGGACGAAGATCCCATCGCCGACGATGAGGATGAGTCTGATGATGAAGAAGATGAGGAGCTCTCAGCCGAGGACCGCTACATTGCCGAGGTCAAGGCCGAGAAGGCAATGTGTGAGCTTGCTGGCAAATATGTCAACTGCATCAACAACCGGCTCCTCGATTTCCGCGGCCCACAGGCTGGCAAACTTCGACTTCGCCTGCTTCGCAACCAGGCCAAGCTCGGAAACAACTACAAAGCCATGGTTGCATATCTAGATGAGACAAAGCGCACTGCCCGAAAACACCCTTCGACAAAGCCTGTGCTGCCCATCAAGCCCCGAGCACGAACACCCGAGCCTGTTGACGAGGACGTCTTCGAGGAGGAAGCAGCCCCAGAGGAAGGCTCAAGGGAAGATCTTCGAAGACGGGAGTTGCTCGAAGATGACCCCATCGATGATGATAGCGATGGGGAAGAAGCCCCACAGGCTAATAATGACGATGACGATGTGATCGGTGATTGATCGGACCAGCGTACAGATGGATAAAAGGTTTCAACGAGGGAGGAGCGTGTCTATGGAAAGCGTTTGGCCTGCCGTGTTCTCTTCACATAGACCCAAGGAAGGGTCTGGATTCGGGTACTTCCCACTGGTATACTGTTGCTGTTTCTGGTAATAGCATTGTCCGCTTCTTCTGTCACGTAGCGAAAGCTGGCGGCTGCCCCTTGACCTGGCGTTGTTGGGCACAGATTTGTAGTATTTCAATGGTGGACTGCTCTTTTTTGTTCTATGGTCATTGTCCAAGTCTTTCGACTTGTACGCTTGTGTCCCATTCAACTACTCTGACACCATTTATGATAATTCCGTCGGGTATAGTAGTCATCTCGTCATGTGCTGAAGGCAACGATCCCAAATAACGCATGCATCTTGTACGTACGAATCGACGGCCCAGTAGCCGCCACCCAACCAGCCCTCTGCGCCACTCAGTCTCTAACAATGCGTGTCCGCTCTAGGCGATGAATCCGCTTCCAGCGAAAACCAAGTCCAGCGTCTGCTTTCGAACCATCCGACTCTGGCACCTTGACGCCATATTCAGAGATGCAGCAGCCAAATGGGAGATTCGAAATCGATTCGGGTCTTATGACGGTGTTCGCGAGTGCATCATAAGAACTGTCAGGTGGTTGCCCGTCTCTGGCTCGAGCCGCTGCGGCGTCTCGTTTCTCGAGAATGCTTCTCTTTAGCTCCTCGAGGTTCCCCCAAAGCAAGAACATTGTCTCCCGCAAACGTTCTCGCGTGGTCGCGTCTTCTTTCAAATCCGTTGCATCCATGTTAGTGAGATACTGAGCGGCTTGATTATCAACCAAGGTCCAAAAAGACTTCCGATGCAGCTCAGGGCCTTCGGCATCCTCCAACTTGAGGGCGAAGCGCCACTCATAAGCTCTGTTCTGCTCAGCGTCGGATCCAGACTCCGAGCCTGAAAGCTCGGAATCAGATTCGTCGTTGTCAGATAGAGCAGCATACTCATCGCTGCTTTTTGTCGGTAGCGCGAATTCCTCCAGCCTATCTGGCTTGAAGTCTGTGATACGAAAATTTCCTCGGTATGAGGTGTTCACAAAAGGGGCGCGAACTGTGATATGTTCTCCTTCACTCTCCAGTTCGATCCATTTGTCGGCGGTAACCTCATCGACTGAGCTCGTTAGAACGTCGTGATCCTCGTGTTTCACTGGTCATATTAGCCCAGGGACCCTGGTCTCACTGAGAGCTTCATTTCGTACCTGCCGGGTTGAGCTGTATGCCAGAAATATGTTCACTGACATCCTGTAATTGGGCGTCTGCGGCCTGTTGTTGCTTCAGCGCCTTCTCTCGCTCAGCTGCTCTTCTCTGTGTCCGATTGAGCTTGCGCTTCGTGGTCTGTTGGCCGTCCAGTCCCATGGCCGTCGAGGCTCTGCGTTTCTGACCTGCGTGTGCTGCTTCTGCCACAGCTTTGAGATCACTCTTCTTGGCCTTTTCGTAGTCCCTCTTCCGACGAAGGGCCTCCTTGAGCTGAGGATCGAGTCCCTGGGCGTTTCCACGAGGGTCTAAAGGGTGAATGCGGACCCTTTCTCTCGCATCTTGATCTTCGCGAAGAAAGCCTTCAAGATTCCCGCCATTGTGGCCGAACTTGATTTGCACGTTCTTCATATATATCCAAGCACCAATGCCTAGTTTATAGGACCGGATGATATCACCGTGATAGCCCCAACAAGTGACTTGCAAAGATCTTTGACCATACGGTCCAGTCCAGTTACTCGCCGAAGACCCCGTACCCGACGAGAACTTGTTCAGGTAGCCGAACTCGTCACCATCCTGGCCCTCTACTTCTGTACTAGCTAGAGGATCAAAGGCATGATTGAAGAAATTCTGGTTCTCTGTGAAGTCTGAAACCCACAGTGTAACTTTGTCACCGCTATCGTAAGGTTCCTTCACAATGTTGACCTTGAGATTATAAAATTGCATGTCTTTCACGTCTTTGAGTTCCGTAAACTTTTCTTTGACAGCGACTGACTGCACCTTAGTAGCGTTGAACTCCTCTTTTGTGGGCAAGCGCTCCTTGTCGATTGCGTGGAAAAATGCAGACACGTATTTGAGATGTGCACCACTGAGAGGTCGTTTGGGAGTAAGAGGCGTACTCCGTAGAGCTGGGGTTGGATCACCGGGCAATGAAGGCATGTTCTCCGCGGAGAACACGAACACACTGGTCTGGAAGTTGTGCAGCAGCGATAAACGTGACCCATAAGACTGGACCTAATCCAAGCGTCAGTCGAAGAATTCAGCAAGTCTTGCTGATCAAATAGAATTACCTTCGCCTGGAGGAGGACAATGACATCTCCACATTGTATGTCTGACAGCATGTTCTCATTATTGTGAAAGACACTGTAAATCAGCTTCAATTCTGGATCGAACTGGGTTGAGGGATCAAAGATCTCGACGTCGGCTTTCCATTCTGTGATGGTCAACGATTCTGTTCGGTCCAAAGATTCCACTGCATCACTCACGCCTTGCTCGGGTAAGGATAGGGGCAAGAGCTTTTTGCACAATGCCAATGACATTGACAAAGTCGCCAGGCTTGTGCTTTGCGTCGATGATGTCTACGGCGGCGACTATGTCTGCCGGAGCCACTGAAGCCATATTGGCAGATGATTTGGGAGCCATGTTCAAAAACCGTATTCATGCACACCGAGGGCGCAGATATGAGACCCGATCAGTGAGCGCCGTATACAGCCGGCCAGCACTTCATTGAAGCTGACGGTCCTGAACATGTATTGGCGTAAACCCGTGCGGCCGAACCAAGTTGCATTGGGCTCGAACTTCCGTGCACCCTAGTTCGTGAAACGCGTCCATACATTAGCCACCTCTTAAGCAAACGCGACGAGTGACACTTGAGTGTCGCGGAGCCACGTGCCGTAGCATGTGACCTGCCCCATATCAGCTGAGTAAGGCGATCAGGGTCTTTCACGGCCAGGTTGGCTGTGGCTGCTTCCGGCGAGGGCCTTCCCGTAAGGCAAGGAACTACCTACTTGCCTAGTCGGCTACAGCAAGAAATTTCTGCCTGAGGTCGGAAGACCCTGGTTCTGTGAGGACCGACCCCTCGCCTGCCACGGACTCCATCAACAACCTGGTCAGCGTCAGAGGAAACTTCATTGGCACTGTCAGTCAGGCTGAAAGCTGCCGCCTGCTACCTGAACTCCAGTGGGAGCTTACAGTTAATATTACCTGGCTTTTAGTGGCTCCTCCCGCCCGTCATAGGTGCCGTGAATCAATTCTCAGTCATCCGCTGTCCCGCTGACCGTGCCCACTACAACTGAGCCCCTCTCCGTCCCCGCCAGCAGTGACTTGAACCCACACGTACACTGGACAACCGCCGCTGGCCCACCTCATCATCCCTCCTGTTCCTTCTTTCGTCTCCCTCTCAGAACTCCCATCTTTCTTAGTCCTTGCCATCGCATCATACCCCCCCAAAAACCTTCCACTGCCTTCTTCTTCTCCCTGGTTCATCCCTCCACCTTGACCAGGAACCAGCATCCAGCACGCACTGCTTGCCTGAGTGACTTGTGTTGCGACCTTTTCACCCCGCATCGACGAGTACTGAGCAGCTTGCCTCTCTACCAACCTGTCATCGTCTACTTCCTCCGTAACAGCAGGTCGTACCACCGCCACCATGGCTGAGCGATACATTCCCGAGCATCGCCGAACGCAGTTCAAGGCCAAGAACACCTTCAAGCCCGAGGAGCTCCGTCGACGCCGCGAGGAACAGCAGGTTGAAATTCGCAAGGCAAAGCGTGAGGAGAACTTGGCCAAGCGCCGTGGTATCGGCACTGGTGAGAACCGCCCTGGTGCCTCCTTGGGTGCAGCTCCCGATAGCGACGATGAGAACCCTCCTACCGAGTCACAGGTAAGCTTTCCAGTCTTCCCCTTTCTCGCGACGAACCCCTCTTCCCCGCTGCTACACGTCGCACGGTTTTGCGATGCCACTCCTTGTGTTTTGCTTGTGATGTGGGGGGCCAAAACATTCGCTCAACCCCACATCAATCCTCAGCCCAGTTGCGGGCAACTGCCTTCCCCTATAGGATCACGGCTCTGGCAGGGGTTCAAGATACATTGCACGGCTCACCTCTGCTCACTGACACCTCAAACATATTTTGGTCAACTTTTACTAATGGCCATTGCTAGCTGAATGAGGACCTCCCTCAAATGGTCGCCGGTGTCTTCTCAGACCAGATTGACCAGCAGATCCAAGCAACCACGAAGTTCCGCAAGCTCCTGTCGAAAGAGCGCAACCCGCCAATCGAGGAAGTCATCAAGACCGGAGTCGTCACCCGTTTCGTCGAGTTTCTGCGATCGCCCCACACACTTGTTCAGTTCGAGGCTGCTTGGGCTCTGACCAACATTGCTTCCGGCTCAGCAACGCAGACCCAAGTCGTCATTGAGGCCGGAGCCGTGCCTATCTTTGTCGAGCTTCTGGCAAGTCCCGAGCCCGACGTCAGGGAGCAGGCAGTTTGGGCCCTGGGTAACATTGCTGGCGATAGCCCTAACTGCCGCGACTATGTCCTGAGCTGTGGCGCCCTCAAACCCTTGCTCAACTTGCTCGGCGACAGCCGCAAACTTAGCATGCTCCGCAACGCAACCTGGACGCTGAGCAACTTCTGTCGCGGCAAAACGCCTCAGCCCGAATGGAATCAGGTTCGTCTTTCGCTACCCTACTTGTGCACTGCGACCCAGCTAACGTTGATGTAGATCGCCCCTGCCCTACCTGTCCTCTCGAAGCTCGTGTACTCGCTGGACGATGAGGTCCTGATTGATGCATGCTGGGCCATCTCATACCTTTCGGACGGCTCCAACGACAAGATCCAAGCTGTGATCGAGGCCGGCATTCCCCGCAGGCTGGTGGAACTGCTCATGCACGCCTCTACCTCTGTGCAGACCCCAGCCCTGCGTTCCGTCGGCAACATTGTCACTGGTGATGATGTTCAGACGCAGGTGATTATCAACTGCAGCGCTCTTCCCTGCCTTCTGTCCCTCCTGAGCTCCACCAAGGACGGCATTCGGAAAGAGGCCTGTTGGACGATTTCCAACATCACTGCCGGCAACTCTAGTCAAATCCAGGCCGTGATTGATGCGAACATCATTCCTCCTCTGATCCACCTCCTTCAGAACGGCGATCTTAAGACCCGCAAGGAAGCTTGCTGGGCTATCAGCAACGCCACCTCTGGCGGTCTGCAAAAGCCTGACCAGATTCGGTATCTTGTCTCCCAAGGCTGCATTCGCCCTCTCTGTGATTTACTCGGCTGCCCTGACAACAAGATCATTCAGGTCGCTCTTGACGGCCTGGAGAACATCCTGAAGATCGGTGACCTCGATAAGCAAGCGGCTGGCGAGGGTCCGGAAGCAATCAACCGCTACGCGCTTTTCATTGAGGAGTGTGGCGGAATGGAGAAGATCCACGATTGCCAGAACAACGCCAATGAGGAGATTTACATGAAGGCATACAACATCATTGAGAAGTACTTCTCGGACGAAGAGGAGAACCCTGAGGACGGCATGGCCCAACCATCAGGCCCTAACGGCACGTTCGGCTTTGGCGCCAACGCCTCTACCCAGCAGTCGGGCGGCTTCAACTTCGCTACTGGAGGAGACTCCATGGACATGTAGGATGAGTCCGCAACTATGGTGGATGACACTCCAAGGTCTCACTTCGCCGAACATCAATGGCAATTCGTTGAAGACATGAGTCAACCGGCCGCACTCGTCACTCAATGAGGCCGGAGGATCTGACTGTATGAAACCATACGGCACCTCCGAATCACTACGCATCACCGAGCCCCCTTGACCCCTGGACATCTTTTTACTCACAGCACATCTTCGCAACACTGATTTTGATATCACATCACCCATTAGATCTTACGGATCATGGCCCCCGATTCCCCACACCCTGCCCAGGTTCGGAGTAGTTATGCGGCGCAAGGAAGAATGCTTAACAAAAGAAGAGGCCCTATGGTAGCTTGAAAGCTCCAGCCTCTACACATGGTTTGCAGCAGGCCACGGGGAGGAGATGGCACCCTGCGCGAGGACATCAAAAGCATGTATGCGTCACTCGCCTTCCAGTAGCTATCATCTGTTCAGAGCGGCCATAGAGATGCAGGAAATAGGCTGAAGCCAGTGTCAGTGCACTGATGCTTCTGACGGTGCAGGAAGATAACCTCATCGATAAATGGGTACATGAGGTAGGTAGTCAAGTGGCTACAAGCGCCTTGGAAATAAGCCTCTTGTTAGGTAGAATTCAAAGGAATGAACCCGAATCTGACAATAATGAAGACTTGGAGCTCTTGAGTTGTTCGTTGTGACACGCTTTTTTTCTTGTCCTGACGACGCCTTACTTTGCCACACTGTGCAACCCGTGGTGTAGGGCGATTCTGTACAGTGCGAGGTCTGACTCGCACCCTGAGATGCTTAGTTGTAGTTCTGATGTCGCTTTCAACCTCATCTCATCGCCACCTTTTCACAACAGCCACAGAAATCTTGCTTCCCTGGTCAGCAAGCGGCAGGGCTTGAATTATTCTGTATGGTTAAGAAGGGTAAAGCGAAAGGGCAGCAGCCTGTGCCCGCGCCTGCGACCGCTGCGAAAGATGCAGGCAAAGGCAAAAATCGACAGGCGCCCGCCTCCGAGGAGCTGCCACCTACAGGACCGCCGAAGCCTACAGTGAAACAACTCATCGGAGGGGCATCATGGACCGGGAAACTTCCTGTCAATCTCTTAAGCGAGTACTGTCAGAAGCAGAAGTGGGACAAGCCAGTATATGACACAAAGAAGACACCTGAGGGGTTCTCAGTCTGGGTGACGCTCAGCGCCAAGGACCTCAAGACGCAACAGACGATCAAGCTTGACCCTTTCAAGATACCAGCCAGCCACAAGCATCTGCTCATGCGCGATAGTGCTATTGAGGCAAAACATGCTGCGGCTACGTATGCTCTGTTTCGGGTTTGCAGCATGCAGAACAAGCACATGGTGTTGCCCCCAGACCACAAAGCACTATGGAAGGAGTTCCAAGCCTTGAAGGCCCAAGATGTCAAGGACGGCAGATCAGCGTTGTACGATGCTGATCCGTTCAAAGCATACATCGAGAGGGAAGAGGCAAAGGCTGCAGCGGACAAGAAACGGAAAGAGATGGAAGCCATCAAAGCCAAAGCTCAAGCCATGCCTGGAGCGTCTGGCCTTGTCCTCATGGATGGCTCCTCGCGCTCGTCCAATGCCATGAAAGGCTGGACAACCGCACCAAAAGTTGAGATGGGTCGACAGACGAGGACGCAGCTTGAGTCTCTTCTGCGACAGGGCATTACCTGGAACCCTCACGAAGTGCGCATGCCCAAGGCTCAGAAAGACAAGCTGGTCGAGGATCTCAGCAAGATCGGTTTCCGTCGCAGCCATGTGGCTGAAGCTGTTGACTATTGCAAAGACCGAGAAGAGACCTTGGAGTGGCTGTTGATCCATGTGCCCGAGGACGATCTCCCTCGTTGGGCTCTTCCAGAGAGCTATTCAGCTGGCGTCTCTTTCGGTGCTACAAATCTGAGAAGGGAAGGCATGATCAAGCGTCTATCGGAGACAGGCTATTCGCTTGAGTTGTGTACCCGAGTTGTTGATGAGTGTGAAGGCGATGAGGGTAAGGCTGCAGAGAAATTGCAGAACCTACTCTACTCCAGCGACGAATCGAACACGGCTCCTGAAGACGATTGTGATGATTTCCTCGACATGGGGTCACCAGAAGAGCAGTGGAACGAAGAAGTGGGCAGTCTGGAATCTATGTATGGTGACACCTTTTCCCGTGAGGAGGGAGGCGTCATTCAGATTCAGCTTGGAAAGGTCAAGAATGGACAGCAAGAAGTCGACGCGTCACTACAGGTTCGAAGGTCACCGAGTTATCCCAAGACCTTGCTTCTCGCCATCATTGCCAAACTTCCATCATATATCAAGCTGAGCATCGTCAAGCGAACACTGGAGTATATGGAAGATTCGCTGAGGGACGAACCGATGAAGATCTTCCTTGTTGTTGACTGGCTTCAACAAAACATGAATGGCATCATTGATCAACCCGGAAAGCTCGTCGACATTTCGGCCGTATCCTCTGCGGCTTCAGAGGCTAAGCCCAAAGCCCATATCGCTGGCGGCAGACGGAGGCAAAACGCACCGAAGCCTACACGGTGGATCGAGAATCCCCACAGCCGTGACAGATGGCTTCGTCGAAAGGAGAGCCCAGCTTGGAAAGACATGACAGCGAAAAGGAGAAAGTTGCCCGCCTGGCAAGTCCAAGACACCATCATCCGAACAGTCGAGGAGAATAATGTCACCATCATCAGTGGTGAAACTGGATCAGGAAAGTCAACGCAGTCGATGCAGTTTGTCCTGGATGACCTTTACAGTCGGGGACTCGGGGACAGTGTGAACATGATTGTAACACAGCCTCGACGTATCTCGGCGCTTGGTCTTGCAGATCGTGTGGCGGAAGAGAGATGTTCGAAGGTTGGAGAGGAGATTGGATACACCATTCGTGGCGAATCTCGACGATCAAAAGATACGCGAATCACGTTTGTGACAGCCGGTGTGCTGCTTCGTCGATTGCAGACATCTGGTGGACAAGTGTCCGACGTTATCGCTTCGCTGGCAGACGTCACGCATATTGTTATTGACGAGGTTCACGAACGGAGTCTGGATACGGACTTCCTTCTGAACCTCCTGCGCGAGGTGATGAAAACTCGGAAGGATATGCTGAAGCTAGTCCTTATGTCCGCGACGCTCGATGCGGCGACCTTCAAGAGCTACTTTACATCCGAAGGCTTGAGTGTTGGTCTCGTCGAAATCTCCGGAAGGACATTCCCCGTTGAAGAGTTCCACCTCGATGATGTTGTGCGTATGACTGGTTTTGGAGCGTCCCAAAAAGATACGGCGTTCATCACGGACGAGTCTATGGGCAAAATCATTCAGCAACTGGGGCACCGAGTCAACTACCAACTTATTGCGGAGGCTGTTAAAGCAATCGACTTTGAGCTATCCTACGAGAAGAAGACTGGGGGTATACTTATCTTCCTTCCGGGTGTTGGAGAAATCAACCAAGCCTGCAGCTGGTTACGCCAATACGATTCTCTGCATGTGCTGCCGCTCCATGCTTCGCTCGAGACTCGTGAACAGAAGAGGGTGTTCGCAAGGCCACCTCCTGGCAAGCGGAAGGTTGTTGTTGCCACTAATGTTGCGGAAACCTCCATCACCATTGATGATATCATTGCTGTGATCGACAGTGGAAAGGTCAAGGAAACAAGCTTTGACCCTCAGAATAATATGAGAAAGCTCGAGGAGACATGGGCTTCTCGTGCTGCTTGTAAGCAGCGCCAAGGTCGAGCAGGTCGTGTGCAAGAGGGACGCTGCTACAAACTGTACACCGAGAACCTCGAGAAACAAATGGCCGAACGCCCAGAGCCTGAGATCAGACGCGTACCATTAGAGCAACTGTGTCTCTCAGTCAGGGCGATGGGCATGCGAGATGTGTCGCACTTCCTCCGAAGATCACCAACGCCCCCTGATACCCCTGCGATCGAAGGTGCCCTGAAGTTGCTTCAGCGTATGGGTGCTTTGGACGGCGACGAGCTGACTGCCATGGGCCAACAGCTCGCCATGCTGCCAGCTGATCTCAGATGTGGTAAGCTCATGGTCTTTGGTGCCATCTTCGGATGTCTCGAGGATTGTGTTGCAATCGCCGCCATCCTCAGTACGAAGAGCCCATTCGTAGCGCCTCAGGAGAGGCGAGAGCAGGCCAAGGAAGCCAGAATGAAGTTCGACATGGGTGGTGACGGCGACCTGCTTACGGATCTGGAAGCTTTCCAGCAATGGCAAGGGATGATGCATGATCGCATGCCTCAGCGTCAGATCCGGGCACTTTGTGAAGAGAACTTCCTGTCATTCCAAACCTTATCCGACATCGCCAACACTAGGACGCAGTACTACGACGCACTTGTGGAAATTGGTTTGATCTCACCCTCAGTTGCCTATGATGAGTCGCGTTCGCCATCGCCACGCAACCCACAACTGCTTCGAGCGCTGATTGCCTCGGCTTTCACGCCACAGATTGCTCGGATTCAATACCCAGACAAGAAGTTTGCTAGCTCCATGTCTGGTGCGGTGGAGCTGGATCCTGAGGCAAGGTCCATCAAGTACTTCAACCAGGAGAACGGGCGAGTGTTTGTCCACCCTGCGAGTACGCTCTTCAACAGTCAAGGATTCTCGGGTAAGGCGGCGTATGTGTCGTACTTCAGCATCATCTCGACAAGCAAGATCTTCATTCGAGACTTGACACGTAAGCCCCCATTTGTTCTTCTCTATGACTTTCTGCCACTTGTTGCTAACTCCTGAACCAGCTTTCAACGTGTACACCCTACTCCTGTTCTCGGGTGCGATTGAATTGGATACACTAGGCCGAGGCTTGCTTGTCGACGGGTGGCTTCGTCTTAGAGGATGGGCGCGCATCGGTGTGCTGGTGGCCCGTCTCAGGGGCATGGTAGATGACCTAATCGCAGAGAAGGTGAAGGATCCAGGGTTGAGTCTGGCGGACAATAAGGTTATCAAGCTCGTGACGAAGCTCATTGAGTTAGATGGGCTCGATGTCTAAGATGTCGGCACACAAATACGCGAGGATGCATGCAGTGGTCATACGGATTATAGGCTGGTCGCAATAGGAGAATAGGCAGCACATTGAGGCTCAGCCTCATACAGATCCTGGGTGCAACTTACTCTATCAAGGAGTTCAGCAATTCGATGCACGAGGCCGTCTTCCTGTGGGCGAGACTTGATCTAGGCAGCAATACCAGACAATGTCCTTGAATCCTATAATTGACGACCTCCGCACCAGTATCTAGTCGGTCTTACCGTCTTCCAATGACACGTGGCTAGGTACATTACTTGCAGCCTAATCGGCCACGTCGAGTTGTGTCTAGGCGAGCACTCATGTTAGTTTAGATGATTGGTGCCATCTCGATCGCAGCCGTGCGAAGTACTGTTGCCTACCTTATCGCTGGATGGTCGGTGTTAGAGTTCGCTACGCTGAAGATTTACTTCAGATAGTTGCAGTATCTATGCCGCCTCTCGTCACACATAGCAGCAGTGACGGACATCTTCTGATGGATATTGTTGATACTGCACACACCGAGATACATACTGACCTCTGTTCATATCAAGCCAACATGGTGGAACACACCTCTTGGAGCTTCCCTTTATTCTCCCAGCTGTCCAAAGAGCTCCGCCTCTTGATCTGAGAATATTACTTCATTTCTCCGCGCATTCATGTTCTCCACTGCAGCGAAAAGATAGGACCAAAGTCGACTGCCATCCACTTGACTTGCACAACCTTGGATGCAGCCAGAAACATACCAGTGTCAGGATGTTTACGGACGGACATCAACAGCGAAGCAAGATGTGTCGCCACGAAACTGGTGAACCGTGAGCGGCTCGACGATCTGACACGTCCCATGCCCATCCCGTCTATGGATGACCTACGACAACGGGGCGAATCACCAGTGGCATCGTCGTCGAGGCTCGCAGTTGACGTGGATTGGTCAAACGACCTGATCTATCTTTGCGCCCCGAATTCATTCCTTCCTTTCCTGAGCATGTGCCGAAGATCATGGACTCGAAAGATACAGAACCTGGCTCTAGCTCAGCCATGGTTATGTTCCTTTGCGCCGATACCTGGTTGGAGTATGGGACAGTACCAAGCTCCATTGGACGACGATTTACTAAGGGTAACGCTCAGAGACCTGTGGCCCAAGTTAAGAAGCCTTCTGGTCGTTCTCACGCCGCCTTTGAGAGCACCGGGTACGGCGGGCGACAATGAGGAAGAGGGGGCCTCTCAGCTGCCACTGGACCAGTACGGATTCGCATCCATGGTAGAGTACCTACGGGAGCCTGGAAAGAAGCGTGACTTGGCTTCGGCTTTTGATACCTCGCGTGTGGCGATAGCGTTCGAGAAGCATCTGCGACATGCAAGTCGTCGAGACTGGAATGTCGCGATAAAGAAGCGTGTGGACGTGGACTTGATACGGTGTAGTGAGGGGAACTACATCCGGAGGCAAAGGCTGCTTCAACCGATACAGGAATCACCAGCCTTGCGGTAATTGATGCAGCGGTAAGGTACTGCAGGCCATTGCATGTTGGATTACGACAAGGCAAGAGGGAGATTCCGTCACCGGTTCGTCGGATCAGCGCCACCTCACTTTAGGTCAGGAAATTTAACTTGTAGTAATGAAATGGCAACATTGCAGGAATCAGAATTATACAGTGGTATTCCTATAGTGGAAAAGTTGCAGAAGTCTCCTGCAATGAGCAGTGCAGCTGCGTTTAAGGTACAAAACCGCCAGCATGTGCTAAGGTGGTACCTGGGGACTAGAAGGGCGGTCCATACCATACACTGGAACTTCTGAGGCCATCCTGACCTAATCCCGCGGGCATCACCACCAATCAATCGCCCATCCAGCCGAACCCGAAGCGCATCATGGTCAAATCATCGTCTACTACCAGCTCAGAGCCAGAAGAAGCCATCACTCAGGAGGAAATTCAGGGCGAAGATGCACCTCCAAAGAAGAAACCACGCAATGCTTGTTCGTCGCCCTCTCATGCTTCCAGGGCCATTGACTAACGATGTCCGCAGTCACAGAGCTGATGACATCCAAGCCCAAGCCTAAGCCCGTTGCTGCATCACACTCCAGAGGCAACCCCTTCAAGGACCGCATGGGCTTGGGCGCATATCTGTCAGATCCGGCCTCCTACCCAGCCTCCCGTGTCATCTACCACACGCCCGACTTCGTGGTCATCAACGACAAGTTCCCAAAGGCAACCGTGCACACCCTTCTTCTCCCACGTTCTGCATCACACAACCTCCTTCACCCCTTCGATGCCTTCAACGATGCCGAGTTCCTCGCCAAAGTCCGTGCTGAGACCGCGAAACTCAAGACTTTGGTCGCAAAGGAGCTTAGACGCAAATTGGGTACTTTCAGCAAGGCCGAGACAGCGAGGGAGGCCGTCTTGAATGGAGATACGGAAGGTGACGGCGCATTACCTCCCGGGAGAGACTGGGAAAAGGAAATCATGTGCGGTATCCATGCTGTCCCGAGTATGAGCCATCTGCACGTCCATGTTCTATCACGGGACATGCATTCTGAGTGTGTCAAGCACCGCAAGCATTACAACTCTTTCAACACGCCGTTCCTGGTAGACCTGGATGATTTTCCGTTGAAGGATGATGATCCACGGAGGGACACGAAAAGGCAAGGGTATCTCCAGCAAGACTTGAAGTGCTGGCGATGTGGAAGGAACTTTGGGAACCAGTTCAAGAAATTAAAGGAGCATCTTGAAGTAGAGTTTGAGGACTGGAAACATGAATAATTAGATCTTCTCTGAGGTACAGGCATAGTACATTGGTGGCCCAGACGCCTCCTCGCGAAGAAATATAGCAAGCCGTACAAGTTCGCTCAAAGTGTAATATACAGTTGTTCGCTTGTCAAAATGACCCGACGTGACATGATTTGTCAACCCTCCAGGCCCTGCAAAAAGATATCCTCAGGTCGTCTCCGCACAAGACATATTGCAGGCAGTTCGAGCTGACTACCTTGATGAGGCCCAGCCGTAGCAACAATAATGAAGCGACATGTTAGCCTCTGTCGTGATCCTCTCATCAAATTGTCGCCATAAGAATATATCATCTTGCCCAAGACGCTATTTACCAATTGGTCGCATTCATAGCTCAACAGTGGCCCTTCCCCAGCCCAGTGGTCAGCCAAACATATTCTTAAGTCCACCGAACCGCGGTGTTTGGGACGTATTCTCTTTGCCAGCTTCGCTCTTCTTATTGGTAGTGGCTATCACGCTTTCATGGTTAAGCTGACGTTCTTCTTGATCAGGGGGCCTGGCTTCTTTCCATGGGAGTGAATGCACGAGAAAGACTTTACTCGACGTTTCATTCACCAGCAGCGCCAACAGGATTAGAGGCCTTACCGACAGCAGGAGAATCCCGCTTGAGAGGAGAGGATGCGTTCTTCTTTGGGGTGACGCCCTTGGGAGGACCCTTGTTCTTGCGACGGCCATCGTTGGGGTTCACGACCTTCTTGACATCGGGGAGCATCTCGAGCTTGTTGCCTGCCATCTTGGCCCTCCGGCGGTCGGCACCAGTGGTCTTCTCTTCTGAAGGAATCGCAGGAAGGAACTCGCGGAGGCGGTTTGCTGCCGATGAAGAACCCTTGGAGGTCTTGGTACCAGGTGTCTTGGTCTTGTTCGTGGAACCCGGGGGCCGGCCACGTCGCTTAGCGGTGCCATCCGCAGCGGCAGTTGTCGCAGGCTTGGGCTTCGTGCCAGTACCAGCAGGACGCCCGCGCTTGCCAGGAGCTTTCTTCACACCAGCACCGGTATCAGCATCAGTGACTTCCTTCTGGGGGCGACCGCGACGCTTGGTTTCGTCGGAGGGGGTCGTTGTGGCGGCGGCGGCGGCGGCCTTTTGAACATCGTCCTTGGTTCGTGCCATGGTGTAAGTCGCGTTGCGATGACTGGCGGGGCGCAAGAAGGAGAGAAAGCAAGCGACCTCGAAAAGTTACGGTGCTTCCTTGATGTCGCAAGAGTGAGGGAAATCGGCGAGACGAACGTGAAGGCCGAAAGATGAATTTTGTATGGGGAGGAAAGAGAATGGGAGAACAGAAGAACAAGAGCAGTCGGGTGGGAGTGGGAGGCGGGAACCGCGGGTGAAGCAGACGCGACACAAACCGACTGATGTGCTGCAGATGGGAGAGTTAATGCGCCAGGCCAATAGGGAGCTTCAGCTACGTTGATACAGTGGGGCGGTATAGTAGCTGGACGCGCTGCTGGCTGCTGCATTGGGTTTGTGTTTGGGGGCCGCGAAGTGCGTGTTGGGCATCCAACCACTTGCAAAGTGTCGCAAATAAACAATTCATCTTGTGCCTGGTTTTTCGATATTTTCTCAGCTTCCTTATGGAGTTTTCCGAATTTTTTTCGGCCTTTTGATAGTTCATTCGCTGCATCCTGGGTCCAACTCTGGTTCAAGTGCTGATTACGTTACGGGTCGCATACTGAAGTGACTGACAGGTGGCTGAAGCTCCCAGCCGACTGTGGCTGATAGCTTCTGTGGCTCAGCACCAGCGCTGCGCAGCCCAAGTCCGAGCTCCGCCCTAAAAGCGCTGCTTCAGGCAAGAGGGCCCCCGTTTACCCCGGCAACAGCGACAAGGTCCCCCAGTAAACAAATCCCAACCATAGCAAGCAGCCCCATGCCGCCTGCGACAAATGCCAGGTACTACTAATGTACTTGATTCTCCGCCAACGCTCGCAGCAGGCTCTTCTTGATCTTCATGAGTTACTGCTCGCCATGGGTCTCGATCCCCGAATTGCTTCCACCCTCGCCGCGTCGGACGCCCGCACCGTCCGCTCGTCTGCCTCCACCCCGTCCTTGCGTTCACGCGATGGGAGCGTCCCAATGCTCGCCAGGATGGACGGAGGCGGCAATGTCCGCGTCGTCGTGCGTGTCAGAGCTTTTCTCAAGAGAGGTCAGTCCCGGAAACCTTGCCAAACTTCACCAGTGACCATTGTTGACAACCCCTCGCAGAGCTTGAGAAGCGAACAAAATGTCTAATCGGCATGGACCCAATCACCCAGGTCACCACCCTCTACCCGCCCGACGACGACGAGCTCTCCAGCAGCAAGATCAACATCAAGGCCCGCAAGGTCATCGAGGACAAGAAGTTCACCTTTGATAACTCTTTCTGGAGCCACAACACCGACGACGCCCACTACGCACATCAAGAAGACGTATACAACAGTCTTGGTGAGGAGTTTCTTGATCACAACTTCGAGGGCTACCATACCTGCATCTTCGCCTACGGTCAGACCGGCTCTGGTAAGAGTTACACCATGATGGGCACGCCTGACCAACCTGGCCTTATTCCACGAACATGCGAGGATCTCTTCGAGCGGATCGACGCTGCTCAGAATGAGGACTCAAATATTGCCTACAATGTTCGTGTCTCCTACTTTGAGGTATACAACGAGCACGTCCGAGATCTGCTGGTTCCTGTCGTCCCCAACAAGCCAGCCAACTATCTCAAAATTCGAGAGTCGCCGACGGAGGGGCCTTATGTCAAGGATCTGACAGAGGTGCCGGTGCGCAACATTGATGAGATCCTGCGCTACATGAAGAACGGTGATGCCTCCCGCACAACGGCCAGCACCAAGATGAACGACACTAGTAGCCGAAGTCACGCGGTCTTCACTATCATGCTGAAGCAGATTCACCACGACATGGAGACGGACGAGACCACCGAACGAAGCTCTCGTATTCGGTTGGTGGATTTGGCAGGCAGTGAGAGGGCCAAGGCAACGGAAGCTACGGGAGCTAGACTGCGAGAGGGTAGCAACATCAACAAGTCGCTCACCACGTTAGGCCGAGTGATTGCAGCACTGGCGGATCCGAAGCAGCTCAGATCAGGCAAGCGGAAGGACGTGGTGCCGTACCGTGACTCGATTCTCACCTGGCTCCTGAAGGACTCGCTGGGCGGCAACAGCAAGACGGCCATGATTGCCTGCATCGCCCCATCTGATTACGAAGAGACTCTTTCCACACTGCGCTATGCCGACCAAGCCAAGAGGATACGTACTCGTGCTATCGTCAACCAAGACCACATCTCTACCGCCGAACGCGACGCACAGATCGCGGCAATGGCCGAAGAGATTCGGGTTCTTCAGCTATCTGTGTCTGATTCACGGCAGCGTGAGAAGAACGCCAAGGAGGCAGAGGAGAGACTTGAGGAGTACCAGGACCGTGTGGCGATGATGCAACGGATGATGGAGGAGCGCAGCATGGTGGCTGAGAGCAAGATCAAGAAGCTGCAGACAGAGAATGAGGCGCTCAAGCTGCACCTCAAGCTGGCTATCGAAAGTATCAAAAACCCGATCCCCGCGGTTGCTGTCAAGAAGACCGGTGTGGAGGACTACGAAGACAAGGAGAACGCCGAGGTATATTCGGATGGTGGTGACAGCTACGAAGATGAGGAGGACGATGGAGAAGGCTATGAATCGGAGAGTACAGCGTACGGCGAGGATGAGCTGCAGGAGGAGATGAAGAGATACTTGCAGGACATGGGCAACTTGAGGAAACTGATTGGAGGGGACTTATCGAGATTCAAGGACGAAGAGAGTGCTCGGATGCCGCTGGGAGCGAGGGAGAATGTCTGAGGCAGGGGAAGCAGGCAGTACCACGATTCGATGACGACCTTCTGGATGGGCAGCACGGCGTTTAGGGAGTAGATTGACTTCTGGTTTCTAGCATCTTTGGTAGTCCAATGGAACACACACACCAGTAAACAGTATGAATCCATGCCTTAGCAGACGGAAGAGGTCTAAGCTGGTGATGGTGGCGGACGGTTAGCGGGCCAGCCGCGGGATTACATCGAGAAGGAGAGGTGAACCATGGTTTGATCGTCTGGTCGTGTTCAGTTCGTCAATCATTCACTGGCTGGAAGGGATCTGAACGTGTCGATAGGCCGAGACGGGGGTCGGTATCAGAGTGAGGCTTCTACCGTGGCCCAGGGGGTTTCGTTTCAGACGAGAGTTGTGCACTGACAGTACGACCAGGGGGCGGATATAAGCTCAGGAACAGTATGGTCCAAGCTTCAGCAGCGTATGGGAAACACATTGTTAGGAGCGAGACGGGTGTGTCTTGCCGTGGCTAACAGTTTTCACTTGGCCATGTGCAACTTCAGTGTAGTCAAGTGCCTAGTCGGAAACATATTTGGAGTACTGTATACTACATATCTCTTATTATAGTGGCATCAACCGCCCCGAGCCTGGCGGTGTCTGAGATGCCTGAGACGCAGCAGCTACAGCGGGTTTGCCTGGGCCGAGCCGTGCCCCTCCTTCCCATTTCTTGGACGTTTCCCAGGTCCCCTGTCCTGCTGAAGGTTTCCCCTGGAATCTGCCTCCACAGTGGCCCCGATGCCCCCTACGATGCCTGATTGTAGTGACACCTTAAACACTGAACCCCCCCCCCCCGCCATCGTCATTCTCCAGCCTCGTCTGAGCTGAGCATCAGGGGACAGCTCTTACTTCATTCATATCCATCCCTCTCGCCATCCACGGCGTTCTCTCTGTGGTTCCTCATCTCTTTCGTTCAAGTCAAGGAACAAGAAAGGATACACATCCAACACACATCATGGCCCAAAAACGTGGCCCTCCGCTCTTCACACATGGCCTCTCCAGTCTATCCCAGAGCTCCAGCGCAAACTCCCCCGCAGAGCAGCGCGACGATGCGAAAGTCAACTTCATGAAGACCATGCGCGCCCTGCCGACACAACACTACTGGAACGTGTACTTTGACAAGCATGAGGACAATAAGCAGCAGCAGCAGCAACAGCAGACCAGCGGCGGCACAGAGGACTACACGGCCAACCTCGAACAGCTGGGCGAGAGGATCGAGTCCGTCCAGGACTTCTGGCGGTACTCGAATAATACCCCGATTGAACAGATGAAGATGAGGGAGAGTATTTATTTGTTCAAGGAGGGATTCAGGCCGATTTGGGAGGACAGACGGAACTTGCATGGTGGCAGTTGGACGTTTCGCATTCCTAAGAACCAGGGGAGGGTTGTCTGGGAGCAGGTCCAGATGCTTGCTATCGGCGAGTCATTCGAGGGTGCGCTCGAGGAAGGTATGTGCAATCCTCGAAGACCCGTTGGGATCACAGAAAGACACACGAGACTAACATGGCTGCTCACTCGTAGGCGACCAACTCTGCGGCGTCGGCCTCTCCATTCGCTTCACCTCCCACCTGATTACCGTTTGGCACCGCGACTCCTCCAAGAAGAAGTCCGTCGACGGCATCTTACGCTGCCTCCTCGAGGCCCTTCCCGACGACGTGCGTCCCCGGCCGGACAACTATTTCTACAAGAAGCACTCGGATCACGCTGGATTCAAGGCCCCGCCGGAGCTGCAGGCTGTGCTTGATTCGCAGAAGAAGAGGGAGGAGGAGGCTGCGAAGAAAGCAGCGGCAGGGGAGAATGGTGGTGGTGGTGCAGCTGATGCCGCTCCGGCACCTGAAGTCGCTGTGAATCCTCCATCTGCATGAGGATTATTGGGATTGTTTGGAAGGAAAGGAGAGTGAGGTGGAAAGAGAGAATGACATGTTGAAGGCTATCATCAGCGGCGTTTGATTATCATACATGCTTGATTTGGACAGATAGAGGATTTCCAAAGGAAGGTGATGGACCACTTCCGGGATCTGGTTGCAATATGGAGCAGCAGTTGGCGCATCTTCAATTACCTTAGCGAAGCTTTTTGCGACATTAAGGCCATAAAGCAACAACAAGCAATGCCGTCTGGTGTACCAACGTGAAGCTAGAGCAGGAAGGCTAATGATCAAACTGTCCTTCTCCTTAGACTACCCCCAATGATACAAGGAGCCCCAGCTGGAGCGCCAGCTATATAAACTGATTCCACCGAACGCCATGCCCCCTAACACCGTCCACGAAAAGCAAATAGCCACAGCCAAATCCAGACCTCATAAATCATACACACGAAAAAATAGGCTCGGACATATGCCGTCCTATAGCTTCATCACCTCCAAACTCCCGCACTCCTCATCACCCCATCAAACTCGTCCATCCCTACCCCCCTCACAACGCCCTGTCCCCCATTCGCCTCCAAAATCATATCCTTCAGCAACTCCTCATCCACATCCTCCTTCAACACCGCCGCCACGCGCCTCAAGTGCGCAAGCGTGATCACATCCGCGGGTGCAGCAGCGGCACCGCCGGCGCCGCCACGTGTGAACAACGCGAATGCGTCTTCGAGTTCTTGTCTGTGCGCCTCGTCGTCGTTGCGGTCTGCGCGCGCGTGGAATTTGAGGGCGCAGATGGCGAAGAAGGGTTCGTAGGTGGCGTAGCCGTCGGAGTCGGGGTCGAGAATGGAGATGAACTCTTTGAGCTCGGATGGGGTTGGAGGGATTCCGAGGGCTCTGATATTGAGGACATGTCAGCTCGGGTTCCGTCTTCTCTTCGGCGAGGGAGGAAGAAGGATGTGGTGCACTTACATGAGCGCCGATTTAAGATCGTTAATGGGGAGCACGCCGTTTTTCTCTCCGTCCATCGGTTCCGAGAAGAGGCTGTACGCCTCTTTTATCTCGCCCTCTTCTTGCGCCGTGACATTGTGTTCCTTCGCGAGCTTCGAGAGGCGTGGCTTGGGTGTCGTTGTCGAGGAGGACGCTGCAGCGCCACCTGGTTTGCGCCGGGGAGGCTGCGATTCGGAGCAAGAAGACATGGTTAGCGATGGGATGAACAGGAGAGCTGTATGCTCTTTGATCGTAGTCCGGGGGGGCATACTTACCATTTTTGCGGGTGTGCGAACGAGCGCGTAGGCTGGTCCTTTGTGGTCGTTGCTTTGTGATAACCAGTGACGTGAATGATGGAGGTGAAGTCCGTACAGTGTATTGGAGTACAGTGCGATTCCAATTAGCACTATACGGACGGTGCATCCACTTTCACCCCAATCGTGTGTAAAATCCAATTCTTTCCACTACCTGAACTTCTCCTCCCTCCAACAACCTCCATCCCCTCAACAGACCAATTTCGCTCTGCTTGCGTCAGGCCTCGATGCAGAATAGTTTCTGTACATCGTCTCAACGCGTCCTCAACGTTCTCTACCCCCGACGCACACCTCGTCTCAACCCAGATGGTCGAAGATCCTACAAGAAAATCCCATTCTACCAAGGTGTCGCGGCCGAGTCTCGTCGAACATGGCTTCCAGCAACAGAGTTCATCAGGTCACACGGATGGAGAGCAGGGAATTTCTTCCTTCGCAACATGGCTTCTAAAAATGCTAGAGCTTCCCGCCCCCAACGTACCAGGGCGAGGAAGTGTGGACAGTGAAGCAAAATGGAAATACGGCTGGGTTCGTCAGTTGACAACTCGGCTTCCGATGAGCGGCCAGCGGTGTCGTGCCCTTTGCGGCCGATGTCAAGCTTCTCTTGGAGACATATCATGAAGATTGTGACTGCTGTAGAAGTGAATCATATGGCTAGTGATGTTGGCCACATACTGCGACTAGAGATGTCCAACCTTGCTTGTTACCCATGACACACGTTATCCAGCTTAAAGCTTCGCGTCTGATGGCCTGAGGCATGTCAAAAACCTGCCCGCTGCGGCGCGGTAGTACTCATTACATACTCACTTGAAGTTGTTCTTCATCTCCCTCAGCTTTGCCATGACGCCGACAGACTCCGTCTCGCCAGTGGCCTTCTGGATCTCGGGGTCCTACAACTTCGTCAGTATCTCGAATTTACAGTCACAACTCTTGGCGAGAGGCTGGGTCACTCACGTCCAGTCTCATGAACACATTGTGCTTCTGTTAAGGTCATCAGTCTTACGTTCACCGTTCCAAGCAATCGTCGAATTCATGCACAGAGTGAGGGCAGATAACTCACCTTCTCGTCACCAATGGTAAAGGCGCCCGTAGTAACCTTGTTGTTCTCTGCAAACGACTCCAATGCCTTGACTGCATCGCTCTGTAGAACAGAGATTCCGAACTTAACGTTGGACTTCGTGTACTCGTGGCCAGACTATACATTGGTCAGTGCTTGGGGAAAGCCACGAAGTGCTTGTGGGCAGACGTACGTAGACCTTAGTCTCGTCGGGAAGGGCAGCAAGACGCTTGTTCAAAGCCTCGTTCATTTCCTCAGCATTGCCTTCGAAGAAACGTCCACATCCTAGTCCCGAGTAGTTGTCAGCGTGAATCCCGACTCACTCAGCCATCGTCAGTCCCCAAAACGTACCGCCATGGAAGAGGGTGTCGCCCGTGAAGACGGCCTTGCCGGTGGCATCCTCCATGTAGAAACAAATGCTATCTTGTGTATGACAAGGTGTGTGCACGCTCTTAACGGTGATATCACCGAGCTTGAAGGTCTCGCCATGCTTAGGCGTCTTGGTCACACCCTCGCAATCCTTGCCTCCAATGATCTCAAGCTTGTCCAGGCCAAGTTCCTTGAGCTATTGCCATGTTAGTGACAGGGGCGCTCTGACATGGGGCTGTATGACACCTTACCAAACCCTTGTTGCCTCCAGCATGATCCCAGTGGCTGAGCTGTTCATCAGTATTGCTCTGCTACGCCATGGCATTGCGGAAGACGTACTGATGTGTGTTGACGATGGCGGTAAGATTGATTTTGCCAGCCTCAGTAGCCTCCTTCAGAACAGGGGCAACCCTACTCATTGTCAATTATCCTGCTTGATAGAAACTCCTATGGGGCTCATTTCATACTCTGGAGGATTCGCCGGATCAATGATCACTGCGTCCTTGGTCTTGTCGTCAACTACCAGGTACGCGTAGTTGTTGCTGCTCCCCACCCCTTGGATTGAATGTCAGCTCGCTATCATCATCTTGAATCTGATTCAAAGCTCTGTTGGATACAATTACTCACACATGGGTATCGACTGGATATGCATTGCGCGTCGGTGAATTCTCGCTAAGCCGCGAGGAGCTGTGCTGTGATTGCCGTGATACCCGACGCTTTCGAGCGATTGCTGGACGAGGTTCCAAGAATGACGAATATGATGGTTCGAGAAGAAACTTCTTGTAATGACGCGATTCATCAGGGAAGTGACGGCGTGTGTGGCTAGATACTGTAAGTGTTGATGAGACTCGGGGATTTGTAATGCGCATCATGACGTTCCTCGGGTATCTCCACGTCCGGGGCAACACGACCCCACGTGACACGATACAGCTTCACGACACCCGTAGAAATCATTTCTTCCGGTAAATCAAGAATGAAGGGGGAAATAATTATGGACGGGTTTTGATTGAGCGCAGGTTTTGACTACTTTCGGCCATGGATAAGGGCGCCGATTGGTTTTGGTGACCAATCGCCTTCGAAGCTTCGGAAGCGAGCTGCCCCTTGGCCTGTGTCGGCTTCCTGCACAACATCCATCTCTTCCACTGCTGTGTCATCTGCTTCCTTCTTCCCGTGGGTATCATTTGAGTTGGCCTTGTCGTGCTCCTCCTTTGCTTTCAGCTCCCTTACCAGCTGCATGCCCTTGAGCCAAGCCATGTTGCCTGGCAATCTTCCTTGAACCTCCTTCACAGCTGCTTCCAGCCTATCCACTTTCCATCGCCTGCACATCTCTGCCACGAGTTCTTGCTGTTTACTTGGATTATATTCCCTTAGATACAGCATCACTGTGGTCTTGCAGGGATCATCGTCGCTCGACCCAGAGCTGCGTCCCGAGGTACTGACTGCTGAGGGTTGTGGTGGTTCGTCCTCCAGGTTCTTCCAGTAGTAATCCCAGATGTAGTCGCGACCTTTGCGGGCTGCATCTCTTAGTTTTGCGAGAGATGGGAGCTGTTCGTGTGTGGACTGGTGACGCAACTCGACAAATGTAGCTGGGAGTCCGACGGTCTTGGCCACAGCATACATGCTCTGCTTGCGCTGCTTGTCTTGATGGCCGTCAAGCAGACCAGTCACAAAACTGCGCTTAATTAGCCTCATTGTCCACAATCTTGATGCAGTGGTTTCCAGAGCACTGACCGGCTGAAGGCTGCTGAATAGGCAGCCCGTAAAGCGTAGGACGAGGAGGCAGCGTTCTCATCACTTGCCTCCTCGTCACTCAGGACTGCAGCCGTGAGAAGGGCAGTAGACTCAACAAGATGAGGACAGTTGCCTCTCTGCATCCACATGGCCACGCGAGCTACGGCAGCGTGCTGATCTTTGCGCTTTTGTATCCGTCGTGCTTCAAGTTGAGTCGCAGACTCTGCTTGCACGCCTTTTGGTGCCGGGTCATCCATGCAGAACTGATCCTTCACCATCAGTAGCTCTGCTCGATCACGCCAGGGCGTGATGACATATTTAACCATGTTCAATCACCAAGCCCTCGATATTATGACAGAGCCTGCACACCCATCTTCGAAAAGAACAATGAGCCCGACGTTGGCACTGTGTTGCCTGATGTCAGGGGAGTTGAGAGGAGAGGAACCAGAGTCAGGTACGTTGTTGCAGGGTAGCTGCATTTGCCGGAAATTTTGCGCCTCGAGGAATCTACAGGCAAGGTCCTCCCCGGACTATGGTGCTTGGATTCGACGATGTTGTCACGTGAACGGCCATAGGGGGAATGATTAAAAATAGCTCATTCTGTTTTGTTCTCGGGCGGAGGAATTCCCTTAGCTGTCCAGATAAGAAAGAAAGAGAAAAGGGGCTGCGGGAGACGTATGTGAATGTGTAAAGCACCTTTAGCAGTTCCTGCGAACAGTAGCTTTGGTACTTGTATTTTTAGGGCCCAGATTGGAGCAGCAATCACCGACAGTTGACCGCTACTGGCTTCATTTCAGGTGTCCGCTCCCCTCTATCCCTTATGCATAAACTGGCGTCTCTGCGCTTGACCCTGCATGTCTCGTAAGAACTTGATTCGCAAGCCTTCATCTCCCCTGATAAGAAAATCAGTGACCTGCGAGCAGGAGGCAACCCAGACACTTATTCCGCAGTGCTGTACATAAGGCAGTGAGTGAGTGATACTCATCCGCCTTCCCGCTCGCATCCACTGCCGGTATGGAGGGTCTCCGCCTTCCCGGCCACCTGGGATTGGTTCGTTATGCTCGATAAACCACGTTTGCGCATGGTCGATCCCCAAGTGGCCCAGATGGAAAGACCCTGAGCAAATATTATGTTCTGAGCATGACGAGATAATGCAGATGCGCCCAATATGTATGTAGTATAAATGTGACGGAGACGCAAGAATCTGCGTTGTTGTTGCTTCGCCAGCCCACAGCAATAAGAGATTGCATGTATATCAAACCTGCCTCACTTACACTCCCATCGAGAAGATCTCTATTTCATCTTCTCGGCGACAAGCGCACAGCCTGGACATGGCGCAATTCTGGAGCACATGGCGCCCCGACCTCAACTACATCCGCTTGCACTGTGAGTATTCCATCTGCATGCCTGTTTCCCTTAGCTGACCGCGTTCGAAGATGCATGGATCATCTTCTGCAGCTTGCTATCCTTCCCAATACTATATCCCTACGGGAATCTCAGTGCTATTGACACTATATTCTTTGGCTGCAGCGGCTCCACGGAGTCTGGTTTGAATACGTGAGTTTGCCCCCTCCCCATCCCAAAATACATATCCTATACTAAGAGGAGCCAAGGGTCGACGTTAAGAATCTCGAGACATATCAGCAGGTCTATATATATGTCATTCCTATCATTACAAACATAATGTTCATTAACCCTGTCGTGGTTATAATTCGACTCTATTGGTTCCGAAAACAGCTTCGCAGTACCGCTGGTGAGTCCAATGGTACTACCTTTGCCTTTCAAGTATTGACCCAGAAGATACCCTCGGCCGAAGTCGCGTGAATGATGATGAAGAGGAATTTCAGCCGCAGAAGGACTTTCACGACAACGGCCGGGGTGTAGATCGCTATGCCCCTCCTGGACCTGCGAAATCACCGTCAGAGGCAGCACAGAACAGGACAACAATGATCACTTTCAGTGACACCATCAATGGTGATAGTGTCGAGAGCCCACGGGCAGCATATAATGCACGGCGCTCGATGCAGCACGTAAGGGTACCAGACTCTAGCGAGGATGCGAGGAGTAAAGTAGTAGACTCTGGAAACCTTGGATTCAACAGCGGCGGTGTAGAATCGCGTAGGTTGCTATCTAAAGTCACGGTATCAATAACGTCTGGACTAACGTTATAGAGCAGAAAACATCACCGAAGACGCAATCATCCCATTGCGGAAGTCCTATACTGATGAACCTCGGTCTCGTTACTCCCAAACCCAGGGTTCTGCACGTGATGCTGCTAGATCTTTAGAGAGGGCAGCAACCTCAGCTTTCGTGCTGGGTAAGCCAGGACTGTCACAAACTCGGGACAGGAGCAGATCGCAATCGAACCTACGTAAAGTGAAGACCATTGATCTGCCTCAGCTTTCTCGTCAAGTTACAATCGGCCGAAACTCGAACTTCTACAACCTGACCGAGGAAGATCGCGAGAGGCTTGGAGGCATAGAATATCGAGCATTAAGGCTTTTACTCAAGTTTGTGATTGGTATGATCTTGCAATGTCGGGGGGTTATTGTCCGAATGCTGATATCACGACTGAAGGGTACTTGATTGGGCTTCATGTGCTGGGGGTAATCTGTCTCTTGCCGTGGATTCACGCCGCACCTTCGAGGTACACTGACTGGCTCGCGGAGTCTGGTATCGGTCAATCGTGGTGGTATGACTGTAAATTGGGGGGCTCGTCGAGGAACCCGGCTAACAAAGTCCCTTGCAGGGCGTTCTACTCGGCGCAGACCATGGTAAACAACCTTGGCTTCACGCTTACACCAGATTCGATGGCAACTTTCAAAGACGCCACATGGCCCATGATCGTCATGACATTCCTCGCTTTTGCAGGCAACACTTGCTACCCGGTGCTCTTGCGCCTCATGCTCTGGATATGCTCCTACCTGGTCCCTCGGAAGTCGAGTACGCGCGAGTCACTGCAGTTTCTCCTGGAACACCCTCGGCGCTGCTACACGTTGCTCTTCCCGAGTCGTCCAACGTGGATCCTCTTCGGCATCGTGTTCCTCCTGAACTTCATTGACGTTATCCTGATCATCACGCTGGACCTGGACAATGCAGCTGTCAACGACTTGGCGATGGGCCCACGGATCCTATCAGCCCTCTTTCAGGCAGCATCAGCTCGCCACACAGGCACTTCTACTCTCAATCTTGCGGCAGTGAACCCTGCTGTTCAGTTCAGCCTCCTCACCATGATGTATATTGCAGTCTTCCCGATTGCGATCAGCATCCGAGCCTCCAACACAGCCGAAGAGCGGACATTGGGAATCTGGTCGAGTGAGGGAACACTGAATGAACACAGCAGCATGTCATATGTCATGGCCCATATTCGAAACCAGCTGACATTTGACCTCTGGTACATATTCCTCGGAACCTTTCTGATCAGCATCGTAGAGGCCGAGCGCATCATGGACCTGAACGAGCCGGTAAGCTACATTCGCTGGCTGCCGCACAAGCACGTGCTTCCCATGAAATCAGGGTGACTGACATGTGGTTGGGCACAGTCCTTCTCGCTTTTCCCGGTGCTGTTCGAGGTCACCTCAGCATAGTGAGTAATCGAAGGAACGGTTGATCGAGCAATCAAGTGCAATGTTAACCACAGCCGCAGTGGCAATGTTGGCTTGTCGCTTGGGGGTCCATTCGGATATGTATCCATGTCTGGCCACTACAAGCCGTTGAGCAAATTCGTCATCTGTGCCATGATGATCAGAGGGCGGCACCGCGGCTTGCCGTATGCCCTTGATCGAGCCATCACACTGCCCGTAGATGAGGTGAACCTGCCGGCGTCACAGGACAAGCATGTGCAGGCTTTGTGAGCCTGGCCCCGTCGCAACATGATGACAGCAATACAAGATCATGGGACTGAGTCGTAATGACTGATGTGGTCGTGACGGGAATAAATCCTATGGCAGCAAGCCTTACCGTGTCGTATCGTACCATACCTTCCCTCATCTACGTTGTAACTCCAGGGTACCGGACATGGAAACCAGGAGGCGCCCCTCGAGGCAGGCTATGAGGCAGGCACACACACCCTTTAGGGCGGCCTGGGAAGGAACAACCGTCTGAGACCTTCTGCGGTCAACTGAATTATGCCGCGGCAGTTGCCCAGAGAGCATGATCAACACGGCAGCCAGCCAGTTTGCACACCTTACCCCGTGACCCAGGAAGGGCATGCCTCGACGTAGGCCATTCCGTCTCTGTCCCGCGGCCCAGTCCAGCAGCAGAATCCTGGTCTGTCCTGCCCTGCTGTGATCTGAATGACTACGGTCGAAACCCCTTTCGCCTGACCCGCCACTGGTCGACTAGCACTTCTTGACGAACGAACTGAATCGGCAGCTCACGATGATCCCTGGTCGACGACGATGATCCCTTGCTCACGATCCCACTGTAATTTCGGTCCCTTCCACCCTGATGTGGAGATCGGAGGAACACCCTTCCTTCACTCCCATATGGAGTCCTGAGCAAGCAGAAACTGGAACCATGTCGTCAAATCTTACCGTCTCCTTCACCTTACTCAAGCAAGCTCTGCCTAGCCCGTGACTCGGTGACGGCCCGCCCCAGAACGGAGTTTGCTGAGGTTTGGTTTCGGTCATCCATCGTCATTTCGCTGGAGCCAACACCCCCTGGAGCCTGGCCACGTACGCTCATCACTCATACTTTTGATACCGTCCGTCGTCCCGGCGTCAGACTTTTTTTTTTTGGTGCTCGGGCGGCTCCAAAGAATCCATAGTGAAGCGGGACGACGCCTGCTTTTTTCGTCCTTGATCTTTTGTGGCTCCACGTTCCCGCTGCTAAGTCACCACTATCACCGCTCTTGGTGCAAGGCTGTATTGAAACTTTTGAGTCGAACACGAACACCAGATATGGAGCGTGTGCAGCCCGGGTCATCCGAGCGGGCACATTTGGTGCTGTTCGAGGTCGAGCGTAGGACTGGAATGCCCGCGAAGCGAACAGACAGCGGCTCCATCCCTCCCTTCAGCCGGGTTGATGCCTTGGACTTTCTCAGCGCCACACCAAGTTAATCAATCGCGACCAAGGAATGGCGCGCAGCCGCGGAAACCACGTAACGAGGAAGGCGACTCGCCGAAACTCTTGTCAAGGTTCCCAACCATCGGAGCGTTTCCGCTAGCACTTCGGGGTACACCTTTGCTGTCTGCAATCTCTACCTACTCCATGTGTCCAGTCCAGTCAGAGTGCATGCAGGGCCCTCCGGAGACAAGGACGCGTAGACGACAGTCTTTAGCTCGATCGAGGGGCTGCCCTCCTTGCAGGGCCCCCGACTCAATGCTCTACTCGTACTCCAGACTCTTTGCTATGCAATAAACTTCCTAGCGGGGCACGGCCCTGTCGTGTGATGAGTGAAGCATTCATCTCAGCCCGTGCTCCGTCATGGGGCAGATCGACCACTGGGCGAGACATGCTGGGGGCAGAGGAACGACGGACTCTACTTTCGCCACCTGAACAAGACTCTTGGGACTATGATTCCCAGTCATTTACTGCCATGGTTCAGTAGTTGTGCATACTCACACCCATGATTTCCGCCCGTACAGAGTACGAGAGACGAAACCCTCGCGTCAGGCAAATGAGTGCGTCGCTCGTGCTAGGGAACGCCAGGCGAGAAGAAAAAGCAAAGAGGCATCATACACTCTCGGACACGCTACGCGCGGGACGACGAGAATGGCATCGATTCCAACGACTTGATCTCCAAAAAGATCATGAAAAAGTCAAAACCCACACCCACACCGCCTGCACCAAACATCACACGCACACACGTACATACACCCTTCTCGCTCTCTCCGCCAAGCGACCATAGCAGACAAACAAGCCTGCGCTGCGCGCTGCGTTGTGTTCTGCAAAAACCCACCACGACGACGACTGTCTGTGCACTACCCACACCCCTTTTTCTGGCCTTCTCAGCCTCCAGTCAAAGCAGCAACCCCACGCCCCCTCCCCCTTTCTGCGTCTTCCGTAGGTGGGGAGACACTTGACCAACGGAGCCAACATAAGGGAAACCTCCCGAAAAAGCAAGACAACAGAGGGGAGAGAAGAGGATCCCTCCCCCCCTCAAGGGAAAAGCCGCTCACTGGCAGTCACTTTTCTGGCCCCCCCCGGCGCACGGGCCACACCAAAACACATGTCTGACAGGGGTTCGGATGGCGGCTCTGTTCGCTTGTCTTCTAGCGGGGAGGAGGAGGAGGAGATGCAAGAAACCCATACTGATACCCCCCAATCTTCCACAGCGTTTGCCTTGCTTGGCCAGAATCCACACGCCCCCTCTTCGCTCCTTCTTTCCACTGTCAGCTCAGTATTCGTGCTGCTCCTCAAGTGAAGGGGGTGGACCGTGGGAAAAGTGGTGCGAGAGACCTGGGTGTGAGTGGGTGTCACCAAAAGAAGAAGCCACTGACTTTCTTTTGCATTCCCCCGGTTCCTAGGAGAGGGAAGACGCATCATACGGACACGATAATCGCTCGGCTTTCATGTCTGTTCGGTGGTTTTGTCAAGTCGAAACCGCCATGCCACAGTGGGTGCGCATGCCTGCTGAGCTGAGGCTTCCTGATGGACGTGGGTTACAGTCCCTTCACTGCCGTAAGTGTATCTGGTGTACTGGCAATCAGTCATGTCCATGATATTCATGGGTTTTACGCACTTACTGTCTCATTTACAGCAACCTTCCACAAGCGCAACGACTCACTAGAACACTTGAATGTAGAGTTTATCTTCAAGATCTTGTTGGCTTGTCTAACTAAGCTTCTAGCCTAATATGCTCGGCATCATCATCTGTGATGTCCGCTTCATCCCGGGGTATATTTCACTCGCTGCAGCCTGACAATTTCTTTGTCCTTCCTGTCCAGAGTGTCCCAGGTAATACGCCAGTTCCTTTCCCCTGTAGTAGTTGTGTCAAGAACGCCCTGAGGAGTCGATGCCTTGCCAAGGCCCTCCTGTATGTCTAGAGACGAAAGACCAAAAAAAGACCGTACGCCTCGCATTAAAATCATCGCTCAGAATAATCAAGTCATAATCCATCATAAGCGCTGGCATTCAAGCTGCCGTCTTGGTAGCCTGAGTAGTCGCCTCTGCGTCGTCATCCTCCGCGTCTTCCTCATCGTCCTCTCCATCGTCGGACTTTGATGGTGGCGACCAAGTCTCCTCCAGCTTCAGTCCTTTGCCCTGTGGCTCAGAAGGGCGGAATCGAGATCCAAGGAGGCTGCATACTGTGGAGCGGTAGTTGTCCAGTTGCGGATCTTCATTCATTTTCTCTGGCGCATCGTAGAGACCCATGCCCACGAGCACCTCACCGTCGTCTTCAGGTTCATCGAGAGTCTGGAAAGCAGGGCTTTCCTGAGGCATTGCCGGTAGTGCAGGCTCCGGCTGCATCAAAGAGTCCGGAGTAGGAGGTGTTGTTGTATTCATGCCATGCATGATGTAGTTCTGCCAGTCGGCGCTCTCAGCCGACTGTGCACACACTTGAGGATCAGCACCAAACATAGGGAATGGCTCCGTATAGTCTCTGGGTTCATTTGGTGTGGGGTAGAATGGTGCAGACTTCTGTAGTGCTTGCCAAGCATCTGAGGGAAGATACTGAGAGCTGGTTGTAGTAAATCCAGGATACTGAACTGGGAGTGGGGAGAAGGTCGACGCTGGGGAAGTGTTCGCTGAGCAAGCCATCATTCCCGGCGACATAGAGGAGTAATGCGGTGAAGCCTGTTGACGGTCGGTGAAGTAGGCTTGCGTCGAAAGAGGCTGCTGCTGCTGGAGGTGCTGAGATGGTGCCATCAAGTTGCTCGGGGTAGCCTGCTGGATGAAAGAACCAGGATGCCAGCTGACGGGTCTTTCGGACCGTCTGCTGGTCTGTTGGCTCTGACCAAATTGATCCGGAGTAAGAAGCTGCTCCAGAACCTGTTGTGTGCGGCGCGAGGTGGCAGAGTCGTGCATCATGGTACGCCTCCTGTTGTTCCATAGTGCCTGGGGACTGTTGCTCGCGCTACTTGGCTTCACGACACGCATCGAGTTGCCAGCGCGATGGCTTGATGACTCTCTTGACAGTCTTCGAGAGACTGAGGACATGGTATGTCTACTGGAGTCATCAAACAAGTCGTTGGGGCCCCCTTGGACAAAGGGCTGCTGGCTTGCGAAAGCCTGCATCATTAGATTCTTCAGGTGATGGAGTCGTATAAGTATGTGTCTGTAGAGGGATCGGGGAACGGTGGTAGCCGGAGGTATCGTCCTGGTGTTAAAGTTCGGTACCCGTTTAATGGTTTGTTAAAGGTGGTTGAAAGGTGAACGCGGACGAAAAGGAGGATTGCTTGCGTTATGTATCAAGAAGACCCAGGAGGATTGTAGGTGAAGGGGGTTCATGAAGGGCCAGGGAGGCTTTTGGATCAGACCAAAAAGATGGCTTGCGGAACGACCTGAGCCTAGTCGGAACTTGATGCTTGTGCGCAAGCATGCGTGAGCCAGATCAACTGCTCCACAGTCTATGGGATCCAGCTAGGATGGTGGACCGGGCCCAACGCAAGGGTATTGAGGAACATGGAGAACGGCCTGTCGGCTTGGTTGGCTTGACGCCTTGCCAGGAGAGGCATGGTGATGCACAACCTGCGGGTTGCACTGTCAATGGAGATCGAGTCAATAGCACCCCAAATAGGCCGCCGGGCATGTACCTGGCAAGGATCCTCTCCAAGCCCATAGTTAGCACCGTGGCCTTCACGGCTGTGTGATGGACAACGCCTCAAAAGGGGGATGCGTCATATGGCCCCCAGAGGGGTGTGATTCAAGTAAAAAGCCTGAAGGTCCCAAGGGAGAAAGTTAAAAGAAGGGTCGTCAACCACCCCTGCGAGGTGCCGCACTGGCGGCAACGGTATTGGATCCATTCCTTCAACCGAAGCGCTTGCGTTAGTGGTGACAATCACAACTTGAGGTAAGTGACAGAACAATCAATCAAACGGGCCGTCTTGTTCATGAAGCCCGATGGCGCAGGTGTCTTCGTCGTGCCTTGCTCCAGGAAGATGGACCCATGTCACAAACGGGCAATAAGAGCTGTAGGAGTCCTCTGAGTCAAGTGTACGTGACTCTGCTTAGTTTTGTGATCTTTCCCAGACTGTTGAACTGTTCCCTTGACATGGGTGGCTGCAGATTTGCCGCCAGACGAACATGGCCGCACGATTTCTTCTCGGCCACAGAGTGGTACCGTAGTCCCTTTCAGAAGATGATGATCCAAAACTGGGGATGGTCATGGCTCGATTGTGCATTGAAGTCCACCCCTGCCGTTTAGGACATGGAACAAACATCAACATTCTCAGCCCACAAAATGGAAGGGATGAGCGGCTTGCGATCACGGGTGGGGTAGAAGTAGAGGAAACCAGAGGCGGTAATCTGTGGGAAGATCTGATGTTTCTGAGTTGCCGAATGGGGCGCTCTGCGCTCACCCTGGGCGTGCGCATACTTCTGGGCTGGATTCATGGCACCCATGGGTGGGGAGCTCCCTGCCCCTTCCGTTCGGGCGTGACACCCTTGGGCCAGCGAAATCCCGAGGGAGCCAGGTCAGAGGGTCTGGCATGAGCTGCATCCAAACCATATATGGGGTGTACGGAGCGTCCGTAGACTACTGTAGCTTGGGTTTTGCTGGTTCAAGCGCTGCGATCCTGGGACCGAGCACCAAGACCGATGGCCCAAGGTGCATTTTGGCATGCTTGGAGCCTGGACTTTGGACTCGTGGTTGCGCCTCCTGGCCACGCCGCTCCGTAACTGCAGAGAGCGTGCTCCTTGTCATCGGATGGTTGGTGATTGTCTGTGTCTGACCAGCCGCTGTCTTTCGCTCTTGAAATCCGGCTCGCCGCCCATGAAGCTGAAGTCGTAATATCTTTCGACAGAGTTGTTAACTAAACTCATGCGATCCTGGTGGCTAGTAATTTGGCTTGCTAGACTTTCGTCCAGTTTGACCATGATGTACAGTTTACCGGAAGTAGCGCGCCATGGCACGCTACTGGTCAGACAGAAAATTGGCCCCTGCTTTGCGAGTTGTTTTCAACGAAGGTTACCGCGAGACATGTGGACCGTGGAGACGGGACAGACCTCCCTGTCCGGACGGTGTCAAGGAGTGGCGGCATGAGCAGATTCCCCCATTGCAGCGATGGCGCTGATGGTGGGGTTTACACTCTGAGTGGGTGTCGATGTGATTCGGCGTGATACTCTTCTTACAAGGTTTGCGATGCTATGCAACACTTTAGTAACGCAAGATCTTCGTTGCTGGTCAGACGCATCAAATCCTTCTGTATTGACTCCATAATTCCCAAATGGCCAGCCTGAGAGTGAGGTTCGCCAAACCTGCTAAGGCCCTGTAACCACGCATGGACAGGCGGAGTGGACTCAGATGGCTGTGTCAACAGTACGATTGACGTGTCTGGTACGAGTCCCTCCTGGCTCAACGAAGGGTTTCGAGCCTTCTTAGGGCGGCAGTAATCCCACGGTGAGCAACACCCTGGGCCCAACTGTCAAGGCAGTAGGTAGCTAGTCAGTCGACGAACGAGAAAGTCCTGAGACGGGGGGGCCAGGATGACTTCCTGGCAGGTCTGAAGTCACTCCGGAAGCGAAGTCACCGGATCAGAGCCTTGACTCGGGCTGCAGCCTTTTCATCAAAGGGAAACTGGACCAGAAGTAATATGAGTAGCCGCGTGTAGAGTCGAACAAGGGAGAGAGTGTGCGGGCGTATCATATCACAGAGTCCAGTCAGTGTTGGGCAGGCATCTGACCTCGCTCCCTGAGGTTGCCTTGCACAGGTGGGTGGTGGTGGTAGCTTGCGAGGGGACCAGGGCCCGCCACGACACCGCCTGGTTCGAAAATAAATGACGGCCAACGACTTTCATAGTGGCACATGAGTGGGACAACACCCTTTCCGCTACCTAAGCAGCACTGCATCATGCCCTTGGCTGTTTCTAGCCTCTGAAGCTAACGATGGAGCAAGGTGCAGGCGAGGCACAGCCCAAACAAGACCCTGGGGACCCGCGCACACCAAGCCAACGGATTGGAGGGTCGGGACACCTTGCTCCTCTGCCTGGTCCCGGTACCCAGTGCTGGCTAATGAGAACCATCGCTGGCCCGATCATTTGCCCGCATCGGAGAGGACGAGCTGAAGAGAGGCGCTGTAACGGGTCAGATCGCCGGCGACTTGGCCACCGGATCGGTCTCGGTGCGTTGCATGATTTCGTGGCATTCCTCACATGGCCCGAGACAGCCAAAGTTGTGCGCCTTGAGTCGGTGAGGACGTTCTAGCGAAGGCCTACACACGGTAGAGCCGACGGTACAACCTCTTACTAGTTGCTATTAGCGCAAGGGTGTTTGGTAACTAAAGCAATCCGTTGTCGATTGAGACCATTCACTAAAAGACTTGCAAGGAGCGGAGATGATCTGTTCCAGTGGCTAGGGAAGGCCTCACCTAACATCTAGTTGCGGCAGTGGTTGGTTGTACCTCGTACCTTGTAAGAAATTGGCAACGCCTTGTGTACGATCATCGAAAAGATCCGGGGGACAGTGTCCGCGTAAAGATGGCGCCGACTGGAGTCGGAAGTGGTGTTTAGACTCGAAAAATTACTGGATGAGCCTGATCGCCTTGGTTGGGGCGCACAACAGTTTGACGGAGATGCCTGGGCAAGCCGCAGTGACAGCCCATGTTCCATCGCAGACTGTTGCTGTGGCCAGTGCAGCAGGCAGTGTAAATCCTCGCTGGTCAGCTCCCCACGGACTCCCGGGGGGGCCGCTCCTCCCTGTAGGCGAAGGAAGGCTTGCAGGCCGGAGCCAGGGAGGGTGGTTGAACGAGGGCAAACCAGGTTCTGGCCGTCGGTGCAGGATGAGGATTGGCTGGCGCACGATGCTTCCCGATACTTCTCCGTACCTCTCAGCGCACTGCCCAGCCCGTGGCAGACACCCGGTCTCAGGAGGGACACGAAGGCGCCAATGGGAGCAGTCAGTGTCGAGCATCCACGGGGGGCTTCAGTGTGCGGTAGGCTGTCTGCCTGTGCTTGGGCGGGCGGGCCCACCGATGGAGAGAACACAGGCACGGTACAATAGACATCAGTAGCTAAGTACCTCAGGTAGGACTAAATCGTGACATGACGGTCCAATTCAGAGCTGGGAGGCGCGCTGACACTCACCGTTGACGCACCTTCCCCCAAAAATCGGCGGGAAGGCTCTCAAACGCTGATGCAGTCCACGATGGCACCTTCCGCCATCATACCCTGTTCTGCCTGGCTAGCTGCCTCAGTCAGCCCCTGCCATTACCCCTTGCTCTTGCCCATGACTCCACGGCCTTCGTACTCCTCCATCGTGATGATCGTAAGCCACCACAAGCCTTGCCTGTCATGGATAGAGGCACTGAGTGGCTTCAGCTACTCCTACGACCTACCAGCGCCAATCCAAAACCTTCGACACCCAACGCCACCTCAACTGGTCCAGCCTACGGCTGCTAGTGTCTACGATCCGCTGTTGATCCTGGAATGTGCCATGTCGTTAGACCCCACTGCCCGGGCCCGAGGCTTGCGAGACTGCCACTGTCCGCTCAACTCCGAGTTCAAACGCTTCTGGAATCCCACCCTGCTTGTGGATGGTGTTGGTCACCCACCAGCACGGCATTGCAGGGAGCGGGTCTTCCCCTGGTCCAACGCCTTGTTGCACTCTGCTCACTCGGTTGCCCAGTGGCCGCCATACCACCCAGCGCTTGCACCCGCCATCCGCGCGGACTCCATGCCGACACCCACCCTCCTCTCATTCCTGGTTCGAGTGGCTTTTCCTGGCACCGCAGCGGTCCAACTACAATGACTGACCTCTCGGCTTCCACCACAAGACCCGGTGACTGAAAGTGGTGACGCAGCTGACCGCATGTCTAGTGGTCGAGGCTGACCTGGCACTTTCCCCACCCTGGAGGCATACCTGCAACAAAGCTACATTACTTGTGCCACCGTCGCGTGGTTTAGTGATTTATCCATGCCCAGCATCTGCTCCACGCTGGCCTCTGGACCTTTACAACATTCTGTTAGAGTGAGTAGCTCTAATCCTGACGCTGCGCGCCGAGGCTAGACTTAGGTGCGTCTATACCGACAATGTGCACTTCAAGATGCATGTTGTTCAAATATGCAGACATCAGGACCATCCACTCTCATGACGAAGCCTCGAGTGACAACGCTGCACGATTATGTGATGCGCGTGGAACGGCTACGCCTCCGGCTTCCCTGCCTCCTCTCATCCGCATCATTCCGCCTAGACTCATGCAAGTGCTTTGTGCCTGCCACCCAGTCGGTGGGACCGAAAGCAAACCACCAAACGAGCACCGCGAACCAATCAGAGGTACTGAGTTTTCGCCCAAACATGCCGCCGTTGACTGACTCGCCTGTTGCAACCCCGGTCGCTTGATGGACCTGAAGGGCGAGACAGCTCACAGCACTTGGACGGCGCGCACGGCAGGAGACCTTGAAGGTGGTGAAGCTTGGCTTGCATCAGCCCCAGTTTGGTCACGGCGTGATGTTACATCTGTACAAATGTGATAGGATCGATGTAAGTCAACGCCGGAACTTGTAATGTTTGCATCGTGTGCGTCAAGGACTCCCTACGTCGTGGCTCAACCCCATCTACTTACAAGGACCCTTGCATAGCGCCATCTCACACCGACTGGTTTGTTGGTGAGAAAGGTACACACAGCTAGCTGGTGCTCGCTTGGACTCTGGTAACGAGGGAACAGCCCGCCTGTACTGGGTCTGTCTCAGCGCCACCAACTCTGACACGAAGATCTATCATCCTTACCTCGTCCGCAAATGAAACATCGCACGATGCCTCGGGATGCTGGTGAGATCCAAATGAGATCACCAAATTCTAACAGAATTCTGGCAGAGCCCTGAAGCGTCCTAACCCCAACTTCTACCGTAATTCATGCAATTCTATATCATAGCGGCCAGGACTGTTGGGTCGGTGGGCACGCGATCCGGGACACCCCTTGCTCTGGCGATCTTCTTTAATCACGCCCCTCCCGCACACACCTCCAATGGGCGCAGCAACATCAGGCCAAAACCGCTCGTGGTTCGCCATCTTCTTCCGCAACCCAATGACTGACGCGTGTGGGGCTAAGAAGTCGCACTATCATCTTTAATTGCCAACAACTCTTCATGAAGCAATTCGGGTGCGGTCATGGCTCCGTTTCCTACGTGCTGGCATGGTGAGGATGGAGAGGTACCATGCACCGCATACCTGTTGTACGTTATTTGGTTGGATGCTTCATCCCCCAACACCTGGTCAAAGAGCACTGTGCTGGCATGACTCTGTCTCGGCATGCGAGGGGTTTGATTTCCGAATTGGGGTTACAGGAGGTCCAGATCATGGCATGACCAAGGCCGCCACCAAGCAGGGCGAACTTGTTTGATGACCACTAGGGCGGGTTGCGCGGCAATGGAGGCGGTGAAATGCGATATGTTGTGTAAAACTCGGGTACTTCACGTGGATGCACGTTTGATGGAGCAACACCGGGCATGATGATCGATCACGGGAAGAAAGGACGAGCGCTTGCATGGCTGGCTGCCTCTAGCCATGTACCGTGTGCTCAGGGCAATTCTACCAGGAACCAGGACAAACCTACAGCGCCGTTCTCATTCACCAGATGGCAAGGGGTTCATACGAAGTACAATCATCCCATCAACCACGTTACCCACCAGTATGAGTAACCGAAGACGGAGTTTGGCCAGGGGTGCAGGTGGGTGCGGGAGGAGGCATATGTACACACTTAGCAGCAACATACAGCCACATTCTCTCCAGACGCCATGGGCGCCCGCCCACGAGGCGGTTCGTGACCTCGGCTACAACCTCTTCGCCTCGCATACACGAATTAGATGCGACGGTCCTGAGTAGGGGAGAATGTTGTCGATTTGCCCCCAATCTGCATGTTGTAACTTATCTCAATGGACAGGGGCCATGTCACTTGGAAAGGATGAGGTCAAATATCGACATCCCTGTGTAACTTGTGCTTTTGGAGTCACAGCCTGGGACGGTCTTCTGCTTCACGAGCCGGGCTGGAGCACTGTGGCGCCGAGACCTTCGAAGCCCTCCTGCTGCACCTTGCACGTCGCTAAATCAACTGCAAGTCTGACCTTCCGGTGTGTGTCCCAGTCTTCGCCGTGACAGACCAGAGCGTACAGCATACCAGCAATGAAGGTGTCACCTGCTCCTACAGCACTAGTTGAACCGACGGGCACAAGATCAGCTGGGATCATCTCAGGCAATGACGGGGAAGGGAGACTGATCCGTGATCCTTACCCCTCGCATATGCAAACGCCCGTCTCTGCCCACCGTCTGATGAGACATAGTTGGGCGCTTGCTTACCCCGAAGAGTCGATAGATGAGATGGCGACTTACTCGACAACGTTGACTTTCTGTTTCACGGGGAAACGATCACACTCGTTGAAGGGATGAGACATTACTGCCGCTCCGTCCGCACCCCAGGTACACAGGCTTAAGCATCTAATTGGACGGAACTCGAATCAGTAATGAGTCCCAAGCTCGAGGTTTGCTCACAAAACTGGTTCGCCACGGTCTTTCAAAAGGAGGCTCCCTCATAACAAGCACAGACAGACTCACGCTTTCGGAGTTGATTCGCCTCTGAGGCAAGCTTCCGGAGAGCTGTGTCCTCGACTCTGTAAGACAGCCACGAGGGTGTGTGTGTTAGTTATTGAGACCATGCAAAGAAGGGACATTGTGGCAACAAATCGCCTGGATGGAACGCTCATGTTGCGCAACGTAACGCAGAGACCGGGGGAAGGTGGCATTGCTTTACCTCTGCCCATACGCGGGAGTAGAAGACGACATCGGCCTGTGCTGCGAGCTCAGGGAGGCCATCTCGCCCAGGTTTCTCGATTTCGACACTGATTCTCGCCCGGGGAAGCAATGTGCGTAATGTTTGCATGCAAGCCAGCGTAACGAATGGTATCCGGCCCTGTGATACGTGAGGCGAGTGTCAGTTTGCAGGCCGTATCGCAAAGTTCGCCTCCGTAGGAGGCGAACTCACCTCGAAGTGCCACCACGTCTCTTGTGTAGGATCGAAAGTCAGGATTCTCGACTTGAACTCGGATACGGTCATCTCCGGTAGGTTGTTGTAGTTGACAATAGTTCTGCTGCCTGTCTCGCCACTGCGGATGATGTAGCTGCTCGCAGGTTCAATGTGGTCTTCTCTGTAGATGCAGTGCTCGAGGTTTGTTGTATTTCTCTGCACACGGTGTGCCTCGCTATCATGCTCACGGCAGTCATCTGTCAGAGACCTTATGACCACCTGGGAGGCTGAAGAAGACCTTGAAGGCAGACATGATATCAGATGGAGAGTGAGATCGTCGGAAGGTGTCAGGAGTTGCCGAAGGGCCTGGATGCTATTGGGACAATTGCCCCCAACGCGGGTGCTGGACGAGGTCGCACGCAGTTTGGAGTCTTCCGATGGAAAGAACGGAACGCTTACCGACACTGGATGTTAGCATAAATCCTTCAGAGACGTAGATACGCTATAGAGTGCTGTTGATATGCGATATCTCACCTGAGGAGAGTGTCCAGATAGCATGCGCCGACAAGGACGAGGTGCCGGGACATGCTTTGGGTCAGGGCTCCGAGGGAGCCTACGTTGCTAAATACGGACACTTGGCAGGTGCCTTGCGACTATGATTGACTTGGAGTTAGAGGCTAAAGGGCGCCGAACGTCTAGGAGGTTGACGCTCTGGAATTGGTGGTGATGGAGAAAGACTCGGCACCGACGAAGTTGCCCCTCACAAAACTGGCGAGCATTACCACCACAACGGAGGCCGATTTGGCTATCAACGACAAAAACAAGACAGACCATCTAAAACGATGCGGTACGGCCTGTTCGTTGCTGATTCAGGTGAAGGCACGTTTCTAGGTCAGGACTTTTGCGTGAGAGCAGGGGCACGCGTGCAATACGGAGAGGCTGCCCCAGCCGTGAAGCGGCATCTCGAGCAGATCCAACGACCTGCATTCAAGAAAGGATAAGACCTCTATCCTCTTCGTAACGACTTGGATGAACCGGTGGTTCCATGTCTGCAAAGTGTGTGAGGCCGTTCTCAAGAACGACTGCTGCCAGAGGCCATCTTGCTCGATCCAGTTCTTCTTGTAGGTACACCGGCATCCTTGGGCCAACATATGCGCCTACGTTCAGCAGATCAGTAAACATCATACCATGCATGATCAGATGTACGGGAAGGGCGCTACCTATGCTGTTCGAGACACCCATAAGCTATCAACATGGCAGCAAACCTTCGACAATCGCGATGATAACTGTTGCACATACGCAGAATACCTGAAGATTCATCCTCGTTCTGGTCCCAGAAAATTGGAACTGTTATAGACCGAGTGCTTCAAGTCAAAGGTATTAGGATGACGATCTTGCAAGTGATGACCGCAGGATCCGGACACCTTGTTAGATTGTCTAGTTTGCTTCATGCTGGCTTTAAGGCGGCATGAAGCAAACATCAATCTGTTTACTAGCATTGAATCAACTAAAATAAGATGCTACAAGCCAAAAGAAACTTCATGATCAGTTTCTTTGGCCAAGTTTCTTCATCGAGTCGTTTGCTAGAGATGTTTTGGCAGCTCCAGAGATCGTCCATGGAAGTCCATCGTGAAGGGGCGGCTCTGCATTCCGTTGCCACTCCTTGCCATTAGGATATTTCTAGCTCGAGCACCACATGAGCTCATTTTGTCTCCCTGCCTCTTGACCGATCTCAAACTAAAATTGAGCTTCATCAAGCATCAGAATCTGTGTCCGAATCCGGCTCAACGAAAGATGGCGTAACCCTGAGGGTTACAATGGAGGGGCTGCTCGTAAGTGTAGCATCACTAAGCACCATTGGCGCCGACAACTTACCTCCGGACTTCCATCGACGACGATTCAATTGCGGTCCTCTTCTGTTCACTACACACGAAATCCGGCAAGCCTACTTAGCCATGAATAAGCTCTTCTCTTGGGCTCAATGACCCGAGAGCACTGAAGGCCACACCATTCTTCTTCTGCTTTTCCTACACGGCCCAAACCGAAGCTTGCTTTGTCGCAACAGCTGGAGCATATACCCCGCTGAGCCAAGCAGCACCAGCCAGGTTTCAAGGGCTTCTTGAGTATCTCAGGACGGCAAGATGAGCGGTGAGGCGACGCATGATAAGCACGTAGAGTTCGATACGGCCTATGAGAGCGATACTGGTAGCGATGATGGGCGCAAGGCAGTCGAGGTATGACCATTCTAAAGCTTCATCGCTGTGTGTGCGCTGACGTCGATGCTTCAAAGGTGACTTTCGAACCCGGCAATCCGTATCGTCGCAAGAGTTCCCTTGTCTCCTCCGAAGCCAAACCCCAGATCAAACCTCGCCCAATCAAACGCGACGAGTGCCTCGTTCACCAGTTCCTCGAAAGCCAGCGCCGCGCGAAGGATGCAAGCGAAAGGACACCGGAGCACTTCCGCGCCCACCATACCTACACAGACACGCAGGGCAACGCCAATGGCATAGACGCGAAGTATCACGAGGGCATGGAGCGTTTGGTGGAGCCCAAGACGCACGAAAGACACAATAGCCGCGCAACCATAGATGCGTCAAGTCTAGAAGGCAATTGTGCTGGACAGGAGGACCAGCAAGCATGGGCCAAGGAGATGACCAAGAGCATGTCGGAGCTTGACCTAGTGCAGTACCAGGAGGAGATTCACAGTCGCACGCTCACCAAGAGGCAGCTCAGTGACATGGCGTGGGGTGTGCGCGAACTGAGCAGGCGCCTCAGTAGCATGCGGATCAGGTTTCGTGTCAAGTCGGTTTTCATTTTGACCAAGATTTACGATCAGGACTTGATCCCCAAGACGAGACAAATCGCAAAGTGGCTGCTGTCCAAGGACCGCGAAACGGCCTTTACGGTATATATCCAGGACAAGCTCAAACCGAACAAGAAGTTCGATGTCACAGGGTTGATTGACGAATTAGCCAAGGAGTACGCGGCGAACGGCCAACAGAGCGAGAATGACGCAAGAGACGCGATCAAGCAGCGGATTCGGTACTGGGACGAGCCAATGTGCAGAATGAAGCCACACATCTTCGATTTCGTCATCACACTGGGCGGCGATGGCACTGTTCTCTATGCAAGCTGGCTCTTCCAGAGGATCGTGCCTCCTGTCCTGTCGTTCGCACTGGGAAGCCTAGGCTTCCTGACCAAATTCGACTTTGAGGAGCACGAGGCGATCCTCGCTGGTGCGTTGAAGCAAGGCGTGACTGTGAGCTTGCGGCTTCGATTTGAAGGCACGGTGATGCGCAGTCAGCGAAAACTGATTGAAAATGTCTCAATCGGTGCGAGTTCGTCATCAGAGGAGGACGAGGAGAAGTCGAGAGACCTCGTGGAGGAACTAATTGGAGAGGAGAAGGAGGATGCGCATACACATCGACCTGACGGAACGTACGAGATCTTGAATGAGATTGTGGTGGACAGGGGACCAAACCCAAGTAAGACTCCCATGCAACGAAGCTGCTCAGCCCGCTCTGAAGCTAATCGCGAATCACAGCTATGTCATACACCGAGATCTTCGGCGACGATGAGCATTTCACCTCAGTGCTGGCTGATGGCATCTGCGTATCCACGCCTACCGGATCTACCGCTTACAATCTTGCGGCCGGAGGCTCTCTATGCCATCCGGAGAACCCCGTGATGCTGGTGACATCCATCTGCCCACACACCCTCTCCTTCCGGCCCATCGTGCTACCAGATACGGTGGTACTGCGCGTCGGCGTACCATATGATGCGAGGACAGCATCCTGGGCGAGCTTCGACGGACGTGAGCGTGTGGAGCTGCGACCTGGCGACTACGTGACTATCAGCGCCAGCAGATATCCCTTCGCGTCAGTGCAGGCAGAAGGCAGAAGGAGCGAGGACTGGGTGAACAGTATTAGCGGGAAGCTGGGGTGGAACACGAGGCAGAAGCAGAAGGGATATAAGGAGTGGGATAAATGAGTGGTCGGCAGCAGCCCGGCTGCTTTGCTTTTCGTAGTCATATGCATGGTCGGCTCTTGGACCGGCTCTTTGGGATCATTTGGCGTTATGTCTGGGTTATGCATACAAGGTTTAGATGGAAATGAATCTTTTCCAACCCAAGTCGCGGTTCCTGACACCTTGAGAATGCAAGTGCCTGCACGACGCGTCTGTTAGCATCTGGAATTGACGATCCGGGGTATAATGACAGGTGGCTGCTGTAGGGGTCCCAATCTGTGAGCGCGCACTCTCAATTGGCAAATTAATCCCGAATCAAGCTGCCATTTGGGGACGATGGTACGCCATTCTTAGCCTGATACTCCCCAGCTTCATCTCCAGCGGTCAGGGGTTCGGGTACTGGACTAACAGACCCTGCCACGACACGAACCAATCTTAGGCGTCCGCCCACCACCACCACCACTACCGCCTCATCCTTCTTCCTTTCCATTGTTCGAAATACAGTCTACAACACCTCTCTTTACTTGTCGCGTATATGACTTCTCTCTAAATGAACGCTTGAAATCACTCGGCGCAGCTTCGAATCAACCCGAGAGCCGACTGACTCAAATAGACAGCTCTTGTCGTCTCTCCACAACCATCGCGAGCTTCTTCACCCACCGCCAACGACCGCAACCATGTTTTCCACCGCCGACCTCCCTCCAGACCTCTTCGACCGCACCACCCTCGTCTCCCTCGCCGCGACCGTCATCCTCGTCCTCGTCGCCTACACAACCTCCCTCGTCCTCCTCCGTCGCCCCGTGGGTCCCGCCCTCCGCTTCCTCTTCGTCTGGCACCTTGCCGACGCGCTCTGCCATTTCGTTCTCGAGGGTTCTTTCCTATACCACTGCTTCTTCTCGTACGTGCCTGTGTCAGAGGTTGTCGCGAAGGGTGGCGTTAGGGCTTTGGCGAGTGATTGGTTCCCTACGCCTTTCAACTGGCTGGGTACGGAGGGCAGGCTGTATGGACCACAGGCGGGAGGGGATGATTTCTTTGCCCAGCTTTGGATGGTGTATGCGAGGGCGGACAAGAGGTGGGCAGGTGTTGATTTGGTATGTGCATTGGCCCTTTCTATAGATAGCAGAAGCTGTCGCTGTCGAGGTGCTTCGAGCCAGGACTAACCAGACGTTGCGATTCAGGGAGTCGTCAGCCTTGAGCTTCTGACAGTCTTCTTCGATGGCTCTCTTGCCCTCTACATTTGCTACTGCATCAGGAACAAGGACCCCAAGGCCAGTATCTGGATGATCGTTCTCGCGACCTGCGAGATTTACGGCGGTATGCCTCCCTCCCTGCCTCACTCCTCAACTCATGAGAACGACTGTCTGATAAATAATATAGGCTTCATGACATTCTGCCCCGAGTGGCTTGTCGGCAATGTTAACCTCGACGGCAGCAACTTCATGTACCTCTGGGTCTACCTCTTCTTCTTCAACATGCTCTGGGTCTTCATCCCACTCTACGCAATCTGGTACTCCGTTCGCGACATCTCGGCCGCATTCAGCTTGCGTGAAAAGCAAGCTACCAAGAAGAAGAGCAAGTAAGGCAACACCAACCACCCTTACACCTATATCAGGCATTGTTATTACTAGAGGAGGGAAGATCATATGAGGACAACACTTTAGGAGAAGTCCCCTGCGCATCTTCTGCTTTTCGTCATTTTGTACTCCAACCCCGCTCCTTAGTGCGGCCAAAGTTGTACACTGGCTTACCAGCTACGCGTGTCTCAAGGTATGAGCGGAACGAAGACGATGGTGTTACCGTACGCCGAATGCTTTCCGAGAGACGCGTGTCACGAGCACTGAGCGAAATCCGGTTTTGAGAGCAGCAGCATGTTTTGACCACTTTCTTGTACATTGTACTTTGTGATTTGATGATTTACCATACAAATATTATCCTACATATACTACTACATACAATTCTTAGATTCACATATCACGGTAGGGGACAAATGTTTGGAGATTAAGATGGTATCATTCGGACAAAGGAGCTATGTAAGGGGTATTTGACCGCATCTTGCGTCGACACGATCCATAAGTCGGAAAGCATAGCAATGCTTGACTGCTCCGTAAGACGCCCTTGCCTGATCTTCTCGGTGAATTTCCGTTCAGCACCAGTCTTCGCTATCCTCCTCGAGACCTCATGCTTCCGTAGTAGTCTGAACCGACACGGCAGCTTTGGTTGTACTTGGAGTGGTTGGCGGGTAGAAACAAATCGTCTTCAGACGGAGAGTCGACAGGTTGAGGTTGGCTTAGATGGCCTGCTTGTGGCCCTCACCCTTGGCACCGTGCTTGGACTCGTCGGCCTTGTCGCCCAGGGCATCCTTGGCGGCGGAGGCACTAAGAAGTTGTTAGTTGTCGGTTCATAGATGAAGACATATCAGAGGTGAAGGCAACATACCGAGTGCCGATGGGGGCGTTGCTGTCCTTGGCGACCTCCTTGTTGGCCTCCTTGGAAGCACCAGAGGTGGCCTCCTGGACCTTCTCACCGACGAAGTTGGCGCCCTGCTTGATGGAATCCATTGTGATGGGTTTGGGGTTGTTTGTTTGGTTTGGTTTGGAAAAGTTGAGTTGAGTTCTGAGGTGTGTGGATGAGGGGAAGAGAAGAGAGAGGATGGAGATTGGGAGGGCTTGGGTTCTTATAGAAAAGATGACGTCGGGAAAGGGAGCTCTTCTCTGGTGAGGGGGAGTCTGTAACGGACAAGTGCCAGGAAGGTGTTACGGTTCCGCATTCCTCATGGCAACGGGCTCGGGGACTGTCGCCTCAGCTTTCCCATATCACGAGCACCTGTACAAACAGGGGGGAGTTCGGGCGAACTTGCGTTACAAGTGCCCCTCCCCCACCAATGAATGACACCGAAGATTGAATCACTGCATGTGAAGAAGGAGAATCACTGGGCACATGTCGTCATCGATTGTGTGCGAGGTCAATGAGACGCGAGAGATCGAGAGATGACGCGAATGGAGGAGCCTGGGCCTCGCATTTCGGTGGGAAAGCCCCATGTAGATCGTGGTAAGGCTGGGAAGAGTGCAGGCGGAGCGAGTGGAGGAGATGGTCCGTGGCTTATGATCAGGTACATTACCTTGTTTGGCAACACAGGCAAGGCGGCATGCACGCATCGGAGTGGCACTAGCCACACGCTTGCTTCTGCGAATCTCGATACTCGTGCTGGGGCCTTACGTGGCTTTGCGCAAGTTGTTGGCAGGCATCGCGGAGGTCTGTCCGGACAAAGGAGCACAACTGTGGCTCAAGCGTGAAGCTGCCCAGAGAAGTTGCCCCTCATGACGTCAGCCGTTGTTCGAACCCAGGGTCTTCTTGATGCTCAGAATTTCAATCTCGGTCTTCTCGTCTCGCACACAATGAAACCAAGAACGGATGAGTTTCATCATGATCTCAAGCTTCCCTACAAAGACAACCAAGGTAAATGCACGACGCCTCGATGTCGTGTGGGAGAACACTTCGGATACTAAGCCCCAACCGACACTGTTGCCCCGCCACAAACCATGATGGATTGGTTACTCTGGCCGGGAGCAAACGCCACACCAGCTTGGTTGCACGCGGGGCATGACGCAGCCCCCTCGTAGTGGGGTGAGCAACAGTTCCTGCCAACTTTCACAATCTCGCAGCTGTGTTTGAACGACTGCACTGATCATCGAGATCGTTGCTGCAGCGCGGAGACATCACTCCGGGCCCTGCCCAATTCATGGCCATTCGGATCGCTGCAAGCATCGTGCCTGGTCCATCATGAGACCTCGGCGATGCACAATCTGCCTGGATTTGCCGATGCTCAAGCTTGGACGGCGCTCTCCATTCGTTGCCTGTCGGTTTGATACGGCCATCACCGCTGCAGCTCCGTTCCAAAGGTTTGCCATGACGTCTTCCCGTCTTGGAGCTATTGCATCTGTCGTTCGATCTTTGACTTTTGAATGCCAGGTGCGGCTAATGCCTAAATGTACACGAATGGTAAATCCGGGACCAGGATCGTCAGGCGGTGTGACGTGGGAAACGGTATTCCACACTGTGGCATGTGAATTACCATGTCTCCAAGCTTAATGTCCATCGCCACAACCACGACGCGAGATGCCACTGCAATGCATGAGATCCTTCATGACGTAGACCTGGAGAGCTTCGATAACCTTGGGCTCATCTTCTTGCAGACTGTAAAGGCCCGTTATAGTTTCGCCATCGAGCGGCTTCGGGTGGCATGCTGAATCACCTGGCAAGTCCCGTGCCAAGCGGCTTCCGGGTAACATGCTGATTCACCTGACAGATCCCATGTCAAGATCACCCCGCTTTGTCCGTTCGCTTTCAAGTAGCCTACCCTAAGCCTGACACCTCGCTCTGCGCTTACGACTCCAACTGTCCTGGTATTGTTGTCAGGTGACCTGCTTGCTTGTTGGTCAACCTTGACATAAGTCATGATTGACTTCCAGCGGCTTGGTATGACCCTTGACAAATCTTGGAGATCATCCAGGTTTCTTTGCATGAATGCTGCTGATGCATGCGGCGTTGCGAGATGCTATGTTTGTCTTCACCACAGTGAAGTGCTACGATCTACTCTATCTTCAACATGAAATGTTCCTGCCCGAGACAGACTGAGCGTAGCTCAGCAGGCCAAATACAGACGAGCGAGGCAGTGCAGATGCCATCACATCCACGAACGTTGCATCTAGAGACACGGTCCTGCCTCAGTCTCGAGGCCTGTTAACCACAGCCGGCAACGACCTATACTCCGTGACACCTCAAGCACTTGGACTTACAACACGCACACAGCACTTTGTGCATAAGATAGCCTCTTATCTCGCTTGTCGTACCCAGTCTTTGCGTGGATCTGTTACGCGCATCTGGATCCCGGCGCCTAGTCCTCCCGGCGGGATGACGAGCCATCGGATGGCTCTGCGCCAAGGATTCGGCAAAATGTTTCGATGAACTTTGGCCTCAATGCGGCCGATGTCGCTTAGGATACCAAATGTTTCCTGTCGCGTGTAAATTGCAAAGCGCAGAATGTAGTCGGCGCGGAGGGGCTCGTGATGCCCCATTGCTGAAATCCGGTCCCCCACGAGCCTTAGATCACTTGCAAAGCTCAAACCCCTCTCGATGACCGCAGCCCAGCAGCTGAGGCGGGGCTTCGTGCGCAATTGATGATGGCGATGCGGGCTGCGATAGGTTCGCACTTCTACCTCACTGGTGGCACTGTTCGTAGGTTGGTTCGCTCCCTGTGAACCTGAGACGGACTATCACTGCTTCTGCGGGGTGCAAGTCGACGGCCTGTCAAGCAGCCAAAGTCTTATCATGCAGGTCACGGTGAATGGCGGGCTAGCCCAAGTCCAAGGGTAGAAATGACTCGAGTCCCTTGCCTTCGTCTTTTACAAGCTGGCACTAATGCGTCTGCCAGCAGACATGACGGACAGCGGCAGAGCCTGGCCTTGCAGGACGACCTGGGGCTCGCCTGACACGGACAACTGATGGCATCGCCAGGCGAACTCGGCCGAATCTCACATACGGCGATGGGATGATTAGTCCCCGTGTGCGAGAACCAACGGGGGAGATGTCATATCGCGGGCAATTTATCGTCCCATCAGTTGTCGCAGGTTTCGATGCTAGTAGAACTTGAGAAGTGTTGGATATAGAGACCCTGTCTTATCGATGGTGGAGGCTGAGCCAAGCAAGCCTTCGTGTATCGGCCAAGACGGTGGAATCACAGGGTGTGCTTACGGCGACGAGGCACCAGCAAGCCACCAGCAAAATTCTAATATCACAGTGATGAGTCGATGGTGAACATTACAACAAGAGAAGTCAAGTGACACCTTAGGTAGGAATAAGGTGCATGACCATGCTGAAGTGCTCGGCCCCCACCTGAGGCACGACCAAGGGCCCCTGGACCCCTGGCAGAAGGTGCGACCCGGGAGGCTCACACTTGACCTAGATAGGATAAGCGCGGTATCGAGAAACTGCGAGGAGGAACGACCAGCAACAGCCAGCACCCTTCCAGGCAAGTGCAGCGGTGGTGGCAGGTGCAGTCGACCTTGCACAGGCACCCGCGTGTTTCTGCTGACAGGGATCCCAGTTCGAAGGGGAACCACCTCTTCACCTCCTCCACACAGGGTTTGCGAAACACGAGCGTGTTCCATCTCTGCTTCAACTCATAGCCTCGCCGTTCGCCTGCGACCCTTCAGGTCTTGGATCGTGGGTCACTATGATGTCCGGTACGCCTCACTCAGGTTTTTGCCCGGGGCACATGGCTTTGTGTGAACAAAATGCTGTGTCTGGCTAACAGTGTTGACCAGCCAGGTCGGTCGAGAGACGGCAGGAGGAGATGACTTCAACAACTGCTCAACAGCATATCAAGATGGCCGACAAGTGTCTTCCTTCGTGCTGATGGTGAGAACTGCAAGCTTTGTATTGGCATGCCTGCTCTCTTACTTCATTAGGGCCATATGTAGACAGCGTCCCCACGACGCCACCCACGCCTGAAGCTGCTGAGAATCCACGATCTCGCATCACCGTGTCACGGCCCCTTGTCCGGATCTCACAACTCCCGACAAAGCCCATGTCAAGCCTCGACCCCCGTCTGTCACCCACGACTCCACGCTCAGCCTCTCAATGCTTGGCTTTCCTCAGTTTGCCCACGATGGCTTGCCCCTTGTGTTAATTCTCGCCCTCCTCGTGTGCTTGACCCCCGCCGACTCTATGCGTCGCCACCACCCAGTTTGCTGGACCTGCGTCGTGCCGAGCATTGCGGCCCCCCCGGATCGCTTCCGTTGAGAGGCAGCCTTACCCTGCCCGCTCCTCTCCGCTTGTCAGAGAACGTCGTAGGGGTGGTGGATATGCCGCCACGGTCCCTACCATCGTCTAGGGAGCAAGCCAACCAGTCTCTCCATATCCAGGTTTCGTTTCGTTCATGCTGAACCATAGATAGAATTCGACCCGCTGCACATCTTTGGGCCCCTTCCCTTCTCGCCTGACTGCCCTTGCTCGTCCTGCCTTCCTTTCGTTTCCTTGCAACCTCGCGGCACTTGCCTTTCACGTTCTTTTCAACTCGCTTTCTTCACCATCTCCGTTTGCAGGCGACGGGATGCCATGCTCTCGTCTGATCAGTGATCACGAATGAGCTCATAATTTTCGATTCTTGCCCATCAAGGGCCCGACGCCGGACGGTCGATCTATCGTTCTCATCCTGCGCGAGCGCAGCCCATCTTATTGCTATCCGATTTCGCATATTTCAGTTTCATTCAACTTCCAACCTTTTATTCGACAGTGACCGTGAGAGAGATGAGCAGCTTAAGCTGGGACTCTATTGAACCGCGGGCGGACGAGTTCTGGCGCCGGCATTGGGAGGATTCGGCCAAGGTGGTGGCATCACAAGGCTTCAACTTCTACGGCAACACCTCATCCGCCTTCATCAACGAGCTCAAGTTCGCCGCAGCCAAATCCGTTCGCACGTCCTTTATCGTCCTTGCCGCCTTCAATGTTCTGGCAGCGGTGGCCGTGATTTCCGGAGTGCTTTTTGACTCTGTGGTTGCAGCAAAGAGAGATGATCCCAAGTTCAGATTTAGGTGAGTTGTGAACCCCGAGGCAAGCCTATCAGACGGTGACTGACTGTTAAAACTAGGCCTTGGAGCCTCTGGATCATAGGCCCGGCCGAGGTCTTCCCCTTCGTCGTGTCCTTGGGGGTTTTTGTGCAGGGCATCATCTTCGCTGTTGTCCAGTCTAAGGGCATGGTGTCCCTCATGATCCTTGGCTGTGAGCCCATCTCACAGACGACCATGTCCGGTACGCATCGAGTGTGTATATCTCTCGGATTCGTATGCTGACTTGCAAGGTAGCTTTCTTCATCGTGCCTTTCATCCAGCTTGTGTTTGGGATGGAGACCTCAATCAGAGCTTTCCTTCCGCAGCCGTTCCAGTCACGTCCCATCTGGCTGGTACCGAGCCTCATCGGTGGAGTCGTTGTCAGTCTCCTAGTCATGTTTGGCTTGACTCATCTGGCCATGCCACCGAACTTTTGCTTTGCCAGCCTTATCTGGTTTATTGAGAGATGGGGCGTCCAGTGTTTTGGTCTCCTCGTTGGTATATGCGGTGCCTTGATTATCGGTGGTGTCGCTACTTTCCTCAGACTCACACACAGCTCCCGAATTGATCCCATCGAGAGGCTTGCTGCGTCAAGGATGGTCTATTTCATGTTTGCTGCGCTTCTCTGCAATGTGAGTGGTACGGTCTCGATTAGTCTGCATGTGATCACTGACACCTCATAGGGGCTGATGACTCCTTTCTTTTACTGTGTTTCATTCTCTCATCCAATGGCAGCTGATTTGTATCCTGCCCAACTTGCCATGGTAGCAACGGTGGTTGCAAACCTGTCTGGGATCGTCACAGGCGCTCTGTACCTGTTCCTCAGGTCTAGCAGATTCTCCAGCATCGGTGCACGTGGTTACGAGGAGATGGAGCAGCAACGTCGCAACAAGCTGGGTATCCAAATCCGGAGATCAGGCAACAGTGGTTACTCCAACCAAATGCAGCAGCCTCTTTCGCCTTCTTGGCTTTTCGCGAACGGTAACAACAATTATGAGGGTTCGCATAGGGAGAAGCATGAAGAGGAGAGGATCGAAAGCCCACGACAGGCTCCGGGATCAAACTTAAGGGAGCCGTGGACGCCGACGCAACCACAAGCTGCGTATGTACCACAAAACAACCAACCCCAACAAAGCAACGGCCTTCGACTCAATGCCCCTCGACCTGTTCTTTCGACAACGCAACAAGCGCTGCTTAGCCCTGCCACTGCTGCAGCCCTTCTACCACCCCCTCCCGGCATCCTGGGAGGTGGCAGCCACCGCCGCGACTCTTCCCTGGCTTCTCATGCGACAGTCCAGATTGGATTGAGGCTCAGCAGTGTCGATGACGTGCCCAACCGGGTTCCAGCTCAACCTGATCTTCCCGGCAAGGTTCACGAGCTCGGCTGTCCCAACCAGCTGGGATCGACATCAACAAGAACAACTGGACAATCGACTCCTCGGGGCTCACCACGGAGAGCCAGCTCTGTCTACACAACCGCCGCTATCGCATTAGGAGGTGCTCCGCCCCCCGAGACTCCTCCGGTGGATGACGGGATCCGCCTCAGCCCAACAGTGTATTCGCCTGACGCCCAAGTTCGTCCATTGCAACTCAAAGTCACCAGCCTGAAGGCATCCGGCGCCAACCCCGGCTCAGATAGTGCTCCCAGACCTTGGCCTCTTTCCCGCGAAGCGCCATCAGACCTCAACAATCCCACCAAGTCGACAGGCTGGATCTAGGGCATCCTTTCAACACGCAACTTGGGATGACTCGATCATGAAATGACGCCCGCAGACATATTCCTTTCTTATTTCACAACCCCCAATTTTCCTTTCATAGCCCTTTGTATACCCGGTATGGGAGGACACTGTCTTTTCTACTTGCTAGCCTGCTCGTCAATCAAAAAATTCCTTCTCTTTCTCTCTGCAGATCCGGGCTCTCCCCGACGTCTGTGGCGCTTGAGAGACATGTATGTGAGGCAGAGGTAGGACGGTACGATGTAGGTAGACTCTTTGCAGCCAGAATATACAATGCTTTTTCTGCACATGTTTGCTCCATAAACTTGTCTGCTTCCGAGCCGTCACTCGTGAACCGTCCTTCGTGCGTTCGAGTTTAGCCAGCGCTGCACTATTCGTCCCCTATTGATCTTCATCATCACCGTGCCCGGGCTCCTCAATAAGCTCCTTCTTCTGGTAGACAGATAGCCTGTTAGATCCTCCACAGAATTCTAACATCGTCCCACTGCAAAGCATCCCGCACTCATTCCCGTCTGCCTCTAACGCTCTCTCGCTCAGTTCATCACCACAATAGCACTCCCTGCCAAACTGCGTACCCATAAACTCATAGTTCTCGCAGAATTCAGCACATAACTCGTTCGTCATCTCATCCGTAGAGGTCGTCGCATCAGCCAGCGCTCTAGTACCATTAGCCACCTCCGTACGACACCCCAAGAAGATAAAGGTCCCTGCCGCGGCAGGTTGTTCTGGCTCGCCACCCACGATTTCTGTGTTCATGTACAACTCGAGACGATTCGGTCCGCCGCAGAATTCAGATGAGTTTCCTCCACAGGCCATGGAGCAATCAGCCAGAGGTGCAGGCCCAGTGCTAGGATGGACAAAGCTTCCGCAGAAGCACTCCGTGCTGTATTGCGTCCCGAAGTAGCGATAGGCGGAGCACTCTACAGCGCAGATCTCGTTGGTCATGTTGGCGGAGTCGGATGAGTGTTGCCCCAGAGCGCGAACGCCGCGTCCCTCGGCCCAGCAGCCGATGAGGGTGTAGTCTCCAATCTTGTCGCGGTGGAATGGATCAGGTGTTGGGGTCGGCGTTGAAGAGGTTGAGGATGGCTGTGAGGCCGTCGTGGAGTAAAGCTCCAGGCGGTTACCGGCGCCGCAATATTGACTTGCGTCTCCTCCACAAAGCATATTGCATTCTTCCAGAGGGGCCTCATCACTGCTCGAGGCTAGAGAGTTTCCGCAATAGCCTGGCAAAGCCATGTCAGTCTTTGAGCAGAGACAAATCAAAGCAGAGTTGTGGCACGTGGAACTCACATTCTCGGCCATATTCGGTGCCCCAATATACGAAGTCGTCGCAAAACTCCAAGCACATGTCAAGTGTCATCTCATCATCCGCCATCACCTGCCCGCTAAGCGCACGGGTACTGTTACCCTCTGTCCAACATGACACGAGGTTGTACTCACCCATGATTTTCCTATGGTATGGGCTGGCCGTGGGTTCCGCAATGGTTGACGTGGTGGTCTCTTCGTCATCACTCGTAGACGTGGGCTCCTCGATGTCTGTGGTAGACTCGGTCGTGGCTGGCGGCAGGGACGTGGAATCACCTGCCGTAGGCTCTTCCTCCGCATTGCACGGCGCTGGGTTTGTGAATTCGCGACAAGTACCTCCAATGTCTACTGCGCGTTTGAAGCTGTCTGACTTGCTGCCACTCGTTACGTCAAGAGTTGCTTCGTACGCAAGGTCGCCTTCAATCGTGTACTCAGCGGAATACAGCGTGTACTGACCGACACAACGTCCTTTCGATAGCTCAACAGTAGCATTGCGTATGTTAGGGATCGGACTTCTCGCCTGTGTCATCTTATACGAGACTCTAGCTCCGACACCATTCTCTGAAACGTCGTTGAGGACAGCAGCTGCAATGGTAAGTGCTCCAGTAGATCCACGCACACAGCTCTGCGGTGCCTGAAAGAAAACGTCATCCTGCAAAGGGTACTGATTGCCATTGTTGTCGTATTCCTCCTCTGTGCCATCGGCGAAGACGACCTTCACAGTGAAAGACGAAATGCCTGTCGTTGCGGGGATTGTTGCCTCAATAGGGAAGAAGGAAAACGTGTCATCGAACCCCTGACCAACCCCTTGCACAGTGCTCTCAATAATGCATGACCCAGAGCCACAGTCGGAGCCACCAGCGCGGTTCTTGTATGTGATCCTGATGTTGTCGACAGCTCCCTCGTCGAGGGCTGTTATTTTGACGCGGATGTATCCCGTGAACAATAAGGCCGTTCCGCCAACGGTGAGCGTGAGCTGCAGGTCAACAGGCTTGACCATGTACGGCTCGATAGGATCCGTCAGGCTAACACCAGGAGGAACGACGTCTATCATTTTCTGAAGCACAGTCTTGCAGACCTCCTTGAATGTCTCGGCATCGGTCAATCCATTCATCGTAGCGTTGCCGTCAGAGTTGAAGACCTTAAAATCCGCATGCTTGTCGATCCGAGCAGCTGGTCCAACGACGAGAGGGTTCGTAGTGTTGCCGTCGAGGTATTCTGTGACGATCCTGTTGTCGAAGACTGCTTCACTAGAGTCCAAAGGAGACATGCCATCGGGAGTTGAACCAACAGGAACAACATCCGGGAACTCAGCCTCGTGCACACCGCCAATAGTATGTCCACAGGCTGTGACCTGAATCATCTCCTCGTTGGTGAAGCCCATGCGCTCGAATTGTTGCTGAAATGTGAGAACCGAGTTCTGAGGCTGTGGTACGCCAGTGTTGCCTCGAGCAGTTGCATCCTTTCTTCCAGCTCGAATCGGCACGATTGGTCCTCCGCAGGACCGGACAGAATGATAGACGCCCATAGCCAAGAGATCAGATAGACTGGATCTACTTGACATATATGGGGCCATGAACTCAAGTGTCGTCCGATGACCCGGTCCTGTATTCTCTCCATTCTCGAGCTCGTACTGAAGAGAAGCGTCCAGACCACCTGTTCCGAAGAACGTGTTGGCAGTCGACATATCGTGGAAGGCAGTTCGAAGCCATTCGGCGGCATTCAAGCGACCAGGTCCTGAGGCCTCATTGCTACACGGGCTCACTGTGTCGGCGAACTTTCTTGCCCGGAATGAGTTGAGTTGGAACATAATCTCCTCGAGCTCATCAATCTCGGAGGGCCATGTTGGGTCCCCAGTGGCGGGATGCGCCAGGGCCCAAAGGCCAATGAGTAGAACATTCGTCCTCATCTGCACAACTGAACGTAGTGGCTTCGTCTAGTGAGAGCAGAACCAGGCTTTGACGAGAATTGCGAGGATTGAATGCAAGACTCAGATTCTTGAGCTCAGGTCAGTCATCCATACATGTCAGCGAGCGAAGAGTCGGCGGTGGCACATTGAAGAAAAGGACGATTCGATCCCTCGTGCCTGGGCGCAACGGGAAGATACTGATAGCATGTCCATCGACCCATGGGACAACGCATCCGCAATCACAACCGCTTGATTGCCCCGACCAAGCCCTGGCCCTACCCAAGGTGGCAGGTTCCCATATCTGTCGGATGCAAGGGTTACCAAGGGGGGAGAATCAACGTGCATATACAAAGGGTCGCAAAGCTAACATCGCGTGCATACGGCCTCGTATTCTCGATGCCTGTACTATGGATATTGCATTAGGCCGAGTAGGTGGGTTGCAACCGGCGGAGGACATTGGTGGGTTGCGTGGCCATGGCAAGCATGCCGAGAGGCCAGCCGCATTGCTGCCGAGAGACTTTCTTTTCTTTTCTCCGGCGTTTTCCAGAAGCTGGATGCAACCCTCATCGGCGAGGAGAAAGTGTGGTTGGGGGAAGAGCCTGGAAGATTTGGGGAATTGTACGGCGTGGCAGGGTCGTATCAGCACGATGGTGGTTCTCTAATTCCGGATGAAGGCTGCAGAGGCGTCCGGGGAGGCTTGCGCCGGGCTGATGTGCCTCATCCCACAGGCGAGATGGGCTTCGAGAAAGGGATTGCTCGCATTTGCTTATTCTATCCGAGATCCAGGGGGGTAGCGTTGGCGAGGACGGCTATTTCGAGCCCTGCAGCGTCGTGGAGCTTGGACGGAGCTCTTTCATGGTGGGTTCTTGCGTGCAGGTAGCATTGTTTTCTCCCTTTATGTTGTGTCTATGAAGAGTTCTGTACGCTCTCGTGAATTAGAGGTGGTCATCGTGGTTGCACGAGGAGTCATCGAATGCAATTCCTGCCCCAAAGTGACGCCAGCTGTGGGAGTGAAAGACGGGTTTGTGCGGTGAGAGGTGGATGGATGCATCGCACAAGCTGTCCTGGTGATGTGGCTAAGGGTGCAGCATGTGACTTCACGTCGGAGAGAGACGCCTCTGATGGCCATGCGACTGCCTTGGTGATGGAGATAAGGCAGCTGGGAAGGAAACAGGAACAGATAGTGGTGGTTGGCATGTCACGTACGTCTCATTACGGCAGTGCCTGTGAGTGCCTGTGGGTATCAGGACAAGGCACTGTGTGGAATTCGGCAGGTTCCGATCTGAAACCGAGACGAGATACTAAGGTACCAATATCTGTGCGGTATTACCTGCAATATTTTGACTCTAGAATCCCATCAACAATTCTTCCAAAGTCTCAATGTGCACCTCTCTTCATCGTCCTGCAAACCCAATTGCGAAGGCCGGGTTGTTGCATTGGCACCCACCCAAGCAGCTGCGCCACACACCCTTCACCCCACCGGTCCAGCACCGCCACTGGACAAAGCTCCCCCCTTCACCCGTGAGGGCGCCAACTGTGGCTCAGCCCTGACGTCAAGCCCCTCCACGCTCTTCGTCATGCCGCCAGCGCCGCCGCAAACCTTCTCCTTAGACTCATGAGCTGCACCGTCTACCAACCAAGTTGCCTCCTCATGATCTTCACTGGCTTCCCCACGTTGACGCTGACGCTGGGCCTTGCAAGCTAAATCGCCACCATCCTTGGTTTTTTCCCTGCCCACTGTCGGATCCTCGCCCAACCCGCTTCCGGGGGAAGACGCCATGACCTCTGCTACTAGTTAACTTAGTCTCTTTTGCTCCAGCTCATCGACGTAATCTATTTCTCCTGTCCTGTCGACTTCTCGTGAAGCATTAAATCGGTTCCGTTTCCTCTTCAAACCCCTGCGTCTTCGTCAATCTTGATCTCTCGTCCATCTCCGATCTTAGCTTCACGGCATTGAACTACCGGCAGCTACCAACAACCTCCTCCTCTTCCAGACCACCCCTCTTCACCACCAACAATCCGCCATCATGGGTAAGAAGGCAGGCCTCGGCCTCAAGTTCCTGCAATGGTTCATTCGCGGCGTTCAGTTCCTCTGTGCCGCCCTCATCCTCGGCGTCTACTCGTACTTCCTGGCCACCCTCCACAACCACAGCCTCCGCATCAGCACCACTATCCGTGCTGTTGAGGGTATATCGGGCGCTGCTGTGCTTTACACTCTCATCGCCCTCCTGGTGCTCTGGTGCCTCGCCGGTCGTTCAGTCACCGCTTTCCTCGCCATGGCCATTGATCTCGCCTTCGTCGGCGCCTTCATTTACGTAGCCGTCGCGAATCGTCATGGCGCGAGCAGCTGCAACGGCTACATCGACACACCATTCGGTCGCGGCCAGTCCAGTGATACCACTGATGAAGGCTCAGGCGGATTCACTGCTCTTCCCAGCTTCCGCACCGCCTGCCGCCTCCAGACAGCCTGTCTCGCCGTCGCCATCATCGCCATTTTCTTCTTCATCTTCTCGCTCTTCACGGAGCTCGCTCTCGCCCGCCACCACCGCAAGGAGAAGCGCTTTGGCCCCTCCCCTGCCAATAACTACACCTCCGGCTACGGCTCTGGTCCTGGCGCCGTCCCCGAGAAGAGGCAGAAGAAGCCTGGTTTGTTCGCACGCATGATGCCTGGTCGCAACAAGCATACTGTCAACGAGACCAACAACAACGCTCTCCCTGAGCACACCACTCCTGCGGACCTCCACAGGCCAGTTGACAACCGTGTCAGTTACAACACTGATACCACTGCCATCGGTAACGATCACCCTGATCACCTGCACAAGCATGATGCTGGCTATGTTGGTCACACTTATCAGGACAATGGGATCGCTGAGATGGGTGCTGAGCAGCCCCCGAGGGTTTACGGCAGCCGTCCAACCACTGCGAACGCCCCAAACGGCCCAAACGCCCCAGGCGCCCACCCGCAGAACTACCGTTATGAGGATGGTATCTACTAAACGACACTGCGGTTCACTGTATAACAACTTTATATAATGCAGAACGGACTTGTTTGATACCAGTCAAGAAGGGGAAAGACACCAGCGATGGAAAGAAGTGAAAGGAGATACCCCAAGGCCATTGCACTCACTCGTTTTAACTGTACAATCTGCTGTACAAACCTGTTGGATGATTTTGAAACTAGTACATCAAAACCCTTAATAGTAATATCACACATACATGTCTACACTCAGCATCATAATTGAATGTCTCGCTACGATGATAACGAGGATATTGCCAACCAGCCGCTAATGCATGACGCCTTGTTCACATCAGTCACTCAACATCTAACTCACTCATCCCATCATCTCCCAGCCCTTCGTTCCAAGCCAAATTCATCTTCTCCAACTCCCTCGCAAAGAAATCCGCCTCCTCCCTCAACGCCGCCCTGACATCCAATGCCACCTTCTCCGGATACCTCCTCACATTCAACCAATGCGTCAAGCTTCTAAGCGCCTGCTCCAACGGCAGCGCCGCATCCACATCCGCGTCGACATCACTTCCCGCGAGCCACTCATCGCGCAGCTCCGGCCGGCAGTGGAGATACACGGCTGTGATGACCCGCATGTTGCTCTGTCGCCATTTGCGGCCGCAGTAGGGGACCTGGTTCTTGAAGAGTTTGAGGGTGTAGAGGCGGAGTTCGGGTTGGGGCACTCGGAGGGATTTGCGGAGAATGGTGGAGGATTTGTACTGGACGAGCAGGAGGTTGCGGTGGGCTTTGTTCTTGCAGATCTTCTGCATGACTCGTAGGTAGTTGATGAGGGAGAAGAAGTTGCGGCGAGAGAAGTCCGTGATAGGTTCACTGGGAAGAGGCCCAATGGGGTACCCGAGCTCATCGACCTCAGGGCGTGTTGGTCCTTGATGTTCCGCATCCGCATCTTCACCGTCGAGGACACCATCCTCGGCTTGTAATCCTCCTGCGTTTACTCCGGGTGGAGATCTCCGGCGCTTGATCGGAGGTGGAGCCGCGTCATCCTCACTCTCTTCTTCTGGAACATCCTCATCGATATCAACATCATCTTCGTCATCCTGATCGGTGCCGCTCTTGTCCCTAGACTTAGATCGAAGATTACAGAACTGGAAGAAGCTACATAGCATGAGTCAGCTTCAGAGGTCAACCACTGCGTTTGGCCAGACATACCTGTTCTCGAGGCGATCCATCTTGCTGTCGACGACCTGTTGAATGTCTTGGTGGGCAAAGAGCTTCAATACTAGGGGTACATAATTGGAGTCGAGAAGTAACTGCGTCAGATACTCCGACTTTAACACATCTGTGGAATGACATTCAGCAACCGTTCGGCTGAGAGCCTCGAAGCGAAAAGGATGACTTACGGGATAGTCTGAGCCACTTCAGAAGCAGCAACAAAATACCAGTCATTGCTTTGGAAGTGATTTCCCTTGTTCTTGCAGCATCCATCTCCTCGGGTGATAGCTCTGGAGCATCTGCCAGAGGACTCTGGCCAGGCATATCCTGCATTGGCGGCTTAGGCCCCTGAGGTACGCCATTCATGCCAGGGACATTACCCCTTCCCATTGCCTGAGGACCTGGAGGCGGTTGCTGCGCAACAATAGCCGTGACGTTAACCAGGATCGGTCGCAGCAAGACGATGACAAGTGATTGTAGATGTGGTAAAGCATCCCTCTGTAAACTATGTTAGGAGACTCATCTTCCGCGATAATGCAGGGATACTTACGTAGAACCTTTCGACAGCGGTGAGACGCTCCTTGTCGCGTTTGCTCAGCAAGTCAGGATTCGGCCCGAAATCAACTTCCTTCTCGTCTTCAGGCGGCATTTGCAACTGCTTGTCCTCTGCCTTCAAGCCCTTCAGGATCTCCCGCTCTTCCAACGACAGCTCATTCAGATCAAGATCTTCGATCTCTAGATCATCGTCATCCAAGTGACCCGGATTCCAGCCCCTTTCGTACTTCAGGAACTTCTCTCGCTCTTCCCAGAGCTGTCGTGTCGCCCTCGTCATACGCACCCGTGTTGAGAACAGCTCCCCGGCTTCAAGGATGGAAGCTGGGATATCGCTTCCTTCCCATCGTCTGCTGACGGTAGCATCATGGAAGCCTAATGAGCCCTTGCCACCCGCGCTATTACTCGTGGCATCCAGGGGCGGATATAAGAAGGGAAAATTCTGGTTAGTCTGATAATTCTGCTTCTTGCCACCCTTTCCTCCAACGCCAGGGGATGGTGGAGGCGATGGGGCTGGGGTCGCGATATGTACTGGCTGGTCGAGAATCGATGCACCTCCGCTTTGTGCATTTGAGGGCCCAGGGATGATACCATTTGAGCCGTTGGTTCGAGAGGCCACGTTTGGTAGAGGAGGTAATAGTGATGTGTTCTCGGCCTCCAAAGGGATGACGGGCTGCGGCGGAACGTATGCCGGATATTTGGAGGTGATCTCCTGGCGGAAGACGTGGTAGTCGAGTGGTGATGCTGTGATAGTCTCCTTGCCCCTGGCACCAGGCCTCTGTTCACTTGTTGCTTTCTTGACAGCATCCAGCTCCTGCAGGCCGCCAAACACCAGCAAGATGGACTTCCAGAACAGCAGGAAGATCTAAGGGCGTTAGCGAACCTCTCATATTTGATTTCGCATACATCGACATACCTGTGTGTGGGGCATCGCAAGTTGGTCATCCCATCGGAGCTTCGATGTTGCTATCAACATGAAATCCACCAATGATGGATTCAATTCAACTAGACAAGGTCAGCAGTTTCCGTCATTGAAGGTCGGGTCCAACGTACGTAGTTTCCCATACGCCATCGACATGTCTTCCGGGTCGTTTAGTGTCGTCTGAACAGCAATGTACATGATGGTCATCAGATTCATCAATTCATCCTGAGCCTCCTGCGGACTCGAGGCCTGGATGTCTCCGGCCCTGAAGTATTGTCAGTGCCAGCCCTCGCTGCATTAGCAAATGCTTTCCGTCACAACTCACCAGTGCATTTCGAAGCTATGCCTCAACGCCTCCCAAATGACAGGCAAGCCCTCAAGAGACGTTAAGCACTCAATCCCAGCCTTGATCGCCTGCAATTGAGGAATGCTCGCCACCGACTTGCAGTCCCCGCGCATAGCAGTTGGCATTGCTGTGTCTCCCCAGCGGCCCAGCACCAGATACAGCAGCTTTCCAATAGACGCAGAGCGCAAAGCCGCGTCGTTGGACTGCACACCGGCAATCGCCGCCTGTACAAACCTCGTCCTCGTATCGTTGTCTGCGTCGTCCCAGGACGTGTCCGATTCGGCCTCTTGCTGCCAATGCCACTCGAAAGCATGCTGCGCGGCCTCGAGACGTGCCCTTTGAGATACAGTATAGCTGAACCACTCGTCGATCTCTTCTGAATGTGGACCCATGTCCGAATATACGAAGTCGTAAGCGGCCGGCTCGGTGCGATTCACCTCGGTCACGATTCGGCGAAGCTGGGCGAGTGACAATGAGTCGGTCGGGGCATGGCCGGGAGGCTGCCGGTTCTGGGCCTCGTTCGGAGAATCGGGCACAGCTGGTAGACCCTGCATTGCATTGCGCTGGAGAGACGGTCTGGTTGGTAGTGGAGGAGGACCATCCTGCTTCTCCTCCTCCAGCCCGCCTTCGACTACCTCTCCAGTGTCGGCCACATCATCGGTCGGGGGGCCGGCTGTAGGCGCGTCTGCAGCTGGATCAGGGTTACTCCCAGCTTCACTGCTGTTTGCCACGCCCTCTTCTCCGGTCTTTGGCGTCCGCAAAGGATTCATGTCGCTAGAGCTCAGCCCTCGTGACTTTGCATCGGCGGTGATTAGGCCTTGCCCAGGTCGATCGCAAGGCGCGCTCTACGTCATTCGCAACGAAGATGTAAGCTTTCACGCCAGCGTTTCTCGAGTCGTATCTTGCGTTGGTCGTTGGGGCCAGGGTTAGACGTGTATGCGTGTCGGTGTCGTTGGAAATAGGTGCTCGAGGTTGCTGAAGTGGTGGGTGAAGCAACGAGAAGTCGCGAGTTTAGGGGACCTCATTGGTCTTGGGCCGCTGGGTGGGGACCTCGACCTCACCGAGCTCCCAACTACAGTAATAATCACTGTAGGCACTGGAGTCGACATGCAGATGCTTGGTGCTCGCAGACTAGCATAGGGAAGCTACATATGTTGCAAAATTCAGCACTCAGGTCAGCCTGTTTCTGTACAAGTCAAGGTCAAGTCATGAAGATATCATCATAAGTGCACATCGCTGTTTCGGCTCTTACGCCGAGTCATCAGAATCCCCTGACTCTGCTCCTTCACCACCCGCTCCGCCCTTCTGCTCCCTCGCCTTAGCCCTCCGCCTCAATTTCTTGGCCCTGTTCAGCCTCTTTTTCTTATCCTTGATATGTTCCTCTTTCTCGGCCATTTTGGCGCTGGCTAGTTTCGCCTTCTCCTCCGCCGCCCGCGCCTTCGTCCTCATCGCCACTCGCTTTTTCTTCCCTGGCCGAACCTTTCCCCCCTTGCTCCCACCTTCTGAAGAGCTGACTTTGTCCGGTGAATACAGTCTGCCAGTGCTTGTAGTGTGGATGACCCTCCATGGCAGCTCAAGACCCCAAGAGCGTCCTTTGGCGCGCTCCAGAACCTGGTCCCCAGTCACCGCTGCGGTAGCGTACCTCATCTTTTGCTCCTGTGATATCCCTGTGACGATGTAATATGACTCTGGTCGTCTTCTTACAAGGGCACCGTCTCCGAAGGTATCGTCCTCCAGCACCACTTTCGTCGGCGCAGAGTTGCTGAACAATTGGAACTCGAATTCATCAGCGCTCTGTTCTCCTTCGTCGGCCTCATTGTCGTCCGTCTCATCTTCCCTTCTTGATAAATCCGGTTTCGCTCTGCTTGCAAGCTGTCGGTCCGACGGTTCAATCTGAGCCAAACCCAGCGACTTTGCGATTTGTTCGTTTAACCGCGTCCTCATCTCACTGTCCATCACCTCATCACCGCTCTCGCTGTCATTGGAATGACTTGAGTCAAAAAGCTCATCCCGTCGCACTCTGGATAAACGATTAGAAACCGTTATGGCCGACCTGACTGGTGAGGGAAATGAGCCTACCTTTTCGCCTCCGGTTGCTCGAACATGGTGGGATCGCAATGCGTAGAGAAGCGTGACTGAAGACCCGCCGAAGGGAAAGCAAACGTCTCTCGGCAGTTTAAAAAGGCCTGAGGTAGACAGGCAGTCGATAATCACCGCCTATAGTGTGCCTCGAGGTGGGTTGATGATTCCGAAAGTCTGGAGATGCTGCGAGGTCGAAGGGCCGGTTTTCGTTGCCGTAAGGTTGCTGTGGCTTATCTTATCAATAGGACCACGCTAAGCCATCAACACCCCAGCTGTAAGAACGACAGTCCCGATATAAGGACGCATGAATAGGCAAACATATTGTTTTGCAAATAGGTGCCGGAATTTATCTTCATTCTTGCAGGTCCCTCTGCCGTTTACTTGTAAGGTGAATAACGTTTCTGGCGCAAACTTCGTTTCATGCTTTTGAGCATAATCTTAGCCGTCATGTAGCCATGTAGAAGTATGTCTGTTGGACAATTGCAGGTAAGACTTGGCCAATGGAACAAACACCGGGCGGGCCTTGTTCTATTCCGTAACTCCAGAATGTGCGGCCTTCTCTGGAGTACGTGAACATGAGAGGAAACAACAAAAGATTCGGCAGTGTGTCAGGCACAGTACAGTCTATCGAACGACCCGGGTTAGATTTTCTTGACTTTTCATGGCGCTGGTCCTGACTTGCTGTAATGGTTTTATCTTGGCCGCTGTGTGAAGCCTAGGCCCTGTACAAACGACTTCATCTTCAACTCGCAGAACGACCCTAGCTTGAAGTACGATAACATCGTGCATTAAGACTTGGCACTCGTGCCTGCTGAAAGAGCGATCATCAGCAGGCAAGTCTTCCATAATGGCATGATGTCCCGAATGGGCTCAACAAGAATTCTCTGACACCGATGATGCCTATCCTCAAGTCGCATTCGTTCCGCCCCCGGCGCGTGCGACAACCTCTTGCCTAGATCCTAAAAATATCCCCACCTCCGGTCGTATATCTACAGTCAGACAATGGCAGTCAGGCAACAAGGTACATATCCTACAGCCTATTTCCATAAATAACACACATGAACCAATGGCAACAAGCCTAAATCAAACGCCATAGGATCAATGGAGTATTGGCACCCAACGCCTCGCTGTTCTCTCCAACCCTTGTTCCTTGAGTACCCAAGCACCCAAAAATCAGTTCGATCCCCAGGAATAGTTATTCAGAGCATCAACAAAAGATCCCCGTGGGGTACTGCTGTAACTGTTTGGGGGTTGTGCAGCACCGAGCTCCGTCTTGACTGTTGCTGATGGAGTCTGTCCTGGCTTGTAGGAATCTTGTGGAAAGGCATATGGTCTCGAATCTCCAGCGGTATACGAAGTTGCAGGAGCAGTCTCCCCTGACGTAGTTGTCCAGGTGCTGGCTGAAGGGTAGTAATCCCGTGGGGGAGCTGTGCTTGTTGTCGGGGGATCTGTAGCGTAGTTGGGAGTCTGCACATCGCTTCCAGTCCCCATAGAGGCGTAAGAGCCATAACGATAATCTGACTGCGCCTCTTGGCTACCGACACCCGCGGGTCCATGTATAGACTGTTGCCCGGCTGTCCGAGGACTCTTCATGGCCCTGGCTGAGTCTGCAAACCGATTCATCCCCAAGCCTTGCTCTCCGCCGCTCAAGCTGTGAGCATGGCTATGTACTTGGCGTGGGGTGGCATTCGAGTGACCGTAGGTGTAGGGAGATTTCGCCGCGTGTTGCTGATCGCTGCTCACAACACCCAGGGGTAAGGAGCCCATCGAATGTGGCAAAGGGATTTCCGACGATTCGTTCGAGAAGTTAGAGTTTCCGGTCAAAGGCCCTTTGCCATAAGGGTCTGTGGGCAAAGATGCTGTGGGATATTGTCCAGGACTCGACGAAGGAATTTGGGGCACGGCGCCTTGGCCTGGTTGCGACCATGACGGATACGTACTATGAAGCTGAGTTAGCAATCCCCTTCTGATCTTGCTGGCTACGACTCGCATTGGGTCCTTCGAGTTGATACATCTGACAAGGTGTTGAGCATACCTAGACCGCATTGGGTTGCCTGGTGCACCAGGTGCTTTGGGAGCCGTAAATGTAAACGCAGATCGTGGAACCTGTGCTTCTACCCCTCGAGCCTTGACCTCCTGCTGTTTCACTCCCAGTGCGCCAGCAACAACTCCTAGTCCACTCTCAACGAGTGCCTGGCCCCTAGACCCAGCACTAGATCCAAGCAGGGGAATCTCTTTGCGTGCTTGAAAGTTGCGCGGGCTCCTTCCCCTAACAACAATCGGTGCAGTAGTCGATTCGCTCATGACCACCTTGGTTCCATTGGCCAACGTTCCATGTACCTTCAGATGCAGAACGAAGTGCTGCTGCAGCTCCTTTCGACGACCATTGTTTGCCGTAGCTCTAGAGTATCGTCAGCATACAAACACGCCAAACCATTGTTGACAACAACTGACATTCGAAATTGAAGCCGCCTCCACCCGATTGGATAAATAGCATAGTCGCCATCAGTTTCGGACCCATCATCTTGGAAAGGTATCAATGGAAGGGAAGGCGGCTCCTGGTCAGGCGTTTGTGAAACTTCAGCCGTGTTTGGCGGGGGGGTCTTCCACGGGATAACGATAAGACGCACGGGGTTACCGTCGACTGATTCAATAGCTGATATGGTAACTTCCATCGCACTGACTGGGACTGATTCGCCGGACTCTGTGATAACTGACAATGAGCCTCGTGGCGTGACGAGGGAGCCACTGATTTGAAATAGGTTTCGGCGATAGCAAGTTAGCTCGGGCTGCTGGCTCGTGCTCTCGCTTGGTGTTGGCGGCATCTCAGAGAGAAAGAACATGCCATGAAGCTGGGCCGATAGTTCCAATGACTGTACTCTGCCATGCTGGTCTGTGAGAGTATGCTTGTCTTGCGATTTGCGGAAAGCCAAAAGTTTGTGATCTTGGCTCATGTTCATCCTTGAGCTATCGTCTCTGAGGTCTTGCACGATTTCCTGGTAGGCAGGCGCCTCGCTTTGGGAGAAAGATCTTTTCAAGCTTGGGTAGCCATGAGAGGCAGCCATGCCTGGCTGCGGTTGTGGATCGTACGGATCCGATTCGTCCTGCGCATAACGTCCGTAAGACAGCTGCGTGTGATCCAAGCTGCCGTGATCAGTCCTTGGTCTGGCCATGTGCGGTGACGATGCAACAGGGTTGGAAAGAGGAGGCTCGGTTGTGCTTCCAACACGACTTGACACGTTTATGGAGCTCCCATAGTTGGGCCACAGTGCTGAATGAGCTGGCTCGCCTCTCAGCTCAGTCATAGTGGCCGGGTAAGCCGCTGTGGTCGTCATGGGAGCATGTCTCGCTGTATGTTTCAATGCTTTCCCCCCGCTGTTGTGAAGACTGGAGCAGATAGAGCCAGTTAGGAAGAAAAGTAATCAAATGAATCGGAGTCGAGATATGGCTATCGAGTGGGCAGGATGACAAGTGAGTCTATATGCCAATTCAACGCAAGGCAAATGTATGGGCGCAAGATATGCTGTGGGTAGCTGGATAGGTGGTTGGACAAGTTAACAAGTCAGCGCCGGATGCGCAACTTGTATATGATCAAAAGGTCAGGAACGGCAGATGAGAGGAGGGGAGTGTGTTGATGAAAGTCCGGCATTGCCCTGGACTCCTGGGGGTGGATCCTTAGGCTGGCCCCGGCCATAACGTCCAGGAACAGAACTTAGTCGGCTGTCTAATGATTAGGGCATGCAGTTGAATTCGGCCCTGTGAATAGAAGCGCCGGGCTCTGTCTTGGGACGACCAGCTCCTTGTACGTGTATGCGGCCGTACTGGGAAGGAGGACGGCGCCTCCGAGGGTGAGGGGCCACCGTCCAAGCTTGCGCTTGGGACTTAAACATATGCGCTCAAGGCAAGAGACCAAGTAATCATAACCTGAGTGGAGTGAACCATGGCTTCACTACTCGCGCAGCATCAGGTCATGCTTCTGGAGGCGGGTCGTGGCCTTCCAAGGGCATGCGAGCAGCGTTCGTGCTTGCGGAATCGGTTGCAGGTTTCTGAGTATTTAGGCAAACGACATCATCGCAACCCGACCTGAAGGTGTTCTCAAGACGTGAACGATGGTCGCAAAACGCCACTCCCACCAGCCTGCCGAGGGTCGAACTTGGGCCTGGCCTGTGGTCGGCCAGGGAAGCATCCATCGAGGAGATCACTAAGAGGCAGAAGTACCGTTGACGGCTACAGGTAAACTCTCGTCGCCTAGCCCAGGAGGAAATACGACGACCACAGATCCGAGGTCAGGTAGCGTCTACTTCGACTCGGTAAAGGTTGGAGGGAGGGACGGATGAGCACTTGAGCATGGGTTAGGTGGAGCCAAGCCATGTTGAGCCCACCATCAGACTTCACTGTAATCCCGGACCCCAGCAGACGATGGGGCTCGCGCTGTGTTGAGAGAATCCTCCGAGGCCAGTCAGAGGCCATGCAGACCCGCTAGCTTTCTAGAAGATCGTGGGCTTTTGAAGCCCCGATAACAACTCGCGCGCCCAGGCCCAGGTCGAAGTAAACTCGCCATGGCCGTCATGCGGGCGAGATTGACTTTCGCGCGGTTCCCAAAAGAGAGAGGCGGTCGGGTCTTTTGGAGACGCGCCCGCGTGATGGACAAGACTTTGAGCCCTATGATTTTCGGACTGGTTGACAAAGGACAGCCGGAGCGTCCGGCCAGGTGCACATCTCGAGCTGGGAGTGATGCAAGTCGTCGCTACGATGCGATAATAATACCTGGGCATGGCAGAGGACGGACATGCAGGGTGGGTCCCGCAAGAAGGTGGGTGGTTTGTGACTCGCAGCAACATCACTGGGAAAGGGCCCATGTCGAGGGGGTAAGGGGGGTTGATTGGGTTAATGAAAGGGGTGGGACAGTGAAAGAGCTTCTTCGACGCGTCCAGGCAGGCATCTGACAAAGTTGGAGGTATCGCTTGTTCTGCGGGTGGTCGTCGACCATCGAGATGATAGTCGTAGATAGCGATGCTGCCGTGTGCGACAGCGATGTTGAGGTTTTGAAACACAATAAACTTGTCTCCCAAAACAGAAGGGCGGCCACTATTTGCCAGCGGTGACTGCTGAATTCAGGACCACAACTGACCGCGTATTGAACGTGGGAACAACAATTTCTGTCCATGCGCACGCGCGGGCGATGGTTCGGCCAGTGCATCTGCCGAAGGATGTAGAGCGAGCGGGCTACATAGGCAAGCTGCTAGTTCGCACGGCCGAACCATGGAATATGCGGGCATGCAAGGACCTGGGTTGTCGAGGGAGCCAGACACCTCCATGCCCTCTTCAGGAAAGCGACTGCATTGAGATTGTCATCGTACGGTTTCTCTATCGATGTCCCTTAAGAAACTTGACTCAAGTGGGCCTTCTATTCAAAGGATGGTGCTGATGGATGGAAGTTTGAGGTGGTGGTCAGGGTTTGGCCTGGGAACAAGGCTCCAGAAGTTAATGGATGCATCACGTTTCCTGTGACCAGACACAAGACAGGAAACGCATCGATGTTGCAGTTTGGCGGTACTGCGAGGGGAATCAGTGCGGGAAGACGGTGGTGGATGGAAACCCCTGGCTCACCGGACGGTGGTGATGGTGACGGGAGGGGACTCGAAGGTCGGCAGCAGCCCTGTGTGTGGGTGCCAGATTGGAGAGTCTGGGGTGGCTGGTGGATGCAGCAGACATGGATGGGCGGATATGCCTTGGTTACCAGGTATGCATGGAATGAGGCTTGTGATTGGGCTGACGGCGTTGTCGAAGGGTGTGTGGTCGATGGGGAGATGGAAGCGGGAAAGGAGGATCTCTTGGAGGAGAGCAGGCAAAAAGCAGAGCCAGCCGAACACTGGCTGTTCTCGCAGAGAGCATGTGTGGATGGAAGCTCCCGTTCTTGTCCTTTCGAACCCCCGCCCCCCCTTCCAAGATGCCTCGGCGCGGCGGGGAACCCTTCTGCAAGAAGTGTGGGTCTTTTGCAAGGGTGCTAAAACTAGGATTGGCCAGGCTATGAGCACCTTGGCTGGTCCCTGCCGCTAGTCACAGTGTGCAGAGATGCTATATTTGAGCTCACACTGTGTCTCTTCCTTCTTCTCCATCAGCCTCATCCCATTTGCATAATGCCTAGTCAGTGCTGTGCGCATTAGATGATGAACGCGATCACAAGTCGAAAGCGCCGTCTGTAAGCGCATCAGGCGGTAAGCGACAGCTGCCTATACAGGTTCTTTAGGAGATTGTCTTGAGTCAAGCACGTCCGGCACCCGTACGAGGACTACGTGAAGGGATGCTGTTCCTACGCATCGCGCACAGGCTTGTGTGAAGAATAGTCAAACACAAATAGACACAGAGCCACGGAAAGCATCCGAGACAACTGAGCACCAAACTGCGCGCTAGGTCCTTAGATGGTGGGTAGGAGCTGCAAATTGTCCGTCGAGATGAGTTGTGTCGCGAGAGACATGCATGCACCATTGCGTCTGAAGGTTGACCATGAGGTGGTGTGTGGCATGTGATCGCATGTCCTTGACTCTGGCTTCAGTGAAGTCGGCCGCTGTCAGCCACGGTCCTCCTTGATGAATCGGTAGCTGGTACTGTCAGCATTGGTCGCGTTGCTGCTCCAGATCGCACCTTCCTTCCTGAGGGGGGTACTGCGTCATGTCCCTGAAGCTCCAGGCAGCACTTTGATTTTTGTTAGTCGCACCGAACGTTAGCCGCTAAGAGCGCGTTTTAAGGGGGCTAGGTTCGGAGGAACAACCGCTAGGATGCCGTGGCGTCGTCAGTGGCAGCTGCCAGCGTCTGCCGACCCCACGACGCCAAAGGTGAGGGAAGGTGCGGAATCGGTTCCTGTTCATATGTCACACTCGAGTTCGTCGGCTCCATCGTACTGATCTACATTTCCCTCTGCCCTCTCGTTTAGTGCGAACAGACCTCTTTTCGTCTCCGCAAGCTACTTAGCTCGTATCATGGCCTCAAGTTTGATCAGGCACAGGTCAATCCCAACCTCCAAGGACTCGTTTGCCGATGACAGTTTGCTTCTAAACCAAAATGTGCTCTCCGAGGCTCCACGCCTCTCTTACACCCCCCACATTCAGAGCCAGCCCCCGATACGATTCGGCCTGCATCAGCGAACGGACCTGGAAACCCTCTCGGACTACGGAATAAACAAAGATGTGTATCACTGCCACTGGAGCTGTCGGAATCTGCCATGGCATCGATCAGTTGCACCCAACATTCCGAACGGCTCGTTGCGGCGCTCACTAGTCATCCACTCTACTGGTGCCAGTTTGAAGACGCCAACTTCAAAAGCCTCGTGTCTTTGCACACACTCATGATTCATGTCATTGCAACTCCTCGTTGCGAGTTGTCCAAAGCCCATGCAGGTTGGCGTCCTTCCATCGTCACTTTCGCCGAGCATATGCCGCCTTGTGTCATCTTTCCCTGGCCGTACAGTATATGCCACACGACTGTCGTTATGGACGGTCTCCAGTCGTCCCCGTCTCGAATACTACCACACTTACGGCAGTCACTGCGCTACCACTTTTCAGCGTCCTCTGTGTCTGGAGCTCTCTGGTCCATCCTTCGCAATGCAACCTCGCTGGGGCACGCGGCGAATTTCTCTTAGATCCGTTCCTACCCGCACGGGTCAATCCCTGCCATGGTGCTCTGCCTGCAGCCAGCCTTGTCGCACTTGATCCGTGTCCCACAGTGGCATCTTCAATGACCCTGGACAGAAGGTGATCAGCAGCGGCAGACACCGAAGACGTCCCACTTCCTCCGCTCGGCCGATTGTGCGGTTAACTGACAAAGAATGCACAGAAGCTTCGAAGCATGACGTCGATCAAAGTGAAAGCAGTGCGTTCCAGAGGAGTCGGTCTCGAAAGCGTATTTTGTCAATCCGACTTAGCAGTTCCGATGCTGATCTCGAGCTCCTCCTCATACAGACTCGCACGATGCTGTTGCCATAGATGTCTAAGAGTCAGTGGATCCCAAATGTCAAGGTTTGGGGTCAGCATTCACCGAAATTGCTTCCGCCAGGACCATGGGGCATTCGCCCATGTGTGTACCGATGAACATCGAGGCACCATTTTCCTTGTCGATGCCCAGTCCATTGATTGTTCGCGTGAGCGCACAGTCGGCGTGTGACAGTGGTCATCCAGCTCACTCAAAGCGCCATCATGTGAGCATTGAGTCTCTGCGGCATTCTATCGGTTCCCGTGAGAAGTAAATCCGCCCAGCAGCCCGGCAGATTAGTATATCGTACGGATCGCTCTGAGTCAGTCATTGATCTCCAGCACAAGTGCCTTCGTCGAGAGGTGTGCCCTCGAGCTACCACGCACCTGTCCTCTATAGCTCGCAAGTTTACGGAGTACACATGTTACCATATGTACAGGGCTGCGCGTCAAGATCGCCATGAGGTCGCAACGATCTCAATTGCTACGGATCATGAGACAGTCAACACCACCAGACAGAATGCCAAGCCGAACGTACAGTACGCCATACGGTACGCACTATCGGCTAGGCAAAGGTCCCCTCCCCCGTGCAGGTCCACATCTTGCCAGCGAGTCAGCAACGTCGAGACTTGTTCGAGACCCTCCTCCCCGGCAGCGTAGCCTGTTTGGGGCGACGATCTCCGACGACAACGACCACCATGCGCTCGGCGCCTGATCCCAGTCCCGTTTTCCTGTGGTCAGATCCGGTGGACGACCTGCGACGAGACGAGCTTGTTCACGGCGCTGCGGCTTGAGGGTTACCACGCTCAGGGTCCTGTTATCACATCACCCTGGGAGGTTGCGCTGTCAGATACCGTTAGGTACGTATGCCGACCGATCAAGTGCCGATTCGTCCAGCCTCGGGTGCTACCTTGATGTTATAGCTTGCACCTCCCACGGAATTGCACTACTGTTTCCCGCTGGACAGCTCACCCACCAACCAACTATGGCTGGCACAGTAATAGCCCCTTCATAACATCCAGTCGACAGCGTTGTCGAGTCTACGCTCAAAGGTTGTCTCCCGTTGCAGACACCAACCGAACGGCTGGGGTTGTTCTTGACATGCGACGTAGCGTACCATTTTACGATCGAAAAGAAAGCCGGCCCTAGCGGTTCAGTTGGGGGCGGACGAGCTTCCATGTCAGGGGCCGGCATGACCTCCATGAGGTAGCATCTTCATCCGCACAGCCCTTGACCGACCTTAATCCCCCGCAAAGCTATAGATCCGACTACTGCAGACGGCCCTGGCATCTTCGCTACAGCTAGGTCAATCCACGACACCCACATCTATCTTCGCGACCAACGTTCCCCTTGCCAGTCCAGCGGTTTCACTCGTCCGTTTATGCAGAGCAAGTGGCGTGCGCTTCCGTCTCGTCGTTAAGTTCAAGGCTCCTAATAAAGATTGAAGGGCCACTTCGACAAAGGTCCCGAGACTTGCGACGAGATTAACGAGATTTCTGGCACCCCCTCCCTTTCGTAAAAGATCAATCAATGGTGCTTGTTTAGCCTGGAAGGGCCGAAAAGGCAGATACCCTGTTTTGCCAGCCAATCTGTCCCGCTCGTTGTTTTGGACACACACGCCAATATGTGACCCCGGAAGGGTCCACAAGCTGCTGCAACAGGGATGGATTGTTTCTTCGCCGCGTTACATGGGACAGCAAGCTATGCTCGCTCCAAGTTACAACAACTTACGGATCTATCCTTCTTCGCAGGCTTCTTCGTGTTGGTAGAAGCGGCTACAACGGGACCAGAGTACCCTGGGAAGACTTGTCCCAAACCAGATTCTCACCGACGGCCACAGCCTATAATAAGGGCTGATATGTATGGTTGCACACCTCGGCAGGGTGAGGAACGATGTTCACGCGCCGCGTCCGAGGTTTGAGGATGTCCGGTACAGGAACATACATGGCGATTCCAACTCGACATCTGGGCAAAACATAATGCAATCTAAGTTTTTCAACGCAGCCACGCTGCGTTGATATCAAAGTAACCTTATTGACTTTGCTCCGGAATGCCACTAGTCTTTCATACACCCCGCACGCGTGGGAGACACGACTGGCAAGGCGGGAGCCTGGACACGGCACGTTTCGCGGAGGGTCCGCCACGACGAGGAGAGCCATATGATTTGCTTTGCATGCTGACGCATTCAACAAGTTGATGCATAATGTATAGATTTGCACAAAAGTTATGTTGGTACCATCTATCTAAGAGACTTTCTTCCATCAAGAACAGATAAATCTTTGAGTGTGATGGGACAGGCCGCTGCAGCACAGCCAGCTGACCTTGGCTGCGCTACAACAAATACAAGCTGGGTGAACGATCCCTGAGTTCCAGATCCACTCAGTCAGAGCTCTGATTCGGTTTGTTCACTGACGCCAGATGCGGGCGATATTTGCCCAGAGAGTCTGCGCCGCTAATTTGCGACTCAAGCTCTTCTCTGCGGGTCTCTCAGGTGTTGGACGTTTTGATGGGCGCATATCACGGTGGGTTCCGCGCAGTCTATACAAGTCGCAGACATGACAGGAAGGTGTGTTGTTTGGTTGCGATGTATATCAATTCCCGGTCGAAAGTTGACCTCGACTTGCGGTGCCCGGATTGGCATCTAGGGTACTGAGCCAGGGAGATCCCAGTCGCCGACGAGGCCCCAAGGTCGGGGCAATTCTCCAGATTGGCGGCAACGGAATGGCTGCGGCCCTTTGCCAAAAGGGATATCCTCTAACGATTATTCGGAGATCGATTGGGCGGCGGCCGCTCGGAGTTCACCCCTCGCTTGCAAGCTCTAGTAGCTCGTGATAAATCGTGGATGAACAGGGGTTCATCGGATCATGAAGTTGATGTCGTCGTCCGAGTCACCATCGATTTCGTCCTCGGCGTCAATCAAGGCCATCTCAACGAAACGGCGGACCCACGCTTCCTGTTCTGCGTCAAGGGCTTCGTTGAAAGCAATCGGCACTCCGGCCCAATCCTGCGGTGCTGCTGCAGGGCGGGGTGCTGCTGCCTCTCGCCCTCGTCCGCGCTGGCCACCACCGCCGCGTCGATTTGCTGGGCCCCTCCCAGCTCTTCCACGTCCACGTTGGCCTCTTCCCCGGGGTCCAGCAGGCTGGACCTCCTGAATGGGAGGAGGAACTGGACGCGGTCGCTCCATAATCCGCAGGACAAGAGGTGCCTCACGCGCCACAGCTGGCGGCGGAGGGCCAGCAGGCTGCAGAGCAATCTCAGGACCAGCAGCTTCGTCACGCCTTTGGATACCATGGATCGGTTCGTTTCTGGCCTCAACAGGAGCTGGGGGCTCTGGGTGTGCCTGGTCTAGACGTTGGATGATCCCTCCGGCGAAGCCTAGGTCGACCTCATCTCCATCCCCATCCTCCAGTTCCCAAAGCCGCATATAACATGCTGTGACCTTCCCATTCGGCTGTAAATTGTAGTGACGATAAGGGTTTGTAGGGTCAAGCCACGCGGAACACAGGTAGCAGAAGTGAGTGTCGCATCGAGAGCAAATCATGTGATTGCACCCATGGGTCTTCTGTGCTGGCGCGCTACATGTCGGACAAGGGCTCGTATGCAGCTTGAGATACTCAAGGGAGGCCTTCTCTTCGGCCGTGATATCTCCGTTGTCGACCTTTGGCCTGCAGTATATGAACTCGCCGTGCCACGAGTGATAGCAGCGACGGCAGAAGGCAAATCCGCAATCATCACAGATGGCAAGCAATTCCGATGGGTCGTAGGGTTTTTGATCTCTTCTCGGCTGCTGTTCAGACGCTTCGGTCTCTCCATCTGCTTCGCAAGTATCATCCGATTCGGCATCAGACACATCATTGAGCTCCAACCCTTCGGGTTTCCTATGTCTCTCCGAGCGTGCTGCACCGTTGCACGACGGGCGCGGACAGTATATGGTATTCTTGTCTGTCTCGAGCTCTGTCTTGTACATGAGTGCCACGTAGCGCTTGACCGTGTCTTCAGTGAGACCGATCTGTAACAGCTCACTGGGACTAATGTTGGTTTTGGGCTTTTTGGGTCTTGACCCCGACTTGCTTGCTTGTGCCGTTCCAGAGCGGTCTTTGGCGCAGTTTGGGGTAAGGCACCGGACGCTCGATAGGCTGCCTTCTTGGATGGCGTCATTATAAAAGTCTTGAAGGCATTTGAGACAGAAGATGTGGCCACAATCCAGCATTTTGTGACATTTCGAGCCCTTCTGTGGATCTATCGCGAAGGTTAGTAATAGTGTTCATTTTTCCTACTTCGAACATGACAGACCTAGACAGACACCACAATCGAAAGTCTCCTTCTCGAATGCTTCCTTCTTAGCCTTGATGTCATAGTCGAGGAGAGCCAACTTGTGCTGGGCATCTATGATGAGAGTCCCTTCCTTGGTGGTAGCACCGAAGACATCATCAGTTGCGCGATGAACGTGGTCGATATATGTGTAAGCGACCATGTCTCTGCCGACTTCTTCCCATAGACGAGGTGCCTCGTCCTGGAGCTGCTGCAGAGTCTCTATTGACAGCCACCTGGGATTCGTAGAGACAATAACCTTGGGCGGATTGACTTGTGGGTAGCCCTCTGGTAAGGTGATCCGGAGAATCAGTGGAGGGAGGTGAGACAGCTGCAGCGAGTCTTCCTCCAAAACAGCCCCTTGGTGGCCACCTGGATGGGTGGCAGGGGCGCTGGACGGTGGAGGGAAAGTCACAGTAACAGGTTCTGCTGGTGTGACAGGGAGCTCAATATCAAATGTGAATGGGTCATCAAGTAGCGGGCGGCGGATCTCGGGATAGATGGCCTCGAGAGACTCCAACTCCGTGGAGCGGAGGTCATCGACTAGGGGATCCATGAAAGCGCGGTTGTGGACTTGATATCATGATCCTGCAAGATATGTTGAGGACGCCGGATTTTGAAATCGACGGTGAGAATGATCAAAAATCATGAAGCATGGCAGAGTTGTGAGGAAGTGTGCTGTGGATTGGGCAGAGGTGGCGCCCAGACTTGCAACGTGCACGCTTGATGGAGGCCGTCGATGTGCCGTACGCGATACGCTGAGATGATAGGAAGAAAGCGTAGGTCGTTTATACCGTTGGTCCGAGATATGATGAAGATGAAAAGCAATAACTGCCGCTGGAAGAAATATGGGATAGAAGCAAAAGAAAAGAGATGAGATGACAGTATCAAGATGGTGAGAGAGGCGAAAGGCGAAAATGAAGTCAGGTTCCGGGGCGGAGGACAGAAAAACAGCGGGTTCCTGGCGCAACGATGACTCGTTCGGCATCACGACTAAGGCGTTGGATCAACCCTAACCCCCGCCGAAGTCCCTACCCTGGAGCAGTTTCATGGTCGTCAGTCCGTTAGATAACAGCTCCCTTGAGTCAGGCAGAACTGCCTACGCATTGCAGTAACTTTGATTTTTACAAGAAAAGCTCGGGCGAAGTCGTTTCGTGTTTTCGCGTCGCGTTTCACTTATCTCTCAATCGACTTACATCCCTTCATCATGCTCGATTGGTCTTCCAACGGTTGGCTTCCCCGTGGATCCCCACACTACCAACGATCACCTTGCACGTGCTTGAGTTCCTCCACCGACACCTAGCTTCGTCGTCGCCACCTCCGCTCACGTTCCCTTGCTTCTCGACGCCGCATTCGAACCACCTAGTCTCTCTGACGACTGTGCCTATTTTGAGGCCTCTACCGAGTTGCAATTTGCAGACCTTTGGCACAGGTCCTGTCCCTTCAGACTGGCGTGGGCCCGTCGCGACATTCGTTAACGTGCCCACCCATCGACTCCTCCTCGAACAGCTGCGTTGAAACGCCTTCTGGTCTCCGACGTCGCGACACAGGGACTTGATTGTCGGGAGGAAACTCAACGATGGCCGACGATGCTCCCCTAGCCTCTCTTTCGCTCACGCATGTCTACTATGTACGCCTTTCCAACGAACCCTGCCTCTGTGTCACAACACTGACCTGTTCCCCTCATAGGACCCCGACGACTCCCTCTCCCTCTTCTGCGCATACCTCGCCCTCCTCCCGCAAGCTCTCGGTATCGTTTACGCAACCCTCATATTCTCCACCCGCGAGGTCGAAGTCGCCCTCCTCTTCGCCGGCCAGCTAGCCTGCGAAGCCCTTAATTTCGCCCTCAAGCGTTTAATCAAGGAAGAGCGACCGAGGAGGATTCATGGCAAGGGATATGGAATGCCAAGTTCCCATGCGCAGTTCGTTGCGTTCTGGAGCGTCTCGCTGGCATTGTTCCTGTTGGTCAGGCATCGCCCACGAGATTCTTCATCAGCTGCCGGAGGAAAGAATGGCGCGATAGGAGCCAACGGAAAGAAGAAAGGTGGAATTGGAAGCGATAGACCATGGTCGTTCCTTGAACGCGCTGGCGTAAGCGTTCTGGGAGTCGTGGTGGCCGCCGCGGTAGCGTGGAGCAGAGTGTACCTTGGGTACCACACCACTCGACAGGTGTTGGTAGGGACGGGCGCGGGCATTGCATCAGCTGTGGCATGGTTTGTGTTCACGGGGGAGTTGCGGAGGTCGGGCTGGTTGCACTGGGGACTGGAAACAAGGCTCGCAAGGGCGCTCAGAACGAGGGACCTGATTGTCGTGGAGGACATGTGTCAAGCCGGTTGGGAGAAGTGGGAGACGGAGAAGGATGGCCTGATAAAGGGGCAAGAGCGGAAGACAAAGTCTTCGTAGATGAGGATTTTGCATCATAGTCGAGATTGATCTTCTACGTCCATCAAGGAAGGCCCGTCAATGTTATATTGACCAGTCTCTTATGCATCTTTCATCAGTCTTACATACGCTCGGATCCGAGACTGATGAATGTATTGCGGCAGGTTAAGCCAGGTTACAGACAATCCTGATGGTCTAACTTGTAGTTGTCCGTCCATGCATCCACCATCCCACGAAAACCCACCCGACAACGTACAGTCCACATACATTGGATCAATACATGATGTTCAAGGTGGATGAAGGGGTGGAAGAACATCCGATGACCAACCCAGATTGTGTATGCTATACAGCAAGATCATGCATGTGCTCTAGGGAAATGCAGCACGGCACAAGTGCCAGCAGATGCTGGCTGCCCTCTCCAGGCACAACCCCGCGACGCGTCTAAACGCGGGACGCCACCACCCCACACAAGCTTCGACGCTGCAACATCTTACTCCACGGTATCTCAGACATCATGGCAGACACAACAGGTGCAGAAGATCGCGAGGTGAGGGCGAACGTCGCAAGAATAATGAGCGAGAACTAAATCCTGCGTTTATTAGCGTCTCAAGTCCGCTCTGTGGTATGCCGTTGGGCAGATCGTTGACGAGGAGGCCCTTCGCCGGAACCGCAACGCAACACCACAGTTCATCGGGGCCCTCACAGAGATGGTCTGGATGCAAATAGGTCCGTAACTATGACACAGGGATCGAGTCATATGCACCTGATACTGACTTCCGTTGCAGAGAACGTGGCAACAGATTTGGAAAGCTTTTGCAACCACGCGTCAAGAACCACAGTCACTACTGACGACGTTCTACTCCTGGCAAGGAAGAACCCGGATCTTCACAGCATCATGGAAGAATTTGTCGATGAGTTGCGAGTGGAAAGGGAGGCCTTGAAAGGGAAGGCCAAGGCCAAGGGCAAGGGGAAATGAATCCACCATCTGATCCAACAATGAGGTACAGGTAGACAAGGAAAGCGAGGCGTTTCAGGGTTTTTTGGCAGCTTCTTTCATTTGCTCATCCTTTCAACTACAGACTGAGGCCTAGGACTTCTCGTCCTGATTCCCGCTCAACGCACCGCCTCTCGGGTCTTCACCATTGCCCGAGCTCTATGCTACTCTCCGCCTTAAACGTCTCTCGCCACTTCTCCAACATCTTCAAGGTAACACCCGAGCCTCCACAAACCACTAGAACGACATTCTTCCGCTTCCACTCTTCATCAGACACTCCGTTATCCCCTCCCAGCTCCTTTCTTAGCATCCCTGTCCGGTATACAGTCGCAAGAGTAGCTCCGCATGCCGGCTCGACGAGGATACGTGCGTCGTCTGCGAAGCGCACGCAGCTGATGGCAGCGTCAGCATCACTGACTACCAGACTCTTCAGCACCTCTGGATGGTCTCGTGCGTGGTGCCATGTTTGGGCTGAGACGCGGATGGCGCCGAGAGACGTGGCGATTGAGGACATGGCGGGCAGGGTGACGTGATCATTGGCGAGGACACTGGCGTTTAGACTGTCGGCGCCGATAGTCTCGAGAGCGAGGACGCGTGGCTTCTGGCCGTTGGTCCAGGCATGGTCGAGTACGCCTTTCATGATGCCGTTGAGGAGACCACCGCCGCCGACGCTGCACACAATGGCATCGATATCGCCCTCAACCTGTGTCCTCGCTTCGTCAACCAGGGTTGCTGCACCAGCCCAGACATCCTCGTGGTCGAATGGTGGGACATATATGCCACCTGGGTCTTTTGACAGGAGCTCATCGTGGAGGTAGGCGTTGCATTCCGCCCAGTTGGAACCTACAGAGTGGACTTCTGCGCCGAGAGCTGCCAATTTGCCTCGCATGAGGGGTGAGGCAATCGTTGGCAGGACAATGGTGGCAGGAAGACCAAGAGACTGTGCTGTGGTTGCGCATGCGAGGCCAGCGTTTCCGCCGGAAGGACAATAGAAGTGTATCTTGAGGTTGTCTGGAGATGCGGCGGCAGCGCGGGTCATGAAGTTGCCGATACCACGGGACTTGAAGGAGCCGCTGGGCTGAAGGTTCTCAAGCTTGAGGTATATGTTGCTGGATGAAAAGAAGGTGTGAGCCGAGACGAAATGGGAAACCCGGTACGAGAGAAGACTGACCATCCTGCGACTTGCGAGAGCTCTGGACTAAGGACGCATGGCGTTTGGATCCAAGGGATCTTGGCATCAGATGGAAGAGATCCCATGATGAGTGCTTGAGAAGTTGACTGCTGTATTTGTGGTATGCGACAGATTTTCCTTCGAACGGACTGCTTGCTCTTCGGAGAGTTCTTATATATCCTTGCTCAATGACTTGGATGGCACGTTGGTTTAGCGATTGTCAAAAGTGAGTCTTGGAGCCCCCACTCGGTCAGATCCAAGGGCGCGCCATGGCCTTGTCAAAGTCTATTCTAGAAGCTTTTGATCGATTGGCTGACGAGCGACAGGGCGCAGCTCTGTTCCCCATTTCCTCCGTCTATCTCCGGTAGCGCCCGCGCTACCGAGATCCAGTCGGAAGACCCTAACCCTTGAATCCTGCGATTTGGCTTCAAACAGCTGCCTCGGACTGACGGGGTGTACGCGATGTGAAAGGGGTTTCTAAGTTCTTGAAACAACGTCACATCGTCGTTGGAGGCGGTGTCAGCGGGAGAGCGGAAGTGGTATCAGGACCAAGAGTGAACACCTGTGCTTCGAAGCCCACCGCAACAGACTATCAGAGAACGAGCCGACATTTACTAGAGCGCAAGGAAAGGCATCCCCCTCGGAGAATTCGCAAAGAGGAGGTGTTTCGTCTGATATATTCGTTTGACGGGCGGCCAGCCGACCCGAGCGGCTGCTTCTTTACACTATCTTACTCGAATGATGCCTGCCTTCTACACAAAGGATCGCTACCACTTCTTCCAATTCCACACACACACACACACGCACACTTTCAAATCTCCAACTTCTTCTCTCTTTCGTGCTGATGTATCTGAAGCTCAAGCTAGGCATCTCTGAGAGTTGTGGCTTCTCCAAACCACATCTCAAGTAGCTGAGGCGGCAGATCTGCCGCCCACCAGCCCTACACCTTTGCGCTGCAACACCCTCCTTGGCTTTACCCTTTCCCTCTACCACGGCCTGTACCTTCACCCAAGAGTGAGCCTAATCCATCGCTTTGAATCATTGCCGGTGCAAAATTCGCCGTTATCCTCATGGTCAGTCATCTTGCTGTGCCCTCCAACCTGCCATCTACATGAAGCTGACCAGAATACAGCATCATGCCGTCCATGCAGAAAGTGCGACGCCAAAAGGCGAAAAAAGGGCATTCATCTGGGGCCAGACGTGATAGATACCGCGACGACGACGACGATTACCCCAGAGTGGTTTTGGATATCCCCATCGCCAGCATTGAAATGCCCCCAACACCGCCGGCGGACTCTCCATCGCCACGACCGAGCCAGGCGCAACATCGCAAGAGACGCCGTGACACAGGGCATCGCCGCGATGATTCCGGACGCCGAACGGGGTTTTCGACCCCTTCTCCGACACCGGAGTCGGAGGTCGAAATGGAGATAGCCGTGAAATGTGTTGACCGTACCTATCAATACGACCCGTATGATGTGGAGGAGTATGCGTCAAATGCATGTTTGCCCTGGCTCGTAAGAGACTCATTGGGCAACTACCCGCATCCCACAGATCGATCGAAGATCAATGATCGGATCTTCAAGCCGGTGATATCCGATGTCGACTTCCCCAATGTCTACGATGACAGAAAAGACATGGTGGAGGTTGAATATGAGCGAGTCAAGAAGAAGACGAAAGGTTCGAGAGCAAAGCGAGCGAGGAGACAGGCGGAACAGAGCGAGACACCCGAGATTCATGAAAGCGACGATGAGGGCGGAGTCGCTATGCAGGAGAGAGCGGCAACGCCCAAAGTCCAACAGCCCAAGCAAGTCCAGAAGTCTAAACCACCATATGAACCCAATCCATGGAAGAGACAGAAAGCTTCCAAGCTCATTTCCATGCTGTCTCTGGACATTCGACAACTCATTTGGCGTGAGCTTCTCGTGGCTCCAACGCCTGTCACTGTCCATAGCAACTGGAAAAGTATCTACCCGCGGCAGAAAGCCGAAATTTCTACCCAGCTGGTGCATGTTTGCCAGGCTATTCATCAGGAAACTATCCCTATCCTGTACGGACAGAACACCTTCCGCTATCTCATCAGAGATACCACGAAGACATCGGCCACGCTGGCGAACGTCAATCACCCGGCTCACACTGCTGGAAACCCTGGTGCCAGTGATGATGACGATGCCGATGACTCCGGCTCGGACTGGGAGAGAGACTGTGCTCCTGCCCTGGGTCGCAAGAAACAGAACGTCTCCCAACGAACGACTCGAAGTGCTGCTCGGCAAAAGAAGGTCGTGGATGAGTCGGACATCAATGTGGAGAAGTTTGCGTGCCTTTTCCGTCATCTCATGATCGAAGCCGAGCAATCGCGATACCAACAAGAAACTCAGGATCGCATGGCTCAAGCCATCGAGTTCTTCAGGTTCCGACGTGAAGGCGATGAGAACAGCGAGATTGGGCCCGCGCGACTCAACATCCAAAGCCTCACGGTTCGCGTCACTCCGAGCCGCCAGAGAGCTTCAGTTCATGGCTACACTTTCGTTGATTTCTTCGAACAGAACTCTGCGGTCATCAACGCGGTCAAACAGCTCGACTGCCTATCCTTTAGGATTGAAATCTCCCGCCAAGTCCTTGATGACGATTGCACCGCCAGCATGTGCCGAAGTGGTGAGGGTGTGACAGCAGTTGAGATCCCATTCTCCTACCAGCGCCTTGCCTACAACATCCACAAGTTCGGCGAGGAGGACATATGGGCCAACGAACCCATGACACAGCATCGACGAGCGCAGAGGATTGAGATGGAAAGAAAACGGTTGGTGAGCATTGCGGAAGAAGTGAAGTCCGCGTGCCAATTGATGGATGACGGCAAGTCGAAGGACGTCGCGGAGTCTGAAGGGGCTCCAATCATCTTCGCAGATCCCACAGAGGACTGGAACGCGGAAGACGATTTGGGGTCCATTGAAGACGAAGAAGACGAAGACGGTGAGCCTTACACAACCTGAGCGATCCAGTTATTTGCTTCACGGGAGAGGAGCTGAAGAAGAGTGCGACATGGCGTCCTATTCTTGGACCTTACAACATTTGCTTTGGGCTATTGGGTCAAGATAGCGACAAAGGCTTGCAGAAATCATTTCGTCATGATAGCTAGTACTTGCATTGCATCTCGCACGTATGCCTTTTCATAGCAAGACTGCCCTCAATTTAGAGTCAAAGTTTTTGCGTCATCTGTTGCTCTCCCACATCATCCTAATGGGTATAGATATCATGCACTTCCCGTAACGTACGTTCCAACCTCCGACTTAGCCCCTTACGAGATGGCGATTTTAACTTTCCTGACCTCCAATGTCTCTGTATCAATCAGAATTACCTCCTTTGTTTCCGCAAAGGACGGTATGGTGATGAGGCGCACCGATTGACCTGCTGGGCCGTGTATTGTCCTTGTTGAGAACTCAGGCTGGTTGCCAACGAAGAAGAGATGCGGACACGCGGTCATGACGAATGGATCGTCCTCTTGGAACGGATATGCCCCTGAAATCCAGAACTGTCAGCTAACGCGAGTCTTGAAGGGGACGTGGTGAGAAGATGACGGCTTACATAGTGTGTCTGGTGCAGTTGGTGCACTGCACCTCCATCGACACATGGCCGCGAGCATGCCCAGGCGATCATTACTTTCCACATACTTGAAGACATCGTCGACATTCTGGCCCCCCGTGCCCAGAATTCTCCAACCTTCCACCTCTGCCTCCCAAGGATTGGTCACGGTATCAAACCACCCTGGTTTCGACGCTGAGCCTGGATCAGCGCTGTACTGCCTAGCTATGGGAAACATGGCATTGTGAATAGCTTGCTGCGGGTAGCTCGCGTTCGCGGGGTCACTCTCGCCAGGGAGTAACGTGACAGGCATGGATGGCAGGAGTTCGCCCAAGAACCCGTCGAAGAGCGCCGAGGGGAGCGCATTGTATGCACTGGCGTCGTAACCATACTTCTTCTGCGTCTTTTTGTCTGCTGACTCGTCCGCGTCAGGTTTCGCTTCGATTTTTGAGATGGAGTTTCCAGCAATGATGAGGCGGGTAATTTTTGATGTGTTGGCTTGTTCCGACGGGCTGAGTGCTTCGCCGAGGAGGAATTCCAGCAATAGGTCGAGCTCGAGAGCGTACGAAGCGTCTGATCCGGAGAATGACAGTCCTGACACAATGGCGATCTTCTTGCCCCCTCCATTTGCCTCTGCCTTTACTTTTCCATTTGTGCCGTTGCTGGTTTTGGAGAGAGCCCAGCGCTCTGGTTGTGGTGCCAAATCTGGGAACTTGACGTCGATGACTTCGAGTTCACCGTTCGCGTTCTCCGTGCCCATGACTGCAACGATGCAGCCAGTAACGAGAGGCACTGTCTTGAGCATATCGCCTACGAGTCGGATGCGGCCGGAGTCGTCTTCGAGCATGAGCTGATCGGAGCCATCTTCGGAGAAATACTTCTGTGTCGAGGTTGGTGCAGAGATCCAGCGCTGGAGGTCACGGTTAGTCTTTGCGAGGTCAGTAGAGCAAGGCCAAAAGTGAAGCTCACATCCTTCGATACGTCTTCAAGAATATTGGGCTTGAGGCGCATCTCCATGTACACCGTTCCAGCCACCCAGCACAGCTCGCCCTGCCTCACGTCCAAAACACGATCGACCCTCTTCGCCGTCTCGCCGCCAATGACCGTGCCATCCCATGCTGTCGCCGCAACCTCTTCGACTGCGGGCTTGATCTTGGTTAGTCGCAAGAAGTACATGTCTCCATACTGCTGCTGGTAAGACTTCGACTTCTCCAGAGCGAAGCTGTGAAGGGGTTTGTAGGAGTCGGGTTCTCGGGCGAGGATGTTGTGCGGTGTGTCGCTAATGTGAAGATCAGCATAAGGACTCTTGACGGTTCAAGCAGGCATTGCATGTTCGGAACCTACGAGGGGATTTGGAGAAGACTCCCTGAAGCTTCTTCTAGGGAAACCATGCTGGCTTCTGAGCTTCAAGAGCAATGAAGTCGTGAAGGTTGTGGAAAGACGGTGGCTTCGAGCTGCGAGACGCGTCTCAAGCAAATCGAAGGGCCCCGCGTAACGCGACCGTTTGTCTGGCGTAAAGTGGCCTGCAGCCCCACCACAATTGCCGTTTCAAACGGTGGCGTGTAACGGTCGTCAAAATCCGTCGCCGGCGCCCTCCGATGTGATGACGGGGATATCGTGTTCTTGCTCGGCTTTCGTTCACCACCACTGACGCCGCGAATATTTTGCTAAGAAGAGCCCAAATCTCGCTTTAGATTTCTTGAATACCTACGGTCAATCTTGGACTGTATTTTAAAAAAATATCTCAATCTTAAGGAGTCTTCACCAGATTTATCAAATCTCTGCATCATGGCGCCACCACCCAGAGCCCCGACTGTTCAAGTCAACAACCTCTCATACACGTTCCCGGACTACTCTACTGGAATCCGAAACATCTCTATTGACCTGCCTCCTCGCTCTCGCACCCTTCTCATTGGAGCTAACGGCGCTGGCAAGACGACACTACTCCGTCTTCTTGCTGGCAAGCGTCTTGCCCCGAGCGACACCATCTCCATCTGCGGCGTGGACCCGTTCAAGGAGGGTCTTGAGGGTGTGACCTATCTCGGTCTGGAGTGGGTGCTTAATCCTATAGTCAGGACAGACATTGGTGTCAATGAGCTGCTGAGCTCTGTTGGCGGCGATGCCTACCCGGACCGCAGGGACGAACTGATTGGCATGCTCGATATCGACACCAATTGGCGCATGCACGCCGTCTCTGATGGTGAAAGACGCCGTGTACAGCTTGCAATGGGTCTTGTTCGTCCATGGACCGTCCTCCTTCTCGACGAGATCACCGTTGATCTCGACGTCCTCAGTCGCGCGGAGTTCCTTGGCTGGCTGAAGCGGGAGACCGAGGCCAGAGAGTGCACTATTGTCTACGCTACGCATATTCTTGACAACCTTGCTGGCTGGCCTACGCACCTTGTTCACATGCACGTCGGTACCATTAAGGAATGGGACACCGCTGAGAACATGCTCAATGCCCTTGAGCCATCAGTTGGCGCCTCGGGCAACAGTAGGCTTGGAGAGCTCGTCCTGGGCTGGCTCAAGGACGATCTTAAGGATCGCGGCCCGAGGAGCCAGGCGAAGCTTGGATCAGAGGGCAAGACCTATGGATTCGGCGGTATTCAGATCGGCGGCTACGGTGACGAGTCCAAGCCAGCCAAGCCCTAAGCCCAAGGCTTTCTTGAGATAGCTCTCTCCTCATCACGACTACTCAGCGATGGTGTCTCATGATCACCATGGTTCTTCAACGCTTCCTTTTCTGCACGCACACACGCACTCAACTGCATTGGTCGGCGTTCTATATTTAACATGCTTTCAGCGAAACGGGGGGCACATCATTCAACGGGTGCCTGGCGTTTCGTAGGATGTGATCTGGGTAAAAGGGCGATTCTGCTCAGGGGTTCAACATGTAAGCTCCGCATGGGAGCTCGGTTCAAAGATCTGCTCTTCTTCAGTTCTGTTTCATACTTTGATACCCTACATTCAACTTTGGGACAAAGAGTTCATCACGCTCAACCTCATAGATCTAAATACGCTTCAGACATTATTTCCCTTCATCATCCAACGCTCATTTGTGTCGAGGGTTGGCTCGCAGACGCCCTCCCCTCCATGGAACTTTTCAATACAGTCATCGTATTTTTGAGCAGCTCTGCAACCCCAGGCAGCCCACTGCTTATCAACGCCTCGAGAACCCCTATTCTGTAGTCCTGCCAGCTCATCCGTAGACCCCCACCGGTCGATAGTTTGGTGAGGGATGTCTGTGTCACGGGACCGGCATGTCGGAGACGAATGGTGATCCCAGACGCCATAGCCTCGTCTTCTGCAGCTCTCACTCGCAAGATGCTTTGTAGAGAGATAGTGGGCGAATGCGACAAGCCAAAGATCATTGCAAGTGAGAACGCCTTGTCGACTTTGGGGACATACGAGGTGAGACTTGCAATCGTAGCCTTGGGAACCAGACAGCGTTGAGCGTTTGGATCACTATCGCTGAACGCGCGAGTACGCCACAAGCAATTGCAGATGTCCATGAGATAGCCATTGTAGAGGTTGACATATGTTCGATCGTATGTCCTTGAGTCGACCTTTCCGCCCCCATCGCGTTTGATGGACATGGCGGTTTCGAAGCCTCTTTTTAGGCTAGCAAGGACGTTGCAGATGCGAGACACAATGGCCAATGAGTCGCTGAAGAAGAGGATATAGACGAGAAGCTTGTGAGGAAGCTCGATCCGGATGTAGTCGCGAAGCCTGTCGGCTGTCACAAGACGAACACACTGCTCGTAGAAATCCAGTACAGCGCAGACAGCCCCAACCTTAGGTGAGACTTGGATCAGCTGAAGTGTTATTGAGTTAACGTGAAGTACGAGCTTGGAGATGCTTTGGCTCGCAAAGCCGGGTATTGAGTCTGTTGCTTGCAAGAGTGTAGTCCAGTGGCGAATGAGATTCGTGTACATCCGAAGTAAATGAAGCTGTGAGCTGCGTTCATTAGTTGCGAGGGCAGCCTCCAGTGGCAGGAAAATATGTTGGTACAGTTCTGCTCAATCGTCAGCTTGTTCGAGACGAGGTGGGAGGCAGTCAGATCGTACCCTCGAAGTCAAGGACTGGTGCAAAACTCAGAACCTCAAGAACTGTGCCGTATGCACCCTGACCATCCCACAAAGGTAAGAATCGGGCAAAGAAGTTGAGGACGATCGCGGGTAAGGTCTTTACGGTAAGACGTCAGTATGGAGATGCTTCAAGGACTTTGGGTAGCATGTTACCTTTGTCTGCACCACAAACTGTTTGAGCACCTCAAGCACCTCCCACATAGTGTCTTGATCAGCATCTCCTTGTATGACGTCCTCGAGTACTGCATTTAGCCAATTGGCAATGCGTTGGTCTGAGTCGGCGTTGGGACGGAGGATAAGTAGTTTTTGTAGCAGAGGATCCGCGAGCACCGCGACAAGTTGGTTTGGAAGCTCGATCCTGTCCATGTTCTGAGCAAATCCAGCGGCGCTTTCAATCTCCTCTAAAGTGACGGCGTCCTAGGAAAGTAAACATTATTTGCCATTTGCCCTTGCAGGATTTGAGTGTCTTACCTCGGCAGCGTGTGAGGTTTGCACGATAGGCACTAATTTGCTTCGTCGAAACCGATTCACCGGTCTATGAACTCGAAATCCGTCTCTGGGTTGGGGCTGCCCGTTTTGCGATTGAAGCAGATGAGCATCCTGAATCTCGTCTAGCCTTTCGCGCCATGGGGGGTCGGGATGCTATTGACAAAGTTAGCTCAATGATCTTGCGAATGGCAATCGAACACAACCTTGAACGCAGACGCTTTGCTTCGTACTGCTTCGCCGACAATGATTTCCGGATAGTAGTCCTTAAATACCCTGAGGAGGCCAACCAAACAAGGATCATTGCCAGTCTGACGTGTAAGACTCAGTCTTCGCGACGTCAGCTAAACACATGAAGAGCGCTCAAACTACACAGGACTCACACAGCTTGTATTCTGAAAGGCTTGACATGCTTGCGTCTTGTGATGAGGGCCAGGAGATGCGTGAGTTGAGGTCTAGTTCTGTCAGTCTTGGTTTACAGCAGCTGAGGCAAAGGTGCAATTACCGGAATGCGGCCGTGTCCAGTAAATTGAACAGGACTTGGAAGGATCGTGACAGAACAGCTGGTGCTTCTAGAACGTGATATACGAGAATAAGCCACCTTAGCAAAGCTGTTTGAACATTGAGGGAAGGCTTTAGTTCTCCATGGCCAAGACTGGCAATCACGCGAAGAACAATATTCGTAGAAACGCGCGAAACAGGATAAAGGTTTCTAATAATAGACGCAAGGCTGGCCTGATCGAGATGATTTGGGGTGGTAACGAGAGCCACGAGGTCATTGAGAGGACCTGGAAGTAATCCTCTGTCGTAGGCGAGAGACACGAGAGAGGCAACTGTTGGCTTGATGCTTGTATGTCGTGCCTTGGGAGGTCGTTTGGCGGCATCAACGACATCTTGAATGAGATTGCTGATTTCTCGACCTGTATTTGAAGCCATCGCAAATGGTTGGGAGGTGGTGGAGGGCGAGCCGTGCCATGAACATCGGTTCTAAGCAGAAATGGGCTGGATATTAGTGTTTGTAGCCAGCCAAAGGGCTCCTTTTACTGAGACGGCCTTGTTTGCGACTTTGCTAATTTTGGTCGAAAGATTCTTTCCTGGTGTGCGGAGGATTCTGGTTGTGGTTGAGGCGCGACGATACGACGCGTCGAGCTGGTGATGGAGATGGAGATGGAGTTGGTGGTGAGGTGAACCAGTCGCCGCTTTTACACTGCATTGGTGGTGGGCTGGGCTGGGCTAATGGGGTACCGTGGGCGCACGCCGGGGAGTGGCATTGCCGCCCTAACGAACATCTTTGCTATGTTACTACCACCATGTGGACTGAGATCATGATGGCCGACACCAGAGAAATCAGGTGTCGCTCCGATATTTTCAAGCCTGTATCCTTGTACCCCGTAAGCGCTGATGCTTTCGAGTCGATTGCTGGGAGCCGCCACCTTCCTGTAGATTCGGCAGCCGTGAGGAAGGTCGTCGTTGGGTTGCTCCTGCTTGTGCGACCTTCCACGTCTGGGCCTTGTCACGGTGCACAAGCCAAACAGCAAATCCGAGCTCTGCCTTCACATGAACAACGACTCTCCTACTCACACCTCCATCATCGTCATAAGCCCAACTCGATCCTATGGGTGGTGCCACTCAAGATGAGGTGCGGTGTGGTGCGGCTGGCACAGTTTGCGTAGGACTCTCTGCCTCCGTGTTCGTATCATCTGTACTGATCGTGTCCTAGATCTGGACGGACGGTTGAGCAGTGCACGCGAGCCCTGGGAACCTGCACCCATCCACATGAGCAAGCCATTGCGGGGATGCTTTCGCCCGATCGTGAGTGCCAGCCTTGGTGATAGGCTGTGGCGACGGTACAGTTGCTCGCCTGTCATATGAAGTGATGTTATCGTATACGAGGGCCGGCGACAAGACCGAAGATCCGTCATGGCAGCGCTGGCAATGCGGCACAGATGCAGCCACCAATATTGCCTTGAAGGCTCTGGCCATTCCAGAAGCTCGCCTCCTGATCGAGCTGTCTGAATGAACGTAAAGTCTCTGAACCGGAGCTCGTTGAACACCACTCCGAGAGCTGGTCCGACCCCGGATCTAGGACCACCCCAACACCCTTCAACAAGCTACCGGACCACATGCCCGCATTTTGTGCACGCCACGAGCCAAAAGATCATCGCTGGAATGGAGGGCAGTCGACTCACTCTTCCATGCAGAACAAGCTCGCCGTCCCGAAGCCGAGCCGACCCAGGGGTCCCTGGACCTCTGCCGGCCATGCAGTCGTAAGGCGCGAGACCCTCTGCTGCGCCTTTCACACCACCAAAGTCCAAATGCCCAAGGGGCCGACCCGGTCTGCATCTGACTCGACTCGAGCAAGATTGACATACACCACGGGCCGGTGGAGTTGGGCCCTGATGGCTGACACCCCTGCACCCAAGTACCCCATGGTTTCGCCTCGCGCTTGTTGCAACCTGGCGTGGCCTGCCTTCTAATCATGGGCGGTCAGCTCTAATGACGCTCCGCTGTGGCCTACAGCTCGAGGCAACGCTACAAGGATCTAAATGCTTGAAGGCTGTATTATACGACCAGGGGCGTGCTGCCATGGAAGAAATACCCTCACCCACCTGCAGCTCCGCCCGACTTCTCCAGCGTGACGAGTCCTGCCACTGGTGCATCCCGCTCTCGGCCTGGCGTGCATAGCGTTGCAGTAAGTGGCTACATGCATTTTGTGTAACACTCAACCGCACTCGCGCATTTAACTATCGACTCACGGGGTTGTCCTTTCGTGGAAGACGATTTCCTAAGATTCATCATTCAGGCGCCAGCCAGTTTGTTGCGATACTTCAGCCGTACCGCGAACTTCAATTTGTTTCCAACCACCCCCACTCCTGGCGCCTAGGCAATCTCAGCTGACTGTTGCCGTTATCATCCTTAGTACGAGACTACATTCGACATGGATCGTGACTGATTACCCTAGCCTTACACGAGTGGCTACACATCTGAGTGTCAAAGCCCCGCGCAAGCTACTTCGATGTGTAAGGGCGGCAAGATCTTCTTTGGGAAGCAAGCACGAGCCACCAATGACAGTCAGGTACAGTCGATCTCATGCTGAACTGATATATGTTTGCATTCGACTTCTGCAGCGAGAGCCCTGTTTTTCATGTGATCGACCCATCCTTAGCCTTCCAGTGGCAACAGCAGTCTTCGGGACTATACTCGGCTTGTTCGCGCGAGCTTACATCGTTTTACGCGACTTATAACAGCGCCCTTGGTACATTGACAGGGCGAATTCGCGAATCTTGATCCTCTCTGGTCTTTTTTATTACACGTCACGAACTTCTCGACTGATCACGCAGTCGCCGTAACACATTACAACTTTCCGGGACCACGTCACACCCGTCCGCTTCCTGGGCATCCGCTTCGTACATTCGTGGCATAGCCCTACAGCTCAGAATTTTGCCATAAACACCGCCACCAAAGACACCTAGCGAGGGTCCTTGTCGTCCTTGGCCAAGCAACACGCTAGGATAAAACGACGCGGGCAATTGCAAGGCTTGAGAAGAGTCGCCACAAATAGAGGTCTCCAGGCTGACGGGGATTCCGAGTCAACTGCTGAGGTCGGAGTCCGTGTTGGTCGACCATGTGAACGTGAGGAAGAATGGAGATGGAACTGGACGTATCGACTGATGGTGGCACGTCATTCAACAACAATTCTGCTGCGAGAGTGCTACAGGACCATCAGAAATGCATTCCGCTGTCCAATATTCTGTCAAGGGACGACATCGTCTTGCTTCTCACACCACTGATCCAACCTGTGGACCGGACAACAGAAATCACTGCGGATCCTTTTGAGACGTTGGGTCAGAACTTATCGCAGCAAGTATTGGTGCGGCATGTCCCCTACACCAAAAGTCACGGCATCACTGGCATACACGTGGCTTTTGCGAAACGGGCCAAGGCAGTTATTTACGTTGTCACGAAGCTGGCCGTTGATGATGATGTCTCGCAGCCTCATCTGGCCGCCCTTATGGCTTACACTTGCAAGCCTCATCCTTTCATCATCGTCGCTTGCTGCGCGGTCTCAAGAGGTGACTTGCAGCTTTGCGACTTCCCCACGGTAGTGTCTGCACCTGGCTACTCGCAAGAACATCTCCACAATATATCCTCTATATTATTTGAGGAAGGTTCAAGCCTTCTCCGATCCCCAGAGCCCATGGAAGAAGATGTACCCACTGATTTCAGCTGGAGCGTGGAGGCGTGGAACTACGACAGAGATGCGGAACGGACACATGGCCTCTGGATGGCATCGGTACCACATAATTTCCGTCTCGATCGACCAACCTTGGACGGAATTCTCGTTCGCCCTGGCTTTGCCCATCATCTTGTCGCGCGTGAAGCCGGGAGAGGAACCCTCATAGGCTTCTGCGCAGTATATGTAACGTACGGTGATAGCAGTGGGGTCAACAGCGTATGTTCGATCGCAGCCATCATCGTGAGAGAGGAGTTTCGAAAGAAGGGGGTTGGGACTCAGCTGCACAACGAGGCTATCGCAAGATTCCGACAGCCGCGCGGCCGCAATCGCATCCAGCTGGGCTCTACCTTTCCACGCTTGCTATCCGGCCCCCCTGTCGATCTCCCCCAGAGGAAGTGGTTCGAGAGCAGAGGATGGACAATCACCGGCAGTGGCCAGGGGAAGGGCAGGGTCGTGGCAGACTGGATATTGAGGATGACCGATCTACCGACAACAGAACTGGCCTCAGCTGGGCTAAGCTTCCGGCGTTGCGAGTTCACGGACTTTCCGCATGTGTTGACAATGATTGCAAAGGAGTCAGATCGAAAGCTGCATTTCGGATGGTATGATCAGTACGCTCGGACCCTGGATAGCGCTCATATGGAAGACATCATACTGGCCTACGAGGGCGCTACGCTTGCAGCTGCAGCAATCACGTTCACCCCAAATGATGGGAGCGTGTCCGCAGCGGATATCCCTTGGCCGTCGACGTTAGGGAATGACATCGGAGGAATCACATGCATTTGTTTTAATGGTAGGCAGCAGAACACCAGCTCCGAGCACTCCGATGACTGACTTCAGTACTGAAGATGATGACCCTGAGGTTGTGAATCGACGAGACACAATCATGGTCCGCTTGTTGCACGCCTGTGCCAGATCACTTAGCGAGCGTGGCATGGTTGGGATATATGCCGACGGCTTGAAGCCCAACGACTACTGTCTCGAGACTCTAGGTAAGACCTTTCGGCGACACCGGGCCAGGATGGCGCGTAGCTAACCACCCACAGGCTTCACCAAGTGGGCAGAGTATCACGAAGTCTGGCGGCAGGTCTGAAGTAGAATTTGGAAAAGAAACTCATGTCCAGGTTCACAGATTGAATGAACTATCGACCGACACAGGATTCTGAGTCCCAGCGCTGGCGCCGCCGTGGTAGAGCGACACTTCATCATCTCGGCATTGAGCTAAGTTGACGCATTGCCTCACGAGATCCTTCGGCTCACCATAAGCCGACCGGGGCCCGCAACTGAGGCTACAGAGCTGCAGTGCTTTCTCTTGGACGATCCTTCGCCACTGGAGACTTTGCATTCCCAATAGGGCTTTGCCCGAGACCAACCCAGGGGCCTGCGGCACAGTGAAGCAACAGCTTCCAGCTGGTCCTACGAGTTGGCACCTGCGAGATCTGAATTCTTCGTCCTCTCTGTAGATGGTGGGTTCTTGTCCTTGAATAGGGATTCAGGCTGAGAAGTAAGCCTCGTCAATGGCGACTACGAAAGGTAGAATGAAAATAGTGCAGACCCCGCGAAGTTTAGATGTCACCTCACCAGGCCCTTATTTCCGCGAAGTCATAGTGAGAGACCCCAGACGCTCCTCTGGGTCCACCCGCGGCCAGCCAAGTCAATTTGACAGGAATCGACCAAGCTGTATGTTCCTAAGTCTACGATGTTGATCCATCCCAAGCATGTTCCCATTGTGGGAAGGCAGCGGCAACGGTAGCGGCGAGGTCCGGAACGTAGAGGAGTGGCGCGGATCCTTGTCATCCTCGATTCACCGTCAGCTTGCATACCAATCCCTGCGGCTGTTGACGCGTCGTCGATCCTCGAAATGACTGCAAGTAACAGGACATGAGAATTGACCGTTGGGGGTCACTTTGAGGCAGACCAAGCGAAGGCAAGTACCTTGAGCCGGAGCCGGGCTGCTTAATGTACTGCTAGCTTGACCATCATGACCCATGCAACTTGCCAGTGAGGATGACGCAGAGATCCCGAGGGCGCACATCCATTCTACTGTGTCTGGATCCGTCCTTTGCTATACTCTACTGTGACATGTTCTTTTAACCATGTCCAACAATAGAGAGAGAAAACAAGAAACTTAGTTAGTTCAGGTACTCAGAGAGGCTGTTTAATAGACATGGTTCTGGAGTACGCATGAGAACGACTGGTGGCTAATTGCAGGGGAAAACATTGACTTTTGAAATTGCTCTTAGTACTAGAGCCAGATCCTTGACGCCATCATCCCATCGTACAAGAAGTCAGGCCGCGGCCGCATTGGGGGGGGGGGGGGGGGGGGTTTTCTAATAATACACCACATTGACCAGGCGGAAACCCTTTCACTCCCGTGTTATTTCAACCACGTTCAAACAGAAGCATGCTGCCTCCTCAAGCCCATCTTGAAAAGTCAACCGAGTCCAAGATCCATTCCAACCCGCTATTCGTTCCTGTCTCTGTATCCGCCGTTGCGTTCGACGTCGATGTCGTTGACGATCTGTGAGAAGTGTGCTCACTTGCCGTCGTGCTCGTGAAGAATGTGGCCACACTGGTTCTACGCAGACTTGTGAGGCTGTCTCTCACGCTGCTGCTGGGTCGAGATGCGTCGGACTGTTGTTGCTGTGACTGTTGCCCCTGCTGCTGCGTCTGCTGGCCCTGTTGGCCCTGAGCACTTGCGTTGGCGGCTTCTATTGCGGCCTTGTGCTTCTCTCGGAGGCGTCGAATCTCTCGAAGGCGACTCCGCCACGAGCTGACGTGCTCTCCGCCGTGGCGTGTTTCCCACACCATGCTGAACACAGATGCATTCAAAGCCAGAAGTCTAATGAAGGTGGGTAGTGCTGCCGAGGACAACATCTTGGGCTCTGATGCGGGCGAAATCTCCGGAAAGCCCGGCTTGCTGAGCACCTGCACCATGTAGAAAGCCTGCGGTCCCGACAGGCCCTCCCTTTTCCTGTCTGCGGCCTCTCTCGCAGCAACAAAGGTAGTCCTGCAAGCTGGAGTGATTACAATGTTGACATAATTGAACTGACTCGGGAAAGTATCGAAATCAAAGGGTAGGCCAGAATCATTGAAGATGATATTGACAAAATCGTTGCCAATATGCTTCTTTTTCTGGGCAAGCTGGGGATCCCGGTCGATGTTCGTCGGCATCTGTGTCGTCACATGGAACACGATTTCCGTCACGCGGTCACGCCAGCAATACGTGAACTCGCCATCGAAATCGTGCTCGCGGTCAAGGCCTTGTGTGTTGAACTTGGCTCCTTTTAATCGTGTCAAAGTGCCCAGACTGTTCAGGAAAGCAGCATAGTCGCTGCTGCCGGCAACATTGGCCAAGATCTCGGTCTCGTGTGTTTGGCCTTCGCCAACGTAAATCACACCGATTTTATGGCCGTCTACTGTCGAATTGCGGTCGAGAACCCTGATAGAGCGCTCTGTAGCATCATCGTTGGGGAGTGGGATAGGTCTTGTTGCTTCCCACGTCTGAGGTGGTGGAGAGAGTAACTGGATGAGCAGATGACTGGGCAGGATGTTGTTCTTGGTCCATTGCCCTTCTCTGCTAACGTCGACATAGCTCTGAGCCTGATGAGGGGGCGGTGGCTGGAATGACTCTCGGATCAAGTAGGAGGAAATGCCTGATGGCTGTCGCTTGACGATCTGCGCCCAGCCCGTCAGTGTGGCCTGCTTGATCGTAACAATGGAATTGCCAATCAGCCATCGTCTCTTTTGGATCTCTCCAAAGCGCTCCTCCGTAAAATTAGCATCCTCGGCAGATTCATCGACGTCCGCATAACAGACTCTTTGCATGAAGTCCATCGTTGTAAGGGCATAGTCGTCGGTCTCGGATCCAGGACCATCCGCATCAGAGAAAAGTCTCTTGGAGATCCATGCAACATATACCGCACGATCCGGTAGCTTGAGCGCCAGGAACCAGAAGATGAGAACATGGTATGCGAGTGCGTACACGTATTGAGGCACATCTTCGGCAGCGCTTGGCCGAGGTGCCTCAGACGCGTTAGTGCTTTGGCTTACAGAAGGCGCGCTTTCGTTAACATGGCTGTTGCGGTTGGACCGTCGCTTGTCTCGCGTATAGTCTAGGTAGCGAAAGCAAATTCCGAAAATGGTCTTATACTCTTCTTCTCGGAAATTGACATAGACATTCTGAAGACGACTCAGCGACGCAAGGAATTCCAGGATATGAATGGCGACTGATGGTTGGGTGATAATAGTGGCCATCTGGTTGAGCGTCTGGATGAGAGTCTTGCTCACCGACAGAGGCAGCTCATGACAGCACATGGACAGTGCATGGATACAGCCTCGCGCCGTGCGTTCCCACTGAGTGATACCCAGCCCAAACACTCGAACCATCTCATCTTCATCGCCCTTGTAAAGATGCTCATGATAGCTGAGCAGCGTCGTCAAGATATGGTAGATGCAGATCGCAACATCGGCACGCCACAGGCCAGAAGCATGAGGGGGTTCTTGAAAACTGTTCAGCCGGATGTGTTCACAAAGAAGTCTGCGCATATCCTGCACGTAGCCAACCGCATCTGCGAAGAAAGTATGGTTCAGCAACTGGGCAGGGAGGTGCACCAGCACAAAGCTGTAAACCTCCCAATCGCAACCTTTGAGCACGACTATAATTGCCTCTAGCCATGCCGAGGTGTTGAGAATCGAGACTTTGGGCCCATCCGTCACCCCTTTCGTCGTTCCATCATCAAGCTTCTCCTTTTGTTGGTCATCATTCGAATCGAGGTGTGTCAACACAACAGGACTGATCTGCGAAGGCGGTGCAACTGGGAGCGCGTCAGGGTCAGGAAGTTTCCACATCTGCGTCATCCTCCCGACATTGGGTTTGGGCCCGCTTGCCGACCGTATAGGAACACCACGCTCCTGCATGGGGCTTTGAGAGAAAGAGACTCCTCGTGTCGAACGGGTCATATTGCCTTGCTCGCCTCGTGACGAACGAGAAAGGTGGCCGGTTTCAGGATTCTGTTTGCGGAACAGAGCCTCCTCGGTCCTACCAAGCGTTGCCGCAGGACGACTCGTGTCCAAGTCGTTTGTGACATACACACGGTTCGACCAATCCGACCGCAACCTGAATAACAGTTTCATGGCGGTGATTCTGGCATCAACCTCACAGAGGTTCGATTTGACAACGCTGACCAGCGAGTTGTAGAGCTTGACAGCTTTGACGCTGTCATGATTCATTATGAGAAGAAACATCTTAACGGATGCTCTAGTTGCAACGTTAGAGGGAGACTGCTCGGATGAATAGAATTGCCGCTCCAAGGCACCTGAGGAAGCAGTCCTGGGCAAAGTGGCTGAGGATATCGGAGACTTGAGTCTATCGTTGAGTACAATGCCCCTCAGAATGCTGACAATCTCGTCGAATAGGTCTATGCTGCAGTCGACCGCTATGGTGGATATGATACCCAAGGCGGCTCCTAGAACGGCAGTATCTGCCTCGTCGGTAGCATCTTCAAGCAGGCTGCGAGCAAGACGAGGAACAAACTCTTTGCCCGTTTCACCTCCTACAAGGTCAACAACTTCGAAGGCATCTTTGAGAGTCTCCAGCGCTTTGAGTCTGGTTTCAGAGGACCTTGCTCTATCTCGGAAGAAGCCATCGAGGACGATGTCCATGTTCTTCTCCCAGTCCACGTCCAGTGGAGAGCAGCATCTGAACTCTTTCAGATAATCAAGAAGGGTGGTAGCGGCATTTTCAGAGAGAATTGGGTACACTTGTGTGAAGAACTCGATGATGCTCTGCCGGGGCACGAAATGAATGGACTTCGTTGCCAGCAGAGTGTTTAGGCGATGTACAAGTCGTTGCAATTCTGTGCGGATCGCATCTTGGTCGTCCTTGGACTGCTGATTTGCAGCACCATCACTGCCCGATTCCATCTTCTGGAAACAGGCAGTTGCCACGTTCAGTGCTGCTGACCAGTCTTCGTCTATCATTGAGGAATGAACTGGTTCGTCTCCGGACCCAAGCAAAGTATCAATAATCTCCAAAACACAAATATGAGGTCGCGACGAAGTGGCATCGACAGTCTTCGCTAGCCCATCGATGAGGAGCGCATAGGGGACAGCTGGATAGCCTTTTTCGGAAGTTTTGGTGAGGAGCTTCTGCAAAACTGCCAGCGCACCCTTCATCCGTCGATAGAGTTCCTTGTCAATCGTTTGACCGGGCGAAAGGTTGCGCAAAATATCGAGGAGCATGCGCACAATCGCTTGACCATAGTGTGATCTACAGAGGTGCGCAAGAGTCCGCCATGCATCCTTCGAAAGCGCTGGAACGAGTGTGAAGATCGAACTAAGAACATGGACACATGCTTCTAGTCTTTGGCTCGGAATGGTTCCGAAGGTGACGATTGCCTCAACCAGAGAGATAGATGACTTGAGATCGTCTGTCACACTGGTACTCTTGCAGATTCTGAGCAGGCAGTCCAGGAGCCCAGCCACAGCAGCCTCGTCTGCATTGTTGAAGCTGAACTTGATCACATCGGTCAGAAAAGAGAAGAGTGAGTTGAAATTCTTCTCTTCACCCGAAACAGCCGCACGACCCTTGCTGGATGATTTAGACCTTGTCCCTTGTGATCTTCTTGCTTGACGTACTGCTTCATAAGAGTCCTGTAGCCATCGGGTTAGAAGCGGTAATAGCTCGTAGTCAAAGCCATTCAGCACGCGTCCGCTGGCTGTCAAGTCGGAAATGGCAGCTAGTTGAAGATGTGAGTCGTCTGGATGGGCTTCCGCGGAAAGTGTTTGAAAGTACTCTTTGCGCTCAAGATCTGTAGAGCCTGAATGCTTAACGCACTCACTGAGAAGCTCCCAGCCCGCGACCCTTGCCTCGCATGGTTGCGAAGGGTCGATCAGATCTTTGGCTGCATACCAAATGTCAAGTACAGGATTGAGAGGGTATTCCGAGATGGCGAATTTGAGCGTATGCGACGCTGCAATCCGCTCGTTGAGCGAGCCATGCCTCAAACGTTCGAAGGCATCCATGTGGTTGGGAGACAGCTTGCGCGAAAAACCTGATATCTCTGCAGGAGGGATGGGAAGTGACGACGACGAGGATGAGGCGGCTATGGGAGGTGACTTGATTGACTTTGAACTCGAGAGCCCGCGAAATACGTTGGCAATGCCGCCAGTGCGGGACGAATCCGTCGCGGGGTTGTCATCTCCAGGCAATCGGGACATGTGCTCGTTCGAAGATCGGAAGGGACCGAAGCAGCCTGAGAAATTCATTCGTCAACATCTCGTCCAAGCGAAGAAGAAGCAAAGCACTCTAAACGATACGATAACGCTCCTGTAGGGTCTTGCCATGCTCATCGATCCAGGAGGGGTCTTACTTCGTGATCTACCGCTGCATCTGGCTCCTCGTGGTCTGCAACACAGTCCAGTAGGTGAAAAAAGAGCTTCTCATAGGAAAGAGAAGGATGTTTCGGGTGCCGGTGTGCGCAGATGAGCGACTGTCAAGTCGCTGCCGAGGGCCGTAGGGGGGCGTTCCGGTTCAGGCTCGCTCCTGCGGAGAAGCGAGGCTCTGGTCAGACCTCAAGGCCGTGTATATCGGTGCGATCGTCGTGATTCCAGTATGTTGCATATATTTCGTGCGATTTCGCTTGATATTGACCAGTCGGCGGAAGAATACAGAAAAGTCTCAGCTGCACAAGCCGAGAGGTGATCTCCCAATGCAGGTGGTCATATGTCTTGCGCATCCTTAGTCAGCAAGACGGGAGCATCTGAAGGGTGTAGCTAAGCCTGGACTTCAGAATCCGAGCATTGAGTTTGAAAAGCTCCGACAGGAACCATCGGCTACCAGTGTCTACCATAGGGAACACGCCAGGCCATCGAGCCCGGGCATTCTGCTATTTGCGAGAAGTAGGCAGCGTCAGATTCCAGAAGATCAACGCTTCAGGGTAGATTGATCGGCAGTGAAGCACAGGCCTGGACCCGCTGAATCAGACACCGCAGCTTTAATGTGACAGGCGCTATTCAAGCGCTGAGACCAGCCAATGCTCAGGTCAGGTAGCCTAGAGGTAGGGTGCCTAAGCAGCAGACACACCACTACCTTACCCGTAGCAACAACAACAAACAGCTTCCCTCCTCATCCCACCTCCCCCTCCAAAGTTTCCCAGCACCGAAACAGCCTTCAGCCTCGCTTCTCTACACTCATCCCGCGCGACGGCAAGCTTGTTCATCATGGCGGCAGATATCGGCCAGATAGCACAGCTTCTCAACGCCACCCTTGATCCTGCTCAGCACCGTCAAGGTATGACTGCCTCTTGCGTTACCCCGCTGGCTGGCCCCCGTCACCGTTGGTTCGTGCTAATAAACAAATCACTGTGCAGCCGAGACCGCCCTCAAGCAGGAAGCTACCAAGCCGCAATACTCTCTGACTTTGCTCAATATCGTTGCTTCCGACTCGATTCCGCAGAATACTCGCCTCTCAGCAGCACTTGCGTTCAAGAACTTCATCCGAACGAACTACGTGGTACGCGCCGCTACGAGACCCGACGAAACTTGGGAATAACGATACTGAGACACTTTACAGGACGAGGAGGGCAACTACAAGCTTCCACAAGATGAGGTTCAGGTTATCAAAGAGCGCCTTGTTGGCCTGATGATCGCATCTCCTGCCAACATCCAAGCCCAACTTGGTGAGGCCATCAGCGTCATCGCCGACTCGGACTTCTGGAGGAATTGGGACACCCTGACAACGGTAAGGAACCCTGCTAAGGCTTGTTTCCTTGCCGCGAATACCTGCTGATGAAGAATTGCCAGGACTTGACCAGTCGCTTTTCAAAAACCGACCCCAAAGTCAACGTCGGCGTACTCGAGGTTGCACACTCCATCTTCGCCAGATGGCGGCCACTCTTCCGGACCAACGAGCTCTACATCGAGATTAACCATGTAGTAAAAACCTTTGGCGAGGCATTCGTCAAGTTGCTGATCGTAAGTTGCGTGCTCCGTACTGCGATTCAGCCTGTGCTGACCCGTCCCTTAGACGACCGACCAGCAAATCACTGCAAATGCCGACAACAAGGAGGCCTTGCAGGGGTGGTTTGAAACTTTGGCCCTCCAAATGAAGATTCTTCATGATCTGTCCAGTCATGACCTCCCTCCAATCATCGACGACAACTTGAGCAGTATCTCTGAGCTGTTGCACAAGTACTTGACCTACTCGAACCCCATAATGCAGACCGATGACGACTCTGAGGTCAGCGTCGTTGACACCGTGCGGGCCGATATCTGTGAGCTGCTTGAACTCTACGTCCTCAAGTACGACGATGACTTCTCCAAGTACTGCCAGCCGTTCATCACAAGCGCCTGGAATCTGCTCTCTTCGACAGGAGAAGAGACTAAATACGACACAATCGTCAGCAAGGCTCTTCATTTCCTCACCGCTGTTGCCTCAACGAAACAGCACGCGGACATGTTTCATAGCGATGAGGTGCTCACCCAGATTGTCGAGAAGGTCATCATCCCAAACGTGTCCCTACGGGAATCTGATATGGAGATGTTGGAAGACGAGCCAATCGAGTTCATTCGAAGGGACCTCGAAGGTTCGGACACCGACTCGCGCAGACGCTCTGCAACGGACTTCATGCGCCAGCTCCTGCAGAAGTTCCCTGAGGCAGTCACTGGCGTGGTTTCACGATACATTCAGCACTTCATCGAGGCTGGCAAAGGTGACTGGAAGGCGAAAGATACGGCGGTCTATCTCTTCCTCTCCATTGCAGCCACTGGTGCCGTTACGGCAGCTCAGGGTGTGAAGCAAGTCAACCCTCATGTCGATGTTGTCAAGTTCTTCCAGGATCATATTGCGTCAGACCTTGTTGGAGGCGACGGAGTTGAGGCCATCTCAAAAGTCGATGCTATCAAGTTCCTATATACTTTCCGCCTGTCGTTGTCGAGAGAGGAGTGGAAGCAAGCATTCGGACCTCTGGTGCAAAACCTGAACTCTGACAACTACGTGGTTTATACGTACGCTGCTATTGCTGTGGAACGTGTCCTGTTCTTAACAGATGACGCTGGGCAGGCTATGTTTCCACGAGCGGAGATTGAGCCCTTCGCGAAGGATCTCCTGACCCATCTCTTCAAACTCATCACAAAGGACACGAGCCCGGCGAAGTTACAGGAGAACGAGTTCCTCATGCGGTGTGTCATGCGGATTCTCATTGTCATCAAGGATGGTGCGGCACCGATGCTTGAGACGAGTCTCACTCAACTCATCTTGATCACCAATGTCATGAAACAAAACCCCAGTAACCCTCGCTTCTATTACTATCACTTCGAAGCTATTGGCGCACTAGTTCGATACTGCGCAGCCAACAACCCGGCACCCTTCAACGAGAAACTCTGGGAGCCTTTCCATCAAATCCTGGTTGAGGATGTTACAGGTGAGTGGCATAAGCCCCATTGTCTTAGGCCAGGCTAACACACGTAACAGAGTTCATGCAATATGTATTCCAAATTCTGGCGCAGCTCCTGGAATCGAGTCCTGCTGAGGCGATTTCTGAGAATTACAAGGGGCTCCTCGGTCCTCTGCTCAACCCGCCGCTTTGGGAGACACGCGGAAATGTGCCAGCGTGCACGCGTCTTCTCTCCGCGGTCATTCCTCGCGCCACAAAGGAGATCGTCGCAGGCAACCAGGTTGAACCGATTCTTGGTATCTTCCAGAACCTGCTCAGCGGGAAGAAGACCGAACTCTACGCTTTTGACATTCTCGACTCCATAGTCAAGTCCTTCGAGCCGTGAGTACTTCACTAGACATGACCATGGGACAATCGCTGACCCAATCATAGTTCCATTCTCGATAATTATTTCGGTGCTATCCTGCGCCTTGTCTTCACTAAGCTGCAAAATAACCCAGCCGACTCTCTAAAGCTCCGCTTTACCCGATTCTACCATCTGGTTTCTGCAAGGCTTGAGGCTGGGTACGGCGCTGACTACTTCATCAAGCAATCTGACTTGGTGGACGACAAGGTGTTCTCGCAGGTTTACCCACCGTTTGTGCTAATCGAGACTGAGAAGCTGGCGCGACCCATCGACCGGAAACTCGCCGTGGTTTCACTTACGAAGACAGTCTGTGACTCCCAGACGTTTGGCCAGAAATTCCAAAAGGGTTGGGCCAACACATGTCGGGTGTTGCTAAATCTTCTCGCCAATCCGCCGACGGTGACGGCTGGGTCTGGTGACGAGATCATCACCGAGGCAAATGTCGATGACATTGGCTTCGGAATGTCTTTCACTGCCTTGAATACATGCAAGCCTCTTGCAAGGGACGACTTCCCAGAGATTGTCAATGTCGCAGCTTGGGTCAAGGAGTACACAGTGGGGGCGAACCAGCGCCACAACGGTGCTGTAGAAGGCTTCATTAGCCAGCGTCTGCCGCCGGAGCAGCAGGAAGCTTTTGCGCAGTACATTCGCTGAGCTCTAAGTCATGCGGACTCAACTTGAGCGAGGGAAAGGGGTGATGGGGAGGAGATACGGGGGGGAATATGAGAGCCTGCATGTCGATGGATCAGTCAAACACTAGCCATCTGAGGGCTAGAGGAGAGCGTATCAAGTAGGATACGGCGAAACGGGCGTGACCTAGGGGCAGGACGGAGTCGTCCTATATCCAAGTCAACTGCACCGGCCGCCTTCTGGCGGCAAGCATCACAAGAGAAAAGGGGATCTGTGAGCATCTGATGGAGAAAAGAGAGACAGGAAGTCTGGGCCTGCAAGACCCACAAAGACAAAAATAAAATACAAAAGACAAGACATCCCGACAAGTGACGGACATTGTTACTGTAAGACTTTTCATCACTTTACGCAACCTGTGAATGTCCGTCACTTGAGGCAACGAAACAAGAATGTCTAGGGTCCCCAATAAGGTTTCAGTCGGATGAGAGCAGTCCATTTCAAATCAACATGCTACGCGTGTCCCTTTGATGAAATGTAAAAATCATGCTTGTGGTAATTTCTGCCCCTTCCATTATCTACCTCGGCAAGATTTTGGTATGACAACACCTTTGAAAGATTGCTCTCCTCATGCGCATCCTGCCAAAAGCAAACATGAACTTTTGCCACCAAGATCGTAGAACCTTTTATCATCAAGTCTGCATCAAATTTGTATCAAACATCCTCCGTGGCAATTCAACTAAACAAACAAAAGCGGCGTAAAAGAGTGGCTGACAATGCTCGCGAAACATGCTGTCGACGAGGTGGAAGAAGCGGATGGATGGAATGACCAGTCATGAAATCCGAAAGGTATGAAGCTTGCATATGACGAGAGATGAGAACCTTCCGAGATAAAAAGGGCAGGGCATCCAAGCTGCCTGGTATCAAAAGAAGTGAATGAAGATGTGAAGAAGAGTGGCCAAAAGGACCAAGGGAAGCGCTCATTATAGCCATGGTCATCAGAAAGAAGTCGTAAGAAGCATGTGTCGCTGCCGCCATCGCACCCTCGATGTGAGAGAGCCTTATGCAAAAAGAATTAGGGGAGCGCATTGATCCTTGGTGTTCATGCTCGTAGAAGAAGATCATAAGAATCCGCCCTCAGCACCGATGACGCTTCCGCGCCAGCCACATTTGTTCTCCTGGTCTTCGCGGTCCCGGTCCCTTGCGTAGATGACGGACGATCGATATGCTTGTGAGTTTCGAGGCACAGTACTACCGCCTACCTGCGGATGTTGTTGCTGGTGGAAACCCGGGCCTTCTCCGCCCTCCCGGCTGCTCCCTGAGCTGGCGTTGGTCTGGACGAGCAGTAAGCTGCTTGTGCTCGATAGTCGCTTGGTAAACTCGGTAAAACTCAACCTTTTGGCGCTGGACGAGGACTGTCGCTTCTCCACGCTTGGTCGGACGGTGCCTTCTTCGGATGGTCGTCCTGCGGTAACTGTCGTTGCAGAAGAGAGACCAGAAGTCTCAGTCGCAGATGCAGGGAGAGGTGGGCTCGCTGGACCGGAGGCTGACCCTTGGTTTGGACGGCTCTTAGCGTGAGCAGTGTGTGGTCGTGAAGGAGGTGCCTGAGTCAAGGAAGTCATGACGCCGCCGTGGAAGCTGACTGGATTCCGTGACATTGGCCTCCGGGTGGGCATCTGATCATCGGCTTCCTCCGTCAGATCATGGCGACTTGCAATAAACTTCAGGGCACGCTTCGTTGTAGGTGGAATGAGTGAAGGTTGGCTGCGGCCTTCAGCCTCGTTGCTGTAGGTGTCACTGTTGTCCGTGTCCGTGTCGGATTCCGGAATGACATCTTCCTCGTCTGAGCTATCGTCAGCCTCAAACGTACTACGCATTGCCCCCTGCTCGGCTCGCTGCGCCGCCTCTCGTTGTCTCCGTTTCTCATCTGCCTCTTTCATAAGAGCATCAAATCGGGCAAGAGAGCTCAGCTTCTCCTCACCCGGGACATCAGCGTCTGAGCCCGGAATGCAGCGTAGTTGGAATGCCCGGTCAAGAATAGTTTCACGTGGAGCTGGTGGCGAACTGGATTCCGTCACAGACGGCTGTTGCGCGTGCGAGCTGATGCTGTCCCGACCCCGTGTGGGAGAGCTGACAGTAGAGCTTCGACCTTGCGCTGACGTCCAGCCTTCGATAAACTCTCCTTGATAATCAGCGGGGCCAGCTGTGGTGGGGGATGGGATATCTGTCGGAAGAACAGTCGTATAATGTTGTCCAGGAATGTTGAAAGAGAGCTGTTGAACAGGATAATTGTAGCTTGATGGCGAAGACACATCGCTGCGCTTCGATCGCAAGCTCGGTGACTCGGAGCTGAAGGTGAGCGGACGCTCCCTTGGTCCTCCAGTAGTCGAATATGTTGCCGTTGAGGCTTTATGCTGCAGTCCTCTGCCGTGGCTGCTTGGGCGAGGAAAGTAATCAGATGCATCTCGTGGTTTCGGAGAGAATGGATTGGTGAGCACAGGAGACATCGGACTGTCTGGGCTCATGGGAGCACCTCTTCGCGACATGATGAAGCGAACCCAATCATGAAGGCTGACGTGAGGTTCGTCGTTGGGAGACCGGAACCACAGCACCGTAGTGGAGGAAGACTCCTTGCTGGAAGTGATAAGACCGGCCGCTCGACTAGACCGGCGCTTCCTCTGCTGGTCAGATATGGTCACGATCAGGGTCGGCAGAACAGGGCCCTGCTTTCGATGCGCGACCGTCTGGACTGAACAGTCCACAACAGAGCTGAGTGGCCATTGATGCATCGGCTCCCAACCATCCTGACGATCCACCGGTGGCTGAATAGGGTCAGGCTTTGCATATCTTTGCGATGATGATCGCTGGGGCGGATTCACCTTCGTCTTGTAGATAGACAGGCAGTAATCATCTATGGAAGTCTTCGCAAGCGGTTGGGAAGCGCGGCTGCTGCCGGTGAGCATTGAGTAGCTCGGGCTGCTCTGATGTTCTTTCGTGATCCCTCTTCGACCGACAACAACGTAGCGAGCCTATTGGGAAAGCAGCAGTCAGTGAAGTGTTTTTCACGGAATTCGCAGACGTCGAGAGCGCGCCTAGGAGAGCTACCAACCTTCCAAACCGCTCGGCCGAGCAGTTGGCCCCGATCCGGGGGGATCAGCATCACGCCCTCGAGGGTATCCATGGCCGGCTAAATTGTAGGTGCGCCGTGGGGATACCAGGGACCTGCGACAAACCGCGGGGCGCAAAGAAGAAAACGAAAACGCTGTGAACGCTGCGAAGACTCTACCGACTCATGCTGTTTCCAGAGAAAGAAGAGAACGACCAGTTCGATGCTCGTTGTAGGGCGTCCGAGAGGGGCTTTAGATTATGCGGTGATGCGAAGTGAAGTCTGTGATCGGTGATGGACAGAGATCGACGGCTGACTGGTGGCCGGGCTTGAGCACGTTGCGTGCCTGCAGGATATCTGCGAAAAGATTATGCTAATGGGTGGCAGGTCGGGGCGACAAGCAAGAGCTTGTTGCATGGGCTCCGTTGCTTCCGCATGTGCAGTTCAGCCGAAACGGGGTGAACGGAGGCTCTCGGGGTGGCACAAAGGTGAGGGCTGGCTGTAAGGTGTAGGTGTGTCGCGCAGGGCTCTTCGAGGCTGATGGATGGGCGGCACCGAAGGTGAAAGGGCCGAAGAGAAACGCTTCTAGCCCAGGTCGGAGAGAGAAGGTTGACGGAAGGTTTGTGTGGTGGTCAATGCGACAATGGACTATTGGGTATGCGCTCTGAACAAGGAAAAGCCTGAACAGTTGGCAGCAGAGGGGAGCAAAACGAGGGCCGAAAGCAGCGCAAAAGAAAACAAGAAGAAACAAATTGGTGCTGGTGGTCGCTTTGATATTGACGAGAAGTGGGTTCGGGAGTGAAATTGATTGCCGGCAAGCTTTGGTTCCCAGCTGAATTGACGTGGGAAGCGGGTTTGGCGAGCGATGTCCGTGGGTGTCCAGGATCCCCTGTCGCTTCGTGTACTATGCAGTAGTGGGAAAAGCACTGGGCATCTGGGCGCTGGCAGGGGCAGCAGAACCAGAACAAGAACCAGGACCAGGGAGAGGCTTGGACCCAAGGTGCGGCGGGCGAAGAATACAGAAGAATGAAAAGAAGGGACGAAAGGGACGGGCAGCACGGGCCAGGCCCAGAGAGGTCAAGGGGGGGCGAAGGCGGCGGTGGGACTTGGCTCTGGGGTCAGTGTTTGAGCTGGTGATGGAGGTGTTGGTGGAGGTGGGAGGTGGATGGATGGTGGGTGGTCAGGCAGGTTAGTGGCTGATGTGGACGGACGTGGTCAAGGCGTTTGTATGGTGGTATGTCGTGGAGGGTGGTGTGGTGTTGGTCCCGATGGGTGGGAGCAGTGTTTGGTGGAGAGAGAAGAAGAGGCGGCTGAGAAGCGACGACGAAGGAGACGGCGATGCGAGGTGTAGTAGCTAGAGAGAGGGAGAGGTGGATGATGCCTGGATGGACGCCCGGATTTAAATCTGAGTGCAGTGCAGTAAGTGACCTTAGTAAGGTCCAGTTGAGCTAAGCAGCTCAGTACCATAGTGGTGATGCTGCTGAATTCCATAGAGAACAGGGCATTGAGGCCAGGGCGGCCTGTCCCTGGAATGCAATGGGCACAGACTTCCCGAGTCTTATGTCTTGTGCACGGCCATCGCCCGTTTCAGTGGGACACCACGAGGCATGCCTTGGTGAAGGGCACCTGTCACCTCAGTACCTTGCTCACGAGGCTTGTAACAATAGGCTGAAAATCATCCTCAATGCATGCAACTTTCAACCTCACAAAAAGCACGCAAGTCAGCAGCCAAGTGCCATTGGAAGTTGGCCATTATAATATCATGAAGCTATAGCAGCGACTAGCCGCGTCCATGATCTTCATGCGCATGAACGCTGAGCCACCGCTGTCATCCCATTCCCTCCGTCTCGACGGCTGGGCCGGTCCGCCAGCAACACTGGCTCCCTCACTATCTGTGTCTCTCACCGTTTCAAACGCTATGTGCCTGTCTGCCTGCCTATCGATGATCCACTGCGGCACGATGGTCTTCCCGCCCATCACCCGCCCTCTAACGCAAGGCACCTGCCTGTACCTGCCTGTGCCTGTGCCTGTCCCCTAAGGTAAGGTAACGCTGGTACGACTCCAAGCCACGACTCGGGCACAACGGCCACGATCTTCATCATCACCACCACTCACCGTCCATCGACCAGATCATCGTCTATCATTGCGACAATCTACCTGCAAATCGCGCATCTTCCACCACCACCCCGCTCCTATCTCCGGTCCCCTCTTCCCTCCCCGTCACTTGCATCACCGTCCTCGGCATTCCCATCCAGCCAGCCTCCACTTGACTGACGCTTCTGCTCCTTGCCGAGACGTGTCTTTCGGCATCCAGCCCGCTTTCGGCCACTAGCATCATGCCCACGCAGTAGCTTTTCCTCCGATCCCAGGAACGACGAAACCCTGATTTCAAATGCTGCATATACACTCCATGCACATCGTACATTAGGATGCGTGACCAGTCAAAAAGAAGGGGGGGCAGGGGAGGGAAGAGGGGGGGGGGGCCAACGCAAGCTAGTTGTGCTGTTCCTGCAGTGTCGTGGAACCAAGGAAGCCCACATGCCTCATCCAGCACCCAGGGCGTTCTCTGTCGAGTTTCTGGGCCCCTCTGTTCGATCTCGCCTCGTTACGTTCTCTCCGCCGTTCGGTCGCATGGTGGAAAGAGAGGACAGGGGTCACTATTCGGATGCAGGGATGTCACCGTGGACCCGGGTTGGGGAGGAGCGCTCATCAGGAGGTCAATGTGCATGGTTCCAGCCGCAACTGGCGAGCGTTTGGGCCAAGGGTTGGATAGAAATGAAGGAGCCGCCCCCAGCATGCCCAGGCGGTGAGCATTCGAAACGTCATCATTTAACTCACCGCGCAAGTGGCTCGTATACGACAAGATATGTTGTTTGCATGGCTCAGCGAACGTCAGGTCAGTGGGTGCATGGATGGTATAGGAATCGTCGGCATCAACCCCGAATACGCCGCACCTAACCTCCTGATTGGGGAACATATCTCAATGTGGCGCACACAGCTTTGCTGAAAAAGGTAAGCCAGCGAATACCTTCTCGGACGGACGAATCCATCGTTTGAGTGCTTCACTAGCCTTGTGTGAGAACACTACATGTCCTGGATAGAGACCATAAGGCAGCAAGCACATCCATATACGTACATCTGGGTATTCAAGACTAAAGTACAGTTATCTCGTAAAGTTACAATACAGAGTTCCAAGATAGCTCATTGCCGGGCCCTTTGTCTATATCCGTTTGCCGTGCCTCACGCAAATCCAAGTTCGTTATCCAACTCCTTTGCCAATGAAATCGTCCTGTCCAAAATTTGAATCACATCATCCGGCAACTCCTTGGCCGGTCGCTGGTCCATACAGCTCGGTTCCTCTACATTCCCATTCTTGTGCCACTTGCCATCATACATCAGATGCGTGGGCAACCCGAATTCATGCTGATCGCCCCTCTTGAACCTCAAAAGACCGCCGTTGTACCAAAGTAGTTCATCCTCAGCGTCAACATGTCCGATGTAGAAACTGCAGACCTTATTTTCGTTTTCGTTTTCGGGCTGTTCGGCATGCGGCCAGCCAACCATAGCACCGTAGTACTTTTCAAAGGCGTAAGTCGCGCCGCTCAACTCCAGCCCGAACCACCAGGTCTCTTTATCGCCGTACGTCAGCTTGTACGTCACCTCGTCGCGGACTTCCTTGGTGTTCTGCCACGCAACGTGCAGAAGCCCCATCAGAACATCCAGCCGAGATTTGTCTAAGACAACGGCTCCGGAATCCTCTTCCTCCGCCCAGTCTTCGGTCCAGACAAGGGACTTGTTCATGGCGGGGCTGGGGTGTTGGATTTGCGACCGCCACCACGCGTGACGATCTTTGTAGGCGTGCTGCCAAAGAAGACGATCGTGGAACAGAAGAGCACCCGTCTCGATGTATGAGGGATCCTGGAAGAACTTCTCGGGTGGCTGAACGAAGACACAATCAGCGTCGAGGAGAATGACCTGCTGGTACGGGGCGTACAATGCTGCAAAGGCCTTGATTGCCCATCCTCCATCCCCGAGCTTCAATGTCGAATCGTCAACGACATTGATAATGTCCATGTATTCGACATTTTTGAATCGAGATTGAAAGCGTTGTCGATCGTCTATAGGGAAGTCTTTTTCCCCAGCATAAACGACGAGAATAGGCAAATCGGTATTCAGAACCTCTTGGAGCGAGCTAATGAGATGCGCGGCCCACCTCATAGTTTTCTTGCCAGTGGGAATGACGATGCCGCGAGAGCCAGGCTCGAACGAGGCTCGCAAGTCCGCGAAGGGCGTGGTGCTCCCCGGGTGCTTCGGAGAATGCAACAGGTAAGGGTACAGAGTTGCAATGGCACCCTCAATAGCCTCCTGAAGCACGTGCGTATTTTCCGATTTGGGGGCATCTTCGAGGAACTGAATCCATTTCCGTGCTGAGCGTGTCAGATGGCCCAACGTTCCGAATTTGTCCTTGTACGGCGCCTCAATTGGCGACTCAGCGACTTTTCTCGCCTTTCGGATGATCGCCTCTGCTTGCTTCAGCCTTACGGTCGGGGTAGACTCGATGGGTCTCTGTGATGGCTGGGGGAGAACAGGCAGTCCATCCTCCAGGACCACCTCGCCGGTGGCGGCATCCTTGTAATGCGAGGGTGACCACAAAGAGAAGGAGAAGTAGACGAGAGAGATAATACCCAGGGAGAGCACGAGAGACGTCAGACGCGACGACGGCATGGGCATCATCATGTCGCACAGGAGGCGGGCGGGTACCACGGAGGTGCGGCCGGTGGTGCGACGCCTATCTTGCGCGCATATGTACGCCTAGAGATTTCCAAGAGGGGCGGCGGCAAGCAATGGCGCGAAGAAAAGTCTTGGGAGCTCACTGGAGGGCAGCCGAAGCATTGGCAAAACGGAGAGAAGAGACAAGCAAAGGTGGGAAGAGGGGAGGTCGCGTCTGTTGGTCCGTCTGTGGGAAAGACGGATAGATAGAGAGATAGAGAGATAGATAGATAGATAGATCGATGCAATTGCTTTTCGCTTCCCGCCCAAAACCCGAAGGAAGCGGGGCGGCATGGACGCGCAAGGCCTCAACAGTGAGGCTTGCGCAGCGGCTTGCGTTTGCATGGGGATCTACGAGTGCGGCTACGACCATAGTGGTTTAGCATTGAAGTCCTACGCTATGTGCTCGATACAAGCCACTGAACTCTGCACTACTTGTAGCTATTGCTGGAGGTCGTTTGATCGACGCTTACGGACATTTAGTGGAAATCAAACACCAAAGATGGCTGAGATAAGTCGTAACGGCCAAGGTGAGGAATGCTAGGTAACGTCAGGTGGAGTGAAAGCGAGGGAAGCCCGCACAAATATCACTTTGCTGCTCCTGGCAGCGCCAGAGAACTTTGACAGATTCAGGTATGACGCTATTACCATGTCAATGATGAGTTTTTGCGCTGCAAGGCTTGGTAGGCCTGTGTGGACTGTGTGGACTGTGTGTCATGATACGACGTATACGGAACTCCTTCCACCGGCATTGACCAGCCCGCCCTGGCCAATGGGATTTTATCTCCCGCACCTGTGAATATGCACACCATAACCCTTCTTTCTCTTAAAGCCGCCGGCGAATTCCATTTTGTCTGAACACTGTGCAGTTCCACAGAAAGCCGAAGAGTATCATTGTAGCCCAATGCCATCATGGTCGCCGAGAGAGGTTAGGGCAAGGCGCCTACAGCTGTAGCTGTGCCGCTGGATCAGATTTGTTCGGCGATTTCCATTGTTATGCCCGAGGCTGACCTCTACTGTAGCTATGCCGCTGGCTGTCCTCAACATCATACCCCGTCTGCAAGGTCGAGACAATGAACATCAGGCTCCCAACCCATCGGCCGCTTCCCAATGTAGTAGTACACGTAGACTGAACAGTTCAATCCCATCGCCTCTGCCCCTTTCCGCCCTTCCACCTGGTGTTCTGACGCTGCACATCACCAACTTGACTGCGCTCTCTCTGATTTCGTTCTCTACGGTGACTGATCTTGTGTAGCCATGAGACTGTTCAAGATCGCTCCATTGAACTCCTTCGGAGTTTTTGCCCTACTTACCACCTCAGTTCACGCCGAGACTTGCTACAGCTACAGGGGCTTCGAGGTCGAGGACCAGCAGATCTGTGCAGGCTCGGGAGCTTGTTGTGGCATCAACGATGAGTGCATGCCCAACAGGCTTTGTAAGAGCAGAGGGTCCGCCGATAATCTATTGGTCCGAGGTAGCTGTTCATCAAAGTCGTGGGGTAAAGACGATGATTGTGCCGAGATATGCACATTCAGTACGTCCCTCTTCTTCTTTCGTCCCAATCATTCGCTTTGAAGGATTGAGAGCTAACAGACTCTTGTGTCAGATGAACAAACCCAGAACACGGGTCTCAGAGACGGCGTCTTTCCCCGAGTCGAGATATGCGATGAAGGTGTCTACTGCTGTCGCTCGGGAACTCAAAGCTGCTGCGACAGAGAAAATCGACTTGTATATCTTGACGAAAAGGGTGTTCGACAATCAGCGCCCCCATCCTTGACAATGCGCGAAACTAGCTCGCCGGAGACGAGCCAAATGAGTACGTCTTCCGGTTCTAACCCGGACCCGACTGAAACCGATGAGGATGGCGACAATGAAGAAAATGAAGGAGACAACTCTCTGGGTCTCAAAGTTGGAGTCGGTTTGGGCATTCCGCTCGCTATAATCATCACCGCATTGGGAACATGGTTGTTCCTGAAAAAGCGACACAAGGGTAACGCTCAGCCTACTGGACCGTCGGATCAGCCCCCAACGATTGAGCAACAGAAGACCGATCCCCAATACTTCGTTCCTGGAACCCAGATGACTCAGGCTCAGGAAATGCAAACTTGGAGTCAGAGCCCACCACAGGAGTTGATGGGGTCGGAAGTGCCAGCCCATCTGAGGCAAAGGTGATGGGAACTAGGGCATTCAAGCTGTACTCATAGCGTCGCCTTCTGTGTCTGTGAATGGTAAGCTTGGTGTACACGTTAGACAGTGCTAAGCCTTGGGCCTGTGGGGACCTGTTCACAGCTTAGGCCATATCACGTTATAGTTCCCGAGTTGGTGTTCACGTATTGGCGAGATCGGGACGTTAGTTGCAGGACAATACTTTCCTTTTACTGAGCCCAACTTGCCTTCGATATCTTGTCCATCAATACGCGAAGTGGTTGTACAGCGCACGATAGGATCTGATAACATGATTGGCCTCCTCGCTCGAGATCTGGTGTCCTGCAGATTCCCAGCGTAGCGTTACATTGCACACCTGCCACTATACACAACATGGCAGGGGCAAACCGGAGAATTCGCGACAACAGCCGGCAGGGCAAATCAAGGTTCAGGCCTGTCAGCCATGCATGTTTCACTCAAGACTAGGTCACGGTTCCTCATCAGCCCACGGCGTCGCCGCGCGTCAGGATGGCTCTATAAGCCACACGCGATAACTCGTCTTCACCGCGTCCGAAACCAGAGTACACGAACTGTCTGCCTATCATATACCTTGATGAATACCCTCCCTCTTGGGTGTCCTGCGGCAAATAATGAGTGGCTGGCTCAATTACCCGGCCGGAGGGCCGAGGGAGGGGCGCCACTGAATGGATGCCCGCTCAGCTGTGCTGGTCATATCACAAAGGGACAATATTGAAACGCCAATAAATCAGGCTTGCAGGTTTGGCATTGCCAATATTCGTACGTTCCAGGCCTGCTTGGAGTCTGATGGTGTGTTCCTTTACCCTGCTGGTTTGTGGGCTATCATTAAGCCGCCAGCATGCTCTAACTTACAGAATCCGCCCCTAGTACCCCTGGTCCTGGTGCTAGCCAACTCTTGAAGTGTACATCTTGGTGGACATGAAGATGGACAGGACGCTATCACGAGGCAGGTCAGTCATTTCAGATGCCCCTGCGATCTAACGGCATCCATCGATCCGCTCCAAGCTCCCAACCCATTCCTCTTCGGTACTGCATGAAGGCTTGTCCAAGCCAAAAAGCCAAACCAGGGTGATAGCGTCCTCGCCAATGCAGGTACACCAGGTAACATCCCAGACCTATCCGCATGCAACCTCGATCCCCCCCAAGCCCAACACGAAGACCCAACCCCCTGGCATAAGAGCCATGCTATTATATCACCATCCCCAACTCGGCCGCCGTATTCCCCTCGCCAACCTCGAATCAGTCCTAGTCGCCAACCCTTTTCCCCCTCGTCTGATTCCGGTAAGTCGTGAACAACACGACCTCCTCCATCGGGCTTGTGATCGGCACGCTCAAGCCATGCCGAAATCCGGAACCTGCCAATCTGTGCGGTCCTCCTATAGTCAAGGAACAACGTGCTTAAAACATGGGGTCTGTTCCAAGGTTTTGGCAGCTATGATCCCTGTCCCGGCAGCGAGCACATGGCAATTGGAGCGCGTCACTTTGCGCCTTCGTTGTTTTCCTCTTATCACCGTTTCCTCTTGAACCTTGGTTGCGAACAGCCATTCAGAGCCGAGAGGTTCAAGCTCCCAATAGCTCACCACACGGACAGTCCCTCCTTCGGTCCGTCCCTTTGCAACCCACTCCCGCCGCCGTATCTTCTCCGCTCCAGTGAGACTAAACTGAGACTAACATCTCTAGCACCGTACAATAGCGTCCCCCGAGCTTCTGCACCAACCCAGACGCTTGTCCTGTTTCCTCAAGATCGTCCCTTTCTCAACCCCTCCCCCAATATCCCCTGGCCCTAGTCAATGGAGGGGTTGGGCAACCGGTTTGTCATCGCGTTGTTGTGGAAGCTGGGCGGTCTACGAGGCCATGAGAGACCCTGCCCAGGGCCTGCCTTTCTAATGTTATGGCTCTTTGAATGACCTCCGACGCAGGGTGAGATGTAAATGGAAGTGTTGTAAAACACGAAGAATAACTCTTCAGGTACACCTGATCGTCAAGACTCCATGTTCAAGGCTCTTAAGGTATAGTCATGGTGATACTGACATCAAGTAATGAATGGCTAACGTAAATACATATATTCTTGCTTGATGTGCTCGTGTAGAAGTAGGCAAGTCTGTGAGTCTTTCCTACAGGTTAACCCCTAAAACGCCATCTTCCAGATGTTCCCAAGACCGAAGCTGTGGTTGAACTACTCTTTAGGGTAGCATGGCACTCGATGCCGGAGGTTGCAAGTCACCTAAGTCAATGACCACCTCCAATCTCTCGTTCTCTTCAATTTCTCCCTCTGATGAGCTTTCCGAGAGTGCTACAGATGGGTCTCCGGATGAGTGCAATTCAGCCTGAACATTCAAGGTAACCTACTGCCCGTTATGTGCCTGTTCGTCGCCAGCCGCTTCCAGAGGGAGAGCATTCCCTCGTCCGAGGGCTCTCCAAGCCCGAAGCTGACCTAGCCACACAGCCTCGACCTCGTTTGCTGGTGGGTTGTAATGACGAGTCGTGGTTCCAGTGAAATACAGAATGAATAGAGCCACCTCGCGGACCCGCGATATCAGCTGCAGAGTAGTTTGGGACTGGATGTCTAGCGGGAAAGCTCCGGGAAGTAGTAGTGCGATCACTTCGTCCATTTGCGGGATATTATTTCGCTGTTCAGATTGCGGAGGTCGATGGTAGACTGACAAACGCATATTGTCGTCACTCGTAGATGTGCCGCTCTCCCGGGCGGTTCTCGCCGAGATAAGTGCGGTGGTGATGCTTGGTTCAGCTGTAGCTGCCAGAATGGCCAGAGCCCTCTGAACAGCAACCACGATATCGATTTGGGGGGGCCAGGTGCTGGGAGCCAGTCGTAGATTGGGCTCATCAGCAACCGTCACCGCTGAGCCGACCGGCGAGGTTCCCGCAGGCCGCTAAGCTGCAGACCCTTCTTCAGGTATCCTCCAGCTATTTGAGGACCGCGGACGTCGGGCTCGGATCTCCCACGCTCTTGATTTGTTGGTCCAACTACAATTGTCAGTGTTCCGCCGTAAAGATAATGAGATTAGAATGGTAAGGGGTATGTTAGCAACTCACATCTTCACATGCTCGTCATCACCGCAAGATGCGAGCATGCATGCGTCTGAAGGATTCCAAGCCACTGCATTCGTCCGAGGGATATGACCCGAGAGCCTCTCCACGCAAGCACCGATGTTTTTGTGCCAGATCAGGATGTTGCCATCCTCGCTACCACTGATGACGAAACTCTCATTCGCGCCACCGAAGGCCGATCGAATCAAAAAGTCGCCTCCCGTGTGTCCCAAGAACTTTTTGAGCGGTTCTCGAGTTGCGAGATCGATCAGTTGAGCTTCGCCATCTCTCTTGTTGACAAGCAGGTGTTTGGAGTCCTGACTGATGCTGACTGATGTTGGCCTTGCCTTGAGCTCCATATCGTAGTCCAGTTCTCGTGTGAGAGCGTTGTACACATGTATCGTCTGCTGATCATCCACCGCAACGAGGTACCGACCATCAGGAGACCCACAAAGATCTTGCACTCGATGTTTCTTTCCCCAATCCTGGACCTCGTCGTCATTGATCGTGAATGTACAGAGACTGTGTGAGCGATCGAGAGTGCCAATGATAAGGGATCGACTGTCCTTCGCCCACACGCAACCGCTAACAGGCTCGTCAAAGCGTCGCAACTTCTTGATCAGAGTGCCGGCATTTGCATTCCAGAGCCTTGCATATTTGTCTTGTGAGCAAGTTACGAGCATCGTCCCGTCGGGGCTCCATGCGATATTGCCAACGCCACCCTCGTGGTGGTCAAGTGTCTGTACAACCGAGAATGTATCCGTACTCCAAATGATCACCTGATCCGGACTACCACACGCTGCAAGTCTCCTACCATCAGGAGAGAATTGTACTTGCCACACTTCGCCCGCCAGTTCCGGAAGCTCGAGCGCAACTTCAGTAGGAAAGTTGCGACGGTCGCACAGATGGTCTGCGTATAACGAAGGAGAAAGAGGTGCTGTATGATACATGCATGTATCGATCTGGCTTTGCTTGACTTGTTGGAGAAGGGTAGCCAGCCGGTTCTCGGGAAGCATCACTGAGGGAGATATACATTCTTCGAACTGACGTCAGTGCGTGTCTCCAGAAATGATTTGCCGGACAATGGACTTACTCGAAAGTTCTGATAATAAGAGCTGGCGAGAGTTGCCCGCGGCGCCATCCCAGTCCGCCTTCGTCATCAAATCTGCCGCCGAGCTGCACATGACAAGACCAGACAGAAGTGAGATCTTGGATTGGTCGCTGCATATCGGGGTGATTTCAGTGCGGAGAACCGCGAGTGCTCGACTTGTTTCCCTGTGCTCGAGAAGCTCAAGGAACTTTTGCTGACGCAACCACAAGCGCATAGCAGTCCGATCTGAGCCAGAAGCCAGCACAAGCCCGTTCCCGTCCCCGCCGTCCGCCTCCGATGCTGCCGCACCCTGCAGGAGCTGCTCTGCGTCGGCCCATGAGCCACTCAGGACAGCTGAGCGAAAGGCGGCCACAGTTGGGCTTTCCAAACTGAAGCCACTGTCCTGGCTTACACTCTCGGCAGCGCTCTGGTAGCCCATATCAGATAGGGCTTGGATGAGGATTCGTGTGACCTCCTCTCGGTTGTGACCGTGATAGGAGCCATCAGGCTGAGGGTGCCTAGCTGGTTCCTTGTCGCCATTTGAGGAGCCGTTCGTAGCAGCGCCATCCTTGTGTGTGCCGTTGGCCACACTGCCTACTGCAGTTCGCTGACTTGCAGAGCTGGCACCGTTGGCCTGTGAGCCCGTAGAGCCATTGGAAGCCAGGGGAACGCCGTCGCCCACCGGCATATCCGTATCGTTTCCACGCCTTCGCTTTGAGGGCGAACTGCGAAGATTTCTGGAGGCCCGAGCTTCGGTGTCAGCGTCGGTGGTAGCGGCGCCGGTGGGAGCGGAAGACGAAGAGGAATCAGAGCGTCGCCGACGTCCGAGTACCTGTTGTGGGCGCGCAGAGCTCTCTCGTCGATCGCTAGCGGCTGTGGAAGAATCTATATTCGCAGGAGTCGCTGTGGTCGTGGCGAGCGGCGCAACTGGAAGGACGGAGGAAGAGGACGGGGAGGTCTGAGGTGCTGAGATGGTGTCGCTGGGAGGGAGGGATGATGTCTGCAGTGTGCCTGGGCGGTCGGAGGTGGGAACGGCGTCGGAGGGGGAGTTGTCGTAAGGGTCCAGGTCGACTTCACCGCGGCGTGGAGCCGCGGTTGAAATGGAGGGAGCTTAACAAGAAGCTGGCCCGAGGCCTAGGGAGAATAGCATTCGTGAGGAAGGGAAGAGGACGTCGAGGGTTGCGTTGCAGAGGGTTTCGGACAATCGTCGACCAGGGCAGAATGGTGGTGCCGAGGGAACAGAGGTCGCAAGCCGTGAAAGGCAAGAGGACACTGACCACTGTATGTTTCCTGGACTTGAAATAAGAGTGCTGATAAGGTGATTAAAGTGCAGGCAAGAAATTCTGCGACAAAGTCGGTTGTGACGGTCGAGAAGTCGTGATGTACGAGGGTTGGGTGCTGCTTGGTTGGGGAAAGGCTGGAAGCGGGCTGCTGGTGAAGTTGGGTCGGGTGTGCTTAAGAAGCGTGATGACAGCCTGAGATGGCGGGACTTGCGGCCTGGGGAACTTGAGGGAGGGGCCTGTGGTGCCCAGTGATAGGGGAGCATGGCCCTGGCTCACGGCGGCTTTAGCCTTGTCTTAGCGTTGGCCTTACCTCACAGATCTTACAGAGCGCTACGGCATCTTCGACCTGGCGGAGGTGGTCATTAGCCACTGAAACACAGTGAGGAGGGTTCCATGTAAGGAGTACCAGGATACACTTGCTTGGGTGCAAAATTTTGCAAAGGGTCTCAAGTCTTCCAACAACAGGACTCCCTTTCATTGAATAAGCAGTGTGCGTGTTTTATGGCAGGTTGAAGAAGTGATGGGAGTGGCTTGGAACTGCAAAGCACCCTCTAGGGGTGCCATCGTGTTTGCTCACTTAGATGGTGACGATCCATCCTGTGCTATCTACGGTACAACAACCACTTCTGATTCTCGTGCTAAACAAGATATTCTCCTTGTCCCTCAGCGTCGTCGGATGGGGTAGAATTAATCCATATTTAGGATCCGAGGCTTGCGACGGTAAGTCATTGTCCTTCCTGACCTTACCGCTTGAGCAACTGTCTTGTGACCACCGCCCCGCTATGCGTGTCATGGGAGTCGCTTATCTCTATGACTGCAGAAGCTCCTTCGACGGCGGGAGGCAAGGTAGTACCAGTAAATTTGGCTAAAAGTACATCTGGTAACTAAGAGTTCATTCACTAAAGATGCCCCAACAGTGCCCTGTCAGATCTCCAGTCGACCTGTCCATGTACGCACCATTGACGCCAGTAGAAGTTGATCTGAAGGTAAAGTTTGAGCCAATGGCGAAGATGGAAGTGTTTCGTTCCGTCTTCCGGCTAAGGTACTCAAAGTGTTCGCCTTTCATCTCATGGGCACCTTAGTCACCATTTCTATACAACCGTGAGAGCAATATTGTTGACCGTCAAGACATGATCTTGCCATGTACTCAACCGCCTCTCGCCGACGATTCTGAGCATACACAAGCTGCACAGCATCGACATTAGCCCTCAACTTGGAGGTTCTGTGATGCGGTCGTCTGAAAGGAATGAAAACCATCTTGCCTGATCAGCTCTCATCAGGTGGTGATGTTCTGAATTGCTCAATCAATGAGTATCGTCTCAGACGTTGTGTACCTTACGTACTAACGGGTCTCCCCGTGAACTCTAGGATCTGAGCCGTTTCCTTGTCGAGGAAAACCGATTTCGACAATCGTCGTTGAACGGGAGTCCTTCCCGTTGCAATCCACTGCAATGTTGAAATATTGCTGCAAGCCTCCAGCCACCTCAGCAGCTGACGTTGCGGTCCTAGGCTCCAACATTTGGCGATGAGGCTGCGGAGCACGCCTCCGCTGTGGAGTTGGCACAGGTACCTGACTGGTGTGGCGCATCACGTGAAAGCGCAGCAGAGGTCGAGGCAGGAGGCGGTGACAGAAGGCGGTTGACCGCCACATGTGGCTGGGGCGTAGGCTGTTGGCGCAACCAAGGGCAAGGAGCGACGTAAGTCCCTCTGACCGTTCGTCAGGCTCGTGAACTGGGCTCAACATTCCCCCTCCAGATTGCCAGACTCTCCGACTCTTCTCTTTCTCGCCATCCTCCTGGTCCTCCACCACCCGCCCGCACATCGCGCTTGAAGCTCTCGTATTTCTCTCTTATTTGACCTCGACTCTGTCTTTGCGAAGCTCGAACGCCTTTGGGACCGACTTTCCAACCCCTTCTTGTCAGGAGGTCATCTCCTATCTAACCCCCCCCCCCCCCGATCTGTCCTGCGACCGAGACAGTATTGCTGCGAATCCTTTGCCAGAACATAATAGGAAGAGTTCCACAGTGACGGACAGCAGATCGACGTTCACTTGCAACCGCCATCATGCAGAGCGTGGACGATGCAGCGGCCAAGGGCTCCATGGCCACGCCTGGTGGCATCTCAGATCCAGCCCTGATCACGTACAGACCCATCGCCCTCGATTTGCACCACATGACATAGGCTAACGACATGATTCTACAGTTTGGTGAACAAGCTTCAAGACGTTTTCGCAACGGTCGGCGTCAACAACCCTATTGACCTCCCCCAAATCGCTGTCGTGGGCAGCCAGTCCAGCGGAAAGAGTTCGGTGCTGGAGAACATCGTTGGTCGTGACTTGTATGTGCTCTCTGATATTCATGCGTACGAGGATCTTATCATTGACAAACTGCTTCAGCCTGCCACGTGGCAACGGTATCGTTACCCGTCGACCTCTCGTCCTCCAGCTCATCAACCGACCGGCGCAAACGAACGGTGTCAAGGCCGAAGAAGTGTCCACAGCGAATGATAAGGCTGCCAACGCCGATGAATGGGGAGAGTTTCTTCACATCCCCGGCCAGAAGTTCTACGACTTCTCAAAGGTCCGGGACGAGATTTCCAGAGAGACTGACGCCAAGGTCGGCAAGAACGCCGGCATCTCTGCTGCTCCCATCAACTTGCGAATCTACTCGCCGAATGTCCTGACATTGACGCTTGTCGATTTGCCTGGCCTCACAAAGGTTCCCGTCGGTGACCAACCCCGCGACATCGAGCGTCAAATTCGTGAAATGGTCCTGAAGTACATCGGGAAGTCGAACGCTATTATTCTGGCTGTCACATCTGCCAACACCGATCTGGCCAACTCTGATGGTCTGAAGCTCGCTCGTGAAGTTGATCCAGAGGGTCAGAGGACAATCGGTGTGCTCACAAAGGTGGATCTGATGGATGAGGGCACGGACGTTATCGAGATTCTGTCCAACAGAGTCATCCCGCTTCGGCTGGGATACGTTCCCGTTGTCAACAGAGGGCAGCGCGATATCGATAACAAGAAGGCCATTAACATCGCCCTGGAGGCTGAAAAGGCGTTCTTCGAAAACCACAAGGCTTATCGGAACAAGAGCTCCTACTGCGGTACACCATACCTAGCAAGGAAGCTGAACCTTATCCTCATGATGCACATCAAGCAGACTCTTCCCGACATCAAGGCTCGCATCTCCGGATCTTTGCAGAAGTACACCGCCGAACTAGAAAGCCTGGGTCCCTCTATGCTGGGCAATAGCGCCAATATTGTCCTGAACATCATTACCGAGTTCACCAATGAATGGCGGACAGTTCTCGACGGCAACAACACGGAACTTTCCAGCACCGAGCTTTCTGGCGGTGCACGTATCTCTTTCGTCTTCCATGAGCTGTATTCCAACGGTGTCAAGGCTCTGGATCCCTTCGATGTCGTCAAGGACGTTGATATTCGCACCATTCTCTACAACTCCTCAGGTTCATCGCCGGCGCTGTTCGTGGGAACTACTGCTTTCGAACTCATTGTCAAGCAGCAGATCAAGCGCATGGAAGACCCTAGCTTGAAGTGTGTGTCCCTCGTCTACGATGAGCTGGTACGCATCCTTTCTGGCTTGCTTGCGAAGCAGCTCTACCGTCGCTATCCTTCATTGAAGGAGAAGATGCACGGTGTGGTCATCGCATTCTTCAAGAAGGCCATGGAGCCCACCAACAAGCTTGTTCGCGACCTTGTGTCTATGGAGGCCTGCTACATCAACACAGGTCACCCCGACTTCCTTAACGGCCATCGCGTGAGTATACACTCTCATCCATCTCTGATACGTGTTGCCATTAGCTAACCAGATGCACAGGCAATGGCGATGGTCAACGAAAGGCATAACCCAGCCAAGCCAGTTCAGGTTGATCCCAAGACCGGCAAGCCTCTACCTGCCGCCACTCCCGCTCGTGCTGCTAGCCCTTCGGTACCTGAAGGAGGCGATGGCAACTCCGGTTTCTTTGGCAGCTTCTTCGCTGCCAAGAACAAGAAGAAGGCTGCCGCTATGGAGGCGCCTCCACCAACCCTGAAGGCATCTGGTACTCTCTCAGAACGAGAGAACATCGAGGTTGAGGTGATCAGTAAGTTGGACTTTATCCCATGATGCAAACTGGTTCTAACTTCAGCAGAACTCCTCATTGCCTCCTATTACAACATTGTTAAGCGTACTATGATCGACATGGTTCCCAAGGCTATTATGCTGAACCTCGTCCAGTAAGATTACCCCCACCACCTTTCCATGGACTTAGGCTGACCAATTTAGATTCACCAAGGACGAGATGCAGCGCGAACTGCTCGAGAACATGTACCGCACGGATACCCTCGATGACCTGCTTAAGGAGAGCGACTTTACCATCAGGAGACGGAAGGAGTGTCAACAAATGGTCGAGTCCCTTGGCAAGGCCAGCGAGATTGTCAGCCAAGTGCAGTGATCCATGCCACCAAGCACTGAATAGCTTTCAATCAAACACGAGTCAACGGACACGCCAGTGGATATGGGTTGCTGAGCATCCTGTACCCCAGTCTCCGCTGCATGGCTCAGAGGCTCGCTTCCTCATCCGTCACACTTTCGACTCCGTTACCCCCTTTTTCGATACCACTGGGAAGTGTAGGAGGCTTAGAGTAGTAGACCAAGTAATTCATGTTTTTACGAGACGAGACAGGTACATGGCGTGTTGATGTGGAGACCATATTCGGGTCCCTGGCGGTTGTTGTGTTTAACCTTCTTTCGTGGTAGTCCGCTACGAGAATGGGAATATAATTACATTGCAAGCCTCTGCCAGTGACACCTCTTTCCTATGACCATCTTCTTCTATAACCTTGACTTCTCATCGGGCACCTTGATAGTCAGACCGCCTTTGCTGACCACATAGTCCTTGCCCTTGACCCAGCCCGTCCAGTCACACAGCGTGTCCTCGCCCCCATGGCCTGCGGCTAATGGCTGCCCAACATAGCCGTCCCCAGGCACACCGGATCCTTGCCCATACTTCGCTGCATCCTGACGACCAGCTCCCTCTTTCTGTGCGAGGCACGGCGTCTCTCGTAGAGTGACGGCTGGTCTCTGATCACCTTCCCGTCCAGACTCCGTCTCAAGCTCTGGGTATTCGAGCACAGGCGTACAGCAGGCGTCTGTACCGTCGAAGATCTTCTCCCATTCAGAACGCGTCTTTGACTTGAAGGTATCTGTGAACAGTTGTCGAAGCTTTGGCCACTCGTCCATGTCCATCCGGTTCTCCTCGATTCCGCGGCCGGCAAGACCAAGACCTTCAATCAGGATGTTGAAGAACTGAGGCTCGAGGGCGCCGACGGACATGTACTTCCCGTCACTAGTTTCGTAAGTGTCATACCAGGGACAGCCGCCGTCGAGGAGGTTGCGGCCACGGCCGTTCGAGCCCAGAGGTGTCTTGAGGGCCATACGAGGGAATGTGGAGAGATATGACGCGCCATCTACCATGTTCGCTTCAACGACTTGACCACGGCCTGAAGTCTGCCGTGTAAAGAGAGCGAGCATGATGCCCTGGAAGAGAGTTGCGCCACCGCCTGCGAAATCCGCGAGGATATTCCAGGGCGGATGGGGTTTGCCTTCTGCCCTCCCAAGAAGACTGAGAGCGCCGGAGACGGCTAGATAGTTGATGTCATGTCCAGCCATGTCAGCATACTTCCCATCTCTACGGAAGCCAGTCATGCGCCCGTAGATCAGGCGCGGGTTCGCAGCGAGGAGGACATCAGGTCCGAGGCCAAGCTTCTCAAGGACCCCGGGTCGGAAAGGGTCGATAAGAATGTCGACACTGGTGATGAGGCGCTTGATGAGGGCGATGCCAGCGGGTGACTTTAGGTTGACGGCGATGGAAGATTTATGACGGGCGAGCATATCGTCTGTTGGCTCGGGATCTGCGCCGAAGGTGTGAGTGACGCCGTCTTGAGCGCGGTCGACACGGAGGACTGAGGCGCCAGCGTCGGCCAGGAGCATGCCGGCGAAAGGCCCTAAGATCGCCGTTTTAGCATCGCAATCCCAGAAGAGCTACGGTCATAAACGTACCTGGTGCTAGGCCAGCAAACTCCAGGACCTTGATGCCTTTCAGTGGCGGAAGTCCAGCCATTGTTAGATGAGGTCGCAACTAGGATAGACGATGCTGCTTCTAGGCGTTTATGCTTCTTGCGTGACGGTAATCGGTGCCAAACAGGAGAATAAAAGGCTGTCAATGATGATTTCCTACATGTTGAGGGATTCGAAATCGCCCTCGAGTGAAGTTCAATACTTTGGCGGAATTGAATACCCGCCAATCTTAAGCCGAGGCCGAGGCTTGGGTATGTCCCAGTCTGGGGGCGGGCTCCCGCGGTGAATGTGGGGTATTCGCGGGGCAAGCGAGCAGCATACCGAGATCGCCAACAGCTATCCCCTACCTTACTCTAGCACATTTCAACAGGCCTTATCAGGTAGCAATCACATGCTGACAGTGTGATTAACCTGGGAGAATAGATCGGAAGATCTCTAGATTGCTCTATCATTGCTCATAATCATCAAAAACAGTGGCCTCCCCATGCACCCGTTACTGCGTCTTCGTCCCCAGACTTCTAAACCGTGCTGGTCCAAGGCCCTGCCTGATTTCGTCGAGCTGCTGCAATCCCGTCTGCGCCCTGTTCTTTTTGTTTGTCCTCTTACCCGGCTTCGTATAGTTACCCAAAAACTCGTCCATGACACTATCGAAGTCTTGTCTTGTCGGTCCCGTAACGCTTGATGCTGTAGATAATGCTGAGACGGACCCCATCTCGCTCATATCCTCGTTGTACTTCTCCTCAAGTACGTCGAAGCGTGCGTCGAGGAGAGACAGCTGATCTGTTCTTGAGAGGGCTGAGGAGGTCATAGAGTAGCTTGAGGGGTTGGTCATGGCGCCCTTCCTCTTCTTGCGTCGTCCACCGTTCGTCGTCATTGTCCAGTTGGACTGCATTTCTGAATGTGACGGAACAGCTGCCACACGGCCTCCCTTTTGCTCCTGCTTGAACTTCTTGAAATCCTCGAGCCAGTCTTGTGATGGGCCAACCTCTGGCTGTTCTCCTTGTACCGGGACGAGGTCTGGCACCTCATCCTTATACTCCTTGTTGGGCTTCGCTGTGTCATCTGACTCCCAACCATCATCATCGTCCCACGTCTCATCGAACTCATTGTCGTCCAGCTCGTGTCCGTCCTTCGCAAGCTCCTTAAAGATGTCATCGTCGTCCTCAACATACGCCTCGTCCTCCAGTGCCTCCAGCACTTCTCTCAATCGTGGATCCATGTCTGGTTGTAGTCCGGCAATCGAGTCCGGCACCTCTTGCTGCGCCTCATACGTCAACCTCGTCAGATTCTTTGAGGGCAACAGATCCTCGTCCAATTGGTCGCTAGTCGTTGAGCCGCGCTCCAGGTCAAGGTCCTTCAGCGCATCCTCGAGGGACTGCTTCTGCTTTCCTTTGCCCTTGTTGCCCGCCGCATTCGACTCGACAAACACAACTTCTCCAGAGCCCGAACCGAGGTCTCGCAAATGTTGCATGTAGTCATATTCGGTGTCGTCGTAGTAGACGCCATAGGCAGCCGCCTCACCCTCGTTGGCGCGGATCTCAGCGGCTTCGGAGCCGAATTCGGAAGCAAGATCATCTAGATGCTTGACTTGTGATGGACCGGTCTTTGTGTTCGTTGGGTTCAGCACCATGGACGGCGCATCCTCGTCGTGGATCAGAGGGTCATTCTGGGGACGGTGCACCAGCGTGAAGTGCTGGGCGGACTTCTTGTCACTATGAGATGTTAGCTTGAGGCTCCACCATAGCAATAGCACAGAAGGTGACAACTTACATCCACTTGCGAGGCATCTTGCAATAGACCTGACGTACTGCGGTTGTGCCGTTGGGCTGCGAAGGTGGGCTTGCGATGCAGGTGGTTTCGCCGCGAAGGAAAAGTTTGGCGGGGCAGCGAAATTCCTTATCAAAATCGCTGATAATGAAATTTTGGCACCTTTTCGCACTGTCCCATGACTCATTGTGACGGTGGGCCGCACAGTGCCGGAGTTCAGATGCTGGACCCCTCGAAGAGAATTTGCCCCTCCATCGTGGCGCATTATTCAGCTAGACATGGACATAAATCCTCCATCCTCGCGCATCTCATCAATCTCAGTACTCTCTCACAGCTGTTGAGTTTGATCTGAAATACGGAAGACATCCATTGGGAAAGTTTATTTGTCTCTTGTTCCCAAGGTTGCTCGGCGTTCAAGCGCTCAAACCGCCACCATGGTGCTGGCAAAGTCGAAGAAGAAAGCCGGACTCGGCAACACCTTGATGAACGACCGCTTCGGCAAGGGCAAGGGCAGTGACCGGAAGAAGGCTTCAGCCGTCACCAGAATCAACCATGCCACTGGCGAGGAGTATCTCGTCAACGACAAGCAGGATGCCGCTTGGGTTAAGATGCGCTCCGTCACCGAACAGGGCGCGCTGGACGAGTTCCTTGCCACTGCTGAGCTGGCTGGCACAGACTTCACAGCGGAGAAGATGAACAATGTCAAGATCATCCACACCGACCAAAGGAATCCCTATCTTTTGTCTGCTCATGAGGAGAGGGTCATGCTTGGAAAGCACAAGGAGCACAAGGGCCGGCTAACGGTGCCGCGAAGACCGCATTGGGATGCATCCACGACGCCTCAGCAACTCGACCACCGGGAGAGAGAAGCCTTCCTCAACTGGAGAAGAGGACTGGCAGAGTTGCAGGAGAACAACGACCTGCTCATGACCCCCTTCGAGCGCAACCTTGAAGTCTGGCGTCAGTTGTGGCGAGTTATTGAGCGTTCAGACCTTGTCGTCCAGATCGTCGATGCTCGCAACCCCCTCCTCTTCCGATCCGCCGACCTTGAGGATTACGTCAAGGCTGTGGACCCCAAGAAAGAGAACCTGCTTCTCATCAACAAATCCGACATGATGACCAAGAAGCAGAGGAGAGCGTGGGCAAAGCACCTTCGCGAGGCTGGCATCGCATACAAGTTCTTCTCGGCGCATCTCGCTAAAGAGAGGATTGAGGCTTTGGAGAAGGGGCTTGAGTCAGAAGATGAGCATGAGACTATCCCGGCCTCAGCAAAGAAGGCAGGAAAGCAACCTGTTGCTCAGGACGAGGACTCATCTGAAGAGGATTCCGAGGACTCAGAGGAATCGGATGAGGAAGATGGTGGCGCAAGAACAGAAGGAAATGCAGAGGAAGAGGACATCCAGATCCTCACAGTCGAAGAGCTGGAGGACATTTTCCTGCGATATGCACCAACAAACCCAGGTATGCTTCCATCTCACCCCAGCATCAATATTTCGGCCATGCTAACAGCCCTCCAGACGGCCCAGAACACAAACTCCAAGTCGGTCTCGTCGGCTACCCCAACGTCGGCAAGTCTTCCACCATCAACGCCCTCATCGGCGCAAAGAAGGTCTCCGTCTCCGCCACCCCCGGTAAAACCAAACATTTCCAGACCATCCACCTCTCCGACCGCGTCCTCCTGTGCGATTGTCCCGGTCTCGTCTTCCCCAACTTCGCCAACACAAAGGCAGACCTTGTCTGTAACGGCATTCTCCCCATCGATCAGATGCGTGAGAGTGCTGGACCGGTAGGCCTGCTCACCAGGCGGATTCCCAAGAAGTTCCTTGAGGCTACGTACGGTATCACAATCAAGACGAGACCTATCGAGGAGGGAGGCACTGGCGAACCTACTGCGGAAGAGTTTCTCAGGGCATATGCCCAAGCAAGAGGTTACCAGACCCAAGGTCTCGGCCAGCCCGATATCTCCAGAGCGGCGCGATACGTACTCAAAGACTACGTCAACGGCAAGCTCCTCTACGTCGCGCCCCCACCAGGCACCGTAGATGCAGAAAGCTTCAACCGCGAACTCTACGACGAATACCATCTCCCCGCCAAACGCCGCGCCGCCCTCGTCGCCGCCGCCGACTCCCTCTCCCTAGACCCCACTCCCGCACCTTCCACCACCGACCCTCTCGACGACGATATGTCCGTCCTCTCCTCCGACCTGATTGCCCTCCCCGCCGGTCCCAAAACCGAAAAGCTCGACAAGGGTTTTTTCGGTGCAAGTTCCGGATCGCGCGGACACGTCACCATGCCGTTTAACCACAAGTACACGGAGCAGGGGATGAGCAATGCGGAGAGTGCGAATCGGCTGTTGAGTGGACGAAAGCAGAGGACGATGATTGCATTGGAGCATGGGATGGATCCGAAGGATGTGCAGGTTGTAGGGGGCAAGAAGCATTTCAAGGGGAATGGCAAAGCTGGCAAGGGCAGGCGGAGGGGTGTGAGGCATGATCTGGATGATTAAGGGGTTTGTCGGGAAAGCATGGTTACTTTTGGTTAGGATAAAACTTCACAGGGCGGAATATCATGGCATCTGAATGCGATTCATACGAACTCTGACGAACTCACCTGATATGTTAAGTCTACACTGCACATTGTCACTGCATAAGTACTGTGTAGAAAGAAGCTGCGATGTCAAAGAAAAGGAAACATGGGTATTGTATGCTTTCTACCTGTAGTCCGCGTTTGCATGCGAAGTACCACAACCGCCATATGAACAAGAGGAACTAACTAAAAAAAAGACGAAAGGAGACCGGCCAAGAACCAACGCATGCAATGCTGAAGTGTGTGTGTATGTGTGTATGAGGGAGGAGACACAAGATGCTCCCTTCCCATTTGTCCGGCACCCAGGTATTCCTTCTCCAAGGTGCGTGCCATGATGATGATAACCCCCAAGCCCATGCATCTTGCACGCTTCATCTCCCCTTTTGGTGTACACGGAGGAACTTACTTCTTCCGAATATCTTCAGTCTTCCTGAACAGCCTTTTCGTTCCACCAACTTTCCCCAGCTCTCCAAACCTCCCTTTATTGCTGTTCACCTCATCCGAAGAGGCACCAGTAGCACCCAAAGGCGGAACCCTTCTCTCTCCACTAGCCAGTCGAACCTTCTCCTTGACACTCTCCACCCAAGCCTTGTTCTCCTCACTCATCTCGACGCGCTTGCCAGATGGACCCGCGAGACCCAGGAACGAGCTGTCGTCTTCCACCCAGCTAAGGCGGGAGCTTGACCGCGAGCGCATGGACTCTTCGGATTGTGGGATGGCACCAAGGCTGTCGTCTGCACCGGCCGCTGCTGGCGTGCGAGGGAGCAGACGAGGGGCCTCATTGCCGAATGCGCCACTGCTGCGACGAGGCTTACGGACATTGAGAGGTGTTAGGGGTGAGTCGAGAGCTGAGCCGGGGCGACTGGGAGGACTAGATCCAATGGCTGTTGCACGGCCACTGGCCACGCGAGGGACATCCCGGACTTCAACCTTAGGTCCATCAGCCGCAGCAGAGCGTCTCTTATGATGGCTGGCATATTCTTTGAGGTACTCGCTCAAATCAGCCCACCCTCCGCCGACCCTGACCATGACTCTCTCTCCATTCTCGCCAACACATCGGATGAAGAGCTTGATAGGTGCCTCGCCAGTCGACCGAGAGAGATGGTAGACCTTGATCTCCTGCTGGCCCCTCTGCGCTCTTGACGGCCTCGCGTTCTTCGCCGGCGATAATGTGAAAGCTGGCGTTCCGGAGCGAGATGATACTGTCGACAGGGCTGACCCGCTCCTCTTAAAGCGATCAATAGATGGCTTCTTGCGCATCTTTGGCAGCTGTAGATCCGGCGGGTTAAGGTTGACGTTGGGAACCTCATTGGTCAACTTGATCTTGGCAGGGATGCTCTCGATAATCTGGCTGATCTGCTGGCGAAGTTGGATATCTCCTGAGCTTTCTCGGCGTTTACTTGGGCTACCCACAGCCGCCTCAGATACTGAGAAGGAATCATCATAATCGTCCACAAATGATCCATCGAGCGGTGTCCGTGGTATTTCCTCGTCCTCGGGCACCGTCCCAATGACAGAGATATCTGCGGGTTTAGACATCTTTTCTGGCTCATCCTCTTGCGGTAGTGGAGGAGAACTGGGCGGACTGGTACCAATGTACTCAGCTTCCCTGATCTGCGTGCGAACAATATCTGGCGAAGCTGATATTTCAGGCATATCGCTGCCTTCGAAGTGGCTGGATGCCCCGTGCAAAACAGTCGACGTTTGCGATGCATCGCTATTGCGTCGCGAATCAGACCGCAGGGGTGGCAAGTCGAGCTCATCATCCAGGTCAGGGTATGCCGAGTCCTCATCCAGAGCCGGGTCCTTAATGAATGTGTGACCGTTGGGCTCTGCATCAACTGCTGCAATTGCAACGATTGGCAAGGACGGAGCGAGGGATGGTGTCGAAGAGTCGCTGGCGGCGCCATCCAGACTTGAAACTGGTTGATGAGTGTCTACATCATCAGTATTATGCACAGCGGATGGAGCCCCATCCTCAAGCTGGCGAGGTTGTCCCGGCTCGGTGAGCTTCTCGACTGAAACCTGGGCAACGCCGTCTGTAGAGTTTGTGGTGGCTGTCTGGTGTGTGTCGCTAACAGCCACACTCTTTTCCTCGAAAGGCTCCTTTTGGCCTTCGGTATGCTTTTCACCGTTTTCCCGGACTCCGCCGCCGACCTCCTGGTTCGTAATCGCCTTGGTATCCCGAGAAGTTTCGTCCTGCATCGTCGTAGTTGTAGTTGCCTGCTTCCACTCCGTCTCTTGCACCCGTCTTTCACAAGCAGCTATCCACTCCACATAGTCCTGCTCGACCTTCTCAAGCCTATCCAGCCACTCATCGGGTAATGTATCCGCCTGGCCCTCCAGACAGTCAAGCATGTGATCGGCTATACGCCCGCCCGTACTGACCTTCTTCTCGATGACTCCTCTCATCACGGCGTAGTGCTCTCTTGATAGGGTCGAGTTTGGGGTGTTGCCTGTAGCTTGCTGCTGGGACATCTTTGCGGGGGCAGTGATGGCGTTCCAGCCAGACAGCAGTGCCACCTCGGCATCTTCGATGGCCAGTAGAAGGCGGGGAACCTGCTGCAGGACGCGCAGCCTGGTGCTCCAAATTTGTAGTAGGCGTGATAGCTTTGCTAGGTTGGGCAGCGTCTGGATGACGATGGCTGTGATGGCCGCGGAAAGGTCCTCCATCTTGTTGTAGCTGCTGCTGACGGACATCAGAGTGCTGCTTCTGCTCAGGCCGGACATTGGTGTGCTCGGTCTTGATAGTGGAAGGATGTGATCTGAAAGGACGTGTGACTTGATATCCTCAACCTCCAACTCCAACATATCCTGGTGTATCGTCTCGATCCTCGCTTCGTACAACGCAACATCCTCAGCTCGCAAGCTGCCCATATACTCCTGCTCCTTCTCTTCCTCTTCCGGGCCTGTGACGTGAACCGAAGGCTTCTTCCGCCTGGAATCCGGCGCCTCAAACCCTGCCGCTCCGCCTTGCTTTGGCCACGACCACTCACTCAGCTCTTGAACCCAACTCCAGATCATTTTCGACGCCACAGCAGTGCGCATTGTGAAGTCTCGTTCTGAGGCTGACGCGCCATCAAGACAAGCCCGAAGGCTGCCTGTCGCGGACGTGAGGGCATCGACAGCAGAGTGAGGTGCAAGCTGCAGAAGGAAGTCGTCAGAGACGGATGCAGTATGTCGATGACGGGTCGGGGAATGGCTGGCGAGCTGCCTCGTGGGCCGGAGAAGCTGGGGCGGATCGTTCATCGCTTGGAATGGAGATGGGGTCTGGGGAAGTGTGGCGTTGGTGGTGACTTGATCGGGGATGCACTGGCATCGGGCACCATGATCCTCCTTCATGCATCGGGGGAGAATATCGTCGCTCTGAAGTGTCGTGCTGCGCGAAGGTATATCATAGTCGAGAAGCAGTCGGGTCGGTGGTGCGTTCGTTTGCCTTTCTGTCCGATAGTTGTTCGTCTTGCGGGGCGGAGGGGATGACAAGCGTTGTCTCAGACAAACCGCAACGTCATGGCGAGCCGTAGAAGGATTTGGGATGATTGCCGCTTCGAACACAAACGATGGCGATGCTAACCGAACGGACCAATGAAGTAGAGAAGCGCGCTGAGGAACCCCAACAAACGAAGAACCGGCGACAAACGGAGCGTGGTATGTTTGCAAGAAGTCGAAAGGATGGTGTTTGCTGGTGGAGGCTTCGTGTCGAGATGTGCGACGAGGATGAAGATTAGGAGGGACAAACTGCTCCGAAACAAGCGAATTATGTGCAAGGACGCGGTGGTGGTTTGACGCGGGAAGCCGTCGACGACAGTGTGAGGTCAGTGCGTTTTCCGGAGTGGATTCAAGGTCTGGAGTTGATGAGGATGGCGGATCGGGGCGAGAGAGCGGCGATTGGGGAGGGAAAAGAAGGGCGGAAGCGAAGGAGAGAAAGGAAGAAGCAAAGGAGAGGATGGGCGTGGCACGATGCCCTTGTTGGTGATGGTGGTGTTGATGGGGAGATGGAGATGAGGCTGGTGGTGATGAGGCTGGGCGTCGCCGTGGCGTCGCGTGTGGCCGTGCGTGTGGCTTCGGTGGTGATGGGCGTGGTGATTGCCGTGGTTGTGCTTTGTGCTTAACAAGCGATACCTCGGATTGTGTGGTGACATGGTGGACAGCCGGTGTACCACCCTCTAACGATCGAGCACCCTGACTGGCAGGAGTAGCAACAGCGCTTGTACCAGGGGCCGGCGTCAGGGGTCTCAGGGTCCAATTTCGATTGCTGGTGGAGGCAGACATGGTCAGCAGTGACCAGGAGCACTCTCATTGCTGGGAAAAACGTGGTAAAATGAGGATCATATTCAGATGGGGATTTTCATAAGATGAGATTCAGTCAGGATGGGATGGATGGGCGAGAGATATGTACAGCTGCATTGCATTCACTCCCGTATCACTGGCCTGAACATGCATTCACACAAGAGACATGGCACAATGTTTTGATCGTGTGAGACAAGAAACTGCGAAAGGCACGTGTAAAGGGTACCTTAGGAATGAGTGAAGATCAGAGTCTATCAAAGTCCTGTGCACTTGGGACACTTGACTATCTGAGGGGGTTTCCCAGCATCCACCCAATTCTGAACATACGATGCCCTCACCACCACGTTGTCCAACATCCTCCATTTGCGTCATCTGGCTCACAGCAAAACCGGCTTTCAGCACAAGTGACCACATCATGTATAAGAAAGGATCATCATTTGAAGTTATAAGAAATATAGATTCCCGTCAGAAACAAAGAAATAACTCCGTTCGTCCCGTTGATCCAGGAAAACCCATCCCATTCTCAACCCCAAGACGCCAATATGAGTGAGTTTCGTTATCATGCAAACAAGATCCACCATATCAAACACACGACAGAAAACAAAACACACACGAACACCCAAGGAATCAAAACACTTTTTCTCCCGAATCAAAAAGCCCTCAACGCTTAGGCAATGGCAGCAGCGTCCCTCCTCTCCGCCATTGTGTTTCCATCCCAGCCGACACTCTGCCCCGTCGCCATCACCACATCCTGATCCCTCCTCATCGCACCAGCCACCGCAGCATTCGGTCCCTCTTCACCGCCGTTCACACCCTCCGGTGGGAACTGCAGCCACTGGTCGACGTCAAAGTCCGTGCCCGCGACGGCATTCCAGTCGAACTCGTCGTGGCCCTGCATGAAGTCCAGGTCCATCGCGTCCAGCTGTTCCACGCCGCCGCTTCCGCCAACGTCCGAGCCTCCGCTTGCACTGGGGGTGAGGTCTGCTGCTGAGCCGAGGTCGGTGTGGGGCGGGGAGTTTGCGCCGGCGGGGGCGTTGGCGCTTCCGGTGCTGCCGCTTGAGAGGTCGAGGGCGGCGCCGTTGATGGTCTCTGGGGGCATCATGGGCATACGGCCTTCGGTGGAAGGTTTCTCGTTGAAGAGAGTTTCTGACGCGGTCATGTATGGGAGGTTGTCTGGTGGTGGGGTCTGTGCACTGTAGTTGGTGACAGACTTGAGGATCGCGAGTGATGATGGTGCAATGTTGGGGTTGACATTGATGGCGGCCTTTTTGAGCGCAGCGTCGAGGAAGCCAGTCGCGTAGTCTGCGGCGGCATAAACCTCGCGCAGCTTCTCCATGACACGCATGCACTGCCGGAAGCCCCTAGTGGCACGCTCTCGCGCTTCCACGGCAGGGTTCTTCATCTCCAACAGGTGGATGATCATAGCCGGAAGGATGACCGTCACACCGGTCGTAGGGAGATAACGCTCGAGACGCAAGTGGTGCAGCTCAGTGGCCATACGAGTGATGTGCATGGCAGCACCACGCACGCGTACGCGCGACATCTCCTGCACGGACCTTGAGGCCGTGGGGATGCGCAGCGGAGATGAAGGCAGGAATTGCGGACGGTGCAAAGCCGAAATGGTGGTGTAGTAGACCATGTGCAGAAGGGTGCGCTGAACAGCCATTGTAGACTTGCCATTCTGCACATCCATCGGTGTGAGCGTGCGGTACTGGCAGCAAGCCGGTAAGGACTCGGCCCAGGCTAGGAGTTCCATATCGACCTCGTTGATCTTATCCAGGTTGTCCATCTCCTTATTCGGGAACAGCATCATGGTGCTGTTGGTCGTGTTCTCAGGCTTCATGTGATCACGAATCAGCACCGAATACTGCGCCTTGAGCATATGGCTGATCGTGACGCAAAGCTTAGCCTTGTAGATACACATGACGGCCAATTCGCGCTGCATGGCAACATCGCGCATGAGAGCACACTCAGGCGGGATGACAGTGATGTTATCCGGCAAGGCCTGGATCTCAAAGTCATCCTCCTCAAGTTGCGGGACGTCGAAGTCCTCGTCCTTTATCCTCGTCGGTCGGCGCATGCCCAAGGCGATCAGGCGGTCACGCATGAAGCACGACCACCAGATGCGCTTCCAGAGCTTCTGACGTGGGGGAGCCATAGAGGTTGTTCCTGGGTTGCGATGCAGACCGATGGTGTGGGCGAGGGAGATGGCGACACCCATCCAGTGCCAAGTGTCTTTCTGGTCGTCGGGAGTCTCGTACCAGTAGGTCATGAGGAGGAGGGCCTGGACGAGAATAAGGCGGTCAAGCTCGTAGTCGAAGTCGTAGAGCAACTGCAGTCGTGTAAGTACACACATTCCTGAGGATATCTTGGGCTCCTAGAACCTTACCCTTGTCTTCTGGAAGAAGGCTTTGCGAGCAGCTTTACGCGTGCTATAGCCAGCCTCACGCAGATATTTCATATCGACAAAGGCCGTAGCCACAAACATGACAGCATGATACAGGAACAGACTGCACTGCCCATTGAGGCCATCACGGCTATTCACCACATTCAAGAAGCTGTGCAGGTCCATCAACGGCATGTACGGATGCACATACTCGACATACGCCTGCAGCAGCGCATTCTGCAGCGGCACGGCAGGCAAGCTGAGCGCACCCTTGGCGAAGAGGTAGCCCACATCCTCGGCAGCGATCTTGGAAGGCAGAGGACGGACGAAGGCAGGTAGCTGGGCGGCAGCGTCGTGTTCCTCAAGAGACGAGAGGAATTGGGCGGTGCGAGAGGTGTCAGCGAAGAGCGGTGGTGGCTGGGTGCTGGCGTTGGACCAGTGACGAGAGGTCTCGGACGGGGCGATGGTACTGAGGGCAATGGAGTCGTGGCGGTATCCAGAGCGTTGGTCTGTGATTAGGAATTGCGGTCAGCAGGGGAGGTTTCGTCATGTGAGAATCATGTGAACTGTGTTATTTGTGGAGGAGGGTGTGAGAAAAGCTGTAGGAGAGTCGGGAAGGGATTCAGCGCTTGAGGTGAGGTTGACATGTGAAAGCCCATGACGATCATCGATCATGTCCACCCTGCCCTGGCGGCTCCGTGACCCTCCTCTCCACATCGGGATTCGGAGTCATGGACCCAGAGCGGAATTCACATTTTCTAGAGTGTGGTACTCCTCGGCACATACTCTCACCTCCACGTTGGGGCCACGTTGGGGGGGGGGGGGGGGGGGGGGGGGAATTGGAGATGAAGCCACTTACACAACATATGGGGCACATGGCCATCCGCGCCCGGCGTTGGCAACAACCCCTGCCCGGCATCCAAGCTACTGGAGCTCATGACAGACGCACTGCTGGGTCTCCTCAAATCAGCGCTGCTTCCAGGAAGCTGATTGTTGGCGGTGGAATTCGTCGCCGCCGCGGGGCCAGGGCTCGTCGAAGTCGTGGTCGCGCTGGGATTGTTGGTTTTACAGCGAAGCTGAGCCTCGGTTGTGATGCCCTGCCCCGCCATGGCAGCCGTGAGGTGGGCTTTCCTGCAGAAGGGGGGGTGTTCAGTCAGCGGGTGTAATTTTGGGGGGAAAGATGAATTGATGCAGGGATCTGTAAATTGCGGGATGATGGGGAGGACGGGTGAGGGTTTTTGTCCCGAGGCAAGTTTTTTCGCCTGGGGGATGACTCGGTTGGGGTAATTGTTGCGAATGAGGGAGTCCGACGCTCAGGCGAGAGAAGCGAGCATGAGCGAGTGACAGAGGAATTGAAGGCATTGCGAAGGGGAAGAAGCAAGAAAAAAGGCCCAAGGGGATCAAGCATCGTCACTTACTTGCGTCTCCTGCTTTCCTGAACAACGCACTGCAAAGACACTCAAATTAGCATCCCCATCACAGGTCCGAAAAGCAGAGCCAGATGGCCCTCAGAATACTCACTTCGACATTATCCCAGCGGCAATTCCCACACGGCGCGCCCTCAACCACATCGCACCTCACCTTCCTCGCCCTGCACGAGACACACGCCCTCGCCGCTCGCCTCTTGGTCACTTTGGCATCGCTGTTGGAGTCGGAGCGCTTGGTCTTCCCGTGCTTGCTGCTGCTGTCCTTGTCGCCTCCTTTGGTCGAGGCTGGGGATCCGGGAGTGCCGTCGGAGCTCTTGGTTGATGAAGGAGCCATGATGAAGTATTGGAAATCAAGTAGAAACGAATAGATGCCCTTTTTTTTTTGTGTGCGTGTTGGATTGGTCTTTCTGGTATTGGTATTTGCTGAAGAAAAGCAAGTCGTAAAGAGGTTCGTAAGACGGTAGAGTGGAGATTTGTCCTTGGATGAAACTGAAGAAGTTGAGAAAGGCGATCTGTCTGTCTATTTCAGACAGGAATGTTCCCGATGATAATCAATCAATTCGTCGCTGCTGCTGCGTTGGTAACGCGCGCGCTCCGAATGAGGCTCGTCACAGTAGACGGCCGTAGTAAATCGTTGGCGAAGTTGCTGGAAGTATTTGTCCGTCCAATCCAAAGACGAGTCCCAGGAAGTTCAGTTGCGTCAGTCTAGTGTTGCACCCTCTCTCTCTCTTCGTCCCCTGGTCGAGACAAAAGCCAAAAAAAAAAAAAAAAGAAAACAAAAGAATAAAGCCGCCTTATTGACGTTTCATGCAAGGAGAATGCCTGCGATCGCGTCTAGTGCGGGAAGAGAATCGTGAAGAGAAATGTTGGCAATGAGACGATGATGTAAAGCTGGTCATCCGGGCGAACGGAGCGGTTTTTTTGCTGTGGTGTGGTGCTGGTGCTGGTCGCGTGGCTGTTCTGGCTTTTGGTGGGGGATTTGCTGCTGCTGCGCTCGGCAACGTCTGTCTGTGGCTGTCTACTTGAGCAAGTAGGATATGCGAGTGATGGACAGAGAGTGCATGTAGATGGTGTTCAGAGGATGTATGTATGTATGTCTTGTCTTGATCTGGGGGAGAGTTGACGTTGTTGGAGCTGGAGTTGGAGATTTTGAGTCTGGGTGAGTCAAAGTGTGGAAGAGGAGCAAGAGTTTCCAAGAGTCGGCACGGTCAGGGAGAAAGAAGACGGAGTCAACAACAGACTAAGAATGAGCGGAGAGGAAATCCGGGGATGATGGATGGATCAATGGATGGACGGATGGCATGTGGGCGGGGGAGGGGGGGGGCGTGGTCTAATTATCTACCTGGTGTTCGATGGAATTCCTTGCTACAGTACGAGTTCGGAGGCCAGACGAGAGATGGAGTCACGGACTAGGCGTGGACTCGTGGACTCGTGGAGGAGGGAGAATCTATCTTAGGCCAAGGCTGGGAATCCATAGCTCGACCGCCGTTCAAGCATTAGGTTGCCCTAGACCCCAGCACGATAATTAATAGCTACCTACGGAGTACATACGTACACATGCAGTACAGTTCAAGTTCACCACCAGCACAGGAGGACATGACTTCCCGCGGTCCAGACGAAGCACCGGAAGAAGCCTCAAGGAAAACACACGCCGCCGCAGGATCGGATCGGAAGGCATGGGAAGCTAAACATCAGCTCTCCATGACCAACCACAAACGCAACAGCAGCAGGACAAGACCTCGCTATTCCCAACCAAGCAGGGGGGTGGGAATCCTAAAAAATGGTGCCTTCTCCTACTCCTGGGCAGCCTGGGGGCATGTGGGCGGTCATGGGCACGCCGCACCAACGCGCGCACATGATATGCAGAAAAAAAAATTGCATCTAATTACTCTCCATTTAGACAAGAATGGGCTTTTTCTCTAAATTATGTACTTTGTACGTACCTAAGGGCTGGGATTCTTGCTCGGGTGCTGTTCCGTTGGAATGCTTTCATCCCTTCAACTGTGTTTCTCTCTCACACATAAGCATACATGACATGCCCCCAAGACAAGCACAGACATTGTTCGCATTGGCTGCCCTGCAATCCCTCTCAGCAGGATGCAGGTGTCTTGCAGAGAGACCAGACACCACTTCACATGCCATCCAGGAAGATACCTTACGCCCTGACCTGGTCCTGAAAGGATGGAGGAGGGACCCAGAAAAACGCAAAACTTCAGGGTTGGTCCAGTAGGTACTAGCCATCCACACGCACACACCCCCTGGACCATAACGAGAAAGAGAGAGAGGGAGAGAGAGGCACTCTCACAAACCAGTTGCTCCACGGGATCAGGTGGACCCAGCCTGTTGCTTTAGTTTAGGTGAATAAAACCACCTCTTGGCCGTTTCTTACTCTTTGGGGCTGGCCTTGGCTGGGCTGGGGCTGGGCGTTCGTTACGTCTTGCTTTTGCTTGGGTCATCAAGAGCCTACGGAGGGGGATGATACGATACGTAAAGCTTCCTCTGCAATGACACTGTCAGGACTGGTTCCACGTCATCCATGCTCTCGGTGAGCAGCAGAATCACAAGATCGCCTCGCTTGTGTCTGTCTGTCTCCCCCAGAAACTCAACTCACCTTCGCGTCCTCCCCCCCCAAGCCCAACTCTGTCTGCGCCATGGCCACTAAACGACGCAGTCCCTTGCCCTTTTCAGCAAAGCCATGTCACTGATTGGACCTCATGCAGTTGCTCTCGAGTCAGCGTCTCCAGCTCTGTCTCCGCTCTCCTCCTCAGAAACGTACCTGAGTACTCTTGTTGGAGTCTCTTCCCTTCTTACTCCACCCCCAATCGGTTCCGCTCTGGGGACAAAGAGCACAGAGAGAGACTGTGGAAACATTTCCGATCTCGCCTCCCTCTCTGACGTCTCGATCACCATTTGGCATGTTGATCAAGCTTTCCCCCTTGCCACGATTAAACTTTCGAGCGTACTTTTTCCCAATGAGCTGGACTGCGGGACACCACCCGCGCCCATGCGTCATGTAAACATAATAGTTCGTAGAGAACACACACCCACCATTTTGGTTTCCTTTGCCCCTGGTCTTGTCGTCAACGGTGAATCGTTTGGCGGGACCCGGTATCGGCACTTTTCGGATTGCGTGCTGCAGAGCGAGAATGGTCACCGGGATGGGGACGTGGAGGAAAACCGGATCCGGAGACCACGCTACCTAGTTCAAGCCCCCGGGAGGGAGGGCCGTGTGTCTACTAAAATCGAGGGGACTCACGATGCTTCGGCCTGAAGCATCAACTATTAGGAGACTGGGGGAAGATGCATCAGCGCACGCGCGTATATATATGTGTGTGTGTGTGTGTGTGTGTGTGCATGTGTATGGGTGACAACCCCCAGCTTTTGGCATTGCAACCTCAGGGCATCATGATCCTAAGCGAGCGTGTCGATCGTCTGAAAAGAGCAGCATCGTACGACAACAGGCAAGTCAATGTTTCTTTCTTCACAAACCCAACGTGTGTAGAAGATCGATCCTCGCAGCGTCGGCCAACCCGCCTCCGACCCTGACGGGCGAGCGGGCTGCAACGTCGGGGGCTACTTGCGTAGCTCAGACACCATCCTGACGTACCTGACCTGACCTGACCTGGCCTGACCTTCTCTCTACATCATCCCCCCTTCTAATGGTGGTCCAGCCATTCAAACCCCGCGATAGACTCGCTACAGATCCTCCTCCAGCTCGCCCCTCCTGATCGTGATCTTGGAATCGCCGTCTCTTTCATTGGACAAAACCCCCGTCCCGCATGACCGCCCTCTTGACCTTCCTCCGTGGAGCCCCCTCCATCATGCACACCGAGTCTTGGTTTCCCACGCCATGAACATGGGGGAGGAGAGATTTGTGTGGGTATCTTGTTCGGAAAACTGGAGGTGTGAGGGGAATTAGATTCACTACCTGACTGTCCTTGGCTCGGTCATCGAACTGGTCTCCGCTCGGTCCTCCGAAGCGGGTTTGGTGGCTGCGATACTACCACAAGAACGGGGTGCCTCGCCCACCAGGAAGGGAAAAAAACCAACGGGGATTAAGAGATGGGCGCTTATGGCCTCGTGAGTTTTGTCTTTGAAGGCGCCGACCGACCGGTGACTAGATTTACGACCCGTGAATGAGAGCCGGTGGTGTTCGTTTTGAAGGACGACGAAGACGCAGATGCAGAGCGTGTTAGTCGCACTTGATTGTCCGTTCCGTCCCTCCATCTCCGGAGGTGCAGTCCCGCGGGAACCAACGGCCCATGCAAGGTGACAAGGTGTCACAGTAAGAAGGTGAAATGGCGATGCATCTCTCCAGCAAGGGTCCAAGGTCAAACGACGTGAGAAGGCAGTGTCCACCCAATCCCTTCAACAGTCTGAGCTTGGCAGCTGGAGAAGCTGTATTAGTTGGCATGCATGGACCATCTCCGAGTCCAGCTGGTCATAGGCAAGGGCTCTCGGCGGTCTCCCGAAACTCCATCGGACATTTCCCATCTGACGAGATCGAGCATTGATAGGGAATCCTCTTGGACACAATCTATCCATCGGACAACTGCCGACGTTGCTATAAGCCTGTCACATGCAATCTAGTTCGCCTGGCTGATGTATCTAGATACAAGCAGAGCAATGGAAACTTTCACCTGCACCGATTAGTTCAGTTCAGCTGTGATCTGTGTATGTAGGTTATGTTGGTGTGTATATCGTGTTGACGAAAGCCAGGACAAGACCTCGACCATTGCCTCCATAGAGCCATCAGCTCTTACACTTTTCGATGTCATAACACCCCTTTGGCCAGCTCTCTGGCCCCTTGTGATCACGGACTTGGCTGCTGCGCAGCTGGCTTCGTGGGGGAGGGTTTCGTCGCACGTGTTCCGCTTGATGCTGTCGGCGATGGCGCTGAAGGTGGTTTGCGTGTACCCGTAACAGGCACTGCCTCCGGAGCATGAACCTTGACGACGCATGATTCAGTTGGTCATATAAGTTGTGTTTCCAGTGACGGGGAGATCCTTCGAGCGGCAGCGAACAGACTTCGGCTCCGGCGCAGGAGCACTTTCCTTGATAGCACTCACCCTCAAAAGATCGACCGGCATGTTCTACAATCAGAGCTCTTTAGGTCCCTGGAGCCGAACACCACCGGCGTTGTCTTTTTCTCACTCTCTTTGGAGGTGATCAAGCAGAGCTGGATCAGAGTCCTGGACCCAGCCGGGTACGGCTCCATTGCACTTCACGTAGCGAAGCTAGCAATCTTCCAACGGCCATGGTCTGGCCGTCGAGAAAGTCGAGTCCAATTTCCATTTTGGTCTCCCGAAACCATTTTTAGTGGTCCTTGTAGCAATTCTCCCAGTTGGGCCTTCATCGAAGTGGTCAGCCGGGCTGAAATCGAGACGATCGGATTCAAGGGGGTATTTCACTGAGTGAAATCATCGCAGAATGAGTCAGTGATGCCATTGGGGAGGTAACAGTAGTCAGACTGGGCGTGGGCAACGCCAGCAATGGCAGCTGTCAGGACGGAGGCCTCGGTGAACATGTTGTCAGTGGCTTGTCGAGTATGGAGCGTGATACAGAGATGAGAGGCGTCGGAAGCGCTGATGTCTTTTCTTGACCTGGAATCTCTAGACGAAGACATATATTCTATCTACCTCTCTGGAACCAATTGACTCGCTCACCATTCGATCATCAAGAGTCTTCTTCGACGTTTGGTGATCAGCGCTCGCGAATATTGTATAACTTCTCGGTCCCCAGCATTGACGAAGAGCGACTGACTCTGTGTCGATCCGAGCCGAATGAAGTCTGCGTCAAGTACACGGGCTCAATGTCCTATGTGGAGGCCGAACAACATGGGAAGGTCTCGAGGAAATAAAGTAGGTCGGCTGAAACAGCATGAAGTGTCTGCCTCGCCAGGTAGGTTGGTAGCCATCAAGGCCTCCATCAAGGTCGAACGACGATTCACTCATGCCGCATGGTACAATGGTTACGCAAATATCCTCAATATAGCTATCAAGCGGATCAAATGAATTCCTCTTCACATTGTCTCGACATTCCCAGCCGGAACACTGCTTTGAGCCTTCGCACACTTCTCCTACAGCCGCATCCCCTGTCCGGAACTCACAACCTAGCCTCAGAGAGCCCTCCCCCCGACGATCCCCATACTCGACTTCTGGGGAAGATGCTGGCACAACTCGTGGGAATGCCGGGTTACATCGTTAAGTGTTCCTCGGCACCGGTCTCTAGAAGTGATGACAACACCCTAGCTTCGAGGCTCTCCGAGATGTCCTAATAAGTAGAGCCAGCCAGAGTGAAGATGAATAGTTATGTGCAAGCCGAAATTTTATGAGTCTTGCCCTATCACCTCCTGAACAAGAGATGCTGAAGCAAATACCTCTAGAACTGAGTGCTAATGCCTTGGTCGTTCACTACGGTCCCGCGTGAGGCTGTTGATATAATACGATGTGATACGCCATTCGACTGCCAATCCATCACGCAATGAAGCCCGGACTCCACCACCATGACCTCTCCAACACCTACCAAGCAAGTCTCCCCACATGCTGCTGACTATCGCTTGCTTCTAGAAAGATCAGTATCACCCAAGTCCACGTGCCGACCCTGTGTTCATCATGCCGAGTAGTGAAAGTCCATCGACCCTTGGTCTGATCCGCAATCGGCTCCGCAGTCGGCTCCGCATAGCATCAGCCATCGTGAGGCGCAGAAGGGGAATCGTCATTCCGACAGGACAGTGTTACATGGAGTGTCTCATCATGCTAAGGAAGCGCAATGCTGCTGGTAGCGCCTGGTTGTACGGATGATGGGGTGTTGCTGATAGCATCTGTGATGAGATCGGAATCTCACTCAAGTCGCTATTATCATTCTCCAGGGGTTTTGACAAGAAGACAAACATTCAGAGCCGTACAGTACGCAAGTCATAGCAACAACATGAGCTACCAGGGCTTGAGACCGTGATTTCTTAACTTTGAAGATGACATTTGCATCTATATCATCTATCACAGGACATGCCACCCACCATCACCAATAGGAACTTTTTGTGAACCTTCAAAAGTCTTGTAATCATAGAAGAAAAAACTATAAAGCAATGCCGACCAATCTATCGTCGGGCTTTTTGGGGGGGTATCCTATGTTTCGCGTGGACCGGCGCCGGGTCCCGCACCTCGCCTTCCACCAGTTTTGATCTTCAAATCATCTCTATTTCATCCCTTTCTTTTCAACGCAGCGGCCATAAGCATCGTCTACAGACGACCCTTAGCGTCCGCAAAGCACATAGGGTTGTAGATGCGCTGCTTGATGTATGAAGTCAGCGCGACATCACCCCACTCCTCCCACTCAAGCCACTGCTTCTCTGGCAGGGTTGAGACCCCCTCGCGACGAGCCGCCTTCATCACCTCCCTAGCGACAACGATGCTGGCATCGCGCACGCGCTCAATGCGAGGGTAGATGAGGCCCTTCTGGATCTCGTCTGAGTTGAGAGAGCCGGCGAGGGCAGCGGCAGAAGTGTAGACCATCTCGTCTGTAACCTTGGAGGCCTTGGCGAGGATGGCACCGAGACCAAGACCGGGGAAGACGTATACGTTGTTACCCTGGTTGGGGTGGAAGGTAACGACACCAGCGTCACCGCCACCAACCTTCATAGTCACGGGCTGGAATGGTGAGCCGGAAGCAAAGATGACGGTGCCATCGGTCCAGGTAATAGCCTGCTCGAATGTGCACTCGGCCTTGGTGAGGGGGTTGCTCAGGGGGAAGAGAATGGGACGACGACCCAGACCGCCAGAGTCGACGGAAGCCTTGAGAGCGCGGACGATAGACTCGGTGAAGCAACCGAAGGTAGCGGTCAGACCAACGAGAGCAGACGGCTTGACGTACTCAATGACCTCCTCCAGGGTGCGGAACTGGTGGCCGTTGTTGTCAGTGCGAGCAAAGTACTTCTTGTGCTCGGCCAGGCGGTCACCACGATCCTTGGTCACGAGACCCTTGGTGTCGACAAGCCAGAACTTGTTGCGTGCCTCGGCCTCGGAGAGGCCACGGCGGGTGTAGTACTCAACGAGCTGCTTGGCGACACCAACACCAGCGGAACCAGCGCCCATGAAGACAAGGCGCTGCTCCTCAAGAGGCACACCAGACAGGTTGACAGCGCCGATGTAGCCACCAAGAACAACAGCACCAGTGCCCTGAACATCGTCGTTGAAGCACTTGTGGGTGTTCCTGTAGCGGTCAAGGTAGCCGAAGGCCTTCTCGCTCTCAAAGTCCTCGAACTGGACGACCATCTCAGGATAGACATCCTTGACGGCCTCCATGAACTCGTCCATGAACTCCTGCTGGACCTCGGCAGAGGGGCGCTTCTGGCGCAGGCCGAGGTACAGAGGGTCCTTCAGGTTGGTCTCGTTGTTGGTACCGCAGTCGAGAACGATGGGGAGGGTCTTCTCGGGGTGGATGCCGGCGGCACCAGTGTAGAGGGCGAGCTTGCCGACCTGGAGAGGGTTATTAGATGCCTTGTTCAGAACTGTCAGTGACCAGGAAAGCTACTTACAGAGATACCAACACCGTTGACACCGAGATCACCAAGACCCAGAATTCTGGAGCCGTCAGTGACGACGCAGATCTCAGGGTTCAAGCAGGGCCAATTCCGCAGCATAGTGCGGATTGACTTGCGCTGCTTGATGGAGATGTAGAGAGCCTCAGGGCGGGTATAGAGGGTCGAGTATTGGAGGCAGACGTCGCCGATGGTGGGGGTGTAGACGAGGGGCATAAGCTCGCGCATGTTATCCATGAGCAGGCGGTAGAACAGGTCGAGGTTTGTGCTCTTGATGCTGGAGAGGTAGAGGTACTTGTCGATGTTGGTCTGACGGGTGTGAATCATCTTCATGGCGCGAGCGCACTGGGTTTGGAGGCTCTCCATGACGTGGGGGAGGAGGCCGGTGAGGTTCTTGCTGACGCGCTCTTCGGGGGTGAAAGAGAGGCCTGGATGGAGACGGTGTGTTAGTAATGGGTTGGAATTTGGGAGAGTAAAATAAAAGTAGAGGAAGAGACTCACCCTTATTCCAGAGGGGTTCGCGCAGGATCTGGGTGCCAGCAGCATTGGCCGGGTGAATATACTCGGTAGGGCGAACCTGGGTGATCTCGCCGTAGTGATCCTGGGCGTAACCCCGGTGCTGGTCAAGCTGAGCCATCTTCATCTGTTCCTCGATTGCTGAGAGGTCGACTGATTGAAGAGGGTTGAAGTCGGTCATTCTCCGGCTGGAGAGGGAGAGACGCTTCTGGCTGGACAGCGAGGTGTGGGAGGAGCGAGCCGAGGCTACAGAGGAGGAGGAGGGGGAGGAGGAACGTGGCGTGGAGATGTCGGAGCTAGCGGTGCTGAAAGAGGCGAAGTGGGATTGCGACGCCATTTGTTGAGAGGAAAAGGATGATGAAGAAAGAGAAGAGGCAGAAGAAGAAAATGAGAAAAGGGGGGAATTAAGATTATTATTGGTGTTGGGTGGTTGTGGGGAGGAGGATGCTGTTGTTGAGGTTGATGATGAGGAGCTGCCAGCAGTAGTGGTGGTTGTACTAATAGCACTGGGGTTGGTAGCTGAGGTAGAGAGAGAGGCCGACTTGTCGTTTCCAGAACGGGGACGGGAAGAGGAATAGTGGCAGCTACTGCTGGTGCTGGTGGCGCCGGAGGAGGAGTAGCGAGAGGCTTGAGAATGGCGAGATGATGTGCGAGCAGGAGAGCCGCTAGCAACGAGGAAAAGCCGGTTTAATATTCGAGGGCCCCCGGTGAGGGCGCAATGGTCGTGGATGCGCACAGGCATGACGGACTGGACGGGATGGATCCTCGGGATGTGTCGAACAGGGTGGTGCCTGAGAAGGGAGAGGATGTAACAGGAGGAGGAGAAGGGGTGTGCGTGTGAGTGTGAGAGGATGCCTGGGGCCAAGGACAAGGAGAGCGAGTCCCGTGTGAGAGAGAGACAGGCAGACAAAACAGTGTGCAAAAAGATCAGAGGAAACACAAGCAAAACTGTGACGGTGGACGAGACGCTGGATGTGAGGGAGGACGGGGGGTCCGGGATCGGGGGGTTGAAACGACAGAGTAGAGTCAAGAGTCGACGGGAAGGGGACAGGGATCGGGAGATGTAGGATGGAGAGAGGGGAGCTAGGTAGTTGGGCGGGTGCTAGTCAGGCAGATTGTAGTTTGCATGTGGAAATGGAATTGAATTGGGCTGGACTGAGCTGGAGACTTGATTAGTTGATCAGTCATGGAGAGCTTCAATTCGAGGTGGAGGTCGTTGACAGTGGTTGTTGTTGGGCTGCAGCAGGCGGTTGCATGCATGGCAAGTTGGGGCTAGTGGCAGACTCCGATGCAGCTCCGACGAACGTGGGATTGGTGACTGATGACTGGGTGACTGTGGCTTGAGCATCTGGCCCCAATATCGCTGACTGAGGCTCGCTTTTCACAGAGGAGTCATGCTTCCATCAATTGACCCCAGCTATGATTCCCATCAATCCATCAGAGACAGCCGTTGGGCAAAACATGCAGCTTCCCATCGGACAGCAAAACGAAAAGTCAAGATGCACGAAAAAATAAAATGGGGACGCGACCCAGACAAGGACAGACAAGGGTTCATTCCATCCTCCACTAGCTGCCACTGTATTTCACACTTCCTAGCTTGCATGCATGTCCCCACCCAGCGCCATCCCAACCGGCACCCGCTCCAGCACCCGCCGCCCGGGGCATCGCTGGCACTTGTCGGGTCGGGTCTGGACCTCCACTGGGCTGGCAGTCACATTTCACTCCCGTTGGAGGCGGTTGGAGGCTTGTTGGAGACGGGGGGATGGCATTCTCCAACTGACGAAGCCAGCCAGCCCGCCTGAAGAGGCATTGCTCGTTGAAAGTTGCCTGATGAAGGTTTGTCCACAGAACTAGGGCTCGGTCAAGATCCGGCCAGGTCACCTGACTCAGGACTGCCTTACCTTCCAGGATACTGACCAGCAGTGGTTGTTCACCACCACCGCTGTGTTGAATGTTAGTGCTTGCTGACAGAACCCCCTGCTGTGTCGACCACACCTGTGCCTCACCGACTGCCTGCATCCTCTCACCGTGGTCCTCACCGCTCTGTCCTCTGTGCCAGTCTCCTCTAACTGCACTGTCTTTCCACTCAGCTCTGTCCGTCTCTCTCCCTCTCATCATTACCGCTCTGGGTATCGCATCGCGTGCCTCTCTCATTCCTTGCTCCCTGTTAACCCAATCACGAAACTCATCACGTAAAGAACTACAAGCCACCATCACCCAAAGCAAGCCCCCCCCTTGTCTCCATCTCCCATTCGTATTTACCCGCCCTTGTCTTTCTCAACAAAAAAAAACACACAAGACTCGTCAGCATCCAAACTCTCCAACAGACACAGACGCCCAAAACGAGCTTTTGCATCCCGATTCCTCCCGAATATCAGACCAACAAGGGGAGCGCCACACACACTTCTTGACCCCTGTTCCTGCAACCCCATTCTCCACTACCCGCCCATCCCTGGTCGATTATCGGGCAGCCAAAAGAAGTAAACAGCTTGAGTCTTTGAGTCGAACCCAACCTCGTGGGTCTGACCCCCTCTGAGAAGACCCACGCTGATCAGACGTACTCTCTGACAAGATCTCAGGTCTTTCTTCTCTCTTGAAGCAAGGCTGAAACCTCACCATAGGAGACAATAACAAAGGAACAGAACGGCAATGTTCCAGAAACCCGAAACTGAGATAGCCAGGATCCTTATCTCAGTCAAAGCAAAGCAGAGCGATGCAAAACGAAGTTAATTTTTCATCTATAGGCCCCAGCATCGCGATCTCAAGATCTCCTTCCCCCCTTTTTCCCTTCGTCCAACACAGATTCCCATCCATCCGTTCCTTCAACCCGTCCCCTCCTCCATCCCCACCATAATCCGATCTAGCATGCAAACCACCGAACCTCGCTTCCATGCCCATGCTCGCCCTCTCTCCACACTCCTCTTCTCCTTCAGCCCAAAGATCCCGACCCTAGAATATTCCCCGGCCCCGCGTTGCAGGGTGACCTGTGAACCTAACCCCACAGTATGTCGTGAAGGTCGCTCGCAAACTCCCGGCGGGGCAAGCGGCGCGAGCGAGCCACGAGGTTTGACTCATTCGTGGCCTGACGTACCCAGCGAGACAAGGCTCCCTTGTTTGGCTCATTAGATGGTGGTCTGTGGTTCTGTGAGGATTTCATCTCACCGAGATGGCAGCGAGATTTGGGCTCCGCATGGACGGCCGGGAAACCGCTAGTGGCCGGTTGAATGGAGAGGGAACAACATGAGCAGTACGGTACGGGTGTCGGAGTCTGCTTTGCATTCTTCCCAGGCTTCGGGCGATAAATCATCGTCGTTTTTTTAGGCTTCAAGAAAGGTGTAGTTCGTGAGATCTAAGTCCAGTTCATCCATGTTATGGTACACTTTTCTCCTAGCTACAGCACCGTGGTATCTTCCGTTCCGTGCCTGCTCCATAAAAGAGAGAATACATCAAAACACAACACTTGTAAACAATGACCCAGCCTGACGGGTCACTGTTACTTCATCAACCGCTTCTTCATTTACCCTCCCCTGAAACCACCCTCGCCTTCTCCCCTGCCTTCTCAGCCTTCCTCCACGCCTCCTCTCCCATACCCTCCCACCACCCAGCCAATCCCATCACATACATAACCTCTTCTTCCGTAACCTCCACCGGCGGACCCATAATCTGCGGTAACTTTTCCTCATCCTCCTTCTCGAATATAGCCCATGCCGAGTCATCCCCCGCTCGCACTCCGAACCCCCGTCCCTTCATGGACAGTACCTGGAACCGCCGCAAGAGAACCACGTCTCCGGCTTTAACCACGGGAAGTGACTTCTGATGTGGACGGTAGATCTGCGCGACGCTGACGGTGGAAGGGGCCGTGGATGGGTCGGTGAGGATGAGCTCGAGCATGTAGTCACGCGGTCCATTCTTAGGTCGAACCGGTGCCGATGGGGCGACTGCTGCGATTGCCAGGATGTCTACTGTCTTGTGCAGTGAGTTTCGCAACACCTTAAGAGACAGAAACTCGGGGAGGTCGGATTGAAGCATTCTCAGAAGTTGAGCCTTGCTGCTCGTAGGCTTTTCGGCCTTCTGAGGCGATTCGTTAACGGAAGGCGACTTCGGGCCTTCCTCCTCGGCAAGCACCCCTGACGTGACACGCTTGTGTCCTCGTGGACTGCTCCTCAAGCTCCTCATAGCCATCTCTTGTGTGCTATCCTGTGAGGTGTTCGCTGCATCTACGTCGAGATCCTGAACAACCTTCCTTCTGCGCGTGTTACGTGGCTTGACAGGAGGTTTGGCAGTCCCAAGCTCCTGAGATGCCTGATTCTCCTGGCTCAGCTGCTGAGTTGCCGTCTCCTGACTAGCATCATCGACAGCGTCGCCTGTTGAGAGGTCTATAGAGCCTGACGATCTTGTCTTGCGATGTGATCGCCGATGAGGAGCTCTCGACTTCGAACCCGTCGTTTGCTGATCACTCGCTTGGTCACTCACATTGCTGATAAATGTGGCTTGACTCTCATCTTGATTCGTAATCTCAGTAGCAGCATCAGTGTCCTGATGATCATGGCTGCGTAGCGAGTCGGCTGTGATGATGTAATCCTTCTCGGCAAGTACTGGGTCATGCTCTGCCGCATCTTCGATCGCCTCAAGCTCTTCTTCCTCTGTAACGGCATGCCCCTGATTCTCGTCCATTGGTGACGCCCCTCTGCGTTTGTCAAACTCGCGTTGCTGCATCTCCATGTGAAGTTGGTCGTCGGGACCAGGCGATGCCTCGTGATCTGGTTCTGACACGGTCTCAAGCTCTTCCGCCGGCTTGTCAAGTTGAGTCTCGCTTGGAGTCATAAGTTGCTGCACAGTCGCCTCCGCGTGCCCTTCTTCGACCTCCACATCCGGAAGGTTGGTACTTCCGGGGTGGTCATGTCCTATCGGAGCGTCAAGTGCAGCCGTTGGCTTCTGAGAACCCGTCACAGTCTGTGAAGATAGACTCGACTGGGTCATTCCCAAATCCTGGAACGACATTGGCGGTTGGGTGTGATATGTTGGCTCTGTTGACTCGATCTGCGAAACTGGTTGCGCCTTTACAAACAGTGGCGTGCCCGCAGACAGGTCATGAGCAGCCTTGTCTTCTTGAGGCGAATTATCACGAGCAACAACGTCGTTGCCCGTTATTGGCTCTTCGATACGCGGACTGGCTCCCACTTGAGACACACCGTCCACGATCATAAGATCAGCCCGATCCTCAGGCTCACTTGGTGTTGGCACAGTCCGAATCTCTTCTGCAGGAGCAGGGACACTGCCTTCCTGGTCATTCCGTGGCTCGTCGTCGATGAGTGATGCCATGGACTGATCGTCAGCAACGGTCGAGGCCACTAGCGTGTGAGACGCTTGAACCTCTACTTCTAGATCCTCGGCCACTAGCGTGTGAGACTCTTGAACCTCTACTTCTATATCCTCGGCCACTGGCTGTTGCGTGCCTTCGGGTTGTATCTCAGTTGCGCCGATAGGTTCCTCCGGGGGCAGGTCTTGTGCTGACTCTTGGGGTAAGACGGGCTCTTCCACAACTTTAGCATCTCGTTCGTCGCTTTGAGAGTGTTTGTCTTGCGCCATTGGCGGTTCACTGGGAGCCTCTTGATGGCTTAACGAGGGTGCAGTCGCAGAGGCTGCAGGCTCCTCGATTGCGTCATTCACCTCATCCTCGCCCTCTTCCTCCGAGTCAGACAGCAGATCGATGAACACCGGCTCTTGAGGCTGAGGATCCTCTTGCATCTGATCATCAACATCGCTCTCATACTCCTCCTCTTCATAGTCATTGCCCATTTCGTCATCTTCAACACCGTCCACATCTGATTCCGCGTCTTGCTCTTCGCTACCATTCTCATCATCAGAGACGGAAGCCTCGGAGGCAGAAATCTCGACATCGGATTCTGGGGCATTGGCAGGGTCATTATTGTCAACCAATTCAACTCCATTTTCTCCCTCATCAGCTTCCTGGTCTCCATCATCAACGTCAAGTGCCGCCTCCTCTTCCTCGGAATCGCTGCTGCTTGGGATAATGACTCCAGGATTGGGTTCGATAACATTCCCCTCTCCATCGGTAGACAATAGTGAGTCGCGATCAACGTTACCCTCTTCATCGTCTACAATTGCATCATCATACTTTCTCAAGTCGTAGTCCTCGCCTGGCACCTCCGCATCGTCGTTCGGTGTTGCATCGTTCGTGTAATCTGCCTCATCGATCACAGAGCCTTCAGCGTCCTCATCTTCGTAGTGCTCGTCGTATTCGTTCTCCTCGTCTGATACTGCTTCGGTTTCCACGAGTTCGGGGCGACGCCAGCTTGCTGTGGACATTGCAATGTTTTCGGCAGGGATCCTCGGGCTCTGCACTGGCGACGAGCTGAGGATCTCAATTGTCTCAACGGGCTGTGACTGACTCTCGGCCGCTGTTTGCGATTCGACTGAGGCATGTGATGGCACTGAAGGCGAAACTTCTGCGTCTGAATGTCCATATTTAATTTCCTGCATCGCGACATCCCGTTCCGGAGTGTGGTGCTCGATGCTGGTGTCGACCGTTTGGTGAGTGTGCTGTTGAATACCCATGTCGAACTTTGGGCTACTGCCCAACTGAGCGGACAATTTCGTGTCTTGAGCTGAGCTTGGGGTCATAACGGCATTAGGACGGCTCGGTGCAGTGTCGAAATGAGTCAGAGATGCGCTTTCCAGTCCAAAGTCGAAGCTCGTACCCATGGGGGAAGGCAAAGGAAGTGCATCGCTCACTGGCATGGGCAGCTCTCCCGCTGGTGCTGACATCCAGTCGCTTTGAATTGGCTCCGCCGTGTTCGCTTGCAAGTTTTCAGCGGCGCCAGCTAGCCGAGGTGAGATTCGACCCATTGGTACGACATTGAGGTGCTCATGATCCAGGCTATGCAGGACCGGGGCTCCTTGGGAGGGATCAAGCGGGCCTTGATCAAAGCCCTGGGTCTGACTGCTATCATCCACCATGTCCGTTTGTTGCTCAGGAGTTTTGGAAGGAGCTGTCTTCGCACTGAACGACAATCCCGGAATCGGAACTTCGTCTTCGCTAGCAGATGTCTCATGCTCCTCTGGCTCCTCTCGCTCAGGGCTCGGGCTTCGGCTACTGTACCGCCAAGCAGCCGTGGGCATACTGAAGCGCGACTTACGGCGTCCTTTTTTATTGCGCCTAGAGCTTTCTTCTTCCAATGCTTCGAAACCACCCTCGAACAGGGATCCGTATGAGACCTTCGCCCGCTTGAGGAAGGCCGGCGAAACGTACTCCTCGATATTGTCGAAAGCTGTGGATGCAAGGCGTTTCGTCGAGACATTCATGACAGGCGTTTGTGGTGCAGGTGGCTCCTCTTGAGCTTCAATTGCGAAGTCAGGTATTGATGGTATGGGGTCGTCGTTTGCCAGTAGTTCGGGCCCCTCGTCCGCTTCACCATCAACATTGATGATTTCGTTGCCCGTTGCTTCGAGTCGTGTAAGCGAAAGTAACAGCTTCTGTGAGAACTTGAGCTGCCATCCCAATACCTCTCCCGTGAGGCCCGGCTGAGGGCCCTGTTCCTGCCATTCTGCGCCCTCTAGACTCAATCGTACAGTATCGCCGCTAGCAATCTTTGCCTTGTCGAGGGCTCTTCCAGCTGCACCATGAAACTCCAGGCGCACCTGACCCTTGCTGCGACGTTTTCGAAAATCGTGTTCTGCAAGAACAAATGCGAGGAGTCGTTTGCTTGCGCTGAACGGCCAGGTGATAGTGACACAGCCATCGATGACACAGGAAGAAACATCGGAGAGCTCTGGGGATAGTTCTGCGATCGGTGTGGGTCTGGCGGCTTGCAGGGCCTCGGTTTCTATCTGTTGGCTGGCCATGTCGACGTTTCGCTGGTGCTGCGCGTGAAGCACTCTATGCGCGTCATGGGTAGGAAGTTGGGTAGATGCGTCGTCGAAGATGCCGCGCACACGGGAACAAAGGTTCACGAGGCGGGCATGGCCTTAAGGAGCGCGACCATGCGGAAATGTTGCTGCAAGAGGTTCGTGGTGATGTTGGAGGCACGCGTTTGTGACGGAATGGAGCTTGGAGTTGACGAGCCAAAAGGAAGCTCAGCTGGTCGGTTGGTTATGGTTTGAGCTATCGGAGCTTTTAACGCGGCAGGCGGTGAATGTTGGAACCCCACCCCTAACCCTCGCCACATAACCCTCTCTCATGACGACTCGGCTTCCGTGTTCGCAGTCTGACGCACGAGTCAGTGGGCGACGTCCAGCTGCATCACGCCATGAGGCTATTTCGCGTGTAGAGGATGTAAGAGCTAAGCTTTGCTTGGATTTTCTGACTATTTAATCGCATGTGGAATTGCCTCTTCTGCGGCCCAGCATATAATTCTTCGGAACTGACGCGACCATGGGATCGGTGGAATCCCCTCGTTTTGACGTTAAGAAGGTCGCCGTCATTGGTGCCGGCCCGTGTGGTTTGGCCGCGGCCAAGTACCTTCGTGACCAGGGAGCATTTGATACGATCGACTTGTTTGAGCAACAGCCGGAGGTTGGCGGGATCTGGAATTACAGTGAACTCCCATCGAAGGACTGTCCAGTTCCACAAGAAGACCCTTTCTATCCACCGGATCCTCCGGTTCAGCTTCGCCCAGAAGAGGCCCCGATCTTTCCCTCGGCGCTGTACAACAACCTTTGCGCCAATATTCCAGGCACGTTAATGAAATTCTCAGATCATGGTTTCCCGAGCGATGCACTTCTCTTCCCTCATCGCAAGACAATACAAGAAGTCCTGGTGGCATATGCAAAGGATGTACGCCATCTCATCAAGTTCTCTCATCAAGTGATTGAGGTCACGCGACAAATAGAGAACGGGCGCGAGAAATGGCTTCTCCGAGCACAGAGCACCACAGATGCAGAGTTGTACAAGGACGTCTATGATGCTGTCGTGGTGGCTAACGGCCATTACTCTGTTCCCAATATACCGAGAATCAAAGGCATGGACGAGTTCCAAGTCGCTCACCCGCACATCATCTCACATTCCAAAAACTACCGCACGCCAGATATCTTCTCCGGCAAGAAGGTCATTGTGGTCGGCAACGGGCCTAGTGGTGTTGATATCGGCGCACAGGTCAACAAAGTATGTAGGCAGCCATCCTTACTTTCAGTAAGATCGCCGACGACGCCGTCGCTTTTGGAGCATATTGGATGTGAGGAGGTTGCGGAAATCGCAGAGCTGCTTCCAGCGGAACGAGGCGTTCGTCTGGTCGATGGGAGAGTCGAAGCGGACATCGATGCTATCATTTTCTGCACCGGCTTTATGTACAGCTATCCGTTCCTCCCTGAGCTGCAACACCGTCTGATCACGCACGGGAAGGGAGTTCATGGGCTTTACAAACATTTCATATGCATCGAGCACCCAACCTTGATGTTCCCTTGCCTCAACATGAAGGCAGTTCCATGGTCTTTGGTTGAGGTCCAGGCTGCGGTCTTCTCTGCTATCTGGTCGAACCAATTAGATCTGCCACCAATTGATGAGATGCGTCATTGGTCACAGAATCTAGAGAAGGAAAAAGGCGTTGCACTTCATGTCTTTGAGCGTCTGGCTGATGGATACTTCATCAACGAGCTGCATGATTGGAGCCAGCAGGCTAGGAAGAAGGGCAAGACACCGCCGCGATGGGGTGAGGAACTACTGTGGCAAAGGAGTATTTTCCCTGAGGCCAGGCTGCGTTTCGAACTGCAAGGGCGTACAGCGAAGACCTTGGAGGACATTGGGTTCACATATGAGCCGGGCGCTTACAACAGATCATTGGCAGAGGCGAAGGGGAAGGAGTCTGAGAGTTAAGATGACCGACCAGCGGACTGAATAGACTTTTTAGACTTAGAGGAAGGCAGTAGCACAGCTATCCTCACTGTCTTCATCAGCATTCTCCTTCATAGGCTGGGAAGTGCCGAAGGGATGAATAAACAGACAAGAACACTGAAGGCAATGAGTACGAGAAAGATGAGAACGCCGTCGGAGAGGAGGGGAGAACAATGATGAATATAAATACTCAGAGACTTCACAGAGACCTATGTCAGTGTGTTCTGCTCGCCTACAAGGGATTCGGCAAATTGCGAGCAACGGTAAGCGCCTTCTATGGGTTGCTCAAGTCTGGTATACGGCAGACAGACCCCTTGTGAGCCGGTCTAATGGTCGACAACAACCACTACAAACTCACAGCGAAAGCATGCGGAGTGAGGGCTTCCTTATTTGTCTCTCCTTCGAGTAATTTATTGTCTTACTGAATCAGCTGCCGTGAACTTCTCTTTAAAATGTTGTCCCACCGTCTTGCAAGATTTTGGATCTCCAGAACCATCAAGACTGTCCATCCTTGCCGACATGGTACCATCGTAGAAGAAAGGAACGCTGTATCGGTCGTCGTTGCTTTGGTTGACTACGCGATGCGTCGCGCTCCTGTATTGGCCGCTGGTCCAGGCTCCCAGGACGTCGCCAATGTTCACAACATAAGTGTCTGGCCTAGTGGGAACTGGGATCCACGAGTCGACAACGGGGTGCATGACCTCGAGTCCTTCTTGACCGGGATGTTGCAATAAAAGAGTAATAGCACCAAAGTCTGTATGGGCTCCAGCTAGAGAAGAACGAGCGTAAGCAACGGTCTCATCGCTACGAGACCAAAGAGGAAGGCCTCATAGCTCACAGGCGCAGTGGAGTGACGCTTACCTCCAATCTTGGCAACGCCGCTGTTGACGTCTCGCGATGGGTAGTGCAGTAGCTTGACCGACGCAACGGGGTCTTCCATGAACTCTTGGAAGATTCCATCTTGGTAGGCGAGACCCTTCTCCAGTATTTTCATGATCTCCTCAGCTAGCCTAAGCATATGCTCCCTATATCGCATCACTGGCTCCCTGAACTCATGATCTGGCAGCTCTGGCCAATGATTCGACCCATAGAGGTAGGTGCCGAACTTGGGATCGTTCTTCGGCACTTCTCGACCAATGCGCATCGCCTAAGTCATCTATTAGTTTTTGGAAATTGGAATAACCTCACTTTAGTCTTGAAATACCTCCTTCTCATCTGGCGCTTCGCCAACATTGAGTGCTTGTGATCCGATGACTTCGTAACCCCGACCGGTTAGGGGATCCTTCGCAAGTCGTTCTTTAGCCTCAAGAGGCAGAGAGAAGAATCTCTTTGCACACTCGAGGATCTCTTCCTGTAGCTCTAGTGGTACTCCATGCCCAACAAGCTGGAAGAAGCCGTAGGTTTTGCAAGCCGCTTTTACCTGCTCGACAACAATGTCTGGATTGCTTCCAGTCAGCCAGGGCTGAATGTCAATAGTAGGGATCTCTGGTTTTACGGTTGACATCTTGTTCGTACACCTAGTGGTTGTCAAAGCTTGTGATTTCTCTGGTGGTCAATCTGAAAGCGAATTTGTTGCGTTATAACATCTTTGTAGGTGCTTTATACTGACGATAGGGCGCGGATTGATCTAGTCAACACAACCTCCACATCCCTTGCGATAAAGCGGCAGGAAGTCACCACGCATAAGATAAGCATTCTGCAAGCTAATGATCTGGTCAACATTTCGCGAGCGGGCTATGCACAGACTTCTGGTAAGTAGCATTACCTTGAGTAATGGCGAGATATCACAGCAGGTGCTCAATTCGTAGGGCTCAAAGCAATAGAGACAAGAATAGATGCCAAAGATTTTATTCTTCCATGATCACCAGCTAACACTCTTGGGGATGACCTACGACCTATGCAGCTTAAGCTACTCTTGAAACCCTAAAAGACTACAAGCATTGCGTGAATAGATATCTACCTGTTCATCTACTCCAAACATCTTAGCCACCTCATCGTCGTTTCGATTGGCCGACTCGACCACTGCCTCCGCGGGAAGAAACGGATAGTCTGTCCCATACAAGAGTCTCGAGGAGTCTGTGAACCTCATGATGCCGTGAATCTGGTCAGGAAATGGGAAGCCGGCCAAGTCGAAGTAGAATCGCGTCTTGAATAAGTGACGAACATGATCAGTCGAGATTGAGTTGTTCTTGTAAATGCGGGCAGAGTACGACGTGATACGCTCGACTATCGACGGAAGCACCGAACCGCAATGAGGTATAATGAATGTTATGCCATGGCATCGCTCCACTGTCCTCGAGAGGATCAGGTGAGAAACGGTTCTTGCTGTGTCGAAGAAGAACTCCAGCATTGGGCGAGGGTACTGCGGCAGAGGACACGACTCTATTGCCTTCTCGCCTTCTGTTTCTGAACATAACCGGCAGGTAGTCGGATGAATCAACACGGTGGCCTTGCGCTGACTGAGTTTGAGAAACACATCGTCGAGTACTGGCTCTCCTAAATAGACCCCGTTTGCATTTGTGAGGATTGCAAAGCCTTTGGCACCGAGATGGTCTAGGGCGTAGTCTATCTCCGTCAGCGAACCCTCGACATCAGGCAAAGGCGGGCTGGCAAAGAACGAAAAGTGATCCGGTTCTTTCTCGCAAATATGCGCAAGCTCTTCGTTTGTTTCGCGAGTAATCTTGCCACAAAGTTCCAAGTCCCCAGGCTTGAGGTAAGTGCCCGGGCTTGTGATACTCAGGATACTTCTCGAAATATTGGCCTGTTTCATGAGGGCCAGATGCTCCTCAATACTCCAGCCCTGATTGCCTCGAGTCAGAATCATTTGATCCATTCCAGCTGTTTGAGGATAGTAGTTGCTTACAGGCAGGCCGGCCATGCCATCCGGCTTATCCCAGCCGAGATCGTGGCAATACTTTCGCCACCCTGGAGGAACGGCATGACTATGAGTATCTATTCGTTGCATTGAGGCGGTCTTGCGAAAGGTGGCTGACTAGAGAATGAGGGCTGGCTCTGCGCAAGATAAGACACAACTTGTCGATTGTTGGGTACGCCCAGTTATCGACCTCACACATGAAGGAATAATCCAGATGAATGCCCTTTAAAGATTCAGTCCATAAGTAGTAGTCAAGTCGTTCAGGGATGCGGTTCTTCTCCAGGCAACTGGTTTTTTAGCACAGGGCGCATTTTGATCCACTCAGAGAACACAAGACGACCGGCCTCACAACGACGGAATGTGTAGAGAGATAAGATAGACGGTCAGGATCGTGCAGCTTGATCTGCGCATAAACGTGGCAATTCAACGGGTATCTGCTTCGAATCCACTTCTGCTAGTGTAGCTCTAATCTTGCAGGGCGCAGAATGACCGAGTGGGTAAATCTAGCCAGAGAGAACCTCGAGGCACACTACCGAGAAAAGGACTCTGCCATATTTTTTTTTGTATGCATAGGTAACCATTAATATGCTGAATGTGACGCAAGAATGGCCGAGGAGGTAGTGCATTTCTTTCGGAGTGTAAAGAGAGTCGGTAAGGTTACGTATCTTGACCTGCTTTTCTGTTGAGTTGTCTACTAGGTGAAATGCTAGAGTGTCACAGAAGTGGTTCTCACGCAGAAGAGAGTTGCAGATAGTAGCGACTATGTCAATTCATTGAGCACTTCAACTTTAGCTATCTGGTTGCTTTGGAGAGGTTGCATGCTGTCACCATGCTAATGCGGCTTGTACTTGTCAATGACAGGCTTAAGTTGAGCCAGAGTTATCAGCACAGCTAAAAGCAGTACCTGGCCACGCGGTTGTGTTAGTCCAGCATAGAACATATCTACTGGGGAACGGCTGCAACTCACCAATCGGATTAATCGCATAGAAGTCGATGATGAGGCGAATCGTGGCATATGTGCCCGCGACTGAGAGGAAGGAGCCGACTAGTACGATAAAGACATGCAAGGCGAATACCAGTCTTTGCTTGATAGAGCCTCTGATCCAGTGGGAGTGATCAGTGAACCACAGAACCATCGGGAGGATGAGAGCAAGCGGTGCAAAGCAGATTGAACCGGTAAGGGCAAGCAGATAGTTGAATACCGGGATGGCTTCCGCGAGGATAAAGGCGATGCAACCTAGTCCAGATGTACATGCGCTGTGTTCGTCAGCATTGAGCGTTCAGATCCATCATATGCCAACAGAGAAGCAACAACTCACAGCCAAGTTGCCCAGTGTGTCATAGTATTTGCTTGTAGATGGCGGGAGTCACGCAAGATACGCACAAAGAGATATTTAGCCGCCACCTGCGTTGTGTTAAGAAAGTCGCTCTTCTGAGGGTTCTGCTCGTACTGAGTCACTCACGTGTAGATAGAGGCAAGCTGTAACAGCAAGACCAATGAGGCCAACACCATACGCGGCTTTCTTGATGGTCGGACCGGCACTCTGGTGATGGTTAGCGATATGTTCTCTCATTGACTCGAAAGCGAATAATCTGAAGACTCACTCCGAGTGAAGGGTTGGCCATCCAGACACCACACCAACGATAAACAACCAAACTGAAGGCAAGGTATGATGCGTTGAGGATTGCCATGCAAGTGAACAGGGCTTTCTTGTAGTCTTTTGGGTTCCTCATCTCTGCAATAACAGGCATGAAGGATGATGTTCCTGATGACGAGACGAAGATCGTAGCAGATGCCGTCATGCCGGCGATGAAAGACGGGTCGCCAATCACACGGTATCCGAGATCGAAGTCTCCCTCTTGGGGCGCAGCAGCAGGTCGGTCAACAGTGGTGACTCCGATTCTGGTTCCCTTGTGATCAGCGATTTCGCACCAGAGATCATCGGCAAGGGGACTTACACCACCATGAGAATCGCAACAAATAGTGATATAAAGCCAGCCCACGTCACCCATCCAATACTTTGGAATTTCCGCATGCTAGCAAGCGCAATCGCAGCAACAGTTGCCAGGAATGCCCACCATACGGTGCATGCAGCATGCTCTGAAAGGGCATTGATTGCAATCGAGACTCCCAGAATACCTGAACCCGAAACGAGGACAAATCTATGAGGTTATCAGTTACAACTGTGCATAATACTAACAACACTTGTCTCTCTCTCCCTTACCCAATAAGGTACAAGAAGCTAACAAGCTCTTTGAGAACCGTGCCGCCAGCTAGATAGGACATGTCCACAACTGTATGACACTGTCTATGCATGCTTCGGTAGTTGCCGAGCACATAAGCCGTATCTGCTTATGCCGAGTTAGTTTCATCGGTCAGTAGGGAAGATGTCACTTTGATAGACGAACATGTATTCAGGCCACCCCAGCCGATGACACTCAGAGCACCACCAACCGCGCCTACGAGAGAGATGTCAGCGTCGAAAGAAACCTATTGTCATAGAAGCCTCAGAAACTCACCGAGTTCGAACATTGCGTTGGGAATACTGAGCACACCGGTTGCAAACATGACTAGATCCAGCATATTAGTTGCAAGTCCAGAACATGGCGTGTTAGCGATCAAGTATGGGATTCGACCTACGCTTCAAGAAAATCACAGATGCCATTGGCCATGAGACAGTACGGAAATTGACAGCGCCGTCATCTTGCCTGAATACCTCGACATCGTCTTTCGAGCTAAAAGCGACTGGTTCAGCATCATCGGGGCGCGAGACAGTTGTGGAGTCAGCGCTGCTGAGCTTCTGTTCTGAGTCCATGACGGTCATGACGGTTACGAAAAAGGAACACAGAGTTGTGTATAATGAATCCTAGATTTGTGGCTTGTTGACGGTTCACGGGGGGTTTGCTTGTATAATGTCGTGAGACTTCAACGGCATCAAATACAACGGACATGGATCATCATTCGCTATATATCAGCTTCTCTAGATGCCATGGCTCTGGCCACAAGAGGACCCCGGCACGGTGGCGTTCTCTGCTTCCAGATAAGGGTCATTTCACGCCTTGCCGGGCAAACAAGTTCTGGGGTGAAACCATTGATGGCTGGCTCGATTGTCAAGATATCAATCCGATTTGGCTCTTTCGAATCGAGTCTAGCTTGGGTTTTAGTTACGATCGGCTTATCTCACAGGGCGCATGAAGTCAAACATCACGTGAGCTTCCTGGCCTAGAACTTCCTCTACCCCGTACTTGGGCTGGTTGAGCGTCCCCGCTTGGCATGGCATGCTGGGGTCGTATGCTTGAGACTAAGGGACTGAGAGATAAGTCTCGTGAGAGCATTGTTGGGATTGCGGCGACACGTGTGCTCCGACAACCAATGCACCCTTGGATCGATCCCAACTGAGGGTATGAGTGAAGAAGTCCGGTCTGGTCTGACAGCTCACCCACCGGGATGCACCATGTCGATCCTCGATGAGAATAGCGTCGACGGTTGTGACTTCAGCTTCCAGTTGTCTGACTGGCTTTCGGGGCGTCAAGGGACAGCGATATCCCCTCGGATTCTGGATCACGATTCCGTCCAGCAGATAGTTAACGGCGATCCGACTGAGATGGATGGCGCGAAGAGAAGGAACACGTCTCATTCATCACAGCGACCAACAGCGCGTCTCCCCCGAAAAGCAGTCCGTGTTCTCGAAGAATGGCTCCTCCAGCACCGCCAGTCACCGTACCCTGCAGAGCGCGAGCAGAGCGAGCTCAAGGCGTTGACAGGCCTGAAGCGAAGTCAGATCAGGAATTGGTTCGCCAATGCTCGGAAGAGAGGTCGGGCACAGGCATTGCAGCCGGACGCTCCATCGCCCTCACAACAACAATCAGCGCCAGTTGAGATGCTATCATTATTTCCGCAGGTGTCTCAAATGCATCCTTTTGAACGATGGCTCCATCTTGGACTGGAGCATGAAGCAGCGTCTCCGCAAAACATCTACGAAGCTGTCGTTGCTTCGCGGCAGCAAAGACTCGACGCGATCAATCGGACGATGCAGAAGCCAGTCGATCCTCGGCAGCGTCGAGGAAGAAGCACCAACTGGCAGTATTACCGAAAAGCCGCATCTTCCGTGTCTAGTCTTGAGATTCGATCGTACGCGGCAAATGCAAAATCAGTCTGCTCCGACCAATGGAAGTTGGACGAGTCAAGTCCTCCGAATGCGATCCCACCCCGTCGGCAGCATCGCCAGGGTACGCGCAGAAACAATCACCTCACTGCTTCCAACACACGGGCTTGTTCACTAAAGTTCCAGTGTACTTTCTGCACAGATCGTTTCAAGAAGAAGCACGACTGGCAGAGACACGAGAAGTCTCAGCATCTTCCTCTTGAGAAGTGGGTTTGCTGTCTACAAGGAAGCGTCAACGTCGATCCGGGGACAAACAACATCACCTGTGTCTTCTGTGGACAGGCAGATCCTGAGCCTGAACATATCCACGCTCATGGCTATACTCGATGCATTTCTCGACCTTGTTCAGAGAGGACCTTTTATCGCAAAGATCACCTGCGTCAACACCTCCGACTCATGCACAATGGCTGCTCAATGATATCCTCTATGGAGAGCTGGAAGAGCATGACAACGCAGCTGGAATCTCGATGCGGCTTCTGCAACTCCAACTTGACCACTTGGCAAGCCAGGGTGCAGCATCTTGCTGACCATTTTGAGAGTGGTGCCCAAATGGAGGATTGGGAAGGGGACTGGGGATTTGAGCCCGAGATCATGGCGTGCTTGGGACGAGCCACATTGCCAGCCTTCAGACGTAAACCTCTGGCCCAGACCGCATCGTCGGATGCCTCCCAATCGAAGGATATCGGCATTGCGAAGGCGATGGTGAACTATCATGCTGACTTGGAAATGCCATTGAATTGGGACCCGGCACTGGATCCTGGCCTGACAGGGACTAGTAACGCCACGGATGAGTCTATCACAGTCAACACGTGGACTGACTGCAGCCTCGATTTCGATGCAATGCAAGAATTAGACTTTTATGCAGCATCGACCGCGTTTGACGAACAGAATTCGACGGTCTTGGAGTGCAGCGAGTCTGTGGACAGTAGCTTCCTTGGGTCGATTGACATCTTCAACTCCCTGAATGACACAGTTCTCAGTCAAGACGCTATGCTATGTCTCAACGACGGTCTCGCCTTGAATTGGCAGAATGAAGGCATAGACTATCGCGATATCAGTCAACAGCTCGCGGTACCGGAGTCGACGGCGGCCTCTTGCTACAGCGCATTTAGTGCGCAGTGCGAACCTCCTCCGAAGAGGATGATAGACCCTCGACTAGCAGTGTCTGATGATATGGCGTCGGTGGCTACGAAGACTCCATTTCCATATGACCTCGCGGCTGTTGAGCCATCAGTCTGGCCATGGGAAGATCAATGAGCCATTGGCTGTCATTTGTAACATGCTGCTTCAATCCTTTCAATAGCGTTGTCCTTAGCACTATATGTTATATTTAGCATATCTCATGATAACCTTGCTCCTGTCCCATATCGCACTTACAGAAGAACGGAAGCATATCCTCTCTTCTGTCCAGGAACTCCTAGATAACAGCTCGACTTGTAGGCAGTGTTAAGGTGGCCAAGAGTCTACTGCTTGCTAGTCTACGGCTACGGCAAGATAAGACGATTGGGTCAAATAGCGAAAGGGCGCCAGATGACCTGGTCCCAGCACCCGATCAAACGTCGTCTCTTTGGCTTTCTCTAACCAATATAGTAAACAGATCAGAATAGAAGACTGCGTACCTCTGGTTTGATGTCTCTTGAGGTCCGCAGCTAGCAGATTCCTTATCCTCTCCTATCCTTTCAGGGACATCGTTCGACATACCCATTTCGCAGCAGTCATGACCGAATCGCACAAAGGGGTCAACGGGGTCAATGGGTGAGTGAGACTTCGTCAACTTGCTTCTTAGATGCTAATGATGACAGGTCGCATAAGACCATCAGCTCCGAATCCGTCGCTCAGCTAGCCCTGCAGTCCGGCATTACTCTACCACCCGAACATGAGTCTGAATGGGCTGAGGTCCTGCAAGGCTTGGATAGATCGGCGCATGCGATTATGTCCATGGACGACTATCAACCGCAGGTTAATCTGAAGCTTTACCCGAGAACCGATGTACACGTTCCCGAAGATACGGCTGGTGGCGGTTGGGCTCTGAAGGTTTATCGCACACCACGCTTCCTTTTCGGTCGAGGACTGATGATGGGTCGCAGATGGTACTTAAGTCAACGAAGCCGATTTCCAGAGATCTAGAAGGCCGAAGCGTCGCTATCAAGGTAAGAGGATACCTGAATTTCGACTTGCACCCAGTTAGGCACGAAGTACAGAATGGATGCATCCACATGCGACAGGAGCTCACACCACTCCACAGGATAACATTGGGATTGCTGGCGTTCCTTGCACGAACGGCACAGCAGCCATGGCTGACTGGATCCCTTCCTTTGATGCGACACTTGTGACGCGAATCCTAGATGCAAGTGGAATCATCACTGGCAAGTCAGGTATGGAACAGTACTTCTACGCGCTCACAGGAGGGGTCCTGACGCTGACCCATACGCCAGCCTGCGAGAACGGATGCTATGAGAGCACGAGTGAAACTGCGGTTTCTGGCATTGTCGATAATCCTTGGGCAAAGGGATATAGTGCTGGCGGCTCCAGCAGCGGCAGCGCGAGCCTTGTTGCTTGTGGTGCTGTAGACATGGCTATTGGCTGTGATCAAGGAGGGTGAGTATCGCTACTCATGAATTCTTTACCTTTTGGTAAGGGCCAGGACTAATCGCATCATGCATCCAGGTCTGTTCGAATGCCGGCCTCCTTCTGTGGCATCGTCGGCCTCAAGCCTACCTGGGGTCTTGTACCTTACACCGGCATCATTGGTCTGGACGCCAGCATCGATCACGCGGGACCAATGACAAAGAACGTCCTCGATGCAGCGCTTCTCTTACAGGTCATCGCGGGAAGAGATGGTTTAGACGATAGACAAGCGCAAGCATCCCAGCACAGCCAGATTCGCTATGCCGACGAAGTCACACGTTTCCTTCGTTCAGCAGATGTGCTCCAACCATTGCGCGGGTTCAGGATAGGCATATTGACAGAAGGCTTCGGTCTTGAATGCAGTGATCCGCTGGTTGACGCAGCAGTTCTTTCCGCGGCCGAGAAGTTCGCACTGTTAGGCGCGCAGGTGAAGCAATACTCGATCCCAGCACACAACCACGGGCAGATGATATGGGGTGTCGCGACATTCGCAGGTAGTTACCGCCAATCTGCGCTAGGTTGCCCCCAGGGCCGGAGACAAGTCTACATGACGGAGCTCATTGCGCGGGCTCGAGTTGGTCAGACTGAATTCGATGCCGCTGGTGTTGGAGCGAGGAACATGATGCTGAGTGGCATGTTCTTGGAGAAGCATTACGGGCCCAGCCTGTATGCTCGATGCAAGAATCTCCTGCGAAAGCTAAGTGTATGTCTCCTGAGATTCACCAGCCTCAAGGTTGCAACTAATGATATGCGTGCGTACCAGGACGACTACGACGCAGCCTTCCAAGAGTTTGACATCCTCGTTACGCCAACCACACCCTTCGCGGCGCCGAAACATGCCACTCACGAGAACCCCGTTGACCGACTTTCGAGCGCTCTAGGCTTGACCTTCAACACGTCTCCGCTCGATGCTACTGGACATCCGGCAATCTCAATTCCTGTGGGATTTGTGCCTGCAAAGGATGATCCGTCAATCAAGTTACCTGTTGGGATGCAGCTCATCGGTCGTCAGTTTGGAGAGCTCGACTTGCTGAAAGCGTCGGCGGCCTGGGAGAGTCGATTCATGCCGCCGTTGAAATGCTACTAGTGGAAATCAAGAGACAAAATGTTGCTTGCACGCGAATCATGACTCAAAGTGACTGCACTCAATGGGCCCTGCGGATGGATAGAGGAATTGGTAAGCAATTGTTGTAGTGGTCGGAGCAAACTTCCGCAGGATCACCACAAAAGCACCGGCTACATCTCACCTACCCTGTGCTCTGGCGGAGAAGCTTTCCAAACAGTGAACAGGATCATTGGGTGCCTCAGCACGGGGATGGAAACTCCGCAGGCGAGTGGACTGGATGCGCAGACAGACCCTGCCGAAGTTCCCCAGGTCCTTCTTGATTCGGATGCGTCTGATCCAGGAGAGAGTCAGCATTCAATTGGTGTGACCACCCCCCAGTTCCTGGCCCTGTTACCCTGTTCTCTGCAGAGGTCAGGTACAGCAGCTAGACTAACTAGAGGCTAAGGTGGTAGTGCTGTGCTACGGAGTAAACGGCGGTGCCAATCCCGCCTGCAAGTCTCCTCCACCCGCTCGCTCGCTGCACTATCAAACCCGAGCATCCATGACTTTACCTGTGCTCCCGTCCACCTCTCATCCATCATACAATCTCACCCTTCCTCATCATCCTCTTATCCCCATCTGACCGTCTTGGGCATCTCTCTTCAGCGGTCCCGGATCGTCAACCACCTTCGTTCCTGTCTTTCGTTGCATCTGCGTTTCCATCGCATCTCGCCGCATCGCCACGTGGAGACGTTGCAGTAGAGTAGACCACCCATCGTCGGCTCATCGCCCGCCATGGCAGCCTCCTGCCCCAACGGCGCCCTGCCACTCGACCTATCGCACCACTACGCGAAGGCTACCAGGCACCGAGGCAACAACAATCTCAAGGCCTTCTACAAATATTTCATGATCCCGGGCATCGGAAACCTGGCTGGTGGTTTGTATTTCCCCTGCCTGCTGGCAGTATTCACTCTTATCGGCTCATCGCGCGTGCTGACAAACCCACCCCGACAGGCCTTCCCAACGTTGCATTCTTCCCTTACGATACTCTAGAGGCCCAGATCGCAAAGCCCGATCGCTGGACGCCTACTCCTAATGGTCCGAAGCATGAAGAAACAATTCAGACCAACCAGAAGACTGCCTCGGCCCCTGTCGCCTCATCACATATCACCGTCCCCAAGATCGCCAACGAGCCCGATCTGTCCAAGAAGATTGACCTCTTCTCAGCTCTTCAGTATGGCCAAGCACAAGGCTACCTGCCTCTTGCATCATTTATCCGCCAATTCACACGGGACCATCTTCACCCCAACGTCCCCTATGTTGGTGGCCCAGAGACTATCCCCACTGTTGGTTCGACCGATGGCTTTGCCAAAGTCGTCGACATGATCGTCGACCCATGGTTCCCTGACGAGCATGCCGCAGAGGATCGCCCTCATATGCTGTGTGAGGTATTTGTCTATCCTGCCGTGTTGAACCAAACACAACACAAGGGTGTGCGACCTGTGCCTGTCGAAATTGATGGGGAGGGCATGATGGCAGATGGCCCAGGTGGCCTGCGAGAAATCCTCGAGAACTGGGATCCTCGCAATGGTCGTAGGCCTCATTTTATGTACAGTGTGACGTAAGTGCTATATACTCCTTTACGATCATATCCAGAACTGACAGACATGGTCCAGCATGGGACACAACCCCACTAGTGGCGTACTGTCTCTTGAGCGACGCAAGGCCATTTACGAGCTTTGCTGCAAGTACGATATTATTATCGTCGAGGATGATCCCTACTGGTACATGCAGTTCCCGACAGCCGTCGCCGACGAAGCTCGCTCGAGGGGCCTCCCCCAACCTATGTCCAAGCCGCCAACTCCCCTGGCCAAGTCAAGCGGTTACGATTTCCTCGACTCTCTTGTGCCGTCATATCTGAGCATTGACGTTCAAGGCCGAGTCATCCGCCTCGACACCTTCTCCAAAACAATTGCGCCGGGATGTCGTCTCGGGTGGATCACAGCCCAGCCTCGCTTTATCGAGACTTTAACTCGGTGAGTCCATATGTTGCGCGTCTGTTGACTATTCGATCCTAACACGTTTGTATAGCGTCACCGAAACCGTGACTCAGCAGCCGTCCGGTTTTGTCCAGTCAGTGGTCGCCGAGACCATCATGGGCAAGCAACCTGAGACCGTCGCTTCGTCATTTTTCTCACTCTCATCTCGTGAAAAACTGATCTTCAATGGTTGGTCAATGGATGGCTGGGTCCGCTGGCTTGAAGGCTTGCGCGGCGCCTACGAGCGCCGAATGAACCTCATGTGCAGCATCCTCGACGAACACTCCTTCCAGCTCAAGCAATCAACGCCAGTCAAGCAAACGGACGCCGACTGGGGCGTCATCACCAAAACTCGAATCATGTCCTTTGACTGGCCTCGTGGTGGCATGTTCATTTGGCTGAGAATTCACTTCGAGAACCACCCACTGTGGCAGGCAAAGGGCAAGAGGATCCCCGTGTTCGACGGACCCCAACTCGCTATCGGCATGTTCATTCTTCTCACTCACAAGCCTCACCTCGTCCTTGGCGCGCCTGGGATGATGTTTAGCGCAAACCAGGATATTGCGTCAGAGAGGGGATGGCAGCACGTCCGGCTGTGCTTCGCCGCTGAGGCAGAGGAGAATGTTGCGCCCTGCGCCGAGAGGTTCGGCAAGGCTTTGCAGAAGTTCTGGAAAATCAAGGCAGACGAGATGGAGGATTTGATTGAGGAATATTCCACGGAGGGGGCGACTGCTCTAGAGGAGCTGAGCAACATCGGGTATTACGGTGTTGGCTGCTAGAGGAATAAAGCATACACACACACATGGCATGTTTCACTAGTGCAATAGATGATGTTCCGGCATTGTATCGTCATTTAGAGCAAATCAAATCATGTAATGGCAAGAGCTCGTTCCATTCAGATGCACTACCTTCCTGAGCCTTTTGCGCCTCGATTTCAAATCATTCCATTTAAGAGCAACGAAACCCTCATCCTTTTCACAACTCACTGCGCACCCAGCAAGTTGAGCTTTACAACCCTGTCACACAACCCATCCTTACTCCTGCTTCTTCTGGGCCTCCTGGGCGAAGACCTTGGCGTAGGGGTTAAGGCGGAGCATGACGTTCTTGTTGACGAGAGGGTTCTTCTTCTGGACGGCACCACGGCGGGTGACGGCGTCACCACGGGGAGCGTTGAGAGAGCTCTGGATCTCAGAGCTGTTGATGAGACGGGTGAGGTCGGCCTGGGAGACGACGTTGGAGGGGAGGAGGAAGTCGCGCTTGAGAGCAGAGGGCTCGGTGGTGGAGCCGTAGATGTCATCAAGGGCCTTGAAAGCGGCGGAGGTCCAGATGATGAAGCGGCCGAGGTGACCACCAGGGGCGAGCTGGAGGAGGTTAAGGGCGGTGACGGGGCTGGTCTCGACACCGGGGATGTTGCGGAAACCAACGATGAGCTCCTTGCCGTCGACCTCGGGGTTGTAGACGACCAGGGGGCCACGGCGCTGGCGGTGGCGGCGGCCACGGAGCTTGCCCTTACCGGCACGGAGCTTCTTGGACTTCTTGGCCTTGTCGATTTCGGCACCGGCACCAATGGTGCGGAGCAGAGGGACGGTGGCGGAGGTCTTGGCCATGGCGGCGGCCTCGAAGAGCTCGGAGTCGACAACGAGAGGGACCTCAGGGACGGACATGATCTGGTGACCGCGGGCGAGGAGGAGAGAGGGGGCAGCGGAGGCGGCGAGGGCGGAGCAGACAGCGTAGCGCCTAGAGGGGTTCGTTAGCTGTTGAGTCCGTGATTTTGACGGAATTGGCGGGAAACTCACTTCTGGCCCTGGTTCACCTTGACGTGCCACTTGCGCCAGATCTTGGTGGGAGCGAACATGCGACCGGAACGGCACATGTTACCGAAGGCGGCCTGACCGGCACGGTGAGTACCACCACCGGAGACACGGGGGATACGGGCAACAGCACGACCTGAAGCATCCAGTTAGTTTCTGCTTCCCATTTCCCACAGAGATTTCAGATCCAAAAGTCTCAGAGGAAGCACGCTGCCTCTCTCGCAAAAGCCCAGCGTGCTCTTCCCTCCAGAACCCTCAGTCCTCCTCTCTCTTCCCAGAATGTAGACTAACCAGTTCCCCAAGACTCAGCAGAGGTCTGGTGACCAGCCTTCTCGCTCACAGCGTAAGGCTGACGCTTGTTCTTGGCCATGCCAGTGTGAACCTGCTGCACGATATCCGGGCGGATAGGGGCAGAGAAGACAGCCGGGATGGCGTGGGTAGAGCCCGAGGGCTTACCATCTTTGCCGATGATCGAGACGGTCGGTCGGGAAGCCATTGTGAAAGGATGGGGGGGACTTGAACCTGTAAACAAAAAGAAAGAAAATCAAAGTCAGTATTTCTGCAATATTTAAAACCCCGGACAAGATCGATCGTGAGACGAGGGCGCGGGTTGCGTCGAGGACAATAACGTACCGAGAGTCGAATTTGGCGTGAGGATTGGGTGTGAAGTCAAACTTGCGGCTTCAATTGAAATTTCGTGAAATTCGTTGTGGTGGGCGACCCACATTCTTCGTGCCCCGCCAGCGGGATTTGGAATCACGTGATGACTACTCTGGGGCTCGATGGCCCCACTTGTTCCTTGTGACGGCTACCATCTGACGTGCCAAAGCTAGCTTCGCTTTGGTACCTGGTGTCAAAAGGTACCTACCATCTTGTTGTATTAGAGGATATTCTAGGTGCATTTTCTCTTGTGATTTATGTTGTATCTTGCTCGCCATGTTAAGTTATATTAGTTCATCAACATCATGGACGGATAGATCGGCGTGGCCCACGGTAGCCTTGTACTTCAAACAGGTTCCTGCTTACATGGTTGCCCTCTTCTCAAGAGCTAGATTTCTACTCAATGAACAGTTGAAGCAACGATGGGTGCCACGCTATTCGGACTGCACTGTACATCATCTGATTCAAACGCCTTTGTTATATTCATGGTCTACATCATGTTCGTCAGGTCATCATCACATATGCTATGCCGGCGTCTGATATATATCCAACTCCCCATCGCCATCTCAGGATCGAAATGGCTACTCCCATTTCTTCCACTCATCAACCAATTTCTTCACTTGCTCTGCCGTCCATGCACTGTCATGCCCTTTCCTGTCCAACTTGAGCAGCTTGCTATGGATCTCGTTCTCCTTCCTTGCTCGCTCGCGGACACTCGTGGCCAAGTACTCCGTGTCATTCGTTCGGCATGCGCGGCGGAAGACGTCACGCATCCGATCCGAGTACAGTTGACACGTTGCATTAGCAACTCTTTGGGGTTTGAGGTAGAAATTCCGAGCGAGAACACGTTCCTCACTGATCCTCGGTCGAACCACTTCCCCGAAGCATTTCTCGCACACTGTGAAGTCAGGTAGGTATTGCATGATATGCCAGTAGCCGTCCGGCACAGGATCATCTCGAGGACATTCCTGTGGCAGGCAAAGTTTCTCGAGCTCTTGCGACAAAGCATCGAGGTCCGGGGGTTTGTTTAGAGATAGTGCCTTGTCTGAAGTTGTTTCCAGGGCATCAAAGTACATGACGAATTCCTTCCTGTTTGGGGTGAAATGTAGAGCACACACGCTTCGTGATGGCTCAGACCTCGGATCCAAGGGCACGAATATGCCTTTCATGTTCGGTAGCAGTGCTTCAACTGTCTGTGCGCACTGCACGCACACGGCGAAATTGGGAATAGGCCGCCGAGTGTAAGGATCAATGATCGTCAACCAAACTCGAGTTGACTTACGATCGCCGGGACAGGGCTGGGTTCGGGACATAGTGGCAATGTGTGAGATGGCATAAAAGAGACGCAAGTCAGATGTCTCGCTTCTCAGTGTCAGCAGCCATGCGATGCGATACCACGGCGAAGAACCGAAGTCGCAGGCAATTGGCCTGTCAACGGGATAGAGCATGGGCTGGAAGTGAGTCCGGTAATCTGTAACCGCAAATACGGCTGTATAACATCCAGTGCAGATGTTGAAGTCGGATCGTGGTAATGTCAACCAATTTTGAACCCCCGTGACAGGCTTGGTAAAACGACACTCGGGCAGCTTTGGTGGACCGCTGGTGTCGATATTTTCCGAATATCTTCGATAAGCGCCCATGGGCTTCTCAACCGGGAGCCCATCACGTTCCGGTACGAATGAACCAGGTTGCCACGGCTGCGAACTTGACTGTGGTGTTGCCGTTGATGGTCCTTCGGTGATGGTCTTTGGGGCATCTGGGGGTGCCTCTTCTGATGGATAAGCCACAACTGGGACCTCACGTGGCAAAGACGACGAGGCCATATCCGGTTGGGCTCGAGTACTGATGGGTGCTGGTTCAGGGGCCCGTGCCAAATAATCCTCCTCTGGGTACGGCAGATTGGTCTTCCGGCCATTCACGGCATCTACTCCAAGGGCAGCAATTCCTGCGGCTCCAGCCGTAGCGGCAGCAGCAGCCCCAATTACACCATTACGCCCATCGCTTGATTGCAAGTCCGAAGAAACAGAGATTTTGGGCGAAGCGAGGGGTAAGTTTGCCCCTCTGGACGGTGGACGTACGGCGGGAGAGCTCGCGGCACCGTTTTCCAGATTGGGCATTGAACGCCGCTCGTCTTGGATCACAACCGAATCGCGGCGTCGGCGGGTTGAAATGCGGGCATCCCGAGAGCGTTCATCGCTGGAGCGACTGTCTTCTCTTTTCGGTCGAGACTCTCGTGAGCGTCCAGTAGATGCTCCACGATAAGAAGGGTCCTCGGGCCGTCCATAAGATTTGGAACCCTCCCGCCGGTGGTTACGAGAAGTTTGGAAGTCATCCCGGCTACGAGATTCACCGCCTCGTTCGGTAGAGTAGTGGCGACTATCTCTGCTACTGCCGTTGTAATTGGGGCCTGATCGTTTTGGTACGGTTGGGCTTAGGGTTCCGCGGTTGTAATCTCTTGCTTCAAGGTATCGCTCATCAGCGGAGTTTGACAGGCTGCGAGGGTAGCTTGGGCGGCCATTCGGGCTGGCAGATGAACCATATTCGTAGTATTGTTGCTCCCGGCGGCCGGAACCGTGTTTGATGACTTCCGGCGAGAGCATACCATCCACAGTTTGCCGCGGGCCCCCTCCCTCAAAGAAGTCTGGGCGCGGGCCTCCGACTGCAGACTTGGTCCGTGGCCGCCCGGAAGACCTCTCTGGACGCAAAGAAGTATCAATCCGCGGCAACTCGTTCCGGCTCTTCCTGCGTTCGCTGCGGCGGCGTGTCAAGACCGGCACGGGGACATCAGTGCCCCGTCGATCATCGAAAACTGGTTCGTATGATGGCTCAGAGTTACGCTCAGGCTTTATATCAGGCTTCGGCTCGTTCATCGTGGGTCGTCGGGACCTCCTTCGCTCTTGCTTCTTGGCACGGCGGGTATCATCTTCTGAGCCACTCGAGTCCGACTTAGGCTGGCCTGTAACTACAACAAATCGTCGCTCGGGGTTATGCTCATGGACCTCCTCCATTATAGATTCCTGCTGAAATTGACCGCGAGATTGAGGTTTCTCATCCGGATAGTCTGACGCAGATGGAGAGCCATGCTCCTTAGCCAGTGATTCAACCTCGTCCTCAACCGTAGGAGGCGGAACGTAAGCAGGACGCGAAGGTGGCTGTGTGGGTTGTGGTAGCCTCTGAGGCAGCTTACGAGGCTCTCGAGGTTCTTCGAATATTCGCGGGACCTCGCGTTCGGGCAAAGGCTCTACTATAGGATCAGGTTGAAGGGACACTGGAGACGCGGGCCCCAAAGTCTGCCGAGAACCTTGTCCGGCAAGGTCGTTCGCATTAGGGAAAGATCCTTGCGAGACTGAAGGCGTTCCTGTTCGGGCTCGCGAGGTGGTGAAATAGCCAGTCTCAAGGAGACTGTGGATATCAAGTGTGTCGCCCATCTTCGCTCCTTCAATCGCTTAGGGCAGGCACCTGCATTGCAACATTAAAAAGCCCAGACACGACAAAGCCGGGGAGTGAAATTCGTCGAGCTTTGTCGGTACCCAGTCTTGGTGGCTTGGTTATTCGGTCAGGCGAGCCTCAGCGAGTAGCAGTCAGCTCCGGGCACAGAGCTGATGAGGTCCCAGGCTATGACGACAGTGTGTACGGCGACGGCGAGCCTGACGGCAAAGAGGCAGCAAGACGGCCTCGAGGGAACAATGAAAGACGTTGAGTATCGAAAGGGTATCAGAGGACGTTAGAGAAGGATTTTCGTCGCTAGAAAAGACGCGAAAGCTGAAGGCAATGCAATGCACGGCGATGCTGTACCGTGCTGATCGGAGGTCGAAGTTAGGTTGAGGTGGAGGACAGTGGATGGACGCTGAAGGGGCGCAGCAAAAGCACAACAGAGCCAAGTGCCTGGGCTACAGGGCGGGCGGATGACATCGTTGGCCACCACCAGCGTCAGATCCTTAGTGCTAGGCCCAGTGGTGCCCTGGGCGGGCAGGTGACGGCAGGGTGCGCCACGACGGGAGGGGTTCGTTACAACAGCACAGAGGGGTGCAATGGTGGGCCGGTGTACTAAATGGGTGGTGCCATGCCACTGGAAGGTGGCAGCGGGCCGCAGCCTTAGGGTGGCTGTCTGTGGGGGTTTCAGGCAGTGGGGCTGGGACTGTGGCTCAGGGCACTGAAAACCGCTATAGGTACGGAGTACTCCGTACGGAGAACCTCGAATGCTGCAATACTGAGGCCATCGAGACTCGACATTGACAGGCGTTGCATAACACTACATGCAGCACGGGGCTTTCGAAGCTTTCAAATCAGAAATCTTTCCGAGAACCCATCGGGTCATCCACCTCGACTTACGTTCTTGCCTCACAAGAATCCCCTCGCCTGCAGCATCCCACCCTTTGTCTTCGTAGCACCCACATGCCTTTGCCCAGGACCCCGCGCTCTTCTCCCGTCGACGTGGAGCTCATGCACGCGGCTCTAGCCCATCGCCCCAGTGCTGACCTGGCATGGAATCCTTGAGAATTCTTCTCTCCATGTGCCCCCTCACCTGAATGGGAGTTCTTGGCTTGGCTCAGGTTAGAGAGATCGGAGTTTGCCGTTCAACCTCTGCTCACGAACGCTGCGTGCCGGGATCCAGTCATGAGTCCGTCAACTTTGCATGGCCAAAGCCAACAACAAGCCAGAGGTAGGCTACCGGTCACGTTAAACTCCCACCTCACATGTTGTCGGCAGTCAGGAGTGCCTGATCAACCAAAGTCCCAAACCTGCATGTAGGTGATCCGATGAACGCGGGCGGGGCTTTGCATTAGCTCCATGCCGCCTTTGCTGACGACAACAGCCATCACCACTCCCCTCTCTCATGCACCAGCCGAACGGATCCCGGAACATTGATTGGGAAGGGCGTACAGTACATCTCTCATTTATTCCCGAGCATGCCTATCACTGCATTTGGCCCTACATAAGCACATCGTTATCACAGCCAAAGATCAAGAACTACAAGATTTTGTATGAGAAGGACCCCAGCCTCGGCAGGAGAACAAACGTAACAATGTTCGAGGGACTCGAGCCGTTTACCCTCACGACCCAAGATGACCCGCATGTAGCAATCTACGGCCTCAAGAGTGGCGCCGCAAACGCCAATGCTTCTCGCCCAGCTCTCTTGCTCCTGCACGGCTTCCCACAGAGTCGACATATTTGGCACCGAGTTGCCCCTCAGCTCCTCGGCCAGTATACGCTTGTCATTCCGGACCTTCGAGGCTATGGCGAATCGTCGAAGCCGGCCAGCGTGGAGGCATATGCGAAGAGTGCCATGGCCCGTGACTTCATTTCCGTGATGGACCAGCTTGGGCACAAAACCTTCTACGTGTGTGCACACGACAGAGGGGCAAGAGTCGCGCACAAGATGTGCGTCGATTTCCCCGATCGGGTGCTCAAGGTCATGCTGCTCGACATCTGTCCGACATTGGCAATGTTTGACAAGACCAACTTCGACTTCGCCAAGGCGTACTTCCATTGGTTCTTCCTCATCCAGCCTGCACCTTTACCCGAGACCATGATCGCTGGGGACCCTCGGAAAGTACTTTCCTTGTTCATGGGGGGCCGGCAAAGCAAGGGACTGGAGATCTTTGACGAAGATTGCTTCAATTACTACACGTCAATCTTTGAGAAGCCGGACGCCGTTCATGCCATGTGTAATGACTACCGAGCAGCGGCCACACTCGACCTCGATGAAGCTCGTGAAGACTTGAGACAAGACCGGAAGATCAAGTGCCCTGTACGGGTCTTATGGGGCAAGTATGGGGTTATCGAAAAGTGCTTCGATGCGTTGGCAGAGTGGCGTGCTGTCTCCGATGCCGGTGTGGCTGTCGAAGGGCAAGCCGTGGAGTCAGGCCATTATATTCCAGAGCAAATACCGGAGGATGTAGTGGCAACGATTCAAGACTTCTTTTCATAATCATTATGCCTACAATCTGCTGAGTATTATCATTGCTATTATCTCTACTATCTCCATTGATATCTTTCCTACTGTGTGCATGAACTCTACGACCGAACTGTGAAGCGCCGCCATACGCTCTGACAGGAGGATTATACGTATCTCACTGCCGAGCCTGCCAGGCCGCATAATGCACTATGGACAGTTTATGAGATGTATGATGGAGTGAAATAGTCGGCCTACTGTGTCCGAACAACAAGTTACACTGCACCCGCGCAAGACATGGTTCGATGGAATAGAGGCTCATATGGGCCTTTGTGATTGCAAGTCTCACAAGTAATTATCCCCGGCGCTCTATAACAATGCTTGGAAAGTAATCAGGTGCGACATCCTGAGAGAAAATGTGCTGTTTGTTGGCGATGGCTGTTGGCGTCGAGCTTTTGAGAGTGTTGGGTGCCTATTCTGGTATTGAGGTGCGTCGCCGAATTTAATCTTGCAAGAACTCAGCGATGTCCTTGTCGTCCTCATCATCCTGCTTCTTCTTCTCCTCGGCCTCCATCAACTTCTTTAACAGGAGTCTTTGCCTTGTCCTGGCCTTGGCTCCCCAGTCCGCACCTGTGCCCTGTCCTTCGAAGTACTCATCCTCATCTTCCTCCACGACGTCTGGCTTTCCACTGCGAAGCTCGTTGGGGGAGACCTTGGCCTTTGCGGCAGCCTGCTCCATGGCGTCCCTCTTCTCCATTTCCTTAGTAGCGTTGCGGCCCATGAACTTCATAATCTGTGGACGCAGGAGGACGTAACCACCAACAATGACGACGAGGCGCAGCCAGTGGTGAACGGTCATGTTGCCAAAAGTGTCTTGAAGGTTACGAGTGGCGTTGGAACCATATTCGACGAACTTGAAGGCGATGCGGCCAAAGTCGTTGAGCTCGGCATCTTGTGCCTTGGGTTGCTCGGCTTCGGACGACATGGTTGTTTTGAGGTTATGTAGTCTCGACTATCAGGTCGCGACAGTGGCAGAAAATTGGATAATGCAAAGTGGTACAGAGTTTAGAGCGTAAGAATGACGAATGGAATGATGCAAGATAGAGGTGAGAATATGATGGTGTAGGAAAGGGGCTGGTGAAGGGATGAGAGGAAGGCTGCGAGGTGGAATAAAAGTTGCACCCAAAAGTCAGACACGGTCACGAATTGCCGCGAAGTTTATTGGCGCAATGCCACCGCCTAAGGTATATCTGAATCGCTAGAACAATCCCTTTCTACTATGGAGCACAGTGGACTGCCGGCGCTGCCGATGAGAGCGACGTCGCGTGTCATGTTACAAGATCCCATATTTGGCCACTGTGAATATTCGCTCATGCATCGAAGCATTCTAGACCACCAGAGATGACTGAATTCGTGATGCACTGTTACAAGAAAAGCGACAGCCCCGTCGCCAAGTCTGGCTGCTGGCCGAGAACCTCCTTCAGGTCTCCAAGAGACTTGAACTGAGACGCGAGCTCACGTGATACCACCTGACGGGCCCCTGGAGCAATCCCATCCCAGGTTTGATGATGGAGCCTCTCCCCGTAGCGCGCAACAGCACACGCTGGCCGGCTGCCGAGCTCGCCTGGCACCACCTCTCCAGGAGCTCTTAAAAATTTCCTGCGATAGTGATCCACCATCGCGCTGCTTCATCCCCCAAATTCACGTCTACCACTGCATCATCACTTTCGCTCCTTCCTTGATCTGGGCCCAGGGGTTTTCTTCTTTTTCTTAGCCTTGTAATTATCACTCTTATTCACAATGTCGACCGCCTTCAGGTCAATCACCCCGTTCCTGCGGACCGCGCGCCAGGGTCTCAGGAGCGGCAATGCCAACCCCCTTCAGTATGCCATGAAGAAGCAGACCGCCGCTGGCGCCCTCAACATCTACCGCACATACGCCGTCTTCGAGCGCACCAAGCCTCACGTCAACATTGGTGAGTTATCTGCCATCTGCATTCTCTTCTGGCTGGCGCTGACTCCAGATCTCAAGGCACTATCGGTCACGTCGATCACGGCAAGGTACGACAGGATTGAACGACCCAAGATGGAAGAACGACTTGAAAACAACGAATACTGACCTGTGGTTGTGTAGACTACTCTTTCCGCTGCCATCACCAAGCGTCAGGCTGAGAAGGGTTTCGCCAACTTCCTCGACTATGGCGCTATTGACAAGGCGCCCGAGGAGCGCAAGCGTGGTATCACCATTTCCACCGCCCATATCGAGTACTCGACCGAGAACAAGCACTACTCCCACGTCGACTGCCCTGGCCACGCCGATTACATCAAGAACATGATTACTGGTGCCGCCAACATGGACGGTGCCATTATCGTCGTTGCCGCTTCCGATGGTCAGATGCCTCAGACCCGTGAGCACTTGCTCCTCGCCCGTCAGGTCGGTGTCCAGAAGATTGTTGTCTTCGTCAACAAGGTCGATGCCATCGATGACCCTGAGATGTTGGAGCTCGTCGAGATGGAGATGCGTGAGCTCCTGAGCACCTACGGCTTCGAGGGTGATGACACCCCTGTCATCATGGGTTCTGCTCTCTGCGCCCTCAACAACCAGCGCCCTGAGATTGGCCAGCAGAAGATTGACGAGCTCATGGCCGCTGTTGACTCCTGGATTCCTACCCCTGAGCGTGATCTCGACAAGCCCTTCCTCATGTCCGTTGAGGATGTCTTCTCCATTGCTGGCCGCGGTACCGTCGTCTCTGGCCGTGTCGAGCGTGGTACTCTAAAGCGCGATGAGGATGTCGAGCTCGTTGGCAAGGGTGTCGACCCCATCAAGACCAAGGTCACCGATATCGAGACCTTCAAGAAGTCCTGCGAGGAGGCTCAGGCTGGTGACAATTCTGGTCTTCTTGTCCGTGGTGTCCGTCGTGAGGATGTCCGCCGTGGCATGGTTATCTGCAAGCCCGGCACCGTCAAGTCTCACACCCAGTTCCTTGCTTCTCTCTACGTCCTCACCAAGGAGGAGGGTGGCCGTCACACTGGCTTCGGCGAGCACTACCGCCCCCAGCTCTACCTCCGCACTTCCGACGAGTCCATCGACCTGACCTTCCCTGAGGGTACTGAGGATGCCTCATCTAAGATCGTCATGCCTGGTGATAACGTCGAGATGGTTGTCACCATGACCCACCCCAACGCCATTGAGGCCGGCCAGCGCTTCAACATTCGTGAAGGTGGCCGCACTGTCGCCACTGGTCTTGCTACCCGTATTATCAAGTAAGGGATTCCAACGTATGATGCCGGAAGAGAGATCAGTTGTCTAGGCTACGAGAGCAAGACACCTAGAAGCATGGTGCTAATGACCGCCCGCTATGGCGCGCGAGGGTGCATGCAACGCATGTACATGTACAACTGAAAACGGTGTGCCTATGTCATTGAACGCTTGGTTTGGTGTTCGGGCAAGGTATCGGAGCACCAGATCTCCACTCTGCTTCTTCGCAATGTCTTGTTATATGTACTTTAGACAGATAAGAGGATGCAGCCTGAAAATGTACCATACCCTACATGAAGTATATTATTAGTATCATTGCTTAGCGGTGAGGCAACAATTCTACGTACGTGCAACCAAGGACCGAGGGAAGTCCATGGGTGCTCGTGCTCTGGGAATACCATGCAGACATGGTGCATCACAATTCAATCCAAGCCAGCCCGAAATCGTAAAACTCCGTTTGCACTTGGGGGCCAGCAGACATCACATCTTCGGTATTCACGTAGCCAGGTGGTAAGTTCCAATAGAATGGTATTTGTCAATCCTCGAGGGACGGTTCATCAGATGCACCATCGATCTCAAAACCAAGCAAGCCATTAAACTCCGGTTCCAAACGGCCGCCATCCGAGTGCTCGTTTCGATGCCAATCCACGACCGGCACCGCTCCAGCCGGGGTTATGTGTTCCGTTCCATCGCATCCGCCGTCCCCTATTCGTCGCCGACACGTCGTTTCCCGGGTTTCGCTTAACGGTACTGCGTAGAGAGTCTCATGTCAGTCTCTTCCCCCTATTGAAGCATGCGAAGCACATCGCTGCGCCCAGTTCTGCTCACCTTGTTGAAACCAATGTCCTTGGCCTTCTCACGGAAGCACTGACGGCACAGGTTGAGGTCGTACTTGCGGATGAGACCAGCAGTGTGCTTGCAGACGCGGCTAGAAAACCAAAGCATTAGCCAAACGCTCAATTATCATGTGTTCCCATCGAAACGGATCGAGCGCTCGTCGCTGAGCGGTTTCGGAAGGTTCGAGGGAGGAGGAATTCGGAGTGTATCGTACCAGCTGCGAGAGCCCTTGCCGTAGTTTCGCGGGCGCGAGTTCCAGACGCTTTCGTGAGACATGATTGCGGTGTTGTGGAGGGAAGAGAGGCCGGAGTGAGGTTTTCGCGAATGGGTTGACGTTCACTAAGAAATTGTGTGGATGCCCACTTGAAACTGTTAGGGTTGCCTTACTTCCTCGAAAAATTCAGGATCACGTGAAAAGCCACAACCGGCACCAGCCACATCGTGGCTGGTGGCCAAGCTTGCGTGGGGCAAGGGGTCTCCCCGCCACTCCGTTGACGAGCAACCATCAGCTCTCTGAAACCTGGCTTCTACACTTTACCTGTTGATTTCAAATCATTAGAATCATATTCCCAACCAATTCTTGTTAAACTCGGCGCAGACAGGTCGCGCTCTTCATCATCAGATTGACAGAATCTTGTTCCTTTTCTCTGTACTTCCAAGCAGGAGACTCGCCACCATGGTCCTCGTCAAGAGCTTCATGCTCGCCGCCCTGGCCGCGACAGCTACAGCCAAGTCAGCTGTGCTTGACCTCATTCCCGACAATTTCGACAAGGTTGTCTACGAGTCTGGAAAGCCCACTTTCGTTGAGTTCTTTGCTCCGTGGTGCGGTCACTGCAAGAAGCTTGCCCCCGTTTGGGAGGAGCTCGCTACCTCTCTAGAAAGCCAGAAAGACAAGATCCAGATCGCGAAGATCGATGCGGACGCAGAGCGCTCCCTCGGTAAGCGATTCGGTGTTGGAGGCTTTCCGACCCTAAAGTTCTTCGATGGCAAGAGCAAGGAGCCCCAGGAGTACAACTCCGGGCGGGACCTGGAGAGCTTGACCGCCTTCATTGCGGAGAAGACGGGTATCAAGCCCAAGAAGAAGCTTGAGATGCCAAGCAGCATTCAGATGCTCACGGACAAAACCTTCTACGAGACGATTGGTGGCGACAAGAATGTCCTGGTGGCTTTCACTGCGCCATGGTGCGGACGTAAGCTAACTTGTGCCTGAATGTCGGTGGAGTGGTGTTACTAACAGGTGATCACAGACTGCAAGAACCTTGCCCCGACCTGGGAGCTCGTTGCGACCGACTTTGCGAACGACGAGAACGTTGTCATTGCCAAGGTTGATGTGGAATCCGGCAACAGCAAGGCTACGGCAAAGGAGCAGGGCGTTACTGGCTACCCTACTATCCTCTGGTTCCCAGCTGGCAGCAAAGAAGGCACCAAGTACAAGGGTGGTCGTACTGAGGAGAAGTTCCTGGAGTTCGTGAACGAGAATGCTGGCACTCACCGTTTGCCCGGCGGCGACCTTGATACCACCGCTGGCACCATCGAGGCTTTGGACACTGTCGTCGCTAAGCTTACTGGATCCAACATCGCCGAGCTCAGTGGTGAGGTCTCAAAGCAGGCTGAGTCACTGAAGGACACCGCCCAGTACAAGTACGCTGAGTACTACGTCAAGGTTTTCGACAAGCTCAGCAACAGTGACGGCTACGCCGCCAAAGAGCTGGCTCGCCTCGATGGCATTCTTACCAAGGGCGGTCTCGCACCTGCTAAGCGTGACGAAATCCAGCTGAAGACCAATGTTCTCCGCAAGTTCATCCTGGACGCTGCTGAGAAGGTTCAGGAGAAGGCTGAGGAGATCAAGGATGAGCTATGATCAATTGATCCGCAGCACCACACTTACATCTATCATGAGATATACGATGGTGATTTGAAGGTGTTATAGCATCTTCAAAGTATGTAGAACCAGAAAATGAATACGAAGCGATTGCAATTCGTCCTGCTCATGGCTAGCCCTCACTTCGACCCTCCCTCCTTCTCTTTGCTCTCTTGCAGTGCTGCCTCCAGAGTGTCTATCCTCCGTGACATCTCGTCCACTTGTAACACCACGTTAGGAAGAGGAACCCCTTGGTCTGTGTCTGGGGTTGCGCTGTTCAAACTTACTCTTTGCGAAGATCTCAGAAGATACACCCGCAAACTTGCTCGAGAGCGAGTTCAGGAGCTCTTCAACAGCGGCGGTCACATCCGCATTTGCATCATCCGAGGCCTGCAGATAGTTAATCAGGAGTTCGTAGATGGTCTGGTTACCATGATGGCTCCCATGAAGCACTTATGATGGACGTACATTTGGTTGGCTGGACACGGTGTCGTTGGGGCTGTTGGACGACATTGTCACAGCTCCCTAGACGCAAAACCGGGTCGCACTGATACAAAGATCGATTTCTGATATTCAAGCTCTCCTGCTTGTGAGAAAGACACGTAGTTGGGGCGAGACCAGATATTGGGCGTGTGATGGTACGGGGGAGCAGTAGTGGAACTAGGAGAGTGCACTTGAGGGTGAGGATAGGATACGTGCCCCACCAGGAGCTGCGACCACTTGAACGGCGCATTGCTCCCAGTTGCGCGTCCCATCATTCAACATCAAATCCACCCAGAAGCATCTCGACACCAGTACCAGGCTGCCGACGAAGCGATCAGATCATCGACAGCGATGTTACAGCGATAGATTCGCGTCTCTTGGGCGCCTGTGGAAAATCTGTCAGAATGCCTCAAGTTCGCCGCCCTCCCGTTCCCGCGGTCATCTTCTTCTTCTTCATTATCTGGCTCTTCATCCCTGGCGATGATCTCCCAGCCCAGGCACTCCTTCTGTCCGATGTTGCCGCACAACGCCTCGAAATATATCACGATGCGCTCGATGTACTCAACCAGACGCGATGGGGTGACTTCGCCCCAAGGGCAGGTGCTGAATACGACGCTGGAGTAGGAAACGGCTTCCTGAACCTAACAGGCTTCCGCGGGGAAAAGGACGGCTTTTCTTGGGAAGATCTGGAACGCTTCCGTGAAAGAGGCTTGCAGCTCAGCCACTACGCCGTTCCGCCCATCGATGGCCAGCAACTTTGGGATGTGGCAGTTGGGGAACCCATGTGGACCAACGTCTCGGGCATAGTGCAAGGCGACTGGGTTCGCAAGCCCGGTTCGACGGCGAGGACCTATGATGGTTTCAACCTCACGGACAGTGTTCCAGGTCTGGACTGGATAGGTGACAAAGCCGATTGGGCTCGCAATATCACGGGCAACTCAGGCAACATTCTCCTCCGAGTTGACGGAAACAAAACAATCGAGGTGTACGAACAGCTGGCTGATGACGATGCACCTCTCGGAGGAGGATTGGTTCGGAATATCAAAGGAACAGCTACCATCGAGGACACGACCGGATCAGGGCATACATGGGAGATGCGCCTTTGGGGGGTTCATTGGCCGCGTCAAGGGGTCATCATGATGACGACAACAAGTGAGAAGTTCGAGGGTATCTTCGGACTACCACATCTCACACCAAGTGTCGACTTCTTCCAGTCTAGCCAGCGGCTTCTCAATTCGACTTTAGCCGGCGTTATCTCACGGAAAGAGGAGAACATCCTCATTGACCAAAATATGCCATGGAATTCGGACATCGACAATCCGCTGTATTCCGCATACCCATCACCACACTGCGAGTTCATCATGTACGCTCAAGTACATCCGCCTATACCACAGAGCCCTGACATGAGTCCAATTGAAGCAGAGCGTTTGATCCACGCAATCGAGTCGGAACTGGAGCACCCTTTAGGCGCCCCAATCGACAAGATTCCTCGCCTTCGAATGTCGACCGTCATCTATTCTCCAGATTGTGGGTTCTTCTTGGAATCCAAGGGACCCCCTGATTATCCTCCCGGTCAATCCCAACATCTCGTGGGCTTGCGGGATGAAGTTCATGTCCATCATATCAAGACATGGCTTCTTATGTACGCCCTGGTTGTGGCGGGCCAGGTCTTCCTTCTGAAAGACCAGATGAAAGAAACTTTCACACCGTCGACGATGGGTCGCGTGAGCTTCTGGACAGCCAGTGTCATGGTTGTGGTTGATGGTATGACCTTTCTAGCCGCCGCTACGTGGGTGTCTTCAGCCGCGTCGACGTTCTTGCCTACATTAGGTCTCATGTTCATGGCTTTCCTATCCATGACCATTGGGGGAAGCTTCCTAGGCAAGATCCACGAAGTACAATTGCCCGAAACCCGCAATCGCCGAGGTGCAGATCGCGCATCAGGTAACAACAGCAATACACCATCAACAACGTCCGGTACTGCCACACCTAGCGCTGGCGCATCTCTTCTGCCCGGACCAGTAACCGCATCACGTATTCCACAGCCTGCTTCTCTGCCGCGTGACCAAAGCGGCGCTGACTCAGCCGTAACTAATGGGGCTTCAGCTGTACCGGGTGCAGCTCGCCTCGATATCGAAGAGGTGCCGCCTCAGACTCCACGGCAAGCATTTCAGGATATCATTGTTCGCTTCATATTTACTGGCTTGTGCCTAAGTGCTCTGGCTATTTCATCGACAACGTGGTATCCGCTGCTCCGGTCTATTTTCCTGAATTTCTGCGCATTCTGTTACTTATCACTTTGGATCCCCCAAATCCACCGCAACGTCATTCGGAATTGTCGTCGGGCACTGAAATGGCGCTTCGTTGTTGGTCAGTCGGTCCTTCGTCTCCTCCCTATCGCGTACTTCTGGGTGTATAAGGGCAACTTCCTCTTCGCTGCCACAGATCGTCGCGCTTTCGCGGCTCTGAGTGCATGGCTATGGCTTCAACTATGTGTGCTCGCGGCACAAGACGTAGTTGGGCCTCGCTTTGGTGTTCCCGTCGGTTGGGCACCTGAAGCGTGGGACTATCACCCAGTATTGAGGGAAGATAATCTTGAAGGCGGAGGTTTGCCGATCGGGCTGGTGGCGGATGATAATCCAGGGCTCGATAGAACGAGCGAGGGTGATGATGACCATGACAAGAGGAGGAGCTCTTCACGAGTGATTGACTGTGCAATCTGCAGAGAGACCCTTGAAGTCCCGGTCGTTAATGCAGGAGACGAAACTACAAGCGTGGCAAACGCTTTTGCAAGAAGGATGTACATGGTGACGCCGTGTCGTCACATATTCCATACCGAGTGCTTGGAAGGGTGGATGAAGTTCCGCCTCCAGTGTCCGATATGTAGAGAAGAGTTGCCACCACTATGAGTGATGGTTTGTATCAACAGAATTCATGTCTGCATATGTACTACTTTACATGAAAACACCACACCAAGGCCGTCTCGCATCCATGTATCAGATAGTCTCATAACTTCTTCATCCTCATTCAAATTGGCATTGGTGTGGCTTTCTTCCTAAGATTGTCGTCTTGATGCCAAACCAGCAAGTTCCGATGAATTCAAGAGCAGTGCCGGTCTTGAAAAGGGACATCAGGGCAAACGCATGCTCACCATGTGATCTGAGTAGATCGATATCGTGGATCTGGCATCGACTCCGGCAGGTTTCGCGTGCCTACAGACACGTTGGCCCAACGCGCTCGCAGATCAAAGTCCACAGATTTCACCATGACTCTTCTTTCAGCAGGTACTGCAATATATGGCGGGTTCGTGAGATGTGATGCAGTGTTTTGAAAGAACCCTGTGGTGTCTCCGGAAGGTAGATCATCGTAAGGGCTTGAAGGAGCACGGGTGCCGAAGGCAGAATAGGAGCCTTGAACGCTGGGCAAGGACTCTTCCAGTGTCATGACCCAGTGAGCAATCCGTGCGGTCAGCTCACTATCCCACATGCCTTCACGTCGGGAGCAGCCCCTGAGCAGCTCGATAGCCTGTCTACGAAGTGTAGGGACACGACATTTCGTCGCCACCACAAACAAGGGGGCTACAATTCCAAGGTCCATACTGAAGGTTGGTCTGATATGACAAGCATAGAACACGCCTGCGTTGATATAATCAGGTGGCAGCTGACGTTGATGATGACAGAACGCGGATTCAGCTTGACATGCTGCCGCTCCTATCGCTTCCTCTTCCTGGACGATTTCAAGTCCCATGTCAATGATGGACTGGAAGACGCCAGCATACTCGTCGAAAATCATCTCGGAGCTGGTGAATTGGATTGCGCTGACAACTGCAGATGTCAGGTGCGAGATCCACAGCACTGCAATGCCTGCCCTCTCTCTTCTGGTGACGTGTGACCCATGACGAGATTGCAGAAGGGGCTGGAATGCCTCGGCCCAGGAACGAAGCTGACTTTTGAAGGAGTTGATTCCCCTGACCCAGGATTCAGGCATGGGCGTTCGTGGCATCTCCCTAGGGCGAATCGTCAAAGACTCCTGCAGTCTGACATGGCGCGCACATAGTCGATCGTGGGCAACACGTGCTTCGTGCAGACTCGAAAAGGGTTGCGAAGGGGAATGATCGCCCCCGGGTGAAGCTGGCAGGCTTTCATTCCCGGGGGCAGGGCTCAAACCGGAGGCATAGATATCCGGGTCGGGCTCAGGATGCTGATGCTGTTGATTTAGCTGCTGCAAGCGAGCTTGATGCTGAGCTGGAGAGGTGAATTTGACAACGTATGGTTCGGGGAAGTGGAAACCCAGATCGTACGATTTCGCTTGAATAGCAAGACGCATAAAGATAACAGTAAGCTCTTCTTCGACCGTACCTGTAGCAACGCCGTATTCTGGAAGTCTTTCCGCGTTACGAATTCGTTCGAGAAGATCCAGTCCATTTTGAATCTGTACTATAGCTTGTCGATGATCCCCGATGAAAGAGTCGAAGCTAGCGAGAAGGACACTTGCCATGAGCTGCGTCCTCAACGAATTCCGGCTTGGATCCCGCATTGCCATCATGGCGTTGCAAGCCTCTGAGTACTGACGCACAGCCACATGCCAATGCCTTAGCTGTTCCTCCTGCTCTCTTGGAGAGCCTGAGGGAGATTTTGCTGCTCCCCAGGACTGTACTAATCCTTTGTACAGAGCTCCGAGCGCTATCGCTGCATGGCGAATGGCAGGCTCGGTATGGCATGCTTCAAGTACTCGTTCTTTGTAGAAGGCAGAGTCGAAGAATCCTGAGAGCTCCTTTGATGTCTGCTCCTGGAATATCTGGAAGTAGAAGCTGTCTGTTCCTAACGACGGCAGCGTTGGAGGTGGTGCATATGCTGCCGAGGTTGTCTCAGGGGCTGGACTAGGCGTCGCGGAGCGAGTACCACGACGGCCAGCTCTTCGGGGAGGAAGAGTCACTTCTCTACTGAGAAAGGTCGCCCGAGAAGGCTCGCTAATAGCTGGGATCATAGGACTGGGAGCCATCACCGATGTCGTTGGTGGTGCAGGAGCTATGCCCGCTCCCGCAGGCTTCGGGGCAATTTTGATCTCATACTCAGGCCGTGCGCTTCGAGGAGGAGGCGGATAGCCTGTGCAGACTTTCTTGCCTCTTATGCATTGTGTGCAACTCGGTCGAGCCTCGTCACACTTGATTCTTCGTTGTCTGTAAGAGTAGAGTGCAGCTCAGTCAGCAAAGGTCCAATGCGTATGAAGACGACAGTATCTCATCAAAGGCTTTCTTTTTGATACTAAGAGCACAAGATACCCAGTGATGTGATCTACTCGGCTTCTGCCGGAGCATGGAGTTCGGTACGAAGGAGTACGAGACTCGGTGGGACTTACTTGCAGTTGGCACAGCCAGTCTTGACCTTTGGACGGCTTCTGCGACCTCGCTTCACGGGCTGTCCGTCGTCTGACTTTCCAGAAGCCTCGCTCACAGCTCTCTCGGTACCTTTGCTGGAAGCCAGTGATGAGGAATCATCTGGCTTCGGAGAATCCGATGGCATGGGGCTGAGGAGGTCGAAAGAGGGGCAATCGCCCAGGTGCTCGAATATCATCTGCCGTCTGACGGAGCACAATCAACTCGTCGTGACAAGAGTGTGAGGACTGCGTCGCTGCAGAGATGAAGGAGCGAGCTATCACAGGTATCTTGTAACTTTAATACCGACTGGCAGAGCCGCAATCCATCCGTTTTTACAACTTTGGTCATTTAGGCCACCAGAGGGTTGGTCCTTGGTCAACCTATGCCGCCGAGACGTCTGCGCACGTAACCCCCTTGCTCGGCTGTAAACTCGAGAGCACGACTCCTGCGGCAGATAGGTCGATTTACTTGTCAGGATCCGAAGGCCGCGCTACCCTTGTTGGTATTGGGTTTGCTAAAGGTGGGTTGGCATAGTCAGAGCGGCTGGGCGCCCTCGTGGGGTCTTTCTCCGGGGCAGTCGCCTGTCAAAACCACGCGACAGGAGGCATAGGGAGAAAGAGAACGGTCGAGTGAGGCACAGCACATGTGTGGATGGGGATGCTAGTTGCAATATCAGGACGCCGTGCAGCTCAGAGATGGGGACAATGTTTCCGGGGACGCCCCCGAGGCGTGTGGTCGCCGATACAAAGTCAGGTCAGGGGCCTGCCAGTTCCTCGGGGAGATGGACGGACATCCCAAGTACGTATCCGGCCTAAGCAAGTCTCAATGTGCGTGAATGAGTAGCTGCGTGTGCAAGGTCTGCCTGAGCTAGCATAGTATTACACATGGCGGATGGAGCTCCAAGAGTGATATAGGGCCAGGGATCCTGGTTTGCAGAAAAGAATGACGACTAGCGCATCAAACGGCTGCCAAATCCCAGCATTCGTTAAGCCCTATTTCCGCTACCGTGGGATAAGGGGCGGCCGCCCATTCGCCTGCCTGCTCGACCTCAGTCCGCCCTACGGAGATAGTCCGTGTCAGTGGTCGTGAAAGACATGCAGGCGCTTTGACCAGGGAGACCAGAAAGTGGGCGATCAGGACAACTCCAGGGGTGTCAGGGGGGTCTCCTTTGGTGTTGCCACGAGCATCTTGGTCCAGCTGTCGTATAGAATTACCCAGATAGAGAAAAGGTAAGTCGAGGGGTTGCTTCTAGCTCGTCCATGCTTATCCCCTGTGGATCTTAATGAGGGCTAATATACAATCTGTACTAGTGCACAGCCTCTCTCCCCTTTCTCACCAAACGTCCAGGGGTAAGCACATGGAACGGGGTACAGAGGAAACATTTTAGTCTTCGTTGACCTTTTTGTCTGCCGTAAGACGCCGTTTCAATTGCTGATGAGCATGATCGGCAGGGAAGTCGGGTAGCTAGCCTACCTAACTCTGACATGATGGAACTTCTGTTCTCTAGTTCCTACAATTTAGGCCCCAAGCGTCCATCGTTTCCAAGGTCTTCTGATTGGAGCCGGGGTCTTGGCCAAGAGCAAGATGATGATTAGTGTCGCCTTGACATGGAAGGGTACCACATGTATTCTTCGGGATTGTTGTGGGTACAAATAGGCCCATCCCCTCAGCCGTCGCTATACCAGACGCGGTACGCGAATGCGGTCGTGGACTTGGCGCGCAGTTTTCTGAGCATCCTCCCTGTCTTTGCCTCCCAGGACTTATGCAATGCTTGGTAGCAAACATTCTGGAAACGAAAGAGGTTGACCTCGCCCCAGGCTGTGGGATGCTTTGACCCGGGCGACGGGCGCAGCGAATCCATAGCTCAAGATGTAGCTTCATGGTCGACATGGAGGGTGGTGACAGTCGCATATGTATTAGTCTATGCCCTCCGGTAAGCCATCCAATCATACACTGCTGGGCGGTCGCCAACCCCGTTCGGAGATTCCCGTTGCAAGGTTGTGAGTGAGGAGCTCAAATCCCTCAAGAGAAGATTTTCTGGGCACCCCGGTTTGGACCAGCGTCCGCAAGTTGCAGTTCCTAGCTGAATTTGGATGATATGGTCCGACATATCCTTGTCGTTGCAATGCGCCGCACAGCCTCCATGCAGTTTGGGATATGGTTCTTTCAGCCCTACAAGTGGCTACTAACCAAAATGGCCCATTCCCGATGCGAGTTCAACCATCCTTGGACGGAGACTCCGGGGCCAATCTTGCCTCGTGCTTTACGTGCTTCGAGTGTTGGTCTGCTTCCACATATGCCTAGCGACCTTGCGATATGATGGTGCTTCATTGCAGGACGTCGTCACCCGAGCTTCATCGAATGCCAATGCTACATGGCTTGTGTGGACCTCGTGTGTATTCTTATGCCTCTGAGTCTTTAAATAGCTCGCCAATCCAATAGTTTCTCGTCTTAGTGTCTGAAACGAAGTATATTGGGGTGGCATCGTTGTTGCCCTGCCGCTCGTATCAAAGGTGTTCCATTCCAACTGGAACAGAAGCCCAAGGAGCCTCGTATCTCGCATTTAGGGTTAAATCAATGGATCTGCACTAGTCCCCTGATCTTCGAGAGGACGCGCGGTGATTGCATCACTATTTTGAGGCTATGCTGTCAAGTTTATGTGATAGCCGAGCACGAACCCCCTGTCAATTTGCTTATATGGACTTTAAGGCTGGGCTGACAACCAAGAAACGACAATGCAAGCGGCCGTGTTGTAATCACAGTGGCATGTTATCGGCAGTAGGGCCTATCAAGCGTGCCAATTGTATGCAGAACCGCTCGTATGTGGGCGAGCACTGGCTTGAGATTATTTTCCCGATTCGGCCCTTGTGCATGGCGTCGTCAGGTTGTGAGCGACAACACGATGCGGACCACGAAGACCCTAGACCTATAATGACCTTGCATGTTTACCACTCTTCTGGGGTCATGAGCGCTAAAGCAGATCATTGGCAGGGGCTCAGGCCGGCCACATGGGCCTGTAGATGGGACCGAAGGGAGTCCTACAACGCCGATGAAGCCATCCTACTCTGGTGCGTGAGCCTTGAGTAGTCCCATGGTCTGAATTCAGACGATCTGTTATCAAACCATCTATCAAGCCAAACCCTCAACGCCAGAGCTGTCCCCGTGGTGTCCTCGCTATGCCTAGGCATAAGCGAAACCCTCAGCCTATGGAAGCTGGGGTCTTACTGGGTCTTGTTTCCATGGAACTCATAACAGCTGCAGATAGCCTATCTCATCTCTCGGCTGTCGACCGAGGGAATGGAATCTGCGGGCTCAGGTCGATCGAAACAACATGGGTGAGTTTGGCCAAGTTTGACAAGTACAGGGGCCTCCATTGCGGAATCATGACCCCACGCAGAAGCTTCCGCAACTGATTCATGTAGAAGGGCGCCATGTAACATCATCCTGGATAGTCTCTAGCTATGCGCACGAGGTGACGGGTCATTCGATCCGGAAGTGCTTGTCCGCCAGGGTGACTTTGTAAATGCTTTATTAACTATACACTCCGCACAATACGTCCTCGTACGGGCTCGCAATAGGCTCTCTGCATCAGGAGAGACATTAAGCTCATACTAGCTCGTGTGTCCGACACAAGAGGATGTAGCTCATGACCTAGGCCTAGCAGGTGCACGGTACACTTGAAAGCTCGGCCCCTGACACCTTGCGCCCCAAATTATCAGTCTTGGTCGTAGCTCAAATGGCTCTATTCCGCTTATGACAGGTCAACAAAATGATATCCTTCCATATTTGGAGGCCTTGGTCAAAGCTCAGGTCAAGAAACGAACTTTCGATCCGATTCGATTGCTGGCTATCGCGGGGAAGTTGCGCTCGTGACGCCCGGTGTCTCCGTACTATGGGCCAACCCCAGCTTCAGGCAGGAGAGCTTCTAGTGTTACCCTGCTTCTAGGGCTCTGCTCCCGAGAAGATTCGGAGCAGGCCTCTAAAGGACCTTGTCGTGCGCACGAACACGTCGTAGATCTCAGGTAGTCGCGGAGACAGCCTTATGAATCTAGTACGAAGTTGCCCCTGTTACTCGCGCCGTGGCCTCAGAGCTAACAGAGACTGATAACCTATTACAGACAGTGCGCATGAACTCAGTTCTGATGCGTAGTAGCTTCAGGGTATAATAGGTTTTTGCCTGCCAAGTGACATGGATGAGGGCCTCAAAAGCAACTCACCGAGTCAGTTTGCCGAGAGAATCCTTCTCTTGGATTGCTGTCTACTGACGCTCGTGAGCAGATCAGCGTGTGGCCGCCTAGGGGACCAGTGTCGACCACTCCGGTATAGCGCGACTGCTTATGGCCAGGAGGACCGGCTGGGCCCTATTTGTTCTGCCTTTTACAAATTCAGGGGCTTCACACCGCCTATGTGAACTAGTCTGGCTTGCCAGTCTACGTTCCCTTACGCCGAGGCCCGCAAATGGGCCTATTGGTCTTGCCGAACGTACTTCCTATTGCGGCTCGATCGACTGCCAGCTGCTTGCTCATGACTCTCAACCGACCGAACGAAGCCACAAATCGAGAGATGCAGTGGGAGGGTTCGGGCCCGAGGCTTCGAGACTTGTGGCTTACACGGGACCTCGTGTGCCCGAATCAGCTGCGCCAAGTCTTCAGCTGAGAAAAGCCACGTCAATGCAGCGGGCGGCAATGCTTTGCAATGCACCGAGGCTCTTGTATTGAGGGTCTCCGCGCTGTTTTCATCACAGATATCGCATTTCCGTCAGTAGACAGAGTCAAAATTAAACCAAGAGCAATGGATGCTACCTCAAGGTCACAGCGGGAGACAGTTTCGCGGCGGAACGGGGTGGGGCCGACCCCCCGGCGGCGGATGGGCGACGTCCCTGATAACGATAAGGGGCGAAAAGTTGTCATGGCTCAGTGGTCGCGTCACCTGGAGAGCATCATTGACACCGTCGCCATCGACATCGACCGCCGCAAGCCGGAGACTGACACTGCAACTGGGCGGTGAATGCGCAACTGAAGTTCCGAAAAGGCTCTTTGAGAGACACAAGGCAGACACACGCACAGGACGCAAAGCCACTACGAGCAGCCCTCTCCATATCCTCGACCACCATGGCGACCGAGACGACAGCTCCTCCGCTCCCAGAGCGCAACCCTATTATCCACAATGTCGCACTTGGTGGCACGATCCTCATCCCTCTTGTGATGGCTCTACCCCCGCGCAAGTTTGATTTGCGTTTCTTCGCGCTCGCCAGCACCTGGTCCCTTGCGAGCAATCAGCTCGCCTACGAATACACAGGCACCTCCATCTACAGCCGCATAGGCAATCGCTTCTCTGGTGCATTAGACATGGGTCTCCCGGAATCAGCGAAGAAGACACAGCAACTCATCAGAGAACAGAAGGAACGTGATGCAGCGCTCAAGAGGGCAGCCGGGCAGGACGCAAATTCCAAGTCGGCGGGACTCTCAGGGACCATGACTGAGGTATGGATGGGAGGCGAGAGCGCAGATTGGAGGAAGAAAAGAGCAGAAGAAGATCGCAAGAGTCTGGAGGAGGGCAAGGGATTCAGTGGCATCATCATCGATCAGATCTCTGATGTCTTTTCGGGGAACTGGGGCAGCTCCTCGAAGAAGCCAACCGAAGATGAACCTAAGTCCAGGTGACAGGATTCGTGACGGATGGGACGGACCAGTTGCACTTGCGTGGAAGAGAGCCCAAAATAGTCTGGCTCGGTTGTAAGATATAGGATCGTCGCCTTGGTTGGGCAGACTTGTACGAACTCTGCGCATCTTCGGGAACTTGCACCCGCTGGTAAATGAATAATATCTATCCTCGATCAGGACTAAGGAAGCAGGCAAATGGCCATCGGCGGAAGTTGCACTTAACGCCGTCTCCCTGTACGATGATCCCTGTCTGTTTGGCGGACGAGATTATACCCAAGAGAGTTTCTTTGGCTACGAAGCAATGATATACGGGGGGGATTTAGCCCCTCTAACTGTTCCGCCTACCTAATGGTGCTAATGGTGCATATGGTACATATGCTAGGACTTCGGTTACGCTTGGAATGCATCACGCCCGCAGAATGCTCCGTAAGCGTATATGCACGGTCGGAGGGTTAGCCGCGTGAGGTTAAATCAGGCGAAACTAGGGCCCTGGCAAGATCTTGGGAGTCCGACGCAGGACATGGCACATAGGCAGGTTGCGGGTAGTGGACTGCGCAACCTTTCCGCCGAAGTGAGCATGCCTGCGGCTATGGGTAGCCGAGATAGGGCTGTACCAAGATGTCTCAAAGTCTGATATTTGTTGAATAGGCACCTGACCCTAGGAGCCGTGTTCGCCACACGCATGCAGGGTGGTGCTCGAAGGAAGGATGTAGGGTTGCAGTTCCAAGGGCGAGGTGGTTTCGGATATGATCACACAACCAGGGACTTGGGTCGACACTGTCAAAACTTGAGGAATCGGAGATCTGCCACTAGCTGACGTGTGCCCGTAACAAGTGCTCGACTTGAACGCACTCGCATGTAGAAGCCTCTTACGTGAAGAGGCATCAGTAAACGCAATGGAGCATGGCCGACATCACACTTGCAGAAACTCCAAAATCGCGTTCATGAAATTAAGGAATCAACATTCGGAGTGACCACATTGTTATATTTAATCGTCGTACACTAAGATTTAATGGTTTGTATTCCTTTCGGCGATCGAGCAATGCTCCCCAGCACACGGTTGTGTATATCGGATACAGGGTAGGCGAGGGGCCGACGGGAGGAGACGGGAATTGGAGGCGAGACTGATGCCTGGGACAATGGGGTTACAGGGTAGCTCAATCGACCAGCCACTCGTGGCTCGTGCAGTGAGAAAGCAGCCACTTTCACGATGGCCGGGGCTCGGCAGACCAGAAATACTACACGATAGGCGAGATGAGCTGTAATTCGCATGACTCTCACCTGTAGAGGTCATGCCATACCCACCAAATAGTGCGCCCGGCTGGGCTCGAAAGACATGGGAAAGGGACGGACAGAGATGAGGTCAACGGTGAAGGCGCGACGCGTCACCTCGACTAGTTGCTCCATATTCGAGGCACTACCCAAACAACAAAGCACCAAGCAAAGATCAGTCGAGCTAACGAAACCCAAGCAACAGCAGAGTCTGCAGAAACACACACGTAACCTGGCAGTGCATACCGAGGACCTCGCTGGGTCGAGTGGCAACGCTGTGTCTAAAAAAAGCAGCGAACAGCAAGAAGTGTGGCTGTCAGGCACACTGGCACCCGTTGCCGCGTCACGTGTTGGGCTTCCCTGGTGCGGCTGGGGCCCGTTAGCACCTTCAGTACCTGGAGCTCAGCCACCAGAGCCACTGGAGAACCCCTGACTTGTGCCTGCTAGGTGACGTCCCTCCCGCTCAACATCCCGACGCTGTGCTCTCCGTTGTTTCATCAACCCGTCCGTCGCTTGGCCTCATTCCATCACCTCGCCTGATCTCTCCCTTCTTTGCCCATCACTTGATGATTTGCCGTCAGACAATCTCTGACACAGACTGCCTCCAGTAACGCAATAGTCACAGCATTTCTCTGCGCCCTTGACGATCGTCTGGTTGCGCCACGCCGCCTGAGCTTGGCTACCGCAATCACCGCCCCACAGCGAATCAATTCCCCAGCTTCCAACTTCCGCGCCTACTATTGATTTTATTCCTCCCTGCCTTCATTTCCTTCTCGTCAATCTTGCGTCTACATTTTTAACACACCGCAACTCTGTCGTTTCTCGAACGAACGATTCTGATCACGAACTGATCTGCTTTCGTGACTCCTCTTCCCCACCCTCGAAACCGCGACACTCAACACTCCCGTTCCAAGGGTTCGGCAGCACACCATTAGGAGCTGACGAGGCGTGAGAAGACCCTGGAAAGCGCTTCCGGTACTCAGCTGCATCATGGCGGCGAACGACTATTACTACGGGAGCCAGCGGCCGCCCGCCAACGACTCTCCCTCACCAGCACCCCATTACAACTCGGCGTACGCTCCATCACCAAGTTCCACGCCCGCACCCTCGTATCATTCGGGTTACCCTGCCCCTGGTCCTTCACATGCCTATGGACAAAGGCAGCAGCAGACGGGGCCGTCGCCGTTCGACACAGTCTTCGACGACAACGCCTACCCCATGAACTCTAGAAATCCCACACCAGCTGCCAGCACGGCCAACGTTGCTCAGCCGAACGCCTACTACGACACGTCATATCAGGGTCATGGCGGAGCAAAGCCATATCAAGAAGATATTCCCCTTCAAGACAGGTCCAAGGATCCCGAGACGAACGACCACATCTATGATGCCTCAGGTCAACCCAAGCGACAGAAGAGCCACAAGGTGCGCTTCGGCGAACTCGGCATGTTCGGAGCAGACAAGAAGAGAATACCGTGGGTTGTGTATACTCTCACCATTATACAGGTTGCCGTTTTCATTGGCGAGATTGTCCGGAATGGTAAGTCTGTAGAGAGCTCCAAATCATCCCAACCCAGCTAACCTGTAAACTAGGTATCCTCACAGGATCACCCATCATGATCAAGCCGCAATTCAACCCCATGATTGGCCCTTCGACGCAGGTCATGATCAACATGGGCGCTCGGTATTCCCCGTGCATGCACAACCTCAAGGAGATCCAGGGGTCTACGATTCAAGTCAACTTTCTCTGCCCCAATGCGACAGAGAACACGGATGTCTGCCCTCTTTCGACACTGTGTGGCTTTGGAGGAGTCCCTGATCCAGTCTTCGATGGTGACGCAAAGCAAAATCCCCAGCCGAACCAGTGGTACCGCTTTATCATTCCGGTTTTCATGCATGCTGGTCTCATTCACATTGGTTTCAACATGCTTTTGCAGATGACTCTCGGCAAGGAGATGGAGATGGCCATTGGCCCTATCCGCTTCTTCTTGGTGTATATCAGCGCAGGCATTTTCGGCAATATTATGGGTGGAAACTACGCAGCCCCGGGTATCGCCTCCACAGGTGCCTCTGGAGCCATCTTTGGCATCATTGCCTTGACGCTTCTCGATCTCATTTACTCCTGGAAGGACCGTCGAAACCCCGTGAAAGACCTTATGTTCATCCTTCTCGACATTGTCATCTCGTTTGGTCTCGGATTGCTGCCAGGACTCGACAACTTCGCCCATATTGGTGGGTTTCTGATGGGCCTCGCACTTGGCGTTTGCGTTCTGCACTCGCCCAACTCCCTCCGACGCCGGATCGGTAATGACACGCCTTATTCAGCCGTGCAAGGTGGTGTCGACGACGGACCAACACCCTTCCTCAAAAGCCCTGTTGGATTCTTCAAGGGTCGCAAGGCCCTTTGGTGGGTTTGGTGGCTCGTCCGCGCTGCTGCTCTCATTGGCATCATCGTGGTGTTCATTGTACTGCTGAACAACTTCTACAAGTCTCACAAGACTTGTTCATGGTGCAAGTACCTCAGCTGTATTGTAAGTCAAGTCTTCCTTCATTATGGGTCGGACTTGGTACTAACGAACATTAGCCCGTGAACAACTGGTGTGACATCGGCATGATTCAGGATGAATAGCGGAAGCCTACTGCACTCCACTGGCAAAGGAAAGCTGTCGAAATCGTATCGGAATTGTAGGCGGTCGACATTGGAAAGGGGGCGTTTCATTTTGCACAGCGTCGGCGTTATGAGGTCTTGTCTTCTACAAGTGCACGGTGTGAGACGAACACCAAGTCCTAATGAACCGAAATGAGCGGGGAACATCGCACTGAAGCAGGAAGGCTAGGAATAAGAACAAACTTGATATTGTACGTGAATAATTGGCACTAGATGCAGCTTATACCAGGAAGATATGCAACATGTCTGGTCGTGACTGTTGACTGAGGAAAAGCCCTCATATGCGGCTCTTGTGATACGACAAATGGGGTTAACGGCACGTGGTGTCCTTTTCCTGCCGTCTGTGGCGGCAGACACGTCGTGGAACCAGCCGAATACCCTTGTACTAGCTCGAGGATCGGGCACATTCAACTCCCAAGCAGTACGAAGTTATCGAGAAGGGCCAGCTGGGCACTACCACATTGACGCCGGGCTCAAACCCTTCCGGAGTGTCCCTAATCTCTTCTTCTCTTGGATTGGCAAGTCGCTCGTCGACTAGGGGGTGCCCGGACTTTCAATTGTCAGGTTGGCTATTCCCACTCGGCATGGCCCGCACGAAGTTCCTTGCGGCAAGGGGAAAATGCTGCTCTACATTCCTATTCCGGCCCGTTGATGCTGTTGTACCCTGGTGACTTCAAGTCGCTCGATGTGCTTGGAATGGGCCACTTTACGGGCATGGATGCATCCAGGCCGATGTGGCACCGCTAGATCGAGGATCAATTTGGTCCACGTGGTGCTTCAAATCCGACCTGAACAGGTTCTAACCCTTCAAACAGTATCAGGCGGTAACTCAAAATGTTCTTTTCGCGGCCGGGGAAGCCGAAATGGCTGCATCAAGTGCCCACCATTGGGTGAGATCTGATGGAGGTAGTTTCCGTAAGCTGTATAGAAGGGGCTCTATGTGCCAGTCGAGGCTGGACGCCTTTGAGTCACGTCCCAAACGCATATATCTATCCGTCAAGTACAAATTTGGTTCATCGTGATGCAATCTGGTTGAGATGCCGTCAATGCCGCAATGAGCCGCAGGAACCATTTGGCATGTGCGCTCATCAATTATTACACTTTTCAGCATATAAACTATTCGATCATTGATCATGGTTCATCAAGATCCTGAAACGCTATGCCTCCCCAGATCGACGTGGCTTTAGTCATTGTAAACCAGGTTCGTTGCAGGGATTGATTCAAGGCCCCCTGTTCTCTGGCAACTCGTTGACACCCTTGGCGCTGCAAGGCATGAGACAGAGGATGTGAGGAAACCCTGATTCGAAGACAGGGGAATCTGACCGGGGACTTCTTCATTTGGGAAACCTTCTCGCCTTAGAAAGTGCACTAACTATAGCAATGGGCTTTGATGGGATGATGGCCACGGGTAAGCGTACATTCTGTCTTAATGTTTCCTTCTATATGGACCGAGGTTTGTATAGCAGCGGGATGCTATGACTTGACTGATCTGTTGACTGCATTATGTTCCAAGTAAACCAACAAGCGAGTTGATTAATTGCATCAATTGTACATATAGAATCGAAGCCTTGTCTCGTTGCTCTGGGTTCTGCCCAGGTCAAGGGTTCGTGCGCAATGCCCTGTGCCATGTCGCGGCTTCTGCGGAAAAGCAAAGGCGATCGAAGGCTCATGTGATTACCGAATTGTTTCCGTCCAAGCCATCCGTTCAAGCCATGAACCGAGAAAGGGAACCAACACGCGAAAGTCGACGCGGCCTTGTCTGATGGGAACACCCTTGCTCAAGGGCTCGTTTAATTGATGAGGGGGATGTTCATCAGGCAGCTGGGCGATCTCCCTTCCCAAAAGGTACAGTAGAATCGTTGAAGGTTTTGAAACCCTGCCACTACGTGAATGGGTTGTCAGTCCCCTCCTCCTCAAGCCGTTGACGATGTTGCGATGGCAGGTCTTGGAGCTTTGGGTGTAAGCCAGGGATATCCATTGGCTCCAACGGCGTCCAGTTTTCTTTCTCCTTCTACCTCTTGAGTTTAAGCTTATAACCACGCTCACTCGGATCGTGTGCTGAAATCTAGTCTAACAGCCGACCGTTTTTGATAGAATACTGGACGACACCACTCAGGTGCAGGACCGGCTCCCGGACCGTTAGTGTGACATGTCTCGTCATCGGAGAAAACCTGGTGGGAGCTAGACTCGGTTCTTTTAAGTGGCCAACGATCGCAAAAAGGCCAGCATCATGGGTCATCCAGGCTGCGTGTGGATGGCCAAGCTGTCGCATCATGTCTGCGAAGGAGTGTAAGGCCCGATCCTGGTCATTGCGAGTGGATCGGTGGAAGTATCTCAGGGGCCCAGATCGTACAAGGCGCAGCAAGGAAGCGGAAAAACAAGGCGGGGAATCCCAGAACCTGGCCTCACGGCACTCGAATGTGGTAGTAAGGCAGTGAAGCACGGACCAGCTATCGACGGCCCTTGGTGATGATGGTGTAAGTCGTGCGTGCGTGGGCTGAGGCACACCTTTCTGATACGGAGAACTGATACGCCCAACGTCCCAAGAGGTGGGAGGCCACCATCGGGCCATAGGGCTCCCGCTTGGACCCCTGCCCAAACCCCTGGTCAACAGCCCTGGATTCTTTTTAGCAGTTCATGTATCAGCCGCTGTCAACTCTTCGCCTCCCTGGCCTTTGTGTGCCATCGCATGGCAGCCGTGAACGCGGACCCTCCAGCCGAGTTATAGTGGCGGAGCATCGCGAATCTCGTCGCATCGCTTCCCTCGCCCAATGGCGCCACTTGCACCATCGGCAGCACGTTCTATAGCCCCCGGTGTCTTAGGTTTCAATGCTTACGTTTCATGGTCTGGATGTGAGCTGGGGGGGATGGCCTCTATGAGAGATCAAGAGCGTGGTGAGTTCTCTGGTACCGACGACGATCTCCTTGCGGATCGCCCCTCTCGGGAGGGTCAAGGCGTTGGTTGTTGTGTTTGCTATACATAGGCCTGGCCTGCTATCGGCCGACCCATCTTGCGGTTCTTGATGTTTCTGCTCGACCTCTCGTCGTAACCTCAAGCCAACATACGCCTTTACTGGCCGTTCGGTTCGACTAAACGTCGTCCTGGGCTGAAGCCTTTGTGTTTCTTCTTTTCGAAGTCTTGCCCTGGAGGCTCTTCAATGGAGTAGATCTCCTTGCTTTCTCATTTGCTTCTTTTCCTGTGTCTGTGAGGTTGCCTGGTAGCAACATCGCTTCGTTGTTTAACGAAGAAAATACATCAAAAGTTTACGATGGGTGATCACGATGGTCAATACAATGGGCAGAAGTTCTCGATGGAAGATCTAGGACCTATGGTGAATGGTGTCGTCTGGTTCCTGGCCATAATCGCCGGCCTCGTTCTGGGTCTTCGGTTCTGGTGTAAGATCTCGAGAGGAAGAGGACTTTGGGTTGATGACTACTGGTTAATAGCATCGTTGGTATGTCGGCCGTCGCCAGTCTCGGCAGAGCCTCTTCAGCACTAACCATAATCAATAGGGGTGCCTTGTCCTGTTGGCGTGCTTTAACTCAGCGAGCGTCGCTTTCGATTTCGGTAAACATGGCTGGCGCATCAACTGGGAGGAGGGCGACTGGCTGCTCCTCAACATGAACTTGGCGGGCACTTTCTCCATCATCGCGGCGGCTTGGTCCAAGACGTCCTTCGCCTTCACCCTGCTACGGATTGCTGAGGCCCGCTGGATGCGCTGGCTCATCTGGTTCTTCATCATCTCCCTCAACATCGCACTCGGAGGCGGTGTGCTCATCACCTGGATCCAGTGCTGGCCCGTCGAGAAGACTTGGAGGCCCTCAGTCGAAGGGTCCTGCTGGCCTAAGGTCATCCATGTCAACTACAACATCTTTGCGGCTATATACTCTGGAGTCATGGACATTACCCTCGCTCTTATGCCTTGGTGGATCATCTGGTCTGCCAACATGACACTCAAGGAGAAGTTGGGTGTCATGATCGCGATGAGCATGGGAGTCTTGTAAGCACCAATGTTCCAGCAAACACAATACCCTTGAGCTAACTCATAATTCACAGTGCTGGTATCATCTCCTTCCTCAAGATCCCGAGCATCTTCGGCATCGGCAAGGCCGACATCATCGACACCGTGCCGTTAGTGATTTGGGGTGCAGCAGAGAGCTCAGTCACGATCATCGCCGCTTCCATCCCTGTGTTGCGAATCCTGCTTCCAAGTTACACCAGACATGTAAACGAGCTGGATTACAAGTCCGGCTCAGGCTCTCGCAAGCTGACTGATGTCGAGTCAGCGACAGACAGTCGTGCGGTCTCGTCACCAATTACTTCGCACGACCAGGGTCGCCAGCAGGCCATCGCCACACCATACCGTGGACAGGACATCCCAAGCATACAAGAGGCTCTCAAAACGTACCCATTGCAAGTTGGCAGTCCTGCAGGGGCAGGCGAAAGGTACGAGATGGTGGAGAAAGATCTCCCACCTCTGCCTACGAGACTCTCAAGAATGTAGCTTTAGCCATGGTGGCTGTAAACGTCTGAGCTACCATGAGACTTATTCGGCGTTGTATAACTTGGTTTAAGGGGCTGACTGGTCCTCGCTCAGGCCACTGGGCGTATTTCATATGTATTTATTTGTCAGCGTTGAGCTTTGTACACAACAGTATACCACATTGGCCGAAATAAAGGGATTGGCTGATGCCACTCGGTGCTCAAGAGACTGCAGAACGCGCATGAGTGTTTGAAACCGAGGCCTCTGATCCCCAAATAGCCGGTCCATGGACTCAATCTTGGGTTCAACTGCAACCAGATGAAACACACTTTGCCGTCTCTCAGTGGTGCGATACCCAAACACCCAAGTGCGAGCCGCTTCATCAGTAGTCTTTCCTGGCAACTTTCCGTTGAGCTTGCGCTCGTCATCATTTGTCATCTGATCCGGTGTAAAGGGTGTCTTGGTGACTCTCAGCCACTATGCGTGTTCCACCACGGCAAGGCAGGTTCAAGCGATGGGCAGCCGCGCTTTGATCAACTCGGAGGGATGGGTGAGAAGCACTTCGACATTGGCTTCGATGAAGACATGGTCGACCGGCCCTCCTTTCCGCCATGACTTGCTTTGAATGACCCAAAGACCAAGAAATCAGGGTCTTCCCATCATGCGCAAGGCGACTTCCGATTGGTCCTTCACAGTATGGGCGGCCAAGACACAGCTGCTACATCTCGCCTAAGCATACGAATAAAAGCGCTGTTTCGAGGGCAAAATCAGCTTACAGCCAAAGAAACCTACCCGTTTACTAAAGTTCTCGAATGCATAGCCACAAGCGTGGTTGGGAGAAAGCTACTCCATCGGAAGACCTCACAGCCATTCGGGTTGTGACACAAATGACGAAGACCAAGATACTCAGTCTGCCCGGCTATGACAGAAGATCTGTAGAAATCAATATGATCATCGCAATAGGGATACACCGAGCTGACCGCTCACAGTGATGAGGTTCATGGACAATTTGGTAGATCATCCACCGTATTATCAACACACTGCAACCCGCTGGCACTGCAAGCTAACGATGATCCCCTTGAGCCCATATTATGTCTTGAAGTAGCCATATCTCTCACATTATATTTATTTCATGAAGTTTGTAAGGTGTAAAGATAGGTTATTGAGTCGTAGGCGCCTGTTTGCATTGAGACGCGCATTCACGTGACCACCCATTAAAGCAACAGCGGGTCTACACGTCACGTCCCAAAGGGCGCGTTTTCTAAGGCGGGCCGCTGCCACTTACGGAAAGCTCGTGTCGTGAACCCAGACAGCTTCAACTTGGACTTTTGCATCAGCTCAACCGCAACTTTGCCAGTGCCAATCGCCTGTCAATTTCGCGAACGGTATACGACTCCTTTCAGGTTGCCCAGGTGAGCCTCGCACGGCTTCTTGCCAGCCATGGCGTCCGTTCTTCCCCAGAAGCGTGTGCTGGGAGAGTCGACTCGTCAGAACATCCCCTCCACGCCTGGCTCAGCCAAGAAGAGGAGGACAGATGTCTTCTCCTCTTCCCCTGCCGGGAGATTCCTTGGTTCACAGGGCAATGTGCATTCGAAGCTTGGATCTAGCCAGCCTAAGAGTGTTTTCGAGACGGAGGTCCTCGAGAAGCTTAGCCAGGACATCTCTGACCTGAAGAAGAGCAACACCGAGAAGGATCAGGCTTGGGATCGACCACCGGTTCCGCCTTTCAACCCACAGAAGGACAACCTTGTCTTCCAGGCCATCGAGCTTGAGGAGGGTACGCTTCATGGCGGCCGTGCTACCATGAAGCTGTTCGGTGTTTCCGACGAAGGCAACTCTATCATGCTGCACGTTACTGACTTCAAGCACTACCTCTACGTTGCTGCACCAGTCAACTTCCAACCCCAAGACTGCAACGCCTACAAAGCATATCTCGAGACACAGATTGCCCAGCATCAACCGACTATTCATTCCGTCGCCGTTGCGTATCGAGAAAACATCTATGGGTTCCAGGGCAATACCCAGAGCCCCTACCTCAAAATCACCGTTACCGACCCGAAATTCATCAACAAGGTTCGGTCAACGATTGAGGGTGGCAATGCCAACTGGAAGGGCATGTGGAAAGGTGTTGAGGGTGGCATCAAAACGTATGACAACATTCAGTACGTGATTCGCTTCATGGTGGACTGCAAGGTGAGCTTATTCTACATGGTCTATACGCATGAGCCAAGCTGACAATTGATTAGCTCCAAGGCATGTCTTGGGTAGAAGCACCGGCGACCCGTTACAAACTGATCCCCGAAAACAGCCGACAATCGAACTGCCAGATTGAGGCCGAGGTCAGCTACGTCGATTTGATCGCTCACAAGCCGGAAGGAGAATGGGCAAAGATTGCGCCGCTGCGAATCTTCTCGTTCGATATCGAGTGTGCCGGCAGAAAGGGTATCTTCCCCGAAGCGAACGTGGATCCCGTCATTCAAATCGCGACATGCGTTACTCGCTATGGAGAGAAGAAACCCTTTGTGCGGAATGTGTTCTGTTTGGATACAACAAGTTCAATCGTAGCAACACAAATCCTCGAATTCGACAAGGAAGAGAAGATGCTCAGCGAATGGCAGAAGTTCTTGATCAGAGTCGATCCCGACATCATCATTGGTTACAACATTGCCAACTTCGATTTCCCCTATCTTTTGGATCGCGCCAAGCACCTGAAAGTCAACGGTTTCGAGTACTGGTCTCGCATTCCTAGTGTGCCTTCAAGGGCAAAGGAGACCAACTTCTCCAGCAAACAGATCGGCAACCGTGACACCAAGGCCACTAACACAAATGGACGTTTGCAACTTGATTTGCTTCAACTGATCCAGCGAGACCACCATCTGCGAAGCTACACATTGAACTCAGTGTGCGCTCACTTCCTCGGCGAGCAGAAGGAAGATGTTCATTACACGATGATTACCGAGCTTTTCAACGGAACTCCTGAATCAAGGCGTCGTCTCGCTCTTTACTGCTTGAAGGACGCGATGCTCCCTCAAAGACTGATGGACAAGCTCTCATGTCTGGAAAACTACACCGAAATGGCCAGAGTCACAGGTGTCCCCTTCAATATGCTCTTATCTCGTGGTCAGCAAATCAAGTTCATCAGCCAGCTGTTCCGGAAAGCCCTGGAGCAGAAACTGGTCATCCCGAACATCAGGGCGGAGAGTTCCGATGAGCAGTACGAAGGCGCCACTGTCATTGAGCCCACCCGTGGCTACTATGATGTTCCCATCGCCACCCTTGATTTCGCGTCTCTGTATCCCAGTATCATGCAGGCTCACAATCTCTGTTACACGACCCTGTTGGACAAGAATGCGGTCCAAAAACTCAACTTGAAAAAGGATGAGGACTACATTGTCACGCCTAACGGAGACATGTTCGTGACTGTCAAGCAGCGAAAGGGTTTGCTGGCTCAAATTCTGCAGGAGCTGCTTACGGCACGTAAACAAGCGAAGAGGGAACTCGCAGTTGAAACAGACCCCTTCAAGAAGGCTGTCCTCAACGGTCGTCAGCTGGCTCTGAAGATCAGCGCAAACAGTGTCTACGGTTTGACCGGTGCCACGACTGGAAAGCTGCCTTGTCTTGAGATCGCTAGTAGCACGACCAGTTTTGGACGACAAATGATTGAGAGGACGAAGGAGGAAGTCGAAAAGAAGTACAACATCGCCAACGGGTATAAGTACGACGCACAAGTCATTTACGGCGACACTGATTCCGTCATGGTCAAATTTGGACCAAAGGACGTGGCGGAGACGATGAAACTTGGAGAAGAGGCAGCAGAGTATGTGTCGTCAAAATTCATCAAACCCATCAAACTTGAGTTCGAGAAGGTATACTACCCATACCTTCTGATCAACAAGAAGAGATATGCCGGTTTGTTCTGGACAAAACCCGAGAAGCATGACAAGATGGACACCAAGGGTATCGAGACTGTGCGACGAGACAACTGCCTCCTCGTGCAGACGGTCATTGAGAAGGTCTTGAGGATGATTCTCGTTGACCAGGACGTCCCCGGAGCTCAAGAGTAAGTCTTTAGATCGCAATTTTTTGCAACAACAGCGGCTAACATGGTCACAGATACGTCAAAGATGTCATTGCAGACCTTCTCCAGAACAAGGTTGACATGTCGAAGCTTGTGATTACCAAGGCTTTGACCAAGGACGACTACGCAGCCAAGCAAGCACATGTCGAACTCGCTGCGCGCATGAAGAAGCGCGATGCCGGGTCTGCACCTGGCCTAGGCGACCGTGTTGCGTACGTCATGATCAGGGGTGCAGCTGGCGCAAAGAACTTCGAGAAGTCGGAGGACCCCATCTTTGTCCTCGAGAACAATGTGCCCATTGACACGAGGTACTACCTGGACAACCAGCTTGCCAAGCCACTGGGCCGCATTTTCGAACCCATTTTGGGCGAAACCAAGGCCAAATCACTGTTGACGGGTGACCACACGCGAACCATCTCGGTTGCGGCGCCGACGGTAGGTGGACTCATGAAGTTCGCCAAGAAGACGCAGACTTGCATGGCGTGCAAGAAGCCACTGACGGGCAAGGAGGAGAGTCATGGCGCGGTGTGCTCAGATGATGCACCTCGAGTGGGAGAGCTCTATAAGAAGACACTGGATAAGGTTTCTGACCTGGAAGTCCGGTTCGGGAGGCTATGGACCCAGTGTCAACGTTGCCAGGGCAGCTTGCACTGTGAGGTTATTTGCAGTAGCAAGGACTGCCCCATCTTTTACATGCGCATGAAGGCGAAGAAGGATCTGGAGGACGCTGGGAAGGAACTGTCGAGGTTTGACTTGGACAAGGCGGCAATGTGGTGATGATGATAATGAGGGTCTTGATGTGAAGATATTTCTTCAGGCGTTCTGGTGTTGATAGCATATGTGGCAGCTCAAGGACCTGTCATGCCTCCAGGAAGTCCCTCCCAAGCTGAGCTGTGGATGGCATGCTTAATTCGAAACACAACCTAAGCTTCTTGTGCCCATCCTGTGTGCGTTTGTGTATGAGCCGGTTCCCGCTTTGGCTACGGCAGGAGAATGCTACGCTAGTCGATGGTGATGTTTAGTTCTCATACGTATGAACATGACACTTGTCCTGTCGCCTGTGCTCACTCCGATCATCGCAATGAATAGTGCTGATCCCAAATTTAATCGACCGAGGTCTGGATCCAGTACGCGGTGGGAGCGTCTCGATGGCCTCCATGATCTGATGTGGAGGGACGTTTGGGCGGCGGGCGATATCGGAGGCTGGTAAGGATCCCGAGATGTTTTCGTGGGCGGTGAGAACGGATACCGTCTCGGAAAACCCATGAGATGAGAGCCAAGAGGTGATGGAACTCGCTAATGGATTTTAACACCGAGAGGTTCACGGCGGACAACCGAGCGCAGGTACGAGAAACAAAACATTTTGAGTGGGATTTTAGCATGGGTGGCCAGGGGGGGTGTAGGAGGCTGAGAGTATGTGGTGCTGGCTGGCCTGTCAGGTTAGAGTCGGCAGCTGGGCGGGACCCTGCATAGCGCACTGCGTCATTTCCAGGAGCAAGCGGCAAGGTAACGTAGCTCATCTTCAGCCAAAAAAGGTCTACCAAGCAATGGGTAATTAGCCACCAAGGTCAAGGTTAGTGCCCGGTCGCGGCGATAGGGTTTTATCTGGCAACGTGGGTTGGTCCAGGAGGTTTGGCTGTGTAAGACGCAAGAGGTAATGGCATGACAGAGGATGGACGGTGAGTGGCTGTGAGGGAGAAAGCTGGACACATATAAATGCCAGAATGGGGTAGAGTTGGGGGGAAGGACAGGACGGAAGCTGGGACGGTGGAGGGGCGCCATGTGCCTAGTGCGAGATGGGATCTTGCCAAGGGTCCGTTTGGGAGGGGAGGAGGGCATTTGGGGAACGTGTGCCTGTGCAGTTGGAGACTGGATGCAAGTATGTCATTGTTTGTGTTGTGCAGCATCTTGCGGGAGGCGTGGGTTGCGATGGAGGATGCTTGCTCGGTGTGGGCGTGCAGCGCTGAGGGAAAGCTCCGTAACCGGCGATGGGCACTTATACCTCGTCGGCGACGGGCTCTGGGAATTTCCCAATGCGGCAATGCTGCGGTTGGAAGGGAAGCGCCCACTCGGCCGCGAGCGATTTTCGGAAGCGTGCGCATCGATGACGGGAACCTTTCACGTCACCCATCCCGCGACGCGCCACCGTAATTCGGCAGCTCAACTTTTTTTTTCCCCATCCCCTGCTCTAATGCGTTGCTGGTGCGGTTTCATCGCATTGGATTGGCTTCTGCTGTTTCTTTGTATGGGCGATCATCGGGGCGCTGGAGATAGGCAACCGAGCAGGCGACACATGCATACACTAATGGATTGCCCTGCCGCCTGGTGCGCGCCACCATTGCACGCCCCCCCCCCCCCGAGACACTGGCTGCCGTTTGGCTGTCTTCATCATCCATCACATCCCGCGCCACACCCCCCGTCTGCCCGTAGAGATAGGCTTGGATTTTGTGTATCTCTCCTCGTACGTCTGCAGAGTCAATGAGACCTTTTGCCCGCCCCTCGAGAGGTCGAGTAGTCGATCCTTGGCTTCTAATCTTCCGCTTCCGAGCCCCTCCTTGACTGTGAAGCTCTTAAGAGCTGCCCTCCCTCCTTCTCGAGCCGTGACCAGACCATCCAAACTTTCTCTCTTCTTCCTCCTCTTCGCCTTATCTTCTTGACCTCTACCCTCCTGGCTTGACTCCTCGACCACCTCTTAGAATCCATCCATACTGTAGACAACAAAAAGCCCTCCACCTTCAAAATGTCTAACCTTCCTACCGAGCCCGAGTTCGAGCAGGCCTACAAGGGTAAGCCCTACTACTACCAGTATAGAGTTTCTCTGCGGCTAACCATGACGTCTTGCAAACAGAGCTCGCCAGCACCCTCGAGAACAGCTCCCTCTTCGAGCAACACCCCGAGTACCGCACCGCCCTCGAGGTCTGTGCTATCCCCGAGCGCGTTATTCAATTCCGTGTCACCTGGGAAGACGACTCCGGCAAGCTCCAAGTCAACCGTGGATACCGTGTGCAGTTCAACTCGGCTCTGGGCCCGTACAAGGGTGGCCTGCGCTTCCACCCCACCGTCAACCTCTCAGTGTAAGGCGAAATCTTCTCACCAGCTGGGCTCAGGAGCTTGAGCCTAGGCAATGCAATCGGAATAATGAGCTGACAAAGGGAATAGCCTCAAGTTCCTCGGATTCGAGCAGATTTTCAAAAATGCCCTGACTGGCCGTAAGTTGTACCCTTTCCAAGCATGATCAATCCACCGAATTGGCTCGTGAAGCTGACTTTGACCTCAACAGTCAACATGGGCGGTGGTAAGGGTGGTGCCGACTTCGACCCCAAGGGCAAGAGCGACAGTGAGATTCGCCGCTTCTGCCAGGCTTTCATGAAGGAGCTTCAGAAGCACATTGGCAAGGACACTGATGTCCCTGCTGGTGATATTGGTGTCTCTGGCCGCGAGATCGGTTACATGTTCGGTGCCTACAGGCAGTTGCGCGCCAGGTGGGAGGGTGTCCTCACTGGCAAGGGTACCAGCTGGGGTGGCAGCTTCATCCGTCCTGGTAAGTATCGATTCTGACACGAAGCCATCGTGAGATGTGCTGACCACATTTTTATTACAGAGGCTACTGGCTACGGCACCGTCTACTACGTTCAACACATGCTCCAGCACTCCGGCCGAGGCACCTTCGAGGGCAAGCGCGTCGCCATCTCCGGCTCCGGCAATGTCGCTCAATACGCCGCTCTCAAGGCTCTTGAGCTCGGTGCCACCGTTGTCTCTCTCTCCGACTCCCAGGGTGCCATCATCTCCAAGGACGGCTCCTCCATCACTGCCGAGCAGGTCAACGCCATCGCTGAGCTCAAGGTCAAGCGCCGCGCACTTGCCGAGTTCGACATCTCCTCCAACAAGGGCCTCGAGTACGTCAAGGGTGCCCGCCCATGGACGCTCGTCGGCAAGGTCGACATTGCTCTGCCCTGCGCGACCCAGAACGAGGTCAGCGGTGACGAGGCCAAGGCTCTTTGCGAGGCTGGCGTCATGGCCGTTGCTGAGGGCTCTAACATGGGTTGCACACTTGAGGCTATTGAGGTCTTCGAGGAGCACAGGCGCAAGAGCGACAACAACGCTGCGTGGTACGCCCCTGGAAAGGCTGCCAACTGCGGTGGTGTCGCCGTTTCTGGCCTTGAGATGGCTCAGAACAGCCAGGTAAGCCATATCCCATTGGAAATATACTCTACTTGTAAGAAGAACGGTCGAACTAACTCTGTCTCCCTCAGCGCCTCACCTGGACTGCCGAGCGGGTCGACGAGAAGCTCAAGGACATCATGAAGAACGTCTTCACCGAGGGTCTCGAGACCGCCAAGGCATACATCACCCCCATCAACGGCGAGCTGCCCAGTCTCGTGGCTGGCAGCAACATCGCTGGCTTTGTTAAGGTGGTCAGGGCCATGCACGAGCAGGGTGACTGGTTTTAAACTGCTCCCAGACATCTTCTGGAAGTGTCAAAGATGTTTCTCATGATTGGATGATGAAGACAGCTAGACTGTCTCCTTAACGATGCTTTTGCGATGCGTATCTGCTTGTTGGCAAATAGACGGCGTTGGGGCGAATCTTTCGCTAACTTGGGCAAGGAGATGGATAGGATACCTTACGATGCCTTTTACTGGGTTCTGTAGCCCATGCTCAGTATATATGAATTACTTTTGACTTCGATTCCCAATTTGTTTCACAGTCGAACGTGATTCTTTTGCGCAATCTCTCCTCACATGCCCGGGTTACGTACATCATGTCACGCCGCCGAAGTGAGCGAAACTAGACATCCATGTGCACTTTTTGCTGTGAGGGCAACCTGCGCCTGATATGGCTTCTCGTCCTCGCTCTTGGTCTTACTGAACTTTTGCAGCATTCGTGATACGATATAAGATGTTTCCATTGCCGCTTTTTGTTGGGCGAGGCATTGTCGAGGTCCAGCCCCGAAGGGCATGAACGTGAACGGCGGCGGGCCAAACCCCTCCTCCCAGCGAGAGGGACGGAATTCATGTGCGTCGGGACCCCATACTTTGGTGTCTCGATGGAGCGTGGAGAAGCTGGTGTCGAACAGAGTTCCGGCCGGAGCGAAGATTGAAGCTGTGCCATCTCGGCCTCCTCCAGTTGGCAGAACGGTATCTTTCAAAGCGACACGGTTGTTCTGTGGGAACACAGGGTAAAGTCGGAGAGCTGAGACGAGTTAGCCATGCTTTGTGGCCGTCGAACTATGTTGGGAGGGGGAAGACACACTTTCATTGATGACGTTCTGTAATGACCTGATGCGCGGTAGAGTTTCGAATGATAAGGCATCATCCCCCAAAGACAGCACATCGGTACGAACGCGTTCAAATACTTCAGGGTGCATCGCCAGATTGCGGATGACATGGACGACCAGAGACGCAGTTGTCTCTGTGGCCGCCATCATAGCCTGCACCATCTGGTTCCGCAAGACTGTGCGATCTGATGTATGCTGGACCATGTTCACGACAAGGGTCCGTTCATCTGCGTGACTTTTCTTGTGCTCGAGCTTGTCAGACTCTTCTCTATATGCCATGGCTCTCTCGACGTAAACGTCAGCGAATTCGTGGACCTTTGCACATGCTTTGAGCCAGGAACCCTTGGGCATGAGGAAATTGAGTGGACCTAATGCGATGCGTAGACCACAGCCGTTGAATCCGTCCCGAAAGGCGTCTAGAAATCCCTTTGCGTGAGCAGGACGAGTTCCAGAGAGCATGCCGATAGGTTCGCCAAACAAGAAGAGAGTGTTCAAATCAAGGTACTGATGTGGTTGTTAGCCCTCGACCACATTGACGACAAGTATCGAGACTTACGAGGTCCAGGATGAGAGGCTGGATGTCAAACTTGGAGCCATTTTTGGGGAATTTGTCAAACATCAGATAGAGGTGTTTCTCGAGGGGCGCAAAGTCCGATATGATGGACTTGTGAAATCCCGGCTTGAGCAAGTCGTGCGATGCTTTCGATATCTCACCGTCGGTTGTGATAAAGCCAACACCACAGAACGGGCGCATATTGTGCAGCCGCAGAGGCTGGACTCCCCAATCTGAAGCATTCTTGGAAAACACAGCTCTCAGGTTGTCCGGGTGAATTGAGTAGATGGCACGAGAGCCGAAGTTCAGAGCCTCAAAGGTGTGCCCGTAGGTATCGTAGCGGTGCTGGTGCTCGACAAGGAAGCGGTTCTTGGAGATGGCATCTCCGGTTCGAAGAAAGATATCCAATCCAAAAATGGGATCTTTGTGTTTGTATCGGACGGCGGGCTCGCATCCATGTTGTCGCGCTTTGAGGCGCTGAGTGCAAGTCACATAGAGCCGATAGGCAGCCACAAACGCGACAAGAGATACTAGCAGCGGAAAAAGCAACATGCTCACCGTCGTCCTAAGTGCGATTGAAACGAAGAAGATATGGAGGAAGGGAAGATCATCGTAAACTATTTGACTTGGCGTGTAGACAGACCTTCTCATGTTCAATCCTGCCAAGCTGGTCTGTTCGGTTCCACTCCTGCTTACGATCGGCCACTAATGCGTCGGGGCTTACTGATGGTAGAGTGCAGATCATAGCTGCGACAGTAACGGCGGCCAGGAATGCAAATGAAAGTGCTATAATGGACTTGGAGGTCTGATGAGCTGGTGGTGGACAGTGATGGTGAAGGTGGGTCGTGAGGTTATCGTGAACCTTGGCTGGGTAAGGAAGACTTGCTTTCACTTCAGGAAGCCACGCAATGTATACTCCAGCTGCGACTGACGATCACCTCGATATAACATACTGGAACCTGTAGCCAATGCTTCTCATGTGATTGATCGGCGTCCGCCGACTACGCCCCTCAGCCAAGCTCAGCTCAGCTCAAAGATAGTCACGTGACTCCCTTTAACGCGCCCCGGGCTGAGGTACGCTAGCTCGGGTGGGCATCGCAGCCTTGATTGGCGCTGGAGCTCTTTGTGCTTTGCTGCACAGTCACCAGCCAGCCAGCCAGCCATCCTTTGTTCGACAGCTCCAACCACCGACCAGTTCTCTCATCTTCCGACGCGACGGCCGCGCGACGGACCTTCTCCAACTCATGCGCCTCTTATCAAGTAGATGATTGCGGCTCCGGTCGCATCATCGATCCAAATGTTTTCGGCTTCCGGCCAGACGACGCAACGTCCGTCGCCGTTCAATCCTTTCGCGACCAACTCAGCTCCCACCAAGACGAACCCCTTCGCTGCCAGCGGCGACGCCATTAATTCCTTCAACAGCCAGCCCAGGCAGGGCTCTCCCTTCGACGCGAATGGCGATGCGAACGCAACACAAGCGCCAAGGAACCCTTTTGCGAGTGCTGCAGCACCTGCCAGCCATGCGGCAGGACTCCCAGCCAGCACAGGGTTCCAGCAGAATGCTTCCAAGAAGAACCCCTTCGCAGGCACTTCTGGCACCCCACAACCTTCTGGTCAAGCTCCAAAGCCCGGTGGTGGGTTTGTAGGTGGTAGCTTTGGCCCCTCGAGTACGGCACGTTCTACACCGCCACGCGCTGGCTCCGCAGATCTCAACGCGCAACGCCCGAAACAATCGAATGACCCTCTCGCAAAGAAGGTGTACCAGCAATTGAGGAACGACAACATCAACCCACCATCATGGCCTTCCCAACCTGGCAACCCGGGCAACAAGGGCGAGATGGCCAAGTTCCGGGAGAAGTACGAGGCGTACCGGTCCAAAGTCCGCGCTTCTTTGACAAAGGCTGGCCTTATCGATGATCCAGAGCAAAGAAAAAACCTCTCCGACGCCATCGACTTCAAAGGAATCTGCGAGGATATGTGTCCCCAGTACGAGCAGATTACGCGAATCACTGAGATCGATATCCATCAGCCCGAGAAAGACTCCGCGACAACCTTCCCTATCCCCAGTCGAATGGTAAAGAAGCTTGCCAGGTCTGCTGCTGGACAAGAAGCGCCGTTGCCGATGGATGTCCGGTCAATATCAGCCTTGCGAAGGACATTCGACTACCTGATCGACGACCTTTTGCAGGACGATAGCAATCTGCCCGGCTTACATGGCTTCCTGTGGGACCGGACACGAGCAATTAGACGAGACTTCACATTCTTCTCATCACTTACTCCTGAGGAGTTGAAGACTCAAGTTTATGTTCTCGAAAACACGGCAAGATTTCATGTGACATCGTTGCATCTACTCTCGCAGGAGGGCAAGGCACCTGCAGACTTCGTGGAGCAGCAAGAACTGGAACAGCTCGGCAAGGCATTGCTCTCTCTACGCGATGTTTATGATGATTGTAACGAGCAGGGCATCATTTGCGAGAACGAACCCGAATTTCGAGCGTACTACCTCATCTTCCATGGAAGAGACTCCAACATCATCGAGACACTTCAACGACAATGGCGGCCAACCCTTTGGAAAGACCACGATGTCATCCGAACGGCAGTGTCGCTTGTTGAGGCCATGCAGACCACCCAGGATTTCCATGGTCCGCTCAAGGATGCGCCATCCCTCGCAGCTGCAAGCGCATTTTTAACGTATTTCAAGATTGTTGAGGACCCCAGCGTTTCATACACAATGGCCTGTTTCGCAGAATGCCACTTCCCTCACATTCGCAGATCGATTTTGAGTGCCGTCAAGAGGAGTTTAGCCCGGCCGAAAGACACAGCTAAGGACGTCACTGCCGCGGAACTGAACCGGTTCCTCAGATTTGACACTATTCAAGAGGCTGTGGCGTTTGCGGAACTGCATGATCTCGAATGGGCTCAGGATCCGGAGTATCCTCACGATGTTTCGCGACAATACCTGGTTCTCAACAGCCGACATGCACTTTCACACCCAAGGCTATCACACCAATTCTCCCAATCTTTGGTGGAGAAGAAGCGAGGCTCAAGGTCACTGCCTGAAATCATCCACGAGTCCACATTCGAAGATCCACGTGCTGCACAAAGTGCTGTACAAAAACCGATTCAAGAGGACGGCCTGTTTGTTGAAGACAAACCACCTCAAGCCTCTCCATTCTCGACTTTCAGCAAGCCTGCTGCTCCCTCTATTGAGCCCTCTTCTACTGCACCGCAAAGCATCTTTGCTCCTTCTAAAGGTGAGGGCTCATTGCTTATAACCCTGCCAATCAGTTTCGGATCCTCTTGGAGTAACTCTTGCTACCCATTCCAACTTGGCCATACTCAGCACCTTCAGCTTAATATGATAACTAATCCTGTGTTAAACAATAGCCTCGCCATTTGCGACAAACCCTTCTGGCAACCCCTTGGCCACAACTCAATCGAAGCCACCACTTTCCTTCATCTCACAAACACCTTCATCAGCCGCGAACCCCTTCTCCTCTTTCACCAAACAACCCGAGCCGCCATCGAAGAACGCCTCTACGCAACCCACGGCAACACCTTTTTCGTTTGAATCCAAACCGACAAGTATCCAACCCAGCCAGGTGCAGGGCTCCAGCCCATTTGCAACGTCGCCTGATGCTGGGCAAAAAGAGACCCCAGCTGAGACGAAGAAGCCAGCAGGACCCACCGGTCTCTTCGCCCCGAGCCAGACCGCGGCCAGCACTTCTCCGTCGCCCTTCGCATCGGCAGCACCAGCGTCTAATCCCCATACTCAGCCAGCCTCCTCCCAGACTGAGACGTTCAAGCCGCAGACCGAGCCTCCGAAACTGGTTTTCACATCTCCATCAACTGCTAGCCCATCGTCTGCGACATTTAACAACGGACTGTCTGGTCAGCAGCCCGCTCCAAGTCCTTTTACCAGTAACACTTTCGAATCCGTGCCTGGCAAGACGGCATCGGCCCCGTCCAGTCAGGCAACGCCTTCTCTCATCAGCAGCAAGCTCGGCAGCCCAAGCTCCACACCCGCGGGCAGCAAAACCCCAGCCCAGAGTTCATCAATCCCAGGGCAAGGCTCCGGTCTTTCCAATGGACTTCTTCCCGCACCGCCCCTGTCAACCGCCCAAGCTCAACCGTCAAAGCTCGACCCGCCTCGGGACCTCATGGGGGATTTCACCCAATGGTTCCTCCTTGGAGACCAAGGTTTGTTGGATGAATTCCAGGCATATATAGTTGAAGACATGCTGTCAAAGGTGTACGACAGCTTCTACCTGGAACAGGAGGAGCAGCGTAAACGGGAGGAGGAAGCGAGTCTGATTGCTGAAGCCGACGCTTACCGTGCGTACAGCCTTTCCATGAGATACTTCTACCGCTGGAAGGAGCTCGCACGCGAGAAGAGACTCCGCACCGTGCGTCGTCAAGCCAGGGACCAAGCACGCAAATTCTACGAACAACAGCGTGCTGCCGAAAGGGAAGCCCGAAAGAAAGCTATGCACCGAGCCACGAAGGAGCAAGCTCATACCGCGAGTCTGAACCGGCCCGAGGAGCTGATGCACCTCCTGAAGAACAAGAAGATCCACCGACGAGAAGCAGAGGCGGCCTTATTGGAGTCCGGTGTTCTCTCAGGCATCGCAAACGAACGCGAGGCTATTGCCGATATTGTGCGTCGCGAGGTTAGCCCATCGATAGATGGTTCCGTCAACGATCGACAGAGTATGAGGTCTCGCTCTGGTTCCGGAACTAGTTCAGCGATACGCGGTGGATCAAAGACGCGAGCTCTCCGCGAGGAGCTCCTTGGAGGGAGTCCAGCAAGCTTTCGCCGCTCTCTGCCACCAATGTCAGCATCTGCAAGGAGCAGTGCTGAACCTGAGGCGTCTAGCCGGAAGAGTAGAGTCTCTGAGCGATGGAGACTCAAAGCGATGGGGATCACTCAGATGCCGGATGGGACTGCGATGCCGGAGAGCCTCGCGAATGAAGTATTGTACGGTGGAAAGCAGTACAAAGAACTCGGCTCTCTAGGCTTAGGCTCTTCCCGGAGCTCATCGCGAAGAGCTTCCATCGGCGATAGTGGACTCGCCGATAGCTTCGCGATGCCACCTCCGAGGTCCACGCCTATTCCACGTACGCTCAACGAAGCAGGTTCACCCACAAAGCGAAAACGAAGCGAAGAGGATGAAGAGAACGAGAGGAGGCGCTCAGGAATTGAGTCACACCGGGGAAGCTCTCATAAACGTATCATGAGCGGCGCGGAACAGGTCCTCAGCGAGCTGAGGGCCTTGCGAATGGAAATGGAGGAGGGCAGCGCGTGGTTCAGGGAACAGAACGAGCGGTTGCAAAGCGAGGCTGGCAGCCGAGGGACGACACCATGGGAGGGAAGCATATCATAGGCGTTACGGATTCGGCTGTTGAAACGAAGGAGATGCATACTGCTTGGTCATCTCATGTCTTTTGATCGCGGTTTCATGCTTGACTTCTTCTAGAATCTCGGTTGTCCGATCGTCTGATTGGAGACAGTGGCTGGAAACCGTCATGCTCGTTCTTTGTATTGTATTGAGGATCGTGGAGAAACGTCTTCTCTTGTATGGACATAGCTTGTATTTCATGATGACAAGGCTGCTGGAGAAGAAAATTGGGCTCACCAAATTCAAGGGGTGGGCTTGTTCAAGGTTGCCGTATCAATTATATCGTATCTATCCCCTGATTTGTGCATAGAGCGTCCGTTCAACTGCGTAACTTGCAAAGCAATGCGAGCATCTAAGACAGCATATCTCACTATCCCACAGTGATTAAGTATACCACCGCCAAGCCCATCAATCATCTGCCCGGAGGAGGAGGAGGAGGAGGCGGGAAAGTCGTGGAGAAATTCCGCACCTCGACCTGTCGTGTCATGACTGGAGATCCAGTGAGCGTCCTCGAACCCGACACCATCCGCTGTTGCTCTTCCCAGCCCGTCGTTCCGGATTGCGCCGTCATTGGAGACCCGCCGTTCCTGCCCACAGCTACTGCCTGGCCGTAGTTATTGCTGAAGGATCTGGCGGAGTACGACGCAGGGGAGTCGTTGCGAAGGAGAGGCCTGGTCGAGCGGATAGACGTGGCTGATGATGGCGTTGCGTGATCGTCCTGGATTGGGGAAGCGAAGTTGCGGCCGGAAGTTTGGACGGCGGGACGTGGTGGGAACTTGGTCACGATTGATGTCATGCTCTCCTTGGCTGTGGCTTTCGGATCTGACATTGTGGATGCTGGCGGTGCAGGGAACAATCCCGTGACATGCCTCTCACTCGGACTTGTCCATGTCCTCTCCCCCATAGCCTCATGGAATCTCGCCCTCTTGGCCTCTTCATCATCAATTTCGCGAGAAGGCAGTGATCCAGAGCGAGCCTGGCAGCGGAATGACCATCCGGAGGCACGCTGGCGATTCTTCCGTTTGCGGTACTGCATGTAGCCGCAGCCGAGGCCCAGGAGAACGACGACAAGTCCGCCGACGGAGATGCCGACGATAACGGTGGTGGGGAGGAGCAGTCCTGAGCTTTGGGCATTGTTGGGGTCGAGCTCGGATGGGTTGATGGCTTGGATGGTGTTTTTGGTGAAGACCGTTTCGTTGAGCCCGAGGAGGCCTCCTGGTGCTGGTCGTTGGTCACAGCCAATAGCTAAGGCAACGAGGACTATACATAGGAAGCAATGTCAGAAGAAGCACGACGCTTGGTTGGGTCCGGATATTGTTTCTTACAGTTGGAGATGTATGAGTGGGTTGCCTCAGCCGAGACGCAGGAGAGGCATTTGTCGAACCCCTCACCGTGGATGGCCTGATGATCGGCTTCACAGTAGCCGTACTGCGATCTATCGGTTGAGTTGATCATGTCGTCGCGTAGAGCATCGGTGAGGCGCCCACAACCTTCGGAAGTGGCGCAGGGATTGGAGTCTACATCGGAGGCTTGCATGTCGCCAAAGACGCAGTAATCGAACGAGTATCTGAGATTGTCTAAAGAAATGATGAAAAACATGGTTGTGTCAGTACATTGCTTCGTTTCCAGGTCGGATCGGAATTGGTGTGTAAACCGGCGGCACGACGTACACAAGAACCAGTCGAGATCGCTCTCCGAGCCTTTGACAAAGTCACTGCCCTGGAGGCAGGTCATGCAGCGCTGGAATTTCTTGCCCGCATTGTCGCTGGAGAACTCAAAGTCATTGCATACGATATCATCGCCATCGGTGTTGGAAGACTTTGGATCTGATTGATCAAGGGTCTTCTCGTCTATACAGAAGTCGGCACATGGCGACCCTGGAGTGACCTGCAGAGCAAGAGTCAAACAAGGCAGCATAGCAGCCAAGAGCCAGAAGGCCATCGCCAGATTGGCCATGGCTGTGTTTCGTTGTTTCATTTTAAAGGAGCGGACTTGTTTGGTTTTAGACAGAAAGAAATGAAACAGAAGGATCGCAGATGAGTGGCTCGTGAGGTCGAATGGAAACACTTTGACAGGCCGGCTGTCAGAAGGCCTTGTGGGTAAAGCGATTGAACGAAAGTATGTCGAAGCGAAGATGAAGCAAAAGCAGTAAATAAGATGTGACCAGCACAAAGGACTCAACTATTACAGCACAGTAGAGGAAAAGAGACGCAGAGCAGCAGGACGAGAAGCAATATCTACAGAAACCAGGAGCAAGGTTGGCGCCAAAGGGAGTCTTATCCTCTGGTTCATCGTGATGACAAGCGCCATCACCCCCTGGTGCTTTTTCCCACCTCACGAAATGGCGAGGCCGCATTCGCCAGGCTCGCAGCCGCCCAACGCGACAATCCCTCCGTAGGGCTAGCCTCGTCACGCAGCACACCGCGTGAGGGAGCACCAGCCACTCACGTTCACGGCCGATCTGTACTCGGTAGCGTGGGCGCTTAAGCATGAGGAGGGTGATGAGGACGCGCCAATCCGCGGGACACTAGGAACCCAGGACTGACTGTGGGCGGAATGCGGCTTCTTTAGGGCAAGACCAGTGTAGATCTCTGTGCTACTAAGCTATCTTAAGGAACTATCTGGCATCTGAGCAGTCTTGTCCAATTAGAAATCCCTGTTTGATCTGTTTTCCCCGCTAAAACCATGCGCCGCACCTGGCACTCGCGCTCTGGGAGATAGTCTAGTCTGCTTTTGGCATAGCGCACAGATTGGCGACGCTCAGAGCACAGGTATGAAATGATTGGTCCATTCAGCCTGCTGGGAGAGTTGCTGGGCTGGGCTGGGCTGGTCACGATTCATGCCAGAGCATCCAAACGCTCCTCAACTTGTGCATAGATGCTGCATCAAGCTTGGCAATGAGATATGCAGTTCCTTTCCCCATTGTCCTGGAGAACTTCAGGCTACTTGTAGTGTCGCTTTGCATGCCAGTCATTGCCATGCCGGCTCGACCTACAAACATTTTTGCCAAGCAAACACCGACCTCTATACTTACTCCTCCGTATGCCTACGCAAAGCTCACTCGTGTGATACCGGAGGTTCCTGGCCGTCTCTTTTGCAGACACGCTCTACCTCCATCAAGATCTGAAGTGACCAAGGTCACCTCCCCCAGAAGAGTCTCGATCCTTTTCTTCTTTTCGCGGTGAGCGGTTTTGTGCGCTCAACACTCCCTGGGCTAACGGGCCCTCTCACCTCCCCTGCATTTGTAACCTGTCACCTTTCTGCCTCTCCGCCAGAACCCAAACAGCCCTGAAATGAGGCTCATGCTGAAGAACACTGGTCTCATTCTGAGCTCTCAAGAGCCAGTAGCGTGTGGTGTAGAGGATTGAGAATGTTTCCTCGATGCCCCAGCTATACTGACAATGATCATCCCGGAGCCCTTGCGCAGTATGACCGACAGGGGCAGTTGTCGCATCATTGACGGAGACTACTCATCACCACTCGGGGAAGTGACAAGAAGGAGGGAGCAGCTTCATTTTGGCCCACGCGAAAAAGTCATGACGCCACTCCCTGGAACCGACTTTGGACCTGGGCCTCCATCCGTGGCCAGAGTGCCACTGCCCCCCTCGCCCTTTAAGAGGTCGCTCACGGGCTCGCTCTTCCATAATCAAGCTTCATAAATCCCTTCTCCAGACTGTTGCTCTTCCAAGTCCTCCCCTTTCCACAGGGCTTCGTTCCTCCACTCATCACCTCTACCTCCGTCTATTAGAGCCAAGTATTCGCGTTCGTCCCCACCAGACTGCAACGTTTCTCCGAATACTTCCCCCCTTACCTTCAAGCCCTTGCTCGATCTTTCCAAGGACTTTTCTTCTAGAGTTGGAATGTAATCAATTCTTTATTTTAGGAGAGACCTTGCCACCGTGATGCACCGTGAACTCATCCCAGGAACCTTGACCAGCATCTACAGAGACTCTTGAAGATGCATTATTGAGCACCACGATAAGCTCAGAGGGAGAGTTTGATGGTCTCAGATAAAGTCCAATTCACGATTTCCTTGTCACATAACTCTGCACCATCCCAATGACTGACGTGAAAAATCAATATGCAGGCACACGGGCCCTATGTGTCTCTCTCTCTCACACACTCTCTCACGATCCCTCTCCTTTACCACCATGTACTACCACCAATCACAGGCAGAGCATCTTCCTTCTCGAGATTGCTCTCATATTCTCTGGCCCTCTTCCGCTCGGCCTTATACTCGTCTTTCATCTCCTGACTCACCTCTCCATCGAACCTCTCCAGCGTACTCTTCCACGTCTTGTCCACGAAGTCCTCTGTCTTGGTTCCTCGCTCAAGGGCGAAGGTATCGTTGTAACCCGGTCTACTTACGATACTGACACTGAGAGGCCATTCACCGCCGACCTCTAGCCCAAGGGGAGGGCTTCGTTGACGCATTCCGAAGCATTGCAGCATGCCGTCATTGCTCTCTGGGTCACAGCCGGTGCGGCGAAGCGAGAGCGGCCAGTAGAATTCGGTTGGTTCGGGATTAGAAAAGGCGGTCAGCGCAAGGTCGGCTGCCTCTATCACGAAGTTGCGCATCCTCTCGCGTGCTGTCTCGCAGTCCAGGCCTTTGTCGACGTCCGTCATGAAGTGGTTCGTGCCCGTGACTTTGAAGAAGGGCGACAGGGCCTGTTTCAGTACCTCTTCTGTGGCAATGATTTTGTGGCATGCGAGGGTCGTCATCAGCGAACTTTTCACCGAACTGAACTCTGGTAGCATCCCATCCAATTCCCATGCAGTTGGTTCGTTGTAGATTCAACAGATTGCCGTGACGGAAGGTTTCGGTCGTGTAGAACGTGGTCAAGGTTCGCCAATACTGCGTCATGAGTCGGCCCATGTGCCCGACATGATCTGCGAAAGGCTCAGACCAGGCCGAGTCGGGTGCCTGGGGGACCTTGTCCAACATGTGGCGGTAGGATGAGAGGATGTCGACGGGAAGCAGAGTGATGCCGAGGTCACCGTCGGGAATCATCCGTCTGTACAGCACTCGGCAGATGAAGTGGACGAGGGCGCTGGGGCGGCGTTCTTGATCGGGATTGTAAAACCATTCCCAGTTCTCGTTCGGACCAGCAAGCTCAACAACGGCGGCGTCAGCTTCGGAGCTTTCGGGACATGTGCCATTCAGAAAGAGCCTGACAAAGCTGCAGACTGAGCTGTGGAATGCTGCCTGACGGATAGCCAAGTGACCATGCAAGGTTTTGTTGTCTTGGGTGATTGTATCCAGCGTTGAGCAGAGCTGGCGACGCTCCCACTGCAGATGCTCAGCCAAGTCCCGGCGTCGTTCAAAGACTCGGTACTCGGGAAGGCTTCGCACCCACCAAGCGAATGCAAAGCCGGCGACGATGCCGAGAAACAGTGCTCCAACACCGATGCCGGCGATAGAGCGTGCGGCAAGGGCCATGATGGGATGGTGGCGGCGACGAAGAGGACGGACAGACAGACAGTCAAGAGTTGGCTGGCTACCTCAGCTCGTGCTGTGAAGATACAGACAGATAGTCAGACAGACAGACAGAAAGACAAGACAAGGAAAAGGAACAACTTCAGCGAGGCAAAGCAAACGAGGGATTCGCACTTCCTTGTGGGCGGGCGGGCTACTCTACTGTACAGGAATAAACAAAGAACCAACCACGCCACCTGTGCTCGCCCACCTTTGGGTTGGGTCCTCAGATCCCTGAGTCTGTGCCGTCCTTGGTTTGGTATTGTTCTTTCTTTCTCATTCATCGCTATTCAGCCACTGTTCGAGCTTGGTACTGACAGTAGAAGCGCCCGACCAACAGCGCCCCCTCTCTCAAAATGGCAATACATGGTGCTGCTGCTGCACATACAGACACAGACAGTATCACATCTTTGGCCGAGCTCGTCTCTAATCCTCCAGCGTTTGAGATCGAGAGCTGATGAGGGTTGATTGAGCTTGACCATTGCATATACATGCCCTTTGAGCCACAAACCCTCTATCCTCTGACGAGTGCTGTGTGTGCGCGCGCCCTGCAATCACGCCGTATGTAGCATGAGAATGACCACCCTAACCCCTGGTTTGCTCCGTGAACAGCCCCTGTCCTGTTCCTCATCGCTAGGCTTGTGTAATGTGACAAGGCTCCCAGACAGAGACCAGCGTGTACTATGGTTGCATTAAGCTGCGTCTCGGTCCGTCAGATCAGGCCAGGTCAGGTCAGGTCAGGCCAGCCTTTGCCAGCAGCTCCGCTCCTACCAAACGCTCGCTCTGTACTGTAGCATTCAATGGCACCAGCTCGCCCCTTCTCTTCTTCTCTTCGCCTTTCTCCTCTTCGCCGCCTCTCTCCTCTTCCTCTCTCTCTCTTCTTCACGCTTCTCCTCCAACTGCCTCAGCTTCCAAACCTGCCCGGACATGCAGAATGGCTCCTCCAAAACACTCAACGACCCTTGTCATCGGGGTGGATGTAGGCCATGAATGTAAGTACAGTCCTGTTTCGATTTGCCCCCCCGTACCCATTTGGCCCCATCGTCTCTTGGCCATATCCTCGGGATGCTTTCTCATGCTCGTCTTCATGTCAGGTACCAAGATTGCCGCTTCCTCCTACACGGGTGGTAACGGCGATCAGCCCAGACCGGTCGCCTTTGAGTGGGCACCATCTCGTTACACCTTGCCGAATATCGTCAAGGCTCGGTGGCCCAACATGGTGGATAGTGCTTCCGAAACAGAGCACGAGATCAAGCGGCGGTTCAAGCTCAAGGCTCTCGGCCTAGGAGAAGCTAGCGACAATGAGGCGATTCCGAGCCTCAGCCACCACGAGGCAAGGCTCCTCCTCAGCTAATTCCTCAGGGACCTTCTGCCTCTCATAGCAGGGTACTACGACACCCATTTCAATCGCTCTAGGCTCCTACCGACCGGGGAGGACATAAACGTCGAATTCGTCTTCAGCGTCCCGAGCATTGCGGGTGTGCATGGCGGAGTCCTTCTCACAAAGCTTGCTCGGGAAGCAGGATTCCAGACAATGGATGGCAAATTCAAGGTCCTCGATGTCAAGTTGACCGAACCTGAAGCTGCGGCTATCTATGCTATCAAGGACGACAGACTACTTCTTGAGGTATGTCTCGTCCCCGCCTCCTACTTCGGCATGTGACGATATCATATCCAGGACACTGACACTCTCCAACAGACAGGCAGCACCGTGCTTGTACTGGATGTCGGTGGAGGCACTTCGGTATAGCAGTCACTCCCCCTTTCTATACTGATCTATTAGACGGATTGGATCACGCCGAGCTGACATGATACTCCGTGTAGGACCTATCTATGGTGACGATGCAGAAAGATGGAACCTGCAAACTTGATAAACACGTCTTGGTTCCTGTCTTCAGCGACCGATTCGGCGGCTCCTATGTCGATGAAGCGATTGAAGCTAGCGTCAAGAAGCATATGCAACATTTGAGGGGTTGTGATGCACGCTTTGACCCCAAGTACGCAGCGAACCTCATTTGCAGCGACGATGGCTTTCTGAAAGCAAAGTCTCGTCTTCTTGATTTCATGATGCCGATACCGGGCGTGGGCAACGATGCGTCTGTTGTTGGCACTCAGGAAGATGACGGAATTCGCATCGACTGTACGCACGTCAGCATGAGCAAGTCAGTTCCTCACTTCGTTCTTTCTGGCGCTACCTTGTTCAAACAAGAGAGCAACCCCTCCTGACTGAATGGAGTAGGCACATCTTCAACAGACACTTGGATACGCAGCTGTTTGGTCCTGGAGGAGAGGAGAGGCGTTCAGGGGGCATCGTTGGGCAAGTCGTCGCTATGCGGGATGACCTATTCGTGAGGGCTCCCTCGCTGTCAGAGCCATATCGGAAGCGTGAAGGCAAAGGAAAGGACTGCCCCATCGAGGGCGATACCCTCGATGCTGTCATCTTCACAGGAGGTGTCTGCAAGTCGGCGCATCTGCAACAAAAGGTCAAGGCGGCCCTGGAGAGCAACCCCCCGGAACTGGAACAGATGGGCATCAACAATGTTACACGCCGTACTCGGTGTCACGTACCTGATGACAGCCAGGTCTGCGTGTGCAAGGGCCTGGTCTACGCCCGACTGCAAGAGGTATCGACCACGAACGACAAGTGGTACAAGTCTTTCTTCGACAACCTGCGCATCTGATTTTACAATGCTCAGCAGGTTTCCTATGTCTCTTCTCTCTTTGTCACGGTCACGCGCAGATAGATACACAAGCACGAGTCAGAACTTGAATAGACGTCTATGGACTCATTCCCCTCACAGAACATATCAGATCGATTTTTGTTCGGGCACCATGTTGCACAATTGGACTGTAGATCTCTAAAGAATCTGTCTGTCTATTTGGTGAGAGCCGATTGAATCCAAGCTTCATTCCCGAATAGCTGACTCTTCTTGATGCCTCCCTTGCCTGCTCTCCGTTGGTTCCTAGACGGACACGCAACGACCTTGCTTGCAGGCGCATGCTTCAATTGACGGAAATCCACAGACACCTCCAAATCCCTTGTTCGGGCATGGCGGTGGAAGTTTAGCCGTGGGATTGGCGCATTGTGGGTAGTACCCGCAGCAGTTGCCGACGTTGCGGACAATACAATCGTCATTGGACCGGCACTGCAAATGAGTTGGGATGCTTGCTGGTGCTCTAAATATCGAGAAAGTTAAAAGGTAGGCTCTTCGAGTCGTAGGGGTCATCACAGCGAACAAAGGTTTCCACTAGACTCACGGCTGGGGGATGGCGGTTGCGGTTGCGCAAATGGCGAAGGCGACAAGGGTTGCAAAGAAGCGCATGATGGCAGCTCGTTAATTGGGCGGATAGATTGACGAAAGGGAGAGAGAGAGACGATGGCTATTTTTGGCTGCAAAGAATCCTGATCCTGGACAATTCATAGGCACTGCAAGGGGTTTATAGCCAAGTCAAGGCCTTCATACAAAGACAAGAAAGCCAGCGACTTCTCCCTTGATTTGATCCAGAATAATCTCCGCTTCAAGGGAGCTTGACGATGAGCTTACCTGAAACCTAGAAGGTCTTGGAATGTGGTAGGATTGGACGGTCCGCACATGTGTCTCGGAAACAGAGCGTAGTGGGTTGAAGGTTACATACAATGAGCTGTAGGCGAACCGCTGGAGCATTGCTGAGAAACTGCACGCAAAGTCAAGAAGTTCAGGAACAAGAGAATAGCCTTCACACGGACCAATACTCTGCAGCAACTTTTATGTTGCCATACTTTCTCCCAGCCACCGTCGCTAGAGCTAAGCCAGATGTACTCCTTCACCCAGGCCAAGTGCGCAACCAACCCGACTTTCGAGCAGATCGCAAGGCTTGTGACGCCATGTATTGTGCATCCGTGTTCCGGGAGTCAGAAAAGGGCAAGAAAGAGACAGCACTGCGCTCAAATACGCCTGTCTCCGTGTTTAGACACCTTCGCCCGTCGATCCGCGGTCCCGGCTCCGGGCTCCACCCCTGGGCCGGGGCTCCACGCCGACTAGAGCCCGGCTTATACGGACGACAGCAATGGGCGTCATTGAGGCACGTAAGCCTGTCGATTTTGCTGTACGCTCTAGGTAATTCACTTGGTATCTCCGCCGGCACTTGTCGTGACATGCAGTTGCACGTGAGACCGGCTCGGGTGGACTGGGGCAAGACTCCAGTCGGCTGAAGGCCCGATGATCCCCAAGTGCCGTTGCCCCAGACTGTACCTTAATACAGGCATCTGTTGCTAAGCCACCGCAGCTGAGGACATGTATTAGAATAAAGTATTCCGATTTTATGTACCCGGCATGGGCATCACTCCAGTCGTTTTCACTTGTGGAAGTCATGTTACAGCAATTGAAGTAAGATTGTAAGCGCTAACCGATCCCATTCCTATCCAGACTCCGTCCCAATACAGCTGTTCAACTCATCATTCAACACTGCTGGATCTGCCTCGGGCGCTATACTCGCGCATTAGAGGCAGATGGGCGTGGGCAGTCCAACAATGTCCTGAAGCACGCCGCCGTTGAGGCAAACACAGGCACCAACCTCGATGTCAAAGACGAGGATGTCGAGCAAGCAGTCCTTCTGGCATGCACCATTAGGGTACTTGTTGGTCTTCTTGAACTCAAGACCACTGGGGCATGCGCAGATCTTATCCTCGGTGCTGCCTTGAGGGTTGAACACCTTGCCAACGTCCTCGCACACGCACTCGTCCTTAGCCTCCTTGTAAGGCGCAAACGACGGGCACTTATCCACGCACTGTCCTCCACTGACGGTCTTGTCTTTCGGGCAGACGCATTTGCCGCTGCCGTTGAGGCTCGCGCCGGAGATCTTGCACTGGCACTTCCCGCTCTTGAGCTCCAGCTCGCTGTTGGTGCAGCGACACGCAGAGTCCTTGTACTCTGTGCCGCTGGGGCATGAGGCACGGCAGCCACCCTTGCCATCGGAGACCTTGCCAGACTTGCACTGACAGGATCCGTTCTTGAGCTCCTTGTTGCTGTCGCTGCAGACGCACTTCCCGTTCTTCGCAGTGGCTCCCGAGGGGCACTTGAGAGAGCACTTCTTGTCCTTGGAGTTGAAGGTGTAGCCAGATTGCTTGCACACACACTTGCCGCTCTTGTTGGTAGCTTGCGAGCCGCAGTTCAAGGTGCACTTCTTATCCTTGGAGTTAAAGGTGTAGCCGCTCTGCTTGCAAACACACTTGCCGCTCTTGTTTGTGGCCTGAGAACCACAGTTGAGAGTGCACTTCTTATCCTTGGAGTTGAAGGTGTAGCCAGATTGCTTGCACACGCACTTTCCGCTCTTGTTGGTAGCTTGCGAGCCGCAGTTCAAGGTGCACTTCTTATCCTTGGAGTTGAAAGAGTACCCCGACTTCTTGCAGACGCACTTCCCGCTCTTTGCTGTGGCCTGCGAGCCGCAATTGAGCACACACTTCTTGGTCTTGGTGTTGTAGGAGTAGCCGGACTGCTTGCAGACACACTTGCGGTACTTGGTTGAGTACACCAGACCAGAAGGGCACTTGGGGGTTGCCCGAGCGAAGAGATCAGTGGCGTCATCTTGGACGTCGCGAGTCTCGGGCTCAACTGCGTCAACGAGGCTGCGAGGGTCGAAGTCTGCTGCTTCGTCCAGGGTGCGGGCAGAGAAGGCAAGGCCTTGCTCGTCAATGTCCGGCTGGGGGATGGCGAGAGCTGGGCCCAGTGCCAGGAGGGAAACGAACAAGTGTTGAAAATGCATGGCTAGGAAGCCAGAGAGGTTTGTTCAAGGATGGTGAATAAGGTGGTCTTCGGTGTCAATTGAGAAGAAAGATAGAGTTGTCTCAGTACGAGGCAACTTGAGCTTGTTCAGAAGACTTGATGAGACGCAAAAGATGAACCGGGGGAAAGTCAGACTTATATATTTGATGTTTCCTTATACGCTGCATATCTTTAGCCCAGTGAAGCTCCCATGGGCTCGGAATCTCGGCCCTCGATCAGATTCCAGTGCCACGCATCTCCAAGATCCCGTTGCTCGGGAGAGATCTAGGTGGACTGGACTCGGGGTCAGCGCAAGCAGACTATCAGCAACAAATGGCTTCCAACAAGTTGACACTACACCAGGAATCGCAATGTCACATTCCTGATCCTGGCCATCACTCCCTTCAAGACTCGCTTTTGACGGGAGCCTCCTACGTGCCGTGGCGTTCTCGGTCCAGCCACAGCCTCGCTAGGGTCGAGGCCGGTCCCAGGCTCGTCTCGAGAGCTTCAGCTGCAGCTGTCATCCTTGACACTTGCGGGTTCTCCGTGATGCCGCGTCTCTGGTATCGGGTTTCTATTACCAACAGTGGCTGAACTCTAATACTTCGCCAATCTCGAGACTGATCTGGACCTGGGAGCCGACAGTCCGAGAGCTTGCAGGTTGACCGGCCATGCACCGTGACCACGGAACGCAAGCGATCTAGGAAACACATGGCTTGGCATGTCACAAGAGACTCTAATCTCTCTCTCTATTCGGAAATCTTGCCGGTCCCGCTTCAGGTCAGGACATCCTAGGTTTTGGTCTTCACTTACACCAGCAGCGAAAGACTGCACATTCAAGATTGCCCTTGGTCCCTTGTTCCAGATCGACATAAGCTTGGCAACGTCCGATGCCACTAACAGATGATCTCCGTTTAGTCAGAGATTTCATGCGGAGAAGTGGGTGGAGGGTTGCTTGCTCCGGCTGGTTCGTGACCCGGACTCGCATTGGAATGTAGTCTAATCGTAACCCGCTGTCGAGATCTCAGACCTGGAATCGAGTCTCGCTGTCTCCGATTTCGTCCTTCCCAAACACGGCATGGTGCACCGAGAGTGATCAGTCTTGTTTGACTGTGCATCCCTGTCAAAGCGCCCCCAGAGACACTCATATCGATCAAGACATCCAGGCTCAGCCCTCGCGCATCTCATCCCACCACCAGAGACTTGGTTACCTGTACAGTGTGAACAACATACCAGTCGACATGCTCAGATGAGTCTGGGATCACAGTCATATGCCCTCACACATTTGTCTCTCCCCGCACTCGCAATCCTATCGTTGATCATGCGCCATGTTATTTCCGAGATGCTTCACTCCGCCTTGGACTGCGTTGATGCATGTCAGAGACACAGCGGTACATAGCACACCGCGAATCCCAAAACGCCGAGCATGATCACATAGCTTATCGTTCACATGTAGGGCTTGAAACAGCGTGAGTAACGCAAGTTGACACAAGCAAGCGTCCTGCACTCAACACACAACGCTCAACACATAACGCCAAAGACTAAAGACCCCAACACCCCTCACACATGTCATCCATCATCGCCTCAAGAGCCCTTCGCCAAGCCTCCACAGGCCTCCCTCATCGTCGGCCCCGAAGATTGGAATGCTGCTGACATCTAGACGCCTCAAACTACCGGAGGAAGGTCTCCAGGGTTCAAAACCCTGGACTAGCACTGGAACGCGGCAACCAAGTCGAGGCCAATCCGCAGCGCCAGTCCCCGTGAGGCATCACGTCTCGAAGCGCTCTCTCTCGGTTTACGTAGGAAGCTGCACAGATCGAGGGCAGCGGCCGCATTAGAGGCTCGCAAACCACTAGCCCAAGCCACATTCACCAAGCCTAGACCACACATCATGAAGATGAACGTAAGGACCAAAATTTTGTCTCGATATGAGCTGAAAACAAGACAACCTGAACGCCTCGTGACAAGAAACCCCAAAATATCTCTCGAGTATGGTACAACAAAGCATCACACCCATCCCCGGACATCGAAAATCCCGAGCACCATGGTATCCTAGGAAAGGCCCGAGACCTCCACTGATCCCACCACTTTCGGCCTTCGCACTCAATCGCTATCGTCGTCGCTTGCCTCGCCCTTGGCCGCCTTCTTAGCGGCCTTCGCGGCCTTCTTCTCAGCCTTTCTCCTCTTGCGCTCCGCCTTCTCATCTGGAGTCTCGCCGTCGTGCTTCTTGCGCTTCTTCTTATCACCATCATCGCCTGGTGTCGCAGGTGCGGCAACGACCTTAGTCTCCACTGTTGTCTCCTCGACTCTGACGGCCGGAGCTGCTGCAGCGGCAGCGGCCGAGGCGTCGGGCATGGAGAAGTCCTTGTACTCGGAGGTCCACTTGGCAGGGGTGGCGTCGTTGGGTCGGCCGAACTTGTCAAGCTTGCCATCTGCCTTCATCTTCTTCTTCTCGAGGGCGACAGGTCCGAGACCCCATCGGCGGGGGTACAGGTCACGCTCCATAATGCAGCGCTTGACCTTGGCAACAACTCCGTGGTCGCAGGTGGACATCTCAACAGTAGACATTTGGGCAATACCAAGGGCAATAGCCTCGCCCTTGGTGGTCATGAGAACGACCTCCTCATGGTGCTCAATCTCGGACTCTGTGATGAAGTTAGTGGTGGGGCCCCTTAGTGCGTAGGAGATGTATGTGCTTACCATAGCGCAACAATCCGGGAAGCATGAGCTTAGCACCGTAGCAGACAGCGTTGACAGCGCTGTCCTTGACGACCAGACGCTTGTAGGTAGTCAGGAGAGTCTCAAGGGGAGAAATAACCTTTCGGAGATATGACTCGTCACGGGTGTTGTCCATCGTCCACTGGGCGTCAAGCACATCGTGAAGAGTAACCAGCTGCTTCTTCTCGTCCATAGCACCTGAGCGCACACGACGCAGCTCTTGCATGTGAGCGCCAACACCAAGGAGAAGACCAAGGTGGACACAGAGAGTACGAATGTAGGTTCCAGCCTCGCAGCTGACCCAGAAGACACCGAGGTGGCGGTCGTTGTCAAACTCAATGAGCTTGCTCTCGTGGATGGTTCGGATACGGAGCTGACGCTTGACGGCGGAGATCAGAGGGGGACGCTGGAAGAGAGCACCAGTAAGGGTCTCAAGGGCACGGGCGAACTCGGGCTGGCCGCCGGGGATCTTGTCGTGCAGGCGGATAACGCAAACGTACTCCTTTCCGGCACCCTGCTGGGACTTGACGAGGCGAGTGGCGCGGTCGATACAGACGATCAGGCAGCCGGTAACCTTGGGGTCGAGTGTTCCGCTGTGGCCGGTCTTCTCACATCTGGATGATAGGTTAGCAAGGATGTCTAAGCTGAGGACTGCATAGGCCGAGCCTCAATGCACACGTACCGAAGAATACGCTTCACCCAGGCGACGACCTCGTGACTGGAGGGGTTGGAGGGCTTGTCAAGGTTGATGACACCGGATGAGATGTACGACTTGAGGTCGCGCTTCAAAGGCGAGCTGCCATTGGGGATCGGGGTGAAGTGACCGGTGCGGACGAGAACTAGCAAAATCGATTGAAGTCAGCTTCCGTTGTTTCATCCTTCGTCGCCTCTTTCCCTCTCGCGTCCCCTGTCGAAATCCGAGACCAATCAATTGGTACTCACGCTTGTCATAGTTCTTGAGCAGAAGCGGCCAGGTGCTGGTGTCAATTGACGGCGTCACAGCCTGGGGCTTGATGGCATAGTCCTGGCTGTCGTCCGCCTTGGACTTCTTGGTGACCGCAACCTCCATCGTGTCGCGAATTGTGATCTTCCTGTGCAACAGGAGAAAATCCTCAGCAAAACTTTGCTGTTCTTGATGTATCGGGGTTTTAGTATCGCAGCCGAGTCTTGACGGGCAACGGAGGTGGAATGTGCGGACAAGTTTGCTATAGCAGCTGCGACCCGAGATGCTTGCTTGCTTTGCTTTGCTTGCAACTTCTCTGGAAGGAAAAGACTTTTTTTTCTTGGAGCCAACTTTTGCTCTGTGGGGTGGCAGGAGCTTCCAAGTGTGGCTAGTGCATACCCGCGCTAGTCCTATTTCGTTCTCTCTGTTGTCAAGCCACATTCACTAGCCACACTTTTTCCTCACCGCGAAACAGCACAGATGAAAGCCTGGTCATTGCAGGGAAACGGGCAGGGGATTGAACAATCCATATGATACTGTATTTCAGTAGTAAATGAGGGTATTAGGACCCTTCCGGCCCGCTACTATCAAAAAATCGGTATCTTTCAAACACCCAAAACTCCATGCTAGGCGAGGCCTGAAGCGCGCTCGCATTGACCTTCAAATCCCTTTTGTACGAGATGAAATGCACAAATAAACACTCGCTTTCTCATTGATCCGATCAGAAAGCCCTTCCGCTAGTAGCTTCGTGCTCGTTGAGCCCGTACCGCCGCGGTGGACTCTCGCTCGACCTCCCATAACCTGGATGAGCTAGCATGGGCGGCTGCGGATGCTGTGGGTGTTGATGCTGGGAGTGTTGCTGAATGTTTTGCTGTTGCGGTTGCTGATGATTATGACTTGCACTGTCAACTTGATGCATCTCATATGACTCGGGTGTGTCATTCCCTTCTGGCGATGGTGGTGACCATCGACCGCTCGAGTCATCACCTCCCAGGGCGACGCCGATATTCTGCGGTGCTGGCATCTGCTGCCACTGTGGTCCAGGCGTATCATGTGCACTGACAGGACTGTTGTATTGCGAGGAGTAAGGCGAGAAATATCGCGGGAAGGGCTTTTCTTCAGTCCCCGCCGTCATCGGGGAATCATCCCATCCAGCACGAACAAGCGGGCGCTGGCTGAGTGGCGTATCATGCGTCTCTGGTCGAGTCGCTCCAGCATTCTGCGGGAACGGGAAACTCTTCATTTGCTGCGTCTGCTGGGGTGACGGCCAGCCTGCCATCTTGCTGTTGCGGCTTTCGATTTTGCGGAGGAATGCTCTCCGGCGACGACGGCCGTTCCAAATAATGCAGGCACCGGCGAGGAAGAGCAGTACGACGACGCCAGCAGCTCCGATGGCGACCTTGATGGGGAGAGTGAGGGGACCGTCGTCGAACCAGGATGGGTCGACGGAGGCAGTTGGGGAGGCCGCTGTGGCGTTGACCATCTTGTCCTCGAAGATGTTTCCATCGAGGCCAATCATCAGGCCAGGGGCGGGCTTCTGCTCGCAGCCAGCCTGAAGGGCAATAATATCTACGAGTGGACTGTTAGTTTCATTACTGGTAGGGTGGCCGCTGAAACGGGCCTTCACGCCGTGAAGGGGTGGCCGGGATAAGTGGTTGACTGACAGTTGGCCATGTACTCATTGCCATCGACGTGCAAACACTCCTGGCAACGATCGATCCTGAAGGTCTGATCTCCAGGCCAGGCATTGCAGTACTCGTAAGCGGCGGTGTCCGTCGATAGGTTCTTGTACGTGATGGCATCTTCGTAATGACCACAGCCCTCACTGGTCATACAAGGCGTGCTCACAACGTCGTGCTTGGGGTAGCCGAAGACGCAGTATGAGAGTGCGTATCGCAGATTGTCTGTCATTAGATTGAGGTCAGCAACGGATGAGTTTTCCAGAGCCCGTGAAACATACACAGCATCCACTGAGTGTCGGTGTCGTTGCCGTCGTCTGTATAGACACTTGTCGACATGCAAGACAGACATGCCTCGAACATTTTGCCGGCATCAGTCGTATCATACTGGTCCTGTTTGCAGACGATGTCGTCGGGGGATGTCGAGTCGAGGACATTGCCGCAGACGGGCTCGCAATGTGATCCTGGAGCGACTTTGAGGGCGCGCACCGCTGGCAGGGCCAGGGCAATGAGCGCGAGAGCCGCTGTCGTCAACATTGCGACGGAGGTTGGAAGAAAACCCGCGATTTGATTTTTGCAGGCAGTCGAATAGTTGGTAATATCGTGTGAATGACGGTTGTGTTTCGCAAAGGGACAGTTTTGGGAGAGCTCTGGACCAGCCAGTGCTACATGACCTTGTTGTCGCAAATACACCACCAAGTCGCAGACTGGAAGAAGAGCACAATCCAATATGCCAATCCACAAATACTGGGTCGCGCAAATGCCTGATATATGGCTTGCTCTCACGGCCGCAAACACAAGCGCGGTAGCTGTGACGGGTTCGTGTGATTACAATGTGACTGGCGGTGGAAGCGATGGGGGAGGAGATGACGGGGAAGCTTTCACGGCGGGAACAGGATGCATGGGCAAGATGAGGAGGTGACGGAGGCGAATAACGGCGTAGATACAGCGCGAGTCGCCCGCCGAGGGAACATTGTCACTGCGCTGGTTTGGTGTGATATTGGTTCACCCGGATCTGCAGCCACCCCAGCAGCAGCTACAGAAGCGATGCGACATACTGACGGGAGGAGACAGAGAGCAGGGCATCCGAGACAGGACGACTCACGAGAGAGATAGAGAACCACCACTGGCCGACCAGCACGACGCCACGCCACGGGACAAACAATCAAGCATGCAGCACTCTTCAACTTGGTCAAGACCTCTCAGCCAGTCAGAGACGGCCTCGGGCCGCCGGTATGCACGAACCCCTGTCGTCTTCACACTGGGGGCACATCGCAGAATCGGGGTCCCCGCCCTGTGATTGGGAGGAGGCTGGGCCCTGTCTTTGTCGTCGAGCAGGGATTGGCGGTGGTCTTGTCCATCTACCGGGCGGGGGTTGGGAATGAACCAACAAGAAGTCTGCCACGTACTGGCCTGGTGTGGTCGAGCCCCTCCTCCTTCTTGTCCCCACTGATGGATGATCAGATGGGCGGGCACCCTGCCAGACCAGGAGAGAACGATGGAGACATAGGGTGAGAGATTGAGCTGGTGGTGGTGGTGGTCGACTCGCCTGCGACCTCATGCCCTTCCTCGAGCTACGGTAATTAGCTCAAGTGGCTGCCTCCAAGTCCTCGGCCTGGACCGGGGCCTCCAACATCAAGCGACTCAGGACCATCCAGCTCGGGTCCAAGTCCAGGAACGGACAGCGGTGTTGTTGGTTCAAGAGGACTTGATGTCGAAAGATCGTCAAGCCTTTCTTAACACCCACACGCAGGCTCTCGCAGACACCAATCATCGATAGCTCCCCGTCCAGCCGACCTTAGAGAGGGCACACACTTCTTGATAATGCTGAAGTCCTTTGTTCTCTGGCCTGTTGCAACGGCCAAGTACATCGCCCAATCCGATGTGTTTCTCAACCCTAAACCGCTGGCCACCGATGACGCGACCTGATGCAAGCATGTCACTGTCATCCACATGCTGAAAGCATCACATCCCATCATCTGCAGCCTCCAGAAACATGCACCCTATAGTCTGATACAGTGACTGGCATAACATACATTCACCACTCTAGCATCCAAGCCCTTCACTCTCCTTGGGTTTCGCTGTCGAAGCGCCCGGCTTGATGCACAGTAACCCTTCTATCGACGCCACCAACAGCATCCCACCTGCATGATGACAACCACACCCTCTTCCGTTCTCTTGTCCCTGGCGCCCTTGGCAGCTTCGTGGAGGTTAGGTTTAATCGCCGGCTCGCGCCGATAAGTTGCTCTCATTGCATACAGTAGACGTTCTAGCAAGCATTTCCCCCTTTTAACCGTTTCCCCGGGCGCCAAACCATATCTTAACCACTGGCTACCCCAGCCGATATTAAACAGCGCAGTATCATGACCTCCTTTTCCGTGATCAATGTCCTGCCGGGCGCCAAGATACATGTCTTGCAGATCTCCTATCCCGTACTCCAAAATCTCAAAATATCAAGCGTTCGTTCATCATGTCCGATAGACCCAATCATATCTACATTCATGTCGATACTGGCGCCGTCAGCGCTCCAATTTCCTCAAACGTCATGGCACGTGGTGTCCGGAACTCCATTGGCGAGTAAGATCTCGGTTCGTCCCAATCGTTAATGTACGAAGGGCGTTCTTTGCGCACTTTTGTCTTCTTTAAGCCTGATGAACTTGATTGCTTGACTTGCTTGGCTATATGCCCTGAAGAGTTCCCTGTTTGGGACAGCCAGGCCTCAACGTCGTGGTGCTCAGCTTGCTTGCTGTTCATCATGTCACTGTGCGTTTCAGCCACTGTCTCGTTCAGTCGTGCCGGATAAGGTTTGTATGTTGACTCTCTGCTTCGCTGACAAGACTCCTTCAAACCGTTGCGAGTACGAGACGTGTGGGAGTCTTCGTTATTTCTTGACGAGTGTTGCCTGTCGCTAATGGACAGAGCACTGAAACCTTGAGTAGAAGGTTTGAGGAACTCATCCAACAAGTACTCCGTCGAAGGTGGGCTTTGAATATCATGCTGTGCTGCTTCCATCATCGACAGCGCATCTCGTGATACCGTACCCCCATGTCCGCCATACTCGTGAATGGGTATCGAAGACGTACTAACCCATTTTTCTGTCCGTCTTGTAGCCGTCTTATCCGAGAGAGGCGATCCTACACTGCTCCTATACTGCAGAGCCTTGACACGCCGTCTGCGAGATGAACCGCTCACAAGTCCCAATGAGGACGTCGAATGGTACCTTCGATGGGCCGACCGGCTTAAAGGCGAGGGCCACCAGTATTGCTCCTCGTACGTTGGCGTGATCGGGCTGCGCTTCTCGTCGAAAAAGCCCTGGCCGTCTTCCATGGGGCTGAATTCGACCAAGTTTGATCTCCGGTCTGGTTTCTCGGTGACCGTAATTGCTTGACGTATCGGCGGGGATGTGATTGTGCTACGGTACTGGAGCGAATCCCCATTCTGTACGTGAGCAGGTGCTGGATTCGGGGCATCCTGGTTTCTGGATATATCGTCGGGGGCATCCCGACCTCTCTCTGATGCGCTATCACTAGCGGGCCCAGACGGACTGCTCGCACCTGGGGATGTCGGCTCCTCGTCCTCTGCCGAAGCCTTTTCAGTAGGTCGAAAGACAAGCTTTGCGTAAGGAGGGTCGTCTGTATCAACAACCAATAAGTCCTTTTGCCCTCGGCCAAGGATGCCGTAAACTTTGACATCGGTGCCCTTGATCCCAACAACCGCGCTGGTACCGGCATACGTCGCTCCATCTTCCTGCCCGCAACGATTCGCGAAAACGACGATAATCTCGTGATCTGGTTCGGCGCGGATTACCGGATCGAGCCGAGCGAGCCAATAGGTCAAAGTATCCATATCCGGTTCGTCGGGGGTTTGCGTATAGATCTGAGGCTCCTCTTGAGTAATCCACGCCATTGACACAATAACGAGTCGCACGTTGTTATCGAGGACGTGGTAGGCGAATTCGAAATTTTGCCAGGGCACCTGAAATTTGTATGGACTTGGCCCGTCAGCATCCATGCACTGGCTTCTTCCATCCCCTCCTCTACGATACTTACTTGATGTCCATGCAGATGCCAATGGCCGTCTTCCCCAGTCCTGGCAGTCGACCGGCGAAGAAACCCTCGCCTTCCAACGCCCAGGTCTCATCTGTGTAATAGAGATGACTTTTGCGATAATTGGCAGTGGTCTCGCCATCTGGGCTTACCACGATGGCGGCATTGTAATACTCTGGATCCGTAGGCCATTTCAAAGCCGGGTCTACCTTCTCTGGATAGCCTGCAAGAACGGTGCACTCATGCTTGAGTGCCGTGGTCCGGGCCCATAATGAGCTGATACCGGACCCTGGAGGTTCGAGAAAGGGGGCGATCTGCTGCAGTGACTTGAAGTTATAGCCTATTTCGAAGTATGTCAGCTGCCATTGGTTCTCGGGAAAGCAGCACGAAGCTGACATGCGCGTCCGATTGTCAAGACAAGAATAGGATAATTTGCTTACCAGTAAAGGCCAACTCCGGCAGCACCAAGAGGTCAAGATGTTTGGGGTCTACGCGACTGAGGATCGAGTCGGCTCTGTTGAGGTTGTTGTCGATGTCCCCCACCTGAGGCGCAAATTGAAGACATGCGATTCTCATGGTCGTCTTCCCAACTCAGTTTCAGAAACACCCGTGACAGAGACAAGAAGATCCGCAGCACCCAACAGAAGTTTCACCGCGACACACACTGCTCGGGTCGTTGAAACAGTGAACAGCACCACCCAAGGTCAAAGGAGGGGCAGCCCAGGGTGGCGAGACCCGTCCGATGGTAGTCGGCGGTCAGAGAGGGAGGGGAGACCCTTTTTCAATTCGGAACGTGCAGATAGTCGAAAAAAACGATTGTTTGGGAGGGACGGGCCAACAGCGGACGGGACGACAGAGTCTGCAGGAAAACAGCAAAGAAAACTTGCAGGTTGACCAGCGAAGAGGCGCAGGCGACGGTGTGAGGTGACAGCTGCAGGGACGGCGCTCATGCCCCGCTCTCGAGGTCGGATTGTGCAAGTGGTGAACCCCACAGACCTTCATCCACCAGGGCGGGGTGATTCAGGGTACATTACCTTATTCCTAATTATAGAAGAGACACAGATGTAGCTGAGGACAAGGCTTACCATGTTGACGTTGATCTTGTACATGGTAGGTAGATATATACTATGTCAATCCTGCCATCCGGTATCGTCTCAATCCAGATGCAGCCTCTCAACTGCTGTACACCGCCCACAACTAGATAAGATGTTCCCCGGCAAAGTATCCACTGTCCAGATCTCGCTTGTGCATACACGCATTGGCTCAGTGTCCAATAGACTTGGTGCATTTGCCGCCGGTATGCAACTGTATAGCAGGGTTCGGTGTCTTGCAGCTATCCAGGTACCTACTTCACCTTACCCTAAAGCATATCTGGCTTGACTTGCATCAAGACATGTTCCCCTGCAAATGTCGTACCAAAGAAGCAGGCAGTGTGCGCCATGTCCGCGCTATGAATGATGAAACAGAAGTCTTGAACGAAGATGTGGATGTGATTGTACATTTTGGTTACAGAGTGGCTGTATCACCTCTCCCTATGATACACAGGCTATTATACAACATGCCAATCCACCAAACACCAGCGTCCCCCATCTATGCCTGAACCCATATGAAAACCTTTAATCATCCTCCAAGTTGCCAACATTGGGGCCCTTAGGCTTGGAAGAAAACGAAGCAGCTCCCCACCGCCAAGCGCCTCTCAGGCTTCCCTTGATCCAGCCCTCTACCTCCTCCTCAGGCACGACGACCTTCGATGCCTTCGCCTCATCCTCGGGAGTAATCTCGAACTTCTTCATGCGTTGAGCGATCCGGTCATCCACCACTATTGGCGATGTCCAGATCTTTTCCTTCACGGGAAGTGGCTTATCGTTGCCTTCGTCGTCCTTCTCCGGCACCTCGTCCTGCCACACGCTCTTCGGCCAGTCCCGCTCCTCGTGTTGCAGAACGAGCTGTTGCTCGTATTGACCGTCTACGGTGCGGTACTCGCGCGCTGCGGCAAAGCAAACGGCGGCGACTTCGCGGCCAATGTCATCAGCAAGCTTGCGCCTGTTCAGGTACCAGCCGAGACGGACGAATGTATGGCGGAAGCCTAGACGGTGTGGAAACGGGATTTGAGTCGAGGGAGAGAATTCGATCGGGACTTGGGCAGGAAGTACGGCGGACGGATAGTCTTCGGGGGTATTGTAAGGGACAGGCTGGGGCGGTCGTGTAGGCTTCGGCTCCTCCTTCTTCGGCTCTTCCTTCTTTTCTTCTTGAGCTTCTCCGTCTGCAATCGGTGCTTCCGGGGTTGTTAGTTCTGGTTGTGCTGGCTTCTCAATGACCGGAGGATCAAGGGGACCCAGCCAGCCCTCGTGGAGACCACGCATGTACTCCTTCCACGTGTGTCTGCCGATGACAATATCGCCCTTGGCACCCTCATATTCCGGCACATTCATCCTTTTCCTCATTTTCATCAACAGCACTTCGTCTGTTTGCGGGAGCTCCTCATCCGGGCGTTCAGTTACTCTCCTGGACAGCCTAATCTTCTCTGCAATAGCAGCACGAACATCGCCCTGCTGCCTGCCTTGCACAAACTCCCAGTCGAGTCCGGAAGCAGCCAAGACGGGCTTGACATACTCGATAAAGTGATCCTGAGCGACGCGTAACGAGTCGCCGGGAGGAGATTCGAGGTAGATCGTGAGCTTGCGCGGAAGCTGGGTCGCAGTCAGCAGGATCTCGTCCGCCAGAGGCGCCACGGCGCGTCGCCATTTAGCAGTTGCTCGGTTCTTCTCGCGCTTGTCATATATAATAGCCGAGGAAATCGTGCCAGTGAGGGCCCAGAAGATCATCCAGTTGCGCGATGGGAGTTTCCTGGGTAGCTTCGGCAGGCCCATCGCGCGAAAGGCTGGGTTCTGGACAGGAGGCTTGACCGGGGGCTTCGGTGGTGCCGCAGCCGGCACTTCGGCCGGGGGCTGTGTATTGGGTTCGCTCATGACAACTCAAGCGTCAGTAGACGAGGGAGAGAGTCGGGGTTGAGATGAGACGCAAGACTGATGCTGTGGTTTGTCGTTTGCGTGTCGGGATTCGGTCGGAGCTCCTTTAGAAAAAATTAGGCGCGATAAGGAACAAGCGGACCCGATAAGACCCGCGGCGGCATTGGGCCAGGCTCAAGCAACGCGTCAAGCGTACAAAAACTTTCCAGATTAGGCCGCAGAAAATAAGAAGAAAGGTGTATATTGACGTTTATCTGTGTATTTGAAGGATGTTACAAAGTACACGGTGTTGAATGGGTCCTTTTCCAGTATACAAGCAGAGTGATGGCCTTGTGAATGTTCGATGGAGCTTCTCGAAAAGGTGGCAATCACATCAATGTGCATGAACACTATGCCGAACCAAAGGTTTGGTCCTCAGACATCCTTGTTCATGCTCGATAACGATATATGACTGACAGGCTCCTTCCTTTACTTAAGAAGCGCTCACCGACTCGATGGGTCATTTGAAGTCTATTGCGACTCCTTACCTTATGATCAGAGACAGCAAACACAGATCAAAGATGGTCTAGCCAACCTTCTCTACGTGACCGTTGGTGGTTGGGTCACATAGCTCTGTTGGTCGACACCCTTTGGCCCTCTGCAACCATCTCATTCTGTTGTGTCGCATGTCTACCTGAGAGTAGGGTTGGTAGGGGATCACAGACCAACAGGCCAACAGCGCACCTCACCAACTCAATTGGAGGTCGGCGGTGACAGACCAGGCCATTGTCCACACTTCCGAGTTCCAATCAACTCCTTGATCAATAGCGGTGCAGGGGATACGTTAGGTTGCGGTTCGGGGCGCCTCTGGGGCTACTTTAGCGCAGGTCGACCGCTAAACCCCACTGGACCAGGCACCTCGCCTGACTGAGTTTCGTCCCTTCTACTCCGTACTTCGAACAGCTACGCCGCTGCCCTTGAGCTCCCAAGACCTATCGTCCGAGGACAAGCATTCTTTGGAGGTGGGATTAAAAAAATTGTTCCTGGTCTCTGATGGTATGCGCGTCTCGATATCCTTTACTGTAGTGGCAGCTTTACGCTCAACCCAAATCCGCCACGGCCGTGAACTCCTCTGACCGCCTCGCCCCTCGCCCATCGCGTGGCTACTCGCACCAGCGCTGGACAACTGGCAAACCTGGCTCCACCGCCCAGGGCGACCCCTGGCTGTCGGTACATGCTAATCACACGCTTTCACTGCTGCAACACCAAGTACCCAACCCCCGCCAGAACCCCCCCTCCAAGGAAAAGAGGCTCTCAGCACCACCGTGTTTCAAAACGGGGGGCTCCTCAGACACTGCACTGCCTGTCAACTCCAGTTGCCTGCCAAACACCTTTCGTCTGCGACTCCTCCTGAACCAGACGCCAGACCTGCGCTTCCCAACAGCATATTGCATTTTACGGAAGACGACACCACAGCTGCATCTAGAGTCACCGTTGTTTCTGCGAAACACTGACCTTTCAGTGCAGTTTACCCGGCGGATCGGCGGATCGAAACCGGCATCTCAAGAGCCTGTCTGCAGCCCCCCTCCTCGACCTCCTGAGCCAGGCCGTGTGAGCAGAGAGACCACTCGACGAGACCGCCCACCATGGACGCAAACGCAAACAACAACCGTCTCTACCTCAACTTCAACGGCAACGATCGACTCGGTGCCGCTCCTAACGATCGAACCTATCCCACAACGCCCTCGACCTTCCCGCAGCCTGTCTTCCCAACATCGGGCCAACCAGGCGGCATGCAGTCGCAGCAGCACCAGCAGCCTCAGCAAGGCTACGGCTACGCACAGAATGCCTATTTCCCGCAGGGCCAGCAATACCAGCAGCAGCAGCCGTACGGCGGTCAGCAGCTGAACGACTACGGCAACCCTCAAGCCAATGCCTACCAGCCACGATCCAATACCCCCGGAACCAATGACCCGAACACCGGTCTTGCCCACCAGTTCTCTCACCAGAACCTCGGCGGTGCTGCGAGAAATGCTCAGTACAACGGAAGGGGACCTTCGCCTTCCCAGCGCCCAAGGACTGCCGGTGCAACTGGCCAGCAAGGGCCTCCCAGCTATGCCAACTATCCCGCTGTTCCATCTCAGGCTGCTTCACCAGCACAGACCTTCCAGCCGGCACCTGAGCGGAACCCCGATAAGTACGGTCCGAACGCCAATAGCAACCAGAAGAAATGCTCGCAACTTGCGTCCGACTTCTTCAAGGACAGCGTGAAGCGTGCGAGAGAGCGGAACCAAAGGTATATCCTATCCACAGCCCCAAGCGACGTGCTATGCAACTGCTAATTGGATATAACTGTAGACAAAGCGAGCTGGAACAGAAGCTTCAGGACCCAAGCCAGAACCCCGCTCGCAAGGAGCAGCTCTGGTCAACAGCCGGCCGCAAGGAGGGTCAGTATCTCCGCTTCCTGCGCACCAAGGAGAAGCCCGAGAACTACACCACTGTCAAGATCATCGGCAAGGGTGCTTTCGGCGAGGTCAAGCTGGTCCAGAAGCGTGGCGATGGCAAGGTGTATGCCATGAAGTCCCTGATCAAGACGGAGATGTTCAAGAAGGATCAGCTTGCGCATGTGCGGTCAGAGCGTGATATTCTCGCGGATTCTGACAGTCCGTGGGTTGTGAAGCTGTACACGACCTTCCAGGACTCGTACTTTCTGTACATGCTCATGGAGTTCTTGCCAGGCGGCGATCTCATGACTATGCTCATCAAGTATGAAATCTTCTCGGAGGACATCACGCGTTTCTACATTGCCGAGATTGTACTGGCCATTGATGCCGTTCACCAGCTTGGCTACATTCACCGGTGGGTTGTGACAACCTTTATGTTTGTATCATCGTGCTGACCGCTTCCAGTGACATCAAGCCAGACAACATTCTGCTCGACCGTGGCGGTCATGTCAAACTCACAGACTTTGGTCTCTCAACAGGCTTCCATAGACTACACGATAACAATTACTACCAGCAGCTCATGCAAGGGCGATCAAACCGCCCTCGCGACCGAAGCTCCGTGGCTATCGACCAGATTAATCTGACTGTCAGCAACCGATCCCAGATCAACGATTGGCGTCGGTCTCGAAGACTCATGGCCTATTCAACTGTCGGAACGCCTGACTACATTGCCCCTGAGATTTTCACTGGCCATGGTTACTCGTTCGACTGCGATTGGTGGTCCCTCGGAACGATTATGTTCGAGTGCCTTGTTGGCTGGCCGCCGTTCTGCGCCGAGGACAGCCACGACACGTACCGTAAGATCGTGAACTGGAGACAGACTCTGTACTTCCCCGATGATATCACTTTGGGTGTCGAGGCCGAGAACCTGATCAGGAGGTATGTCCGACTCTAACCCGATCTCATTCCCCACAACCAAGCACAAAAGCGGGATTACTGACACGTTTATCAACAGCATGGTGTGCAACACGGAGAACCGTCTGGGCAGACTAGGTGCCCAGGAGATCAAGAACCACGCCTTCTTCCGTGGCGTCGACTTTGACAGTCTGCGCCGCATTCGCGCGCCGTTCGAGCCGCGTCTCACCTCCAACATCGACACCACGTACTTCCCCACAGACGAGATCGACCAGACCGACAACGCGACAGTGTTGAAGGCACAGGCCATGCAACGGGGTCAGGCTGGACCCATGGAGGAGTCGCTCGAGTCGAGCCTGCCATTCTTGGGATACACGTTCAAGCGTTTCGATACCAGCTACAGCCGCTAAGGAGGGGATGATGGAAGGAAAGGTCATGGCATGTGCGAGAACTTGCAGGGAGGCCGGGCGGGTGCATGCATAGAAAGTTAGCGGAGGCTTGATGGCCAAAGGCCATGTTCAAGAGAAACAAATGTGGTAGCCTTGATGTGATATTAGGACGCATATACATCTAGTGTGGAAGCTAGTAGCTAGAAGAAGCTATTGGAATGAAACCTCCGAGGAGACTGGTTCCCCTATACGAGTATTTTCGACGGTGAATAGACTCCTAGCAATCAGAGGTATGTTTGGACTGTCCCTTTAGCGGAGAAATACCTATTCAGAGAGATTTCCCTGAACCTGCTTCGATAGTCGTAGGGCGGGCTCTTCCGATCTTGCCTGCCGTGCTCAGCCTTGTCACCTGGCACTGCTAATGACCACCACGGGCCAGAGGCTGCTTCTGTCCTGGCCCCGGGTATCATGTGGGCTGTCAGTAGCCTCAGATCTAGCGCTAAATCACTTCCTGAAAGTGGCATGCTGTCGTTCGCTGGTATACAACCTCGTCGCCCTTGCGAGTGCATCTTCGTGAACCCCTTGCGCAACTTCGTCACCTCCTTGCTGTCAAGCCTGGTGCAGCATTAAAGCGCTCTTCGCGCTCCGTCATGAACATGACCTGTATCCAATACTCCTTGGCATCCGGATCCCAGAAGCTGAATTGCCGGTCTTCTCGCTTGTCCAGCTCCCTAGCAGGAACTTTGAAAGCAACTGTCTCGTACGGCTCGGCTGCAACAACGAGGTACTGGAAGTTCTTGTCGGCCTCCTCCACGCGCTGGGTGAAGGCGTTCATCACCTGCCACTTGGGGCTCGTCTCGGGCGGTGCGTCAGGATACTGCAGTTGGAAGAGCAGACCTTGTTGACGTGAGACAGGATCCCTGATCTTGGTGATCTTGTATCCCGGGCGTCCGATCTTGACAAGGTTGCGGCGTTGAGCGTGAATAGCACTGCTGCCGACTGGAAGACCAGTCGCAGGATCAATCTGTCCCTCTCGCGCCTTGCCTTCCTTTGCCTCGCGGGCTGCACGGCGTGCAAGGTTGGTCTGATGCTTTCGGCCCTGGGTGTGAGCGAGATAGGAGCCGTCATTCTGGTGGACTGTAAGGCAGAGGCGACATTCGAAGGAGCCAACGTGGTTGCGGAAGAAGTAAGGGTCTTTGTCGAGATCGATGGTTTCGAGGGCGAGTTTGCGCAGACGTTCGCGACGGTCGGCGTTGGTGGCAGACTGCGAGGCCACGCCGCCGCCGCCGAACTTGGAGCCAGCACGGTTTTGATAATCCATTATTGTGAGTGTCAAATTTCGGCACGAGTCGGTGAGGATTAAGGCGGATGATGATCGCGTGCTGGAAGGAAAAGGTGGTTGGCGGGTTTGTTGGACGTTGCGTCGCGATGATCCTGATGCTAGGCAGGAAAACGCACTAGGCCCGTTTTGGAACACAGAGGGTCCTGGCGCAGGTGCCTTTTTCGCGGGGAAAAAAAGTTGAAGCAGCAGAAAAAAAAAGTGGCGGCGACCACAGAGAAGCGTAGACAACACCTTCTGCTTCATTGCCCTTTGCTATTCTTTGTCACGACACCGACAAGATGGCAGGATCAATAAACAAACCGAAGAGTAAGTGCAGTCACTGCAATAAATCCTCAACAGGTGCACTACAGATTTCCCAGAACTAACAGCCATTCCCTTCTCCAGAGCCCACCTCCAAGCGAGGCACCTCCCGCCTTCGCCACAAGATCGAGAAGGCTTCCTCAGCAAAACAAAAGAAGCAGCGCAAGCTCGAAAAGAAGAACCCAGAATGGCGCTCCAAGCTCAAGAAGGATCCCGGTATTCCCAACCTCTTCCCGTACAAGGCGAAGCTGCTCGAGGAAATCGAGGAGAATCGTCTACGCAAGGCAGAAGCTGCGCAGAAGAGGAGGGAGATGGCAAAGGCTGCAAGGACCGGCGCTGGGGCTGATGCTGTTACCGAGGCTGGCGTTACCGGTGGAGCGGCCGTGGATGGCGAGGAGGAAGATGGGGAGTTTGATGATGAGGATATGGATGAGGATGTCGACGAGTCGAACCCAATGGCTGCTCTTCTTGCCAGTGCCCGTGCCGCCGCCGACAGCTACGACCGCACTCTCCAAGACGATGCAATGGACGAAGATGACTCTGACGATGGCAACGATTCTGACGCCGGCCAAGTTTCTGTCGGACAAGCCTCCTCCCGCAAGACCTACGACAAGGTCTTCAAGTCCGTCATCGAGCAAGCCGACGTCGTCCTTTACGTCCTCGACGCCCGCGACCCCGAGGGCACTCGCTCCCGCGACGTTGAGCGCAGCATCATGGCCGCTGCCGCAGGTGGCAAGCGTCTCATCCTCGTCGTCAACAAGATCGACCTCATCCCTCCCAAGGTCCTCCGCGACTGGCTTGTCTACCTCCGCCGATACTTCCCTACCCTTCCTCTGCGCGCTGCCGGCGCTGCTCCGAACGCACATATTTTCAATCACCGCGATCTCACTGCTCAAAGCACCTCTGCTGCGCTCTTCAAGGCTCTGAAGAGCTTTGCCAATGCGAAGGAGCTGAAGCGTGCGGTTTCGGTCGGTGTTATTGGATACCCCAATGTTGGCAAGAGCTCTGTGATCAACGCTCTTTTGAGTCGTATGAGTGGACGAGGTAGCAGTGCTGCAAAGGCTTGCCCTGCTGGTGCAGAGGCTGGTGTCACGACTAGTATCCGCGCTGTCAAGATCGACAGTAAGCTCACGCTGCTCGATTCTCCTGGAGTCGTCTTCCCCTCTTCATCATCCGTGCAGTCCGCCGGTCTCGTCAGCCTCAAGAACGCCACCGAAGCGCACGCTCACCTTGTTCTCCTCAATGCGGTCCCACCGAAGCAGATTGATGACCCGATCCCGGCTGTCAATCTCCTTCTGCGCCGTCTCTCCAGCTCACCCGACCTCATGCAGAAGCTCACCGATGTATACGACATTCCTGCGCTCATGCCTAACAGAGCTGACGGCGATGTCACAACCGACTTCCTTGTCCAGGTTGCCCGCAAGCGTGGCAGGCTCGGCAGGGGCGGTGTCCCCAACCTCAGTGGCGCTGCCATGACTGTCGTGACAGACTGGCGCGACGGCCGTATTCAGGGCTGGGTTGATCCACCAGTCCTGGCTGTTGGCTCCGCTGATGTTTCCACGAAGGGCGCAGTGAAGGTTGTTGGCCAAGACGATGTCACGCCCGACCAGAAGCAGATTGTCACGGAGTGGGCTGCTGAGTTCAAGCTTGATGGGCTCTGGGGAGACAACGCTGCTGATGCGGAGGATGTCGAGCCGATGGAGCAATAAAATCAGAGTGGTATTTCCGGAAATCACTCATTTGCTTGTCAATCATTTGGTGTACGGCGTTGGATTGGAGAAATACTGGGCCATAGACAGTCATGAACATGCCTCGAATCAAAATTCAAGGTTTACGTTATCCTTTTCATTTCCTCTTTGCTGTTTGTGCCGTGATATCCATTCCCTTTATTTATTGAAAACCCATTGTCCACATCCTCTAAGCGCTGATGAGCGTCATCTTGACGCCTCTCTTCCCCGTCTTCTCATCCTTCTCATCCTGCACTCTGACCTTAACCTTCTGAAACAGCTCAATCTTCAAGTCTCTGCTTCCACTCGTCGTCAATGTCCAGTTCTCAGCATCAAATTCACTCTCCGGCTCCGGCTCCGCAAGGTCCCTCAGCCGAATCAGTCCATCGATACCGAAGCGCGGCACCAGAACCACGAAGCCGTTGCTGAATATCTTCATGACGAAGGCTTCCTCCTCTGCGACTTTGCCCTTGAGAGCCTGGCCGACGTAGTATGCGATACTGGCGCGTCCGGCCATTTGTGCGTTGCGGTGTCGAACGTTGATGTTCTTGCAGACGGCTTCGAGGCGACCGCGGCTGCGAACGGAGGGATGTACAGCTTCGTAGTCGATAGCGGCAGCGAGCTGACGATGGGCGATGAGATCAGCGTATCGACGGATAGGGGACGTGAAGTGTGTGTAGATCTCGGATGCAAGACCATAGTGGCGGAATTCGGGGTATGCTTGGGTGCCGGAGCAGAAATACTCGGCACTCATCATGCACCGCGTGGCGAGGATACGGACAAGGGTGTTGAAGAATGGATTGGCAGGGTCGACGCATTTATCGAGAGAGTCAGCAAGGGCTTTACTCGAATCGACACGTAACTCCATGCCCTTCTTGACGCGGAGCTGATTGGCAAGCTCGTCGAAGTTGGTCTTTGGTGGCGCACCGTGACGACGCAAGATAGCCGTCTGAGGGAACGCCTCATAGATCTTCGCAGCGACGCTAATATTAGCGAACAACATGAACTCTTCAACAAGGGAGTTGGTATCAAGAAGCTGCTTCGTCTTCACGTCAATCGGGTCAGAGGTCTCGGACTCTGTTTCAACCTTGACCTCCGGAGACGAAAGGCTCAGCGCTCCGGCGTCCATGCGCTTCTGTTTGAGCTTCTTGGATAGCATGAGCAGCATGCGCATGCCATTGGTGAGATCATCCTGCTGCGATGCGTCATCGATGCGCAGCTGTGCTTGTTCGTAGCTGAACGCTTCACGAGACTTGATGACAGACTTGGTGAAGCGAACGTTGATAATATCGGCGTTCTCGTCGACCTCCCAAATCACAGAGAAGGCAAACCGCTCAACATAGGGCTTTAAGGAGCAGAGATCTGTGCCGAGGAGCATAGGCAACATGTCGATGCGCTTATCGACGAGGTACACAGTTGTGCCACGTAAACTTGCCTCCGTATCCATGGCGTTTGCTGGTTTGACAAAGTTCGAGACATCCGCAATGTGTACTCCAACTTCATAATTGCCGTTAGGAAGCTTCCTTGCGTGAAGGGCATCGTCGATGTCTTGACAGCCGGGGGGGTCGATACTGCAAATCAGTAGATCTCGGAGATCAACACGATCCCGCCAGCCGGGGTCTTCTTTGCTCTCCGGGACTTTCCAGTTGTGGCCCTCTGTAGGCAAACAGTCAAGCACCGTCTTGGGGAATGGCCGGTACTGAACATCCCACTCCAGTAATAACGCTTCAGTCTCAGCTGCCTTGGTTTCCAGCTCGCCGAGAGCGCGAACGAAATGACCGACGGGGTGTCTAGAATCCCTTTCCCAGGCATCCATGGTAACGAGAAGTCTCTTTCCCAACAGCTCTGAAGTCTGCCTCGTGCGGAGACGGATCTTGGGGATCTTCTTGTCCATGGGGATCAAGAAGACACTGTCTTGCTTGCGGCCTTGGGTTGATGATTTACTGGCTGATGACGGATCAATGTGGCCAACGTACTGTCGCCAGTTGCGCTTGATGACACCGACAACCTTCGCAGTAGGCTGTGGTCGACCTTCTGAATTTCCTTTGTGTGTCTTCTTCACCTCATCCTGCAGTGCCTTGCGTTCCTTCTCCGAAACAATATCTTGTTCGGCTTCAGCATCTGCATTCTCGTCACGAGTGATGGCTTCTTCCTCGATGATCTTCGTAGACGGTTCCTTCCACTGGTCCTGGGGGAGAACCTCGACGACGACGACGTCTCCGTCAACAGCGCGATTGATGTTGTCACGTCCCAAAATCAAAAGCGGTTTGGGGAATGCCGGAACCTTGATGGAGCCCTCCAGGTAGTTGTAGGGCGACACGTTGAATACACCTTGGTGCATCAGTCCGGCCTTCACTCCCGTCATCATGCGAGAGAGTGTATAGTACTCAGGATAAAGCATCGCCCCGAGCTTCTTAAAGCCTCCAGCGTTTAGCGATTCCGCAACCATATCCAACAGGCTCTCTCCGTTCTCAAGTCCCTTGACATAATCTCTGAGAGTCGAGGCATGAAGACCCTCTTCACGCGCCTTCCTCAAGTTCTCTCGGTCATCACTTAGCATTACAACCGCAGGGACTTTTGGAGCTTTCGTCCGGGCCAGATGCTCGCCGTACCACTTAAGCGCCAGTCTGACAGCTCGATCGTTGCGGTCATTTACGGTCTCATTGGGCTCGCGCTGCGCGTACGTCTCTAGTCTGAAGTCGTTGAAGAAGACATAGAAGCGCTTGTCTTCGCTTTGAGTGAGGCCAACAAGCCGGTTGTAAAGTGGTAGCGATCGATTCCGGACCTCCTCGAGGACAGTCTGAAGAATGATGACATCGTAGAAGGATGAGGTCTGCTCGAAGAGGTCCATAGCGTTGAGGAGTGCGTTCGTGTCGGGCATCAAGTAGTGACCTTGGGGGAACTCCTTGGTCCCAGCTGGCTTATCCGAAAGGACGAAGGGTTGACCTTTGTCAAGAAGGTTAGGCATACTCTGGGCAACAGTTCTGGTCGGAAAGGACTAACTCTGTTGTGTTGCATTTCGAGGCGCATGCTCAAGGCAAGCATGGCAAAGCCTGCTAGAGCATGGTATATCTGTCCTCAGGTAGACTTCGCGCACAATCTTCTGGACCTTGCCGCTCCTAGTTGAACGAACATAGGTTTTGCTTGAGATGTTGGAAGCGAGCGCATTCATCTCATGGGCGCGTTTGAGGCTCGTCATCTTGACGATTGAAACAAAACGCCTTCGCCGCAATCAGCAGACGACGTTTGCGGCTTCGAAAGGTGGTTGTTGCGGGATTGGAGAAGCTCGCATCGCAAGCCTTGGTCGAGGCGAAGTTGAGATATCGTCCCAAGGTGACTAAGGATTTCTCTTATCGATACGCGGTGCTGCCCCGCCATCCCGCTTGTGTACCCATTTCACCTATCAACACAAATTTATGGCGAACACATCGATATCTCGACAAGTATGGTCTTGTTGGGCAAGGCCGCAGGATGCAGCTGCTTATTGCATCGAAGGCGGCCTATCGCAAGCATGCTTGGACTCACAATAGACGCCTTATTGTTGCCTCTGTTTTGCATCGTGGGACTCGCCCGTGTCGGAGGCCCTACATCACACTAACCAGAACGTCCTCAAGAACATCTGAGCAAAGAGAACGTTTACTCTCCCTGAGTGGCTCCCTAATCAGGCGAGATCACATTGACACCTTAGGTGCGTGTTGCTCAGGTACTAGGCAAGGCCAAGAAAACTGTACCGCCGCAACACGGCGCTTGTTCCTCGCAGACGACGATGATGACGTTGAACTTGCACCACATGATCTCCCAATTTTGTGGCTGCTCGTCAAGTCAAAGCAAATCTCTCGTCCGGATTATATTTCACGCCATGCCAAGCAACGGAGGTTCCCTCGTTGGATGTCGTAAGAGATGGTGTCATAGATTCCTCTTTCACTCGCCTGCTTCTTGACCTAATCCATAGGAGACCTAACCCGCAGGGGGAAGAAAAGCATGGCTTGTAGCCACCGCTTGTCAGCTTAAAGCAATCAGACGTTGAACGCAAGTTCAAAAGGAACATCGAGATGCCCAATATTTGGTCCCTTGAGCCTTGATCGTTGGGAAACGACAGACGGGACCAGCGACCGCCTGTGACGCAGAGGCCTGCTACTTACTGATGTTTTCCTAACTTTACGACGAGGTATCAGATTAAGGATCGTCCTTCTAGGATGGAGGCGTTTTGCTGATGACAGTATCCGATGGAGCCAAGTAGTTGGGCAATATTTCTTAGCGAGGTCACAGGCACGATAATTTCGAAAGCCCTAAACGGGACAACAACTACCCAATAACGGCGCATCAATTCATCACCGTCGAACTGAATGCGTCTGCTAGCTGGAGCTGGAGCTGTGCAGAAGGCCATTTACAGGGATACCATCTATGCGCAGTTGTACGACAGTGCGTGGGAGGTGCTCATGAGAAACTGAATCCGGGCACCGATCTCACGCTGCCGCTCAGTTTTATTGCCAATCGTTTGACGATAGGCACCTCACTGAAATAGCTGTGGCTGTTGATGATCTGAGCTTGTACCAGGCGGGTGGTTGACTGCCACGAACAAAACATGACGATGGCATAACTTGGTTCAATTCCCAAGTGCCGTATGATGGTGTGTAGCGGTGGAGACCCGTGTGCCTGGATGCATGCGTTGTTGCATGGCCTATGGTGTCCTTCGGCCCATCCAGAATGGAGGGCTGGCCAGCATTGGCGCCCCCCAAGCGCACATCATTGTACCGTCAAGGGTTGACACCAAAACGCGGGGAAGAGAACCATGGGCTAGAGAGACTTGGGCAGTTGGCAACAGGTGTGGTTCAGCGCCGGCTCAGTGCCTCGCTACATCGGCCAAGGCCACCATCGTAACGTGTGCGGGGCCCAAAGGCTTCAAATGCGGTTCTCTTCGTAGGCTTGCAGGCACTATTTTGCAGCTAACAAGACCTTCCTATGGGAAAGTGTAAAGGGAGTTAAAGTGGTGGTGGTGGTGGTGTTGAACGGCTCTGGGGTCGCGCGATCGTTCCCGCACCTCTCACACACACAGACACACACATGCATGGTTTCCCATGGCTGCCACGCTTCTGGTGCGTTCGCCCACCCTGGTCGAACGGTTCCCGCTGGCGCACACACACCCCAGAGGCACCCTGGTCCACCTCTGCATCCAACGTGTGCGGATGCTCGAGGCTGAGACAAGCCTGATGCGTTCATCGGAAAATCAAGAGGCTCCGTGTTGCCAGTACGGAGTTGGTTGGAAGCAGGTAACTATCGGCTTCCATTGGCTTACTTTAAACGTCGCCTCGACCCCTCTCGTTCGTGTCGATTGATGTACTGCCTGACTTGCCTATACCGGTGGTCGAATTGCGATCGTGTGGCCAGTCATAGCAGAATCCAAGCTGCTAGTCGATGAGCTAAGCCTCTAGCGACGGCGCTCCAGCGTTGGCTGAAAGCAACCAGCGCAGCTGATTCGCGGGCCATTGTTCAGCCATTTTGCAAACGTGCCTCACCAGTCCGACTTTGGGACCAAACCGATGAGCAGGACCTCCTTCACCAGCGGCGTCTCCTTGAATGGTGGCAGCGGGAGGGGTCCCGGAGCGGTCGGACCTGGGTCAGCTGGAGGCAGAAAATAAGACATCCGTCGCAACAGACCTGACCGCGACTCCGAGAGATTCACGAGCTGGATCAAGGTAAACTGGCGGGGCTGGCTCATCCATGTGCAAGGGCCCCAGCTTTATCGCGCCTCTTTCGACAAGCCAAACCTACTTCGGAAGACGCGATGATCAAATCACTGGCGTCAAAGGAGCTCAGTCATCTCTCAAGCGCGCCGAGGCTCGACCGGAATGAAGATCGGGGTGTACATTTCACCGAAGAGACCAGGGTGTTGGAATGTCGCAACCTGCACCATTGATTCACTGTGTCCCATAAGTAGCACTGTAGTGACAGGCTTGCACCTGTAGCGTTCCGGTGCCGTCTCGCTGCGGAAGTCATCTGACAATGCGTGAGGGGCCATGGCATAAGCTCGTCAGCACAGTTTCCAAGTACGGCGATAAGAGCATACGACTCTCCACGTCTTTTGAATCGGATTTCGGGTATGACCACTTGTTCAGAGAAGTAACATGGGAGCTGGCTATCCGGTTATGCGAGATTGCAACAAGTGATACCTTTTGGTGGATGCATACACGTATCACTGCGGGTAAGGTGGACTGTGCCAGATCGAAAGACGCCGAATAGACATCAGCTGAGTAGTGTCATGGCAAAACGGAGCTTGGCCAAAGTGACCGGGGAGGCGGACATTGAAATTCAGGTTCAGAGGATTGCTATTGCTCTTTGTAGAACAACACTCGGCGTCATGCCGCAAGGCACCTCGTCACGAGGAAGAAACGCGTTCTGCTACTGCCCACGTACCCAGCTCTTGCATCTGGCTAAGGGGAGTATCCTGCCAGAACATAAGTCCGAATTCTAGTTTCGGTACTTTGCCACACTTTTCTTGAGCGATACTGGGCCCTGGCATCAGCTCAGGATGAATTAGACGAGAACAGCAACCGAAAGTAAACTGGACTGTCCGTGCCTGTGACAAGGGTCAGTGATGCCCAGGCTTGGACGCCAGAAACGGTGGATCAATTAAGGTGCATACGGCACGGTTCAGGCTGCTCCGGGGATGATGAACTCACTGAGGATGTTTGAAGTGGCGGGGTGTTGTGTTGTGTCGTTTCGTGTGAGTCATCTGACATAACAAGCAGCCGTCTTTTATGTGTCGTATCCCAATATCCGTGGAGGCCGCTGCTGTGATGGAGGAAGCTGTATCTTCACGCAATTGTGGTTATCTGAGCCTCACCAGAAGTACCGATAGGTGAGTAAATGCCTGGTGAGGAAAGGTCAGGTACCTGAGGCACCAAGCAGGACGCAAAACGGTAGGACTTGGACGGTTGCAGCGGAAGGTGCAGGTAGCTTGGAACAAGGAGGAGCGGGCTTGCTTCTGTGGGTCAGCCGCTAAGAAAGCCACTAGCCCGGATGCCCCACCCACACTCGACCAGAGCTGCGTTAGCGTGCACGCCCCCGGTGCATCTTGGTCCGCTTGTCGCGGTGGCGCTGTGGCAGCTGGATGGAAGGTGGAGGATGGTGCGCTCTCGTCGATGGACTAGCCATGGCCTTCGGACAGTAGTCGTCCCCATTACCGCACGGGCGTTGAGATATGCATGCCGTTATTGGACACCCAGTGAAACGAAAGAAAAGGCATGTGACATTCGTTGAGATACTGCTGATAGGAATAGATACTACATCCAACCCGCAGATACCACGGGCGTTTGGATGAAAGAGGGCTCCCGTATCATCATGCACCGATTGCGTGTGGCTGAGGCAGGGCAGGGAATGGCCGGAAGGACAAAGACAAAGACAGGGAAGGCGGCACAGACACAGACAGACTGGTAAGAGTAGGCATGTGCAGCATGAGCAAGCAAGAGTGACCCCCGAAAGAACTGACGGCAACTTCCGCAGGGTGCGTGCGGCTGGGCATCAGGTGGCCGCCAGCCAACCAGCGGCCGCTGTCGTCATTTTTGGCGCCGCTGCAGTGCACCGGCCTGCAGGAGAAGGAGCTCCTGCAGGCAGTGGCTGTTACCTTCAACGAAATGCAGGCAACGTGCAGCGCAGTGGGGTATTACTCACCTGCCTTCCTTGCTTTTCCTTTCTGATTACAGTCGAGTATCAAAGCACTGGCTGGAGTTGTGCAGACTATCATCATTATCATCCATTAGCATCAGCAAAACCAGTGGCTGAGCTGTTGTAGGATAAACTAGGAGCGGCGCTTGATCTCGATGCCTCCCGGCGAAACGGACATTGATCGTATCAAGTAATACCGTCTCATCCAAGGACGCCCTGATCCACCGCCACCAACAGGCAGCCCAGTCAGTCAGCCATCTGCGAGCGAGCAGATAAAACAAATCGAAATAACGGGCAGTGATCACACATCAAAGGCTGCCATGCAAGACAAAGGCACGCATAGCTCGAACCCATCATCACCTTACCTGACCTGACCTTTACCTTACCTTCGGTCCAGTCAGACTCGACATTGGCTCGTCATCCTGCGCCACACTTGGGCCTTATTTCGGTCCCGTATAGCACCAGCTGTTGTGGTTTCCGTTCCCATCATTCATCATCATCCGGCCGTCCCAAGGAACGAAACGGCCGACCTCCACCAACGCTGTCCTGCCGCCCTCCTTCTTCTCGTCGTTCCCATCTGTTCGGTCGTCGTTCCCTTCCCTGCCCTCCCATCCCCTCCCACCATCCCAACCCCTGCCCTGCTGGCCATCCTTCTACTGCTGCTCCTCCTCCACCTGATCGTTCGCTTCTGCTACCAGGTTCACCACCGTCCCGTCCGTCATCTATCCATCCAGGCTCTTTCACCACGCTTCGTTGTCGCATCTCATCTCATCCCTGGTCTCTGCCACCCACCTCGCCCCATCCCGTCCATAATTACCTGGACTCCTCTTTGGCACTCCCCCATCAATGTTGCGAGTCTGACCCCTCCATCCACACACTCTTGAACCGTTGAACCGAACCCATCCACAACAGGCCCAGGGCAAGCGCATCACATTGCATCGCATCGCTGCCACCACCAGCACTCATTCTCCATCAGGCCAAGCTGCTCGGCCGCACGCACGCTCCATCGCACGCAACCCTGATCGCCGCGCGTCTGTCTAGCAGGCTGGCTGCCCCAGGCTATTGGTGTCTTGCGCCTGTTTCTCGAACCTTTTTGCGACGCGACAGAGCCGCCTATTACACACGGCCAGTTTTGCGACAAGCACTTTACTCCACGACAGCATAGCCCACCCCTTCCATTCCTTGCTCCCGCACAACCACAACCACAACCACACACACTCTCTCTCTTGCGCTCCATCACCCTCACGCCCACACCCTACGTTTTGTGCTGCACGACACCCGCTCTGCCGCCTTGTCCTTCCTTGTGGGTTGTTGGTCTAGGTATTGCTTTTGCGTGCCCTCCTCCGTGCGCTGCATCGCATCGCATCAATTTACTACCCTTTCTCCACACTCTCACACAACCTCGTCTGCCCTGGGAACGACCATCGCGCGCAGCACACCTCTCTCACCTTGCGCCTTTGCTGCTATCGTGCCGCCGCCAACTCAGCGCCGCCCCTCCCTCCCACGACCCAACCATCGTCAGCGCGGCGTTCTAGCAACTCTGTTGACGTCGCCTCATCTTCACCGGCCTCCCGGTCCTGCGTGTCCAGGCCGCATCGTCGCCGACCAGTCCGACGTCTCCTGCCGGTGCCCGGCTTGGATCACCGTCGCACACGCGTCTTCCCGACTCCATTTGTTCCGACTCAGGTAGGTGACATTGCTTCTTTCTTTACTGTTATACGTCCTTCTACCGCCGTCAAGGCCACAACGGCGTCATCACTGAGCCGGGTCTCTCTTCTCCCCAACATTCACTAGTCCTCTCTCTCGCGCGCTGGATTCTTCATTTTGCGTCATCGATAGAGGCTCTTGCGCGAAAGCGCTCCGGCTGGCCTCACCTACGGCCCTTTGCTGGTCTTCGCCATCGCGACTTATTTCATCATTTTCGCCTTCACGTCGCGCGTCTCTCTATCGCACTCGCGTCGTCTCGGTCTGCTACCGTCGCTTCGGGTCCGCTTTATAATCCATCCCGTCTGCACGCCAAACGAATGGATACACCCTATACACCCTCTCGCCCCCCGCAAAAGCCGGCCGAACCTGTTCCACCCACCATTTCACCAGCGCCGCCGCGTTCTTAGACTGCTTGGGCAATCTACCTCACAATACGTCGCTGTCATCAACCCATCCGCGGCCAGTTGCTCGTCGCTGTCGAACACACGGTCGCGCCTCACATACACTTTTGAAGCTGCGCGCATCAATCAGACGCAAAGCCTTAACCAAGGTAAGTTTACTCTGATTTTCACTTTACCTTGTATCACTTTGGGACACTCGTGTCTGTGCGCGCACACCCCGCCACATGCTGCATCACTTCGGAAGGCGTTCGTCACCGCACAGCCCGGCATACCACCATGATACACCCTCAGTTCTTTGATGAAAATGGGCCGAGAATCATACCCGCGGCTTTGCCATTTTGGTTCACCAAATCTATGCCACGTTCCGGCTCCCTTCCACGATGTTGATCTGTCGATGGAGTGAGTGAGGGAGGATAGAAATTTGAGCTCTCGCTAATTCGTTCTTTTAGTCTAAAGGAAGCGCCGCGGCAACTGTGCGAGACGAGGCGAGACCATATACATAGTGCGACTATCGACAAGGCGATGACGGTAGGTTGGAGACTACCAACGTCGTTCATTACCTTCACGCGCAGCGCAACACGAGACCCGGGACTGTGATTCTGTGTTACTTTGTTCTATTTTTGTCACGAACGTGATGGAAGGCACAACCGGCTCTCTTACTGACTTGATCCTTCATTAGACATTCCGGGCGCATTCGACCTACCCAAAATCGTGAATCTGCATACCGGGAGCATCATACGAGCTCCCGGCTGTCATATCGTCAATATGCCGCAAACTATTCCCCCACCGCAGACGCCTCAGTCGCAGGATCCTTCACTGCCACCGAACTCAAACACGGGTGCCTACGTCGGTGCGACTCCCGTTCCAGCACCAGCTCCACCAAAGACTACACCTACCAAGTCCACGCTCAAGGCGCTGCCAACCGTCAGAGACCACACGACAGACCAGTTGAACCCGAGTGGTGACGAATACATCCCCCGTGAGACAGATGAATTTGGTGAGAAGAAAGTGATGGCCAACGGCCAGCTCTTAGGCGGGCGATCTTATCGTTGCAGGACGTTCCTTGTCCCCAACAGAGGCGACAAGTTGTTTATGCTGGCTACTGAATGCGCAAGGGTGCTCGGATACCGAGACTCATACTTGCTATTCAACAAGAACAGGTCACTATACAAAATCATTGCCAGCCAGCCCGAAAAGGATGATCTCGTTCAACAAGAGATCCTTCCGTTCTCCTACCGCTCACGGCAGATCGCTATTGTCACGGCTCGGTCCATGTTCCGCCAATTTGGAAGCCGCGTCATCGAAAATGGGCGCAGGGTTCGAGACGACTATTGGGAGACCAAGGCTCGCAAACAAGGCTTCACCGAAGCTGATCTCGCAGGAGAGAAAAGACCTGGAGCTGCCAAGGCCCGTGAAGCCGCTGCAGAGCAAGCTCAGAACAACGTCATGATGGCTGGACCCCACACTGAGATTGTCTACAACAACAATCCCGGGCCATACCCAGGACCGCCTCAGCCTCACCTTGTGCAACCAGGTATGCTCGGAGCGACTCCAGGAAATGCCGCAAGGATGCCCGGATTAACCACTGGACCAGAGCTCACTGATGCCCGACCACGCGACTACGGCAGCATCGTCAAAGGCGGACCACGCCAGGAGATAACCGGGCCACCCTACCAAGATCAGACCAGACCGGCACCGCTCGGAGAGATCCATTCGCAGGCGAATCACGCTGCCGACTTCAATCGATCTGTGAACCAGCAGCGCGACATGCGTGGAGACTATCTTCAGGGCGTGTGGCGCCGTCCACATGAACAGCCCGCCAACACGCTTCCCCAACCCGTGGGATCTACCGACTCAGCTGTGCCAACCACACGCACCTCTGGATCACCACACACAACGGCTACTGGAATGTCGCAGCCGCCGGTCGTTTCGTCACAGAGCCCGCAGCTGATGATGACGAACCCGCCTTATTCGCAGTCGATCCATGCGCAAAACACACTTGGCCAGGCTCCATTGCGTGGTAAGCCTGAACACCTCAAATGATGTAGTATCCCCGTTGCTAATGTCTATCTACACAGGCTCGTCCGGAAGCTTGAGTCAAGGTGGTGCACCGAGCTACAACTATCAGTCGAACCCAGCGATGTGGTCACAGAACCCTCAGAACCCTCAACAGAACTATGGCAGCTATACAGCACAAAACCAACCACCTCATCCTCCACAGTCTCCAGCTTCTCACGTACGCCAGCCAGGGTCAAGTCAAATGCAGCCTGGGATGCAGTTCCCCGGGATGGCGGGTATGCAGTATGGCGCAGGCCAAGGCGGCATGTACACTACAGACCAGACCCCGAGGGGCTACATGCCACAGGGCCAACAAGGCGGTCCCGCTGTAACGCAGTCGTGGTCGGGTCATCACTCGCCCCCACAACAATGGTGGCCTACATCCCAGCAACCACAATAGAAGTTGCCGGACTCCACACGAGGGTAAGGTGCGAAGAACATGATCCGATGTTAGGGATCGTCTGATCGACCAATCTACTGCACTCTTCGGACGATGTTCGCCATGCTTCCCACGGCAAACGGGCAGCAGACGCGAGCTCCCAATACGATCGTCTTTGCGCTTTCGCTCTATCAGTTCATCTGAGTACCTGCTTATACCACTTCTCTTGAGCCTTGATTCGCTGTCTTGGGGAGGACCTTGTTTCTTTCGCAGAATCTGTTTCCTCGGCTATTCCTACTTGTTTTCAGTTTTCGATGGGGCATATTGGGCGGATATACGGACACTGGGATTGGATATTGGGCTTTGGGTCAGGGTTTCCTGCTTTTTTTTCGTACATGCAATCGTCATCCTTTATGTTCCTTCTGCCCTTTTAGTTTTGTCTTCTTAGTGGATATCCTTGCACATGTTTTCTCCGATTTTCTCATCTTTCAAATTTCCTTACTGTTTGGGGGAAGCGCAACTCCCATCTCCTTCTCCTGGCAACGTCGTCCTGCTCATGTATATTTGAAGCGTGTGTTCGTGTGATCCAACCAACACATGGGGAGTGGAAACTGGGGCACTTTCAGCGTTTTGCGCAGAAGCAGCAGGGCTGTGGACAGCCAAGGAGCTCGTGTGTGCCATTCTACTCTTGTGTGGCTAGGGTAATGGGGTGGATGTATACCTTTTGAAGCTTTTCCTTGTCTTTGCGAGATTATTGAAGTCCTGCGTTTCTCTTTTCCTCGCCTTCCTACGTTCCAAAGCGCGTCCTCGATAAGATTGTCAATACGATGGGCTGGTGCATACAGATCGCAAACTGAGTGACAACGGAGGGAACTCAACCTTGAGGAGGTCGAACATCATGGCCATCATCGCCGCTTGGGGCTGCAGGTGGTCCGGGATGCTACAGGCTTTGTAACCAGATCTCCTTGATGCTGACCTTGTCCCACAATGTACATAAAACATGCAAGCGGCCATACCATGATAGCACCCCGTCTGATACGACAGGCGAAAAGGGGCTGGGTTGTTTGATCGACATGCCTGCTGTGAATATTTCAAATATAGTAGTCCCAGGAGTGCTCTCGTCGCCGATATATCCAAGTCACCCTAGTCACTTTCATCTCCATCGAGGGCCTCATCCCCATCCTCCCTCCTCGGTCTATCCTCCAACGCATCCTGCGTCTCATCCCCACTATCCTCCTCCTCTTCATCCTCTTCCTCTTCCACCTCATCCTCGTCGTCATCTTCCTCCTCTTCCCGCTCCTCATCCACCGTCGCATCAATTTCATCCTCTGTTTCTGAACCCCCAAGAGCCAGCGCAGCACCCCCTGCTGCTGCTCCTGCGCCAGCTGCCTCTCCCACACGTTGCTTCTTCGTCGCGCGGGCTTGTCCATCGTCATCTCCGTCCTTGTGATCTAACGCAGGGTTTGCAGTTGTTGCGGCGGCGCTGGCGCTTACTGTTGATACATCGGCCATGTCGGCATCTTCTGGCTTCCCACCGGTGGACTTCTTGCGGTTTGCGTTGCGTTTCTCGGTTTGCAGTGCCGTGAATTCTGGAGAATCGATATTAGCCTTCGGAGTGGAGGGATTGAGAAGGAGGGTTAGATCGTACTGGCAAATTCAGCCTCGAGAGGCTCTTTCAGGAACCCGAATTCAATATCATCAAGGGCTTTGAACACATCTGCCGGTGATATCGTCTTCTTATTCGCGTTGAATGTGTGTTCATTCGCACTGTCAAACTTTATGTCAGCCCAGGTCGTAGATACTTCTAGTCATACAGGGTGCACGACGCACTGCGAAGCAAGGTAGTTGATGAAAACCGTGGCGCTCTTGCTCATTGCGAGAATAGCATTCGCCTGAATCTGCGTGTTGGGCGGCAAGACTCCCTTCGCAAGCCTTGAAACGATCGACTTCGGTAACGTCAGGTCCTATCAACAGCCATCCCTGGTTAGTATACAGAGGCCTTCTCTCGACCCCCAGGGCCGCAAGCTTCCTGACATACCTCGATCGTCACCGCTTCCTTCTCCTCCTTCTTCCCTATATCCTTCTTATCCGATGTCAAATCCTGCGATTGTATCTCTGCAGCTGACTCGTCCGCCGCTGGTGCTTCGGGCGCTGTTGGCTCTGGAGTCTGCGCTTCGTCGATGGGGACAAAGCGTGCGCTTGAGAGGTCGCTCTTGCGCGCTTGGTCTGCGACCGCGGTAGCGGTCTTCTTTGGGGGCATTGCTGGGCCGTAGTGTGCTCTGTCGTGGTCGGATCGCGGGAGCAGCTAAACTCGTGTCGCAAGTCTGGCCGTGTGAAGGGCTGGTGGAGGAAAGCCGTCGGGAGGAAGGGTATCAGGCCTTCAATTGTCTTCGATTATTCAAGACAAATGATATAATGAAGCGATCCCTTTGCTGCAATCGCTGCTGTTGCTCCAAGTTCGGTTGCGTTGCCTGCGCAGGCTGTTTCTGGGATTGCCTCTGGGGAAAAGCTGAGGCGCGTCAACCAACATGGTCGGTGAGCATGAGCGGCGGGTTGACGCGTGCCCCGCTGTGCAATCCTATCGCGTTAAGTGCTTGCGCACCCATTGTGAACTACCCTTGACTTGAAGAGCACCAACATGGATCGAGAGACAGATCTGAACGCGTCTTCTATATGAATTCATGTTGAGTGACTGGGCATCTGCTTTTTTGGCCGGCGTGCAATCCATCCAGAGTCAGTTGTAAGGAGCCTTTGATACCTGCTATTCCTACTGTAAGATCAGACATCAAATATGAGGCAGACTCTTGCACGCTGATCATCCCATCAAGGCAGGTTGAGACACTATGTTTGCGAGCTGAGATTTCCATTTACTATGTAAAAGCTCATTGGGACTACGATTGTCCATACTAGCGATGCTCAGTCCCGCCGACACGTTTCCAGATGCAGAAGCTATCCCACATTCAGTCCATTGCACATCAGTCCTCCCATCATAATACTATTGGGTATATCCATCTCCTTGTCACGGACAGGAAGGAAATAATAATGCGGAAGATACAGAAGACTGGAGAAGGAAAGGGAGACAAGACCGGAAGGTAAGAAAAGTAGTCAAGAATGAGAAGGAGAAGAGTAGTGTAGAGAGCCAAGTCTCAAGTGTGGATATCTCTCAGTCTGCTCGAACCAGGAGCTGCTGCTAGCACCAGGCGGAAGCGAGAGAGGGATGTTCGAAGCCTCTTCGACTGGGGCAAAGCTCCACGAATCGGCGTGTATTTGCGGCGTGGGTCCTGAAAGGTCGCCTGTGTAGTGACCATCATTGTTCGGCTATGTGCGACAATAATTCCGCTGTCATGCAACAAGGCAAGGAGAGCGTACAGCAACCCCTGCTACTTGGTCAGGGCCCCCCCGGTCGCTCGTGAAACATGACATAATCCCTGTCTGACCTCTTTGCTTATTGCTCCACTGGATATTCACAATATCGGGACGGTCATGCTCAGGACAACCGCAATAAGTGAAGTCGAAGAGGTAGCAGGACTCTGTAACATGTACCTGCGTAATCATGTTTGCCGACATTGCGCTGCGATGGGCGGAGATATAGCTGAGGGTACGCGGAGCGTTGGGTTTGAAGATTGCAGTCGATGCATTGTGGAGATGATGGGTCCTTCGTCTCAACCAATTGCCCGGCCGATGTCTGACTGATGAAGGAGAGGGCGTGGGGAGAGTCCTCCGTGATATGCCTCATCATCCTGTGTCGGGCAAGGCGGAATAGAGGAGTTGGAATAGACACGGTTGTGCGCACGGTAGCCCCGTGTCGGCGACGTCTGTGGTCGTCTGTCGCTCGAGTGACGGACTGGGGTGGCTGCGAACTGGTTGTCCTCATGGTAACCGTACCACGCAGCGTGCATGCTCGAATGGCTGTTCGTGCTGCGGTGTTGCTGCTGCTTGCTTGGCGGGGATGGGGGTTGCGCTTTGGCGAGGCGAGAGGGTTGGCGCTTCATACGAGGGACAAAGGCATCGTCCCCTTGAACCATCTCGTCGGTGAGACCAAGGCGAGCGTTCGGCGCAACCGCGATGACGGGAGCAGGTATGTCTGCGCTGGGGCGACCGAACCCGGGAGAGCGATCCATGGAAGGACGGGGGTTGAAGTGAGTATCTCGTCCGTAAACCAGAATACTAGGAGGCTTCTGAATAGAGGAAGCAGACATCGACGGTTGATGTCTCCGTGGCGAATCGGCCTGGATCGAGTGTGCCATCTTCTCCTCAATCTTCTCCGTCCTCCACGACTCGATCTCCTCATCGTCGATGGGTGTTATGCCTCTGTTGAGGAAGTGGAACTTCCGTTTGCGACATTGATAGATGGCAACACCCAGGACTGTAATAATGATGACACCAGGGATGGTTGTGGACAAAGCGATGATCAATGTCCTGCTAGGTCCATCACCGGTGGCCAGATCGGTTCTGGCCTGCATCATTGTGGTTGACATGGCTGCGGTATCCTCCTCGGAAAGATGGGTAGCCGGTGCTATAATGGCGATGCCATCCGGATCTCTCACAACTGTAAGCTCTCAGAAGTGAACAAGAACCCCCAAGATGTGAGGAAACAGTCGAGCAGTATCGAGTTCTTCACTGCTTTGAGACTGGGCACGAACGTTAGAAGTGTACGACATAATATGCCAATACTCTGACCGTGGGTTCACGTACAGGTTGACAGGACAAACAACTACCACGAATGAATCGAGGTCGAGGTCGAATCCGCTTCTGAGGCACAAATTGCCCTGAAGAAGCAGAAGGCGGGAGACGACGGCAGACGAGAGGGCGGGCAAATGCGAAGCTATATACCGTGCAGGGGAGACGATGCTGCCATGGGGATGGGGTGGGGAGGGGCGTGCCAGGAAGACGAGGAGACAATGCGATCAGGACGAAAGCAAAGAGCCGATGAGTGAGTGCTTGCTGCGGAGTGGCACGCCCGGAGTGTGTACGCCTCTGCCAATATTACTTGTACATACGATTGTGGATGGCATCAGAGAGGAGACCAGCGGACAGACAGGGGCGGCATCGGGGTCGTGCCGCATGGTGGGGGAAGAGATACATAGTGTGACGCCAGCAAGACATGGATGAATGGATAGTGTGGCTTGTGGTGATGGTGGTGGTGGTGGATGCAAGGGAGGCAGTTCGTCACTCTGGTGGCGCCGGTGGGATGCTGCTATATTGGGGATATCTGAGGGCGACGAGGGTGGATTAGCGATGTGTAGAAGATGGTCGTTGGACGAACAGAAGAGGGGAAGGACTGGTGTGTGTACCTTGTGCCTTGCATGCCACGCTGGCTGGGGCTTGGCTGGCCGGGGTGGGCAGAGGCGAGATGGTGTGTCCGTGCGCAGAATGGATGCCGAAGAGCGGTATGTTTCGAGGGAGTGGAGAGCGAGGCGTGTTTGGTCTGTTTAGTGGTGGTAGATGATGGCCGAAGCGGGGATGGATGGGGGACTGCGGATGTTGATGGTGGTGGTGATGGCGATGGTGGTGGTCATGGTGGTTGGCAGACGCAACGATGGACAAGGCACCAGTGAGAACAGTGCTAATTAGAGGCGATACAACCCACCACCACCGCCACTGCCACCATTGCTACTGGTAGCTACGGCTGCTGCTACTGCTGCTGCTGCATGCACTTTACAAAACACTGAAACACCAAGCGCTTATCATCACTTGCACCGCGCACCCTCACCACCCACGCCATGCACCACCGCCGCCCTACATATGCATCCATCTGCTAGCTGCATCCCACTCGCCCACCAGTGCCTGGCTTGGTGCTGCAGCTCTACTTTAGGCCTGCGCTCGGTGCTGTGCGTGCTGCTCGTGCCTCGTACAGGGAGGGGAGGGGAGGGGAGGCTGGGCGAACAATTTTGACCCTGCACAAGAAGTGTGATCCGGCTTTGACAATCGACTGGCTTGCAGTCGGCCAGCTCACCAGACATGGCTGCTGACTTTAAATCCCAGGGCACCGTCGCACCTCCTCGGCGCCCTGTCAGTGGTTGCTCGTCAGGCAGCCTGGCAGCAAAAGGCAGAAAGAGTTGCCAACGTTGGGCATCTTTACACAACGACACCGACATTCGTGTACATACACACACACGGTTGCGGGGAATTTCCTCTTGGCCAGGAACCAGGCACGAACCATGCCATCGTCGTGGGGCTTCCTCGCTTCCACCAAGGCAGAGCAGGCATGGCTCGGCTTTGGTGTAATTCCCCGGTACCAGACTTTCTTTACTTGTGCCTGGCCTTGGTCTGTGCATCTACTCTTCGCAGTAGCGTTGGTTCAGCCGGGCCTCTCCAAAGTGAGCACCATTGGCTTTGACGATTCCACGACCTCATGAAGTGGTCAAGGTGAGACTGTCTGTCACAGACATGAACGAGTCCAGCAGTCCTTCATTATCACCTAGCCATGTGATACTCAAACGATAATGGCAACTCTGTCCCTCACCCAGCTGTCAGTCCTTTGCCTGTGCACACCGCACGCCCAATTTCGTCTGCGCTCGCCCTTGCATACCCGCAAATTGATTCAATAGCGGGCAGCTGTGCGTCAGGCGACTGATCTACGTAGCATGATCAGCAAAAGACGGGAAAGCCCGGACTTGCAACGTCCTCTGTCTCTGTCAAAGTCTTGTCACGAGCTCGCCCCTGTTCTAGTGGTGCTCCCAGGTTTCGCGCTGGGATCTGTCGTGGGGCGATGGGCAGTCGACGCGGATATGAACGCCAGATGCGGCAACTTTGGATGCAAGCATGTTGAACCACCAGGGCTCGGGTCTTCCCTCAAGGAGCGGGGGGATGGTGGTGTATGACTACACACCGGCCACGTTTTACAGAACAAGGTGCTTCATCCCACCAGAGCCGAGATACCCATGACGCCTACAAACCCCTTCCCATGTGGTCTGTCTCGATCGTATGGTAATCTGGCAGTGTCAGAATAGTTTAGCACCTCAAACAACCTTGGTAGAAACTACCAAGGCCATATCCAACTCGATTCTAAAGCTTCAATGAGCTCTTTCCTCCGTGCGACCCCGCCTGGACCCTTCTGGCAGTCTTCCGAGTCAGTTTGAGGGTGTGATCGCACTATAAGACGCCCTCGGCTAGCCGATTGTCACTCTATCTCATTCCACAACACAGCAACGGGAACGCACTATAGGCGGAAGAGCTCTATTGCCCATTCAGGCTTCGGACTTTGGCGACTAAAGCCATCACTTGTCCTGCGAGACGCAGATGGGCTGCACGGCGTGGCGCATCGTGAAGATGCGGACCTCACACACGCGCTTGGGGGTTACGACGGAAGCAGCCACAGTCCTTGCGGAGGATTTTAGAGACACTGTGGGCTTGTGTGTCTCGCATACGTACGGCAGACGGCATCGACGCAGGACGAAACGATGGGTCTAAGACATGGCGTAAGCTGCTTATCATCAGGGCTCTCGAAGGGTCGAGTCCGTCGGTGAGGCGGTTGATGTCTTCGATATGCATTTCTAGCGTCCATAATGGAGATCGCTAGGACGACTGCGACTCTCCGGGTTCCTGTAATGCCTCACTATCGCTGTAGCAATATCGCCATGAGGCCCCGAGCCGATTGCCTCTTTGGTCCTTTACCTCTTGATGGAGGAGCATGCGGGCGGGATCGCCCTACATGCGATATGGCTGGCCCAAGAAAATCTAACAAGCGGGCAGGCTGCATGCGAAGCTGTATAATGAACAATGCCTGTGAATAGCGGCTGATCTCCAGGAGCCTATCAGATGAACGCCCATTACCTCGCCTTGCTCTCTACCAGGACTTATCGGTCGGCTCGACTATTGACGCAACCCCGATTGACAACGACAGAGACCTTTGCATGATGTTATCAACCCTCGGGCCAGAGTCATGAAGAGAAGCCGGTGAAATTGCCGGTATGGCGTTATTGCCCAAAGGCTGCACTAGAACAGTGCGAACAAGACATATTGACCACTTGCTCTCGACCTCGACACATCCAACCAGCTCGTGCGCCCAAGACATCTCAGCCGTCCTCGCACAGCAGGCGAGTGTAGGAGTGGTGCAGGAACCCACAGCACCATCTTTTAGCCGCCAGGAACCCGACGCTTGTGGCGTTGCGCCGTCGCTGTTCCTCAGGGACTCATGACCTCTCTTCCCTGTCTGTAAGAAGCTGTGGCGCCTTCTCGTGTCCTCGGATGGGAATGGTCGCAAACTGCATCGACGCCAGTGGCAGTCAAGCACACCCGCAGCGAGGGTGGAGGAATCTTTTGCTTCTTCGAGCATCTCAAGCCACAAGCAGGGATGGAGCTTGTCTACCAGCTTACACCGCCTATTCGCATTGTCTGGGAAGGCTTGGATCTCGCTGTGCGGCTGAAGGAAAGAAAGCGCCGAGGGAGCATGACCGCATTAATCGACGATGCCAGCTCTAATAGCCATGGTCTGACATGATTGAAGCTTGAGCGAGTCGCTGACCGTTTCATAGCGATGCTGCTCCTGCGGGTTAGGGTGAGGCTTTTTGCAACAATGTGAAGCAACCGGGGTGAGCGAGGAGCATTGGTGTAAGTATGAGGCATAAGCCGTTCGGGCAAATCGTGTATCGCGAACTAGTGGCTGATGGTCTCTATTTCGCCCCTGGACAAGCGTCCTTCGATCCGCCTCCAGTCGATGATGGCCAAGTTCGATCAGTATGACCCTGGTAAAGGCACACACGCACGCTCACACCACACACCGATCCTCCCTCCACACACAATTGGCAGCTGAAACAGCTTCGGTCTCCCTCCCACCCAATCTCTCAAGCTAGCGCTGCAAGGAACCGCGACAGTTCCCAGCACCGAGCCTTTCTTGCCAAAGGCATCACGGCGGTGTGTAGTCGTCAAGTGCATGGAGACACGTTCGGCAGTTGGGAACACACAATGCGAACAACGATAAACCAAGCTTACGGTGTCGGATTATTATTTTCAACTGCAGAATGTTGTCCTCACTGATATTTGCCACTCTGTCTGATATTGGACCATTGACTCGGGATGATTAACGGTAGGACGGGCGTTATAACCCCGGCGCAAAGGCGATTGTGTGCACTGCTGGTCGTCCTCTTGAATAGCAATGCGACCCCAAAGTAGGAGAATGCCATGGTGATGGATGTCCCAAGAGAGAAGGAGAGCCGTGCTAGTCAACCACCTTCGCAGTCCTAACCAACTAACAGAGTCAAGAAAACCAAGGCAGCTAGCTTCATTGATGCACGACGAGCACGCATTTCCAAGCCAACCCCGAGCCTTGGGTCACAAGGTTATCGAAACTACACTTGGTGAGCGTATGTCGCGCAGCCTCAAGACAGGGAACCCCCCTGGTCAGAGTTTTGGGGGTTGATGCTGAGTCGTGTGAGTTTTGTGAAATGTCTCGTGTGTGCGCGCCGCGGGACTTGCCTTTTTCGCGATCAACGCAGGGACGGGCCTTTGGGAGATTTCTCCAGTTTGCGTGGCTGTATGCACGTTACGCTTTAGTCTTTCTGGATCAGTGTCCGTGCTCGATCAGTGGTGAATCATTAGGTTTGCAGATCTGTGTGCGAGAAAGACGATGCGAGTTTGTTTGATTGAGCCCCGTCGCATGAACCGGGGAGTGGTTTAGCTTGGGGCCCTGCAGCGATCCTATCTGCCTCAGATCTTTCTACGTTTCTTACATGACTACGCTACTGTAACGTCTCGACTCACCTGTTGGTCACAATGTGAAGCTCGTTTGGAAACACCCGAGTGGGTGGGTATGTCACAGCTTCACAACAGCCAACACGCTGACATATCACCCAACATCCCGCCCTTCCCGGCATTTGCAAGTGTTTGCCGGGCAGGAAGCTGTTGGCTCAAATGCTCGCATCCGAGTTTCTGCAGTCTCTGGTACCGGGTGGGACGCTGTCGGAGATTTGAACACTGTTGGGTGGGAAAGAGGGCGAGTGACACCGAGAACAGGTTTTTCGCGAGATGAGTTGGTGGCATGTTAAGTGTCACCAGGATCTTATAGAGCTTCTGATGGCGGCCGCGCACGGGGGTCAATGGCCAAGAAGGCCAGGAGATACGTGTGCACGGATGCTCTTGAAGGAATGACTGAGAATGATAACATGCTCTGAAATTCGGATTCTTGTCTTCATCTCCGGTGTTGCATCTTTATGATATTACCAGGGGTAGATGGGGTGTTATCAAGTCGCTGGGTATCCCAATATCAAGTAACCGCAATCATACGCAGCCTTGGTACATCAGATAGGCATCAATGAGGGCCATAACAGGGTGTGATGGACGGACTGAATGCTCACGATAGTAGCTTATCAACCCGGTGTCTCGAGATGAAAGGTTACTGATATTAATTAGGCTGTAGTAGAAATGCATGTCGACTATGCTTGCTATGCAGTGTCTCGGCTGTGTCAAGCACGGAAAGGTAAACAAACGTAAACTACGGAGCCAGAGTCGCGCGACGGATATTGTTGTTTCCCAGCCTAGTACGGGATGCCGTTCGTCAAAAGCTGGAACTGATCGTAGATGCCCGTGCTGTAGCTCGAGTAGCTCTTCTTGATCAAGTCCTTCATAAAGTCCGCTGCCTCACGCTCACTCTTCTCAAGAACAAAACGCTCACGGAAGTGCTTGACAGACTCGGGCTTGAAGCAAGGCAGACCGCTGTCCATCATGAGCAGTACAATCTGGCTCAGTTTCTCGGCGTACTGCCTGCTGGCAAGGAAGGCCTTCACGCAGAGCTCTTCGAACATCTTGAAACTCTGATGGTCGGGCGAACCGCCCATGACAGCCATCATCTCACTCGTGAGCTTGAATGGCGCCCGTTCGAACTTGATGCCACCAGGGGCAATGTCGAAGCAGAAGCCGAAATCGATATGCAGAATGTGCCCTGCATCGTCGATCATGATGTTGCCGTTGTGTCGGTCCTTGAATTGTAGAAGGAAGGAGATAACCGAGTATGCGGCCATAGACTTGGCGAAATTGTTGCGTGCTTGCTGGAAGCGCAAAGAGTCCTCGTTTCCGTACTTGGAGATGAAGTAGTCGTACAGGCCGTTGACGGCCTCCCGACCAAGCATATCCCGAGAGATGGAGTTGGGCAAGACGTCAATGACACCACAGCCTGGGGCGGTAGCCGTAACACGGTAGGGGAAGACGTAGACATCGAGACCGACATTGTGGAAGATACCGCGGAATGCGGCGATCATCTGCAACGCAAGCACATCCTGTCTGCAATCATCACCAACCTTGAAGATCGCAGACTGCCAGACCTCAACAGTGTTCTCCTGTGGCTCCTCACCTTGCTTGTGCGTCTCCTCAAGCATCTCATCAACCTCCTCCAAGCCGCCTTTGTTCTTTCTGATGCGGAATGTGGCCATATACGGCGCTTTGGCGTGACTCTGCAGGGGTTTGCCGGACTTGCGGTCAATACCGATGACAACGCCGTCAGGGTTACTTGGCAGGTACACTCCGACCTCAACTTTGATCTTGCGAAGCTCCTCCTCGATCTTTTGCTTCTTCTCAGGCTTGGGTCGTTTGATGAAAGGCTTCAATTTGCCGGAGATACTGGTCACCTCGTCGAAGAAGGCGAACTCCTTCTCGTAGAAATCGCGGTCGACGGAGGCAAAACTACTGACCATCTTGGACATGACACCATCAAGAGTCGGCTTGATGGCATCAGGCACCTGAGCGTCATCGTCTTTGTATGAGTTGGCCTTCATGTTCCAAATAATCTGATGGGCAAACAGCTGCGAGAACTGGGCTGTCTCCAAGATGTACCTCTCCACGTAGCCCAAGCTATCATAGCGCAGGGACTGGACAATCTGAGGCACGTAGAAGAAAGTGACGTCCACAGAGTGGCTTTCTAGCGTTCTCATCGCATATTGAATCACGAAAGGATGGTTCTTGTACGCTGGCATGAACATGGTCACTGCTGTGATCGGGTTCACCGGTTGCCAGAAGAGAAGGTACTAGCAATGAGTTAGTCATAATTAAGGGAAGTTCAACGTACGAAGGAAAGAAACAAACCTTCAGCATAGGGCCGCAATCGACAGGTAATTGGCCGCCAAATATGATTGGCAGTGCCTCATCCTCGGCAATGGCCCTTTCAGGCATATTGAGTAGCAGGAAGCGGATATCTTTGTGCAAGCGTGGTGAGTAGAATCTCGTGGCCAGCTCGATGGCGATGGCTGGATCCTGCCACCAGGCGGTACGAACGAGTGAGACCAGGGCCGTCTCCGTCTGTGACTTGTTGGGGACATGAACCGGCACGTTTGTCGCGTGGTGACTCAGCGGGTTACACCAGACTGCAAGCCGATTTTGCTCGTTCTCAAGCAGGATCTGGAAGAGCTGCTCCTTGGCCTGCAGGGACTTGACATTGCCAACTGTATGAGCTCCGATGAAGGAAACCATGTTCAAGGCTGACAAGACATCCGCGAGTAGTCGGATCTCCGTCTTCAATTGCAGAATGTTGCTTCCGAATGACCATCTGGGGGCTCCTCGGAACCAGCTCAGTCCAGCAGTCAATATCTTGTCTTTCAATCTCCATTGTGCGGCAGCCCCGATCGTCGTGCTATATCGCAGACATCGTAGTCCGTATAGCACGATCTGGAACCGGAGCTCTCTTGCCATTGGATGTGGCGGTGAGTCCTTCAGGGCCTCGAGTGTTACGTCCAACATGCGCAGCAGTGAGTATCGTGTATCGACACTGCCGAAACGAGAGGCATTGAAGTGGCTGCTAAAGAATTGTAGAAGCCTGGCATGGGGAGACAGTTGGTCATGGACATGCTGCCTTCGCTTGGCCAAAGCCTCGAGGTCGCTTGGCGCGAACTCCTCCTTGAGGAAGAATGGATCCGGATGAGTGAGTGTCGAGCTGAAAAGCCCGACCTTCCTGTGTATTGTAGACTCCCATTGCTGCGCAATCTCGTTGACGAGCCTGGACTCGAGTCGGGGGTTCTCGTTGATCACACCCAGCCACAAAGACACGCCGAGCTTAATCGACTGTTTCGTGAAGAGGTCGAATGGGATGCTCACGAGGTACCGTGCGACAGCAGACTCCTCGCGAGGACTGCGGCAGAGAGCGGCTGCAGCTCGTCTCAAGATTTCTCTGACTTCTGGGAGTGATGTCGTTTTCTTGCTGAGGATTCTAGCTTCAGCGTGGGCTAAGACAGTTGCAGCATTAACGCTCTCGTTGACGCTGGCATGCTGCATGAAGGACGAGCGGCGATTGGGATGCAAGAAGTTAACAACTTCATTACCGCGATCTGGCAGAGCCTCGCCATAACGGTACTCCTGGCGGGTGGTGTACTGAGCAATCAGGTCAGATGCAGTATTGATGTCGCAGTCCCCAACCCTTTCAAGGGACTGTAGCCGCTGATCCGTGGTTGGGAGCATCGAACCGAGCTCTATAGCAAACGACCTTCCCAACGAAACGTGGCCATAAGCGCCCTCGTCATCAAACTCGGAAAGGTAGGTCTGTAGCAGTCCCTTGACATCCATGGGAGCCAGATTAATCACAGCATTGACCCAGCCCTTAGCCTTGCGGTTCAGGATGTCCAAAGTCCACCGTCGGAATTCGTAATCATCCGACAGCTCCACGGACACCTTTCCAATTTCTGATTTGAATGTAGACCTTGGTGAATATTTGTCCAGTTCTGCTTCCAGACAGCTGGACCACATGAGTGAGAGCAACTCCAGCAACGCGAAAAGGGAAGACCTGTAGCAGAGCGAAGACGGAACGTCTCGAATGATGCGGTCCGCACAAGCAAATGCAGCCTGCTGAACTCTTTCGATACGGCAACAGCAGCTACAGAAGATCGTTGCAAGCTGAGCAGCCACGTATTGAGCTGAGAAGGTTGGGTCCATTCCGCCCAGAGTCTTCCTGAGATACTTTTCAACAACTGCTGTAGCGACGCCCTCCATAGTGCTCTTGACCTCCGCCTTGCGCATACTCGGCTCCATAAAGTATGACAGAACCTTCGTGCAATCACCAGCCTCTGCACGAAGACTCTCAACAAGATAGGCCGCATGTAGGAAGATGGTTTTGCGGTAGCTGAGACCCTTTATGTCAGCTGCCTTAGAGGGAATGAGCTCAATCAGAAGCTTCCTCTGCATCGACTCTCGTTCATTGGTGTTGCCTCTCCTCAGAACCGTGTTCAGCTCAATGTCACTTTCGACCTGCTCACTGCGCTGTTCCGCCACCAGTGGAGGAGAATGAATTGCGATCAGTCGCAATTCGTGGATATACTTCTTCCCACGCTCAGTGCTGCTGATGAAGCCATGCACCACAATGTTGAACCATGCATCCCGCAGCAGGGAATACAATTCATCATTGTCAACTGGTTCCGCAGCGAGATCGTTGCTTGACATCAACACCGCCAGTGGCTGCAGAAGCTCGGCAATCTCGCGAGCAGCAAGCTGAACATCGACTTCCTTCGTTTCACCCGAAGTATGCGCATCTCCCAGAGCAATGATGCTATCCAAAAGGTGCTCCCAATAGATATCAAACAGTGCCGAGTCACGTCGAAGGTTTGCTGACAAATGATTTCTTGCTTTTCGTACCTGTTGGTGTCAGCAAGGGTCTATCCACCTTGGCCAGAATGAACTTACAGCATTTAGGAGATATTCCTTGTTGTCGACGACACCATTGTGACTCTGTCGGGCGTACAACTTCAGAAGCGATTTGAACTCTTGTTGACCACCAGTAAGAGCGAGGTCAGCAGCCCCGACAATAATTTTTGCATCAACAGCAACGTTGATTTTGTTCAGTTTTTGCAGGAGAACAGACTGCGCTAAAGCAGTGATCTGCTCATCCTCACAGGCTATAGCGATGCCGCAGATGGCCTGTACGACGTTGCCGTGGATGAAACCAGATTTTTCTGCTTCAGTCGGGAGCGAAGTGCTGCTGTCGCCCGAGTCCCTGCTCTCAAAGATCTCGGAATCACTTATGCCGTTCCCATTGACTTGACCATTGGTGAAAGCAGCCTCGGACTGAGGGCTGAGCTCATTGCCAAGAGTATAAAGAGTACTAATGACGGCATCTCTGGACAACATCTTGAGAATGGATGCGAGGCTCTTGGAGGCTACCGCAATAGTTTCGCGCTGAGGCGTACTACTCACGATATACGCCGTAAGCATACGGCTGACCACCGATGAAGAGGCTGGACTAAGATTGCAGATCAAAGCCAGAGAACGCAGGACAACAGACGCCAAGGTGGCATCTGCCATTGGAGAAAGATCATCATTCTCCACAATATCTTGAAGCCATGTGAGAAGAGTCTCCGGCTCAGCAATTTCCTCGTTGAGGAGGCAACAGTTCAAATAGCAGATCATTGCCGATGCTTGAAGTTCGTATGCCAACTTCTGATTCGACGGAGAGCTGATCAGAACGAAGTCGGCGCCGTCTTTGATGTAATTGATCTTATCGACAGCAATGTTGGCATAGAAAGCAATGTCGTCGTCTAGCATCGGGGAGTCTACACGCAGCTGCCGGCCTCGCGACAGAAGAATGTCCAAGACGTGAGATTGCTTCAAATCATCTTCGTCCGCGCTTTCCAGTGATGTGCTCGCGACAACAAGCCACATGAAGCTCCTTTGAAGAAGCAAAGCACCTAGCGGGCGACCAGCGGCTGAGTAATGACGAAGGTACCGCTTCCACTCTTTGACTTCACGCTCTTGGGCGTGAGAATTGAATAAGGTCGAAATTGCCGTCTCGACGGCGACAAGAAATTGGTCAGATAGCAAGCCGCTGACCTTTCGTATCAGTGATAGACGCTCTCGCGTCTTCCAGAAGTTGGCTTGGGCTGAAGCGGCGTCGAGGAAGCCGAGAAGGGCGATCACCATTGTCGCAGTTCGCATAGCCTCTTTCAGATGAAGATTATCGTGGCTAGCTGTATGGGTCGCAACGATGCTCTCCATCACATGGTTGCACCGCGAGAGGAAGTTCCAGATATTGTCTGAGATGTCAGCCTGCAAATTTGGGTACTTGATACCCAAGGAGAGCAATGCCCCTGAGACGTTGAAGGCGAGAGCCTCATTGGGGTTCGGATCGATCTTGCGGAAAAACGGGGAGGCATCGAACTTCTGCTCCGGGGCTTCGAGAACATAGGGCTTCAGCTGGTACGAGAGTCGTTTGGCATTTTGCTCGGAGTTTATTGTCGGTGCAGTCTTGCACAAGGCTAGGAGAACTTCGAACTCGCGAATGGACTAAGCTGAGATGAGTTTTGGCTTGAACAAGTTGCTGCCATAATTGGGAGACCCTACCATGGGCCAATTCAGGCTCTTAGACTGCACACCATTTGGGCCACTTCTTGAACGTCCTCCTGAATGACATGCCGTGCACAAGCGGTCGAGGTCGGATCGGTCGAAGGAGGATGTGCTGGAAGCCGACAGAGACGCGATCTTCTGGAGCGCTCTCGCGCGAATGTCGCCTGTCGACATGATCGCAAAGCTGCCTCACTCCTACGGCATCGATATGAGACCAAGAAAAGTCTGTTGAGCGCGATGTCTGGATCTTCAATTGTTTTGTCGTTAGCAACCGAGGCACCCCAGCTTGCAGCTGCGAAATGACGATGGTCGCGCCAGGAGGTGCCTCAGCCACGTGTGGCTGGACTTAGTCAGCCTTAGCTGGAGCTACCCCAAGGCTGCAAGCTTGACGCGTGCCAACGACGACGACCTGGCATCACTCCGAGAACCCTTCATCAGCGCCATACAAGCCACGACCCATCGACACCTCATTTCATCGCCATCTTAAACACCTCTCCAGTTCCCAAAGTCAACCTTGCGAAAAATTGCGACGATGGCGGCCATGTTCAGCCAGAACCCGTTGATGAACGGGCCTAACTACTCCTTCTCAGATACCCCCCGGACGAACAACGGAGAGCTGCGAGAACATCGCTTCAACCCGTGAGTAGCTTTCTTGCCTCTCCAACATCGTTTCTGACATGTTCTTCAGCTACACCGACAATGGCGGTTCGACTCTCGCCATCTCCGGCGCCGACTTCACCATCATGGCCGGCGACACCCGTCACACCAGCGGCTACAGCATCAACTCTCGAATGGCACCTAAGTGCTTCAAGATTGGCGGCACAACAGCTGATCAAAGCGATGCGACCATCGTCCTCTCCGTGTGCGGCTTCGCAGCCGATGGTGAAGCTCTCCGCGACCACCTCGACACCGTCTGCAAGATCTACCGTTACCGCCATGGCAAGCCAATGACAGTCAACGCCTGCGCCAAGCGCCTCGCAACCATCCTCTACTCGAAACGCTTCTTCCCCTACTACACCCACGCCATGCTCGGTGGTCTGGATGAGGAGGGCACCGGCGCTGTGTATTCATACGATCCCGTTGGAAGCTACGAGAGAGAACAGTGCCGTGCAGGTGGTGCTGCCGGTAGTCTGATCATGCCGTTCCTGGACAATCAGGTAAACTTCAAGAACCAGTATGTGCCAGGAAGCGGGGAGGGTCATGACCTGAAGGAGCGGGAGCGTCACCCCTTGACGAGGCCACAGGTTGAGACTATCATCAAGGATGCGTTTGATGGAGCGGTGGAGCGTCACATTGAGGTCGGTGACAGTCTGCAGATGTTGATCATCACAAAGGATGGCATTGAGGAGACTTTCTTGCCGCTGAAGAAGGATTAGGGGGTTGGCAGATGGTTGCGATGTATGATACACCAGGCATGATTGGTAATTGACGAATAGAGCCTCTTCTGAAGTACGAGTTTGACATGTCAACTGGCCCTTTCCGGAATTTTGTGTAGCTTATTTGATCCCCTAGTCGCCTGCTTCTGGACACTCGAGTATCGTGGCATTGCAGCTGCATACTTTCGAAGTGATTGGCTTGCTTCCCTAGAGGTTCACTCCTTCTTGATGACTTCCGTAAGCTCACCTAACCTTAGATCTATCACTCATTGGTTTGAACGACCAATCTGGATGCTCGAATTTGACGTGACCATGTCACTCATGCATAAATGCTTCCTTCAGTGCCCTCTCAGTGATGTACCAGCTCAGTGATAGGCACCTCGTACCCTACAATCTCTTGAAGATGACGGGTCTCTATCAACTGCATCAGCTTCTCCCAGCTTCAGACGCCGCAGCACGACTTCAGGGGCAGCTCCATGCATCCTATGTCGAGATCAGGTAGTTCTCGCCTCGCCAATCGTATCACATCAACCCTTAGTCAGTAATCGTCTCCGTATCAGCAAATTATGAGGCTCGGCATCCCATTTGTTAATCCGTCTTCAGCCCTGGGAGATTTGACTGACGAGTCTCGGCCACGCGAAGCCAGGTGTGAACCGCTGGGGTCCCGTGCCACGATCCGAACCGACAGTTACAGGGATCGATCTGCTACATCACTGGTTCATCAGGGCTACAGTACCTCCTGAATGTCATCTTATGGTCCTTGGGAGCGTTCTGGGAGCGTTATTGAAGGGTGTTATCAAGCCAGCGCTGGAAACTACGGTGGCAACGATAGGCACGTGTACCGTAGCTGCAGATCTCTGGAAGCCAATGAGGATAGCAGAACGGAACATCATCTCACCGATAAATCAGGGCAGTCCGAACTATTCACAGTCTCGTCTACGGTTTGTTGGGAGTCCTCTTCCAGGTTTCCCTGCTACTAGATTCTTGAAAAAGAAGGGGTGTCGGTGGCGAATTGATTAGCTTCAGAATGTCAACCTCTCGGGGCGTCATGTTGGGGGTATCGGGGAAAGCTGCTCAGCCACGAGCTCGAAAGAACGACGACGTACACATGTCCGGCACGTCCCGTGAGGCGCAGGTGGTACAGGTGCCTGAGAACCTCACCTTTCTCTCACCAAGCATAGACCCCCATGCTTCGGAGTGTCGAGCCGTATGCACACGCCTCCCTGCTGGGGTCACCGGCATCGTTGGGCACATGCTCAGCCATGTCCAGTATTTCAGTGGGTGCCTAATTCATGTGTCTGCAAGGGGGAGGAGAGCCATTTTGCCACCTGCAAATCTGTGCCTGCCTACAGAGTAGGCCGTTGAAACGATGTCGAAAGCTCTCCAGGCATGAGCTAGCTTATTTCCAAATTTGTATCAATAGCCAAGCTGTCAGGCACTTGGTCGGCCAATCAGAAAGTTAGACGTCCCGGAGATTGCGGCCGCGAGTTCTGAATGAACGGTATGTGTGTCATTGTCGCTTCTAATTTGGTCAACGCAGGTTGAATGTTGATCGTCAAATGCAGTCATGATATGAGGTTGTGACACTGAGATGTGCCGGATGTCTCCATGTCCGCTGTGGCTAGTGCAGGCTGCGTGGCTGACATTTGCGGCTGTGCTCTTTTCGCCACCCATCAAAGTCTGTCTGCAAGCCGTACTTGGCCACCATCAGGCAATTCCCCGGGGTTGTGTAAAGCTAGTAATGTGGATAGTTGGGCATATGGTGAATCCTTCTCCCCAGGTCTTAACATAGTACTGGTCTCTTATGGAGCAAGGTGGCTTCAATGTTTTGTGAACAAAGTTTGCTGCCTTAACGTTGTTACCTCTATCACTTGGGCTAGGAAATGAACACCACAGCTCACCAGCACATCACCAGCACACCAAGCAGCATTGCACAGAAAATTCGTGCCAGTATCCCGACGCTATATGCCGCTGGCACCACGACAAGAAACCAATAGCAAATTCCGATGACGTTCAAAGTAAATTTGAGGGCTCGCTCCGAACTCCAGGGTAGTCGACGGAGAACGAGAACGTAAACCTAACTTTAAGGTGCTCCCTGTGCCAATTCGGCAGTGGGGGCCGCCGTGTATATTAAACGAGGGTGGCAAATTGTAGTCGTAATTGCTTCTTCCCGAATTCGTCAGGGACAGGTCAAGGACGTGTGTCTAATTGGCGGTCATGTCGTCATGTTTGGTGACGCTTGGGTAGGGGACCACCAATGTGTAGCCCAGATGGGCCAGGATCTTCCCCCAAGTCTCGAACTGAGCTAGCAATGGGGTGGGTGGCAAGGGTCAATAGTGCTGGGACAAGTACTACCAGATGATTCTTGGGTACATGTTTGCGGGATCGGCTGTGACAGTCCTGTAGGATCCGCTGCAGCTCTTGAGCCCACCCAAAACGGTTGCTGGCTGACACGTTAGCACGGATACGATGTCTCTGAATACACCTCATCAACGTCAGACCCAGGACGACTGAATTTAGGAACAACATCGAAGTAGACATTGGTAAGCCACCCTTCCCAACCGGAGCTTTTGGCCCGTCCACGTTGGTTGGGACAAGTTCGCCAAGGCTAGCAGCGGGAAGCGCATGGATGAGATTGTGGCTTGCCTGGAAGTGGTTCGTCCGGTTGAGCAGGCCCTTCAGGGTCCTCCGATCTCTAGGTCTAGGTGTGCGCCCAGGGCCAGGGCAGCCTCCACGACTCGTGCTGCACCGGAAGTAGGCGGCCTAAAGCAGTTTTGACAGAGCCCTCGAGCGCTGTGATGCAGCGCTCGAGACTCCACTCTGGTCGTCGTTGAGTCGTCGGAGACCAAACATCACCTCAGGTCGTATGCAACCTGGTGAAGCTATGTATCGTCGAGGAGCCGCCTGCAGTCACTGCTAAAGAGATGTAGTTCTATCGAGTTACTTGACGTCACCTAATGATGATCTGTCGTGGTTGACGCTTCAAATTTGGATAATTTCTGGTCCAAAAAATCCCATCTTTGACATGGCAAAATGGCCAAACACCATCCCCTGACTTGGCGTATTTTCTAGCCCATAACATGGCAGGCTTCGTAGCAGCAAGCCAGCACAATTTCAGGTGGCGATTGAGGCCACAGAGTTAATCATTTGCCATGATGGTTAATGTGGTGGATAACGCATGTGGTGAGAAGCCGGGGGCCACTGTGGGGAGTCACCAGTGTTTCGCTACATGTGCCTCCGATGAGCTTGTCGTCAAGGCAAAGGTCAAGATAAGGTAACGATCATCAGGCGCAGAGTGGCGAGGGTAGCCGTCATTGGCTGTTGTGACGGGGGCACGGCTATCGCACACCCTCAGTTGACATCGGCATTTTCGAGGGAACGAAGGGTCCCACCGAGCTGGACGTCATACCGGATCATGCACGGGGCAAGGAAGGCAGGACCGGGCGAGACGCGACCTGGTCTGCCCGACAAAGATCGAAGAGGTCGATGCAGTCGTTGTGTCAGTGGGGGGGAGCGAGAAAGAGGAGGATGGTGGGCGCGGAGCACGAGGAGGAGGAGGAGGCGACCTCTAAAAGCAGCGTCAGTGACGTCAAAATGTCTCTCTCCCGCCTGAACAAACGAGAAGGCACCAGAGTTAGGCGGGTTGATTGCTGGGCCTGGGCCCCCTGCTGCTATGGTCCACAGCTGCAGAGCGAAGGGCCTGCGATCGAGGATGGGAAAAAGCTCGATCTATTGCGGCATGCGATTGTGCGTGCGCTGTGGACAGCCGCGTCTCTAGGCTCACCTTGTCATGTCGATCAGATCTAGGCGCGTCGGGGGGGCCACTGCACACCTACGCCATTGACCTCAGCGTCACCGCAGCAGGATTGCTCGGCGTCTGTCTATTGATCTCAATGTTCCATTGTGCATCAATCATCTACGTAATCGTCGTGCGGTGGTTATGGCATCGTTCGACTGTTCCCACTGTGCTCAGCGAGCGTGACGACAACGAAGCACCGGGTGGGAAGAGGCGTGGGACCTAACGTCATCTGCGAGCGCCACAAGCAGGACCAGGATATCGAGGAATTGAGTGCCACCGTTACGTGCCGTTGCGAGCGCGCCTAATTAGCGCAAGAGTGCTGTGAAAAGCCATGACAGGCGCAGAGCTGTGCGGTCTCGATCCTCGGCACCGAAGATATTCGCGGTGGGGGAACGGCTACGCAACGTCTGACTCGAGGTAGCACCAAGCGGAGCAACCCGAGAGGCGAATGGGCACAACAGGGGAAATGTTTAAACTGCCTGCGCTTCATGTAAGAAGAGACAGCGAGGAAAAAAAGCCCATGGGGCTTGTGGCGTACCTGCTCTGCGACTGGCCTCAACACGGGCCGCCGATAGTGGTTAGAGTTGAGGCCATCCACAAGCCCAGGTGGCAAACATGGTCCCCTTCTCCATGTCCCCACGGCATGGCGTCAGCGAAACACAGCTTCTGAGTGCTGGAAGCCACTGCGGAATCACAGCCATCGGAGCCTCGTCCATTGCATCGAACTGGTGGTGCCCGAGCTGGCCCGAGCTGGCCCCAGCCACCCAGCTGCTGCAACCCACCTTGACCCTGTATGCTGCATACACACCTCCCCGTCAACCGATTCAAGGTCCGGGCCCGGACAGCGAATTGGCTCCCAGAATGCCGATTGCAAGGAAGGCTCTTTTTTGGCCACATTGAAAAATCGCATTGGCGCCCCGTATCCACATAGCACTGTAGTCGCGCGGGTCACCCAGTTGGCAAACGTACCTCGACTTACACCCGCCCAGCGAGTGAGCGTCTGCCCACCACAAGTCCAACGTCAGGTACCTCCTCGATGGGGTCATCATTTGCGATTACGGCTTAGTTGTTTGGAGACTTGCACAGTGCCTTTTGAGCATCCACATTCATGGATCCTAAATGCCCGTTTCCCATAGACCTGGCGTAAGGCTGCGACTCGCCACTTGGCCAGCATTACCACCCCCAAGCCTCTCTTCATCTCGGGCATCTTCAATCCCCCACAAATTGACCACCCATTCGACTCTGCTACCAGCCTTCTGACGCTTTCTTCATATTACCACGCCCTTACACTAGATACCTAGCCTTGTTTCTCTTTGCCATTGGGTGTCAAGGCGTGTGGCTTCGCTGGGCAGGGGTCCTGTCCAAGTATATACATACTCAATATTGCTGACCAGGTACGGAGTCGAGACCCTGAGTTCGCAGCTGCACCCTCCCCCCCTCTTCTGTCAACAGCTTCCTACTGCTCTGTACATTGCTGCTTACAATTACCAAGCCCGAGCTTTGTTTGCCATCTTTTCTTACCAACCTTGATCCTTGGATCTACCCTCGCTATCTTCCAATTCACACCCCTAGGTTCCCACCACGACAGGCACTGCAACCCTGATTCGCCTCTTGAGCCATCAGATTTCTGTCATCAGCTGCAGAAGCGTCTGTGCTCTTGACATCAGAAAGCCCTTCTTGAAACTAGCGGACACTTCCGAGGTTCGCCGCTACGACCTTTGAAGCTTGGAGCCACCCCGTCTCATATCTTGGCAGCCAATTCGACACATGGACACTTCCAGGAACTCCACGTTAAGAATTCGCCTCCCTTGAACTACACCTCACTTCTTCTTTCATCTTCCAGCTGCCTGGGTGGTTGGTTAATCTCACACACCTCTGCACTCCCGATAGCTGGGTTACTCAAGGCTGCGGAAGTCAGGATTTTGGTACGAAGTCGCCCGGGCTTTCTCAATCCTGGCCCTGATCCCCGATCTCATCCACTATAGCTACCCGCATTGGTATTCGCCTCAAGCCCGAGCTTCGACCCGTGGGACCCGTGGACGTGCTTTCGCCCCCAGCTGTCCGGCAGTAGCTGGCCGCAGAGGCTTTGTCATTGACAAGATACTTTATCGGCCACTTTCCTGAATTGCAGAACTGTCTGCGAAATCAGTAGCCGAATCGAATAAAGAAACCTGAGCTAGGTTTCTGTCAACCCTGTCTTACGGTGTTGAGCAATTTCACTACTGCATCGACCTGCGGCCGAGCCCACAGCCAGCGGTGAGCGCCACGACAGCACCGCTACAACCGCCTGACTGATCCCATCCCGCCCTATCCAACGGTCCCATCGAAGACAAGCGTCCATCGCAAGGAGGCCATCGTGCTTCACGCCGAATTCAACTGCTCATTCGTTGCCTACAGCACTCGATTCATAAACACCAAACACAACAACCACCAGTCGCTCTTCAGCTCCTCGAACTCACATCTTCATTGGAACTCAGGGATCCCCGACAGGGTTCGGTCTGTGCCGCTTCCGAGTATTGACATCAGGAGTGCTCAATTGCCGGGGTTCGAGACCTATCGCTGTTCCAAGCAACCCACTCTCACCCCCCTTCACAACTCACAACCATCTTCAGCCACAGCCCTGAGGCACATCATAGTCCTGGCCACCCACGAGGACGACTGGGCTAGTGGCGTGTCCTTATCCATGAAATTCCATGATAGAAGACGGTCACTTTAAATCCCCAAGTTCACTTACACCATTCCCATTTGGCCTTTGGCTGTAGGGCTTATACTCCTCTGGGAGATTGCAACCGTTCGTTCCTCCTAGTCTCTTCCCCTCTCTTCCAGACACACACAATTGTCTCTAACAGCCATACCTTTCCCTTTGTCTTGGTCACTTCTAATTTCATCAGCTATAACTCAAAACTCGACTTGGAGTCTCACCAGGCCCCTCCTCACGACGATTCTGCGGCCGCCTCTCGACAGATGGGTGATACTTCCGGGTCGCCAGCTGGCGGGAACCCGCCCAACACCAGCTCGCAGCTGACACACGATGCATCCGGAGGACTCTCCCCGCTGACAGCCGACGGAAGAACTTCCTCTTCAGCTGGAGTACAATACCAAGGACAAAAGGAGGCTCAGCTTGCCTTCTCTAATCAACTTGACATGAACTCCCCGTCAGCGAACAGCAGACCGAATGCATACAACATGGCCCCGATGGCTAATGCTCTCCCTGGAGTTTCTTACAGGGGAGGACAGTATCCTCAAGGACCTCAAGGAGCACAGGCCCGATACCAGCATCAAGGTGCCTCACCTTCGATGATGCAGCAGATGCCACACATGGGCCAGTACGGAGGTCAACAAGCCATGGGCATGACGGACCAAAACTTCTACGGACAACAGCACATGCAGTATTACACGCCTGGACAGATGCCTTCACGGCAGAACATTCACTACTACCAACCACAGGTGGCTATGAGCCCACCATCAGCTGGCTATTACTACTCCCAAGTAGGTCAATATCCTGGACAAGGCCATGCTATGATGGGACAAATGGGAGGACAATTTGGGTCTCAGGGCTCGGGGGGAGTCGATCCACGGTACGGCAACTCAATGGTGGAAAACCACCGTCCTGTCTCCGGCGCTCAACCGCGTCCCCCTGTGGGACGTAAGTTTAGACCTAGCTGCACATTCCTTCATGTCACCCGCTGATTACAAATTGCAGAGATTCCCGACGGTCGCCAGAACACAGTCCGTGGCCCGCCTCGGAAGCCACGACAAAGCGGTAAGCCGGATCGTGAATCAGAAGTCGTTTATTCACAAGCTAACTTGCGTGTAGGTCATGCAATCTGGATCGGTAACTTGCCACCCCAAACGGATTTGATGAGCCTCGTGCACCATGTGTGCAAGGAAGCACCCGGACTTCAATCTCTCTTCCTCATCTCAAAGAGCAACTGTGCCTTTGCGAACTACAAAGACGAACCAACGTGTGCAGCTGCACAACAGAAGATTCACGATTCGAAGTTCCACTCTGTACGACTGGTTAGCCGACTGCGCAAGAGTACCGTTGAGACTGCTTCTGGTACAGCTGCACCGACCGGGCCTGCCGCAACGTCTCCAGCAACTTTGTCACCACCTACCGAGCCAGTCGATCAAAGCCCCTCGCCCGATGCGAGCACAGAGTCCTCGAACTCCGGTCCAAAATCCAGTCCAGCGGACTCTGGAACGCCGTTGCAGGACAAGTTCTTCATCTTGAAGAGCTTGACAATCGAAGACCTCGAGCTCAGCGTTAGGACTGGTATCTGGGCTACACAGGCACACAACGAAGAATCTCTAAACGGGGCATTTAAGGTATGTGGCGGTGATGTGAACATTTTGTGGAACCAGACGCTAACGAGCGGAATAGAGTGTTGAGAACGTGTACCTGGTGTTCTCAGCAAACAAATCCGGCGAGTATTTTGGATATGCGAGAATGCTATCCGAAATCAACAAAGACCCCGCTGCTGCTATCGAATTCGCTCCAACGATACAGGCAGCCAGCGACATAGACCTTCCGAAAGCAATACCGACCGAGAACACCGAGTTCGCTCCTCGTGGCAAAATCATTGACGATTCAGCCAGGGGTACCATATTCTGGGAGGCCGATGGGAACGATTCGGATGTAGAATCTGATGCCGGGAGTGAGGTCTCAAGCCAGCCTGATGACTCCACTGACGAGGGCGGCAAGACTTGGGGCAAGCCCTTCAAACTGGAATGGTTATCCACGAACCGGCTCCCGTTCTATCGAACAAGAGGCCTGAGAAACCCATGGAATTCGAACCGAGAAGTGAAAATTGCAAGAGATGGAACAGAATTGGAACCTTCGGTTGGTCGCAGGCTCATCGGGCTCTTCAACCGAATCCAGAGCCCTGGCCCAATGGGTGGGAACTTCAGACCACCAATGGGTCAGATGCCTCAAGGATATCCTCAGATGAGACCATATGGGCAATGAGGTGACGAGAAGGAGACCAAAAGATGGTTCATGAGTTGATTTAAGAAATCACTTACCTCCATTCAGGCGTTGAGCCTGGCACGGCGTAGACCGGGGGATCATATACATGGGCGGGCAAACGGTTACCTGATGACTTTCTTTTCTTGGACATTGGCGAATGTTGTAACAATGGCGCTGGGGAGCGGGAATACCCAGTCCAGGGCAACATCGGGAACACGAACTTCGAAACACTTTCAATTACTTCTTAACCTTTCCAGCCTGCTGCTCGTGATGGAATTTGTGACGCATTGGCGTTCTACGGTTGCAATGCGTGAAACGCTACTCCATGCTCACCTTCTAGGCCGGATCGATCCTACAGCAACCTTAAATCGAACGAACGGAACCCTAGGAAAGCTAATGCCTCGAATGGACCTCTGATACCTCCTACACCTTTCCTCAACCACCAGACTCTTCAGGTGGCGAACGAGACGCCCTCGAACCTTCGCCTTGATGGAGACCAATTTGCTCGAGGATTTGCCAAGAATCACCTCTACATGGGTCAAGATGTATGCTTGGCTATCATTGTACACTCTAATTGCGGAAGACGATGGAATACGGGGCGTGGTATTAGCAAGAAAGAGGCCGCTAAGCCTTGGCCGTTGGATGTGGATCATGAGCGTAATGTTGGCTTAAACGATGAAGACCGACAATGACGAAAGACCGCAATCATAAACAGACTAGGATCAAAGGGAATTGCTGGGGTAATGGCTTACGCGGATGGCCAAAATGCCACGATGCTGTCGCGCCAAAAGTAGCCAAGTATCGCTACTCACAAGAAAGATATACATGACATCGTTCTGGTGGGTCATGGCCAACGAGGATCTGATGTTATGACTACAAGAAGTATGGTATTCTGCAGGCAGAAAGATCGAGATCTCACAAGGGAAATGACGATGGCGTGTCGAAAGCATTCCCTACTATACGCCACAAGACCAGATCGAGAGTGTATCGATGAAGTCCGATGCAATGTCGTTCGCAGACGACGTCATGTCCTCACCAGCAAGCGTCTCTGTGGGCTGGTGAATTGCCTAGTAGGGCAACTCGCACTAACCCGATGAGCTGTCCTGACTGGAACATGGTGGGGGGACCATGTGGCTGGTGAAATGCCTCTGTCGTTGGTCAGAAACTGTGGCTGATGTGGCTGGTGGCCCACCCACATGCATCATCTCCAAGCTCAGCAGACGGACTCGAACCTCTTACGAACATTGGACGATGTCTATGTCCGACTTCCTGTCGCGGTTGAGAACGCTTCGGTGGCTCAGTGCGAGATTGATCAAGTGACACAGTGATTGCCGTCACTGAGTTTCGGCCGCCTGAAGTCAAAGATCGTTTGGTGGCAGCTGATGGTGGCAAGTGCTGGAAGCTTCTACCACCTTCCAGCGATGTCTGGTTGACACTCGCCAGCCTGTGATACACCTTTCCAAGTGGAAACGTCAGTAATTGCCTTCTGAGGTGTACGCAAGCCTTCTGTAGCTTACGGAACGCTTCAGGAGGTTTCTGGAACACCCGGAGGTGGTGTCAATCACGATCTTTCTGGCATTTTCCTGACCATCGAAGAAGTCTTCGTATTGGGTATAAATCGCGGCATCTTGCCCATGATCCCAGAACCTCTCTCCATCTCAGAAAACAAGCAAAACAAAGACAGCAAAGCAAAAGCCTCTTCATGCAATCTTGCAAAGCTAGCCTTCCTCGAAGACTCCCACGCAACCTGAAGAACATCACTCTCAAGCCTACTACCAACCAAATCCGCACAATGGCTTTCTTCCCGCGCAACTTCTACAACACCACCAACGACACCTCCTTCCACCCTCTCTTCCGCCTTCTCGATGACTTCGACAACTACTCCCGTCAGAGCGGAACTGGAAGCCAGGGTCGCCGCTCCGGTCTTCAGCACTGGCAGCCCAAGTTTGATGTCCGCGAGACCGGTGAAGCCTACGAGCTCCACGGCGAGCTCCCTGGCATAAACAAGGAGAACGTTCAAATCGAGTTCACAGAGCCTCAGACCATGCTCATTCGCGGCAAGGTCGAGCGCACCTACACTGCCGGCACACCACCCAGCGGTGCCATCGAGGGTAACACCTCCGCTGGAGCCATCACTGAGGGCGAGCGCAAGGACAGCACCAGCCACAAGGCCACAGTCGAAGACGAGGCCGAGTCGCAGTCCCACGAGTCTGGCTTCGAGGAGGTCGTCAAGAAGGACGAGCAGCCCAAGAAGCCAGCCGACAAGGCCAAGTACTGGCTTACTGAGCGCAGCGTTGGCGAGTTCTCGCGCAGCTTCAACTTTCCCACACGCGTCGACCAGGATGCCGTCTCTGCCAGCTTTAAGGACGGTATCCTCAGTGTCATTGTGCCCAAGGCCAAGAAGCACGAGACCCGCCGCATTGCAGTCAACTAAGACCGGATCAACGGTCTTTCACTCATTTTTCTGTACCAACGAACAAACACATCCACATTGAACACACGACCGCTCTTTTAATATTGCAACTGCTATAATGACTGCATACGCAACGGAGTTTGGTTTTGCCTTCGAGATCAACATGCATGAAATTGGTGGTTACGGATTACGGATACGCCGGAGGAAAGTTTGTCTACTCTAAAAGTGACACTCCTTATGCCTTCCGCTCCCTTCTAATACTTCAAACACAATCAATAAAAACAAAGTTGTCTTCATAAACAGTCTTCATAAACAATGTGCCATTTATCTTGTATATGTGATCGATGCCATAACCCGGAACAAGAGGTGAAGATCTCGTAGATTATAAATCACCTTAATGGTGTTGAGTGGATCACGTGATTGCGCGTAGTGTGGTGTTGGTGACTGCCTGACCGTGAAACGCGTCTTCCGCGTCCACCACAACACCGCAGACGTTTACCTCGCCACCTGACCCAATTACCGCTTGAATCTCGTAGACAACTCCGTGGTCGCTTAAAAACACCTTTGAGCCCATTTTCCGCAGTGCTCAAAATGGCGGACGAGTACGATGAAGCCCAGATGGGGGATGAGAGCATGACTGGTCCTGGAGCGCCTACACCGCTCACAGCTTTGGAGGTTTGTCAACACCGAGATTGTATTTCACTGGGCTGCTGATTGACAACGAGCACAGGGAATTGCAGGCTTGACAAAGCGTGATATCCAGTTGGTCGTTGATGGCGGCTTCAATACCGTAGAGAGTGTTGCCTACACCCCTAGGCGAATGCTCGAGCAAATCAAGGGCATCTCAGAGCAGAAAGCGGCCAAAATTCTCGGTGAAGGTATGCAGTCCACTCGTCTTCGCATCCCTGGCATTGCTAAATGTAGTAGCATCCAAACTCGTTCCTATGGGCTTCACGACCGCAACGGAGATGCACCAACGGCGGAGTGAGCTCATTTCCATCACCACAGCGTCAAAGAATCTGGACACGCTTCTTGCCGGTGGCATCGAGACCGGCTCCGTTACCGAGCTGTTTGGAGAATTCCGAACAGGCAAGAGTCAGATCTGCCACACGTTGGCAGTGACGTGTCAGTTGCCCTTCGATATGGGAGGCGGCGAGGGCAAATGCATGTACATCGACACAGAGGGCACCTTCAGACCTGTTCGTCTTCTTGCTGTTGCGAATCGTTTCGGTCTCTCTGGTGAAGAGGTCTTGGACAACGTGGCTTATGCTCGCGCCTACAACTCTGATCATCAACTGCAGCTGCTTAATCAGGCGGCTGCTATGATGTGCGAGACTAGGTTCTCGCTTCTGATTGTCGACAGTGCCACCTCTCTCTACCGAACGGACTTCTGCGGCCGTGGTGAGCTCTCGAACCGTCAAACACATTTGGCCAAGTTCATGCGGACCCTGCAACGCCTCGCCGATGAGTTTGGCATCGCAGTCGTCATTACCAACCAGGTCGTGGCACAGGTTGATGGCGGACCAAGTGCTATGTTCAACCCGGATCCCAAGAAACCAATTGGTGGTAACATCATTGCACACGCCAGTACAACAAGGATCAGCCTCAAGAAGGGTCGTGCTGAGACACGTATCGCCAAGATCTACGACAGCCCTTGCTTGCCTGAGAGCGACACTCTGTTTGCGATTAGTGAAGAGGGTATCTGTGACCCAGCGCCCAAGGATGTTGACAAAGACTGAGTGGGTGCACGTTCAGAGTTGTTGTTGGAGATGATGTATGATGGGAGGGAGTTAGATCGCGATGGAGACACACTTCTTGCATGGCTTGTGGCGTTCAGATGGAATCTTTTGCTATAGACATGAAATGACTTTTGTAAGACACGACAATACAATAATTATTCGTTGGCAGATTATGACGAATGCCTCTCTCCGTTCTGTAGCTTGTTCATAGTTACTGGTTGAGCTTGTTGCCAGGTAGGGACTAGCGCGACCTTGCGCGACCTGCGAATTTGTGCCTGCATCAAACGCGACAGAGCTGCCTCTTTCAAACCCAATCTACCATCGACGACCATCGCGAATCCGAACATCGACGCCGACTCACGCACGAACACACGTCGCGCGGTCGCTCTCTCTACATGGAGGCGAGATGGACTCCCGAGACGCGCAGTACCTCTTCAAGGAGACCCGCCTGAACCTCGAACCTTCTTCGTCTGCCTCCGTCGTCAACATCCGAGTCCCTTCTGGGGCGGCCAACGGGCGCAGCCAGCGAAAGCCAGCAATCGAGGCGACTTTCGAAGATGAGAATTCCTTCAGATTAAAAAATCTTGCGACGGCGTCATCCGTCTACCATCGCAAATGGCACGACTCGCCGCGCAGTTTCCTCTGGAGGGTTTTGGAGGATGGCAAGGTGTTGAGCATCCGTGCGGTGGATGTTTGCAAGAACGACAAGACGCCTGATGCGCCTCTGATCTTGAACCTCAAGTTTGATGCTACGATTCAGCCCGGCTGTGTTACTTTTGCCGACCCCAAAGAGCACGATGCCCTCGCAGTTCACGTCCTCGACCAGACTAATCAACTCTATACTTTCACACTTCGTCCGGACTCGTTCAGAAAGAAGTCAGCGGTCGATGCTGGACTCACAGGAACAGCGAAGGTCCAGGCGCCTTCGGGTCTCGGCTTCAAGCATGCTCATCGCATGATTGCCGTCTCCTCGGATCTGCTTCTCATCACATCAAATGACGGTGGTATCATCCGGCTTGACAAGGCCGCCGCGCACGATCGTAAGTGGAGTTTCACGTCTCGCCTCTTTTGCAGCGGTAACTGATCGTCACTTAGACACAAAACCCCTTTGGACACAGCGATACTTCAATGTTCAGGGCTGGGCACAGAACCTTCGTAGCCTGCTTCCATTCCAGGGCAAACACACAATCCCGTACGGCAAGGTCAACATGGAATACAGCGCTGCAACTTCGATACAAGTCACCTCATTCGGTCTCGATGACTGCTTGTTTGCTGTCACTGTGTGCCTGGATCACCGAATGCGGATCTGGAACCTCGATGACGGGCAGATCATTTTCACACGCGACATCCTGAACGCTGATAGGTCACCACAGGAAGTTGGCAAGTGGTCTATCGACCCTTCCCAGTCAAATCTTCTCCAGATCACAGGCAGCAACCGTGGTCATCGCATCTGTTCAACATACTCGCCCATTGGAGCCGGCGAGTTCAAGTTCTGGAAGGTCGTTGCGAAGGATGCCCACACTGTTGTCGTTGACGATATGTTCCCGAAGGAGAAATTGCATCCTATAACTCCTTCGTCCGATGTTTGGACCCTAGCAGACTTCGTTCTTGCGTCGCCGGATGAAGGGTCTATCAATCTTTGGACTTTGTGGAAGAATAACCTAACCTATCGGGTGCAACGCCTCGAGCTGGAGAGGGTTAGTATCGCTCACAACTGGCAGCAAGGCTGGGATGCGGTCTTTTCCGAGACAGGCTTGGTCACGGCAGAAAACTCGGGCCCCTGTGACCCTACAGACGTCACCGAAAAGTGGTTGCAGATGATCCTGCAGCCGGGCAAATTTACAAAGGCGACACTTCAGACTGCACTTTCAATCTACGAGCGGGGCCTTGGAGCCTCAAAAGAAGGAAACCAAAATCGTGGACTTGCTGAATCCATTTGCTCTGTGCTTGGCTCTACCGCATCCCTAGATCGTGGCTCGACAGGCGCCATGGACTACGAACAATTTAGGTCGTCAAGTGAAGCCCAATGGCGGCGCTTCTACAGACTACTAGTCGAGCTGGATAGGCAAAGAGGAGAGGCTATCAGCCTGGCTACGAGCCCTGGGGACTCAATGGTCTGGGTGGTCTGCACCGACATGGTCTCAGCTATCCGCGAGTGCAGCTCTCTTGAGCGACTCTATCATAGTTTGGACGCACCAGCGGATGACCAAGAGCATATGGCAGCGATTGTTAGCTCGGCCCTTACACTCGTGGATGGCTTTTCAGACCACTTCGTACAGCTGTCCAAGGCTGCTTTGCGACCAGAACTCTTCGAGGAGTCGGAGAAGTCAGATCTCGAGCGTCTAGAGGCTTTCGAGAACAAAGCCGGCTTCTGGCGCGGCATCACAGAAGAGGACTGCGCGCAAGTCAATGAAGCGTTGGGCGCAAACTTCGATAGAGTGAGCGATGAGCTCTATGCTGATGTTCTGGAACTTATTGCTGCACCCGACAGCACCAAGAACCGGAGTCCCCGCTATCCCTTGACTGATTTTGGCCGAAAACTTGTTTTGCAAGGTGCTCAAGAGAATATTGAGTTGAGGTGGAAGGTCTGCTTCGCACAGCTTATCCTCCTTGCACATATGGAGTTCGACTTCGACACTGATGAGGACCAGCTTCACAACCGCGTCGACGTCGGCACTGTGTTCAAACAACTTGTGGACGCTCTTCGGCGGTTGGAGCTGCTCAAATGGCTGTCAAACACCGAGGTACCTTTGTCGCAGTCTGTTGCGGAGCGTCGTGGGTCCGTTGTGTCCAAGAAGGGGTCAGAAGAACCGCAGGTGGTCACCGCTCTGGACATGAACGTCAGTCACCTCCTCGGCTTCAGTGACATCAGCTCCGAGACGTTGTCGACCAACATCACAGACCTTGTATCAAACCTGTGCGCGCCAGACAGCGACATTGAGATCTTGCCGCCTCTGGTTCAGTGTCGGCTGGTCAAAGATGACAGGGCTGATCTGGCACTTGGTCTCGCACCCTTTGCTGATGAAAGTGCATTCTCTACGTATGTACAGGGACGGGTCTTCTTGTCTCTGAAAGACTTCGGATCCGCGGCTCTCTGCTTCCGTGACGCTTCCGAGGGCATGAGTAAGTGATTCCATTCAGGCTACTCAGACTCTGCTAACAAATCTTCGCTAGGTGCGAGCACTGTACGTCTTGAGAGGCACAGCAGTGGCCTTCTCGACGACACCGAGTGGAACCTCCTCAACAGCGGCCTTGGAAAGTACTACTCTCACATTGTAGCTCTGTACGAGAGACAGCGAGCATACTCTTACGTGATTGAGTTCGCGAGACTCGCTATTCAGCATCTAGGGGACAAGCGGGACCCTAGCTCGGCCAAGGTCGACATGCTTAGCCGGCTATTCAATGCCGCAGTTGCCACATCACAGTTCCACCTTGCTCACAGCACCTTACAGTCCTTTAAGGATGACGCCTTACGACACTCGAGCTTGCGGAAGCTCATTGACCGCATGTGCGAAAGCTGCCACAACCACGACCTTGTGTCTCTGTCCTTCTCGGGCATGCAGCAGGACGTGGATGATATTCTTGCGCAAAGGTGCAAGACCACCATGGATGTTGTGCAGGGCTCACCTTACCACCAACTCCTCTACTCGTGGAGAATCAAGCACAACAACTACCGGGGCGCTGCCACTGTTCTATTTGACCGTATTCAGAAGCTGCGTCTCGTTGGCGAAGCCGATAAGATCGCAGGAGATGATACCCTCGATACGCCTGTTACCAAGCAGTATCTCCTGCTCATCAACGCCCTTACCTGCGTTGAGCCAAAGCAAGCTTGGATCTATGATGAGAGCGGTCTTGATTCAGGTGATGGCGTAGCGAAGCGGAAGCTCGTCACATTGGCGGATGTGAGGAAGCAGTATCAGGATGAGCTGGACAGGATCGCCGCGATCCAGAACAATCAGTTCGGATTCGAGGCGGATGACGTTATGGAGATTGCTTGACTTTCAGCGCAGAGGTAGGGCGATAGCGGAAACATGAGGAAAATTGGACTCTGGTGGTCTCATGTCGTCTGGAATTTGTAAAAGTAGGCACAAAGCTCTATTGGTCTCTTTGGATGCGCTGTGCAAAGGTCAAAGTTTTCTGCGGGCTAGATACCTCGGCAAAGGTGGTTTTAGGGAGGAGAACAAATGATAGAGTACTGAGCAGAGTAGTACACGTCGCTCAATCTTGCATGTGAGTTCTCAAAATGATCATAGTATAGTAAAGCTTTTTTCGATGATAGAAAGACTGAAAAGTATCTCGTCCCGTGCTCCCAAGGCTTCAAATGAGGGCCTGTTCCCCCTGAAAACGCCAATATTTCCAAATGCTCAAGAAAGACAAGAAAGTAGTGTTGATGTAGACACGGGTAGTTCAGCAGATGAAAATGGATGGTCTAGGCTTGAATGGCGGCGAGCTTGTTCTCCGGTGGTGCCTGGATGGCTTGGGCACCAACGGGAGCAACTGCGTCGGGTGCTTGGCGGTACAGGATGATTTCGGACTGCTTGAAGTATCTCCGGGCATCTGAGATTCGGTTAGCTACATGGTTAGAGGACGGGACGGGAAGAAGATCTTGACTGACCTTCGTCGATGAGAACGAGACTGAGGTAGTAGCGGGTAGAGAACTTCTTGTTGACATCACGGAAGGTAGGCGTAAGGTCGAAGCCACCGAGGAAGAGGCGGATAGGGATAGTCTCGCCACGTGATGGGGAGCCGTCCATTATCTCGAAGCGGACGAGGGTCTCGCTCTCGTTGTACTGGTTAGGGGCGGCGCCGGTTGTCTCGCGACGGATGATGGAAAGCTCCATGTGCTTGATCTTCAGACGCACAAGAAGGAAGTAAATGCGACCAACAATAACGTCCTTGAGATGGTACTTGCTCTTGCTGTATTCGAACTCGATGTGCAGACAGTCCTCGATACCGACGTCCATCTTGATGCTGCTGTTCATCTCGGGCGGAATACGGTAGCTGTACACCCAGAGGTCCTTCTCGCGAACGACATCGGCCATGCGACGGGAGACGGTGACGCGAACAAAGTAGCGCAGCTTGACGTTGATGCCGTTGTAGGACTCGTACTGCTTCTCGACGTTCTTGAAGTTGAAGTCGAAAGTCTGCGGGTGTTGCAGCTCGCCTGGTGCGGCAAGCTCTTGGTTGAGAGATAGGAACTCGTAGTGGTTACCGCGGTCGAAGAACATTTCTAGCGACAGGTCAGTATCGCCTGAATCCTTCTAGTAGCATTGTGGCACTATCACAAGCTTCTTGAGAGCTTGTCCCGGAGCTGCGGCCTCAAAAGGCGCAAGTCATCACGTACCGATAATGCCAACGAATTGAACCTTGATGCCCGTATGTTCAAGCCGCTTGCCATCTTTCGGCCTCACAGTGACAGCGCCCTTAACAGACTCGCCATCCATGTACAGCGGGGCCTTCTCGCGGCGGTTCTTGTCGAGCTTGACGTCGACCATGGCGCGGTCATCGGTGTCCTCGAGGACCACGTCGATGTCGACGGGTGTGGAGAAGAAGTAGGACATGATGGGCGATTCAGTCCTGTGGTAATGACGAGGAGATGGTGAGAAGGGGCGAGGGTGTTTGGTGCGACAGTCGGCCGCGCGAACGTTGCTTGGAGGTCAGGCAGGTGAGGTAGGGGAGGTATCGCGAGCGGCTCGGGTACTGGTGGAGTGTGTCGGCGTCGGCGCTGACGTACCGCGAGGCTGGTGGAGGGGCGGCCTGCTGGGGGAAGGTGCCAGTGTGGGAGTGCAGGCCACTACAATTTAGGCTTGGAGCCTAGCATCCCATCAACTTTCAATATCAGTTGATTCATTATTGATATTTGTATGGGCGAATGATTTACTGAACTCAGCTCCAGTACAGAAAGCGGCGATTGTATTTGGTTGTTCGCCTTTGTGAGCTTGGTTCCGCTGCGCAAGCTTATACTCTGTCCCAAGCCTTTTCCGCTCGCGTCAGATCCTGTGCATAGAACTAAGGCAGCCAAACATCAATAAGAGAGCTCTTAATTGCGTTTCTATTCGTTCGCAGTCAGCTACTGAGCTACTGCAAACCATCTACGGTGTGGCTCATTGGGAAGACAGCAGCTGGATACATAGCATGACCCCAAGTCGCTAGCAGCACCATTCCGCACGATGATCAGCTTGGAGGATGGGATATTAGCCATAACTTCTAAGCATGTGTCTTCGTTCTGTACTGCTGCTGCTTCATCAACCGTACGGTACACCCTAATACCAAACGTCCATGTGTACATATGCCCCACTTCAATTGCAGCGTGCTGCGCCATAACCACAATTTTCTTGCCTTAGTCATCTGGCGCCACAGCGCACTCCAGCCACATTCCAACCATTCTGGGTCACATGACCCTGAGCCCTTTTGGCTTTTCGCACACAATTTCTCAGAGGTTTTCGAGAAGATCAGGCCCGACTCCAACGACCTGAAGATACCCTCTCCTCCCCGACAACATATCACAACACCGGCAGGATGAAGTACATTCATTCGCAGGAGCTCCTCGACATCCCCGAGGGTGGTACGTGATTATTCCACCCATTTGCCAGATATTCTTTGCTGCTGCCCGCGCCTCGCCATCGATCCTCGAACATTTGTCGAACAATCCCACCCGACCTCTCGATACGATGCGCTTCACTCGAACTGATCCCCCTTGGCCGACCTGTCTCGACTACACATTAGGCAACGGGGAGAAGATCGATTAGGCGTACCATCGATACGGACGTGGTGACGGGCGCAGCAAGGATTCAATTGCATCGAGGAACCGCACGCATGCTAACTTTTTTCTCTTCCCCCGATTACAGTCAAGGTCACCATCAAGACCCGGCAGGTCACCGTCGAGGGCCCCCGCGGCAAGCTGTCCAAGGACCTTGGTCACCTCGCTGTCACCTTCGCACACCCCAAGCGCAATGTCATCTCCATTGAGATCCACCACGGCGTTCGCAAGAACGTCGCCGCCCTCCGCACCGTCAAGACCATCATCGAGAACATGATCATCGGCGTCACCAAGGGCTTCAAGTACAAGATGCGCTACGTCTACGCCCATTTCCCCATCAACGTCAGCCTCGACAAGAACTCCGAGACCGGCCTGTGGCAGGTTGAGATCAGGAACTTCATCGGCGAGAAGATCGTTCGCCGTGTCACCATGCAGCCTGGTGTCGATGTTGAGGCTTCCAAGAACCAGAAGGATGAGCTCGTCCTGAGCGGTAACTCGGTCGAGGCTGTCTCCCAAAGTGCCGCCGACATCCAGCAGATCTGCAAGGTCCGGAACAAGGATATCCGAAAGGTAAGGTTTATCACTACCATGTCCTCCAACTCCCCCATAGTGGAGGACAGGTCTATCCTCGTTGCAAGATTCGATTTGGCTAACTTGTTGTCAATCAGTTCCTGGACGGTCTTTACGTTTCCGAGAAGGGCAACATCGTTGAGGATGTCTAAGCGGTGAAACAAGGGATCTGGTTTCTTTTGCGTTTCTGGGACACCGGAGTGGCGAAGGGTCATTACTGCATGTCATGTAGCACGGTGCTACAATGAAATAAAAACTCTTCAAAGACATATCCAACGACTTGCCTGGCCCTAGCATCATTTCACGCATGCCCTGCATTTTCCTATATCACCCTTCTGCATGAGTTTCGACCGGGAGAGTAGAGGTCGGATTTCTTGGTGTTTGCGGATGATGTGGCTGGGGTAAGTGGGTGGCTGGCTCATGAGTGGGCTGATTGAAAATGTACGGAGAGTATAGAATTCATGGTTCAACGTTCTACAGCTTGCTCGACTCTTCTCTAAGCTTTAGTTGAGCGCAGGCGTGTGGCAACGGCGCGGAGGGGCTCAATTGATGATACGTGTTCTGCGGTTCAGGAAGTATGAGTGAAGACGTTCAGCACAGGGTACTCGCTTTGGCATTTCAATTGTTGGTCTATTCGTGAGGTGCATTGTATGGAAAAACGTCTCCTCGACGTCGCATAATTCCGCCCCAAATACATCATGCATATATCTCTTTCTCGTTCGCGCATACCTCGTTGTCCGGCCTTCCCTAGCTCGAGGGGGAGTCAAATCAAATTCATTCGTTGCCAATGAAAACCTCAAAGCCTTGATATCTGAAGAAAACACTTCCTTGTCCTTTCTCTCAATGATTCCGTGAACGCCGTGTGCATGATCGCAAAAGTTATGGTGAATGCCGAAAGCCACGACGTTGCAGTCGTAGAAATATCCAAGCGCGCATATAAAAACGCTGCTGGTGGTATAATAAAAGCTGTACAGAATGTGCAATGTTCGTCCTCTTATGTGTTGTCATGTCGTATATGTCAATTCATCATGACCGTTCTACATGCGAGAGGGCGCACGCGAAGGACCCCTGGAGGGCATGCGTGAAGACGGTCGCCTGGTGTATCCAGAGTGTGATCTTGAGCCGTCGCTACGTCGAGTACGTCGAGAACGGTGAGTTCGTCTGCCAGAGCTTGCGCTGCCTAGAAGAACATACAGTTAGTCATTGCCATTCGAACAAAATGGAGCATATCAAAGTGAAACTTACTCGGACTTGTATCAGAGTAGAAGTACGACGAGTTGTCGCTATAACGTGATCTCGAGCCGCCCTTGCGCACTGGCTTCTTCTTGTCCTTACGAAGATTCAGGAGTGCGAGCATGGTTGCCGCAGCTCCAGCCAGGCCAAGCCACCACTTTCCGCTTGAATCCTTCTTCTCGTCTCGGCGAGGAGACTTGGGCCTGTCACCTCGGCCGAAGCCGAACCAGCCAGAGTTGCGAGCAGGCGGCGGAGGGCGGCTACCGCGGTAGTAGCTTTCCTCGTAGACACGCTCTTCGCGGGTTTCCTTGTCCTTCTTGCGCCCGAAGATGAGAGCCCAGCAGCCGCGGACGATGCAGCAGAAGGCGAGAAGGCAGAGGAGCATGATACCGGCAATGACACCGATGACGATACCGGCGATAGCGCCGCCGCTGAGGCCACCGCCACCAGTCCCTCCATCGTTCTCAATGGGCTCGCCGTTCTCGTCCGTCTCAGTAGCTCCAGCAGCATCACCTGTGTTGGTGGTGGTTTCTGTGACAGTGTCTGTGTTGGTGGCTTGAACCTCGGTGGTTGTGACGACTGTTGTACCGGTGATCCTGTAAGGAGCAGAGTATCTGGTTGTGACCTTGCCGTCGGTAGTGACTATGATGGTTGAGGGCTCATCGTAGCCAGGCCTAGAAGAACACTGGCCTTGAAAGGCGCATGTTTGCCATCCAGCGCAGCAGACTGTACCGCAGGGTTCCTGATCGTCAGCCTGAGGAATGCAGTCGACACCCTCGGTGGGCTCTGGTGCAGGAGCCCAGTAAGTCTGAATAGTGCTGGTGAAAGTCCTGGTCTCGGTCCAAGTCGTGGTGTATCCACCCACAAAGCCTCCTCCTCCAACACAAGTAGCAACGTTGTTGTCGAAGGTGGTGCAAGTCTGGCCCCGGGCACAGCACATTTGGTTGTCGGCACCACAGTAGGAATCGCAGTCGCGCATCATGAGATATGAGTAGCCGGCATCGTGCAGATCATCTCGTGGGAAGGGCGACGCTGAGACGAAGCCTGCTGCGATGAGGAGGGGTGCCAGCAGCCCGGCACGCGGGACGAATCCCATTGCGGCGGTAATGAGGAGTTTGGCGAGCCTTGGAATGGCGATTGTGGTTCTCTTGTCGAATGTGTCTCGGATTTGCCTCGAGGCTGTTGCAGCGCTGGGCCGGACTCGAGGAATGCGGGAGCACGGGAAGCGGGACGAAGCGGTGAGGTCACTCACCCACTGTACTGAGTCTTGGGCAGTGAGGATGGTGATGAGTGAGAGCGGCGTTTGCTGGGCTCAACGTCCACGCAACTCTATTTTGAGGGAGAAGATGCGTGTAACGGTAGAGAATCGAGCGACGCAGGATGATGAGGAGAGGAAAATAAAAAGGACAAGAGAAATGCAGATGGAGGAGAAGCAAGGTTTGGAGGGAACACGAGGTACTTCCTCGCGGGCTGGGCGCTGCATGGTGACTTTTATTCAGGCGATGGTGGGGGACCGCGGGCAGCAGTCAGTGGTGCCAGAAGCGGGTGGCTGGTGGCTGGTGCCAGTGCCAGCCACCCACTTTCGACTTACACCAGCCTCGCCCATTTTCCCAGGCACACGGCAAAGCTTAAGCCCAGCACAGGCCATCTCGAGAGATTACCATGACACGCAACACGGGGTCCTTGGTGCCTAGTTCCTGCAGGGTCCGTCCCTTGATCCATGTTGGTTTTTGTTTTTGTTTGTTCATTCGGTCCTGTTGTGTTTTTCGTCGTCATTGATCATCTCCCCGGCGGCTGGGAGCCCCTCGAGTTTGGTGCTAGCTGACGGCAGAATCTACCCGGTACCTCGTAGAGTCCACTCCCAGACCATTATCCTGCAGAAAATCAACCTGCTACCGAAAATGGGCAGAACATAATCGAATTCATAATATGTTCGGCATCTCTGCTTTATATATGCACCTGCTCTCCCAATACTCACTCACGCTTGCATAGTCAACTCTTACGCGGGTAGCTAGAAGCATTTGGGGTGACAGAAGTAGAAAGCTACCAAGTATGGATGAATGACCAAGACCGACTGTCCTATCAGAGACCGAAAGTTGTCTCCCCTGCGTCACACATCAAAATCCAAAATCATGTTTATCCTAGATGACCGATGATGAGCTTGTCGCCAACACGTGACTTTGATGCCGAGAACGATGTGTGCGTGGACCTGGGCGTGTTCTACTGCGACCATTACAAGGCTATTTCCAATGCGAGAAATACACAAATCCATTGATGTAAAGTAGGTCACCGGAACACTGACAGTGATATATCCAACAGATCTGACTTAAGGTACCTTACCTGTAGAGTGTCTCGTGGATCCCGAATCCCGAGACTCGGGTGGCTGGTGATCCTTCCGATCTTTACCCGGCTCAGGACGGGACCTTGACACCTCGCACAAGCCACACATAAGTGGGACCAACTTGTGGCGCCCGCTCAGACTCCGAGCTGTGACGCTGCTTGATGCTGGCCCCGAGACCTGCGATCATCACGACAGCCATCAATCCTCAGTCTGTTCTCCCATCCAGGCGTCGTCATTTCCGGGCCTGACAGCATTTAAGAAGCTCCCAGGACCCAGGAAGAATCCTTTCTAATACCTAATTACGTCGACACGGCACCAGCGACACCGTCATCATGTCGCTCGACCCGCCGACCTACCTGGCCTCCCTCCAGAGCAACATTCGCCAACGCCCCATTCCCTGGGAAGGCCAGGTTCGCAGTGGCACTCTGAGCGAGGAGCAGTACTCGAAGATTCGTGCTGTCGATAAGAGCAAGAAGCCCGAGCAAAGGAAGGAGATCGTCGAGGGAGACATCGCTGGCTACAGCTCCCTCTTCGTTGGTGGCTCAGGAAAGCCTGGTGTGCTTGAGTCCGCTGGCAAGCATGCCAATGTGATTCAGTATGTCTTGGTCCTGCTTTCCGACCTTCTAGATGGTAAGTCCTGTCTGTCTTCTCTTCTCTGAGAGCTGAGGAAAGAGGTATCCATGCCATGTCGTCACCGTGCCTCTTCCCCGAGCGATCCCCGCGCGCCCGATAACCCCAGTCACTGACGGATCCTCGAACCTACAGCTGTCCCATCTCTCGCTAAAGCCATCTTCAAGAGCAACGACCCATACCAACATTTCTTACCGCTCCTCAAGTCGAACAACACCGAAGACCCGATTCCATTGCTCACATCCCACGCCCTCGCCAACCTCATGGCGCTTGCTCGCGACGAGTCCAAAGCAACGCAGCAAGCTCTGCCTTTGATCTTTAGCTACCTATCTGGTCTCGCAAAGAGCACGGACGCCGGTCTGCAAGATATTGCCGTCCAGGAATATTCCGCGGTTCTGTTCGGACATGTCTCGCGACAGCAGTTCTGGAATCAGCGCAGCGAGACGATCGGCCCATTGGTCAAGATTCTTCAGACTGCGGCTGGCATTGGGAGCGGTGGCAACTCCTCGGCGAGCCTTTGGAGTGGCAACAACGGCAGCAATGGCAACAACAACCGCACTGGGTTCGAGGGGTCTCTGGGCGGCGGCGTTGGTCTTCAGCTCCTCTACCACGTTCTGCTCGTCATGTGGCAGATTAGCTTCGAGGCTGAGGACATTGGTGACGAATTGAACGAGTGAGTAGAACTACGTGAATCCTAGATCCGAAGCAAGTACTGATCACCTTCTAGCGAGTATGACATTGTGCTGCTCTACGTCCACCTCCTGCGCCTGTCACCAAAGGAGAAGACCACTCGTCTGATCCTGTCGACCCTTTACAACCTTCTTGAGAAGAACCAAAGATCGCTTCTACCAACAGCTGTTCTGGCACGCCTTCCCAGCCTACTGGAGAACATCAGCAGCCGCCACCTCACTGACACCGACCTTCTGGAGGACATGCAAAGCTTGAAGGACATGTTAGACGAGTACACCAAGACCAAGACTACATTTGACGAGTACGTTGCTGAGGTGCAGGCCGGACACCTTCGCTGGTCGCCGCCTCACCGCAGCACTGTGTTCTGGGCAGAGAACGCACGCAAAATTCTCGATTATGAGAACGGCGAGATCCCGCGAAAGCTCGCCGAGATCATGTCACAGCCGTGGGACAGTGACAAGCAGGTACTTGCCATTGCTTGTAACGACGTTGGATGCCTAGTTAAGGAGGTGCCGGAGAGGAGGTTCCAACTGGAGAAGGTCGGCCTGAAGAGGAGAGTGATGGAGCTGATGCAATCAGAGGATGAGAACGTGCGATGGGAGAGTTTGCGGGCCCTTGGTGGCTGGCTCAAGTACAGTTTCGAGCAGCAGTAGATGTTGGATGGTGGTCGAGGATTCAGTCTGTGCACAGGTCTGTGGGTTAGCAGCGGCTGTTGGCGCTTTTGAGCATGGCAGCCATTCCTAGAAGGTATTGATTGCTCCGAATTGTGTATAAATCCAGTGAGTAGCCTAGATAAGCATGCATCGGAGAATGAGTCTATGCTCCCTCTCTCGGGTCTTATTTGTGCACCGGCCTCATCGGCGCACGTCGGGGCCGATGCCGGACACGTGCTCGGGATGGACATGACCACAGCAATAGTCAGTCAGCCTAAAGAAGGAGGCCAGCTTAATTACCCCAGACAATATTCAGCACGCACATAAGGCGACTTCGCTATGGGATGACCCAGCCTATGTGCTAATCATAACGTATCTGTTACCTACTACAAACCCGGCTTTAGTCGTGCCCTTTTTATCGCCCGCCACAACGCCCGTCCATCCCCCGACAAGCCCACCTGCGCGCTCATCCGGCTTGCCCCACCACAGCTCACCCACCAGCAGCGACCCTTCGCCCGCCAAAGCCCGCGTCCAAGCGAACGTCCGGGTTCTTCTCGCTCGTCCCACTACAAACACACACCGGCCAACGTCAGGTTCCCCAATCCCGAATAGACTCAATTGGGTTTCCGACCTTCCAGAACCATGAAGGCTTCAACCATGAAGGCCTCTCGCGCCCTGCTCGCCGGCCGAGCTGCCACTGCCCGCGGCCCACGCACTCTTGCGTTCGCATCCTCGGCATTGCAAGTCCGATGCGCTTCCGGGGCTGCTTCGCCTTCGGACCTGAAGAAGACGCCGCTGTATGATCTCCATGTTGCGAAGGGAGGGAAGATGGTCCCCTTCGCGGATCATTCTCTGCCTGTGCAGTATTCTTCTCTGTCGCTGGCTGAGTCGCACCATTTCACTCGCAAGCATGCGTCGCTGTTCGATGTGAGCCACATGGTGCAGCATATTTTCAAGGGAAAAGATGCTGCGGCGTTCTTGGAGACCATTACTCCTTCGGATTGGAAGGATCAGGGGGCTATGCAGGGGAAGCTTACGGCGCTGCTGTGGCCTGGTACTGGTGGTATCGTGGATGACTCGGTGACCACCCGCATCGGCGAGGATGAGTATTATGTCGTTACAAACGGTGCTTGCTTCGAGAAGGACTGCAAGTACCTCGATGAACAGCTTGGAAAGTTCGGCGGCGACGTCCAATGGACTCGTCTCGACGGCTCTGGCCTCGTCGCCCTACAAGGCCCCCAGAGCGCCGAGGTTCTCAAGGAAGCCCTCGCTTCCCCTATCAACCTTGACGAATTCTACTTCGGCAACTCCGTCTGGGCGCAGCTTAAGCTCCCTGGAGGCGAGGTGTCACACCCGGTACTGATCAGCCGTGGCGGATACACTGGCGAGGACGGTTTCGAGATCTCCATCAATGGAAAGCAGTACCCTGCGGCAGAGACGACGACTCCGATTGTTGAGAGCCTTCTCTCCATCGCTGGTCCGGAGAGACTGCAGCTTGCGGGTCTGGGTGCCAGAGACTCATTGCGGTTGGAGGCTGGTATGTGTCTCTACGGACACGACCTCGACGACACAACCACCCCCGTCGAAGCCGGTCTCGCCTGGATCATCCCCAAGTCTCGCCGCTCCGAGACCGCAGGCTTCCACGGCGCCGAGACCATCATCCCCCAGCTAACCCCCAAGTCCAAGGGCGGCGCCGGCGTTTCCCGCCGCAGGATCGGTCTGGTCGTTGAAGGTGCCCCTGCTCGTGAGGGTGCTACGATCCACAAGGATGGCGAGGAAGTGGGTGTAATTACAAGCGGTGTACCGAGCCCGACGCTGGGTAAGAACATCGCTATGGGATATGTGAAGGACGGTCTGCATAAGTCTGGCACTGAGCTGGAGGTCAAGGTCAGGGGCAAGACGAGGAAGGGAACTGTTAGCAAGATGCCGTTCGTGCCGGCCAAGTACTGGAAGGGTACTGCACCGGCCTAACCTACTTTATTATTGCGTTTGATTATTGCGTTCTGGGAACAGTTGCGTGTACGAATGGGAATCGTGGAAGGGGGTTCAACAAGGGTCAAGAGCTGACTACAATACGTGGATATGTATGGCAAAAAGTCTTTCACCAAGCGAATTTACAAATAAAGAAGACCTGGCATTGGATTATATGTCCTGCAAAGGAGAAGAGAAGCCCAAGGGGATGCTCAAGGGTGTTGCAACCCGGTTCTATGTTGATACATCTGTAGAGATCAGCCAAGAGTAGTTCCTGTATAGCCAAGCCCTGTATCGCGAAGCGCCTGAAAATCGTTACAGTCGTGACGTCGTAAGACATGGTATCAGTCCCCGTAAGGAAAAATCCTCCCTGTCCCTAGTACCTTATTTCACACCAATGAACCCGATTCCTGACCTAGCAGTCTGCACTGCCTTCTTCAACGCCTGCTCCTCTACATCAGTCCACTTCACGCTGAGGTTGTCCCACTTCATTCCAGGCGTATTGTACTCCTTGCGCCAGCGCGCATGTAGTTGCTGCAGGCGTGCCATCTCACGCGGGTCGCCTGAGCCGCTGTATAGCAGGAAAGCCGTACAGGGGGGCAGAGCGGCGTGAATCCTGGACAGTCGCTCCGACAAACTGGTCAAGGCCTGCTCAAGAGGCGATGTCTCCGCTACAGCGGCAATGGCTCCGGCGGCCGCCTCGAGTGCCTCTTCTTCAGGCGGGTTACTCGCGTTCTTATTGTGGTCAACCCTGTTCTTGTTCCACCAGCCTTGCAAGGCTTCGAGCTCTCGCATCCGACCCCAGATGAAGTCAACCCCACCTCCTCGAATCTCTTCCCCCGCAGGGTCGCCTTGCACAGCGCGGATGATATTCATGGCAACTTCCTCGTCGTTCTTGCAGCCGAGCTGATGTGTGGCACCGGCACCTGGGCCCTTAGCCGGATCGCCCCAGTCCACAGCAGCGCTCGTCTTGCCACTCTCGACCCCCCCAGTGGCAGCATCGCCGCCTTGGGCTTTGTATGTCGTACCAGCCCTAGCGAGACGTCGGAACAGGTTCTCGCCTGAGTCAGAAGCGCCCCAAAGTTTGCCTTTCTCGCATTTCTGCTTGATGAGATCCAGACAAGTTTTCGCATCCTCAATACTGTCGTGACCGTTCATGCCTCCTTTTTGAATTTCCCTTGACAGATACTTCTGGGCAAGCCATTTCAGCGATGATTTCAAAGGTGGCCCGCGGGGATGGGGATACGCGATGGAAGTGTCGACAATGAAAGGGTGCGCAAGGCGGATGGCTTTGGTATCTGATTCGAGCGAATGTCCAATGAGAATTGTGCGAGGATGCAGAATGTCCAGCAACTTCTGCTGGATATCCTGGAGGGTAGTAGTGACTGGTGCCAACATTTCTTCGGTGATGCCGGAGAACTGAGTGACGTAGTCGATGATGGGCTTATCCGGCTTGACCAGCTCATCAAGCACCACTTCACCAGCCCAATTGACGATACTGATACGTGTCAGAGAGAACTCATTCTCGCCGGTCATGCACATCTCGCAATCCAGCGCCAGTACATCGCGGCCCGCCGTGATGCTGCCTTGCTCAATTTCGGTCTCTGGCACGAGGCCCTCGTCGAGAGACTTGACACGCGTAACGACCCAGCCTTCTGGAGGAACGAAATCGGCCTTCCTTTCGCCATCGGGTAGCAACGCCGGATGAATGAGATAGCCGTTATCTTCCAGTTCCTCCCGCGTCGCAACGAACTCGGTGATGCGTGTGCGCGTGTTCTGCCACCCGGATGGCTCCGTGGCTGGCTTCACACCCTTCTTCTGGACCTTGTCCTTGACCGCAGGCACGGTGAGAAAGGCGGCGATGGGAGAGTGCATCTTGGCATGCTTGTCATCTCCTGGTGTTCTGACGGGCCACAAGTGTGGGAACATGTCTGCAAAAGGGGCGAGTGCAGCTGGCAATTTCTCCTTCTTGAGCGGTCTCGGATAGTAGTCGTCAGGCGAGGTTGCAATACGCTGTTCCAGGAGATTGATGTGGTCGTTGTAGGTGAAGAAGTCGGCATTGTGCTTGAACATGGCTTCCTCAAGGCCAGGCACCATGATGGCGACGGTCTTGCGGAAGTGTGGTCGATGCATGACGCTGATCCACTGGGGAGCTGGGCCGTCCGCAAGAATGTAGGTGACCAAATCACGCAGATTTGTGAGATTGAGCTTGGAGTTCAGGCGAGCTTTGGGAGAGAACTCCAAGCCAGGGTAATTCTTGCCAGGCCGCGGTGCCTTCTTGGGCTTCTTCTTGGGGCGGCCAACGACCTCCCACTCCCCGCCCTCGTCGTCGGGTTCGTCGTGAAGATTCTGACGCTTGCGACCACCGTCACTCTGATTCTGGGATGTAGCGTCCGAGGTCTCAATCTCAAGAGCAGCCATGGCGTCTTGCGGCTCGTCTGGCCCGCGATCCGCGGACTGACTGGAAGTTTCTTGGCCTTCCGACTGAGCGTCGTTTTCTTTTTGAGACGTGGCAATAGTCGAGAAGCGTTGCTGCACCTTGTCCTTGAGCTTCCTGGCCTTGTTTCTGAGGCCTCTTCCCATGCTCAGACGGTGACAATTTTATGTTGAGGGCCGGGCCGAGCGATGAGATGAGATGAAGAAGAAAAGTCGAAAGCAGCGTTGAGATGCAGTCAAGATTTCGGTGGGGCACGATGTCCGTGGTGCAGGTGCATCAGTGCTCAGCCAGGGTATGCTGGCCAATGACCACCGTCCCTGCGAAGTGGTCCAGTGGATCACGCCCCTGCTGTGGGATATCTCCACAGCAGGCGACACTTCCCTCTCATGTTCATCCAATTCCATGCATAATTATAACAAAGCACAGAGTGAGAAAGGATAACTAGATTGGATTGGCAATGCGACTATCTAGCTTGGGTCTGGAGTCTTGCCCAGGTCCATCGAGCTCTTCGCAGTCTCAGCTAGAGCCTTGACAGGCTTGACGACTGCAAAGTCGAAGAACGCTTGCGAACTGTCACTTGTAGGCTCAGCCTTCCAGGCGTTGATCAGAGAGAGCTCTTTCTCGCGTCCAGGCAACTTATCAATGTCATCCAACAGAGCCTTCGCCATGACACTCACATCCCACGTCGCTTCGTACCCCTTTGGCGCCCAGCGAAGGATGAGAATGAGGATCATTTGGCACAACGAGACCTGATCAATGTCGCCAAGTCCGTCTTGAACCTTCTTCTCTAGGCTGGCGTTTTGTTCTCCAAGCGTGTTGAGGGAGCTGTACACTCCCGCAGTGATTGCAGCGGTGTTGCTAATGAGCTTGGTGATGACAAGCAGGTTCTTTACCCTGACGGGGTGGAAGGGCGCCGGGTACCGGTAGGGATCGCTATGTGTAGCCTGAAGACAAGCGAGAGCAAGCGCCTCGGAGATGTTGCTATCCTCGATTCTGGCCACGATCTCCGCATTGATGGACTCCGCAACCCCGGGAAGTGCCCAAAGCCCCTCCGCTTTCATCTCGTGCAGCTGAGCTTTGGATGGCTCAGTGGTGTCGAGAAACTGCCGAATCTTTTGGCGAGTTGCAGTTCCACCGGCAACAGCAGGATGTTGCTTCACATTGACGAGATCTGGGACCAAGCTCTCCTTGTTGAGATCGAGATTGGGAGACGAAGCGCAGACCTGGTAGACATTCAGGTCTTCCATACAGCGCTTGCACTTGCACTCAAAGAAGTAGTCTTCGAGTTGCTGCTGACGGACAAGTAAAGACTGCATGTTATCTAGACAATCTATTGTCAGCCACTGAAGAACACAGCTTTCATCTACCTCTGGCGATACGACTTGCCTGTATATGAGATCTCGACTTCATCCCCGGCTGCGATGGGCGTCTCAGCTCTCAAAATCGCGTCCCTGCCAATAAATTGCACAAAGGCATTGGGAATGCACGAATGGTTCGCCATTGCAAGGTTCGGCTCGAAAAAGATGCCAAACTGTCCCAGGTCGGGGTCATATCTGTGGAATGCATTTGTCTGGATCTGTGGTCACACTCGTTAGCTCTCGATGCTTTGTAACTCTCTCGAGCACCTGACTCTACCTGTGTGAGTATCCTCGCCGCCATATCCATCGTCAAGTCCTTTCTCCCAGAATACATCACCAGCGCCGCCGCCGCCACCCTCATTCCCCTCCCCTCCCACTTCTCGCTGCTCAACCACCTCTCGGTATGCCCTTCCATCCCTTCCAACCCCTTCCCAATCTCCTCTTTCACGGCTGCCTGCAACGCCGCCCTCACCAACGTCGGTAATAACCTTCCCTCACCCTCCCTCTCCCTCAGCTTCGCCAGCGGCTTGCATTCCTTGGCATGGACGGCGCGCCAGTGCAGGGTCTGGCAGTTTGCGCCGCAGTAGAAGGCTGCGCGACAACGGGTGCAGGCACGGGGGGCAGTGCCATCGGGAGGTTGACGGAGGCAGTGGGCGCAGAGGACTTCGAGATGGGAGGTCTGGGGGAGGAGAATTGTTGGTGTGAAGGCCTGGATGGGGGAGCCTGATGGGAATGGGCGCAGAGCGTAGAGAGCGTGACCTTTTGTGGGATGAGGGCGCTTTTCGAGCGCTGGCCCAAGGGAGGCCATTAGGGTTAGATTTGTTTTCTTCTTATCAGTCGACTCTGGGACAATTTATGACAGTCTACAGATGCGGAAGAATGAAGGTGTGAATTGTGGTCGAGGTAGGTGGTCGAGGTAGGTAGATGTTGCAGATGGTGAGTTTTGATGTGGGTTCACCTGCATCATCCCGTGGAGCCATCGACTGCGACTGGAGTGCTCCCAAAGAAAGACAATCACAGGTTACGCGGTCAATTTAAGTCTTTTTAGAACATCACAGGTCCTTAAGCTTATCCTATTCAGGGTGGAATTCGCATCAATCAAGTCTATGCATTGGTATCATAATTACAGCTCTTTCCGCTCAGCCGATCCCATTCGCTTTCTTGCTGCCGTCCATGCCTGGTACAAATCTCTACTCCAGTGATTCTTCTCGTTCTTGTTCTCCTTCATGAGAGAGTGTACTCTATTGTCCCAACATCCAGCCCTGTTGTCATGGATGTCACACTCCTTTGCTGGCAATTCTGGTGCAGTCGGCCATTCGCCGATACTCGCGCCCATGTCCTCATCGAGGAAATTGTCGAGGACCAGCTGGCCAACACGCCGCTGAGCTGTCTTCCAATCCTTGTTGTTATCATTAGATGATGGCTTGGCCTTCTCGAGGTTCACTTGAAGGACCTCCAGAAGACGTTCCATCCCCCCATTGTCGATGAACTGGCGCCTGATAGATGGATCCTTGATGAGACCGTTGATGGCAGAGATCTTGGCCTTGGCCTTCGATGCTGCCGCTGCCTCGGAGATGTTTGAGGTTCCGGCGGGCGAAGGGACGAAACTGCTGTAGAACAGATCGCTCAGGGGCTTTTGTGTGGCTGGGCACTGCGTGCCCATGATGCTATCCCAGTTGTCGGCCACCACCTTCAGCGACGCAGGGTTGTTCTGCAGAGCTGCTGAGATGATGGAAGCAGCCTGTTGATCTCGAGGCGTGGCTCCGTTGACAGGCTCAATGCCCTGCTGCTCCATGAGGCAGAACAGAGCTTTGATGACGTCCAGGTTCTCGGCGGTCTTGAGACCATAGTACATGTCGTGAGAGATGTCCTCCAAAGCCTCAAGCGAATTATCAAACGCCTCATTGCTCTCAATGACGCCGCTTTTGAGCATCTTCATGGCATCCAGGAAGGACTGCGCTTCATGCTCCGGCCCTTTGACCTTTCCGACTGGTTCGTACGCCGGTGCACCGCGTGGAATCTTTGGTGCATCTTCTGGCTGCGGATCAACCACGAGGACAGCCTGATCCACAGGTAGTCCTTCAAGTGTCGGGTCCTTTTCGTCTGGAACATTAATCTTGGCCTCTTTCTGACCGGTCCAGATGTTCATACGGACATGAAGGCCATTGGGTAATTCCTGGTCATCATGAACGGTCTGGAACTCATCTGTGGGCTGGAATATCCTTGGATAACATTCGTTGGGATCTGAAGTGTGGCAGATGAGGTCTGTGTCTGCCTTTGGGCTGTGCTTGGGGGGTGTCGAGGCTGATGCGGATGCTGGTAGGAAGGCGAGGGCGAAGAGTAGGAGGAGTAATGACGCCAGGATCGGCAAGGTTTGGCGGCGTGAGCGTGGACGCGCCATGATAGTCGTGTCTAGAATGGAGGTTGTTGGTATGTCTGGAAGGGATACCGTCATGTGATCTTAGTGATGGCAGAAGCGGAAAGTGTTGACACGAGTAGGTTGCTGGTGTTTGGTGAAAGTTGATATGCACAGCTGCCCTGACCTTGACTCTCGGGAGCCTGTCCAGAGAGTCCTTTAACAGAAAAAACAAAAGACGAGTCGACGGTACCAGGGTATCAACGTGATGTTATATGAATGGAAAACGATGTCTGGGATGAGTCAAGAGATGGTGAGAGGCCAGATGTACTTACACCACGATGGAGTCGAAAAGTGTCAAGTTTGGCTTTGCTGAGGCCATTCTGGCATCTTCTAAAAGGTACATGCTTCAATGGTGTCGGCCCGCCAATTTCTCAGGTACCGCTTGCTTCGTGAGGGCCCAGTTAGCGCGCTGAGACAGGGAGTGGTGTGGGGTGCATCCGGCACTCAGCTTCAACGGCGGCCAAGTGACGGTAACGGCCATGTGTCTCTCCCTATCGTCCCCTAAATTGGTCTATGAAATGCAAAGCCACGACTCAAGATTTCTCTGAAGGACTCTTGAGTTATCCTACAGTTAGTTCTATGTACTTTCATACATACAGTACAGCACACATCTTGGTCTGAAATACATCGTCTGCTTCACCAGCCACAGTCCACCGCCATCCGTGGCTGTCTGTGAGGTCACTGCCCAGAAGCTACCTAGTTGTAGGTAGCCTAGCGGGGCCCCTTTAGCATGCCCAACCCAGCAGGCATTGTCGCCTATCGTCGCTGGAGCTCGGCTGCCCGCCAACTGTATGGAGTACCTGCAACCGGAATTCAATTCAACTGAAGTTCACCATCATCAGCCTCACCTCCCATCTTCTCCTTTCCCGTGCATCCCCTTCTCCCCCCCCTCTCTTCTTCCATTCGCGAAACCCATTTCCCTTCTTACCATCCAACCCACTACGATCAGCATTTTCTTTCCCTTTCTATCCTTCGACCAGACCCCGTGTCCCAGATTCCGTCGAAAAGCCGGCTACCAAACTGAGACACGATCTCACAACCCGAATCCTCGGCAACCATCACCAACACCATCAATAGCAGGGCCCTTTCCCTCCCTCGACTCCATCCCAACAACCACACATCCACAATGCCATCACCACGACGGATCCGCCTCCTTTCCCTCGCGGCCGTCGCCTCCGTCATCCTTATCCTCTTCTACACACAACCCTTCTCCCATGACTTCTACCACCGCACCGTCCAAGCCATGGACGGCGACAACACACAGATCCCCCACAAACACACCAGCTCCTCCAACAGCATACACGCCGCCAATGCCCCTCCACCCGAAGGCGCCGCTCCACCGCCAATAGACGAACACATGCGCGCCGATGCGCACACTCTACCCGCCGATCGAGACGCCGACGGAGATGTCGATGCGGACGATCACAGGCTTGCAAGTCAGCTTAAGGAGAGGCTGAAGGTTGCAGAGCAGGCCGCGAAGGATAGCGCAAACGAGAAGGTCCTCAAGCCGGATGCACCAAGCGAGGTCATCGGTGTCGGAAACGCAGCTGGAGCAGCCAAGCCTGTCGTTCAGGACATTGTCGAAGAGAAGAAACCGGCAGTGGCACCTCCAGTAGAGAAGCCGAAGCCACCACCACCAGCCGCCCCCGCTGCCGCTCCTCCAGCTGCTGCTGCTCCTCCAGCCGCCGCAGTTCCACCAGTCGCCGAACCCGAAAAGCCCAAAGAAGAAACCCTCAGTCCCGAAGCCCGCGCCGAAAAGACTCTCTCCTCCATTCTCGATGAAGCCCCTGTCACCATCTTCTCTAAATCCTACTGCCCACACTCCAAGCGCGCAAAAGCCCTCCTCCTCGACAAATACCACGTCACACCGGCCCCTCACGTCGTCGAACTGGATGAGCACCCTATGGGCGAAGCTCTTCAGGATGCTCTTCTGCGCAAGACGGGGAGACGGACCGTGCCGAACATCATGGTCCATGGCGTAAGCCTGGGTGGTGCTGATGAGTTGGTTGCATTGGACGAGGGAAGGAAGCTGGTCGACAAGTTCGTGGAGTTGGGGAGGAAGGAGGTAAAAATCACAGAGAGGCTGTGATCCTGAGACGGCAAATCCTTTCTCTTCTCAAACTTTACACATTATGTGGATCAAGTTGATTTCACGACATACGACTGCGCGATCAGTTTCCTCTCTCCCCCTTTTCCATACATGGAAGGGGGCTAATAATCGTACTATTGGGGGGTTTCCCCGAAGGCGTTCTGGGAGCATATCTTGGGGACTTGATTTGATGGAAAAAGTTGAAGGTAATCAGGGAGGTTTCCTCACATCGGAGAAAGGGGAAATGGCTTTCAGAGCCGGTGATACCCGTCTGTATGAATCAATCGACGTTATTTGTGCCATGCTGAAGCAAAACCGGAAGCGATTGGTCAAAGTAAGATCACTTTGGACTCTGCACTCGTTCACTAGATCTGAAGTATCTGTGTTCACATGTGAAGTTTACCTGCGCGAACGACATCACGGACGACCCAGCGCACCCTCTCCATCTATCTTCAAGACGATCCTCCCCATCACATTCGACCTCGCGACTTTATCGATCGCTTCTTGGAAACGACCAAAAGGCATGACCTCCGTCTGTGCCACGACTTTCCCACTTTCACCCAACTTCAGCAGCTCCTGGAGCTCTTCCTCAGTCCCAACAGACGAACCCACGATCTTGAGACCTTTGACAACCATATCGAATGGACCTATTGGTAATTGATACGAAGTGTCTGCAGGCAACCCAACACAGACCAAAACACCACCCCGACGAAGCAATCGAAGGGACGATGTGTAGCTTTGAGGGTTACCTGCGCAGCAGATGGCAGCATGGGCGCCACCGTGGCCTGTGAGCTGTTGCAAGCTGGATTCGAGGTCGGGGTCGTCAAAGGCGAAGAAGTGTGAGGAGCCTATGTCAAGGCAGAAGTTGCGTTTGTTTTCTCTGGAAAGCGTTCAAATCAGTATCTAGGTTTTCACGTTGCCGGACTTTGACTTACGCATCAATTGAGATGACTCGTCGTCCTTGATGTGCAGCAATTTGGATCCCTCTATAGGATGCTCTTAGCAAGAAACGCATATCGAAGTAAAGAATAGACTCACAAATGTCCAAGTCCACCACCAGCACCAGTGATGACAAGGAAGTCACCTTTTCTAGTGTTACTTCTTCGAATAGCCGAGAACATGGTGAGTCCGGCTATAGCATGTTCATCAATGCCTGCACACAATCTTTCAGAGCATTCGCGCTGCTTACCACATAGCAATGGGGCAGCTAAATGCCCCGGGAGCCCATCAGGAATTGGTGAGGCATGGTCTGCTGCGACGCAAGCATACTGCTGCAAAGTTCCTGGACGATCCCGGCCCGAGTTGTGCTGTGACGGACAGGCCGTCTCGTCTCGCTCGCAGATCTCGCATTGCCTACAGGTCTCATTGATCCATTTAATCCCAACGCGTTGACCAAGGCTACACTTGGAGCTATCGACTCCTCTCCCAAGTTTGACGATGATTCCTACTCCTTCGTGCCCAGGGACGTTGGTCTCCATTGGGTGAGCGCCGGTTATGTTGTAAACATCTGAGTGACTTTATCAAAATGAGAGGGCAACACTTTGCGGGAGGTTCCGATTGCTGAACAGCTGTCTTCATTACATACCAAAGACCGCTGTATTGTATTCGAACCAGGACCTGTCCAGGGCCGGGTTCAGGGACAGGCACACCATCTTTCAGCTCGACACTGTCATTGGGTCCTGGACTAGTAACCCAGAGGGCTTTTTGGAATGGCATTTCGCACTGCCAACCGCGATATCGGTTCTCAGAAGGGCATTTGACGGTCTCTGGTTCGTGATTATGGAAAGTCAACGCGGACACAACCTCGTGATGTAGATAGGGCACCAAGGAATGGACATTGACACCATCCGCTCGTAGGTATAATCCTAGGGAGGCTCTCTTCCTTGTTTCTTCAAGATCATTGTATGGCGCTTTTCTGTGTAGCCTAATCGTAGAAGCTGGCCCGCGTAGCCGAATGTGTTGCTAGCTTCCGGGGAGATAACGCTGCCATCCTCGTTCTGTACTATGTCTGGCTGGCTATTGAGGAGAACATAATGCACATAACTGAAGGGACGGCTCTACGCAGGATCAATAGTGGTGCGGGGAAGCTATGGTGCAAAACGAACTCAAGATCATTGAGTTCTAGTGCAAAGCGGGGAGATAAGACATCGACTTGTTAGCGGCTTGAACTTGAACCCATCATCGGACTGGAATACGTAGCCCTGCTTACAATAGTCGTCCTTCACACCGACTGAATCGTGGGGAAGCTGTGGGGTAAGCTAAGCTATCCGAACATCTGGGGAACTGAATGAAGCGGCGGGGAGATAGGTAACATGCCTTGATGATCTGAATTGTGGCGTGCGCTATCTTCAAGTTGCTGACGACCTAGACGACGTTGTACCTCCCAACACCATACATGCGCTTGCGCAGTTGGATGCAGTGTGGTCGTCGGCGAAAGCCCCTATAAGATGGCTTGTCGAGAACAGTCTCAAGGCTGGAAAGTGTTATGGATCTTCTCGCCTTGCACCCAGCATATTCAACACATGCCTTCGTTAAGGTAACCTTGAACAAGACCCAAGAACAAGCTGCAATCACTGTCAACTTGCAAACGTCACAATGGAAGACCTGGCCTTCAAGAACCTCGGGGTCGAGCAAGTCCCGGGGACCGAAATCATGAAGGACGTGGGGAACATACATTTCGCCCATGGCCCGAAGAGCAATCAGGTGTAAGGCCATGTCTACTGCTTCTCTGTCTTGGACTGCAACATATTGACAGTCCTCCACCCTTAGCCTTATCCCACGTCCATCGGATGACCCGGAAGACCCCCTGAACTGGAAACGCACCTGGAAATGTACGTTGTCACTATTGCATTGCGTGCATCTCATGCTTACACAGATCGAGAAACAGTCCTGGCTATCTTCGTTCAGATTACCTACTGCTGGGTAACAGTCGCCTCAGCTCTATCTGTGGCGCCCATGTTCCCTCTGCTCGCCGCCGAGTTCGATTTAGACCAGACACAACTCAACCTCATCACCGGATCCTGCGTCCTTGCTCTCGGTTACGCAAACTTCATCATTGTCCCTGCGTCCAACATCTTTGGCCGTCGACCAACAAGCATCTTTCTCGCGCTGCTCGCGGTCGGGAGCTGCATCTGGGAGGCGGAAGCCAAGTCCTACAAGAGTCTCATCGGTGCCAGGGTGGTGAATGGATTTGCGACAGCTACGAGTGAAACTATGGCCGTGCAGGTGATTTGTGATTTGTTCTTTCTTCACGAACGTGGTGTCTGGATGGGCGTGTATTTGTAAGTGACCCCTGGCCGAATCCCAGACCTTGAGATCAGGATCTGTCTTTCTAACATCACGTTCCAGCTTCACATACTTTCTGGGGTTGTTCATTGGGCCCATCATCTCCGGGGCAATTGCCTCGAGGCATGGCTGGCGGAGTTTCTTCTGGCTATCTTTGGGACTGACATTATTGAATGTACTCTCACTCATCTTCTTCTTCCCTGAGACCAAATTTTCTCGGATCGATGGGTTAGCAACTTCAGATGTTACAGCTCCATCTCAAGGAACCAACAGCCCGCCCGAAAAGAGAAGGCGCGAATCTTCAGCACACCAAGAGGAAAGCCCAGACGCGGAGGCCACGGATCAATCTCAGAGGATCGGAACTGGTCGCCCTTCTAGGAAACAATTCAACCTCTTCTCGAAGCCAGATCCAGCCTGGAAGTCATTCATATTCAAGGACATCGTCACCTCAGTCCGTATCTTCGCTTTTCCAATCGTCTTCTGGGCCGCTACCACAGTCGCTGGATTTGCAAACTTGCTACTACTCTGGAACTTGACTCAGTCCGCGGTTCTAGGAGAAGAACCATACAACTTCAGCGTTTCCGCAGTTGGGTATTCAAACTTTGCATTTGTCGTTGGCGGTCTGGTTGGTTTAGCAACGGGAGGGCCACTGTCCGACTGGATTGCCAGTCGGGCCACGCGAGTTAACGACGGGATCCGCCAGCCAGAAATGCGTCTTCCTACGCTCGTACCCTATTTTGCCCTCAGTATCATTGCCGTGACAATCGGTGGCTTAGCGGAACAGCATCTGTGGGACTGGCCAATACTCGTTGTGGTTGGATATGGTATCAGCGGAATGTGTATCACGGCTGCACCAGCTATTGCGATTGCTTATGCTATCGATAGTTATAAACCAGTGGCAGGTGAAATCATGGTCGTGGCTACGGTAGTCAAGAACACGTGCGGGTTCTCGATGAGCTACTGGGTTCCCGACGTGACAGAGAAGATGGGCAATATCACCCCAGCTATGATCCAGCTAGCCTTGACTGCTGGACCCGTTCTGTTCGCGCTGCCACTGTGGCTCTGGGGAAGGAAGCTCAGATGGTATACAAGAAACTCTCGGGTGTTTGAGATGGAGATGTAGGGCTGCAATATGTTTTCGTGGTAGGGGAAGGCGGAGAGGTCTCAGAAGAAGATAGAACAGTCAGGACGTCTGTGCTGTAAGAATCAAACCCTTCGATGCTGTTCATTAGCTCGCTATTGTGCTGACTGTTTTGCTCGCTGTCATTCTCGGTATCGCTCGTTATCCTGCTTGCTGCCCTATTAGTTCCCGTTACAGCGCTATCATATCATAATTATAGCAGTCCTTATCCTCCGCTGCCATTTGTATTGACTGAGCAAGCCTTATGCGCGGTGAACCAGTGTCATCTAGCAAGTCCGCTCGTATTAGGCGCCTCTGCAGCGAGGCATGAACACTCCTTCCTCCCCTGCCTTTCGCTGTGGCGTATAGAAATCCGGATCCATGTCTCAACACTCCCTCAACAAAAGCCTGCTGATGTAGTAGCTTCGTCTGAGTTGTCTGCTGTTGCATCACGCACTCGCAACTTGCCTAGAGTTGGCAGATGACCATATACCCATGCAGAAGGCAGTGGAGATCCTCGCGAGAAAGGCTGAAAATGTAGTCTTCCTGCAGCGAGCGGGTGTAATCTTGGCAGTCAAGAGCCTTTTCATACATATCGACGCCGAGAATACAGCGGCCGTCGTGTTCGGTGAGTCTTTGCATATGGGCAAGCATGTTATCCGGGCTAAAGCGCTTGTCGTAATAGCCATCCTGTATCATGCGTTCAACGGCTACCACCTCAAGATCTGCTATCGCGTCACAAATATACAGCGCTCTCTCCATGATCGATCGATCGGATATAGCCTGAGACTGACAGGCTGAGTGTGAAAATGCAGGTGGGAAGGGCGTCCTTGGGTACCGAAGGAGTGCCTCGATTTCTCGTTTGCGGACATGCATCGTGCGGAGGCCATCGATAGACAGGGTGGGAACATGGTGTTGCAGATAGTCTTCAGCATCACACTGGGGCTCGGGGAAGTTCCTGACTGAGGATAAGATATGTGTAGAAGCGAGCGTAGGGTACTTGCATGGGCCGACCAGACGCTGGCCCTCAGTGTGTCGACATTTGAAGATGCTGTATTTGTACGCCTCCCAAAGCTTGCTGAACAGCTGCATACGGGTGAAGTCAGTGAAAACAGCTCCAGGCGAAAGAGGCGCGATGGGCGTTATATTTACAGATATTTGCACCAGAGTCTTCAAGGTATCAACATCGCAGAGCTCCATGATGCGAGCCAGCACATCCCCTGGAAGGTTCTGCATGTTGACGTCAGGACGAGTATAAGCTGTTAGGTGATATGGCGGCAGTGATGACGACGAGCGTGGGAGCGATGATGATGATAATGAAGATGAAGCGTGAATGCGAACAAGCGACCTCAAGCGTCTCCGCCTGAATCAATCTCCTCGGAGGGGAGCTTCTTCCTGCCATCACGGTGCGGACAATAAGCATCGTCCCCCGGGAAAGTCTCGGCAAGTGCCAATCAGAGTTGTGAGTTCCCGATTCATCTCCTCCTGACCTAAGATATACAATGAAAACCGTGGTTTGGGCCCTGTGGCCCGCCCGTTCTCTTCTTGAAGGACCTGTCCGGTATCGTTACATACATCTCCCTCGTATCCTCAATGCCCTCACAGGGGTGCAAACAACGCCAATAAAACGCCACCAAACGCCGATTACGGTGCAAGATGCCCATGACCTGCATCAAAGCGTCACCGAGGTATCCCCCAACATGAAATGATCCATAGCCTCCATCCCCGTCTGGGTTGTCAACATGATCCTCGTGAACTCATCCAGATCATCTGGTGATGCATACTGCCAAAACTCGCGGAACTGCATCTGCTCGATCAGGAAGCGCGGCTTATCACGCCACGCGCGGAAGAAATCAAATGATGTCTGCGCTGCCCACAGGTGCCGCGAGGCGGTGAAGTGAATCTTTTGTTCCCAGAGGTCGCATTCAGCTAGAAAAAGCATTCGAGTCAGTTGGGCTGATTTTGAGAAGAGGGAGGAAGGGAGGATTCTTACGGGTGTCGCCTTTGAGGATGGAGATTAGGCAAAGGAAGGAGATGGATGCGAGGATGGTTCGGCGGATGTTCTCGAGTAGAAGCCAGCTCTGTCATGATTGATTAGCGTTTGAACCGCAGGACAGAACACAACAAAAAAGACAGAAAACTCACCTCCCATGACTTGGGTGGGAACGCCTTGTCGGCCCATTGTGACTTCGGCATGCTCTCCTCCAACTGGTCCCTCACCGCAACGAGGTCTGTCACCCAATCGATCATGACCCCAAATTCCTTCTCCGCCGCGGCCCTCAGCCAGATGTCTCCGTCCAACATCCGCATAGTGTTCATGATCAGCAGCGCGTGCACTCGCGCGAGCTTCTCCAGCGGCGTGCCGGCCTTCTCTCCCTCATTGTACACCTCCCTTGTCGCATCCCCTATTAGTTTCACCGTCCACCCTTTTGTCTCGGCTGTACGGTTTGAGTATGCCGAGGCAGCGCAGAAGGCGGTCATGACGGGCTTGGGAAGTTGAGACGAGTACAGCCTGCTGTGAAGGAAAGGGAGAGCGCGAGTCTGTGAAAATGTGATGTGAAGGTCGTTGAAGACCTTCAGGATGTGACCGGGCCTGCTGCGGGCATCGTGAACTTCCAAGGGATCGAAAGTACCGTCACACTCCTCGCGAAGCATGGAAAGGTCTCGGATGGGCTTCGCAGGCACAAGCTGCATAGGACGAGGATTAATCTTGCCGGCGAGGGTGGCGGTGTCAAGGCCACCGTGAAGGGTTGAGCTGATGTTGTTGGCAGAGGCTGTGGCATCGCCATCAAGAGGGAAGTTGCTGATATCCCAAAGGTCACCGCCAAATGAGGGGTTGCTTGCGGCGAGGAGGTCAGCGATGGAAAAGCCGCTCATGTCGTCCATCTGCATAAACTCCGCTCCAGCGGTGTTGGTATGGGCGGTACGCCCCATGCCGACACCGCTCACATCAGACGAGTCCAGGCCATAATCGAGGCTACTTTCAGGGCTTGTGTTTCCGGCAGAAGACCCTGCGAGACTGGGCATATCAACGAAGCTGCCCATTGCGCCGAAATCCGGGACGTCGGATGCGGAAGGCTGGGAGTCAACGCTGGCAGCAGCGCTGGTATCGCCGGGACGTTTGGCGCTGCTTGAGGTCGCATTTGAGGAGAAATAATCATCGTCGAGGAGGACGGAGTCGGCGGTAGCACCTGGGGGGACTCGAGCGTAGACGCACTCAAGGCCCTTTGATGAGCAGCGAGTGCACTTGGGAGCCTTCTTATCGCAGCGCCGCTTGCCGCGGACACAAGCGTTGCAGCTCTTTTGCCGAGTGGCAGCGACAGAGGCCGCAATGCCTTTGTCGATCCTGCTAGGATGAAGCGGCCCGTAGTTATTCATGGTGAATGGTGGTGATGCCGGGGGCATCGTTGACGGAGATGAATATTGGGATGAAGCTGACGGATGCGAGATTCCCAGGTGGTGATGGTGTAGGTTAGTGTGTGATGACCAGCTCGACGCACTTGGGGTAAGGTAAAAGACGAGACAGGAATGGCCACTCTAAAAGAGAACAACGACGCCGTATGTCTCTCGAAATATGTGTCAGTGGCAAAAAAGGTAACACGACACAAGAGAGAAGTGAGATAGCCCTGAGGTCAAAATGGGGAGCAAGGAAGGAAGAGTGTGAGAGATGAGAGTCGACTTAGGCTGCGACTCCTGCGTCGTAAGATCCAGGATCAAACCCTGAAAACGGGCGTCCCGGAAAGCACTGGCAGTCGATCATCGCAGCGCTACTAGTCCGATACTAGTAAACATGCGATGCCATGCCATAGCTAAACAATCTTCTCATGCATCCATAACCGCGCGTTGCGGAGAGGCGGGTTCATCTCCAGCCCCGACCGCCCGTCTCGTCTGACATGCATACAATGCAGTCCCTCGATGATCGATTCTGCCTATAACACAGTACATTCCCAACATGCCAGATACGCCCAACCTGGTGACCTGCATCTCACGAGTGGCTTGAACCTGACATGAATTACCACCACATGATGAATCATAATTGATGCAATCCATGCACGCATCGACCACTTCTGGTCAAATTGCCCCGTGTCCGATCTTAACCCCGTCCTCATCCGGGCTCCTTCGCTGATCCGCCGCCCGGCCGCCCCGACTCCGCCGCCTCTCCCCCAAAACTCAACTCCGCCGACTCCATCCTCTGAAACTCCGCAACCCTCAAACTCCGCCCAGAAATTTCCATCCGAGTCTTATTCAGCAGCATCATCTATCTACATTCGCCCTCGTATCATCTGGGATGAAACCATGTGCTTTTCTCCACAAGTCGGCTTCCAATTGACTTTTTTCTATATCTGCAGCCTGTGGATGTTGTCCCCCCCCCCCCCCCGGCGGGAGTATCCACGGGTTTTGGCAGCTGCCGATCGATCACAGGGTCCCCACCATGGTCCCTGGCTGCACGGATAAGGCCGGCCGCATGTTATATTTGTCTTGGGACTCTCATTATGTACCTTGTTCCCATCCATTTCCATCATGTAGTGACACTGTTCCCTACTGCGAAGTCCTTGCACTACGAGTCGCTCCGTAATCCAGTTGCACACGGCATCAGGCTTACCGCGATGTTGCCTCTCATCCTTGCGGACCAACGTTCCTCAGCCTAGTAACGTACAGTTCGTGGCCCGTTCACTTCACATGCTTACACATTGGGCGGCCCGATATTGCATCGACAAGGTTCAATTGCCTTCAAAGTTTCAGACTAAAAAAGAGCTTCAGCCTGCCAACTACTCTCGAATCGTGCCATGGCAACCATCTAGCCTTCTTGCTCACCAGCAACATGGGTATATACGGATCCTCTCCGTCGACTGCTTGTTCCGCTCCCGTCTTGGCCCGCGAGTTCAGTTTCCTTCGAGCCATACACCGAATCACAGCGGCCTGGCACCAATTCTAGCCAAGTCACCGTTCTGTGTAACCCTTACCAGCCCCCATCCCGAGCACCATTACCAACAAACGAAAGAGAAAGGAAAAGCCAATCGAATGCTTCAGACCCTTTTGAAAAACGACCTGAACGCGTTTCCATACCCTCTACACGCCCGAACTCACTGTAGAGCTGTAGGCGTGGCGCAAGGGTCTGGTTTGGAAGCATCAGGAACATATAGAACACAAGCGGAATGCAAAAAAGAAATAACGTCGGAACACAACACGACGAGTGCGGTAATTCTCCGGTGGTTGTACAGCTGGTCGAACTGCCAAATTGGTCTCGACCAGATACCATGCCATGAACGACATGCATGGCAGAAGCGGACAGAGGATCATGTTCGAACAAGACCCCGGTTGTAGAATAGGCAAGCACGGAGGACGAGGGGGGTTGTGGACAGACCATGATGCGCTCTTCCATCAAAGCCCCCGACACCCTTTCGGAACAGCGCCAGAGGGTGTCAATCGTACTGTTGGAACCGAGCCCCTGTCCGCACTGTCCAAGCATGCTGGTTTTCTTCGAGTCAACAAAAGAAAGTGGCCGGATATAGCGACCTGCTCGATGTACTCGTTGAATTGTCGTCAAGTGCTTTTCAGCAGAGACAGATCCCCAGGTGCAATCCTTTAAGGGATACATTAGTCCCTTGTCTCAAGGGGCCAGTGAGCACTATAAATGCAATGGCTCTACTCCTCTTAGTAGCGGGGTTCGGGGCCTCGATAACCATTCGTACGAGGGGCCTCGTACTGTACGCCAGTCATCGAGTCGGGGCCGTTGGGAATGCTAGTGCTGATAGACCTAAGTGGAGGGAGCTCTGTGCGGCTTCCAGCGTATTGTTCCGTAGCATAGGGTGCTTGTGACGGAGGCTGACCAGGCCCAGGTGGGCCTTGCTGGTTCGCATGAGGCGTTGATCCTCCCATCTCACTCATGCGCCCGCCCTGCATGGCCTGCAGTTCGCGTCTCAACATGTCATTCTCTGCCGTAGTATTATGCAGGTGCTGTTGAAGAGCCCGGATATGGTCACTTTGACGTTGGTGCTCGGCAATAGCTATAGCTCTCTCGTCAGCATGAGGTACCACGAAGCTAGTCGTCTCTCGTGCATGGAAGACTTACCCTTCGTGAGGATCTCCCATTTCGATGCCTTGGAGCCACGCTCTTGTGGCATCAGGTCTCGAAGCTGGTCAAACAATTCCTTCATCTCTGTTCTCCGCTTCCGCTCTGCCAGCTTGTGGCTCACTCTCAGTTCAGGAGTGCGGCTGTAAGGCTGGTTACCGCCAGGGCCGCCACCTTCTTCCGCTTGCAAGTCACTCAATTGCTTGTGCTGCATTGTGTGATGGTGGACGGGCGAGAACTCGCCACCGCTCGACATTCGACCGTAATCCGGAGCCTCATCTAGTCTACGCTGGCCTGGAGGCAGTCGAGACTCAAGGGTGAACTGGCTGCTGGCAATAGACTCGGTGATGCTGCTTCTTCGCGAATCATCATACGGATGGGATACACGCTGAATATCCTCCTCGGGGAAAGCCCATGCTTGGCCTTTGGTAGGCTCGGCGGCGCGGGCGATGGTGCCCGTTGCGGGCCCGGTGATAGCTGGTGCCGTCCGCACGGTCTTTACCTCAGGATTTCGCTCTGCACTCGGCTGGTACCCGTTAGATATGCGGTGCACCGATAGGTTCTCGAGACCAGGTCGCGGGTTGCGCTGGGAATGTAGAGTATTTTGAATCGAGGTCGTGGACTGATTGTTGCTTGCGTATGGTGAGTTGCCGAGGCGCATGTCGCTGAAACCCTGGTTAATGCGGCTGTCAACGCTCTCACGGCGCACTGCGGCCGCAGGATTGAGATCCTGGCCTAACGTTGAACCGCTTCCAGCTGTAGATTCGAGAGATGTCGGCCTCTCATGTCGGCGCGGGTCGGTGCTACTGGGAGTTGTGGGGGAGACCATGGAGGCAACACTCATGCCACTGACTGATGGGGAGACCAAGGGCTGTGGGATATTAGAAGCCACTGGCGAAGGTGTCTTATCGGCAGCAGAGTGGTAGCCGGAGTTGGTAGGACTGAGGCCATTGGCACTGAAAGATGCAGCAGATGTATCTGGGAATTGGTCAGGCTACTGGCGCAGGACAAGGGCCGAAGTCAGATGAGGCAAAATTAGAGACTTACGTTTGCTGGAAGCTTCAGCTGTAGAGTAGAACCCTGAATCACGAAGATGAGATGGGGTATGCCCATTGGAATTGGGCGGCTGGTCATCATTGAGGATATTGTTGAGGCCTGCAGCCTTTGGCGGCGGCGGCCGTGGCTGGGCGTCCATCGTCGACATGGTTGTTAAGATTTTGCGTGGGAGACGGATGCGGGAAGAAGACGGTAAAACACAAAGCCGGTGCGATTCCCGCTCTTGTCGAAGCCTCAGCGCATGTGATGCAGGAAGAGGGCGTGCTGATTATCCAGTTCGTGGTGATGGAAGCGTGTCTTCGCAAAGGGCCGGCGAGGACTTCTTTGGAGGGTTGTTCGGAGAGGAACAAGCCCAGGCTGCCGTGTGAAATGCTATCGCTCGAATGTCTAGGTTTACAATTCGTCTGCCGAGAAAGGGCGAGTGAGGGACACGGCGAAGGGATTCTTAGTAGACAGAGGGGGGTCGAGTCGAGTCTGGTCGAGTAAAGAGATTGGCACTGGAAGGGAGAGAGGGGCCGGCGCGATGAGGGCGGTTCGTGGAGAAAAAGGGTGCCGCACTGGGGACTGGAACTGCTGCGGTATAAAGCCTGAAGCCCAATGAAGCTGTCGTCAATCGCTGAAGGGGAGAGAGGGTGAGGGAGTGCGTAGGACTGTGAATGAAGCTGGGCGAGTGTTGGTAGAAGGAGGTCAGTGGTGGGAATCGCAGAAGAGGAAGGACGACGAGGATGTATGGATTGAGTGATCAAAGGCAAGGGGGTCAGCGCCCACACTCACACTCATACTCGCAGGCGACGGACAGGCCTATGCCACGGGCCACCCATAGCGGAAGCAGGACCAGCTACAGTAGTGCTTTAGTGCCGTGCAAAGGTCACCAGAAGGGGAAGAATAGCGTGTCAGTGGATTCTTTACTGGGGCACATTCGGTTCGGTGGTGGGTGGAGGGGGGCACACGGAGTGGAGGGGGGGGGCGTGGCTCGGGTGCAACCTCACACCCCGGAATTGACCTCTGCTTGTGGTTGCAGGTCTCTCAGCGTGGTGCTCCATCTGCTGAGAACCTGCTGAACCCAGGTGCTGCCAGTGGAGGACGATACTGCGCTTGAACTCTCTCGGCCGCTGTGGCCGCTGGCGCGTGCGTGGCTGCTGGGATCTGCACACCCACGCTCAAGCCCTGTCCCGTCCTGCCCACGCCCCATGCAACCTTACTCATAGTAGTGCTGGCTACTCCGTTGAGCGTGGTGAACCTGAGCCATTCCTCCCCATCAGCAGCCCACACTGTGAAGGTACCTAAGGCGAAGTGAGGTACCTTCGGTACGGTATGCACCGCTGCTATGCACTGACCCTCAGCACGTTCTTCGGAGCTCCGTATTGTGTAGAATGCCGTCCAACCTCCTTTGTGGTCTTTCATTTCCAACAGCTTCCTTTTCCCAACATGCTCGCGAGTCTCCATCTTGCATGTCTAACGCCATCATCAGTTTCCATACCGATCCTCCCCGCCGCACATCGACTCCTGGCCATACTGCGTCTCCTTTTGGCTTACGTTCCTTTCCGGATCCGACACCAGGGTCTGCATCCAGACAACCATATCTATCCTGAGCCATCACGTTCCATGGATCCATGTGTGTCGTTCAGAATCAGGCTGACACCGCTGTATTCAACACACGCTGCTGGAAACCCTCGACCCAGAAACTCATTAAATATCCCTCATTAACATCCCGTTGTGCCACATCTGTTTATCCATCCTACCGCTAGGCTCAGGCCCCCCTCCTTCGCCTGAGGGCAATTTACAGCGCATGTCCAAACCTGCAGCCACTTACTTTTCGGATCACCTCGCCATGCAAGGCCCTTCTGCTTGGTTTTGATTGCCTTGTCGTCATTCGCTGGCCTACTCCCGTAGTTCAGACTTCTATTTGGCTAGGGGCAAATCTCAAAAGCTGTTCTGGTGCATCACAGACAGCCAACGGGACGAAACCCTCCCAAGGATGTGACAACATGTGAGTATTGAATCATTTGTTCGAAATGCACAGCGCATTGCAAGGGCGCCACGGCACATGCTTTTTGACGACTCGTTCCAGATCCACTGCCACGCATCTCGCAACATGATCGACTCGGTACCTCAACCTTTCCCTGCACTGTCCGTGTAACCTATCGTATCTCATCTTGCCGGGGTGATCCTTTTTTTACTTCTCATAGGATCCAGGCATGCAAACACCTGCACGGCGATTTCACGCCAGGGTCGCAAGCATGCCCTACGGAATGGTACAACTGGACATTGAAAGCGGCGATCCTTCTTGTTCGCCAGCTCCTATTCCTGACCACGCAACCTGCTGAAAACAAGTGCAAATAACGCCATTGACCCGTCGGCTTGTGCCCCATGGGACATGGGGGAAGTATACAGGCAACCGAGGATCACCTACGAAAGGAGAGCTTTCCCCCGTTCCCGCCACTGCGCAAGCCAGGTAACGCCTTGCACATGGCTGAGGCTTTGCCTCTTGTCCGTTATTGCCATATGAATGGGTTTGGGCCGCCCACAGGACAGTCCGGGGAATTGTCCACAGATGAAAGTGTTCCCGTCCTTCAGCGTTACTAGCCCTGTTGTGGCTGATGGAGCTATCGACCAGGTGCTTGTGAGGGATGTGCGCCATCATATCGTAACGAGAGGGGCTGACCAGAAGATCGCCTTACCCCATGTTGAGACTCTGAACACACGTGCACCCCAAAATGTAAGCTCGCTTCGATGGGGTCGTTCTCACACGCGCACCTTGCCATTCTCCAGACCCTGTTGACCCATCTTGCCGCAGGCCGCCCCCTGCTTAGGTCCAGCGAAGCTGTGACGCATGAAAGCCCTCTGTTTGATCTGCGATCTGGTTCCAGACCTTGGATAAGGTTGTGAGCAACTGGTACAAATGCAATAGATACCCATCAAGACCAGAAATAACACATCGCTGATGGGTGGCAACAAGAGACTCTAAGCCTGACAGATGCGCTGATTCGTTGCTTCTGTCTTGTTCAGCTCCGAACAGTCAATATGTGTCGGAGATAGGCTACAGGGCTCAGGTTACGGAGCGTCCGCTCAGTGGGGACGTTGGCTATCAAGCTTCAGGGCCGGTGTCACTAGCTTAGAAAGCGATGGGTAGGCGGCGGGGGGCCAGCAGTGCGTCTAGGTTTCTGACAACGTGGATAGTCGTGTCATTTTGCCTCTCAAAAGAATTACCAGATGACGCTCGGTACAAGGCCTCGACGCAGACCTGGTCAACAGCGACGGCGTTTCCTTTCCCGCCACCAATTACAAATCATGGTCTGGGGAAGTTGATCGTAAATCACCAACAACGCCCCGAAGCCGATCTTGGTGATTGCGCGGCATATGGCAGGCGTCACGACAGGGAACGGGAACATCTGCGAGAAAAGGATTAGCTGACGGTTCAAGGCTAGTATCAGGCAGCAGGGAAAAAGAAAGGAACAAAAAGAACCTCCAGACCAGCATATGAGAACCAGGGAGGGGCGTGTCGCCAGTAGCCATGGGAGGTGTGCATGTCCGATCGCTGTCCCGTCCCCTGCTGGGCTGTGGGAAAATTGGGACACGGGCAGCGTGGCTTGTCAGGGACCAGGGCCATTCTATCTGGCTCCGTGGCCCTTGTTTCTTTTGCCTTTGGCCCCGTGGCTGGGCAAGTGCAACACTTGGTCAGGCTTCGTCGCTGACAGCAGATGAAGTTGTGGCTTTCGCCGTGCGCCTAATGGCTGGAACACAAGGGTCGAGAGCATAATCATGGGGCAATTCGCGAAGGTGCGTGCTGGCGTTGGACGACGAGGACAGTCGCAGACGCCGGCCCACCGCGGACGGAACTTTGTGCATACGCGATCTTCCGTCGCCACGTGAGAGAAGGTCGTCCCCGCCCTCTACAGCTTCCAACGTGAACAGCCATGTTGGTAGTATGAGGTAAGCCACCATTCTTTCCCGGAGATCTGCCGCTTCCTTGAGAGGGACGATTGGATTGCTAAACATGACGGAGGCGAAACCATGAACACCACGGCCGACTTCGGTATGACAACATATTTTAACCTCAGTACAGTCAGAAAAAAGCATTCGACACAGACGAGACCTTTCAGCAGGTCACCGCTGTGCCCTGACCATCTCTTCCTGCTTCGCTTATCAGCGCCATGCATGCTGCCAAAGGCGCCTCGCCGCTCGATAGTGACAACGCCACTGCGTTGCAAGGGATGACCAGTATCGGGGACCACTGACCCGGCGAGAGGCTGCATTTGCTGATCTGATTGTCGAGTCAAGGCAAGTCACCGCGCGGCCGAATGAGATGAAGGCTGAGGGGGTCATTGCCGCACAGACTAGTTCGCTGGGAGTCTTACCAGGGTTCAATTCGCTAATCACGTCAAATGATTCTTCCACTGTATATCACAAGACATATGGGAAAAGCACAACCAGGAACAGTTAGGCTTCGCTGTGCATAGTGGCCCTGCCATAGAGACTAGGCGTCCGAAGGACCGTGCGTAAGGGTTAACCGACGTGCTGAGGGCAGCACTTTACTACCAGTGTACTCGGCCAGCCTGGAGGAGCAAGATCGCTTTGGAAATTGCTAACCTTAACTTCGATAGGCCGGTCTGGAGCTGCCACCAAGATTTGGAGCCGCTGGCTCAGTGCCAGGCGAAGCTTTCCGAGGCGAACAATGTGATTACGCAGTTTGACCCGATCGGATGTGTCAAATGTCTCATCGCTTCACCAAGTCTGCCCTGAATCCACTGTGCTCCCAATGTCTCAGCCATTCATAGCCGCCGCAACGGAAACACGTCCGGACAGGGTACGCAGTGCCCGGAGCTAGTCTCACTTCCCGCCAGTGGCTGGTCAACTCATGCGGAGGGTACAGCGGTTGGACCAAGGCCACCGTCAAAGCCAGGTCCGGCCACAGACCTTTGGAGCCTATCATTATGATGGCCCTTGGGATCTACACGGCATATCGCACACATTGCGGTTTGTCACAAAACGGCATTTGCTTGAGTAATTTCAGTTCACAGGGCATGCAACTCCTCAATGCATGTACAAAGTATTGATCGACGAGCGGGAAGAGCTGAAGTCGCTACTAGCGCTGTCGATCCTGCTAGGGCCATCCGTTCCTCGGCCCCTGGCGTTTCCCACTGCGGGTGTAAAAAGGGAAACAAGCATGAACTGATCGGCCTGTTGGCCAACGTCGAGGAACCAGGACCAAGGTAGTGGAATCCATGTCTCGGCTGTGCTCTGACCAGCGCTGACTTCTCACAGTTTGTGAGGAACGTGGACAAGATGAAACTCACGCGATCATTACATACACGACCTCACATATCTCAAGTCTGTGACTAGGTGCCCCCTCGGAGGGTTGTCCACGTGGGCATCCTCCAAGTACAGCCGACAATCTCTGCTGGCCGGATACATGCACCTTGGGTCGCCAGCATCCTGTGACCTGTGACCCAAACAGAAGCTAGGTGCTTTCGGGAAGCCCATTCTTGAGCATGTATGCCCGACACTCGGCGTGCTACGAATGACAGTATCGAGTCTTCGCCCGAGTGCCATGTCCATGTCATCGGCTCCCCAGCGGCCTGCAAACGCAGTCACAGAACTGCTGAGTTCACTGAGAAGCCCCTGGCTAATGCAAGATAACGTAGTAAGGAATGGGTCAAGTGAAGTGACTCGTTACAGCTCAACTTGCTTATCTTTTTAGCGCCGAGCTACCAGACCACGCGCGTGGTATGTGACGCAGGGGAGGAGGAACAGTTCGCCATATTGCTCAACCACACTACAGTTGATTGTGCGGGGTTGATGATGATGATACAGCACGCGCTGTCTCGCCTCAAGAACTGTACCGGGCTTGAGTTGAGAAACCTCAGTACATGAGTTCTCGGAGGAAACCAACGAGTTGAGAAGTGAATTCCAGCAGTGCGGCTCAACTGCGGTGTCTTTGCGGTCAACGACGGCAGTTTACGGAAATGTCTCTCTTCAACGGCATTTGAAGAAGAGCCACTGAACCCCGAGCTATTCCCCGCCGCGTTGAATGTTACTCTACTACCACTGCTGGCATGCCGAGCCCTTTAGTCCCGCAATGTACGCTCAACCGACACGATTGACATGTCAGGAAGGACCTCAAAGTGATCTCCCCCACCTTGTGGACTGGATGGTCGGCGACCATTATGCTTGGTTCTCGCAGAAGTAAAGATTTAGTGCACGTTGGTGTGGGACACGGCATGGAACATCAAGCTGCTCTTCCTTACACGCGGAGGCAACGTGCCGACGCAAGGGACACAAGCGAGGAGCATTTCTCGTCGGACCTTGCAAGGCTATCCCCGTATGAGGCCAGGAACGAGAAACAAAAAGATCTCCAGGCACACGAGTTACCTTGTTGGCTGACGGGGGAAGTAACCTCGAGCTCGCTCAACATGGATGATACCTCAAGGAAACCGCTAATATCTTGCTGTAGCCTATCAAAGGCCGTACTGGCTTTCCTGATGTGGCTTACCATAATCACTTCAGTATGTCCCTGGGGCCACAGGGCCAACGACTCGTACTAATACCACTTGGACTGTGCTGGCACTTGGCGTCGTGCGGCACACGTTCCGCTTCAGCGTTTGACAAGCTGAAGCCGGACCGTACTTACGTCCCTGGTGCCCAAAGCTGATCCTTGATGTGTCCTGACAGCTCCGATACCTACGATTAGGTTTCCTCGGAGAATTGGTATTTTCATCATCTTTGGCCATGACTTCCAGCCTATGCTATAATGGACCGCGGCGTGGCAGGCAGTGACCGGACACAATCACGCTCGGGCCTACGAACCCAGCATTGCATGTCCTTCCTTGCGATTAGGGTCTTTAGAGCTTGCGTCGGGTTGGCAGCCATAGTGGGCTTGCCTGGCCCGTCAGAGTCCCTCTGAAGCTTGGAATGCGGGCTGACTGTTTTCTCCGCACTTGTTCCTACGTTGGAGGCTAGGTGATGCAATGAGGGTTCACATATCCGCACATTCCCCGGAATACAGGTTCTCGGATTCGCGCTGAGATCTTGGCGAAAGTCGCGAGTCTGAAAGATTCCTCAAACAGTGCTCTCGATCATGTCTTCGGGAGCTACACCCCACGAGCCTGTTGAGTGATATTGAGCACGTTGACGCCTCGCATTCACACCCGTATCTGGACCCATCGGACGCCACCGTGGTGAACCCTCTTCATTTGACGGAAGGGCATCCGGGAATACCAGAGTGAAGGGGAATCAACGGCGCAACCAGCCAAGTCGGGTATGTCACCCGGATCCGGGCACAGCACGGCGGATCACTGAATGAGGGGACGCTGGAAAGACGGAGAAGGGGACTCTCGGCTTATTCTAACTAGTCCCATCTCTGGTAAGCCCAGCGGCCTCAACTTTAAACAAACAATGGGCAGATCCCTCAGTAAGCCTCTGCCTAGGCAGAATGGTTGACGGTGCATCGTACCACGCCTTTTATGGCAACCATGAGGAATATCGGTTGGGGAATCGCCGTCATCGATGCATTTACCGGTGACTAAGCGCCTGGAACCGTTGCATGTTGAGTACTCGACGTGACAATCAATCCACGATTTGTCAAAGCACCAAGACACGACAAGCTCGATCTGGATCCAGAACTCTGTTCCTCGTCATCTAAAGGGAAGAGGTACGTACACGTCAAAAGTTCCCAACCCCCTCCTGACGCATTCGATACACCTGAGGAATGATGGCTTATGTACTCAACGAGACCTTTCATCTCCCGTAGCCATGTGCTTCTCACGAGTCTATTTCCAGGTTGCCGAAGACATCCCACGAGCCCGGAGAGCAGTCCGGTGCAGCACGGCACTGCATCTGTCCATCGAGAGCAAGCAGCAAAGACCGATTGAAGGAACCCTTGTCGCTACCCCGGATCGTCTTTCGCCGGTGGGAATTTGCTTGATGCTCCAAGAATGATCACCTGAATGCAGCCCTGTCTAGAACGACGCCATGCCGCCACGTCCGAGATAAGCCAGGCCGTAGCTCTCCCACGGGTGAACCTGGGAGGCGTAACGCACATGCTTGCCACGCCTAACTTGTCATCATATGAAAAGAAAGTTTTGACTTGTCAGCCCGCCGGCGCTATTTCCGGTTCACGCCGAATGGCGACAGTGTCAAAAGAACCTCCCCAAGACTGAGTCGCTTTTCTCCATCTAAGGTATGCGGAATGTCAGACGGCGTCAAAGACTAACCTCCCAACATGAATCAGGATGGGACTTTGTTCTTTTGTGTTTTTTCTTCTTCTTAGCTGCCCTGTTCCTCTTAGCAGCTTACGCCTAATGCGCTATTAGATAATTTACTCTTTGAAGAAGCAACTACACGACGTTCCACGACGGTCAAAACGAGAAGCGACATATGTCGTGTGACTGGTGGCCCCCGGGTCCCCCCTCCGCCTTATGCAATGCAGGCTGCACTCCTACGAACCACTCTCGGGTAGATAGCCCACACCCTCATCGAGATTCCGTAGGTTGTGCAACCCTCAGCCGAAAGAAGGCGTAATGCTTTCTTGCAGCCCCTGCTTCAGAAGTGGATGGGAATGGGCGTCCTTACTGAACCGAGGTTCCTTCAGCTGAGCTGGTGACTTGGCGGGAAGAGATCCTATCGGCGATTTCGTTTTCTTGGAGCTATGGGGCTCGGGAATGGGCATGCCTGTAAGCCACACTGGATGAGACTGACCTTGCCGGTAAAGGCATGCTATTGATGGTTGTAGGGTGAGTGCATAGCCAACTGGCATCGCTGCTGTCTGAATCGTACATTGTAGTTCGGTTGTGAGAATTCCGAGTCCCTATCATGTGCTTATAAACATGTAAATTGTCAGTTTGACAAATTTTCTAGTCACAGAGATCCCAACCGTGAATACCTTGTGTCAATAATCTCCATATACAAACTATGTTCAATCGATAGCAGGGGATCTGTAGTGACAGCTGACCACATGATGAACCTATCCTTCCGTATGCATATGAACGATGAACGCCAGCCTCCTCGGATCATGCCACTTCATATCTCATCATCGAGTATCCACGAAGATATCCAGCGCCCTTATCCTTGGTTCTTGCCCCTTACTCAGAAATCGAACTCCGGCCTGAAGATCGCCGGGTCAACGCCCGCCACCGTCTTCTCAGCCAAATCCCTCCTTCCCATCTGAGAAAACACCCTCCTCAATGTATCATACAGTGTGCTGCTCCTGTTCTGCGCCGACATACGCTCGATTGTCTCGTCCACGCGAGGCATTGAGCCCTCGCCCAGGATCTCGTACGCCTGTGCGCGGCCAGACTTCTCGATCGACTTGTGCATCTCGAGAGCGGCGAGGAAGTGACAGGCAGCCTCGTGGTGGCAGTTGATGTTGATGCAGCTGACGCCGAGGTTGTAGCGTGCGCGGACGAAGTTGGGGGAACGGGATAGAGCTTCCTCGTAAGCTGCGATGGCTTCCTCAGAGCGACCACTGTTGGCAAGTGTTGCTCCAAGGCGATTCCAGAGGAGGTGGACTTGCTCCTGCTGATTTGATGTGCCCATCTCGGAAGAGTGCAATGCCGCTTGAAAGCAATCGACAGCCTTCTCGTATTCCTCTGCACCATAGAACAGGACACCAAGGCCGACTTGGACGTCAGGATCCATGTGCTCGCCGTCAGGGCTGAGCTGAGCGGCCTTGATGAAATGCTTGGTCACCTTGTCATGCAATTGTTGTCTGTCTGTGAAGCCCATCTCTGCTGGAGGGTGCAAGTCTGAGGGATCCAAGACGTTAGGATACTTGACTGAGAGCCAGCGTTCTAATGTCCTGTAAGCTGTGCTGTCATATCCTTCATTTGTGTATGATACGGCCAGGCCCATTAGTGCGGCGAGGTTGTTCGGATCCAGCTTGATAGCTTGTTCCAATGCCCGGATGGCCGCTGTCTCTTTCTCGTTCTGAGCCTGAGCAGATCCGAGGTACACCCAAGCGTCAACGTGATCAGGTTGCTGCTGAACTGCTGCCTCAAATGCTAGTGCTGCGAGGGACAGATTTCCGCCCTCCTTCATGATCTTGACACCCTCGTCGAAAGCGTTCTTCTGGTCCTGGAAAATGTTCTCCTGTTCAAATCTGTACTGCTCGGGAATGGGTTCGCCGTATCGTCCCCAGCTGTCGAGGTGCGAAAGGTCGGTCAAGGAATCTTTGTTCCACTCGGCGTCGAATTGGTCGAAGAATTGCTCTTCGTTGACCATGGACCTAGCAGCAGCCGTCTCAGCTTGAATTCCTCTCCAAATGGATTCGAAGTCACCGAACTCATTGGTTTCCGACTGGATACCCTTATCCATGTCTTCAAGTTCTCTCTCAGCGGCTGTCGCCTCATCCTCTTTCTCCTTTGCCTCGGCCTTGTCCTGTACCTCGAGTTGTGCGAACTGCTCTTCCCACTTCGTGTCATCGAGCTCAACGAGACGGCCTTTACCCTTACCCTCGGGCTCCTGCTGTTGCTGGTGTGGTTGCTGGTTCTGGTACATCGGTTGAAACATTGGCTGACTGTAGCCGTTCATGCCCATGCCCATGCCCATACCCATACCCATCATTGGCCTTGATTGTTGCATCTGCCCTGACACGTTATTTTGCATGGAGTCATGTGACATTGGTGACTGGGAGTTCATCTTTTGGAAGCGGGCAAACTCTTCAGGATTGAAGAAAGATGAGTTCGCCGGGTTATGCGATGCCTCCATGCCAGGCTGGCTGTGGAAGTCGTGTGCCCACGAGGGCGATGTAGAGCTCGCGCGTAGTTGAGCTGGGTGGTTTTGAGGAAGCTGTGCAGGGCCACCTTGCATCGGAATTTCTTGTTGCATATTCGGTGCGCCATTCAGAAAGCCGTTCATCATCTACATAGCAGTATTGTTAGCGACTGAGCTGTCAGATGAGCAAGCGAAAGGGGAGGTAGCTACTTCATCTTGTGAACCGCCAACATTCTGGCTTCGGAAGCCATTCAGCTGACCGCCGGGACCTCTGGAAACAAGACGATCGCGTTGAAGAGTCTTGTCATCTTGAACATGTTTTTGGAACTGGCTCAAGGGGTTTCCCGAGGTCGAGCACTCGGCGCCGCCACTGAGGAATGACATTCTTGTGATAGGTGCCGCCGTTCTGGTTTTGTGTTTTTCCGAAAGTAAGCCGGAGAGTCAGCCGTTCCGTAAGATCGGTGTGCGCTTCTCTGCTGGTCGACAGGACAGCGTGTTGCCGATATAAAGTGTAACGCTAAGGAGGTCGAGCAAGGACGATGCAAGGAGATGCAGGATAGAGGGTTTGTCAGACAAGCCGTCGTCACTGTGCCAGGTCGCCGTATTCAAGGCCGAGCAGCGGAGTTGGGGCGGCGGGGACCTTCTGCCGAGGCAGCGTCGGCCCTCCGTCCTCCCCGCTGCAGGGACCATCTCGTCAGCAAGACACGCACGTGACGGCGGGGGAGCATCGACCGAAAGCGACTTCTCTTATCGATAAGCCACTCGGGTCGCTTTTTTTTCTGAAGCGACCGCCAGCCTCTTTTGGCGGACCAAGACCAGGTGAAACCAAGCATATTGCGATATCCAAAGTCAAGATGCTCAGACAAATGTGAGACCCTGCAGTAATCGAATACATGTCTATACCGAACGTCAGCTAAAATTGAATTAGAAAACCTCGCAATGCTCGCTCCAAGCGGGCCCTCGAGAAGCGCGAGCCCAAAGCCATCGAAAACCCCAAGACCTGCCTCTTTCTCCGCGGCACCACCTGCTCCCAGATCGTCCAGGATGCCCTCAACGAGCTCTACGCCCTCCGTGTTCCTCTCGCCAAGAAGTTCACCAAGAAGAACCCCGTTCACCCATTCGATGACGCCTCCTCTCTCGAGTTCTTCTCTGAGAAGAACGATGCCAGTCTCCTTGTCTTTGGCAGCTCGCAGAAGAAGCGACCACACAACTTGACGCTTGTGCGGACGTTTGGACACAAGGTGTTGGATATGCTGGAGTTGGGATTGGATGCGGAAAGTTTCAGGACGATGGCGCAGTTCAAGACTAGGAAGTTCGCGATTGGTTTGAGGCCGATGGTGCTTTTCGCAGGAACTGCCTTCGAGAGCCCAGTTTCCAACGAGCACACTCTGGCGAAGAGTATGTTCCTCGACTTCTTCAAGGGCGATCCTTCAGAGAAGATCGACGTCGAGGGCCTGCAGTACATCGTCTCCATCTCCGCCGACGAGGAGACCTCCACCTCCGACCCCGACGTCAAGCCCGCCATCCACCTCCGCGTCTACCTCATCAGCACCAAACGCAGCGGCCAGAAGCTCCCCCGCGTCGAAGTCGAAGAGATCGGTCCCCGCATGGACTTCCGCATTGGTCGTGTCCGTGAGCCCGATGAGTCAGTCCTGAAGGAGGCAATGAAGAAGCCTAAGGGCATGGAAGAGAGGACGAAGAAGAACGTCACGACGGATTCTATGGGTGATAAGCTTGGAAGAGTGCACTTGGGCAGACAGGATTTGAGCGAGATGCAGACGAGGAAGATGAAGGGTTTGAAGAGGTCGAGAATGGATGCCCAGGAGGAGGAGGAAGGGGAGGATGTGGTGGAGGAGGATTCCAAGAGGGCAAAGCAGTGATCAGGAGGTATCACATTGATGCTGGCGTTTGGGCGCACATGAGGATTGTTAGACTTTTAAATGAAAGTGAAACTGTCAACTTTCGGTTCCAGTTCATCATCATCAAGACATAACTCCGAATACGTTGATGATTGCTTGTATTGTTTACAGCCTGCATATTTCGAGGCGGTCCTCCTCGTTTCTCTCAGTTGCTTTTCCACAAATCTTATGATCTCTTCGACTTGAAGAGGAGAAGGTCGCCTGCCTCCAAGGCTTCAAGGGTAAAAATCTGGCTCTCTGGCCGTTATGCTCTTCCAAACGCCTATACATATGTCCCTGAAACAAAATTAACTCGCTCAGCCTTCACTTACAAATGTGGCCCATCCAATCGACGAGGTCAAGGTTTGGACGAACGTTGATCGATTGATCTCAGTCAGGCGAAGCCACAGACAGCATATCCCCATTCACCTGCACCTGCGGCAGTGCGTACTTGTCCTTCACCAAAGTTGCCATCAACTCAACGTGATTCAACATGGTGTCGGCCAAGCCTTCCTCCGACTTCCCATCGCCATCACAGGAAGCACCCCAGACGTCTGCCGGGATAGGACCGTTTTCCCATACGGCTATCCTGATGGGCCATTCGAGGTGGCGCCACCACGAAGAACCAGGCTCGAACAGACCGACGAGACCCATGACTTCGCGTCTGGTCACGTCTTGTAGCCACCACACACCGTCGAGACGCTTCAGGAGCGCGAAAAAGCAAGCTAGTATGGCCAAAGCGCGTGGCCTCTTTGCCTCAACGAGCTCGATAAATCGCCGGGAGACGGTAGCTGGGAAGGCAAGCGAAGCGCCCGGGGTGGGGTTCTTATGCGCCCAGTTCAGAACACAGACGGCATGAGAGTATGCCTGACTTGAGCTGTTAATCTTCGTTGGCTCCTCTGTAGTAAGTTCGCTTTCCAAGTCGTCGAGCAGGTGACCGAAGAATGATCCCGGTCCTGTTGGGTTCATATCAAGCTGAAAGCTAGGTTGCGCATCGATGACGGCTTTGACGGTCGAGCTTGTCCTGATCCACTGCCAAGATGACGCAACTACCGTCTTGACACCCTGAAAGGCATGGAACCAGGGCAATGGCAGCACGTACCGTGACCCCGGCTCTGTAGCGTTGGAGTCGGCATCCTCTTTGAGGAAGATGCGTGAGCCACTCGCTTGAAAAGCAATTAGTGTTGCGGTTAGGAAGAGTGCTTCGGCGTTGCTCGCAGTAATCCCATTGTCGAGCAGCTTGCAGTACTCGGCGAGTGTGGATGCGGCGTAGGCATGGGATGCGCGGACCAGTGCCTTGTCTTCTGGTTCCTGTGCGCGCAAGTGGAGCGCCGCTACCGAGAGCATAGCATCCATGAGGAACGTCCCGCTGCTGAATGCCAACTTTGGCACATCTATTTGCCATATATCGTGCGTCGTGGGCGATCCTGTATGCAAAGTGTGGCACGTACTAGTGGTGTACTGGTGCAGCAGGCGTAGTTCCATGAGGCGGTCAACCTGTATACTTGCTCGTGACATGCGTGGCAAGGAAGGCTGGATCATCAGGGGAGTAACAGTCATTGGTGACGGAGAGGGCTGCGCTAAATATGGCTTCGGTGTCTGCGGTATGTTCAACGTAGGTGCCGGGGTAACAGGTTGTGGCGGACTATCGGGGAGGTTGAGAGATGGTGTCGGAGCAGGCGTGAGCTCATCGCGAAGGTCGGGATGCTCGAAGTCGCAGGGAACGCCGTGTTTGACGCAGTTGCCGCATCGAGGATGGACTTCATCGCACTGAATTGTTCGTGTCAGCTATGTGTCGTTGCTTGGGTCCTTGGGACAGAGCGTTACCTTGATCTTGCGATTCTTGCAGCGGCGGCATCCTGCACGAGACTTCTTATGAGACCTGCGGGGAGGCATAGCGATGTTGAAAACGCTGAGAGACGTTTGAAGTAACGAGGAAATGGTTTTATGAGGGACTGTATAAGCCGTGCTAGCTGTATGGAGCTCGAGCAGTGCTTCGAATTACATGCGTTGCCGGCATGGCCGCGGAGCCATTCGGGGTCTTGTACTGTTGTCAACGCGAGCAGTCAAGGTTGAACTTGACAGGGCCAATCGCAGCTATATGATGCAACGCAGATGCGGCTATGCCTTGACTGAGGCCAATTAGCGAAGGAGTGGCCTTGGTTGGTGAAGCCTCGAGGACGATTGGCAAGGAAAGGCGGCGATCGGGTAGGTTAAGGGCCGAAAAGGCAGAAGGGTTGGTCCGGAGATTTGGTGGTCACGGACGAACTGGACGGAAGAGAGCAACGGTGTATTACGAATTGGGGTAGCTCTTTTGGCGTGCACAGCCACTAAGGGACGGCGCATGGGAGTGCGGTCGTGTGTGTGTGTGTGGTAGTCGTGAGGAATGGATGGTTGTTGGTGGTTGGTGACCTTAGGTTAGAAGTGAAAGTGACGAAGGTGGGTAGGAGGTGGAAAGCTGCCCCTCCAGGGGGCTGTCGACACGCTGTAACGCGAAAGCTCCAGCGAGGGCAGGGCGTAGTTGGCCTGTAACAAGGTGTCCTTAGCCCTCCAGGGATTATTGGGCGTGCACACTGGGGAGCCTCGGGTCCGCGGGAGACCCCGAATCAGGTGGGTTTCGGGCGACTGAATACGAATACGCGGATCGACCTCGAGGCTGTACACCTCACCTTCAATGGTACATTGCTTGATAAGGTAGTAAGTAGCTCATGTAGTGACGCAATTGACGGTGGTGGGATGTAATGAGTTTCGTTAGCATTTCGCCTGATGCGCAACGTTATGGGCGAACCCCATACTCGAGGATGCTTGTCGCACCTAGGGATTATATCAGCTACTTGTTCAGTTGGTGCAATTGAAACGGATTCCAATGTCGTTCAGCGTCTTTGCAAAATGGTTCAGCCAACGGCTCAAAACCTCCAAGGCCGAATGCACTATCATGCTTTGCCTTTAAATTGTTTCAAGTTTGGCACAGATTCGAATCCAGCGTGAGTCTTCATTATCACCCCTTGAGCATGAGCATGAGGCTACACTGAGAGCGGCTTACAGCCATGGGACCTGACCAGTATGTGCGTGTAGGGTATCTCAATGTCACTACGTCGGACTTCGCAGATTCCCAAATTCCCTTCGGGTCAGCATTTGTGTGGCGCGCGATACCTAAGGTACCATCTCACCTCCAGCTTCTCCTTCTAGAATCAGCCCCATCCAAGATTACATAACATCGGCTTTGACTTTCGCTGATTCCTCAGCCTCTCTCTGCCCTTCCAAAGCCGACTCCCGGTGTCTCTCATGTAAGGGTCGCTGCGATTGCGCCATCGCCACATGATGGCAATTGTCCAATCCGATATGCCCATCGCCCAGATCCGGGGTTTCGGGGCCACGTTTCTTTGCTGCCCGCCCTGCTTATGACCGCCGCGGCTGGATTTAGGACTGAAAGGGCGACTGACTAACTTGACATCATCCAAGGGCGCACGCATTCCTGTCTCGGACATGACCTGAAGCCGCCAAAGAGCGGTGACTGATGTGATTGTCGGTCGAGATGACATTTCTAAGCTGTTGCGCCATCGCAATGTTCATTCTCCGAACCAGACCAGGTCGCACCACCGCAGACAGGTATATAAAGACCGCAGACCTGGGCTGAGCGCGCAGTAATGAACGTTTCGGCCCATAATTGCCTTTGTCGCAAATCATCCGTCATCTTGACTCACCGCCAACATCATCGCCATCAGCTTCAGCCTCAGCTCCAGAGTGTCACCATCTCGCGCCGGTTGACGTGCTCAAACTCAATTTCGCACCTGCCCATTGATCTCCGAGCCGCTCACCTGCCTTCTTCACCAACTTTTCCTCCCACTTCTCATCTTCTTCATTCTCTTCGCTCTCCTAGACATCCTAATCGCCATTGACTCCTCTCGTATCTTGATCCTCCTTCTTCTCTTGGAATCTCAATCGCGCCGCAATCTTCGCGCCCAAGCTTAACACACGCATCGATAGCCTCCCCACATCGCCCTTGGCCCGCGCCGGCTCTCATCGGGTCTCCTCTGTCTTCCTTCGGCACTGCTGGCTTCGAACCGTGTCACGACAGGAAAAGAGGAGCAATCGATTTATCATCGCGCCTCGGATCCTGGCACCGAGCCCCGCATTGGCCCTATTTTTCTTCACTCTTGCAGCTTTGACAACGGTCACCCGCGCCACCACAGGTCCCTGAAGAAAACCAGCTGTCATAAGAGAACTTTCTTTTCTCCTCGTCGGCTTTGGGTTCCCTTTTCTTTCACCTCCTCTTCGGCAGCTCTCTTAGGTCCCTCTACATCATCTTGTTTTTCTTCGATCGATCGGATATCCGCTAGTCGTTGTTCGAGGACGTCATCCAGCCTAGGACCCTTGAAGCTGATCCCCCACTACCGTCCTCGCTTATCGCCCGGATTCTTTGACGATAACGAACGACCCCTCCAAAATCTATCACCACCAGCTTCGTCTCCTTCAATACAACCACCGCAGCAGTCGCAACCATGTCTCCAGCAATGACTGTCCCCAACGACCCTGTCGCCACTCCTCCTCGCCCGCCCACTCCCACTCAGGGCTTCGGCACCCTGGCCGTTCACGCTGGCTCTCCCCATGATCCTGTCACTGGCGCCGTCATTGAGCCCATCTCCCTCTCTACCACCTTCGCCCAGTCTGCTGTCGGCAAGCCAGTAGGCGCATACGAGTACTCTCGCTCCGCGAATCCTAACCGCACAAACTTCGAGACCGCTGTTGCAGCGCTCGAGCATGCTCGCCACGCCCTCGCCTTTTCTTCCGGCAGTGCCACCACTGCTGTTATCCTCCAGAGCCTCGCTGCTGGCGATCACGTCATTTCTGTCTCTGATGTCTACGGAGGGACTCACCGCTACTTCACACAGGTCGCAAAAGCCCATGGAGTTCGTGTCACGTTCACCCCAGAGATTGAGGTCGACATCGCAGAGCACATTACCGACCAGACCCGCCTTATCTGGATCGAGTCTCCCAGCAACCCAACTCTCCGCCTGGTCGATATCCGCGCTGTTGTCTCCGCTGCCCACCGTCATGGAATCCTCGTTGTCGTTGACAACACGTTCCTCTCTCCCTACGTCCAGAACCCTCTCGACCTAGGCGCCGACATCGTTGTTCACAGTGTGACCAAGTATATCAACGGCCACTCCGATGTCGTTATGGGTGTCGCGGCGTTCAACTCCGACGAGATTCACCAGCGTCTCGCCTTCCTCCAGAACGCCATTGGCGCAGTCCCTTCGGCTTTCGACTCCTGGCTCGCCCACCGTGGCCTCAAGACCCTGCACCTTCGTGCTCGCGAGGCCACTCACAATGCCACTGCCGTAGCAACCGCTCTGGAGGCTTCTCCCCACGTTATCGCCGTCAACTACCCCGGCCTCGACTCGCACCCACACAGGCACATCGCCCGCAAGCAGCACCGGGACGGCATGGGTGGCGGCATGCTCTCTTTCCGCATCAAGGGTGGCCACGCCGCTGCCGAGCGTTTCTGCCAGCTCACGAAGGTCTTCACTCTTGCCGAGTCGCTCGGCGGTGTCGAGTCTCTCGTCGAGCTGCCCAGCAGCATGACCCACGCTGGTATCCCTCGCGATCAGAGAGAGGCAGTCGGTGTTTTCGATGATCTTGTGAGGGTTAGCTGCGGGGTGGAAGATGCAGAGGATCTCAAGAATGACGTGCTCCAGGCCATTGACAAGGCCGTGGGGGTCACCAAGGTTGTCGCCAATGGCAACTAAGATCACTCGCGCATCAACCTTAGCATACAGTTTCCTCTTTTTCTCCTTTGTCATGATTGGGGCACGGGCATTGATTTTGGTTTTATCATACACGGGGATCAGATGTTGGGCTCTCTCCCACCTGATCTATTGTGAGCATTTGGACAATACCAAACGAAAAGCGTTATATGTTGCAGAACCCACCTGGGGGTTCGGGAAGGGCTTTATTCCCCCTATCTACCAATATCCACTCAATAAATAGAGATTTATTCGATCGTGCAAACGTTCCCGGGTCGAGTGAAGTGATGAGAAGTTAGCTGCGCTGTGTTCGAAAAGGGTCTTCACTCGCTGAGCTCCAAGAGTAGAAAGTTCCCATGGCACAAGCCCCACCGAACGCCGGCCCGTAATCGGGGTTCTTCTAGCCTTTGTCATCACTGGGCCTCCCCACGCAATGACGCCAACAGGGGTCCTCCACGCGCTTATCACCAGTGCAACCACCACTGATCGAAACGCGGCATTGAACCAGACTCAGTTATTTCGCCAGTTATTTGCCGCATCGCCATCACCGCTCACGCCGATGCTTCCTTTATGAGACTCCGCCTCACCATTATCAACCGAGAAATGCAATCATAGAGACCAGTGCCATGGACCGACTCCCGCAGGAGCTGGTCGAGGCTATCCTCGAGCAGTGCGTCGCTGGAGGGACCAAGAACAACGTCTTGTCGCTACGTCTCGTCTGCCGCGCTTTTAACTATGGGCTCAAGCCGTATGGGCTGAGAACTCTCAATCTGGACTTCACTCGCCTTAACCGAGCTCTTGGAGAGACTCGTCCTACCTTCGATGCCCTGCAGACCATCGGGTATCACTGCAAGAGTCTGTTCATTGACCTTATGGTGCTCCGTGATGAACGTTTGTCTACCCATTTCCCCTTGGGCGACAGTTGAAGCACGGTCGTCACTATCAATTTTCTTGCCGCTCAGCCGTTCCGCTCCCGTATCAGGTAGCATTTGCTGACGAGGTTCACAGAGGAGGTGGATTTCCTCGCCACTGTCTTCGCTCGCGTTGACTCCATGCGAAAATTCTGCGACAGCCTGCACGAGAGATACTGCCTTGGCGAGGGCACATTCACCGAGACTGAGTACTACCGGAAGGTAGAAGAACTTCTCTTCAACTGCCGCGACATCGAACGCCTTAGGCTGAGCTTGCCCTTCCAACTCATTGGTCGCCATTGCAACACCTCGACAATGATCTTGGCCAACACATTCAAAGCTTTCGCATCAAGACCCGAAGAGGACTCTGCGCCTGTTAAAACCTTGGTTCTCGAGAACGTGACGGACATTGCCATCTGTCATCTGTGGGTCAATCCAATGGACCTGCGTAATATTATGACGGTCCTGGAGGTGGTGGAGCACCTCGTTCTGGGCCTACGTCGGCATGAGACTGATCCGATGAAGGTCAGCCTCTTCGGTGGCTGTTTGTGGAACCTGATCGAATACGCAGGTTGTCTACAAACTCTATGTCTAACAGCCTTGGACCATGACGACCGGCCCCCAAGGGGTTTGAAGCAAACGAAGCACTGGCAGTCCACCGTCGAAGAGTGGAGGGCGTGTTCACTACCCATCCCGCGCATCAACATAGAGACCCTGACCTCTTTGGAACTGAAGCGGATAGAAATCTGCCCAGAGACCCTCCTGAGAGCCGCCGAAGACCTCGGCGAGACACTCGAGGAACTCTTCCTGAACGAGGTATATCTCAAGGCAGAGCAGTCGCGCGACTGGAATGCCGACTCGAAGAAGGTCTTATGGATTGGTCTTCCCAACGTGCGTCCCGCTAGTGACTGCCAGTGGATTGCAATGGCTTTACGTGGCGCAATGCCGAAGCTGCGTACCTGCCGGGCATCCTTCCTAGCCTACGATCTGTACCTACGCGAGGATATCCCTGGACACCCTGAATTCGACCTCATCGACCCGTGTGGTCTTGGACGCAGCGTGTCCCAACGCTTCGTCGAAGTCGTCATGGGTATTCAGCAAACAAACATGCCCAACGGGAGTCCAGTCGAGTTCATCCCAGCAGACTCCAAACACGACTCTCTCCTCCAGTCATTGCGAGAACGGAACGGCGCTTTGTCTGTGACGGAGTACGACACAAATGCCTACCAGTCGGCGGTGTGTAATACCACATCTCGCTGGTTGAGAAGCATTGACGGGTATTTCCCAAATCTTAACTCGAGTACACTGGATGAGCTGCACTATATCGCCGATACAGCTTGCAGGGGCATGACGGAGGTGCAGCGTCGGCGACAGGAATGGGAGACGGGTGCCAGCATTGCGAACGAGTATGCGGATAACTTGTTCAATATTGCGAACCCGGATCAGGACCAAGACCCCGATATCATTTGACCTTCAAAGCGACATATAGGAAGCGACTAATATTTACGAGTCGTTTCATATACTCTTTCGCCACTTTAGGGATTTTTGTTACAGCAACGCGAAAGGCGCAAGGCGTTTGAACAAAGACCTGAGTCTCGATACCTCTCATCAGGCGTCTCTTGCATAATAATAACCACTTCTCCTTATTAATGTTTCCGTGTAACTGTGGCTGCCATCGATGTTGCTTCTGGATGTAAATGGGCTGATTTCATTGCTGCCTCGTGACGCTTCATTCTGTGTACAAAACCTGGCGTTTGGGTTTGGGTTGCACGAAGGCCATTCTGAAGATTCCACACGGACGAAACCAGTTCGCTGCACCCCAGATACACACAGAGCACAGATCACACGAGTGCAGTTGCCATTCTTGAGAGGCTGTGCCCGCATCCTCAAGCCACTGCATATGCTGCACATGAGTGCCATACTTGGCCGAAGTTCAGTATGAACACAATCTCAAACACTAAGATAGAGATACTTCGACGCCATGTATCCTGCAGGGTCGATTTGAGCCCAACGCTCGTGGGGTAACGCGGTCCCTGATCCCCCGGCGTCCGTGAATCACAACGACCACTGCCAAACAGCTGATGGAGCCGGCAGCTGGCACTCACACCTGCCAACAGACAATAACATAACACGATGCCTTCCTCCCCTCACGTACCACAATCATTCTCTGATCTCCTCTCCTCGTGATCTTCACCTTCTCGCCAAACAAGTCTAAGCGTCTTGCTCGCGAAAGAAGACCTCCTTGCTGCCATCACAGATCTCGCCTATCGCACGAAGCACCACCATCTAGAACCATCTCAATAATGATCTGGTCACTCTCTGTTCTCGTCTGGACCCTCGCCGTGGAGGCCGCGAGCCTCAAGTCCTTCTCCAAGAGCTGTCTGGCTATAGACGGCCAGTTCTATGGCGAGGATAAAGTAGGGTTCTACTGCCTGACTAAGAATGTCGAGCAATTCGAGTACATGTACTCCATGTGCGTCCCTTCACGAAGCCTTCGCGAGGAGACTAGGGTTGCCACTGACCTGGTTGTAGGATCGATCTGCGCCACTGCCTCGCCAACAATGTCGGCTCTCTCGTCGGCTACAAGGAGTGCGTCTCAAATGTGTCCTCCTTTCCTGAAAGCAGAAGCTAACGCGGCATAGTGGTAACTATCACAAGAGTTGCGAAGACTGTTGGCTCAAGTCGGCCAAGGACACCGATGGCAGCCAGATGGGAACATGTCACCTGTCCTGCAGCTGCTATGACATGGATGACCAGAAGCACCAGACTGACTTCGACCTGAGTGAGTGGAATGACTCCTCGCTTCACGCTGTCCGGGGAGAATCTGATGCTGATCTCAACAGGTGACGTTCTCGAGAATGAGGATGGCCGCTTGGTCTGCTACGGATATGGGGGCACTCGCAAGCAGGTCCCTCCGGAGTGTCATCACAACCCCGAATGTGACAAAGGAGAGCCGCGTCTGTCTCCTTGATCACGGAAATCCTCCTGCATATTGTGAGACACGGTCGGTGGTGGAGGCTATATCGTTTAGTAGAGTACTGCGATTTACGCGGTAGACAGGGCAATTGAATCTGAATTTTCTGATTGGCGAGCCTTTACCTCTGTATCTGTGCTCACACTCACATAATACGCACTTTAAAATGCATTCACATGTACAGATGTGTAAATAGGTATATTTGACTTTTAAATAATTGTCTGAACAGCGGCACGAATAGCGGTTCGCTATAACACAGCACAAAAGACTACAGCGTACTATTCGTGTCGCTATTCGTGTCGCTATTCGTACATAAATGCTATAGAGCAGGTAAAGGAACAGCTATGACCTATTATGGTATAGCGTTGAGAGATGGGGCGTACAAGACACGCTTAGCTAGATCAGGTAGCTTCCTCGTGACCACTGCGCAGATCAGTACCGCGCAAATAGCAGTACTCGTCCAGTAACGTCTGAGAGGGATCTTTCAGAACACCAGGATCCTGTTAGTATGTTGCGATTTTGGAGAGGGCCAATGCTACCAGATCTTTCATATCGCTGTGATTTATTTCCAGAAGATCTCTCAACCCTCCTTCTACTCAAATCAGATCGCTGGTTGCTGATCAGACATTGTTCAACCGGTGATGCCTCCCTGCCCGTCTGCTCAGTCCTATCGTAGAAACTCCTTCTCTATTTCGCGCATTTTAGAATCACCTTGCAATTCGAACACCTCAGACACGGAAGGTATCTCCCTTTCCACAGAGCTCAGGCCTCTCGTCTGCAAGATGGAAGCGAACACCCTGCGCATTGCTCCAATCGCTGCTCGAACTGCGTGGTTGCCACAGATGATGAGCCCAACCTTTGAGAGCGCCACTACTTCATCGAACCCAAGAGAAGGGTAGTTCGTCGGGACTATGACAAGAGGAACTGTCCCATCCCATGCATTGCAGAAGGCCATGACCTCATCCGGTGTCTTTTGCTTGCTGTGAATCAGGATGGCGTCGGCTCCAGCTTCAGCGTAGGCCTTTGCTCGACGCAAAGCTTCATCCTGCCCTAAGCAAGCGATAAGGGCTTCTGTTCTTGCAATGATCACTAATGAGCTTGCATTCTTTGCTGCAGCAATCTTGCCCTGAAACTCTGGGATGGTGACGAGGCTGTGTCGACCACCCGCACGCAGACTACTATCCTTCGGAAACATCTTATCCTCAAGCACCACAGCTGCAGCACCAGCAGCCTCAAATTGTGGCACAGAGTAAGCGACGTTGACTGCGTTGCCGAATCCCGTGTCCATATCCACAATGAGAGGAATATCCGGAGTGGCGATGCTCATGGAACGGGTGACATCGAGATTGATGTTCATGGGGAGAATGCTTGCGTCTGGGACGGCGTGAGAAGCTGAGATCTCGAAGCCGCTGACCCAGACGGCGGAGAAGCCTGCTTCTTGGACGAGTTTGGCGGAGAGGGCGTTGTGTGAGGCCATGGCGATGGCTGGGTTGGAGGGGTTGAGGAGGGCGCGCAGGGTTGCTGCCCGTTCTTTGGGTAAAGGTTGAGTCATGTTTGGTGAGTATGCGCTCGATTCTTCCGCAGGAAGTAAGAAGGGAAGCCGCTTGAGCATATAATGACGTGAAATTGTAGAACATAAATTGGCTGAACTTGGAATATAAAGACAACTCTTTGTTCCTTGGATCTGCCAAGCTTCGGGAACGCTCAGCCGAAAGGAGGCCATGTTGCAGGAATACCGCTGAAATTGCAATACGTGGTGGCGATAATAAAGACGATCAAGTTTGTTGATGAGACTTCGGATGAGCCGAACCGAGCTCGTTTGAGGTCTTAAAGAGGTGAAGCCTCGGCCACCGACCAAGGGTGCTTCACTCAACTCATCAGATCCACACAACACCAGCACCATGTCCAGCCAGAGCCTTTTCACAGAATCTACTGTCCCAGAGGCACCACCAGACTCTCACTATGGCCTTCGAGCGGAATTTCAGGCGGATAGTCATCCTGAGAAGGTCAACCTTGTCATCGGCGCATACAAGGATGACGAGGGAAAACCATGGGTTCTGCCGGTGGTGAAGAAGGTGAGCAGACATACTTGAGAGGCATGCTATATAACCCAGGCTAGTAGTGTAATAGGCTTCTCGGCTCTACCACGCTGATCTAAGTTTGAACAACGAGTATCTGCCCATTGCAGGTGAACCAGCTTTCTGCATGGCCGCAGCCAAGGTCCTCTTGGGCAGTGACGTAGCTGGAGACCAGGAAAGAGTGAGTCCTTCGAAAGATTTGATGTAACGGATGAGACGGAAAGTAACACAGTCAGATCTGCTCGTTTCAAACAATCTCAGGTACTGGTGCTGTTCACCTCGGTGCCATCTTTCTATCCAAGTTCTTAAGTGAACCTAAGCCGTGTGTCTACCTCTCCAATCCGACATGGGACAATCACGTCCCAGTATTCTCCCATGCTGGTCTGATGATCAAGCACTATCCATACTACTCGGATCAGACAAAGTCTTTGGACTTCGAAGGCATGATGAAGACGTTGGAAGATGCACCTCGAGGCAGCATCGTTGTTCTGCAAGCCTGCGCACATAATCCTACCGGACTTGACCCTTCTACCGACCAATGGCGAGAGATAGGCACGATGGTCCGGCGGAATGGTCTCTTCCCCTTCTTCGACTGCGCGTACCAAGGTTTCGCGACGGGAGATCTCGCCAATGACAGCTATCCCATCCGTCACTTCGTCTCTTTGGGAATCGAGATGTTCATCGCCCAGTCCTTCTCCAAGAATCTAGGACTCTATGGTCAACGTACTGGCTGTCTGCATTTCCTGGCACGGCCTGGTTCGGAAGCCCCTTCCACTACAAAGCGGGTAGCCTCGCAGCTGGCGAAGCTTCAACGCTGCGAGATCTCGACACCTGCAGCTTACGGGGCCAAGATCGCATCGTCGGTGCTGAATGATGAGACCTTGTCCAGAGAGTGGATCGATGACCTGGCTGTCATGTCGCAGCGCATTGCGAAGATGAGGGCAGAGTTTAGACGCCAACTCGAGAGACTTGGAACACCGGGGAAATTTGAGCATATCACAACTCAGATTGGTATGTTTGCGTATACTGGGCTGAGTGAGAGACAGATCATGTTGCTGAGGAGCAAGTGGCACGTATACATGCTTGCTACTGGTCGGATGAGTGTGTCAGGGCTGAATAGTGGGAATGTCGAGTATGTGGCCAGGGCGATTGATGATGTCGTTCGGAGTACAGGATACTATGTGAAAGACAGATGTCTGTAATCAGTGGACGAGTTTACTGAACCGCATCCAGCCACTGCAAATCCTCCATGTCGAATGTGAAATCATCATCTGCTGGCCCAAGATCATTAAACTGCGAGCCGCCAGCCAATGATGGCAGTTGGCTGTTCCCTTGTATGTAGTGACTCCGCGCAGTTCCCTCTATCGAGCGTTGTTGTTCGTTTCTGAGGGCTTGCAAAGGACCTGTCAGGTCTAACAGGTGCTTATCGAGCAGTCTGCCTTCGAATGACAGCAAGGCAGGGTCGAGTCGAATGTGAATATTGCGGCCTTGTTGCTCAACAGGCGCTGTAAGGACATTCAGCGTATCTAAGGCTCTCAATACCGGCTTATAGCCTTGATGAGTCATGTGGTTTAGCAGTAGCCGAGCTTGATCGACCAGCGGTGTGACTTCTGCTGCTTCGTCTGTCATGAATGAGGCCTGAGTGAGGCTGAAAACGACAGAGTTCAACACGAGGCATTCCAAGTTGACGAACGAGAAGATCTCTAAGATGACCTGTCAGATTCACAATGGAGAAGGAGACTGGATCAGGTTTGCTGATTGGGGGCCTGTTCGTACCTAAGAACCCGTGGTTGTGTAAATGACCCATCATCCTGAGGCTCAAATAGGCGTATTTGACGCAAATATTGATCATGCCTTTGGTGTCTTGCTGAGAATATTGAGCTTGACCAGAGATTTTCTCGCAACCGAACTCTTTCAATAGAGCTGGAAACGTCACTACTATAACGCACTGTACGCTCATGTACGGCGGTCAGCTTTTACCCTATGCGAGGTAGGAGGACAGAAACATTGAGACATACGTGACAGAACCAAAATTGCAGTTCATGCAAACATTTCTCTCTTGACTTGAAGCCATCATTGGTTAGGTTTGATTGTGAACCGATGCTGGATATTCGAGATCCAATGTCCTGCAGTTCTTTGAGAAAATCCATACTCTCATCATGCCCAATCTCCTTGGGTAGCAAGGCGCGGCGCTGCGAGCTGCTCAGCTGTCGAACTTTCTGTGAGCGTGTGATTTTGCTGGTGGCCTTTCTCAAGGTCAAAGATAGGTCAAGAGCGATCTCCAAACACCCGAGCCGTGCCTCTGTCCTGGACAATGAAACCCCTTTGTCTTTATGCAGCTTATAGAAGTCGTTGCCTATAGTTGCGGAGAGCCTTAAGTCCATGATCTCGGCCGTCATTTGCAATCTTTGACGGTTTTCATCCTCTGCTGCTCCGCTTCTGGAGCCACCGAAAAGGGTGCTGGTTTGCAATATCCTGCGGGCATGTCCGATCTATTGTCGCATCAGCTCAGTTCCAACTTCACACCCCGTCAAGAGCGTCTCTGTACTGACATGGAGGTGCGCCAGATCGTGCCTCTCTGCCGCTTGAGCGTACCACGTCATCATACAGAGCATTTCTGCTGCCATCTCTGGTTCCTGTAGAAGCTCGAGATCTGGGGGCACCGCATCCTCGAGAGCCCAAAACTCACGTGTTCCCGGTATGCGGATCCCAGGCCCATCTTTTTCACGGCACAATTTTCCTAAGGCAATCACTATCAACAGATGTGCTTGTGTGACAGTCAGGCGGGCGTTGTCATTTGATGGAATTATGAGGGTGGTGAGTCGATGGAGAACGTCGGTGATATCGAAGAAGAACAGGAGGCGGTTGAGATGAAGATCGACGGTTCGAATTAGATGTTCTGCGACATCCGTCGATGGGAAAAGTGTATGTATCGGAACATGGCTTGCGTTGCCCCCTGTTGCTTTGCCGTTCGATGATGTTCTGGTTGAGTGTTGTTCACTCCCAGCTGAGCGTGCATTGACAGCATCAAGAGCGGCGTCTACATAGCTCCAGGGACAGAAAGTCCAGTAAGACTCTGTTGCTTGTCAGTTACAGTGCTTGAGACATGCTGTGTGCATCAAAAACGTACTTGTACGTCTCTGCTCTGAAAGTATGGGCTCATGTGCAAAGTTCCCTAACTCGAGGGGATTCTGATCGTGACCGCTTACCACGTTCTCCTCGACAGGCACAGGTAGCTGTACTTCCGATATCGTGTCCTCAATTGGCAACAATTGTTCCGAGGCCCGTCTTTGTAGGGCACGGAGATGTCTATTGCCCGGTTAGATTAGCTTGTGATGGATTCTATGCTAGGCGTACTTCTCAAGAATCACCACCTTCCTCTCCGCTTCCTCAAAGACACAGTCACGACCCTTGCTCACACAATTCGAGCAGGGGTTGTTGCCATCGCATCGGACCTTTCGTTGTCTGCAGATCCGACAGCTAAGACATGTCAGTCAGCAAAGGCGTTACGACGGTGGATGCACTCACGCATTCGGAATCCTCCTCCGAGCCCGAGTTGCTGGTGACGACATGCTGAAGACATGATCCTTCACTTCGGGCTGAATAGCTTGGACTTGTTTGTCGTTTGAGATAGACTCGGGTACGGGGAGCCGTGAGTTGGTGATGGAGGAAGAAGACTTCGGGACTGGGATGCCGATCACGGACCCAGACCCGCAACTTGGAATTCCATGCTCCGGTTTGTCCAAATGCTGTATCGTCATGGTGCGCTTCTGACAGCTAAACTTCGCTTTTATTCATGACACTTCAGCTATTGCCTCTTGCAGCTCAAAACAGTTTAGAATTTGTGCTACTGACGAATGTTTTCCCGCACCATTGCTGTATGAGGTGACTTGCTTCACGACACTTAGCGGCTTTCGGATAGGCGATCCCGAGGTAGCCTCGACAAACTCGCAGTTCAAGGTCCTCCGAGCCGATTCGCCCTGTACTCTTTTGCTCGGACAGACACACATGTACCGTAAGGATGGTCCAGAACAATCTCCTTAGAAACGCTTCACAAGGCAAGATCTGTACGGTACGTCGATCTCAACAACGCCTCAAAGCAACGTACGGAGCCGAGTCCTGACATGTACTAGGCACTAGCTGTCAAAACCACGTCCAGCTCTGAGGTAATCCTGCTGGCCCGCGCAGCAAGTTACGACAGTGTCTTCATTGATCTTGAGCACTCTACACTGTCTATTCATGAAGCAAGCACACTCTGCACGACCGCATTGCTCGCTGGTGTGACGCCTTTTGTGCGTGTACCGCACAACTGCGGCAGCGGATTTGTCCAGCGGATTCTGGACGGTGGTGCTGTTGGTGTGATTTATCCACACGTCAATAACGAAGGTAGAGCATGACCTCATCAGCCTTGCTCATCTTGCTTGTCTTCAGAAGACTAATGTTCGATACGTAGCTGAGGCACGGGAAGCCGTCGCAGTGACGAAGTTCCCTCCATTGGGGACTCGATCACTCACGGCTGCATTGCCACATTTCCTTTATGAACGAGTGGAGGCGAAACAGGTCGTGAATCAGCTCAACGAGACAGGTTCGACCGTATTCGCAATGATTGAGACCTCCGAGGCTGTACAGAACGCACGTGCCATTGCATCCGTGCCTGGCGTTGACGTACTGCTGTTAGGGGCAAACGACTTGTCGTTGGAGCTGGGATTACTAGGCGAGTGGGAGCATCCAGTCCTTCAAGACGCGTTGCGCACGGTCTCTGAGGCCTGCCGCGCAAGCGACAAGATTTTCGGGTTGTCGGGCATCTACACAAAACCAAGGATTGTGCAAGCTGCGATTCGCGACCTGGGTGCACGTTATATACTCGGACACTCGGATATGGGCCTCCTGTCCATGGCGATGAACAAGAACGCCGAGATGCTGCGAGAGCTGCAAACATGAGCTGTGGCTCCTACTTGAGAGCAAGCGACGCGCTCCCGTGAACTTTTATTGCTAGCGCGTGTTAGTTAAAGTGATCAAAAAGTCGACAATTGAGGACATGCATTTTTCCAAAATGACGTGTAAGAGAGACCGGGATTATCACAGTGCGGCCATAGCTTGGCGAGTGGAGAGCGCAAGCCACTAGAGAGGTTCATGGGCTAGAGCGATGTATCACCTCCAGCATCATCGACTGTGCCAGTACTACTTGGCGTCCACTTGGGGGTCGCTGGTGACGAAGTCAACTGTGGTCACAAGAATCGGCTGCAGACTTGAAGGCGCTGATACGAGAAGCTGTGCGTCTAAATCGGCCAGATGTTTGCCACAGATCTCGTATGCGCAGCTAGTGGTTGCGGCGCTAACAGAAAGTTGGGTGGGATGCGTCGCGTCCAACGGACTGCCTTTGGAGGCCTTAGCAAGAAAGACCGGCTCCTCCCAAGAAGCTGGTATATCGTCACGGGGAATCAAGAAGCGATTTGGGCGTTGTCTATTCCACCTTCCCTAATTGGGCTCGACGCAAGGTCTAAGTCAGTCGATGGACAAACTGATGGTGCATGTGAGGAGGATCTGACGCCAATTGGGGTAATCTTGTCATGCTTCGTTAGGTTTTGGTGAGATGTCTCCGTACCTGGTGCAAAAGGCGAGGTCAGCGGCAGCCTCGGCTCGAACGGCAGATTAGGAATTCAGGCACACAGGAACCTCGAAAACTCAACTACCAGAGACAATAGCTACTCATACCAAGGTTGAGGCCACCAGGCGATTAGGGTGGACCACGTTGGCCCATGTTGCTGTGGACGTCGGCGGCGATACACCCGGAATGCCCACATGGTGGTGCATGGTGCCGGCCGGTCGCAACCGAGAGATCCTCTGAGGGTGGAATGTCTTGGTAAGGTCACGGGCTCGCACACATTTGAGACCCTGATAATACCGGGAGCGCAAAGCAAGCGAACAAAGCAAGCACGCGAAGCTAGAGCTGTTCGGACATGATCGAAAGCAAGCTTTCGAATCGCGTTTGAAACCGAAGTCGAAACAAAGGCCGAATCGAGCAAAGAAGGAGAGGAATGCAACCCTAAAGGGCAGGGCAAAGGCAGATGAATGCAGGGCCCCCCATGATCGCATCATGGATCATGTTTGGCGCGAATGAACTGGCTCATCGGTAGCCTGAGCTTGGCAACTGGGAAATGGGTGGTGCTGTGGATGAGGTAAAGAGGGAAATGGGTGATATCGCGAGTCGAGGCCCGCCTTTTGCTCCCCCTCCCTCCTCCCAGTCAGCAGCACCTAGGCAGAGGAGCACGCCCTGGCATTTCCACTAAGTGTCGCACCGAGATTGAAGCAAATTTCACGGCGGTCCGGGGTTGTTGAGAGGATTGCACCGTAAATGAGACGGATAATGAAATGAGGAACCAGCTGGAAGATGACAAGCAAAGAGGATGACGCGACGAGAATGAAGATTGAGAGACACTGAGAGAGATGGATGCTGCATCGGCTGCATCGCATGCACATCACGATGCTAACGGCGAGGAACAACGAGAGGCCAGGCTCGAGGCTGGGTTGCTATGGCCACCAGCAGCACTGGGACCCCCAACCTGCCAATCGATGATGGTGCGCACAGTCTAGTGGTGAGCTTCGGTGGACCCCTCTGGCCGGAGTTTGGGGTGTTGCAGGGGTTCCAGGCACCCTTTGTTAGCGTGAAGCAGGGCGCTAGCCGCGACAGGACAGTGCCTGAGGGGTGCTCGGAGGACAGCAGGGGTTTCAACTTTCCTAGTTGTACTTGAACCTGACAGGGGTTGCTGCAGCGTCATGCTGTCCTCCCGCAGCCGGCCCTGCACTGCACTGGGGTTTTGCTCCGTTTTGACTCTGACGCATGCAGCTGCTGGAGCTATCTATCGTCACCACCAGCCATCATCATTCTCCTCTACCATCAATGCTTGGAGAATCCCATCTTTCCTGGCCCTATTGACAGACTAGCCCCAGTGCCTGTAGTCTCTCCAACACGCACTAGCCTTAATCTGCCCAATCTGTGAATAGCTCCAAGACCACACCCCCTCCCGTTTCTAGCACAGCGACATCCAAGACCCTCCAAGGCCGCGCCCAGACCGGCCGGACCAGGGCCCCAGCCTCTAGACACTTGCCTCTATCGTGATTCCCCCTCCTGCTGCTGCTGCTACTGGCGCTGCATCGTGCCGTCTTCGTTGCTTCCGGCAGACCTTCCCGCGACTCCCATCCGCTCATTGCCCCCAACCCAACCACCACTTTCCTGCCGTTGCCTCGGGTTTCCATCGTCACACTTCTACCCGCTGCCTCCCGTCTCAGCTCCCAGCTCTTCCTCTTCCTCTTCTCTCTTCTTCCATCCCATCCCAAATATCCCAATTGACTCAGCTCACCGTTACTGCTTATCCCAGTATCGCCAGAGCCGACCTTTTCGTCAATCAGTACTACTGTGTCACTACAAGTAGTCTACTCCCACCCATCCGTCGCATTCACTCTCACACCGGCGCTACTACTCTCCGCACACCAGAGCTTCTCACACGGTTCTCCTCTTGTTTTCTCTTTTTTTTTTGGAAAGCGACGAGAGCTTTTGTGCGCCGTTCTCACCTCCGACATATTCATCACCTCCCATCCACCATCAATACCACAACCATAACCATGCGCTCCGCCGCTTTCCTCGTCATGGCTGCTGCCGCCAGCGTCCTTGCCCAGGACGCCGGTAACTACACGAGCTCGTACAACATGACCATTGACCCCAACTCTGTTACTGACCTCGAGAAGGGTAAGTTCTGGCTTTCTAGCTTGCTAATGCCATGCGCCTTGCCACCTGGGCCTAACTTGCTGACCACGTGCTTCCCCAGGTCAATGGTGCCGTGCTCAGTACGACACTTGCGAGACACTTTGTAGCGACAACACCAACTCTAACGATTGCACGACCGTAAGTTCTGAGAAAGACTGCCGCCTGCAGTTTCGATCATTTGCTAACTTCGTCCAGAGCGACCTGTCCTGGGACTGCACTTGCGCATCCAACAACTCCATGCCCGGCCTAGAATACTACACGCAGACCATGCCCACCTTCATCTGCATGGAGCTCTATGCCCAATGTGTCGCTGCAACAGACGACAGCCGTGTTCAAGACGAGTGCACATCCAACATCAGGGACAAGTGTGGTGAACAAAACCCGCCCAAGAGTGTCGATGCCGAGGAAACCAGCACTACTGCTGAGGCTTCCTCGAGCACCACGACCGGGGACAGTTCAAGCGCTACTGGCGGAGATGTTACCACCACCGACACCGAGGATATTGCCGCTCCTACGCTGATGCCTGGCAACGGTGTCGCTGCCGTTGCTGCCATCGGCGTTCTCGCCTACATGCTCTAAGCAAATTTGGCGCATGGATCCTGGATCGCAGTGGTTCCAGTATGCAACCAGACGATCCACCCCTGCCTTTATGACGGAGGTTTTTGATTCTTTGTATTCATTCTATTGACTGCCCACGAGGCATGTGCTTGCGACGCCCACGACTTACACTCTTTTACGAAGGATACCATGAGACGGCCGAAGGAGACAAGATTACGGAAGTTGCTAATGAGATGAAAGGAAGCGCCTGTGTGTTGAGCATCTGCGAGGGAGAGAGCATGAAGAAACGGAACCGAGCTGCGGTTGAAGCTATTGAGAGACTGGTGGTGATGGATTGATGAGTTGCGCTAGCCTTGTACTTGACAGCATCTGTGGCGCGAGGCGAACTGGCGCTTGACTACCATCCTCTGCTTAGATCATCAATTGATTTCATGGATAGAGAATTCCTGCGAATGAATGACGTGAGGTGCTGTAATGTCTATGTTCTTTGTGTGTGACGCACTCGGCATGCCTGTTGTTGCTCCTCCCTGATTGATGGTGACCGTAAACAGCAGTCACCTGGGGAACTGTCTCAGACAAGAAGGTTCCCAAGACAGAGACCGACTGACTGCGTGGTTGCAGCCAGGTTTTTCAGTGAGTGGAATGGGTCAATGTGTCCTTTCCGTGTTGATCAAGAGCAATGTACACTGTTGTTGTTGCTACTCTGCAGCCGTCGCAAGTAAATGACGAGACATCATGCGGAGTGCGTCCTTTGCTTTCCGAAGCTATCCCTCCCCATCCTTTCTCAGCGTTTTCCTAGCAGCTGCCCTCCCTTCATAGTCCCTAGTAATTACCCCACTTTCCATCCGCCTCTATAGCTCAGTGGTAGAGCGTTGCACTTGTAATGCAAAGGCCCATAGTTCAAGTCTGTGTGGAGGCATTCTTTCTTTTTTTGCATCTTCTGCGGATTTTTGCTCGTAGCCAAATCATTATTGCAGTCCATGTTGTTTCTGATGTCGTGATATCTGCTTTCAATCTTTTTTGTGAGTGCCTCTGAAACCGTCTCACCCGGTGACTCCCACCAAACGAGACATCGATTGCCCGATTGCCGCTTCGATGTAAGCAACAGGCACAGTCAGGGGAGAAGGCCTAAGGGTATGACGAATTGGCAGTGCCCCGCGACCAATTGAGGACCCCTCATGCGGAAACGGTGCAGAAGCCGCCAGCAAAGCTTCCTTTCCCAGAGCGACCGACCCTCTTCCTTCTTTCCACTCTCACTCTTTCCAACAACCTTCAATCCCATTCCAACTCGCAATCGCAGATCAAGTACCATACCTAGCTTCTCCGCTGTCCTTCAGATACCACGCATACAACAATGTCTTCCCTCAAGGGTCCCACCTCCGAGCAGCACGACGGCACAGGTCTGCGCGTCGCCATCGTCCACGCCCGATGGAACACCACTGTCATCGATCCTCTCGTCCGCGGAGCGAAGGAGAAGCTCCTCGCCTGCGGCGTGAAGGAGGACAATATCGTTCTCCAGAGCTGTCCCGGCTCGTATGAGCTGCCCATTGCCGCCCAGCGGTAAGCATATCCGCCTCCGTCCCCCCCCCCCCCCGCTACAGCTTCTCCAAGCCAGTGCAGAGAAGAACATAGCTAACGAAGACCCAGCGTCATCTCCGCCTCCCAAATTCAACAGACCTCCACCGGCGGCCCATCCGCAACCGACCTCCTCGCCTCTTCAACCACAGACCTAACCGCTCTCCCCACCACCACCTCCTCCGGCCCCTTTGACGCCGTCATCGCCATCGGCGTCCTCATCAAGGGCGAGACCATGCACTTCGAGTACATCGCTGACGCTGTCACCCACGGCCTTATGCGTGTCCAGCTCGACACCGGTGTGCCCGTCATCTTCGGCGTGCTGACTGTCTTGAACGACGAGCAGGCGCTCGCGAGGGCGGGTGAGGGCGGTAGTGCGAAGGCCCATAACCATGGTGAGGATTGGGGCCTTGCCGCTGTCGAGATGGGTGTAAAGAGGAGGGAGTGGGCGGCGGGTAAGATTGAGGGTTAAGAAGCGGATGAACAGATGATGAGATCCTCAGGTGTCACATGGCAGGCAGTATTCCTCCAGATCGGAGCTGATAGAACCATAGTATCTTGAATTCACCCTTTTCAAAGCTGTGTAATTCACGCGAATCCTTGCCAGGTCATCTTATTTTCGCTATCCATTACGACCGCTTCCAGCTCTATTCATGCAGTAAATCCAGAGAAAGAAGCAAGTGTCGCCCTCCAGATCTGTACCCATGAAAAAATAGATAGTCCCCTTCGTGCACTCTCCTACCGCCTCCCCATTATGGTTTGCCCCCATTCCCAGCCGAAACGCCCGTTCACACGAGATAGAACCCAGATGTCTAAGTATATACACATAAGTTTTGTTGCAATCTTCCCAACTCACTAGGGCTCTCAGTCCGAAAGGGCGTGTCAAGTCTCGACGTCCAAGTATCCAAGGTCGTCAGGTCCGCCGTCTGCCGTTCCGTAATTCGTCCTCTTGCAGTGACTACAAAGGCTTCTCTCGTGATTCCTGAGTTGCTTAATGAATGGCATCAAGAACGCCCGCAAAGTCTTTCTTGGTCTTCCACATCGATCTCTTCTTGTCTCGCTTTGCCTTCATGGCTTCCCAACCCTCTTCATCATCATCGTCGGAACCGCCACCTGTCTTGGGCACTACCTTGATAGAAGGCTGCTTCCTGTCCCCATCAACCTGAGAGAGGGCGCCAGACATGGTGTTGGAGCGTGAGTGTTGGGCCGTGAAGCTACCAGTCGCTTGCGACACCGGCCTGTACCGACCAGGTAGTCCAACGTTGCTTCTTTCTGACGGCGCAATGGATGGGGTATAGCCAGGCGACGGCGAGTGAAAGGAAGGCGCATAACCCGTTTGCTGGCCAAAGGAGCCTGTGTTCGGCTGCACCATACTCATAGTCCGCATGCTAGGATTCATACGTGGCGGTTCAGGCATGAAGTCACCCATGACAGATTGGCGACCTGAAAGATCGGCCGTTGACTGACTAGCGCCAGGACCCATATACGGACCTTGCATCCCCATCTGCTGCTGCTGAGCCCCTGGGTTCCCAGCCATCATCTGCATGAACTGCATCTGCATTTGCATGAATTGCTGCATCTGCTGAGTCATTTGAATCTGGGCCTGGTCACCAGGAGTGAGCATTTGGGGTGGCATCTGGCCCATTCCTGGCATGCCTGGCATTCCGGGCATCCCTCCCTGTCCATACATCATGTGAGGCGGGATACCAGACATGGGATCAACGGGGGCTCCCATCTGTCCTGGCATGAATTTCTGGGCTTCCATATTGGGACTGCCGCGCCTCATGGCCCTAGATCGCTCTTCGTTTGCAATCACGCCAACGAGCCCTCCAGGAGGAAGTGCGCCAGGTGCCTGTTGGGGAGGCGCGGGATTGCCGCCACCAAAATGGAGCGATTCACGGACAGCTGGCCTTGAAATACTTGCGCCGACGAAAGGATCCTGGGGAAGATGGCGAGCGAAAGCCGGGAGGGTGGAGTGGCGCTGACGATCGTTGTTTGCAGAACTTGGTTCACCCATTGCAGAGGCTGGGCGGTGAGAGGCCTGAGAAGCAGAGCGAAGGTTCGGGTTTGATCCCGCCGTCATCAGCCTGGTGGGCGGTCGGTTCTTGTGAGGGAATCCATGAGCTTGTAGGATGGCTAGCGGCACTTCCTCATCCTCTTCCTCATCAGTGCCCACAGAATCGGGCGAGGGCGACTTGAGCAGACTCAACTGAGGAGCGCTTAGTGAAGTGGGCAGGCTTGGGCGGCTAGATGCCGATGCTGATGCCGATGCGAGCGTAGGTCCCGATGGCTCACCCGTGACCTTCATCATCTGTTGTCGATACACAGCCATGTGAGCTTCTTGTTTCCTCCTCTGCTTCGCTTGTTGCTTGGACTTCTCGGCCTCATCCTCGTCATCGTCATAATTGATATCATCTTCCTCATCATCGTCATCATTTACCACTGGAGACTTGCCACCAGGGACGGTGCCCAACTGCTCCTTGTGTCGTCGGTAACGTTCGAACTCAGCAGGTGTCATAACTTTGTTTTGTTGGGCAAGGGAAGTTGGGCGTGGCGCCTGGCGATGCGCTTGGCGGCTGATCCTGGACGCCGTTCCAGCGAACATGTTGTCCTCCTGTGATGCCAAAGCTGCCGGTGCTGTCTTCCTTGGGATCACAGTAAAACTGTCTTCCTCTGAACGATATCTCCCAGCATGAGAAGGCGCCGAAAAGCCCTCTCCGCCAGACAGGAATTTTGTAGCGGCCATGGTATCCTGCAATAGCTTGACATCTTCGTCGATGGGTTCGGACGCGATCGGCCGAGACTCGAAAGATAGCTGATGCCTAGGTACAGGGGGCGGTCGATCGTGGCCACCAGGTGACGCCCGAGAGGCCAAGAGATTGTCGTGTGAGTGTTCACTGTTCCAGGACAGCGGAGCAGCGTCCACTGCGGTCGTCGTATCAAGCTTGAGATTTGCGGGTTGGTTAGACCGCCCAGCTGATTCTGGGACCTGTGGAAGTTGATGGCCGTTCTTCAAGGTCAGCATGCTAGCTCTCTTGTCAAAGCCTGAGCCACTGAACATGGTCCCAAAGTCTCCTCCCATATCCATGCCTCCACCCTCGAGTCTTGGCGGTGTCGTGGTGCTTGTTGTCGAGTTTGTGAGCCCTCGAGCTCGGCCATGCTCATCCTCTCGCTGAATCTTCGGAATTGGTGGAACATCAGGTATTTCTTCAACGGGAGACGATGCGCTGGCCTTCTTGGACCCGAAGGAAAAGGTGCGTCCGGCTTTAGACAGGAAGCCAGAACCACTTGAGGCTACGCCTTTGCGAGGGGGGATTTCGTGGAGGCCCTTCTTGTTCGGGGTTCTACTGTCGTCATGAGGGGGCACTACAGGGGCCATGTCTGCAGACGACGGAGCTGTGGAAGCATTGCTATGTCTCGAGGAAGCATCAGCAGAGGATGCTTTGGTAAAGTTGGAACCACCACTGCCGCTTGGGAACAAGTCAGCCCTGGAACGAGATAAGGTGCTCTGGTTGCACTATGCGCGGCCAGGGCGGCGGGGAGGTGCCCATGCAGTTGCAGTGGTAACACGGATTGATGTACGTACCGATCGCCCTTAAGATGGGCAAACATGTTGTCATCTTGTTCGATGTCCAAGTGGCCAGGCCTCGTCAGATGGTTGCCAGAGGCCCGGGCGAGCCTCGCGCCACCATCGAATGACTTGACATTGGCCACGTCGCTTCTCTCGATCACTCTGAACGAATGCTGTTGCTCGGCCGGATTGATCAAGGCATTTTGAACCTCGTCGGCGGTGGATTTCCGCCGGGAGAAGGCAGCTGAGAACCTAGGCATATAGACCGGTTGTCGAGCTCGACCGTACTGGGATTCAGTGCCGGGTCGGAAGCATTCAACCCTCGAGACTGTCCGTTGCAGGCGAAGATGCTGCAAGATCTCGGTGTTCCAGTTGCTGAGGACTGCGATACGAAGTTCTAGTCGGGTTGCGGAAGCGGTGGTGACACAGATGGGTTCTCCCAACAGCTACCTGAGAAGAGAAGAAGACGTCAGGCCGAGCTAAGTCGGGCAGTACGGGACAGTGGGTGACTGCATGACGGGGGAAATCAAGGTTAGCAACAAATCTCGACAAGGGCACAGGGCGAAAGAGAAGGCCGTGACGCTGGCGTGGAGGGCAGCCCAAGAATGCTGCAGCAGACATTCAATGACGGAGGATAGGCAAGAAAGGGGACGCCTGGAACGGGCCCTGATGGCGTCTAGCGTCGCTGGAGGAGCATCGGCTGAGACACGGCAGGCCAACCATCTGGAGCCGTATGTGGGCAAGCAACATTGGTGGAGGCAGGCTGAGACTCACGGTATTAAAGTCGAAATCCAAACGGCGACCTGTAAAACTAGCAATCGATGGCGTGTGCAACGGCAGCTGGTCGACGTCTCAAAGACACTGTGGATGGGTGTCGGCGAATCGAATTATAGGGGTCCGGCTCGGCAAGAAGGTATGAACAAGGAGTGTTTGAAAGGTATCCAAGATGTCCAGAGACCCAACAGAAGGAACCCAGAGAATACAAACGGCGCGAAAGAGAAGAACTGCAGATTTCTGACGATGCTGTCGAGAGAGAAGTCGGTCGTGGAGACCTAGTCGAGGGCAAGGCCGTGTGTGTGAGCGATTGTTGCACGGGCGAGACACGACAGGGGGTCAAGGCTACTGCTCAGTTCGAGGCGGGGGTTCAACGAGGACGAAAGATTATCGATTAGCGAGTGTCGGGCAGGCAGTGGTCGAGCGATCGTGAGGATTACGAGAGGAAACCGACGACAGAAAAATAAGAGGCGACTTTTTGTGAGGAGGAAAAGGAAGAGAAGGACGGAAGGGAGCTGGACAGGTGACTGGAAACAGGAAGAGAGACCATGTGGGAGGCAAAGGCCACGGGCAGCATAAGGTAAGGTCAATATGGTGTCAGTGCACCTCCGTTCACTCAGTCAGCCAGTGCCTCAACGTGCCGGGTTCAGTGAGCTTGGGTGGCTTACAGCAGCCTGGGTAGTGGCACTCAAGGACGCTGATGCCCCTGTCGCCAACACCCTCAATTGTCAGACTCATCAGGACTACTGAGTGTGGGCGGTAACTTTACCTGAGCTGACCTTAATTCGGTTACGTGGGAGTAGACTCAGTAGAGCAACAGGACAGCAGGAAGCGCACTGTCCCGAGGTCAGTGTGGCTTCCATCCGCTTCCCCTGTTGGCCTGTGCCAGTAGCCCAGAGTGGAGGTCCTCGTATGCCCCCATCCAATCCCGCCGTACCCGCCCGGGACCCCCCCCTCCTCTACGTTTGTCCTACTCTACCAGCATCACTCTCGCAGCTTGGGGCAAAAAAAATCAACGGGCGGCCAGACCACCGCCAGACCAGGCCAGACCAGGTCAAGACCAGGACAAGACCAGGCACCACGCACCCACGCACGGTCAACCCTCACATCACCAGAAGCATCGCTCATCAAGTTACCTGGAAATAGGCTTTGTCGATGCTGCCACATCAACTCTTCGGCGCTCGGCCTGCTTCCCAAACATCCTCGACGCTACCGTACAAGTCTCTCCTCGTACCTCCACATGCCAGCTACCCCATTCGCTTCCGTCCTGGAACGTCTTGCTCGTCACCCTGGCCACTCGTCCAATGTAACTGTCCAGGCCTTGAAGCGGTGGCACTGTTGGCATTTGGTGGCTGAGGAGTTCGAGAATAAGCCCATCCTCGTACTCCCGACCACCACCCCCCCTGGCCACAGCCCCAGCAAGAAAACACACTTCAGTACCACGCCCAGTCGGACATTTAATCCTTCGTGAACATGCCGTGACTGCAATCCAGGCGAAGAACTTGCACAATTTGTTATCTCAAGACGTCACTTGGGAAGTTTCTTTATCTCCTAACTACTGTGCCTAGCTGGGCAACGCCAGTTTTACCTCTTTGCAAACTGCTTTCTAATAATAAGTGCCCAGCAAAGCCGATCGGCAAAGCTTGAATCTTTGCAGGGAATACTTCGGTACAAGGGTCCATCCAGGGGTCTAGCGGTGAGATTGGTCAATTGGCCTGTTTTTCCGGCTGAAAAACTTGGTCAACAAGCGATAGTGGCCGGTGCTCCCGCTATAACAATCCTTCCACTATGAAAACGGAGTCGAAATGCATAATGGCAAACTGAGAGGGAGGTCGTCGTGCAGCGTCGATCTCACAGCCAGGCCAGCTGCAGCCTTGTTTACATGTTCGTACGAATCATTCGTTGACGTGTCGTGTTCGGCCGATCGCAGAGACGCTCACGCCAGGCTAGCGACGCCTCGCTGCGGCTGCGCGTCCCAACCCAGCCCTTATCCGCGCATTCAAGTAGATGAAGCACAACAAAACACCTGAGCACCGCTGGTGACCTGTCGACTACTGGGAACACAACGGCAGTTGATCCCCCTGTCACGATGCTTGGTTCTGCACGCGCTCTCTGGGCCAGGGGACTCACCCGCAGCTCGGCCACGGATCCGGTGCTACAAGCGTTCCACATGTATGTCTGAACACGGTCACCCTAATTGGTTTCCGTATGGAGGTACTGGTGTGAACAACCTCTTCATGGCGAGATCAGAACTCTGGAAGCCCACCTCTGCTGGAACCCCACTCTCGATACCTCCTCGCACGAGTTGGTGTTGTGTTTTGTCTCGGAGGCGGCGGACGCATGCCATCGTTCCGAAATCGTTGGCGCAAATAAGCTCATTCCGGCTGCACCCCCTGCAAGCTGCGGGCAACTATGCGACCTCTGAGTGCATCAGTTGCAATCCGCTGGCCGTGAAGGTCTTCGAGCAACCAGCTAGCTTTGTGTGAGGTGTTGATCCATTTGTTTTAGCATCGATGACAGCTCGACAAGCTTTTCCAGTGCTCCATGATCCATCCACTCGTACCCACCACCCCTAAGGATGATGTTCAGCTCAGTTGGACGCGCCACAAGGCGTTGAAAAGCAGCTCCTTCCCGTCGGAGAAGCTGGAGTTAAGCCCTAAGCAAACCCAAAATCGGTTCTCGTGTGCGATAAGCTTGAACACGAATGGGTCTGGGGTTTCTGGTTTCTGCATGTGATATGGCAGTGATAATTCAACTTCGGCCCGTTGCACATCGTTATGCTGTGTCGTGAGCTGTGTCGGGTAGCGCCCTTAGCTTGAATGAATGCCCATCAGCCCCAGGAGTTCCATGCCTAAGACAGACATCGCAATCCCAAGGCCCGGCTTGCTGTTGAACCCCGGAGAACCCCAGCCAGCAGCACGCTCCTGAACGCCAAGCTGCAGCTAGAGGCTAGGGAAGGACATTTCACGGAAGCGCCTGGTGCCGAAGATAGATCGGGCCCCCAACAGACGCTGGAGATTAGCACATGCCTCCAAAGCGCTTCGACCTCCTGTTTGTCATAATGCCAAGAGATCATTAAAGAGTGTCCGTTCATTGTCCTTCAAGTGTCGACAGCTGATAATGACTGCGAGATGACGATTAGACTCAGATCAATAGTCGCCAGTAGTGCCCGCTAACCAATGGGACAGGGGGGCGCGGATTTGTCTACAATGACGGTACCAGAAATCATGGAGTTCCTTTCAACTGCCAACGCAATCTTGCGTCGATGCGTCGAATGGGGAAATTGCGTGAAGCCGGTAACCTTCCTATCGTTAGATTCTCCTACCTTATCAGACATTTTGTTCCACTATTCTGTCAATAACCTTCTGCTACGGAGTGCGAGCAATGCTTGGGTAGAACATATAGGATTGGTAATTGCGCGCATTTTAGCAAGCAGTAACACCTTCCTGAAGTCTATCGTGCCCTTGAGGTTTACCTAGGTGGTACAGCAATGCTTTAAGTAGGAAATGCTTCAAAGGTCGCGCTTGAGCTTCTGCAACACTAGGTCATGAGTATTTTGGTCCCTAGGCTGGCTATTCCCAAAGGTGCATCTAAACCATGGCGCAACTTCATCGTACTTGATCACAAGGAGATCATTTCCGCGGGGGCTCTCGTGACATCATGAATCAATCCTCTAAGAATCATTATTTCAGGGGAAAAGCATATATTCCAACTTGGGAAACAGATTTCTGTCCTTTGGGTTCCTGATGTCAAGAACAAGGGTGCCATGGGGTCTAGGGTGGCTTGTGAGCTGGAGTGGGGAACCTATCCACCTTCCGGCCGGTAAGGTACCTCATGGTTGACCATCGTTTCGACCGTTTCGATCACGTAACTAAGAGACTTTCGATGTTTGACGTCAAATGCTATATAGGTAAACGAAGTTTTAAAGAAAGTAAGAAAGTCGATTGCACGCCCATTATGATCGAATCTCTGCAGAGGACCATCGTGGATATCATTCATCTGTCACGGGGTTGGTTACCATTGACCACTAGCCGCATTGCATGCCTTACTCCGTACTGTTCACAGGATAAATCTGATCACAGACAGCTGGAACATTTTCATCATCTGAGTCAGGAGGAAGCTCAAATAGCTCTCTGATCGTCAAGATGCATACGAGCGAGCTCCAGTCTGGAGCCAGGGAGTGTTTCCTAACGTGACATTGAGATTTTTGGTTGCCTCAGGTTGATTGTCAAAGTCATAGCTTCAGGGTCTCATCCACTGTGCATTGGCGGCCGCACCATAATACAAGGGCTCCCTGATCACGGCGATTCATCACCATAATCGGCTATCCGTGCGGCTCGCGAGTCCACTGACAATCCAACCTTGTCCATCAAAAATACTATCAGATCCGCCCCGTGCTGGATCAGCACCACAAAATTGTGTTAGACTTCGCGTCTTTGTCGGTGCGCAAGTGGCTGTGCCTTTTGGGGCAAACTATCAAGGTTTTGTTGGCTCCCTAGTTTATATTTCAGCCCTTCGAGCTGGCCCAGCTTTGTCGCTAGCACCACCACAACGTCAGAAGCCCAAGTCACCAAGAAGTCTCTCATCATGATCGCGCTCTAAGAAGCCGGCCCTGTGATTGAGGCCATTCAATATGACGTCGCCAGCCAAGCGTCCACCTGTGCGACGCCCTTCAGCGGGCTCCGATGACGGAAGTATCGCGAGCTTTTCCATCCGGCGCGGTACTCTCGCGTCCCTGATCCGCAACCGCTCCAACCAGACTCTCAGCGGTTCTTACCTGCCTCTTACTGCCGGAAATGCCAGTGACGACGAAGAGGCCGCGTTGGCCAGGCACCGCGATGGAGAGGACATCACGCAGTTGCTTCAGGATGAGAGGCGACTGACCCAGCTGCTAAATGGGCCTGGTGATCGGAGCATGAATCTCATTGGGAAGAGCAACCCAAGGTACAGATGGGAGAGATATTGGAAACCCGAAAGCGAGCTCAAGAACATGAAGAAACCGCTGTATGTTCTCATGCCCATGGGATACTACCTCTTAGCTGACACCATCCAGGCGACAGTACTATGAGCGAACCAACGAGCTCATTCAGCAGTACATGTATATTGACTGTCTGCTGGACTCATCTATCCCACATGATCTCCTTAACGAGTATTCGACTGAGCTGGAGGCATCATCATTCCGCCCGGTGAACGTTCCTGTGACGATCCAGGAAGAAACATCCACACAACCTTCGTCACTGTCGAGCACACCAGATCCTGCTTACGGTTCCTTCTCACCGACGTCCAATGGCGCAGCTTCCAACACCTTGCCGCAGAAGCGCACGCCGAAGGACATCTTCCGCTCGTCAGAGAGCATGCCTCTACTCTTGCAACAGCAGGAAGCCGAGGATGAAGCTGATGGTGTCCATCCTCCCTCTATTCACAGTGACGGGTCTGGTCCACGGCCCTATCTTCCATGGCTGGAAGACGCTGATATTGATAGCGACGATCCCATTGTCACCCTTGCCATCTGGGTCAATCTCGTTGCGAACACGATTCTGTTGGCCGGAAAGATCGTCGTCATCGCCTCGGTCCCTTCGATGTCCGTTCTTGCGAGTTTGGTTGATGCCGTACTTGACTTCCTCAGTACTGCCATCGTCTGGCTCACCACAAGACTTATCTCAGCTGGGCAAAGGGATCAGTTCCGCTACCCCGTGGGAAGAAAACGGTTAGTCTATGCATTGTTTCTGGAGCTTGAGGATGGATAACTAAATGCTCTACAGCCTTGAGCCTGTTGGCGTCCTTGTATTCTCAATCATCATGATCACCTCGTTTGTTCAAGTTGGTTTGGAGTGTATATCGCGTCTCATGAGTCCCGAGCACGAGATCCTTCAGCTTGGCCTCCCCGCTATTATCATCATGGTGACAACTATCGTTATCAAAGGCTTGTGCTGGATTTGGTGCCGACTTGTAAAGAATTCGAGTGTGCGGGCACTGTAAGTTGGAACTCACATATCTCCCGTGAACTTTGCTGATCGTCTTTTCAGGGCAGAGGATGCAAAGACGGATGTTATCTTCAACGCTGGTTCGATTCTTTTCCCGATCAGTAAGTCGATAATCCATCACCCATGCTGCTCTCTTTTGTAATCCGTGAAGAAGTGCTGACCCGATCAAAGTTGGATTCTACGGGCGTGTTTGGTGGCTCGATGCCTTCGGTGGTCTTTTGCTCTCCCTCGTCGTCATCTTCAACTGGAGTCAAACCTCAGCCCATCACGTTCGCAATCTCACCGGCTTTTCCGCCCAGCCCGATGAGCGTAATCTCCTCTTGTACCTGACGATGCGTTTCGCGACCTCAATCCGACAGATTCAAAACCTGCGCGCATATCACGCCGGCGACAAGCTGTTCGTAGAGGCGGATATTGTGCTGCCCGCACATATGCCTCTCAAGGACAGCCACGATCTGAGTGAAGTGTTGACCTACTTCCTGGAGAGCGTGCCAATCGTGGACAGGGCTTTTGTTCACGTGGACTACACGAGTTACAATGCCCCTACGCACATTGTGAAGCATACACCGGCCAACTAGAGGAATGCAACTGACTGAGGTGTTTGGAGGCGGGGCTGGCAATTGCTGCCTGCCGCCGCAAATTTGTATCATATATCAAGTAGCTAGCGGGTTCGAAGGCACGCGATTGAGCGTACAATAAGCAGCAAGCGAGTTCATTCTGTTTTGATCGTTCCAAAGTCCTCACTTCTCAGGGAACTTGAAGAGGGGAAGGCGCAGACGATTGTGCCTGCCAAACTCCATCCTGACTTCGCTAAACCGGCAGGTGCGATTGAGCACTCTTGTCCTCATCGCTGACCAACCGCGCACAAATGGCATTCCGTAAAGAAACGCCACCAAAATGGTCAGTTTCAACTTTCATGTCGTGAGAGCTTTCTGTGCAGTGGACGAACTTCCTTAGCAGTTGGTGGGTGAGTTCACTATGGCTATCCAGCCGCTTCCTCAGACGACTCGACGCCTCCTGGGCGCCAGTGCAAGCATAGCAACGCCCCTTTCACTCACAAAGGAGCTTGTTGAAAACGCTATCGATGCAGGCGCCAGTCGTGTGGAAGTTCAAATATCTCTAGACACCATTGGGAAAATCCAAGTTCGCGACAATGGCTCAGGTATCCGGCTTGACGACCTGGACTGCCTTGGCCGGAGATCCCATACCAGCAAACTGACGAGCTTTGAGCAATTGCAAGCTGGAAATATCAGCACGCTTGGGTTCCGCGGGGACGCTCTGGCGCATGCCAATAATCTCGCAACAATCAGCATAACTACGCGCACGATGGAGGATCCCGTGGGCACGAAAGCAGATCTAAAATTTGGAGAGGGTGGTTTGCAGGACAAGCAACCAGTGTCAGCACCTGTCGGGACGACTGTCAGGGCCTTGAATTTGTTTGAGTCGCTGCCTGTTCGGAAGCAAAGCCACCTCAAGGAAAGACGCAAGTCCGTCGTGAAGATCAGAGAAATGCTCTATGCCTATGTTCTCGCCCGGCCGAGTGTCAAATTCTCAATGAAGGTCATAGGTGAAGGAAAGCGTGCTTGGGACTACTCCCCTGCGAACGAGCCAACAGCTTAGGAAGCCGTCATACAGCTCTTCGGCGGAGAGGTGACCTCGCAATGCGTTTCCATCTCGACCTCTACAGAATTCTCAACTGCTGGCAAAGGGAATGATGATAGGGAGAAGGCTTCCGGATTCTCCATCGACGCAATCCTGCCCAAGATCGACTACCGTATCTCCGCCACACAAGGACCATTCTTGTCTGTCAACAACCGACCCATCTCGTCAATTCGTGGAACGGGCAAGAAGCTTGTGTCTATTGTAAAGGAGCATGTCAAAGAACGGACAAGTGCTTCACGTTGCAACTCAAACATGTTCATCCTCATTGCGATAAAATGCCATCCGAGCAGATACGATCCAAATATCTCTCCGATGAAAGACGAAGTCATGATGGGAGACGAGTCAACCCTTCTTGACTGCTTCGAGGGCTTATGCCGCGACTTGTACCGCGAGGATACCCTCATTGCCTCACCTTCCGTAAAGACAACGCCTGCACCAGATGAAGATGAGCCTGCAAAGAGAGCAGGTACGGGCGGCGACTCTGTTGCTGGTGAGAGCCCTGACGGTGCTGCAAGATCCTCGTCGAGGCCATCAGACCGGGACAATGACGAGGGCAGTCGTATGTCACCGGATAAGGATATTCCTCCCCTCGATAACGACTATGAATCCAAACCTGTGCGCACCGTCATGAGCGTCAATATGCTCCGCACAACGAGCGATGCAACTGATGCAGCATGCGAACAGGACATGATTACCATGGATGTTCTCAGGCTGCCAACTCCTGCTAAGTTGGACACAATGTCTAAAGCCAAAAAGGTGACCTTGACGCAAGCCGGAGCTTCATTACTGTCACAAGATACACAAATATACTTCAGACCTCGGAGTATTGAATTTGAGATTGCAGAGGATGATACGGCAATGACCGCATCTACTGATGACTGCCGGGCTGCACCATCGACTCGGTCAGCTTCCCGCCATCCACTACGGCGTCTGACAGAGTCTGCACTGAACGAACACCGCGGAGACGAACAACAGGAAGACGAATCAGGGGATGAGATCAGTGTGGACTTTGAACGCTATGCCGAGACTCTCCACCCGTCGATAGCTACTGGTGGTGATCTCAACGGTAGCAGACACCAGCTCCAATTTGAAACGATGTGGGAACAGAACAGACATGGCGAGGAAACTTCTGCGTTAGTCCATGAGCGCGCTATGTTGACAGGAGCGTCCTTGGCATTGCATGCTCTTCAAACGCCGCCCACCTCTGCGTCTGGAAGGCGAATTCGAAACGCCCAGTTGCCAAATCAGGTGGTGGCAGGCGGCGCGGGCAACAGGACCAGGGCTAGACAGGGCATGTTCAATACGAGATCACAGAGAGAGCGTGGCAGCCCAGAGCTCTCAACACTTGTGTCATCGCCAACGAGGCTTTTCAACAGCCCCTTCAGCCCTCTAACCGGGCGCCTTGAGACTGTCATAAGCAACCCCGACAGCATCCAAGCCATACACCACACTGAGGCAAATGAACTCCGAGGCGGTGCGAATGACGCAGGCGCCGGAGAGACTGATGTCTATTCGCACTCATCGATACTGGGCAATCATTATGAAAGCATTGCGCACCAGCAGGTGAAGATGCAGCCAAGTCGCTGGGCTCATGCCGCTCAACTTAAGTTGATGCAAACACCCGCGCCGGAGTCAACGAAAACCTCGGGCATAATTTGTCTTCCAATCCAGAGGGGTAGAGTGCAGAATGCAATTCCTGGCATAACCGAAGCTTCTTCGACCCAAGCTATTGAAGATAGACATGGACCATGCGCCGAGGATCCGAGAAGATACCTCATAAAGAGACAACAATCTATGGCGCGAAGTGGTCGATATAAGCGACTTTTGTCAAAGAAGCTACCCCTGGAGAACATAGGCGACGAAACGCATCGTCTGGTAACAACGGTCCTAGGAGGGATTCGTGGGCTGAGACCGAGGGCATCCTCAAGTCATCAATGCGACGAGAAGGACAATCTGACGGGCAGACTTGAAGCACCAGGAGAACTTGAGACGACCACTCGACGACTCGATGCGGTCATCCGACCTTGGGCCGAAAGGGCCCATCCGGGCATTGACTTGACTTACACGCTGGGGTCAATTGTCAAGGGCAAGGGTGTAATGCGGGACGATGACCTTTACGAATCGGGATGTCGATGAGGTTATCACAATGTGGTTCAACGCGGGAACTAAACATCGTTCGGACTTTGGAGCAGACTGCGGGTTTATCTTCCAGCTGGTCGATCTTAGGACTGGGATCTGTGTGTACTGAAAATAGAATGACGGAGTGGAGGGTCAGGGTGGACGCTGCTTGGCTGGGAAATGATGCCTCGTATTTTGGCTGTGGGCTGGGCTCCGTGGTTCGCATCGGGCTGTGCTACGGGGCGTAGCGCCAAAGCCAGGCTGTAGTTGCTGGGAAGGCCAGGAATTTGCTTCTTGCGACTTTTGCAAACGAGCCTATGATAGATTAATATCCAAGCTTTTTGAGGAAGAGGACAGAGAAGTTAAGCTTTGACCGATTTGGGGTTGAACCATTTGGGAAGCAAGGGCGATCTATCGAACGCTATGAAGCACCCTTCACACTCTGGTGCGCCAGCCACCCTTGCCCAGCCCCAGCCCGCGTGTTGAACTCTAGCGCGATCCAAGACGTTAGACTTTAAGCATGGAGCAAGTGGCCCTTTCGTATTGTGAAAAAGGGCGTGGAGGCCACAATGGTACCGAGTATAGCCTATAGTGTAGCCTAGGACTGGCTACAGTGTGCAGGGCTGAGGAGTTAGCAACAAATGAATCGGGTACTGCCGCAAAGTGTGTGCTACGTGAGCATGAAGCTTGCGTCGAATTAGGCGACCCAGAAAGGAAAACGGAGGTTGGAAGAGCATCATTGGTTGATGAAACGGTGATGTGACAGCCTTCGTCATCACAGCTCAACAGGTGGTGTAATAGAAGGACAGCTAAGGCAAGATAGCGCTAAGGACTGCACTGCCGGCTTCCGTTGGTGAGCCGGGCGATGCTCTCTGCCTGGCCCAGCACTGAGCTGAGGTGGAGGTGAGCTGCCCCACTGAAAGCACAGCACAGCACAGCACAGCACAGCACTGCAGGACTTCCACTTCCACTCGCGCTTGCACACCCCAGCTGCCCATCGCCAACCCCAGGCGCCTGGCCCCCCCCCAAACCAGACGCCCAACCACGCCAGTCCTGATCCTGATTCCTGATCCAGATTCTGGTCCTGGTCAGTCCTGATCCTGATTTCTTGAACCTCACTCTTCCTCCTCACATCTCCTTTCGCCAGCTGACGCATACCGGTCGCGATTCTCACGTTTTCCTTAATTTTCACCAATCTATCTCCGCCGTCTCGCCACGACCCTTTTCTGACAGCTACACGTTCCTTTCACGATTACGGCCGCCTATCCTTACCCACCTTTGCCTATCGACCCGAATTGACGACATCCTACGATATTCAGCCGATTCGCTGCTGGACCATCATCGCGCTCACGACCATCAACCCATTCCCCTTGCTAGAGTACTACACGAGCCGAACATGCGGATGCAGCGATCTTCGTGAGCCTGCGAGGCGACGCTGCAGTCGCTACTTTTTCCCGCTCCCTTCGTCCACTCAAGTACTATGGCTTCCGACCCGACCCTTCGCGACAGAAGGAGGCAACAATCTGCAACTGGTACACCGTGCCAAGATTGCGAATCATTCTGCAGCATGATGCCTAGATATAGTCTGGACTCAGAGCCAAACTCACTTCAGCTCGACCGAAAGACGTCATTGGCATCACGTCAACCTTCCGGTTGCACCTGTCCAGCAGCGTCATCAGCCAAACCCAGAAAACGATCATGCCGACGACCACGATCCATCTACTCGACTCTTGCGCTGGCAGTACTAGCGGCAGCACCGGTCGCTGCCGTTCAGGTTCCCTTCACCAACTGCCTTTCCGATTCATACCGAAACAACGATCCGACTCTACTGCAATGGGTTCCCCTCTACGCCGATGCCAAGTTTGATACCGAAAGTTCAAGCCATAACCTTGAGGTTGTTGTATGGGGCAATGTTACGGGTTCTCGAGAGAATGTCAGGCTCCCTCCACCAGGGAGCCCATATTGGGACGACAACAATGAAACACCGGGCAAGATCATCCAGAATCCGGAGCCAAACTCGCGGGATCCCAGGGCTACTACTCTCTTTCGCAGAGTGAACGTTGCAACGTTCGAACCTTGGAGGCAAGCCGTTGACTTTTGTCGTTCGGGACTGGTCAACGGCGAGTGTCCCCTGGGTCCTGTGTTCCCGACGGATAACTTGTAAGTTCCCAACCCAAAGTCTTGAGCAAATACTTCGAGCGAAGCAATTAACCAAGTACCAGCCGATTTCCCGACGACCTTCCTTCTATGAACCTCAGTCATGATTTCTCCTCCTCTTACGCCTTCGCCTCTTTCACAAATACTCTTCTCCTCATCTACGGCGATTCTGCGATTACCAACATCGGCTGCGTGTCGACCACGGTTACGCCTGACTTGGGCAATATCGCCTCATTACTCAAGTTTCTTCCACTAGTGATTCTACTTTTGACCGGCGTCGCCGTTGTGTTCGCCGCCATCATGAGCCCTTGGGGCACAACCGACATCTTCCACTGGACGTCGAATTATGGCCGGGATGCCGACCTATTAAGACTGGTCACACCCGGATTTGGAGACTGCCTCCAATATATTCAGTTCATTGCTTTGACAGGCGGACTAAGCCTAAACTATCCTGGGTTCTACCAACCCGTGGTCAGCCAGGCAGCATGGTCTGCGCTCATGTTCAACGAGAGTTTTGTCGCAAATGCCCCTCCATGGCAAAGCGTCGTCGATGGAATCTACGTGACCAATGCCAGCTTTGGATTGACAGAACTGGGCCAGCTTGTGGGCATGGCTGAGAGTGAAGACATCTGGGCAGGCATGATGGTGTGGTTGTGTGTTATCATTGTTGCCGTCTTTGTCCTCATCCAAATCGGATTTCTGATCCAGTGGGTATATCGCAAGATCCTGAGCACCCCCGAAGAGGATTTGAGGTCTAAGAACATCCCTTTCGCGATGGGCAACGTGGTGCGCGTTGTGTTTAACTTCTTCCTTCTACCAATCGTGGCGCTCTCGACATACCAGCTCGTGGTTGCAAAAGACTCCCCAGATTTTACGGTAGCACTGGCTGTGCTAACGATTGTGGTGCTGATTGGATTCACTGCTTGGCTGTTGTTCCTGATCATCCGGACAAAGCCGAAGTCTGTACTCTTCGACGACCTACCGACAGTCCTACAGTATGGACCCCTATACAACACTTACGCGGACGAAGTCGCGCCTTTTGCCCTCGTCCCGGTACTGTTGACCTTCCTCCGTGGCATTGCTATCGGTGCCGTGCAACCTAGCGGCATCGCTCAGGTTGTCCTGCTCGCAATTTGCGAGGTTATCCAGATTATGACTATTTACGCTTTCCGACCTTTCTCCTCTCCCACGTCGATGAACGTTTACCACACCATTTTCTCTGGAGTTCGACTCATCACGATTATGCTCATGGTGGCATTTACACCAACGTTGGGGGTCACAGATGGGTCAAGAGGATGGATAGGGTATGTGATCCTTTTTCTCCATGGATGTGTGCTTGTTTTCGCCTTCTTCTTGGCATCTTTGATCACTATGTTTGAAGTTGTTGCGAGGATGATGGGGGCAGGCGGTGACGACACACGTGGTCTGCAGCGCGGAGGACTGAACAAGATCTTTGGCATGCGTCAACTTTCGCGCCGGGCAATCAACCGAGCGGGCCCATCAAGGGCGAGTCAGCTCTCAACCTCTGCCATGCTTGACACCGAGGATAGCAAGCAAGGGTATGCGATGCCAAGTGGACGGGTCAGGAGCGAATCAGCAGCCAGCATGGGCGGCATGGCTCTTCATAATCGCAACCGGACGAGCTCGGCCATGGACAGCATTGACCTGTTCCCCGGTGGCCACCGTCAGGTTGACAGCGGCAGCTCTTTTGGACCTGGCACACCTGGTGGTACGAGCAATTTCTCGTACCTTCCGTCGCCGACAACAGCACGAGGACCCTTGCCGCCAAATGTTGCTCTCGAGGCATCAGATCCATACTATCGCCCTCCTCGAAGAAGACGCGAGACACAGACCGACTCGATTGAGACGGAGCTGCAACGCGGGTCACTTAATCTAGATGTCCAGCGTCCAATTCAGAACCCCGGACCTACCTTGGATCCTGCGGATGCCGCTGGTGAGATTTCCAGAAACCCCACGCCTGCTCCCGGAGCCCAGGGTAGCAACGCAGCCTTTAACTTCCCCGCCAACACACCTGATTATGCCACGCGAGAGGTCGACTTCTACTACGGTGTGCGCGGACCGGCATTGAACTCCGAAGGACCAGGCCGGAAGCTGGGGACAGGCCCTGCGGATCCGACTGGCCCGGTAGCAACGGCCTCAGGATGGTTCCGCAACATGTTTGGCGGCAAGAGCAAGGAGAAGGGGAAGGGGTTCGAGGTTGTACGGAGCGCCAGGATGCCTCCAGCAATGGTTGCACGAAACGGTGGTTTTGGTGACGAGACACCCCCTGAGGGCATCCCAGTCGCTATGGGCGTCCTGAGGAATGGTCCAATTGACTCGGACGACGATGAACCTACCACCAAAGCATCGCCAAGGCACCGTGAAGGGGACCTCCTGACAGACTCTGGAGAGCCTAGCGGTGCTGCCGATGCGGACGAACCTGAGAGCCCTGTTGAAGAGCGCCTTCCCAGGGGCTTTGGGCATGACAAGAAAGGGAAGATTCCACCACATCTAGATCTCCCCGATATCCCGCGAAAGAGCTCGAAGAGGAACTCGGGCATCATCGATCCGCTATCGCCGTCGCTTCCACCGGTTGAGACAACAGGTCGATTGTCTGTCGACTTTGGGGAACAGCACCAGAGTGGCTCCAGTAATTCTTCACAGCGCGGGCACCATATCTCTCGGCTCCCGTTCGAGCGTACGGGGTCTCAGAAGCGCCTCTCCACGAATTCATCGGTAGATTTTCCAGGCGACCTGACGGCCGCGGAGATTCCACCATCGATAGATGACCGACCCGCCAGCTTTGGTAGGGTACCACAGCATGGGATCAGCCGCGTTGAGCCGGGGCTTGTGGATGTGGACTTGTTGGGCAGCTCGGCAGAACTGGTGGATGAGGGTGGCAAGATTCGGACAAGGACCCGGTGAGATGTGAAGTACGCCGCGGCTTCTCAGAGGATGACAGAAGTCCAGCTGGTGCAACCCCCTGCATCAACTGACGAGCGGGAGGCCATTTACTGAGCGACTCTTTTCTCGCCCATACACGTCTCAAGTCTGTTGGCGATTGTCAGCATTCAAGTGAGCGAGGATGTTCTGTTTCTCGCTGCATACGACCGATCGATTCCGCACCAGCGTTGGCACACTGCACTGCCATGACTGCCTTAATCATTCTCTTGTGTGAAAACCTGCCGGAAGGGCGAAAGAAAAGTAACAGCGTATTCGATTTGTAGTCTCAGCATTTTGTTTTTCAGTCTTGTCTAGCGGGTGCCTTTAGGATTTGTTTCCATGGGTGATGATGGGTGAGAATAGGGGCGATACATATGGCTGGCTCGGGAGCAGATTGCTGATTTCTTGGGATAATGAACTGTAATTTCTTATACTTATGGGAGGAGATGAGCTGTAAATACTCAGGAAGAGTTTGGAATGGAAAGGTCCTGGGATTTTGACAACATGGGAGTGAAAGCGTGAATGATGCACACACTCTTCAGAAGCTCCGTCCACAACGAGCAAAGGTATCGTGAGCGGCATATAATCCGGTCTTCGCACATTTTAGCTACCCTGTAACGAAGGGGACTTGGCGCAGTGGTAGCGTATATGATTCCAGAATATCCTTCCGGAATTTCCATAGGGTCGCGGGTTCGACTCCCTCAGTCCTCACGTTATTTCTTTTTGCTGGCCTGCGATGTCTTTTTGCGGTGTTCCATGGCTCGTCGCTTGGCTACCTGGATCGCCCAACCGCAGGTAACGGGTCGGTGACCTCAGAAGTGAGCCTTCAGTAAGATCCTGAACTCAGCCTCAGCTTTGGGGAGGAGAAGAACAGATTTCGTCTACCGCTCCTAGTGAATCACGTCTGTTTAATCATGCATAAGGTACTATCAATACATGGCAGGTGGACTTGGAGGAGAAAGATATGTGGCCACGATTAAACCATAGGAGGCCGCCACAGAAAAAAATGCTGCGACCTCCCTCAAACGAGCGGCTTGCGATCCTCTTGCAACTTTTGTAAGCTCGGGTCCCCTTCCCATTTAGAAATTTGGGGAGAAAAGGGGTGTCAGACCTTGGAGGGTCGACGTGTGAGAACGGCGTTGCGTGTAGAGAGGAAAGGAAGAGGAGTGGATGGCTGAGGAGGAAAAGTTTTGGATATGGGAGGTTGGATCTTGTTGACAAAATAATAGGTTGGACTAAGTGGACTTATGGCAGGCGCAATGCTGGCTGTATTTTGTCGCTAAAATAATCTGGCTGACCCTTATGTGCAGGGTAGTTCGATAGCACACGAGCTTCATCGAATCCATGAACCACGAGACCGGTCAACCAATCCTCAAATTCTCCACGGACAAGGACCCTTGACTTGCGTGGAGAAGGGCACCCTGATGGGATGTGGATCTTCCAGTGACCGACAATAAGACAGTACAGTGTCGCGTGCGCTATTGTCACAGTTCACGACTTGAGGGGCGGCGATGTGCACGTGTAGGGAATGGGGAGGTGGCATTGGCTGTGTTCCACCATCACACGCGCTTGAACTGAGGTGATGGCCTCGTGCAGAGTCTAAGGTAGACGAACATACAGTATGCATGTGTTCTGCCTAGAGAATCTATAACAATCTTCCAGCTTCCCATCTCTACTATTCCTCGCCTCAAAGAATCCAGCGTCTCTTCCTTTCCATCTCCTCCACTTAGGCCCTCTGTGCGCGGAACGGAGTGGACTTCCGGCAGGTTCCATCTTGTTTTGCCTTACGTCGAGGGGTGTCTGCTACAGCGTCATCGCTGCGTCCGCCCAGAAATTCCCCGGCCCTGGAACTCGGACCGCCTGCGACCCTTCGCGCGCGCGGCGCACACTCCACCAGACGCTGGCCCTGGCTGGCCCTCGAACATTTGGACATTTTAGTTTCCCATCGTCAGCTCTCCCAACTTCTCTTTAGCTCGACACAGACTTCCGCGTTCCGGGACCAGACCGATATAACGGATCATTACTGCAGCCATAGAACTGGACACCAATTCGGTATTGGCCGCCCAGCAACCTGACCACGACCGACCGCCACCCAAAATCCATCGGCTCACTCTCTCATTGCAATCACCGAACACCCGCGGCCGAACTGCGAAGCTCACCGCTCATAGATCGCGCCTCATCATGCCTCGACTCAGGGCCTGGCTGCTGTGGCAGCTGTTGGCCCTGCCGCTTCTATCCGCCTCGCCAATCAGCTCCGATGCTACCCAACAACATGTCCTGCAGCCGGACCACCCACAAGCACACCAACAGCAACGCAAGCTGCAAGGCCGGTTCTTACATATCACAGGTATGTGGCGCTTCAATTAACTCATGGCAGCCCACAACTGTGATAGGCTCTTGCGGCAATGCGATACCGCGCATGCCTAGCGTTCCCACGGCTCGAGACTAATCGACTTCTTATATAGACTTCCATCCAGATGAGCTATACAAGGCCCACTCGTCGACAGAGGAAGGCGTCGCGTGCCACAGGAATAAGGGTCTAGCCGGTTCCTACGGCGCCGAGAAGACCGATTGCGACTCGCCTCTGTCCCTCGTCAACGCCACGTTCGACTGGGTTCGCGACCACATCAAAGATGACGTGGACTTCATTATCTGGACAGGCGATACAGCTCGGCATGATAGCGACGAGAAGAACCCCCGAGATACCGAGACTGTGATCCGTACGAATCGCCTTGTCGCGGACAAGTTCGTCGAGGCCATTGGCAGCAAGAGCGGGAAAATGGATATACCTGTCATCCCGACTTTTGGAAACAACGACTTCCTTCCGCATAACATCTTCTATCCCGGCCCCAACAAGTGGCTTCACGCTTACAGTGAGATCTGGCACCGGTTCATCCCTGAAGAGCAGCGCCACTCTTTCGAGTATGGCGGCTGGTTTCAAGTCGAGGTTATCCCCGGACACCTCGCTGTCATAAGCCTGAATACCATGTACTTCTTCGATCGCAATGCCATTGTTGACGGGTGCCGCGACCCGTCCGAGCCAGGGTTCAGGCATATGGACTGGCTACGTATCCAGCTACAGCTGCTACGCGAACGCGGCATGAAGGCGATCATTATGGGCCATGTGCCACCGGCGCGGACGGAAGGAAAGCAGAATTGGGATGAGACTTGCTGGCAGCGATATACTCTCTGGCTCAAGCAATATCGTGATGTTGTTGCTGGCTCGGTATACGGACACATGAACATTGATCACTTCATGTTGCAAGACACCAAAGAGATTGACATCTTGTCTGCTGCTACCACAGAAGAGGCAGACTTTGAAGAAGATTCACTGGATGAGGTCATCGAAGTTCGGTCGAAGGGCGACTATCTTTCAGAACTTCGAGACGTTTGGTCAGGACTACCATCCGCCGCCGTCGAGGATCTGATCGCCGCAGACATCGAGAGTCATGAAGCCAGCTCTAGCGGTAAGGGTCGCAAGAAGAAGAGGAGAAAGTACAAGAAGATTGGAGGAAAGTACGCCCAGAGGTATCAGCTTACGCTGGTCAGCCCAAGCGTCGTCCCCAACTACTTTCCTACTCTACGCGTTGTTGAGTACAACGTCAGTGGCCTTGAGGACGCGAGAACATGGGAAGATCCTTTCTCACCCAGCTCAGTCGCGGACATCAACACCCACAATCTCACAGAGATTGCAGAAGAACTACACCAAGAGCTGAAGCGCGATGCTGAAGGCGACATGGATGCAACGGGGAAAAAGCGAAAGAAGCACAAGAAGAAGAAGGGTGGAAAGAAGAAGCCACACGATCCAAACCTGATCGTGCCCCCGAAGCCGTCAAAGAAGTCATTGCCTGGTCCCGCTTACAAGATGCAACCCTTCACCTTTACGGGCTACACACAATACTTCGCGAACCTGACGTACATTAATAATGATCTGAAGAGCGCGGACCTAGATGACGCTAGCTGGCGAGATGGAAACCACGACAATAACAGACCTGGACATAAGCCGCAGCCACGCGAGTTCAAGTACGAAGTCGAGTACAGCACTTTCGACGACAAGCTATTCAAGCTAGACGACCTCACCGTCAGGAATTACGTCAAGCTGGCGTACCGAATGGCGAAGAAAGAAAAGGGCAAGGGCAACGCACTATCAGCAGTGACAGAAGACGAAGAAGAAGAGATTGATGACAGCGAAGACGACTCTTACGACGCTTACGAAGAGGATGAGGATAGCACAGACGAAGACGAAGATGATGAGCTTGAGGAAACTGGGAAGGGAGGTGATAAGAAGAAGAAAAAGAAGGGGAAGAAGAAAAAGAACAAGGTCTGGCTGCATTTCCTCCGCCATGCATTTGTGAGGACGGCGTCGGACAAGGAGCTGAAGAAGCTATGAGTAAATCTTTGGAATGGAGGCTTTTGAAATGGTAAAATTTCTCTCTCTCGTCGATATACCCTGCTTTACGCTGGCGAAGTTTTGTACATACATTACATAAAGCGATGATTTTGGATATACGTCATGGTTTTGTTTACGCAACTCACCGAGATTGAGATGATAGACGGATAAATGGTAGTAGGCAAAAGCAAATTCTTACATAGTTCAGTCGCTATATCAGTCGCTTGTTATGGTCGCTATCATTACAGTCTCATCGCTCATTCACATCCATCCCTCAATCCACCCCGTTGACCACCCTCAACGCCCTCCTCGGCCCCATCACAACACTAAAGAAACTCGGCTCCTGCCCTTCGAGCAACGAATCGCCACTCCCTTCGCTACTCGTCCTCGGTCTCGTCTCCTCACTCTGTTTCCCAAACGGTGCTCCCGCCGCCGCAAGTCCACCACTCCCACTCCCCGGGCTCGCATCCTCAGAGGACACAAACTTGGGCTCTGTCATCCAACGTGGTTCGCTGCCGGAGCCGACCCAGCCGAAGGAGGAGTGCTCGCTTGGATCGCGGGCGCGGCCGCGGCCACGGCGCGAGCCGAAGAGGCCGAGACTTGCGGAGGCAGGGCCGGGGGATGTGCCGTAGCGGTTTGAAATTGCGAGGTGTTGTTTGTAGGCGCGGACTTGACGGCGGTAGAGCCAGGCGCAGAAGCCCAGGTAGAAGGCTAAGGCTCCGGCGATGCCTGCGATGACGCCTGCTGCGATGAGACCTGGGTTGGGGTCATCGTTGGAGGAGTCGTCATTATTGTTGTTGCTGCTGTTACCATCGCTGTCTTTATCGTTGTCGGAAGGAGCACCAGTAGCACCACTTGGAGAGGTGATCGTTGCCGTGTGTCCGGCTTGGGTAACTGTGATGACTGGTGCTTTGCCCGTGGCGAACGGACCTCCCGTGGCCGAAGCAGAAGGCGTGCTTGCTTCTGCACCTCCATCTTCACCACCGCCGATAGCTTCTTGCACCGCCTGCGGAACCTTGTACCCCCACGAACCGCTTCTGATGGTGTTGTCGGTTTCGTAGTCTTCATCATGGTCGCCCGCCTCGAACTTGTTCTTCCACTCTAGAGTAGTGGCATCAAACACATAAATACCGGGCGAATCGCACTCGTTGTCATTTCCAATGAAACCGCCAACAACAATCATTTGCCCGTCACGCATAGTGCAAGTATGACCAGCACGCGCGGACGCCCTGTTGTCGCTGTTCTGGTCGACCTTGATCCAGGTGAATGCAGGGATGGACAAGATATACATGTCATCGTACTGGATCTGCTCTGTCTGTAGGGCTGTTAGAGGAGGAAATACAGACAAGGACCATTAGAACTCACGTATGGCTGCAGGTTTTGCCCGCCGAACATGTAGACCTGGAAGCTGGACCAATCCTTCGCACCAGCTACTACGGCACACGGGTTGACACGAACCCCCGGGATGTCTCCTGTGGTGTTCTGGTAGAACCACTCGGAGTTGGCGATGTCGTACACATCCAGGACCTGGAGGTTGTCGGTAAACTCGTCGATCATGCCTCCAGCCAGGCCAATCAAGACGCCGTCTTCACCCCATCCAGGGACATATACTAAAGTGCCATCAGCACGTTCTGGGAAGTCCTCATTCTGAACACCGCCCTCAGTGATATTGCGAAACGCGCCGCGATCTCCTGCTCCTTTGTCGACCAGACTTTCAACCCCATTGTTGATGAAGTTGGGATGGGTGAACTCGAGCAGACTCTTCAGATAGACGCGATCGATCTGCCTGCTCCAGCCGGGGATAGTGGCCCAGTCCATATGGCCACCGAAGTACCAGCTGCGCCCGAGCTCGGGGACAGATACGCCAGCACCTTCGGCAGCTCGATGTACAGGAAGATCTCCCTCGGTGGAGTAATTTCCCTTGGATGTCTTGGGGTTCTCCCATTCAACCCACTCCTCATCGGGAAGGGAGTACTTCCAGATTGACTCGCGCTCCGGCTCGACATATGGCTTGTCGGAGAATTGGCCTCCATAAAGGTAGAGATTCTCGTAGTCATTCCAAAGGAAGCCCAGAGACACCTCGGGCGGCCCATCGGGGACAGCGAGACCTTTCAGCTCAGGAGAACTGGTACTCCAGTCCTTGGTGAGATCGAGTTCGAGGAAGTAGTTGTTCCAGTTATTGGCTTCGCTCTCACTCTCCTTCTTAGCTTGTCCACCATAGATGTAAACCTTGCCATTGACGTGAGCAGCCTGGTGTGCCCATCTGATACAGACGTCAGTGGGACTGTCGTCTCGGCGGACAATCGGACCAGCACTGGCTACGCTCGCCCCTTTGGTGCCCTCAGCACTGCTGCGAAGACTTAGGGCGGGGATGATGATGGCAATGAGCAAGGCGATCATCGTAAATCGAGGGAGGCCTGTGCTCCCTCCAGGAGGTGCGTCCGAGGCAGCCTGTACTCTTGGTCGTCCGTCTGATTTGTAAAGCCTCGCGTACCACGGCTGGTCAGGATCGGAAGTCTGTCGCCTCCTCAACTTCGTCCCGCTACCGCTACTACCACTGCGTTGGTGCTGCTTCTGTTCTGTATTCTGGCTTTGTGGTGATTCCGGTTTCGAGGCAGCCACGTCTCTCCTCTCTGATCGCAGGCCGGTGATGACACCGAATGACTTCTCGTCGTTGACGGTGTAGAGCTCGTGTTCGTTGTCTGAGCTTGAATGTGAAGTCTTTGGTTCTGATGAGAACTCTTCTTCTAGACCAGTTTCCTTGAAGACTGAGCGACGACCTTTCCGGATGTTGCCAACCATCCTGAACGGCGGAGGATCGAAGACAGTACCCTCACGTAGACGGTCGGATGTATTTTGTGAATTGAATTTTGGCCGAGATGTATGTTGGCCGCTCACTCGTTCAAATCCCACATTAGTTGGAGGCGACGGCATCATGAAGAGAAGAGGTTCCCTCGAGCAGGGCGGTTAAGCAAGAGGCGGATATCACTGTATGGGCGGGTACTGCGCACCGTCCTTGGCAGGGCAGCTATGATGTAGCCAGCACCCTGCATCAATGTCGCGTGGGTGGATGGCTCATCGCCCAGTAGGGTACCAGATAAGGCTCGGGGCTGCGTCGATACGAGGACGGTGTCGCTGCACAGCAGCAGGAGGTTGCAGATTCCAAACACGATACGAGGGCTGAAGTTCCAGAATAGTCGAGAATAAAGCAGAAGAGAGTTCTTGAAAAGGTCGGTGTCAAGCTCACACCAAGACGTGGAGAAACAGGAAGTCATGAGCCAAGTCGATCGCTCTGGAAGGGCAAGCTCATCGCGCGGAGCCCTTCTTCACCATCCACCTGTCTGTCCCCTGACCCATCTCCCCTGGAATCTTCCACACATGATGAGTGGCCTTGTTCACTGGGGAACCTTGACCGTCGTCACTGGAAAAACGACGCCATGCCATCATCGACTGCTCGGCGGTAGCCAGCGAACCAAGAGGGGCCCAAAGAGGCAGCCCTGCAGCACCAGAGGCGACCTAGAAGCCTGAATTCGGAGGACGGATCCTGGGGTGGCCATGTCGCTCACTACCGAAAGAAGAATACCCCTGGTCGACTAGGTGGAAGAGTGATTGGATGGCTCCGCGGAAAGGGTGGATGACCTCACTGGTGGTCTAAGGACCGGGGTGCTGACGATCAGGATAGTATCACTACCAGTGCTTGTGTTTGGTCGAGGAGAGTAGCGGCAGATGCAGTCATCAACCGAAAAGAGATTGCGACCGCCATTTGAGTGTGGTCGGGTGGTGGTTTTGCTCCGGGCTGAGCTATCTAGGGCCACATTCTCCCTGATCTGCTTTCTGGAGGTGCTGCCGCTGCCGGCTGCATAGCGCCGAAGCATGTGCTGGACAAGCATACTGAACAGACACAGAACCATGGTAGCTAGCTCAGGATGACGGTGGTGCATTGCTGGCCGGGTATTGAAGCTCACTGGTTACTGGGATTCCTGTGCTGGCGCGGGTTTGAGAAAGCTTGGTTGCAAGCTTGGTTGGACGTGATGGGCTTGACGTCACGCGACTGGCTGGATGCGACACAGTGCGGTGAGACTGGACACTGTGTTATTCGCACGTACTTTCACTCTGTAGAGTATGAAACCGACTGAATGAACCCATCGCAATGGCTGCTTGTGCCCATGATGTTGCGAGACTTGGGTCTGGAGACTTTCTTGACTTGAGAGGAGCGGATTCGTTCGCGTCCCAATTGAGGCTGCGTCCATTCAGCAGTAAGCAGACTTCAGGTCATGTTGGAGGCTGCGTCGCAGCAAGCCATTTCCCCATTTTGAGAGCTTCTATGACCACAGTGTCTTCATCACTCCAGGGTGGTTCGATGGCTCTCGGCGCGAGATGGGAGTTGAGGATGCTATATCAAGATGGCCTACACCTTGCGTATGGCCCCAGAACGCCGTGGTTGAATAAACTGCACCTTGCAAATGTTCAGGTGTCTCGCAGAAAACCATGAGTGTTGATTTGCATAGTCCCAAGCCGGATCTACCGGCGTAACTTGCAGGAGACTGTGTCTTGCGTCTACTCGAACGGTCACTCATGCGATTCCTTCCCCCACCTTCCCCCAACATCCCAGTAGACAAGGCACGTCTTATAAGACCATGTCTACGTCGGCTTCAAGTCATTTTGACACACCATGAATGAGGTTATTCTTGCTCAATCGCCGAGGTTCGAGGCTGTTGGCTCTCGTTTCCTAAGTGTTCGGGTTGATGCGATAGAGAGATTACTGGTTGCTAAGGTGCCTCGGTCCTCGCTACGGTTGCTTCTTTGCCCAGCAGTCTTTGACTGCCCGACTGCAATATCATCGCAAAAGCAACAGAATGGCATGATTGTCCTTCTCTCTTTCGATTCTATTCCCTCTCTAGACTGGCCCTTGGATTCATCTCAGCTTGGATTTTCAACCGAACCCCTACTCGCAAGCAACAAGTAAAGCAACGCGCAACATCAACCAGAACTCGGCCCATCAGTGTTCGCGAAAAAGCGCATCGAGCAATCTAAAACTTCTGGACTTGAAAGAACTTTACTTTTCCTACATCGTTTGATACCACTTTCCCATATTCTCGCACCAATTCCCTCACAGCCAGTTTTCACGTCCCAACAAGCACCGTGCTCTGCCACGCCATCTCCACTGTAGCAGAAGCAATGTGAAACGTCTTCACCGTCACGACCTGTCCCCGCCATTCGGCTGTCTCGCCCGATGACAATTGGTTGGATCCTCTTGGCTCCTTTTTTTGGTCATTCATCACTCTTTCGCGTCTATTTCCTATTTGGTAGATCGTCTTAAGCCTTGTGTCGACCTCGTCCCGCAAAGAGACGGTGAGGGAAGCTGGAAGACGCGCCTGAAGTGATGGTTCAAACACAGTCAGCTATGCCTTGCGCCCCAAAACCAAGAGAAGGAAAGTTCCAGGAAGTTCTCTCTGTCAGTTTGTCACACTGAACCGTGCTTTATTATGCCGCCCTCTCCTCGTGCCGCTCGCTGTCTTTCAACCACTACCTATACACAGGATAGAGGTGACAGTCTGCCCTCTAATATAAGCCACATATAGCCCCAATTACAACCACCTGCCGCTGTCAAGAGGAAAACCAAGCCTTCAAGATCCCACCAACCAGGAATCTAATAGCCGAGCAAACTTTCCCAGCTCGCCTGCTTCATTCCGTGGGGGGAACTGGGCAGGGGGGCCCAAAGCGACACTGCCGCCCTCCATCCGAAACGCGTCTGACCTGTCCAGACACCTTTCACCTCACCTCACTCTGTGACGAACTCCCACTAAGAACGCCGTGGTCAGTGCCCAAATTCACTAAATGAATGAAACAACCAAAAGCACAACCCACGCCAAACCCGATTCTGTAATTCTTGCGGAATCTCATGATCCTACGACCGACTAACACCACCAAAGTCAACATCTCCCTCTTCCCACAGCAATGGCTTCGATGACCCCCCCCCCCGCCTTGGCCCCAACCCCTGGACCATCGCAGCCAAGAAGCCACAGCCGCACCCTGCTCGCTTAATATCTCGAAAAGTAACAAGTCAAGTCACCGGAAGACTGGAGAAGAAACCCAATGAGAAAGAGTTGCAGTTCAAGCATGAACCTCTTAATGAACCTAGCTCCCCGAGCCTCGGCTCTTGGTGACCATTCGTCGTTTCTTCTTCTTCCTCCGTCGTAGCACTATCCCTCAACATGAGCTGACGCTCGTCCCTCTCCCTCTCCTACAAGACCAAGGCTGAGTAAAAAGGTGAAGAAGAAAGTCGAAGCTAAAACATACACTTGACGCTTTTCGGCACTTTGTTGCGATTCGTCAGAACATTCTCTACTCCAACCTCATTCTCACGCCCTGGGCCAAGACAGAGGAAATCCTCCGAAGAAACTGGTCCTTGCGTTTCCTTTAAGCTTATTCAACGAGGGCTTGGATGGGAGAGAAAAGTCTATAAGACAGACGAAGATCCTCTCTCCTCCTTCCTTCTCCTTTCGTCTTGACTACCCAGCCGCAAGCAAGCCTTCCGCACATCTTCTTCTTCAGATACCTTCTTTCAGGTCCTGGTTGACCTCTCTCCTGTCTTTCATCTTCACTCGCTCTTCACGTTCTTTCACGAACACACAGTCTCTATCTCTCGAAAATCAAGTCAATACCGCAACGATGCACTTCCTCCACATTCTCGCTCTCGCCTCCGCCGCTCTGGCCGGCCCCATCGAGCCCCGCCAGCGCCGCGTTGGTACTCGGGCCTCTGAGTTCACTGACGGCGGCTGCCGTGATGTGATCATGATCTTCGCCCGTGGCTCTACGGAGATCGGCGATATGGGTACCGTTGTTGGTCCTCCCACCGGCAACGGTCTCAAGGATCGTTTCGGAGCTGACCGTGTCGCCGTCGAGGGCGTCGAGTACGCTGCTCTGCTCAGCACCAACGCCCTTCCTGGAGGCAGTGACCGCAGGAGCATTGGTCTAATGCAAGGCCTCATTGAGCAGGCTGCCAGCCAATGCCCCGACTCGGCCATTGTGGTTGGCGGCTACAGCCAAGGCGCGGCTGTGACGCACCGCGCTGTTGAGGATCTCCCTCAGGCGACCAAGGATCAGATTGCGGCTGCTTTCATGTTCGGAGATACCCAGAACCAACAGGTAAACATATCGACTCCCGAATATCCAAGATGAGCGCTGGCTAACACCAAGGCTTAGGACAACGGCCAGATCCCCAACTTCGACCCTGCTAAAACCAACATCATCTGCAACCGTGGTGATGCTGTCTGCCGTGGCACTCTCACTATCCTCCCTGCCCACCTTGACTACACTCGCCGTGTGCCAGAGATGCTCGACTTCCTTGAGACTGCTCTTACTGCTGCAGGTGTCGCCACGGCTTAGGTCGACGTCTGAGCAGACAATGCGACTCCATGCCGGATGTCAATGGACGGATTTGGATGGTGGATCACTGTCCGAGGGTGATCGGCGTTTTGCTTTTTATTAGGACGAGCAAGGTCCTTATGGTTGGTGGTTCGGGTTTCGGTTCCAGTATGACAGGTTCATATCATGAAGAATTCGAGTGCATTTTCCGGCAAGACCTTCGGCGGCGGAATATCCCCAATCAATTCCTCCGGACTCGGTTCCCGCAACTCCGCGTCCATGTATCCAGTGCACATGTCTTTCTCGACCTCCAGCTCCGCGAGAAACCCGACAGGAGGCTTCTTCGGCACTCTCGCCTCCATCGGGATGCTGTCAACCATACTGTAGCTGCGCGTAGCTTGCCTCACTCCGAGTTGCCTGCCAATGATGAGCAGTCCTTTTGCGGCCTGGGCCTTTTGTTGAGGTAGCGTAGAGGGCATGAGACGAACGGCGGTGAGGGGCCAGACGAGTCTAAGGGCCTGGAAAAGGGCGTCGAAGACGTTGTATCGCTTACGGATCAGGTCTGCGATGAGATCAGGTGTGGCAGCAAGGATTTTCCAGGCGACATCGCGCACTCTCCCAAGGCAATACGCGCGACGCTTATATAAAGTATCAAACGGCGTCGGATTCGTCGGGTCATGTGTCGTAACATTTGTGAGCAGGAGCAGGATATTGTATGCCTTGACAATCGAAGCAAGGTGCATGACCACCATGTACTCATCCGAGTGATGCGAATTCCGATCCAGAGAAGAAACAAACTCTCCCAGTTCATTTTCCGCTTCGGTCAACTCAGAGAACAGAGCGGTATACTCGGCAGTAGCAAGAGCTGCATCGCGCTGAGAGATGATGTCAATTGCCCGAGTTTGAAAGTGGCAAACCTTCTTCTGGAAAACGGCGATGTGGTAGCCAAGGAAGCCTATACTGTACGGGTACAGGATCTCGAGCCACTCGTCAGTTTCGGGTGGGCATTCATGGTTGCTCAGGATGGCGTCAAGTTGCTGTGACAAAGGCAAATCAGCATTGAGAATCTACGAAGGCAGGGAGTGATCTCCAAGGGCAAGAAAGAGGCTTACCACCAGGCTGAAAGTCGGCCAAAAGACGTTGCGGCCGCGCGTCGTGTGAAGCGATTCCTTGCCTCTTGTCTTGAGCATGCCGTAAAGACCAGCAGCATGTGCGTGCCAAGGGCTTTCTGTCTCCATTCGACCAATTGATCCAACGATGATCTATATCACCCCTCAGTCAGCTCCTTCGTTTCTCCACGCACGCCTTAGTTTCCATCAGTGACGTACCTCGTAATTGCACAGCATCCAGACAGCGCTGATAATATCGTCCCTCAGAGCACCATCAGGCGTCTTGAGAGCCGTAGCAACCGCACTCAGCGTCTTGCCCATATATGTGCCAATCTCTTGCGCTGACTCGGTAGCAGATTCATTGCTCAGGGCAGTTGGCTGACGAAGGTTCGTGACATAGGTGCGTGAGAAGAGGTGGGTAGCCCAGAGGAGCGGGCCATCGAAGGCGTTTTCACGGATGACATCTTTGAGGAAATCGAGGGAGGAGTAGATGGAGAGAACGATTGGGACAGACTGTGCAGTCCAATGCTGGGAGAGTGAGGGGGCGATGGCCCAGGCGAATGGGTCGTCGTCGGAGTCCGTGGGTGAGGGTTTGGTCTTGGCCGGATAGAGCTGAATTGTGTATTCCCCGTTGTCGCTGCCACTGCTGCTCGTTGACTCGGGCGATGACGAGCTGGAAGCCTTATCCCTATCGCTCTCATCTGGACCTTGCTGTTTCTTGCGCTGCTGCTTCTTCTGCTGCTTCGTCGCAGCTCCAGTAGTCGGGTTAACTGTTCGAAAGACGAGCTCCTGCTGATCGCGATAGCCAGGACATTCCCTTCCGTACTTGACGCAGCGCTGGCAGCCCGGTCTGCCCAGATCACACTGCAAAACGGGAGATGAGGTCAGTCTTCAGAAGACACAGTGACAAGGTGCGGGGGGAGGGGGTGAGGTCTGGAATGGTCAAACGAACCTTGACACGCCTTGCGCGACACAGATGGCAGTCCCTACTGGGGCGGCCGACGTTGGGCATCTTGGCAATGATTAAGCTGAAGGATTGGAGATGCGACAAGTGTCATGACGGCGACCAAAGAAGTAAGAAGAGGGAAACCCGCAAAGAAAAAGACAAGGATGGCTGATGACGAGGGATCGTAGGGAAAGCTGCAGTAGGTTTAAGGCGGCGTTAGTGGCATCTTGGTTTAGGTGTTTGGAGGCGGTAGCTCGACCTGCCACTGGGCGAAAACGGCAGCGAGATGCCGGGCGAGTAGTCGGAGTGGAGCAGCGGTCCAGTAGGGGACCCTTAGGCTGCCTCCAAGGCTGAAGAATGATGGAAAGTCAATCTTGGGGGATCTAAGGATGTGACAGGCGAGTAGATGACTCAGAGAGGAGCAGTGCGGGGACGCGTGTGTAATTCCTCAAGCATCACCATTATTTGATCTGATATCTGACCCATCCAACATATGATAACGAATCATCGCTCCCAACCCCGGAAGCTGAAGCTCTGCCGTCGAGTCCTGACGCGTGGCTCAGGTGCCGGACTCCCGCGTCAAACGGCGTGTCAAAACCGGCCAGCCCAATTAGTCGCCCCGTTAACTAACGGTGTCCCACGCTAGTCCCGACAGGCTTCCCCGTTCTTTTGCTCAGCCCAAGTCAAACACGCCAAGTCACACACAGCCTCTCCCTCTCTTATCATCGGCGACGCCGACCGTCAGCACCGTATTCTTCTGCACCACGCCTGCCTTTGCAGCGTAGCGGTTTTCCTACATTCCGGGTACTCTTACCCCTCGGACTTTTCTACCACCCGGCTCAATTGCTGAGTGAGGAATCGGGTCAGGTTGTTTGTCCAACACTCTTAACTTTAGTCCCCAAAGCCACAAGCGCCTTGTTCACTCAGCTTCACGACAGTACCTTACGCTTGACCACACCACGCCGAGAAACTGCACAGGATGAGACTAGCTACCATCTCTTCAATCAGATCCAAAGCATTTCCCATGATACACCTTCCGTTCTTCCCCCCAATGTTCCTCCGTGCGCCTTTTCGCTGACACCTCAGGCCCTCCTCCCATTTGCCCCCCTCCTCTTTAACCCTCCAAAATTGCCCAATTCGGCCTCCTCCCTCTCCCTCACTGGCCAGCACTCAGAGACCCCCGCACTCACTTTACACGCATCTTATCACCTTTTTTCTTCCTCCCACAAGCCTCACTTTCTTTTAATTCTCTCTCTCTCTCTCTTCTATCCCCACGACTTACTGTTTGCTGCCTACACCATTTATCTTGAATACTGGCTTGTCTTCCGTACGAGTGAAACCGAACCAACGACCATGTCGCACTACGCCTCTACCCCAGGTCTCTTCCCCATGGAAGGCGGTTGCCCCTGTGGCCAAATCCGCTTCCAGCTTCGACTCCCTCCCATCCTCGTCCACTGCTGCCACTGCACCGCCTGTCAACTCCAACAAGGCTCCGCGTTTGCCCTCAATGCCGTCATCGAGTCCCATAACCTCACCCTTCTCCCCCCGCGCTGCCCTCCCGCCATCTCCGACCCATGTGGTGGCGCTTCCATCCCGACTTCTGCTAACGCTACCATCGCCGGTCTTGTCGATGCTGAGGTTCCTCCGAATCTTAAACAGAAAGAGAGCGTCGAGATGGCCCAGCCGGAGGTAATCACGGTGCCGAGCACTTCTGGCGCCGGGCAGCATATTGCTTGCTGCCCTTCTTGCCGCTCTGGACTCTGGAGTTACTACGCGGATGCGGGTCCTCACATGTCCTACGTCCGTGTTGGGACTCTTGATTGTGCGATGGAGATCGATCCGGATGTGCACATCTACACCAAGGCTCAGCGTCGCTCCATCTTCACCATTACAGATGGGAAGCCGCAGTTCGAGGAATATTACCCGGACAGGGCGGCATTCTATCGGGATGATGTCAAGGAGAGGGCCAAGGCCATGGAGCCCAAAGTAAAGGAGTGGAAGGAGAGCATGATGAAAGCTTTCGGCGTGTAAGCTGCCTAGAGCTTGCCACAGCCACACATATGATATTCTTTTGGAACGTTGAGATACGAAGGAGCGAGCGCTTAAGCATATTGGGTATAGTCATTGATAAATCCTTTCTGTCCGGGCCATTCTGTTCTTCCCCTTCTACGATGCTGACGATATGCCAAAATGTGATCAGCAAGTGGTATGTCCTATTCCACAGTGTCATTATCCTCCTGTGCCCTTGACTGCGGCCTCCAAGGCCTACGATAGAGTGGTATTCCTCCTCCCGTCTCATCGATACCTAGAAATGCTCAATAACAGAGTAAAACAAGAACCCAGCCCTCTTGGGGCGATAAGAAAACCCAGTGAAATCAACGCCGTCCGAGTGAGATGATCCAGGAGCAGTATATAGCATGACATGAAAAGAGTGTTGAAATGAGAATGAGAAGATAGAATCGTGAGTCCACTGCCGGAAATCGCTCGTAGGATATGGTATAAATGGTGTGTAGATCCGAAGTGAATGTGGTTTTAATGAAAGACGCACTATCGGGAAGGGGTTGCTGCAATGATTCGCATCCGCAGCCAAGGTAGTCTCTAGCCACCAAGCTTGCGGAACCCTTCCATGCCGAGTACCGGGACCTCGACCTCGCTGAGACCAAGTACACCCTCTTCACGTCTGCGGTCGACGAAGTTGTTGCACTCAAAGACGACGAGACTCCATTCCGCAAGTGCGCGCCCACAGTAAACAGCGTTCTTGGTGTAGAACCCTGTTGGCTTGACCGGCTTTGTCATTGGCTCCATCAGACCATTGACAGGAGGGGTCGACTCAGAAGCATCGTCCTTCGGCTCATCGAGAACTAGGAAAGCTGTATCTTCACTAGTCTGCGACGCTCTTCCGGAATCACTGCTGACGGACCGCATGAACGTCGCTGAGGGGCGGCGAGAGGCACTTTCCAATGACTGCGCTGACGGGGACGCATTCCGCGCGCCGTTGATGAGACCGATTACTGGACTCCCAGAGACCGACCTTGTGGCAGGAGGTCGAGATGCTTGCAACGGAGGCGGGCTACCGCCACGAGTGCGGACTGTGACGCGGGCCTGTGCCGGTCCTGGCAGCCTCGGCTTAGTGAGCATACGATCGCGAGGCGGGGGCGCTGGCTGTTGCCAACCAAGAATGAAACGGAAGATGTGCTTCTGCTCCTCAAAAACGGGAGAAGAGCAGACAGAGTCTGAAGAGCTTGAAGGCTTCGGTGGTGGTCGGGGTGGAATCTGTGAGCGCCCCCGTGAGTCCGCGACTTCCTGGCGGGCAATCTGCAAGCTTTTCTCCTGCGATGCCTTGCTCTCTGCCGCCTCTCTATCGCTCTCGCCGTTCCCAAGGCCGAGCATCTTGCCAATGAGTGACCAACGCTTCTTTCCGTCTGTTTTGTCTTCACCTTCATTCTCAATGGCATCGAGTGTAGTTGTGGAGTTGGTGGGAAGCTTGGCGAAGCTATCAAAGCCCATGAAGAGTCCAGGCTGAGGTGCGTTGAGTTCTTGCCGGATGATCATGAATTTCTTCCCCGGGGTTGGGAGAGTTGGTGCGGTGGAAGGAGATGGCCGACCTGCCAGAGCGGCATCATGCTTAAGGAAGAGATAGTGGGCCCAGACCGTTTTTAGTCTGGATGATACCACCATGAACAAGTTCCTTTCAGGAGTGTTAGCAGCTGTTGTACAATAGTGTTCTGGGAGGTACTCACGTGTCTGCCTCATTAGCACTACCACCATCTCTGCAGATCCTCCAGCACAACAAGCGATGATAGTAAGCCCGTACCATGGGGCACCAGTGATTGAAGAAAGCTTCGAAGACCTCGCGTGTGAGCAGCCAGTCCATGCATATGGACGTCTTCTGTTGGGGGTTCCTAGCAATGATGTCCCAGATAGAGAAGATGAACGAGAGAAGTCGAACTTCTGACATGGTATTGTGAGAGCCCAGGATCATCTTGAAGGCGTCGACCCAAAACTTCCAGTCGATGCGGGCAGACGGGTGTAGCATGTCATCGTACTCGTCATAGAGTCGGAATGCCTCCTCGAGGAAGTCGCACAGACTGAAACAAGACGCGTTGTCATAGCAAGATGTCCGCTGGGCTGCTGCTTTCATCAGTAGCCCAAATGCTTCAGCAAAGGTGTGCTTTGCACCATCCGTGTCGAGTGAATCATCTGACAGCACGTTTCTCAACAGGACGATGAGAGTGTTGTCGGCCATGGGCTTCATCATATTTGATGGTGGAAGTGGCATCGCCATGGCTGTGGCGTCCACGCCGTTTTCCGAGTCCATCAAAGGAAGGTGCTGAGCTTGCTGCAATGCCGCCTGCCGATGAATAGTGGTATCCAGAACAGACAGCAATTGCGCCTCGACCAACACGAACGCTGGAGACCTTGCCTTTTCTACAAGCGGGAGCTCGCTGGGCATGAATTGGTCAGCAAGAACATGGAAGTACTTGCAGAAGATGAAGAACAAGTCACTATCCCGGCCCTTCCACCGTGACACCCACGGACCCGTCCAGGCGATTCTGGCGACCATTAACGGCATCTTGGGCACACGTTTCAAGGCGTCCCACAGATTCCGATGGGAAGTCCAACCAAAGTTCGACAAGTTGGAGGGAAACAGAGCCACAATATCGTCGCTTTCACCCTTGCTTCGCCGCGGCAAGCCGAATGCCGCTCCTGTCCGCCTGATGAGATCAGGGACAAGATTCCACAGCCGAACGAGTACCTCCGCCACACCAGGAGCAAAGAAGAAGGCGTATGCGCACGTCTTTCCCGCAAAATTGACCAGGCTCAAAGGTGCATGCCTGAGAGACATCTTGTCGACCACAATTGACATCTGCTTGACGAGATTTGAAACAAACATGGTTCTAACATTATGCTCCGCCGATTCAACGAGAAACGCAGCTTGACTTGAGCTCAAGGTTGAGGTTGTCGACTGGGTATATGTTCTCGGTCGTACTCGCTCGGTTGGTGATCGATCGACCAGAGGAAGGAAACTCGGCGTCGTTTGCCGCCATTCAGGTCTCATCATGATCATGATGGCCGTCTCGAGGAGGAAGGGGCGGTCCACGCCTGGAATTGGCTGCTGTCCAGTTCCGTCCAGCATATCAAGAAGCGCAGCCCACCACTTATTCAGAATCGAGGCTCGACGGTCGACATCTTCGGCAGCCAGTTTCTTCACCGTCTCGTCCGGGCTTGTGCGACAGAGAAAAGGCATCAGAACCTCCTGAATTTGCGTGATTCGCTGGTTCATCTGCTTCGAAGGGAACCCCTTGAACTCAACCTCCAATGTCTTGAAAGAGGACCACAACGGATCCTGATCCTTTCCGGGCTTCGCGCCGGTCAATTCGTCGGTTGTGGTGCATTCGCTCTCGGAGGTAGACTGTGACGTGCGGGTTTCGGTGGTTGTAGAGGGAGTGCCAGCGTAACTGGTCGCAGAACTCGCGTCTGAGTCGGTTCCGCTGCTCGTGAAGGTCGCCTGCTTTTGTTTCAGCTTGGTGAGGTAGGTGCTGGCTTTGGAAATAGCCTTGGGCGTGGTGACCCTGCCGCTGTCGGTAGACGGCCGAGGTAATGATGGAATGTCGATCAAGTGCGGTCGCTTTCTCGGTTTCGCCTGTTTCCCCGTAGGCTTGTCGTCACTCACATCATGCTTGATTGCCGTGTCCATAGCGGCCGTCTTCGGTCGGTCTGTGGTATGAGGCGACGGCGAGCGAGAGGACGAGATCCAGGACCTCTTCGCGAAGCTCGCGAAGGTGTCGGACGCGGTCATGCTGCGCTCGAGAGGGGGCAGACGCTGCACATCTGCCTTTTGGTCCTTGAGCCTGCTCTCATCCCGGGGGCTGTCGGGCGGTGTCTGCTCAGAGTCCAGGGAGAATGCTTTGATTGTTTTGGAGCTAGGAAACCATGATCGCGGGCGCTCAGCAATGGGACCAGTCCTCGTTCGCGCGAAGGAAAACCTCTGTGGTGTTTCTGAAGATTTTGGGAGGGGTGCTGATGCAGGAGACTTGTCCAAGGCGGTGGACTTTCCCTTGAGAAATATGGAAGTGTCGAGTTCAAAGTCCGGATCAAAGGTGGGAATATCGAGATCAAAAGTGGGAAGCTCGAAGGCGGGAAGTGTCGGTAATGTCTTTTCGCTAAATGCACGCTGATGTCTCGACGGCGGTCTTTGAGCCGACAATTCGCTGCTGGATTTAGGCCATGGAAGTAGCTCGGAGGCGGAGTGCGAGCGAGGCAGAGTCGAGGAGGATGGCGGTGGTGTAGATGTGGAGGACGGAGGAGCAGGAGAATGGTGGTGGCCGGCCGGAGCCATGATGAGCGTGGAGCCACTCATGGCATAGGAATACGAGGACCGTGCAATGTGCTGGACGGTCGCGCGCACTCGGAGCGATGCTACGTCCGGCTGGCCAGCCTTAGTAAGGAGAGGAATGACGGAAGTGCTGCTAGTTGAGCATGGCTCCTATAATGGCGTCTTCCCTGCCAGTAGTAGCTGAAGCAGCTCTTGGTTGCCGCAAGCAAGCAAGCGGCAGTTCGGTGGCTGCTGATTCTTGATGCGTTGGCAGGTCGAAGCAAGGTTCAGCCAGGCCGGGGTTGGTCAAAGGATCAGCAGATGCTGAACAGATGCCGTCAGAGAGGAGAGAAGCAGATGGAGCGATGTAACAAAGACTTTTGAGGGTCGGGAGGGTCCTTGGTGAAGGGGGAGGGATGTTGATCGGCAATTCGAAGAAAGGGTCGAAGGAGCCAGCCAAGTGCCGAGAAGATGAGATGCAAAAGCTGACTGAAAGCTGGCAGGAAAAGCCGGGGTAAATCAAGGGAGAAATGCGAGATGAGCGTTGGCGTGGCGTAATGCTGGCAAGGCAGAAACCGGTAGGAGTAGCGAGGGAAAAGATGAGAGTGAAAAAGAGGAGCGAGAGGCCAAAAAGCCAAGCAATGAAAGGATGAAAGGAACCGGAACCCGAAACACCAGAAGAGGATGGATATGGGACGAGGATAAGGTGTCTGAGTCGAAGGAAAAGAACCGACCAAAAAAATGTCTGAGAGCAGCAAGGAGGAAGGGGGCAGAAACGGCAGAAGGACAGGGAGAGTGAAAATGCAGAGGCTCAGGTTGAGGTATGAGACTCGAGGTTGGAGAATGACGATCGGGAAGAGGGCCTCGCAGCAACGTCTCACCTGTGGGCTGGTGAATTGACTCGAGAAGCTGCAGTCAGCCAGATATCCGTCGGTCCCTCCTTAGCTTTGCATCTGGAGGCAGGCAGATCAATCCTGGATCCAATTCAATTAATTACGATCGATGCAAAAGATGCTGCTGCCAGTGTCCACCTGCTCCCGCCAGTCCCGCTGCAGGGGGGCGACGGAGACGTGTTAGGGGACCCTCCCGATCCAGGCATCCAGGCACCCTCCTCCAGGCGTGCAGGCACCTGTAGGCTGCAGGCGAGCTTGAGTGACAGGAACCCCCCTAATCCAATCCCCTAGCCACCACCTCTCACACGTTGACACTCGCCTAATGACGCCGTCAACCCACCCCAGCTCAGCTGAGGCCGGGCCCCTCTGCGGCCGCCCCGTTGAGCGAGCTGCCCCGCCTGTGCCCACTCTCTTCTCCCCTGAAGTGCGCGCTGTCAGTGCCGTGCTGGAGCCTTGAGGCAGAGTGGCCCCACAGGCATGATGCAATTGCTCAATCATGAAATCCCATCCGATCGTTCGAACACCCGCCGTTGTTCGCCTCGCGACGCGTCTCCAGTAAAAAAGTCAAAGGAGACGAGGAAACCCACTTGGGAGGTGTCCTGTCGTAATATTCCAGACATCCATAAGCTTATGATCGACGTCGATAATACGCCAGAGGCCTTTTCAACATGCCTGACGAAGCCTCCCTAATATTGCATCCCAATTGCATGGCGCATCGACGCACCCCGGACCACGAGCTGCATACAAGCCACATTCACCGCATTCGCAAACATCGAAGCTAAGCTCGGCATGCGTGTCCTCCTTGTCTCTCTCCGCTATCGAGCCTTTCTTGCTCTCCTTCTGGCTGTTGCTCGGCAAGTGGGGGACTATTGCACTCAGGGTACCGCCTCTCACGATGGCTGCGTCTCCTCCGACCAGGGTCGACACGCCACCCCACGACCTGAGCAGCGCCTCGTTGGCCATCGTGAGGCCGTTCTGGCCAGACCAGGGTCTCTCGCTTGCTGTCAATCCCATCTCTACGATCATCTGCCGCCCAATGAATCGTCAATTGCACTTTGATGCTAACGCGACGTTGAAGAACATTCCTTACTGCTCTAGCATTCCTATTCTCCGTCTAGCAGGAGAAGGGAAAAACACTCATTCTCATTGCTCACCGCCGAAAAGTCCTAAGAGACCGTGCTCATTTCTTGTCAGGAGAAGCGCCGCCGCCTCCTCCTCCTCACCTGAACCCCTGGCCGCGGCGTGACGCCGGGGCCAACAGGCTAACGCGTGAGACACAGCAAACGCCTTTCAACGCCCTTCCTCCATTGGTGAGGTGAGCGAGAAATCTTGAATGATGAAGAACGGCCTTCCATCACTCCGGTGCACTAATTCGTAACCGCTCAGACCGCCTTTCTTCCCCTTTCGGCCTTTCGTCGCATCTCTGTTGCGCTGGCCCTACAGCTGCAGACGAATGAGGCAGATCGTCTCCTCTTTCGCTTCCCTGAGACGATCGCTGCTCGCTGACAGGCCTGGCACACTCTTGAGCCCAGGAATTTCTCGTTTGCGTCCGCGTTGAAAGCTAATAAACTTTGTGCTGCCTCCTACCGTCTTTGACAGCGGTTTGATGGCGGTGCAGCAGCAGTGCAAGTCACAAGGATACCATTCAATGCGTTTCACATAAGCAAGAACAGCAAACATGCACAGAAATCAGCTCACAACAGCCCAGCCAAGCTCAGCCCAGTAAAGAGGGCTGTTCTTGCTGTGCATGTCGCCCCATCTTCATGCACCTGAGCTCGTGAGGGAAGCGAGCCTCGGTGTTTGGTAATGATGGGAAGTCATTCATCTCGGCACGATAAAAAGTTTCCTTCAGCGAGTAGAGCATGGAAGAAAAGCTCATTTGCTGTACACACTAATGCCTTGGATACGGAGCAAATCCTCCTCCGATCACGATTAGTAGATAGATAGATAGAGACGGACAGCGGAGACAAGGAGAGACTTGCATGCCTCTCCTCTTTCCCTTCGCCATCAACCCCCGCGCCCAATGTCTCTGTGAACGGGACGGCGCTGTCTCGGTACATAGGATGGGCCAACATTACCGGCCGGCGGTCCCCCTCACGGCAGTTGTGAAAACCTCACGGCTGGTATGCGGACACTCGTCGCGCTGCCCTGCCGATATCTTGAACAAACAATTCTGGTTCAGTCGAGGCCCGTCGCATCGCGATCGGCAACGTCGAGGGAGGGGAGGCTGGGATGACGCCGGCTGGTGAGGGAGGTTGAGGGTTGAAGGGACAGAGATTTCGAGGTGCTGGAAATTTGAAGAGAGACAGTCCTGTGGGGAGACCCGTTTTATACCTGAGGCACGCTTCCAAAGTTGTTTGGAGCACTTTTGGGGCGGCTTCCTTACCCTGTAGACTCACTCACGTAGCTACCGATCAAAGATCTTAGTCACTGTGTTAGATATTGCGTGTTCCATGCTCTTGGGTTTATTGGAAATTCAAGAGCATGGTCTAAGAGCTTGGGAGACTGGTTCGTTTGTTAGGTTATAGTGAGCTTGTGTTTCTTGATGTTGGATTTGGCTTAAACGTCAAGCGGAAAGGGGGCTTTACCCAGATGAATACACCAACAGCGGTCAATTTAACAAATGAATTAGTTCCGCAGCAAGTCCATGGTGTTGCGATATATCCATCCTTTTCGTTTCCATGTATCCTTCACTAGGATGGGTGTGTATGAACACCCTTTGCGCAACCATTATAAGCGGTAAGCAGCGAGCCCAACCAAGGAACAAGACCACACAGACAATTCTACCGGAAATGACACGAGTCAGAGAATAGACGAGCAATTGAAGCTTCCCCGCGCTTCAGAAGAGCCGATGCAACTCTGAGGTGACATGCGTGCCTGGTTGATTACATGTCTGGAAAGGGCCGCAGCGGCAATACTCTATTGCTACCCAAGAAAAGACATAAGACGAGTGCTCTGGGTGATCTGCATGTTGTAACCGTGGAAAGAGCTCTGCAAGCGATGTGTCAATGCATGCATATATTGAAATGGTGCATTACGGAGAGGCTTTCGGCATTTGTTTCCTTGCCCTGTCAGAACTCCGTCAAGTGAACATATAAAGCTTGGTTGTCAGGGCTGACCGGATGCGAGCGAGCTACGTGCTGTATACTTCTAAAGTTGATTCAGATTGACAATGGCGCGTGTTCTCTCCAACACCTTGGTCCTGTATGGTCTGCTCACAGGTAGTGCGCTGGGACTTCCTGCGCATGCTCAATCGGCTACTCTACTTGAGCGACAAAACGAGGTTCTCGACGAGTACGACTTCATTGTCGTTGGCGCAGGGACGGCCGGGTTGACTGTGGCTGATAGACTTAGTGAGGGCGGGGAGTGTAAGTCGCTTGCTTTAATGCCTTGATGCGTGAAATTGATAGTGACGAATGAATGTAACCAGACTCCGTTCTCGTTGTCGAGTATGGTTACCTTGACACATCTCACACCATTGAAGCACTCACCGTGCCGGACATCGCATCCGGACCTCCGGATGTATATCCCCGCGGAACCCGGATGTATAACATCTCCTCGGTTCCACAAGCCGGCCTAGATGGCACTCCAAAGCGCCTCGCAGCCGGAGCTGTCGTTGGAGGTAGTTCGGCAGTGAACGGCATGGTCTTTATGAGAGGCTCGGCCGAGGACTATGACGCTTGGGTCTGGGCCGCTGGAGAAGAGCATGAAGAGAAATTTGCGGCGGAATGGGGTTGGGACAACTTGTTGCCCTACTTCAGAAAGAGTGTTACGTTCGAGCCCCCGACGGAGAAAATGGTGGAGGAGTATAACATGACATACGATGTTGAAGCTGCGTATGGTGGGACGACACCTATCTGGTCAAGCTATCGCCCCTTCAATTGGCCTGCTACAAGTAAGAAAACCCCCAAGGATGAGGCTGCAACAGAATAATTGCTAAAACAAACCAGTTGCCATGTGGAATGCGTTTAAGCAGATCCCCGGCTACAGGTTCCCGAAGGAGGCAGCTGGTGGCGATGCGAGCGGGATCTACTGGACTCCCAACTCCATCAACCCAAAGACTGAAAGGAGATCTTTCGCCCGCACTGGTCACTATGATGGCGAGCCAGCCAAACGCGACAACTTTCACCTTCTCCCAGCGCACAGGGTGACTCAACTTCTGCTCTCGCAACCTTTCAACTCGTCCGACTGGGTTGCTGAGGGGGTGCGCTTCACTCCCAGAGACGGCGACATGCCCGAGAAGCCTCGCGAAGTGCGAGCTAAGAAGGAAGTCATAGTAGCGGCGGGAGCAGTACACACTCCGCAGGTTCTGCAACGGAGTGGCATCGGCCCACGTGGTGTGCTTGAAGCCGCGGGCGCTATCGTGAAGGTTGAGCTTCCTGGGGTAGGAGAGAACTTGCAGGACCACCCCAATCTGGGAATGTCATACAGATGTGCGTAAATCGAACCGAACATGAGTTCTTCGAGAAATACTAACAGATCATCGCCGACCAGTCAGCAAGCAATACACACCCAACAGCGGTATGCTCCAAACAGATCCGGACTTTGCAGCCGAGGCCCTTGAACTTTGGGAGACGAACAAGACCGGTAAATCAAGCACCATTACCGAGAAGAGCACGCTTTCTGATGATTTATTAGGCCCATATACCGCCTATCTGAACAGCGTCGCGTTTCTGCCTCTTAATCTCATATCTGATAAGACGGATGAGATTGTGCAGAGCATTCTTGACCAAGACCCAGGGGAATATCTCCACCCCGACTCGGACTCAACAGTCATTGCTGGCTATGTGCAGCAGAAAAAGACACTCGCCAAACAGCTGCAATCCGATAAGTCCACTTTGCTGGAAGTGCCCTTTTCCGGCAACCCTTTCTTCAGCACTGTTATGCTCAAGTCCTTGAGCCGAGGGACCCTTCACCTCTCCCCAGATGACGATGGGGTAGACCCGTCAGGTCGGGGTGATATGGAGCCAGTACTAGATTTTCGTACTTTCTCAAACCCTGCGGACCTTGACTTGGTTGTCGAGATGATCAAGGGTGTGCGAGGATTCATGGGCTCCGAACCTATGATGGAAGCTTTCGGTGCTGTTGAAACAAGTCCTGGCGAAAACATGACGGACGAGGACGAGCTGAAGGCCTTGATCGCGAGAATGATGAGTCCCAGTACGGCACACCCCATTGGAACTGCAGCTATGGCACCACGTGAGCTGGGTGGTGTTGTTGGCCCGGAGTTGACAGTTTACGGCACGAGTAAGCTCAGTATTGCGGACAACTCTATCATTCCTTTGATTCCGAGCACACATACGAGCTCAACGGCATACGCTATCGGCGAGAAGGTCAGTAACCTGGATCCTAACTTGGCCTTGACCTTGCAGTAGCTGATTTGGTATTACGATAGGCTGCTGATTTGGTACTTCGCCGAGCCCGACGCTCCTGAGTTATGAGCGGGAGGAGCGGGAATTTCGATGAGGAACGGATTTGTATTTCTGGACTGCTTTTTGTAGATTGAACATGAATTAGGATATGAAAAGAATCCAAACAGGGGCACGTAACACAACGCGGCACAAAGCCATACTTGGATACTATCCATTTACAAGGAGGGAAATAGCCATTTTCGTGGTGCTGCACACAATCGTGCCGTTGACAATGGAATGCCTTTGATGAAATAATACATTTTGTATGATGTCTGCCAAACTCTAATCAACACTCGGCCAGTCCAGAACATGACCATTACGCCATCACACTGAAAACCATGCTTCTCCGGAACCCTCAACAATATCTTTCTTCAATACAGCGTTTTTGGGAAGCTACGTTCCCATGCCATTCGACACATCTACTCCTCATCGTCTTCAACCTCCTCGATGAAAGTCATGGTGACACCATCGGCGGGGACATTGAGGTTGACGGAGTCAAAAGCAGAGTCTGAGCTGTCGCGCTTGGATACCACGTTCTCTGTGGCATCACGCTTCGTGACAGTCTCACGAGTCACCTCGCGAGCTGCGAGCTTGCCAGTCAAAGAAGTATCTACAATACTGGCGTTAGTTATTTGGGACTAGCTTTCATGGATTGTTTGGTCTTACCCTCATAGATACCAGAGCGGATGTACATGGTTGTCCTCTTAGCACGTCGCGAAAGCTGACGCTTCTGAGGTTCGACATCGCGCTTGGTGGCAGCCTGGGTGGGAGCAGCAGCCTCGCCCTCGGGAGCAGCAGGAGTTGCAGGAACGATAGCCTCAGGGATGACAGGGGCCTCAGCCTCGGCACCACCTTCGCCCTCAGCCTCAGTTCCAGTACCGGGACGCGCAGCAGCAACCTGGTTGTTGTCGACAATGATGCCGATACCAGAACCGCCTTCACCTGTGCCGAGCTGAACCTTGGGACCCTTCACGAGAGCGGCCTCGGCATAGGTGAGGGCACGGTCGAAGCCAGCGAGGTCACGCTTGGCAACTGGGGCGGTCTTCGCAGGGATGATATCAACCTTGCGAGGTTCGATCGAGCTCTCCCCACCGCCGAGGATGTTGACGATGTCCTTGGCCTATGAAAGATTAGTATGTGCATGTCCCTCGTAGCGAAATCGACTGAAACTGACCTCTTCTCTCTCCTGGTTCTGAACATCAGCGCCTTCTACCGGCACGGTACCAGATTCCGGAGCGGCCACCCTCGAGGCTGTCTCAACGGCAGCACCTTCCAGTGCGGCCATGAGAGAGTTCACATCTGATCCACCAGCGAACGAGATCTCACCATCACCGACTACCAGTGCGGGAGAGTAGGCTCCGAGGTTGATGTTAAGAGGCAAGGCATCGGCCCACAAAGCCAGAGTGGCCATGGTGGCGAAGATAGTAGGGTAGTAGGACAACATGTTGCAAAGGCCAAAAGGGAAAGACTTTATGGAAAGTGAAAAAGAAGGATGTGGGAAGGAGACTGGCTCTCTGAGTTCCAAAAGATAAGATCAGAAAAGAAGCACGGCCAGCGTGAAGAAGAAGTGAAGGTCTAGTAACAAGGCTGAGAAGGCGAGAGTTGATTGTGAGTGATGATTGAATGGAATCCCCAGTCTGGGCGCAAATGAGGACTTTATACAACCTCCGATCTCATCACATACAAGGTTTACTTTAGCCTACCACACCAGTCAATGAACGCAAATATCAAGCTTGTTCCAGACCCGAGAAGTCTGAAAGGGCTTGACGAGCACGAAACAGCTCCTTGACTCCAATCCCACTCCGAGAGTCACTCTTGAGCGTTTGATCGCTGTCTAGGTACTGCTCGGAGCAAGAAGAACATAGTAGCAAAACCCTTTCCTAGCACTTGGCGTGAAACCGTTCCAGGCGTATTCAGCATGGAGAGACTATTTTTAGGGCCCGAGGTCTGAGCGAAATAATGAACAAGAACTATGGGAAACCTCAGATCTACGCGGGATTGGTAGCCACTGGCGAAGTCGGGGTTAGTGTACCGGGGGGGGGGGGGAGAGATAAGGGTGAGGGCTAGCGCAGGCACTGAGACTATCCCCAGACGTTGCGCGACTTGCAGAGCATGAGCTCGGTAGTTGTCGAGTGTGTATGGATGAATCTATGGCTTTTTCCTATGAAAAGTATTAGAATTGGCTATTCGATTCTTTGAATGTACCGTCGTTGCGCCAAGCTGTCATCTACAATTACCAAGACGCTATGATGTCGACCGTCCTCCGGCTGGGCATCGCCTTGCCCCCCCCCCCCCCCCCCCCCCACGATTTCAAGATCGCCAAGCCGACATGTGTCGATTGACTTCAGTAGGGCACGGGACTCGCTAGAATGCGCCCCCCCGAAAGAAGCATATAACCTTGTTTCTCGGATTATTACGAAGCTTGGGCAGTGCTATAATTAGCCAGGTGTCCTGCCTGAAAGGGAACAGCCCGGAGATAGTTCGTTCGCACTTCCGTCTCAGGTCCCTTATCCTACGCAAGGAGGAATTCCGTGCTGCAAATTTCCCAGTGTCAAAGCTGGATAGTTCCTGCGATGAACGGATATCTCGGCACAGACCCTTGCGTGCCCCAGATCGTGGTCTTGGCACCTGAAACGTGGCACGTCAAACCGTGGATGATGCTGAAACGGGGACAGGGAGCTGGTCGCGACAGTAGGCGTCGGTGCTTCCAGATTGGGAAAGCTCTTTTTGCCAGAGACAGGGCTATAGGACGCTGTCAAAGGCCCGATTTCTGTCTAGGTATTTAAAAATAAAACTTCACTGTTGAAGGAGTCTGGTCTTGAGGAGATAGCGGACGAGGTTGCGCCATCGGACCTCAAGTCGGGCTACCATGCCCTAAGAGCTAGTGCTGCCGATTGTACGTGAAGAAGTCTGAGTAGAAGGAGGAACATGCAGGAGCACTATCCTTCAGCCTCAGCATCTCAAGACGAGTTCAAAACTCCTAGGGCACGGACCTCGGGGATTAAGACTCCAGGGGCGGGAATGAGGGCGCCGCATCATAGGTCGGGGAGTGTTGGTAGTGCATCTTCAGCTGCCTTCAAGATAAACCCTGAGAGTTGTCAGTACTTTGATTAATGAGCAGAGAAGCGACACTCATCAGAAGGACCTGTTCGATTGAAGAAACTATATTCGTAGCAAGTCCCCTCTCGTGCCCGAATCGAGCTGCGCCCGCCAGATCCTATGCTCGTTCAACAGGAACAATTCGCCCTTCACTCCAAAACAGAAGTTCGCCACGCCCCCTTCCACTAGGATCTTGCCCAGGACAACACCGCCAGGGGACCAGATGCTAACACCATCACCACATCCGCTGTAGACGTTGCCTTGCGTGTCGCACTTGATGCCGTCTGGCACACCCGTGTCAGCCATGGCGAAGAGTCTCCGATTGGTCAAGAATGGTTGACCCGAGTACGTAGCAATGTCGTATGCATAACTTGTTGAGTTGCACAAGTCAGTGTAGGGGAACTTCCCTATGTGGTGTTTCCATCACTTACATGTGCGAGACGCGAGCGTCGTCGGTTGTTCCATCTCCGTGTATCCAGTCTGTATCAGTGATATACACTAGTTTCTCGTCTGGACTGAAGCAGATGCCATTCGGCCGCTGAAACCCATCCGCCATCGCTCGAATCGATCCAGTCGCGGGATCGAAGCGATAAACTTGGCTGGGTAACCGCGGCTTGGGGCGTATGCCTTGCTCAAACCCATATATTGGATCCGTGAACCATATGCTGCCGTCGGTATGTATCACCACGTCGTTGACGGAGTTGAATTCGCGACCATGGAAAGAACTAAGGAGCGAGGAGCACCTGTACGGCGGTTTTGAGTCCATCCAGACCAGACCACCCGGCTCGGTGAGCGTCCCCTGGGCACAGAAGAGGATGCCGTTCGAATAGTTGACACCACCGTTGGCCATAGGCACCCCACAGGCGTCAACTTCCTCGCAGACGACAGATTTCGCCGTTCGATCGACTGGAATGCGTACCCTATTGATGCGTATACACCGTTGCCCGGTTTTGGGGTCATCGAACTGGTTGCTGGTTACGAAGAGAGTGTTGTCTTCCACGATGTAGACGCCTGCCTCGTGGGCGAAGGGGTACTCATGATTTTCATGGAGGAGCTCGAGGGTCGGGCTGATGCCGAAGATGGCATCGCATCCCTCTGCGTAGACTTCGAAAGGTATCTGGGAGGATGCCATCGTGCCTTGAAGTGTGTCTAGGTTCCAGCGCAATAGCCTATATCACACCCGAGCTTGATCCCCAGACTTGGAGCATCTATATCAAACTTGCTCGTCACTTCCTGGTAGCTGGAGCCATGATCAGTGACAATTGAGAGAAGAAAACAATTGCCGACAGGCCCAGGGACCGCAGTGGAGAGGTCTCAATTGGAGGTCTGTGGACAATCAATCATTGCATCTCATGGTGTCCGCCTCCACATCCCATCCCAATGCGTGCTAGGCGAGTGTATCCACGCCACATGCTCAAGGTTCAATAGCCGATGGAGCTGAAGTCTAAGATGACCAAATGCCGACATCGGTCTGCACCGCCAATTATCGACTCCCCTCGATCCACTCAAATGCCGCCTGGTCGGCAGAACAGTCCAGACACCGAGGCAACGTCACGACATCGGCGACTGTAGATCCCCGTCGACGCGGTCATTATCTTGCCGATACGTCCTCTGACCATAACAGATTCAAATCCCGACATAATATGCCGGGCCTGGTCTAGGACATATGCCGCCCGACAACGCCTCTCCAAGCGCCAAAAACCGAGTGTCGCGAGCCTGTGTGGCCTGTCGATCCCGAAAGACGCGATGCGACCTGTAAGTTAATCACCCCATTGTCAACGACCCCAGACCTGCGGTTTAGCGCCCATCTTCTCCTTTGTAGAGCGACCATCAACTAAATCACCACCATAGTCTCGAATCGCAGGACAGACCTGGGGGCCCTCCGTGTCGTCGATGCATAGAGAGAAACATCTCGTGCGTCCTCGCAACCTCCCGACGTGGAGGAAGGCGAATCAAAGGCCAACGACTCAACAAGGCTGTCCGTCGTCATGATAACCAAGCTTCACCCGCTATTCCTGTCTCTAGCCGGAGCCACGTCGACCCCGACTCTCGTTCCGTCAATGAGGGCTACCCTGAGCACGAAGGCGGGAATCGCCGCCTACCAGACGACGCGAGTGAATGGGCATCCTCGCACATGCCTTCAGATCTAGACACTGCATCGGACCACGACGACAGCGGGGAGTCAGGAGAGGGTGAAAGCAGGGGAAGACTAGAAGGCCATATCACCTCTGCCGACCTCTTGAACCCGTCTGATGCCCTGGATCTTCTAGCTCAAGTGGCCAACCTGGAGCCGAAGAATCAGAACCAGGGCGATCCCGAGACAACAAACCATGAGATGGCGGAAGCAGCCATGGGAATCGAAACAGGCACAACGCAGTCTATCGCCTACTATCCGCCAATAGCGTCTGGCGCTGTGTCGCTCTCAGAAGCAGCTGCCCTCCTGCAAAAGTATGCTTCAGCCGTTCATGTCTTCGACTTCGCCATACTATGCGCAAGAACTGACACGAGGACTTCAGGTACTATACAAAGTTCCATACCTTCTTCCCGATCGCCCACAACGCCATCTTCAAAGATCCCGCCAGCTTGCCAGCGTGGATCGAGAAAGAGCAACACCTCATCACAGCCATCCTAACCGTCGTCACCAAAGACGATCCCACTCGTCGAGAAATTCACGAAGCCTGCGCCAGGAACATGGAGTCCCTCATATCCAAGCTGATCTACGCCGGGTCCACAGAGGTCGGTGCCGTCGAGGCCCTCCTGATCCTCGCAGAATGGGCACCCGAGCCACCGGAAGATAGTCTGGCGATTGGGACTGGCAAAGAGAATCAGGGGTCTTGGATGCTTGTCGGGCTCGCGGTTCGTTTGGCTTATTTGCAGAACTTGGAGCAGACTACACTCACGCATGGGGAAGAAGGCGTGTCAGAGCATGTTTGCAGGCAGAGGACCGTATGGGCAGGTGAGCAGCATTATCCTCTTCCTCCTTGCTTGTGAAGCATACATGAATTGACGGTTGACTTCATCTTTGCATTATAGCCTGCTACATGAGCGATCGCCAGGTTTCTATCCGTCTCGGCAAGGGCTTCTGGTCCCGCGGACCCGGTCCATCGATATCTCTCCGCGCTGCTGACTTTCCACTGCTGCGAGTACAGAAACTCGGCAGCGACAACTGCGCCATGCTGTTCCAGGCGCATCTCGAAGTTACACAGCTGTTCAGTAATGCTCACGATATCCTGTACTCGTCTGCGGGCCATAGAGAGCAACTATATGCTGGCGGCGAATACGTCCGGTACATCGTGAGTTCACTGTGCAATACTTCATACTTCAGCTTGGAGGTTTTTTGAGAGTAGCGCTAAGCATCTTTGCATCAGGACGATTTATCTGCTGTCTTACGAGGATGGAAACTCGCCTGGGGTGGTTTAAGCTGTAAGCCTCCCACCCTCATTACTCGCTGTCTCGTACTAATGAGTCTGCCAGTCGTTCCACTTGCAAAGGCCTCACTAATGCTGTCATACAACTTCCTGCGTCTTTACATCAATGCGTTTGCTTTCCAGGCAAATCTCCACCGCGCTGTCCGTCGAGCTCGCCGACGAATGTCAGCAACTGCAGAGCTGAAGGAACCCCTGTTCTCCGACCTCGCCGGCGCACCAGACGCCAGGTTCATCTACGAGTCGATTGATGCTGCAAACTCGCTTCTCTCCTTACTCAACAGCTACATTGACCCCGAAACTGGACTGAAGTATATGCCCATGAAGTTCTATCTGTATATTATATATGCTGCTGTGTTCTTGCTCAAGGTCAGATGCACTTCTTGCGAAAGTTACCCCCATCATCATGACTGATAAGACTGACGCGTGAGCTTCATTGACAGGCCATAGTTTCCGGAGCCATCAAATCTTCCGCAGCCGTCGGCATTCGGCGCGCAATCCATGAGACTATCTTGCGGCTTCAAAGAACCTCAAGCAATCGCCAAAGCCTCGGTCAGCGTTATGCACGATCACTTCGACTTCTCTGGCAGAAGTCTCTTGGAAAGCGCAAACCACGTGCAGAGAATTCAGAAACCCCCGGCTCACGAGCAGCCGCTCCTGCGACTGCAACGGCGAGCGCGCAACATAATTTGCCGCTTCAAGAGGTGACGCCTACGGGCTCTCAGGATCCGGGAACAGACCTTGATCCGTTCAACAGCTTTTGGTGGAGGAGACTTGACTCGCTTGGTCAATTTGTCACGGATGATCTGGTCACTTTGCCCACTGATAGCATGTTCACGACACTTGGCCTCGACTCTGCGCCGGACATGGTGGGAGTGTCCAGTGTTGATACAAGTGATTGGTACAGTGGTCTCCCGCCTACTAATGATATCTGATGTGGAACGGGAGACATTGGGATCTGGAGTTTGGAGCACTTAGTAATCTCGCGCTTTGCTTGGTTTTAAAAAAGAAACCACCGAGTTAATGATAATGCTTATCGATGACCTCAGCTGAGCATTATCCAGCTCCTTCAAGCGATGTGAGGTGACGAGGTCGTTCGGTTGAGCCTCATGCCCCTGCCCAGAACCCAGCATTACGATTGACCCGTCCGCATTTCGCGCCAGGAGATTCAGTGAGCCCGTCTGCTCTAAGAAGATGAGTCAGAGACATAGAGGAAGCCTCACAAATCATCCGTGACTATCTCCCACTCAACCTCATCATGAGAATTTGGCACTCGGGCTTCACATTTCACTGGCCAAGAAACGCGATCCCGGCGTAGGGTCCACCTCGCACAGGGCGCTTTATGAGTAAAGGTTCAGGTTATTGAGCTGAGGAGGAGTACTTTTCTATGACGACGTAGCGATCTCTTGTCCATCTGACACGATAACATAGCCTCGCTTTGCTGATTTGCAACGGGAGGATCCGAGCCTGACAGCACTTGTAATTGTTCGCTCACTAGACAACTGACTTCTCGTGTGCATGCTCCACCATATCGTCGCTCACAGGTTTCTCATCGATTCTATCCAAAAGATCCTCGCCAGCAAATAGACGGTCCACGTCCTCAAGCTCGAGACCCTTGGTCTCGGGGAAGAACAGGTAAATGATGGGTACCCAAGTGGCGTTGAGAACGGCGAAGATGATGTATGTCTTCCAGCCGATGTTGTCGATGGCGATAGGAGTGATTTGTACAATCATCTGATGATCATTATTTAGCTCATCGTTCTGAGTAGGAAAGTGTGTTGCGAAGGTTTGATGTAACTCACGTAGTTAAAGATCCAATTCATGGCCGTGGAAATAGCCGAACCCTTCTGACGCAGACGAAGAGGGAGAATCTCAGACCTTAATTAATAGTAAGCACATGCACTGATTTCGGGCTTTCGCAGCGCTGGCAGGATGGAAACCTACGGATACACCCAGACGGTTGCCTGGAAGCCGATGGTGAATGCTCCTTGGAACACGAAGAGCATCGCCGCTGCACCGATACCTGCGGAGTGGGCAATAGACGTGTTGTTCTGGACTTGGTAGATAAGACCGGCTTGGATGGCCATGACTGCCGCCATGACACTGATCATAGAGAGGAGCTGTGGAAAGACAGGATGTTAGCAGAAACACAACTCATATTGCGGATAGGGTGGAATGTTTGTGTCTTACCAGGGGTCGTCTTCCAACGCGATCGATCAAGAACCAGGGGATGAAAGAAGCCAAGAAGAACCATGTCTGCAAGAAACCGGACATGAGGGACGACATGTGAGGGCTGAAGCCAATGCTGTGCTGGAAGAGAGTGCTTGTATAATCTGTAAGGCACAGGTTAGTCTCCAAGAAGATCGCTGCAATGCCTCCCCCCTGTGAAATGGATGGGCTTGTCATGCGAACTTACAGATGACGGCGTTGATGCCACCAAGTTGCTGAAAACTCTGGATGGCGCAGGCGATCAATAGTCGGCGTTGAGACTTGATACGGTCGTTCTTCAGGAGGTCTTTCCAGGAGCCAGCACCAACTGAAGCCTCAATGGCAACAGTCTGAACAATGACGCTGTGCATACGGCGAACCTCTGTATCATCGGTTGAGGTGGCGTGGATGCGGGCTAGAACTTGGAGACTCTCGTCCGGGCGGTCGTGGGAGGCTAGCCAACGGGGTGTCTCGGGAATTATCGTGACGATGAAGAGCATGGGGATGATGCAAAAGCACTGGAGAATGACGGGCACTCTCCAGGCGTAGCTAGCTGTGTGGGTTGAGAAAGCATAGTCGATCCAGTAGACGAGGAAGATGCCGAAGTTCAACGTGGAGAGCTGAGCGCAGACGTCTAGAAAGATAATGTTAGAAGACAATGGACATATGGTTCAAAGAGGGATAATCGACTTACAAACTCCACGGCTGGATTTGGGACTGAACTCAGCCTGGAGGACAGGCACGGTAGAGTTGATGATACCCATGCCGACACCTGACACGATGCGGCCGACGATGAGTTGAGCACGACCAAATGCTGAAGCCTGAAGAATAGCGCCGATAATCATGATCCAAGCGCCGATCACAATTGACCGGCGACGACCGAGCTTCTCGCCGAACACAGCTGAAGCGATAGATCCAAAGAAGCAGCCGACTGTGAAGGGACCAAGGTCAGCTAAGGAGAGCATATCGGTATGTTAGATGGTAGACCTACTTTCATAGATAGCAACGATGACACCAATCATGTCAGAGCCTGGACTGTCAAAGGTTGAGTTGAATGCAGGCGAGTTGACTGGGCGTCGCCTCGTCAGTTACAGGATTCGTGATTTGTCACAAGTGTATGAGATTAACATACCAAGTCCTCCCATGAGGCCATTGTCGAAACCAATGAGCATAAAACCCAAGGAGGTCAAGACACTGACGGTCAAGATGAGTGACCGCCCTTGCAGTTCGACGGCACCCATGGTTGTTTACGGTTAGCCGTTGTCGTGTAGGTCGTCTACTGAGATACCCTCAATGTCTATTGACCCTAGGTAGAACCCTGAGACTGAGGTGCGTAACAAAGGCAAGCGATAGAGAGGAGTAAAGACAGTCCCAAAGCAATTGCGTCGCTGGGTGAAGGGGATGCTGAGGGCGATATATAAGGTACAGAAGCAAACGGCGATGGCAAGGCAGGGGAAGATCGGGAGTTACCGACTTGGCGGTAAAGCAAGACATGGAGAGACTTCAGGTCACCCCATGGTTCGAAGTACGGATTGCGGGGACCCCATGGAACATGGCATGGGCTGTGGAGAATGTCATTCGAAGATGGAGATGTACTGAACTCTAAAGTTCGGCAAAGGATGGGGGAGGACAGTCGATTGCCGCTCAGCCGCACATCGTGAGTCTAGATCTTCCCATATGTCCGACTAGTAGTCGTCTATGATATGAAGTCCAACTATTACCGAAGAGCCGATAAAGCAAGGGCATCGTATGACGCGATGATACTAGTCCTTGTGCTGCGTTTGGGTGGAAACGAGGGCTGAAAGCGACTTAAGTGCGAAGTCAATCGGCAATAGTCTCGTGTGCCGGACTCCGCGCGGCAAATGACTCTCGGCAAATGAACTGCAGGATGAGAGTCATCGTCAAATGGACTTGGCACTTTAGGCAAGGGCAGAGAAAGAATATCCTACGTTGCGACAAATGTGTTCCTTTTCCTCTCTCTCAGCATAGACACTCTGCGAAGAAAGATCGCGTTGATTTGAGCAGAACATGCCGCATGTACAACCCCGAGAGGCCTCGGCCGTGGACGAATACCGCATTCAGGAGGTTGATAACAGGATACGTGAGAAAGGTCGTTTAGCTCTCGTTACAGGCTCAAGGTAACGCGGAATTGCGCAATTGACTTTGGGAATTGGCCGCTCTAACATGTACCAACCACAGTGGCGGCATTGGGTCAGCATGTGCTCGAGCATTGGCCGCTGAGGGATGCGATATCCTTTTACACTACTCCTCCAGTCGAGTTAGTAACCAGCTGCAAGTCCTGCAGAATCAAGCAATCGCTAATGCAAATCCTTTTCAGGAGAAAGCAGAATTGTTGGCGACAGAGCTTAGATCCAGCTATCCTTCGCAACTATTTGTCCCCGTCGCCGCAGATCTGTCTTCCCGAGAGTCGACACGGAACCTCGTCCCCAACTGTCTCTCCCACCCTGAGATCGTGACCAAACACGGAGCTATCTCAATTCTTGTCGCTAATGCAGGATTGGGCCGCCGGATTCGTGATCCGAAGGATATAGAGGAAGATGATTGGGATGAGATGCTGGAGGTCAACGCGCGGAGTCAGTTTGTCGTCACGAAGGCTTGTTTGCCCGAAATGAGGAGCCAGGGCTGGGGAAGGGTGGTGCTGATCGGCAGTATCGCGAGCAGAGGAGGGGGATTGAACGGATGTCACTATGCTGCTTCCAAGGGAGCTCTTTGGTAAGTCACAGGGATTGCAAGAACGGAGACAACGGAAGCAGCTGACAATACGTGATCAGCTCGATGGGTCTGAACCTTGCGACTCTGCTGGCCCCAGAAGGCGTGACCGTCAACATGGTGCGAAAGAGACCCCTGAACCCGCAACGCAAGATGCAAACTAATCCTTGACTAGGTCCTTCCTGCGATGATCGGCGCGACCGGGATGATCCCAGAGCCAAAGAGCAGGACCTGGCGAAAGGATGCCAATTTACAGAGTCTGATGGCTTCAGATCCCGGTCTCGCTATTGCCGGCAGCGTTCCAGTTCATCGACTGGGAGGCCCCGAGGAGGTCTCCAATGTTGTGACGATGTTTGTCAAGACGGGTTATATGACAGGCCAAGAAATTGTTCTGGCGGGTGGGTTGAAGTAGCAGCTCGAAAGACGCATATGAGTGCTAGAGCCAGATGGCGTCGTCGATCAAGAGAAAAGAACGCAAGGCCCCCTTGATTGAGTCGTTCAATAGCACTTAGCCATTGCTTTTCTGGAGGACTTGGCTCTTGTGTAGACTGGCGATCTTCTCGGGAGGAATTGGGCGATAATTCACCTTGCCATTGCCTGGCCATATTGATAGCATCTTGATACTTGATGATTGCTGAAGAGTGTAACACGATTCGACCTCACCTCCTAAGATCGCGCAATGTTTCCAAACAACATAAGCTGAGGAGTGGGAGATGTTCTCGTGCTGATCAATCATCTTGGATCCGCTTCTTTCGTTGAACACTAATACAGCCACCAGGCCACACAGATCCTGGTCTCGCAGAAGTAATAGGCAGTTAGCTTGAGCTACCAAGACATGGGGACTGACGCCATCACACTGCCCTTGAGCGCCATCGCGGGATGCAAACCGGCCGTGCACCGGTTCTTAGCATCGTTCGGCGGAAAGTAGGACCCGTAACTTAATCGATCGCAAAGGAAATAGTGGGCTTGTGGCTTGGGGTTACATCGTGTTGTGACTGGTGATGAGCTTGATTGGGAGCTCGCCATATTTCACCATCAAGCTCATCCGAACATGCAGCTCGTGGGTAGCATCATCCAATCGCGGCAGAGGCTAGAACCAGCGCCCTGAATCGCCATATGCAAATACTCTGATGCCATAAGTGCATGCAGATAGCTTATTCCAGGGTCAATTGAGGTCATCGTGGGGGTCGGGTGCCTAGGCGTCGTGTATAAATACAACAGCGGGCTCATACCACGGTACATATTATTGTAGCATCCGGATTGAGCTATTTCACTCGGCAATTCACAAACGAGGAGTCTCTATCTGGCAAATACCACCATGAAAAGCATATTCCTCGCCGCGCTCGCCGCGAGCGCGTCAGCCGCATTCACGGGCGATATCGTTCAATACTGGTACGCCCGACTTACAAGTCTTATTGGTAAACACAGGATTTAACTAGTTTACAGGGTCAACCAATCTGCGGCACTTGTCAGCGGCCCAGTCATCGGAGGTCTTCCTTCGCCATCTTCATCATGGTTCCCAGCAGTTGCCCACGGCGCGATCTACTCCGCCGCCTTGAGCTCACAGAAAGAAAGCAGAGCTTTTCAGCAGCTCGCTGTATCGCATGCGGCTCACGATGCTCTCGCGTGGACTTTCCACGGAGCTCGCCTTGGGAATGACATCGACAACGCCCTGCGCAACGTCCTAGACGACATTGGCATCGCCCATGGATCAGCAGCCTACAACAAAGCAGCCAAGATTGGGCAAGATGCAGCTTCTAAAGTCGCAAAGAAGCGAGCTGATGATAAACTCAACAACTTTGTGGACTATGTCTTTGGACCGAAGAAGCCAGGCGTGTACCAAGCTACACCAGGTGGGCGGCCCCTACCTGATCAACCTGGAGCCCAGTTCCTCAGGCCATTCGGTGGCTTGAAGAACATCGCTCGTTTCCGGTCTCCAGCGCCACCCAAGGCTACTGGCAAAGGTTATGAGAAATGGGTGACTGAGGTCAAGGACCTTGGTGGCTTGAACTCGACCAAGAGAACGGCCGAGGAAGCAGAGATTGCGTACTTTTGGCAAGAGTCCAGCGTAACGTGAGTCCCCCAGGTCACACCGAAGAAGAGAACTTCATCTAGAGAGGGGTTGAATTGGAACGGTATCGCTAACACGAGCTAGTGGCTGGAACAAATTTGCCCATGCGATTGTGAAGAACACCCTTGCGAACGATGTTGTTGCTTCCGCCAAGTTCTACGCCCAATTCAACTATGCTTTGGCTAACGCAGCAATTGGCTCCTGGGACGTAAAGTAAGTGAACCTTCCCACGATTCCCTCTCTAGCCTGCTTACAGAATAACCCAGGTACACCTACAACCACTGGCGGCCGGTAACAGCTATTCACCGCGAAGGTGTCTGGCTGGAGTCAGGAAAGAACATTTACGACCCAGACTGGGTTCCTCTTCTGAGGCCAACCCCAAGCCACCCAGACTACACCTCAACCCATGCTACGTTTGGAGGTGCTGGAGCTGCTGTTCTCCAGTACTTCAACGGCGGCGACAAGATCAACGCAGCGTTCAGCAGCAACGTGACCCTGGACAACCAGGGCGTAATCACCAGACGCTATACAAGCATCGATCGCGCAGCATATGAGAATGCCCGCAGTCGTATCTACGGAGGTGTAAGTCACAAATCTCGCATCATTGACCTGAAGTCCACGCTCACTCATTACTCCAACCTTATAGATCCACTTTACCTACGCTGGCACAGAGGGTTTGACATTGGGCAAGGACATTGCTAAGGAGACTCTGCGTCTTTTCGATGATCATTGGGATGAATTCTGAGTCAACTTCATGACTGGCTACGAGGAAGGCAAAAAGCTGCTTTTTGGTGGTCTAAGCCGGTCAAGAAGGGCGCTGGGTAGTTGATGCCAATCCAAATGCATGTGGACTTACCTCCGGGAAGATGCGCGAAATGAGCCGAAGATGTATATTGAAGTGTCCTTCCCAATTCAGTGAGATGAATGAGATGCTTCATGTGAGAAGGACAGTCTATTTGCGTGTTCCCAAAGCATACTGGACCGCAGGAATAGCCACCACGATGCCATTCGCAGTGTCTATATCCCGTATGAACGGCCCTAGTCGATGGTCTTTCTGAGGGACATCTCTTTCTCTACGTTGCGATTCCCTAGAACGATTGGCCTAGCATGAATAAAGAAATATCTCTATTCTTTCTGGATTACACGGCTTATAGATGCACTGCTACATCATCAAGCCTTCCACCTAAGCATGGTCATTGAAGCCTTGGGGAAGTCATACGTTCCGCTCGCTTCCCATTTGCTCTCCTTCACACCAACTTCAGTCTTCTCAGCGGTATTCGTGCAGTCTAACCTGTCGCCAGTGACAGTGTACACATCAACGGATGCTCCTTCAGGGATGCCCTCCAGCTTCGTGTTGAAGCTCTTGGTGTCGTGGATGTTGACGACCACCAAAGAAACAACACCGTCATCGTTGATAGCCGCGCTGACATCGAGCCAAGGCGTCTCGATCTTGCCTCTGATCCAGTATGGCTTCGTGGATCCTTCGTACTCCCCGCTTTGAAGGTGAACTGCGAGAGCTGAGCCGCGCATGTGTTGGCAGAATAGTAGCCAAGGCCACCATGTTGTTTGCTTGGTGATGCCGTCTTTGGTGGTCATCAGTGGGGAGATGACATTGACTGACTGGGCAATGTTTGCCATGCCGATGTACTTGGCTTGACGGATGAAGACGTTCAGCCAAACAGCGACTGCGAGAGCGTCTGAGAGCGTATACCTGGTCAAAGTTAGCAAGAAACTTGCACATGTCGATTCGTGGCTCCTGCAACGCACTTTTCCTCAGCACCCTCACTGCCAATAGCACGTGTGGGATCCCAGACATTCCACTCGTCGAAGCAGATTTTCTGCTTCTTGACTGTTGGGGGGATCTTGTTCTCGATGTGAACAAAGTCGATCATCGCGCCTGTGATCTCAATCGAGCGCTCAGCTGCACGAGGGCCTAGCATAGATTTAATTAGTTGACAGCCTCCGAAGGAACGAACTGTGTCATCAGGCCTTAGCTTACCGGTGACATTCTCCAAATGGTCGTTTGAGCTTGTATACCGGTGGATGCTGTGCATGTCGATCAAGGTGCCGCCTCCGTTCCCCAGCGTCTCCGTGTGGTTCGTAACGCACTCTTTCAGAACGTAGTAGTCCCAGTCATCCTTTCCTTCCTTACCACAGAGGATAAGCTCAATTGATGGATCGAGAAGTTTGAGCGCCTTTGCCCATTGGAATGCCTTCTTGGCATAGTCTTCCTTTGTCATCTGCTCGACCTGCCACGGACCCCAGATCTCGTTGCCCAACGCCCAGTATTTGACCTGGAAAATATCGTTCAGTCACTCATTGAGAAGGCTCCAAGGTGCTTCGGGAACACCTACATTGTATGGCTCCTCGTGGCCATTCTTGCGCCTCAGGTTGGCGTAATATGTGTCCTGGGTAGAGTTGCAGTATTCAAGCCATGCAAGCGCTGTATACGTGGTCAGTTCAGGTGATCTACTCGCCCACATAGCCGCCCTTTCTACGGAAACACTCGCCTTCGTCAAGAGTTCCTGATTCGCTGTTAACACATGATCAACTGCCCAAAGTCTAGCGAACTCACCAGTGCCCATGTTCAGCGCAATGTACGGCTCAGACCCCACAATCTTGCACCACTGCATGAACTCATCAGTACCAAACTGGTTGGTCTCAACTCCGAGCCACGCGAGCTCTGGCCTAGATGCCTTGTCAGTCTAGAGACCAACGGTTTGAGAACAGACCTCAAACCTTTTCGGCCTGTTTTCCTTGGGACCGATGCCGTCCATCCAGTGATACGTAGCGCAGAAGTTGCCGCCCGGGTAGCGAACGACAGGGCTGTTCAGCTCCTTCAAAGCCTCAATGACATCCTTGCGGAACCCATTCCCGTCACTCAATGGGTTGCCTGGGTCGTAAATTCCGCCGTAGATGCAACGGCCCATGTGCCTGAAATGGGAGCACGATCAGCAAATGTTCCACGCCTGCTCGCCAGTGATCGCCTCCACGTACTCTGTGAATCCGCCATAGGTGTTGTCCTCTATCTTGGAGATCTTGAACGCCGGGTTGACCGTGATCACGGGCTGTTGGTCGTCAGGGATCTTGGTGAAGCTCGTCATGTTGATGGTGTCCTTGTTTGCTTAAGGGAAATGCGACGATCACTGAGTTCGAGCGCCGCGATCCACGGGGCCAGCACTTCTTTTAAATACGTTCAAGTTGTGCCGAGGGCATGAGATGGATAAGCTGTTACTGTGCGGGGCTTTGCTCTGACAATGAATCGGTGAGTGCCCAAGGGGATGGCTATTTATCCGTCTCAGCGTTCAGTCAAGTTAGGGATCACGACCTACCAGAGCCGTCTCGTTTCGCAACTAACAGTTAACTCCAGTTGCAAGGCTCAATTGGATTGGCGCGCTTGTCGAAACATGGCAAGCCACTGAGGAGAAGCTAAGGTCGATAGATGGGCTTCAAAGGCCCAAGCTACGGCGAACCCGGTCAACCTCCGGACATTCACCCGCTCTCCACATAAAAGATGCTTCCTGTCATCACATCAAGACAGCTCTAAATGACCCAGGTGCTTGATAACGCACCGGAGTCACTCCAGGGATTTTGCAATGCTCCCCGCATGGCTGATCAGATGGTTCCATAGCGGGGTGCTGGTCACCTCTTTAGCGTTGCTTGGCCTGCTTGAAGCATGACTGCTGACAGCAATTAACCGCGATTCAGCTGGCGTATTTTCTTGAGCAGCATTTGGAACAACTTAGGTGTGTTTACTTTATTCTGACATCTTACTTCGAGAGCTCCATGGCTGCTGTTGATCTGGCCACCCGCGCAGCTCTCTATCCTTAGATGGGCCACATGCGGAGGCGGTTTAGCGGCACATACACCTAAGCGATCAGGCTTCCGCCGCTGTCCTTGTGATCATTCATAACCATTGATGACACTACGTTGATGGAGGCACCCGGTTCGGTCGAACAACGGAAAAGCCTGTCTCAGTTGGAGCTGTCTGACCCCAGCCCGCCCATGTTCGCATATTGAAAATGTCCATATCCCATAACGAGGCCCATAAGCTTGGAGACGGCGCAGGATGATTAGGCTGAGGTCTCAAAGTGCTGTAGTTCGATGGCGGTGGTGCGGCGAAGTATAGATCTGCCTCCCTGAAGGTATAGTCATTCCACCTCGGACCTAGCGGCTGAGAAGATGGTTCCGAGCTGGGTCCAGCTTCACCTTGGAGACCATCGTCGGCTGCTCTCTCCTTCTGACCTGTATAGTGTTCCATTGACAAGGCGCTGTCCGAGCTGGTGTCTGTGAATCGCCCAAGTCTTGCTGAGCGCCTGCTAGTAGGAGGAGACAGAAGGGGAGATGGCGATTCAGGCCTGGAACTTGGGCGTCGGTCCCACGACAGCCGGGTTCGTTCGCCAGGTGCTCCCGGCAATGGTGATCGTGATGCACGAGAGAACATGTCGAGGTTCCCATCAACGACCTGCTGAGAGGTGGTCGAGCGAGTGGCTCTCGTCTCATCCTGTCGAGGTACCGGCGCCTCATGATGCCCAAGATGATCCAGGCTGATGACAGAGACATCCTTCAAATTTTCAGCAAAATTCCGGGATCCAGGTCGCAATATGATCTGGGGAGCAGTACTGCTAAGTGACATACCTGAGGAAGATTTGTGCCTCCATGCAGTTTCAGGGCCATAAGAGCCAAACGATACAGGTGCCAGCACGATGGTACGATGAAGGCGACGACCAAACCCAAAGCGCTAATACAGAGCGCGATATAAGCCGAAATGGTCTTGACGCCGAGTATCTTCGATGGAGGAAATGCGAATGGTACAAAGCAAGCCAAGAGAGCCAATCTCAACAGGATCGTCAGATATCCAGACGACAACAGACGGTACGGCTTCAGCATCCGTACAGCGAAAAGCATGAACAGCTCGCATGCTATGAGCGACACCAGCTGCATTGACCCCCATTTCTGTAATGCGCCGATGACAAGGCCCCTGACAAGATTCACCGCGAATAAGAAGACAATAAAGGTATGACCATGACTGGCTGGTCTCCCATCGTATACAGCTTGTTCGTGTGGCTTTCGGAATCGGTGGCCGGTTTCTACCATCAAGACGCTCAGACTCCTCCAGGAGTGGCTCGCAGTCAGCCACGCTAAGGACAACAATACCAGGAGGCAGAATACAAGCGCGAATGTCAAATGCCCTGGTCCGAGGAACCCGTACAGATAGAACTGGTAAGAGGACAGCGAGACGAGAGGCATAGTGAAGTAAGACATGATAAGTCTTAGAACGCCGTTGCCAATTCGAGCAGCCTGTGCTCGTTTCGAAGTGTCGAGATCCGCGCTGAGCATCGGCAGCCCAAGCACATTCCGCGGCCTCAGTATCTCGAGAAGCCAGAGGAGTAGCCCCAATAACAATGCTATACACGCAACACCCAGCACCATGAGTGCCCACATATCACAGGTCATCGGCGACCCGATCATCTGCGCCATCACCTCAAAGCCTGGATAGCCGCCATAAGTGCCATTAACCTCGTACAATCCATCACGGGACCCAGGATAGGCCATTGACACTCTCGGAGCAGAGGTGGGAGAGGGAACGAAGCTCTTCACCCGAATGGCGAAGTTTGCGAAGAGCGCAGACCAGCTTAGGTGGCCGACAGCAGCGGGGTAGAAGCCTGGGAAGGCGAGGCTGAGACCTCCGGTCAGGAAGATGAATTGTAGGAAGTGAAGGCAGTCATAGACTGTGGGGAGGACGACGGTACTGGGAGCAGCATTCCCGATGGGAGACCCATCGCTCATGTCTTGGGGTTGAGGGTCTGTAGCGACAGAGGTGATAGTCCGTATGATGGAGATGACGAGAACGAATGCGAAGGTTGCAAGAGGCCCAATGCGCAGAGCAGAGGCTATGCGTGGGGTTTCAACGGGTGTGAGCAGGGTAGCAATGCACTTTGTTTCCTCAAAGATGGGCGAGTCGATCTGGGCTTGCAAGCCGATGGTCGATAGGGAGTGTACATCCAGGCCGTCAACATCGAGAAGGACCATACTGATGCGGCTGGAGTTGACATCCAAGGGAATAGGACGGAGCTCGTCTATGAAGTTCTCACAGTCAAACTGCATCCTCGTCTTCTCCGTGAAGCTGTGCGATCCATTCCAGTCGGTCCATCCAAAATGGACCGTAGCCTGGGGCCAGGCATCATCGTCCAAGGGACCGGTACCAGGCGTGTCCTCACACCTTCGCCCGCTCTGGTGCCGGGTCAAGTTGAGCGCAAGACGTGAGGTTGTTGCGCTACTGGCCTTGACCAGTTCGGCATCCAGGTAATAGGGAATGATGCCACTTCCACGGCTGTCATCGCAGAGCGACCATTGCAGAAACGTCCCTGATACGAGAGCTGCGTGGAGTAAGACGAATAGCTTCAGGGCCGGTAGTGTCGGAGTCAGGAACATCGAGACGGTCGTCGTCAGCATCTGCTTGAACACAAGGATGATGCACGTTGTGTCGTGATCAGGCTAGACCGAGTCATCTGGTGGCAGATCGACTCGCAGATAGAACGATCACTGGTAAAGAAGTGAAGTCGCTTAAGACCTCCTCATTCCAAGCTCATTGTGGCTTGTTTGGAGCATGAGGCATGAACATCTTGTTGAAGTCACAGACCTTTCAGGGGCGAGTCTGACAGGTTCCATCAGGGCCATGATTGGTCAGTTTACTTCATCCGGTTGGGCCCTGGCTAGTAGTTCCCAGTGCCTAGACGAAGACGAAGTTTATTCGATGGAATGTGTTATATTCTCGACTATGTGTCCAATGCTTTGAACAATCGAGATTTTTGTTTTTACGAGCAGATGCCGAATGGCAACAAAATTGAGACCTCAATTTACACGAGAGCCCCCGAATGCCGCCCGCGACTGAGCATCGAGCTGTAACTGGTTCCGTAATAAGTAGTTACCAACACCCGGAGTATGGTATACTCACCAGAGGCCCCATGATTTGGGTTTGATGTGAGCATTAGAAAGCCTCTATCGAGACAGAACGATCTTGAGCCAGGCAAATTTCATGCCTTCGACATGAGACGCGTGTCCTGCCGATTTGCGGACCTATGTCTTGGCTAACATTAAAACCCCGACCTTTCTTTTCCCCCATAGGCAAGGAGAGTTTCTATCAAGACTGCGAGGCTCTTACTCAGAACCAAGACTCTGAAGTGATTTTTAAGGGTGCCATAGAGTCTCTCTACCTTGGTGGATTGGGTTGACAAGGGGGGGTGATGGGAGTCGACAGGGACCAAGGATCGTTCGGCAGTCGCCCAGCCTCGCTGGCTCTGCCGAGCCCAACATCTGACCACCGGTCAAGGTCACGCGTCAGCGCCTAGGCATTTTGCTGCAGTAGCCTGTCTCCATCGGTTCGGCAACGGCAGCGAGGTCGGACATGGGGGATGGCAGGGAAACTAAGGAAATTTTGTGTTGTTGGGAGCTAGCTAACTCCATCGATGAATCCACAAAGTGGTGCTGATGTTTCTTTGCTCCCTGTTTGCTGTTACGACCTTCGAGAAAGACGAGTCACTCAGCAGGGCGCAGGTATGCTGTGATTGACATAGAGTCCTGGCTTGAAGCAGAGTTTCTGTTTGCAACTCATAGCAGAGACCTGAGTAACAGACATATTCATTCCGAGCCATCTTCAGAATGGCCCTCTGCATAGAGAACGACAGGTGGGTTGGGTTGTCGTTTGGTACGCGCCGTCAAAGAACCCAAGACAAGCCCAAGCCCTCCGCCCAGCTTGGCAATAGCGACATGACATCATGCAGCCATGAGGCAGACAAAGTCACGGCGGTAAAGAGCGTGAAAGCGTCATTGTGACACGCGGCAGCCGTTCAGTGAAGCAAGTGTATTTCTTTCCGTTGGTCGCACGACACTCGTTTCCCTGCTCTGGGTCTGACCTCTCTCTCTCTCTTCCCACCACCATCGCCAACGGCTTCCTGTCCCTACCTCGATCGCGCGACTACCTGAATATCAACGGAAAAGTAAAGAATCAAATCAACTCTTGAGACCGCTCTCTTGCAAAATCGACACAATGTTCGGCAAAGATGGTTTCATCGGCACCACGATTGCGGCGTACAACCCCCGTGGTCGCTCTGCTGGCGGCATCCTGCGCGTTGTCACCATGATCCTCATCCTACTCGTGCGCACCATTCACGTCTGCGTCTACATCGCCAGAAGTGCGATCAACGCTCGTCTGGCTGCTCTCATTGTTGGATGTATTTTCGGTATCCTTGGTACTATCCTCGTTGCCATCTGTCTTGCTCAAATTGGTGCGGCGCAGGGCAAGCGCAGGGTTCTTGGTATCAACTGGGTACGTTCACGGCACAGCAGCAATCCTTCGCCCCCAAGGCGTTTCGTTTTTATCATGCACTAACTGGTGTACTCGCAGGGTCGCTGGCACTTCGACACCGTTCTTGTTCTGTCGTTGATCATCTCCCTCGTTCTCATGATCTTCACCTTCATCACTGGTGGCAGGACTCGCAACAATGGTCTCTTTGCCGCTTGGTGTATCCTTTGGTTCTTCATCTCCATTTTCGCATGGATCGCTGGCAAGCCTGGAACAACCGAATCCTACGTCTAGAGGAGTGCTTTCCAGGGTAAAACCATCGAAGACGATTAGATGGCTCGCGAACGATTGATGGGGTACGATTTCGGAATGACGGCAATGAAGCATAGGCTTGGTGATAAATGATACCCCAAGAACAGCTTTTTAGTGTTGCGAGGAGTAGGATGGATGTATTTCTGAAGCGTTATTATTTGACGTCGCAGGATGGAAAAGGACTCTTTCGGCCAAGCCAGGGTAGATGTTCATTGATGATCAAGCGAGAGGACAGGTTTTTCGGCGAGGCCAATTCCAAATACTCCAAGTGAATAAAGAGTCGGTTGGCTCATTAACTTCAAAGAGTGTCCACGCATGGTGGCTTGCTTGCGCGCGGCGGTGACCTAGATAGAAAGGAGTGTGTGTTGTGTCCCTAAGCGGCGTGGTAAGATCCCAGCCGAAGCTGTACATGGGTGACGACGTTCGATAATGCAATGCAACCCCCGCAATAGACCTTTATATCTCACAAATCGCTGCATTGCTCCAGATTGCTTCCATAGTCAGGCAGAAGCAGACTTTACCAATCCGCACAATGGACAGCATGCTTCAAAGAGTCTTCGATTGGTGTACCAGACGAGTATGCGGCTTGACGCTCATCTTGAACGTGCTTCTGAGCGTTTGGGTAGTACGCAAAGAAGCAACTTTCCGACAGACTCTCGAGCTTACGGACAGCTCTCATAGCTTCGGGTCTGCCAGCATCTTGACGATAGTGTTCGCTTTTTGTTCGCTATTCTGGCATGCTTTAACGGCAGGCTTCTACCTCCGAGTCTGCTGGTCGCTCTACGATGTATCCAGCAGACTAGAAGCCGAATTGGCGCATGACATCGATGGCCAGCTCGGTGACGCCAAGTTTCGTGTCAAGGACGGAGCAGTCGTGCATGCGATAGTGATACCCAACTACAAAGAGGAAATGCAAACACTACGTGAGACCTTGTTGGTCCTGTCATCACATTCTGAGGCTCAGTCATCCTACGATGTAAGCCATACAACCTCTCTCTGCCCCAGTTCCCTGACTCATGATTCCAGGTATACCTTGCCATGGAAGGCCGCGAGCCTGGAGCGCAGGACAAGGCAGAGATGCTTATTAGAGAGTTTCCGACCGAGTTCCGCTCCATGACCTGCACTCTTCATCCCCCGAATAGACCAAATGAACATCCGAGCAAAGGGAGCAAAGTGGCCTGGGCTGTTCGCAAGCTGAGCGCAAGGTATCCCTTCCCAACCCGAAGTGATGTTATTGTGACGATCGCAGACTGTAAGTCATACACATGGCTACTCTATAACGCTGTAACAGGGACTGAACTGCGTCAACATCAGCCGATACCTTGTTCTCGCCACGATACTTCAAATCACTTACCAATCTACATTGCTCACACCCCGAGACAGCCTCAACAACGATATATCCTGCCCCAATGGTATTCGACCGCAACGCTCACCTCGTCCCCGGACCAGTCCGCCTCACCGACATCTTCTGGACCGGCATTGCTTTATCTGGCTACCATACCGGCTCAGTCATTGCCCCAACATTCTCAGCATACTCAATCCCCCTGTGTCTCATAGACCGAGCTGGAGGATGGGACGTGGATGGGGAGTCCATGGGCGAGGACATACACATCTTCATCAAGTGTTTCTTCGCGCTCAATGGCAATCTCAATGTACGCGTGCTCATGGCTCCTTTCAGCTCTGTGAACGTTGTTGGCGACGGGACTCTTCTCACGGGTATGCGGGCTCGTTATATTCAAGGTCTTCGACACATGTGGGGAGCTTTGGACTGCGGATATGTGATTCGCAGTGCCATCACGATGTGGCAGCAGAGGAATCAGCGCTCGCGGCCAGTTTCACCTCTGCATCTGTCTCTTCCTGGAGGCAAAGATGACAACTCGCCAGAGTCGACACAGGACAAGCTCGATCCTCCAAACTGGACTCGTCCGTTGCTCTTATGGCATCGGCTTCTTGAGCTCTACTGTATGCCAGTTTCCCCATGTATGACAGTCGCCAACATAATCCTTCTCAAAGTCTGGCAAGATCGACCGCCGGCCCATCTACAATGGATCTTCAGCACATGCTCCGTGCTAGGTGCCGCCGGCATCATTGGACTCTACGCCAATATCTTCTTCTACTCCCGATATCATGAGCTCTGCGTCCGCAATCGGCAAGGAGAAATGGGTCGCGTGGGCTTGCTGGATGCAACAATGTTTGCACGTCGGGGAAGATGGGCGAATTGGTTCGATCTATGCTTTGCGCCTATCGTTGTGGTCGTTTATGGCATTGCGCCAACCATTCAAGCAACGATGATGCATTTCTGGTCGCTGGATTTGAGCTGGGTTGTGACAAAGAAGAGAGGAGACACAAACGACGGGAAAGTAGAGTGAAAAAAAAAAAAAGTAACATTATATAGAATTAAAACACTTGCAGGTATGGTCTCTACCTCGGGTATGTATATGCTTTCATGGCCGTAAAGTATCCTCCCCCCTTTCAACTTCTATTAGTTCTTCTTCTCCCGCTCAGCGTAGAAGTCTTCCGCCTCCTTTCTTTTCCTCGCATACAGCGTCTTCAGCTGCTTAGGTCCTGTCTTCCAGAACTTCTCATGCAGCGAAGCCACGCCAGCCTCAACATCGCCCATATTCGGCCATGTGGCACTCCATTTCGGGTCCAGCTCCGTCCACGGCATCGCGCCAGATCTTCTGAAAGCGTAGTTGAGTAAACTTTGCTCCATTGTGTGCGGATCGAAACGCCTCCAGTGTGACATGACGGACATGAGGTAGGTGTAAAGCTCTTCCGAGGGGGCGGCGACCCAGAAGCCTGCTGTGAAGATCTCGGTGTGGCCTGGTGGGAAGGTGTGGCCGCGAGCGCCGAGGAATTGGTTATCTGATCGGGCGGCGAAGACGTAGTTGGCGGGAAGCAGTGCTTCGTCTCCTCGAATCTGGCGCCCGCGCTCTTCGAAAAGGGTTTGTGAGGGATTGCGAACGTTCGGCTCGTCGAATATGCCGTCGAGGGGCTTGGTTAAAAGGGTGTCGGCGTCGATAAAGAGGATGCGACTGTACTCCGTCATCTGGAGGAGCCGAAGCTTGGTGAACTGGTCTTTCCATCTTGTGACGCCAGTTTTGATCCACCATGTCAACGGCACATCCTCTGCCTCAATGACTGTTGCGCCATCACGCTGGAGCTGCTCACGCTTCCAGAGCGGGACATGCTTGGTGACGAGGATGATGAACGGTATGTCGGCACTGGATTTGGTATCTGGCGCATGCAGCAGCTGATAGGTCAAGAGCCGAGCAGCGCGGAAGTAATTGTCATTCTTCTGGGCAATCTTGGGGTCGCCGCTGAGAAAAGTCGCAAAGGCGACGCGCGACTGGGATGACGCGTCGTGAAGCAGTCCGTAGGTTGGGTCTGGCGGTGGCGTGGACCATGTGGGAAAGAATGCCCAGAAACCAGCGGCTAGGATGAGGTAAAGGATAATTGACCGGAGCTTAGAGCGCCTGGGCGCTGTCCTGAGCACCATGTTGCCAAGTCGATGCCGCGGCAAGGCATTGAAGGATTGACAGCGTCGAATGGAATTATTTCAAAGTCGATGATATCCTCATGTCGCTTCGTGTTGTGTCGAGCCGACAGATGATCTATCAGCACTACATGTATCGGCCGTAATCAATCGGGCGTAAGGTGGCATTATCTAGTGGTGCCTGTCCAGCAGCTAAGCGAGTCGTTGGTAGGGCGGTTCCTGTCCCTGATTGCTTCCATGCAGGATCTGCAGCAGCCTAATGACGCCCATTTTACTGCGCCAGGGGCCTGCCTACTAGGACCACTTTGTTTGCCGTGTTCCGTCCCCTGGCAGGCATTGCCTCAGAGCCTCACTGCCTTAATTACCATAGCTCTCCAGAGCTATGACCGAATCGCCAAGTCTCGGCCAAGTCGCGATCGAGATACACTCGAGTTGACGTATGTTTCATCCCATGATCAATGATGCTCTGAGAGCAGAGCAGCATCGCTGAGTTGCGGACATGTCTTCCTCAACCCGGCCATACCTTAACCTATGTTAGTCGGCACTCATAAATGCCCTAATTATTGGGAAACAGCCGATTGTGCCGCATTTGCGAATCCCCCTATTTGCACAGCCCTGCAAAACCCACCCACGCACCTGTTATACGAGGATCCTCCGGTCTTATTCTGACAAGCAGCGCAGATCACCAGTCAAAGGAAGTAATTGGTTTCAACACCACGAGTCATGCGCTATTATCCAAGCATCATTGGACAGCGGCAAGTTCTCTGAAGCATAGTTGTAGATTAACCTTACAGTCTGGCCAAGCCTAGCTCTCGGCATACCTACCCTGCACTTGCAGCAGGGCGAATGCTCCCCCGAACAGGCATGGGGTGTTCAAGAGAACGTAATGTTGGGTATTTGAAAGGGGGCCATGATCGCTGAATACATTGCTAAGGACTCGCAAGGGCCAGGAGCCCTTGACTAAATGGCCTCGGTGTTTGTTGGCAACATGCGAAAGGCGTGGTAGCAGCTTGAACCATGACCTGCCAACGCCGAATTAACACCCGAACCCGGTGTCACATGAAGGTCTTCGAGGCACTGCTAATGCTAACTTTATAGTGGCGCAGTAGCTCTTCATCGCAGATACGAAGAAATTGGTTTACAGAGCTATTTGGTCTACTACGGTAGATGCGTTGGCTGTGGTACAACCATCGGCCGAATCACCCAGGAGACATGTAAATGGCACAGGGACCATGCCATATGGTATGCCTTCATGGCTGTAGCGGCACTCACCATGATGATCACGGGGCTCTCTGGTTCTCAATGCATCGTCTTTCTGGGATGCATCCTATGTTCGTTACCATTCCATTTCGCTCAGTGATGTTCGTCAGACCTTCATCACGGCTCTGTTTGCCTCTCTTTCGTTGAAAGGGTCAATCATGCCATATTATAGACCTCCTTCTTTGGCTACCTGCTGGGTGCTGGTGATCACAGTCCAGCTGGAGCGGCCATGATCAAGTGAACTCCCTTCATTTCTTAAGGATGACTCTCTTGAACAGACACCTATTAACATCATGTAATGATGCCAGCCGCGTTACCATTCAGCTTGGTACGGCGATCGCGGGCCCCTCATGCGAGCGATGGAGAGGTCAACGTTGTGAAGCTGGGCTGGCGCCGTCCTCGCTGTTCTTGAGCAAAAATTCGTGATGCACCTTTGAGATGACGCTGGTACTGATACCGCCAAGCAAGCTACCATTGTCACAGCTCAAGTCCTTGACAGCATCGGTCCGGTTACGTTCTCTACAGCTGCTTTCTTTGTCAGGCTGTGGCCAAATAGCAGGATGTTGCCTTTCTACCAGACCTCTTCAAAGCCACGATGTGCGTTAGTTGGGCTGTTGGCAAGATTGTCACCATCCTCGAGCTGCAATAATAGCAACAATCGCATACCCACATGAACGTCACCAATCTTGCCGGTGTCACTTGGAACGACCAGTTTCCAGGCAACATTGGGAAATCGCATTGCAGCCAGGGCCCAAGCCAAGATTGACATGATCTTTGCCTGCGTTGTGGTAGCTATGGAGTATTCTTCTAGTGAAGCCATTCGCGACGCCGCCAGCTTTGGGTATCGACAGATCGCCCGGATACAAGCAATTACCGACACAGCAGTTACGGCCATCATGCTTGTGAGTATATCATTTCCCCGGAGCGTCAACCCCCAAATTGCGGATGATAAGCGGCAGATGGAACGTGGGGTGCGGGTGGACGCTGACAAGAAAGCGGTATCACTTCAATACAATGCAATGAGGAAAAGGTGATCCAATCGCAGCGACGCTGTCGTGAATGGCACCAATTGAATGCTTCTTGTGTCTTCGGCAACGCAAATAGTTTGGATCCTGCGCTGCCTTTCAGCACCAGATACACAGTCACCTCAGCCAGTGATATTCACATAACGTGAGCAAGGGTCGAATCTCAAATAAATATTTATAGCCCAGGAGCATCATGCGGGGCAATTGAAACCCCCAAACTCGGCTCGTGACATCTATTCAGTTGTATCGCATTCTTAGTGATTTTACTTTTGGCGTACTGCAAGGAATGCTCGCTACGCATCAACCCCTGCCGTCGGCTAAATGAACACTTAAGGGTTCACGGGCAAAGCTCGACAATATAAGTTCCTTATCCTCGAAGGATGAGTCTGCCGTCAAGTGGCGGCCTCTGACGCAGACACACATCATTCCTCTGATCCTTCGAGGATGACGGCGCATGTGCATGCAGACAGGAGACCAGAAATAGGTATGAAACCCTGACGCTATGGGCCGCTCGTAAGCACGCCCGATACACTTACCACCCGCGACCAGGGTCCATTGCGCCAAAAAGTACTAGCCTAATTACAGCTCGGATACGGGCGAGTGACTATCTCCCCTTCTTGCTCCATGTTTCAAACCATCAGCCAGTAGCGCGGGATCAAGATCGGCAAACGACAAGGGTTTTCTGTCATGTCGAGCAATCAAAGTCGAGGCGGGAAAGTGGATGCTCATTCTGAACTCTTCAGGTTGGGGCGAGAGTCAAGTGACGAGGCACTGGCTAGAGGCACTGGATAGAAGTTGAGTGATGCAACGATGACTTCTGAATCGCCGCCACCCAGATCCCTTGCTCGTTTTGGACTTCGTGACGTTTCGGTAGAACCCGAACCAAACGTGTGGAATGCGTGGTGACATGCCTTGGCCGTGGAAGATAAGCGGGGGGGTTTCCAGCATGGCGAATCTGCACTTAAACTTTGCCATCCAAGTCGCAAAGTTGCGCCGGCGTCCCTAATGGGATCTAAGCCCACCCAATCTGACGTGGACTTCCCAGAGTCGCGGCAGGAAGGCCTCGAAGCGCATGATCCTCGTCAGCAATGCCCAGATTCGTTGCGTGACACGCACTCCCAGCCCATGCAGACGCGTCCAGGCTCCTAGTCCTCCCTCTATCGTCTCATAGTCGTGAATAAGCCCACGTGCTGGGCACCAGTCCTTATCGGGCGGCGCGGACTCAACGATGTGGCGGCCCATTTCATTTTCCAGTGTTGTTGGCCCAAAGATACGCGGTCTCTTGTACTCCGTAGGCGAATCACAATTGTGTTAGAAATGCAGAGCGTGTGAAATGGAGGGGATGCATGCCGTCCGAAAGCGGCTCTTGTCTCGACCCCTTCGGCGACGACTCCCGCAAAATTAGCACAGCCGGGAAGGAAACGAGGCCAAGCTAGGTCTGTAAGGCATGCATCCACCCACCTTCAGCTAGCCAGTCAGCTTTCCTAGGAAAGCCTCCATTTCTCGGGGAGTTTAAGGAGAGGTGGCCGCCTCCAAGGTGCATACATATAATGGAACGTTGGGAGCCCACCCCGTCTTGACGCAAGCTCCCCTTGGCGATATTCAGAGTTTGGGCGAGCCTGGCTGCGATGGAGTCATACAACGTGCGCTCGCTGCGCGACAAAGCAGACTCTGTAATGCAGTCATGGCTATTCCAACCCACTAAGCAGCGCCGGTTTCGAATCTTTGGCCTGGTGTTGGCGGCTTTCCTCGTTTCCTCGGCGATATGGACCTACTTCAACCTTATGGTGGTGTACGATGAAGGGCCATTTTTCGGATCAAGCAAGAACGCTCCTTCCGTCATAATTGATCCTGGGAAAAGCCTGATCCCGGAGAAGATCTGGCAGATTATCTTTAAGGATGAAGATTGCGACCCGGAAGATTTGCGCGAAACGAAGTCGTGGCTCGCGAAGAACATCAACTACCAATAGTAAGACAGTCCGCAGCATCCGTCAACTGTCACACCTTCTTGCGCATTGGCTATTTGGCACTGAACTGACCTGGATGCCCATAGTACTCTCCTGGGGAAACAGAAAAGCGATGAGTTCGTGCATACACATTACGCCTCCGAGCCGAGGGTCATCGATGTGTACGAGGCCCTGTGGAATACGGGCATGAAGTCCGATCTTCTCCGATATCTCGTCCTCAACGTCGAGGGCGGTGTGTACTCCGACATCGATACAGTCGCAATCAAGCCCGTTAGCAAATGGGTGCCTCCTTATCTGAGGGATCGCATTCGCCTCATCGCAGGCATTGAATTCGACAGACTGAACGGTCCGAAGTGGGTAGGAATGTCACACGATGTGCAGTTTGGGCAGTGGACTTTTGCAGGAGCACCAGGGCACCCGGTTTTCCGAAAACTGATTGACCGAGCTGTGGAAGGTGTCGAAGAACTGGCCAGGGCACACGGTGTAGCTGTTTCCGACCTTCGACCCAACAAGCACACTGATGTGGTGAACACCACCGGCCCAATTGCCTTTACGGATATGATCCTTGAGGAAATTCAGAAGGTCGACCCCTTATTCAATGACACGAAAGCCTTCTCACCCATGAAGGAGAACATCGTGATCGGGGATATGTTGCTCCTTCCAATCGATGCCTTTGGCATGGGCCAGTCGCACTCCGGCAGCACAAAGGATGGGTCTATCCCCCATAATGCGCTTGTCCAGCATCTGTTCTGGGGCCACTGGACGAAAGGGGACCAGATGGGTGATGACCAGAAGAAGAAGCCGGAGAACAAGGAAGAAGGGGACGATAAGAAGGAAGACGAGAAGGAGGAGGATGACAAAAAGGAGGAGGACGAGAAGAAGACGGCAGACAACGATACGCCCGAAGAGGATGATGATCAGGAAGACGACGACGGCGGAGACGAGTAGTGGGCGAGAGTCTGGCTGTTCCTTATCGATGGATCTCCATCCCGGGTGACCATGCACCTGGTCCTTGCTGCCATATACCCTTCACAGCCGTGAACAGACTCGTGCAGAGGCAGTCCACCAGCCGGAGTCCGCGGAGTCCGCTGCCCAACTACGAAAGGCAGGGCACTGGGTCAACGGTATGGTTGTTGATCGTGTGCTATACCCAGCGTTATCGCCATGAGAGAGGCCACATCCAGAGGATGCGCAAGCGAGGTCAGCTCAACTTTCGTGGGCAGACGCATTGAGCCAGCTGGAAGCACAACGGTAGAGTCTCCCGGCATCAATGGCTCTTCATAACGTCGATCTGGAGAGTAGCAGGAAGGGGAGGGGGAGGAAGAAGAAACCTCACGTGACTGGCATTGGTCCCTCCACACCTCCACGCACGCCTAGCACATGCCATTAGCTGAGCTGGCCAGTGCTGGACCTGCATCATGCACATACGCACACACACACGCACAGGTGTTGCGTTACGTCCTGTAACTCCTTCTGTATTTTTTGTACACACTGGTTCACATAGAGGCCCCAAAATCAATTCTATACCCATTTCGTACCACAATTGATGGATTCCTGCATCTGAACACCTCGGCAACGCCCCAACAACAGCCCATAGCATCCACTATCTATCGCCTCACCGACTGCTCCATCGGGAGCTGCCCCCTGGCAGAATCTGGACCCCTGGCGCTAGTTTCGTCCACCAGCTCTACCTCACACCGGGCCCCCACGACGTCTATCGAGACTTGCTGCCAGCTCACACACTTCCCAAAACCCTCATCCCCAGCCTTCAATCCCTTCTGTCGGCTACAATGGTTGTCAAAGCCGACCTCGCGAGGGACATCACCTTCATCAAGACGCCTCCGGCAGAGCCGTCTCTGTTTGAGAAGGAGGACTGTGGTGTTCCCACTACAGACGTGAGCTCCCGAAATTCCCTTCACCGCCCAGCCCCTCCTTCACCTTGACCTGATCTCATGACGAATCGATCCAAAAGCTGACTCTCACTCTAGTACCCTGCCATCAAGAATGCTCCTCTCCCTGCTGAAGGCCCGGGCTACCTGAGCTTCAACAACTATGTCCTCCTCGGCCTTCTCACCATTGTGCCTTGGTTCGTTGGCCGCACCATCGGTGGTGGCTGGAAGACCAAGGTCTTCCTTGGATTTGTCTTCCTTGTCCCGACCATCGTAGCTTACTGGACTTTCACGTCTCACATGAGCCCTCGCATTGATGACAAGACGAAGCTTCCAGGCCGCCCAATTGAGTCCTACGTCACCTTCAAGACCGAGGAACTCAAGCGCAAGTACTCTGGTCGCAACAAGGTCCCTCTCCAGGACTTCTCTGACATGTACATCAACGGTGATGTCGACTTCAACGGTGATGTTCTTGATATCCTCGAGTACCGCCATGACTGGGGAACCTTCGCCCTCACCTGGTCCTTCATGAAGTTCCTCTGGGGAACCTTCGCCCGTGACGTCCTGATGCACAGCCGTGAGCAGGACATGGACCAAATCCGCCCCAACTACGACAACGGTAACGACCACTACGCCTGGTTCCTCGGCCCGCGTATGATCTACACTTCCGGTATTATCTCCGACCCGACCCGTGAGGAGACCCTCGAGGAGCTGCAGGACAACAAGATGGCCGTCGTTTGCGAGAAGCTTCAGCTCAAGGAGGGCGAGACCATGCTTGACATTGGCTGCGGCTGGGGTACTCTGGCCAAGTTCGCTTCCCTCAACTACGGTGCCAAGGTTACCGGTGTTACTATCGCCGAGAAGGGTGCTGCCTACGCTACCGATGCTCTCCGCTCCGCCGGCATCACCGAGGAGCAGAGCAACATTCTCTGCATGGACTACCGTGACATTCCCAAGCAGAAGTTCAACAAGATCTCCCAGCTCGAGATGGGTGAGCACGTTGGTGTCAAGAAGCTCACAACATTCTTCCGCCAGTGCTACGACATGCTCGAGGACGACGGTGCTATGTACGTCCAGCTCTCTGGTCTCCGCCAGGCCTGGCAATACGAGGACTTCATCTGGGGCATCTACCTGAACAAGTGGATCTTCCGTGGCGCTGATGCCTCTACTCCTCTGTGGAACTACATTCGGTCTCTGGAGCGTGCTGGATTCGAAATCAAGAGGTATGCTACGCTTCCCCTAAAGATATGATTGAGTCGCTAACTTTTTGCAGCGTCGATACCGTCGGTGTTCACTACTCTGCAACTCTTTGGAGGTGGTACCGTAACTGGCTCGGCAACAAGGATGCCATCACCGCTAAGTACGGCCAGCGCTGGTACAGAGTAAGTTGCACACAATGGATTCGCACACGAAAGTATAACGCAAGCTCACATGTCAATAGATCTGGGAGCTCTTCCTTGCTTGGTCCGTCATCGCTTCCCGCCAGGGTAGCGCCACCTGCTTCCAGATGATGGTCGTCAAGAACCTTAACGCCACCCACCGTCTCGATGGCTGGCAGAGCCAGTTCGGTCTCACTGGTGCTCTGGCTGCTGCCAAGGCCGCTGGCAAGGCCGTTCTGCCTAACTAAGAGGTTATTGCTTGATGATCTCTTGCCCTGGATCGCTGTTGAGGCACCTGTCGGAGATGCTGTAATTCGGTACCTTTATCTACAGGGATCGTAAGGTAAGACCACGAACCCGCGATCTCTGGAGTTCGTGGGCGAAAGGACAATGCCAGAGGAATTGTACGGAGAAAATGGTGTCGGGCGGGGCAGGCTCCGTAATGTCAGGATGGAAAATGACCGCATAGATTTGTCTTGTCACGTACTGCATGGTAATTGAACGGAATGTTTCTTTGCAACCTGGAACACTGAGTAGTCGAATCCTCGCACGGCGTAGCTCAACTGCTTTTACATGCTGACTGGCGATGAGCTGAACGCAGGCACATTGGATGTGTATGATGCTGTTCATCTCTCATGGATCATGGATCATTTATACTAAAGGTAAGAAACCTCCAAGAACGCTTGAGCCGCATCTGAGCAAGGCATCTGCTGATGAAACAGTGTGCCTTGACGGTAATGCGTCTGGCTATGACACAACGCCTCGACGTCTATTTGCCCTCATAAATAGCGGTGGCATCCTTCAGAAATTCTTCAAAGACACCATCTCCAATCTTCGGAGCGAAGGCATCGGGGTTCCCCTCCCTGTCTAGAGTATCAATCGTCTTCTCCTTCGTCTTCTCAATCCACTCCTCAGCTTTCTTCAGCTTCTCGCCTGCCTGCTCCTTCTTCCCCTTGTCCAGCAATTCCAGCATCGAGATCAATTCCTCGCAAGCCTCTGCCCACTGCATAGCAGCGTCTGACCAGGGCTTCACGTCCAGGGCGAACTTCTTCTCCTCCATGCGAGACAGTGTGTCTGGCAGCTTTGACAGTAACTTCAGACGGTTGCGGAGAGCACGGGTGCCGCTTTGCGGGGTGAGCCAGGATTTGGAGCTGCGGGCTTCCCAGAATGCCTTGACGTCTTTGCTCAACGCCGGAGCGAAGATCTCTGGCTGACGGTATGGCCAGTGTTGATTCAAGTCGACGAAAGCGACCAGGGCTTCTCGAACGTCTTTCTTAGGGCCAGCGAGCTCCTCAATGGCGGCGGTCATGGACTTTGCGGCATCATACTCGGGCCCATTCCAAGTATAGTCACCGTAGTTGATCAGCGCGAGCATCGAAGCGTAAGGCTGCTGCATCGGGTTTGAGGTGAAACCAAGTAGGTGCTTGTATAGATCAGGAGCGCGCTCAGTAAGCGGGTTCAGGAACAGGCGATAAAATGCCATGTCGTTGACCGGGAAGTTGTCCCATACAAAGAGGTTGTCAGTGACATAGGTCTTGCTGGCTCGCATGGCGCTCTCGCTGGTGATGTTGGGAGACATGGTGTCCTCTCCAGTCCATTGGATTCGAACCTTCTTGTCCAAGCTGGACCCGAATCGCTCCTTGTAGGGGTCAGGACGGCTACCGATGTAGCTCGTTGGTACGGTCTCAAGATCTTCGAGGCCGTTCGCTTCGACGAACTCCTTTTGCAAACGGTTGAGGTAGAAGGTCTGCGCAGATGCCAGAGGAAGCCAGTCATCTGTGAAGTGCCATTTCTCTTCATCTGCGTCGCAATGGAAAGCATCGGTGGGGATGTCGTCCAGAGCGAGATAGAAGCGACGGACGCCAAGATCACGGATCTGATTGAACTTCTTGACCGTAGCCTCGAAGTCCTCGTCAGACGAGTAGCAAAGGTCATTTCCAGGGGACAGCGCAAATGTGAAATCTACATGGTTGCCGTTTGCAGTCTGCACAAGTTCCTTGATGTCTTCGAGATGGCTCCCTTCGTACAAGTCACGCCAATTGCGACGGAGGAGCACATCATCCTTGGGTGTGTAGATGTACGTGTTCATCTTGTGTTTGCCGTAGAAAGCGAACTGGTCTAGCCGGGCCTCATGAGACCATGGGATACCATAGAATCCTTCAACGGAGCCACGAACAGCCATCAGCGGCCAGTCTCGAACCTGCACACCAGGAACATGGCGGCCTCCTTGAGCGAGCTGTCGAAGAGTCTGCGAGGCATAGAAAGTTCCACGCGCATCGACGCCGTTCAAAACGATAATAGGCCGGTGATCGTAGTTGCCGACCGCAAGGACATAGCCTTCTGGTTCCAGATCGCTCGCCGACTCTCCAGTGAGTTTCTTGGCAGCATTGGCAGCTGCCTCGTTGTCTTTATCAGTTCCCACGATGATGTGCGTCCCATGACTCTTCGATGAAGATGAGATTGTGACGCGACCTCCAGCGGAGGATACGACTTCTCGAATGACCTTAAGTGTTGGTTCATCTGCGAAGTCGCCAGTGACAATGGTAACAAGTCCGTTCAGCTGAACATGATGACCAGAGACGGAGACTTGCTGCGGCGGAGGCGACAAGTCAGGAAGGCGTGGCGAGCGATCCTGAGGAGAGAGAACTGAGCCGAGAGCGCCGAGAGGGGCCGCGAGGGCAATGAGAAGAGATGTGATTCTGGAAGCACTGACCATGGTGTTGCTGAAATCACGATAGGACTACTACGTGCATCCAAATGAGCTTTGAGGGTGCGGTGATGACATAGTTATAGACTCCTTGGTGAAGAGTTCATACGTAGCATTGGGCAGCGTCGGATAAAGCGCACGAAGAACAGTTGAGGCCCGCATAATTGATCTGCACCTGCCATTGCCGGATATAATATGGTTCATAAGTCTTGGGAGACCCTTGAGATGGGAATGATCGTGCGGTCGTATCGCTAGCGTGGGGTAATGTAACTCTCCTTGCAGAGCATCGGCCAAGATCCGCAGCAATGAGCAGCACATGTTATCATGAGTGGCGGGGTCAGATGCTACGTTGCTGATGCGAACTGCCGACTCCATTCGGCACTGATTGAGATGGTGATGCGATTGTCTATGCATTCTTTCTTTGATATAGCTCACCATCACACCCCAAGGTTGAATGCAGAAGGCCAGCTTCGGTATAAACTTGTCTCCGCACACGACAAACGCAATGGGAACCCTCACCTGGCGTTCTGCTGTGCAAGCATCATGTTGCCTTTTTAATGGGGCTTATGGAACTGCACGTTACGTTATGTATCTAGACGTGTGGATTCAAGAATGCTAAGGAGGATACTGATTGCTGATCAAGTTGTTCCGATACACGATTGAAGTCTGATTCAAGCACTTCTACAGGCAGCACGCCTGACTCGACTGAGACAACAGGATCAGAAATGTCGGACGTTGTCCGTTGAATTGAGGCCTTGCGCTCAGTGATAGCCCTACAAGTCTATTGACAGAGGCTGCCGGATGTAACAACCAGAGACGTGCTTCAAGGTAAAGAGATGACCTGCAATGATGAGATGACTGGCGGGATTGCCAAGCAACTGCACCAGCACGTCAGAGACTCTCGTTGCATATGCATCCCATGCTTCGGATACAAGTTCAAACCATCCACAGCGAAGTGATTGCACACAGGCTGGGCAACGAAGGAACTTGGCGATCTCAATAGTTGTAGTATCGAGCACCATCGACAGCAAACCCGTTTGCCGAAGGGACGCCACCTCTACCCACTCGCTCATCAGTAGCTGCAGCAGGGTCCCGCTTCCTGGTTCTTGCGTTCAAGAGCGCGTACGTAACGACGAGACCGATGGCCAAGGCGAGAGCGCTAGCTGTGAGAGCGCTCAGAATGCTCCAGCCTCGAGGGTAATGCGGCGCATCGTCGGCTCGAAGAAGCTGAGGTGCCATTACACCAGCAAGATTGGCGCCCATGACAATGAGAGCCTGTGAAAAGTTCAGCAAGCGTCCACTTACATGTTTGTCTTGTACGAAGTTGTCAACTCACCATACGGATGGCGCGGTCTTGAGGTGACCTTGCATTAACCGCCAACCAAGATCCGTTGAGGGGATCTAAGTAAAGAGGCCGTCAGTCAGAAGATCTATTAGTAGAAGCCTGGTTTGAGGATGACTTACGCGACCACAAAGCAGTGCCAATACCCAGAGTTAGCACAGCGTACTTTGTGCCCATTGGAGCATTGTCTGGAAGCAGCCTGAAGGCCAACTACACACAATGATTGTCAACCCAACCCTTCACGTCGATACACAACTAATATGCCGTTGTACTTACCACAGTGATGAAGGTGCAAGATAAGTAAAGCACCACAAGGATACCGCGGCGGCCCCACCAGTCGCTATATGGCAGTCAGTGAGAGTGCTGGCTTGTCGTCGAGTGGTAGTGACGACTTACGCAATGTAGCCTCCTCCTATGACGAGGATGAGGGATAGCCATTGCCCGACGGATGACAAGGCATTGGCTCGCAAAGGCTCGTATCCGAATGACGCGATGATGGTTGGTCCATAGAGCGCGTAGACAATACCGGCATTGAAGGTGAACAGAGCAACAAAGAGATGAGGCCAGAGCTTGGGATCCAAGAACTGCGTGATGAAACATTGTTAGTAGCGGCTCTCTTTGTTTGATAGGCTGTAATGGGGAGAATCTCGACGTACCGTTCTCCACAAGTCTTTAAGCGTGATATGCTTCTTCTCGCCATGAACATCAGGGCCGCCTTGCGTAGTAATGAGTCTCCACTGGAGGATAGCTCGCTCTTCTTCGTTGAACAGACAAATCCTGGCCAGCGACTTTGGCTGTGAAGGCGAGGCCGGGAACAGGGTGCCAAAGACCGCACCAACGACAAGGGTTAGGATACCTTCGATCTGGAAGATGAGTTAGAACGAGGCGGTACGATCTCAATAAAGGGATCCGGAACACCGGGGTTCAACAATATGAGACTTACGATGAAAAGCCATTGCCATCCAGCCATGTTGGCAACTCCGCGCATGTGCAGACTACAAACCTTTAATGTAAAGCCTCCCGGGTGAAAGTCACAAACTTACATTCCGTAAGCAACAATGCCACCAAGGGCAAGTGCAAAGAGATTTCCAGAATAGAAGATGCCAAAGCGTTTGCTGAGCTCAGATGGCTTGTACCAAGTCGTGAGTGTGTAGAACGCTGCAGGCTGGAAGCCCGCTTCGAAAGCACTGGGAATTACATCAGTACCAAACTTCTACACAAGAGTTGCTACTCTTTCGACGGATGGACTCGTACCCAAGAAGGAACCGAGTGGCCAGGAACTCGGCCCGGTTGCTCTGAAAAGCTTGGAAAGTCGCTACCAAACCCCTGTTGCCTCTGGTCAGCTCGATGCCCTCGCGCTCAAGAGAAACTGAGCGAAAGATCCTACCATGCGAAGATCTGAAGTGTGATCCAAAGCGTTGGGCCAATGCGATACAGCACTAAATTACTCGGAATCTTTGGCGAGAGTCAGTAACTGTGGCGTTGTATCACAAGATACGAGAGTGTGAATACCTCGAAGATGACGATGGCAGCCTGAAGAAGCTGTTGTCCGACGTTGAGGGTATTCTGATCGATTCCGACGTCGCCGAGGAAATTGTCTGTTAGTGCGTTGCCACTGTGGTGTAAGTTGTCAGCCTATGTTCTCAGCCCATCGTTAAGTTGTGATGGTTGACCTACATGTTTCCGCGATCAAGTTGCAGCATGATCAACCCGAACCAGAGAAGCGGCATGACAATCATGTCCACCCTGCGTAGAGAGACGATTAGTAGTTCCCAAAGTAAGCGAGGCGTAAGTACCAATGTAGATTGCTTACTTCCGCAGTACTCGCGCCTCCTCTTCTGGAGTATAAGGCGGATCAGATCCATCCCCAGAGATCTTCAGGTTATTGTCAGCCACTGACAACGCTTCTGCGTGGTCGGCGCGAGCCTCCTTGTCATTTTCCATGCTGGGCTCTTAGAAACGGTTGAGAAAATCCTGGCTATCGACGCAGTTACAGCTGGAGGATCCCTTTCCTAGTGTGAACCTATGATGGGGCAAGGTGTCTTCTTATTGTAATTCATGGGCCGCTACTACAAGCTTTAAGCATGTCTTCAGCATAACCTGCTTAATCTTTAGCAATACATGCCACGCTCAACCTCAGGGTGATGATACCCGTTCCCCAATACGCTTTGGGATGCCAAGCGTACCAAAACCTGGGGTGCGGAGGAGCGGAGCTGGGGTAAAGACTAGAGGAAAGCTGGGGTCCAAACCTCGACAAATACGTGCCAAGTCCAGGATGGAGGAAACCTATTCCCGGCGACAAGGTGGCATATGCGCAAGGAGCCATCTACACCAGAACACCGGGTCATTTTGCGGGACAACGCGACTGCCAAGTAGACTGCTAATGCAAGCCAAGTGCTATAAGTCGCGACACATGGGCATGAATGAGTTAGATTAAGGTCGAGACCAACTACTAGCTCCTCCTACTTTTCACTCCTTGAACGTTGCCCGGAGGAATGCACCCGGGGCTTGGAGAACAGTGGTATGTTGGGCCGTGAATCCGTCTACGTCAACATGCGCAACAGGATACCAGCATAACGGCTCACAGGTACAGAGCATGAATGTAGGCAATTTGATGTGCAAGATCGACAATCTGAGAATGACTCGATGTATTAGGTAAGTCTCATGTGCCGGATATGGTCCTGAGGGATGCTTGTGAATGAAGCTCGAGCACGAGCAGGAATAGGTAGAACAAACGAAATGTTAGTCTCTCGACTCGAGATGTTGTCTTGTCTCTGTTCTCATCAAACACCGCAAGCATCCAGCAGATCCTGGTCAGAGAGGCCAAGACCGGCAACCCGCCGACCGTTGCTGCAGTAGGTGCCACTCTCTTCCATGACCTTCATTCCATGCCCGTCATCCGGCATAGGAACGTCCTCACAAGTAGCCACAGCCATGCTTGACTCTGAGTTCTGGAACATGCCCGAGACTTGGTAGTAGAATGATTTTCCGTTCTTGAAGCGATGCTGGAGCTAAGGCGTTGCAATGACATGTCAGCCGAGGACTCTAGGCACAATGCTGATCATAATGAGATTTTTTCTGAGACTTACCGTCGCCTTGTACCTGAGCTGAACCGCGCTCTTCCATGCCGTGATCGTACACCTGGCAGCCATTCCCGGTCTGACTGTAGTCCGTGCCGTATATCGAGCTTGGTGCTGTCAAGAAGATAACGGATGCTTGTTAGCCAAAGTTCTCCTCATTCTGGTGGGGGGACGTCAAAGCGGTTCAGCTTGTCAGGACATGAACTCACCCGGCTCAGTTCCGTGTCTTCGCTTGTCTCAACGTTCTTGTGCACGAACTTGCTGCTGAACTTGCCGTTGAACTCGGCCGACGGCTCCGCGACCCAAACGTCAATCTCGCCCTTGATCGTGTACCCAATCTCTGCGCCCAGCTCCCTGCCATCCTCAGTAGCGAGAGATAGCTTGTGCTGCTGTTCAGTAATAAGATAACTTTCGACACTCATCACCACGTCATCTTTCTCGCGGCGGTTGGCCAGGATAATGCTGTCCTGGATGGCCGTGATGTTGCGCTCCTCGAAGGTCCTCTCATTCAGCTCCTCAAAGGTCGGCTCGAACTGGAAATTGTTCAGAATAACCTTTTCCGTCCCGGAGTCGGTCATGTACGGCGCGAGCATGTCAATGCAATCGCCGTGGCGCACGTCAAAGCCCATGAGCATGCCGTCACCGTTGCTGCCGCGTTGAACAGTGTACCGTGCAGGTGGATTGTCCCAGTATGCTCCAGCATCGAGACGGCACGCGCTGCTCCCCTGGCAGTGGTTGCTCATTTCGAGAACAATCCGGCCCAAACCACCGTTCCAGCCGCCTTCCCAAAGACTGAACTCATCGAACTTATCTCCAAAGGGGTTCCATGTCACCCTGCCGGTGCGATGATGGCCATCATCTCCTGGCTTTTTCCCGATTTCAACATTGGTGCCATCGGTGAAGCCAATCTTCATCCATCGCAGGCACCGTTCATCGGCCCAAGCCTCGATATCGTTGGGAAACGTGCCCTTATTCCACTTGCCTATACACATTGGGCTCCCGGTGTTGAGATTTCCCAGCCAACTGTTCAAGGTAAAGAAGTTCGGGAAATTTCTCGGATCCTGAGGACAGCGGTCAGCGTCCGTGACGGGAGGATTGCCTGGTAGTGCGGGAATGTCTGGCTCCTTGTTGGGATAGTCTGGCAGATTAGGATCCGTGATGGCACCATCGTCGCCAGTATTGTCTGTTCCACCTGGGCAAACATTGTACCACGTCTTGGCTTCATTGGTCCACGTCCCAAGGATATTGTGCTGATCGACACGACGGTTGCCGTCGAGGTCCGGGTAGAAAACGCAAGTACCCGCCGCATTGCCAGTATAGGCAAACCAGGGGCCGCCTTCTGGTTTCTGAGACCACTCGTACCGAGAGCCTCCAATGTCACGGCGGCCTAGGTTATAGTAGACATATGCGTCACCTGAGAACTTGTCGGTCCAGATGGTATCGGCCTTTCCATCGCCGTTGACGTCGCCCCAGCGAAGGTTGGCCCGATCATGACCCTTTGCACTCTTGAACTGATCGACATGGTCCCAGCCACCATCGCTGCGCTGTGTCCAGCCCCAGGTCCGACCATCCTTCTCGATGCAGAGGTAGTCGGCGCGACCATTGCCAGTGACGTCTGCGAAGCGGACAGGCACTGTAAGGGAGAGACAGACACACAGTTAGCAAACCTTTGCTTCAACCAGTCGTTGCTTGTTTTGCCAGGAGATGACTTACGATCGTCAATATGAAGGCCCTTCTTCTCGGGACAGTTGAGTGATCCTGCCGGGTTGCTGAGGTGCTGCCAGTTCCAGTTGCCGTTGGAGTGCTGATTGATCCAGACCTGGACGCGGTTTCCGTTGTTGCCATCCGTCCAGATGATGTCTGAAGACACCCAATCGTCAGTTCACCTTCACGCTGCGAAATATAGCAAGAAGACTAGACTTACCGCACTTGCCGTCACCGTTCCAGTCGGCCAGATGCAGATCCCGACGTTCGATGTCACGGGGAGGCCGCCAGATAACCGCCGAGGGTCCCCAGTAGCTTTGGCCATCCTGAATAAAATCACGACCAGCATTCGGGTAGATGGTCATTTCTCCCTTGGAATGAGTCCACACGTAATCTATATGGTAGGCTCCAACATCAGTCGACTTGTAATGCAGGTAGGTATAGACAGCCCATTGACCATGGGTATGTCATGATGGACAGGGAGTGAGAGTCGGAGAAAGGAGAAGGAAAATGGAGACTCACCGGCTCTTCCATTACCAGTCATGTCGCAGTACTTGTTACCATCGGCCTTCAGCTTCGTGCTGCCACCACCGATGTTCTTGTAAACACGCATATTGAACCTGTGTTTGCTGCCCTCCTTAACATGTTCCATGTAGACATAATCCTGACGGCCCAGCAGGCCAAAGTCCTGAGGTTCGCCATAGATGCGTGCAAAGTGAATGCGGTTCCTCACGTCGTCGCCGAAGCCTCCAAGATGAGTCGGGCCGCTGTTGGCGTTCCCATTGAATGCTTCTCGCCAGGCAATGTTCAGGCCATCGCCTAACTTGCCCCTGGCGCAGCTGCGAGAGTTTGTGAAGGTAGATGTAGCGCCGGTATTCGAAACCCACATCCAGTCATCACGACCATCGCCATTGATATCCTCGAAGCGTACGCCGCGGAGATCACCTTTGTTCTGGCCCGGGAAACGTAGGCCCAGGGCCTGGAAGTACTCAGGCTTGTCCTTGACCCAACCGTTGCGCCAGATGCGCACGTCTCCATTAGGAGATAAGCCGATGAAGTCAGCACGGCCATCACCATCCATATCGGCGAGACGGACCTGTGCTTGCGGATAGGCAGCGTCACTAGCTTTCCAGAGGCCGATATGATTGAAGGAGGGGGGACTGCTGCCGCCTCCATTTCCTCTGTTGATAGCAGCAAACACACTGCCATCGGGGGCAACGCACGCGAAATCGTCGAGACCGTCACCGTTGAGGTCGACAAAGTGTACACCGCGAGGGATGCAGTTGTCACCTGTGCTCATATCGTCGATTTTCGTGAACTTGCCGCCACCATCATTGCGCCATACACCGTACTTGGCCACACCGTTGCCTGCGTCGAACCACCCAACTAGGTCGTCACGATCTCGGCGGAACAGTCTGGCGAAGAACCATTGATCACGGTCCCAGTCGCTGACAACAGAGAGCACAGTTCCCATATTTTGGCTGTTGTGGCGGTAAATGTCGTCGTCCAAGCCACTGCCCAGTTGCGTTCGGCCGCCAGCGTAGACGCCCTCGCCGGCAATCTTCTGGCACGTTTGGGGGCCTGAGCTGAAGTCAGCGTCCAATGGTTTCTTGATACGGTCCTCCTTGGCAGCTTGGGCAATGCCGTGCCAGAAGCCCGCGGCCATCTTGCGGTGTCCCTCGTCATTGGGGTGGATGCCGTCGGGCACCTGGCTCAGGGGAATGAAGTCCATATCGGCCAGATAGATGGGGCGGCCATGCTGATGAAACTCTGCAACGAGTTGCCGGTATGCTGGATTCACAATGGCGCGGTTGGCTTCGCCGTCTTGATGGTTGCCCACGAGCAATGTGGACAGCACGACGACGGTGTCAGGGCTGATGTTGTCCCAGAGGTCGGTGATGAGATCCCTCATACGGATATGCGCGGTATTGATTGCTATGCTGCCGCGGATGTCGTTTGTCCCAGCATTGATGACAACGACGTTGGGCTTATAGGGGTATGATAGCCTAGAAGCCGTGTGAACCTGGGAAATGACATCGCCACTGTTGGCCTCGCAGTCCTGTGATTATAATCAGCAGCCGAAGTCTTTTCTATCTTAGGCAACATATATGGATGATGAGTAAACAGAGCCCTGTGGTCCAGCCACTCACATTATCTTTCATAGTACCACCGCGCTTGGTACCAACCATGTTTACCTCGTAGCCGGCATACCTTAGCTGATCTCTTAGTGGTTTGCGAAACCTGTCTCATGCCGCACCAGATGGCTTCTGTCAGCGCTGATCCTAGAACATGCTCGGAGGACAGCATGCATGTGTCTCCAAAACGGGAAAGGAAAAGCCATGTAGGTTTCTCACCCGTTGCCGTTGCTGGACCCAACACCATAAACGGTGGATGCACCCAGAGCCATTACCCGCAGCTCAGGCTTGTTTTGCCTCGAGCGAAGGAACTTGAATGTCTCGTCTCCTTCATCCCAGTCGAGGGACGTCACGTTGTAAGTGTCGTCATGACTGTGGTCTAGCCCACTAGGCAGGGCCGTGGTGAAACCCTGGGGACTGATAGCTGGGAGAAACCATAGTCCCAAAAGGGAACACAGGGACAGAGTACCCCTCATGATGAGAGCGAAGGTACTGACAGGAGCAACAGACAGTAGCAAGTTGGGTTCCTGGCTGAGATGTCTCTTTGACTTCACGGAAGGCAAGTGTCTAGTCTTGTACTCGTCGTTGCCTGACGGTACACCATCTTCGCTTACAGGATAACCTTACTTTAGTTCATGGGAGGATTTACACGATGAATGCGACATATTGACCTTCCGGATTGGTAGGCTGGCAGGGGAACTATGTAGCAAAGCCTACTCCGAATGTCTCCGTGAGGACTAGGCCGCGGGCACCAAGGCCAGCGCTCGACCCACCTAATAAGAACAGATCCGTCTTGCCGTGACTATTTGTCCCTCGAAAGGGCATATAATCGACTGTAGTCTGTTGAAGCCGTACAGGGATCCTCAGAACAACCAATCGGGGTACTTGTCATGTGGTCTTAGTATCTGGGTGAGGAATCCCATTCGATAAGCGCGTATATCGTATTGCGCTTAGAAAGATACGCAAGTATCTCTGCCGCGCGGGTCGTCTGGCTGAGGAGTACGCGCGCTCATGAGACGCGTTCGTTGTTGGCAAGGTGGCAATGTTCCACAAGCGAGGCAATCAAGCCAGTCATGAGCTATGCCGCGTACTGATGGGCGTTGAGAACCAATAAGTCTTGATCGCTGTCAACTTCATTCAGATTGCACAGTCCGAATCGCCTAAGGTACGGGGTATACGGGATGGAGATGGGATATGCTAAGTCACGGGAACATCAAGACTCCGCGTGCCAAGGTTTTGCGCCTGGTGATAACTTGGGTCTATTGCCTGCGATCCCACACTAGCCATGAAGGCCCGGTTGTTTCCATGATGCCCATATAATATACCCTGCAAAAGGTGAATAATGCCGTAGACCACTGGCGTGAGGCTTACGCCAAGCCGCTGAAATGCATGCCGAGGAGTGTTGCAATCTACGGCGCGGAATCCTGTTTGACTGCGCGGAATGAGCGGAAGACCTGCGCCGCAAAGAGGCTTTGATGTAGCTCAATAGATGCATAGACGTTGTGGGAAATCTGACTATAGTGGCATGTCCTGTGGCCCTTGTGCAATCCCAAACGGAGCCCATAGTCGATTAGCCAACCCCAGTCCAAAGAAAGAGCGAATTTACTAGCGATTCGATTAGGAAATATTACCGCGCATATCCAGCGAACAAAAATAGGCGGGCTGTGCTATCGTCTTGGCAGCTTGGACATCCCTGACTGCGACATGAATGTAACCCCAGGCTGAAGCTCAAATGGTTGTACTTTCGGGATGACAGTTCAGGCACCCACTTTCCGTTCTCTGCTTTTCCGTACATAGTCTACCAGTTGATCCTTGTCTACAACTTCTCAATGTACAGTCGAGGAGACCAATAGTATAGATTACTGCGCGTGGAAGGAGAACGCCGCCCTCACCTTTTTCAGCCGTCCTACTCCAACTGTGAGAATTGATGAGGGTTTTTTTTTTTAATCCCTGAGGACCATCATGCAGTACAAATGGTACACAAATATCTACGCTGGTGAGTAAGCGCTTCGCGTTGTAGTCAGGCACGGAGTCACACCTATCCAAGGCCATAAATCTTGGGGACACGGCTCCTCCCTGCCAAGGTCTAGAACTATTACTCTGTGGGGTTTGGCCGGTGATAAGGCCATCTAATCTTCAATTCCCGCACCAAGACATTGGCTTGTCTTTCTAATCATGCAAGTTAACGCCGACGGAGGAACTCCATGTCAGGTCTTGAAGTAAGGCAGATCATGCCACAGAGTCAGGGGCAGGAGCGCGCGAAGGATTTCTAACAAGGTCGGACGGTGATACAGAAAGACATTCCCATTCGGTCTCCCTTCTTCTAGCTCAAGCCTCTGCTCTTCCTTTCAAACTTTCCTCTCCGCATTAGCCGCGCGGCAACGAAGCTCCAGCGATTGCTCGTGCCTTCTACTGCATCTTAGCTCCCGGGTAGCCTCAGCTGCTGGCCTGGTCCTATTGTAAGGTAAGAAGAGGGTAACAAGCATACATATACCCCTTTAGATGACTACGCCTCATAATCTAGCTCATCACCGAACGATTGCGCCATTCACTGGCAATGTTGGGCTAATTGAGTTAAGCGCTCATATACTGTAAGCAGTGGCTGTCTGCAGGCTTTGCTTCACGGACGTTGGTGGTCTGTTGTGAGAGCACTGATCCAGTTAAGGTGCGTATCCCTAATCAGCTTCAGGGCATATCGATAGACACTCGCAAATCGACTGACTGATGGTCAGCAGCTGACCTCACCGGCGCTGTGACCAATCATCTCCTGCATCGTGCCCCAAGAAGGCATAGCAACCCTGCCTGAGGTAATACCGCCTACCGTTTAAGTTTTGTGCGAAAGCTGAAATCTGACAGGTCATAAACGGTAACGACTGATAGCTCCCGTCTGCGCGAGGCTGCGAAAAGCTCGAAGCTTTGGCTACAACAATGTCAGAGTTATATCATTGAACTGTATTCTCAGAGATTGCCAGGTCCTTCTAAGTATGCGTGCATGGTGAATTGATAGCTTAACAAGTTGTTTTCTCGAGACCTCGCCAGGGGTCTATCTGATTAATGTAAGACGGACTAAGGAAACAACACCACGTCTGACGTTGCCACTCTGTTAGACGATAAGTGCTTACGGCTTACATTGCAAAATCTTCTTTGCGAGGCGTTTGAGTCAAATATCGACAATACTATTTAAAGAGCTTGGCTCGCTATTCATATTTCCAACATTTCTACTTCTGTGTCTTGGCACCTGCTCCCAATGCCGCTGTTGTTGCCCTACACTCCAACCATCTTCAACCAACCTGATCCTCCAAGATGCCACAGGAGGTAGTTATCGTACGTGGTTCTATATTCCCGACACCTAACGTACCTCTAGTGAAGCGCGGGATCTAATCTTGACGTTGCCTTAGGTTGGAGGATCGGTGGCTGGACTCATTCATGGTCTTCACCTCAAGCGAAATGGCAACAACGTCACAATTCTTGAGCGTGACCCAAGGTCTTTAAGATCCAGCCACAATGCTGGCATAGGTTACAGAGCGGGAATGAAAGAGTTCCTTGAAAAGTACGATGATACCGATACTGTAACCGCCATCGAGTCCAACAGGCTGCATATCACGTACCGACCATACCCGAAGCTCTTCACGAAAACTGTTGATCGCCCCCTGAAGTACGAGTTCACAAGCTGGGGGGTTCTTTACCGTTTGCTTCGAGCCAATTTCGATGGATTTGCTTCCAAGCCATTTCCGAACCCTCCACCTCGACGCGCTGCGGATGGAAAGGCAACTTATCTCACGGGAGCATATGTGGTCAACCTCAACCTCTCTGGCGATAAGGTGATTGTGCACTATCTGGACGAGAGTACCGGTGAAGAGGTGGACTTGACGGCCGATCTACTTATTGGTGCCGATGGCGTCCACTCTACTGTGCGAAAGATCGTCAAAGCTCCTACCGTTCGCGAGTACGCTGGGATGGTTGCATGGAGAGGCACAGTACCGCAAAGTGAGCTGTCGGAGGCCACGGCCAAGTTCTTCGCCGATGGCCTGGTCTACGATATGATGCAGCACGCGTATATCCTATGGTAGGTCCCAAAGACTACTTCTCAGCGCTCCTACTGAGTCAATCCGCAGTTACGTGATTCCGACAGATGACGGCGGTTTGTCTCCGGGAAAAAGACTTGTGAACTGGTGTTGGTATACCAGGCTTGCCGAAGGATCTCAGGAGATGACGGACATCTTCACCGACGGCGATGGAAACGTTCACAGCAACACTCTGACTCAAGGGATGGTATCGAATGCGGTCTGGTCACGGGTCCGCGCAGCGGGCATGGCGAAAATGTCGGCTCCTTTTGCCGAGCTTCTCAGCAAGACTGAAAACCCTTTCGTGACGAAGGTCAATGATGTTCTGTGTACTAAAGCAAGGCATTTGGATGGTCGAGTTCTCTTGGTTGGTGATGCGCTTACGACGCCCCGACCGAACATCGCGATGTCAACAGAACAGGCAGCGAGCCAAGCCTTAATCATGGAGAAGGCTTTGAAGGGCGAAATCAGTATGGAGAATTGGGAGAAGGCGGTACTTCAGTCTGCGACGAAGTTCTATCACCTCGGTAGAGTCGTTTCTGATGGTGGCTTGGGTTCGTGGCTTACATTTGGCCGTACGCTGCGCAGATACTTTGCCTTCGTAATGATGCTGAAGTGGAAGAGAGGCTAGGCCTAATGTTAGAAGTCTGCGGTAATTGTTCTATTTCTCACTTCGATGGTAGACTGGCAGAGTTAAAGTGCGATTGCTCTCATATTGTATCAGGAGTGAATTCTGGAAACCCCGACATGTCAAGCAGGAATTCGGAACCACCTATTGAGTCTATCCACGGTGATATCTCATCCAACCTAAAATTCAGCATCTGCGCGTCTTGACTCTCTGAGATGCCATCTAGGTGATTCTCAATGTCTTCGAGCATCCGCATGTGACCCTTTGACGCCAGGTTCCCGCTGGCTGCCATGCCTAGCAGCAAGTCGCGTGCTGAAGAATACAAGGCTAGGTCTTGAGGCTCTTGTATGAGACTGAGTGGTCGGATGTTGTTGACAAGTCTTGATAGAGAGAAGATGATGATGCTGGAGAATAAATGCAGAGAGTCATAAAACCCATATTTAGCTACACACAGGTCAGCATCCAGGCTGCGGGCGAACGGAGTGAAAGAGGATCCCTACCAAGTAAGCTGAGATCCGATAGGGTGGTGACAATACGCATGTTGCACTTGGCCACCTCGAGACACCTCGCGGCTAGTGCTAATAAGTCGTCGATGGAGGACATGTCGGTATCCTTTCCCAGGACAATTCCCAGGAGCTTGAAGAACACAGGACGAATAAGCATGATATGGCCCTATCAGGGAGTTAGACTTTGTGTGTGTCATGGCCAATCATCACTCACCTGGTGGTATCTGAGATAACATGATGCCAGTGAACGCATTGATGGTCTTGCAACCATACTAGGTGGTACACCATTTGTGAAATCGAAGTTGATGTCCTGGGGGAGCTCGCTCTTCCAGAGTTCTAGCTCACTCAGTGGGACCGTAATGACCTTTTGGTAGCTCGTAAAGTCCATTTCGTGGACGTGTCCAATTGCCTCAAGAATGAGGCCCCTTATGTTGACAAGCTTGAGATGAGCAGTCATGATTGTTGAGTCCCAGAAATCGCTACATTGCGTGGGTAGTAACTGGTCATCGGTTGGCGTTGAATGCTCGGCTTGGGAATATTGAAATGCGGCCCGGAGACCCATCTCCGAGGAAACCATTGTGTCTATTAGAAATGTTGTCCACCACACGCGTCTTCGATGCTCTGCAATGACTGGTGGATCAGTTGTTGCTGGAACATGAAGCATCAGGCTGTTTGCAATCCTCGCTGACATGCCAGCATACATGTAGGCGGTCTTGCGCCTATTAAGAGAGTAGCAAAAGAAGGTCTAAGCTATGTTAGTGTTGACAATCTTTAACTACAGGGACTGTAATTACTCACAATGAGGTTCAGAGCCTCAATATGTTCGATGTCAGGTTCCTCCGAAGGCATCTTGAACAGAGACAACGCTTTCTCAAAGAAGCGGACACCCGGAAGATACGTTTCCCTGTTATCTCGCAGGTGAACTGAGTCTGCGTTATCTTCGGATGCATGATTCAAATCGATCAGGGGAGGCTCATAACTGTTGAAGGACTCGCCCAATGCGAGTACCGCCAGCAGCTTGCAGAGCCATATACGATTCTTGGAACGCGCGGAATCCGGGGATTTATAAGTGGTCTCCAGACTTGATCTGAACTCCCGACGAAGATACCAGTGATATTCATAAGCCATGAAGGTCTCAAATTGCGAAACGAGCTGTATCGCGTAGGGATATGGCGGCAGTTGAATTGAGACATTTTGCCCTAGCTTGCGTTTAGTCCTGAATTGGCGACTCGAACAGAAAACTTACAGGAACTGTCATAGTTCAGGGAAACATAGTCGTAGTTTGAGACCTCTCCAGATATATCTGAGTATGCATCTGGGTGCAGGGCTGCCGAGTTGTTCTGGTTGGATCCCGGACTGGTTTCGGTGTCCCTGGTGCTTAGCTTCTTCAGGCCAGACACAAATGCCTCAGCCGTTGCATGCTTCAATGTCAGCGTCGCCTTACCGCGCCCAATGCCTGGATACGAGCTCAGGCCCGGGGTCTGGTGGTTCTGTTGCGAGGCTGCACCGGTCTCTAAGACGGCTGCTGCGGCTGATTGGCTCTCTGCGAAGGCTTGCAGGCGCTGAAGATATGCTTCTGAGACCACAACGTTCCTATCCCTCGTTGGAAATGTGCAGACTATGCCAGCTGTTTGACAATTTTGACACGGCACACCTGCTCCAGTCAGCAATTGGATTCGATTGTCGACTTGATCAGATGAGTTTGAATCACCTACCTCCAGAGCATCTAACCTTCCGCTTGTGACATCGTTGACAGGCTGCAGGCCGCCGCCGCTCAGAAGAAGCGGAAGTAGTCGTCGCTCGACTCATGATGGAAACACCGCTACCTCTATGAAAAGCGGTGAAGCATTTCAAGACGATTCAGGGACCGAGATCGGGGCGCACGTTGTCTAAAGTGGTCGCAGAGGGCAACTAGACCACTGATCCAGTAGCTCGGAACCCGTCAGGCCGGATAAAGTTTACAGATTGTGGGGAGGACAAGTTGAGGCTACTTTTGCCATGCGAGGTACGATGTATGCGACGTCTTGCAACTAAGGTGGCAAACAAGAGCCCATGCTCTTGCGAATGTGCTCTCTTTCTCGAACGGCAAACCTCCAAATGCTTAGCTATCGTTATCTCTCCATTTTCGAGGGGTCTTGACTCGCTGACATCGTGGAGACGCGGAACTTACACTAGGTGGGACGGTCGATTGACTAAGTGTAACGCGTGCTACAGACCCAGCCCAATGTCCTACCCAGATCTGTTTCCATAACCATAATCCCATCTCTTGCCTTTGTGATCCTTCCTGTCAAAGGAGGCAACAGGTGTGCCTCAACATTGCACAAACTAGGGTACAGGCTGGTGCATTCGCGCCCAAACTCCTCCTTCGGACTGGGCTCAACCTGCGTTGTTGGCACGTCCCCGACTTCCCCCGCAGAGACAACAAGGAAGGCGAGCCAAGAATGGAAGAGGAAAGAAGTAATTCATGCATCTGCGCCATGGCATTCTCTCAACCTGATCCTTCAGCGGCGAAAGAATCGGCCGCTAGCAGGAAGACGCCGAGGCTACATGACGTGGAGTCGGCCACTAGCTTGAATCTGCCGAGATCGGATGGAACCAGTACCACTCACCCAGTTCTCGGGAATCCGTGGACGAGTTGAATCGTTGGATCGTCTCAGTCGTCGCGTGTGCGTCTCGGCATGTGTAACATGAGGCTCCGTGAGATTGGAAAAGTGATGAGTCGACTTTTACTTCTGCGAAGTGGCATGTTACTCGATCCGTGAACTCAATTTCGTGGTGGAAGGTATTTTAGACCAGCCGCATTCCCGTCAACTGTATTTAGCTTAATCGGTTCTTATCTCATTTCTTCCGAGTCTCCATGACATTGTGGTTCGATTCATTATCCTGACTTTGTTCTATCAGACCCGAGGGAGGACCCGTCAGCTTATCGTGGATACGAGTCACTCTAGATCATCACTCTGCATAACTTCGACAATTAGAATATCTTCCAGTCATCGCAACATCCATCTTGTTGCCTGTCTTATCCCCTCTACTTCGCTATGGCGGCCGGTCTCAAGCCGACCAATGGCGTCCATCCGACCGCAACTCGAACCGAGAAGGACAGCCTAGGCCAGCTTGAACTTCCCGAGAATGTACTCTATGGGATCAATACCGCGCGTGCGGTGACCAACTTCCCATTTTCTGGGCGCACTATTGCTTCATGGCCGGAGTTCGTCCGAGGGTTTGCGCTGGTCAAGCAAGCTGCGGCCCTGGCGAATGTTGAGATCGGTTGCCTGTCAGAAGAGCAAGGCCAGGCTATCTCGGCTGCCTGCGAGGAGGTGAAAGCTGGTCTTCACGACAAGCATCTTGTGGTCGATATGCTTGAAGGATCTGGCGGCACTTCGACCAACATGAACTTCAACGAGGTCATTGCCAATGCAGCGGCCCAGGTCTCACGGCAGCCGATCGGCCACTACGCCTTTGTGCACCCTAATGACCACGTCAACATGTGTCAGTCCACAAACGACGCCCTTCCAACTGCGATGAAGCTGGGTATCTATGAGGCTTTGGCCGATACACCAAAGGTTTTGTCTCATCTCGCGGACGCCTTCTCCCAGAAGCGAGAAGAATACGCATCTACCCTCCGTCTCGGCCGGACCTGTCTTCAGGATGCTCAGCCGATGACCTATGGTCAGCTTTTCGGCGGATACGAGGCCGTCGCCCGTCGGCATGCAGAACAAATTGATGCCCTGAGGAAGGGATTCCTGACGCTGCCGCTTGGTGGTACAGCAATTGGAACTGGCTTTGGGTCAAGACCAGGGTACAAGGCAGCTGTGTACAAGCACCTGTCTACTCTTTTGGGCGCCGAAGCGAAACCGTGCGACGATGCTTTCGATGGTATGCAGAACATGGATAGCTGTGCACGACTATCCGCGGAGCTCCGAAACACCGCAAACTCTCTCTCGAAGATCGCAACTGATCTGATCACCCTCTCTTCTGGTCCTGGCGGTGGCATAGGCGAGATTTCTCTACCAGCAGTTCAGGCGGGCTCATCCATCATGCCAGGCAAGGTCAACCCGGTCATCCCCATGGGAGTAAATCAGATTGCCTTCACGATCGCGGGGAATGACGCGAGTGTTGCCATGGCGTGTCACCAGGGTATGCTCGAGATCAACCACTTCGAGATGGTGGTATGCGATCGGTTGCTCGAAAGCATTCGACTGTTAACGAACGGCGCCTTGACTTTTCGCCAGAGATGCATTGAAGGGATCGTTGCCAATAAAGATGTCTCGTATGAGCATATCCTGGCATCGAGTGCGTTAGCTACAGCCCTTGTTCCGGCTCTTGGCTATGCTCAGGTGTCAAGTATTGTCCGTTCATCAATTGAGCAGCGCAGGCCTTTCCTCAAGGTTGCAATCGAGCAAGGCTGTCTAAAGGAAGAGGACTTGACAGCCATCCTGCAGGGCTCTGTTCAGGTCATTGAGCCCACTGTGTCGCAGCAACAAGACTGTGTACCACTTCAGAATGGTAAACTTCACATTGCCGCAGAAGTAGGACTGCAAAATACGGAGGTTGGGATCAACGCCGTGATCGGGCAGGGCACCACCAGCATTGTAGAGGGTGCGACAGCATAGCGAAGGGCAGCTTTAGAAGAATGACTCAATGGATAAACCCGTCATATATTGAGAGCGACCAGTATCCTGCATGTTTCGATCCGCAATTGCTAACGTGCAGCTCGATCTAAGCCGTCAATAAATGCCCATGCAGACATTGCCGAACTTATTCACCTCGGTATCTATTGCGAGGCTCAAGTAGACGAACGGTTCCGAGGTGCACTCGATAAGTGGCACGTAGAGTAATTAGGACACAGAATATGTTCTTCGTCCAATGGAGACTCATGGCAAGTCTCACAAAGTCACCAAAGGTGCCTTTGCGAACGTCTACCTGTTCCCTTGTTCCAGGTCCAAAGTCTTGCCGCCAATCGGGTTCGAGACCTATCCATCACTCCGCCTCGGCGACGATATAAGCCTGGCCGAAATGGTCCACTTCGGCTTTCTCGACACAGTCCGTGAAGTCACTCCCTGGCGAATCGCACATTTCTCAGACATAACACTTATAGTCAATCCAATCAGATCAGGATGTGAGGCGAGTGCCCTCAGGGCGACATGAGAAAGTTTTTGTCACTATGCTCGATGCTTGGCCCATAAGTAATCGGGCTTGCTGCCTGGACATCACTACCGTCCCCAGCCTCAGAAGCCTCGATCAATTACACTTTACTTACCATACCGATGTCCTCTCTTACAATGGATTCGCCTTCGAAGATGGAGGCGGGCCAAGTCCCATACATTCGTTCTCAAAGTCCGCCACGGCCCGTACAGCGACTTGCTGATCCGGTAGGATACTCCTCTGCTCCCCCAGAGAGTATACGGTCACCTGCAAGCTCAAAACCACGACTAACATGAACGATCTGCATGTTCCAGGCACCCTTGGCGATGGGTGGCTTTGCAACGTCTCTCATCACCGTTTGCTTTGCCATGATGAACTTCAGGGACGTCACAGTTCAGACACTCAACGTCGGAAACCTTTGCTTCGTCGCAAGCGTGGGTCTTCTCATCTCAGCACAATGGGAGATGGTCCGCGGCAACACCTTTTCGTACACCGTCTTAAGCGCTTACGGTATTTGGAACCCTCGAGCATCCGACCAAAAAAGAAAAGTCAGCAAAGCTTTACTGACTGAATTCAGGACTATTCTACGGTGGGTACGGGCTCATGCTGTTACCGACATTGAACATCGCGGAGCCGTATGGCGGCGCTGCGACACCACAGTACAATAACGCTTTCGGCTTCTACATCCTCAGTAAGTGGCATTATCTTTGTCTACTTCTTTTCGAATGCTGCAATGGCTAATACTTTGGGTAGTGTGGGGAGTCTTCAACACGTTCTTCCTGATTACATCGACGGCTTAGTACGTTACCTTTCTAGTGCTGGAATGAACAACTCTTGTAAAACTCAAGAACTAACCAGAGCAACACCAGTAACATCGTATATGTCCTCATTTTTGCGGCTTTGGAACTATGTCTACTGATAGATGGTTCATCTTATTTCGTCTTGGCTGGTGGCCACAGCAACACATTCTTCCACATGCAGCAGGCAGCAGGTGCTTTCGGCTTCGTTGCTGGACTTTTGGGCTACTACACTTGCGCACACTATCTCTGCGAAGAGGCATTGCCATTCAGAGTTCCAATGGGACAGCTCAGGAGAAGAGGGAAGGATAGGACGCAGTGACAGTCGCCCTTGCTCGGTGGCAAAGTCGTTGCGAGTAAGGCACATGGTGGCGACCATGGCCGTTTCGCGACCATCGTTCTTCAGGCGACAAATGGACATACGAGGACGTAATGAGAAGACTAGGATTATAGATATCTCATTAGTACACTAGCCAATCTCCTTCCTTACGTCGAACGAAAGGTCGAGAATAAAGTGTTCCACGCCTCCGATAATGCCCTCTGGGCTCCCACGCTCCAAGGTCGCACTCATCACGTTGTCTCCCCCCATGTCAACCTCAGCTTTGCATACACGAGATGGAGAGGCAAGCTCCAACCCTTGAAGGTGAGTTTCCGCCCATTGCACAAGACTCTGAGGGTCCAGATATGACTTCTGCTTTATTAGTGCGTCTCCCAAGGTTTCATCGAGGTTGGTAGCCTCAGAAGCCTCAGTTCCATCATCCCATGTTTTCCATTCAAGAAATGCAGCGTGAGCCGTACAGTCTTTCTTCATCTGCACGGCACATCGTAGCTCAAATCCATTCCTGAGCTGGCCATCTCGCCTATTCTCATTGAACACAACTAGCATTTGCAACACATTCGGAGCATAACGCCCTTCGTCTGTCTTGCCATCGTTCGCGAAGGTCATCAGCGGCTCGAGATCCTCCATGTTCGTGTTGGGATCGGATTGCACTTTGAAGAGTTTCATCTCCACCCTTCGAAATCTCCGGGCATTCGGGCTGGTGAACCTCCATGAATATCCAAGATTAAATTCAGCCTTGACCGACGAAGCCTCAGGCTTCTTGATATACAACCTCGCACTGGCTTTCGACATGTGAAAAGATCTATGATATGAGCTTACGAGATCCGTAGGAGCGCTTCGGGCCAGGAAGGCAGTCGTGACTGCTTTGACTCTGCTGAAATCGGCACTCAAGTCCAGATGATGGTGAGGAGTGGCGATACGTGTGTATGATGCAGCATTTCCTTGTTGCTGGTTCACGACCGCGACCATTGACACGGCCCGCCTATCCACGCCGCAGTTCAACGGTACACGGAAGACGTGGATGTTCTTGTATCTTGATCCGATCGGAATTGAGAGTAGGAAAATGGGCACATTCAGCCTGAGACCTTTCTTTGTCATTGCTGATACCTCACCCAGCTGTTGCTGAAGAGGAGTCACGGATCCTGAGTTCTGAAAGTCCAAAGGCGTCGATGCGAACACGCCCGTGGGCATATAGCACCGCGGATCGTCCTTAGGAACCGTCCACGCCAGTAGAGTGTCGTCGTCATATTCATGCCAAATTTCAGTTTGAAGTCGATGAAAGGCTTTACGTCCCTCGCCATAGAGAAGAGGCATGTTAATGCCGAATATGCCCAGGAGGCAATATGCCATGTCCTCTGCCCTCGTAGTCTCCCTAGACGCAGCCCAGGACATTCTTTTGGAGACACTGGCTTCGCTCAAGGCCTTGTTGTGTAACAGGAAGGCACGTTCAATATTCGTGATTGACTCAATTTGAGCGGCCAGGGTGGCCTTTGTGCCAAAGTGCTTCCAGGACCGGGAGAAGAAGTCAATCGTCTTCGGCGCGACCAATTCCTGGAGTGTCCAACCTCGTGTAAACCAGCGCGAGCTGCGGAACTGGTCGTCGTCAACCCTGGAGCTCTCCTCTGCTGATGGTTCTGTCCCATCCTTCACGGCATCATCTTCAACCTCATAATCCAGGATGTACGCGTAGCATCGTGTCGAAGCTTGATACCACTGAAACATAGAATTGATAGCCTCGCTCAACTCTGCACTGCTGGTCTTGTCGATACAGCAAGTATCCACCCACGCCCAATCAAGGCCATCTTTGAGAGCTTGTTGGCATGCATAAGCGATCTTCTTGAATCCTGCTTTATGTCGTCCGATGTCGCCAGTCATCTCTTGGAACGTGACCTCCTCATCGCCCCAGGTGTGCGAAAGAATCGCATATTGGGGTAGCCGCTCAGTGAAGAAGGACTTGAGCTTGTAGGTGCGGACATCGACGAGATGCATCTCGTGCGAGGCAGATCTGAACCGCACCCGCAATCGGTAGGTAGTACTCCCCGACGATGAGTTCCTGAATAGCCCAGTAATCTATGGGATCAGACGAATCCTTTCTCGTTTCCACCGTTGTGCTCTCGTTGAGATTGTTTCAAGGCAGGTGAAGGATGAGGGGTTGTGATATATAAGACGGGCAGCAGATCGCCCCGAAGAAATTGCTTGGCTCCTCACTGTGCCAGGTCCAAGTGCTGCGCTCCTTCATCTCGGCGATCATTCTGGAACACAGCGTCAATGTTAGCGTTGTCTTTTTCATCAGACCATATCGCTGCTTAAGATCATTACACGAATCAATTGACTGTCGCCGCATCAAGCAATCACCACGCAGCGGCAGTATCGTTATCTATGTTTGCGAATGGGTCTACTATCCCTTAGCTCTACGGCTTAAGCATCGGGGTCACGCCGAGGCTTGGTGGGGCGGAGATCTTGAGCAAGGCACACCAGATATTGCTAACAGTATTGTATAGTTCTTCTTTTATCACACCTACTACCTCTACCTTACACTCGCTTGCTGCTGCAGGAGCGCGCAATGACACGGGACTCAAGGTCATTGGTAAGAGGCGTGTGAGCGCGCACGTAGCCAATGAGCACTTCATCCTGAGTGTCGAGGATCGCGAAATCACGCGTCGGGGTGAAGAAGTTATCGCCGCCACCAGCGAGGAAGTCAAGGGTAACGATGCGGTAGTCCCGATCATCATCGAGGAGCTCCCCACCAATCCAAACGCGCCTAAGCACTTGACCGGGCGCCTTGTCAGGACTGTAGACAATCTTGATGTTGTCGGAAACCTGGAACCACGAGGTGATGGCGTTGCCGTTGTTCTGGTTGACGCGAGAGACGGCGCCTTCCAGTAGAGCCCTGACTTGGGATCCAGGCATGGTGATCTCAACAATGGCGTTACCGAAGGGGAATGAGGTCAACACTCCGCCTCGGGTGATGTTGCCAGCCTCGATAGTAGCGCGAACACCTCCAGCATTGATGAACGCGAAATCAGGGCGGTCAGGCAAGCCAACGGTCTGGTTCAGACGGTACTCAAGCATGGCATCAGACATAACTTGACCGAGAAGGCAGTCGCCGCTCTGGCAGGTAGACTGGTCAAGCTCGTTCTCAGTGAATCCGATGACCTCAGCAGCGAACTCCTCAAATGGACCACGCCAGGAATCAACGAGAGCCTGGACTTCGGGGTCCTGGACGGTTGTGTTGGTGAGGTGGGTAGGAGCACCGCGGTAAGCCAGCGGCTTGCCCTCAGAGTCGAAGGTCATATCAATGTACCCAAGGAACTCACCCCAGCGCCACGAGGTAACAATGAAGACCTCATCGCCGTTGACGTTGTCAACGATGGTGGGGTAGTCGCCGAGAGCGCCAGGCATCGGGCCAAGAGGAGTGTGGCTATGGCCACCAATGATCAGGGAGATGCCCTCAGTCTCAGCCGCAAGTCGCTTATCGACATCATAACCCAGGTGAGTCAGAGCAACAATGCGTCTGATATCCGTGGTATTGCGGATCTCGTAGACGGCGTTCTGAATTGCAGGGATTGGGTCAGAGAAGGTGGTGAGCTCGCCGACGCTGGAGATCGAAGGAGTGGTCTCGGTGGTAGCGCCAATGACAGCAATGCCATACTCCTCAAAGATGTGATAATCCTTGATGTTGTCACGAAGGTTCTCGTACTCAGACTTGATGTTCGCTGAGACAGCAGGGAAGGTGATGTTGTTGAGGAAGAGGCCGAGTTCCTCATCGCCGCCATCCCATTCGTGGTTTCCCAGGGTCATGATGTCGTACTCCAGGAGGTTGACCGCTTCAGAGATCTTCTCGGGGCCGTAGAAGGAGTAGAAGAGGGTACCTTGGAACTCATCACCGGCATTGATGACAAGGTTGTCGGGATGATCGGCACGGAGCTCGTCGAGGACAGTCTTGATACGGGCGATGCCACCGAAGCAGCCACGCTCGGGGCGGGTGCAGTCGGTGCCGGAGGAAGAGAACTCGTCCAGGTGAGCGTGAACATCGTTGACGTGGATGAAGGCTGCAGTCGTCAGTCGTGGTCCAATCAGTGTCCCAGGGTGCATTGGTCACGTACACATGTTAAAGTGGCCTTCATCATCGATGAAGCGCTTGGCCATGCGCCTGCTCTGAAGCACATCTTCGCCCAGGACAGGCGCGGCCACAGCGAGGGCCGCGATAGCGAGAGAGGCGTACATGACTTACTGCTCGTCGTTCCGGGGAAGCTGGGAGAAGATGAGTGCTTCGTGGAGTGAGACAGAAGGGCGGAACTTGATTCACGATCGGGGGTTGCCGCTCAGTTTTCAACGGTCGCACCAGCACCTGCACGCGCAGATTAAGGGTTCATTATCGCAGCCCCAAGACCACAAGCAGGGCTCGGACCCGGCCGATGGTGGTCCCGCTATGGTGCTGTGGTCAAGAATCATCGGTGAGGGCAATCAGTATCGCAAGCTGCCAAGATGCAAAGGCGAGAGTTAGCCAGCGATATCTGGGCCAGAAGAAGAAGGTGCCTGGAGCATCTGGCGGAGACGTGCAGGCCCCCTGCAACCCCCCCTGTCCCGACCCAGCCGATGCACAACTGCACGTGGCTGCAGCAATTGGGCCAAAGGAGATCAGATGGAGTTCATTACCTTCCTGCAACAGTCTGTGGCTGCTTCAAGCGCAATGAGGGCCCTTTGTTTTCCTACCGGGCTCGTCTATCGCATAGTTGCGTAATCCCGCGTAGCCTATCTGCACCAACTCTGTTCACAGACCAGGCCCACGTTCTGGTGGCTGAATGGAGTTGAAAGCGGTTCAATTAAACAACATCTGCTTAAATTATGGTTCATGATTGAGTATAGACAAGCACTTTAAATCGATACGAGCTATAGCCTATAGGCCAAAGCCTGTCCTGGTAGTCCAATGCACGTGGTCTTCTTGCGCAGTCCTCCGACTTGTCTAGACCATCGACACAACCACCTTGCCCAGCACTTGGCCTGTGTTGAGTCGTTCGTAAGCTTGCTTGACATCATTGAAGGAAAACGTGCTGTCGATGATGATCTTTTCTGCCGGCAAGGCCAACACCTCTGCCATATAGGCCTTATCAACCGCATAGTTGACACACAGGTACGAGGGTCCCAAGCGAAGCAAGCCTTTCAGTGAGCGCCAGATCATTTGAGGGTAGAGCAAATACGTCGCTGAGCCTCCAAGCGACAATCGGCTCGTCTTATCGCCGACGATAGTGACATAGCGTTTCGCAAGGCCGAGGCACTCGGTACCACCCACGCAGTCTATGATAGCGTCTGGGGTATACCTTGCCAGCTCCATTGGGACTTGGCTCGTGCGATAATCGATGATATTCTCGGCTCCCATGTTCCGAACCAATTCAGCCTTTGCGCCGGAGCAAGTTGCTGTGACTGTCCATCCACGCTGTTTTGCAATCCATATCGCGTACATGCCGGATGCCGAGCTCCCTCCTAGAACGGCGACCTTCCCATTCTCACCCACATATGATTCGACTTTCTGAATCAGCGTACAGGCTGTCGACCAAGCAAGAGGCAAGGCAGCTGCTTGTTCCCATGTCCAGTGCTGAGGTTTGCGAACAACTGCATTGTCCGATTTGCTAGTGTCGAGTCTGATCACTTCCTGAAATGTTCCTCGAGGGAAGGGGAAGATGACACCGAGAACCCGATCCCCAGTCTTGAAGCCGGAAGCATCTCCTGTAGCTTCCACCACACCAGAGAAGTCCTCGCCCACGGCTTTGACTGGCACCAGGAAGCGTGGAAGACTGGGGAGCAGTGGATAGTTCATCAGCTGAATATCGACAGGGTTGAGTGCCGCTGCTTTGACACGGACCAGTATCTCGGTAGCGCGAAGGGGTGCATCATCCAGCTTGATCTTCGTTTGCTTCAACCCAGCCGGATAGCCGCCACTACCATAGGTCCACGCTTTGATCTCGGAGGCCATTCTCGGTCTTTAGTGCTTTTGTGAGTGGTTTCGATAGAATTCTGGACCTCGAGAGTGCGAGCATGAAGATCTTAAATACTGTCAACACGGCTCGCGAGTTTCGACAGCATGGAAACAGATCCCTGCTGCCTTTCCTCAGTCGCGCCGGTCTCCATGGCACACGATCGCACACATTGCGTGTTCGAGGAGACGACCGCGGCAACTATCTCCCCGATTCGCATTAATGAGCATTGCCAACAAAGATGTCATACCCAGAAACCTATTGACATTCCTGACAAAGTCGCGACTATCGTCTTATCATTGCAGATTGCTTGCGGATTTGCAAAGTCCCGGAGCTGTCTATTGTCCCGCCCCACACCACCTTGAGCTTCTGGGTGCGCCACAGCGTCCAACATTGTCCCGAACCCAGTACGCAGACTCGACTATGATCTTTCCCTTCTCCCATCCTCGTTGTCTCTTTAACAGGTGTCGGCTTGAGCCTCGATACAGATACCATGCTGGAACAGAATCGAAGCCTATCATGGGGTTGGACTGGCACAAAGCAGGATCTCCAGAAGACGGTGCTGGATCCTAAGCGTCTCTCGAATGACGGTACTCGGCCGATACGACGGCTTAGGGAATTGTGTTGAAACTACGACTACTATGAGATCGAGAGTATCACGTTGTTCAAGCCGTGGCCTAGGAGAGTTACTCCCAATTCCTGGCTTGAACCTAGGGTTTGGGGTCGTTGAACTCTCTAGCCAGCTAGGCAAGCCCCCCACCAGGTTCTCTAAAGTCGTCCGTCTTTCTCGATCATCCTTTGAAAGGGCTTATACTACTGTCTTCGTTCTTTGCGCGTCTTTGGGAACTTCTTTACTGTGTTTTCTTCGGCCCATCTCTTCCCGAGATAGTCTGGATGCTGACAGTTCACGGCCGAGTTCCGGCACGGAAACCCAACGAAGCTTCACAAAACACCAAACCGAGGGTCGACCCCTCAATTGCGCGAGAACTGCAGAGATAGCAAGTAGGAATATAGTCTCGGCGGCTGATGGAATCTCTGCAGTAGAAAGGACGATAATTTTGCTACTGGTTTTCGCTACTCGATTCCAGAATACTCCATTTCGGGAGTCGGCTATTGAGTCACCGGCGACTTGCCAAGTTGGGTACGCCGAGCATGTGGAGCGCTTTCACGGTCTTCTGTCCCGAGTACTGTACAAAGACCTGATCAACGAACGTCGTGACCTTATCAGTTCCTGTCTCTCCAAATTCATCCCTGAGAGGCATTGACGTGATAATTTACCATGGCCAGCAACCCGTCACACCCTCACGGCATCGACGCTGTCGAGAGCTGGAATCTCAACGCCGAGTACTGGGATCAGTGCATAGGCGCTGATGGCAACGAGTACTGGTCAAAGCTCCAGGAGCCTTGTCTGCAGAGGTTCTTGGGAGAGGTTCTGGAGCGAGAGAATTGCCAAGCTCTGGAGTTTGCTGCAGGCAATGGCCTCTGTGCTCGTTGGCTGGCTGAGCGTGGTGCACGGGTGCTGGCCACGGACGGGGCGGCTAACATGGTTGAGAGAGCGAAAGCCCGCGGAACTTCTGGAGACAGCATTGAATTTAGAAGAGTAGATGTCACTTCCGATGAGGAGCTTGAGGTTCTCTCACAGGTAAGGAACGCCTCATTATGAGTTGATGATGAACACGGGTTAAAGCAACCGTTTTGCCAGGGTGGCCAGAAGTACGACATCGTTCTGATCAACATGGCTATCATGGATGTGTCGACCTTGGAACCCCTGGCGCGAGCACTTCCGAAACTATTGAAGAAAGATGGCGTGTAAGTCTGAAGATCGCTTCTTCACACAAGGTCCATTCACTCATCTGGCATTGCTTGGATTAGCTTCGTCGCAACTCTGCTTCACCCTGTGTTCATGACTTCGATCTATACGCGAACTGCTGAACAGAAGTATGACCCGGCGACGATGGCTTTTGAGACGACGATCGGCAAGACCATAATTGAATACTTGAACATTGACCCGTATAAGGGTGTCGCTGTACCTGGACAGGACCATCCTCAGGTAAGGGAACATAAGTGGCAGGACGTAGCGATACTGGGGTACATGCTGACAGGGGCAAAGCTATACTTTCATCGCCCCATCCATGAGCTCTTCTCAACCTTCTTCGGAGCTGGACTGGTTATGGATGGGCTTGAGGAACCGTGCTTCAAGAAGGAGGACGGAGATCCTCGACGAATGCTGTCCACATCAAACTTTGTGCAGCTCCCACCAATTCTGGGTTTCCGCCTTCGCTTGATGGGGAACTAAAAGAAAACGACACGGGTTCTGGGCCAAAGTACAAATTTCAAAATGTTGGGAATGGACACACAAGAACCTCTCGGCATCACCTCGAGTATCGATGATAAGGTATTGGTGCAGGGTAACATACCTCAAGATGGGTAGCGCGGGAAATGAGGTCATCACGGCTTGGCAGAAACAAAACAAAACATTGAGGAGGGAACACTGGGAAAATAAGCATAGGCCCAAGATTGCTGCTCTGGCCCCCTAAATCTAGTCTCATTCGAGTCATGGCTATTGTCTAGCTCAACGCACTTGTTAGACCCGAAAATAATAAGCGTCTGATCGACCTGGATGGTCCACTGGGCGTCTGCCCGCCAGAGGCAACCCAGCTTGACCAGTGCGAATGCAGAGGATGGTCATCAGCGAACATTTCCATGGCGGGATGGGCAGGCTGTAGCAGTAATATCGATGAAACAGGAACAGGTGTCACAGCTAAATCTCACATGCAAAACCTCACGCAGTGTCACGGAGTCAGTCAGGGAATACTAAAGTCCCAAAGCAGCAGCGGCACAACAGCTGGAGGGATGGCAGGGCAGCGTAAGGCAGTGCGCGTCATAGCGGCTGTGCTAAACCTGGATCCGGGACTCGAAGCTACAGCCTCCCGCCCCGATGCGACCACCAGCTGAGGTGAGCTGTTCTTGGCTTCATTTCATTGCCTTGTTTTCCCGTCCGGACACGATCTGCTGCTTTCCTGTTCCTCAGTGAGAGCATCGCAAGATTCTCCCACAGCTTGCCTTGCTTCTGTTTGCTTCTTCTTTTCCATTCTCTCCTTCGACACGCGACCTGTGTCGATTGTTTCCCCAGCTGCCCGCCGCTTGCGCTCGCAGCACTCCCTTGCTTTCCGTCTCCCAGGAAACAATTCGCAGGTATGTCAGCAACCCAAGCTCAGCTGATTTAGCTGCACTTACCACGATGGAAGTTCCTTGAAATTGCTGACCAGCTTCCTATTCAAGGCCTTTAGCCTGTGAAGCTCCTGATACCCACGAATGGCTTCCAACGACGCTGGCGCCGCGCCTCACGCCCAATCTCATGGAGATACGCTGCAGCGGCCCAACCCGTACACGTCCGACAGTCGCTGGCGCCACCAGGAGTCCTCGGCCTACCTTCGCTATGAGGGCCAGCAGATGGCGCAGGGCAAGGCCCGCGAGCCCACCACTGGCAATACCACTGGCGACCTCGCAGAATTTCTGAACAAGACGCGGATCGAGCCTGAGGGCGATAGCTCCCATGGTGGTGCCAACTACAAGCCTCTGACTGTCGCTGCCGGCCATGCCGAGGGTGATGACCAACCCCACGATGCGCCTGAGGACGGCCGTGGTCCTGGGATCAATGATGGTAAGGAGATCGTTTGCGGTCCGCTCCTCAACTATCGCCGAATGGACCAAGGCAATTGGATTGGTTCCGTACTGGTTGTAGTCAAGGGTGGCGGCAAGACGCCGCTCTATCAACCCAGACTCGCCCTTCGTCCCGCAAGTGCTGTCAAGCAGCTTGCTACGGGCGCCGATGGTGTCACCGACGGACCTGCCAACGGCACAACCAGCGGGGACAGCCTGATCGAGTCTAACTGCCTCTATTCCGACGCCCGCAATACCTTCTGGCAATTCGACGTCGTGGTGCCTATGGGCGAAACCGAGCGTCAGTTTGAATACGAAGTCCCCGAAATGCGCTACTCGACCGACTACAAGCCTCGACTCAACCGTTTCTTCATCCCTGCTCTCACTGAGTCCATGCGCATCATGTTTCATTCTTGCAATGGCTTCAGTGTCGGCACAGACGAGGAGGCTTGGAGTGGTGCTGCCTTGTGGAATGATGTGATGAGAAAACACGGCGAGGTGCCTTTCCACGTCATGGTCGGAGGTGGCGACCAGATATACAATGATGGAATCCGTGTCAATGGCCCTCTCCGTCCTTGGGCTAATATCGGCAACCCGAAGAAACGCAGAGAGTATCCGTTCCCGGAGAAGCTCAGGGTCGAGTGCGATGATTACTACTTGAAAAACTACATTCGGTGGTACAACATCCAGCCTTTCGCGTATGCGAACGGGCAGATCGCCCAACTCAACATTTGGGATGACCACGACGTAAGGAAAAACAAAACCTCTTGATCAGATAAAGACGCGAATTGACATATGGCAGATCATCGATGGCTTTGGTTCTTACACAGATCATTTCATGCGCTGCGCTGTCTTCCGTGGAATTGGTGGAACAGCTCACAAGTACTATATGCTTTTCCAGCATCACCTCCCTCCCCCGCCCTCGACCTTTACAACCGGTATGCACGCCCGCTATTGATAAGAGATCTCACATCATGCTGATATCCTACAGATAGCACCGCTACTCAGCAGGCTGACCAAGGCACGAATCCCAACCAGCTCATGAACGTCTTTGTTGCGGATCCAAAGACGGACGAATCGTACATTTGGGGCCAAAAGCCTGGTCCCTACGTGGCTGAGAAGTCATTGAACATCTACACACGCCTAGGTGCCCGCTTGGCGCTCGTGGGTCTCGATGCCCGTGTCGAGGTAAGGTCATTTGGGTGTCACTGGATGCACGCATGCTGACTCTGGGTTTATAGCGTACACGCCACCAGATCAACTACCCCGAGACCTACGATCTCATCTTCGAGAGGCTTCGCAGTGAGCTGAAGAAGGCTGCCGCCTCAGAGCAGCCCATCAAGCATCTCATCCTGCTGCTAGGCATTCCTATTGCCTATCCAGTAAGCTATAACTCTCACATTATGTGATCGAAAGCATCCCACTGACAAGTTTAGCGTCTTACATGGCTTGAGAACATTCTCCGCAGCCCGCTGATTGGACCGGTCAAGTTTATGAGCAAGCGGTTCGGTGTGGGCGGTGGTCTGTTCAACCAATTCGATGGCAGTGTTGATCTTCTTGATGATCTGGACGACCACTACACCGCAAGAGTGCACAAGAAGGAGCGTACAATGCTCATCGAGAGGATGCAGCGTATTGCTGCCGAGTTCTCCGTGCGTGTTACAATCCTGGGTGGTGACGTTCACCTGGCCGCATTGGGCCGTTTCTACTCCAACCCGTCGCTGAAGGTGCCTGCTGAGGACGATCATCGATACATGGTCAACGTGGTCTCATCGGCAATTGTCAACAAGCCGCCACCACAGGCTGTGGCGAACCTCCTGGCAAGACGCAACAAGATTCACCATCTCAACCCGGAGACTGACGAGACGCTGCTGGACATGTTTGACAAGGACCCTGGTGACTCGAACAAGACTGCTGGCTTCAACCATGTTACAATGCCGAGCCGAAACTACGCCATGATTACCGAGAACTCACCTCATAACCCTGGCGTGGAAGCTGGGCCTGCAGCCACCAACGGCGATGGCCCTACGTCTGACAATTCCGGACCTGCGAATGGCAACGGCACGCACACCCCTCGCTCATTCACCGGCAAGGACGGACATGACAAGCTCCATGCGGGAGAGATCGACTCTGGCACGAAGCATCGCTCCGCAACACGGGAGGGTCACGGACGGGACAACGACGGCAGTCTTCACGTCTGTATCAATGTCGAGATTGACCAGCACGACAAGGAGGGCAAGACGCAGGCATACGGACTGACGGTGCCGCTACTGCGTTACAACAAGGCAGCTTCGAATGAACACGTGCCTACCGCGACGGCAGAGAGTGCAGCTGCACACCAGGAAGCGCCGCACCCGAAGCAGTAAAGGTGGTTGGGGGAGAACCAGGGTGCGATGCGAGTTATGCGAGACAAAGAGCTACAGGTTCGACAAGATACCCTATTGTGATGTCCACGAGGATAAGATTGGATGGACGGGACGGCATATGTTGCAGGGATTGATGCGCCTGGAACGTCAGGATTTTCCCTATGTTTTGAAATGTGCCTTCTGGCCATAATAGATGATGATTTTCCTTGTTGTGAAGATGGGCCAATTGCTACCTGAGTGAGGGGAAATGGATGCCTTCACCGAGTGTTGTGACCCCATGATCGCCAAGGCCCGTCTGTATGCTCACCGAAGCTTAGCCCTATCCACTCCGCAGATGGATATGTGTTGGTGTTGGCGAAATGGAGCTTGATCCCTGCTCTTTCGCCTCTGCCGTGTAGCGAGACCGGCGATGATTGCTCTTAGGTGGCGAAGGTAGTGCTGTACCACGAAGAGCTGGAATCTCCTCAACTCATGGTGAATCAATATCACGAACGAGCATATCAATTGTCACACTTCAATCATCAAGATGTATTCATTATCCCATCGAATCTATGCAGCTCCTGGTCCCTGACTCTTATTCTCCGTAGCCAACCGAGCGCTATCACGAGGGACCCCTCCGACGTCGGCCCCCATCCCTACCCATTGCCCAATGAGCTGCCATGCCGGTGAACGACACAGCGCCTCAGCGGGAAGCTTATCAGGGACCCCGCCTCCACCTCCATCAATTCTGGTGCTGATAGCCTGATAGCCTGTGGGAGGACGGGCGTTTCGATGGTGTAATGGGGACCATTGGGCCCCTCTGTGCTCCGCTTAAACCGTCATAAGCCGAGACACGCAAGCTGCCCAACTGGAACTTTGGAGCTCCCTCTTGACAACGAGAGGTGTGTAGCACTAGTTGTGGCCAACCTTCTTTTTTTCCCGTGCCTGTGTGTCTTGGAGCTTCTCTTGTCTTCCTTCATCTGCTTTTCCATCTGCCTTGATCAGCTTCAATCACAAAACAACACCCAGAGGCATACAGTAGCAAGCAGTATCACCCAAACACTCACCTCGCCACCACAATGCAGTCGGCCGTCATGAGGAGAGCTGGCGTCCGCTGCCTGGGCCACGCCGCCAGGTTCCCCCAGAAGAGGTCTCTCGCCCAGCTTGCGCGGTTCAAGACTCCTCAGGTTAACAATGAGCCCAACGTACGCACCATCTCATGTCCATTGATCGCTCCACCGTCGCTGATTGACATCTCTAGCAACACTATGCAAAGGGCAGTGCCCAGAGGGAGGGCTTGACCGCTGCAGTTGAGAAGCTAAAGGGCAAGCTTCCACTCCAGGTTCCCGTTGTCGTTGGCGGCAAGGAGGTTTGTCAATCTGCTTATCGTACTGACATCGCCTTTACTGACTTCTCGCCCTCTTAGATCACGACCTCCTCCCTCTCCCAGCAGTTCAACCCCTCCGACCACGCCACCCCAGTTGCTTCCTACCACACCGCCACCTCCTCCGATGTCTCCGCCGCTATCGACGCCGCTCTCGCTGCCAAATCATCATGGGAGTCTCTGCCCTTCGCCGACCGAGCCGCCGTCTTCCTCAAGGCTGCCGACCTTGTCGCTGGCAAGTACCGCTACGACATTATGGCTGCGACCATGCTCGGGCAGGGCAAGAACGCATGGCAAGCTGAGATCGATGCGGCTGCTGAGCTCGCTGACTTCTTCCGCTTCAATGTCGCTTATGCGGAGGAGCTCTATGGCCAGCAGCCTACGCATAACTACCCTGGTCTGTGGAACCGTGTCGAGTACCGTCCTCTCGAGGGCTTCGTCTACGCGGTCAGCCCCTTCAACTTTACTGCTATTGCGGGTAACCTGCCTGGCGCACCGGTTCTGATGGGTAACGTCTGCGTCTGGAAGCCTTCTGACTCAGCCATCGCCTCCAACTGGCTCGTCTACCAGATCCTACTCGAGGCTGGCCTGCCCAAGGATGTCATCCAGTTCGTCCCCGGTGACCCGGTCGAGGTGACCAAGGTCGCCCTCTCTCACCGCGAGTTCGCTGGTCTGCACTACACCGGCAGCACTGCTGTCTTCCGCAAGCTCTACGGCACCATTGGCCAGGGTGTTGCTGAGGGTCGCTACCGCTCTTACCCCCGTATCGTCGGCGAGACTGGTGGAAAGAACTTCCACCTGATCCACCCCTCCGCCGACATCGAGAACGCCGCTATCCAGACCGTCCGTGGTGCTTTCGAGTTCCAGGGCCAGAAGTGCAGCGCTACCTCTCGTATCTACGTGCCCAAGTCTATCTGGCCAGAGTTCAAGGAGAAGCTAGTGTCTGAGACCGAGAAGCTCAAGATTGGTGCACCCTGGGAGCACGACAACTTCATTGGCCCCGTCATCCACGCGGCCTCCTTCAAGAAGCTGTCCTCCGCCATCGATGCCGCCAAGTCCGACTCCTCTCTGAAACTCCTCGTTGGAGGCAAGTACGACTCTTCCAAGGGCTACTTCATCCACCCAACCATCTACGAGACGACCGACCCCGCGCACCCCTACCTCTCCACCGAATTCTTCGGCCCCATCCTCGTCGCCCACGTCTACGATGACTCTACCCCCGACGCCTTCTCCAAGGCTTGCGAGCTCGTCGACTCGACCTCTGAATACGGCCTCACTGGCTCCATCTTCGCCAAGGACCGTGAGGTGATCCGCTTCGCAGAGGAGAAGCTGCGCAACGCGGCTGGTAACTTCTACGTAAATTGCAAGAGCACGGGTGCTGTTGTCGGCCAGCAGCCGTTTGGTGGTGCTAGGGCGAGTGGTACTGATGATAAGGCTGGAAGCCCGAACTTGTTGACGAGGTTTGTCAACATGCGGTCGATCAAGGAGGAGTTCGGACCTACTACGCAGGTCTTGTACCCTAGCAACGAAGTCTAAGGGTCGACAAGGAAAGAACGAGTTGGTGGTGTAAGACCTAGAATAGGATAATGATCTAATGAGATTTGCATATCGTAACTAGCTGTATCGACTTTCAACCAAAGTGAAACCACAGCGAGAAATTACGCTCAAGATGGAAACCTCAAATCGCTGTTATTCAAAAATCTACGCAGGGATATCAAACTGTAAATCACCTCTGCAACAACTCATCTTTATCCAGTCCCCTGGCCTTGATCTTCGATGGGCCAGGCTCCATCTCAACCCACTCCCCATCCTTCGTCCACTTCCCTGCCTTCGTATAATCCCCTGGCTCACTCCCATCAACAAAAGCAAACCTGAAATATTCAGGCAAATCCAAAGTGCTATTCCTATGCCAGACAAAATTATGCGCAGCACCCACATCAGTGAAGTACGTCCGGAACCGCTCCACATCGTTAACCAAGATGCTGATCCCGTCCCACTCTGGCACCGGCGGAGGATCCCACTCAAAGGTGATGTTGGAGATGCCGTTTGTGGCATTGGAGAGGTTAATAGTTGGGGAGGAGATGATGGGGAGGGCGGTGCCGAGTTGGGCGTCGCCTTGGAGTGCGTCCGGGGTTTGGAGGACGGGGTCGAAGCCCCAGCGGGCAATACCGTTGATGAAGAGGCCGACTAGGAGGCCTTGGTAGAGGAGGGAAGGCCGCATCTGCAAGCTTGTACCAGGGAGCAGGAGGAGGGCAATGATGTAGTGGTGGATACGGAGATTGAGACCTGGGAGGGTGAGGGAGATGACAATGGCGGCAATGAAGAGGCCGTAGAGCTTGATGTATTTACGGAAACGGCCTTCCTGCTGGAAGAACCAGACTTGCGCGGCGACAATGGCGACAAGGACGATAACGATGATGGCCAGGGCGGCCTTAGCTCCGGGTTGCTGTTGGAGGTCATGGCCTGTGAGGCGCTGGATAGGGATAAAGCTGAGGGTGTAGTTGTCCATAGCGCCAACCCAGCAAGCCCCAAGCCAGAGGATTGTCTTTTCAATTTGGGCTTTGAGGCCACCGAGCGTGCGACGGATGCCCATCTTGTCGTACATAACCCAGGCAACAAACATCGCAGGAAGGAACTTCCCCAGGATATTGGAGAACAAAGCTGTGACTGAGGAGATGTTTGGTGGATCAAGGGCCATGCCAACTGTCCAGAAAATAGCGATGAAATTCGGGAAGAAGAAGAGTGCGGCGGAGGAGGTGAAGAGGGAGAGGACGCCAGTGAAGGTTGCTGAGAGACCGAGGATGGACCAGCGCATGTCGGTGGTGCTGCCGCATTTGATGTTCTCGACGAAGCGGAAGGAAAGTGGGAAATAGGAGTCGAAAGCAATGCTCTTGATGCCATGGCGGGTGCTACTTTCGAAGTTTTCCTGTTGGCCGACGAGTTCCACGACGCCACAGCCGCCCTGAGAGTCGGTAATGACACCAGCGTGGATGGCTGCGCCGCAGATGAAGGAGTCCCCGCGATAAGTTGCTCGGTCATTATCATCTGACGGGCCACCGACGACAAGAGGCTGGTAGATGACTTCTTGATCACCCACAGCACGTGGGTTCAAGACGTGGTAGCTCTCGCAATTGGCGTGACAGCTAAATGGGAAGCCTGTGTCCGTGAAGGGACGGCAATTGTTCCCGTCCAAGCTGCACCCGTTCCCACGCGCCCAGTACGTGACACCACAGCCAATGCTCCTCGGAGTGCCCCATCCCTCGATGTCAATTGCCAGTGTCTCTTGTCTCTTCAGCAAGACGAAGCCAATCAGCCACGCAGAGAAGTAGGCAAACAGCACCCAGAAGCGCTGACGGCGCCTGGGTAGAAACCGATCGACGAGCCATAAAGGATAGGTCTGCACGGCTGGAAAGAAAGGCTTGATGCGATATGGCTGAGGGTTCGAGGGGCCATGCGACCAGCGGTTCACGGCCTTGACGACCCTGCGAACAGGGTAAGGAACCCATCGCCAGCGCTTCCAAGAATCTTCATCCTGTAAGAATCGCGGTGTAGAAGCGCCACTTTGGCGATCGTCGTCAACGACCTCGAGCTGTACAGCGCCTTGACCGTTCCCAGCGGCCGCAGCGTTCGTCACAGGCGCATCTGGATGATCAACATCGATGTCGTCGGAGGAAGCGGAAGCGTTGGTGGGGCGCGTAGTTGTTCGGGGGAATTTTGCGCCTTGGGCGTCGGAGTCGCGGTCGGAGTCGGTCATGAGGGGTTGAGATTCTTCATGGCGGTTGACCATGATCGATAGAGAAGGAAGAGGGAATTCTCGACGAGGAAGACGATAGCGGGTAACGGCAAGTCGAGATGGACGATCAGACGCTCAAGGTGTCGCCGGTGGGTTTCGCCTCCGACTGGGCGTCGTAATGGGGTGGGTCGGGCGAGGATGGATGCGCGGTAGGGCTGGGCGGGAGGATGGATTGAGTTTGAGGGTGATGCTGGTGGTAAGAATCGATGAAAGATATCGGTTTGGGAAAGATGAAGAAACTGAATCCTCCTGGAGAAGCAGACAGGCAGACAGTCTTATTGCGCTGAGTCGCGTAGGCAGCCTCATCGCTCGCAACTTTTCAGGGTCTTGTCTTAGTGGCTTCTCTCCAACTGACAGTCAACGTTGCTGATGGCGCTGCCTTGATTGGTCTCAGGGCGCCAAAGCGGGGCTCTTCAAGGGTTTGGGTTGCTCGCCTCCAACGATCGACGTGATGCAGAGTCAGTTGAGCCCTCTAGTACATGAATCGCGCGAAGTGAAAGTTGCATCCATCTCTCTCCAGGCTGAAATGATCTCGTCGACCGTTCTCAGGCTCAGTTGAGTATTATAACCTTTCATAGCTCTCAGAAAAACAGACGACCTGGATCAGGGTTACAGACGGGTTAGGGCCTTCCGGGAAAATCTCGGGCGGGCAACCAATGAGAGGTGAAGGGGCTCAACACCGAGGCCTCACTCAGATCTAGATCAAATTCAAGACTCATTCTTCACTCCCCACGATCTCGCCCATCTCCTTACTTCTTCGCCACCCAGAAGCCAACAAGTCAGCCCTATCACATCTCTATCATTCCTGCGCCTCAAAGATCCAGATCTTTCCTTCAGGCTTCCCTCTTGCCACGGATACACCTCAATCTCCCGCCTCACACGACATCACAGAACCATGATAAGATGAACGGAGACGCCGCAGACATGGCGACTTCCAGGGCCGGATTTCAAATACTCAAGTCCTCGGTGAGAGGCACTGCGTCAGCAAGATTAGGGACCCTGACTCTTAAAGGGCGCAACCCAATTGACACACCAAATTTCGTTGCTATGACTTCGCGAGGCGTCGTCCCTCACTTGACACCAGATATGGTGCACAAGGCTACCGACTTTGGCGCAGCTCACATGGCTTTGGAAGACTGTAAGTACTTCCGGATAACTTGAGACCTGATATGTCTTCGGTATGATGTCTAACGTCGTGTATAGTCATAGAAAGGAAAGATCCGCCCATCTATGAAACGCCTGGTCATGACCGGCCAAGATTACATGACTTTACCTGCTTTCCCACGGATCGTGTCACTATTTTGGGACCTAGACGTTCCCCTCCAGTTCTCGCACCGGCTGGTAATGTGGCAGATGCCATCTCACTCTACACAGCTTTCGGCTTCCTTTCTCTATCCCTCCCTGACTACGCTTCTGCGGTGCAGCGGTTACGGCCTGACATCACCATTGGCCCGGCTGATCTGCCTTTCTTGAAGAAGGCACCTCACTCCAAGAAGCTCATTCGCATGGTAGAGCGAACCGAGGAATGGATGGATGCCTTCCTGGATAAGGTTGAAGGTTCGGACGAACCGCATACGTCGGTCTTCGCTCCTGTTCTTCCCGTTGAACTGCCTATCCAGTGGGACTACCTGCGCCATATTTCTGAGGATGTCGCGGAATCACTATCCGGTCTCGCAGTCTACGACACAAACATGCTTCCTGAGATGACGAGCTATGAGCCTTTGGAAGCACTGCCAAAGCTGTCAATGGATGCCGCCAAGTCACCACGAGAGCTGTTGCGGCAGGTCTCGCTGGGCATGGACCTCTGCACCGTACCCTTCATTAATAACGTTTCTGATGCGGGCATCGCGTTGTCTTTCACATTCCCCGCTCCGGAGGCCGACGACATTCTGCCATTGGGTGTCAACATGTGGTCAATGGAGCATCAAACATCATTACAGCCGCTTATCGAAGGATGCACCTGCTACGCTTGCCAAAAGCACCATCGAGCTTTCCTTCAACACCTTCTGAACGCAAAGGAGATGCTGGGATGGAACCTTTTACAGGCGCATAATCATCATATTATCAGTCGTTTCTTCGAGGGAATCCGAACGACATTGCGAGAGGGGCCAGAGGCCTTCGAAAACGCGTGCGCGCAGTTCGAGAAAGTGTATGAGCCCGAGCTGCCCGTCGGGACTGGTCAGCGTCCTCGTGCGAGAGGTCACCACTTCAAGAGCGAAGCGGATCAGAAGCCCTTCAATGCACCGGCGTGGTCGAACCTTAGTGGGGAGGACCTCGTCGTCGAGTCGAAGAAGCAAGACGGAGTCGAGACGCCACTCGTACCAACGGAGAGCAGCGCAGTACTTGCCGAGAAAGGCTTCGCCGAGACGCAATCTTGAGCTCGCTCGAACTTGAAAGTGGTACAGTCTGCATGGCTTTGAGCGTACGAAGGGAAGTCTTTCGAAAATAGAGCGACCGTCAAAGGGCCCTCGCGCTCGTTCTTGTCAACCCCTCACCTACGTGCTCAAGCCAGTCCGATACAGGACACCGAGGGAAATCAGTAGAATTAACGAAGGTCCCAAGCTGAAATCGGACGGGCTTTGTCGGAAGGCGGGAAAGGTGCATGTTGCATGCACGTGGCCGGGGTCTGCGGCTAAAGCTCTGCGTGCTGATGGCATCCAATCTTGGCAAAGGGAGGGCACAGTGGAGGATCTTTCAGCTTTGGAAGCACATGTCAATGCAGGTAGTTTCCGGGTTAATTTTCCAGGATCTACTGCGCCAGGAATACTCGTCATCTCAGCGACACTCAGCAGCGGACTGCTGCCACTGCTGGATCGAACCTTGCTGGCATCGGCTCAAAGCGCAACAAGGCTGGACTTCTAGAGTACGTCGAAAAATGCTATCAAGCTTAAGTCAAGCCTAATTCTAGCATACAGCTAGCCTGTGCAATTGTTTGTTCTCGCAATTTCTTGCGCTCACTGGCGCTGGGATCGTTGGTGACTCGGTGGCTGTTGGCTTCGGTCAAGGACGCGCCCCGCCCGGTATCTCTTGCGAGCAGCAACCAATGAGAAGCACTCACTCACCCACGAGGGGCAACCCCATGCGTCTAAGTCGCCAGAACGGGATGGAGTAGATGAGCAAGGGGATTGGGAACCTGGACCTTTTCCCACCCGGGGGTCGATTGTTGGAGATTTTCATGACTCGGTGATGATTGCCAGGCTGACATGATCATTATGCAACTGTACAATGGCTGGTCGCGTGGTCTCACCAAGGGTACATTACCATAACGTTGCAGTGTCTCAGATGAGGAGAACCACGGCAGTCAATACCGAAGCACATGTGTCCCTCACGTAGAGGAATGGACCGCGTTCAATGATCACTGTCGTCATCGCCACTAGCAAAACAGGAAAACAGAAAGGACCCTTTGGATCCAACCAACCAAGCAAAAGCTTCCTCACCAAAATCCCTCTCCCGCGGGTCTGTGGCGTCCGCACGTGCTTCTATCCCCAGAGATGAGGCGTCCATGTTGCATCGCGCCGAACAACCCTCCCAGCGGGATGGTGCCGGCTCCCTTCTCGTTCGTCCGGGCGGTCCCCCACTCTCATGCGGTACCTCCAGGGTCTCTGATAGGGCAATTCGAAGCTTTTAGCTAGAGGCGCTACAATTATGCTTGCACAGCTTGGGCGGAGATTTCGTCCGATTCATCCCCACGTACTCTACTCGTCCTGTAGCTTCCTCTTCGAGCTGCTGGTGGGTGGTGACAGGCACCGGACACGTTGGTATTCCTGTTCGGTTCCTGGGTACTTTTTTTTCTCTTCGGGTTGCTGTCGTGCAGATCCCGTTCTGTTTGCTCGACGCGGTTGCACTGCTATAAAGGACCCCCCCAACCCATACGAGAACCCCTTCGGCTGGCCTCTTCCCTCCTCTTTTCCCTCCCAGACGTCCATTGGCTGTTCTCTCAGGTTGCTTTCCCATTGAAGTAAGAGGAATACCGCGCCACACGTCATCAAGATGCTTGCCCACAAGCTCAACGCCGCCCTCGCGGTGCTGGCGTCCCTCTCTGTTGCTTCGGCGCAGACTTACCGCCGTCTTGGAACATGCCCGACCCTGGGCTGCGTGCTTCCCCCGGACCAGAGCGACTTCCTCCCCGGCCAGCTGTTTGATCTCCGCGTTGAGGTCCACGCTCCCGTCAACGGCTCCGAGGCTGCCCACGACGGCAAGCCCGACAAGGACTTCACCGTCACTATTGCGAAGGACGGCGAGAAGCCTCAGGATTTTGCCAAAGCTTTCGATCTGAAGGAGCCTAAGCTCGAGACCTGGACTTTTAGCTGGTTCGAGGACCTCTTTGCTGAGGATGCCGGCACTCCGTCCGTTGTCAACGTTGCCTCTAAGGCGTACCGCAAGCTTGCGCTGTACGAGCCTGGCACTTACACCGTTACCCTCAAGTACTACGATGGCGAGGAGACCACTGCTGAGTGGACTGTTCGCGATATCAAGCCTAAGCGCAAGGCTAAGAATGTCATCTTCTTCATTGGTGATGGCATGACCACTAGCATGGTAGGTTTCAGCCCAATTGGGTGATCTAGATGCATGGGCTTACACAATTTGGTGCAGATCACCGCTGCACGCCTCCTTGGACACAAGAGCATCAATGGAAAGTACCAATCCATGATGAAGATGGACGAGTTCCCCGTTCTCGGCCACCAGATGACCCACAGGTCAGTAGTGTAGAGTTTCACTGCGTAAAAGAGGCTTTGTGCTGACTACCAACAGTATCGACACTTACATCACCGACTCTGCCAACTCGGCCTCTGCTCTCTACACTGGCCACAAGAGCACCGTCAATGCCCTCGGGTTAGTACTTTGAGAAAATCAGTCAACTGGGCTCCATATCTGACATATTCTACCATGCAGTGTCTACGCCGACTCTTCCAAGGATCCTTTCGATGACCCCAAGGTCGAGACCATCGTTGAGCTCTTCCGCCGTATCCACGGTGGTGCTTGGGGCGCCGTCACCACTGCCTACCTCGCCGATGCTACTCCTACCGCGCTCACTGGCCACTCCCGTCTCCGCAGCCAGTACGGTCCTCTGATCGACCAGGCTCTGAACGGCATGACCAACTACAGCTGGACCAAGCAGGACGGACCCGATGTCTACTTCGGCACCGGTGCCCAATACTTCCTCCCCAAGGACGTCGCTGGCTCTGCCTCCTACCAGGGCAAGAACTACTACGAGGAGTTTGCCAAGAAGGGCTACACTATCAGCCTGAACAAGACCAGCCTTCTCAAGGCTGACACCAGCAAGAAGGCTCTCGGTGTCTTCGCCACTGGTGATCTCCCCACTTGGCTCGACCGCAACGTCTACAAGGAGAACCTTGAGGACTTCAAGAACGATCCCTCCGGCAGCGGCAAGCCTGCGCTTGATCTTCCCGGTCTCAAGGATATGACCACCAAGGCTGTTGAGATTCTCAGCAAGCGCGGTGGCAAGGATGGTTTCTTCCTCATGTCTGAGGCTGCTTCCGTTGATAAGCAGATGCACGGTATGTACCGTCCTCCGATTGAACCTGTCATGATAGCAGAGGGCTAACTATGTGGTAGCCATGGACTACGACCGCGCCCTTGGTGACCTTCTCGAGCTCGATGACACCATTGCTGCCACCATCAAGAAGCTTGAGGACCTCGGCATCCTCGACGAGACCCTGATCGTCGTTTCTGCTGACCACGGCCACGCTTTCGAGTAAGTTTACCTCAGCCTTTGTCGATCTCAACAACCACTGACTTGAAGTAGTGTCTGGGGTTCTGCCGACACCAAGTACATCCAAGAGAAGGACGATGACCGTGAAAAGCGCAATGCCATTGGCACCTACGAGAAGTCCGGTCTCTCCCAGTACACTGTCCGCAAGGAGGGTGTCAACTACGGTACTCCCGAGTCTTTCCCAATGAACTGGGAGCCTCGCTACGCTATTGCTGCCGGTGTTGGTAAGTTAAGCTACAATCAAGATCAGCCACGGCGCATTTACTGACTAAACGAAACAGGTGCCGCCCCCGACCACATCGAGAACTACAAGGTCCACAAGGACGGCCCTCGCAAGGTTACTCGCGAGCTCAACGGTGAGAACTACGCCAACGAGGCGGATTCTCCCGGTGGTTTCCTCATCAACGGCACTCTCCCCACCAGCGAGGCCGTTGGTGTCCACTCCCTTACTGATGTCGCTGTCTACGCCTGGGGCCCCTGCCAGGAGGCTTTCGGTGGAACCTACAGCAACATTGACATCTTCTACAAGATGGCCGAGTGTCTTGGTCTTGCGACTAAGGAGGGTGAGGGCGGTTGCAAGGATAAGTCTAAGCCCAAGTCCAAGCACCACTAATGATGTAATGAAGAGTTGTGGCTGGCATAGGGATAGAACAATAGACAACAATTAGTGAACCATGTAATTTGAATATCTTGACTAAGAGCGCTAGCGACGTGAAGGCTACTTCGTGCAAGCAGCTATCACTTCTTCTTAGGGTAGAAGCACCAGTAGAATGCACAGCCCGCGACGAAGCCAACAATTGCCAGAGAGCCGTACATCCACACCAAGTAGGGATCTTGCGACACAGCACTAAGGGCAATGCAGATAGCAGCCGCGATACCGATGGTCAGCCAAAACAAGGCAGATACAACAGAGCGAAGCCTGGAGAACAGAGAGGTCAGTCAATGGCACTTGAAGGGATTTGATGGGAAAGGAACTCACGTCTTGGGCGCCTGCGTGAATGCCAGCTCCAGACCAGTGATGATGACAAAGGCTTCCGAGAATGCCACAAGGATGTAGCTGGGCGCTTGAATCCAGACGTGGATGCTCTGCGGGGGCGAGTTGTAGATGTAGTGCTGCAGGACAGAGGCGTAGACCATGGAGAGGGAGGCGGTGATGAATCCAACGAAGATGCGAGTCACGGGGTCGAAGTTGATCCTGTACTTGCGGAGGAGAGGGTAGACGACGACTAGGATATTGTAAGTAGAGACCATGGATGTGCTGATCGTAGAGTACTTACTGTCTAGGAAAGGGATGAAGATGCAGAGAGCAATGGGGTCAAGGTTTTGCAGGAGATCATTGGGTGTGCCATGGAGAGCCATCTGACCGGCTTGGGAGATGAGGTTGTTCCACATTTGGTTCCAGCAGATGAAGTAGAATGGAAAGAATAGGAACATCTGAGAGGAATGGTTAGCTGAGTGATTGCAGATAAATGATTGTGTCAACCCATACCTTGCAGCTCCTCAGTCCAGTCCTGACCTCGCCAACGTACTCATCCGTGTAGCGCTCTTGGCTGGCAATCGGGTACTTGTCTTGGTGACCATGTTCGCGAAGTGAGGACGGTTTTGCGTTGTCGAAGCTGCGTTCCTGGATGGCGATGCGGACGGTGCGGACGGCGTCGAGGATTGCAGAGCCCATGGGAGGGACCCTGATGTACTTGTTGCGTCCAAGAAGGAAGACGCCCAGTGACATGATGATGGCACTACAGGGGTGTTAGCTTGTGTACATCTTTTACCTTCATGGCTCAACTTACATCAGAGGGATGAGATATGCCAGCCAGAAGGAATGATGCGCTTCGACCGTGACGGTGATGAGTGGCGAGAGAGCACCAATGTTCACAACCCAGTAGAACCACATGAACAACCGCCCAACAGTCAACTCGGGATCAACAATAACCTGCTCTCCAGACTTGAGCTTCTTCAGCATCGGCCTAGAGTTGGCATATTGCTCAGCGCACATTGGCGTCACATTGGCTTTGATGCCACCTGTGCCCAGTCCAATCGTGACCATGGCAGCGATGAGGCCGCCGAGACCAGCACCACTGGTGATACCGGCGTGAGTCGAGGTTGCGACGAGGATGATGAGGCCGCAGGTGTAGATGGCGCCGGCGAGAAGGATGGCGCGGTATTTGCCTAGATATTGGTCTGCGACGATGGCGCCGACGACGGTTGAGGTGTAGGCCCAGAACTTGAAGAAGTTTCCAAGTGCAGTTGCCACGGCTTGTCCCTTGCCGAGGGCTCCAGGGAGGTCCGAGCCTGGGTCATACGGGTTGCTGAAAGAGAATGCGTCAGCTCTGAAGATTCGTCGATACAAGGGCTTCTTAGACTCACTTGATGTAGTTCTGGATAGGACCACTCAGGCCGAAGTATGTGAAGCGTTCACCCAGCTATTTCTGTATGTTAGGCTGAGATGTTCAGGAGTATTGTGAGAGCACACGCACCTCGACAGCCAGGATCAATAAAGCCAGCTTGGGCATCTTGTCCGGTACCCTCCTCAGTGTAGCAGATTCTGCATCATTGGGCTTCTCGAACTGCACCGACTCAGCAGTGTTGACATTCTGGATGGCATCGCCAGCCGCAGTCTTCTTAGTTTCGACATCCATCATGAAGCGTTTTCTTGCCGACGATCTAAGAAGAGGAATTGATCTGTCTCGAATGAAGATGTCATCACAACCCGGGCAGAGCGCTGATCTTAAAGCCAGCAGAGAGCATTGGACCCAAGTCCATGTCCGCGCCCTCGGTGCCAGTACCACTGGAGAGTAGATAACGCGGGGATTACGGGCAGAGCATTGATTCGCGGCGTTGAGAGTCGAGGGCGACGCCGATCTAACCGCTGCCGATAGCGGCGGGACCAGTGCGATCGGCATTCTGTGGACGCCGCCAATGAGGAGCGACGCCGGTACTCGAAATGGGACTGCACCGACTGGGCGATCGAAGCCCAGGCTGGGGTCAAGATAATTGTGGCTGATTACGGATCTTGAATGGAATTCGACTTCTGGATGATATCTTGGCTTAAGTTCTGAAGATTAGACGAGCGCCACCAAGGTTCTTGTCGACTCAGCGTCTTTTACTATCATTGCAGCCTCCAACATGACCTCCACTCAGACCATCACAGTTGCCCCGGAGCACCAGAAAGGGCGTCTGGCCATCAAGGCTGAGGATTACCCAGGCTTGGATCCAGCATGGATCGAGGTGTGGAATGAGCATGGCGGTGGTGATATGATCAGAGCGGACGAGGTGACGATTGAGGAGTATCGCCAGTCACCAGCAAAATATGGGTTCTCATACCCAACATGGGCAGGTAAGTTTATCTACTTTTCTAAAGACCCCGTTGGACTTTGTCAGACTAACGCATATCTTCAGGACCGGCGGTACACAAGGTTCAAGATATCCAAATCCCCGTGACACAGCCTACGGGCGAGATTGCTATCCGGGTGTACTCACCGGCCGGAACAGGGCCTTTCCCTGTTTACCTCAACTTTCATGGTGGTGAGTAGTGCTTTTCCAAGGCATGAGAAAGACGCCTTACAGTGGTGCTAATTGTGAGAAAGGGGGCTGGGTGCTTGGAGGTCTTCAAAGTGAAGCGGCGTGGTGTCGCCACATGTGCAACATGGCCAACATCACTATCATCGATGTCGACTACAGAATGGGTCCCGAGTATAAATTTCCTGCTGCCATTTACGACTGCTGGGATGCCGTGAAATGGGTGAGTCTAGCACTGGGCTCGTCTTCCTCCGGGCCAGGCGCAGAAATGACTTGCTAATTGATCTAGACGATCGCAAATGCTGGGACTCTCAACATTAATCCCAAAAGCGTCTCTTTTGGGGGTCTTTCAGCCGGTGGCCACATGTCGGCTGTTTTGGCACACTTCGCTCGCGACGAGGGCGTCGACATCAAGCTTCATCTCATGATCGTTCCCGCGACAGACATGCGTTACTGCAGCCCCAAGATCCAGACCCTCGACTCTTCAAATTGCCCCTACGAGAGTGCTAGAAGATTGAGAGATCTGCCGTGGAGCCCACTTACCCGCGAGCAATGGTTCTTGAAGTACTGGCTGGGAGAAGATGCTGGTAAGTTTCGCCACCCCACGTTTTAACACTGGGGTCTGAATCTGACGAATACCCATGTACCAGATGAGCAAGAAAGGATCTTGGATACGTGGATATGCACGCCGATGCTGGCTCCAAACTTCAAGAACTTGCCGCCGGCGCACATTGTGACGGCCGAGTTTGATCTTGAGAGAGACGAAGGCGAGGCTTATGGGTTGAAGATGCTGGCTGCAGGCAATCAGGTGACTATGAAACGATATGAGGGCGTTCCGCATGCGTTTGCGCACTATAACCATCCGCAAAGAGGGTTGGCGAAGAGCTTCGAGTTTATCGAAGATACGGCGGCGTTGTTCAAATCTGTACATTATGGCCTTTAGACACTTCTCGCCAGGAGGCAAGCATTTAGATACAAATAGGCATCGAGTACATGAATACTTGAGTTTCGAAGGTGGCTTTCTCAGACCGCACGCTTGTCTTCTCAGTCTCGTCACAATTGCTCTGCTGTGACTCCGGTCTAAGTCCAGGGGCCCGCGGACAAGGAGAAAACGGCGCGCCTTTGACGACCTTAGATCCGACCACGATTTGTCCCATGCGCCCGGCACAAATAAGACTGTGTTCTAGGCCTTCCGTGCAACGACAGAGATCGAATTCCTACAACATTACTTTCGATAGTTCCAGAACTCACGCATATAGTAACAGCGTTATCGGGAAAAATGTTGTCCGCGGAAAGGCCAAAGAGAGATACCAGTTGGCCGCGGAGAGCGCACAATGCCGCCAATCAGATGCGACGCCGGTGGCACAACGGCTCCGCTCCGCCCCGGCATCGGCGCCGAGTCATGAACTGGGCGGGAGAGGCCGCTGGTAAGCGATAACAGTCTAATCGTACGTTGCGCCAGCGTCAATTTCTAGAACCATTCTCGAAGGAAGCTCGTGGTGTTTATATGTCGAGTGGCTTTTTTTTTGTCTTTGATCAATTCGAGTAGAACGTGCACTCACAGCCGCAATTGACCAATCTTTGGACGCAGATCGAGACAGACAGCATGGCGAGCGCTAATTCACAAAACGACATTGTAATCGTCGGGTATGTGTCTCTAGTCTACCATATTCTGTTCCCAATATTGATCTCGGTCACAGTGCGGGCATCATCGGCCTGTATGTTTCCTTTGTTCTCGCCCAGCGCGGGCATGGACGATCTATCACGGTCCTCGCAGAATACCTGCCGGGTGACACGGCAGTAGCATATACCTCACCATGGTATGAGAAGTCCCGATCCTTCAATCAGAGCAGTTGAGGCTAAGTCATGATGTAGGGCTGGATGTAACTTCTCAGCCATCTCTGGCACCGACGCCAATGCCATCCGATGGGACAAGGCTGGATACAAATTCCTGCGGGAGATCGAGTCCACCATTGGCGAGAAGTCATTCGTGAAGAAGACACCCTCCACGGAGATGTGGGATGATGTTGTGCCGCATGACAAGATCAAGGCTATGTCTGAGTATCTTGAAGACGTATGACATGCCACCGGAGTATTTTGATAGCAAATAGCTGACGATGACTCCAGTTTGAGATCATCCCCTCAGACAAACTCCCAAAGGGCGTCAAGTTCGCCGTGTCCTTCACAACCGTCACCATCAATGCTCCCAAGTTCATGGAGTATCTCTACACTCGGTTGCAGAACGAATATGGCGTCCGGTTCCAGAGGCAAAAGATTGATCATATCTCGTCCGCATTTACACCCTCCACGAGGATCGTCTTCAACTGCACCGGCAATGCGGCAAGGTCGCTTGGTGGTGTTGAGGATCCCAAGTGCTACCCGACACGGGGACAAGTAGTCCTGGTTCGGGCGCCTAGAGTGAAGCGCAATATGATGCGCCATGGCCTTGACTATGAAACGTACATTATCCCGCGACCTGGTACGAGCGGCCATGTTATCCTCGGTGGCTACATGCAAAAAGGAACCAAGTGAGTGTTTTATTACCCTTGGAGGTTTTGCTCTTAATATTGACTTTTGTCTAGCGATGGTTCGACATACAAGTCAGAAACCGAGTCAATCCTTGAGCGTACCAAGGGCTTGAGCGAGGACTTGAGTGCTGAGGAGCCTGAGATTCTCGCCACGGTTGCAGGAATGCGACCGTCAAGAGAAGGTGGTGCAAGGGTCGAGAGGGAGCAAAGATCAGTCAACGGCCAACAGCGAGCGCTCGTCCACAACTATGGCGCTGGCGGTACGGGCTTCCAGGCGGGATATGGCATGGCGCTTGAGGCTGTGCAGCATGTGAAGGATGTATTGGCAACACTCGATACTGCGCGGCCATCTGCACGGCTGTAGACTAATACAAAACAAATAGTCCCAAGCACCTTCGCTCATGTCTTGAGTGTCGCGTGTATAGCTGCTTGTACGTGCGGCTCTAGGCGTAGCACCTTATCCAAACCACGCCAGAATACCGCATCAATTCGTAACAGCCCTAGACGGAGGACAGGTAGTGTCGTGGCTTTAAGTCGCAATTCTCGACGAGTAGTTTGGAGCAACGCGAGCCACTCCGCGGCTTCATTCTCGTTGTTGGAGGTTACGACTGCGGATAGAAGGGTAAAACACAGTGTTGAGAAGACTGTAGGACACCAAGGAGGCCAGAAGACCTGCGTGGCATCTGTCTTGATGGTTTTGATGAATTCCACGAAGTCGGATGCCGCGGTTCTCAGCAGTCCCGCAACACTTGGGTCAAGCACACTGCTAGCCATCGAGTTTCCGCGATGTGTAGCGGTAGGCTGAACTGCTGGCCTAGAGGCAGCTCGAATAGTAAGGAGCCGGACGTAATGATGACTCAAAGTTTGGACTGTTGCCAGTGGACCGGTTGCTTCCGGCAAATTGCTTGAAACAGAGAACAGCGACTCTAGAAGGGGCTCGATGATTGACAAAGCGTAGCGAGGATCATTTGCGATCTCTTGGGATGCACGGAGGGAGCTATGCAGATCAGCTCTGCACATTCTCAAGAAGGTATCGTGACTTACAAGAGTTTCGAAAGTGCCGAGTCTAGAACCCTCGTAACATGAGAAGAGTATACAAGATAGTCCCATTCTGAATCCGTGAGCTGAGTTCCCTCCCGATCACTACTCTCCAAAGAGGTCACGATCCAGTCATCATCTCGCAACTGACGAGGGCGCCCAAGACTGGCTGCCATCCACTTGTCAAGGCAATAAATGACAAAAGATAGTCTTCTTCGGAGGGCGATCTGCCAAGTTGGGATGTTCCACGATCTAGCGTCAAGATGAAGGCCAAGCGTAACTGCCACTGCTGCAAGCGAGCCTACCAAGGAGCCTTTGTATGGAGCTTCGGCTACAAGAGGGTTTGCCAGAGGCCGTATAAGTAGCAGGACCAAAGTTTGAGCAACGCTAATGGTGGGCGAGTGTAGGTCTGGTCGCAGTGATACATTGATAAGCCGTGAAAGATCGGTGTAAGGAGGTGTATCGTACGCGAGATCGATACAGAGTTGGTCATCGTACATGCTGAAAGGGAATGCGATAGCGTATGCTGCCGCTAGTAAATGAACAGGTGATGACTCGGGATCTGGCAGTGCTTCCGTTGAGAAGATAGGATACTGAGGCTCGATATATGTGTGGAAAAGAGATAACAGTCGTCTCCCAGTTGGCGCAGATACTACTGCTTCAAGTTCGCCTCTAAGTTGGGCATCGGGAGTCTCTGTATCACCAGCATCCTCACGTGTCTTGGCGACGAGTGATCGTCTGGACGTGAGAAACTGTACTGGGTATGGATGTGACTGAACCGACTGTATGCTGAGCTGTTTGAAGTGAAAGAAGCCCGATTCGTCGGCGCTATAGCGATGTAGCAGGAAGGGGTCCATATCGCTACTCAGACCTATGACCTGAGGGCAGCCATCCTCCATTTGATCAAGCGTTTGCAACGGAGAACCGCCAGTGGTGAAAGGCTCGTTATGAGAGATGGTGGCCTGGGCTTCCTGGGTGCCGAAAGGGCTCATCGCAGGGAGGAAAGGATATTCAGATATATCCAGATCCATGTGCAACCCAGAACTCAATCCATTCGAGTCATGATAGAGCATTTGCTGGACCGTCTCATCCTGCTCATGCAGCTGATTCGAGAACATGTCCATATACGGGCCATGATTGCCGAGACCTGTGCCCTCTGGCGAGTGCGTCTCACCAGCCGTCGACAGATCAGAACCTGTTGAGTCCTGACCTTCTGGCCTTTTCCTTGGCGGAGCGTCCTGCAGGAACGTGCACTCCTTGCGACTGAGTGCGCATGCACGGCAGGGAGGCGAGTGGTCGATGCGACATGCGGTTTTCCGAGACCGGCAGAAGTCGCACGGCCGTTGTCGCTTGCTCATGTACTTGCGCATCTTTCGGAGCAACACGCATGTGTGTCTACTCGATAGCAGGGCATGCTGTCGTATATCATACCATCAGATCGATGTCCTGTACAGTGGTCGCACGCTTATCGACATGGCGTGTGTGAGGTCATCCGCCTTCGGCTGCAGCCGATTTGCTGGGCCAGTTCAGTTAGTCATCAGTTTTAGCGGTGCATCGCTTAACACGCCTGATCACTCCCGCTCGGTCTGGCGCTTGATTACACGACACGGGCAATGACAGAACTATGTTCCCCAGAGTATCATGAAAAATGTGGCTTTTGGTTACGTTTCGGATCAGGTGATCGAATTGAAGACAGGCATGGGATCATCATCACCAGTAGAAGCGTGTTGGGTAACATCAATGTGGTGGCGATGCGCTTGGCTTCCATCACGGGACGAGGCGGCACAGCACGGCACTCTGCATCTTTATGACAAAATGAGCGACGTCACAATTGTCGAACCAACATATAGATAAAATGATGCTCCCGTCAAACCGAGTTGTTTGGATGCTTCTCGAGACGGATATCACCCGCACCCTGAAGCATAGGTATGTGGTTCAAACAAAGCAAGCACTGCATCCCTACCATGCTCACTCTACCCAGAATCACGACTTATATGGACTTTCATCAACCATGGAACAACCCATGAATGACAAGCAGCAAAAGAGAGCTGACAAGAAAAAGGCCAGGGCGGAGAAGAAGGCACTGAAACAGAAGAAGAAAGAAGGAAAGGAGCTGGCGCAGCTGCGACGGTTTGCCTACGGCGATGATCGAGTCCACAAACATCCCAAATGGCGCAAGACGGGACGCTTCTTCCTGAAATGGGCTTTTGGAACTGGAGGCGATGGGGACGGGCGCGTTATTGCTCATTGAATTTGATGCTTTCTTTGGAGTCGGCGAGAATACCTCGATGAAGATTGGCGTCCTCTATGTTCGACAAGTTTCATCCTCCGCATACTGTACACCCCTGAACAATCTGTTCATCAATTCTCAATTTTAGTATTGTACATAAGGACATGTCTGTATCCATTCTGGGTGCGACAGCAGCAGCAAGTGTAACAACTCACTGAGGATTGCGTCCTTTGGTCGGACGCTACTTCACCTACCCTACGTCCCAATACCTCTGTGAGAGCAGGGTGCAGGTCTTGAAGCATAAACCATGAGATTGACAATGTACATGCCTCAATGTTGCGCAGGGGGCTTCCTAAACATCTCGTTGCTCGCTCTCAGGCAGTTTGGGATCCTCTTGGGCTTCATCTAGGGCCATGTTTGTTTTGGAACCCCCTCGCAATCCATCGATGAAGTTCGCGTGAGCGAAGGCGACGAGAACGGGGACACCAGGGAAAGCGGTTACAAGCTCCTCATCTGCTACTTTCCCATGCACCTCCACGTCCCTGAACCTGGTCGGTGCCTGTCCTGTATGGATGGAACCTCGGCATTCGGTATGGGGCTGCTCCCGTCGCTTCGCTCGTACCCGGCAGCCAGAGCAGACCAAGGGCAACCACAACACAACCACAACATAGCGTGATCAAAGCCAGCTTCCAAGGTTCTAGACAAAATTCGCAATGCTTGGCCTGCTGAGAGCTGAGGGTAGCAGGCGGGTAGAGGAACCGAAAGAGGGAGGTGCATTGTCGACGCGATATTGCGCTAACCCATTTGCCGGTTGGGTCACCCGGATGGACAGGGGAAGTGATGATAAGGTTAAAGGATAACCTGCCCGAAGTTGCTGCTCCATATGCATGGCTTCTTTGTATAATGGTCCAAGCGCGGGAACAGCTAGGGGCCTAGGGCACTCACGCGACCTAGGGCGAAATACTACCCAGGTAAGTGAGGGATAACACAGAGAGCTCAAGCTTGACTCGTCGGTCGTTTTCTACTGATTTATAAACCATGCTGGCAAGAGTGCGGTTACATCGACTGAGGCATTGCCCCAGTTACCGTGAGCATAGACGAACTTCGGGGACATCTGTACATGTACTGTAACCTCATACCCCATGTGTGGCTGCTATGAGAGCCCCGCTGCGAGTCTTCCAACTTCCTTTTCAAGCTCTGGAAGGTCTTGGAATACGGTCACCTGGAAAAAGAAGCCGCCTCTTTCATCCTAATAGTCTGGAAGCCAAGCACTGCACGATCGATCGGAGGAACTAATCCGGATCGTCTCGAGCTAAGAAGCGAACCCGTCGCAAAGGGACCTTGCATCAAATTATACAGCATGGCCCATGACTACCAAGAAGAGGCAGGTCGATGATCCTTGCCCAATGATGGCCTCAGTGTACATAAAGCTCTCCATGGCTCCCTCCCTGTCCACGATGCCAGTCAGTCTCTACCGCTGTCTAGACTGAAGTCCTCCTGTGAAGCCATCTGCCAAAGAATCGCATCGCGACGAGACATCCAATCATGGTTCGCACCTCTCCCATTCTGGGGTCATTGGCCCTCCTGGCTACCGTAGCCAGCGCCAAGGAGATGCCTGTCAATGAAGAAAAGGCTGCCAGGCTCTACGACAGTGGCAAGGTGCACGAGAGCATCATGGCCCGCAAGAAGGTGAGATTCCAACCAGATATTGTTGTTCGCCTGTTATAATGTTTCATTTTGTATTGACATGACTCTAGGCTGAGTGGGAAGCGGCCAAGGCTGCTGGCATTTTCGATAGCGAGCAGTACCCTGAGCTGGGCTATACTCCTTGCATCAACGGCTGGGCTGAGGCTATCCCCGGCGACAGCCACAACACCTTCAAGTGCGAGAACGTAAGCTGGCTCTTCTATCTTCCTACACCGGAGCGCGACTAACTCTCACAGATCGATCTCTACCACTTCCTCAGCCATGCCGCCCTTGGTAGCCCTGGAGGTGAGGGCTCCTCGTCCTGGGGTTGGACCTCCGATGATGGTCGTGAGTTCGTCGCCATCGGCCAGTACGACGGCACTGCCTTCGTCGAGATCGGCTCTGACGGCAAGATGACCTACCTCGGCCGTCTCCCCGAATACTCTCTGCCTTCTCAATGGCGTGAGATTCGATCTTACAAGAACTACATGATCATCGGCTCCGAGGCCCGTGATCACGGCATCCAGATCTTCGACATGGAGAAGCTGCTCGACATCGACCCGGCGAGCCCCGTCACCTTTGATCGTGCCAAGGATCTCACAAGCCACTTCAAGGCCCTTCTCCCTCTCGGCCGTGCCCACAACGTGGTTGTGAACGAGGAGCTCAACTACGGTGTCGCTGTTGGCGCCCAGCCTCGCACTGACCCTATCTGTGCTGCTGGTCTTAACTTCTTCGACCTCACTGACCCTAGCAACCCAGTTTCTCTGGGCTGTGCGGCCGGTGATGGCTATGTGCACGATGCTCAGTGCATGGTCTACCGCGGTCCCGACAAGCGCTACCAGGGCCGTGATATCTGCTACGGCTACAACGAGGATTCACTCACCATCTACGACGTTACCAACAAGGCCAACGTCACTAACATTATCTCTCGTACCTCCTACGAGGGAGCGTCATACACTCACCAGGGCTGGGTTCTTGACGCCAACAACCAGGAGTTCCTTGTCATGGACGACGAGCTCGATGAGATCTATGGCGCCGGCCCTGCTGCGGGTGGCTTCCCTGTCACCTTCATCTGGGACATCCGCGACCTCGAGAAGCCGAAGCAAACTGGTACTTTCACGTCCAAGACCAGGGCCATCGACCACAACCAGTACGTTATCAACAACATGATCTACCAATCCAACTACGGCGCCGGTCTTCGTGTCTTCGACGCCTCAAGCATCCCCAAGGACCCCACAGGCTCCAAGGTCTGCGAGGCCGCCTTCTTCGACGTCTACCCTGAGGACGACCAGCTCGAGGGCGGCGGTGAGATCGAGTTCCTCGGGACCTGGAGCTCTTACGCCTACTTCAAGTCCGGCTACGTCTTCATCAACACCATTGAGCGCGGTGCCTGGGTCGTCAAGCTCACTGACACCAAGTGCCCTAAGCCTCGCACCTGCAACGCCGATAACTGTCTTCGCTCATTCCGCGCTGAGAGCATCAAGGGCCGTCTGGAGGAGTCTCAGGCCTTCTGCAAGGACTTCCTCGCTGCTCCTATCCGCGATACGGCTGCTCTCCCGTCGCATGCTGTCAAGAACTGCGCTGGTGATGCTGTCGCCCGTGCTAGCAGTGCTTGTGCCTGCCTGCCGACCCCGACGGCCGTGTAACTTGATAGGCAGGGTTGATACTGTCGATAGTATATCAATGATGAACGATGTAATGTTTAGAAGATTTGGTGATTCAATAGGTTATCGACGAAACGCATACCGTGTGACCACAAAAAGCTTCCAACATCATTGCTTCACTACCGTCAGGCTGAGTAGTTGCATGTCAACGCCATGCCTTTGCTGCGCCTCTCGAACAAACTGCAATCCAGCTTCTTGGCGGTTGCTCCAAAGCGCCACGAATGCTTGATGATCTCTGCCCATAAGACTCATGCGAACGAGGAGGGGAAGTCTGACCGATACTTTTGTCCTAATCCCTCATTTCGTCGCTTTCATCAATTCTCGAGCTTCTCATCCATAGTTTCGTCCAATCCATGTAGAGGAGTGCCTCTCATGTCCTCAACTCCTTGCAAGTGATGTGCGATCGTACAATGCACAGCCGCAGAGACTAATGCAGCCAAGGTGATGCCAATGCCAATGCACTTTGTGGACGTTGGTCAGCCTTCTGTCCCATCAACCCGAATGTAATTCGACATAGCCGCATTCAAAATGCAGGTGGATTTCTTGTCAACTCCGCCTTTCGACAAGTGAAGCATGATGCTCTAGCCCTTGTCTCTCGCAGAGAAAGGGTGCCGCTCTGCCCTTATCTTGAGCTTCTCTCGGCCGGACAGCAATGCTTAGATGGCCGAACAAGAGGCTGAGAGGAGCAATCGCGCTCCTCACCCATCCACGACCCTGACTACGACAATCACGAGCCCCGCACTTGAGACTCTGGCAGTTTCTCAGCGAGCAGCAACAGCAGCAGAACGATCGCAGTCTGCCTCCACGTCTTCAATTCTGCCCAAGCACATATCAGGAATCCTCATTATTGCTTTCGCCAGAAAGAAAGTGTGGCCATGGCTGTGTCACAATCGTATTGCTGTCCTTGGAGCTACGGCAACATTTGCCGGGTTCGTGCTTGGTCTTGCAGCGCTTGTCCCTGCGTTCGCAGGCCAAGGCATGACTGAGGAGGCTCTAGAGCTGGCTCGATGGACCGCCCTCAAGGACTTTGTCGAGCAGTGTTGGGAACGCGAGGTAGGGCCCCTGCATGAGCCTTTGGTAGATCCCTCAACTACTGACACCTGACCTCAGGCTGATATGCCAGTCTCTGAGGATTGCGAAAAGGCAATGTCCGCTTCCCTCCCTCCACCCCCTAACATGGATGTCGACCAGCAAATGGACAGGCTGGTAGCCCGCATGCCGACCTTTGCCGTCAACAGTCTTACAATACATCGCCAAAGCCGGAGTGTTTGGCGTGAACTTGGTATGCGGCAACTAGCCGTTTTGGTCATCATGTATAGTGTGCTTGTGGCTATATGGGTTCGAATCTCGGAGCGGATGCGACAACGAGACGTTGTCAATGATGAAGTGGCACGACAAATCAGCTTATTCAACAGCATATTGAGCCCCCCTGACGAGGAGAGGGGCACAATCTCCCAAGGCAATATGCTTCCACTTCCTACACCCACGACGCTGGAAGTTGTTGAGCACAAAGACAAAGGCTCGACGCCAAGTGCACCCACCGGGGATGATTCTTATCGTGAAGGAAGACGGCCATCTATTGACGACATCGTGTTGATTCAGCCCGCTAAGAGTCGACCTCGTATGCATTACGGCCCTACCGCTGTCGCTGACCGAAGGTCGCCCGATGCGTCGCCTTGGTCACACCGGCCACAACCTTCACAGCCTTCAGGCTACGGCTTCATACATCCTCTACCTAGTGCAAGCTCGTTCTACCCATCGGCCGCACAAGACTATTTTAGATCATCTGGGCAAACTGGTTGGAGTCGTCGCGAATTCACCCCTGATATGTTGAGTTCGCCTGAGGGGGCAGACAGACATGGCATCGGCTCTGAATCTGGTTCATCTGGTACATCAGATACAGTTAAGAGCCATGTGAACATACCCGAAGATGTGAAGAGAAAAGCGCAGCGCTTGGCCGCAAGAGCCCTTGCTCCCAGGTATGAGGCCAGGGACGATCTTTGGTCAAGACGAACGAGCGCCACAGGGTCCAGACAGGCACCGCAGTGTCGTCTGCCGCCGCCTTCTTCCCATACTTCAACCTATGCCCGAGGATCCTCGGCTACGTCTGACAACCTTCGAGAACACTGGGCCAATTGGAACAACGCACCTGAACATTCCAACGGCAATTCAGCCGGGCTCAGGCGGCGATTCCAAATGCCTCGGCCCACAAGGGAAGCCATTATTGCAAACGATCTGCCGACTACTACCACAGCGGCACGTGATCAAGAAAGCCGACCAACAAGTACTTCAACATCTCTTCAATCCCCAGTGAAGGTTCAGGATGGAGATCTTGGGGGCTCCGAAATGTCCAGCTCCGTGCTCCGCAAGTAACGCTCGCTGTGACAGGGATGTATGTAGTTGACGGCGATGTATTGCTTCAACGGATGCATCAGGCATCTGCAGATGTTATAGGGGAGCGAGGAGATGCCTATCGAGTTGGACACTTATAAGGAAAGGCAAACTGGAAGTAAGTCTCCCTCATAGCAACATCATGGGGATCCAGCACTTGACACACGCATCCCGTCACAACAATAGTAACATGATGAAGCAGCGGGGTGGGACACGGTCAGATTTAGAGAGGGTTCTTGCCATATACTAGATACCCTTCCTTCCCTATCCCTAAGTACATTTGATACATGGAGAGCAAGTTAAAGAATGATGGGGTCTCTTCAACTTCTCAAGGTTAGTCCTGTGAAAGCAGACGGGCAAAGAGGCATTATAGGTCCGCTCTAAGGGTTATACAAAAGAAATGCCAGCTGTATTTGACCCTCTAGCTTAGCTATACCGAGCAATACTCATTACTCTCATGCAGTAAGGCCTTGACCAGATGGGGCTCTAATCATTTGACTCCCCATTTGTCTTTCAAAGGTCCAATGACCCATTCTCTTTGGCTAGTGAGACTATGGTGCTATAAGAACCAGTTCGTGATTCCCCTCTCATTATTCACTCAAGCGAGCTCAGGGTCAGCAAAGCTTTCGTCCGCTTGGTGATAAAATCATGCATTTCAGCAAGAACATATCCTCATTCTGTAGAACGACTTGATTTCGTTGCCCCTCTACTCCCTGAGATGCACCCTCGGATCCAAGAGGGGGTAGACCGCGGTATGCGGTCAAGAGAAGAGTTCAGCGGAATCACAGTTCATACGGACATTGCAGGCAAAAGAATGTCGTTTTCCTTGCCGAAGTTTGTGTCTGAACGGAATCAGTGGTTAGAAGATTATTCCCGAGTAGAAGCTCAACGTCCTGACCAATGGGCTAAATCGGGACCGTTCAGACACGTACACAGTGTCGCATCAGAAAGCAGCAACAGGTAGCAACGAAACCCTCGTATAGTAATGACCAGCCCTACGCCCTCTCCGTGGCCGATACAATGTTGCGGGGGAAAGAACATCATTATGTCAGGGACACAGAAGCTTACGATGGCAACCAACATCTACGTTAACAAGACAACACAACCACTCTCACGACTTCTCACCAGACGGCTATGAACACGTGGTAGGCCGGGTTGGTGATCTCAAGGCATCAGCTTCACATTCTGAACGTCTGCCAGCTTCAAGTTCCAGACTCCCTACTGCAATTATTCGGAAATCAAGTCTTCTCTCAAATCGCCGCTGATCTTGCAGTTCGCTGCCGTGGGCTACTCACGGAACTCTGTTGACCACTCTCCTTGAGTTCTGACGCTGGTGAATACCCCGAGAAGTACTGCCCGAACCGGTGCGCATATGACAACCTCGGCACGCGAAAGTGCTGCTATAACAGAGACTCGCTAGGTGGGCTGAGGAGGTCGGCTCACCACACGCTGCACTGCACAGTCTGCCTGAAAAGGTGAGCCTGATTGAATTCGGCGTTGCAAGTAATTTCCAAGTTGCGTGCGGGGTTTCATTCAACATCGCACGCCTGATGAGCGAAAACACAAGAGAAGAAGTCACTGCGGCCGAAGGCTCAAAGGCCGAAACGCGAAAGTCGAGACACACAAGCCTCCAATGAAAGGCGTACAGGCAGAGATGGCATTATTTGGTCCGGATTTCATCTACTTCATGAGCGACGCCAAGCTTGCTGAACTTGAAGCTCAGGGGCTCGGAAGGCCAGAGAATAGGCAGGAGCGCATTGAGTGGTTCAAGAAGTATCACACCCAGAAGCGTAGGAACACAGGGGAGCGGCTGGAATTCCGCCAGTAGTACGTCAATGTGGCCTGATGTTATGTCAGTGGTCCTTGTGTGACAGGCACTGAGCTTGCTGTCACGCATGTGCTCTTCTGGCTCTTATCACATAATATAGACGAAGGGTATACAGCCCAACTAGAGGACTCAGGTAGAGCATATTCGCTTGCTCGGACGGGGTGTGCCGACGGGCCCAGGGGGTACCGCGGCACTGCTGCTAGGCCAATCCCAAGCAAGGCTTTCGGACCTGTCACAGTGTCGATGCGGGCAGCGTAGAACCTGGCGCTTAGTAACAAGGTAGATAACTCGGCCATGTTACCGCCGTGTCACAGGGTAGTATCGCACATGTACCTGGACGCTATGGTAGGTATGGTTCGCAAGGGTGTCATTCCAGACCAAGTCACACAGGTCGGCTACTAGGGTTGTCTGCGAGGAGCGAGAGCACTGACCGTGATTTCGGAAGGGAAACGATCGGGTTTATAAATAGATATGGTATCCTGCCAGATCGGACTGTTCGCCCGTTCGTGGTTCTGAGCGATGGCGAGCCGCCGGCGTGATCTTGTATTCGTTTGGCTATACATAAAAGGCTGCGTACCGGCTTGTGCGCTTGCGGGAGAATAATGATATGCCATGCAGACGGGTTTATCTGGCCATGCCATAGGTCACTGAAGCGGCTCAGAGTGGTAGGGGCGAGGTAGGTGGCAAAGGGATGCGCAAAGTCTAGGCGAGTATGCCAGACGTCTTGCCGGGGAGGCACAGCCTTCGAACCTGACGCGTCTTTTAGCTATGAAGTGAGCGACCATGTGCTCTAATTAATGCGTTACTTGGCATGATTCCGTGACGCGATGGTTGAGTAAGGTGCCCAACCTAGTATTGAGCGGTTGACTGAGTGGTGCGTTACTCATGGCCCAACCACCATACCCTCACCTATAGGCACTGCATAGAGGATTAGATTAGTGCCAAGAGGTTCAGCAAGGGTATTATGAGCAATATGCCGATGGCTTCCGGCGGATGACCAAAACCAAGATCATGCTGAGAAATAAGGCCATGATCCGGGATTACGATTTCTGATTATGCTTTCAACTTGGCTAACAAGGCGCCCAGCTCTTTAGGATCGACCTGTTCGGTCGCCTCGCCGTCGTCACCTCTAGCCAGAGCCGCGGTGTGCAGCCACACATGATCTTCGTGCCGGGCAAGCAGCTCTGCCACTTCAGGGCCGAATGTCTGAGCACGTAGACCGCCACCGGCTACGAGTTCGATCTTTTGCCTAGCCTTGTCCGCGATCTCGCCGAGTCGAGGAAGGTTGTCACCCATGTTGCCGAGACCTCCAGATGTCAGTAGCCCACGGAATCCTGCAGTTTCGAGTGCTGACAGGCCCGCTGACCAGTTCGAGGTAGCAGCGATAGGATCGAAGGCGCGATGAAAGACGCACGGAAACGGGTGGCATAATTTGGTGAGCTCGTAGCAACGCTCTACGTCAACTTGCACTCCGTCATTCCCCCTTTTCAAGATGCCAAATACGAAGCCGTCTCCTCTTGATAGATTCAGACTACCAGAGTTAACAAAGCTGTCAATTGCCTCTTTCATGCCGGCAAACTCGTCCTCGGCATAGAGGAAGTCAGGAGAGCCGTCCTGCGGTGGCCCTCGAGGTCGAATCATGACACGAATTGGTATGCTCATTTGCGAGGATAGCAGATTGAAGACATCTAGAGGTGGCGTAGTTCCACCTGAAGCATAGGATCCAGGGGCATTGAGCTCAATACGGCCTGCGCCTTGGGACTGCGCAAGCAGAGCCGAACCCGGGGAAAACACGGCAACCTCGAGAGGGGACGTCATAGCGCTCCGAGTTCGTGCTCTATATCAGATGGAATGGCCCCGCGGATGTACAGCTGGGTTTCGGTACCGAAAAGGGGCCTCCCAAAGCTGGGGATAGCGCGCGGCTCGATGCTGGTGACCTTGTCGGGTTTGCGAGACTGCACGCTTCGTTTAGCAGAGCGAAGCCGGTGATTCGTAAGTCCGGGGAAGCCGAAGGTGTGTCTTTAGAACGGCTGATCAATGAAGTAGACGACGAACTGTGAAGACTCTAGAGATATCCGATGTCGATGCTGTAAGCCAGGCAAGAGGTTGAAAGTCACGGGATCTGAGGTTTGACAGTATGTAGTCATCTCGCCGCCACAGGAGGGTTCCAAGGGTGGAGGCTCCGGCGGTTGTGGCGGCGGGCATTAGTAGCGGTGTTTCTCGGCTACTGAACTGACCGCCTGCTCCTTTGACAATCGGAGCCTGATGCGGGCCAATCCTCGAAGCTCTGGTAACAATGGGGGCCACAAGGTCGAGTACCTGACAAAGTACGGAGTACTGGCGGCGAAGACTTGGACAAGCAGGAAGCAGCTCCAGCGCCCCTCCACTCGCCCCCGCCCAATGACGATGTCTCTGAAGAGCAGTGGCTTCCCCTGTGGAGCCCTCCGGACACTGTACGGCATGTGTTTCCCCCACTTAATCCATACTGGAAACCCCTCCATCGCCGCCTAAGACTCTAGGGGTCCATGCTCCGTCCATTAAAAAAAAAGTTCATCGGGGCAGACAGACTTTTTGCCAGGACAACGGAGGCGTCAAGAACCTGAATCAGATCCTTGGGTGTGTGGCTATATCCAGAGGCCACCGTTTTGTAGCTAGCTACGACCACTCTCCACGTCACTATCCAGTTTTTTCTTTCCCGATGCTCTCACAATGGAGGCTTTCCAGCATCGAGCTCCCTTCACACCCTTGCTGTTCCGTAATGCCAGTGAAGATCATCACGGAGAAGAAAGAAATAGAATGTCTCTTGTTACATGTCTCGGGCCTCCAGCTCTTCTAGCTCCTCAACTTTTGTCTCGTGGCGTAAATATTGGCGACCATCCCGGGCCAGAAGCTTCTTAGCAGCTGGCAAATGAAGATTCACGGGTCTCGTTCCGCCCGTCGACCATTCACACCCCTCCCTCCCCCTCCTCTAGGCCAGGTACCTTCCTTGCCTTGCTGTACCAAACAAAAAGAAATATTTCCTGCCCGCGCCCTCTCGCCTCATGCTCGTCCTGCTACTTCTTCCCTCTCCTGCTCTTCTTCTTCTTCTTCTCCCTTTCATCAATCGTCCCCTACCGTCTCCCTTTGCCCAAACACATTCTTAACCCCCAGAATTATCTTTACTCCCTCTCTTCACCTCTCTTCACCTCTCTTCACCACCTCCGACCCCATACACACCCATCCTCCACAATGGCACTCTCAGCTGCTCTCATGGACACTCCAGTCAAGTACTCCCAGCTCGAGGACATCAACGATGACTTCGAGCAAATTGATCTCGAGATCAGTGAGTGGTCCTGCTTACCAACAGCAGCACAATCTTCTCTCCCACGCAACTTGCTGACCATCTCGTTTCCCAGTTCGCCACCAGCACAAGCTCAGCAAGGATCTCTACGCCAAGCGTCAGAAGCTCGTTTCCCAGATCCCCAACTTCTGGGCCCTCGTCTTCGAGCAGGCTCCTACAGACATTGACGAGTACATTCAGCCCTCTGATTCTGCTCTGCTCTTGACTGCCCTCACCGACATGTCTGTCGAGCGCTTCGAGCTCCCCAACGGCGACCCGCGCAGCCTTCTCTTCCGCTTCGAGTTCTCCGAGAACGACCACTTCGAGAACAAGGTCCTCGAGAAGAAGTTCTGGTGGCGTCGCGCTCGTGATGGCATGGACGCTGGCTACGTCAGCGAGCCTGTCGAGATCAAGTGGAAGTCTGCTGAGAAGGACCTGACTGGCGGCCTCCTCGACCTCGTCTACAAGAACTGGGTCGAGGACCAGGCTGGCGAGAACAAGGAGTCAGAGACCAAGAAGGCTCTCACTGAGCTTATGGAGAAGACCCCTCTCGGCTCAATCAGCTTCTTCACCTGGTTCGGCTTCCGCGGTCGCAAGTTCACCGCTGAGGACGACAAGATCGGTGCCAAGGCCGAGGAGGAGCTGCGCAAGAAGCGCAAGGCCGGCGAGGACATTCCTGATGAGGATGACGAGGAACTCGATGAGGATGAGTACGAGTATGAGGTGTTCCCCACTGGCGATGACCTTGCTGTCGCCATCGCTGAGGACCTCTGGCCGGGTGCCATCCAGTACTTCAGTAAGCTCCATTTGCCCCCTCCGCCACCTCCTTTGAAGAATTGCGCCACATCGCAACCCGGATACGCCCATTGTTCGTATGAGCTTGACTAACATGTGGTGTGGACGAAGCTACCGCACAGGAAGACGGCATGAGCGACATCGATTTCGAGGAGTCGGATGAGGATATGGCCGACGGTGAGGAGGCCCCGCCGCTGAAGAAGGTCAAGGCCTAAGTGGCGTCTGAATGGTTTCTTTTGTGCATAAGGTGATGGCGGCGGCGGTTCTTGATCAACTTCGAATCTAGGGAGCGTTCTGATACCAAATGTTAGAGAAGGCTACTTAGACAGTCCAATGTGAGATGATGAATACTTGACTCGACCGGTCCCCAGTCACCAATCCATCGTAGGGTCTGGTATGTTGACGCGTGCCTTGCCTCAGCAAATGGCACTGATAATGTGCTTGCCAATTGTTTCGTGAAGGTTTTCTCTGTCACTGGGGAGGCAAACCAACGCAGGAAGCCAACCGCCCTTTTGCCTGTAAGCGGTAGGTGGGAACTTCGCGACATCAGTCAGGCTCAACGAAGTTGGTGGCTTGCATGATCACACTTGTCAGAACATCGGGGCAATTGATAACGCTGCTTACAGAACGATGGGGGAGAAACCAGAATGAGGTTTTTGACAAGATTGAAAACGACGACAAAAGATTGTGTGTGAAGGAGAGGCGAATCTAAGTCCGCGGTCACCTAGATGACGCCTCCACATCAAGCCGGAGATAGGGACCGCCTTGCATTTGGGTTCCTTTTACGAGTATTCGAATCCTCGTTAGATATGTTTCATCACAATCTCTACTACTACCTTTCTCTGGCACGTGATTAGTCCATTGAATCTTTCGGAGCTTCGTGTGAGTCCCAGGCAATTCACCCTCCCTCGCTCTTCGGACAAGCTTCGTCACACCAAGCTGAGAGCTTACTCTACTTTCCCCAGGTTTTCTCCAACTAAGATCGGCCAGCAACCACACACACGCAATGCACCACCTGCCTTTCCTGACAGCCTTATTCTGACTTTCACGATTGTGGCTGATCGCTGACAATTGCCTGATGAGGCAGCATTACTGCACCTGCGCGTGACCCGGCTGTCACACTCGCTAGATGCGCTTCGATCCCCCCTCCTCCTGACTTTGTCGTCATTGTTGTGTCTCGGAGGGCCGATGTGTCCGACGATGCTGACAAAAGCTGCACCTACGCGCCATCTTCTACGGGCTATAAAGTGTGTCAATCGTGCGCCTGGTTGGGTCAAGAACACGTGTGTGGCGACAGCTCAGCAGTCTGGAACACGGAACATCACCACAGCCGCATCGATGGCCACGCCTTACCGTATCCATGTGAAGCCGACTGAGACGGGGTTGCTGCACTTTGACCGGGATGAGCAGACCGCGAACACCGTTTCTGAGTTGTTACAAGATGATCTTGAGGTATGACAAGGCCTGGTCTCAAATGCCTCTCACCTAAATACTGACGCGTTAACCATAGAAACATCACGTCTTCTACAACGCCGCAGGCTATCACGACCACGTAAGCATTCACGCACAACTTCGCCGTGCAACTCACAAATTGACACGAAAGCTTCATTCAGATAACCCACCACCTTCTCACGCTCTATGGCACTGGCGCTTCCATCAGCGACCTGCAGACGGCCTACCGTGGAGATTCGTCCTATCAACTCCGCGCACAGAAACCTCGACCGGAGGTTCTTGACGCCTTGCACAAGAACTGGGAAGTCAATGCGTGGAGCTACCTCGGTAAGGGAAAACACTATGCCGAGTTCTTGAAGTTCTTTCAGGAGGAGATTGAGGCGAAGGGGTGGAAGGAGGTGGTGACTGAGTATTTGTTGAGTGAGAAGCCGGTCAGCAAGGACATCTTTGCTCGATTATTTGCAGGTGAGTCTTCCAGGACTAAATCCCACTACGGGAGAACTTGCGGTCTGACATGACACGTAGGTCTGGTCCATCCCCTCATCCAACTGATGTATGGCCTCGAATGGGAGCAGCCAGCCATCATAGCTCAAGGTCTCGCCCAAGCTGCCGTGCACAGAGACAGACTCACTGCATTCTTCACCAAAGCAGAGGAAATGGCCAAGAATTCCTCCTCAACAGCAACACCACCAAATCTCCCAGATCTTCTCGAAAGAGCACGCACCTCAGGAAAGCTATCACGCAGCGCCAAATGGAACTCTGATGAGCCTTTGAATGGGATCCTTGTGCGGGCAGAGGAGGAGGCGTTGGAGTTGGTAAGTCAGGTGAGGGTTAGGCCAGAGGACCTGGAGGAACGGATGGTGGAGATGATGCATACGGCTGCGTTTGTTGCTACTGCGGCGGCGTTTCATAAGCCGTATATCCCGAGGATGGACTTCTTCCTGATGTGAGTTTCGCGGCCTTCCGTACCCTGTTCTGTACTAACGGCATTAGTCATTCTCTCACTTCATCACCGGTCTTTCTCACAATCAACAAGTTTGACTGGATACCGCAAGCGCAAAAGATTCGCCTTCTCGAGTGGAAGATGCGACTCGATATTCTCGAGTATGTCGCGCAGAGCTGCCCGCCTCTCGACCCTTCGTCCCTCTCAAACTACACGCCCAGAGATCCCACGCGTGTTGAGTCACCTTGGGAACTTCTGCCAAAGTTCCACAGTCCGCCTGATGATGGGCATACCATCAAGGTTATACGGTCTCTCCTTCTTACTGAGCGGGAGTCAAAGAAGTGGGAAGATAAGAAATGGATTCGTATCAAGGGTTCGAAGGCATGGTTGAATGCTCACTACGTCATGCTGGATAGTATGAACACTGAGGCAGATACGGGGAGATGGGTTCGAGGTGCTGGGTTCTCGGAAGCTTGGGAAGGGAAGCCGAAGCTTTGAAGGACAACCGGTGTCCAATGACACGGTGCGGGTGCCAAATGCTTTATTTCTCCAAGGTCAGCTCAATGAAGGTCCTGCTCTTAGTGAAATCACTGTATTCAGATAGTCACAAGGTCATCATGCATGATACGTCTCCATAACCAGCTTTCCGACGGAGAGACAGGCATGATTGTAACTATCGTCATGAATATTTGAGAACTCCTTTTAATCTAGACCAACCCAGCCCTCACCATCATCCGAGCTCGCATCATCACTCGTCTCGCCGCTCAACAGGTTCGACTTGACCTCCTCTGCACCTGCAATTTGCTCAGGTGCAGTCTCCTTGCCAGTCTCCGCCTGCGTGAGCAGGTAATCCACCATGTACACGTTCTCATCCGCCAGTCTCCTGATCTCATCCCTCATTCTTGCAATGGCACGCGACACTACCCGAAGTTCCACATCCATCTTGCCACGGTTCGTAGACAGCCATGCGCCGTGCTTGTCGACGAGCGCCTTAATCCAGAGGAGACAGAACTCGATGTGCGGTGACTCTTCGGTCTGCGCAGCCACAAAACGGAGAAGTCGAGGGACGTACACCGTAGGCAGGCCGCCGACCACGAGAGAGATGTCTGCAGCATTGATGCCCTGCCAAACACGCTTTATGAGCCCGGCCTCGTTGAGTCGGAAAGCCATGACAATAGCCTTAAGATAATCGCGCTCCTGTTCCAGGACCATGAGAGTCGAGGCAGGTGTGATCTCCATGTTGAGCTCGAATGGATCAAACTGTAGAGCATTGTCCAAGCTGTAGATGAGCAGACCCTCGGTAGATGCCGCGCAGAAAGCGTTACCGGCAGGTGAGAAGTCAAGTCCCGTAACGCGGACAGCTGGGACCTTCTGTCTTGCCGACGGGTCACCGCCGCGCTTCGATCCTGGGAGCCGGGCGTCTTCGAAGTCGGAGCCTTCATCAAGGTCTTCTTGCGCACCAGCTTCAGTGAGCATCTTGCTGTTGAGGAATTCTTGCGTGCCCGCAAGGGACAGGTTGACGCTGACGGTCCACTTCTTGAGGAGAACCATTGTATCCACTGAGTACAAGCAGATGTATTTGCTGTTACCACCTGCGAGGACACAAGATCCGTCCGTGCTGTACCTGATGGTATTGAAGGCCTTGGTGCCAGTCATACTAGCTGCTGTTCTGCGATCGGAGAACTTTCGACCGCCTGATACATCGCGGCGGCCATCCATACCACCGGTCTGGTTGGCTTCTGATATTGACCAGAATGTGAGTTGACCGTCGAGAGTGGAAACAGCCAGCTGGAGTGAGTCAGGTCGGACGGCGATATCGAGCACGTCAGCTTGAAGTTGCAGAGGCTCGCTGGTTTGCGTCCTGCTAAAAACAGACCATATACGAGCAGTGCGGTCCCAGCTACCACTGATAAGAGAGTCGCCGTTGGGCGTAAAAGCCAACGAGGACACAGGTCCCTCGTGACCAGAAAGCTGATCCAAGAGCTGGCCAGTCTGCACCGACCAGATGTGGATGTCGAAGGAGTCAAGAGAGCCAGCAGCTACAACCTCACCGCTTGGGTCGACAGCCATGCAAGAGAATGATAACCTCGTTGGTGCTGTGAATGTGCGGAAGTTTCGGAAGCGAATCAAGTCCCATGCGCGAATCGATCCATCCAGACTGGAGGTGAAGAGCACATTACCCTTCTTTGCGAACTCACACCCAGTGACACCACTCGTGTGTTCAGTGAAGGTCACAATGCAGAACCCTGATTCGATGTCCCACACCTTAATCTTGCCATCGTCTGCTGTAGTGACAATGCGTCGGCCGTCAGGCGAGTATACGAGAGAGTTCATCGAGTCGAAGTGGCCCTGCTGTTTGAGGATGTAGGACTCGGACTGCCACTCCCAAACGAGTAGTTGTCCAAGCTTAGAGGCACCAAAAGCAAGCCATTCGCCAGTCTTGTTGATGGTGACGAAGTCGATGTCGTTTTGGGAGATGCTCAGCTTATGAATGTTGTTGAAGTCTGGGAGCTCGTATAGGCCAAAGAGTCCGTTTGTAAAGCCCGCGACGAGAAGCTTGGTCTCGGCATGGAAGGCGGCACAGCTGACTTTGGCGCTTCCCTGCATAAAGAAGTTTCGCTGAACGATCCGCCAATTCATATCCGAATCGTCGTCGTCCTCATCCATCTCGTCCTCTGTGATGCGGTTGGTAGGCTTGACATACTTCCAGTCAAATACGGCACCATCCTGGCTAACTGTAAAGATGGTCTCCTGGTCTTCAGAGAACCAAGCTCCCACGACTCCTTCTTTGTGTCCCGACAACACTGTCGGAACAAAAGACTCCTCTTTCTCCAGACTCCATATCCTCGCCGTGAGATCCTTGGAGGCTGTGAGGAAGAATCGGGAATCGCTTGACCACTCAATGCTCTGGACGGAGTCGAAGTGTGACCTTTTGGACTTGTGGCGAACGAACGGAGCGAATTCGAGCTCGCCAGTCTCGTTTGAGTCGGGGGTAGAGGGGACGTGCCAGACCTCAACGGTTCGATCGAGTCCTACGGCGAAGTGCCTTCCTGAAGGAGCAAAAGACAGTGCCGTTACTCTTGAGCGAAAGGAGAAGTGGTATATAGCGATACGTCGGGGGACATTGGTGAGGATGGCGTGGCCTTCTTCGTCCACGGAGAGGAGGAGGTTGCCGCGGGGTGTGAGGCCGAGGTTGGTGATGTTCTTGCGATGGGCGAATGGAAGAGTATAGGATTTGTTACTTCAAAAAGTGTCAGCTCGGTATTTTCTGATACCCAAGCAAGTGAGGAACTTGACTTACTCAACCAGGTTGAAAACGGTCACCCGGTTGCCAACGGGCGAGAAGAGGTGGGTGCCATCTGGACTGAACAGGAGGTTACCCTGACAGTAGACAGTGCCGAGCAAGTTCGCGAACTAATAATTGAGTTAGAATGCATAGCCGTACTCGAGCTGTGTTCTGGGTACTGACCTTGAAGTCGGTCTTCATCTTTGTGTCATCTGCGCAACATGGCCGTCTTCAAGTCGTCAAGATGCTGGCGGGCGCAAAGAAAATCGGCAGAAAAGGCTTATCGATAGCGCGTCCAACTTTTTGCAGTATCGAGCTAGTCGTGGCTTGCTCGCTTGGGGACGCCACATTGGGAGACGCACCGCCACATCAACAGAGTGCACGATGACTTGGCCTCTGCATCAATTTTGAAAGCTGTACATGATATATAGTCTTGAAGGGCCTGTTGGATTTCAAGTCTTACAAATGCGCATTGGTGTCTGTTCTTTTGGGGATCTTTACACGGATACTCGAGCACACACGGACACATTTGCACATCTCCCGTGCTACGTCCTGACACTGCCAGATAATCAATGTCCTGAAAATAATTTCGCCTCTCAAGAAGGGAATCAAGAAGCATTTTGAGTTCAGTTCTTGAAGCATTGTCGTATCATAGTCGTATCATAGCATGTTTGACTCTCATCGTGATTGTCTTGATATTTAGATCCGAGACCCTTGAATCCCAGTTCGCCCTAGCTCTGCCGGAATATCAGTTCTTCCTCTCATCCCAAGCGCCAAGCTTCATTAGGTAGTGCACGGACCAAGCAAGGAAGAATGGCGGTGGGCGGACGACTGTCAATCCCAACTCCCAGCGACCACTCCAGCGCCTTTTACAGGGGGGTCAGAAAAAGGGGACCCGTCCGTCCCCCAAGTGCCTGGCCTGCCCCCGTGTCCCCTTCCTCGCACTGGCCAACCATGTGCCGGGAGCTGCCACCTACCCACCCCAGCACCCAGCACAGCAAATTTGGAGGAGAAACATCGTTTCCCCTGAGCGACGGAAGCCAGAGCCCACCGCACTGCCAGCACTCCTCCTCGCGCCCACTCACTTCACGCCAATCCACTCCACGCTCCTCGCTGCATCGCACCTCCTGTCAACATCCGAGCGTAGCCTCTTGACTTCGCCGCTTCTCGACTTGTGCCATTGTTCGCATCGTCCATCCTCTCGCCTCCCGCTACACGATACCCCCTCCCCGATAGCTTCATCCACCAAACACAATGGCTCCTCCAGCTTCAGAGAGCGCCTCGCCGATTGGCATTGCCAATCTGCCCAACCAGCGACACAAGATTGTCGCTAAGCGTGGTGCCGGCTTCACTATCATGGTATGACAGCCGTTCGCGAGGCATCCCTGAAGCCGTTTGTTCACACTGCTATCGTTCATGAGCTAATCTAGCGGTAAAGGTTGCTGGCGAGTCTGGCCTCGGAAAGACCACCTTCATTAACACCCTTTTCTCTACGACTATCAAGAACTATGCCGATCACAAGCGCCGCCACCAGAAGCAGGTTGACAAGACCGTCGAGATCGAGATCACCAAGGCAGAGCTCGAGGAGAAGTTCTTCAAGGGTAGGTTGTCACCATCAGCCGCCGTCCATGCGACGAAGCTCACATAGTCCCTTTTTGTGTTTAGTCCGCCTGACCGTTATCGACACTCCTGGTTTCGGTGACTACGTCAACAACCGCGATTCGTGGATGCCCATCATCGAGTTCCTCGACGACCAGCACGAGTCTTACATGCTTCAGGAGCAGCAGCCCCGCCGTCAGGACAAGATCGATCTCCGTGTCCACGCCTGTCTGTACTTCATCCGTCCTACCGGTCACACCCTGAAGCCCCTCGATATTGAGGTTATGAAGAGGCTGTGCTCCCGCGTCAACCTGATTCCCGTCATTGCCAAGGCCGATACCCTCAGCCCCTCCGATCTCCAGAAATTCAAGCAGAGGGTGGGCACTGTCCCTGTGAATTGATGAAGGAAGTTGCTAACCCTTTAACTAGATTGTCTCTGTCATTGAGGCCCAGAACATTAAGATCTACCAACCCCCGATCGAGGAGGATGATGAGGCCGCCGCCCAGCATGCTCGCAGCCTCATGGCCGCCGTTCCTTTCGCTGTTATCGGGTCTGAGAAGGATGTTAAGACTGGCGATGGCCGCATCGTCAAGGGCCGTCAGTACTCTTGGGGTGTTGCTGAGGTCGAGAACGAGGACCACTGCGACTTCAAGAAGCTCCGCTCCATCCTCATCCGAACGCACATGCTCGACCTGATCCACACCACCGAGGAGTTGCACTACGAGGCATACCGGGCACAGCAGATGGAGACCCGCAAGTTCGGCGAGGCCCGCCCCCGAAAGCTCGACAACCCCAAGTTCAAGGAGGAGGAGGAGGCCCTCCGCAAGCGGTTCACCGAGCAGGTCAAGATCGAGGAGCAGCGCTTCAGGCAATGGGAGCAGAAGCTCATTGCCGAGCGCGACCGCCTCAACAAGGACCTCGAGCAGACCCACGCCCAGATCAAGCAGCTCGAGACCGAGCTCGAGTCCATGCAGGGCAGCGCTGTCCGCAGCCACGGCCGTCGTTAATATTCTCGCATCGACCGGGTTTCGAACGATGCAGGCTTCGTTGCGGTCCAAAAACTGCGGTCTCAGCATAACAGATTCCAAATTTTGAGGGCTTCAGTCGACCAGGGGATGAAGGATGTTGGCCGGAGCTCGTAATCTTCAATGTTCCTGGTCGGGTGTTCAAAAGAAGACGGGTGGTTGTTCGCCGATTCTTTCACCCTCTTGGGTGCCGGTGTTTTCGAGAGGGGGAAAATGGATCACGTCCCTGGTTGGGAAGAGAAGAGCGTGTTCTGGAAGTTTTGATAGTCTTGCCATATTTTATTCCCTCTGCTTCATGCCAGAGACCGTTGTCAGCTAGGCACACCTTAGCACAGATGTAATTCAGAGTCCCACGTTTCACGATAAAAGGAGTGTGTGTGCATAATGATCGATAATGTCATGATCGATATTGTGATTGCTGACAGCAAGAGGCTGCTGCTTTTGCCTTTTGAACTCAGGAAATGAACTACAGTATTGTACCAACTCCGTGCTCTGACCCAAACCCCATATATGCACCCATTTACATTGCGAACGCTCAGGAAATCCGACAAACGGCGTCTTACCGCAACCCGTTCTCTCAAACCCATCCATTGCATCATCTATACCGCGTCCATAGCTGCTCTGGTCACAAGCTGCTCGTTCTTATTCCCCAGTCTTGAGATCTGCAAGAACGCATCGACACCATACCCCTCCAGACTGTGCAATTCGAGCGTACCAGCCCAGTACTCAGCATACACACGACTCAACGGTAAACCCATGCCGAGACGGAGATGTGGCGGGCGGCTGCTGGATAGTGATGCGAGTGAGCTCTGGTGGGGAGGGGCCTTCATGTCGGCGCGGCCGAGCTCAGCTTCGGTGTGAAGTTCTTGCATTGTGGCGGCCATTTTGGGGACTTTGGAGAGGTCGCGGAGGCGTTTGTGGCGTTGGGAACCTTTGCTGAAGGACCAAAGGTAGGGGAGCTCGTCGCGGGGAATACCACCTCCACGGTCTGAGATGCGGATGATGATGTGTTGCGGCGCTTCGCAGATTGTAACTTCGATGGGCGGCGGCGCTGTAGTCTCCGCGTCGGGAGATTTCTGATGTCGCTCGATGACAGCCTGGACGGAGTTTCGGAGGAGCTCGCCGATAATATACTCGAGGTGGCTGAGGATGTAAGGGAAGCTGGCGGCGAGGTGGCCCTCGATTTTGATCTCGGGGACGGCACAGTCTGGGCCATGGATGGTACGTGCGAGGGATTGTGCGGAGGAGCCGCAGTGTTGGATTACGTCTTTGGCGACACATTTGACGAAGACTTCGCCGATGAAGTCGGCGTCCGACAGGGTGGCGCCGGGGGAGAATGAGGGGGAGTTGTAGGTTTCGGTGAGGGAGAGGTGTTGTTCTGCGATGGCGCGGCGAGAGATTCTCTGTGAAGGCAAGAGATGAGTATAAGCCCCACGTGTGAAGCCTGAGAAGCTGAGAAACCCGACCCAAACTTACTGATTTGAGGATGACGTTCATGAACTTGTCGATTTCGGCACGGTCAATCAATCCTTCGCATTCGTGTATACCCATGGCCAGCTTGGGGATCACTGTCAGGTGCTTCTTGAGGTTGCTATTGATGATGTCGCATAGGCGGTCGTTGTCCTCGAGATTCTTGATCTCCTTGACCTTTCGGAAGGTGTCGAAGGCGTCGTAGTAGAGGTTATAGACGTCATTGATGTGGCTGTTGGTGACGACGACGTAGGGGAGCTGTTGCATGTCGCGTATGCGGTGTGCCAATCTGTGTGAAGCAATTGGTTAGCTCATTGGAGCTTGAAGGACGAGAATGGTTGACTCACCTGGTAGGAAGCTCTGTACGGACGTAGTTCGCTGAACTGATGAGGCGCTGCTCTGTCAGGGACCTCCCGAAGACCATGAGCTGGCGTAGACTAATGGGACGAGCTTCCTTTGCGACCCATCTGGAGAAGGACATGTGATTAGCTTAGATGTTTAGAAGCTAGGCGCTCTTTCGCAGGGAGAGCACATACTCGTCCAAGACAGAGACTGGTCGCCATGGTGCGCTGTTATCGCTGGCGCATCTGCGTTGTATTATTGTGGTTGTGGGAGTGGGAGTGGTGTGTGAGGTCTGTGATGCAGCGACATGGCGAGGCCGAGGGAGGTTGCTTGTGGCGCCGAGGTTTGGTCGTGTGAGTCTGCGTGGTCTGGCAGCAGCGCGCAGAGGTGATGAGAACATGCCGCCGGCGAGGCCATGCACGGGAAAGGTGCGAATATAGTAGACTAAGTCTTCTCAGTATCGTGTTGTTGTCTGAGTTAAGCCGTGAGAGGGAGAAACAGAGCAGATCGAGCTATGGGCTGCCGGTTGCAGATGGTGGGGAGGAGAGAAGCTGGACGTGACATGCGAGTTTATGGAGTGAGTAAATGCGGTGGTGTTAGTGGACGGAGGGAACCCCACTGCAGCGGTATCGGCGGCGCATCCCACGCTGACAGGTGCTGTTGGAGGTAGGATAACGTGGGGTTCAGTGGACGGTGTATGGTGGTCAATTGGAGCATTACTTGTTAGTATGAATCACCTGCATGTAGGCGAGGGATTTCGGAACTAAGAGCGGTTGGCTCAGGATCGGGACGTGTTGGCTTTTGATGACCGGGCTGTGGCACACTCTTAACATGTGATCTCTGGAGACTCATGTCTCGTGACATGGAGACTTTGGTGAGGGTGGTTGAGGTAGCTACGTGTAAGGGCCTGTCAATAAAACATTGTAACCAGATAGGAAATGGAATGACAAGAAACAGGACAAGCCACGCCCACGGTAGTTTCAATATCGCAAACATCTGGGGCAGCATATTATTGTAAGCTAAGCTGAGGGACAGAACGCCTATAGGGTGGGCTTTTCCTCCCAAGTTTGGCCCCCCAGGACTGAAATGCTAAGATAAGTACATCGTGTCGGTGCACGAATGGCTTCCAGGCCTAATACGGACCAGCCCAGCCCGGAACTGGATATGACAAGGTTCCCCTCGTGCAGCTCAGAGCAAAATGATGGGTAGCATTGGTTGCATTGCCGAGCTCTACTGGGCTGACAAAGTGATGCGACCCAGGGTTACATAACCCTGGCCTGGGTCACCCTGGTCCGGCCAACCAGTGACGTCGCCGTCGAGGCAAGGTACCTCGGGTTTGCTGCCTGGACAAGCGTGTGGACAGGTACCGTCAACCATCCTTCGTTTAGCTGCTGCCACTGAGAGAAACCTGCTGAGAGCCTTGCCCGAGTCCAGTCTTAGGTTCAATATCTCGCTGGGAAGAGGTCAACAGCACACCTATGACTCCCTAAACTGCCATCGTCCACCTCAAACAACGACCAGCTGTCTGCCTGTCTGTCCGTCCACGGTCCATCCATCTCCACCCTCAACCTCGCCTTCGCCGTCCATCGCGATTCTCCATCCTATCCTCTGCATCCTCTTTTCCTTTCCTCTCCAACTTCCATTTTGCCCTTCCGTCCTTCCTCGTCTCGATTCGTCCGCCCTTCCTTCCACCCTCTGTCGGGCCACCCCGCCTGCGCCCTCAGACCTTGCCGCCCGTCCTTGGTCTCTGCCTTTTCCTTGGCTCCCCGCTTCCCACACAGAGCTTCCCAGTCCACGTCGACTTTCCCGCCTTTGGCTGCATCACCACTTTTCTCCGCCCTGCAGCTGCCACCGCGATCCCAAATCAAGCTGCTTCCCGTCTCAGAGCCCGAGAGGGACTCGACTGCACCTCCTCACGGCCCAGTGCAGCTCCTCTTTGCGCCCTCCCGCTGTTGCCGTACAGCCTCGTGAATCATGGTCAGTCTCAGTCTGCGCCCCTCCATCTCGTCATCCCACATCGGTCTATTCTCCTACCCTCAGCCCAGTCCAGCACCATCAGCCACACACATCCTTTCTCCCGCTCTCTCATGTCTGCCGCGGTGATGTGGGATAGTTGACCCGTGTTCCTGCGTTTTCTCTCTTGTTTCTTCCCGCCACCTACCTGCCTTCATGCCATGCCTCCGGTGCGCGCTGCCGGTGCTGCTCCGCCATGGCCACATCGCGCTCTCTCTCGCCGTTTCAGGAGCTTCAACCTAACGCGCAAGCAGGCTCATAACGTCCCCTCCCCGAATGAAATGGTCATGGACACCGACGACTATGTCGGAGTCGGCAACGACCCGGAGAAAGACCCCATCGCCATCATCACTCCCGACGAACCCGAGACCGACCAGCCTCTTGATGAACCTTTGGCAACCGACCGTAAGTCGGCTATAACTCAACAAAGGCGACTGCGCCCTGTCCAATCTGAGGCTGACAATCTATTGCAGATGAGGCAATGAAGGAGCTGACGCTGCTCCCTTTGATCGATGAACCCAAGATCCTCGGCGACTACGAACATACATGGACTGTTGAGAACTGGCGCAGTCTATCCAAAAGGGAGCATGGCCCAGTGTTCCAAGCTGGAGGACACCCCTGGTGCGTGATACACACCCTGCTCCGTCAAGAATACCATGCTGACTATGCGGCTACAACAGGCGCATTCTACTCTTCCCTCATGGCAACAACATTGATCAGTCCTCCATCTACCTGGAGCATGGGTTCGAGCCGGACCAAATCCCCGAGAACTGGAGCTGTTGTGTGCAGTTCGCACTGGTCCTGTGGAACCCCAACGACCCCAGCCTCTATGTTCATCACACAGCCCATCACCGTTTCACTAAGGAGGAGGGTGATTGGGGCTTCACCAGGTTCGTTGAGCATAGGCGAATGTTCAATGTACCCTGGGAAGGCGGGAGTCGCAGCCGACCCCTTGTAGAAAATGATACGGCCAACATCACCGCTTACCTCCGACTGGTTGAGGATGAGACTGGCGTCTTGTGGCATAACTTTGCGCACTACGATTCAAAAAAAGAGACAGGCTATGTTGGTTTGAGAAATCAAGGCGCCACATGTTACCTCAACTCGTTGCTGCAGTCACTTTACTTCACTAACGCCTTCCGCAAGGTACGATTTCCGGCTGTTCTACTTGGCCACATGAACTGACAAGGGAATAGGCCATCTACGAAATACCCACAGACGACGAAGAAAGCTTGCAGAATAGCGCGTACGCTTTGCAAAGACTCTTTTATCAATTACAAACTTCCGAGCAAGCCGTTTCCACTAGCGAGCTGACAAAATCATTCGGCTGGGAGACCCGCCATATTTTTGAGCAACAAGATGTGCAGGAGCTTTCGCGAAAGCTCATGGAGCGTATGGAAGAAAAGATGAAGGGCACGAAGGCAGAAAGAGTACTTCCAGAAATGTTCAGCGGCAAGATCAAGACGTATATCTCCTGCATCAATGTCGACTACGAATCAAGTCGCATCGAGGACTTTTGGGACATCCAGCTCAACGTGAGCGGCAACAAGAATCTCCTTGAGAGTTTCCAGGACTATATTCAGGTCGAGAAGATGGACGGCGAAAACCAGTACTTTGCCGGGGACGAACACAAGCTTCAGGATGCGAACAAGGGCGTCATCTTCACTAGCTTCCCCGACGTGCTTCACCTACAGCTGAAACGATTTGAGTACGACATCCAGCGAGATATGATGATGAAGATCAATGATCGTTACGAATTCCCCGATACCTTTGACGCCGCCCCTTTCCTCATCGAAGATGCCGACAAGTCTGAGTCATGGATATACCAGTTGCACGGCGTCCTCGTTCACAGTGGAGATCTCAATGCTGGGCACTATTATGCGTTCCTCAAACCTGGAAAGGAAGGCTGGTTCTACAAATATGACGACGACAAGGTCACCAAGGCGACCATGCGGGAGGTCTTGGAAGAGAACTTCGGCGGCGAGTTTCGCACCCCTAACGGCTACCCGCGGACTGCGATGCAGAAGAAGGCCCCAATCATCCGTCAGAACAGCGCTTACATGCTGGTGTACATCCGACAGTCTCGCCTCGACAAGATTTTGTGTCCGGTCACAAAGGATAATATCCCCGTTCACCTGCGTAAGTATAGAACAGTGAAATGCTCACCTGAGCATTGAGTGCTGACAACGGTTCCAGAGAAACGGATTGACGAGGAAACTGCTTTGAAGGAGGCACGGAGACGCGAACAGAAGGAAGCGCATCTCTATATGATGGCGAAGGTTCTGACCAACGACACCTTCAAGAACTACGGGGGCACAGACATGTGTGCCTTCGACGCCAATCCAGAGACAGACCCTGCGGCGCCTCGGCAGTACCGCATCCGTCGCGCCATGTCAGTCCAGGACTTCGTGGCTCAAGTGGCAGAAGACATTGGGCAAGACCCACGAAAGGTCAGACTCTGGTTGATGGTCAACCGACAAAACAAGACCATCCGCCCAGACCAGCCCATCATGGATCTCCGGCCAACTGTAGAAGAGACCTTCACCCGGTCAGCCGCCCACCGCGATACCAACCTTCGTGTCTGGGCTGAGGTGGCAGAGGAGGTGAATGACGAAGGAGAGGCCGTTTGGCCGTCTTACCAGACTCAGCCCAATGGTGCGCCAGCAAAGAATGACACAATCCTTTTGCTTCTCAAGTACTTCGATAGCACCGAACAAACTTTGAAGGGCGTGGGCCATATCTACATTGGCAAGGAGAAGAAGGTGGAAGAACTTACTCCGCTCATCTTGAAAAAGATGGGCTGGGGCGAGAAGCTCCCTGCGGATGAGAAGCTTCTTCTGTGGGAGGTAAGTGCAGGCCTCATAGGTTGAAAGTGGTTGATTGATTAATGTCTTGCAGGAAATCAAGCCTACGATGATTGAGCCATTGAAGCCAAAGCAGTCGCTTAAGCTCGCGGAACTTCAGGATGGTGACATCATTTGCTTCCAACGGGTGACAGACCGCCAACTCGATGCTGCTCGTGTCGAAAAGCCGCAGAATGAACCGTAGGTGTATCTCGATTCGTGTCCGACCACCTCCCCATTGACATTCAGTAGTATCAAGGCTACCGACCGTTTCGAGGATGCCCGCGAGTACTACGACTTCTTGGAGCACAAGCGCACTGTCCGCTTCCATCCTCACCCCACAAGATGTGATCAAGAGCAATATCAACCCTTCGATTTGGTCCTCAACTCCAAGATCAACTATGATACCATGACAGAACGTGTCGGTGCGCAGCTCAACGTCCCACCTACTCACCTTCGTTTCTGGACAGTCAACGCTACGACCAACAATCCCAAGGCACCTGTCCGACGTGGCACAAATCCCAGCTTACGCCAGATCCTCAACCCCATGGGGACGAGCACCTTGAACTCAAGTCTCAGGGGGGATGCCTTCTATTTCGAGGTTCTTGACATGAGCCTCACGGAGTTTGACACCAAGAAAAGCATCAAACTCACTTGGCTCAGCGAAGGCATCACGAAGGAGGTACGTCAAGGTGCTCACTTGGATATGAATTACCGCTGACAAAGTTCACAGGACCAGTTCGATCTCCTGGTACCCAAGACTGGCACCATTGAGGATTTGATTCAAGCGTTGATCAAAAAGGCGAAGATCACAGATGAAGAAGAGGGCGGCAGGATACGCGTCTACGAGACAAGTTCCAATCGATTCTACCGGGAACCTCTGCGTGACCACCCAGTTATGAACCTCAACGAGTACACCCAGATCTTCGCGGAGCGTGTTCCAGAGGAAGAGGAGAACGCGGATCCTAGCGAGTTTGTCAACGTCTTCCATTTCCAGAATGAAGTGAGCCGCGTACACGGTGTCCCCTTCAAGTTCCGTGTAATAGAAGTAAGCCCCCCACTTACATTAGGCCCCATGCGACGACAAAACTGACTTCCATCAAGGGCGAGAAATTCGTGGACTCGAAAAAGAGACTAGAAAAGCGGACAGGTCTCAAGGGCAAGAGCTTTGAGAAGATCAAGTTCGCGGTCGTACGACGAACCAACTACTCAAAACCACAATATCTAAACGATGGTAAGACTGCTTCTTCCTACAACTGTACCACGCTCGCTGACAGAGATGGACCCAGATGACGAGCTTTCGAGTCTGATCGCCTCAGAAGACGATTTCCTTGGTCTGGATCACATCGACAGAACGCGGGCATTGAGGAACGGCGTTGGCGATCTCTTCCTGCGATAAAGTGCTAACACAAGCGGTCATGTATGGGGATATCCAAAACGCAGCAGTTGAAGGTTACAATCGATCCTGTTCGAAAGGGACGGGCACCATAGAGCCCACACTAAGTCCATCATTATCCTGCGTCTGACGGTCGGGTTTCTCACCGTCATGTACTAAAAGACAACGAAGGGACCGTCTGATGAATGGGGAGTATAAGTACTACAATGGGGGCTTTGGAGATCATGCACACCTATATTCCTTTTTGTCTACTTGTCATTTGATCTCTCCTATAGACGTGCTGGCCTTGACGTGTATATGCTTGCTGCTATACGTACCCCCGGAGTTCAAGCTCTTGTCGACGTGTGAAGTGTGAATTCGCGTCGTGTTGATTGTGTATGCTACCGTCTATCTCATGACATCATCTTCTTTAAAGGACCACGCTGAAGCTCTTCAGCAGACAGGTGCGCACCCGCAGTCTGCAGCAACTTGGCACACTCATCCTTCCCTGACAAAGTCGCCAGGAAGAGAGGTGAGTTGTTCGCTCGGTTTCGCTCATGAACACTGGCACCACGCTTGAGCAGCTCCCGCAGAATATCTGTGTTGCCTGTGACTGCAGCAAGGTGCATGGCAGTGTTGCCGGCGTAATCAGCCTGTTTGAGCAGGGACAGACCCTCGCCCTGGAGCAGCTCTGTCACCGTGGTAAAGTCCTCGTTCCGGATGGCATAGCCCAGAGCGGCGAAGGCGGACTCGGTTGGGCTGAGGAGAGTCTTGGCTTTGAGGATGGGGCTGGCTGGGTGGGAGAAGGTTGGGCGGACGGTCTCGGTCATTTCGCCACGGAGGGACTGGGACAGTTTCTCTTTGATTTCGGCGACGGTAAGGTTCGGGAGGGCGAGGAGGTAGGATAGTTTGGTGAGGGCGGCTTCGGCGGTGAGATCGAGACCGAAGATGACGCCGGCGCGGCCGAGTTGTGTCCCTGGTGCGTAGACGGGAGAAACGAAGCCGCTGACGCATTGGCTGACGTTCACGACGACGATTCCGCGGTTCACGGCGTCACGGATGACGGCTGTTAAACGGCCATCTACACCTCCAGGAACGTTACCCATGCCGAAGGTTTCCAGAATGAGACCTTTGAGATCGGGGAGGTGGAGGACTGCGTCGACCATCTCGGGCTTGATACCGGGGAAGACACGGAGACAGGCGACGTGGGTGGTGTCCAGGTACGGCTGGACGGCGAAGCTTGCGATGGAGGTTGGACGGAGGACGAGGGGCCAGTTTACTTCGATGCCGAGACCGTTGACTTTGGCGAGAGGTTCGCAGTTTGGACTAGCGAAGGCTTCGAAGTTTGTGGCGGAGACTTTTGTCGTTCTGTTCCCGCGGTAGAGCTTATGATGAAAGAACAGACAAACCTCCGGAATAACAAACGTGCCAGCAATAATCAACGATCCCAACAAATTATCCACCGCATCACTCTGCAACGCAAAGATGGGCGCCTGACTCCCCGTCAGCACGACCGGTTTCCCCAAATTCGAGAGCATAAAGGATAAAGCGGAGGCCGTGTAGGCGAGGGAGTCTGTGCCGTGGAGGATGACGAAGCCGTCAAAGAGGTGATAGTTGTCGCGGATGGTGAGGGCCATGGCTTCCCAGCCGGCGGCGGACATGGAGGAGGAGTCGAGGAGGGGGGAGAATTCGAGGACGGAGTAGCGGACGTGGCGGTTGTAGGTTGTTTTGGGGGTGCGGAGGGAGGGGAGGGTGATGGGTTGGGATTTGCGGACGGCTTGGATTGAGGCTGAGAGTTTGTGTTAGTTTTGGAGTTCAAGAAGAGATTATGAGATGAGAAGGTGTAAGATGAGATGTGAGGATATGCGATGAGAGGGCTCGAGTGGTAGATGGGTTATGGTAGGTAGATGAGTGAAAAAGATGAAGCCCAAACAGGATAGCATGATCATACGCCATAGAATTTGTTGAAAGGATAGGGAAGGCAGCTTGACATGTGAAGTGAGGACAAGCAAAGGTATCAGTGACAGGGGTAGGGGCATGTAAGTCGTGAGAGGCTCAGTTCAACTTTGCATTTGTGTGTATAAGACGTGGGTGGAGGTTGAGACCGAGTACATGGCCAAAGACAAATTTTGTGCTTGACTAAAGCAGGGAGACGTACACTTAGGGATGCTCATGTCATTGAAGGAAGGGCGCGGCTCCATGGCATGTTCGAGGAAGTTGTCGCTGGGCTGCAGACCGTCAGGGCCTTCTTGCATGCAAATGGTGCCGCCAGTGCCGATGACGAGGACGCGGGACTCGGGCAGACCGGTGTCCAGCGGCTCGAGGGAGGGCGGAGTGGCGCCCATGATTGCGGTATCAGCGGTAGAGTATAGTGCTCTTTGTCTAGTTGAATCAAATGGTTGAAGGAGATTGATGCGATGATGTATGCGTTAGGAGGGGGGATAAGACTAAGACAGCGACGATAAGAAGTATGATGGGGTAGAGAGACTGGCAGCGGCAGTAGGAAGAGGTGGCAGGGATAGAGATAAGGATATTACACCAGAATAGGCTGATGAGAGGTGATGAGCCCGGGTATGGGGATTTATAAGAAGAAGAGGTGGGAGAGCCAAGACTGGGCCAGGTGAGATGGGTGTTCTAGAAGGTTTATTCAAGATCACGAAGGATCGAGGAGGAGTGGGAGGAGGGGGGCCTTTCATATTTTCCATGATCACGTCGACAAGGAACTCGCGCGAAGAAAAAATGCCGGAACTAGTAACTTTTGGTAAAAAAGGTACGAGTACGAGGAGACAAAAAAAAAAGTTTACTCTGGTCTTGTCTTGGGTTTGAAGATTTCTTTTGTGAAAGATGATTTGATGGTGGGGCAATGGAGGGGTTGGGAGAGTTACGAAGGGGTAATGAGAATTGGCTCGGGGCAGTTTGGAAGGGGTAATAGGAATTGGATAGGTAGGATAAGGTGAATTATGAAGGGGTAATGGGAATTGGGGGAGGCGGATGGAGAGGCGAGTCAGGTGGGAAGATGGACACGGACGGGACGGACGGAGGCGGTGGAGATGGGAGTGCGGTAGAGGAGAGAGAGAAGCACCAGCGCAGTGAGGAGTGGTAGGCTGCTTATCTGAAGGTGTTTCTATCGAGAAGAGAGATGGGCGTAATCGGAGGGAAGCACAACATGGCGCGCACATCTGGTCAGATCGTGTGTTACAGTGCAGCCAAACAGCCAAACGGGGAGAAAAGAGGCGGAGGGGCCGGCGCTTGCTGCCGTCATTCAGTGGGTTGCATGCGTCACTGCGCTCGCCTATCGATGGCCCCGAGTCTGATCCACGCGCCGTAGCCAGCGGGCCTAAGGTGTGAAAAACCCATGGGGTGCCCGCGGGCGGGTAACCCATAGGTTAGGTCCTTACTACAGCAGAACTTCACAATGGTGGTTTACTGACGCTGAACTCGCACCCCACTGTACTTGATCTAAAAGTGACCGCCTTGCAAACTCCTTATTTATACCTTCAAGTATGTACTGTACACACCTCAAGATGCGCGCCCTTAGCTAAATCAGGAGGACGAATGACAGCACCACAGCTATCATGCCTCCAAGGCCACTTCTCAGGGAAGGGGCGGCATCAGTATCATCAGGGTCATCCGTAGTCGACGAGGCTGAGTCGGTGGTAGTAGCGCCTGGCTCCTCACTGCTGTCGTCGGCCGCAGTAGTTGTAGCCTCTACTTCGCTTGTTTCCCTTGACGAGCCCGTATAGGTAATAGTATGAGTGTGACCGCACGCTGTCCCCGAGTTACAAGCCCCATTCTCAATTTGAAAAGGCTCTTCCTTCTCAGGCACGCACCCCGTATCCCCACACTCCTCACCTTTGCCACAGTACTCGCCATCACCACAGTTGACGGCACCCTCCGGGATGCACCCCGTCCTGGTACACTCTTGCCCCTCGTTGCAGTAAAAGCCGTCATCGCAACACACGGCGTCCTTGGGCATGCAGGTTAAATTGCATACCGCCTCGTTGTCGGAGCATTCAGGTCCTGGGCCCATGCATATATCAGGATCATCCATCTCACAGCACGAACCATCTGCGTCACAGCGCATGTCTGGATCACACCAATCCCCGCGGCCAGAGTTGCAGCATGTGCCCTCTCCGGGGATGCAGCCGCCGTCGCACTCCCTGTAGCCAAAGCTGCACTCCGAGGAGCGCTCGGTGATAAAGCTGAGGAGACCATCCTGGCGAGGCGAGAATATACTGCTGTTGTCTCTTTGAAGGACGCGACCGCGCGTGCCTCTGCCTCTTACGCCTCCATTGAGAGGACCGACCGTTCCGGCAACGGCGAGAGCCTCATATCCTAATAGTGGCAGTGAGATGATCAAGAAAGTCCTCATTGTATCATTCCAATCTGAAGAGGATTATCGGTTTTCAGTGTTTTGTAATGGTGATGTATGCCGGAACTGGAAATCAGGAGGCGACCGTAGAGGTTATGAGGAGGAGACCATACTTGACAAGAGGAGCCTGCGTACTGGTTGTCTTAATAAGAAGTTTACATTTGAGTGTTGCATCTCATAGGCATCTCATCCCTATCTCAGTTTCAGCTGCCAAGGCTGCCAAGGATATGTCTCGCCCTGCGCCACATAAGCAACTAAGTATCAAGCCGACTCGCGAACCTCGCCGCTAATTGGGCAGTCAGAGAAAACATTGCCATGCCAACCTCCTGATTGCGCATATGCCATCTGAGCGGTGTCTGGCTCCGTCGAATGAACATCGGCCTAGCCAACGGTAGAGAGTAGTTTTACGACTGCTGCGTGTCATCACAGCTTAACTAAGCGGCGTCCGGCTATGCTTCGTATCCTTCGAGTTCATATCTACCTTTCCTGAATCTAAAAGAATCTGGATGGTTACCTTGGGGTTATCAGCGGCTGCCTATGATAGAGGCACCTAGCTATTATCGTCCTTCTAGTCTCTATTAACAGCGTTAATAGCCAGTAAAATCTTTGTTACGCCTTCGTGCCTATGTTTAGCTGATCATATTACTGCTTTGTTTATTAGTTTAGCGCTAGATTTAATCGCCCTTGTAGTTATTTCCTTTAAGCTATGGATCGTAGCTTATTGAAAGGCTGATCCCCGAACCGCTGTGCGTTATAGCGGTCTAAAATGGTATCAAGGCAAGAGAAAAGCCTCCGGTTCGTTCGAGCTGGTGCGTTGATCTCTTTGGTCCGACTCGAGCTGAGCGGCAATCTTCATAAGCAGCTCATTTGAAAGACGCAGCATAGCCTTTCAGCGGCACCTATTGCTTCAATCTACGCAAGGGGTCCTCTAAAAGCAGTAGCGTCTGCCAAGTGCTCACAGAGGCTGCAGAGGAAGAAAGATAAATAGTTATCGCGACCTGCTGGAATTGCAGGTATGCCCCGTGCGGGGTCCAGCCAGTGTATGGTCCAAGTTCACTTAGACCGCTCTCTGCGTGTTTGAACCCATCACTTGGCGTAACTTAGTCTCCTCGGTCGGCAGTCCCTCGGCAACGCCTCGGCAGCCCCTTTTGCTATCCTTTCGCTCTGTTTCTTCTAATCAAGTTATCTAGTTGCCTACCTCGGATAGATATTTACCCGATAGAGCTAGTTACGTTTCTGACAGAACCAGAGTGACAAGGCAGGTACTTCATCTCGGACTCAAACTTATTGCACCTCGAGGTAGCTTACGCGCTGTCGGTTGCTCCCATACAAGCAGATTGACATGGCGTAGGAAAAGAAAGCTCTGATGGCGTGTTTCTCATCATGGCGTCATTAGCTTCGAAGATATTTATACGCGATCTCATCTTAAAGTATTTGGCTTGCCATTGACCGAACCTCATCGTTGCCCTTTCACATCTCAGCATTTAAATTAACTTTCCTCTTTATCAAGTATCAGAAACAGTACCAAAGAGCGTTGTTGGTAATTATGGAGCAACAGATCTTGTCCAAGGCCATTGAGCTGGCCAAAAACCCCAAAGTTCAGATCGCTGCTGGAGTTTTCCTTGGCCTAAAGTCGCTGCAACACTGGAGCGCTTGGTACACCAAGAGAAAGGTCAATAACCATGTTCGCGACCCTTCATGGAATTGGAGCCGTGAAATCGTGGTTGTCACTGGAGGAAGCAGTGGAATTGGAGCTGTCGTGGTTTCGAGGTTTGCCGAAAAGGGTATCAAGGTCTTGATCTTGGATCGAAACCCACCCCATACTAAGTTGTGTGAGTCCTCCTTGTGTGATGATTCCTACAATACATTCAAAGTTGCATTGCAGAACTCCAAAGATAATAAGCTCTGACTCTATTTAGCCGCGAATACGTACTTCTACCAGGTCGACCTCACGGATTCCGAAGCCTTATCATCAGTCGCTGATCGTATCAGAGCCGACCATGGTAACCCGACCGTTCTCATCAACAACGCAGGGATGGCAAATACGCTACCTCTGTTGGAGATACCAGAGGCTAGCCTACAGAGGATCTTCAATCTGAATATCATCGCTCCCATACTCCTTACCCAGCAGTTCCTCCCCAGCATGGTGAAGCACAACCACGGTCACATTGTCAACGTTGCTAGCCAGGCTTCGTTTGCCACACAAGCGACGAATGTGGACTACGGCGCCACCAAGTCTGGCCTTCTCGCTTTCCACGAAGGCCTTGGCCAGGAGCTACGACACCTCTACAAGGCTCCCCGTGTTCGAACTAGGTCAGTCACTTCCTTTTCGTCATGTGCAAATACCTTCTCACGTTTCATAGTGTTGTACATCCCACCTGGGTTAGCACGCCCATGATAGCAGACCTTGTAGAAGGGGGAAAGTTGAAGGATACCCCTGTGACAGCTGAAGATGTGGCCGATGGGATCGTCAACCAGGTCCTTTCTGGCTTTGGTGCGCAGATTATTGTGCCGTCGAGCTTAGGTTGGACTTCTTTGATGCGAGGAATGCCGGGCTGGCTTCAGGAATCATTGCGAGATACAGTCACGCTCATTTTGATCAATGCCAGTGGCCATGCGCCCAAATGAGGCGGTTTCTTAGGCAGTATCATAGGCAGTATAATATGTAAATTAGAGTTACTAGTCTAGAAACCAAAATCTCATTCTTGTGGTTTATGTTGCATGAAGATGTTATAACTCTTAGTTTGATGTGCCCGTCCATGGGCCTCAAAGCAAAGAATAACCAAGCTGTTAGTGATGGTCAAGCCCGATGCCTGCTTCTAGATGCATATGTCTTCCTGGAAAGCAATGCCAGCTGTCTTGTCTTGTATTCTGTTGAAACTTAGTGAATACTAGTAGCAGATGGTCGGTTATTAACGAAATCATCCCAAGTAGAAGGGTAACCGGTCACCTGGTATTGCTGGTTGAGCATCATGGTGCCTTGATGGAAGACGAAGGATAAAGCTTCGTTCTTATCAACAGGTAGAAGCCATTATGAAAACAATCCAGAGAGCCAAAAACAACTCAAAAAGCACCAATTTTTGGTATTGAACACGAACTAGCTACACCATAAAGACCAGCAATCAACCACAGCAGCTGATTGAAAATACTTGAGGGTGAAACCCAATTAATGAGCCACTGGAAGCGCCCAGTCTTATCGTCATACATCTCCATAACCCCTCCTTAACCTATGCTCTCCCTGTGCATTCTCGCGAGAGCCGTGGTGCTGAGCCATTGTCGGGACCATTTTCCAAAAATAAGGAAGACAAAAACAAACAGATTGTTGATAGTGATTGCGCCACAGAAGATGCCTGCAAACACTTTGATGAAGCCATAGCTCTGGACCCAGTCGATGACTTTAAAGCCGAAGGCAAACGAGATTGCTTGTTTGCCGAGGTTCATCGCAATCAACATCTCGGGGATCGTGGCTTCGTACGAGTCCATGGCGTATGCGAGCGTGTAGGTCAAATAAAAGAAAGCTCCTGTACACGTTAGGTTAGTGCTTGAGCCGGAGGCTGTTCCTTCTGACATACCGAATTGGAACATCCCTACAGCAAAGACAAGCCCAAACCAGTGCAATTTATCTTCTGCACTATATCCATAGAGAATAAGTGCTGCTGGGGAAACAAAAAAGACGATTATTAGACTCCAAAGACGATTCTCGGCTTCATGAATGTTGTTGTTCTTGCGGGTGAGCCAAGCAGCGTATCGATCGGGCAGGGTGCTAAAGACCCCTGCTGCTAGCAAGTAACCAAGGAAGGCCGAGACTGCTACGAGGCCGGTATTCTCCTGGTTTCGTAGTTAGTATTCAGCCATTCAAGAAGCAGAAGAACGCGGCGAGTTCACTCAGGGGTATCTTACAATCGGCCAGGAGTAGGGAGGAGCGGCCACGATGGTGGGAAAAGTAGCAGTGAAGGCGAGACCAGCCAGTCCAATAACCATTCCTGCATTAAGTCAGCCAAATCTATGCCTATGGCCTGAGGCACCGCTTACCGTAGGTAGAGCAAACCCAGAAGACAGGAGGAACGATGAAGTAAGTAAAAGATCGGATCTGGGAGTATTTCGTAAGTCACTAGTCTATGCCGCAATACTCACTGTCATGATTGTGTAGTCAGAGCTTTAATGAGTCTTACCATCATCATGAGTACCGGAGTATTGGGGTCCGTCTTTCCAAAGATCTTGCACTGCTCTAGATAGGACTTTCTTGGTGGAACTGTTACAGACTCCTCGAGCATTGTTTCCACGCACTCCGAATTTGCTGGGCGCTCGTCTTTGCCCGGCTCTGTGTCAAACTGTCCTTGTTCGGGAGATGCATGAGCACCGCGTGGCTCAAGGTACATTGTTTCCTCGAAAAAGGCGAGAGTGCCAAGGAAGAGGACACATGCGAGAGCAAATTCTATCCAGAAGAATAGTTTGTATGACAAGCCACTGGACAACATGTAACTAGCAGCAGTAGCACTCAGAGTTCCAGTTGCAAGTGCAACTTTCGGACGGAGATGTCAGCGGTGGTCGCTTTTTGGAGATGGAGCTGAATGACTCAAGGGGATAGCAACACTAACAAGTATACCAGCCAAGCGCCTTTCCTCGTTCGTGAAAAAAGAAGACATCAGCAACAGCTTGCGCAGGCAACGCTTCGCAAACGGATGAACCGTAACCGTGAACGATTCGGAAACCCATCAGGGCACCGTAAGAATTGGAAAGAGCACAGCCTAGGAGCCCAACGCAATACTATTCGACTTGTTAGTTATAAAACATTTCCTAGTATATTCGGGGGATTCCGGCTCACGACAATGATCGAGAGTAGCATAGTTGGTCTGCGGCCGATCTTGTGGTACATGGGAACGAAAATGAGGGAACCTGCTCAGAACAAAGACCAACGCCCTGATATTAGCAATAGTCGCCAACTTCAATAGAGTGTTCTAACCGAAGCCGAAGAGAAGATTTGGATAGTTCACCAGCTGCGATGTGTCGCTGGTTGTTCTACCAAACAGCCGAGCGAAGTAGTTGACGTAGACGCTTGGGCCAATCAAAGCACCATTAGCTAGAAACGAATATGCAGCGACGAGGAACAGAATGGTGTTCTTCTTTCTTCGGGTCCACTATCAGACAAAGGTTTCTACTGTCAGCATATGTCCTCGATGTAATTTGAATGATACCTACGTTCAGCGGGTCATTGGGGTCGTCAGAGGGAGTTGGTTTTAACGAAAGACCGTAGGCAGTTTTACTGTCGTCTAGATACCCGTTGATGTGAGATTCTACATTAGGAATGTTGAAGATGGATTCATACCTAATACTGTCATGTCGACGGTGCCAGGCACCTTCTGTTCTTCCCCCATGCCACTATGTGGTATTAGATCCAGATCTTGTGTTCGAAAGGCATGATTAGAGCCAGGTGTTTGTCATGCATACCTTTTGTGCTCATGTTGCTGATACATCTTGATATGTAGTATTGACTTCTTGGTTAAATGGAAGTTCTTTCCTGGATAGAAAGAGTTCAAGAGTCACATTCATAAAAGCAGTTTCTTTATAGATAACGAGATACGCGCATGAGACGCTTCCAGTCACCAGTGCCTTCCCTTCTATCGGTGCTGACATTAATTTACAGGAGACTAGTCACTAACGTGCTGCAACGTTCTGGACCCTACCAATCTCTCATGTTATTTTAGCGGATTGGGGAAATAAAGTTTGAGTGGTTGCAGGACAGGGTATTTGACGCTTCCCCACGACTATTGGCACTAGAGTGAACCCTTGCTGCCGAGGGCGTCGAGGAATTATGCCTGAAACAGCATAGATACCGAGGCAGCTTTCCCTTTTACGGTATTCACTGCTACGATCAAGGCTCGGCAACACGGATGCTTTGCCCGCCATGAATCGCTCGGAAATCATTCTTGGTGTGCAAACGGCTTGCCTGTCACTTTCACCATTCATCAAGTCATCACATAGTTGATAGGCCATACATTGGTTACTCAAAAGTCAGAACGGAATGCGGGGAAAGAACTCATATTTCCGGGCTGAGGAAAGGGGCCATTTAAGTGGCAAGGTACATATATGGTAGATGGAACTGGACATCAAGCATGGCTTAGTATATACTTCGGAATGTATCGGTATTCAATAAGATTATTCAGGATTCACAACGTTAGTTGGATTACAGGGTACTCTATATACTATGTATTAAGCCATGGGGACTCTTCCTCGGTTTCATGCCACCCACGTACGACGACGACTGTGTTCAAAGGGCCATCAACCAGCACATTGACCCATGCTTAGTCTATTCGTTCAAAGTGGAATTCTGTCTGCTGCTTCGTCAAAGCCATTCTCGAAAAGCATCATGTCATCCCAAGACGGTTCACCTGATGTATCTGCCATGCCCAAAAGCTGGTCTAGATCAGATCCATTTTCTTCACTTGATCCGTCCAAATGCTGGCAAACGTCAAATTTGTCTCTGGATTCAAGAGACGCCCGTTGTGCCTTGTCAAGTCCACTGCGGACACATGATGGGAAATCCTGATCTTCGGGAAGTTTTCCCCTACTAATACACAAATCAACAGTCCATGTTAGTCTCAGATAAGTGTCTGGATACTTCATGAGGATGTGACCCCAATCTGTGACCGCCTCGCGGTCTGATTGTGCTAATCGTTGGTTGTAGGCTTGTGCTAGGTCCGCAGTATGCTTGGCCGTTTCCTTGACCCAGTCGACTCCATAGTAATGAGGCGAAAATGCATCGGTTGCCTGTATCAAAACATCGAGCCGGCTTTGATTGAATACTGGATCAATCTCTGACCATCGGTTTATGTGATCCAAGGCTAATTCCCGCCTGAGAGATGATAGACGGGCCGTGATAAGTTGGAGGGTTAGAGGAGTGGCGATACAAGCCAGTCTGTGTCCGTTATAGTCAGTATACTGGTGCGAGATCTCACAGAAACGTGATCAGGTAGACTCACGCTGTGACTGGGAGACAATTCATTAGGCGGTAACATGTGAGTCCTCCAACGCATATCGTCAACCCGAGCGCAGAGCACTCGACGTCGCGACAAATCTCATCACTTTGAGTAGCTATATCCTCCGTAACTGGATGCGTTGTAGACGATCTTGCTATGGATAATTGATTGAAAATCCTATAATTGCACAGGGTGATGCAAGCGGTGCTTGTGTCTGTCAGTGCGAAGGCCACCAAGACTGAATAGGGGAATGGAAGTCAAGAACTTACTGGTAATAGATATACATAAGGTTCGTGTAGAGGATGATACTGTTGGCTGGGTCCATTGTATCGATATGCCGCTCTCGGTCTTGACCGTCAAAGAGAGGAAAATCGACGGTTGCCGACTCATACCAGGCTCGAAGTAGGCGCCAGCATTTCTGAATCTGCGCATCACTCCCTTGAGTCATTTCAGGCCTTAGCTCAACCTTGGACTCAAAGGGGAATGCAATGGATAGTACATCCGTCAATATAAGTATCAGGTCTAAGAACTTGGCAAACAGAATGACGTGCCGACGTTTAATCGCAGGCGCAAAGACTCTCGAACGATGTATCTCTGTCTGGAAATCGTTAAAACCTAGTGGCACATAGGCATCCAAGTCAAACAAATCGGGTGTGATTTGAAGACGGAATCGTGTACAGAGAGGTGAAAGCCTGTCCAAAATGATGCAGCACCACCAGAGTCGGCGGACAGATCTGAAGTAGCGCTTTTGTGCGGAGGAAGCCAAGTTAGACACTTCGACCACCCTCCCGTAGCGATGTGCGTTGATGGATTCAGCATGGCGAAGAGCGAGACGATGCCAGGTTTTCCAAGGATTAGGGGATGCGATGACGGGAACGTTTGGTACCCAGCTCATCAACAACAATGCTGCTTGTGCGAGGGGTAAATGGGCGGATTCAATTTCATGGTCGTATAGTAGCTATATCTCCCAGTCAGACTCGCCTTGTTGGGGAATCATTGGAAAGCTAACCTTTGTTTTACGATAGAGCTCGGCACGGGCAGTACGGATGTCGGAATATCCTAACCGTGTAAGGTATTCAACAGGCACAAACTAGACATAGTCAGTAAACTAGACATGGTGAACAATCACAAACCATGGTAGCGGCTCACATTGCAAGTGGTAAAAAGCATGGCATATAAGACAACGAGCGACATTCTGTCGTTGGCGAGGGGTTGATTTGACTGGGAATACATGTCCCAAAAGTCTCCCTCGTCAATTAATGGTTGGAAGACATGGATATGTGTAAAGTACTTAGACATGAAAACGTCAAGAATCGGGGGTATCGGCACATGAAGGCAACCTTGAGCCTCCAGATAGCTGACATCTTCATGTGGAATTGCGTGAATGTTGCCAGCTGTCAGAAATCGGTAATGTGAGTATAGAACTACCCCCCTATCCGCCTTCAGCGGTCTCTCCAAGGGTGATGCCGCCGAACCCGTTGGCAAGAAGGCTCCCATGTCATTCTGAGAGACGTTAACTGGTAATATATCAGCATAACACTCCTTTATGGAAAATTTGGGTAGTTGTATACCAAACCAACTTGACAGATTTGGCTGCTCCCCAGAAGAAGAGAACCCATAGGGCTCTTTAGGTGTTGGACGTAGAACAGCGTTGAAATCTAGAGAGTCCACATATCCTGAGTGCCAAGAGCTAGTAATCTCTGTAGGCTGAAGGAGGTCAAGGGAGCCTGCTGTTTCCGATACCGACATCGGATCGACAAGGTTATTGTTCTTGGTTGCTGCTGATTTGGGCGCCCTGTTCTTGGCAAATATTGAAGTGTTGGTTTGCTGCGAGGCTCGCCTTTTCGCTTTACGGTCAACCTGACTCCTGTACTTGAACGTCAATGTTTATTTGAAGAATAACGGAGTGGTAACTACTTACCAAATAGCCATGCCTTCGGGGATGAGGCATTGCTTCTCATCCAGGGAGCAATTTGTGCAAGGTTGGCCATGTAGGGAGACATCGCATCGGACTTTTCTGGATCTACATGTGAGACATCCTTGTATAGAGCGCTTTCGTGGAGGTTTCGACCGTGGTGCCGAGTGTTGTGCAGAAGCCATGATATTGACGATGGGGATTGTTAAGGAATCATGAAGCAGTGAATTGACAAGAAGAAAGGCATTGATTGACGCGTGGGGATCACGGAACAATTTAGTCCATGCGGAGAAGTGCGGGGGAAATAGAGTTTCAGTCTAGTCATCCCCATTCCAGAATGCCGATATCTGGAGCCGTGACACGGGGCTTCCCCCCAAAGATTCAAAAGGGATTATATGCTACACAAGATCAAGTTAGTAAGGAGCTGAGGGACATTCGGAATTGCATCATCTTGACTAAGCTGGTAGGAAGACTTAAGGTTTATGTGGGTAATCTTTGAGACCCTCCCTGATTCGAGATGCCGATAGACCAAATACCAAGTAGTTGGCCTCGTTAAACGGCTGCAAGTTGTGGCGTTTGGGATATATCGGTATAGCTATTAGGCTCTTAGCAAGACGGATCAGAAGGTATAAAGCGAGGTCAGATAAGAAACTGCGTGATAGATAATGTAAGTGTAGTATAATTTAAAGGTCGACTGGAGGCATTTTGGGTAGGTTAAAGGAAGAAGGTTAAAGTAGCGATTACGTCACTGAGTAATTCCTTTCGGTATTTTATATAAATAGTTTAAATAATAAGATCTAACTATAGGATACTCTTGAGGAATTCCAACTGGCCGGCAACATTCTCTTCAAAGCTTTGGCCATAATATGGCTCGAAATGTCCGGCTCCCTTTACAATTTTCAAAGTCTTTGGCTGCAATGCCTTCTCGAAAGCTTCAAGTTGCAAGTGCGTCGGGATCGTAACATCTCGATCTCCAACGACCATCAGAAACGGTGTTGGGGAAATGCGATGGATGCACGCCCTTGGCTCGTGAAGAACAATATTGGTGAGACTTTGCAGCGTGCAGGACTCCGCGTAGCTCATGCCACGCTTAGTTGTCTCTTCCATAAAGGGAATCGCGCTAGTATCCTTCAGTACAGCTTTACAGGTCCCATTTAAGACCTCTTCAGCAGAGCTCGGAAAGACCGGGACCCGAATCTCTGACCCTGGGTGACGAATGGAAGTGAGGAGATCCGCTGGGTGTCCAGGTAGTCGAGTGACGAATTCGCCTGACACAAAGGGAACTTGCACTATAAGACCAGCGATGCTCCTGTTCATAACAGCTGCACATATGGCATTTCCACCAGACATGCTGGATCCCCAGTAAACGATTTTGGACGGGTCGACGTCAGGGTGTGCTGCAACGTAGTTAAAGACGTCAAGATAGTCGCGCGTTTGAAGCACAGGGTCGACTTCACCACGAGGCAAGCCCTCGCTGTCTCCCCAGCATCTGTTGTCGTATGCTAAGGCTCCATAGCCAGCGGCGTTGAAGCGCGCAGCGAAGTCAGGCAAGAAGTGATCCCGAATACCGGAGAACTATATTTTCATTGGTTAGACTCAGAACTCAAGCAGCTGACATAGTCCATTATTACTCACACCACTGGTTAGGATAATAATAGGCTTCTTGGCACCAACGCTATAGAACGTGCCTTTGAGTTTCAAGCCATCGTAGGTCGGAATATCAACGTCTTGAATGTTGGCCATTGTGACTTTGAGAACAAGTTTTGACCTGAGTAGACAAAGGTTATATATAAAAGCCTAAGTTTGTAGAGAGAAAGAGCAATCTATAAAAATAACTCAATATCGGCTTAATGTAATTTTATAGGAAAAGAAAAAGGACACATTTAAAACCAAATTATATAAGACACCACAGCACTAAGTATAGCACTGGGAATATTATTGCCAGAGTGGAGGTTTACTGCAATTTCTCGGCAGGGCCTCGGGATGGCCTCGGGATGGCCTTGAGGCGGCCTTACGTTAAGACCCACCGCGAACAGCCAGTGTCCGCGACTAACACAGGAGTAATGAGTTAGTGATAATGGCCTGCTTGAAAGCCAGGCAAGTGTATCACAAGACATCTGTAAGTTGGCGGTTTCAGAAAGAATGTGAATGCAAACATGCCATGCCTCGGGATGCTGATTCCACACTCCCGAGGTCTCCTTACCCGCACAACTTGTTCAATGTTGCAACCAACAACCACAAAGCTTAAGCAATTAGTTATCTATAAAATGTTTACTCTCTAGTCAATACGAGAATACAAGAAGGACAAGGCAAGAAAGCAGCAACATAGCATTACGTAAGTGGTAATAACTGATCTAGCAAGCATGACTAAACCCGATGCTCCATTCTCTCTCAAGGACAGCCCCATCGAAAACCAGCGGCCTTTAAAGGTGATTATTATAGGCGCTGGGTTTTGTGGTATCTATTCGACAATCAGGTACTTAACCATGGTTGCAGTTAATGGTGCAGGCCGTTGAAGCTCACTAGTACAGAATTATCCAGAGGCTCAGAAATATCGACCTGACCGTCTATGAAATGAACGACGAAGTTTCGGGTGTCTGGTAAGTTGATCGGGTCACATGTTGTGTACTAGGCTAAAGATTTATCAGGTGGCTGAACCGGTATCCTGGTCTGGCCTGTGACATTCCATGTAAGTGCCAACATTTAAAATGCAATAATCGTATAGATACTAAGAGACTCCGATATCAGCTTATTCATACCAATTCAGCTTTGCGCCCAACCCCTATTGGTCATCGCTGTACGCTCCGGGGCCTGAGATCCGCGCCTACATGCAGGATGTTGCCGAGAGATACGGTGCAATGCGTTATATCAAAATCTCTCACAAGGTCGAACACGCATCGTGGGATAAAGAGTCGAAAAAGTGGTAGGTTCGAAATGCCAAGTTATTTAATGTCTACTGTGTTTAACTGGTTGAAAACCAATAGGCATGTGACTGTTCGGAACTTGAAGACCAACAGCGACTTCAAAGACACTGCCGATGTTGTGATCTCTGCCCGAGGACACCTTAACCAGATTGCTTGGCCTAAAATCGACGGGCTGGGAGACTTTGGAGGGAAGCTGATGCATTCTGGAGCATGGGATGAGAGGTGTGAACCCCCCCTTGTCCCCCTTCCCTCTTATCCCCTGTCCTCTTGTGTCGCGTTGAACTGAGACTTGTGATAATAGTTTCGATCCTTCTAATAAGAGAATTGGAGTTATAGGAAACGGATCAAGTGGAATCCAAATTGTCCCATCTCTGCAGCGTCTTGGAGGGACACAGATATGGTGTTTTGCTCGTTCCCCGACTTGGATTGCGCCTGGATTTGGTGATTCGGCGATGAGAAAGATAGGAAAAGACCCCAAAGACACGCAATGTAAGTTAAGAAAAAAAGAAACATCATCATGGCATTCTATTAGTAACAAATATACAGTTTCCAAGCGTCAACAGCAGTATATGGCAAGGCATCCTGACGAATTCCTTCGTATTCGGAAGATTCTTGAGGATGAGGCAGCTCGCATGCATCCCATAGCACTACGAGGATCAGAGGAGTCTATCCAAGCTCAAAGGGCTATGGAGGACGATATGCGCCGGCGACTGAATAAAAACGAGGAGATGATCAATGCTCTGCTGCCCAAATTTGCCCCGGGCTGTCGTCGTTTGACTCCAGGGGCAAACTATCTTGAGTCACTTCAGGAAGAAAATGTTCGCTTTACCAACGAGCGGATCCAGCGGATTACTCCTCGGGGACTTGAATTGGCTTCAGGTCAACATATTGAGTTAGACTTGCTCGTTTGTGCCACAGGATATGACGTTGAAGCGCCCCCTCAGTTCGATTTGATCGGAAGAGACGGGCTGAGCCTTGCCGAGAGGTGGAAACCTTACCCTGAGACATACCTGGGATTAGCTGTCGATGGTTTTCCCAATTTTCTGTCAATTGGCGGACCAAACACTGGCTTGGGATCTGGAAGCTTAACAAGCGTTTTTGAAGCACAGGCTAACTACGCTGTCAAGGTGCTCCGCAAGATGCAGAAAGAGGACTATGCAACTTTTGAGGTGGATCCGAAGCGTGTGGCTGACTTCGGTCAGTACATTGAGGAGTACTTCAAGGGCACTGTTTTTACAGACGATTGCGCCTCTTGGTATAAAGCGGGAAGATCTGGGTCACGCATAGTGTTTTTGTGGCCCGGATCTTCGAACCACTGTCTGGAAGCATTGCGTGCGCCGAGATGGGAAGACTTTCATTGGAGTTCGGCTAACCCAGCTGGAAATCTTTTTGGATGGCTAGGTAATGGGTGGAGTACGACGCTCACGGAAGGAGATCCATCATGGTTTCTTGATGCAGATGTTGTGGACGAACCCTGCGAGCCAAAACCAGAGGAGAGCGAGTTTTATCGCAAGCGGCCCTTCTCTCACTGAGAAAGAATAGGCCAAATGGGTTATGCCTCCGTAGTACATGTTAGGGACGTTGAATGGAAAATGTCACTTACTTTGCTGCTTGATTCTGACTCTTTTGTCATTGGTGTCCTCCAAGAAAATCTCGAAATCGAAATCATCCAAATTAACGAGAACATCTGATGTTTGGCTAGCACGTCCTGTGGCTTGGGTTGCCGCATTGACAGGACCTCGTGTTGCTCAAGGTCCGACCTTGCCATTCGGGATTCCTCCCATTTCCCATTACCTCCGGTTGTGCTGACGGGCGGACCGGGCTCGTACAAAGCTTGTTGGCCGGATCCCTTGGTCTGGATCCGGACCAAATCCCAAGGCGCTCGCTGCTATAAGAGGATCCTGGACAGGCACGACCGAAAAATGTAGTGGCATTCTTTGTTATGTCACGGTCCTCTGTACACATGACTCTCTGATTCTGACCCATTCTCTCCATTTCTTCCTACGTCCCAGGCAATTGTGCATTACACTGTACCAGTAGAACGTATCGCCAATATTGACTTCCTCTAAACCGTCTGGGAGCTCGCCTTCTCAATGCTAATCTGACGGATTTGCGAGGGCTGAAACCCAAGATACGCATGTGCTGAATAACGAGTCATGGAAGGTCTTGCTAGTCATATGCGAGGCCATTATACCTCAGGTAGACTTGCAAGATGCGCATTGAAAGCTCGACTCGGCCCAGAGCAACGCTTCGAAACAAATGTCATGAACTGTTTTCTCCAGACGCACAGTAGGCACATTTACGATATCCCCTAGCATGACATCGGCATTGAGGTTTTATGCAATTGCCTTGCTTGAAAGCTTGCATGTGGCCTCTGAAACCGTCGGAATAGTTCCTCTATAGCCCTGTGTGTCTAAGCCACCCCGAACCCCAACTACGTTTTAGCCCCTGTCTCTGGCGGGAGCCGAGGCTCCGCGAGTTATCCGACGCTTGAGGTATGTATGTGAGACGCAAGGAGTGCGGAAAACAAGCTCGGGGCTGTTTCGAATGATACTCAGAAGGTAGGCGCAATTGCACGGCGCGATAGCTCTACTGGCAAAGCACTGGTTTCAGCGAGGGGTAGCACCGAGTCTTGCCGACAGGCTGTTTAGACTTAAAGTTGATGATCTGCGCATGGAATATCCGTAGCTAGGAGAACAGCATACATGATATCCGAAATCATGCATTCCCATGTCGAGCCCGTCCGAATAGTCGTGACAGGCAGGGAGCAGGAAGCTATTCCAACAGACCATGGCGGCGGCGACAAAGTCGCGACAAAGCCCGCAGTCAAGATCGATTATGAAAGTCTTCTACCAGTACGCGATCCCTGGAGAAAATTCTTCCAGCCCATCTGTCATGCATGCTGAGAGTGGACACTTGACGGACTCAGTGGTTGACTTTGCATAGGTGCCTCCCACCAAACGGCAGAAGCTGAGACGGCACTGTACCAAGCATTGGAAATGGTATGCACTTGGAACAGTGATTTTTTTGGCTATACTCATCCCTACTTTGTGAGAAAGTCCCTCCAGATTGGAGTGTCACCTTTCCGGCTGACTGCAATGCTAATCAGTCTGCTTGTGGTACTTCCGGCTATCGCACAGCGCATTGTCGGGGATATGAGCCTTCCCATTTACAGTGTGGCTATACGAGCTCTGGGCCCTGAAGAGTGTGAGCTCACCATCAACACCAGACTCTCGACGCCTGCAGGTATCGGCATCAATATGAGAGACTCTCTCCTACACCTGTACAATATCGAGGACGACTCTCAAACCTCATTCCTCGATCTTGTGTTGCCGGGACAAGGCTTGGAGGGTGAGACCAATATCACAATAGACCGCCAAAAAGTTGCTATCCTCGATGAAGACGGATTTGCAGAGTTTCTGGGGAATGTCTTCCGAGGCACCGAGGCAGTACTTGGAATTCGTGGCAAGATTAAAGCAAGCATCGGCAAGCTTCCACCTACGAACCTCGAACTTGATAAGAAAGTTACCGTGACAGGTCTTAACTCGCTGCAGGGCTTCAGCTTCGAGGATGTTCGTCCTGGACTGTTGTCTGAACCAAACAGGCTTCCTGTGTCCGGAAGTGTCAATATTCCTGTCAGCGGCGACATCGAGCTGGTCCCAGGAAATGTCACCTTTGAAATCCTGGCGGATCCGGGGGAAGAAGGATCCGCGACGGAAGGTCTGGTCATTGGAGAGGTCAAGACGACAGATATGGTTTTGGCCCCTGGGAACAACTCAATCCCCTTCTTTGGCGACATCTTCATTGATGTTGTGCGCCGAAATCCAGGGACAATCCTACGCAGCCAGGCAGGTGCGATTGGAAATGGCGAGATAGAGCTAGTGACTATTGGGAAGATGGTTGAGGTTAGCGGAGAACGAATTCCTTGGTTAGAGTCGGTCCTGGCCACACAGAGGCTTGTAAGTCGAATTCCTATCGGGACGCTATTAAGAGATTTGCTTGCTGGGGGTGCCAATGAAGGTACGTTGGGGGATATTCTAAGGTACTCCTTCGACCTGCCGTTGAAGAGAGACCAAGTTTGAGAAGAGAGTCGCCTGTTAGATGCGATCGCAAAATGTGAATCATGACGGGAAAGGATGAGCGTTTGTTCAGAGTCTCCAGGGCCATAAAATCGAAAGGAAGCCATTTCGAACACATGTTCTACTTCAGCTGCAGCCAGGAGAGCAGCCGTATTCTACGTATATATATTTTGTTCGAGCCCATCTCGTGTTCATCTTCTAGCAGAGCAGTACGATGTACTTTCTATATCGATCAAGTCTGGGTGCAAAGACGTACCTACTTCTGAAAGGCAGATCACGTGTGACAGTCCCCATATCCATCGCGTCCCGATCAATAGGCGACACGGCGCCGGTGACGCCTCGCTTTGTGTGAAGGCAGCCCCCATGTAAATAAAATAAGTGGCTGTGAATACCTGAGACCATGCTCAGTTTCCTCAGGCAAACACGTCCTCGTCTATTCATTCCGTCCAATCTTGCCTCGTCTGTCGCCAAGGCTTTGGGTGGCCGTGGCCAGGATCTGCTCCGCTCCAGGGTAGGCTGAGCGCCATGGAAATGCACGGTTACGTCTGGCTGCGACATCCGCTTTCAACTTTATCCATCTTCCATCTTCATCCTTCATCCCATTCCCATGCCGCCCTTCGTCACCTTGGCCCAGTATCTCACAACCACCCAATAGCCTCAGATCGACCATTGCATTTCAGTATTCCTCCCGCGCCTCGCTCTCCGGTGGAGGGTCACCTCCCATACCCCCGCGAGGGCCATGCCTGACCTCTCCCTTGGTCCCGCTTCGCTTTCATCCTCGCCCGCCTCCAACTCGATCCCTCCTCCTTCTCCGCCAACAGCACGCGCACCGCTGCCCAAGCCCAGCTAGTCTCGAAGACAACGACGGCGAAGAGCGCGGCTTCGGAATACCCAACCCTTATCTCCTCAGCCATCGCCAGTTATGGACCGCGTCCTAGAACGAACGCCCGACGGCACCTCGCCGCGCACCTTTGCGCTCAACCACCTGCGGCCTAAATCAAGTTTTGTTGGATGCTCGCGCATCGGCGAGTATGAGTTGCAGGGGAAATTGGGCGAAGGAACTTTTGGGTACGTCCCGCACTTCCACTGCCAACCCTACCAGCGCCGTCCTTCAAGGCAGTTGGGTTAGCATCTCACTTTGCGACAGATAACTGACTTGGCGTGGCTGTGAACAGTGAGGTCCATCGCGCCCGATCGAGGAAAAATGGCACTGTTGTTGCAATGAAGAAGATCATCATGCATCATGAGAAAGACGGCGTTTGTCTCTCTTCTGCCCCTTCTGAGTTGCGACTTGGCCGCTGACTTCGCCAAGTTTCCCATCACAGCCCTCCGAGAAATCAAGTTGCTCAAGCTTCTATCCCACGAAAACGTTATCCGGCTCGAAGACATGGCCGTCGAGCACCCGAGTCGACCAAGTAAGAACCGTCCAGCCACCCTGCGCATGCCTTGCGACTGCTTCGACCCGATACTAATCTTGCCCAGCCGATAAGCGAAAGAAGCCTATTATGTACATGGTCTTCCCTTACATGGAGCACGATCTCTCCGGGCTGCTCGACAACCCCTCAGTCCACTTTGACGAGCCGCAGATCAAATGTTACATGCTCCAGCTCCTCAAGGGGCTGGGATACCTCCACGAAAACCACATTCTCCACCGCGATATGAAGGCGGCGAATTTGCTCATCAACAATCGAGGTATCCTCCAGATCGCCGATTTCGGTCTTGCAAGACATTACGATGGCCACACACCAACACCAGGACAGCCCATGGGCGAGGGGCGCCGGGACTACACTGGCCTGGTCGTCACAAGATGGTATCGTCCTCCGGAGTTGCTTCTCCAGCTTCGACAGTACACTACCGCGATTGATGTCTGGGGCGTTGGGTAAGGGATCAAGCAGGTACAATAATGTCAAACACTGATGCTAATTGATGCTAGATGTGTTTTTGGCGAGATGCTCAAGGGCAAGCCTATCCTAGCTGGCGAGAGCGACAGTCATCAACTCGACCTCATTTGGGACTTGATGGGATCTCCCACCGACGACAAGATGCCAGGCTGGAAGCAACTGCCAGGCGGGCAGCACTTGACGCCCAGGGTTCGGTCCGGTAACCTGGAGAGCAAATTTAAGGGGTTAGTCTAGGTTTTCCGAACCTTCAAGAATACTTGAGTGTCCGCTGACTGAGCTTCTAGATTTGGCCAAGGAGCAGTATCTTTAATGGCTGAACTCCTCAAGCTGGATTGGAAGACGAGGATCAATGCTCTCGATGCGATGGAGCATCCATACTTCAAGGCTATACCATTGCCTGCGAAGCCGCATGAGATTCCCACGTTTGAGGAGAGCCACGAGCTTGATCGGAGAAAGTTCCATGACCGCAAAGCAAACCTGCCGGCGGCACCAAGGGGTGGTACGGTCGGTGTTGGACCCGACGTCAACGGCGCAACGGCAGGGTTCAACAGCGGCGACGGTTTCAATGGCCGTAATGGGATGAACGGCTCGCGCCATCGTGCGTATGATGAACGGCGACCAGGATGGCGCGACCGTGGCCCACGCCCGCCACCAGGGGACAGGCCCTATAGAGACGATGGGGACCGGGCACAGCGAAATCGGCCAGCCCCAAGAGGTGGGCCGGATGGAGACACATACATACCGAGCTACCAAGGCGAGGTGCCGCCCAGAAGGAGAGACGACCGGCCGCGCGAGGATCGACGTGATGACTGGCGATCGCGCGGCGGAAGAGATGACCGTCGAAACGACAGGGACGCAAGGGACCGACGGACGCGGAGCCGCAGCAGATCACCAATTCGTGACAAGCCTAGGGATCGCGACAGAGAACGAGACCGGGACCCTTACAGAAGATGAAGGATGTATTCTATACAACGTGCGAAAAGCCTGTCACATATACAGCAACCACAACACATGCGCCCAATGACAAATGTCTTTTCTCACCAGCGGTTTTTCTCTTTTCCACAACTTTTCCTTGTCACTTTTTTTTTATAACTCGCTTTTGTCTCTTTAGAGATGCTGAATGATTCCCCCGCGAGACCAGTGCCTATTTCTCATTCTGGACTATCAAAGGGGGAAGCGTGGCGTTCAGGGGAATGGAAGGGGAGCTTGCAAGCTTTTGTTGTTTCTCATAATTGGGGCAGCGTGCATCGAAACGCTACTAGGTGTTTCTGATGCTCACGCGTGTGTATGAGAAGATTAGATGCGATGCACGGAGGAAAACCCCTTATGTACCTCCTACATTACAAACAACGAGTGGTAGAGAATTAGGGAGGATATGAACATGCTACAAAGCTCTATAACGGGGAATTAACCACACGTCTACCTTTGATCCGAATCATCGTCCTCCTCCAATATCGTCTGAGAAAGTAAACCCCCAAGCGGCCTCCTCCGTGAAGGTGACGGCTCCAACCACTGCCACTCCTTCTCGTTGGGAGATGAAGAGGGAGTTTCTTCTTCATCGTCGTGATCCTCGTCGTCGCTGAAACTGTCGTTGATGTAGCGCTTTCTGGGAGAGGCAAGGTCTTGCATGCCGAGGGAGGAGGTGATGATTGTGGAGGAGAGGCCGAGGGTGAGGCCAGTGAGGATGCCGACTGTTGCTGCTGCGCCAAACTGGGGATGGGTTGTTAGTTTCATGAGAAAGTGAAATGTTTTGCATATCTTACGAAGGTGTATAATGGCTGCGTTAGACACATGTCAGTAAGAAGAAAATTGGTTCTCACATTGAGATGGGACATGAGCTCTCACCTCAAGGCTAGCCATGAAGCCCAACACGGCAGTTACCCATCCATATATGTACCCAAGGATATACAATCCCGGAGAAAAGAGCACGAATAGCACACTGGCGAGGAAGCGAAGTGGGATGAGGAGGAGGCGGAGAGGGAGGGAGATGAGATGGATGAGCCAGGAGATGTAGAAGGTCCAGTTGATGGAGCGGAGGGTGTTGAAGATTAGGCGGAGGGGATCGACGATAGCGGAGGTGGCGGTTGGGTCAGCCATTGTCGAACGCGTTGGTGATCATGCGCGCGGAGCGCTGAGGAAGGGCGTGTCGTGGTGGGAAGAGGTTATCGGCTAGCCATGGTGTGGTGAGGGATGCTGAGGTGAGGTGAAGCTGGTGATGATGCGCGTCACGCCCAGTGTCTGGTTGAGCCGTGTCTGTGTCTTGCCTGAGCATTGGTGGGGATGGCGGGGTACTTGGCCGGTAGTGCATCTGTGGGTAGGTTGGGAGGTTCCACGCTAGCACTTTCGTTGCGACACCTCATGAAGAGTTCAGCCTGCATTGTACGGAGTAGAATTGACAAAATAAAAGGGTAATGATTATCTCGTTACGCAAGCATTGTTCTCCTTGTTTCTGGACCTGATGACTGATGACGTGGGCTCTTTCGGACGTCTCCTAATACACCGGTGCAGGGCCGTACGTACGCTAACACTTCCGTGGAAAGTTCGGAGAGTTAGAGGCAGAGAGCCGCATCACCATGAGACGTAATGATTCTTATGTGGCTATGTTCTCCTACAATCTTGGCAAATCTGTCAGATCCTGGGGTTTCATTTTAGTAAGCTTAAGTTAGAGTATCGGACCTTATGGGTAGTCTCCGTGTTGAAGTATACAAGGGCATATGTCTTAGGAACGACGAGTGGAAGGATGGATATTGTAACCTGCCGCACTTGACTATTTCTTGGTGTCAATAGAGTAACACTTATTGTTGAAAGAGTGTTGTCTCAGGTCGACGCTGAGATTGTGCCATTCTGTCGGCAAATCTACTTCATCACTACCTGAGCTCGACCTCCATCTTGAGCAAGCAGAACTCCAGCCCAGCATCTTGAGCTTTCTCGCATTGTTGAAGGCAACGAATGCGATTCTTCCCAAGCTCATATCAGAGAATGCCAAGTTCGAAGAAGGACATTCCGAAAATATCGGCCCACGGCACGTCCATGAAACTCATAGTCTCCTATGTCTTGGACTGGATCGTTCTGATCATAGTGGGCATCGTCTCGGCTTACATCGATACTCTCGAGCCTCGCAAACGGCCATTTTCTCTTAACGATCCCAATATCTCGTGCGTGAAGTCCAGCTTCGTGTCTTCCATCTTATCTTCTGAAGTACTGACTGACTCTTCAATTGAAGGTTCCCTTACACTGAGTCCGAGACAGTACCATTATGGCTCCTAGGTATACTAGTCGGAGCCATGCCTTTCGTTGCGATCCTCATTGTCATCTTGGCCTTTGTCCCAGGATCTACGGTTCCTCAGCATACACCTGCTTCCCTCATCTGGAGACGCAAACTTTGGGAGTTCCATGCCAGTACGCTGGGATTCATCACGGCTCACGTCATTGCCTTTTTCTTCACCCAGGGCATGAAGAACCTCTTTGGACAAACTCGACCCGACTTTCTACATCGTTGCCAACCTGATGTGAGAAACGCCAGCGATCATGCTGTGGGTGAATTATTTGGAGACAGTATGACTGGCCAGCTGTACTATGCCTCTATATGCCAGCAAAAGGACTCAGACATGCTTGATGATGGCTTCAGAAGCTACCCGAGCGGTCATTCCTCTGCTTCTGCTGCTGGGCTTGTCTACATCTCTCTATTCCTCGCCAGCAAGCTCACCGTGGCTATCCCTTCGGTGCTCCCCGGCAATTTCTCTAAGAACATCTCTCAAGCTGCCTTTCCATCGCACATGGTCACCGCCGACCCGCTCCAAGAAGCATTGGAGAGCTCTAGCGCACCGCCACCCAGATCCTCTAAAGCTATCTATGGGCGCCAGATCCGAGATGATGCACCGCCACTTTCTGTGCGGAAAGAGGCAGCTGCAGCGCCTCTTTACTTGCTCGTCGTTGTACTTGCCCCTCTTGCGCTGTCGATCTACATCTCTGCCACGCGCTGGTTTGACTTCCGACATCATGGTTTTGACATTCTCTTTGGGTATTTGATTGGCTTGGTTGCTGCTGTTTTCTCTTTTCGGTACTACCACCTGCCTATTTCTAGAGGTGGTGGCTGGGCTTGGGGCTCTCGCAGTAGCGACTATGCGTTCTGGGCTGGAGTTGGTCGAATAGGGTATACTTCACAGATGCCGGCAGAGGCATCCAGGTCGCAACGGGGAATGGATCTAGTAGAAGAGTCTGGCACAGATTTGGTGGACTCTCGTACGAATGTCTCGAGTACTCACGCTTCCAATAGGAGTTCAACCGGCGGCGGCCAGAGGCCTCATCCTGGCAGCAACCTCAATGACTACTTCGATATTGAGATGCAACGGATTAGGTGAAAGGGCTTATTCTTAGACTTCGTAGAATTCTCTATGAAAATGATACAAATTCGGTTCTGTCGCTGTGAGCAAGCCCCATCAATCTGCAACAAAGCTCACTAAAGATCGAGCTGGGATAGTTGTCTTGAAATAGCCCTTCCCAACTGCCTTGGCATTCTTCAAGGGAGTCAGATCATGCTCGTTGTCTGTAAGATAAGGCTTCAATGTGTGAGGAGCGCGACGAGTACCAGATAGCTCGAGCCGGATGTCATGAGCAACAGTATCATTGTTCAGCACTTGCGTAGCAACAGATCCATCACTGTTCAAGAAGGAGCTGACAGTGATGAGAGGAGTAGAGCTGGTGGCCTCAATGCGCCTAGCTCCGGGTCGGGCAAACTTGCTGAAAGAAGCAAAAGCCCAGAACCTCTTCGACGGGATGATCTCGTTACCGACCATGTTGATGAGAGCGCTGTTGGTGGTGGAGTTTTCGGCACCAATCCAGTACAGAAATCCGCTGACATTGGCGTCCACGAATGCAGTCTGGATGCGGCTGGCCCAGGTCATACCCTCACCCTGTCCGCTGTTGTTGTAGAAGGTGTATGGTGTGAAATCACCGGTGAGATCCGCCCATTCGGTAAGCCATGTCTTCTTCGTTGTTGAAAGCGGGTGGTCAGGGGGGGACTTGTAGCCATGTCCGCTAACCACGCCGAGATAGTCAATTGCTGGGTCTGGGCCAGCTGTCAGGCCGGCAATCATGTCCTCTTGATCATCCCAGCCAATGCCATCACAGCAATTGATGGTCAGGTCCTTAACTCCTTTCTTGCGGATCGTCTTGGCTAGCACACGAATGAAGTCGGCGGCTTGCGTTCCGTCAGAGATCATACCAGCGTAGGTGGCTGCGAATTGCGGCTCGTTCAGGAAGCCGAGGTTGGTGACTTTGACGCCGGCCTTGCGGTAGAAGTCAACCCATTGCAGCAGATAGTCTGCATACGCTTGTTTCCAGTCGCCAGAAGCGCATGTTGCGTTGGTGACGCCGCATAGGGAGCCTCCATTGTTCTCGTCGTGGTTCGTCTTCATATATCCCGGCGCGGACCATGCATCGCCGTAGAGGAATTTCAGACCTCTCTTGTAGGCTTCCTGAGCAACAGGGAATTGTCCACTGTCGTAACCATCCCAGACGTAGTGTGGGTTTGCGCTTGGAGAGCCCGGGGAGAACGGTTCAATGGAGTTCATGAAGTTGGAGGCTGAGCTGTTGCTTGAGCCAATGCCGTTCCTCAGGATAGCAAAGCCGGCACCATTTTCTTGGCTGAAGAGAAGATCCAGCACGTGCTCGGTCCCTTCCTTGGATAAGCCATCCTTTCCTAAGATGTCTTCAGCACGTTGGAATGCCTGCGATGCGCCAAAGCCGTCCAGCTCCTGGTATTTGACATGGGCGTTGACAGAGATCAAGACCTCAGGGTTCGGGTATGTGTCCGCGGAGACTGCGGCCGCAGTTGCAGAGCTTGAGTGACTCAACAGGCCTAAAATGGCCAGATAACGTGCAGTTGGAATCATGTTCCAAAGGAAGCCACGCTAACCGGAGCAAGAGATGTGATCAAGGGCTTTTCGACTTTGCAGGGCCTGATGACAGTGATGGTCACCTTCTCACAGCTGTATTTATTCACGGTTTTCACGGAACGGCCTCACTCTTTATGTGTCAGCCCATTTGCAGGGTGACATCCGGAGCCGTATGTTATGACCGTTACCAATTTGTTGGATTCACTAAGATCCCTGGACAAGCTCCGACGTATGTTGTCAATTCTTCTCCGCGCATTGTGATCAGCCGAGAATACTGCTCATCACCCAGTCAGATAATTCGACATCTTTCTCCAACTAGATCAAGTGCAGATTTGGAGAGCACTTCTGCGTCGCGCCAAAAAGCTTAGCAGTACTCTAGCAGGAGGCACCCCCGGACGCCAGAGTGTGCCCCTGGGAGTCGCGCAGCCTAACCAAAACCCTGGTTAAATTGAGCGTGCTGTATGTCGAACCCCGCACAAAAACTAGCTGTTCCCTGACTAGATTCGAACTCTTTTTCATTCCGGCATGGGGTCAAGTGTCTAAGGGTGCGTTCTCTGAGTATGTCCACGCGTATGCGGTGCCGATATTGCCGAGTGATCGGCGGGTCTCGCACGGCGCTCCACCCCGCCCCGTTCCCCACTCTCCCCGGTTCGAACCCCAGGCCCCCGGATTTCAGGTGCCTCTAAGTCATGCTAGCCCGTGTCATCCGAACAAAGCACTTGTGGGATAAATGGAAAATTTAAATCTTGAAGGAGAAAGATTTCAGAGATTCCCGTCTTATACCGAACTCGTGGGAAATGTCTAGTCGATTGGCTATTTGGTTTACCAACGCCACTTCTGCGTGCAACTTCCTACCATGCCCCTCACACAAACAGGTATTCATAGCCTTTGGAATGAATAGGCTAAAGTCCACAGAATGATCTGATTGAAGAAAGGCGTTGAGAATCTGAAGATGGCCTGTGCTCTATCTTTCTCCCATCTACTTTTGGCACAACCTCCAGCGTGCCGTCATTCCCGAAATCCGCTTGACCCGCTTCCCCAACCTTGGGAGCTTGATTGGGCTAGGACAGCAGCAGCTGTGCTTGCCACGTGAAGGCGAACTAGGCTATACTGGTGGTGCATGAAGAGATATATCAAGACGATGAAGATCTTGCTTCGTTGAACTTGGTTACTACTGTCATGTCACTAATCGCGGTTCCTACCAGAAAATCGGATCAGCATCTTGTCATTACAACTCCCCTTTGCACGGAATACAGAGTTCCCACATAACATTTATCCCTTCTGAGGATAAAGCCTGTAATAACCTGAGACTATAATAAGACAGCGGCACCACCAACATCATGACGGCAAAACGCGAGGAGGCCATCGAGGCCGCCCCAACAGACGATAACCATGGCTGGATCGGCAAGACAACGACTGAGGCCCGTGCCGCTACGGAGGCTGAGCACTCTCTGAGCATCAGACAGGCTATCAAGTTGTACCCCAAAGCCTGTTTCTGGTCATGCGTGGTCTCCCTGGTTATCATCATGGACGGATACGACACGGCGCTTATGGGCTCGCTCTTCGCTTTCCCCAACTTCCAGGAGCGCTTCGGAAACCCGAACCCGGCCAAGCCAGGTACATATCAGCTCGAGCCCAAGTGGCAGACTGCTCTTGGTCTGGCCAGTCCACTCGGAAATACGGTTGGCATCTTCATCAACACTTGGATGACGGAGAGGATTGGGCACAAAAAGACGCTCCTAATCTCGCTGTTCTGGTTGACTGGCTGCATCTTCATCTCCTTCTTCGCACCGAATGTCGAGGTTCTTTTCGTTGGCCAGCTTCTTTGCGGTCTCGCTTGGGGCGTCTTCACTACCATGGGCCCTGCCTACGCATCTGAGGTGGGACCCGTTGTGTTGCGTGCCTATCTTGAGACCTACATCGTTCTATGCTGGGGCATCGGCCAGCTGATCTCCTACGGTGTTCTCGATTCTCTCATCGGGAACACGACAATTTGGGCATGGCGCATTCCGTTTGCAGTTCAGTGGGTTTGGCCAGTTATCATCGCTCCATTGATGTTCTTCTGCCCTGAATCACCTTGGTGGTTGGTGCGTCGTGGCCGGTTGGAAGACGCTAAGAAGTCCATGAAGAGGCTGACGACGGACATGAGCGAGGAGGATATCCGCAACAGCATTGCGCTTATGGTGGAGACCACGGAGTTGGAGCGCAGTATTACCGAGGGAGCTTCGTATCTCGATTGCTTCAAGGGTTCTAACCTGTGGCGGACTGAGATCGCCTCCGTTTCATGGACAAGTCAGGTTCTTGTCGGATTTGGTGTCTCTTCCTACGCGACCTACTTCTTCGAACAGGCTGGCATGTCAACAAAAGATGCATATAAGTTGACTGTCGGTCAGGGTGGCCTGCACTTCGTCTGCATCCTCTTGTCAGTCTTCATAACCGCCCGCCACGGACGACGACCCATCTTCATCTGGGGCTGTATCGTTATGTCTGCCGCCATGTTTGTCATCGGATTTGTTGCCATTCCAAGCCAGACCAGTGCAACAGGCGGTGTTTCTGCAGCCTTCTACTACGTCTGGTATGCTTGCTACGAGATGACTATTGGCCCCATTGCCTACATCATCGTATCAGAGGTTTCCTCCACCCGTCTGCGTTCAAAGACTATCGGCTTGGCACGCAATGCCTACAACTGCTTCAACATTGCCGCTACTTGCACGGTTCCTCATATTCTCAATCCCACTGCTGCCAACTGGAAGGGAAAGTCCGCATTCCTAGCTGCAGGCTTTTGCGTTCTCTGTGCCGTTTGGGCTTGGTTCCGCCTGCCTGAGCTTAAGGACCGGACCTATGAGGAGCTTGACATTCTGTTTACCAAGAACTTGGGTGCCCGTGAGTTTGAAAAGTATGAGTTCAGTCATGATATTGAGGTTGAGGCGAAGTTGGGGGTGGAGCACAAGGAGTGAAGCAGAGCTGACTGAGGGAATGTGAGATGGTGCTCGTTTCGAGAGGAAATGGAGGAGCTGTGCGCGAGAGGTCTATCTGTCAGTCTTAGGAAGCTTGTAATGTGATTCTTCAAATCGGACGTTTTATGTGCCATGAACTATCGTTTCGCTAGTAGCTTGTGTTGTTCCTCCTAACGTGTGCACATCCCTTTCCATAATGCCATTGACTAGGCTTTTTTTTGTGGGTTGTGAAAGTTGGAGTAAGGAAACATTTACACGCGCCACATTTCGAGAAGTGGAGGGGATTGGTTCTGAATGCCCAAAGTTAGATATCGTTTGCAATCCGGGATGGGGCGCAAAGGCCTGGAGGGGAAGACGACCGAGGTACCCGAGTAGCCCTGAGTACAGACACAGATCTGGAAAGCTTCCATGGAACGTTGTGCCGTCCATAGCCGCTCTAATTAGCCTGACTTCCATGCCATAAACCTGATGGCTTTATGCAAGCAGGTGAGCCTTGGCCAACAGCTTCGTCGATGAGCTGCTTAGCTTAGCCAGATATGTACAGCCGTTTGGAAAGGGAAAGTTGGGGTAGGAGACTGTTTCTCCTCACCTTCTCCTCTTCTCCAAGCGAATACCCACCTAGGCTCAAAGTATAGCATTCATCCTGTCTTTTAACCGTTCTTAGTGCCAGGCTCGGCTTCTGCATGCCGAGAGCGACCCGCATGGTTGTCGGTCTAAGTCTGCACCGGAAGCTAGTCGCTTCCTGTCAGTCAACGTTGCTCTGGCCATCGATGCCGTTGCAGAGATGCGTGCGAGGAGTTCGAAAAAAGCTTGACATGTGGGTTTGGGGGAATGCCGATTCTAGAGGTAGCAGCAGAATCACCGTCGCCAAGGAACCTCCTCCGAGATCGCCCATGGCAATATGCAACGCCAATCCTATACATAGGATCAGTCGGGGCCTCGTTCATGCGACACGACTTACAAGCAACAACCACTGTCCCACAACTGCAATACACAGAGACTGGCCACGATGATACCTCCAGAAAACGGAATTGAGGCTTGGCTGCGATATGCTCCTTTGTCCGAGGGCATTCGTGGCTTGCACAAGCAACTGTCAGGCATTGTTGCGCTGAGCGATGACCCCGCCAATCCGGTCAGCGTTGCCGGCCAAGAGCTTCAGGATGGCATCCAGAGAGTCTTGGGTCATACCCTGAAGATTGCCTCTACACTTGAAAGCAGGGCTACGGGCCCGAATATCGTTGTTGGTACCGCATCAAGGCTGCGGGCAAGCGGAGCAACTGTTCAGTCAGCTGCAGCACTCGAAGAAGATGGATTCTGGTTGGACACCAGCGTCGGCGGAGGAAGCGGCGTTCAGATCATCGGTCAAAACGAGCGAGGAGCCCTCTACGGTGCATTTGAATATCTTTCTCTGTTGGCTCAAGGCAAGCTTGCCAACACTACGGTGCGACAGGCTTACAACCCGGATGCGCCGATTCGATATGTCAACGAATGGGATAACCTCGACGGCAGTATAGAGAGAGGATACGGAGGCAAATCTATCTTCTTCCGCGATGGATTCGTTTTGGACGACCTCTCTCGTGTGCGTCAATACGCTCGATTACTTGCTTCAATTCGCATCAACGGTTGCATCGTGAACAACGTCAACTCAAGTCACAATCTCCTCAACGAGGGCAACCTCGATGGCTTGGGTCGGATCGCCGATGTTATGCGGCCCTATGGCGTGCGCATTGGCGTTTCCTTATTCTTCGATACGCCGCGCGGTCTTGGTGGTCTGCCGACATCAGATCCTCTTGATTCAGCTGTCATCAAGTTCTGGGAAGATGTCACGGCAAAGCTCTACAAGCGTGTGCCAGACATGCTTGGCTATACTATCAAGGCCAACTCTGAGGGCCAGCCAGGACCACTCACATACGGTCGCACGCTTGCAGAAGGTGCCAACATGTTTGCCCGTGCCTTGAAGCCCCATGGTGACGGGATCGTTATGTATCGTGCCTTCGTATACAACCACCACTTGGACGAATCCGACCTCAAGAATGATCGCGCCAACGCCGCGGTCGAGTACTTTGCTCATCTCGATGGGCAGTTTGAGGAGAACGTCATCATCCAGATCAAGTTCGGTCCCATCGATTTCCAGATTCGCGAGCCTCCGTCACCATTGTTTGCTCATCTCCGCAAAACACCGGTCATCTGCGAGTTCATGGTATGCCAGGAGTACCTTGGGCAGCAGTCGCATTATGTCTACATGGCGTCCGAGTGGGAGACTATTCTTGGCTTCGATATGCGTATCGATGGGGAGCCTTCGCTTGTAAGAGACATCGCGTCTGGCAAGGTGCATGGCTTGAAGAGAGGTGGATATGCTGCAGTCACGAATGTCGGTGACGACTCAACATGGCTGGGTCATCATCTCTCCATGTCGAATCTATATGCATATGGTCGACTCTGCTGGGACGCATCAGCGCCTGCGCAAGACATCTTGCTCGATTGGATCCGTCTGACCTTCAGTGCAGAGAACAAGACCGTGATAAACACGATCCGCGACATAGGCATGGAGTCCTGGCCAACGTATGAGGCTTACAGTGGGAACCTCGGGATCCAGACTCTGTGCGATATAATCTACACCCACTACGGGCCAAGCCCAGGATCACAGGATGGAAACGGTTGGGGCCAATGGACTCGTGCCGACAGCAAGGCGCTTGGTATGGATCGCACCGCAGCTACCGGGACAGGCAATGCTGCTCAATATCCACCAGAGGTCGCTGCTCAATTCGAACATATCGAGACAACGCCAGATGACCTGCTACTATGGTTCCATCACGTCCCCTATACCCATAAGCTCAAGTCCGGCAAGACCGTGATCCAGCACTTTTACGATGCCCATTATGAGGGTTCGGCGAATGCGCAAACATTTCCGAGAAGGTGGGCGGCTCTGAAAAGGCTTATCGACGATGCACGATTCGAGCATGTTGCCTTCAAGCTGAGTTACCAGGCGGGACACTCCATCATCTGGCGTGACTCGGTCAACAACTTCTATCTTGCAAAATGTGGTATTGCAGATGAACATAACCGTGTTGGCAACTACCCGTGGCGCATCGAGGCTGAGAGCATGCAACTCAGCGGGTATAAAATCGTGGACGTGACGCCACGAGAGGCAGCATCGCGTGGCCGTGCTATCATTGCCGCTTCGGTAGCAAAGGCTACAGCATCTACGAAGCTCTCGTTTCCTTCAGGAAAGCGTGATATCGCCGTCAATTACTTCGACCACCTCGGTGGTCATGCACGTTACGAACTTCTGCTAGATGGTGCCCTGGTTGGTCAATGGACAAGCGACCTTGACAGACGCCTGGGCCACGATTTCTCAGAGTATCTTGATGGACACTCCGCTACGAGAGTATACTTCCGCGGTGTAAATGTCAAGGAAGGGGCGGAGCTTACTATAGTCGGATATCCAGACGGCAAGGATATGGCGCCAGTAGATTACATCTCAATTCTCCCGGAGGGCGTGGTGGACTGAGGGGAAGTGTTTGCTCGTTGTCCCCAGATTTCTGATCTGGAGTTTCCATAGAAGGATCGGCAGTAGACGGACGTTAGGAGGCTTCTAGAATAGACTCACTCGGAAACCTGCCTCTGAAGCACAGATTCCTGTTCGATCCCCAGTGAGCCGGTATTCCTTCGGGGTACGCCCAATGCCGTAACCAATCCAGGTCTAGAGATAGAATGACATGTGGAATCTCGCACGTGTTGTTTCTCCACCGTTTAGACGCCATTGACTTTAACCGGCCTTTAAGTTTCGACGAACCTGTCACTGTAAGACACCTTCGCAGTGATCTCCCCTCGAACACTTCATGCTGTGGTCAAGTCTGAAGCCTCAAGGACTCCGGTTGCCGCTTCATCATCCGTCCTTGATGCCTACAATTACTTCATCCATTGTATAGAGATAGAGCACCGGCGCAGATCAGCGCTTGTGTGAAAACGACGGTGGCCTGACCGCCAACACGATATCAAGCTCACCCTCTGTGAGGAGAAGAGATCCTGCGATAGCAACGAGGCCAACATTGCCTGCGAAGCCAGTATTTGCTGTTCAATCTTGATCTCATTTCCACGATGGACTCGGAGTCGTCTTGGGTGACGGCCTGGGCACCCACAACACAACCTACTGAGGACGGTGACATGCCGCCTCACCCATTTGTAAGATCAAAGTTACCTTCCCCTTTCTTTGGCATCACAAAACTAATAGTCATCCTTTCGCAATGGTAGACCCGATCAGATGTTGCTTTTCGGAACACCAGCATCCGACAGACATTAAGAGTCACAGCTGGAGGAGAACATGTCCGCGTTCGCATATCGAATCTCTTTGGGTTCGACTCACTAGAGGTATCAGCGGTCAACATAGCTCTTCCTCAACTCTCCAAATCTGGGGCCTATGGTGGCTCTGCCGCAATCCTCGCGGAAACACAACAGAGGATCTTATTTGACGGCGAAGAGGGGATCTTGGTGCCCGAAGGATCGCATGTTGTCTCAGACCCAGTCAAGTTCTCGGTGAAACCAGGTCAGGTTCTATCTATCAGCATTTACCTACAAAACGGTCATCATCCTCAGCATATTACCTCGCATCCAGGCAGTCGCACGGAGTCTTGGCTGTGCCACGACAATCACATCTCGTCTCCAGACCTTGCCGGTCCGGACTTGCTGTCGGTAGCGCATTGGTATTTTCTCTCTGGTGTCGAGATCTATCAACAAGCTCCCCACCATGGCACGCTTGTTCTTCTCGGTGATAGCATAACCGACGGCCGCTGCAGCACAGATAATCTCAACAACCGTTGGCCAGATCTACTCTTTGACCGAATGCAACAGCATCCTTTTGCGCGCAATATTTCTGTAATCAACCAGGCCGTGGGTGGCGGGAGAGTCCTCCGCGATGGCAAAGGACCAAGCCTTCTTCGTCGCCTGGATCGCGATGTCATCGCCCAGCCCGGCCGGCGCTACATCCTCATCTTCCATGGTGTCAACGACATCGGCACGGCTGATCCTGATCCCTCGTCTCTAGAAACAGTGCAGAAAGCTCTCAAGCAGGCCTATCGCCAGATTGCTTCACGAGGGCATGCACATGGTCTAGCTGTCTTTGGTGCAACAATTGCACCGTTCGTGGGAAATAATCCGTACGGGAATTGCGATATGCGCGAGAATGCGCGACTGGACGTCAATGAGTGGATTCGAAGAGCAGGTGTCTTTGACGCTGTGGTGGACTTTGATGCTGTATTACGGTCTAGGGAGGATAAGAGTCGTCTCCGGGTGGACTTTGACTCCGGAGATCATTTGCATCCAAACGTGTCAGCTTTTGAGGCTATGGCAGCAGCATTTCCTCTCAATGTGTTTGAGATGTTCTGCAAAGGTGTCAAGGCGTCCACATAAGTATCCATCAAGATCAAGTACATATAATAGTGATAATACAAATTGGGTTTCCCGTCTTTCTAATAGTCTAATAAGCCACAAAACAAAAAATACAAACAGCCGTGCCCGTATCCATTCTAATGCTCCCTTTATGCTTCCTGCGAGACAAGCCCTCTTCTGAATGCCATATGCTGAACGATCTTATGTACGAGACAGGTCATCCTGTCCCAAAGTGCTTGAACTGCTTCCAGTGAAGTTCGAACCACCTCCATTACTGTCTGATACAGACTTTCTCTCGCCATCTTCGTTCTCATCGTCACTCATGAGGCCATGCAGCTCGTATCCATGGATATGTCGGGCGCCAGCGCGTTCGGCGTCTGCATAGCTGTTGATGGTTCCGGTGTCTGCGGTCGAGAGCCGATCGTATAAGGAAATTAGAACGTTGGCGAAAAGGAACACAATACAAGCCACTGAAAGCAGAATTAGGATGTAAGAAACATGGTCCATTGAGGAGGCATCGATAAGCGTCATTTGTTCGGCGGTGGCGCCCATGAGAAGGAACCCAGCAGCGTACAGACACTATAATCGTTATTCACAAAGTTCATTTGTCAACTTCAAATAGTCCCTATTGCGGGTAGCACTTACGAAGATGGGAATGAACTGGAAGCTGTTCCATGACCGGCCATCAGCTGAGAGAGAATGGCCGTCTTTGAGAATAAAAGCAATCTCAGCAATCCTGGAGACACCTGCAGTCATCAACGCGAAGCCAAATGCTGAATGCGTCGCGGCGCTAACATGCAGCTCCTGCGGATGAGCAGACATAGTCCAGCCGGTGAGGAAGAGCACAGCTCCTGGAATGAAGTTCCGCTTCGGCTTCCGACCGTGATGGTCCCGGCTCAACCACAGACCGACTGCACCAGCACACCACCAGATGACACCAATGGTAGTATGCTGCCAATCATTTCGAACCCAAGGCGTGCCCCAGTGGTGTTCAGTGAATGTGTTGATGCAGCCCCATACGCAGAGGACAGCGCTGTCATAGAATTCCTGGGAGCGGCCACTTCGTCGGATCCAGACTTGGCCGACAAGGAGTATAATTGTGAGGACAATACCGTAGCCGACGAAAGCGCTGCCCATTATGAAATGAGCAGCACATTGACCGAGATAATCTCCTTGACAGAATCCTAACGCGGTGATGCCTCCGAAGAGCATTTGTGTCCACGATAAAATCGGCATGAGTTTCCCAAGAATCGAGTGGCATGGTCGGATCAGCTTTCGCATCCGCCCATTGATGCCCTTTTCCCAATGGCCCTTGAGATATATGCCAAGAACAACCTGGGCGCCGAGTAGGACCTGGAGGATCCATGCGAAGAAAGCGTGGACGTTGTTGCCGTTGAACTCGCGGCCGGTGTGGGTGTGGCCAAGAAAGAAGCCAAGGATGGCGAGAACGGTGCCGAAGGCTTGGGTCGGGACGTGCCAACGCGACTTGCTCATCTATCATGCCACTCACGAATCAGCATGTTCTCTCATTTGTAGCAAATAGTTGGGTAATATGGGCAGAACATACCCCGAAGACCATGCCGACAGGAAAGACGATGCCATATGCCAGCATTTGGATGAAGATGTGAATCCACATGACAGTACCCTAATCCCGAGGTTCAGTATCCGTAAAGCCAAGCTCTCTTTGGTCTTGGTTCAACTTACCAATGGCTCGGCTGATACGGTCTCGCCTGCTGGGATCTTGCTCTCGCCATGGTGGTCATGGGCCATGGCAACGCTTGCAAACGCCGTAGCGCATAGCAATATCCTCGTTACCATACCCATCGCTGTCCCGAGCTTCTTTCCTTCCGTGGGGTATAGAGATAATCAAGGGAATACAAAGATAATTCATGTTAGGAATAAAAAAAAAAGAGTTACAAGAAGGACGTGACGAAGAGCAACTGGGACGTAGCCATCACTCCCGAAGGAAGCCAATCTGACACTCAGACCCGATTGGGCTTAGACTTCTATTTCCCGCATGAGCGGACAAATGAGAAGCAAGAGAATCGAAGAGAAACGGCTGAAAAGGGTAAGGGCCGAAGATGGTGTGGGTTTACAACTTTCCGTGAAGATTCCACGGAGTTTTCGGAGATTTTCCGATACTCTATGCGAAGGGGGTCCGCCCACGTCATCTTACACACGGAATGTTCTCCTTCTTCAAAAACTCCGATGGTCATATTATTGCATTTTGTCACTCAACTCCTCTTTCCGGCTACATTTTTGCCCTGATCTGGCTACTTTCCGACTTCCGAGCAAATCTACCCAAGACATGAAGTGGTCGGCAAGCTGGGGGTCAGCATGCGACCCTTGCGCCAAGGCGAAGACACGGTGTATCCGCTCAGACGGGGAGACGTGTGACAGGTGAAGCTCTCGCGTGCGTTATCTGGTAGTAGAGATTCATGTCTAACTCAGGAGGTGAATAGATGTCAGAGTCTGAACCTAACGTGTGCATCACAAGTTCGCAAGCCTCGGAAGAAACGACGTCGCCAAACGGATTCGTGAGTGATCTCTTGATCATTGAGCTTGGTCAAGATCATGTCTGATTATCCGCAGTACTATCCCAGACCTCGCTGTACCGCAACCACAGCAGCAAAATGGAAGTATACATAGCACTACAGAGTCACTACAGACCCATGGAGCGCCTCCATACCCAGCCGCAGGAACCAGTGCAGTAGCCAATGAGGGTTCACAACCTGATGCAGCAGAGCCAGAGCCTAATGTATATGTCTCTTCAGTCAAGGCTGAGCGCTCTGGGGTGTTCAATGTTAGCACGTGGCTGCCAGGGTACTACCCATTTCCATCCCCCACCTGTACCTGCCTTAGCGAGGCAGATGGTGAGGATGTCCCAGGTCCGCCAGAGTCAGACGAGGCTCTTCTGTCTATCTACCGCAAGCGATTAAGCCCTCAATTCCCATTCGTTGTCATTCCTGACGATATCACTGCGGATGAACTGCAAAAGTCCCGGCCGTTCCTCGCGAAAGTGATCAAGATGGTGGCTTCTCTACGAAACCGACGATCTATGTGGAACCAGAGCAAAGCTATCTTGACACATATTTCCGATGCCATGCTCATAAGACCTGATAGGTCCCTTGATCTGTTGCAAGGCATCGTTGTCTTCCTCGGCTTCTATCATTACTTCTGTATTGCCCATGGGCAGTTCAATCATCTTACCCATATGGCTTCTAGCTTGATTGCCGACATGAGGCTCGATAGGCCACGAGCAAGGCCGCCGCCGAGAAAGAAACATCCTGAAGGGATGAATCCGGAAGAGCCCAGAGCAATGTTGAACGATGAAAGGCGCGCTATTCTTGCTGTGTGGTACATCAACTCATGGTTCGTATCCTTCACAAGATCTTTCAAACCACTTCTGCTCACCTCTTCCGTGACCGCTAACGTACCCCAACAGCGCTGCCGTAGTGTTTGGGAAGGTGAACTCACCTGGTAGACACTTCACAGATCATATGGAGAGACAGGTCCACGAGCTGCAAGAGCGGCTTGAGTATGGGACGGACGCAATCCTGGTCCAACTCATACGTGGCCAGCGAACCAACGAGATGATAAGCCAACTCCGATTAAGCGATCAGTCAGTCGACATTCAGCCTTCCTCGGATGTTTGGGCTGCCAAACTCGACACTCTTCTTGCTGACCTGGAGGCCCAACGGTCTCGGGAGCCTCAGCTTAAGATCCACCGCTGTCAGTAAACCATCGCGTTCTTCACATGTGCTAATCTAACGAGATTTATTTCAGACTTGATATCTAGCCATAGAAACTATGCGCTTCTGCAACTCTTGGAGCCCCAGCTGCTGGACATCAGCCGGTTCAAGAACAACGAGGCAGTGACTGCGCTACACCACACACCAGACTATTTCCGCACAGCCTCGGAGGGCAGTAAAGAAGCGGCCGATACTGCACTCAGAGAATGGTTCGAAAATTGGCTGACCATACCCGTCTGCCACTTCTTCTACATGCCCGCATCAGGCTACTTGCAGCTCATGGGCGCCACTGTGATTCTCCTTCGCAGAGCCAGGCTCGACTTGCTCGCCCGCTACCGCCTTGTCGACGCTCATCCTCCCGAGACACATATAAACAACGACGTCAATGCATCAAGGGAGGCTGTTTCTGGCTCGGACGACTTGATGCTAGACCTTTTGGAACGTCTGGCTTCACGGTTAGAAGAAGCTAGGGCAGAGATGGCAGCAGCGCTTTGCGCTGAATGGGCGAACGACTTCCTGAACTTAATTGCGTGGAAGTTGAAGGAGAGGAAGGATTGCATTGAGAAGTGGGAGAACATCATTGCCAATGAAGTGCAACACCATCACGTCAATGCGCGGGATGGGGTTGACAATGGGAGCAGCGACAGGGTTGGCGAGTCGGGCTGGGATGAGCGGGTTGACTTAAATGCAACTCATCATTACCAGAGTATGGAGGAGCCGCAACTGTGGCTGGATCCCCTTGAGGAACTTCTTCTAAGCGGTCAGGCGTTCGAGAGTTGGCTGGTAAGTTAGCACGCGCCTTCGCCTTGCATTGGCATTACCAGTTATTTGCGATACTGGGGAGAGCAGCGACTTGCGGTTCGGGATTCGGCCTAAAAGCCTAGAGAGCCTGTAGTATCATAGTATACGGTTACAACCGAGAAGCCTGCAGATCATGGCTTCTGGAAAACAACCGGGTCAGATCACATATTAGATGGCGACATTCAAGCTTTCCATCACACCCAATGTGTCCACCTCGAAATGAAATACAGGTCCAGTCTTCCGAACGGCAATTTCTTCTTCCGTGTAGATCAGCAGATCATCCGCAATAGCTGTAAATGGCTTGACTGCCAAGATCAAATAAACAACATGCAGGGAGGGATCAGCGCTGCCGGGTTTTTGAAGCTGCGAAGCTATGTGTCGCAGATCCGGACTGGAACCGAAACTTGCTTTATACAGTCTGTTTAAGTGACGCTTGGTTCCAAAGCAGGAGCCGGCTGAATATCTTCCGCATAGGCATTTGCCCTCCTGGTGGTGGACTGAAAGCTGGTGGTGACGGCTCAGCTTCCTCTTTTGGGTGTCCGGGAGTTCACCGCCGAAAGACGCGGAGTCAGGGTCAACTAGGTGTGTAAGTCTAGTCTGACAGCTGGGCTTTCCACGAATCAGCATCTGCTACAGCCTCATCATACATGAGCCTGTCTTGCAATTGAACATATCGGCCAGTAATGGCGTGGCCAGCACGCAATTGCTCAATACTATGGCCATCGTTTTGCCTCAAGTGTCGAGGTCTATAAGACTTAATACCGGCCCGTGATCTACATGTTGCATTCTTCATTCGCTCTGCATACTGCACTATCTATCTTCTGCTCTGCATCGTCTACTATTGCTCAGCTATAATATTCATCCGTCTTAACAATGAAGGGCGTTGCTACCCTCATTGGCCTTGCCGCCTGGGTCCCAACACTTGTGTCCGCCCACGGCTTCGTCACTGGTGTTCGTGTGAATGGTGTCTTCACACGTGGTTCCGATCCTGTCTGGTTCTACTATCCTGCGGGTCAGACTCCCGTGACTGCTGGGTGGGATTCTTTGAACCAGGATCTTGGATTTGTCGAGCCAGCCAAGTTCGGCACCAACGATATCGCTTGCCACAAGAGCGCCACTGCTGGCAAGAACTTCATCAATGTGAATGCCGGACAAACCATCGAGCTCCTCTGGAACACTTGGCCCGACTCCCACAAGGGTCCCATCATTGACTACCTCGCACCTTATAAGGGTAAGCAGAGCTTCTACAGCACGCAGACAGTAGATACAGGACTAACGAATAATGTAGGCGAGACTACCGCCGGGTCTCTTCAATGGTCCAAATTCAGCCAACGCAGCATCGTCAGCGGCCAGACCTGGGTCACTGACCAGCTGATCTCCAACAACTTCACCACATCCACGACGATCCCCCGCAACCTCGCCCCTGGCGATTACGTCCTCCGTCACGAGATCATCGCCCTCCACGGAGGCCTCAGCGACAACGGAGCACAGAACTACCCCCAGTGCCTGAACCTGCGCGTCGGTGGCAGTGGAACCGTGAAGCCTTCGAACGGCGTGGTTGGGGCCAACTTGTACAAGAGGAACGACCCTGGCATTCTGTTCAATCTGTACAATAACCCTACTAGCTACCCGTACCCAGGGCCTGCGCTGTGGACTGCTGCGAACTAGGTGAAGGGTGTTGTCCTCTGGAAGCCCCTGTCGAGAACTGGCAGAGCAAGATGGGACTTGAAGTTAGTTCACGCACGTGCCACAGGACGCTGGGACAGACTTCTAGCCACATAACAATTGAAAGCGCCGACCGCGATTACGATGTTCAGACTACTGTGTTGTGACTGAGTAATGTCATCTCTTGGGGCAATCCACTTTGTAGCCCTTGTCTCATAGATTAGATCCTCATCTGAAGAAGGCATGAGACTGTGCCTTTCTGTCAGTCGTTCTTGAGAGACAAGTCGCTCTTAGTTTGATCAGACCCTGTTCGGCGGTCTTCAAGGTCGGATTGGACCACGGCAAACATACCACTGCCTTCTCCAGGTTCTTGGGGAGCAGTGCGAACCCTTGGTCAGTCGCTGTAGGGCTAGCCACGACAGCAAACCCGCTGATTCTCCAGGTTAGAGATGCCGACCCAACAGAGGCCATCGTCTTATGACCTCACTGGTGGTTCAGAATCTTAGTTCCAATGAAGTAACACGGAAATGGCAATAAGAGTACATCCTGACGTCGGAACATTTCTGGTGGTAGCGTGCGTAAGCTAGCCAGGCCACCAACCCACCAAGTGAGTGACCCGGCGGGTCCAGTCCAGCTGCAGCTTTCTGCCCCGCGCACAGCACTTCCCGATCGACCTCAACCTGCATCGCCCGACCGACCTCCGACCCCAGTTCCATCGCCAACCACTGCCCATTCGACCACATCGGCCCCCCTGACGCGATTTCACTCATCAGCTGCTCTGAGCGCAGCTCTCGCGGTGAGCTTCAACACCTGCGCCGTGCAGATACTTCGCGCGAGCCAACGAACGACCTTCCCAACATTCGACAACCTCGCGGTTAACCGTTTGCAGCCAGAAGCCGCCTCGGGACACTTTGACCTTACCTGCCATCGAAGCCATCCAATCATTGACTCTCCCAACCTGAGTCTCTTGCAGGCATTCCATCCAGTTGCAACGGCCGCTTGGACGGAGACACCGACTTTCTACTGCTGATCGGCCGTCATCCCATCCTCGACCCCTCGCGACAAGCACCAGCGCACACGAGACCATCCTGATACCACCCACTCAGCATCGTCACCACCTAATTACTGTCAGCCTCTTGCAGGCTTCCTTCCGTCAACATGGGCAACAACACCTCCTCCACCTCCAAGCCCACCACCCCGACCTCCGGCACAGATTCCCCTCGCGGCCAACACCGTCATGTCCGGAATATCATCCCTCACCACACCACCCACCGTTCCGCTGCGCCTCCAGCTGCAGACCTAACACAGGTCATCGGAAGCCGCCCTAAGAGTCTACCCTCGACCGCCATATCCTCCCTCAGTGGCTCTCCACTTAGCAATAATTCGGCTGTCGCAGCCCAACCCCCAGCACCTGGGACGAGCAGCAGTGCTGCCAAGCTGCCAAGCGATACGACGCCTACTCCGAACAAGAGCACGCCTGTTAGAGATGAGCCAACTAAGCCTGTCGATGTCCCGATTGTTGAGTCCTCGTCGCTGAGGTCACATAACTCGGCTCATGCACACGCAGCGGCACACCAGGCAACATTGGAGGGATCGAACCTCATTTCCAATAACAGCCTAACGGATATGTACCTGACCAGGCCACCGCGTCTCCCGCTTCCTATCGAGGAGGAAGTCCACACACCCGGTTCTCCGATTCTGGCGCCAGATGAGGGCCAGATTGATGAGTCTGCTGTTCCAGAGGTTGAACTCGGAGAGGCGGTGGAAGGCATCACTCGCAAGAGCTCCGCTTTGAGTGCGACAACTGTCGACGACGACGATGCGGAAGAGCTTCGTGTGGACAGGTCACGATCTGTCGTGCCGACGAAGCTAGAGTGGAAGAGGGGCGGTGACAAGATCTACGTTACGGGTACCATCTTCCAGTGGAATCGGAAGCAGCGCCTGCACCCTGTGTAAGTCTACTGCCCATGATACAGCTCAGCTCGAGAGAACACATTGCTAACGACATGGTGGAAACAGTGAGGGAAAGCCTGGGTGCTTCTCTGCCACCGTGTACATCCTGCCGGGCACCCACCACATCCGTTTCCTTGTGGACGGCATCATGCAGACATCACCCGACCTGCCCACCACCGTCGATTTTGGCAACAACCTGGTCAACTACATCGAAGTCAGTCCCGAGGATGCCATTCAAAGCAAGAAACAAGCCGCTGCCGCATCCAAGCCCAAAGCCGACACAGGCTCCGAGGCACCCCCATCTCGCACCAGCTCAGTCACCAAAGACCAACCTCGCACACCCAAGGGCAAACCAGCGCTGCCAGCTAAGAACTACCGCGCCCAGGTGCCGCAGTACCTACTTGACTTTGACCAGGTTGAGGAGTCGGCGGCGTATAAGCATGCGGTGGCGGCGATAGAGAAGCTGCCCACCCCACCGAGCCTTCCGGGGTTCCTGGGCAAACCGATTCTGAACGCGGCAACGTTGATGAAGGACGACAATAGTGTGTTGAATATGCCAAATCATACGGTGCTGAATCACTTGGCGACAAGTAGCATCAAGAACAACGTATTGGCTGTGTCGGCTACGACGAGATATCGCGATAAGGTAAGATCCCTACCCTCAATAATGCTACTCAAGTCAGCATCTGTGAAGTCGTGCTAATCTCTGTCCTCTTTTAGTACGTCACGACAATTATTCACAAGCCCAGCAGCATGGACATATCATAGATTGGCAACTGAAGGAGAAGGAGGATGGACGATCTGATGGCAATGGTCCTATTGTTCTTCTCGGTCACTGTCGAAAATATGATGAATGATGTAATGCTCGGATCAGGAGTCTTGGGATGGCTTGGGGTTAGGGGGTTAAAGGGGCTCGGCAGAAGGGCAATCATTCTTATTCCACATATAGCTCTCACAGCAAACGGAGCACTGGAATCACGTTTTTAAGGACGATATCAAAGATCTGAATCGTTATAGCTTTTTGTCTTTTGGTCTATCGTGTGTTCCATGTCTCCTAGTCCCTCCACTTCACAAACACCTCATCCGTCCTGAACCGTTGCGTGCACTGACTCTCCTCCATCTTCGTCGTGAAACCCTCCCTATAAGCCAACAACCCCGCATGCGCAATCATAATCCCATTATCGATGCAGAACCGCTCGTCGGTCGCATACACACTGCCTCCCCTCTCCGCAGCCATCTGTCCCATCATCTCCTGCAGACGCTCGTTACAACCCACACCACCAACAATAAGAACCTGGGAGGACCCGACGTGGGCCATGGCGCGCTCAGTGATTTCCACGAGCATGGCGAAGACGGTTTCTTGGAGGGAGAAGCAGAGATCTGCGGGGGTGTAGTCTACTTCTTGTTGTTGCTTGGCGTTTGGACGGAGGGGTGCGGCGAGGGCGTCGGCGGTGGCAAGGATGCCGGTGAAGGAACAGTCCATGCCCTTGACTGTGTACGGGAGATCGAGGAGTTTCGTCCCCTTTTTGGCGAGTTGCTCGATGTTGTAGCCTGGTGCTGGATCGTTGCTGATGGCGAGTGTGCGTGCGAACCGGTCTAGACAGTTGCCTACCGCGATATCCAGTGTCTCTCCAAAGATCCGATACCGTTGTTCCGCATACGCAATCACCTGTGAGTTTCCTCCGGAAACATACAGCACAACCGGATTATCCGCCCCAGTGATTGTCCTGCCCATCTCAATATGGCCAACACAATGATTCACACCCACCAAAGGCTTCCCCCACAGTAAAGCCAACGTCCTTGCAGCAACAGCAACACTCGTCAACGGCCCGCCCATCCCCGGTCCCTGTGTGAAGCAGATACAATCAATGTCCGCAATCGACACATCATGGCCGTCTTTTTTCGCGGCGGCGAGAGCTTGGAGAGCGAGCTTGACGAAGGCAGCGCGGTGGTGTGCTGCTGTGTCTTTGGGGAGGAAACCGGTGCCAGGGGGTGAGACGAAGGTGTCGCGGAGGTTGGAGAGGATAGTGGTTGAGGTGGGGGTATGGTGGATGAGGCCGATGCCGAGTTTGTTGGCGGAGCCTTCGCAGCCGAGGGCGATCCAGGAGGTTTTGGGGGACATGGTTGCGATCTGTGTGATGGAGGTTGAGGTTGGATTGATGGTGAGAGGTGAGAGTGAGGATGGTGGCGGGGTTGAGCAAGCCCCTGGGCCGAGGGAAGAGCCTCTCTCTGTCAATATTCTTGCTCTCTCGTATGTTTTATGAGCTTGATCATGTCTCTGACAAGTAGTTCCCCTCGAATTCGTCGCCGTTTAGTCTTAATCCGTAGCATGCAAGTTCGTTCACAAATCATCGTGACCCCACCATCACCAAAAAGTTGACCATGTCGTTGAGCAGTGACTGACCCCTGCCTGCTCTGGAGGGGCAGCCCGTCCTGACGTCGCTGAGCCAAAAAGTGGATGACTAACGGAATCCCGCCAGTGGTTGCGGCTTGTGCTGGTGCCAGACTGGGCTGGGAGGGGGACCCTGTCGCTTTTGGCTCCCCACATCGCAAGGCCGCACTTTTGGCTTTAACCACCACACAAACGGTTCCCAACCACTTCTCTATTCTTTTTGCTTGACTCGTTCTTTTTCCTTCTTTGTTTTCCTTCGCAGGTTCTAGCCACTTCTTCAGGTGGCTCTTCAGGGCCCGGAAGAAGCTCTCGACATGTTTTTGGGCTCTGTGCTTTTGGTCATTGCTTGCAGAGACTTGACTTGATCCTCCACTTCTCGTTGAGGTGCTTCTACCTCAGCCCGGGATAATCATGTCTCGCCTCAGTCTGCTCAAGCTTCATGACCGCCCTACGTGCATGGTAAGTTGTTGTGTGTCAATTCCATATTCAAGATCCGTGGGTAGGGACCTCGGTACAAGTGGCATGCTGACTGGAAATCTAGATCGACGCCGACCTTGCATGCTTCTTGTTGGGCGGAGGCGGATGGCTAGCCTCGGATGGCTTTCGATGGCTTTACCTTGCTCTCGCAGGTTGAAAAGGCCGAACGCGTGAGATGCCGAGCCAGCAGCACTCCCGTATTCGACTTCGACATCCGTAGGTTCATTTTTGCCTACGATCGCCCAAGCACACCTTTTCTCCGGCCAAGCCAGTCACACAAGGGATACAAGATATTGGCTCGGCTCAAACGCCGGCGTTGCTTTTTTATTTTTGTTTGACTTCTTCGAACCAGCCGTGTGAGCGGCAGCTCCTCGTCTTTCTTCTAAGTCTTTGCTTGTCTTCTCACGCCCTCATCTTGCGCTTCTTTACCCTCAAAACGCCACCAACTCCTCGCAGGAAAAAGCACACTCTGTCCGTCCGTCTCGACCACCATATGTACAGTGCGGTGCTGTGCTCCTATCTACAGATAATCCGGCCGACCGACCCTTCTCGCAACCCAATGAGCAGCAGGAAACAAAAACTGAGTAAATGCAAGAAAACAGAAAACAACAACGGCATCGAAAGGGTATATGCACACTCCATGCAATATCATACACTCCTGCTGCATCAAAAGGAAACGCGAGGATAATTTGCACCTAACAAGATCTGCTCAGGACGCAGCTTGTGCCTGCGGTTGCGGCTGGGGTTGCGGTGCTTGGGCGGCATGTTGCTGCCCAGACGCTGGCAACTGGGGTACCGGAACTGGAACTGGTCTTTGCTGGCCGCCATGCTCTGGCGGTGGCTGTGGCCGGCGGTTGCCGAAGATGAAGGGGTTTAATGGGATGGTTGCCCGGAACTTGAGCGCCCGAGTATCGAACGGGTCGATTTCGTACACCGGCGGCTCGTCATCATCCGAATCCGAATCGTACCTCCAGCGATCAGAGCGACGGTCCTCGCGGGGTGGCGATGCAAGGCCACGGCGATCGATCCAGAGGCGTCCCTGGCGACCAATTCGTCTCCTGAAAGATGGTTGTTGAGAACCCCGGAACTCTCCAGACCCCCCTGCCTTGAACTGGACGATGGGCAAGGTCTGCTTGAACGGGGTTGACGACATCTTGTCCTTCACAACTGGATCTTTATCCAACTGCATAGGCTCAGGTGCGTCCTCATCCACATCCATATCATCTGACGCAGATGATGCAGGTGGCGTCATTAAGTATTGCGTTTTCGCTGGTCTGAACTTGAGCTCCTCGCCCTTTTCCTGGACCGGCGACAACGGATCTCGAGTGAGATCGATGTGGTTCAAGTTCCACTTGCGGTGGTTCTGAACCTTCATCTCTATATCTGCATTTAACTCATTCTCCTTCTCCGCAAGCTTATCGGAGAGAAGAATGAGATCCTGATCCATGGTCCTACCATCGGGACGGACAGGCATACGCATGTGCTGACCGGACGGTCTTTGCACAGCGGGCGTTTCGGCGGCTTTGCGCTTCTGAGGCTGCGATACAGAGTCAGCGCTGACGGTCGAGTGACCATGGGGGATGAGGGGTTGTACCTTTTGGTTGATGAGATCGTCGTCGGCATCTTTGATCCCAAGCCTCGTCTTGACGTGTTTGAGCCGTGCGCGTTCTTCGAAGACAGCGCGGTCCATGTGCAGCAGCTCTCGCTTCGTCATCTCGCGCTCGTAAGCCAGTAAGACAAGTTGTCTGCCGTCTTCAAGCTCGCGCCTCAGCCGCTTCAGAGTTTCTGTGACCTTAGTGTCACGTCCCCTCGTCTTGCGCGTCTGGCGTGCCTCTCTCCTCCTGAAGCAGACATACGGGTCTGTATCATCACTCTCCTGGTGCGTCTCGAACTTCAGCGTTGGATGCAGAGGCTTGTTCCCCATCTCCTGACGTCTTGACTTCCAGTACTCGTACACCGGCTTGGCGTGTTGTAGTATTGACGCAGATCCAAGCTGGTGTAGGGAGGGCACCATCATGTCATAGCCAACAACAGTATTGTCAACAGACGCAAAGGGGGTCTGCTCGGCGGCTGTGTCTTCAAACACCTCCATGATACGCTCGAAGTCATCCTCAGAAAGTGCCCCAGCAGCCGGTGGCTTGCTGTTGTACTGTTTGAGGAAGTCATTGTCCTCGATCGTCATGTCATATTGGCAACTGATACATTCCTCCACTGTCTGCGAAAAGCGCAGATAGGATGAAGGCTTAGTGTAGTTGCTGGGATACAAGTCATCGTAATTCACGTCGCTCGGCTGAGGCGGCGGGACAGGAATCTCCTGGTCATTACTTGTGCCTGTATCCTTGAGGATACTCTGAAGATGGATTTCCTATTGTAGAAAGTCAGTATGTGGTTCTATCTTCAGTGCCTTCATGTCGTTGCTGGGCCACGATGTGTTGACGTCACGTGTTTGTGCACGTGACCAAAGTTGGCGACGCTGGGGACAGACTCACATTTTCCTCGGCTTGCTCGACACCGGTCGCGATTTGATTCTCGGTGGTGAGAGCTTCGTATTCAGAAGGATCGATTTCATTCTCTCTGAGTACTGGAAGGGGGGTTTTGACGCTGAGTTTCTTGACGCGGACCTTTCGGCCGTGGGAAGACATGGTTCCCTCAGCACCAAAGGGGGGTGGGCGCGCGGCACCCTGGGGGAGGCGGTGAGGAGCGGGCAGGACGAGCGACAAAATGGCCGCTCAAGGAAAAGGGCGGCGAAACGCCTAAAGGCGCGCAAAAAGTCGATCAAGTCATGCAACAAGACCTTGCGAATAAGATTCCGACAAAATCAGGATGGAAAAGGCGCGTTTGTGGTCTCTTTTCGATGGCTCAAGTGTCGAAGGCGGTAGAATCTGGTGCTGCTTTGCAGGCGGCTGTAGTGAGAATTTTTCTCTCGGGGAGTGTTTGCGTGGGTATGGCGGTCGCTGGGTTCGGCGGCCTTGGGGACTGACAAGGGACGAAAACAACACGCTGGAAATGAGGAAAGCCTGGCCTCAGTGAGGGGGGGGTCAGTGGGGCAGTGAGTATGTCGCTTTTTGGTGAGTGAACCATGGGAACGGTACCTCAAGATGCATACGCTAGTGCGCAGCTCCGAGTGCCATGATTGGGCATGTGATGATGCTTTGATCTTTTGTCCCCGCTTTTTACGCTGACGGCCCCCTTTTTCTTCCTCTGCCTGGGTTCAGCAGGCACTTGGATTGCAGCCTGCCCCAGGCAACGGCCAGCTGTGGCGCTCTTCAGCCACAGTCTGTACCTCAGCCACGCTGCTGAACGCAAATGGCTGGTAAGTGAGATTAGAGAGAGCAACCTCTCACCTTCCTGATCGTTGATTGAAATCATGCCTCGGAATCAGTAGCTGTTATGTTCCTTTAGAATAGCTCCCAAGAGACGCGTTCGATCAGGACCTCTATGCTTAGCCATGATGTCATTAGTCTTCTGTGAGCTAGGAACCGTTCCAGCAAGCTCTCCAGCTGGTAAACTCAATTCAATCTCAAGCCTCACACCTGAGTATGGGTCTTGTGGTCGCTAGCTCAGCCGAAAGAAACAAAAATAAAAAAAGAGACTATATTCACTTTGATGCATTAATCACGAGCACCGTCAGTGGCATGAGGTCCAATTGATGCATGTGTCCGTATTTATATAGACTGCAGGGTAGCGTCCTCCGAGCCGCTGACTCAAAACTGAATCACCCCTCCATTCGCGTGCCATTGGGAAACCACCGACCCGCTTGTGCCCAGCGATTCCACAACGTCCCTCCATACACCACCAGCCAGCCTTATCACGAAACCTTGCTTGGCTGCTGTGCGGCCCCAAGACTCCGACTCCTCCTTCCACGACGATCCGCCAGTGATAACCAACTGCTCTTCTTCTTCTACAGCAAGGGCGCCTGCTGCGCTCTACGTCCTTTGTCATGGGCAATACTACCAGTGCTGTTATGGACAACATTGTCCAGGGGTCCAACTGTGAGCCCCTCAAACCCCACGATCGCAAGGCTGCAGGTGGCGCATAGCTTCTGAATAATACTGACTATGCTGCGTCTCAAGTCGACAGGGAGGAGGTTGACCGGTTACGGAAGCGCTTCATGAAGCTCGACAAGGTGCGCAACACCGACCACCACGTTGTGTGGATGCTTGGAATTCGAGCTGACATTGGGGCCCTCTGCCGAACGATTAATAGGACAACTCCGGTACCATCGAGCGCGATGAATTCCTCAGTCTCCCACAGATCTCCTCCAACCCTCTCGCCACACGGTTCGTTCGCACCCTGTCTCCCGCACACGGAACATTGAGGACAAAGGAACCTTGACAGCTGACCATGAGTGTCTTTGGCGCTCCTGCAGAATGATTGCCATTTTCGACGAGGATGGCGGCGGCGACGTCGATTTCCAGGAATTCGTGTCCGGACTCAGCGCATTCAGCAGCAAGGGAAACAAGGAACAGAAGCTGCGCTTTGCCTTCAAAGTGTACGATATCGATCGCGATGGCTACATCAGCAACGGCGAGCTCTTCATTGTGCTCAAGATGATGGTTGGCAGCAATCTCAAGGATCAGCAGTTGCAGCAGATCGTCGATAAGACTATCATGGAGGCTGATTTGGATAACGATGGGAAGATCAGCTTCGAGGAGTTCACTAAGATGGTGGAGAACACGGATGTCAGCATGAGCATGACCCTGGGTAAGTTTCTTCTCTGGTTGAGATATTGTAAATTGCGATGCCGATATACTGACTTTCTGAGTAGATTCATTCTAAAAGCGCTGGCCCCAGGTGGGCCTTGCATGTCATACATGGCAGAAATAGCATCATGATGTTAATGAGTACCTTCATTCCAAGTATTTTGAGCTCCCAACAGGGCTTCCATAATGAGCAGTCGCCTCTCGAGGTATGGATCAGCCAGTTGGCATTGCTTGCAGGCTATGTCGAAGAAGATAGTGGCCTTGACTTGACCGCCTGTATCCCATGCTGGTTTTGTTTTTGTTGTGCGTCAGAGCCGAGCTCGAACTTCGTCACCCTCAGCCTACTTATTTCCCATCCCTCTCCGGTACGCGTCCCTAGTGGGTGATGCCCGATATCTAATGTCAACATTCCGCCTGCAGGTGACGTGGATTCTTTGCTGGTGTTCGCCTCACTGTTCTACTTATGTTCCCTGAGTAAACACACCCTAGTTTGGTAGAGGCATGACGGCTCGGAGCCGATAACCTTACGCCACCACCATCAGCTTTCTTGTTTCACTTGCCGCCTCAGGGTCTGATTCAGCTCTTCAAGCCCTACCTGATCACCCCTTGTCTCAGTTGATGTGGACCATACTCGTTCTCTCTTCTCTCAATGGCGACGTCGCGAGCTGGAATAAGACCGATAGGCAATTCTGTGAAGAAACCGGGTAGTGGAAGGACAGACGTTTGTGCTGAGAATGCTAGCAATAATGATGTTCCGGTGATCGTGCCTCACTTTTTTGTTTTCTTATATATTTTAACATCTTTCTTAGGCAAATCCTCCTCCAAGAGCCCTCGAAGTAGCTTGAAATCGCGCAATTAAGATAAGATTCCATGCTCGGATTCCCCATTCACCTCTGCTCCTGAATTCGAAGTGCTTTCCTCAAGGGAACCATACCAGCCAACCCTCAGAGGCTTCAAGAAGCAACCATTACTTACAAGACTTTACCCGGATTCCTGCAGAAGAGTCGGTAACAGTTCTCCGTTGTAAAAAAGGGGGATGACCTACAGTATCCAAGCAGGATCGAGCGTCGCTTTGAGCAGTTTCTACCAGCATTTAGCTTTATACGTCATTTGCAGTATATCGTCACCAGAATCCATGAACTTACCATCACGAGAATAGTGTCTGCACCAACTTCTTGCGCCAATGCAGCTTTCTTCCCGAGCCCGATGCCATGCTCACCTGTGCAGGTGCCCTCCATCTCCAAAGCATTCTTGACCATGTTCTTGACAGCTTGCTTGACCTTGGCCGTTTCTTCTTCATTTGATGGGTTATATGTGATGTTCTCGTGGAAGTTTCCGTCGCCGACATGTCCCTTGACGGTTGCCTTGAGACCCAGACGGGTAATGTCTGCAGAACTCTTCTCGATGATGTCTGCGAGGCGACTGAGCGGCACAGCGACATCGGTATTCCCTATGCAACGGTATCAGCGTTGAAACCGCATCTCCAAGGCTGATTGGGCAGTGACTTACATAAAACCTCACCCTCGCCTCTTAGCGCCAGAAGGGACCAGAGTGATTGCTTTCTCGCTGACCAAAGAACCTCCTGCTCCCGACGATCCTTCGCCCATTCGAAGACACTGGGCTGAAATGGCTTGATTACTTTCTGCACAGTCTGAATGTTGTCATCGACTCCTGCCTGGGACCCCGAGAATTTGAAGAACAGCGTTGGAGCTTCAGCCCAACTACGTCCCGTCTCGCCACCCTCGTTGACGATGCGCATCTGCACATCATCCATGAGTTCAACTGCTGCGACTGGTACACCCTTCCTGATTACAGCGGTAGCTGCTGAGACAGCTTCTCGCAACGTGGGAAATGAAACAACGGCAACGGACTGTTGTTCAGGGATGACTGCGAGCTTCAAGGTAGCTTCAGTGACGATGCCCAAAGTCCCCTCAGACCCAACAAAGAGACCGTTGAGGAAGTATCCGGCAGAGCTTTTGCGAGGCCGCCTGCGGGTTTTGATGACAGAGCCATCCGCCAGGACGACTGTCAGGTTCACAACCCAGTCCCTCATAGTGCCATATCTCACAGCATTCGTTCCTGAGCAATTTGTTGCAACCATGCCGCCGATTTTGGCACTTGGTGCTGAAAAGTTGTCAGCATACCAAGCTGAATCACAGACTACTGTTTTCAAGAAGAATATTCTGGCTTCGCCGGCTTACCTGGGTCGATTGGGAAGAATAACCCGCTTGTCTTTGCGATCTCGTGGTTGAGATCTGTCCAACATACACCAGGCTGAACAGTAACATCCATGTCCTCAGGTCTATACTCCAGGATTTTGTCCATGAACGCAAAGTCGATACTGATGCCACCATAAGGCGCGCCAATGTGGCCCTCGATGCTGCTGCCGCCGCTGTAGGGAATCATCGGCACTTTCCATTTTGAGCATATTCTCGCAATAGCGCTGACATCTTGTGTATTTCGAGGATACGCGACCGCAACAGGGAGTCTTTCGCAGTTCACTGAAGACCATTCTGAATAGCCGTGTGCGTGTAAGTCGTCGGGATCGGTGGAGACGATGGTGTCGTGGTCGGCGATCTCGGTTCGAATCTCGGAGATAGCCTTCTTCTAGTCATTGAAGATCCATGAATATGTAGATAATGGCAACTAACCTTCTCCATTTGCGAGATGTCGGCATAGTGTTGTTGCGGGAGCGCAGCTTCGTTGAGCACTTTGGTGTAAGTGCTCTTGGTGGCCTCATTGCTCAGATGAAGCAAGCCATAGCCTGCGCACCCAGCGGCAAGACCCGAAGCGATAGCTATGGACAATGTTATCTTGCTCGTCTGGTGTTGCTGATGAGTTGCATTCTGCTGCGAAAATTGGCGAGTATGTCGGCTGCATCTTGAGGTCAACGGATGCGTTTGTTCACACTTCAATGCAGCAGCTCGCAATCGCTCCAGCCGAAGCAATGACAATGAAGTAGTCCGCATTTTGTGTATAACAAAACAAATTGTCTGGATAAGAAGCCCCGGACTTGTTCTTCTCACAGAACAAATCTAGGTATATTTACACTACGTACGTCTAATAGCTCTTCATTAACTGTCATCGATTGACCCAGCACGAACACCTCTTGACTTCATGTTCTTTGTCCCGGGAGCAGTTGGGAGCGATCACTAACATCCTGATAACGCGAACCCTGAATGGAAGTGGAACATCAAGGGAGCTTCAATGCTAATCTCGATCAGTAGACAGCCATGACGGCGCAGAACTGACTGGGTGGAGCTGTCCGCTTCATTCCAGAAGGTCCTTGCCGAAGTCGGCTCTCCACCGAGGGTGGTTTGGTCTAGGAAGTCCCAAGCGATAGCTGGAGTAGCCGATCAATGGTGTCGCTTAGACTTGCCGTCGCTCCCAACTACCCATGCGCTCCCAATCGTCAAGCGGGTCAATTTGCTGACACTTTGGGCATGTTCAACAGGCCACAGGATCTCTCTATCACTTATCAATCCATGTCGCATAGTGAGTTTATGCTGTATGATAGTGACAATGGAATGTCTGTCCGGTTTCGGCTCTTTATCAATGGCGATCAGTGAAGCTCTTCTCATCTGGAATAGTAGGTTTCGTGGATCGATGCAAGTCGACAAGAGTGACTACAGGCAGCTATGACAAATTGTGGCGTCGCGATGATAATGGCATCTCCCTCCGTAAGTTGCGGCTGTCGACTTATACGAAGATTATGCCTCGACCTGTCACCACTTCTCAACTATTACTGCGGATGATTCAATTTGCGCGTTTGATGCATAATATTTGTTCATACTCGTCTTCATGTCTAACCTCAAGATATCGCTACAGGCGCGAATTGACATGAGTGAGTCCAGTTACCACTTCCGCAGCCGCACGCTCTCCGCTCCGAAGCGCACCCTCAATATATCCCTTCCACTCAGCCGCCGTCTCCGTCCCAGCCCAGTGAAGGTTCCCAGATGGTGCCCTCAAAGCATCTCCTCCAAGAAGATCCAAAACACCAGGAGTCAAAGACGTGCAAGGGCAGCCCCAACCCGAGTACTCATCCTTTGTCCACTCGTAGGTGACCATCTCGACAAAGTCCCTCTCAGCCTCCATCTCCGAACCGTAAAGCTTGCCGATTTGCGCAACAAGAGCCTGTTCACGCTGGCGGGTGGGAAGAGCTGCCCATGCGCGACCTGCATCGGCGGACATGAAGCAGGTAAGGACGTACTTCTTGTCAGGCTCGCTGCAGGTGTCGCGGATGACGGAAGCAGGACCGGTGAAGGATTGGATTAGACCACAGTAGCCTTTCTCAACCCAGAAGGGGGTCTTGAAGACCATCATGGCCTTTGTGTAGTAGCCATAGGTGGTAGAATCGATCCACGCCTGTTTAGCCAAGGGGAGAGGCGGGTAGAACTCGATGGACCGGATGGCTGGTGTCGGAATAGTAGTAATGACCTTGCGGGCACGGAAAGTCTTTCCACCCTTGACAATAACCTCGACCCCTTCCTGCTGCTGAATGACTGATTCAACAGGGCTCGAAAGACGGATAGTTCCTTCACCAAGATCCTTGGCAAGTCCCAGAGACATGACTTGCATGCCCTGTCGGATCCTCAGATGCTGGCCACCGCCCTTGCGATCAGATCGCATCTGAAGAAGGCCGCCTCCTGACCGGCAGTAGCTGAGGAAGTAGAGCGCAGAGATCTCGCTAGGGTTCTGCCCGAGCATAGCACGGGTCCAGACGCTGGCGGTCAGGATAGCTTCCTTGGTGGCACCGCGAGAGCGGAGGTACGCCTCGAATGTCATAGAATCGAGTTCGGTGCTCTCTGGCCTCTGGAGGTCAAGAGACTGGCAGTCGGCCTCGACCATGTCGCGGATTCGGGCAACGTCTCGTTGGGCGGCAGCGTCAAACTACATAGCCGTGTTAGTCTTCACCATACTAACATGCTGCGATTGTGAATGACACAGGGCGATAACTTACGTTGGGCAACTGGCCGTACTCGAAAGTCGAAATGACACCGTCCTCGTCTTCAAGTACGCACTTTCCAGTGGTGTTCTGCTCAAGGATCTCGGCACCGTACCGCTTTGCCAATGCATAGACCTTGCTCTGGTTCACATCGTTGATCCAAGCCGCACCGAGGTCAACCATGCCCTCACCGTGAACAACATTCTGGCTCCAAGTCTTGCCACCCACGCGATCACGCGCTTCGAGAACGACGCATGAGAGACCAGCCTTGCGCACATCAGTCGCGGCTGTCAGACCAGCAATGCCAGCTCCAATAACGACAACGTCAACCTCCTCGGCCGTGCTGCTCGCAACTGGACGAGGCACTGGGGCAGGAGTCTCAGGCGCAACAATCACAGCGTCGATCTCGAAAAGCCATGAAGGCACAGCGAGCTGTGAGACTGGGATGAGGGTGATTGCTGGGCGATGGCCTGCGAGGAAGCGCTGGATGTGCTTTGTGTGTTTGCGTTGTGCGGGATCGTAGTTGACAATGAACAAAGTCAGTTTTGTGATGTCGCGAACGCATGCGCCGGCCGTCAAGAGAATGCGACGGAGGTTCAGAAGTGCGAGATGGATCTGCGACTCATAATCGGCTGGCACGAAGCCACTCTTGGAGCTTCCTGGCTGGCCAGAGACATGGATCGTCCTGCTGCCTGGAGGAGCGATGCTTGCCGGCGCATAGTAGGCAGACTTGGTGTTGTCGAGGTCAAGAGCCTCAGCTCCCCGTTGCCGTGTCATTGTGGTTTAAGAGGATGTCTCGTGAGATAGTCGATGAGACGCCGTGTATGCAGGAGCAGCGGATTGAGTGATTGTGAATTGAGAAGGGACAGGCAGCTCAAGCTGTCTGCTCAACGATTTATTAGACAGACTGGACGAACACCGTACAATCCCTTATCAAGACTCTATTGTCGAGACCCTTGAGGACCGGAACCGAACATGGAGATGTTCTGCGTGAGACTTCCCCTTCTGGCGGGCGAGAGAAGGGGGTGCTGAAGACAATGGGCCTGGATCTGCAGCTCGAACCACATTCCCTCGTCTAGATTGCCCCGCGATCTCTTATCGAGCGTATCTATTACTTAAAGAACAATTCCAGGCCCAGTAGTCACGTTTCTGGGCGCGCATGAAGTGGCACTCCAAGCCGGACCCTTGAACGGCGGCCCCGGTTTTCCAACTACGCCGCGTATAAGCCGTCGCTCAGGACTTCCAATTCCAGAATGCCGCTTAGATGCCACCGCGGATGCGACTCAGGGTCGTGGTAATGGATTGAGTTATTCATGACAAGTCTTCGAGGTATGACCTGGCATGTTGACATCGTCTGATCAGACTTCCCATCACATCATACTTGAGCTCCTCAATCTTCAACTCTAGGATCAGGCCATCGAAGAGCAACATTTCATCCTAATCACAGCTGTCTACTCGTAAGAGGTAGCTTCAAATATCGCCATGGCTTCAGCATTCGATCTTCAAGATCCAAGTCTTATCCAAGGCCTGAACTTCATTGACAACCAATGGGTTCATTCTGCCTCCAAGCAGACGTTCAACGTCACTGGTCAGTGCGAGCAGAACTCTTCCCGATTGTCAAGACAAATATTAACCTACAACTCCTCACACTATAGACCCCGCGACCGGTAACGTCCTTGGAAATTTCCCCGAATCAACAACACAAGACACCGAAACCGCCATCCAGGCAGCCGCAGCCGCATTCCCAGCATGGCGATCCAAGTCTGGTCGCGAGAGAGGTCGCATTCTGCGGAAGTGGTATGACCTCGTCATCGAGAACAAGCAGGATTTGGCAAAGATTATTACCCTTGAAAATGGCAAGGCGAAACCAGATGGCGAGGGCGAGGTCATGTTCGCTGCGAGCTTCCTCGAGTGGTTTTCGGAGGAGGCACCGCGCATCTACGGTGATGTCGTGCCGCATAGCAACTCCTCGTTCCGTGTGAATGTTGTTCGCGAGCCTGTTGGTGTTTGTGGTCTGATTACACCGTGAGTGAAGGCACTCAAGACCCGAATGATTGCAGTAAACTGGACACTGACTCTGAACCTCGCTAGATGGAACTTCCCTGCCGGCATGGTCACTCGAAAGGTCGCTCCAGCATTGGCAGCAGGCTGCACTGTCGTTCTCAAGTCTCCCGGCGAAACTCCCTTCAGCTCAACCGCCCTCGCCGTCCTAGCAGTTCGTGCAGGTGTTCCAAAAGGCGTGTTCAACATCGTCAGTGCGCTCAACAACACTCCTCAAATCGGCCAGCTCCTGTGTTCTTCCCCCATCATCCGCAAGATCTCATTCACAGGGTCGACCCGGGTCGGCAGGCTGCTAATGTCGCAGTCCAGCAATTCTATCAAGAAGATGAGTCTCGAGCTAGGCGGCAATGCTCCATTTATTGTGTTCGACGATGCCGATTTGGACCTTGCTCTTACGCATCTTGTTGGGGCTAAGTTCAAGGTCAGCGGCCAGACTTGCGTTTGTGCAAACCGCATCTATATACAAAAATGCGTTCACGATGAGCTCCTTCGTCGCTTCGTCAAAGCTGTGGAAGGCTTCAAGATTGGCCCTGGCTCGGATGCCGCTACTACACACGGTCCCTTGATTACCGAAGCTGCGGTAGACAAAGTAGATGGCCTCGTCCAGGACGCCGTCAAGCAGGGCGCAAAGATCGTTGTCGGTGGCAAGAGGCGCACTGACATTGGTAAGCCCGATACACCTCGTCTTTTACAAAGCGCCATGCCAGCTGTAAGCATTTGCTAACGAATGTGTCAAATAGGATCCCAATTCTACGAGCCAACGATCATCACAAATGTTACGAACAAGATGCGCATCTTCCACGAGGAAATCTTCGGTCCTGTTGCCACAATCCTGCCGTTCGAAACCGAGGAGGAGGTCGTTGAGGCTGCCAATAATTGCGATGTTGGTCTGGCGTCGTACCTCTTTACAGGCAATGCAAGCAGAGCAACTCGGGTCTCCGAGCAGCTGCAGGCTGGCATGGTTGCGATCAATACTAGTGCCATCTCAGACGCTCCTGTTCCGTAAGTGCTTTCCAACGTTGTAAAGCTTGACTTATTTCCTTCCTATTATTTGAGGCACCTTAACTAACCCCCTGTTCTTTGCAGTTTCGGTGGTATCAAGCAGTCAGGCCTGGGACGAGAAGGTAGCAAGTTTGGACTTGAGGACTACACAGAGCTCAAAAGCATTATTACCGGAAATGTTGCTGTTGTTCATAGATCACATATTTAGATCATATATATCAGTAAAATTTACGGGTTATGTCCACCATCTCAAATCGCTTCGCTGTCTGTGGTGATTTGCTATGCAATAGCACATTGATTTTCAACATTACCTCGACGACAACAATTATTGCCTTGAATTCCTCTAGTCATTTATTGTCTGCTAAGGATTTCGTGTCTCTAGACATAAGTCGACCGATGACTTCCCATTTCCTTGCCCGAGTCACATTACCAACCTGCCCCGGATTCACTTACGCGAACCTGGAGAAGCAGAGCAATCATTTACGTAAATGCACAGATCTCATGCGGGGAGAAGTCTCCAGTATAATCGTCATTTCCCACATTCAGCTCGATGATAACCAAGAAATCCGCATACCGCCTCCCGTGTCGTGAAGCTCATAACCCACCTCGCATCCGACTAGCGTGCACGAGTCAGACACTCCTCCACCTCGCTCATGACTGCCACTTTTCCCTCGCAGCCCTGTTCAAGGGATCATCCTTTCTGGTCTGTGCGTATCTCCAGAATCTGGGGAACCGCATGGGAGGGTGCGTCCACTCGTGACAGCGCGGCAAATAGCTTGCGACTGGCTTATCTGCCAGCAGCCTCCTTCGCCCACTGCTCCCAGAACAATATGCGAATCGGTACCCTTTCAATCCCATGGACTCTTTCTGGGCATGCTACGCCCGCAGGCTGCTAATCAGTATGCTATCATCTTAGTACGGGTCAAAAGTCTGGACGCAAGACATCATCCCCCTACTAGGACCGACATATAAGCCGTGCCTTGCATCCTCTCGATTTTCTCCATCACTCTCCATCAGGTCCATTCCTGACGCCAAGTCATCAACACAAGTTTTCTTATAACATCTTTCAATCCTTCCAACTTGGCCATGGCTGCTCCCACAGAAATGCTCGGCCGGCCAGCCTCTATGTCAGATACCAAGGGCTCAGCCGGAGAGAAAGCCGTCGGCAGCAGCTACGACATGGAAGCTCCTTCAACAGAAGACAACATTGGCTGGTCGAGCAACGGTGAGCATACCACTCACCGTGGTTTCAAGCCTCGCCACTCTCAAATGATCGCTATTGGCGGTGCCATTGGTACTTCCATCTTCATCGGAACTGCCCTTGTTCTGCGTACCGGCGGTCCTCTGTTCCTGCTTCTCGCCTACTCTATTCTCTGCGCTATTACATACGCTATCATGACTGGCATCGCCGAGGTAGCCAGCTACATGCCTGTTCACGGCGGTACCATGAGCTTTTATGGACACAAATACGTTTCTAGCAGTATGGGCTTCGCACTGGGATACCTATATTGGTACTCACTGGGTATCCTGGTTCCCTACGAACTTACTGCTGTTGCCCTCTTGGTCGATTACTGGAACCCTGGAGTCAATTCCGCTGTTTGGATGTCAATTCTTCTCGTCATCATCGTTGCAACCAACTTCCTTCCTGTACGCTGGTTCGGCGAGGTTGAGTTCTGGAGCGCGGGCATGAAGCTCGTGCTCATTGTTGGACTCATTCTTATGTCTTTTTGCCTTACCCTTGGAGGTGGCCCAGACCACAAGCGGACTGGCTTCGGATACTGGAACGATCCAGGAGCAACAAACACATATATCTTGGAGGGTGACACCGGCCGCTTCCTCGCCTTCCTTCGCTGCCTGGCCCTGTCCTCATTCGCATTCGTTCTCGCGCCTGAGTACATGATCGTTACGGCCGGTGAGATGCAGTCTCCACGTTACAACCTTCCTCGTGCTGCGAAGCGCTACATCTGGCGTATGATCATTCTCTTCATCCCCATGATGATCATGATTGGCATGATCTGCCCCTACAATGATGAAGGCCTCCTTGGAGCTGGCTCGGCCAAGTCTCCCTTCATCGTCGCTATCAAGAACGCCGGTATCCCTGTTCTGGACAGCATCGTCAACGCCGGTATCGTCCTGTCTGCCGCAACTGCCGGCAACGCCTTCCTCTACCAGGCATCTCGCAACCTTTACTCGCTCGCCGTCGCTGGCTCAGCTCCCAAGATCTTCAAGCACTGCAACAAGCATGGTGTGCCGTGGCCTGCCGTTGGCGCAAGTGCGTGTCTGAGTCTTCTGGCCTATCTGAGCCTCTCGAGCACCAGTCTCACAGTCTTCAACTGGCTGATCAATGTCACCAACTCCTCAGGTTACATCAGCTGGATGTGCTGCACTTACATCTATATGCGCTTCCGCAAGAGCTGTGATCACCACAACGTTGAGCCAGTGTACCACGCCTGGTTCCAGCCTTATGGCATCTACTTTGCCGGCGTGATGTCTTTCATTCTCCTCCTTCTCAACGGATTTAATGTCTTCTTCCCGTCTGAGTGGAATGTTGGCGACTTCCTTTCCGGATACATTGGAATCCCTGCCTTCCTCGTGATCTATGGTGGTCATCGTATTTACACTTGGAGGGAGAAGTGGGTGAGGGGTGTCGAGGATATTGACATGTTCGATGGCATGGAGGAGGTTCTGGCTGCGGAGAAGCCCCCGAATGTGTTCCATGGGTGGCAGAAGATTCGGTACCTTTACGAGTAGATGAGACGGCTGTAAGGTGGCTATTTTTGGTGTTCTCAATGTCGATAGTACTTTTATCATACACGAATATCATCGGTTTTTGTCATTAAGTTCTATCTATCAATGTATTCGCAACGGCCAACCCAATCACCCACTCAGAGTTTCGGGCGCAAGGTTTGCAAGTTCCTGAAGCAGATCAAAACAAGGAATCATGTTGAAGATTAAGTTCAATCATTCTCTCCGCTGATACCAGATCTCGCATAACTAGTATCCGTCGTATCAGTACTAGTTATCAGAACTGGGTCTAGACACCAGGACGATCCTCCACCCCAACCGAACTAGTACATTTGCATGACTCTCACCTCCCCTCCTCCTCTTCCTCCTGCATCTCAATCTCGCACATGTATCCTCAGGTCAATAGGTGATCCTGATTACGCCTTTGGTCGGCTGTACCCAGCCTCATGGGATCTGCGATCACAGCATGCATCACTGGAGGTCGCGTTGAAGCTTCGCCGCTTGCAGGCTCCAACGACCTGCTACAATGAAACACACAAAGAGTCTCAACGGGTGCTGGACATGTCGCACGCGCAAGGTCAAATGCGATGAGCAGCGGCCAGCCTGTCTCCAATGTCGCAAGCGCGCGTATGTGTGTGAAGGATATGACATTCGCTTGCGATGGCTGGCGCCTGAGTCTGGGCCAGTTTGCAACAACGAGCCTCAGGATACGGCGCGAGAGAACATTCAGCGTCGACAGCTTCCTTTTGGTAAGCTCCTCGTCCTCCTTTGGGCTCATGCATATCTAAGTGGTTGGAAACATCGCTGACTTGTGACCGGATCGACGCACAGAGCACCCTGTGTCTGTTCTGACGAGTGAGGAGATTGACTCCATATTGAAGACGGTGGACACGCCTTGCGACACGGATCTGGCAAGCAATACTGCCGATGAGTCGCGACTGATTCATTGCTTCGGGGCGTTCAGAGCCTCGACAACTCGAGATGGTGGTTACCACAGCCGCGGCCACCCAGACCTGGGTCCGATCACTCCTGGGATTAATAGTCTCCAAAGCGAGGCAGGCAGCTATCCGGAAGACGCGTTGGACGGAGTGGAAATCATGTCGACTTCCAATGAAAGTGCCACAGGACGCCATGCCGCAGCGGAGTGGCAGTGGCATGGCCCTATTCACACGAGCGATGACCTGTCTATGACAGATCATCAACTGGCGTTCTCATCCAGCCTGGAATCAACAAGTGACTGGCTGCTCCAAAACCGTCATATGGACAAGGGCGATGGCTTGTTGAGTCTTGTTGCAGCGGTCACGGCGGCAACAACAGAGCAACAAATGAACGCTACCAAGGTCGCTACGTTCAACGCCCACTCTCCCGTCTCTTCGAGCGTCTTGACGACTTCTAACAGCCGCGCTCTTGTTCTCGGAAATGCAGATCAAGACAGTGGCTTCTCAAGTTCATCTCCAAGGCCAGCGCCGAATCCTATCAAGCTCAGCGCACAAGAGCAGTACCTAATGAGGTACTACATCGACAAGGTCGTGCAACTATCGTGTGTCTTCGACAATGCGAAATCTCCTTGGAAGACAATCCATCTGCCGCGAGCGTTGCAAGGGATAGGCGAGCTTGGGGTCGGTCGGCCGACGTCCACTATCCGGAGCGCGTTGCGAAATGACCTCTTGTCCATCAGCGCTTTTCAACTTTCGAATCATCACAGGTTTGAGAAGCGATTTGACGATGCGGATAAGTGGTCGCGTGCGGCTTCTAGATACCGGGGAGAAGCCATTGCGCTCCTGAACCACGCGGTCACGCATGACCTTGATCCAAGATCGAGACCCAAGTACAAGGACTTCCTGGCTACAATGTTGTCCATGATCTCCATCAATGTGAGCTGAACTTTTCTCGTTGTCAATCAGTTCAAACAAGACTGACGCCAGTGTGTTGCAGGTCATGTCAGGCGATACCAGCACATGCGGCGTTCATCTTGATGGCGCGGCCCAGCTCATCAGCCACATGAAGAGCTATAAGTCCGAGTACTCGGCCAAGGCGCGCTCACTGCACAGGATATACTGCTATGTGCGTCTAATATACGAGAGCACAGCACCACGGCCAACATCACCCGGTTTGCAGATTCACAGGACATTGCATCTCCAGTCCATGGACCTCACTCCAGACAGTCCCTTCTTGTCTCTTCGAGAGCGCAACAAATTGCCAGATCGTGACTTGGATCTGTCCAGCTACGAATGCGTCTACGGAATCCCGCAGTCCCTTCTTGCTTTCATGAAGCGGTCCATCCAGATGATCGATCAGGTGTCCGAGGCCCGCAAGAAGAGCGGCACTACGTCCATACCGGATTCCATCGCAGGACAATGCGATCAGCTCGAGAACGAACTCCTGGACTGGGATGTGAACGATTACCTCCCAGCAGCCGACTCAGACAACGATGTCAACGCAAACATCATTCGCTTCCAGACCCTCGCCTTCCACAACGCCCTCATCATCTACCTGTCTCAGCACATTCGCCTGCTCAACCACCGTTACTTCCACCCTTACATCCAGGCCGTCATCCAGAACATTGAGGAAATAGAGAAGATCAAAACGAGGAAACATGTCTTTGGCGCACCGTTATACTGGCCTGTGTTCATCGCTGCCAGCGAAGCATACGATAAGCGTCTACAAGAGAGATTCAGGAGGTGGTATGGTGAGGTCGAGCGGTATGGCATTGAGGCTGTGAAGACAGGCGTCCAGGTGATCTATCAGGTCTGGGATGAGGGACCTCTACCAAACCGAACGACTTGTGCATGGCGGAACATCACACAGAGAGCAGGGATCACATTGATGTTGACGTGAAGTCTGCGGCTGTTGTGAGACCAGCTAAACACTCACCTGAATAGGTTCAGGTAAGTCGTCCAAGGCTGGTAGTAGCATTGCAACTAGTCACCAAGTGAAGAGTGCGCCATCGTATATCGCAGCAATCTCTCGAGCCGGAGACACTCCGCCAGGCTTTTGGTCACCTGAACGATAGACCGATCCTACATGATCACAAACACAGCGGCATCAGTCCCGTGCGCCATACCCGATATGCAAACTACGATACTCGTCACGCGATCAAGCACCCTCATCATCCCTGCGAAGATTTTCGGCCGACACTCACTATCGAAGGCAGCCCGCGCACGCTTGTTCAATAATCCCACGCCCCTCCTTTCGGGCACCAAAAGGGAGGGGAGAGAGGGAAACCTATCACCGTCCCAAAGCAACGGTCGTCCGGCCCGCGTCCATCGCACTGGGTTGATCTACGCCTGACTAGCGCGAAGTCTTCTCCGCTGCTTATTCAAACATGTCTCGGCTGCCGAAGTGGCACTCGCGCTGGGGGGGGGGGGAGGGGGGTGGGATGAATGCGAGCACAACAAGGCTGCGGCCAGCTGGGTACTTCGCTTGGAGGTTTGATGGGTTGGGGTTTTGAGATAGTACTGCCGAGGAGGTTGCGAGATATGCTGCACATGTCAAAGTCTTGATCTTGCTGTACTTCAGCTGGGAAGATCACAACGCTCTTGTAAGCGAGGACACTCTGACCGGGATATCGGGAGGGCTCAATAGAGTCCCAGCCTCGACTGTGGTCCATCGTGGAGACACTCCATCCCTTTTAAGAAATAGCCAGCGCTCTTATACCCTCCATGAAGTAAAAAATCACACAAGATTCACATCCCTCTCAGAGTCCCAAAACAATGCCCTCCTCAGGTTTCTAGCTACCATCATTATTACGCTGGGCTTTCGCCAGCCACAAACGGAGCGGCTGAGGTTGACCCCTGCGTCGATCACGAGTCTGGAGCCCTACAGTTTCCCCCCTCATCCAGATCGAAGAAAAGGGCTGTCTCAACCGGGAGTCTTGACGAGTTACCGTATTCAGCTCCGACGAACCGCTTTATCTCGGCCAGAGAAACCGGGCGCTTGTTCCCGAAAGGCAGTCCCACCTCCGTGCCGGTTCGCGCACCCCATCAGCCCCCAGGTCTTTCTTCCTCTTGCAGATCACGATCGATTTTAGGGCTTGCGGTGCGACAAACCCGGAAAGACAGCCCAGAGACAGAGAAAGAAAAGAAGTAAAGAGTGAGAGGGATAACTACCTACAAGTCGAGCAGGTGATCTGGGCCGCAAAATACACACCCCCATGTCATGACATCCTTTTGGGGGGAGAAGGAAAAAGTAAAGAAACTTGTCAGGCAGTCATGACAGAACTCGAGAATGCGCCCAGTTGACCTGTCATTCATACACCCCCCTTGAACAAGGACAGATCAGACCACTACCCTCCGATGATCTGCTGCACCCTGGACAACTTCAGCTGGCGAGGGAAACATAACGTCTCAACCCATCGCCTCGTTACCAAGCATTCCAAGTACCTGACTCAAGCACTGTACATGATCGGCATGCCGGGGCACACGGGAGTCCCGCCGTGTCGGAATCCAGCTGGGTCGGGACCAGGATTGCGGACCTTTGTCCTGGTATGCATCTAGCTTTTCCACAACATTCGAGCGATAGCAGAGGAGATAGGATAGCCCAAGATGAATTGTACAGGTGTGTAAATGCCCAAGATAAGTATAGAGTACATTTGACTGATCCTCAGTCGGGGGGGGGGGTATCGCAACCAGCGCATGATGCAAGCCATCACGCTGAAAAGTCTCGCTTCGCCGCAAGTCCACGACATAAACCCATAACCAGATCCCATCATACCGCTCGTACCAGATCCGCGAGAATCTTTGCTGCAGGACCAAGTGATGCTGCAGCCGTGTTTATACCCTTTGTCCCATGCAACTCCCATGGCCCGCTTGGCCTTCCGTCTATACGTTAGATGTCATGTATCCGTACATTGAAAAGAGAAATGGGCCCAGTAAAGAGCCACTCGTACAAAAAGGAGAATTCAGAATTGCGAGATGCCGATATGCTCGGGAATGGGCCTGGGCCTGAATCGGCCGATAGCCATTGCCAATGGCGTGAGGAGTCATGCCAATCCCCTTATGTATGGCAGGTTGAAGAGCCGAAACTTCGCGCAACGGGGGCTGCCATCATTCACGTCTCCGCTAGCGACTAAGACGAGATTCATGGCGTAGTTTGCCGCTCTCTCAATCGTGCATGTGGCGTAAGCTGAAGAGTCGTGCTTCGGAACGTTAACGTGAGGCGCTGCGGTGCTCCTCATCGTCGGGAAAGAGCGACAAGCAATCTAAGAACACTTGAACATGGTTAGCCATGATCGTCAGTAACCTTGTAGAGGGGTTGTACCTTCAACGATCCGCTCCTCCCAAACGCCGATCCCATAATCAAGCAAGCCATGACGCTCGATCCCATCACCCAGACGAACCAGCTCGTCCACCATATCTTTCATGGCTTCTCTCGAGAGCAAGGTTGCCGGTCTCTCGCCATTCAGCATCGCTTCCTTCTGTGCTCGCCCCAAGGCTAACCATGCAACATTGAAGTTCTTCCAAAGCTGCTCTCGATCTGCTTGTAGGCTGGCATCATCCATGGTTAGGCCTGCATGGAAGCATTAGTATCAAGTCTCCGGGAAGATACCTGACTAAAGCAGCAATCCGCTCACTCACCAAGATCTGACACCTGCGATAGCAACCAACTTGTGACCGTGGACAAAGTTTCTGCAGCGTGCTGTAAGGCTCCGCTGGAGATGTCTTGAAAGACAGAAGCCATCTGCCTTTTGTAATTGATCCATCTTTCTTCTAGGGCCCTCTCGGCATGATCCGGATCCTCAGTCATTGACACATCGGCGCTTGCTGGAGCTTGCGGTATCGAAGTCATGCCGGGCATGCTACTGGAAAATCCAAGGCCAGATGTCTGCTGATACACATTCGGTTGTTGTACTGAGCCATGAGAGGATGAGTTGCTAGGCTCAGCTCCGAAATAGGTTGACGCGACTTCAGGTGTCATTATTTGCAGGGCACCTGGTGCTTGACGGGCAGTGAAGGCCGGGCTGTCATAAACTGGCCCCTGCGCGGCACTCGGCTGTGCCACGTTGTACATGACGGAAGCCGAAGTATAGTTACTGAAGGTTGAGTTTTGTTGTCTTGTGTCCGAGCCGTAATCGGCTCCGTAGTTCATGCCGCCTGTTGGCATGCCTGTGGTGTTGAAGGCAGCAGTTGGTTCTTGATAATAGGTGGTGTATGACGCAGATGCTGAGGCTCCCCTTGATGCTGATGAAACTGGTGTCAGGGTAGACCCTCGGTATCTGTCGTTGCCTGCTGTGCCAGGAATGCGCTCCGTTTGGGGCGTATCTGTGAGTGCGTACCTGCCGGTGGAAGAAGTGTGAACCTGTTGTTCATTTTGTCTTCCCCGACGCGCTCCTCCATCCATTACCCGAAGACCTGCCTCTCGGGGTGGCGATGGGAGAGTTGTTGCTGCGCGGTGTGCCGCCGGCAGTGGCGCAGGTGGGGAGAAAAGCAGGGCCAGGTTGGCAATTGAGGACCTGCCGCCAGGTCGTTATACTTGCTATTCGCGCCTGTTGACGAACCCTGATTTTCTTGAGAGGACAAGTCTAAGTCAGCGCGCAGATGGGCTGATGCAACCTGCAGAAATGGTGGACGTAGTGGAAGGTAAGACCAATGTCACTCGAAGTAATAGTGGCGACCGGCTGTGCTCCCAGCATATGATTCGAGGTATATCCGAGGTTCTTCTTTGGGTTGTACGAGGCAGGGTTGAGCCGTAGGTGCAGTGATAACAGGGGGCTTGCCTAAAGGTTATAAGAGACGGACTGGGTGAACCGAAGAATAAGTCGTTCAAGTCTTAGCAACTGATCGAGATGGAGCCTATTCGGAATGTTGAAGTACGAAAGGGGACAGCACAGTCGGTCTGGGTGCTGCCTGACACCAGCGGTGAAAGCTATGACAGACTGGAGTCACAGAAGCACGGTCTGCAGTGAGACCCGTTCTGGGCTTGAAGAACTGAAGAGAAGACAAATAGCGATGAGTGGGCAAGGACCCAGGGACGATGCGTTGTCAAAGCCGCCGTTGTTGCGACCAACTGGGAGTATCCTGGATCGCTCATGCGACAGGGTGGTTGAGCCAGGGCAAGGACTCTGCCCGATCTGCTGGAGCCACAGGAAACCGCGCTGGTGGGACTTTCACTCGGCAGTGAGAATATTGTCCGGCTGGATACGTTGATTGATGTAGCTGGTGGATTCTGCGCCGGGCCGCGAAACTGGAGGCTCGATGAGATGTTCGGATGATTGCCAGAACTGTCGCCCGAACAAGCTTCTTGTATAGCAGCGAGCGGGTCTCTTGATGCAGAGACGTCTGGCGGATCCGAAGCACTTCGACTGTTCTTATAATAAGAGACGCTCGAGGACAGTTGTTAACGACACCCCCCTGCGGCGGCGTGGACCAGAACGGGCTTATGTACACTGGTGCCTGAGCAGGAATCAGAGACAAGTTCACAGCCAACTCGATAGTATCAAGCCGTGAACCAGCTGCGCGGAACCTTGACAAATAATGAATGGCAAATGTTGCCCGCCCCAGAGTGTGGGTGACGTTGAGCCGAAAAAGTTCGGCTTCTGAAGCAATGTTTGGAGATTTGAGAGATCTTGAGGTCGCCCTTGAGACCATAGATTATGAGACTGGAGCTTGGGACTCATTCGCCAGTGCTCTGTTTTCTGGCCGAAGAGGGTAGCTTTGTTTGCAGTGGAGGGGCTGGCGAAATTGGTGCTTCATGCGCTACAGTTTACAACCACTTGTAAGCCGGTGGTTGACGCCCTCGGAGGCGAGTCCGCAGCGAGCAGTGCGTTACTGGATCCGTGCTTTGGACCTGGTTCAGCGCTTGAGCTCTCAATCGGATTTCCGTCTCATGCGAGGAGCAAGGCCCGGTATTGGGGCTGGAGTGTCCTCAGCCCGGGAAGCTGTGTTAGTACACCAACTGAGATCCCCCGACTAAGTAAGCTTCCTAGGTTCAAACAATCTCATTTCAACCTTGCTGCCATCAACTCCAGGAACACAGCCCTTGTCTCTCGGGGTCCCGGGGCCGGGGATGAGCATCGCCGGAGGATCCCAGGGTGGGTAAACTTTCCGAGGCCCCTCCATCCGTGGTCGGGCTTCAAATCGGAAGTCATGGCGCGCAAGGCTGCCTGTGACGACGCAAGTCTCCACGGATGTGGACTCTCCATTGATCTGGGGCGGCTAGCCCACGCAGGGACAGGGCGGTGGACTGAAGCTCGAGTTTGCGAGTCTGGAGAGGACTAGGGCCTTGATGGAGGGTGGTACTTGCGCCCGCTTAGTGAGTGAAAGCTGGTCGTAGAGCTTGGTACCTGAGCGCTGAACATAGAGACAAGAGCATGTGATGCGTATGCAGGAAATACCAGTGCTAAGCTGGGCCCTGGTGTTAATGTCTCAGCACAGAGCCGGAGTGCCTGAAAAGTTGACTGGGATTGACCATCGGCACGGTTCGATGCCGGGGTACATCACACCTGCGAACCGGGGGTGCAGCTGCATATTCGAGCACATGCAAGGCACAGGGCGGACGCGGCGTCGACTTGAGGGATGGAAGCAAGGTGTTAGCAACCCTGTCCTGCAGCCACATCTCGCAAGCCTCATTGTTTGTTGGTTTCTTCTTGCTTGAATTTTGTAAGACATTTGTCGACCGGTGAATCTGCTGCTTTTTGTGGCGGGGCGCAAGGTACTTGATCGGAGGGCCAAGCTAAGCTCAATTGTCAGGAAAACTAACGGGGTCTTGAGACAATTTTGGGGAATGAAAACTACCAACACGCCAGGCCCTCTTCTTGTCACGGCTAGTCACCAAGAGCTAGTGCCCAATCGTACCTGGAATTCGTAGGATGGCGCGGTTAAGCTGAACACCTAGAACAGTCGACTCACGGCTGCTTCTGTGAGGCAAGGGATATGTGCCTTGTCAACCGCAAACAATTATTTTGAGCTCATGGCCTTCGTTGGACAGCAATGGACGAGCCAGTCTAACGCCCAGAGATAGCGTGAGAGACGGCGTCGAGATCTGAATAACCCTGATCCATGTCGATACGTCGGGGTCCAGGGCGAAAGGAGGCATCAGGAGCTGTACTGTACGTAGAGAGAGTCTCGGTACGGAATGCGGATATCGAAAGGGTGTGACACATCTGTGGGATGAGGGGAGGGAGCACAGACACCGGCAAGCAATACAGAGCAAGCGTCAGCTGTAAGGTGAGGCCACAAATGAGAGGGGAAGCGAGGAAGCCGTAGGGGGAGAGGAGCGGGAGGATCAGAAGGGTGTGTAGTGCGACTTCACGGGTGCCTGTGGCTGAGGGGGGTCTGAGGGTGGCTGAAGGTGGCGTGGGGTTTGGAGGTGGGGGTTTTGGGCCTTTGTGTGTCTTCCCTCAGCTTTGATGTTTGGAATCTTCAGCTTTCAGGCCAAACCTGCTGTGCATCTACATCATGCGCTGCTTGTCATTGGAGTCCATCCATGGTCCTCCCTCGCCTGACATTACATTGTTCTCTCCAGCTGAAGAGACATGTCTCTGCTGGCGTACGAAGACTCAACCCATCAGCCTGGTTTGCATCTCTAGGGCTGCTGGAAAGTCAATTGTTTGGGCTAATCGGACTGAAGGCAAGTCTATGACCACGCCCGAAGTATCCGTCTCACCGCTGCTTGTCTCTTCTGGACCGTGACAGCAACGGAACCTAACCTTGGGCGTGCTGATTGAGTCATGGTTGGGATGAAAGATTGCCACTTCAAGCCTTACTTATGTTGAGCCTACTGCCTTCCAACAGGTATTGTCGACTGCACTTCAGCTATGGAGCTGCTGGCCGGGATTTAGGGACGCTATTTTGATCTCGATGTTTGGGGGGAAACACCGTGGGTAGTCGGTCCCCTGGGCTCAGTCGATTACGACCTCTTCTCCATCCCCTTTGCCCCTCACCTTCATCCATCACAAACAGCTGTCATCGTCCCCCGAATCTTCAGGCCTCACCCATACTTACTCTCCCTGGTTGATGCTTGCCCAGTAACTATGCCTCACAAGATGACTGGTATTGCCACCCTGAATGGGGCATACCCCTTCGCCGGGAAGAGCCTGCAAATCGGCCAGTCCTTTGGAAGCTCTCAGGTACATATAAAACTGGCAGTCCAACCTGTTCCGAGGCGCTCACCGTCACATTCGCTTCCGCCCTCTCCATCACAGCTTGGCTGCAGGCCATGACCACGGCTTCGTCTGTTATCTGCTCGATCCCGCCTTGGTTGAGATAGACCGCTGATCATCCCATATTCGCATGAGTTTGGGCAGCAATTTGCCGTCAACATCTCGACCCTCCTCACAGTCAGCTATGCGCCAGAGGAATGGTACGACAACCACAGTGGTCTACGATTCTTGAGATCTTACCCACACAGATGACCATGCACCCAACTCCAGCCACCAATCGATCTCGCGGCGGAGCAAACAGCCTCACTACCCAGCTCCCGCTCTTGTGCTGCATCTCGTTATAGCCCTCATGCAGGGATGTCTTGCCGGCGATCCCACAGGATCCCACAAAGCTGGCTGATGCGCAGCGACGCTTTCCCGTCTTGGGTGGCTCCTCTGCACTGAGTGGACAGCCTTGGGTTCCTGCAGATTGGCGCATGCAGACCACTTCTGCAGTGCAGGCAAAAGGGAACCGTGGCAAACTTTACTGCTCACGCGGACACTCCAAGCCAACAGCTTGGTGCCCAATCAACCCAACGCGTCGCCTGCTCGCATCACTCTTGCGTTGTTCACTCTGTCGCTCGTCGGCCGACCAGCCCAGCTATGTGACCTTGCGCACCTGTGGCGTTTCGCGTGGTTCCATTCTGCCGCAGGATCCGTTCGATCGTGAAACCAAAAAACAGCCGAGTTTCTGGCTCCCACACGCGCTGCAAATTGCGCCTTGCAGTGAAACGCGCCGTTCTACAGGTTTCTGGAAAATGCGCCGACGCCCTGATTTGAGGCGCCGCGACGCTCCTTCGCTGATATTGCCGTTGCAGGGAAAGCTTGACAAGGGTTCCGCCAAATCATTAAGTTTTGTCAGGGCGCAGCTTCGAAGGAATCCAGTACAAGCAACGGAGAGACAGCCCGTATTAGCCACAACTCCCTCCCCAGGTACCCGCCACTAAGTCCAGTAACGGCCAGGCTTGCCTTATTTGCCAGATCAGGCACGTCAGTCGCAAATGTCAACTGAATTTAGTCTAGGTTCTCAAGCTCACTAGAGGAGGTGACTTTGCCTTTGTGGTTAATTAGTGCAGCCTCAAAGCTGAGCTGTCCCACTTTGCGCGCCACTTAGGCCGTGCCAAAAGACGCGCCGTTGAGATGCATCTGAAGCGAAGGGACCGGCGCGTTGCCCAACCTCGATGGAAGACCTTGGTGGTCTTCTCATCAGCCATTACTTAAGTCAGAATTTGCCGCTGTTGGCGTGTCTAGCAATGCGGACTGGCGGAGCCAAGTAGTCACAAGTAGCCACCCTCGCCGTTAGGAGGCAGGGACCAGGCGAGATGCATAGTCAATCTCATACCCGCTCGAGATCGGGAGGTGGAGGCATGAAGGTGTATGGTTCAGATGCTGGCAAAATGACAAGCAGCCGCGTAATCGTAGTATATGGCATGATCTCATAATTGATTCAGGCTGACCAAGCTTGCTTTCCCTGGGCTATAGTACGCCCCAATTCCTGGATTTGACAACCAATGTTCGTTCTTTGAACGTTACTGATGATGAACAAAATTATGCCATGTAAAGGCTGACGGGGCAACTTCAACATCAAATAATGTATCAATGAAAGCCAAGCCACCACAAATATGCGTCTTAGCTGCTACGTGATATCTGGGCACAGCTGCACGCATGAGTGGAAGTTGAGCAGAAGATGAGACTGACTCGACTACTCCAGGGTAAGTAGGTTGCCGGAACGAGGGCATGAAGGACGGGCCGAACCAGAATCTGTCCAGTCATGACTGGGGATCACCGCTCTGATCGAAATTGTTGTCCAATGTTTTGTTTTATTGATGACTATGATACAAGACAGGCTGATTCTGCGACCATTTCCATTTCGTCGGCGAGCCCGGGCCTGCAATGGGGTGATGCCTGGGCACCTATCTTTGGGGATACATGGTACATATCGTACATTTGATGATCAACGGCAGTATAATGTGTGAGTTTCGTTTAACGCTTGACCCAGGCTGGACCCTTACGGGCCTTGACACGACCGTGCTTCTTGCGTTCCACCGTCCTGTAATCCCGAGTGACACAGCCAGCTACAGAGTCAAGTCAGCACATGAACTCAATGTACGCGATACAGGAGATGCAAAACAAAGAGGGATTGACGTACCTTTGCGCAATGTTGGCTTCAGCGCAGGCTCATGTGCGATCAGCCCTTTCGCAACGGCCAATGTCAGAGCCTCAGCCTGACCTGTGGTACCTCCGCCCTCAACAAGCGCCCACACGTTATACTTGTCAAGTCTCTGAGTCGAAGTGAGCGCCCAGACAGCGCTCTCACGATCGTGAACGCGGCCGAACGCTTCCGTAAGTGGCTTGCCGTTGACGAGGATCTCTCCAGTTCCCTCTACGACAAAAGCCCGCGCTGTAGACTCCTTCCTCTTGCCAACGCCGACGGCCCTGCCGTGCCTGTCGATGGTGAGAATGTTCGCCCGGGCCTTCTTTGGATCCACCACTCGCAAGATCTCGTTCAGTGCGAGGTCGACCTCCGTAGGGCGGACTGAGGCCTCAATCTTGTCCAGACGACGGGCTACACGCAATATCTTCATGTAATGTGAAGCTTTGACTTGCTCTCCGTATTGTGCTCGGACATCGACAAGTTTCGTCCATGGCCTCGAGACAGCATCCTTCTGGTCGACAATGGGGAGGTGGTAGTATTTGGCGAGAAGTTGAGTGAGTCGGACAAAAAGGTCATTGAAGTGCGGCTCGCGGGAGAAGTAGGAAGGGGTCGCGGGGACTCTGCGAGCATGCTGAACGCCCTGAAAGGGGATCTTAAGCTCTTGCAGCGCGGTGTTCTCCGAGGATGGTGATGTCGACTCGGTCGTGAGATACCGTATGCTGTGCTGACGACTCGCGTTCGCGGCCGCCGCCCGGTGCAGTAATTGACGCCCGATTTGCTTCCTTGAGCACGACAAGTGCCTGAAGCCACTAACGAGAGATTCCATCGTCGTCGAAGAGCCGCGACTCGACCGTGGCTTGTCGTATCGCGGATTGATATCGAAACGAATGATGCTGGCGTCTAGAAAGTTTTACCCCCAATGCCGCTATCCCAAGCTCCAATCACGTGCCGTGTCAAGCCACCGAAATGAAGCTTGGACCCTGGTGCGCCACATACCAGCCACGTTGATTTGGCCACATGCGAGGGGCAGTCGAGCAAAAAAATTGATTCCCCTCCTTCGGCCCATTCTTCTGAAGCTCTTCTTTCTTTCCTCCTCCAACACAACTTTCCATTCCACCACCACCCGTATCAACAGACTTCACTTCTTTCGATATGGCTTTCGGAACTCTCTTCACCCGCGGTGATAACCCGCGCGCCACTGCCATCAAGGCTGTGGCCAAGGCTAACAACCTTGAGCTCAACATCGTTGAGGCTCCCAAGGGCCAGCCCAGCATTGAGCACAAGAAGGCTCACGGCCTCGGCAAGATTCCCGCCTTCGTTGGCGAGGACGGCTTCGCTCTGTCTGAGTGCATTGCCATTGCCATCTACGGTATGTACTCTTCCTCACGAAGCTCCCTGGCTTCATTTTCTGCTTCCCCTTGAACCTATATGATGATATAATTTTGTTATCCCTGGCTTAAATTGTCATCTTTGTAATGTCAATGGTGTTGATATGTACACATCTGATCCTGTTTCTTTGCTGCTACTCATTATTTCTGGCTTGAAATTTGAAGAACAGCTAAGCTGATTACCACGCAGTCACCTCTCAGAACGAGAAGACGACCCTTCTCGGCAAGACCAAGCAGGAGTATGTCCACCCTTTCCAGAATGCAACGAGAAGACAGCCAGCTGACAGCCTATAGCTACGCTTCCATCCTCAAGTGGATGTCTTTCTTCAACCAGGAGGTCCTCCCCACCCTTGCCAAGCAGTACGCTCCTCTGCTCGGCTTCGAGCCCTACAACAAGAAGAACGTTGATGATGCCGGCAAGGAGGTCGCCAAGATCGCCGAGGTCATTGAGGCTCACCTTCTTGAGCACACCTTCCTCGTTGGCGAGCGCATCACCCTCGCCGATCTGTTCGCCGCTGGTATCATCACCCGTGGCTTCCAGTACTTCTTCGACAAGACCTGGCGCTCCGCCCACCCCGCCATCACTCGCTGGTTCCTGACTGTCACCAACCAGCCCATCTACTCCGATGTCGCTGACAAGCTTGAGCTCCTTGAGAAGCCCGCTCTCACCAACGTGGCCCCCAAGAAGCCTGAGCAGCCCAAGCCCGCCGCCAAGCCCGCTGCCGCTGCCGCCCCTGCTGAGGATGCCCCGGCCCCCAAGCCCAAGCACCCCATCGACCTCCTCCCCCGCGCTACCTACCCTCTCGATGAGTGGAAGCGCTTCTTCTCCAACCACGACGAGAAGGAGTCCATGGAGTACTTCTGGAAGACCATCCCCTTCGAGGAGTACTCCATCTGGCGCGTTGACTACAAGTACAACGATGAGCTCACCCTGACTTTCATGTCCAGCAACCTCATCGGTGGCTTCAACGCCCGTCTTGAGGCTTCCCGCAAGTACCTCTTCGGCTGCGCCTCCGTCTACGGCGAGGCCAACGCCTCCGTCATCCAGGGTGCCTTCGTCATCCGTGGTCAGGAGTTCGCCCCCGTCTTCGACGTCGCCCCCGACTACGAGTCCTACAGCTTCGTCAAGCTCGACCCCTCCAAGCCTGAGGACCGTGAGTTCGTTGAGGCTCAGTGGCTCTGGGACCGCCCCGTCACCGTTGACGGCAAGGAGTACCCCCACGCCGCTGGCAAGGTCTTCAAATAAGCCACTCGCTTATAGAAGGGCTAACGAAAACTGGAGCTGCGGATGGAGGAATGTTATCATGACATGACTGGGATATGAAAAATGATGATGACAGGAACGCTTCATGATTGTGGCCATCGACGGACATGTTTGATGACCTTTCATGTTCGTTGAAGGATGATTGATAGTAGCTGAATGCATATGAATCGTCTTTACCCTACTCCAACACCCAGTGAATCTTGCTGTGCACTGTCTTAGATAACAAGCCAGCGCCCCTCCCCTCATGCGTTGATAGAATGAACGTCCCTACCACACTTGGTCCGTCACGGTGGCAGTACGTAGTTCGGATCGAGCCGAAACTGGTTTGTGCGAATGTAACTGCTGATGTCGGACTGTCCACACAGCGTGTTCAAATAGTCATGAACTTGTGGCAACACTTCTGCAGCCTCATTCTCCACCCCTGAGAACTCTGGCAGCGGCAAAATATTAAAAGGCTCACTCCGCCCCTTCTCCAACGAGTCATCCACCAAGACCGTATTCGTCTGATCCCATTTCCGCATCTCACTAGGACACGACGCCTGCACTGCTGGATCTCCCCACACCCTCGTCAAACGCTTGTAACACTGTACCCTGGCATCGTAATCACTAGCATCAAGTCCAAAACGGTCTCGTGCCCAGACGATCACGCATCGCTTGACCTGTTCAGGGGTGAGGAGCTGGGCTACCATCTTTCGCACATTGTCTGGCCGAGCAGAGGACCAGATTGCAACGTAGAAGGTGGCGAGACAGTAGGAGAGGAAGTCGCGAGCGTGAGGCCGCTCTACGAAGTCGAAGGGGCGGCGACGGGAAGGGCGGTAGAGGAGAGTGCCGTTAAGATCGATGATGACAAGGATACGGCGAGGCGATGGCAGTGAGGCGGATGGAAAGAGGGTTTGAGCGAGATATTTCGTTGATGGATCTGGGACGCCTCCTGATGCGAGACTGGGAGCTGCGCGAGGGCGGGAGTTGTCGCTACAAGGGATGATGTCAGTCCTTGAATGAGCAAACGTTGATGTTGAAGAATCTGTACTTTTGCCATTGAGGATCACGCTCAACAAGATTTGGAGGAATCCCTCCTTGCTGTGCTCCCGATACTTGGCCAGGACCTGGTTTTACATGCGCCGCTGTTGCCGCTGGAGACTGTCTTGCTGCCGCAGTGGCTGCAGCTATCCGCTGGGCATGCTTTGACTTCCGACCCTTCTTCGCGGATGAAGCCGCTGATTCTCTAGTCAAAATCGTCAGATAATTATCATGATAAAGAAGAGTCATCGCCCAGATCAAGACACTTACTGTGATCCTGTCGAAGACGCAGGCTGTGCTTGTGAGAGCATTGTTAGGCCAGGTATGTTGAGGGGAGTCTGCCGGGACTGGGACCCGAGATGGGCCCTTGAAGCCATCTCTTTGGAGGGTATCTCTTTATAAAGTGTGTAAGACGCCCTTGGAAGACGCACTGACATCCCTTTGCCTGCGGTGACGCTTGTTGTGAGAGTTGCGAAGTTATTCCCAGCTCGTCGCATACTTGGCCTAGGTTACGAGTGAGTCGGCGATGCACGCGCGCGGCAATGAGGCCAATGAACCTTCAACCTGCGCGACAGCGACTCAGGTAGCCTCAAAATGCGCCAAGTCACCCTCTCCCACGCTCAGAAAGTGTCGGAATGATGTTCGAGACTTGCGATGCGACTTTGACGTTGTCGCACTGGTCAGGCCCGCCCACCTTGACTACTGCCTTATCGATATGACCTTAGCAGCACCGCCCCCCAAAAAAGTTGCGACTGGACAGAGCGAGCAGTGGGATTTCTCTCGAACCACCACATCACGAAGCAGACCGACACAGCAGAGTGCAATCCGCCAGCAGCCATGCCGATTAAAAGGAAATTGCCGTCGTTAGGCCTTGAAAGGCGTGTCAAGGCGCGCAAGGAGGAAGATTGGGAGCCTGGTATGGACGACAGCGAAGAGAGTGCCGATAGCGACCAGGTCTCTGAGGAGGGCTTCGGCAACGGCAGCGAGGACGAGGACGAGGACTCTGCATCCGACGATGATGATGATTCAGATGAAGGCTCCGACTCTGGGCCTGAGGAGGGAACAAGTTCCAGACCCAAAGTCGACCTCTCTTCCATATCATTCGGCGCGCTCGCCAAAGCTCAAGAGTCCCTCCCTCAAGCCTCTCGGAAGCGAAAATCCAAAACCTCAGACTCGACCGAAGCACCCTCCCGCAAAGACACCCTCTCATCCCGATCTGCACCCACAAAACAAACCATCAAACCTCCCGCTCGGACATCCAAGAACGCACCCCAAGAACAAACCTCCAAACGCCCAGTCTCCCGCCGCCGCGAAATCCTCCCCGACCCGCGCCGTGCCTACCGCGACCCCCGATTCGACACCCTAGGCGCTTCCTCCAGCAAGATCGACGAGCTGAAAGCACAAAAAGCGTACTCCTTCCTCGACCAGTACCGCGAGTCCGAGATGGCTGATCTCCGGAAGCGGATTAAGAAGACGACGGATGAGGCGCAGAAGGCGGTGCTGAAGAGGGAGTTGCATTCTATGGAGTCGAGGAAGAAGACGCAGGAGAGGAAGGCGGAGACGGAGAGAGTATTGAAGGAGCACAGGGAGCAGGAGAAGGACAAGGTTGCGCAGGGAAAGACGCCGTTCTATCTGAAGAAGAGTGAGCAGAAGAAGATGGCATTGACGGATAGGTTCAAGGGAATGAGTAAGGGACAGGTGGATAGGGCGATTGAGCGGAAGAGGAAGAAGGTTGCTGGCAGGGAGAAGAAGGAGTTGGGGTCTATGGAGAGAGTCAGGCGGAGGGAATAGAAAAGAAAGAAGTAGCGTGTTTATGATAATGACAACTGGTTCCGCTGGTCAAATGAATCCAGTGCCCATGTTTCCCAATGCTTCTATAGTCCAGTTCTACATGATTGTTATACCTAGAAATACAGCCCGCAATGGCGAAAGAACCGAGAACTCCAGCACGACTTATGAGCTTTTAGTCTGCTCGTCGAAGCCTGACTTCTGCAACGCGTTCTTGAACATCTCCTTACACCTCACCTTGCTCCCCAATCTCGCACACAGCAGGAACGCTCCACTCAGCTTGCGGTGCAGACTGTACGTTTCCTCAGGAGGTGGTGACAGCCTCTCCTGCAACATTACGGGGATCAAAGCTTTGACCCTCTCCGTGATAGTCTGGTCCTCGAAGTCATAGACGTCCGGTGCTGATTCGAGGAATGGCTCTGCAAGTGTCAGGACGGACTGGATATGAGCATCTAGCATGGTCTTGCTCTCATGGCCCGTCAGGTAGCCGAGACTCTCGGAGAGGCGCTTGACGCCGTCACGGTCTCCGCGGGATGCACAGGCGAGGAGTTGGACGTATTGCCGGACGAACTTCTCGGGGTACTCGCGTGAGGCGCCGAAGTCGAGGAGTTCGAGCTTGGAAACGGCGGGGTTGTAAAGGAAGTTAGTCCAGTTCGGATCCGTCTGCATGAATTGGAATTCCGTGATCTCCCGGAGACAAAGGCGTAGAATGTTGCTACCGATCCAGTCTCGTTGCTCCTGGGTGAAAGACGTAACACGTGTGACACCGGTTCCATCCATAAAGTCCATGGTCAAGACCTGCTTCCCTGATGCTTCAGGATATACGTCAGGAACGAGGAAGACATCATCCTCGCTGCGGAGAAGCTCCTTGTAGCGTTGTGCGCACTCAAGCTCACGCACGTAGTCGCATTCCCAGCCGAGCTCAAGTCTTGCGTTATCAATGGTCTTGTTGAGATAGAGACCCTTCGGCAGTAATTTGGTTGCCGTCAGGAGAACGCCAAGATTGTCAAGATCCGAGTTGATAGAGTCGGCAACTCCTGGAAATTGGATCTTCACGGCGACCCGCCGACCATTAGAGGCCAAAGTCGCTTTATGGACTTGACCAATAGATGCAGCCGCCATAGGCTTCTCCTCAAACTCGCTAAACAGGTCTCGCCAATTCTCACCAAGGTTGGCGACAAGAACCTTGTCCCGCTGCCATGCAGGCATGTAGTCCGCCCTATCCTGGACTCGTTGCAGCACCTCCTGAATAGCTGGCGGGAGCATCTTGGAATCCTGGAAGCTCAGCTGCTGCCCAATCTTGAGGGCGGCACCTCTCATTCTCGAAAGCTTTGTGACCAGGCGCTCCATATTCTTGCCGCTCAGAAGGACAGAACCTGAGCCGCCACCGCCGAAGGCCCTGCTTAGGCTCTCAGTCATGGCACCGCCGAGCATACCAGCCGCGAGCCCTCCGTAGTTCCACAAACGACTGGCACGAGTTGCTGGAACTTTCGACTCTCGTAATGAGTATGCAGGCGCTGGAGGAGTCACATCAGCAGCAATTTCCTTTGCTACCGCTGCGATCTCAGGGTCGACTGTTTTCTTCTGCTCAGATGGCGCAGCTGGTGCAACATCTTTGACCTTTGGAGTTGAAGCGGGAGCTGGAGCAGGAGTTCGGGCCTCCGCATGCACTTCTGTTTTACTCGCGTCCGTGATGGCAGCTTCCGTCGCATGTGCTTCGAATGTGCGATGGCCCTCATCGATGTCAAGCTTCGGCACCGGATCGGTCTCAGCGGGAGGCGGGTTCGGCCAGTATCGCATGGGATGCTCCTTGGGAGGGCTGGGTCTCCGCAGTTTCTGTGTATCTCCCTCGTTTTGCTGCTTGCGAACCGACTCCAGTATTTTCGATCCACGTTTTGTGAAGAAGAGTTCCGCTGCAACTTCTGGCGGCGGTTCCGCTGCATCGATCGACGGAGGTTGACTCGTATTTGTGGCAGCACTCTGTTCCTTCGCGGCCTGCTCATTGAGCTTGCGCATGAGGGAGCTCGCCGTCCCAAAGTCCGTGCTCAACGGTTGTCGTTCTGAGCTTCCAGGAACTGCGTTCACCGGCTCTGCCTGTTGAGCAGCTCTCGCCTCAGCCGCAACCTCAACATCTTCCCTCACGCTCTCCCCAGCCTGCTCAGCAGTGTTTTGTGCATGTTCGCGCTGCTTGCGGAGGTTGGCCGCGACGCTCGAGGTTTTGGAGTAGGCGTCTAGTTGGCGGCCGCGGAGGGCGATGTGCTTGGATGCGACGGATCGGGAGGCATTGAGCACGGCCGCAAGGTCGATGGCGATGTCGACGAACCTCATGAGGGCTGAGCAGCCTCGAGCTGTCACGTGCGCATTGAGTTGTGCCGATTTAGTGAGGTTGGGGTTGGAAGAAGGAGGTCGGTGAACTGAATGATGTTGGAAGATCTCTCATGTGTTGACGTCCTATATGCACCAAAGCGGGTCACATCCGCCGACTAGGATGTGGGCACGAAGCTTAGAGGATGGCGAACCGTCTGCTTGATAAAGGTTTCCGAGTTATCTTCTTCTTTCCAGTTGAGAATAATCATTCTCTTGTATTCATACGATTTTGTATTCTACCAAGTTAGGCAATTCTTCCCTTGACCTGGAAAGTGGCTTATTCAAACTCCCTGGTGCAACAGGCACACCTCTTTTCCTGGGTATCATGTGTTTTTAAATCATAAAAGTGCCACTATCCCCCGATATGTACGCCTGCCATGAATCATGCAAAGTCATCTCCGAGTCCGTCGCATAAAGACAGCTTAGCGATCATCCTTGGTCGCCGGCCTGCTCACGCTCTTGAGAAGAGAGCCACGGGGTCTCATTGGCGTCGACTGTCCAAAAGACCCCCCTCCACTCCTGCTGCGCGGGCTGCCGATCTTGCTCCAAAGCCTCTGTGCTGCTGGTGTCAGACCTCCACTGACTTTCGGACTGCTAGGAAATTTTGGCACAGGCGTCTTGTCCACTTTGCCCGTGAATCCCGATGCAGACGCCTCTTTATTCGCCTTTGCGATCCTCGCCACCATTCGTTCGTGCAGGGTCTCCCGATCCCTTTGATTCTGAACTTTGAAAGGGTTGTTGGCATCTCCAGGGCCCAGATCGATGAGAGGTGGTGCTTTCTCTGACTCGTCGTCTTCATCGTCCTCCTCATCAACAAACGAGTAGCCATTCACTCGCGGAGTCTCTCCGCCGCCAGCCACACTTGAGTCCTGGTCTTGTTTCCTTGGTTTACCGGCGATTGCGTCTCGAACAGCCGACATGGTTGGTGATGGAGGCCGTTGGGGAACATGCGGCTGAGGTATCCTGGTGTTCTCGTACATAATGGCCCTGGGCCCTGCGCGTGAAGTGTCTTCTGCCTTTTGAGCGGTCGTCATAGAATCCTCGATGCCATCCGGACCGAACATCAGGCCATTTCGGGGGTTTGACTTCCACGTATCTGGCCGTGCTGGACGGTCTTCGGCGTCTTTGATGGCCAGCCTGTCTCGCTTATGACCGTCATCTGTGAGGCTGCGGGTTTGCGCCAACCTGTCCTGGACCTCATGTTGCTTAATCATTTGCTTCGATGGCAGCTTGTTCCCACGCCAAAGCCACGCATACTTGTCTGCCTTTTTCTGGTTCTGTTTGTCAACGAGCTTGTAGAAGCTCTCGTTATCCTCACTGGTATATGTAGCTTGGAACCTGGATAAGCTCATATTGGTGTCAAGCGCTGGTCCTTTCTGCGTGTCCAGGACGGCAGAAACCTGAGTCGCCGGCGTATCTCCAACATAACCCTTTGGTGTCTGACCACCAGAAACATATGGAGTCTCAGGCGAAGCAGGAACCCGGGCCCTGCCTGGTGTCATAACATGCCTCAGCCTTTCCCCCGCACTGGATATCCATGCCTGATCTTTGGACTCTACCGCATCCAAGTATTCCTGCTGTATCTCGGTTTCCAACAGGCCTGGAAAGAAGTCCCTGGCAATAATATGGGACAGAGCATCTGTGTAGGAGTCCTCGTCGAGGACTTTCCTGGGCCGTTTGATCTTCTTGACGGGCGGAGGAGGGGCCATCAGTTCAGTATCTGACCTTTTGCGGACCAGTGCTTTGTCCGACATGGAATCCATGCCTGTGGTGGCGGCGACCTACGCGCAGTCGTAGCAGAAGCAGAGCGGCAATGAAGTATGCGTCTGTGACGCAGTGGCTTATCGAAGTACCATAGCGTGATCGTGATGTAACAGGGACCCAAATTGTCGCATCAGCTGCTGTAAATAATATGTTGAAGCCTGAGGTGCGTGCATGGCGAGTCACTCACCAAAGCCACCTTCGTTGCTGCCTTCGGTATGCACGTAAAGGGAGGCATCTACTCGGATAAAGTGATATCTGCGGTGGGTGCTGTGACCACTTCAACGTCACAGGCGGCCTGCTCCCTCCGTAGCGCCTTGTGTGACAGCTTCCAGGCGTCGCTGGTGGGTTCCACGGTGAGCGGTAGCAGTGTCGCACAGCACATGCCGCACTGATTCTGGCCTCGCCCCAAGTCAGCCTCGATTCTCGCCGACGTCTTCAAAACCCTGCCCAGCTCGCGCCAGTATTTACTAGCCTACTTACCTTCCGATTTCGGTCTTTTTGCAAGCAACTTTTCGAGTATATACTACCTCGTCTTTCCCAACCTCGAGCCGAATCGAATCGAATTAACCCTCGAAATACTCTTCACGGTGGCTGCTGGGACCGAGGATTGACCCCTCGTCGATTCCCCCGCCATGTCGCAAGAAGCTATTGAGCTCAAGAACAAGGGCAACAAGGCCTTTGCCGCTGGAGACTGGCCGACTGCGATCGACTTCTACACCAAGGCCATCGAGTTGAACGATAAGGAGCCGCTGTTTCTCACAAACCGTGCACAGGTGCGCTCTCCACCTGCTCTCGTGACCAGTCGTGTGACTAACCTTCGTTCATCCAGGCCTACATCAAGTCCGAAGCGTACGGTTATGCGATCGCCGATACCACCAAAGCCATTGAGCTTAACCCGAAGCTTATAAAGGTAGGATACTTGACTGCCGGTTAGATTTCGAATCGCTGCTCACCATAGGTTAGGCACATTACCGCCGAGGGCTTGCTCGCACCGCAATTATTCGACCCAAGGAGGCTATCGACGATTTCAAGGAGTGTGTCAGACTTGACCCCAGTAACAAAGATGCCCGTCTCAAGTTGGAGGAATGCAAGAAGATCGTGCGCCAGCTCGCCTTCTTCGCTGCCATCGAGGTTGGCGACGAGCCTTCCGCAGCCGAGGGCCTCGATATCGAATCCATGGCCGTTGAGCCTGACTACGATGGCGTGCGGATCGACAAGGAGATGACACAGGAGTTCATTGACGACATGACTGAGCGATTCAAGAATGGCAAGAAAATCCATAGGAAATACGTCTACCAGATCATCGTTGCGGTCAAGAAGATCGTCTATGATGAGGCAACCATGGTAGAGATGAAGATCCCCGACGATACAAAACTTACCGTCTGCGGCGATACACACGGTAAGTACCTGTAAGGGGGATTTTTACAACCGCCATGCTAATAAGGGCAGGCCAATACTTCGATCTTATGGAGCTGTTCAGGAGAAACGGTGCGCCGAGCGAAAAGCATTGGTACCTCTTCAACGGTGACTTCGTCGACCGAGGCTCCTGGTCAACCGAGATTGCACTCCTCTTGTACGCTTACAAGATGCTGCGGCCAGGTGGTTTCTTCCTCAACCGAGGCAACCACGAGACTGACGACATGAACCGCGTGTATGGCTTTGAAGGAGAGTGCAAGGCAAAGTACAACGAGAGGTGAGTCTACTGCCTCTGATATCTGGCAGAGACATGTTACTGATCACGGTTACTTGTAGAGTCTTCAAGCTTTTCTCGGAAAGCTTCTCAGCCCTGCCCCTGGCAACGCTCATCGGCAGCAAGTACTTGGTTCTCCACGGTGGTCTCTTCTCAGATGACAACGTCACCCTCGACGACATCCGTCAGCTCAACAGGCACAGCCAGCGTCAGCCTGGCCAGTCCGGTCTGATGATGGAGATGCTCTGGACCGATCCTCAAGAGGAGGAGGGCCGTGGACCAAGCAAGCGTGGTGTCGGCCTCCAATTCGGTCCCGATATCACCAAGCGGTTCTGTGAGAAGAACGGCCTTGAGGCTGTCATCCGTAGCCACGAAGTCCGCATGGATGGCTATGAAGTCCAGCACGACGGGAAGTGCATTACAGGTTCGTGCTCTCTGTCCTCTACTCTCTGTCTCTCTAAAAAAAAAAAAAAACCCACCATACTGACACAGCATGTAGTCTTCTCAGCACCCAAGTACTGTGATTCGACGGAGAACAGGGGTGCCTACATCAACATCGGCCCTGACTACAAGCTTCAGTATGAGCAGTTCGATGCGGTGCCACACCCAGACATTAAGCCTATGGTAAGTCTATAGCAGTTTTAAGACCATCCTGGATACGAAACTGACATTGCTACAGGCTTATGCTCAAAGCTCCCTCATGTCCTCTTTGATGTAGATGAACCAGCCACTACATCAAAGTAAGAGAAAATCCCCCATCAAACAGAGACGAGACTCCGACTTCCAACGAAAGGTAAACACGACAGGCTTTTTGCATTGGCAAAACATCGCATTTGGGGCGTATGGAAACAAAAGGGATCAAAGAAGAGGACGGCCAAGGCGTTTTCTTGGTCACAGACGGTGCGCACGAGTGTATGTATATATATACCCGAAATAGACCGCTTCATCAATACAACTAGGTGGTTTGACTCGTCTCCGCTGCTCAGCGTCGGCGATAGCCCTGTTCAGATGCCCATACCACTCTCATTTCGAAGAACTCGAGCGGGCTTCGCTCGAGATTGCTATCCCACAAATTCCCAGGTAGCCCTTTCAACCCAAACGGTCGCGGGACTAGGTTCAGAAACCGTTTCGACATGACTCTGTGATCTCCCGAGGCAAGCACGCGAGATCTCGTCCCCTCGTCCCACAGGTATCTGGCCACATTGATATCATACACCATTCGTACCCTGGAAACCTCCTCGCTCTCTAGCTCCCAACGCGGCATGACAGTAACGTTTTTGAAGTCCGGATCGGTAGTGTCTCCGGACCAGGTTTTGGGAAAAGCCCTTGGCCACGCGCCCCAGACGACGGATACTGTCTTGAGATAGGGCATGAGGACGAAGAGTTTGAGAAGGTTTGGAAGGAACTCTTCTCTAGTGTAGGCGATGATTGCTATATGATGAAGAGGACTGCATGATAGATGACGGGTTGTGCCCTGCTTGTCCACGAAGTCCTTCACGTACAGTCTGGACGGCGCTTCGTCGGACCAGCCTGTGATGCCCTCTTCGCCGACCCAGTTGAGACCATGGTGCGGGAAGAAGACCATGTCCGTATCGACTCGTAAGTCTCTCACGAATATATGGCCGCCAGTCTGTACCCTGTAATAAAGGCTGTAGTCACGCTTCGAAGCCCAAGCTAACACCACAGCGCGAGGCTCTCTGGCGACATGCAGCAACGTCCTACACTCAGAGGGCAATGCAACTTCCAGCAGACGACGGCCTTTGGCTGATTCTTCGTCCAGTACCGTCCCGGGCGCCAAGTGTCTGAGATCGGAGGCTGGAGGGATCGCAGTGAGATGAGAGGCGGTGGTTGCCATGTACATGGCCGGTGCATCCTCGTTTGGCAAGTTGACAGCCCATATCATCTGTCGCAGCTCAGCTGGCAGCTTGGCGAAGAGTGCGAACGACTCATAGGGCTGGAGGGCCGGATCCTCTTCCAGTTGAGGCATGCTGACTTCCATGTCTCATTACATGGAAGCCGATCAATAGCCAACACGAAGACAGGGCCGTTGAGCGTTGGGTTCCTTGCCAGGAGAGAAGCCCTTCTCCATCGATTTCGAGGTGAAATACAGAAGGGTGATGAGTACGCACGCTCGAGCAAGCCTACAAGCGACATAGGCGTAGCATTTTGTGAGGAAACGAGCTGAAAGGAAGCCAGCCCACACCCACCATCCTTGTTGAATGTGGCGGTGTCGGTGTGTAAGGGTGCCTCGCAAGCGACTAAGCACCACCACGATTGTAAGGTGTGCGCTCTCTCAGGACATATCTTGAAGGATCCGAATTCCGGATATTCTATCGGATGAGGCGATGTAACTACGAACCTTCTTCGACGAAGTAGCTATTACATGCAACCTGATAGCCAGTCTTTGGCATCTGAGGCATCATCATACAAGATTTTGTTCCGCCATCTCCAAACCATCCTCCGCGAAAGGATCTTTGGCTGTACCTCTCCCGTGTCATAGTTCACCATGTGCTCAGGCCATAGATTGTTACCATGAGGAATTCGCATCGTTGACAACCTCCGTTTCTGTTCCTCTTCGAACTCTCCCATGTTCTCCGCCACCGTGTATGACCACGTCTTGGCCATGGTCATTGGGGTCACTGCCCGAACAGTTCGAGAAGTTACAGGGTGCAGTTCCCAGCGTGGCAACACCAAGGCTTTCTCATCTACCCAGGCATCGTTGCCATCGGACCCATTGCCAGAAGGGTACTTCTGGGGCCAGGTGTCCCAGACGGCAGTTATCGTCTTCACGTTGGTGGTGCAGTACGGGACCTCGTACAGCTCCTCCCAGCCCTCATTGCAGATCGTCCAGGCTGGATATGCCAGATGCTGTACATCGGCAAGCGCTTCCTTGAGGAATGCCAGAAGGCGTTGGCGATGCTCTTCAACAGTCACATCGTCCGGCTTACGACCCAGCCGACTGAGCCAATGGCTGTCGGAGAAAGGCAGGAAGACAACATCCCTTTTCGGATCAAAGTCACGCACGAAGATGTGTCCCTGTGTTTCGAAGCGATAAAATAGCTCGTAACCCCAAGCTGCGGCCCAGGCCATCGCCCGCCCCCTTGATTCCTTGCAGACATGGAGCAGTGATCGTCCCTCATCGGTCAAAGCCACCTCCTGAAGACGCCGCTTTGTGACAACCGTGCCATCGACTGTTCTCTCCGGTGCATAGGGTCCGAAGGATGTAGTGATGGACGAGGTTCCGAACCATCGCAGCGTCATGAGATGTACCGCCGGCGGATCCTCATCGAGGAAGTGGGAGTCCCAAATCACATGTCTGATCTCCGCGGGCAGATCTCCAAATTGCGGAAATCCTTCATGCAATGATGGAGGCTCCGTACCAAATGCCACGAGACTCTTTTGTTCCATCAGGAGCGATGAGTGCGAGTGAGTATTGGCGAGGATTGTCAACGAGCCGCGCCGCCAACGGTGTTCTGATATTCCTGGTGCCCAATGACAGCAATTCGCCACCTACAGGGGCGACATTCCCCATTGCGCAGCGATGGCATCACTCAGATGAATATCTCAGGGTTTCATAAAATGGCCGGCTAGTTGAATAGAATACATTTACGATCCTGGAAGAACACCTCACGACCATTTGAACGCCCGAAGACGACCCGCGCGAGGTTGCAGCTAGTGAAGCTATGCTGTACCAAAGTTGGTCAGCATGTCGCACCTCAAAGCTTCAAATACTGACTGAACTTTAAAGAACCAAGATGCTTCTTTCAATGCTTGACTCAATGGGAAATGGATAACGTTGATGACAGCTCGAGAACCTGGCAGTAGCCGATATGCAAACAACAAGTTCACTAAAGAAGACAATGAACAGCCTAGATATCTCTTGCTAGTAGTCCTTTAGAGAATGTGTATTGTTTCTTCATTTCTCATTTGTTGACGGGGGGTATGCTACCCAGTCGTTTTGATTTCATCTGTTGACGTTCTTCAAGGCCAGGCCGTCGACAACGACTCGGAGATTTCCACACCATCTTCTTCGACAAGACTGCAGGACCATCCGGAGCCTCACGCATCCTCTTAACCCACCCATTCATCACCACCTGTTCTCCACGTTCAGGCTTGTGCAGTGCTTCCCTTGCCCTCGCCAGCAGTTCCACCACGCTGCCCTCTTCGATCACGTCCGGTCCTTCTCCCCAGAACATGCCTCCATGGCTTGTCTCAGCCGTTATCTGTACATTTGGTCCATTTTCGACTTCCAGTTCCCATCTTGGCTGAACCATGGCCTCCGTATGAGGTTGAGAGGCTCCTGCTGGCCATGGCCTGCGGGGGCCGTCACCGTACGGCAGTGCCTGTGGCCAATCTGCCATGATGGCCGAGAGAGTTTGGAGGGTTTGCATGCGGGCGAGAAACACAGGGATGAGCTCCTGCATACCGTCGCATATGGTCGCAGCAGGCAGTGCAATATGCTCTACATCGCGGAGCATGTTTTTGAACCAATTAGCCATGAACCTCTCTCGCCATATCGGGTTCGGCATGAAATAGGGATCCCTCAGAGGCGTCATGGATATAGCCATGGACCTGAGCCAATCAACGCCACTGTGAGGCATGAAAAGCGTATCCTTCTTTGGAATGAAGTGACGGACGAAAATGTGGCCTCCTGTTTCTTTCCGTAGGAACAACATGTATTGGCGCTGGTCGGCCCATCGCATGACTGCCCTGCGCGACTCGCGACTGACATGCAGCAGCTGAGTCGGACACGACACCTCGATCAAGCGAGCCTTGGAGATGTCTTGACCATCTACTGTCTGTGGCGCTTTATAAATGCCTTGCGCTACCTCCCATTCACACCATACGAACCATCGTGGAGTGAAGAGGTAGACGGCGCTGGGATCCTCGTCTGCGAGACAGGCTCTCCAGATCATGCACCGAAGCTCGGTCGGCAAGCTGCCGAGCCAGGGGATGGCTGCATTGTGCTGGGCTTCGGCCATGTCCAGAAGTAAGCATCTAGAGGGCGCTGCATGTTCTGGAAAAAGCAGGCGACAGTAACGGGATGGAAACCTCAGAGAGGCGAGGAGAGATGCAAGCGGATTGCTGTAGATGAGGGGAATCAAGTGGCAAATGCAGTTATAAAAGCGAGGCGGATGAACATGACGGAGAGGCGTCGCCAAACCCCCGTCACGCGAGGACTCTTCCAGAGTCCATGAACATGCGAATTTGGGACATTGTGTCGTGCATGTCATCATCTTGATCTTTTGTTACTTTGGGTTGGACTACAGTTGGTGGATTTCCCAACCTTTGGCAAGTCTAAGGCCCAGAACGTGCACCGCAACGGAAGTGAGGCAAGTCTTCATATTCCTCTGCACACGTAGACAGAAGACATAAAAGCATGTACTCGGGAGGATTTGTGATTCCCTTTCAATTACCATTCCATCTCATGCATAGCCTCCACTAAGCTTGGCCGTGCTAAGAGCCATGCCATTCTTCTTGTCTTCTAATAGCTTTGTTAATGCCGCGACAAGACTATCAACAGCATCTGATGACGTCTGGTAATGGAAGACAAGCCTTGCCATGGGAAATACCGTCACATTCTCCTGCGCACAGTACTCAACGAGCGCTGCTGGAGGAACACCGACCGCCTCCAGATCCAGCACGATCATATTCGTCTGAACCGGCAGAGCGAACTTATAACCGACAGCCTCCAGCCTCGCTGCGGCAGCCTTTGTCATCGCATGTACGTTGGAGAACCTCGGCAGGGTCTGCTCAAGAGCGGTATGGGCAGCCGCAGCCATCATACCAGGCTGCCGTGTCCCGCCGCCCAGCATCTTGCGGAACCATTTAGCTCGGTCGATGAACTGTTTACTGCCGACGATGACACTTCCCATCGGTGCGCCGACGCCTTTGGCAAGACAGAGTGACATGCTGTCGAAGCATGCGGCATACTCCTTTAGGTCGACACCCTCGCCGATGACTCCGTCGAAGACACGTGCGGCATCGAGGTGCATCGCAATAGGCTTCTGACCCTCAGGGACTGGGAATGAGCGCACATAATCGGAGATGGCTTTCGCATCTGCCAATGGAAGGATAGTGCCACTGAGAGTGTTCTCAAGCGCCACAACACGCGTGGGTGGGAAGTGAACTAAGACAAAGCGTCAGATGATAACTAACTTCAGTCAGGAATGGGTATGAATGGTGACATACTGTTTCCGTCAGCCGTGATGTTGGCTTTGACATCTTCCAATGTCAGGTGCACGCCATTCTTCGGATGAACGGTGGTGACCGAGGCTTGTGAGATGACAGGCAATGCCCCGGACTCCCAGCAATGCACATGAGCGCGATGATCAAGAAGAACGCTATGAGGCGGCTGTGTCAAATGTGTTCGGAGACAGATCTGGTTCCCCTGTGTGCCTGAGACAGCCCAGAGTGCCGCCTCGAAGCCAGTGAGCTCCATGATCCGAGCCTCAAGCGCCTTCACAGAAGGATCGCCGTCTTCATCGTAGATGTCATCATTGACTGATGCTTCAAGAATGGCCTAACAGGTAGTGTAAGTATATAACTTCCGTCCGCGAGAAGTTCCTATAGTTAAAGATGGGTAGCAACTGACATCCATCATCGACTCGGTGGGAACTGTGACAACATCGGACCTGAAGTCCCTGGATGCCTTGGCTTTCGCAGCCTCAATCTTGGCCGTAGCCTTGCTGGTGAAAAGGGAGGTCACAGCCATGTCGAATGCCCAAAACAGGAATGCTGTTCAATGCGAAAGCACAGCGATTTGCAACGAGATCACAGATAAGAGAACAGTCTATGGTGGTCTTATAAGATAGCGGAACTGAGTGAAGCATTAGACCTCATGACTTCCGCCCGAAGAAATCCATGAACTTCTCTTTTGCCACGCTGGTCTCTCCTCATGAGGTTTAGCAGTTCACCGAACTCGCAGTCCTCGACTACTATTGATGGCGCCGGGAAAGTGCACTTCGCCGCGGGAAACTTGCAGTACCGTGGGGAAGTGGCGGTGCTACCAGGACCCGTCTGATGCTGGCGTGACAGTTGCCCATATCTCTACGATGCAACAGGTCTTACAGCAGAGACATAGGTCTTAAAGCAGAGCAATAGCGCCTTGTACGTGGTGCCCAATAATGGCGTTGAGGGGGATGTGTAGCTCCTGTTGTACTGCATATTGTAGTTACATGTGCTATAGGTTCCGCGATTCAGGAACGAGTCTTGACCTATAAGGCTGGACTTGGCTTCACGGCGTGATGCGATGTTGACTGAGGAGAACTATGGATCTAATCCACGACGGACCTTGCCCGACGAACCGTTGATAACGCTAAACATTCGGTGTCCAAATCATGACTCCGAATCTCGGCGCGTATTCCGAGGCCCATATCAACCATCGTTATCTGAAGCTAATGTGCCGTATCCGCCTGGTTCCCCGCGGTCAACGTGGAGTTCGTGTTCCCGATAGCGGCGCGAAATGCCCCAGGCTTAAAGACTATCTGCCAAATATTGAGAAGCTGTCGCAATGATGCGTTATCATAGTTCTTGGGTCGCTTACATGCAAAGTGCAGGATAGGGCTCTTTCAACATGGCGCAAAGTAACAAGTCCAAGTCATCGTCAAGCGCAGGCAGCTTCTCGTGGCTTCTCTTTGCTGCTGTTCCTGCGTTCATCGCTGGAGTTTACTACCCAGGAGCTCGCAATGCTTTCTTTGGCAATGGCGGCGATGTGCATCCAGCGGTCACTATTCGACAGGGTACAGTCGTAGGAAAGTTTTTGGACGACGGGAAGTTTCCGGAGCCGATTGAGGGATTCTTGGGCATTCCCTACGCCCTGCCTCCTGTCAATGACCTGCGATTCAGGGAGGCTGTGCCTGTTCCAGATGGTAATGGAACCTTGGAAGCTTACTTTCTGGGACCAAGGTGCGTTCGAGCTTGGCAATGAATGCGATGACTTCAGAACTAACTTCTCTAAAGGTGCCCCGGGCGGCAATTGGTGCCATTCCTCGAGGATCCCCTTCTTGGACCCGACACCGAATCAGAAGACTGCTTAACAATCAACATCTACAGACCCCTCGGCCACGATGCCAACAAGAAGAAACTGCCGGTCTCAGTCCTCATCCCAGGCGGAGCATTCAATCGCGGTGCTGCCAGGATGCACAACACTCACACTATGCTGGCTCATTCTCCCGAGCCCTTCGTGGCCGTCAGCATGCAGTACCGAATCGGAGTCTTTGGCGGGCTGAACACAGAACTCACAGCGAAGGAGGGGCTTCTGAACCTTGGGTTGAAGGACATGTATGCGGCGTTGGAGTGGGTTCAGGAGAACATTGCTGCATTCGGTGGTGACCCGGATGATGTGACGATTATGGGACTGAGTGCTGCTGCGCATGCTGTAAGTGAAGGAAGAGACTCGAACTTGGATCGTGGCGACTAACGGGCTGTCTTCAGATTGGCCATCTCATCATGGACATCCACCAACCAAAGAAGCTCTTCCACAAAGCCATCATGGACAGCGGTGCTCATACAGCCAGAGCCATCCACCCTCCCGCCGCCGATCTGAACACACAACACTTCCGCGAACTCCTCGACTTGACGCCCTGTGCTCACTACAAAGACCTCAAAGACCCTGCAATTCTTACATGCCTGCGCGCTCTGTCGTCGGAAACTGTTGACAATGCCGGTAAGGAGGTCTTTGCTCGCTCCGACGCATCTGTTCGTTGGGCATGGCAACCTGTGCTGGACGGGAAGATCATCTCTCGTCGGCCACTGGATGCATGGAAGTCGGGCAAATGGAACAAAGTCCCTATGCTGGCTGGATCAGCTCACAATGAGGGATCTTACTATGTTCCACGGAAGGCGGATGCTTCGGCCGACTTCTCCAACTTCTTCCGCGAGTTGTTGCCACATATCAGCGCCACGGAGCTGAAGGAACTCGAAAAGCTCTACCCGGACCCAGCTACCGATCCTAAATCTCCCTACGCCGATTCGATGCTGGCCACGCATGGCGCAGGATCTCAATTCCGCCGCCTCGAAGCCGCGTACGGCCATTACGCATACACTTGTCCAGTGCGCCAGACAGCTATCTGGGGTTCAGCCAACGCACCTCCAGATCCTCCCGTCTTCCTCTACCATTGGGCACTGAACAAGACAGCCCTTTTCGGTGCCAATCATGGCGATCAAATGCGCTACCAAACATACAACCCCGAGGTTCGAGAGATCTCAGATGCGCAAGATGAGCTCTCCGGCAAGTTTCACTCTTACTGCGTGAGCTTCATCACCAAGGGTGACCCTTCGGCGTTGAAGAAGGGCAAGTTTGCTCAGAGGGAGGAGTGGACGCCCTGGAAGGAAGGGAAGCCGTCGACGATGTTGCTTGGGGAGGGTAATGACGAGAGAGCAGGCGGGACGAACAAGGGTGTTGCCGCACAGATGGTGGACTATAAATGGGGTGTCAAGGAGTGTGAATTCTGGTGGAGGATTTCTGAGAAATGGGAAGACTGAGCTTAAGTCAATGCGAAATAAGAAGATGAATTTCGAGGATCATGCAGATGCACTTGCTTCATAGTCTGTGCTGAGACTCATGAAAGTAATGCCAGCTTTGCTGGGCCGCTTCATCCAACTTCACGACAAGCTTGATTCAGTCATTTTTCATATCATCTTCCGACGACGCTGCCTAATCTTTTCTTTTCTTTCTTCTCTGCTATCTGGAACGAAAGAACCCTACAGGAATTCTACAGAATCGCCCGTGGCTCTTCGAAACACCAACCCAAGAACTGACCATCTACAAGGGGTTGTCATGATAAGAAAACATCAGGCTCCAAGCTATCAAGAGAGGAAGACAAGTTATCATCTGATGCCGAAATTGGAGCGCCGCCTATCTCAGAGTGTAGCTATCCGCGGAGAAGGCAGGGGGTCCATCAAAAGTCAGCCGCGGAGAAGACGGGATGTTATCATCTGCGGGTCACCTTTGCATTAGCACCCTTGTAATCCGGGGAAAGGAGAATAAAAGGCTATAAATCTGGACTCCGTCATGCACATCCCGCTATCTTCGCACAGTCCAGAGCTGATAGGCAAGCATTATCGATCCAATCATGGACGCCTCTTCTGCGCGAGTCAGTCGAACTCGTGTCTTTCCCGCGGGCAACTATGGGTCTCTTCCCAAGCATCACGAGCGCCCTCTTCTACACAGCTTTCTCCATAAGACTTATCGCTACCAGCCCACTCGAGTCAGACAAGAACGCGGGGAAGTGGGACGGCAACGGAGCCTGTTTACCGCAGGGGTCAGAGTCGTAGTAGCATTATCAGTCCTATCTGTATCCCTGGCATGGCGATACCTGATAAGTCTGGAATGGTTCGTGAAGTTGGTGCTGTTATCATCTGGACACTAAGACGGTGGATGTGTTCATAAACCGGTTGAATTCTTCCCATTTTCAACTTCTCTTTCCACGTAGAACAGCAGGTCTACTCTGCTATTTCATAACATCCCTCCTACTTTACCAATTGAGTCATTTACCTTCTCTGATACACAATGTCCAACGAGGCCGACAACCTCGAGAAAGGCAATGGGGCACCACTGTCCCAGACCCAAACCTCCAAGAACGACATCTCAAAGGCCCAATCCAACACCAACGGTGACTGCGAGACCATCACAGATGTCAAAGCCGCCATCACTGCCGATCTAGATGAAGCTCAGCTCTTCCTTCACGAGCATGGCATTCCCAACGCTCGTCTTGAAGAGCTCATGGGCGATGAGGACAGACTCAAGAAGCTGCGCAAGAAGGTCGACTGGCATCTCATGCCACTTCTTTGCGGAACCTATCTTCTTCAATATGTCGATAAGCAAGCTCTCGGATACTCTGCCGTCTTCGACCTCTTCGACAGTACTGGAATGACGAGCGACCAGTATAGCTGGATGGCTTCCATCTTCTACTTCGCGTACCTCGTCGCGGAATGGCCTGCTGCGTACGTCGCCCAGCACTATCCTACCGGCAAAGTCGTCGCAGCTTTCGTGCTCTCTTGGGGTACGATCCTCCTTTGCACCGCAGCCGCACAGAACTTCGCCGGGCTGGCCGTCTGCCGCTTCCTCCTCGGAGTATTCGAGGCTGTGATCACGCCCGCATTCATGCTCATCGTCTCGCAATGGTTCACTCGCGACAAGCAGCCCGCTCGTGCTGGTCTCTTTTACTGCTTCAACGGCGTGGGCAGCATGTTTGGTGGTGTTCTCTTCTACGGCGTCGGCCAGGCGAAGGGCTGGGATGTCTGGCGCATTATCTACGTTCTTTGCGGTGGCCTGACGGTTACCTGGGGGGTTCTTCTCTGGTTCTTCATGCCAGATAACATCCTCACTGCTCGACGCTTCACAACTGAAGAGCGTGCTATGCTCATTGCACAGAACGCTCGCAGCCGTGGCGGTGTCTTCAACCGAAAGATCAAGAAGGACCAGATTAAGGAAGTCTTTTTCGACGCTCAGGTCTGGCTGCTCTTCTGGTATGTCCTGTTCAATGAGGTCATCAATGGTGGTATTGCCAACTTCTCGAAGCTCATCGTCAAGGGCTTCACTGGCGATGCACTTCTCACTACGGCCTACGGTATCCCCTACGGTGCCTGCACAGCTATCTTCATGTTTACTGGGCCGTATGTGGCATCGCGAGTCAAGAATGTTCGCACCTACGTGATGATGATCTGGCTTTTGCCCACGCTCGTGGCTGTTTGCCTGTTCTGGCAACTACCTCGCACCAACAAGGGTGGTCTCCTGGCTGGTTATTACATGGTATGTATCTTCGCCGAAGTGTCTCTTCAATCTTGTAGGACTTGAAGACTGACTCTTATCTCTACAGTGCGCCTCCTTCGTCGGTGGTCTCATCGTCGCTCTCCAGCTCCCTGCATCCAACGTCGGCGGCTACACCAAGCGTACAACCGCAACGGCCTTTGTCTTCCTCGCCTACTGTATCGGCAACATCATCGGTCCCCACGGCTTCCTCGGCTCCGAGGCACCTATCTACCAGACGGGTTGCAGGCTTATCATTGGATGTGTCGCTGCACAGATCTGCATTGCTGGCGCTCTTAGGCTGCTTCTGATCAGGAGGAACAAGAAGCGTGATGCAGAGCAGCAGGGACAGCCTGTCGCGGCCGTAGATGATGCGCTGCTTCAGGACCTGACAGACTTTGAGAACAGGAGTTTCCGCTACGTCTACTAGATGGCTTTGGCACACGGTGTAGATCTAGACGGCAGAAATTTGTACTGGCAAAAGAAGCGTTGAATTGTACCTTGATGGCTTTTTTTGGAAGATAGCTCACATCGTTTGACTTAAGATACATAATTCGTAGCACATTGGCCCTCTGTGACCCTGATACTTCCATTTGCACTGCATGCTTTACCTCCAACCAAGGCCATCACTCCATTTGTGAAAGGCTTCCCGTTTGACTCGTACGGATCACAGAAATGGCTTCTCAACTCGATCGGGCATTGAGTCAGGGAAAGACTTCGGCGGGGCATCCGCTTTTCATACCCTCGTGAGCTGACAAAATCAGGCCAGTATACTGTCCTGTCGCATGTGCTGCGTTGAGTTCGAGGACTTCCAACGGATGTTGCTGAATCGTAGAGCCCCTACTGGCTGATCGAGGCCAGAGTTGATGATTCGTACTGCTCATCCTTTGTTGGTTTCCAGAGGGGTATGGCCTTGAGAAGCCCTTTGACGACGTGGATAGCGTAGGTTGGTATGAAGGCACCAGGTCAGCTGCTTTTGGCGACGCTGTTCGCTGGCTGCAAGCTGTCAGGGCAGGAATCAAGCCGTCTCACGGCCAGGGTTCGGTAGCTGTTGGGTGAAGCTCGTAACACGCTCGCTGTGTTCTCAAGCAAAAGCCCAGAGCCGTTCACCTGCTTCAAGAACCCCACAGCTTCTCCTGCTCCGCTGTCCCAACCATCATCCCCAACCAATCTGAACACTGCGTCACCCTCAAAACCATCCTCGTGCCCTTCTCATCCGTCGTGCCCTTCCACGTCGTCACAGCCGCCGAGAACGATCCCAAGTCCTGGCGCGGCACCCTCAACCAGCATTCCACCCCTTCAACCTTGAGGATATCGATGGGGATAGCGGCCCCTGTGAGACCAAGAAACTGACGACATGCGGAGGTGCAGTATGATTTGATTTGCAAATCATCTAGGGCGATGTTTTGGCCGATGTTGGTAGGATCGGCGCTGACGAGCTCTAGGTGGACGAAAGAGAAGGGTGGTGTGCGGATGGTGCAAGTTAGGAGATCGTAAGACTTGCTGTTTATACTTCTCCCCTTGGAAATAGAAGTATCGGCCTGGATGCTCATGGTCATAGGTTTTTCTTCAGAAATTGCACTAGGTGCGAAGAAAGGTGAGGACCATCAAACATTTTGATGTCGAAGTTGTAGGAACCTTGATACATGCGTTTGCTGCATATTTGGTTTAGTTGCATTCTACCTTCAACTCGACCTCAAAGATCGCGGCGAGCTACCTCAAGCAACGCTTCAGCCTCGTCAAGACCACCACCGACAACCCCCCACCGCCCGTCATGTCTTTCTTCACCTCCTCCGGTCAGCAGCGCTACCTCCGCGCCTGCATGGTCTGCTCCATCGTCATGACCTACGCTGTACGCCCGCCCTCTCTGTCCTCAAATTGCCCGCGCGCCGTCGCTAACCCACCTTTCTCTATAGCGTTTCCGCGACGAAGGCTGCCCGAACTGCGAAGATTTCCTCCACCTCCAGGGCTCGCAAGATCAGATCGAAAGCTGCACCTCCCAGGTCTTCGAGGGTGTCATCACAATCGCTGACCCGGCCAAGTCGTGGGTCGCAAAGTACCAGAGACTGGATGGGTATGTCCCGGGGACTTACGCGACGAAGGTTTCGGGTCAGTTGCCGGATGATGTGAGGGCGTCTATCGAGGATGAGTATAGGATACAGTATATCCCGTAAGTTCTGCCATGCTTGGGATGGGTGATATGGCTTCGCATTTGCTAACTTGGATTGCAGGAGGGATGGTACCGAGCAAGAGAACGAGTAATGATACGGTTTAAAAGGGATCACTGAGAATATATGGCGTTTGGCGAATCGGAGGGAATCAGATAGGCGGGCTTCACAGCTTGACCAGCTAGGCTTCAGAGACTTGACAGAGAATATTCATTATCATGACCATATGTGCGACTTCGAACAAATGAGGCCGCCATGCACCAACCCCGAACGCCATGCTGTTTTCGATACCATATACTCCCACCTCCTACACAGCCAAGACTACTAATGCTTCTGCTTCTTACCCCCAGGCATCCCGAAGCCTGCCGCCTCCCGCGGCCTCTTCTTTCTCTCCATCTCCTCCTTCATGATCCGTTCTGCCTCGCTCATCTTCCTCGGCTGCTCAAACGTGGAGGGCTTCTTTGTGCCGCCTGACAGTGCATTTTTCTTGGCCTGAGCAAACACGTTCTTCGCCTGCGGAGGCTTTGTCCCAAACTTCATCGATATACCGCCGCCGCCAATCCCGCTTGGTTTTGAAGCAGCCGGTGCTGCCTCTGACGGCTTGTCTGGTGACGATGCGCTTGCTGTTGCGCCGGATTCGGCTTCTGGTGCCGGTGCTGACGGTGACGCCGCATCTGTTGGAGGCTTCGTAGCAGGCTTGGCCCCGAAGGACAGCTTGATCTTCTCGCCATCTTGCCGTTTGAGTTCACGATCTTCTGGGTCTTCTTCTACCTCCTTCTTGCGGGTGTCTGCGCTCGCTTGTGCCCTTCGGATTTGCTCCCTGATCATCTTCTGTTCCAACTCGTCATCGCCCTGATCCTGTGCCTCTTTCTTCTTCAGCGCTTCTTGTCGCCGTAATGCCTCGGGGGAGTTGTCGATCCATGCAATCGTCAAGCCATCCTTCTCCGTCTCCTCCACCCTGCAAATGCCTTCCCGTCCCAGATACTTCGCGAACTCCGTCAAGGACGACCATTTTGTTGAGTTCATGTGGACGTGTTCCTTATTGGCGATGTACTCCTGGTAGAAGCGGTTGATTCCAATCTTCTTTTCGCCGTGTCCCGTTCGTAAAAGTTGGACGAAGTCACTGAGGAACTGCTTGCTGTACGATTCAAGGAACTTCTTGGGGTCCTCTCCGACGAGGAGAAGCTTGCGGACGTGGCTTTCGGACTGAGTGTGCATTTTGAAACCGTTCGCATCTCGACATTGTTTCTCACAAACCTGGCAGTAGAAGCGCAGGCGCTGGAGGCCCTTCAGCTTCTGCCGGTTGGCTATGTCCTTGACGGACCCTGCCTCGGCGCGTGGCATCTTCGCACGGCGAGAGGGGTATCAGCGGTGTCTCCCTTGATTTTGATGTCCGATGCAGACCGTCTCAGATTTTTGCCGTGGTGTTGAAGGTAATAAACCAACCAGGAGTGATGAAGGTGAAAGTCGAAAGTTGGGTAGACGAGTTGCCTGCGCGCAAGTCGCCGGTTCTTCAGCCTCGCATCAAATCAGGACAAGCGTGGGGTTTATCTAATCGCGACCGGCCCCACCCGTTTTTGCTGCCTTGTCGCGCCGCTTCCTAACAGCCAGCCTTCCTTCGCATATCATCTTCGTCAAAACACCGCCGACATGTCTGAGCGCAAAGTTCTTCAGGTAAGCAAGCTCTACTTTCAGGGCGCTCACGTTGAGACACCAGCTGACTTGTTCATAGAAATACTACCCGGCCGACTTCGACCCCCGGGACATCTCCCGGCGGCGAGGCCCCAAGCAAACCGGCCCGCGCATCCAGACTGTCCGCCTCATGGCACCGTTCTCCATGAAATGCACAACCTGCGGCGAGTTCATCTACAAAGGTCGCAAGTTCAACTCTCGCAAAGAAACCAACCAAGACGACAAGTACCGCGGCATCCAGATCTTCCACTTCCACATCAAATGCACCCGCTGCTCCGCCCCCATCATCTTCCGGACCGACCCCAAGAACAACGATTACGCCATGGTCAAAGGCGCCATCCGCAATGCCGAGCCCTGGCGCAACAAGGAAACTGAAGGGGAGACGGATGAGCAGCGCCTCGATAGGCTGGAGCGCGAGGAAGCAGAGGCTGCGGGCGAGGAAGAGACAAATGCGATGGCGGATCTAGAGGCGAAGAATGCGGATGCGAGGAGGGAGATGGCTGCCGCAGATGCGTTGGATGAGATTCGTTATCGGAATGCGAGGATCAACAGAAATGAGAAGGATGGGATGGACTACGCGGATACGGTCGTGAGATCAGAAGACGAAGAGCGGGAAAGGCAGGAAAGGGAGGATGAAGAGGCAGCGAGAAGGGCGTTTGCTGCTGCAAGAGCCTCAGGACCGGCATCAATAGAACTCGCCGATGACAGCACAGTGAACGGAGTAGGGGAAAACGAGTTTCCCCCAATAGCAGCGGGCGAGGATGGGTTTGTGAAGCCTGCGTTACCCGCGTCGGCGCTTGCAGCCAAGGAGCAGGAAGCAGCCGTGTCATCGGGGGCAGCGCCGGCACCTACTTTCAAGCGAGTTGTCAAGAAGAAGAAGGACCATGCAGCGTTATTAGGGATCAAAAAGAAGGTTGCTTGAGCGAGTGGATGCAACTTTTGATACTGGATATGAATTAATGCGTCATGAATCAATGTTGAACCTCTCTCATATAGTGATGTGGATTACTACCTTCTAAACATTCGACCTTTTTTGTTTTGAAAATGCAAAAGTTTACTAAGGTTACTCGTTCGATGAAGAACATGATACATCGGACCAACACGCATTCGACATGTTAACTGGTCACGTTGGCGGGTAACATGTGTGCTTTGGACATTCTTATGTCCTATTCAAATTTCGTAATGCTAACCAGGTATGCTATTAAGACTCCTGGAAAAAACTCCATTGCGCCATGACCAGTCACCGCAAATAGACTGTCATCATCCTAACAAGGTTCCGTATGCTTAACCCTTGCGAAATGAAATTAGAAGCAAGCAAACCCATGACCAGGTGTGCGTTTCCCCAGCGCCGATGTCATATATGTCGTCATAAACCAAGGTTGAGATGTGTGATTGTCGCTGATGGTTGAGGATCAGTGGCGGAGTCGCCACCGACGTCGCAACAGCCGGCGCAGAGCATCGTCATGTGCGCCGCCGACATCCCCGATGTGGGCCAATGGTGGTACAGGTGTATGGTCTCAATCTTCCAGAAGGAAGAATTAACCCATCGCTTGTCTTGCCCAATCTGTTTGAGTGTGTATTCCGAAAGGTTCGAAGTGATGTTGTGGTGACACATTATGATGAGTAATCACTGGTGGGTGATGTGCCGTTGGTCATCGCGTGTGTGGCTCCGGCAGCGCGGCCGCCAGATCGCGGTGCGCCGGCGCCTGAAGCCTCCATTTGACGCTTGGTGTGATCGTGCATGAACCGAGCGTAGGACGACAGATCTTGAGGCGGAGGAGGAGAGTTGGGGATGGAGATGTTGGAGTAAGAGTCTTGACGGCCAGGCATGGTGATGGTTGTTTTGCGGTTGGTAGTATAAGTTGGGAGTGTTTGCGGTGTGTGTGGTCAAGCGCGAGGCTGTAACGAGAAACGAGGAGAGTACTGGCTGGTGGATTGAGATATAATTGTTTACAAGGCTGAAGGCTTATCGAAAAAAGGATGAGAAGGAAGGTTGGGGGAGGGGATCACAAGACTTTATAATGGAAGTAAGCCTCAGCAGAAGGAGCGACCCTAGGAAAGTGCAGGAGCGACTTGACTGCCACTTTGCAAGCTGCACCTGCACTACGCCTGGCAGTGACGGGATGGGATGGGATGGGCACCTGGCAGCAGACGCCGCCCAGAGATCTACAGCGCGTGATCCGCTTTGGGCGCTGGCGTTGGTGGCACCCACCGGCGCAAGAAATGGCGTAACAGACACCCACCCCGCCAGGTGTGGGTGGGCACTACAGGGGTGGTGGACCCCGTATGTCTTCACAGTCTAGGAAGTTCAGGGTCCTTCGCCACCGCTATGATGCCTCACACCACCACCACCAGGATGAGCGGCAATGAGGTAGTCGCTTGGGACAAACACCACGACGAGACACTCATGTCAAACAATTCGTCACTTCTTTGGCCCTCAAGCAGTTCTCCACCAGAGCTCTTACATTCCCTGGGATCTCTGGGGAATTTGCCTGCTTTTGGTAGGACCCTGCTGATCCAGCTCTCCAGGCTCCAAGCAGCTTGCTTTACTGCCCACCTTGAGGATAATGTCATGGCTCCAGAGAAATGATGTCGGCTTCATTGCCTCCTATGTCGGCAGGCGATACACCTTCTGTAAGAGACCCGACGTCAACAGTCCACGAAAATGTGACTTCATCCCTTCTTGGGCCAGAGTGCAACACACTTTTGTCAATCTCCTTGCCGTGACGAGCACAGGCATTTCTTGGTAAGCAAGAACCATAGTAAATACTAGTCAACAGGTGCGCTAGGCAAACACAGTCACAGTCGAAAACAGGGGTCATCCAAGAGAACACACTGGTTTTGCGCCGTCCCTCAGAATTGAGGGTTTTTGGCATCTTACTCGTGACTGCCTCTTCCTTGCTTTCCCTGCTTTCCCATTCCCCAACCAAGCCAAGGCGACGTTGGTGAGCCACGTTGCGCTGCAAGAAGGATCACTAACCCGATTCCGTAGAAGGATCATCTAGGCGGCACGAAAGCTTGTGGCCCGCTCGATGCAAGCAATGGGATTTCTGAGGGAGGGGTAACATATCCTTTCCCTTTTCCATGCCCTCCTTCAACCCGCGCCCGAACATGCATAAGATAGATGGCCTAAAGTGAAAAGGTTCCTATCTGACTTTCAACTTTGTGTTTCAGCGACAGTCTAGTTCCTGTGAGATATCGCATCTTTGCCTATTGCGATACTCCGGAGATTGGGCTGAGTGGCTGGCTACGCGAAAGAGGGGGGGGATCTCGGACACTTCGGGTGACTGGATATGCGAGGGCTGGCTCTAGACTCTGGACGAGCAGATTGAGATCTAAAAATGGGGGAGACATTGACTGGTCGGACGCCGTGATGTCATTTGCTGTAATTGTCTCGAGTCTCTACTCGGAATTGGCCCATTGTGAGGGTGACACGGCAACGGCGGATGGTTAGTAAGTCCATTGTGGCCTGTTCATGGTGAGGCCCAAGCCTCGTCGAGGTTCTAGACCGTCCAGGCTGTTCAGCCAGTCTGACATCAAAATGCGGTCAATGATTCGAGTCAAGTCGCATGGTATCGCGTCCCAATACCAACCAAAGAAACGAGCTTACTTCCTTGTTTCCTCGAGTCAGGTGGGGAGGCCACAAAACAAGGACCAGATCTCGGGATGAGCGGCGGTGTTGGCGGTTGCTGCTGACCACGAGCGCGTCCCCTGAAGCCCCACTGGGGTCCAGCGCTGCAAAGATGGGAATTTGGGCGGTATTTGGGGACTTTGCCCATCCCACAGGCCATGTGCCCTGCAATTTGCCCATGTCCGGGACTGTGATTGCTTCAGAACTCGCTCCTGCTGCGCCTTTCCACGCACCGCCCTGTGCCGTCGTCATCCCTTCCATTACACCGCCCACTCCTGCACCGCAGTCGCACAGTCCACGAGCCATCTCACTATAGTAACAGTCGACAGAGTCCAGACCCAAGCCTTCTTTTCCATCGCATCGCATTCATTCCCAGCTCAGCCTCTTTTTCTCGCCCATTCAACGTTGAGACTATTGATCTCAGGCATGACCCAAGGCGTTCCGGTCATCCCCGAGTTTCGCAACGCCCGTCAGACGTCATGATCCGGCTGTGACGACAGTTCTCAATTTTTCGTACTTTCCAGGCTGCTGTTTTGCTGCTGTGATGGTGGTTCGCCTTAGGCAATCAACTGAGCGGCATACATGATGATGCACCATCCGTCGGTCGCCTCGCACCCCCCAGGCTTCGGTGTGAGCCTACGGATACAAGGGCAGCGAATTTGCCAGGAATGATTGCATCTCACAGAATTGACGTAACAAACGGAAGCACGACCGACCACCATTACGTCGGAAACGGAGCTTTGTCTTGCCTCGTCTATTCGTCCACTAGGTGTCAGCGTCATAGGTGGATTGCCGTTCTGGAGGCGAGGTTTGTGGTTCAGGCGGGTGACCTCACTGTCAAGGGGTGCAGCAGCCCCCAGCGTTTTGGGAGGTGAGTGATGTCACTGGCTAGTTGATGCACGTCGCCTCTCCCTGCCCCGTTTTGGCGTCGACGTAACAGACGGTGCCACAGAAAACGCTGGGGCCTGTTGGGTGAGGGTGTGACCTAGTGGAGCGCCAATCACTGTAGCGTTTTGCCGCTGCCGTCACCATCACCATCCCGATTCCCAATGCGGCCCTCCGTTTCTGACGCAACACCTCCACTGACGCTACGAGATACAGTATACACATCTGTTCATCCACAACAACTTGGCCACCAGCACCGAATGGCTAGTACGAATTGATCAGCCTTGCGCACACCTACATGCATCTACAGGGAAGGCAGCAGGGAGAAGGGCTTGTCCAGCAGTTCTGACCAATTCTTCGGCAGGGTTCCCGGCGAAATCCTCTCCCGCTGGCACCCGTCATGCACGAAGGGTCCAACCTTGTTGCATCATCGGGCGCCCCCTACTCCGTGATACAGTCTGAACCTCGACCGCCCCTGTGGGCTCTCGGTGTTAGTTTCTCGCCTCCCAGGTTTCCACAGATTACTTCTGCAATTTGATGTCACTGGCTTGAAGCTATGAACGGCTACTACACACACCTTTGCAAACGCACCCGCATCGCCTGCAGGACCCCTCCTTGGCTTTATCTGGCACGCGGGCCGTAGTGTCAAGACTGGTCCTTTCTCCCCCCGCACGCCGGTTGTCAACTAAACTCGCACAAGCCCCAAGAAGGTTGCCATTCAGGGGTCTGTCCCTTCGATCGTGAGAATGACGGAGATGGCTGGGGATCATGGAGCTCTGGTTCGCTGGGCGATCTTACATGGCAGCCCTCTCGCAAACCAACACGGGACCCTATTATTCTCCTTTTTCGCCTTTCCCCCACCGGATTTCAATGTGCCGAAGCGGCCTTACTGTATCGGTCTGGGAAATTCTGCATCAAGGACCGTGGATTTGTTGGTGGCGGCGCCTCCTTCGCCATCCGCGACCATGATCTTGCTGCGAGCCCCCTGCGACGCAGTAAACCATTTCCCTCAGCTCGAAGCTCATCTCGCTCGCTAGACAGGTCGGAAAGCTGAGAAAGTATCTTCTCGACGCAAAGGGAGTCATGGGCCTAGTATCTCAGGCATCTCGCTGAGCAGCTAGGTGCTAGGGGCAAGCTGGCTGTGGGTTGCATCCCAGTCACCCGTCGTCATCCAACCAGCATTTGCTGCAGTGGCCGTCATCGTATGGCGCGTTGTATTATCCACAGAAATCACTGGAGTCTGTGTCGTCCTCACACATTCTGACCAAGTTCCCTGAAGCAAGATGCAGGGGAGGTATATTGTCCTGGTGCGATCATCCCTCTCCAAGGTTGAGTACTCAGACGTCATTGCGGAAATCGCTATCGATTCATGTGTAACGTATTCCACGGCTCCCTTTCTTGAGACAAATCAACACATCATGTGTGAATCGCGTAGGTAATGTGACCTTCAGCTACGCCGTAACACTCTAGAGTCACCATCTTTCCTATGGGTGCAATGCCACACATAAGGGTGAGCTTCAGACCATAAAGACTTCCACCACTAGAGAATGGGCAAGCCCTTCTGATGCACTCCTTCTGTTTGCCCCAGGCCTGCCCCAGGCGGGCTATAGAATTAGCCGTTGGCTCTCAAAGTACCCTAGACCTCTAGTTCGCCTCCTGGGGATGTGGTCAAATCACTCAATACTACCTCATGCCGGGCTCTGTACACATAAACTCGAGCATTTGAGTCCATAAACTCCTTTGGGGTTTCAAAAACTACACACGTGATTCTGGTGCATAGTATGGCCATCAGGAGGGACTCTACGGACTGAATGATCATGATTATGTGGAAGCAAAGAAAGCAGCAGGATGTTTGCACTGAAGTAAAATGAAGAATAGGAGGAGTAGTATCAAATGAGTCTGTGTCAATAGGTGACGGACATAGGAATTGAAAATTCCTAGCTATTCAGCAACCCATCCAGATAGGAGGAATATAGACGCTCTGGATATCAAAGCGGCTTCTCTCTAATGGTGATGGTAACAAGGAGAGCTAAAAAGAGAAACCCCAAGGAAAGAGCTATGAAGAAATTAACATTTCCTCTAGACTAAACAAAGCACAAAGGGTGGTACGTACCGTTCGACGACATCACGCTTCTCACATACGATTGAGTCACCAATTGGCGTAATTGTTCTGGCAAGGTCCCGATATATGCCACGTTCGACATGACATGCTTGATGATCTGCCGGATGTCAGAAACGAACGTGTCATACTTCAAAAAAGAACAAGTGTAGACATACCTGCGCTGCATCGTCTTCGCCTGCCAACGCTGCCTGCAAACTTCTCTTCAATACACCGCTTGTCAATGCCGTGCTCAAGCTTGCTCCGACTAAGACACCGATATTCTGTGCCAAGAACCACGATGTGCCAGCGACTGCAATCTCGTCGTGCTCCACGCTCGCTGCGAGATGTATAAACGACGCGGACTGTATAATGCCCATGCCGATGCCTGGCAGCAGTACATATAGCGCCTCTACAGCATTCGTATTCCCATGCCATCGGAGCAGCAACAAAGTAAAGCCTGTGAGTCCAGTGCAGTTCGCCAACGCAATGAGACCTTTGTAGCGCTTGAATTTGGATATCAGGCGGCCAGCCAGTACAGTACCGAGTGCATTGCCGGCAACGACTGGCACGATTCGGGTACTGGCACGGGAGACTGACTCTTGCATTGCCACTTGGAAATAGATTGGGATCGAGTAGAGCAGGCCAAATTGTCCAGCAGACTGCAACGCGATGACTAGATATGCCGCCAGGACGTCCCGCCGACAGATGAGACCCAGTGGAAGGATGGGCTCTTTGGCATGCTGCTTTTCGACAAGCACAAACAGACCGAGGAAGAGCAAGAAAATCACACTCATGCTGATGCTGATGTAGAGCGGATAGCCCTTCATCCCGAGGTCAAGCGCGAGCATACCGCTGACAATGGTGGCAACCAGAGAGGCAGCGCCAGCGAAGTCCACCCGTGCGAACCCAGACACCTTCTCACCTTCCGAACCAGAAGGGCTTGCAGCTTTAGTACCCGGCTCAGGGAGTTTCCAAAGCACGAGCATAAGTCCAAGGATGGCGATGGGAAACTGCACGACAAAGGGCCATCGCCAACCAACACTCCCTGCTAGCCATCCACCAACAGGCCCGCCCAAGGATCTTGCCGTCGTAGCCATCAAGTTGACGTAGGCGCGATACGATGCCACTTTTCTGAGAGGCACAATATCCGCCACGACGACGCTCGTCAGTGCAATCTTCCCAGCACTGCCCACACCGCTGACTGCACGTCCTAGGATGACATGCCAATACTGCGTTCCTAGACCCGACAGTAAACACCCCAACCCGAACACCGTCCAGCAAAACACCAGACAGTTTCGGCGACCGAAGATGTCACTGAGCTTGCCGTACAATGGCTGGCTCGCTGACTGCGCCAGTGTGTAGGTGGTCAGTAGCCAGGCAGCTGAGGAGAGTGCGTTGAACTCGGAGGCGATGTGTTGGTTGGTGGCGAGGACGACTGAAGAGACGATGTTGGAGAGAGAGACACCGGCAAGAAGTACTGGAAAGACTGTCCAGATCACGGCCGAGGCGGTGGCGTCCTCATGTAGTTGCTGCTGCTCAGTTGTCGCCCTCTCCGCGAGACTGTCATCAGTAGAGCCGCATCCCGTACTAGGTATTTGGTCGATGAGGAGAGTGGTCTTGTCTTTTAAACCGGAGATGCTCGCATATTGTGCAGAACTGTGGTTGTGGGCGAGTAGAGAGGTTTCCTCATTTGCTTCGTTGCTCTCGTGTTGCGACATGGTGGGCTGGTGAGTACTGGGTGTGGCAGTGGTATAAGGATACATAGAATAGGAGGTTTATCAACTTCATGTACTTCTGAAGAACCACAGATGGCACGAAACGTAGTTGAGTGGTCTGGAAGTATGTCAAGCCTCGCAACTTCGCTTCCCAATCCACGTCAGGATTAATTGGCCAGAACGCAGCCCGGCAAGGCCATACAATTCTATGGCATGCTAGCATCATCTCTAGACACTAACAGTCGCTTCATTATTGACCCTTGCATACACTAGGACGGCATTCCCTACTTCGGCCTTGTTTCTCCACGTCGGAGCATCGGAGTGTCGGCGGGTGTGAATCGGCCATCGGAAAACGCAAAGAATGGCTGGAGGCTGGAGAGGACACCGACGGACCCTCTTCCAGATTTGCGTCATAAATCAGGTGTCTAACAAGAAACGTTTGCAAAGACATCGGTTGCGTGATCAACGCGCGGTCACTTTCAAAGGACTTCGGTGCAGTTGGGCATGTCTGGCTAGCTGTACTTGAGATCAGTCAAGGTGCGCCAACGTGATATACTGGCCGATAAAAGTAATGTTTTGAAATGAGCCCCTTTCATTGAAATCTACAGGAAGTGTATGTAGTCACTACCTATTCAGTACATGCCAGTTATAACCTCTGCATTCAAGTAAACCACTGCCAATGATCTGCCCAGTCAAATCCCTGCTTTGTGAGCCCCCCATTCCCTCCCACACCTAAACTAATCACTGGACTCTGGTTCTCCCAGTCAGAGAAGTAACCCAGCGGACATCCCTTAAACCACATCCGCGGCTGCTCGGCGTAGAACTTGTCAAATCTTCCGTTCAGCGCAGCTTCGAGTGATTTAACCGTCTTATCGGGATGGATTACCTCCCATGGTTGCGTGCAGGATTGGTCTTTGCAAGTCTTGAGTACCATGATCAGTGCTTCCAGCCGTGGGACGATTTGGTCCAGTGGGCGACCGGCTATGCTGTAAGAGGATGCAAAATCTGCGAGGACATTGTATGTCTGATAGGGATCAGATTTAAGATCGTATAGCTCGGTCTGGTTGGTGCACCATACAGAGTAGTACAGGCTGTAGTCTTGGGAAACAAGCCGCAGACCCTTGTAAGTGTTGTTGAGGTAGTAATTCTGCCATTGACCTGCCTCGCGGTCGAGATCAGTGCGTCCGCCGTAGAAGCCCTCGGGTACGCCGGGGCCCCAGTACTCAATAGCGATATGCTCATGCCTGGCAATGTCACCTGAAGACTGTGAATGGAGTGGGATGGGTGCGCCATCGAGTTGCTTTTCGATACCAGCAATTCGCAGAATCGTCGAGCTGACGTCTGTATGGCTCGTGACCGAGTCTACTTGCCCTCCACGTTCAATACCAGGTCCACGGACGACGAAAGGAATGTGTATGTCCGTGTCGAGGCCACACTCCTTGCCGGGATGCATGGCATGATGACTGATGTGGTAGCCGTTGTCTGTAGTGTAGAAGATGTACGTGTTGTCCAGTGCCCCAGCTTGGTCCAGACGTGTAACCAGTTCGTCGAGCATCTCATCGACCGATTGAAGCGCTCTCAGTCTCTGACGCTGATAGTGGTCGTTGTACTCTATGACAGTGTCGTTGAGTTGCTCCAACTCGCCAATCCAGCTGGCACCACCTTGAATCACCTTGTTGAAACTCGCATCTCTGGGAATGCGGTAGTCTTTGAACAGGTGCTTATGGCGATCAGCAACGCGTGGTTCCAGAAGGTATGACCTGTTGTTCTCAGGCTCGATCACCCAATTAGAGTGCGGAGCAATGGGAGACATGGTCAGAAAGAAAGGCTCTTCTTGCTCCAATGCTTCCTCAAGCCAGTCGGTTGCCTTCTGAGAGATAATATCGGTTGAGTACTGCCCTTCATAGCTGACCGGCGCGTCTCCATTGTGAGTGATTTTGGCGTTGTAATACTGGTATGTATAAGGATCGAGAAGGAAGTCTGAGCCATTGAACCCGCGAGCAAAAGGGCTGTTGTAGTTGTCCACGGAATGGAAGTTCCATAGCTTGCCAACATAATAAGTGTTGTAGCCGGCATCCTGCATCCACAAGAACAGGTTGTCATCGTTGACGCCTTGTTCAACCACTTTGGGGTAGCCGCCATGGGGAGGCGCAACATTGGTGACATTATGGTTGTGGGCTGCTCGTCCAGTCCAGAGCGTGGCTCTGGAGGGGCAGCATAGTGCAACGGTGCAGTAATGTTGAGAGTATGTGGTTCCTTTGTCGACTATCAGGCTTTGAAGATAAGGCATATGTTGAACACTCTCCATGTGCAGGTCTTGGTCGTCGGCCAGGACGAAGAGGATGTTTGGCCGCTTGGCGACAATGGCCTGAGCCAGAGTCGATAGGAGCAAGAGACTACACCACATGGTGAATGCTAACGAGAACGATAAGAAAGAGACAGCACCCAAAACACAGCCCAAAGGCTCAGATATTCATGGTTTTGTTTTTAATGGCTGCAAAGAAGCAAGCCTCGACATGGGCGACGAAGCCAGGCGTACCATCTTACAAGTCAGCGTAGTGTACTCACTATCGGCCATCGGCGCCTGTTTCGGAAATCCGTAGTGGAGAGCAGATGGCGTGCTTGTCGCGACTTCTATGGATACGATAGTGATTTAGATCTTTCTTTACCGTAGTGATTGGCGTATCATACAAACTCAGCCCAACTTAGACACTATTGCGCAAACCTAATAAACAGGTAGGTGCTAATGACCCTGCGCAGTGTTGAAGAGGCTATCGAGGACGTAAAGTTCATGGCATATTCTAACAGATCACCACCCTCAGGCGGCAAGTGGACATAGAGTTGACGATCAGGAAGGTGTGTGTATCGCTACTTCATGATCATGAAGGACTACAGCGAGCTTGTACGCTCAGTCAATACGATTCGTAAATAAACGAGACGAGGCGCAGATATCTTTCCAATTGACACGTTATATAAGTGCGTTCTCGTGAACATACTACCGCTGAAGGAACATCAACAACCCATTGGCAGAATGCCCATCATGAGCTTAAAGTTGGTTCTTCACCACAGCCTTGCTGCCGTCACCACGGATTGCATCGACACCCTTTGCATCAATCACTTCCTCCGATCCCGATTTTCTCGCCATGCGCTTATTCTCATACCAGTAGATCCCCATCATAGCGAGGATGACCACGATACTGCCACCGTACAAGCACAACACGCCAAGGAAGCCTCTGGCGTACCGGGGGGCATCCTCCTGCTTGAAGAGGTTGATGCCTGCAAGGCCGCCCAGGTTTGATCCTGCAACAGCCAAAGCCATGCCAACGCATCTGACCTGAGGATCGTGGGTGTTGACACTCATCCAAGCATCATTGATGCTCTGCGCGACAGCATTTCCCGAACTCAGGAGTGTAAAGATAGCATATTTCAGCCATATGTCTGAGCTCTTGACGATGCCGAATTGTGCCGCGGCGAAAGAGATCGAGTATAAAGCCGCAGCTAGACAAAGCGGTCCTCGAAAGGAGACTCTGTCGCTGATCCACGCACACAGCAGAGCCAAGATGCAGACGCCGAAATTGCTGACAGAGTTGAGAGCGCTCGCCTCAATGGAGTCAAAGCCAAAGCTCTTGACAATGAGTGGTCCGTAGAAGCCCAGACCTCCCTTTGGTGCGAGTGAGATGATGTTGATGAAGCAATGGCCCCAGATGTGATGGTCAGAGAGGATCGAGAGCACCCGGCGGAACCCAATGCCGCTCAGGCGGACGATCTTGCGGGGATCATCAAGTAGGACACGGTTGTCCATGATGTGTCGCTCGCGGTCGTTCCAGAGGTTGAACCTCTTCATTTTAACGAGCGTGTTGGTATCTTTGGTTGACTTGGGCATGTAGAAAATAAAGACTACACCAACAAGAAGTGTGAAAATCCCGTCAATCAGGAACAGCCACTACTTCAAATCAGCACGTGTCAAAGACCAAGAAAAAAAGAGGGTTCTCTCACCTGCCAGCGCTTAAGGCCAGTGCTTTCTGGGATCTTGAATATCGCAGCGGCAAGAAGACCGCCCACTCCTGAAGAGAAGTAGTTTCCAATATAGACCAGCGTAACCCGCATAGCCATCTCCCTCCTGGTGTAGTACCAAGACAAGATCGTCAGTGACGCAGCAAGATAGCCAGCTTCCCAGATACCGAGGAGGAACCTGGTGGCATAGAAGCCCGCTTGGTTGCTCAGAGCTGCTTGAGCAGTTGCGATGGTGGCCCACGTAAAGATTTGTATGACAAGCCACAGCGCGGGCCCAATGCGTGAGAGCACCATGTTGAAGGGTACCTCACCGATGACAATACCGGCCTGCATAAGCTGGTTGCCGTATCCGATCTGGTCTGTTGTAATGCCAATATCTGGCCCAAATGTAGTTGTGGCCGCATAGGCAATGTTGCCCTTATCCAACTGTAGGGCAAATAACCCCAACATTAGCAGTGGAAGGATTGTAGTATCAAGTCTGGTAGAATGTGTAAGCTCATGTCACTGGAGGATAATCTCACTTGGCGTCATACTTCCACCGAAGCCTTTTCTCTTCCTCATCGCTCCAGTCTTTTACGATCTCAGAGCCGACGGAGTAGTCAGACCCTGCTCCCCGTTCTTTCTCGCTAGAAGGAGATACCGTCTCGTTCGGTCCCGCCGCCATGATAGCAGCTCCTGGCTCCTTCGTGCTAGTGTCGGTTGCCATTGGGTCGAAGTAGCGAGAAACGAGCAGCTTTCAGGAAGTCTGACAGCAATGAGTATTTCCTGAGAGTCGGTATTATTGACCATTCCTTCATGGCCCACTGAAGTGTTATATGCACTCGCTGCTTTGGCGCGAGGCATACCGTCGACAGCCCTCCTAGATCCTAGCGCATATTGTGCAATATCACGACATCGAATAGTCTGCTGATTGCTATCCTGCAACCAGAATCATCGCAGAGCCAAATGATTGGGGTTGATATGAAAATCTGCGTTTGCAACCCACAGGGAAGGGTGTCGCAGTCGTCACACTAGGCTCGCTTTCCGATGCCCGATAAACTGGGGTTGCTGACCTGGAGTTCCGAAGGCCGACGAATGTATTCTCGGCCATCGGAGTCGGTGACGGACGAGCTGCGTCTGCCATTCCACATGGCTTGGCTTCTCCATACACTCACAACATTTAAGTGGCATTCAGTGAGTATCGTATTGATAAAGGCACGTGTGTAATGAAAGCTTGCACGAAGCAGGCCGCTCAGAACCTGATATTTACGTGTATAGCTAGCACTTTCTTGTCATGACTGTTTGAATCTCTACATGCAGCTCATTTGAAGTAGTTTTGCGCTAGTAACTCCTCCATCATTTGCTGTGTATACGGCTCATGGATGTATAGCCCAGCGGTCCCGCCACCTGTCATAGGATCTTGTACAAGGTCAAGACCTAAAGGCGTCTGGTCGAACGACAGCAAGTCATCACCGAGATACATACTGTCTCTAGTTGCATAAGTCTCCAGAGTTGCTGCCCCTGGGTCACCGGAAGGCTGCGCGATTGGTGTCCTCAGCGCCGCTGCCTGCTTGAGAGAACACCCAGAAGTCTCAACCTGCCTGGGTTCGGTGTTCATAGTGTAGCTAGGGTAGACGTTAGAGGGGAGTTCGAATTTGAACTGTTTGAATGTATCCTTGAGGTTGTGGAATGCTATTGGGGACCCTTCTCTGGCGCGTTCAGCGCGTGAATCATCTAGAACGGATGAAGTATTTGGCGAGCTCGTATCTTCAATGTGCTGCATGACGCTGTTGATAATAGCCTCAAGCACGTCGCAGTACTTCCTGAGGCCCTGGTTTCGCTCCGCTATAACGAAGAGTATAGAAGAACACGCTCGAAGGTCATTTGCTAATGCTGGTGTCCAAAGAGACGGATTCTTAAAAAGAACGTAGCAGATAGTCATGCCTGCCACGAAGACGGAATTGACCATCGGAAACGAGTATCCAAGTGCTTTGCGCAGTCGCAGCCGCTTGAAGAGCTGGCAAACTCGACCTGCAGCCTGCACACAAATGGTCATAAGCTGGTCATCTGGCGCGAGCAACGTAAGGAATGGCTCAATGAGGGTCCGCACGGCATTGTTGGTATGCAACTGAAGGAACTCATGGTCTGAGCCAGCGTAATTGGTAAGAGTCTGCTCGAACTTCCGTATCTTCTGGAGCACGATTGGTACTTGTGCCATTGTGAATGAAGCATCTCTGTCGACCCTGTTGATCGTAGTATGCAAGTCCGACTTGATGCGAACCAGGTTCACGATTGCGACAAAGGTATTGAGATCAAGCCTCCTAGAGGGATCCTGCTCAAGATGGTGGCTGTCAAGCGATTCTGTCGACCCGGAATTGGTGTGCAGCGATAGCGAAGGCAGACCTGCATCGATATCATGCTCCGAAATGCTGAACGGCCTCTTCAGGGAGAAGCAAATATTTCTCTCCATGATGTAGACCCCCCAGAACAGCCTCCTTCTCCAGTCCTTGAGACTGAGTTCCAAGTCATTATAATACTCCTCGTGATGTAGACCTGTCTCAACAGCAATGCGCATGGCGAGGCCAATTTCGTACCAGGACTCCGAGTCGAGCGATACCCTAAGCCGATAAAGCACATTGAGAAGTGCTATTTCGATTCTTTCGATTGCGGAAAGGTCTCTCAAAGAGCTTTTAAAATGATGGGCGATGGCGAGATAGTCCTCCGGTTGTGTGTCCGAGTCCACCTTGGTAAGCTTCAAGACCATGGTACCGATGGCGTATACCATGAACAGCTTGAAGGCTAAGAACCGGGCTTTGTGGTCATTTGCCAGATCTAAATGCCTCCTTTCATGCAGCTCAAGCACTTCGGCGAAGTTGAAGAAGGGCACACGCCGGTGCATGCTATCCAGATATGTGTTGAGTATCTGCCGACCAGCATCATTGTTGGGCCACGGTAGCGGTGTTCTCTGATCTAGCTGTGCATCCGCAGGAGCAGAGACATCTTGTGAATTGGATGTGTTGCCTATGGGAGTACCGTCATCATATGCGACATCGTGTGCTTGCAGCCCAGGCGTGGGTAGTCGAGATCGATGCCGTGGGTGTTCATGATCAAGACTTTGTGAGTCAACCAACTTGTCAGGCCCGGGACTGGAAGACAAGCGGTCTTCAAGCTCGTCAATCCTGTCAAGTAGCTCCTCTTTTGACAATCCCGCAAGCCTTCGCAAAGCCACCGACGAATCCCGGACACAGGCTGCGTTGGCGGATCTGCAATTGGTACATGTTGGATGGCCTGTACAGCGCTGCTTTCGGCGATGGCAGCGAAAGCAGGCCTTGAAGGTACTGCCCCGGGACTTGCGCACTCCAGAGCCATGGCTCTCAACACCCGGAAGAGACAGATTGACCTCCATCGTTATTAAAATTGACCAGACGTCAGGACGTTGCAGCAAAGGTGCAACGAGGCCTGGAAAGCCATGTGAGCTACCCCACATGCGATTGCGCCATCGACGTCCACAGTGAGCACAGCAAGTAATTGGGGAAACAGCTTTGTTGTGACTAGTAAATAATGCTTGACTCTGCGCAAACAGTTAGGGGGAGAAGCTCGTATAGTTGGAGTGTACAGACTACGAGCAGGATTATACCCGCGTGAATGGATTGTAAGGGTCCCTTTCAGTGGCTCTCGTGAAACAATTGAACCAACTGCAGGAGATAGTCCAGGATGCCTTCAAAGGCTTACAACTGTACTTGTGTCTCTCATGATATGCCCGGCATGGAACTGAAATTGATATGAGGATTAGTGACAAGGCAATCGGCATGGGGTAGAGGCAGGTGTTTACCGGCCAAAGTGCAGCATGCGGGACCAGCTACAGTACCAATTGCTGCTATAGTGAATTCAACAGCTGGCCTGCTCTCCTCCTCTCCTCCTCTCCTCCAAAATCCACCAAGTTCGGCTCTCACCTCACGCCAACCGCGTGACCCGTGTCTACCTAGCGAAGCGCTCGGAAGACTCCCTCGACGCATTAAGGCTTCATGTATTGTATAGACTGATTTGGGAATCGCTTTCCATGTCCAACACTTGCCGATCCACATGCCGCGCAAGCCATAGACGCCCGGATATTCCGAGCATCCAACGGTGCACCAAGAAACCTCTGAGAGGGCCATGAACCTCAAGCTTTGAACAGACACGGTCTCCGATTACAACTTCAAAATGCGCAGATCCTCAAGAAGTTCTGCTAACTCGCGTATTCTATCCAAGCCTACTAACCCTTTAGCTCTAGTCCTGCGATGGAGGGCTCAACCCTGGAATGGTTTGGTTCGTTGGACTAGAAACCCCCATTGCCTCATAGCTTCTGAAGACTGACTTGTGAATAGGAGCTACAACGTTCCGGCTACGAATTGATGGAGTAACCATTTTCCTGGATACTTGGCTCGACAGGCCGTCCATATTGCCATCGTATCTCGCCATCGACGATGTCGACCATGCCGACTATATTTTCATATCACATGCGCACTTCGACCAGTCAGTATATCCGAGACTCCTGTGCTTGTAACATTTCCGAACAGAATAGACGTGGCTAACAATGAGTAAACACTAGTCTTCCTGGTGCGGATCGTCTCGCTATCAAGACGGGCGCTATCATCGTCGCGAACAACGAAGCCATCAACCTCATGAGGGCTGCCGGTGTTCCCGAACAACAGCTGTTCCCCGTTCAAGGAGGCGAGAGAATACCTCTATTCACTCGCGAAACCCGTGACAAAGCCAGTACCGACCCGTCCCTTGCTGCACCGGGCTTTCCTGGTGCGCCTACGAGACCATTGCACACTCTAGCCGCATTCTCAGTCGATGTCTGGCCTTCATTGCACTGTTTCATGCCCGAGGATCACCCTGAAGTTATCGACACTGCGACAGTCTACAAAGGCTCTGCTAGCCCCTACAGCTGCACTCTCGACATCACCTTTGGCATGAAGTATGGCCTCTTGCGCATCGGTACGGTCATGCCGCCAGAGAAGCTTACGCCGGGCCATAAGTCCTTCATCGAATACGTCGGGAACCGCAAGCGGAACATATTTTCTCACAGCGACGGCGGGCAGCTCATGTTCAACTTTGTCATTGGAGCAAAGGCGTTGTTATGGAGCGCGCACTTGGGGGGTTACGAGGGTATCCTGCGAGATCTACAGCCCAAGCCTGACATTGCAATAATGGCCATTGCCGGACGAGCCAACCTCAACGGCCGGCCATTTGACGGCTCTGCAGCCGAGTTTGCGTCTAATAAGGTGGAGTGGCTCGGCTGCCCATCTAAGGTCATCTGGTGCCTTCACGATGAATCGTAAGTCCCTTGCTAAACCCTTTTTCGTCGGGAACCCGGCTTTAGATCAAGCCTGATGAAATACGCAGGTGCATTCCACCATGGAGAGTTGAAACATCGGCGGCTACGGACGCTGTGGAAAGAAACGGCAAGACCAAAGTCTTGACGTTGAAACATGCTGTGCCAACAGTGTTGGAGTTCTAGCTCAGACCATCTGCCTGCACTAATAGTATAATTAGAGACGCTGCGTAGCTGCACGCTCGCTTAAATTCATAGGCAAGGAGACGATGCCAAAGTAATTAGTATTTGAGCTAGAATCTCGATCTTAATATCTACCTTTCATAAGGCAAGGAAGCTATCTATTTAGGTCTGCGTACATGGAGGCTCGTGTATTCGAAAAAAATCTCTAGGGTTACCCATCTGCTATACTAGTACATATTGAACTCTGGAGTTTCATCTACTCTTGGCTTGGAACCCAGAAAGCTTGACACCTTGTTCCAAGCACTAAGAACATTCAACCATTGTCCAGCTAAGATGAAAAACAGCCTTCCGAAAATTGTACTAGTATCAAGCGGCTAAACAAGATATCAGCGTGAGCTTCTCTGATACCAGTTGTGGGTTCTTTGAAGGGGTCTCTGCTTACCACGAAGTTGTCACCACCACTCTTCTTGACCCATGCAAACGCCCTTGGGATCATTTCACCCTCGAAATCCGAGAGAGAGCTTGCTATCTTAGCAACAGGCACTCGTTGTCCGGGCTTGTCGAGGGAGGCCAATTCAACAATGTACGGCAGCGCTTTGCCAGAGTCCAGCATTGCTTGGTTTCCACCCATGCCACTAACAGCGTTTCTTTGTCAGAGTCTCATCTATACATAGAGAGATAGAGTAGGCCCCAGCATAAATTGCAGAGTAAACTTACCGAGGAGGCAGCATGGCGTGCATGGCGTCACCAATAACCCAGACCCGCGGATGCCCAAGCTCTGGCTTCTTCGGGTCCTGTACCTTCGCGCGCCAGTTCTTGCTGGGCTGTTTTGCGACTCGAGGGGTATAGATGTGAAGAGGTGCTCCTCTCATCAGCTCAACAGCCTCGCGGCTGAATTAGGTCAGTTAAGCCACGTCGATAAGAAGTAGAGGGCAGATGACTTACAATGCCGGGGCCCAGTCCTTAATGGATTGAGCCATGAAGTCGTATTGAGTGTCAAGGCTTTGCTCCACCAGACCGGGTGGGAGGGTTTTCTTGTCGACATTGAGGCTGATCATGCAGGATGAGAGATCCTCGTCGAAGGACTTTGCATTGAGGGAATTCTTGGCGATCCTGTTTCCGTCCTCGTCATATTGGCCAGGCAGGTAAACTATTGTCCATCGTTGAGTCAGTAATCTGCGTACACGCGGCTCATGTTCACAGTGTGGTGAACAATTTCAACTTACCTCCAAAGAAGAACGACATTTCGTCTGCCCAGGTCATCACCGAACTGCCACGGAGTTCCTTTGACATCTTGGCAAATCTGGAGGTGGGCAGGTCACATTTGGCACTGATTGCGACGTGGTTGGGGATGTAGTCAATACTGTTCAATCCGATCTGCTTGTTCACCTTTAAAAGAAAAGACCTTCTGTTAGCCATAGCTTTCTTGAGACTAGATATATCTGAATGAGGGCTTGCCTTGGAGTAGCTTCCATCCACGCCGATGAGTAGATCGCAATCATCATGCGACCCATCACCAAGCCATACTCTGATCTTCTCCTTGTCCGTTCCCGGGTTCAGCACCTCGTACCGCTCAAAAGACATGCTGTACTTCAATTTTCCAGCATCATAGACCGGGTCTGCCAAGCAATCACGCAGCAGGCCCCGATTGATCGGTGCATTCTTCCCATATGCTGGGAACTTGGACAGGTCTAGCAGAAGGGACCAATCCTTGTGCATCACACGAGGAGCCTCCGCCTTGGCCTCAGTTGCTGGACCGAACTTCCGAATAATGCTTTGAAGATGCTCTTTGGTTAGGCACGTTCTCATGCCGGATAGTGCTGGCGCAGTGAGTCGGATCTGTAGGCCTTCGCGTTTTGAGTTCTTCTCAGAGCGCTCGTAGACTTGAACGTCAATCTTCTCGCGAATGAGGCCATTTGCGAGGAGACTGCCTGCAAGGCCAGCCCCAATGATAACGACTCTGAATGGCATCTTCACGGTTTGGTGTGTTTAGAGAGTGAGGTGTGTGCTATGGTGCGTGCCCATCGCCTCTGGCTCAAGGCGACGAAGAGAGGTTGAAATACCCTGAGCTCTATGTATTGGTCGGGAGCGACTTCAATGGCAACAGACCGCCAGAGGCCATGCGACTTCGCCGGTTCATCCGGCATGTTCGTCGCTTAATAGTAACATCCACATGACCCTTTTTAGGAAATGGGGATCGGAAGACGGAGGTTGGAGAAACGCGGGGAGGCGGGGGAACGGTGTAAGTGTGGAAACTCGGGTATTCCGAGTTTTCGAGGGCCTCGAATCACGAAGCCCAGCTTCTGTGACATAGCAAGGGAATATAGGCTGAGCAGGGTTGTACAGTGGCCTGATAGGCGTTTTTGACTTTTATGCGTCCTTGCTAGCTTCAAACAACCCCCCGGGACTTCCAGCCTCGTCCGGGAACATATCTCAAGTATTGTACATGCAACGAAGTCATCTTCCGCGTCATCTCAATTCTTCTAACTGCCAGACTGCGCTTCCGTTTTCGTATTGAAACTCTTCAAACAACTATTCTTCCAAATTTGTTGCCATTGCGAACGAACAATGGCGTCACTAAGCATTGAGGGCGAGGGTAAGTGTATGAGACTATTGGAACGAGGATGCTTTGCGATGAACATGGGCTGATGCGTGTGATACCCTTTCTCTAGATCATATTGCCATCCTCAACCTGGCTTTTGATTGGGCCAACTCATATGACACAAAGGTCAGATCTTCATCTAACATGACCCTGGCCCAAACGCAAATCATCACGAACGCTGACCTTGGGACATCACCAGGACTTCGAATTATTGAGGGAGCTTTTGGCACCGAAACTACTGGTAAGAACGTTGTTTCGCACTCCCTTTAGCTCACAAAAACCCTAACATGCCGTACAGGCGGACTACTCGGACCTCACTGGCCAAGTCCATTATGACATGCCAGCTGAAGACTTTGTAGGTATGGCCAGCAGCCCAAAGATGTTTGGCAATCCACTTCTGCGCACGCAGCATCTTCTTGGCGCAACTAGACTTGAGGTCGTGAGCAGCACGGAGGTGACTGCCTATCACCAAGTACGATCCGAAAGTATCAAGGTGTCGGAGGAGGACTCCAAGTCAGTAGTGGATGTATCAAGCCGGCGCGTGGTGGTTACGATGAGTTATGTGAAGATCAATGGGCAGTGGAAGATTTCGGGAATGAAGCCGAAGGCGCTCAGTTAGCAGGTTTTTCCATGAATGCAAAGTTGGTGTTATCAGTTAAATTGTGTTACAATGTGCTCTCAGCCGAGGTGCAGAATCCCAACATCGACGTTCGATCTGGGCGAGACGCCACTGTCCGGACCTTGCACAGCTTGCATCACGGCAAACATGAACGGCACCTTTCAAGTATCGGCAGTTCTGATCGGTTTCATTCTGACGCGCGCTGGCCTGTCACGTAACCACGGTTACCCCATTAGATAACCGAAGCATGTGCCTGCAATTCCTAAATAAATGTGGTTCGGACAAGGGATAGGATGAAGGTTTGGGCCCACGGAGGCTTTGTGGCTTGCTCGGAACCGCGGGGGTGGAGGTCGAACCCGAATCGCGATAACCACAGCAAACTCGGACTATCCATGGTTACATGGCTTTGCTAAGGGCGAGACGCTTTCCCCACGAAAAGACTGCTTCTCCACGAAAGGTATTTTCCCCACAAAGATTAAAGCTGGGGGCTTTCCCCGACCTTTCCGTGGAGTCGTTCGAAATACAAGTATAGACAGGTTGGCCTATTGAAGTTTCCTGCCCCCCCCCCCCCCCCCCCCTTCAACGACAAGCAACCTCAGCGCTGCTTCAGTTGTTGCTCAGCTCTACCAGCCTGAAATTCCGACTTTTGAAAGAATGGCTCAACTTGACTTTGGACCAGCGCAGCTTGCGCCTGGTGGCCCTCTGGTGAGTTGTGCCCTTTGCAGTTTACGTTTCTTCAATTCTGGAATTGCTCCCGAGTCATATTTGTGAGCGACATGAAGGCTAATTATGTCTCTTCTGCAGTCTTGGCCGCTGTGGTGGCGTATCTGTATGTACGGCTCGCTATGCTGGTTCGTCATGATGGGTCAGTTTCTCTCAGCCTCCTTGCCACCCATGATGGGCTCTCTTATCCAGACGTTCCATACGGATAGCAATGAGACAGCTCAGCTGGCTAGCTGGGCTACGCTAGCTATTGGACTCGGAGTGAGTACATCAAGGAGACGATGAGATGACACTGGATGCTAATAGCAATCCTAGAATGTCTGGGCTGTTCCCTCTGTCGCCTACATTGGCAGCAGATACACCATTCTCCTCGGTCTCATTATCTTCACAGCCTGCTTCTTCTGGCAGGCTGCTGCACAGAGTCATGGATCCCTCCTAGCTGCTCGAATCGTGGGTGGACTTGGTGGCGGCATCGTGGAATCGCTTGGCCCAGTCATGGTCGTTATTCTCTTTCCCCAGGAGGTGATCGGCCGTGCAATGAGCGCTTACACATTCGCCCTTGGTGCCGGCACGGTGTTTGGACCACTAATTGCTGGTTACATGGTTCAGGATCTCGGAAGCTGGAGATACCCGTTGTACCTCTTTGGCGGTATCTCAGCCCTTAATCTGTTCGGCTTTGTCATCATGTTTCCAGAGCCGATCATGAACATCCGGGTTCCTGGCGATCCAGTCATGACCATCTCGGAGCCAGGTTCCGGCGCCGAGGTTACCGATGAGGCCAAACATCGCTCTGGAGACTCGTCGGCTGGCCAGGCAGAGTGTTACGAAGGCTCTTCACCAGCCCCATCCAACATATCAGCTTCTCGATATGCTCTCTGGAGACGCAGGTCGTTCTTCTTCAAGATCTCGCATCAACACCCAGTCGCCAGCCTTTGGGCCCTGGCTGTTGTTCCATACCGTATCCTGGCTGTCCCAGCCGTCTTGCTCACGGTTCTCACTTTTGGTGTGACCATCTCGTCGACAATAGCTGCTTCCATTCTTGTATCCATGTTGTTCTCACAACCTCCGATGCTCTGGACACCCGCCCAGATTGGACTTTTCAACATTGCTCCTCTCATTGGTCTTCTGACTGGTATGGTGATTGGCGGTCCTTTTGCAGATTGGTTGTCAGCTCGACACTATCGCCGCCATGGCCAGTTCAAACCCGAGGTCATCCTGCCAATCCTGGCACCTCTGGCCATCATTTTGCCTATCGCGGTCACACTCGTCGGTGTGGGCTTTGAGCGCCACTGGCATTGGGCCGTCATCGGATTCCTTTGGGCTATTATCAACATGAACTTGACAGGTGGCTGCACCGTCCTTATCTCTTACGCCACAGATATCCATCCTCGTAAGGCCATCGATATTGGTGTTGTTGTCAACGTCTTCAAGAACGCCATCGGCGCTGGTATCTCCTTTGCGACAACGGAATGGTGGTTCAAAGACCAGTGGCTTATGTTCCTCACACTTGGCATGATCTTGTTTGTTTTGCTCCTCCTTACAGCACCACTGTACTTTTGGGGACCTAAGATTGCGCGCAAGACAGAGTCTTGGCTTGAGGGATATAATGTGGACTAGGAGGCTTGTTAATCAAAGTTATGTGGAAGAAGGTCCTTTACTATCAGAGTCCATGACACTGAAGTCCATGTTTAAGGTTCTAAGGTCGAACCTCAATGTAGAATGCAACCAAGGGCTACTGTTCAATGAATCTGCTCCCATCTTCTTGTTGCGATTGACCGTGGGGTCTTTTGAGTGTGACATGGATCTGAAGTTAATAAGGAACTGTGCTGATGTTACTGAAACATCAAGGCCGTATTTATTGCAGGCTTGTTTGTCCCTATGGCAGTTCTGCGTTCATACATATGTGTGTTCTAGATGATCATGAATTGCTCGACACAAGGGGCATTGGACGTGAAACAAATAACTCTCTCAGCCGTTTCTTTTCATCCTCTTCTCCAAGAATGCAAATCCTTCAAGATGCAGGTCCCATGTTTGCGAGCCTACCTTCATCTTGGCAGCAAACGTGTGCTCTTCCCCAGCTATCACACGCATTCCGCACTCCACCCCAGACTTCCGTAGCGCAGAATACAACTCTTGGCTTAACTCAAGCGGCACCATCGTATCTGCTTCGCCGTGCACGATGAATGTAGGGGGGAACGACTCGCTGATATTGAGTAAAGGATCAACCTTTTGCCAATCTCCCGAAGGAAAGATGACGTCGAGAACACGGCCATTAGCAATATTTGACAGGCAGAAAGCCTGCCGAGGGTCTTTGAAGCCTGGTCCATGGTCTCTCGCCTGGCCCTCCAGGGAGATGCCACCTTCGATGGGAATAGGCCGTTGCTCGTATACTTGGTTCATGAACTCGGAGCTTAAGCCTTCTGGAATTTTGGAAGCTACATGGGCGAGCTTGGACTTCCAGAATGGATGCCGGAAGTAACAGGGGCCGTACATGTCGAAGATGGCAGCTGGCGGACGCGGAACGTCGAAGCCCTGGGGTTGGTATGAGCAGGATAGCCACTGGTATAACATAAAACGACACTAAGATTTAATCTCACTCACAAGACATAAGCTTAGATGGCCGCCAGAAGAAGTGCCAAAAGCGAAGACATGATCGTAGTCAATTCGAATATTGGTATCTGGTGGGCTGTTCGCGATGATCTCTTTCTCAAGACCCTTCTCATAGATCCAAGATAGCAAATCGCGACAGTCTGTTATAGGTCCTTCGAGAAGGTTGACACCGGGACAGAGTCGGTGGTTTGGGACCACCGTGATCCATCCACGCTCTGAGCAGTACCGGATCTGATCCTGGTTGACCATCCGGGCTGAGCCCAGCATAAAGGCGCCGCCATGGATATTGATGACTATCAGACGTTAGCGATCTATGTGTTTTGCTACACAAGCAGTTATGCGACAATGGATTTGGAGGATGGTTGCAGTAGCTCAAGCTCTTGAAGATGGATAACGATTCAGGTCACGTACTAACGGGGCACGGCTTAAACCTGTGAGCAGCCGAAGTCGGCAGATAAATGAGTGCATTAATCCCCTGCCCGTCGACTCGCTTATAGACCGATGAGAAGTGATCTGGCGCACTCATCTTTGGTGTGAAGGGAAACGCGATGTGCTTAGAGTTGGATCGAATGGGTGTTGTGTGGTGCAGAGAGCAGCTTGAATAAATGGAAAGCAAACACGGCAGTTCTGACGCTCCGATCTGTGTCTTCTTCTCTCTACAGAACGAGAACCACAGCAGTGAGGGTGACGATGTTGACTCCCAGCTTCAATGGGGTACGTAGACTTTGGCTCGGCTTTTCCGAGTCTCCCTCCACCTCGGCGGAGGTTCCAACCATCCGACCTACGCGTCAGCCTCATGACCCCAACCATTCTCTTCAGACCGGCTCCGCGACTCGGGAATTGGAGCCATGTTCCCCGCATGATCAGAGATTCCGGAGTTGTATGGTGTAATGATCTGGTGCAGTCTACGTACCTTGATCGGTAAACGTCGCAACATATATGATCTAAAAGCCGGCTCGTGTCGCAAACTTCATTACTTGTCATTAGAGTCTTTGGCAAGCACTACTTTCACGCAATTCTTCATTACTTTCAGCTATCTAAACTTCCAGCATTGTTCAGCAAAATGGCCATCCCAGTTCAGAACACTCCGCCTGACTCCCGCACGAGCTACATCCTCCCACAATTGGCGGGCGAGAAGCTCACCATTCCCGGCAGCAAAGGAGTCTTCCGTATTCTTGCCTCTGCGAAGCAGACAAACGGCGGCATCGCTGTCTTTACTGGCGGTGCAGTTCTATCTGACGCGCCGGGCTTCCATTGGCACGACGAGGCGCATGATGTGTTTCTCATGACAAAGGGCTATATGAAGTTGTGGAACGGTGATCAGTGCCGTCTCCTAGGTCCCGGCGATTTCGCCTATGTGCCTCCGGTGAGTGAACACGACGGCTAAAACAGCGAGCGAATATGTGACTGAGAGCCATGTAGAAAGTCATCCACAACCCCGAGTGGATTGGTCCTCACAGCGAGTCGATTGGACTCGTAGCACCAGGCGACTGGATCGACTTCTTCCGCTACGTGTCGGAACCTTACGACGGCGTGCTGCTCCCAGAGTACGATTCCAGGAACCTCAAGGAGACGCTGATCCCCAAGATGATGGCTGCCAAGGACAAGTTCGACGTACACTTCGTTCGCGAATACCAAGCCCCAGAGCTCAGCGACTGGCGTGACTCGGAAAACAAGCTGGCCGATCCTCTGCAACCGTACTTTCTTCGGGCGAATACAGGTCCGCGATGGATGGCTGGCGGCCTCCTGTCCCGTCCGTTCATCCTCGCTAGTCAGAACGGAGGTAAATTCGCCATGTCAAGTATTGAGTCGTCAAGCGCCTACAAGAGCTCGATATTCGAATCGTACGTCAAGTTCGCGACCGTGGACCACTGCTTCATCGTAGCCGAGGGCAAGCTGAAAGTCGAGCTGGAGGGGTCACCGGGCGAGAATGTGCTCTACGATGGGGAGACACTGGTCATCTCTGCCGGTCAGGGCTTCAAGCTGAGCTTTGCGTCGACATTTGTCAAGGCTTTGTCGTTTACGAATGGACCAGGGATTGAGACGTTGATTCAGGAGGCGGGCAAGCCGTTTGAAGGGTTTGTTCTGCCGGACAAGGTCGAGGAAGTAGACTCTGATAAACTTGCTCGTGTTTGCAAGGAGATCAATGTTACGAGGGTGTAAGTAACAGGTGAGACAAGAGGGGTAAGTACAGAATACCATATGCGTAATTGAACTAGGATCTCATAAGGCTTCACATGTGAAAGGGAGAGCGGAAACCAGGGATCAGTGTGGACGCCTTGCAGCTGGTTTATCCACGTTCGCTCGGCCTCGGTGCATGAATCAATGCTAGGCCTATTTCCCAAGTCTGAAAGCGCCTCAATTTCAGCTCAAGACACGCTATAGCAAACCTTAAGGTCCATGCCATTCGTCTCAGGCCACTTGGCAAGTATTCCCCTAGTATATCACAGCTCGTACCTCCGATGACTCAGCGGAAGAATCACTTGGACCCCATGCAACTAAAGCCTGGAATATCAAGAAGATGGGGATTAAGCTTCAGCCTATGGCGCCCCTCGCTCCTCGCTTCTCAACCCCGCGTAGCTGTTCAACCCCACATCCCGGGCACAGGGTTCACTCTACCTCCACGCTTAAACCCAGTCTTTCAAGGTGTCGGACCTCGAGAAGACCGATCCCAGACTCATCCGGGCTAGGCTGCTGCATGTCTGAGTTGGTGGTGTGAATGTGATTCATCCATTGCCGTCACTGCTACCCGTGAAGTTGTTCGTTGTTCCAAAGGCGGGCAAATCGGTTCGTTTCAGCCCAGCTGCGAATTCCATGGACCTTCACTCGTCATCTTCTCCTTCAAAGATAGCTTCGTGCGTCACCAAGAGGATCCACAAGCTCACACATCCAATGTTTGAAAGGACTTACATGAGGTCTTCTTGAAGGCTCAGGATACGGTTCAATTACCAGCATCGTTCTGGAATTGTCCGACTAGTTCTATACCGACAGATCGCGCGAAGAGGGCATACTGTTCCAGTACTTATAGCATGTGTGGTCCAAGAGGATCTCAATCTAACTGAAGCTTCTGCCTCGAGAGATGGAACCAGACCGCGAACGAGACATCGCTTTGCGAGCCCACTCACTCTCGAAGAAGCGAAAACGACCGCGTGCCATACAAGCATGCGAGAGGTGCAGGCTGAAGAAGTATAAGTGTGACGAGTCTCGGCCTGGTTGTTCGCATTGTGAACGTGAGTCTCACTAATAATAGTGCTCTACTCTACGGAAGCGAAGCTTACTTACCTATCATACAAGGCGCCCGCGTCGCATGCAAATACAGTCGCGCCGTTCGCGGCAGCAATGAAGAATTCCATGAGTCAACGTGCGCAGCCAGCCCGGTAGAAACGGTACGAACCGCATGAACCAAGTTAGCTGACTGCGAACTCAGCGCTAGGGTGCGGAGCTTAGAGGCAGAAATCAGACAGCTTCATGCCCGCCTGAAGAGTATCGAATCTGTTACGACAACCACAATCCTGGGCTCGAGCGATGACCTGGCTTCTCCCGTGCCGTGCCTTGGCACTGAACCTACAGTGCTTACACTGAAGAGAGATGAAGATTGTCTTCAACCGTCTCGGTTCGAAAGACAGAGGCTGGTCAATGCCACGGCATCACAAGTTGGAGAGGATGTGGATGGTGAAATCACAGACGTCAATCAGCATACCAACGACATCGAATTCCATGGCAATACCTCTTCACTCGCATTCCTCGGCGATCTCGAGCGCGCCTCCACCTCTGCAGCATCCGGCGATTCCCCCAGAAAGGTCTCTCTCGTCTCAGCAATGCACAACCAAGCCTTCCCCCACAAAGCCATTCGCTCCCCTGCCACCTCCCCTGCCCAAGGTACCTCACCTCAGAACTTCTACTTCAACGAAGCCTTCATCTTCATCGAGGGATACTTCTCCGGCATACACTCGATGCAACCCATCATCGACAAGGCCACCTTCATCGCCGGGGCTCATAAGCTTTGGTGGGGATCATCGCCCACGCCTCCAGCTAGCTTTGTAGCCAAGTACTTTGCGCTGCTGTCCTTGGGGGCGTTGACGAGGCCGTGGCCAGAGGAGCATTTACATGGCTATACGAGGTTTGAATGGAGTAGGAAGTTGTTCAGGGAGGCATTGAAACATCTGGACGGTGCACATTTTTGCAACGATCTTGATACGGTGCATTGCTTGTTTTTGATGGTGTGTGTCCTGTCGAAGGCTTGATGTTGTTCTGCTAACAGGGTTCACAGGCGAAGATATGCCAGAACGAGCTCATACCGCATTGTGAGTAGTCTCATGCTTGCTTGGTTCTGGTCATTTGGTATACTAACAAAACGACTGATGAAGTGACCTGGATATATCTTGGGCATGCAATACGAACATGCATCTCGGCTGGCTTCAACAGAGACACGCATGCCTACAAGACACACCTTTCTGAGGAGCTGTCTAGGACATGGTGGTAAGTCGCCTTGCAGTGCGGCCTACCTCCCTCTTAAGATATCCCATGCTTATTCTTTTGCCTCGCTTAGGGGTCTGTACTCCCTCGAGATCGAAACCAGCTTCTCCCTCGGCCGAACCGATACACTTGGCCACGACGAATTCCACAACCGACCCGTGCCAACCAAGAGCAAGTCCGAGCATTGCATTATCCCTTGCATGATGGACTTTAGCCGCATCATCCGCAAAGTTTCCCTGTTTTACACTCGAAAGCCTCTCTATCGTGCAGAACATGTCGATGTTGCAGATCAGCTCGAAGCGGAACTCGATTCCTGGATAGCCGACCTACCTCCTTGGATCAATCCGCTTGCAGAACTTCAGGAGTCTTTCCAGGCGCTGAAAGAGCCAGATTGGTGCCGCCGCCATAGGCTTGTGTTGGAGTTGAGTAAGTATTGCTACGTACAAGAATCTATTTCAGTGCTCAAACTGCGTTCAGGGTACAATAATGTCAGAATGGCACTTTTCAGAGGCTATATCGATCTTTATTCCCATGAAATTGCGGCCGGTAACGAAGGCCAGCTGTCTGCCATGCTACAATGCGCAGACAGCTGCGTATCGTCAGCCCAAAGGACAATCGAGCTGATGCATGAGACTTTCAAGTGGCATGACTACTTCAGATCGTGGTATACCCGCCTTAGCAATACGAACCACAAACTTTTGTCCGCTTCGCTGACTTTGGTGTGTCTTTCAGGTGGTATAACACAACCTACGTTATGATGGCCGCAGCAGCCGTCCTATCATACATGCAGCGCGTCAAAAGCGATCGCATGGCGTCTCTTCAAAGACTTGTCGAAATGGCGATAGAGATTCTGAGCGCCATGGATGAGTCTAACGTCGCTCGGAAGTGCGCAGAGATCCTGAAGAAGCACCTCGAGGAGATTGATGAGGGGCGCTCTGCAACATCCCCGATCCCGGATGCGGCACCACATCCAATGTCCGGCAATAGTCTGCCAGTTCCTCAAGCCGAAGGATATATATCTGGGCTCAGTGTAAGTGTTTATGACTGTAGAGCACTGCCCAGGTTCCTGCGATTGTAGAGTCATGAGTCGATGCTAACACGTACGCAGGAGCAGAACCTGTCATTCTCCGGACAGTATATCCTTGACTACTCATTTCAAGACATGGCGAATCTATTTGAAGGGCTGAACGACGACGCTGTGTTTTAGATTCTGTAGTAGGAGTCTCAGAAGGCGCTCTTCTATTGGAGTCTGTTTCTTGACAAGCCGTGTAGATGCTCTTCCAAGCTACAACCAATACCGAGTAATCTACTGCAGTCTTACCTCTACTTCTACCAACCGCTGTACTTGTAGTCATTGGCGCTATTCTCCATCCGATAATACAATACCGGAAGAATCAGGTTATGCCCTGAAATGGATTACTATGTGCCTCACAGGGTTTGCAATAGGAGACCCGCCGATGGTGTGCTATACGTTGCGGACTTGCGACGCCGCCCAATTTGGGGATGCCACCAACTGTTGACACACAGTGGATTCCCCCCCAAAGTAGCCGCGCGGGTACCTGCCCAGCGAAACGGTTCGGCAGATGCCGTCTTGTTCAGCTCCAATAGGATTTTTTTTTTTTTTTTTTTTTTTTTTTTTTTTGTCTTCTGTCCTTTTTTCGAGATATCGTGGGCTGTCGTAGCGAACATAGCTTTGGCACCGTTTCCTGGTAGTTGTGATTGGACTCCGGTGAGCTCTTTTGTAGGTAACCTAGCTTACATGTTACTATGCAGAGCATACAACTCTTCCGCGGGGATATCACTGGTGCAAGAATAGACAGACAGCTTAAGCGGCGAAATATGCCGTATCTCGAATGTTTTTAAAGAAATATGATTAACAGCAATGTACCATCGTCTCGCTCCTCATGGGCGCGAGTCGTTCACCCATTCCACCCAAAGTCCGCACAACTCCGCAGCGCCATTACTCACACTAGAAGCCACCAACGAACGAGCCTCAATCTCCTTTTACGCCTAAGAAAGCACGGCCCAGTTGCCGGATGCACCAAAGCTTAGCTAACCTGTTAATCTCAGACTAACCGCTCGGTTCGGGGACTTGGCAATCTACCGGGCGGCACGCCCAACGCCCCCGCGCGCCGCCGTGCAAGCCACGCGACATACTATCCCGGTGTAAGTTGTGCTGCTTTTCGTCTGCACGCACACTAATCGGAAGTTTGAAACTTTCTGGTCCTTTCGATTGAGCGGACGCGGTGCTGGGCGTGATTAAGCTTTGTCATGATTAAGCGGGTGATGTTTGTGGCGTATAGATTGGAGATGAGGTGGGAATTGTATATAACTAGGCTGGCTCGTCGAGAGTTCGACACTTAAACCCGGAGCATTGACACATAAAGACTACACTAAACCTCCCTAGACTCGCACTTGCATCGACATTGCTCCATTCATCTATTCGAAATACACCGGAACCAAATAATACCGTACAACATTCTATCTGCTCCTCAGTCCCCACAGCCAGCCATGAAGAACATCGTGGTCATTGGCACTGGCGTTGCCGGTATGCCACTCATTCGACAAACCATGCGCAACGTCGTCCTGCCATCCTCCGACTACAAGCTCACCGTCATCTCCCCGAACTCTGACTTCTTCTGGCCCATCGGCATGCCTCGAGCCGTCGTCCCAGGGCAGTTTTCCGACAACAAGATCGCGTACCCGCTCGCTCCCATCTTCAAAGACTACCCAGCTGAAAAGTTCGAGTTTATCCAAGAGGCTGCCTCGAAAGTTAATCCAGACCGGAAAACCGTCGCGGCCGGTGGTCGGGAAGTAGAGTATCACACATTGATCATTGCGTCAGGATCACGGACCAAGGACGAGTTCCCGTGGAAGATTGTGGGAACCTCGGAGGAGACGAAGAAGGCGTTGCACAAGGCGCAGAAGGAGATCGAGGCTGCTTCGTCTATTGCTGTCATTGGCGGTGGCGTGACTGGGTTGGAAACAGCCGGCGAGCTGGGATTCGAATACTCGCGCGAGGGGAAGAAAGACGTCCACCTCATCCACAATGGAGAGCTGCCTCTAGCCCCCATTAACCTCGAGAAGGTCCGCAAGCAGGCAGTCCTTGAGCTGGAACGTCTCAACGTCAAGATGATTCCCAGCACGCAAGTCACCAAGACAACAAGACTGGCCAATGGTGAGACAAAGCTTGAACTCACAAAAAAGGACGGCTCAGTCAAGACTTTGACCGTCGGGGCCGTCCTCCCTGCAACGGGCATGGTTCCCAACACATCCTTCCTGCCTCCCTCCATGCTCAACGAGTCCGGCAATGTCCTCCAAGACGGCTACCTCCGCGCGCTCAAGTACCCCAACATCTTCGTCGTCGGTGACGCCGGGGCCCTCGAGCCCTCTAAAGTCATGTTCGCAAACGATCAAACAATCTGGCTGATCAAGCACCTCCCGCGATACTTCTCCCACAACGGCGAGCTGCCTTCCGAGCCCTACAAGAAGGACGGCTCAGAGATTAAGAACGTCGAGGTGTTTACTTTGGGTAGGAGTAAGGGAGCTGGGCACTTTGGTACTTGGAGGATTCCGAGTCTGGCGATTTGGTGGATCAAGGGGAGGTATTTGGGGACAAACTATGCGGGTGAGTTGGCGGCTGGGAAGAGGATGGTGACAGAGGTCTTTGAGAAGTAGTGTGGTTTCTTCTGAAAGTCATTGTGTGCATTGGATATGCGAGCGGATACTTTGTAAGGTTTTAATTCTGGGGATCGATGCTCGGCGTTCTAGCGTATAGACGATCTATAGTGGTGATTTGTTGTTTGTGTGACAGACAGATCTCTATCAGTGATGCATGCTGGAACATCCTCCGTCGGCGTGATACCTTAGGCATGATGCAGTGTCGATGTCGATGGTGACGGTGAGAGGCTGTCGTGACTGGGGTTGGCGGGATGCATGGCGACCCCCACCCACCCTCTCTACACGTGTGACCCCCACTGCGCAGCCTAGCCCGTCAGTTGCGTCCGCCATCGCGACAAAGAGCTCCAGCCAGCCCTTGTCTCCAGCTCGTCCAGCATCCGTCCAGCTGCATCGACCTGTATTCTTCGTCAACGTCGTCAACTTCTCCTCCTCAACCAAGCCCGGGTCTGCTCGCCCCCCCTCGACATCCACTGACCTCACCTTCCGAGCGACAACCAAACGACGCCCCATCCCTCCGCATCATCATCCCCATCCAGCCTCGTATGGTCATCGTCCTCGGCCTTGCGCCGGCCCCTCGCAACCCATGGACGGCCGCAATGCTGCCCGCGCCGCCCTGCGCACCGACCTCGCCTTCTGGAACAAGTTCTTCGCCGGCTGCATAGCCAAACGTGTCGAGTCCGAACAGTTCCAGCGCGTTGTCGAAGTTGTCCAAAAAGACTACCCGCTACCACCCGCCGCCATCGCCGACATCTTCCTACGTCCGACGCCCACAAACCACATCAGCCTCGATCCCTCCGTCCCGCTATACCTCCAAACGCTGGCAAACCTAGGATACATCGATACGCCGTCAATACTTAAGGCGTTGTACAAGTACTCGTCTTCGCAGGATCATGTTAGATCGGCGCAACCACTCTCTGGCGACGCCAATGCCGAACAAGCGCAGAAGGAGAAGGAAACCCAATGCTGGTCCAATTCGTACTGGGTCGAGGAGTACATGTTCTACCGCTTGATAGGAGTCATTGTGGAGAACAGGACCGAACAGGATTCAAGGACTGTACTCGAGATCGTGAGGATAGTGTCCAAATGGATGGGCCTGTTCACTGCCGTCTCCACGGCCTTTGGGGCTGGCGCACTCGAGCAGCTGCCACATGTTCGCGAGGCTGTTCGTCGGGATGGCATGGAGTCTGCGCGCGCTGCATTTGTTGCGCTGCTGCTTCGGCTATGCGAGAGCCAACCGCTGATCCGCACCATCACCAAGCCCTTTGCTAAAGGTCAGCCTTTTTTTTCCTGAACCAGGTATCTGTACATCTGAGAACATCGGGCAAATTGCTAACGCCTACGTCTTATAGATGTGCGGAAAGAGTTTTCGGACAGCCTCGGCAAATTCATACCCACGCTGCAGCTCATCCCTTCTGTTACCGAGAGGCTGGAGATCTTTCGCTCCGAGACACTGGCCAAGCTTGATCCCGTCAGCAAGAAACAGGAAGCTGCAAATGCTGCGATGGAGTCGCTGCTTGACTCTACTGTTGGTCTGGAGAACTTCTTTGTCCCGGATATCCCTATCTCTAACACACGTGCTGGACTGTATGTCTATCTCCACGCTGCGGTATGTATTTCTCATGGTTCAGCAGATGATCGACATCTTTTCTGACTGGCAATAGCTCATCGCACGACCAACTTTGGATGACCATGCTTTCTTTTCTTACCTCAATATTCGTTACCATGTAAGCCTGTCGTCCATTGGTACCACAATCAAGCGAAAATTAACATGCTTTCCAGGGAGACAACATGACCGCGGCGAGCGATTTGATTCTGGCGTCCTTTGATTTGCTGGCGACATCCGTCTTTCGAAATGAGATCCAAAAGGAGGCTCATCTTCTCAAATCTTTCCTCATCAACAAGGTTCCCCTCCTCTTATCACAATTACTCCCACCACAGTTCTCCGGAAACAGCACCGAAGAGGTCGTCAAAAAGACATTGGATCAGGTCGATCAGAGCCTCTTCCCCACTGCATCCGCCATGTTTGACCAGTCTCGAAACAGCAACCCTTACACCGAAAGCATTAGGGAGGAGTTCTGTGCGTCTTGCGTGCTTCATGGGCTTGTGTCACGAGATCACCTGGAGCAGATTCTTGGGGAGGACTTCATGTCCAACGATGCGCGAGAAAAGTACTCAAAAGAGAAACTTGTTGGGGATTGTCTTGCGGATCCGGAGAGGATTCGGAGTCTGGTGGGAGAGATCGACAAGATGGACGGTAATGTTGGTGCTGTGTGCCAGGCTATTGTCGAGGTCATCCGCCAGCTTTGCAATGGCAAGGAGACCATGACTCTCAAACTTGTCTGCAGTCAGCTGGCGCAGAAGCCACAGGCATTGGACGTCCTCTTGCTTTTCGAGAAACTACCAACTGTTCTGGAACCACTCTGCATCTTGCTGGACAATTGGCGGTACGAAGAGGACCAAGGTGAATACCAGCCCGTGTACGAAGAATACGGCGCAGTTCTGCTTCTGGTGCTGGCTTTTGCCTACCGTTATCAGCTGGTTCCCACAGATGTCGGCAGCCAGCTGCCTGATGGTGCGGTTGCCACTATCCTCGCCCGTGCTCATGTAGCGCGCGAAGTGCAAGAACTCACAGAAAAGGAGAAAGAGCACCTCAACGGGTGGATTCAGGGGCTCTTCGACAGCGACACGGGTGGCCTGGGCGATGAGTTGATGTCCTCATGCCCTCCTAAGGACTTTTATCTGTTGATCGCAACGTTATTCTACAACACTGTCGCTGCTTACACGCACGGTCACCTGTCTGACGAAAGCCTCAAGAGCGGCATTGAGTGTAAGGCTTCCTGTCCATGCCGGCTAAATTTGAGAGAAGCGGTTTGCTAATACTATCTGGCAGATCTGGTGGACACTTTCCTTCTGCCTTCCTTGGTACCTGCGATATTGTTTTTGTCGGAGTATCTCTGGGTTGACTCAAAAGAGCAAAAGTCGGTTCTCAAGGTGCTGCAACTCATCCTCTTGCCCAAGTCTATCTCTGGCGAAGCCAGCACAATGCTGTCATCCGTCAAGAATCTTGTCGCGAAGCCGCTCGAGCATGCTCTCCGAACTTGCCAGAAGCGCGACCCCAGTAATCAAGATATCGAGCCGCTTCTGCGCGCGCTGACGGATAGCCTTCGTCTGTCCCGAAGAACCAGTGGAGCCGAGCATAACGAGCTGGAGCAGTGGTGCGCGGCGCAAGGGAGCGGCCTTGCGAGTACGATCAAGCAGGCAGTGCGAGCGCTTGTATCATGGAGCATGAACCCTGCGACGAATATGATGCCGACAGCATACTCACACAGGCAGATCATGGCCGGTGTGCGGATGCTTGGAGCCAAACGGGTGCTATACCTGATTTTGGAGTGTGTACAACAAATGTCTGAGAACGGAAGCGCGAACATTGTGTACGATGTGGCAACTGCGCTGGTGTGCGCTCCAGATGTAACAACCCAAGCGGCCACCCTGGAAGCCAATGGAAACGTCGCATCAGGAGTGCAAAGGCTGTTGACCTTACGTGAGGTGCTAAAGATGGAGGCAGAGGATTGTAAGAAGATTCAAAAGGAGGATGCGAACATGGCCGAGATGATCGTCCGGCTCCACAGGCGAGTGGAAGCGCAGATGGTGGTGCCTCCACAAGCTGTCCTGCCAGGAGCAGATATACCCATTGATCTGGACGGCGAAGCAGCGATGGCTGCTGCCGCTGCCGCTGCTGGAGCAGGCATGGCTGGCGACGCAATGGGTGTTGACGGGATGGGATTGGGGATGGGACTGGGCGGTGCGGATCTGAATCTCGGGGGACCGTCGAATGGAGGGATGGATGTGACAGGAGATGGATCTGATTTGTTTGGAGGACTGGACGATGCGGATATGGGAGTGGGGGAGATGAGTGCTGGGGACTTGGAGATGTTTGATAATTGGGGGATGTGAGTTGAGGCCATTGGGCTCTGGTGTTACTTGGAAGGCGTTCTGGGATGCAACGGTGTGGAATGGCTTTCACAGCTGCTGTGTATATTTAGCCTGGGAAGCCAAAGCAATGCAGCTAGAGTAAGAAGTAAAAGAATATGTCATGTCAAGACTGCAGTCAATTGATCCTTCGCATATGATCCCAGATCAGCTCAATTGTCAATCTTCACCGTTCGACCAGCCCTGAAGATGAGGCTTGACCAGTGGTGTGGCGTTTCCCATGTGGCGTGTGGCGGGGGGAACCACTAGCTCCCACAGCACAGGCGACCAGCTTGAACCCCTTCTTTCCCCTCCCCAGCCACACATCCCCCCCCGAAACTCCACACGATCTCTTCTGGCCACATCACAATTCCCACGCCGTTCCGTCCCCAAACCTCCCTCCCTCCTCCGACCATAAACCTCATCCCACCAGGCAATTGCTTTTTTCCACCCCTCCTTGTCTGGGTTTTCTCTCTTGTCTTCTTTCTCTAGGTTCTCTTCTTGTTTTCCCCCATCTCCTCCGTCGGAAAAGATGCTTTTCAAGGCTTCTATGCTTGTCGCGTTGGCGACTCAGCTTCTCGGAGCTGTCGCACAGGTTCGTTGTTTGGTCCCTCTTGCTTCCATATTATGCTCAATCGGCATCCCACGATATCAATTGGCCCTGTCATGCTAACATCTCCCTTCCTCAGGACACCGGCACCACCCCCGTTGATGCCGCCCACCTCAACGCCGACCTCTCCGCCTCCTTCCCCGACTCCGATATCTTCGGCGTGAAGCTCGTCAACGGCCACCCAACCAAGGCACTCGTCACCCTCGCCAACCGCGAGTCCGCCCCCGTCACTCTCGCGTTCCTCACTGGTGCTCTGCACTCTACCAAGGTGCTTCCCGCCGATGCGCCTGCGTACCAGGGCATTCTGCGCAACCTCTCTACTACACAGTATAACCTGGAGGTTCCTGCGGGAGAGACCAAGGAGATCCCGTACTCGTTCTCGCTGGATATGCAGCCGCAGGATGTTCAGTTGAACCTGATCGCTGTCGTCACCAACTCGCAGGGCACCATCTTCTCTTTGCAGGTTCACAACGGCACTACCGCTATTGTTGAGCCCCCGACTAGCTTCCTCGACCCTCAGATGTAAGCATCCTCCCAAACCCCTCCTCCACTCTGAACACGCAGAAACTAACACTCACACCCCACAGCATCTTCCTCTACCTCTTCCTCTCCGCGGCCTTCGCCGGTATTCTCTACTTCGTCTACAAGACCTGGATCGAGGCCCTCTTCCCCCAGGCCAAGCGCCCCAAGACCCCCCGCGCCAAGTCCTCCCGCAAGTCCCTCGCCGCCGATGAAGCCGACGCCGCTCTCTCCGGAAACGAGGCCGTCTCTCCTTCCATCGGTGCCTCCTCCGGTGTCGCTACCATCGACCAGAGCTGGATCCCTGAGCACCACCTTTACCGCCCGAGCGCCAAGCGTGTCAAGTCTAGCGCTAGCACGAAGAAGAAGGTCGTTGCCTAAATCCACTTGCTACGAATGACGGATGGGGATTTCGCAAATGTTGGCAGGGGGTCTCGTGGTAACTTTCGCATTCTCGGGGGAACTGAAAATGTTCCTCCTGGGAAGTGCGTAGCTCTATGGGAGTACGTGGAGATGAAGGCCTAGGGGCCAGGGAATGTGTGGAAAGAAAACCGTGGATACAGAAAAGGAATACATCGGAGTCTGAAACGGGTCTCCATAACAAGGCTGGCTTATGGTAGCATCAGGATGGGTTAAGATGCTTCTAGCCTGCGCCTAAAATAATGTACAACATGTGAAAGTCCAAAGCAACCCATTCATCTCACGTGAACAGCCTCTGAACATATGTTGTGCCTGATGTCACAACACCTCTATGCGAACCTCGGGGCACTTTCAACTCTGCTGCTCCGCCCTTCTCTCCTCTGCAGCCTCCGCAGCCAAATACCCAATAACTGCCTGCTCCTGCAGCCGATTATCCTGCTTCGCTGTTTGCTTCCCCCTCGCGACATGGCCAAACAAGCACTCCCACAAATCACCCTTATCAACCATCTCCCCAGCCGCTCTATCTTTGCTCATCAGCTTCGAAAGCGACGCGTGCTCCATCTCTAACGTATTCGCCTCCTCAATCTTCGCGTCTAGTAACTCCGGCGTAGACTCTTTCGATCTATCCTTCCCCTTCCCATTCTGGACTGTGAGGGTGTTGTCCCGGCGCATATGCTGCAGTCTTCTCTGGACGGAAAGCTCGTGGATGGATTCCTCGACTGTTCCGGAGATGAGGTACAGCCAGACTGTGGTTTCGTGTTGTTGGCCGATGCGGTCGACTCGGGCAATGGCTTGTAGTTCAAGGGCGGTGTTGAGGAGGGGTTCGCAGAGGAAGACGTGGTTTGCGTTGACGAGGTTGAGACCGCTCGAATGGGCGCGGGCGTGGAGGAGGAAGACCTCGACGGATGGGTCAGTTGTGAATTTTGTGATGCCGTTGGTGTCGTCGATGGACGAGAAACCGATACGGTAGCGGCTTAGTGCTGTTCTTAGTACGACCAGGAAGTCTTTATACCTACCAGCGTACGTTAGTGAGTGTTTGCACATGTAGAGTGTTCAAGAGCTTACTGTGAGAACATGATTGTCTTGGCGCCAGGATCGGTTTCCCTAAGCCAAAGCAAATGTTGGATGAGCATGTCCACTTTGGTCGTGAAAGATGGTCCATCAAGATCAATGTTCTTGATTTCCGCCAGCTTATCAGCATTGAACTCCGAGTATATGCCAGACTTTCTCTGTCCACCAGCGCGCATCTTCTGTGCATAAACAGGAGACTGATCAGTCGTGGAGCGAGCATTGCTGCCCTCACTATGTACTTTCAACTCTCGGGGCTGCATCGTGATGTCGTGCAAATCGTTCGATGTCAACTGTTTCTTGCAAGTCGGGCAGTTGTGTCGGTGCTTAAACCACATCATCATGCATTCTTTACAGAATTGATGGCCGCAGACTGTGAGCACACCGGTTGTGAAGGAGGACTGGCAGATGACACACATCCTCGGTTCGGAAGACTTCGAACCAGCTCCTTTCAGGTTAAGCACTAGTAATCGTGAGTTAGCAGCTTATCGAAACATGAGTGCTCGGAATTACCGTACAGTATCTGTGCTTTGCTCGGGCTTGGGCCAGCTTCTTCAAGAGGTCAGCCTCCGTCTTCTGCATTGCAAGCGCCATCATCTCTCCAGAAGGGCCATCATAAGGTAGCACGCTATCGGAGACGGCTTGCAGTTGACGATAGAACTCGACACGCGCATTCATGGCCGCTCTGAAGTCCTCGATTTCCGATTCCAAGGCCAACGCAGCTTTGTTCTGCTTTTTTATAAGTGCTTGTGTCGATTCAAGATGCATGCTTGCAATGTTGTACTCCGCCAGGGTTCGTTGCGTTGCACCTCCTGCGTCGCGGTTATACATAACAGTAAGAGTGCGGAATTGACTGAGGGCGCTTCGCATCGAGAAGCCTTGAGTACGAGGATTGATGCGGTTCCGAATATCGAGAAGCTCGAGTAGCTTTTCTGGGGCAGGTCCATTCCCATCCTTGGCGAGCTTCATTGATGTCAGAGTCTCATGTTTGATGAGCTCATTGCTTTGTCCACTGATGGCATCTCCTCTGTCAGCGATTGCAGCACGCAAGGCTGTCACGTATACCATCAGCTCGTCTTGGAGCTTGGTAGAATCGGCAAGTTCCTCGCCCGTGAATTCGGCTTCATCCTCCTCATCCAACAGCGGCTTCAGAAGCAATTGGATAAGGTGTTCCCTCCATTCGTCGATAACGTTGGCTTGCTCATTTAATCTGTCGTAAAGCACCTCCAGATCGTCGACGATGCGATTGCTCTCAATACCTTTCTCAGACCTTGCAGCTAATTCGGGTATTTCTGCAAACGTTTGCTCAGCAGCCTTTCGGGACAAGCCGGTCATCAGGCGTGTGGCTCTTCGATGACTTTGTTTCAAGATCTCACGGCGCAGCACTTTCGCCTCCTCGTAACCCTCATCCTCAAGACTTTTGAGCCTCGCGTGTTCCTCGGATTCAGGGTCTGTCATATCTACATTGTCTCGAATCTGGAAGTACGCGTTGGCACAGAAGAAAACGGCCTTATGCAGCATCTCAAGCGAGAAACGGAGCCTGCGTCGGCATTCTCCGATCCGACCGCGAGCCTCAGGATCATCTGCCTCCTCGTCGCTGGAGGCATCCTCATCCGAGTCGAGTAATTTAGCAGATCTTCGACCTGTAAGGTTGGACTCTTGGATAGCTTGACGAAGGGCTTCTCTAGCCTCAAGAACGAGGGCTCTGACTTCCTCGCGTACCTCAAGCCAAATTGCCAATGCCTCCCGTACCCGAGGGCTGTTCTCGAACAACTGTCCTCGGGTCAGCTTGCTTGCCAGGTAGGCTCTTTCATCGGCCTTCATAGTTGCATCGCTCTGATCCAGCATCGCATCAAGAACTTCGTCGACCGTCCGCAAGGGCCTGGTTCTGTTGCTTCCTAGCGCACGCCGATTCTGCGCGCCAACTTCGGGGTGAAGAGCTGTCTGTCTCAGTCTGTTCAACCATGATCTCATTTCCTCGACATGATTTTCTGGGCTCCATTCGTCGGAAAGAGGGCCGCCCTCTTCGTCGAGGCCACATGCTTCGGCCATCTCCCTGTAGAGCGACTGATACAGCTGTTCCTCTACCGGAGTGAAAGGGATACTGATAACGTATCTCTTCTGGGGCGGTAGTTTCAGCTGATCTCTCACGAGCGCTTTCGTATGACGCAAAGCAATACAGTTAAAGAGGGTTTGGAACGGCTTCTTCTTGCCAGAGATCAACGCTTGTCTGACTTGAGGGTGGTTGCAGAAGGGTTCGTATCGAAGGAATACCAACAAGCCAAAGAGATCCTGAACACCATCCTTGACGGGGGTTCCAGTGATGGCCCAGGCGTTGGCGCGAGGAATTGCGCGAGCCACTTGAGCCGCTTGTGAGAAGCCATTCTCTATCATCTGAGCCTCGTCCAGGCACAGTCTCCACCAGCTAATCTTGACGAGGGGCGATTCTTTCCGCTCATACTTTCTCTCTTGTCTTCGAGAGCGCTCTGGCGGCGCCATTGCGAAGTGGATCTCGGCGGTCAGGACAGCATAAGTCGTGATGACAACGTCACAAGCGCTTAGCTCCTCAACTGCATTGTCGTAATCCTCTTGCTTCATGTTCTTACAGCCCTTGTAGTCGTGCACACGCAGGGACGGGGCATGTTTTGCGAGCTCGGTAAGCCACTGTCGGCGGAGCGAAGCTGGGGTGACAATCAGTGTCGCCCCGCTCCGGGCCAGTCCAGGATATTGTCCTGCCATAGTCCTGGGAGAGGTGCTTCTTTGATGGAGGAGGACAAGGCTGATGATCTCCAGGGTCTTGCCCAAGCCCATCTCTTCAGCCAGGATTCCACCTGTGACAGCAGCTTCGGCCTGGGAGAAAGGTGTCGTGTCTCGCGTCGCCAACCGCAGTACGTCGCTCACGAAAAACTCTTGGCCACGCAGATCTGTCACCCGGCGAAAGAACGACGAGGTTGTGGGTGAAGGTCTCGACGGAACGGCAACAATGTTATGCGCATTATGGGACCATTCAACCCCTTCTCTGCGCAAAGCCCATTGTACGGCTCGTTTCTGGAACGGATATAATGAGGCATCTAGTTGAGGGACCTCGATAGACTCAGAAACAGGGTCTTCTTTCGGCGGCACGTGAACCGCATCGTAGAAATCCATGGGCGACCATTGTGACGGGGCTGGATCGGGAGATGGGTCCGGGAAAACATGGTCCAGGAGGAGCGAGGAAAGTTCCCTTGCCGACTTCGTCCCGTATGGTACGGATGGCGAGGAGACTGGATCCCAGAAGATCTGGACATGGAAGGCGATAGTGGTCGCTTTCTGGTCTCTGTTGATGTGCACAGACCTTTGCGCCCAGATATCACCCGGCTTTGTAGGTCCGTTGAGTCGAGCGGTTTCGCCTAAAATGCGCCAGTTCTGCGACATATCTTCATTCTTAGCTGAAAGAGAGTATATGCCCTTGCCGACAGCTTTCCCAGATATTTGCCACGTTCTCGAGCTTTGCGAGTAGTACAGCTGTACTTGCTGATGAATATCATCGCGCTGCTCGGAGAGGGGACTTCCCCGCCCATTCCTGCGCGTGAAAGAGACATCACCCTCACACACGCAAATGCCTGGCGAGTCTTTATCGATCTTGCGCCTCTTCAGGCTGCGCTCATCTGGATGACCTCCATCCCGCTGGCTATCAGGCGAGGGCAAGCTCAATAAGCTGGTGATCAGAGCGTCCGGGAAAGTATCTAATCTGGCGTTAGTAACTCCTTCAGCAACAAACCCAAGATCCAGAGACCTACCATCGAAGCCTACGTGTGTAGGGCCGGTCCGTTGGACGGGGCCCATGATCCTCGCCGAGCGATAATGATACTAAGATGCTACAGGCAAGCATGCGCTGCCCAAAGGTGCTTACATCAGGTCCGATATGAAGGATGAAAGGCGTTTGGAAGACGCTTCTCAGAGCGCCATGTAGATGGTGCAGGTGTAGGTGGAAAAGTTTTGAAAGTCCATGCAAGGAAGTGAAGTGAAATGGTGTGCTCAGTCATCTTCCTATCAACCTTCGTTTCAACAGGCAGTGAAGTGCGCCTGAGTCGGCAGCCTCCCGGAGCCCCACTTCCGGACGCGACGAGTGGCGTTTCTGGTCCGCGCACCAGCCAAAAAAGATGCTGACTCAGCATCCCCAGATCAATTTTCGCGATGGGGGCATTTGCAACCACAGCTGTCCTTGTCTATCACCAAGTGCTCTGCCGTCTGTCTCAAAACCCATTGTCAGGTATGGCAGAATCGTTCTTATATACCCAGGTGGCGGTCTTCATGGGATCAATTTTGTGCTAATGAACCTCTCAGGATGCGATTGCAGTGCCTCCGACAGCCTTTGAGCCAGCTTGGCCAGCGCGTGGCCTATCCTCCAGTTGGCGCAGTCCGCTCATTACACAAAACGAGACCCGCGAACGAGATTCCGAAGCCGATCCCATTTGTCCCCGATGTCACCACGTTCCTCACCCTTATCGGACGCGGCCTAAGCAAGCATGCCTCTAAGTTCCCATCATGGGAATCCCTGTGGTCAGTTACGGGACCACAACTTCAGGAACTCGGCATTGAGCCTGCAGGAAAGCGGAAATATCTTCTGGAATGGATGCACAGATATCGCAGGGGCTCACTAGGCCCTGGCGGCGACTTCCGGTTCGTCAACAACGGCCAGGCGTTGCTTCGAGTTGCTCTCTCGCCCAAATGGCCACACGCACATAGGCTGGTCGTCAATGTCCCCTTTGACCAACAAGCTCTCGGCAAGGAGCTCACGGAAGAAGCCGCTCAGGAGGCTGTTGAGGAACAGGGACAATCAGGAGAGGCTGCAGAAAACCAGGTCAAGCAAGAGGAGGTCAAGGCGGAAGAGCCCGCCCCTGATTCATACCCTCGCCCAAGACTTTACAAGGTCAACGGTTTGCGTTCGATTGCGGGTCCTTACGCGATTCCTGTCAAACAAGGCTCGATTGTCAAGGTTACGGAGGGCATGTGGGAGCACAAGGAAGGTCGCAAGATTGATGGTGGTGAGAGGCGCCGGGCAGAGGTCAGGTTCAAGAGGAGATCTGCTGAGCGGAGAGCAGAGCGTGAGGCAGAGACGCTGGGCTCCATGTAAGGGCGAGTAAGCTCCCAGGACTTGGCCTGTGTATATGACATGTACTTTTACCATAAGCGGATCTTAACATAGACATCTGTACGGGCACGATCATGCATACCCCTTTCTGTTCTTCGCTCTCGGGAACAGAATGATGCGCATACGTCGAGGAGGAGGCTGAGTATGGCTTCGGTGATGGGCAGGAGGGAGTCTGGGAGACTTCATTTCACAAGATCGATTTCCATCTGACGAAGTCCGACCAAGTCGGTGACACCTACCCTGCAAGCGTGCAACGTCCTGATCTGCCCTCGCGTCACCCACCCTTCGACCACTTTCATCTTTGCCCAGTCCAGTTCACGACGGTTTGGGTTGGCGCCAATCGACGTCCACTCACACCCAGAAGCGGCCCAGCGCTGGTCACAGCAATATTAGGAACATTGAGCTCGCGGACGACTCCCCGTGACATGGCGTGGGAGGGTGTAGCAATTCGATTCCAGATGCGTCATCCCTGCCACACTCACTACCTGCAGATTGGATGCACACTATTCACTGGTTCCACGCTCGCTGGTGCAACGTTTAAGAGAGTGAATCTACGGCGGCTCGGGTCTACAATCCTACAAGTGGACAGTGCTATCAAGGCCTGGGCAAGAATCAACCGATGTCTGTAGCCGGGACCATCTGCATCCTTGCCAGTCACTTGGCCCCAAGCCCTGACCGCCTTGGAGACAATCTCCATGATCAGCAGGGGACCTGCAGTGTGTTATTACTAGCGCCGCGCAAACACCGATTGAGCAAGCTGTGCGAAACTGTCCTGCATCAATGTGTCACCGCCGGTGCAGGTCTGTCAGGCAGGAGAACCCAACAGTCCGTTTTGGATTGCCCCATCTAACTCAAATAAGGAATTCGTCTAAAGACCTCGGGCGGATTGCTACCATGTGGCGATCAGGAATGCCTTTGGTGCTTCGTTACAGATATCCGCACGATGTTTTGACGACCGCGCCCTCCGACCAGGCGAGTGAGCAGGAGGCGCCATCATTTGCGCTGGAGTGAGTCAATAGCATCCTGGATAAGCCTCACAAGCTTTCGCGCGGTCCAGCGAGATGCTGAGCTAGTGGCTTCTCTTCGAATTTCTGATTACTGATTGCCCTCCAGTCAAACCTACGAGCTCTCGCTATAACGCCTCTATAACGAGTCACTGGCTGAACGTCGTTCAACACAGTGAGGGCAGCAAAGCTCATTTCTGCCCACTCCGACGCCTTGCAGGACCTGTTTGTCACCTGCAGATGTTAAAAATAACTTACTGCATATGTAGCTCGCCTGAGTCTGCCTACAGGAACCAGACGCCCCGGGCTCCAGCCTTGTCCATAGCTGGCTGACTATCTAATCTCATTAGACCCATCATGGCGCGCCTTCCAGAACTCCTCGGACCCCAGTCCGGACAACAGACATTCTCAGCAATCACGACCGTTTGACGAGACGGCTGTACTGGTCGACCACAGGAATTGGATTCTGCAGCCTCACATGTATGGATGGCAGCCATCGCCTATTTTAAGCATCATTAGAAGGAACTCCTAGACGCGATCGGCATACCAAGCTTTCACGGGTTGAGGAACCTTTGTCGTGCCAGCGCAGAGGAGGGCCGTCGCATGGAAGACCATCACAGCACCCCTCCCTCCTTCCAATGCTCTAGCGCTCCGTCGGGAGATGAGAGACCCAAAACAACTGCCACTTCCCCATTCCACAGGCAGCCTGAGGCTGGAGGTACATTTCTTTGCCGAGACATGGGGTGGTGGCAGGCATGTGTCATTAGGAACATCACCTCTCCTCCCTCCATTGGCGTTATTTTTACCATATTCGAAGGAAGTGAGAACCCTTCGAGGGGTTTGCTAAGCCTGGCATCTCTGGACTGCACTGTACCTGACGAAAGGAGAGGGCCAAGCATGCAGTATGCCTCAGCTCGAGCATTTCAACAAGTCCGCCTAGTTCGACCGTTACACCACTCATCTGATGCCTCGCCATGATCTACGTGGGCTCCACGCACATGCATCTACGCGGATAGACTTGCGTGCCGTTTCATCGCGACTGAAAACTCTGGCGACTTCTTGTGTCACCTGCCGGTAGTCCCCGTTAATAATGGGTGCTAATAAAATGAGACCTCGGGATCAACATGGACTTATTCACACCAGGCCAACCCCGCGAGGGACAAATGTTGGGTAATTAGCCTGGCTTGAAGAATTGCTCACAATCATCTGGCAGCCTATGCGCTGTCCAGTTCAGCGGGGTTTCAACAGAATTCAAAATAAGAGGCCAGAGACGCAAGCATATCATTGCTTGTGTCAAGTGGGAGAAGCAAAGATGACCCTCACAAGTGCGGCGCAGCACCAGGTCAGTGCCTCGAGGGCAGCAACACCCTTGCTCTCCTCTCTGGGTTCGGTCGTTCTTCTCAGTGGACCCATGGCGCTCTGCATGAGGTCTCGCTCGGCCGAGTCTGTGACTGTCGCCGACTAACATGTCTCTTGGAAGATACAAGCCAGCATAGTTGAACCCTCTCGACAATTCTTGCTGTTCAACGTGCTGCTCGATACTGTATATTCTACTGCCCAAAAATAGACATCCGAGGTATCGCGACGGAACGCCACATCCCGGCCTAGAGGAGCCATCTTCATCCAATGCGATAACCCCGCGTCGAGGATGCAAGACTGTCTCTCCTTTGTCCTCACCAGGGATGCTCATCAGCTGCCGCCAGCACTTGAGGCCAGTTCGGGCTGTGAATAACAAGGAAGACCCCACCAAGGGGCCACGGCCACAAGCAAACACCCTCTCGTATATCTCGCATTTCGCAGCGAGCCGATGCGTGACTGGCGAGGCTTGGCGCCACCCTCATCCAACCCCCCCTCCGGCGCAAAGCTAGAAGACCTTCGCAGGGCGGGATCCCACCACGATTGGCCTGCCCGTCTATTCGACACCAGCCCAACGAGGAGATGGGCATAGTTAACGGCCCTGCTCGCAACCCGCGGGTGCTGTACCTAAGGTAACACCTGGCCGGCTCCGGTACCCCTGTGAATGCTGCCTATAGTAGCTCGCCCAATGTTGGTGCCTTGTATGCACGGCGTGACTAGCTGTTGCTCGAGACTGGGGCTCAAGCGGCCGACGAAGATCCTCTTTCCACCCATCAGCCTGGCACCCGATGAAAGCGAACCCAAAACAGCTGAAGCTTATTGCTGGGTCCGACAACGGCCTACCAATTGATGGTAACCGTCAACACGGTTCTCCACTGTCGAGGTGCTCCCCCCTCCCTGTAGCATGGGTTCGAGTGGTTCCACGCAGGCTGTCTGTTTGAATGCCGGAATGAGAGACATTGGGACATTTTGCCGTCTACTGCCCAGGGCAGGTTAGCTTATGACGCCCTATGACTCCAACCGTCAAGCCTAGACAGGAAGAGGGGCGTGTGGGCATATGGTCCAAGGCCTAGTTAGTGACCACCAACAAGGGGAAAGGGGGGTGTCGGGTGCGTCACAAAACCCTCTGTTTGAGATTCACAAGCTTGACGGATGGATAGTCGACGATAATCGGATCCTGCTCCGGTGTTGTCCGGGCCCCCTGTGATCTTATTCGGCCACCTGAGCGAGTGCTTTTTCAGCCTCACATGGCCCTACATTAGGACTTATAGTAGCTCTGTGCTGCCTGCTTGGGCCGAGACTTATTAACGCTGCGGCATCCTCTTCCACCTACAATGGCAACAGCCTCTACACCACCCTTGCGAAATCTTTCAGGATTCTAATGGTTGTATACTGCCCGAGCTGGACCTCTTGCTCGTCATCCAAGGTTTCATTGCGGCCGCGGCAAGAACAAGTAAGGCATATCCGTTATTTTGTCTGTCCATTTAGTATAAAGAAACCCTCCATGTCCTGCCCCTTCAGTGTTGTCCATCTGCGCGCAACAACAGACATTGCTTCCCGTCTTACATGTCTTCATATCACAACACCATCCCAACGGCGCCAGCCATAAGAATATCAAGAGCGTCGCCTGATACTGGTGAAGGTGAAGATCACGAACGAGACGACGAAGACCAGCGTACAAAAGCTAGATCTTGTACGCCTCGTCGAACAAAGTCCCTTCCTCCTGGCGCACAGCACAAGAGGGCCAAAAGCCAATCAGACATAAAGAGGTCTGCTACTACGGCCAATTCATCGGAAAGGGGAAAACATCTCGCGATGCCTTCATCGAGTCCACGAGATAGTCCCAGTAGCCCACGTGGGCAGTATCGATCAGGGGCGTCAACCAAGAAAGCCAGGATTGGCTCACAAGACGTCGATTGGACGGAGATCACAGACCCAGAGGAACGGAGACGGATACAAAATCGAATTGCGCAACGCAAGTTCCGTAAGCCATCCTAACATATCATTGTCCTGGGAGGCGCACCCCTGACCATGTTGCAGGAGAAAAGGCACGAGACAACAAGGAGAGATCAGAAAGAGACTCACGGAACCAAGAGCACGCGGGCAACAGCTATCGTGTCCCAATCCCTGGCGACATCGACACCACGTCAGATCTGTCCGGGCTGCCTTGGGGCAGCATGAATCTGAATCACGTTGTCTTCCGCGGCCACGACGCAGAGAGTCGGAGCAGGGGCAGCGGCCAAGGCACCACCTATGTGGGTGATGAAGGATACCCCGTTGGCACCTACTCCAGTGCTTATGGACAAGGCTATGCGCAGACAGCGAGCTTCGGGAGCAGTGGCGCTGGGGACGAGAGCTACTACGACCAGGCCACCTATATCTACGATCCCACGGGCTTACAAGCGTACACGCCTCAATGAGGAGCTTTGAAGATTCGACTTTTACGATTTTGGTAGGTTACTTGGATCTCTGATGTACGAGGAAGCAACAAAGCTAATAGCGTCGTAGTTATGTTTTAGAGCATTATGATACTTGCTTCACACCACTCCGTTCTATGCCTCAACCGAGCTTGAGGCTATCGACACCACGAAGCAACAAATACGACTTGAGAGCCGGAGAATGCTGGTGATAGGCGCTACTCTGGTCTCTCTGTCAATCGCGTTGCTGCAAACATATACCCCCACTCGTTATCTCTCCTGGGCAGTGCCACTGGTATTCCTACGAAAGAAGTGTTGTAACCTCATTCGACAACATGACAAGGGTACGATCATCTTGGAAAAGGGAATGTCTACATATTAGGGTCATAGACTAGATTCTAGGCGTATATTGAGGCGCCCTCATCTCACAGATCAACTTCACTCTACCTACAAGCAAGTATTACAAGCTTCTCTGTGATTACAAACCACAAATTCAAATATTCTGTCGCCAAACGCCAGGGTCGTAGTCGTTTTCGTCTCGCCGGGAGACCGTGAATGTGGCTTGCACCCCATCATGCAGCTGCAGGTTCTGGGCTGGGAAATGGTGTGGTGTGCGAAGAGGGCAGCGTTTGTGACAGCGTGGGTTCTAAACATAGCCAGCTACATGATGCGATATCACGTTGCAGGGATTATCATTAGAAGCAAGGCACACCCTTCAGCAGGGAACCCCTGGTGCAGTGAAATGTCCGAGTTGAGACAGAAGCTGAGCTTTCTACACTTCTTTGGTGCTGGCGTGTCCCTTCGAAATAGGTGCCTAGTTGAGAGAGGTGGAGTCTGGGGATGTAGTTGCAGATATTGCCAAGGGCGCGGGCGAACAGGCAGCTTTGCCAGATCAATGTGTTTCCCAGCATATCTAAAGGCAACCCTGGGGTATGGCACAAAAGAGAGGCGGCTGGATCTGCAGGGGCTGCGGCGTATGCCTGGGGATCGGTCGATCACAGGAGCAGCATGAGGGGGTGTGATGATATGGAAGAGACATACAGTAACACACGCGGGGCTGTCTGACAGCCGTTTACAATCAAAATGTCATCTCAAGCTGGGTGATGAAACGCAAGGCAGATTTCTTGGATTAGATCATGGTCTAAGCATAGATAGCCTAACAGCTGGTCCAATCCAGGCTGTCTCTGCCACCAAGTTCCGTAGGCGGTAAGTAAATTGAGTAATGTACAAAAGAACCAGAGCCTAAATGGCCAAGGTCCGAGGAAGTACTCCGGTAAGGGAATTTCTATAATTATCCTGCTCTATGGAGCCGCACCCGTCTGTACACCATCTTGAAGCTTTCTGGCTGATATCCAGACCTTAAGCGAGTCGCTTTTTGGGCATGAGAGCACCGCAAATGGTCAGAAGCACACCAGCGGTAATGACCAAGATCCACTCGTGCTGAATAGTCTTGACAATGGCATCCAAGACCCTTCTTCTCAGCTGCTCATTCATCTCCTGCAAGACCTCGCTGTGAGACCCAGCAACGGCTTGTCGAATCTCACCGTCGGAGTATCCCTCGCCCGAGAGAACACCACTTACACCCTTCAGCGCCTCGCTTTGGAAGATGGCGCTCGCAATCAGCAGCCCAAGCATCTGGCTCTGGCCTTGAGCGTTGTTGAGAAACTGGATGGCTTCGGATATACGATCAGGCTTCACCATGTATGGAACGATCGAGTAAGGGGCCATGGTGGCAGCGAGACCTAGACCAAGGAGTACAGAGAAGCCGTAGGCATGGGAGGCTGGCGTGGTGACTCCCATGGTGAACATGCCTGCGGCGCCCGCAACGAGCAGCAAGCCTGAAAGGAAGAACCAGAGCCAGTGATGACCTGCCCTCGGCAAGGCATAGCCGCAAATCATGATAGCTGTGACGAAGAAGGCGATGAACGGTAGGAGTCTCACTGCCGCCTGTGTTCCTGTGTCGCCTTGTACGAATTGGAAGTAGAGCGGGATATAGTACGTGGCGATGAAGAGAGCTGCACCATCAGCAGAGATGGCAAAGTTCTGTATGATGAGCTGCGGGCTCGCAAGAAACTCGCACGGATACAGCCTGTCGATCTTGTTGGTGAAGAGGCAGAAGTACTGGCTGGCGGCGAAGGCGAGGAAGAGCACGCCGAAGACAACGACGAGGGCAATGAAGCGGGGATCAGACCAGGCCCAGATTGCACCACCGAAAGCAAAGGCGAGGACTAGGCTGACGTACATCCCTACGGAGAGGATGATACCCAGCCAGTCAAGTCTTTTGAGTTTCGCCAATACCTTAACGTCGGGCTGTTGAGGAACTGGTGGCAATACGAAGAGGTAGACTGGAGCCAGGGCGCCGAAGATGACGAGATTGATGTAGAATGCCTGAGTAGTTAGTTCTCCCTGTTCTTTTCACTTGGTTCTTGAAGGGGGGAATATACCCATCTCCAAGTTGCAGGGCTATCAGAGAAGAGGCCCCCTATCACAGGGCCTAGGAGACAGCCTCCTCCATATACCAATCCCTCGAAGCTTGTGTAGAAAGCTTGCTCGCGCGGTGAAGTCAAGATTGTCATAAGATTCAGAGTACTGAGGTTTTGGATTAGTTAGTCAGGATCAACGATGGAGCTTCACTGAGCTTAGGGTTGGAGTTCCGCCCAAGTACTTACCCCAAGTACATCCCTGAACCACCACTCCCAGCGAGCACTCTCCCCAAGATCAAGGTATCCATAGTCGGTGCAGCACCGCACAAAGCACTCCCAATACTGAACATCGTCAAACTCGAAATGAACATCCACTTGGTATCAAACATCGCATATGCCTTTCCAACCGGCAAGATGGATGCTGTAGAGCCAAGACCGAACCCAAATCCCAGCCAGCCAAGCTTCTGCACCTCACGGAAGTCCTGAGAAACGGGAGCTTGAATATCGGCCGCGATGGTCGCGTCGAGACCGTAGAGGAAATTAGCGGAGAAGATGGCAGCGCAGACGAGGAACCACCGCAAGCCGACAATTGTGCGTTCGGGGTTGTGGGTTGTTGGCTGAGCCTCTTCGGGGTCTTGACTGGAAGGCAGGGCTTTTTCTCTGTCCTGTATACTTTCAGGTCTTGAAGTAAAGGCACTGCCTGAGGCGGAAGTGTCTGCCACCTTGGGCTCTTCTTCGAAGTTTTGCTGCGGGCTGGCCATTGCGTCCTGGTTATTCTTTAGAAGACAAGTTTTCGAGTTGTTTCCAGTAAGAGATGGGCCAACCGAAACATCTCACTCTTATAAGTCTTTCGGAATCGTGTTGTAATTAGTCACGTATCATTATGCTTGGAGGCTACCGAAACTCCGTTGAAACGTTGAATAGGCTATCCGGAGCTTCGGGGTTTGCACCACGGGTCGGCTCCGTTGTGGGGCCGGGGCTCCGATGCCGTTATGTTGGGGGATAAGATCGCACGTAAGCACGTAGAAGAAAAACTGAGTAGCTACCATAATAATGAATAAGAATTGCCAGCAGGATAGAGAGAACAATAAAATTCAGATTATAAAGCAAACAGCCAGAAATGCTGGACCAACAGTAGGGGAGAAGCATAGCAGTCAGCTCCATGATCCAAATCATCAACCAGGTTTCTGATAATAACTACGGGAGAAGACAGTGGCAATAGTGACAGTCGCGAAATAGCCACAGCCGTAAAGACTTTCGTCAAAGGGGTGACGACATCGGGAGAGAAGTGCTCGGAGGCTAGACTAGGGGATGGCAACTTGGGGCGATCCTCCACTCAATAGCCGAATCTTTGCTTCAAGGGTATCACATTCAATTCACGGTCTAGTGTTCCACCAGTTATCCACATCTCTCCCACTGGTCCCGTAGAAGCTCTCAAAGCTATTGAAGGTATCCACCGTCAATGCCCAGTCCATGAAGTCAGCCCAACTGCCTGGATCCTCGAAAGTTGCAGACTCGCCCCCCTGAGACATGATGGCCTCTATTTGTTCCCCATCGCCATCCTCTCCGCTATCTCCCGTAATGTCATTCCTAATCCGTGAAGTCAACGCATCTGCTCGATCAATGAGATCTCGAGCAATGCTGGCAGCGCTCTGTGCTACGGCAAAGTTGGCGCCGTACATGTCGCAGATGCTGATGCACTTGTCCACAGTTTTTCTAGCATTTGGCGTCGATGGGTGCACCGGATTCGCCAGAATGAACCCGATTATCGTGATGGTCGCGTTCCATTGCCACAGGAAGAACTCGCTCCATCCATTCATCAAGTCGGTCTCGCTCACAGCATGATGCATGATGTGAGTGTGCGCCATTGCATGTTGCACCGCAGCCGTTGCATGTCGGGAGGCAGTTGGAGTGTAGGCTGATGAGTAGGAGGACGAGGAGGAGAACGTGATGAAAGGTCGGTGTAAGTTGGAGACCATCGTGTGGTAAGTGAGCTCAAGTACGATTCGGTTCTTCTGAAGCCAATTCGGTGCGAACGCGTCGAAGTCGATCGGTAAGCAAGCAGTGGTAAAAGAACTTCCACCATCTCGACGTTGCAACTGAAGACTCTCAGGCACGTCTCTCGTCCAGTTCTTCATGGGAGCCATCATTTCCGTTAACTTGGTCGCGCATAGCTCCAAAACCTGAGGGCTTTGATACGGGGCTCTGAGATCTTTTTCCGATAAGATCGACCCATAAGTCTCCCACGCTGAGGAGTATATCGCCGCTGTTGTATGCACCAGTTTACTTAGATAAGAACTATAGCTCAACCACGTCACGTCTTGTCCAAATGACCCAAGTTGTGTCTCTGACATTGTCGCCGTTTCGATATCGCTCTTCGGATAGGTAACGGTCACCTCGTTCAAGTCGATTAGCGTCGGTCGCCCGAGCTTCATGTGCGTTTTCATTTCAATAGTTGCAATAGTCCACCATATCCGCTTTCGAAGCTCTCGTTCGGTCTCCGGAAGTTCCATCGACGGTTCGAGGTGAAGCCCCATAATCTGAGCCGTTCGCGTGAGCGTAGCTAGAAGGATGTGCGCCATGTTCTGGAAGGATGCACAGCAAAGGTAGACTACAGAGAAGATCTGACACTGTACCGTCACGAGGCTCGGGGTCTCGAGGTCTGCGACGAGCAAGGCCTGGCACCTCTTATAGAACCGACGCCCTGCCATGGTGCTTTCTTGTTCGTTGCCGGTGGACTGCGCAGTCCTAGGGAGGAACGAGTATCCGTACTGAAGACATACGGCAAGTATTATGTCAACAAGAGCTGATGGTTTCCTCCTAGTGTTACCCGTTACCCAAAGCGAGTCGTAATGCGTGCGGAAGTCGCTTTCGCTAACGATCGGCAACATAACATGATAAGATTCCCAAAACAGACCAAGGAAGTATTCCTCTTGCGTGCGTGACATATCATGCTCCATATTAGCAAAATCCGCCAGGGTTCTGGCTGGACCGGCAGGCTGCATACTGCGCTCCGCAATAGGCTGGTGGGTTTTAGCAAGGTGTGCTCCGATCCGGCTAACAAAGTAGAAGGTAGAAGCCGGGCCATAATAGTATCGTCGCTCAGAACAAGGCCCAGCGACATAGATGCCTTCCCATTGTAAGGAAGCTATGGTAGCTCTCGTCTTGGGTTGCCGGGCTATTGTGGGATGCGTCGTCACTTCCCCTGATGCTGGTGATGCCTCAGCTGAAGACTCGGAAGGCGTTGGAAGTGTTTGGCGGGCAGGTCCTGATATCCTGCACGCACGAAGCTCATCTTCTAAGTGCTTGATGCGCTCCCGGAGGCTCTCGATCTCCCTAAATTCATCAGTAAGTAATCATATAAATTGCGGACAGATATAAGGTACCTTATAGCTAGCGGATATGATGCTGGCTTTTCATTGTGCCCCTTCACAGAACAAGACACGCCGCGCTGCACACACCCGCGGCAGGGCCGCTCATCATCGCACTTGATGCGTCTCGCCCGACACTGGTCGCAGGCACGTGAGACTTGCTTCCGGAGAGGCTTCGATATTGGTTCCCCGATCAAGGTACTCATAATTCCCGGCGAACACGATTTGCTAGGGTATAGCTGAAGATGAAATGCCGCCTCGGGCTTGGAGGCGGAAGCAGGAATCACGGATGGTTGAGCGGGAGGACTGCATCAAGTGAACGGAGTCTCGGAAATAGACTCCGAAACTCCGCATGTAAGCAAGAGATCGTCAATGCCAAGCGAGGCCGAACCGCCCAAGCGTATCTTACAAAATCGACTTGCTATTTTGTTTGCTATTCTAGGTCCCATGACGCCTACTCTGATACGAGCTATTTTACTTGCTATCGTGATTGCTATTCTGTGTATTCTTTGCTGGCTACCTTGGGCCTATTCTACCCGTTCGACTGTTAGGATATCCTAGTTTTCTCTGTGCTGCTCTTTGCGCCTCACTGGACTTCGACTCATTCAAGCATCTTAGAAAGGGATTTTCTTCCCAGATCTATACAATCAACCGTTTCAAGATGGTCCTTTGCCCAAGAATGGATCATTGCAGATTGTGTCTCTGGGCGCGGTACGTAACATTGAGTGTACTTCCCAATCAGGCAATCCTGGCAGCTCACCGCCCACCCACCTCCAAGCTACGCAATTCTGCCGCTTGGCTCCCCACCTGCCATTGGAAAAAGTTGGAGGAGGGTCCCTGCCCGCGCTGCTGAGGTTCACAGCACCAGCCCTGCTCAGCAACACCACACATCCTTGACGTCAATCACAATGGCTGCCTCCGAGGACACCCAGGTGACTGAGAGGAAGAAGGCTTACCGCGAGAAGCTAGTCGAAGAGCGCAAAGAGAAACGCCACGAGAAAGCAGCGGCCAAGCTTGCACGAAAGGCCAACGTGAAGCCAGCTGCGAAATGGACACCTGAGAAGAAGGCCGCGACCAAGGCCAACGCCAACGCAAAGCGAGCAGATAAGGCGGAGAAGGCGCGACTGAAACTGCCCGCCAAAGCCGACAAGTGTGAGGCGGAGGCTGCGAAGCTCATGGCGCAGGCGAAGCAGTATCGCCTTCGCTACGAGCAACTGACAAAGGAGAAGGAGGTACATTTCCACTTGAAGTACTACGGTCTTGAGGCAATTGGGTGTCTAACACTTTACAGGAGCAAGAAAAGGCCCAAAGTGGCGACATTGAGATGGGCTCCGACAACTATGACTCCGACTCCGACTCCGACACAAGCTCATCTTCTGAGGATGAGGATGGAGGTGTCCCGATCCCCGTCGCAGTACCATCTGACGAAGTCGACCTCAAGAAGCGAAAGATCAAGACGAAAGCACTGCCATCTAGTGACAGCGATAGCGACTCAAGCTCCGACTCCGACTCCGAATCAGACTCAGAGTCTGAGAGCGAGCCTGAACCCAAGCCGAAGAAGTCGAAAAAGTCAAAGAAGACCGAAAAGACTAAGGGCGACATCAAGTCTGTCCCAGCCGCAGATCTATTCCAGGTCGACACAGTTGGCGCAAAGAAGAGCAAGAAGGATAAGAAGAACAAGTCAGAACCCATCGTGGACGACAAGGCCGCTAAGAAGGCCGCAAAAGCGGAGAAGAAGCGGAAGCGAGACGCCGATGAGGAGGTTCAGGAGAATGCACCCAAGGAGAAGGCTAAGAAGTCGAAGAAGAAGGAAGATTTGGCGGCCACGGCTGATGATGCAGCGAAGTGGAATGTGGACGACCTTGAGGGTGGCGACGCACGACAAGCCAAGTTCATGCGTCTTCTAGGTGCGAAGAAGGCCGGCGCCATGACGAATGCCGCTGGCAAGAGCAAGAACAAGGAGAAGTCGAACTCGTCAAAGGCTGAGGCGGAGATTCAGCGGCAGTTCGAGGATGGCATGAAGATGAAGTTCGAGGGTGTCAGCCAGCGCCGCGGTCTGGGTGCATGATAGATTGAACAAAAGTCCTGTCCGGTTTGCTTAGAGGACTTGGCGTTATCATTGTATTGTCGTTACGTTACCACAGCATGGCGCAAACAACGGGCTCAAGGCACTTGGCCAATAAGCTATGTAAAGCATCATATCATTTCTTGGCATGCTGAATCAACAAGGAAAGGAGACATTTGAAGCTTTCTTTTAACCTTTGTTTGTCCCTATCAGTGCAACGCGTGCCTGTGTACTGTGATCGATCTAAAGCATGCTCCCGTACGCCAAGGCCCCGTGAAGATGAGGCACGATCCAGAGGTAAATCCGCCTGAGCCCGATGACAAGCTTGGTTCCTTCTTGGAGACTCCCGAAGGCCTGACTTGAGCGTTCTCGCAGAGCGCGAGGGATGCGGCTTCCTTCGCAACAATGGTGCCAACTCGTTTCCGTGATATGTTCGCTCGTATCGACTGCGATCTCGGTCACTTATTGACCGAAAAAGCGAGAGAAAACCTCAAAGACCAGGCCGCCGAAAATGATGAATCCAAGGATCACTAAATCACCAATTCCCTTGTTAGAAAGCCGTTCTTTAAGACCTGGAATGGGGCATTGCAAGGGTGGAGGTCGTACCGAGCCAGAACGTAGAGATGGGAGACTTCTGTGCCTCCTTGACGCGCTTCTTGATCTGGTCCTCCGACTTGCCCATGCGCAACTCGTTCTCCTTCGCGAACTTGGCATTGCGCCTGCGTTGCTCTGGGGTTTGGGCCTATATCGAAGAGGCACGTATTAGCTTCAACTCGTATCCCAAACTCGCCATCAGAGAGTCGGCAAGGAGAAATTGGGGGAGGCGAACCATTGTGGTGAGGTTTAGAGGGGTCGTGGAGGTTGTGTGCGGATATGTAAGACGATCGTGAATCAAGGGATAGAACCACGTTTCGATATTTATGCGCAAGTACAAGATTAAGGCGTCAAGGATGGACAGATCGCGACAGAAGACTTCGGAAACAATTCGAGGGCACTTGTCGCAGTCAGCGTGTTCGATTGGGACGTGTCGAGTCACAGGAGCGCTGAGGAAGGTGGAAGATGGGGAGGACAGGCGGCTTGGAGGACATGTGTCGTCAAGAGAAAGGCCCCGGAGACGGGAGACCGAACCCAGCGCCCAAAGCGGCAGCTGCAGGCTGGACCCCTGAGCTGAGAGAGCAGTCGCTGTGGCGGGAGCTCTGGGTGTTGCGGGGTGTTTTTTTGGGTGCACCGCCACAGGGAGTGTGTCAGCCACTGTTGGGAAACTATGGTCGCGACGGGATGGAGAAGATGGGTTGGCATCGAACTTCGCGAAGGACAGACGATCATGGCTGGAACGACGATACGACGTTTAGCGGTGCGAAGGCCCGTGGCACAAAGAGCAGTTTTCAGGCATCAGAGGAGATGCTATGCGACAGACAAGCAGCCTGGGCCGACGGTACGAAATGACTTCCCTTTCCCACGATCACGAGCCGGCGCAAACCGAAGGAATCGATGGAGGAGTCGGTCGCAGACACAGAATAGGAAAGGCTGACGAGACGACTGTTCACAATAGGCACAATTCTATAAAACCTTCACTCGACCCGTCGCAAAGGTCCTGCTTATGGCGGTCCTGACCTACCAGGTCGTCTACTACAGCTGGACACGACTCGAGACGGACGAGCTGCGTGCAGAGGCTGATGGTGCGTGCCCGAATTCGTCAGATCTAAAGTCGAGAAATACAGTGTGATGCTGTCCTAAAGTGCTGGATGCTGATATGTGAGGGAAGCAGAAACGCTGAAGGGATTGGAGGCGAAGGTTGAGGAGTACAAAGCAAAGACGACGCCGAAGAAGTCATGATACGAAGGCGTGGGATGAAACGATTGAAGGAAACACTCAGTCCCAAAGATGTGAATGGTACAGGCGAGGTGAAACCATGGAAGGGGAAGAGAGGACACACGATCTATGTATCATACTCTAAGGGAGGCGTTCTATCACTTTAGCATTATGATGGTTTTCCCAACTATCCTGCCAAACAACCCTATATTTAACGTTCGCTATTCATCCCAGTAGCGTCGAAGAAATAATGCAAAAACATCCAAGATAACGCCCCAAGCATCAAAAATGTGAGAATCGCTGATCATGCACTGAAAACCCACCAAGGTCCCTCCACCCTCCTAAACTAGCAGGGCAAACAACGCTGCCATGGGGAGAATGCCAATGAGATATGGCGCAGGTGAAAGCATACCCGCCGCAACGCCTGTTCGCGTGCGTGACTGGCCTGGGAAACTGCATCGCACCTGGTCATCACCTGGGTCTCCTCGCTCAGCATAGCTGATGTTGAAGCCTATCCAGCCTGGTCGTGGACAAGCAAATTGCATTGCTGCAGGGCAGGACTGCACCACCTCGTAGCAGATGTCATCGCAAGGTAGGATCTCCTTGTACGGCCCTGGCTTGATCTCATCATTGAGCTGACGGTTCCGTGATGTGTTGAAGTAAATGTTGTTGCCTAATGTCTGCCGGATGTCATCGGGTAATGTCGTGCCGTTAGGGAATGGGTCATTCGCATTGCGAAGAACGGCAAATGGGTTTGTGCTCGACACGTCCTCGCAGCGTGGAATGCTGACGGTGCAGAGCCAGCGCTTGTAGGCGGTCTCACAGTCGGAGCAGTTGCGGGCAAGAGAGTAGCGCTGGTCAGGCGGTGCCTCGCAGGGGATCTGAGCTAGGACCTTCTTGAAGTTCTCATACATGTCGCGGGCATAGTTGTCGTAGACGCGGACGAGTTCTGTGCTGTTCAGATCGTCGTTTCCGGGCATGGCCCAATTGACCTCATCACAGAACTCGAATTCGGCTCCATCAAGGACCTTACAGTTCCTACCTGAACACTGTGTTAGCATGAAGGCCTCAAGGGTGATCAGGAAGGAGCTCACCTTGAACTGTTTGAAAGCTGATTGAGGGAAATATGGTCCCTCCGCCGCCTGCAGCATCCTCATCCCTCTTGCTTGTGGAGGTGGGAGGTTTGTAGAGGATGCCGGTATATTTCGAAGTAGCATTCAGTCCCTGGAAGTAGAATTGCTGCTTTGGGTGTCCACCTGGTCCACGGGTAGTCATGCCAGTTCGACACAACTGATTCAGCATGCCGTCCCCTTTCCCGTTGGCCAATATCTGCGCGTTGTTCTTCAACCCACACACAGAAGCCCTGAGACCGCCGGTGTAGTTCCGTGCTTCATTCTCGGCGTAAAGAGAGTACGGCGGCTCAGCCTTCATGACTTTCTGAAACTGCTTCGGGTCGTTCGTCAGGTCACGCGTGACCAACAAGACCGCGCTCGAGTCGCTGTCCATCCACAACAGTTCACTGCTGTTACTTGCGCTGTAGGTATGATAATACATATCGGTCGATGCCGCAACCTCGAAGTTGTAGACTTCGTCAAACTTGGAGTCGTCCACTTCTGGGGCGACTATGCCGACGTATAGGTCGCCCGTGGCATTTGCTTGAAACATCACCGCGCCTTCCTCGAACCTCTTCTTTTGGTTTTCCGGTACCTCAGACAGTGCTCGGGCACACCCCCCATCTTCAGACTGAGATATGGTTATCACCAGCTGTGGTGGTTGCGCTGTCGGCTTGTCTGGCTGCCTCGATTTCGGTTGAAGGCAGGTATTTGCGCTCAAGTAAACCTGTCGCGAGTTTTTGGATTCTTCTGAGCCTTCCGTCTCGTCGTTCTCCTCCGTATCGTCTGTTTGTCGCCGTGTTGGGGTTTCTCCTCCAAAGATCGTGTCCTTGCTCACCAAGTAGCACGCTGTCGTGCCTGGCGAGAGGTTCAAGGACTCTGGAACATTATTTCGAAGTGCAGTGACACCCGTGGGCGCTCGACCAACTATGCTCCGGTCGAACACCCCGAATTCGGGTTCATATGCTTCCCGCACGCCATCAAGCGCACCGCCAACGATCTCGACCACAGCTGCCGCCTCATTGGGCGCTGTCGTGGCTAGGACAGCCTTTGGTGCTGCCAGTAGAAGGCACAATGATCCTGCGAGGGGTAATGGGGCGAAAGAAGCCGCGAGACGCGACTGCGATGGCCTCAATCGCATATCGAGGACATGTCACTGGCGCGAACCTGCGGCCTATGTAGTCGGTTTGAGGGCGTCGAATCCGATCGGCTGCTCGTTGTGTTTGAGTAGAGGCAATGAATTGTCGTTATGCCGCCTCGGATTATGATTGTAGTTCGTCAGTCGTGAAATATTGCAGCGGTGTTGGATAAGTCGAATATGCTTGTCGAAGTGCTGGGATTCAGGGTCCCAGCGCGATGTCAGATGGAAGGCTAGTGAGGCAGTCAGCTCAATTGTGGCGCCAGTGGTTTCAGCAGTGCCGCAGGGATGCCAGAGGGGCGCCAGGGGGCCTACGACCTCAGTGTGGGTAAGCTACTATTTTGGGGCGCCCACCCTCCCTCGAGAGCTCCTCACGGCAATCAGAACTCAGGAATAGAGAGTGAAGATTACATTGGATGCTCTTTGAGATGGCAATGGAGATGGCACAGACACGAGAGGAGTACGGAGCAATCAATATCGCCAACAACATGGCGAGATTGATAGCCAGCAGCTTCCTGCGACCAATATTGGTACCGAAACGTGCCCCAAATCTGCACTGAAACGCGACAACATGGAAAAGACTGAGAGAGGCGATGGGGATGTACTACGACACTTGTTTAGCATCTGCAAAGTCAGTCAAGGCTTGATCTTCTTCGTCGAATGCTCTCAAAAATCGATAGTTTGTAACGCCTGGAAACGAGCTATGAGAACCCAGACAAAGTTCCAACGCGCATCTCCAGACCTGTCCTGGTCCCCATCATAACAGGTCGTCTCTATAAGGAAAGAAACCCATATCATTCCATCATCCTTGAACATAAAGTGGCTATCCGTTGAACATTGCAGAGATATGGACCGACGCGTGCCGAGGCACCGCCGGAGATCTCCATCCTCTCATCATGGTAGGGCGTTGTGGCACCCAGATCGAACATGTGCCAAGCAGGGCCTGTGGGTTGACATGACGCCAATTCGACGCCTTTCAGCGACCTCGCTGCTTGCTCACTCCATTTGAAGGAGCTTACTCGGACTTGTCGAAGCCAGAGGCCCGGTTACGGAGACCAGAGGCAGTGGAGCCCTTCTCGAAGTAACGGCCGAAGGCGGGAACCATGACGGAGCGGAAGATGAGGTCGGCACCACTGGCATTCTATTAGCTCACCGAGTTCAAATCTGTGACGATAAGAAGCCAAGAAACTTACCGGAACATGGGCAGAGAGAGCCACAGGAGGAAGATGAACTTGAAGACAAAGTAGAAGGGGAACCAGTAGACGATGTTGATGAAGCTCTCGGCGACGGTGAAGAATGCGAAGACAACCCAGTACTGTCATTCGGTTAGTCGATCAATTCATGCAGCTCATGCCAGCTAGTTGGAAGGGTGGTAGTTCAACATACGGTCAGCCACTGGGTATCATCCTCAGTGTTGTGAGTGAACAGAGCGGCGAGGGAGTAGTAACCGGGAATGACGAAACCAGCAAAGTTGGTGAGGAGCTGGCCACCAAGGTTGAAGACGACGAGGAAGAAGTACAGCGCACCAGCGCCGATCACTGCGTAGGCCTTGGGGATGCCAGACTGCTTCTCGAGGTTGTTGATAGTAGGGTACTTGGAGAGCTCAGAATCGAGCATACCCAGGTAGTTCTGGGCCTTTTCACCGGCGGACGCCATTTCGAAATAAGATAGTTGTTTGGACGCGAGCTGGAGATGCTACTGAGTGAAGTCGAGGATGTGATGGATCGGAGCTCCGAAGCTATTAATTGAAGCAAGAACAAGATTGAAAGATTGCGTTGGGTGGATGCAAGGTGACAAAGGAGGGGTGCTGGGCGCGGATTTGAATTGTGTGGGTGACGAAACCAGGTTGGAGCTTGCACGGAGCGGGCGGGACCTGGGCTGCACTAACAGGCTGAAGGGTTGGCAGAAGGCGATTGCCGTTAAGGCCGGATCGTTGACCTCACAGAGCGGCGCAAGCTTACCTGGGCTGTTCGCTAGTGCTGCTGTGACGTGTGCGTTCGTGTTGCTTCTCTGGGGTTCTGAAACAGCCAGATAAGCACAATAGCGACGGTGCAGTACTACGTAGCATAGAGTAAGGTAGGGAGTGTTGCTGCCTGCTTTACTTGAATCCGAGGCACGTGCTTTTTCCTCAGAATAGTCATTTGGTAATAATTAGTTGGTAGATGGCTGGCTGGAGGAGAGCGTCTTTTGTGTCGGCCCGTCACTGTGACCGTCGTGCTGAGGCGGAGATCGATTTCGCCGCTGCGCTCACAATCTGGACCATACCACAGCTACCGAGTACTCATACCAGCGCAGGGAAATGAAATCAATCCCAAGCATCCATTTGATCATGCCAATACGCTAACTCTGATGCATTTCTATGGTACACCTAGTTTCTCGTTTGCGGACAGTAGAATCGACTATCATGCGTTACCCTCAGTCTGGGTGTCGTTATCGGGTAGCAGCATGCCCTGCAAGAACGAGAGTCGCAGGAAGGTACTGGGTGTAAGCAGGCCAAAACAGAGAGCAATGGCCCAAAGTCAACTGCTGGAATGGCGCGAAATGACAGCCCTACCAGCACGAAATTGCAGAGACAGTGTGAATGCCTTCCAGATATCTTCTCCTTCATTTCCGAATCCTGGCTACTGAATTCCAGTGTTGGTTCGTACTTCCGAGTGCTTGGAATCACTGGCAGCCCGGAGCCCGGCAGGACGATTGTCCGGCGCATCCTCAGCATCAAAACAACAGTGATCCTTAGTCATCTCGCTGCTGATCCGCCTCCACCAGAATGTCTCTCCGCTCGTTGGCCTCGCAACAGGATCCTCGACCACAACAACACTGCAACTCACCTCACAATCCCACCAAAGGCGCCCGCCAAAGCCAGTTGCCTCGAGCGGATTTCGGCGCTGCTTCCAGGTAAGCTTTGTACGATTCATAGTCTGGGCTGTTTTCTTTGCTCTGATCTCCTCTTTTGCGCTTCCCGCATGTCTTGCTTGCCCTGTTGCGCTCGTCTTCTGGCGCGGAGCAGTCGCTGTTTTTGACGCTTTTGGCCTGGTTCAGCCACACCCCACACACAGACACCAAAAGCCAATGTTTGTTGATCACAGATCAACTCGCACTTGGCCGCCCTTTCCAACAAAGACTGACCCCAGCCCCAAGGGACATTTCTTTCTGTTCGCCTAGATATCATGGACCACGGTGCGTTTCTGCTGTGCCGCATGCGCATGACCAATTTATCTTTGTTTACTTTGGACTCCGTTGCTGACATGCCCTCCTCGGCCTAGATACTGCATCGCGCACCCACATCAAGCCCAAGAAGCGACCGCAGTCTCGTGCATCAACGACATCGGTCCAGAGTGGCGTCAATCAGACTGTGAACGCTGAGCAACATCCCTTCACGGACGCACAGAATCTGTACAACGGTCACTGGCTACCCAACAACCACAGCAGCCACGCTCGCAACATGTCATTACCGCCTCAGATGTCTCCTGAGGATCTGATCATGCAGGCCGCAGGTCATATGCGTGGGCCATCACAAGAAGTGCACATGGACGGCTCTATGACAGCACCCATGGCGCACCAGATGGCTTACCAGCAGCACCAGCAAGCTCAGCATCAGTCGCAAGACATGAACAGACATCCCCTGCCAGTGGAGCAATTTGCCGGCAACGGAAGCTTCACTGAGGGTGACACTTCCATGATGGAAAGGGAAGACAACATCGAGGGTGACTCGGTCAATCAGGACCTGGCTCAACCACGATCGGGGTCTTTAAGGTCCAGCGCTAATAATGAGTTGGAGATGCGACAGCTTTTCAGCGCCAACCGACACCGAGGACTTCAAGATGTTGCCAGTGAACTCCACGGGAACGAACGAGGGCCCAATTCGGAGCGGACTCGACAAGTATTTGCCATGCTTTGGTAGGTCTTGTCCTTTGTTCTCGTCGCTGCTTTGCGGTGTGCTGACCATGTACAGGATCAACTCGGTGTGCTCGACGGGCAAGGGGTCGGTGCCGCGTGGAAGAGTCTATGCAAACTACGCAAGTCGATGCGCTACGGAAAGGATAACAGTACTGAACCCAGCAAGTTTCGGCAAACTTGTGCGCGTACTCTTCCCTGGACTTAAGACGCGGCGCCTGGGAGTTCGCGGCGAGTCAAAATACCACTATGTCAACTTCGCACTTGTCGACGATCAACCGGAGGCTCGGGAATCTCAAGCCCCCCCTCCACGCCTGCTGAGCGAACCAAGAACACATGCATCTCAAAGCTTCCAGTAAGTTTGGCCCGGTCTTATTCTCCTCATCATATCAGCCTAACAATAAGCAGGAGCGTGTCAGCAGCGAGCAATCCCAGAGCAGTTTCGTCCGCGCCACCCTCACAACCCATGGCTCCTTTGCCGGAAACTGGAAGGAGAACAAAACTTGGCAGTACGTCGAGGCGGACACACAGCCTATACAACCAACCCGACCTTTCAACAATCGACAGCATGGACGTGACGTCGACGAAAACCACGCTCGAGCTTGCGTTCATGGCTCCAGGCGACGAGAACATGGAGCAGTCAGATCTGCTTGCTCTCCCACCGATCGAGCAATATCTTCCGCCGAGCACCGACGCCGATGCCGCGAAGTCGCTGTCGGCACTATACCGGTCACACTGTACCTCCCTTGTTGAGTGCATCCGATACTGCAAGGAGAAGACATTCTTCCACCTCTATACATCTTTCCAGGGTACCCTGACGATGCCTGTGCACAAGCTCTTCAGCCATCCTGCCCTCGCTCCATGGATCGAAGGGTGTGATCTCGTCCTGTACCAGAACATGATGCGCATCATCTCCAAGTTGACGCTGCAGGTGCTGCCCAAGCCAGTCCTGGACACTTTACGAGCTATTTCCGAGCGTTTGATTCCTCATATCAAGGAATCATTCCAGGGTCAGCCTGCCCACGTCCTGCGGGCCAAGGAAACTCCAGCGACCCTCTTTGCCGGACTTCTTGACCGAGCACTGCGTGTCAACTTGACCGCACACGCAGCAGCGAACATGCTGTCGAACCCAGCCAACCGCGATCAGATGTACGTGGAATGGATCACAATGATTAAGCCTCGCAAAGTGGCCGAGTGCGTGCCGACGCGGGGCATGGATGACACCGTCACCCTCCTAGTCAACGAGATGCGCGACCTTCTGGACCCTCAGAACGTGCCGTGGGATATTGAGTGCCTGACGATTTATGGAGACGTCGCCGTCAGGGCACCGAAGCAGTCGGATCGTGATATTAGCGCCAACAACGCAGCACACAACGTCCTGGACAAATGGGTCAACCTCCTACAAAGCCTGACTGAGAAGTTCCCTTACGCTTCACCAACTGACATTGTTTGGTGCGTCGAGAGGATCGGAACGTCAGTTATGCGCGACATCACCCTGTCATCTGGTAAAAGCTTTGGGTCGTGGTGGGTTACCAAGACTTGGATGGACGAGATGGTCTGCTTCCTGGCGGAGCAGGGCGGGTTCATGAAGCGCACGGTGACAACGACAACTCCAGACCAGGCCCTGGAAGAAACGTCGGCGACAAAGGTGAATGCGCGGCAGCAAAGCTCTCGGTACAGCAGCGGAAGCGATGAGTTGAACCTGCCGAATATGTCCCAATCGCAGCCAGGACGGGCACCGTTCCCCCCGGTTGGTAAGACGAAAGAAGCAACCATGGGAATGGGGAATGGAGCCGATACACACGATGATAGTGGGATCGGTATTCGGACGCCAGACGATGATTTCACAGTTGACAAGTTCACTTTCTCGCCGCCACCGAGTGAGAACCTGGGGTTGGGGCGCGAAGCTTCTCAGGGAGTCGCATGAGGAGAGGACTCGGGAAGCAAGCACCGGAAAAGAAAACGGGCATTATGATACCATTGATATGATCTTGGTGGCGAATGGGCGTTTGGGGTCTGGTTGGCGCAAAGCCACGAGCGTTCTGTCAAGGCCATGTTATACGAGAATGGCGGATGCTACTTGACTAGTTAATTCAGGGACGGGAAGGACGGATGAATCTGTACAAAAGGGAAGCCATGACAGGATGGCAGGGCTCTTGTGCAAGGAGAAGGGCATGTTTCAGCATTTGGTTTTGACTTCATTGTGTATACCTTACATTGCGCTGCTACGGCAGGAGGAGGGTGGCGCTGGGGTTCGGTGATGATTTGGACGACAGCGTGCGAGAGCTACTGGGAGCAGCGATGCGACTGTTTGAATAATGATTCATTCTCGTGATGACAGACGTCCTTGTTACCCGTCGTAGTCGTACTCGTGTTTGAATGAACGAGTCCTCTGATGAAGTTGACCGTCTATCCGTGCGGTGCGATGCAATATAGGAGGGATAGGTGACTCTACAGTGGCCAAGACATGCCCTAGTGGTCGGGCTGCAGGGGTCCCTGGCGGTCGGGTCGCCGGTTACGGAAGGGCGGGATGGCATCATTCGCAAGCGTTCAGCAAATGGAAGTGGACGCAATGGGCGGATGGATATGTCTCACATGGACAGCAATCGAAAGCGATGAAATATGTGAGATTGATAGACACACTAGTGGCCTGTTCTCAATGGCCGATGTCTCTCGTCATGTCGTCCAGTCAGAGTTTTGCCTTTACTGGCTGGCTTCGTAGGCTACTAAGGTAAGGTAAGGTAGTCAAGTCTAGTCATCGCAGCTGCAGCCGGTACCTGACAGAAACAGCACCACTGCACTACAGCCGTGAGTCGCCTCCGATTTGCGGGGCCCGCCTCGCCCATCCAGCCAACCCTCGTCTTGAATTTTTTGGAAACGCCTCGCCTTGCTGGGCCGTCCACACTCAGCTTGTCGAGTCATCCTGCTCATCTCCTTCTCACTTGGCTCAATTGCATAAGAGACGAGCTCTGCCGCCTCTCATCACTCTTTAGGACCAGAACAACAGGCCTGCTCACGCTGCTCGGACAAGGGTTCGTCAAACGGTGGCTTGCCGGCAGAAGCAAAGCTGAACTCTTACGAGGGAACTACTTTTGACGACGACAGGGCTGACATTGGATCGTCGCCTGCATCGTCTGCACGAGCACAGTACCGGATCTCATTAAGGAGGAAACTCTTAACTCGGGATTTCCTGCTCTTCCATCCTTATACCTGACGCTGCGGACTGGACCGGGATTAGGCGCCGTGAGGGTTTTTGAAGGAGGCATAACGTCCAGTTCCGCGCTTGAAACCACAAAAGCAAAAAAGGATGGGTGACATTGATGGCAACAGAGGGTGGGTGGTGCAGAAGTTTGGTGGCACGAGTGTCGGCAAGTTTCCTCAGAAGGTCAGTCCAGTATGGTTCACCTGTCTCACCGGCCCTGACTAACGACAGACGACAGATTGCCCGTGATATCGTCAAGTATGTCATGCATGACGCCGATTGGTTTGAAGCAGCTATACTGACACACATATTGCAGGGCAAGCCTCACTAGGAATAGAGTGGTCGTGGTGTGTTCTGCAAGGAGCACCGGCAGAAAAGCCGAGGGTACCACCAGTCGGTAAGGCTCCCACACCGAAGCCTTGCATGAAGGCTTCCAAAGTTGACACCGATAGGTTACTCGCTGTCTACGGCAAGCTACGCGCCGTCGGGGCCATCACCAGCAATGAGGAAGAGCAGAATGAGCTCATCGAGGAGGCTAAGACTCTCATCCAGGACATCTGCAATGATCACGTTTTTGCTGCTGAGGCTACTGTTGAAGACCCTAAGCTTAAGACTTCATTGGCGGAGAGGGTCAAGGCTGAGTGTCAGGAGCTGATTGAGTACATTCATGCTGCTCGGAGATTCAACCTTGAGATCAACTCGCGTAGCAAGGATCGCGTGATCAGCTTTGGAGAGAAGCTGAGCTGTCTTTTCATGACGGCACTGCTCAAGGATTTCGTATGTTCATGGCATCCCGACCTGATCCGACGGATCATTTGCTAAAAATTTGATGTTCAGGGCGTTGACGCAGAGTATGTCGACCTTAGCGATGCATTGCATTACGATGCAGCGGCACAGCTTGATGCTACCTTCTATGCCACGGCCGTCCAGGCCTTCGTCAACAAGATCGAGTCCTGCGAAGGCAGGGTACCAGTCGTCACCGGCTTCTTCGGCAATGTTCCCGGAAGTCTCATTGATGGCGACATTGGTCGTGGTTACACTGATCTTTGCGCAGCTCTTTGCGCTGTTGGTCTCAAGGCCGAGGAGCTTCAGATCTGGAAGGAGGTTGATGGTATCTTCACGGCAGATCCTTCCAAGGTTCCCACTGCAAGGCTTCTGTCGTCCATCACCCCATCTGAGGCTGCTGAGTTGACATTCTACGGATCCGAAGTCATTCACCACTTGACCATGGACCAGGTCATCCGCGCCGAACCTCCGATTCCGATCCGCATCAAGAACGTCAAGAACCCGCGCGGCAACGGCACCATCGTCATTCCTGACCCGGTCCTTTCGGCGGCACACCAACTCCAGCGCTCAAGACGCGACTCCGCCGTTTCCGAGCAGTACAAGAAGCCGAAGCGTCCCACCGCCGTTACCATCAAGGACCACATCAGCGTCATCAATGTACACTCCAACAAGCGATCCATCTCCCACGGGTTCTTCGCCCGAGTGTTCCGTATCTTGGACATACACTCCATCAGCGTGGACCTTATCTCCACGAGTGAGGTCCACGTCTCTCTCGCTATCCACGCTGGCTCGACACAGGTCGATGCCTTTGCACAAGCAAGGAAAGAGCTAGAGGAGTGTGGAGATGTAAGCGTTTTGTCGGACATGGCGATCTTGAGCTTGGTTGGTGCGCAGATGAAGGATATGGTTGGTGTGGCGGGTAAGATGTTCTCGACGCTTGGAGATCATAACGTGAATTTGGAGATGATCTCACAAGGTAAGAATCTTCTGAAGTTCTCATCTGAGCTACGAGAGTCCTGTAAGCTGACATTGTTTGTAACAGGCGCGAGTGAGATAAACATATCTTGTGTCATTGATGCTAGGGACGCCACAAGGGCTATGAACGTCCTCCACACGCATCTTTTCACTTTCTTGGAGTAACATTGGAAACTGCATTTGTTCAGTATCGAGTACGGCAAAATGGCATGTACATATGGTGGCATTGGAAACGGAAATTCATGAGAGGCTGTTAGTGTGGACATTGGACAGTTTGGGAGGAGACACAAAATGATATCTTGTGAAATGAATGCTTATAGACATCAATATAACCAAAGGGATTGCCCCTTGCACCTTATTGTCTGCGCAGTTGGTATGTTCTTGGTCTTCAATCTTAAATCCTTCAGGACGAGTTGGTAGTATTGCGGTCGAGCATCAAAGATGGACGATGGGAGGGACATGAAGGTCAGACAAACCTCCATGATTGGAAGGTACGGAAACTTCCTACTCAACAAGCACATAGAATTATATATACAACTGCAAGTTCTTGACGGGGTGAGTCGGCAATTCCCAACATCTGCCAAGATACGTCATCTCTAGGGTAAGATCAGCTTCGTTGCAGGTGAGCGCCGCCTGGCGCGCGCGTGGGGTCGACAACCGTCTGCAACTCCAACAATCGATATCTGGGCAACCTAGCTCTACCAGAAGCACCTCGCGCTCCTTCGCCTCAAATTTCCTCGGAACGATGTCCCATAGGACCACGATACACTCGGCGAACCGCTGATTACCCAATCAGCCCCGGAGCGGGCAGCACGAGCTCTTCCATACAGCTACCCCTCGGTCGACTTCCAAGTCAGCCATCATGAACAGGGCCAAGAAGGGAGCCGCTAATAGCGGCGGCATTTTGAGTGCCCTGCAAGCTACCTCGATGATTGATTCGAGGTCAAGTCTCCCCGCAGGTATGTTCACGAGTAGGGGCGGAGGATTGAACCACGGTTGCTGACCGAACTGAATCCTAGAGATCCTTGTGGCCATTCTCGACTACCTCCCCATTGCGGACCAGATGCGATTCGCGAGAGCATCAAGACGGATGCGAGAGATGGTATATGATGATACAAGATGGGTTTCACGATTAAAAAGCATGGGTTGCTGGGATGAGTTGGAGGCTCGTAAGCGGTTCGAAGCCACGATGCGCAAGCGACGGGAGGCGGCGGCAGCAGCAGCGGCCCAGAAGACGAACGGGACAGGACAGACACAAACATCGCCTAATTCGAAACGAATGACACTGTTTGATGCCGCGGCAGAGGAACAAAAACAAGAGAGAGTGTCTGCAGACATTCAAGATGGATTCGAGACCATGACCTTGCAGCCGGCAGGGACCGAAGGATCTAAGGAGCCGACAGCGTATCTTGAGGTCTTCAAGAATGCGAAGAGCATAAGAGGAGGGGCGAGGCAGGAGTTTGGAAAGATATATGGAGCGCTTGCGCCGTTCTACTATGATCTTGCGCGAGCTAGGAGCCATGCCGACCCAATTGTGTTCAAAGCCTTCCGCGACCCCGAGAAACAAGCGAAGATGCTGTCGAATCTGCAACGGTTTGCGAAGAGCGACTGGGCGGAGGGCTGTCATGAGAGAGAGGAGAAAGTCTCATCCATGATGGGGATCTTCGAGAGCGCGGTGTTGAGAGAGTTTGAGCAAGGGTATGAGTTCTGGGATGTCGATGGGCGGATGAAGAGATATGCGCATGTGTTGTACATGCTGAACGGGTCGCGGAGCGGGATCGATCTGTTCATCCAGAAGCATCCGCTCTTCAGCGATAGGGAGCTGATGCAGAACCCAATCGAGTGCCTTAATCGGGCGACAGCACCGGGAGAGATCTCAACCGAGCCGTCACATCAATTCTTCGAGGTGCTGTTGGCAAAGGTGAATGACCAGGCTAGCGTCATTGAGCGTATCTTCCCCGAGGCAGCAAATGTCTTCTGGGCTTTAGTCGACCGGGTTCGTGATGATATCATTACGGATTACACGACACCACTGTTTGACGAGGCACATGACCGAAGCTCAGAAGCATACGTCAAAGCTATATCTGGCGTCTTTGAGCAGACGTTGCTTTTCTTCAGTTCCTTGACTGCGCCGAAGAGCCCAGAAGAAGACACAGAGGACAAAGCAAAAGCATTGGCACTGTCGGTGTTCGAACCTCATCTGGACTTATACTTACAAGAGGAGCTGGATCACTTCACGAAGCATGCTGAAACAGAGGTGTCAAAATGGGAGAAGAAGCTTGATGAGCAGGATTCATCACTTGAGTCGTATTGGATGTCCAACATCAACAGATCGGCCGACAAGTCTGACTTCCTCAGCTCTTTCAAGAAGGTCGTCATGATGCCTGTGACGGTGCTGCCCAGTTTCCCCATGGGGTCCCCGTTTGCACCGGCAAAGTCACCAGCTACCGCCGCACCGGCGACACAGGCTTCAGAGGGCTCGAGGGCAGCTACTCCACGACCAGACTCGATTGCTATCAGCGCACCAGATGGCAGGAAGAGCCCCTTGCCGGCTCAGGCGCCGAACGATGAACTTGCAGCTAAGGCAGCACTGATGGCCTCGAAATTGGAGGGCATCAAGTCTTTGTTCAGTATCGAGGTTGCACTCAACCTCGTGCACGCTGCGCAGTCCAGTCTGGGACGAGTTGCCGTCTTCATCCGTCTCGGAGGACAAGCAGGTGGCGAAGCAAAAGAGCAATGCGCCAACATCTTCGTCGTCCTTCTCCGTATCCTCGGCGATCGTCACGTTCGCAGCGGTTTCGACAAGGCCGTTGCTCATCTCTCCAGCTACAACCCTCGTGAAGTCAGTGACCACGGCGCCGGCGTCACACCCCTAGTCCAATTCATCGAACTGGTTAACGTCGGCGACCTCATCTCCCAAATGATCGACGTCTTCTACGAGCAACAACTCGCCGCCCCCAAAATCGCAGACAGAAACGACTTCCTCGACCAAGCCGGCCTCGCAAAGAAGAGATTCGAACAAATGCTCGACGAGCGCGTCGCAGCAGGTCTCAACAAAGGCATCGACGTCCTCATGGACGAAGTCGAATACCTCCACGGCACAATGCAACAACCCACAGACTACAATCCACCCTCCTCCACCGACCCTTCCTCCGCCCAAGAACCAGACATCGGCCCAACCCCCACCGCCCGCCGCGTCGTCGAGCTCGTCTCCTCCCACACCCGCATGCTAGTCGGTACCACGGAGAAGACCATGCTCGATGTCTTCAACGGCGAAGTCGGCCTCCGTCTCTTCACCGCTCTCTGCAAACACCTCAAGCGCCAACGCATCTCCACCACCGGCGCCATCAAGCTCATCGCGGATATGAACTTGCACAGTGAATACATCCGGTCGCTGCGGAACCCGGATTTGAACGCTTATTTCGGTGCCTTGAGGGAGTTGAGCCAGATTTATCTGATTGATGCGGGGCATGCGAAGGAGATGGCGACGGTGATTGCGGATGGAGATCGGTTTGGGGGCATTTTTAGGGCGGAGGAGGTTTATGAGTATGCGCAGAGGAGGGCGGACTGGTATCAGGTTAAGAAGAGCGTGGAGAGGGCGATGTATGGGATGGAGTGCTTGTTGATGTGAGGCCACGGGGATTGAAAAAAGGTTACGTGAGGATTCCCTGGAGGAAATGACGGGGACCATTATATTCATTGCATCTGCCAGCGCCGTTATCTATCCAGCCTCTATATAGAGCAGATATGTCCCAATCCTAGTCATACATCATAAACAGTGCCAAAACCTTGAACGCCGAAGTATCCGTCCTATGCCCATGGAAAGCCAGCTAACTGAGCTTCTCCCAGACTCTCGCGAAGAGAGCTTACTTGATGGCCCCGAAATCAAGTTTGCGAGCCACTTTGGAGCCTCGGTCATTATCGACCTGGCCTGGCCGCCGCTTGAGGTCTGCTCCCATCTTCTCTTCACCTCCTCCCTTGCGCGGCAAGTCGCGTTTACGGGTCGGCTGTGGTTGCGCGTGCCACCAGGGGTGATCAAGCATACCGCGCGCAGTAATACGCTTCTTGGGATCGAGAGACAGAGTTTGCATAAGGAGGTCAACACCATCGCGGCCAACGATGCCGAAACGCATCTCGAAGTCTTGTCGACTTTTGAGGGCGTGACCTTCCACAACTGTGTACTCGGACAGCTTGGTGACGCCGGGCCAGTTGCTTTCTGTCGGGGTACCGATGTTCTCGCAGATCAACCTGACCTGATCAATCTCCGTATTGCCAGGCAGGTAAGGTCTTCTGAGAATGAGTTCGGCAAAGACGGTTCCAACAGACCAGATGTCAACGGCGCCAGAGTAGTGCTTCACGCCAAAGAACAGCTCAGGTGGGCGGTACCATCGGGTAATGACGTTCGGGGTCATGTTGATGTGAGGATCGGCGAAGGACCGGGCAAGACCGAAATCAGCTAGCTTGATCTCGCCATCTGCAGCAATGAGCAAGTTGTTGGGTTTGATATCGCGGTGGAGCACAAAGCTCTCGTGGCAGAACCAGATGGCACGCGTGAGCATTCCCATCCAGGCCTTAATATCGGGAGCACCGTAACGGACGCTATCGACGTCGCGGATGAGCTCTTCGAGATCGCCGAGCGGGAGGTATTCGAGGACGAGGTTGAGGTTCTGATCGCGGGAAGAGAAGACGGACAGCAGGGAGATAATGTTTGGATGTTGAAGTTCTTGAAGGAACTTGAGTTCGCGAACGGCGTCAGGTGGCATGCCCTCGGTATATTCTTTCTGAACCTTGATCTTCTTGATGGCAACGAGTTGGGAGGGGTCGCGACGGACATGGCCAAGGAACACAAGGGCGTAGGTACCCTCTCCGAGCTTCTTGCCTGTCAAAAATCTAGTCAGACTCTCTGCGTATCACAGACTGGAGATACCTTCTCTATTTACCTTTGACATATTTCCGCTTCTCCTCATCGTTCATTTGTTCAGCGAGGTCGAGTGTCGGAGGAAGGCTGGCGATCGTCTCTGCCGACGGCGGAGGGAGAGGCGTGCCATTTGCAGAGGTCTGGGCAGATGTCCCCACGATCTTGAGAGGAGAGCCGACCGGTTTGGAACGGTCGACTGTTTGGGTGATCACGGGCGAGACGGCCATTATGCCGGTTGTGGTTGTGCACGCGGTGATGGAAGGGCGAGAGTCGAACGTAACGGGAAGAGCTATTGGGCCCCTCGTGGGGTGAAGCTTAGTCGCCCAGCTGCTGCAGCAAATTCTTGTCGCTGAACAATGGCAGAATCCGGCTGGAGGGTCGCGACTTCGGAGCCGTCGACGTTGGACGTGCAAATGGATGGCGAGCTGGAGCTACAGGTTGCTCAAAGACGTTGAAGTTGTTGGATGCATGGTGGGGAAGTAGCTCAGCACCCTATTTTGGTGGGCCGGTACCTGGCATTCTTATCGCTTATCAGCGTGACCCAGCTCCAGGACGACGGGGGGGCGCTTTCCACGGACTCTTTCTTATGCGGAGACGCAAAGCACATCCAGCTCTGAATCACCCATTCCTGGGATACTTCAGACGAATCCGGAAGGGAGAATCTTCACAGCACGGCAAAGAAGGGACATCTCTACACGACAGCTCATCCAGCGTTCAGTGCGAGGACTGCACAGTAGTTTGGATCAGAGCCTGATGGCACCTTCTCAGGATAGAAGAACGAGGTGAGCCGAGATTGGCTCATCCACGAGTCAGGAAGAGCTGCAGGAGTGGCTGCGGGAAATTGATTCCTGCCCCTACAAATCAGGGCGAGCTTCAAGTGATGTCGCCTTCCCACGAGAAGCTACGGTCGAGGCACCTTTGGAAGGCATTGATCATGCCTTGGGATGAATGGTGGTCACCCAGACCCTCCAATGCTATGTCCAAGTGGCAGGACAGCATCGGGAGGTTCTGGGAGCCGAGTTATGTTCTCATGCGCTGAAAATGTCGTTGTGGGTTGAAGCTACAATCTGGTAATCGTGAATTGGGTTGTCTCAAGCAACAGGGGATCCCCAGCGAGGATAAACTCGCTTGCTCCCGAGAGATGATCACTTCGCTGTAAGTACCCTTTGTCGTCAGGTGCCGCTGCCCAGAGGAAATGCAATCCGACATCCTGCTGGATCCTGGGAGAGGCAGGGACGGGTTCCTCCAGGCCTGCTTTCCTCGACGAGATGTCAGAGGAGGCAGCTCCAACAGGTCAAACTGCCTCTAAGCTCTGGCTATATATGCTTGTCCTCCCCAAACGGCTCGCAATCTTTTTTTTTCCCCCTTCATTATCTTTTCCAGCTCCTCTTCTTTGCACAACAGTTGGCCAACCTCTGCGCCCTTTTCTTCATATATCCTTATCCATTATAGTCTTACCCCTCTCCTTTCCACTTCAGACTTCTTGACTCCCAGTACTCCAACACGACACAAGATGAAGCTTCTTGTCGTCACAGGCGCCATAATCTTGGCCGTGCCGACCCTGGCTGAGGGACCAGCCCAGGCACCAGCCGCCAAGGTTGGATCAACGCAGGGCCATGTCGAGCCTCTGAGGCATGACAGCGGCCACAAGCACAACCATTGGGAACCCAACAAGGAGGTCTTTGAGCTCATCTATGCCAACACCGAAGAGGATAGCAGGCCCGGCACGGTTGTTGCAGTGGATGAAGTTGTTGCTTACGAGAGTGTCGAGGTTGCTGGACGGCCTCACTATCACCACCACGGCCCTGGCTACCACGGCCGTCCCGTGTATTGTAGTCCTCACAAGCCTCACTGTCATAATCGGCCTCATCACCATCATAAGCCGGAACACCACTATCGTCCATCTCATTGCGGCGAGTGCTCGCACAAGCCGCATCACCCTCACAAGCCTTACCACCCGGGACACCACAAGAAGCCTGGCAAGGACATCCTCACCGACTGCTTCCTCTGCAAGAAGCTCAACTATTTTGCCGATGAATTGTACTACATCTGGGACATTGTCAGGCACCTCAAGTGCCGTGATGGCAAGGTCAAGTGCTAGGAGGTGCGTCCTTGCTGCCTCTCCTGGTCATTGTGACAGCAGTAATTACTAACATGTCTTGCTTCAGCCCGTGTGGAAGGCCATTTACGCCATCGAGTTCCAGCTTGATGAGCTTGACAAGCTCATTGACAAGGCGCCCCTGGACAAGTGCTTCGATTGCCGCCAAGAGTCCAAGATTGCTTGCTGCTACAAGACTGTGAGTTTCTAGTCGTACAAATACACACCTATTGGGCGATTAGACGCTGACACCATCGCCAATCCGCAGTACGCCGAGGCTTTGATCCGCCTGTTGATCGCAATCTCGGAGAAGGCTGAATACCTGCCCGGTGATGTCGACAAGTATCTCGTCACTGCCATCAATAGCTTCCGAGCTGCTGATTATGTAGGGCTTGCCTAATATTCTTATTTTTACGGCCATGAAGAAGGCTTTACTGACACGTGTCCGCGCAGGCCTTCGTGTACGAGCTTGCCCGCCGCATGCAGTGCGACGAGTACATCAAAGAGATCATGAAGAAGCAGGGCGCTCTGGATGGATCAACCCACGGCAGCATCCGCGAGGCGTTTGCCCGGATCGTAACGACACCATACATCACGGGCGACAACTTTGAGGGATTCAGCGACAAGGTACACCACGGCAAGAAGCAGGAGAAGAAGCAGGAGACGAAGCGAGCGACCCCAGACATTTCTGAGGAAGACCTTGAAACATTCAAGGATGTGTGGTCAGAGATCTTTGAGGGGGCGGCAGATGCGATTGATGACCTTGAGTTGGAAGACTTGTCTGCTGACAATATTTTTTCTCCTGACAAGGCGGACAAGGCGAACTGAAGACTGAGACACATGGTCCTCGAACCCTAATGGCAGTGCTTGTGGGAGGAGGGGGGAACGAGAGGTCTGAACCAGTATGAGATAAAACCAAAAACAAATGATAGTTGTAATACCAAATGATTGCAGTCAACGAGAGTATACACAATCATGAACAGAGATGCCTGAGCTTGGGACTCGAGGGTTCAACTGAACAGGAAGCAGGGGAACGTGGGGGATGCTCGCCAAGGAAACTTGCTTTCGGGACAGCGTTGAGGTATGTCTGAAGAAGGGACTCCGTAGTCTAACCGCCTTCCTGGTTCTGGTCGAGATGGCTGAAGCTGGTCTGTGCTGTGCCTGAGTGGTGTGACGATCGAAGGCTGCGGCCCTGGCAAGGACGGGTAAGGCACGAATTAAGCTTTGGATCGGCGGGAGTTCAGGCGGGCGATGACGCTAAACCAGTGAGAGCAAGTGCCGGTGAGGCGGCAGTGTTGGGCGCGCGAGGATGCGACGATAATTACAGTGATGATGCGCTGCACGGGGTCGTGGCCAGTGGGTTCCAAGCTTCCACGGCGGGCTCCACAGTGACGCGGTGCAACTGGCTTAGCCTGGAGCATTAGGCGTTAAGCAGCTTAGGGGGGCACTGTGCACAGCCAAACAACGACGTCATCTTCGGGGCCGGGCCACGGGCCACAGCGCCATTCCGGTGCCGAAAGAGGGTTTACTCATCACCACTGACGACCACTGGCGCGCATTCCCGGTCCAAGTATTCCAGGTCGATGACCAAACACCCACGTACACACACACACTCACGCTCGGGGTTAAGCGATGCCATCGGAGTGAAGTGTGCTTGAGAGAGGATCTTTTTTCTCCATTGAAATTCACATAGCCCCATTTTCTTGTTGCCGGATGGTCCGGGGGATCTGTTATATTCTCGGTTTCACACCTCTAGGATTCGCGTCGACCCCGTTTCTTTTCATCAGTTGACCTCCTCAGCCTCTCTCGCGTCTTTCTGCTGAGTCAAACTTGGTGCTGGAAGGGACTGAAGGACGAGGGTTTGACTTCGTCATAAGGGACTGGAACACCTCACATTACAATACCTGAGCATCGACTTTCTAATCATAATACTTCACAACACTCAATCGTCGCAATGGCTGTCAAAGGCATCTTCTCCTACTGGGTACGCTCCCATCTTCCTGCTTCTCGCTCCCTGCCTCATACTGACCTTCTCCCAGTGGCTGCCCCTCCTGGCCGCAGTCGTCTGGCTCTCCATGCTCCTCGGCCTCCTCCTCCACTGGATAATCGACACCAATTCCCGTCACTACCCCTCCATGCGCTCCGGCCAACGCATAGCCTTCATCTCCGACATTGGCGCCCAAGAACTTAAGCCCATGTTCATCGCCATGTGCGCCGTCTGCACTGTCCTCTTCGACCTGTCCTTCGCGGCAGAGCTCTGGTTGAGGAAGCGCGGGAGGTTGGCGCCGAATAAGAGTACGGCGGAGAAGGTGTTGATGGCGATGACGATTATTTTTGCGATCGTGGGGACGGCTGGGTTAATCCTTTTGGCGGTCTTTGATACGTGGAGGCATAATACTCTGCATAATATCTTCTTGTTATTGTTCATCGGGGGCTATTGGATTTCGGCCATCTTCATCTGTGCTGAGTACCAGCGGCTGGGTATCAGTATGTCCTCTCCTCCCTATCTCACATTCCATAGAAACCCCTCACTAACACAACTCTCACAGAATACCGCGAACACCGCATCCTCCGCATCTCCTTCTGGATCAAACTCACCTTCATCCTCGCCGAGTTATTCCTCGTCATCGCCTTCGCATCCACCTCCTGGACCGGCCACCGCAACACCGCCGCCGTTCTGGAATGGATCGTCGCCCTTGTCTTCACTTTCTATGTCCTCTCATATGTCATTGACCTGTGGCCTGCTGTCCGGACAAAGGATAGGAGACAGAGGTTCCTGAAGCCTAGGGAGATGGAGGAGGCGAGTCCAAGTCCCATGGCGAGGGATGTGGAGCCGGCGGCTTCGAGATATTGAGCGTGGTTAGAGGGAGCTCTTTTTCTTGTAATCCTTTTTTTTTATGTTACGATTCGTCATGATGTCTAAACGCGCTAGTTTTCTTTTTTTTTTTCGTTTATGACCGAGCGAGCATTCGGGGTTGCTTTAATATCAAGGAATGGCGGTCGACAGGGGAGTGTCATCTAGAGGATGCATCGATATAAGAAAGAGCATGCTATCATGTAAGCTGCTGCACAGTATAAAGAACGAGGAGTTTTTCAACTGAGAGCACTCTGAAACGAAGCTGGGTTTAAAAGGTCGTCAGACCATGTCATGTCAGATTGTATGGTCTAATCCTAGCCGCACCCAGACATATAGACCCAAACGTACAAGACATTTCCCATTTCTCAAAAGGTATTCCTCCGAATTCAGTAAACATCCAATGCATACATATCCCGGTACCAGTTCCCAAGCGTGACAGATCCGAATTTCCTCTGAGTTCCATCAATTACCTCGTTCCCTAGACATTACTGCCTCTCAACTCCGATCCCAGATATGCAATCTACCGTTTCCCTCGCTCATGAGATCTCTTCTCTAAACTTCGAATCTCGAGAAGGACTGACACTAGTCCTCACCAGTGGGTCTGCGATCGGCCGCGGCGGCGTCATCGGCATTGGCGACGGTTCAACATCCGCCAGTGGATCACACCGCTCCGCGCCGGGAGTGCTCACGGGGCTGACGCCGCTAGAATCCCGTCCAGTCCTGGCATCACTGGGTGATAGACCGCCTGCGGTATTGGTCTTGCCAGCGAGCGCGACATCACGCATGCTGCTAGCTCTGTGATCCAGGCTGCTGGCGCTGCCATTGGCATCACGAAGGGCGGCACCGCCGAAGAAGCTGCGGCGCTTACCTCCGTCGTTGTTCTCGCTCATAGACTTTCCGCGTGAGAAGCGGTTCTTGATCCAGCCCTTGACCTTGGATCCGTGTGAGTGCGAGGAGGGTGAAGTGGGTGAGGTAGGGCTGCTGGGAGACTTTGGTTCGCTGTTTCTTGGGCTTGTCTCAACTGCATCACCCGCAGTAACCACCGTGGTTGTGGCGGGAATGGCAGCTTCTTCCTTTCGACTTTCCTCCTGGTCCTCGGTAGCTGCAGTGTCTTGGTGCTTTGATCTCCGCTTCTCTTCCTTTGCAAGCCTCTTCTCTTCGGCCCTCTTGGCCTTCTCTGCTTCTTTCTTCTCACGCTCCTGGGCCTTCTCCTGCTCCCTCTGAGCTCTGAGTGCTTCCTTCTCCTCCGCTGATGACTATTAGCGACTGAACCGAAATCAACGAAAACAATACGAGCGTACCTTTGGCTTGCTGGTTGAGCATATGCACCTCCTTTTCACGCTCCTTCCGGCGTTGTTCCTCTTCCTTCCTGGCTTCTTCCTCTGCCTTCAGAGCCAGACGTCTCTCTCGTTCCGCATCGGCCTTGTCATTAATGTCGTCGAGAACAGGCTGGACTCGTGAGGAGGCAATGGCCTGCACTTCTTCGGGGTCCATGAACCTGCCGCCTCCAATATCGATCTTGCCCTTGTTCACTGTCCTCGTTTCATGATGACTTAGTGCCGCCGCATGTGCTCGCTCCTCCCAGTCTGTGGTCATGGATGGGTTCATCTTGCCGGTATCTCTGTAGACTTTCTCGTCCATGCCCTGTAGGCGAGCCTTGACGTTGCGTTGCGCTGCTGCAAGGACGTCGTCTCGAGCCTTTTGACGCTTGGTCTCATCAACTTCTGTAATCTTATTCGAGAACATAGACATCTGTTGCCGAATCTTTTGCGACTGTTCATGATCATCGAATTCGTCGTCGCTAGAGTCCTTGCGTCGCAACTTGGAGCCGATTGTGAATCTCCGCTTCGGGACTTGTGGCTGCGAAGCCCCATAGTATTCCTGGTACTCGCGGTTCTTGTGGTGTTCGCCTTGAAGCTTAGAAAGACGCTCTTGAGCCTGCTTATAAGCAGCATCCTGTAAGTTCATGAACTGACCGGATCCTCGCTTTCCAGTTTGATCGTGAGCGTCCTGGGTCTGGTCCACCATGCGCTGTTGGTGAGCGTACATCTTTCGAGCCATTGCGACGGCAGATGCATGGATCTTGTCGTTGTTCTCCTTCTCGGTCACCTCAGGCTTGACTGGTGGGTGGGATGTGAACATGTTCCTCGTCATGGTTGTGACAGGAACGGCACCGGCGTCGCCAACAGGGCTGGAACCGATCATGGAAGCGCGGTGCGCCATGGTAGCACCGCTCAAGGCATTGGCAGTCGATGTCTTTTCCGCGGCGGTGGTGTCTTTTGCTACTGATGTAGAAGGCGTCGAAGTCGAACGCGGCCGGCTGAAGGACATGGCGCCTTTTGCGGCTGCAAGCGATCTGTCGCCATGAGGTGAAGGGGCAGGTGGTGTCTCGGTCTTTCGCATGGAGAGCGTTCGGTTGGTGTTGAAGGCCTGCGTAGCGGCCGAGTTCCCGTGCGACATGTCACTCTTCTGACTGACGGATGCACGACTAGCGTGGAAGGCTTGTGTGGCTGCTGAATTGCCCCAAGTTCCATCTGAGCTACCAGTGGTCTTACTTGGGCTGGGAGGCTGCTTGAGAGCTGCAGATGCTGAGCCAACAGCGAGAAGGGCAGCTTTGCGGCCGGCTGAGTCGGAACTGGGTTCCCAAGCTGGAGCCATCTTGTAGTCTTTTGCTAGAACAGCGGCTGCTGAAGAAGCTGACGTCTTGTCGGGTCTCCACGGCTCAATAGTCTTCTGATTTGACCAACCAAGAGAAGCTGCCGCGCCAGCTGCAGCACCGTCGGATCGAAGGCCGCTTGAAGGATAACTGGGAAGATCACGAGGATCGGCGTATTTCAGTCGACCACCAGCGGTAGCTGCGAGCAAAATGTGTTAGTGTTGAGTGCGCAAGTGAAGGTATGTTGACCTGAAAATCCGGGGTGGCGTGACGTCGATGAGGATAAGTGAGATGAGGCTGTGGATAGCGGCGCAGCAGCTGAGCTGGAGAACAGCTTGAGCATACGTACCTGGGGTGACCTGGGTTGTCGACGAATCGACCATGGTGGGCCAGAAATTGAGTGTGTGGTGTCGGGCACTGCCGAGCAATATGGAGAGATGTGACCTGGGTATTTGCTGTTGTGGGGTGATGTATACGTATATGTGTGGTGGACGATGTCAGCAAATGAGCAGCGCAACTGGCAGAGATCGAAAGCGATGTTGACAGTGACGGCGATCGAGGATGCAACGTCTGTGACCAGGGTAAGAATTGAATGTGTCGCTTGGCGAACGTGAAGCTGATCCTGGCGATGCTAAAGGAAATCCAGGGAGAGTTGAGGAGGAGAGTAGAGGTGGGAAGAATGACGCTGCCGCGAAGAGGATGGGCTCAACAAGAAATAACGGCGTCTTATTAAGACCTGCTGGACCAAGTCATGATGGCAGCTGGACGGGGAGAGCGAGCCATGGGCGAGTGATGACACTAGGTGCGTGGGCGGTGTCGATGGCGCGGTGAGCTAATGGACTAATCGGTCTTGGGAGGGTATGGATGGAGCTACAGGTATGTGGGACGATGGGATGGGCGATGAGGTAGGGCGAGGGAGAGACCCGAGCATCGTGGAGGAAGAACCGAGCGAGTACCAGTGTGTGTGTGTGGAGTCAGAAGGAGGCGATAGAGTGTGAACTGGGCTGGGATGCGATTTGCGACTTTTGATGCAGAGATCAGCAGCCCAGGGTGCAGGCGAGGACAACTGCATCCATGAACATGGGGTATTGTGGCGGAAGGTGATGCTGCAGGAGCTGGTGTATCCTGTGACACGATCTCGGCCTTAGTTGCTCAATGAGCCAACGCCAAACTCTACTTTTACAATCATCAACCACACCAGCTGCCAGCTTCTCCAAGCTCATCTCAGGGTCGACGCAGCCTGATGATGCTGGTGATGCTGCTGCTGCGGTGGTGCCGGGCGCCGTGACGTCACTCGCCGTCTCCCGGCAGGAGCTTTGGGTTTGTGGTGCAGCTGGGTCCTTCGCGCCTTCCTCGCCTGGGACTGCGCCCCGCCGCTTTACCCTTTTTCTCGGCCCCAACTGCCGGCGCCATCATCACCCCTCAACAACTAAAGCGGCACCACAACAGCACTGCTGCAAGCAGCGATACATGTCTTCCAGCGCATTCCAATCACCAACACAATGCAAATGACCTGAGACATGCTTTCGTGCGGTTCCAACTCTTTCACTGCTTCTCAGTCACGGTAGCCTACTCTCAGCCTGCATCCCCGTACCATCTCAGCTGAGACTGCCAAGGCACAGCAGCAGCTTCCTGCTTTGCTGGACTTGACTTTGCACTACGCGGCACCAACATTAGCGCACCATCCACCGAGCCACCCCGGCATCTTGCATCGTACATCAACGGATCCCTATCGCATCCGGAACGCCAACAGCCCGATGTTGCCATGGCCCCTCCTCATTTGCACTAGACCCGGATCGTCAGGGTCGCATTGTCCACGAGCCTCCGTGGTGCTGGAGCACCTAAGCCAAAGGAGGTTTTAGTCCATGCATATTGAAATTGGAGATCTTCATGAGCTACACCTTCGTCGTCATCCATGCACAGATCGTGGCCCCAGGGTTAGTTTGGGGTTGGGGTTGCTGAGCTACCCCATTGCTCGTCAAAGTCGTGGAACCGAATTTGTCAGAGCTTAGGATGCCGACCAAGCTGACGCGTGCATCTACAAAACGCTGTGCAACTGATCGTGCGTTTGAGCAAGTCTCAGCCTGTCTCTAACCATGGACAACCTTGTCCAGCTGGATGGCGTTACCAATTTCCGTGATGTCGGCAAGACCGTTAACCAGTTCCTCGGCCGCAAGTCAGTTCACCCTACACAACATGAACGTGGCTGATATACCGTTGAGCTAGCTGGCTAACAACACTCGACGACGTAGACTAGTCCGTGAGGGTGTGCTCTTCCGATCGGCACGTCTTGGTAAGGTTTCATTCGTCACTGTTGCTTTTGACCCAAGGCAGGTATGGGCGCAGAAGCTGATTTGGGACTCGATGGTTACAGACGATGCATCTACTGAGGACAAAACTACAATTCGCGATGTGATTGGCATCAAGACCGTCATTGACCTCCGCACGAAGTGAGAACTGGATTGCCTGCTAAACTAGAGCCGTTCTTCCCCGGCCGTGTAAGGTGTGTTAAGCTGAGACATTGCCCACAGGACTGAACTTGCCCAGCAAGCGGCAAAGCATGAAGCAAAAGCTACGACACTACAGCTGCAATCGAGGTCAGAGGTATTAGAGCCTCTGAAGATCGAGGGTTTGACCTACCAAGAGATCAAGATTACCGGCGGCCGCTTCGAGAGGTTCCTCCTCTCCCTCCTTTCCTGGTGGAGTTTCCTGTAGGCTTTCTGCTTCTATGCCTCGGTGTTTCATTTCACTCATCATACACTGTCGATAGGAAACTGCTCTTCCTCTATCTATTCGGCTATAGACTCGCAGCCATCAGGATAGTCACACAACAGGCTATGATACCTCGTGGCCTGCTGAGGTTAGGTAACGATACGCTCGACCGTTCCGCCCCCGAGATCAGGGAGGTCCTGGAGTTGTACGCACGTTCCGAAACCATGCCCAGCCTTGTGCACTGTACACATGGCAAGGACCGAACGGGGCTCATCTGCATGCTCGTCCTCATGATTCTCGATGTGCCTAGGAGGGCCATCGAACATGACTATCACCTTACAGACATCTCCGTTCAGCAGGATGTCAAAGGAAGGCTTGAAGAAGTGAGGGAAGTCGGATTGGCGGATGACTGGGTTTATACTGCTCCTGGGCAGATTGCGTATGCCGAAGCACACATACAAGAGCAGTACGGGGGCTTGGGGCCGTATCTTGAGTACATTGGCCTGGGCAAAGCTGAACAGGATAAAATTCGCCAGGCATTACTGTACTGAGCAAGGTACAAGAGGACAGACAGATATGGGCCCTTTAAAGTCTATTGCTTCTTTCTAAATCGGCCTTGTAGCCAGCATCTATACATCTTAAGCTGCTTCGCGCGGTTTACGAGTAACCGTCTATCGGCATCCAACGCCTCAATCTGAAAGCTTGGCACCTCATCCTCGCCCTCCTCTTTCTCTAGACTCTTGCCCGACCAGATATTTGCAAGTTCATCCGTCTCGAAGAAGTAGACCCTCGTACCATCTCCACGGATGTAGAAGTTCTCCTCCAGATACCTCCCCTTTCTGAAGCGCACCTGGGCGAGGTCCCCTCTTCCATAGTCGCGGAAGCAGACCAGGCCGCCTGGCTTGAGCACTTTGTAGACATTGCGCACAGCCTTGCCCCATTCGCGGGGCGAGAGTGCTGAGAAAATGAAGACCATCACGGCGACATCTACTGAGCCCTCCTCAAGACCGGGAGGGAGACTATCTCCGGCGACGTCCCATACATCAGCTTGCATGAAATTGGTGTCGTACTCCTCGTGATCCCGCATGACGGCTACGGCGGTCTTGGAGAAGTCGCACGCATGGACCTTGAGTTTGGGGTTCTTATTGTTGGCAAGGACGGGGAACGCCGTATTACCGGCGCCGGCGCCGATTTCAAGCACCACCTGGGGGCCTGCGTCTTCTTTGGTCACCTCGGCAAGGATGGGGAATTCCTGCTGAAGCCACTTGCGGTTCTTGAAGAAGTTGGATGTGTTGTTCTTGTAGAACAAATTCCACCACTTCGCGGGGTCTGAGTTGAATCTGCCTGATTGGTCTCTGTCAGCAATTGTACCACAAGAATAGGTAAAATATAACAAAGTGATAGAGATCCAGTTTGATCAGATGGGAGCGAAAGACTATTGAAGGTAAAAGTTTCATCATTATAATCAGATGAACTATGCATTTTCTGGGTATCATCATGTAACTGGGCGAGACTCGAAAGGCTCATGGGGGGAGAAAAAAAAAGAAAATGGTTACTCACTCTTGTCAAAGTCAGAGACGGGAGACTGACGCTGCTTTTCGAACTGCTGTTCAGCATATTCCTTGTATGCATCGTCAGTCTCAACATGATCCCACGCGTTGAACTCAAAGACATTGTCTTCTTCTGTAAGGTACCGGCTTCCAAACTGGAAAGGATCGCTTCGCTTGAGGTTGTTGGTCGGGTCATGTGACCGATGAGGCGGCAATTCCTCGCCCTCTTTGCTTGCGCTCTCTGCTGGCTGGCCCTCAACTGTGAGGGAAGCCATCTCGCCGACTGGAGGATCAGCAGCAGTAGGAGACGCAGCGGCAGGAGGCGCCTCAGGCGAAGGACCAGGAGCAATAGCCTCTGAGGAAGGCATGATTGACAACCTTGCACGCACAGTGAAGTGCGCTTTGCACAGGAGGGAAATACCAGACCCTGAGGTCGGCTGTGCGCAGAGGAAGATAGGCTGGTGGTGAAGCAGGTTCTTTTTGGGAGGAGGGAAAATTCGAGGCGCGCCTTTTCAAGTAAAATGCGGTTGGTGGGGCGGGCATGTGGCAGGGGATCTGTGGGCGGTGTCGGCGCCGGAGATTCTCCAGCCCGGGATTGGAGCTGCGGTGGCCTGTCGATGCTGGCGCCTGCAAGCTGTCTCCAGGAGCTCAGGACCTCCACTATCGTCCACTGCGCCGCGCATCATCTCCATTGCAACCACGACCGAACCAATTCCGACGCTCTACAGAAGCTATTGTTCTTCCACCAAACCAGGACCGGGCCATCAGACGCACAAATGATCGATACGCCGTCACTACTCCAGCCGCAAGGCCGGCTCTCTCCTGCAGAGGCCTTGAAGGTCGCCCAGGAAGCTCCCGCCATCCTCCGCAACAACCCCAAAGCCATCTCCGCCTCTCCCCTCCAGTTTCTCTTTTCCGCCCCCGAAACCGCTGATCTTTGGACAATCTACGAGAACCTCCTTCTGTCATGCCTCCGTGCTGCAGACGATGAGGCGGCGCAACAATGCCTCGAGAGGCTGGTCCTGCGATTCGGCGACAAGAACCCGCGCGTGATGGCCTTCAATGGCCTCGTGAAGGAGGCACAGGCTTCAAGCAGTAGCGATCTGGATAAGGTTCAGGCTGAGTACGATGTGATTCTCGAGGAGGACCCATTGAACGTGGTATGTTGAGCTGTAGCATGATCCAGGTTAGACGAAAACTGACAAGTCCCCCAGCCAATCGCGAAGAGGAAAGCTGCGCTCTTGCGGTCACTTGGGAAGCCTGCCGACGCAATCACTGTATTGACGACCCTCGTCGACATGAGCCCCACCGATGCCGAAGCATGGGCTGAGCTGGCCGACTTATACCTGTCACAAGGCCTCTACCCGCAGGCCATCTTTGCGCTGGAGGAGGTCCTGGTACTGATGCCCAACGCCTGGAATGTGAGTTTGAAATGCGTCGAAAATGATAAAGAGTGCACATGTTGACTTGATTGTTAGATGCATGCGAGACTCGGTGAGGTCCTTCTCATGGCAGCTAATGCCAATAATGAGGGTCCATCGCAGAAGTATTTGGCCGAGTCTGTGAAGCGCTTCGCGAGAAGTATCGAGCTTTGCGATGACTACCTCCGCGGGTACTATGGTCTGAAAAAGGTGAGCTCTTTGTGCTTAAAGTCCAAGATAGGACATTCGCTGACACTGCACTTGCAGGTCACCGATAAGCTGTTGACAGAAGGTGGCAAGTTGAAGAAGCAGGATAGCGAAGGCTTCGCGTTGCCCGATCAAGATACCCTACAGAAGCTGAACGAGCTTGCGACGCAAAAGCTTGGCGAGATCGTACGGCGGAATGGGGCACAGGAGCCGCTTTGGCAGGGCTACGATGCGGATGAGATTGCTGCAGCTCGGGCACTCCTCGACAAGTCAACGTCAGGCACCGTGCGATGAGTTGCATTGGGCTAGGTTGATAAGAAAAGGTCCTGTGACTTTGGGCTCATGTCGGCTGCCTCTCGCCAGCATGGATCTACGGCTACAAACAGCAAAGGAGCTAGCGATCAGGTCCAAGGATTCAGGCACCGTAGTAAGGATTGGTGTTCCTGAGCCGCGATCTCAAGGACGAATATTGAATGGCCTGGAAAAACGACGAAGGAGCGAGAGCTGGAGGGGCTCGTTGGTGCCTGATAGGGCCGTCCAGGAGGCTGGCATTAGGCATCACGCACGTGGTGCGGCGTCGAGGATGTTGGTCATGAGTGGATGTGGTGGACTGGTGAGGTGGATGCTTGGGCCGAAACCCGGGAGTCGGCGGTGGAGGCTTGGGCAGCGTACGCGCAACGCATCTATGCGCAAAGGCCTGCAAGTGAGACCATTGCGCTGTTTGGATGACAAGAAGGAAGGCTGTACAAAATTGAGTACTGGGGGTGGGCGTGTAGCATCCAGCGAGCAATAATGGCATGTGAATATTCCTTCTGCCTGCATACGAGGCTCTAGCGGGAACGGCTGCGCTATGGCACCTTAAAAGGCTACCTATACTTTAGCATCGCGAGCTCCAGGCTCACCAAATTCCTATTTTCTTGACTCAAACATATAGATCCCTGAAAACACCTCCCGGATTCTGGAGTATATGGTCCGTACCATAGGTGTCGCAGGGACTACCAAGTATTTTGTGGACATTTGTGAGTTGTCCTCCTCCACCGCTGTTGTGAGTCAACCTACAAGTCAGGGGTCGAGGACGAATCAATGGGTGACGAAACGACGAGGTGAGAACACGTCGTCGAAGAAGTATTTTAGGATCCGTACAGAACGCGTTGTCTTGCTTTTTGTGTGGGTTCTAGCCGTTGTTCGGAGCAGGGAAGATGGTGCTAGGTAGATGGCTAAACTGGGTGAGGAGGAAGAGTTTAAAAGGGCAGACACACTCAGCCCATGACAAAGTCGAGATCCAGTCAAACAAGCATTCTTGTTCCCTTCTGAATTCCTCGCTTGACCGTGTAGTACAACAATTTGGTTGCCCAGTCGCACAAGAAGCTTTTTGTGAGATCACCCCGGAAGCCGGCATTCAGTCACAGCTACCTCAGCTTTACACACACACCCATCTATATCAAACATGCAGTGCTGGCCCAAAACAACACAACAACGAAATACCAAAAAGCGACCTCCAAAGCCATATGTGCCAGACATGCCCCTGACATGAGAAAAGCATCCTGATCTACGAAAAACTACCCCAGTGCGAAGAAACTTAGAGAAGAAGGGAAACGATCAACAATATCGCCCTTGCAGCGGCTAAGCAACGAGCCGTGTCCGAGCTCGTGTGAGAGCACGACAGGAAGAACCCAAACATCCCGGCTTTGTGCTCCGCGGCGGGTGGCTGCATCAAGAGGGTCGGACGGGTCGATCCTTGGTGTGTGCGCACAGTATTGCATTGCATTCGGACAAGGTATGTACATGTTTGTTGGGAGCAAGGGAGTTTTGGCTTGGTGTGGTGCTTGGTGTAAGTGAGGGAGGATACGGTGCTGACTGGACGCAAGGAGATCGTGATTAGGCACACAGCTATCGAATAGTGGGTTGGAGACCAAGGTAAGGGCTATTATTTCATTGTGCTGTATGTCCAGGCATCTCGATGGACGATTGGCGTGGGAGGGATTGTGGTGGCAGTGTTGCGCGCAGGCAAGCCGACGGAGCTGCGAACCTGACAAACGAACAGCGCCCGACTGTGGATGGCGTGCAGCAAGCTTTGATGCCTCACCAGGAGTCGGAGTGAGGCAAGTGCTTGGTATGGCCTGGTTCATGGTGATACATGACAGCGCTCAAGCCATGGCTGATGCCTGTTCAGCTACGGTGCATATGCTGTTGGGTGTGCACAGGCTGCAGGACGGGGATAGGGATACCGAGATCGGAGAGGGAGGGTGCTGGTGTCCGGCATTTGACATTTTGCAATTGCTTTCTTTGCTTGCTTGCTTGTGAGAGTGCTGTGCTGTCCATTTGGTTATTCGGCTTTGCCTGCTGTTCTCACCTTGTCATCAAATCAGCCCAGGCACAAGACTGACCTTGCATAGTACCTGAACTCCTCCCGTGCCCGAGTGCGTGTCCAGACACTGCGACTCCCAGATCTGCGTACGCAAAGGACTCGAGCATACCGCAGATCTTGCCCGAATACACCATTTCTCGTCGAGTAGCCGAGCGAGAGAACCATCTGGATCGAGCCAGAGAGAGAACAGAAAGAGAGAGAGACACACACAACCACAGGGAGTGTTTGCCCCTCACCGCCCATCCCTGCTCGTTTTACAGCAACCCTTGTCCCTGCGGCTTTGTCCTGCTGCGTCCCACCATCCCGCCCAGAACGAAACAAGAGCAGCGTGCATCGGCAGCAGACAGCCAGGCAGCCAGTCAGAGCCCATTTGCCGATTTAAGCCTGGCTGCGCACTGGACTGGTCCCAGAGTCATCAGCAATTTTCTCGACTTTTTATTTGCTGATTTTGGCGTGTACTGCCCCCCTCCAGCTGCACTGCACTGTACTGCACTGCGACTCTCAAGCCACACCCCCCTCTAAATTAACATCCAGCCCACTGGAACCACCCACTGCAGCCACTGGCAGCAGCAGCATCAACCCCTCCTCTGCCCTGTCCTGCCGCATTCCTTACTGACGGCGGTTACTCCTCCTCCCCTCCTCCTCCTCCATCATCATCATCAACAAAACAACAAATAACCACCTCCGCCTCCCCTCCTCGCCCTACGGCTATTGCTCTCCTCGCTTGCGCTTGCCTGCTTTCCGCAATTGATCGCTTTCGCATCTCCCGCATCGTCACTCACCCTTCGCCTTTTATTTTTCCCCAGCTTTCGCGCCGTCTCGACTCGGCCCGTTCCTCTCGCCCTTTTTACTTGACTCGGTACCAGGTGGCGCACAACGGGTACGGCCCAGCCAGTCTACGACCCCTCCCCTCCATCTCAGCCTGCCCACCGCCTTTGCCACGATCGCAGCGACGCCGTCCCAACTCAGATCTATACCGCCTCAACGTCTTAAGAGCCTCTGAGCTATTGCGCCCTCGAGCGCTGCGACGCCGTCTACACATTCCTCAGCTTCTTTCTGACTGGGCTCGCCGCCCGTTCATAACCGCTGCAACGCCTTTGCTCCGACCTTCTCTCACAGGGAGTCGCGAGTAAAGGGCAACCTCAAGCCATCTGTTTGCTATGCCGTAAGTGCTTGTTTACCATACGCATAGTTGCTTGGACGTCAGGACCGTTGCTCTTGTGAGGTCCATGCTTACCATCGTCTCAATTCCAGGCTCGCCCAACGTCAGTCTGGCTATCAGAGGCAACCACCTATAATTGTCGACTTGCCCAGCACCGGAGACTCCTCCCAGAGCACTTCCTGGCACAGCGAAGAGGATTCGCACGACAACGAAGTTGCGGGTCTTGAAGACGACGCTTGGGAGGACGATTACGACGACGTACAGCCATCTGACTCGGCTTCAGCTAGTCACGACAGATCCCAGGTCCGTCACCGTCCAACTCCTGTAGCAAAGAGACGACATCGCGTCGCCCACCGCCCTCAAATCCAACAACACCACCCACGCGCTCCTCCGACCTACGCACCGGCTTCGCCACCCAGTGTCATGGATTCTTCCGAGGACTACGCCCCTTACCCTCCGCAGCGCGGCTACCCGGGCCAGCAGGCCTACTACGGGGCTGCCGGGCATGCCTATCACCAAAGTCATGGCCGTGGAGGAGGCCATGCAAGTTCATATGGGCAAGGCTACCCCGGTGGTCAGGTAGTCCCCTCAGGCTACTATGATCACCCCTTCAGTCCCATGAGCAATGGCTCTGGCGCGCCTGGCTACTTTGGACCTGAGCCGAGGCATTACGCGATGGCCCCCTACCAGCAGCAGTACTACGGTGGCCACCCGCAGTACGGCCTTCCCCCAGGAATGCAGCAGTACCAGATGACCCCTCATGTGCCACCCCCGGCGACAGAGGCTCCTGCGCCATCTACTACGCCAGCTCCGGACCCTGAGAAGGAACGAATCAAGGCACAACTCGAAGCGCTTCAGGCCGAGAGGGAGAAGGCTGCGATGATGCAGCGCCAGCAGCAAATCGAGGCCAAAATCCGAGCAGATGCCGAGGAATCCTTCCGGCAACGGATGGAAGCTGTCAGACTGGCGGCCGAAGAACACAAGAAGGAGCTGGAACACGCCAGACTTGAAGCAGAGCGCCTCGCACGCGAACGTCTGGAGGCCGAGCGCAAGGCCGACGAAGAAAGGCAAAAGCAGCACGCTGAAGCGATGAAGCGCGCTGAGGAGAACGCCCGGGCACGAATCGAAGCAGAGATGAAGGCGGCCGAGGACGCAAGGAAACGAGAAGAGGAGGCGCGCGCAAAGGCAGAAGAACTTGCGCTCATCAGGTATGAGACAGCAATGAAGAAGGAGGCTGAAGCCAAGGCAGAGGCAGAGAAGAAGGCAGCGGAGGAAGTTGAGCGTCTGAAACGCATTCAAGAGGACGCCAAGATGAAGGCAGAGGCGGAGGCAGCGAAGAAGATTGCCGAGGAAAAGGAAGCAGAGAAGAAGAAGGCTGAGGCTGAAGCGGAAGCCGCCAAAGAGGCTGAAGCATTGAAGAAGAAGATTGAAGAGGAGACCAAAGCAAAGATGGAGGCGGACGCGAAGTCGGGCGAGAAGAAGCCAATTCGATTTAAGGATGCGGTTGGCCGGAAGTTCAGCTTCCCGTTCCACCTGTGTCAGACGTGGGCTGTAAGTTAACCGTCCTTTGGACTCCACCAGAAGAGACTTGATGCTAACATGGGGACACAGGGCATGGAAGAACTCATCAAGCAGGCTTTCATCCAGGTTGAGAAGCTGGGGCCACACGTTCAGGAAGGGCGGTACGACCTGACAGGTCCAGATGGAGAGATCATCTTGCCTTCGGTTTGGGATAAGGTCATCCAGCCGGACTGGCAGATTGTCATGACCATGTGGCCCATCGAGGACACGCCGCCGCCCTTCATGGGCTTTGAGCGTGGCGGAAAACACAAGATGCGGCCCGGCGGGCCACCCAACATGCCGGCGCATATCGGCGGCCGTGGCATGGGCCGACCCGGTGTTAAGATTCCTCCCGTGCCACCGCCAGGTTGGCCAGCAGGAGGACCAACAGTGCTTCCAGACGGCGTCAAGGTTATGAACGTTGAGCCGAAGAAGGAGAAGAAGAAGTCAAGCTCTGGATGGGGGGCCTTCATGACAGGCTCCAGCGGGAAGAAGTCATCAAGCAAGAAGAAGTAAGTACTATCTGGCTGGAATTTCGATATGTAGGATGGAATGCTAACCGGTGTTGCGAATAGATCATCAAGCAGAAGGTAATAACCTTGCTTTACCAAATCTCTTTGCACTTTTGGTCGCTTTACCCTTCACTGTTCGATGGGCATTTCTTTTCGGGTCAGGTTTTCTCGGGCACGGCAACTTGGATATTATTTTTTGGACACATGGGGCCGCGGATGGTTCATGCTGGGTTTCCCACCGAACTTTTGGACAGATACCTAAGCGATTTGATTTGATCTCCCACCTGCAAACTATCTGGGCTGGCTTGGGGGACGGGAACCTTCTGCATCTCTCCTCCATACCATACTTTTTTGCGCTTTTTACCCATTCCCCTCTCTACCACCTTGCAGAGCATTTACGAAGCCCTGTTTTTGCCACTCAACTTGACTTAATCGCGAAGCACTTGGATAATGGCTTTTATGGTGGTGTGGGCTTTGACGAGTCCAGCTGTGGACATCTTGTGCGGCACGGACTTCTGAGTCTTTGCGTATTCCTGGTGGTGTTTGACATGATAGAAGATTGAGATATGATTTGTTTTGGGGCATGAGCAGATTGGATTTGGCGGTAGCATGTATGCAGAAAAGAATTGAGCGGATTTATTGTGATTGAGCCTGAATGTCGTCTATATTCCTCCTCTGTATCTTCTATTCCCTTGTATCTGGTGCCCCAAACGGCCGTGATGCTGATGCTGGCGTATATCGTACAGATGCAAATGGTACAATGCGTCGTTGTAGAACCCCGTCCTCCTTTATAAAACATCATGGCCCCGTCCAAGCTGTTCCCTCGCCCTCTTCTCAAACGCCTCAATCATCAACCCAGCCACCTTATCCGACACCGCCGAACTAACCGCGGCATACAACGGATTCACAAACTGAAACCTGATATCCAACCTCACCTCCGTCCCCTTCCCGCCCTCCAGCCCCATCACCTGCCACCTCGTCACCAACTCCTTGAAAACACTCGACGCATCCTTCCCATCCTGCCCCCCACCACTCCTAGCCTCTACACTCTTCCCTGGAACGCAGCGTAGGCGACTGGTGAACTTTTCGTCGAACCCGCCCCAGCCGACGTGGAGATCTGCGAGGGTTGGCCAGCGGCGGTTGGAGTTTTGGGGGTCGGGTGCGGACCAGGCGGTTACGTGGGAGCGGGAGCAGTAGGGGACGAAGGTGTGGTAGGAGTCGATGTCGGAGATGAGGTTGTAGAGGGGGGTTGGGGGGTAGGGAAGGGTGCGGTTAGCGGTTAGGTGTTGGGTTGTGGAGGATGAGGGGAGGGTGATGAAGGTTCGTCGGAGAGGGTTGGTGGTGGTTGCTTTGGTTGTTGGGAGGAGGAGGCGAGAGGAGGCGGTTCGGACGGACATGGTTGTGGTGCTTTCGAGGATCGAGAGGGTTGTAGAGTTCGAAAGGGTGAGAACTTGTGCCGTTATCGTGACATTTCTGGGTAGCGAGGGTGGCAGAAATGCAGAGGGAGGAGAATTGAGCTGTTGCGCGGGTTGTATGTACAGTTGTGAAGGTTGGCGCATAGTCGACGAAACGGAAGGAAAGTGGTGACGATGTGAAGTAGCGACAGTACAGGGTAGCTAAAGATGCTACCAGGTTTCGTGCTGATGTACTGTCATCCAGTATTGCAGCCTGGCTACTACTGCAAGCCTACTATTAATCTTCCTAAAGGAAGCTAAGATCAAACTGAGATTTGATAACTGAACACATATCTGGTCTGGATAATAACCCAAAAAGTTAGCGTGCATTCGATGCTTTGGATAGATTGCTATCTCCCGAAAACCGTCGCCAGTGCCGCCACGAGCCAGGTTTTTAGGCGTCGAGTAAGACTCCAGACTCACCTCAAGAACTCAGAACACTCTCATATTTGATTGAGATAACGCATCCAAATTGACCTGGGGTGTTATTCCCAGAAGCTATGCGGGAGAGTAGAGATGCATGTCATCTAGTGAATATATATCGCCAAGTACAGAAGACGACGTGATGACTGATAATGTGACGAGTCGGGATGAGCCTTTGGCAACTGCACTGCTGAGGAGTAGGGCTATAATGTACGCAAGGTATTCATTGAAGAGTTCAGACTTTCAAGAGCTACTGTCTGATGCAAGAATGAGCCATGTAGGAAAGCCCTCCATTCCCCAACGTTGTTGCTCACTCTCCGTTGACACCTTTGATATACATCTTCTTGTAGTCCCACCTCCGTGGCAAATTATACTGCGTATAGAACGGATCCTGTGTAAGCAATGCGAACCCTGGATCGGCTGCGACCCTATCGTTCGGCCAGCACGGGTTGTCCCACAGGCCGTCACGATCCAGCATCTGGCCCTTGATCGTGTGCTCCCAGTCATTGATCGAGAACACGGGCCTCTTCGTCACCGTTGCCTTCCCAAATTGTGTCTCCTCGATGTTCTGGTTCTTATTGTTGGTTTTCTTCCTATCCGGTTTGGTCTCCTCGAAGATTTTGAGGAAGTCCGAGTCGGACAGCTCCTTGTCGCCGAACACGGGCTTGAAGCACTCGCTTTTCCACATGTCCGCTGCACCAGTGTTTGCGTTGCGTGGTAACAACCGGACGACCTGCCCCAGGTAAGGGCTTCCATCAGGCTGTGGGTCCTTGCCTCCAAGTTTGTACTCGTCTGACTCTCTCGAAAGTAGGTACAACGGCGGATATTCATCCACCTGACACTTATTAACTTGGTTGCGGTGCGCCCACCAGTTGCGGTGGTGGTCCTTGGAGTATGACAGAACCACTGGCCTCTTCTCCGCTCTCTGGTTCTTCTTTGCCCTCGCCGAGGTCGCTGCCTCTTGAGGGCAAGTGAGGCTCTCCCAGCGGGGGTTGTTGCTGATAGCTGAGCTGTAATGATAGCAGGCCTGGCCCCATTTCTCCGAGCATTGTCTCGTGACCATCAGGTCTTCTGCATTGTCGGCGTACGTGACAGACGTGATGATGTATTGTGTCCTTTGCGTCACGTCGTTCTTGCAGGATTGGATCTGAAGCGTGTTGCGCGCCGCAGTGACTGCCGAGGCCATTCTCGAGGTCTCCACGCCCTTGATGTCGCATTTGGGCTTGTTCTTGTTTTTGTTGCCAGTACTTCCACCCCCTCCTCCGCCGCCGCCACCACCACTGCCGCTCCCTTTCTTGCAGGTATTCGCCCGCTTGCTATTACCCTCGATGATGTCACCAAGTGGACAGGTCGCCCCATCGCCCTTCTTGCCGCTGCCCTTGGGGATGTTCTTTGGGGATTTGAAACTGCCGATGCCATCATTGACTTTGCTAAGAGTGTCAAATGCTTTGCGCAGATCTTTCGGCAGCAGATATGCGAGGTTGCCGCATGGAGAGAGCCAATTACCGAAGGCCTCGATGGGATCGTTGTCCTCGTCGTATATGTGCTTTATCGTCTTGGCGCCAGTGATTGCCATATCTATTAAGTTGGGTCAGCAACATAACCTCCAGGTAAGCAAGAACATCGGCGTTCTCACCCAAAGATTCACTAATAGCCCTCCCGGGGGGAAAGACGAGTTCTGCCGCAGTCTTGATAGTTTCGAATATGCCAAAGAACATGTGGCACGCGATCTGCATTTTGAGAAGAGTCTCAAGTCAGCCGGCAGCAACTAATTGGCCGTGAGATACACGTAATACAGGGAAACACTTACCGCCCCAAGAACTGGCAGGGCATCAACAATAATCTCCGAAAGATGATTGACAAACTCGTTGTTACACTCGCATTTGCCCGAGACCACCAACTCGCCCCCTGGGCCTTTGTACCAAGGGAGCTTCTCCCAGTCCTCGTCGTCCGCCATTGGGCCAACACATCCGTAGTTCTTGTACTCATCGTCAGGCGTCTCTTCGAGCTTCTTGCTGCAGTGATTATAGCACTGGTCGGCCCCGATGCGAAGAGTGTCAAGTGTAGACGTCTTGTAGATGGTGCACTTGCCCGCATTCGCCTTCCGAGCTCCATCATAGTCGAGCCACCCGTCCGTGCTCTTATCCTTTCCATCGTCTTTAGCTTTGTCAGGGGTCTCTTTCTTGCCATCGTCGTTGACGTTCTTTTTGCTGTCGAAATGCTTTCCCTTCTCGCCATATTCCCCCTTCTGCTCCTTTTGCGGAAAGAACTTCAGATCGGCAGCCCACTCGACCGATCCAGCAAAGTGTTGCCGACTCGCCCAGAACCTTCTGTTTACGCTCTGCTCCACGTTCAAATAGGCAACATAGTCGTTCCCGTATAAGAGGATGTTGGAGCCAGAGTCTTTATCGTAGAAGCTTTTGACGTCGGAGCCGCCCTTCTTCTCGATCTCTTGGATCTCAGCCAGGGCCAAGTACCCCTGCTCCTTGGTGCACCGCCCGGCTTTGGCGTCTGATTCCGTCATTGACCCCGTGAACTCGCAGTGCGGCTGCCAGCAGCCCTTCTCAGCCATTCTAAACGACCGTCCGTAATTGGCGGCGCCGACGTAGATCTTGTTATTGGCTACCCCGGCTTTGGTGATCATAGCCAAGGTATTGACCGTCTCGGTGAAATTGACATGACTCCGAATGCACTTCCCAGAATCACATTGATCAAAGGAATTCGGGTTATCGTAGTCCCATTGACCGTGGAGATCGTAGGTCATGTAGACTATGTAGTCAACAACCTCTGAGATCTCCTTGATAGGGAAGGCTTTCAGGTACCAATACGAAGCGGGCGCTGCAATAGCCACCAGCTTATCCCCCATCTTCTCCTTGAGCTTCTGGAGAAAGCGAAGATAATGCTCGCCGTCACCATCTTTCCCTATAGGCACGCCGTTGGCCAGGATGTCGGTCGCACCAGGGTATTCCCAGTCGATGTCGATGCCGTCAAGGCCTTCCGCTTCAACAAACTCAACAATGTTGTCCACGAAAGTATCGGCGTGGTCGATGATTGCTTGTCGGATAATGTTGTACGTCGCTGGCTCCGTGGAGTAAGCCCAGCCGCCGAATGCGCCAATCTTCTTTGCCTTGAGGCCCTTGAATCCAGCCCATTCTTTGTACGGATCGTCGATCACAGGCTTCCATGTCTTGTCATCAATCCCAAGGAAGGCCCAGTGGACAATATCGTAATTGTACAAAGCAACATCCTCCGAGGTGAGCCAGAGACAATCTCGTCCCCGGTTCCACGACTCATAGTAGCCTATCGTCTTGGGCCCTTTGTCGCCTGTTGCTTTGCCCGAGTTGATCTTGATTTCCGTCCCACAGTTGGAAATGCAAGTGGACGGAGCTTTTGCTTTGAGAGCACCAGGACCACCGTCGTCAGGGGCGTTCTTTTGACAGTGATCGGGCATGACGCCGCAGAATCCCCAATTGCTGCAGCAGGCATTCAGAGGACACGGATTCAACTCAGCAAGGGACTGGCCTGGTTTAGGTGGCTTGGTTCCCTTCTTCAACGGACCACACTCAGCGTCCTCCTGTGGAGGCGGCAGCGGAGGCGTGCCATCACTCAAGCACATGTTGTACTCTTTCATCAGTTTGCCACACCCTGTCCACGCCCAAGTCTTGCCCTTGTTCCACTTCTCGATTTCCCTGACCGTGATGCCGTTCCTTGCAGCCAGCTTGCCGCAGGTGTCACCATCCTTGATAATATGCGTGGCGCAAGTACCGTCGGACTGCTTCTTTGGCTTGGGCGGGGAGTAAGGCTTGCCATTTGAGCAGCAGACGTAGTCGCCCTCCATCAGGGTTGAGCAGAACTTGTCCTTGTGTTTGTTGAAATTCTCGATGTCTTGACCATTGATGCCGCATTTCTTAGCCAATTCCGGGCACCCCTCACCTTGCTTGACCGTCTTGTAGGAGCATGTGCCATCCGCGTTCTTTTGAGGCTTTGGAGGAGAGTAGGGTTTGCCGTCAGAACAACAGACATAGTCGCCTGGCATCAGGGTTGAGCAGAGGTTGTCCTTGTTGAACTTTTCGAGGTCATTGCCAGAGATTTTGCATCTGCTAGCGAGCTTTCCACAAGAGTCGCCTGACTTGACCTCTGTGTACTCGCAGTATCCTTCTGCTCGGTTAAGATGCCTGCGCGGCGGCGGGGCGACAGTTCCGTCAATCTCGAGAACATCAACGCCAGTGAGTTTCTTCACCGAGATGGACATGTCCAATTCGAGTGCTTCCACAGGCTCCAGAGCACAGCTTCCCGACTTCCAAGCCCGGATATGCTTCTGAACCTCTGCGAAGGTGCCCCGTTGATCGACCACAATGCCGAGGATGGAGCCCGCCGTCCGCATTTGATCGCAGACTTCCAGCGTGCTGAGCCCCGGGAGATGACCCGAAGACTTGTCGTGGACGGTGTAGTCTTCAATTAAGGCCTGAAGAGCCGAGCGGGCCGTAGGCTTGCCCAAGTCTTCTCCAATGTTAAGACCGGCATAGTTTCCGTTATAGTACGCAATCAACGTGGCCTCGTCGCAATTGTCGTGATCTTCAAAATAGCGTTGCATGCCCCTCAGCATTTCCGTAATTTCCGTGACGTTATGGTAACCCTCGTGGCCGGCCAGCGGCTGAACGAGGAGTGGCACGGCACCAGACACAGAGCCGTTGGCGGCGCATGCAGGGGCGTCAACGACGCTTCGCTGGTGAAGTGATGGCGAAAGTTTCGGATTCTCCCGTCGTCTCAATTCCACGCTCATGGCATCTTCTTCTGTGAGACCAAGGGATGAGTCAAGAGTCGGAAGCGTGCACGCGCGTATCGGTTCCGTGAGCTCATCCGAACCCAGAAGCTGGTCGGACGGCATACGCATGATGACAGGCGATTGACACCTGCTCAGACGTTTCAGCGAGAGGACGGTGCCCCAGCTGTGAACATTGGAGAAGTCGACGCATGGTCTTGGGCAAAAATCCCGCTGAAGGGCGAGGGCAGGATGGGTCAAGAAGGAGAAAAGGAAGAGGTATATGGCAATTGTGGACGTTGCGGGGGCGAGCCATTGCCCCGCCTGCAGGCCAGTGGTCACGGTCACAGCGGACCGAGAAAAGGCCATCGTGGTAGCTTATACGCAGCTGTAGGACGAGAAAAACAAAATTGGACAAATGAAACGATAATGGTCAGGACTTCCATTTTCAACAATCTTCTGGTTGCAAAGGCCGCGGCTACTTATACAAGTTTGACCTCTACCCAGCTCCAATAGCCGCAGCCTCAACTAAGCCTGGACTACGACCTGAGAGCGTACTATCTTTGCGATCACCTGAACATTCTGTCCACCATTTTGGTCTTCTGGAGACAGAATCCGTAGCTGTGCCTCCTCCGAACACTCGTGCTGTTGGGGCCATGACTGCGCGTTGGGCCTCTGATGTTGGCCAACGAGACCGTTCTGGCCAACAGACGGCGGCATAGTGACTGTTGCTAGACGTCTAGATGTCGAAGGATCAAGCCTTCCTTTGCCAAGATGCTTTAAACGCCTCTGTTGGCTCCGGTTCCCGCCTGCGATTGCATCTACCGCCCCCTCGGCTGGATCCTTGAGGAAGAACCCCAATAGCCCGTGCCGACAGACGCGGGCGGCAGATATGGGATATTCATAGCTCGTAGTTCTTATTGACAAGCGAAATATTGCAATAGGCAGTAGCCTAGGGGCACAAGCCTGATGGGGAAAGATTGTCATTCAAACTAAGCTCACGATCTGGAGCAAAGAGCAAGGAGCAAGCATGAATTGAACCGGCATTTCATATCTCATTACTTGATCGAGAGTGTCTGGAGAGACACCTCATTCTTTCCCTCATCCTTGCCCTCATCCTTGCCCTCATCCTTGCCCTCATCCTTGCCCTCATCCTCATCCTCTTCTTCATCTGGCCACCCGACACGATCCGGCCAGCATTTCTCGACATATCTCTTCAGGGCCTTCAGGCAACCTGCCTTGTCATAATCGCCTTGACCTCCCAAAGAAGCAGGCGGCCACCCATGACGACGGTAAATCTTACGCAACGCGATGCCCTCGTCGCAGACTTCCTCGTCACTGCCCCAGAAATAGTCGACATCGCTCTCCCTGATAGCCATAAACTCTAAATTGCGAAAGTGATACTTTAGCATCTCGAAGAAATCTGGAATCGTCCAGCAAGGGGCGCGGAGCGGCCATTGCTCGGTCAGTTCTGGTAGATCATCGTCGAAATCGCCACCGCGGTTACAGACAGTGACCTGCTCGATGATTCGCCCTCCACCGATGTCGAACTTTTCGTCAAAGGGCGGTTCTTGGAACGGACATTTCTCATCCCAGAAGATGACGCCTCGCTTCGTATCCACAAAGATATTGGGGTTCTCTCGGCCGCCCATGGTGATGGCGAAGACATGAGGGGGTATGACACCGCCTTCAGACCGCTCCCCACTGTTCCCTATGCCCTCGCTGCAAAGAAGTTCCCCTGAAAAGTCCTGCGACTCAATGATTGATTCGTGAAGGTCGGCCCAGTTTGCCCATCTGCAGTCGGGTATAGGCTCGGTGTCGTACGTCTCATAAGTGAGATAAGGGAGCTCGCGGAGCAAGCTGATAACCTCGGCCGACTTGCCCATACCGGCATACCTCTCAGGCGTAATGGAAGGCCACCCACCCTCGGGTGGCCATGCCACAGAAGCCTCGTCGACGTACATGGTCACTAGGAAGGCGTAGTAGTCGCGAAATGCTCGGATGGTCTCCTCGCGAGAGTAAGTGAGCTCGATTAGGTCAGGCATCCTGGATTCGTGCGTGCGTCTGGCTGGGTTGGGGGCGCTGAGTTCCTGGCGGCAAAGGAGAGTATCTGTTTGGTTGGCGGCAAAAAGTCGTGCGAGTACTAGATAAGGTGATGAAGCGGCGTGGGTGGGAGAATGAGAATGAGAGAGCAAGGGAACCGTCTATTTATGTGTGATGCATGTTGGTTGAGCGACCAACAACAACCCCCAAGGCGGAACCTCACAGCCACTCATTCCTTGAGGATGCAGGCGTCCGACCAACAGCACCAACCATTGGCACAAACGCGTCTAGATGAAACACCAATGCCGAATGTTATCACAGCCGCTTCCAATGCTCCTTTTGGGAAAAGTGTTTGTTGGCTCTAAGCGCCAGCCGGTGCTGTTGGCCTGAAGCGCCGGCTTAGACGCGATACTGTCGGGATTACTCTGTATAAGTGGACAGAACCTTTTGCTGCACTTGAGGAACAAAAGATATAGCCATTCTTGATTCAAATGCCCTTTGTTACTTCGGTCATCTGGTACCTCCCACAGAAAGTCGCTTGTTTCGATCTCGAAAGCTTCTATCACTCTCTCACTCAACCCAGCATACGCCTCGTACTATGTGTTGGCATTCCACACCACAGACAGCTCAGACTGTCCGCTTCATCCTCACTCTACTTCTCATCACCAATTCCGTCATCGCCTGGTCAGATTCAAATATCCACCTGACAGTCCTCCCAACCGCCCTCAACCTCGACGGGCCTCCCGACGACCCAAGCTGTGGCAGCGCCAACCTCGCCCCCTTCTTCGACCCTCCGCGCCCATCTGGCCATCTCCTCGAATACATTGAAGAATACGGCGACGAGCTCATCCGGTTGTGCCACTACACTCGCGAATCCCCGGGCGAGGGCTGCTTCCCAGCCAAGGAGCGATGGTGCGAGTTTACTACAGTTGCTCCCACGTATGTCATGTCGGACTACTCAACCTACGGCAGCCAGGCGAGCTCATGGTGGGCAGCGAGAAGCAGTGCTGCCGTTGCATTGGCTAGCAAGTGTTCATATGAATGGTTTGATGCTGCGTATGAAGTGCCAGGGGCTGCTGCCTGGTTGAATGATACTATCATGTTTGCGGCTTGTCATGAGGAGGCAGACTGGGATGCGATGAATGCTAAATCGAGTGATCATGATGGGATAGCGGCGCCAGGGATGAGTATGCAACAGCCCGGGGCAAAGCCGACAAGGGCTCCTTGACGAAGGCTGAAATTTGAGGAAGATTTGACAAGAGAAGAGTAGAAAAATAAAGCCACAATTGACGCGCAAATCACGTATCCTGCGTCTTAGCCAAGTATAGTGAGAAGTACTTCATCACCTAGTACTCGCTTCATGTGTACTCATTGATGTTAGTCTCGATATCGTAAATCCCCAGCCCTTGATAGACGGCCAGGATATGGTTTAAAAGTTAAAGGTAAGTTGGAGCCCGTAATCAGCAAAGGCCCTGAGTTTCATCAAGGGAATAAGTCATTGAGCACGCTAGCGTACTGCTGGTACGACAATCCCATCTTCTCAATATCGAACTCGTTCCAATATCCACCACCAGCAAGCGTCCCCCTCGCCTTCCATGCCGCAAACCGAGAGCGAGCCTCAGCAGCCGTCTGTCCATACTGAGGTTTGGCATCGTTGGTGACCCAGATGAGCGGCACAACACCCATGCCAAGTTGGTTTTGCCAGGCAATAGGGTCGTTGCCCCAGCCACCGTCGTAGCATTGCAGGTATACGCGATCAACCAAGCTGCCGAGCCCGTTCTTGACTGACTGCCAGAAAGCGACCCGCGTGTAAGGGACGAGACTGTATTTGTAGCCGATGTCTCCAACCATGCGGCCAAATGTCAGAGTGGACTGAAGGTGGTAGATTGCCTCGTCATTGTTGTTGACAGCGTCGAGGTTCCAAGCGATCTTCAGGGCGGCCAGGTTACGGTACAGATTTGTGTTTGGGCCGGGACCAGGGTTGGACATCAGAGCTTGGATGTTGTTCGAATTGGTGCAAATCTCAACGCGGTTGATCCTGCTTCCGCTGGCCTTGAACGAACGGACTTTGTTCTGGAGGGCGGCACCACCAACATACTGGCCGCCACTCGCGACCACGATATCAGAGCTGCCAGGGGTGTTTGAGTAGTACATGATATCTCCATTCTCGAGTATGCCGACACCAAACATGATGACTGAATTGAAACCGGAGGTAGTGATGGCAGTAGTGTCTGATTTAAGGACGTCTTTAAAGAGATACATGGCACGAATGTTCTGAGCGGCTGCGATCGGCAACAGCAACGCCAATAAGAGGGCGGATGCCCACGAGGTGATAGTGCTTGCTCTCATTGGTAGTAATGTTGCTTAAGAACAGTACGTGAAGCAGGAGACGCAGCTCTTTGGGCGACTTGAGGATGAAGACTTTATTGGAAAGGCAGAGACAGAGCCATATAAATACAATACTCCAATAATGGCACATGGCAGAGTCTCTTGGGGTGTCCTCGGCAATTCGCCGATATGCGGGGGTGAGAGACGACTGCGCAAACTCAGATGCTCTGGAAGGAAGGTCATAAAGAGAAGCGAGGACAACGTTGTATCGACAAGGGTAAGGTAGTAGGGGACGAGGGGCTTCCACACCTGACTGAGTCTTGAATCATCTGGAAATGGCACAAACGTCGCTTAAAGGGTGTCATTAAGCCGTCGGGTTATCTGATGGTCCACTTACAGTCCTACACCTTATATCAAGTCGGCTATAGTTGCTTCTAGTTAGCTTCCGAACCTTATCTCTTGCCATGCCAACATTATTCAACTTTTGTAAGGCCTCGTTCCTGTTCACGTCTCGGTATAAAGCCACAGTGCTGAAGATTCGACATTGCCCTAGACGGCTTTCAGCGGAGAAGACTCATGGCTTCCCAAGCCACGCATCCCTCAAGAACTCCTCGGCGCTTGTGAACCTCTGCTCCGGTAGCAGCTGATTCCACTCATCTGTCGCCACAAACGCTCCAGCATTGATCGCAAGAAGCATTCCAGAGACTAGCCCTGCCGCCATCTGCTCCCTCTTCTCGACAGGGATGGCGGGGTGGTCTGCGATGGGAAGCCAGCTTGTCTTGACGATCTGTTGCCTCAGGTCTTCTTCCGGGAGCCTTTCGATTAGAAATGGTCCGCCTAGTTGATAAAATAACTATATCAGCTGTGCCTGCAAAAGGAAGAAACCTCGAAGGGGGACATACGGATCTTTTCGCCCAACGCTACTAGCTCGGCAACTGTCAACGTGTCGCCTCGAATGCCACCGACCAGCGGCCACTCGCCCTCATAATCCACAGCCTGAGCGATGACAGAGGTGAAGTCCTTGATCGTAATCAAATTGATCGGACCACCGTCGGTGCCGTCTATGACGATAGCTCGACGGTTGTTGAAGTCGAATTGCAACTGGAAAGGATGCACGTGTTTGGCTGTTTTATAAGGGTTGACAAAGTAGTTGACAAAAAGCCCAGCGTGGAAGAGACAGTACTCAAGAACCTTCTTTTCTTTGTTGAGGTTCTGAAGATAGTCACGGACTTCTTGCTTTCCGGCGTACCACGGCATATGAGTGAAGCCAGATCTTGTCGCGCTCATTAGTTTTTATGAAGCGGATGAGGGTTGGGAGTGAACCTACGATGCCCATTCACTTGGGGCGTATCGCTTGACACCTGCGGCGACCGATGCATTTATGAGGGCCTTCTGTGCCACACTTCCGGGGTCAGATTGCGAAGTGATAAAGCATAGGACTGTGTGAACGCCTTGAAGTGCCGCAACAAGTCGACTTTCATCCTCGTAGTCTGCTTGCACGGAGGTCACGCCAGGTGCAAGGCTCTCAGCAGGGATAACCTAATTGGACACCATATCAGTATTATGAGGTTATTTGGAAGTGCGCATGTTGATAGAGCGTACCTTCCGAGACAGGAGTACGATCTCATGTTTCCGTGTAGCTGCGAGCACGTCGAGAACTTCCCGCGCAACTCCTACTGGAGGTTAGCTCCTGTTCGACTTGATATCAACGGGTCTACAGCAGACCATACCACCCGAGGCACCTGAAATTGCAACCTTGACCATTTTGAAAGAACAATGAGATGCGATCAATTGATTGTGTTTCAATCTATCGTTTCGACAGAGTACAACGAGCATGAGTGGTCTTCTTATGTACACCCACGGTTTGAACGCAAGTGTTGCTATGATCTATTCTAATGGATATCAGGCCACACCCACCAGCTTCATGCTAGGAAACTTAGTATCAAGCTCACCCTGATTATAAAGATCCATGCCGCCGCCCGGAGTTCAGCTGGAGCCCTCGTTGTCGCTCCCGGATGCGATAGGCTGGACCACTCTAAAATTGCCTAATCGGGAACGCCTTGGGGAGCGCTTCCGCACGGAGACCCATTCCAACTCCGATGCGCTCGAACAAACTGACTTACAAATCAATCATATCCCCTCTCGCTAACAATCAATGCGATACGGTGATCACGAAGAACGATAGCCTTTTCAACGCGGACCCGAGGAATACGGAACTCTGGCCACTGATTACTACGGCGTTGAGGGCAGAAGCTCATCGTGATCAGCGGTACATCAGGAACACAGTACAGACTTGCTCAATTCGAGGCCAACGTTCTCTTACAAATTCCTGAAGATAGGTAAATCTTGTGGCTAAAAACAATCTTGTAATACTCGTACATCGCATCTCTCGCATAAGCTTCACAGAGGCAAGACAACCCCAGTCCCTGCCGCCATTGATCTCTTGCTTTCTTCATCCTTACTCAAACAACCTTACAGCAGGAAAAGAGCGGCCACAAAGCCAGCGCCCAGCGCTGCACCCATAGAAGCGAATGTTCCCGACCCAGCCGCCTTGAACGCCCAGGTATGGCAGTTCCCAAAGTCCTCCTGAATGTACGGACGAATCCGGAAACTCTTGATACTCCTCTCCAGTGTCTCACACTGCCCCTCATCCTCCGTTTGACAGCTAGACTTGAACCAAGCATCAGAGTCATCGTCGATATCGTTCCCAGGCACGGTCTGTTGGCAATCCTCGAATGCATAAGTATGCAACACCCAGCGACCATCCTTTCCTGCGCCAATCTCATCCTCCCCACCGGTCTCGTTCACCTGCCTGAACCAAACTTTCGTGAAATTTCCATCTGAGCTAAAGTCTGGCTCGTCGTTGTTGGGACGGTACCAGTGGATTCCCTTTGGCGTGAGGTCTTCCACATCGACGCCGCGGGAGAGTGCTTCTTTCTCGTCATTCTCTTCGTCAGAGGCGCGCCAGCCGATAGTGTCGTTTTGGAACCCTGTGCGGGAGTTGTTACCGAAGATGGACGAGACGTTGAAGCAGGTTTCCGTGCGGGGGATGTCAGAAAAGGTGAGGACGAAGGCGGTGTCAAGGTTGCCATCTTCGCAGGTTTCTTCGGATGTGTCGCTGGGGAAGATGGCAATTGTGAAGTTGCGGTCATTGCTGCAGTTCAAAATATTGAGTCAATGATCTTCATTTGCGGGAATGTTAACGTACTCGGACTGGGCAGACACAAGGGTGGTGGTGGCTGCTGCCACGATGGGGATAGCTGTTGAGAAGCGCATGGTGCTCAGATCTGTACCAGACAGTAAGGATGTAAATCACACGCAATCGCTCGGTTCTAGTCAAAGAAAAAAGAAAAAGAGACTTCGGTCAACAAAAATATCTTGGTAAAGTGTGCGCGAACGCGGGGGATGCTTGTCTTTAATCCACAAGGACCACATTGCAATCTTTGAGTCTGGATATGGCAGTTGGTTATGAAGTAAACACCGACCCAACAAATGTTTCACCAAGAAAATAAGACGTCATTACTTGCTTCAGGCCGCTGAACGATGAGCAGAGGATCGCATTTGCCTGCTGCGCCATGGCGGCATGACTTCATCCAGCGATTGGACCAGCACTGGAACCGCCCAACACAGTGCAGTGCCCGAACTCCCAAGCTCCTTCAAAGGCTGTGGACAACTGCTGATCACACGGTATTACTTGTACGGGGCCGCTCGCCTTACCCAACCCCTGTCCATATCTCATGCTGCCCCGTCAGTCTTAAAGAATGCGGCACAGCACAGCGCATGACGTTTACCCCACACTCAGCCTTTGCCGCCCCCAACTGCTTCTTCTTATGCATATTCCTTCGGTCGACGGGAATGTGGTGGGATCGTCGCTATGATGTGTGTACTATACGGATGGGGAAATGCTTTGCGCGTCTATGCTTGGCTGTGAGGCACGTGCCCAAGTACCCGAAATGAACAACAGTGAGAAATTTTGGCAGCGGGTACTCCGTACAGACTTGTCTAATTAGGCGTCTGTCTGTCACAGGGATTGTTCCCTTTCCTTGCCATTGAACTTGGTCCGCTGTAAGAGCACTGCAATCCAATAAACCGGATTGTTCACATGGTCAAGACTATAGAGAGCTGAATGCCAAAACGCGGCGGCTCGCGAAAGAACACCAGGGGAGAAATTCGCCGAGAAGTTTGACGTCGTAACAGTTGCGCTCGGTAAGAGCTTCTTTCCTAGTCGTGTTGTCGGCGAGCCCGGAAGATCAAGGCACCCATACACAACAACTTTCTACCATCTCGCCCACGCCAGTCATCACAGATAGATATTCAAGCTGAAGTTTGAGTAACCACTTGTTGTATTGCAAATAACATAAAATAACACTATTGTTACATGTCCCTTTCCATATCCCAGCGCCATGTTTTCTCGACCAGCGAGACATGGGCCCAGATTCTTGTGAACCCTATTACCATGAGTCTGTATAGAGTCAGCATATCGGAGAGGAATCGCGTAAAGAGCTACACTTACTCTGGCACCAGAAGTTGAAGTTAATCCCCTCTCCAACTGTGGGAACTGGCTCGCACTTTCCAAGGCACGGCTCACCGTCATCGTCTCCCTCGTTGTATACGCACTCATTGTCGCAGTGACCTGTTGCCATGGAGTATTAAAGTTTGCTCTGGCTGTTTGGGAGTAAGTGTGGGAGATCTTCCATACCATTACCGTATTGCTTGCCACGGTCGGGACCACCATGGCCGTCCTCGCACTTCTTTAGATCATTCTGCCTGATGTGGTGGTCCATTCCGGGGGCAGAGAGGACTTGGGTGGCAAAGAGGCCCATGGAGATGAGAGAGATGATTGTGAGCTTCATCTTGCGTAGCGTAAAGTGTATTCTTTTTTTTTTATAGGAAGAGTAAGATGTTTGAAGAGAAATAGGCCGTTGCAGTGGTTTGTGAGTTGATGTGAAGGCTTGAGGTTTGATGAACATATTCTGAGCTAGTTCGGGAGGAAGAGGCTGATATTTAGCTTTCTCCAACTTTGTGACGATTAGAAGTAGCCTTGTATACTCTGACGTTGGCAATTGCATTGTTGTCGCCTCCTGCTCCGTCGTTTGATGCTGTTGCTCTGTATCCCCGTCCAAGGTTCCATCGCCATTGTTTGATAGGCCCCTCTTGGCTATGAAGTCATATTATCAGAGAATAAGGGAGATCAACAGCTCCTCTTGCTGTGCCTCGAATCCATCGGATGCCAGGACGAGGCTCATGACATTGATGTTGTGTTCTACGACGATCATGGATTTTCTGACACAGCCTTGAGCGTCATGCTGACTCCGTCGCTTGGCGAAACAATGAGAATTCCCCTGAACTCTCGAGGCTGTGGCAAACGGATTGACCACAAGATGCCTCGTGGCAAGGCTGGAGCAAAGGAACAACGGCACAGTACGTGTATCACCTCGTAACTTCAAAGTGTTGGTTCCAGCCCAAGACGCCCGACAAGAGGTTGCATTGCGAATCTTGGCGGTTACCAAATAAAACTGTTGGTTGGCTCTTGCATATGATCGCTCATGGTTGAGCAAATACGCGAATCCTTCGGGGACTATTTGAGAGGCACAACTGACTAGGACTAGAAGCCGCGTCTCTTGGCGGGCGATTGAAATCTCCTCTTCCCCAACTTGGGATCTCGGCACGCCCCATGCTTCTCAATTGGAGAGTTACGAGTTACATGTGACGAGCACCAGAGACTTTCTGATCAACAAAGTCCTAAGCCTTCCGCTTGGCGGTTCAGCCGTGCCGCAGGGGGACAAGTCGCCTCGATGCAGAGAGGCTCGGCTTTGCACAACATAGTACAATGGCGTCGCGTCATAACTTCACGGGAGACAACGTCAATTGAAGTCAATCACTGCCTAGTACTTCAAAGATCATCGCTGTACTTATGAGGCGTTCTGGAAGAGTTGTTTCATCGTCCACGCCCCGAATCCTGTGTACCATATCGGCTTGCCTGTGGAGAGGCTGGGCTCACATTGATGTTGTCATCCACGACTTGTCCATACTGCGAAGGCTGAGGCTTTGAGCTGAGTCTCGATACCAAGGGTAAGGAGAAAGAACGACTCTTTGTTGAATTAAATGTCCATCATGACGTACCCTTTCTACCGAGAGATACAAATAGGCAGTCTCATACGTCTGTCTCTGCAACTTCTCAACTCAATTGTCCAAGTCAACATCACCATCCACACCACTGCTTGCCTCTTTCTTAAACTTCCGTTCTTCAACTGTATAACACATATCTAGACATTTCAGCAGGCTGAAATCTGAAATCATGGCTCTCGACGCATTTGGTGTTTTCACTGGTGGAGTTGGACTCTTTTCCTTCTTGCAAAGCCAGCTCGACAGGGTCGATGGCGGAGATGATGGCCCGAATGGCCCAAATATCATGGTGAAGGCTGGACACCCTGAGGCAGACTCTGATGAGTCTGATATGGTACGTTGACAATGATTGATACTGCAGTTCAATCCGAAGCGACAACTCTAACCCGATGCATAGGAGGGCGACATCGGATTCGCGTACGCTTGGGACAACAACAATGCATACATGGGTACGTGAGCATTCCGATCAAAACTCAATCTATTGTTATGAAAATATTACTTACATCAGAGACACAGGCAAGGCTAGTGGCCAGCACATTGGCAAGGGTGGTGAGAAGACCTTCGTCGTAGACGCAGATGTCGAAGGCGAGCAAGCCGGCTGGGCCGGTGTCAGCGCAGACAACGACGCAGTTTGCGTCGCCTGGATCCTCGTCAAGCAAACCGACAGCTCTTCTGACACAGCAGCCCGCTGGACTGGCGACGTCGGTCGCAACTGCGACCAGGCTTGGGCGTACCAAAACCAGGTGGCCGGTCGATACAAGGATGGCGACGAGGAAAAGGAGCATAAGCCCGCGTGCACATGGATCGATGCAGATCACACTGGTAGCACGGAGATTGCGTCTATCAAGTTCAACGTCAAGTCGTTTGGCGATGATATCAAGAAGATCGCGGACGAGAGTGATAAGGCGATCTGTGATCATACGGCTTGGGGGGCGGATAACTACCCCATCAGCGGTAAGTGTTACAACTGTGCACGATGTACAGAATTCAGCTACTAACAATGCATGCAGCTGGACCCGGTAGCAAGAAGCGATCCCTTCCCAAGCGCAGCGCCGCCATGGTCAACACCCTCATCGTCTCCGACTTCGAAGAGCACCGCGCCAAAGACCTGTGCGAGTCCGAGACTTCTGTCAGCTCTGACTTTGTTGGCTCTGACGGCATCTACTGCAACCAAGAGACGAAAGAGTGGTCTTACCTCTGCTCGACCCAGAACGTGGACGGTTGCGTCAACCTTGATGAGCTAGAGGGTCAGGGTCATGTCACCAGGCGATCGATCACCAAGCGCTCTGATGGATTTAAGAGGGCTGTTGACTCTGGTGTCAAGGACTACGGCAAGGTCCAGCACTGGGACTAAGTGGGTTTGCCAAGGGCAGAGTGTACGATATGTTGCTTCATGGGGTGGTTTGTTTTCTTTGTCTTGCTTTCTATTGTTTAGCCTGTCTAGCCTACCATTTGCTTGCCCTCTCTGCTGGACAGAGGGCTATACAATGTAACCACTTGTTGTATTCATGCAATGGCCCAGAATTTCTGTTACCCTCCTATTCTGTTGACAACTCACAACGTTCCCGTAAGCTGGTATGGACCTTTCAACTCTTCTTGCGTCACTTCATCGATGCAGACAGCTACTCTACAAGCATGGCCATTGCGAGATTTAGGACTGCACTTGTCAAACCGGGATGTTGGTAGTGAAGAGACTCATCATAGAGTGGTTCAAAGCAATTACTAGTATGAAAACACCCAAACACCTGTCCTTGCCAGGCCCAGCTACGGGGTGGACGTGTTATCCACTCATACCAAACCCTGTTCGCTACAGGATCATTGGCGAGTCTTTAGTTGGCCAGCTACATGAGGATTTTAGCAGCTTGCGGCATGGGTTATTGGCTGTTCGGGACAGTGTACGTACCCCAAACGTGGCGACTTGAACAGCCTTGAGGCCCAGCTTAACCTTCATACCATCCTCGCAGTCTTCACAAAGGAAGATGATTTTGAAGCCAGCCCACATCTTCATCTTCTCCCTGCCACACTTTCCGCAGGTTGGGGCGTCAGTGGCTTCCTTAATCACATATTTGACTCCGGCGACAGCCAGTGCTGGGAGGATGTGGAAGACCATTGTATCTTGTCTTTGTTTGAAAGGAGAGTCACCTTGCGGGCGACCGCCTCTAGACAGAAATGGAGCCGATAGGAGTTGTCTGCAACGAGTAGAGGGCGTGAGGAATGGAGCATGTGAAACAAGAAGTTGTGGCAGCGCCGATCATCGAGTGCAGCAGTCCTCAATATATGCAAGTCTCATAAAAGACGACTACTTGCAAGGCAGAATCTAGAACTTGTTAGATATGCAACTACGACTTGATCCCATCAACTTCACCGCGAGCCGCTTTTCAGCGCTGCTTCGTGAGCTACCCAGTGGCGCACACCTCTACGGTTGTTGATAAGGTTATGTGAAGCGGCAGAGGATGGGCTGATGCCAATAGTTTCATAGGTAGCCTTGTGCGTATTTTGCATCTTTTAGACCAATACGAGATAGTAGCCTGCTTGAGAAGTTGCCACCGGCTGACAAAACGCCCGTGCATGAGTTAGTTCGCTCGAGGCTGAGAGTCTCGAACTGCAGAGCTCTGTCTTGCAGTGCGATAACCTCAAGCAGACAAAGCTGAGCGGACCGCAAACTGTAAAATCACAGACGCTGTTGTGTTTCAATAGTGTGTGTCTAGACCTCTCTGTGATGCTGGCACATCTTCTTGTAAGCGGAATGCAGGCTGCTCTTGAAAATGCAAGGCATACTTCTTTCACATATATATAAGCGTATCTTCAGAAGCGCCTGATCTTTCAAGAGACAGACTGGTGGACACAGAAATTTCGCCATTCCCAGACACGAATTAACAGACCGCAGAACTGACCATTCTTGTTCTGTCCCGGACGCATCCTCCTATCGAATAACCTGTCGCCTTTACCCCAATACAGCTCTATCTACGAAGACCGAGATTCTTTCTCGATGTCTTCCGATCCACCAAAGGTCGAATATCCGACCAGCCAAGATCGTCCAGACCTTACAACAGGCGATGGACACACTGTCGGCATCGATCGGAATGCAGGCTGCGGCTTTGTTGATACCACTACGGGCCAACCAATCAATACATCGGACACCCACACAAAGTTTGGCGGATCAAGCGATTACAATGATGGTGATGACGGGGGCTTCGTGGAGGAGATCATCGATGCAGTAACCGACGCTTGTGTTTTGATGTAGCTGGGAAGGGAAGAGCTGGGTCTGCGGATTCAAGCATGTTTCAGAACGTATAGACCCGACGATATCAATATGTTAATCCCACTGATATCTCAATCGGAGTGACTGCCTTGGAAGTTATACTCCAGTCATTGGCGGGAGGAGTTGGAGAGGACAATATCCGCATTGCCCACCGTAGATACCCAGCTTCACGATAGGGTGAATGCATGAGAACAGGAACGAGCATAGCACCCCATGTGTCCATCCGGCGTGCCGTACCGTGGGTGCGGGCGGCACTACCGCCGATCATATGCTACTCTACCCCGGCACTCAGCCGCACGGGCTGAACCACCACGACTTCTAGTTTCGTGGGGGCATTAACGACAAACAATATCGCTGCATTCGCAAGTTGTGCTTTATACTGCCAGAAGGGGCATCAGCCTCAACGCAAGAATCACGCAATACAGAAACAAGCTAACGTGAGATGAGTAATGATGGCTGCCACAGGGCTACTCTCGACCTCGATGGTTGATAGTGAACGACTCTTAGCCAATCTGGACCTGGAATCAAGGTGTACTAAACCTGCATGTTTCTGAAAGCGAGCTAGGGAAGTGTCCGATCAGTAGGCAGATATGTGCTGAAGACCTGTCTGGGCCATCAACTCACACCCTTGCAACGCCACAAGAGCAGGTGTGATAGGATAGGTATCAGGTGACAGGATGGCTAGGCTGTGCGAGACCTGAGCAATGTGCAAACCTAACAGGACTATTTATGCAAGCGGCAGAAAGCCTGTGCATACATATAACTAATTACACGCTTGTCTGGCGTTCAGCCACTCAATTGTCCTTTGCTCTTCCCATCGCCCTGCAAATGGACCCTGCGCTTCGTATACCCTCAGTCCAGAACGTGCCCTCAAGCGCGGACTGGACTCGCCTTCGGCCCCTAGTCAAGGAGCTCTACCATGATCGCCACTGCTCGATGGCCCAGGTCCGGGATCACTTGAGATCCCTTGGATACTGGGTCAACACGCGCATGATCAGATCGCGCATCAGCCAATGGAACTTACAAAGGAATAATCAGTTACAGGCCATGGCCGCGGCTCTTCGTCTCTTGGACCCTGATCCTGCGCTGTGGCCGATGCAAGACCCCCTGTTCTTCATTCGAGGACGTCAAGTTGCCATGTCTGAGATCTTGCAATACTTTCGACGTAAGGGCATCCGCAATCCCTTCCACTGGTGTCGATCCATCACGATTGACCAAGATGAGCCGACTGTCAGTCTTGTCACAGACTGGGTCAACCCTGGTGGCGATGCCAGCGCAGGTAGTTCAACTGTTGCCGAGTCCTCTTCGACGACTAGGTCTGAGCGGCCTTTAGAACCACGATTAACGACCAGGCCAATACAGGCCGTCTGTATCTCAACACCCATCGTCACCCTCGAGCAAAAGGCTGTTGCTAGCATGAGAGAATACTGTGCAAACTACCTCGGTCTGGGTCTAATGACGATTCATCAGGAGCCAGAGGTGCATCAATTCACTGTCCATGGCAGGTTTGGCGACCGCATGTCCGAGGGTCTAGCGCAGATGATGCGTGGAGGTTCCAGGGCTTTTCCAAACTTCCATCGTGCATTTGATCTCATCCGGCCGATTCTATCAGACTGCCATCCCATGAGCCTCGCTCAGCTGCTCGCAACCGCGTGCGAGCTATCAGCTTCTATGGCGCAGTCCGTCTTGCTATGTTTGCTTCGCTATGTAGCAGCCATGGCATCATCTCTACGCACGGCACCTGCTCTGGTACAGTTCCTGGTTTCTCTCTCTGAATCTGCCCCTGCGCTGCTGCAGCAGACTATGATATCAAGTCTTCGTGCAGCACAAGCAACCTTCGCCGATAAGTCTCCTACTACCTGGCACGGTTTATACATCCAGGAGCGTCTATGTGACTGTCTTTACCATGGACGAGATCGCACCGAGGGGAGTGCTCGGCGGGTTCAGCTGTTAAGGGAGCAGGAGATGTTCTACAACCCCCTTGCACGAAACGTACTCTGGACCATCACGAACGTAGCGGACGACCACCTGGATCGAGGTGATCTCGATGGCGCACAGGCGTATTATATGATGGCTCTGAAGAGGTCAGATAGCCTCAATGGCTTTGGACGTGCTAAGCTTCGTTATGCTACCCTCGAGGGTCTCGGTCGAGTCGAGCGAATACGCTTCGAGACTATACGGAATGGTGGCGACTCAGATATGGAAAGGAATGTGTATGTCCAGCATCTGCAGAATGCTTGCAAATACATTGAGGAAGCAGTGACGGAGGCATCGATCTGGTTCGAACCAACAAGTCGGCGTGTCAGTCGAGCCACAGAGCAAAAGCAGGACTTGGTCAGCCTTCTACAAGCTTTCACGTAGCACTCGATCAATGTTAGACTATCTGCACCTCATCTCTACTTGAATCCCCAAATGACCAGGGCAGTCGTGCATCGTCGTCTGCCGCTTCGTGACTTGTATCTATGTGAAAGTACCCAACACGTCTGTATCGGCTACTGGTACCCTGAACAGGAGTTAAGACGATGCCGGTATACGTCTCCCAAGTTTGAGACCTGCCCCTCAGCTGCTGCGTGCCCGAAACATGTGCAACTAATAGGCTGTACAGTTCGATACTGTCTGGAAGGTCGGTATCCGGATGAAACGGGCATTGCTTGTTGGCGTCTGGCATTCCACGACAGTTTCGTTGAAGATTAAGTTTACTCTCCTCGCTCAAACCGACCAAGGCTTGGTATTTAGACCGATCTGGTGCCCCAGCCCTGAGATGGCCTGCAATCTTGACGCCGTACTTTGGCTGACCAATCAGCGCATCGGGTTGTTTGACGAAGTCTGTTGGTTCCGGTAGAGCGGTGACATGAGCCAATAGTGTAACCTGTGAGCCGGGTTCGTGCATGATCTGAGGTCCCTCTACTTCGATGCTGGCCCAAGACCAAGTAGGCGCCCGTTCACGACATGATGTGCCCTTTCCGCCTCTCACATACCATAACATCTCGTGCAGTAGACATTCTCGCCACAAGCCGAACGACCAAGTGAGCTTTGACTTCGCTTGAACCTGTTTCGCCAGCCCTGCCAGGGCTACCAGGCGGTACGCTTTGCGGCTCAAGTTCATCGGGGAGAACCTCCTGACGAGCTCATGCCAAAAGGAGAGAAATGCCCCATAGGCATATTCATCTAGCCCATTGGGGCCCAGAATGGAAAACAGGACTTGATAATCTGCCTTCGCAACAACGCCACTGTGATGGCCCATCCATAGCTCCGCAACAAAGTTCGGTTCTGCATTCGAGGTGAACGAAATTGCGAGTCAAGTGAACTGTGCGGGCGGACAGGATTCTTTCTTGAAACACCCAAGCTCTGGAGTCGAGGTGATAACGTGCCTTGTCGAAGGGATGATGGAGACAGTGGGGGGTGCAGGATGGAACTACATCGTACCGAGCTCCTGTGCCCAGGTCCAGGCGGCAAGTCAGTTGACTTAGAGGATTTCGAGGCACGATGAGGCTTGCGTTGCCGTCGAAGCACTCGGATGCCGCGATAGTGACTGCAGCACTCCCAAAAATATCGTCCATCTTGCCGGCTTGATCGACCCAGTCGACCGAGGCCTCGGGCGAGACATCCCCATCCTGCATAATGCAAAGAGCATCAATCCACAGATATCGATAACGGAGGCCTCTCGCCACCTCAACAGCCCCTTGAAGCAGCTTCGGTAGCTCTTTCACATAGATCGCGGTTTGGAAGTCTGCCAAGTTAGAGGACTTCATGACATAGGGCTTACTAAAGCCCCAACTATAGCTCAAGGCACAATACTCCAAGTCGAGCCCATCTTCTGCCTCTACCAGCCGGATTCTGCCAAGATCCTGGAAGGCTTGTAGATCCAGCAAGCGCCTTGGGCGTGCCCGTAGTTCTGTGGTGCCAAATAAAAGGGGCAGAAGGTCTTCTCCACACAGCGGATGGTTGCGTCGACAATTGATAATCCAGGTTTTGATGAAATTGGCAGTTGCATCCGAGAATGTCATTTCATGTAGCCTTGACAAGGATTCTTCTGACCTTGAGTTTTGCTCGCTCTCAGGGTGCTCTGGCGCAAAGTCAGCCTTGAGTATGCCGATGGTTTAATGCAGGACGTTACCTCTGCGCAGATGTAGCTGCAGTGGATGTTCACTCAGTATTTGGTCATGGCTTAGGATTTTCGACTCGCCACACGGAAACAAGGTTAGCAGAAATGAACCTGAGTCTGGGTCCAGCAACGCGATGGAGATGTATATAGGGCCGTCTTCCTCGTCAACAAACTGTCGATCACGATGATCGCCTGTGCATCCTGCAACACAACCAACGATAATTGAGCAGAAATGACAGCCTGATGCAGCAGAAGCCTGTACAAGAGATCGATGAGACGCAAGTAGAAGATGCTGAGGCATCGACGGGACGTTATCGCCGCCGCCGAGAAGCTCGTCTATGGCAGTTGTAACACGTGCTGCAAGTTTCCAGAAGGATTCGCATCGAGCACAGAGGATGTGTGGCTTGGCAATTTTGACGATAGGGCCGGCGTTTAGCATAATCGGAAGATGTAAGATCGTGTCAAGGAGGTCCCGGTTGCTGTTGGGTGTGTTTGTACCATGAGGCTCTGCAGCAGCAGCTTTCTACCCAATCGCTTGCCGGGGTGAAGTCGTCACGTCTCCTGAGTGGCTACAGATCATCACGTGATTGTATTTACGAAGTTGTAGTTGCTGCATGTATCTCTACAGCGGCTGTAGCAAATTGTGCATTATTACAGTTGGGTGTTGAAGGCTCAAATACTGGGGTTGTCCTCTCGTTTGTCGCGCCACATGGTCCGATGACTGAACTTCGATAGCGGCATTACCCGTTAACGAGAATATGGCAGTTGCTCAGAAATTGAGGCTGCAGCGTCCAGCAGAGCGATCAAACCTATTGGCGCCTCGCTGTCTGGTATCTAGCAATACTGGTGCCGGGCTCTCAGGAGTAGAATCAATGCGAAGCCCAGATCCTAGCCAGAGTTGCTGATCCTAAACAATTCACCAAGGCCGGCTTGTGCAGTATCTGAAATGCGAAGTGACCGATTCAGCAACTCGGACGCCGAATGTCAAAGGAATACACCCTTGCGCAGCCCAGGGCATTGGTAATAGATCATTTCTTGGATTCATTGCATCTAAATCCCAGACTTACAGCTGGCCTGTCCGTTGGTGTCGAGCTCTGTGTCTCTATCTATCCATCTTTCCATCAATCTCTGCATATATGTATTTTTGTATCTTCGGGGAAATCGTACCACCTACAGCTATACCTGCAGCTGCAGATGCAGTCTGGACTGTCGTACCTACAGCCGCACGTGCCGCCTCACTCGCTCGCCAGAGACGCAAAGCGCATCCCTCCCCGCCTCAGCCTCATCGTCCTCATCCAGCAATTTCGGCCTGACACCCTGCGTGACGGGCCCAAGCCTCTTCTCTACCGCACAAGCACCTTCTCATGGTCAGGGCAACGCTGAGCGCCCAGCGAGACCAACCGTGCACGAAGCATTGAAAGCGAACCAGTCAACCACCCCGATGGTATGCCATGTCGGGCCGCGATTTCCTACCCGAGCTGGTCCGCGACACCGAGCTGCCCGTCAGCTTCCCCACCGAGAAGCTGACCATTCACACCCGGCGTTGGCATCATTCCCGTCGTGAGATATGGCACCGCCGCCGAATCCTTGGTCACGGCGGCTACGGCCTCGTCTGGCTCGAGCAGGAGATTACCAAGGATGGCAAGCCGCTCGAGGGCAGCATCCGCGCTGTCAAGCAGATTCGCTGCAGCAAGCCCAGCGACACCCTTGCCAGCTACCAGCGCGAGCTTGAGGCTATCGCCAAGTTCTCCCAGCCAATATACGCCGACTACTTTGTCAAGTCCCACGGCTGGTACCAGGGCCCTGATGCGCTCTTCATCGCCATGGAGTATTGCCCCTGCGGTGATTTACGGCATTACATGGATTCTCATGGCCAGCTACCTGAGCCTGAAGTCAAGACTATCACAACCCAGGTGCTCAGGGCATTGGCATACATGCACGAGGAGAAGTTTGCCCATCGTGACATCAAGCCCGCAGTATGTCTCGAGACAGGCCCCTGATCTGCGCGACGCACTTATGACCCGTACTGACCTCCGCAGAACATCCTAGTCGCCAGGCGTCCCCCAGATGAGTGGCTGGTCAAGCTCGGCGACTTTGGCCTTACAAAACGGTCCGAGAATATCGAATCAACAACAGTCAAAGGCACCATCGGCTTCTTGCCGCCTGAGATGCTCAGCAACGATGCCCGCAAGTGCAACCACTTCTCGGCCGATATGTGGTGTGTGGGCGAGACAGCTTACCAACTTTTGACCAACAAGCCGGTCTTTAGTGGATTCTCTGAACTCTTCCAGTACTCAAGGGACAGTTTCGCGTTCCCTAAAGAAGCTCTGGTCGACCTCGGCAGCAGCGACGAAACAATCGACTTCCTCCGCGCTGTTATGGCGCCGGCCCCAAGTGATCGGCCTGATGCGCCTCAAGCCCTCACCTATCCTTGGCTGCACACTCCAGAGCCAGAAGATGACTCTCAGCTGCCGGTCCTTGACTTGGATCAGCTCCCCCCATCACCAGAGCCTGAGGAGGCGCCTTTCGAGGCTTCTGCCGCATGGACGACGGTCACTCTACCATCTGATTCCGATAATCCACCCCCAGCGCAAGCCGCCCTTCCTCGTTTTGACTCTTCAGCTGGAATCAAGGTAGATAGAGCTCAGGACACGCTACAATCTTCCTCAGACACTGCACTTCTACCTGACCTACACCTCTCATCGTCGCCACCCGCACTTCCCTTCAGAACTCTCTCTAAGCCCTATGAAAGTGGTTACACTTCAGAACATCAGGTCCTTCGCCCTGAGCTAGTACCCGACCTTGATGCCCCTGTCTCCTCTGATGACCCGGGCTACGCACAGCTGCAACCAGATATTAGCTACGAAAATGTCACCAACAAAAGCGATATTTTCCCATCCAGAGCAGGCCAGATGTATTCAATGCTATCAAGGGAGGTTACTAACCCCTTTGAGCCAGTCTCGAGCACAGAGGCACCATCAGTGTCTCCCAAGCCAGCTCATCAGCATGGCAATAGCGATGCCCAGATAGGGCTGAAGAGCATAGAGAGCAGAATATACACAACTATCCCTCCGTTACCCCGTGGCCCCTCTACAGCGGTGGATCACAGTCAGCTGCAACGCCGCCCGACGAAGTCCGAGAGAGTGAAATATACAGAATATCAGGGAAATACTAGCAGACTTCGGCCATCAGCTAGGGTTATCGACTCGGAATACTACGATGCGCTCGGGGTAGGGTCTAATGCGACGGCACTAGAGATAAAGAGGGCATATCGCAAGCTCGCTATCATTTACCACCCGGGTACGCATGGCCATACACCAAGTAATATGATACATCATCGATGCGGCTAACAAGATCCTAGACAAGAACGGCAATAGTATGACGGCCATCAAGAGGTTTCAGGCTATCGCTGAAGCCTATAGAATCCTCTCAGATGATGACCTGCGGTCCAGGTACGACAAGTATGGCAAAGACTTTTCGAATCCCCACCAAGAAGTTTCGGAACCGGCTCAATTCCTGGCTTGTGTCTTCAGCGGCGAGGCCTTTAGCGACTGGATCGGCGAGATTAGTCTTATGAAAGACATGATGGCTAAAATCGAGATTGAAACGCCAGACGCCAGGGAAGGGGCTAGTCTAGCTGACGAGGGTCGGAAGAAGAAGCAGAAAAGCAAAGGCGGACTCAACAGGGACCAAAAGGAGCAACTCGCCGCGTACGAGAGGGAATGCACCCGTACACGTTCAGAGCGCGTTGAGACACTCAGTCGAAAACTGATCCATCGTATTAGCGCCTGGACGGAAACAAGCAAAGGGCCAGACGATACCCGAGCATTCCAGGAAGGCATCCAACTAGAGGTTGAGAACTTGAAGATGGAGTTATTCGGCATTCATATCCTCCAAGCCATCGGCCAAATCTACATCTCCAAAGCCTCATCTCTCCTCCGAGGTCAAAAGTTCCTCGGCGTAGGCAACTATCTCACCCGTTTGCGGGAGAAGAGCGCCCAGGTCAAGGACACTTGGAACACTATAGGCAGTGCTATTGATGCGCAACAAAGTATGGAAAATGCAGACCGTATGGAACAGGCGGGTGGCGACGAATGGACAGACGAAAAGCGCGATGAAATTGAACGCCAAGTTGCAAGTAAGATGTTGACAACGACATGGAGAGGGAGTAGGTTCGAGATACAAGCAGTGCTGCGAGATGTTTGTGATGACGTCCTACACGATAAGAAGGCACCCTTGAGTAAAAGGCTGGAGCGGGCCCAGGCGCTGGTTCTCATTGGCGACATATGCATCGCGGTATGTGTTCCATCACTGTAACATGCGCTTTGGATGAAGTCGCCCGCTAATATTTGTGACTCTAGTCTGCTCGGACTTCTGAGGAAGAAGGAGATCCCCTCGTCTTCGAACAGCTTCTTGTCGAGACTATTATGGAGAAGAATAGGTCGAAATCCTAATGGTGGAAACAGCAGCCTCAGGAAAGGAACTTCACATCGACCACGATGGCACGACATGATGACCGCGTTTGGCTTGAACAGCTTGAACAGCTCTGAAGAATCAGTCGACTTGGCTCCCGGCATCTGGAGCCATCGAGAGGCTTTATGGGGGGGGTAGTTCACAGGAATCTAGCCCATCAGCAGTAGAAAATGGGCTGTCCCTCTAAGCCAGCTGGGTTCGACAGATGTGCTCATGAAATTGGAGTCTGTTCGGTCACAACTGGCTGGGCCACCATGTGTTGACCAAGTGCGGGAGCTTCCGTCCTGCAGTTAGTTCCAAGACCGTACCAAAGCATTCAGGCACCTAAGCGTTCGATACAGTCTTTCTAGCATTTAGCTTCCCCACCTCATGGCCTTGGCTCTAGGAGCTTTACCGATCCGCTGTTGACGAAGATCACCAATCTACTCCTACTGCAAACTCAGTCATGGCCCAAAAGAATTCCTCCCTGGAAAGGAATTGTCTGCCTTGTCCACATAGCCGAGGGTTTCAGGATCATTGACACTTATCTCACAACTCGGAATGCCCGACGACCACCTCGCTCCACTTCATTGCAGCGGCCCTTGGCCGCATCTGCGAGTCTCAGACGGCTGTTTGTGTATGCAAGGCCTCCCTCCTAGGGCGCGCTTACAACACAAAGCTGAACCCTTGAGTGTGGTTCCCTAGCACCACAAGGGCCAGCTGATACGGCTAACCCCGTTTTTCCTGCAGCTAGTATTCCTACGAGGCTGCCGCGTCCCCTCGGAACCCTAGATCGTCGACTGATAAATGCGGCACAGCTAGGGTCCAGCGTTACAATAGACTTAAACACCCTGGACCAACAGCATACACTATCCCGATTTTGTTCGTGCTGTTGGTTCCAGGACACTCCTGGCTGGTATCAGCCTTCTTCCCCTCAACCAGCTTTCGGAAGTTCCATTTCTTCGATTTCGTACAAGAAGAAGGTCGCGAGTCATCTAGAGAGCCCAAATAGTCTACAATACACAGACCGCTCACGTTTCGCGTGTTGTGACATGCGATTTGTAGAGTGTTTCTGCTATCAATCATGATTTCTTATCCCCATCTGCGGTTTCTGACCCTCGTATTGTGCAGCATTACTTGCAATGGAGCTTCTGCCCGTGCGGTATTATCGGAGAGCACCCCTGACGTCCTTCCTGCAAACATCCTCAACACCCGACACCACCTTGTCAATGCCATCCGAGCTGCCCAAGACGAAGGCTCCGATCATAGAGCATCTGTGGATCTCGGGAAAAGCTTCGACGACTCAGTTCTGTTCCAATTGTAAGTCAATCCCGTAATTGCCCATCGAACCTCATATCTAACAACCACGTGCCCCTCAGAGCGCATTCACGAGAACAGAGAAGAGACGGCAGCTCAACGGAGACATCTGTCGGCATCGAAGTGTCTTGCAACACCTGTTATATCAAGGGACAAGCCAGCATCGCTCTCAACATCGATAAATCATTCAACACCAGCCAAGTCCTGAACCAGGTAGAAGCCAGCATCGACAACACATTGGACAGCATCAAAACCTACGTCCAGAATGTGTCGTCTGAGATCACAGACGGCCTTCTGGAGCTAGACTTTGACTTTGATGATATCCCCCCACCAGATATTGACTTCAATGTGGACATTGACAGTTTCCCGGACGTGGAGCTCAAGCTCGAGCTCGATGGGCTGGAGATCTTCATGGACATGACTACGACGCTTTCCAGCGGCGTCACGTACACGCTGAACCTATACTCATCCCTGACTCCCTTGGGTGGCGCCATCCAGGGCATCGGCACCATCGGCCTCGTCTTCTCGATTGATCTTATTCTCAGCGTCGAGAGTGAGATCCAGATTGCTAATGGCTTCCACATCAAGCTGGACGACGGGATTATGATCGATATTGCCCTGTTCTCCAAGAAAGTCTCAAATCTCGCGTTGTAAGTGTTCTTTGTTCTATATAATGATGCCGACGAGTTTGACTGATGTAATGACAGCAACGGTGGACAGTTCGAATTCCTGCCCGTGAAGATCGAGAGCAGCGGTGCAGTCTTCACGTCGATTCTGCAACTTGGTCTCCACGCCGGAGTTGGTGCTGGGCTCAGCCCTGGCATTGATACCCTTGATGCTTCTATGGGCGTTGAGACCAAAGTCTTTGCCAATGTTGCCGAGTTCATTACCAACGTCACTGCTGCTTCTGACCACAGTGACGAAGAAGCTGGCGATGATGAGGAGGAGATCAGATGTGGTCTTCGCGCACAACATGCCTATCAATTTGGTCTCGGTGCTGCAGCTGGTGCCACTGTTGCGCTCAACGGTCACATCTGGGGACCATCTCCTGAAACTACCGTTCCGATCTATTACACAACCTTGGCTGACGTCTGCGTTGATGGCCCGCCTAGCTTAACGCCAACTCCGAGGCTACAAGCCCGCCAGGACTCAGATGAGGAAAATTCCCAAGAAGAGTCTTTCGTGGAAGTCACAAAAACTGCCACACAGTGCGCTTCATCTGGATTACTCAACTGCCCAGCCTCGCTTCAATTAGTCCGGGAATACATCGCCACTGAAACACCGAGGCCTAGCATTGTTCAAACCGTCGACTTTGGTGAAGGCGCCGGCTCTTTGCAGGCATCTTCAGGTGCTCCCAAATCTTACATACCGCCTCCTCCGAAAGCGACAGGCTCGTCTGACACAGACGACGGGCGGGATGGGGACAATAGCGCTGAAGGGGGTAGTTCCAAGGAGCCTGACCTTGGGCTCATCATTGGCCTGAGCGTAGGACTCGGTGTTCCGGCCTTGGTGGGAATTCTTGCAGCTTTGTGGTGGTACGTCTTTCATCTGAACTGTAGTCCCAAAGCCTTCACAGAGTCCAGCCCACTAATCCCCTCTCGCAGGTGGTCACGGAGGAGGAAAGCAAGGGATGGCACCGTCGTTACTATTATCTCGTCGGAGTCACGGGTGCCGTCGACTCAGAACAACATCAAGACCCAAAAGACGAACCAACACCAGACTGAAGTCACTTCGGCAAGTAGTGGAAACTAGCAGGTCGTACCAAGTTTCTTGTTGGAAGTGGCTGTACGATGTGCGTCAGGTCCAATGGTGAAAGCTTCTGGTAGTTTAGTAGTAAGAAATGGCCGCCACGGCAGGCACTCTGTTCTGATGATCCAAGGATACTCAAAGAGATGGTTTAATTCTCCATGACGATTCCTCGCGCAGAAGGGAGGTGGGACACAGATGTGTTCGAACGGCACCAGAGCCGATGCAGTTGAACAATCTTGACTTTGATGATGATTAATATATTATGTCCTCTTACTACTAAGGATACTGATGGTATTAAAAGCATCAGCAGAGCCCAAACCTGAAGTTGAATCCTCAAAGAACAGAACCTTCGGCGAGGAGACCAGCTCGACCCGGCGATTACATCCACTGCACCACTTGACCCTAGCAGTTCCAATAGCAGTTTATCTCTCTTGTCTGTTCATAATTAGTAAAACCAAGGTCATCTGGGAAAAGGGGCTGTCCTTCACGCACATCTCTTGCGAACGGTGCTGTAAGCCACGCATCTGTGGTGATCCACTTCCCAACATCACACCTCGGTACCCTCTTCTTCTCCTCATCTTGCATTTCCGTGTCCCAGACTTGGTCGCCAGCTTTGATGCGAATGCTGTATGTCTGATACCTGACCGGACTTGTGCCATATCGCTCCGGCCTATCGCGCTTCGACTTCTCTCCGAGCCATTCTTCCAGAAACTCGTGCTCGACTTTGTAAGGCAGTTTAGAGGCGACAAGAACCTTGTTTCCCCACTAGGAACAGAAATATCAGTATGGTGTGAGGAAGTAGTATATCTTGCTGATTGAGATAGTAGGAGCATAGGAAGTCAAATAGCCAGTAAAATAGCATGTGAAATAGTAGGTAAAATAGGGAGAAGGATAGTAAGTAGGATAGCAGGTAGGATAGCAGGTAGGATAGCAGGTAGGATAGCAGGTAGGATAAGAGGTAGAATAGTAGAGAGGTAGTGAGACTTCCAACTTACCGAAAGGTCCTCTTTAATGCTTGCCTCACCAAGCAAATTATCCTCGCCATCGTGGATCTTGAAGTCTGCCTGGAATCCCTTGTCGTTGTCGCCATTTTCAACGATATAGGTGCGACAGACGCCAGGTTTAGGCTTTTCGGTACATGCGCATTTGCCTTCGTTGCAGGTCTTCATTTTGCTCTCTGCACAGGTGAGAGAGAGGCAGTCGTCTGGCTCTGAGCACGTCTTGCCCACGCACTTACATTTGCCATCTACACAGGCCCTTTCCTCGACGGGGCTGCAGGTGAGGGCATCGCAGTCATCGGTAGATGAACATGACCTCGGAGCGTCACCAGCCTTTCCTGCTTGGTTCTCGTCACCGTCTCCGCCTTTGTCGCCGCTGCCACCCCCTTTCTCACCACCGGCAAGGGCATCCTTGATAGCACCCGCAAGATCAGAGGCCCCGGCTTCATCCAGGCAGCCTTCGTCTCGTTTCTGATTCTGCAGTGTCATAACCTGTGCCTGGTCAGACGGCTCCCAGTGCACCTCTGCTTGCCCTTCCTGTGGATGTGCCGCTTCGATCCACACCCGGTATCCAGCCTTTCTTCCGATCTTCTGCCTATCGCCACACGCCAGCGCAGGCTCATACTGCACCATGACCTTGCCACGGAATGTAAGCCAGTACGGGTCCCCGGCGTGTCGCGCATCTCTGAAGGGAGCTTTTTTCGGTGGTCCTTTAGGGTTGTCGAAGTCAGCAATCAAGGGAACCAAGAGAGGATCGTAGGTCTGTTCCGTCTGTTCTTCTGGGGATGGGAACCTTCCCCAAAATGTGATCAAATCTTGCCTGATCCTTGCCATGACAAGGTGATCTTCCTTCACACCGAAGAATTCCGGGTCGTCTGGCCTCGGGCCACGCGTGAAGACGTAGACCTTCGGCTCCGCGTCGTCATTGAACATGTTGCCAAATGCACCCTCTTGGTTGCGGAACGTGCCAAGTCCTCTATCGAGCGCATCAATACGCCCCCCATTCAGATCGGTAAGACTGTTCAACACGAGCCCAGGCATGTCCTCCCAAAAGTGTCCGAGCCAGACGCCTCTTTTAGATACGGCTACGACAGCAGTGCAGCCCCAGAGACCAGCAGCCGCCACAGTCACTGGTGCATTGCCAAATGACCGCCATCTTCCGGTCGTCATCTGCAGGTTTACCAGATGATCATTGAGATCAGGCACGTTGAGGTTAACCCGGCTGCCCTCGTCGTTGTAGGCCCTGGCAGCCTCTGCGATTAGAACATGTTAGGTGAACGATGTCTTCGATGTGGGTAGGGGAGGTACGTGCCAAGGCCAGAACTTACCTCCTCGCATGAACTCAAAGTTATTAAGGTAATGCTCTGGACTGTACCATGAACCAGCGCTCGGCTGTCGCTGAGCAATGGGCGCTTCGCTGCCCACCCTTTTAGAGTGAAGAGATCTAGCATCAAGTGGGCAGCTTCCTCCACCGCAAGTTTCAGGGGCGCAGATCGCACTAGGCTCGATTGTTGTAGTAGTTGTAGTAGTTGATGCTGCGGCGGTTTCGCAAGCCGTGATAGTGCTATACTCTAACGTAGAGCATCCTTCTTCTCGCTTCTGGTGAACATCATCGCTACCTTGGGCATTGCGGGTGATTGTGCAGAATACACTGGCGTACGTCGCGGTGATAGTTGTCGAGCATGAGGAAGTCTCTTTCTCCTCCTCTTCATCTTCATCATCTTCATCCTCTTGGTCATTACCCTTCTCATTAGGCGGACAATTGCCAATGCTCGATCCAATAATGTTGACACAGAAGTCTGCGACCTTGATCTGGGCCTTCCCGGGTATAGATACGCAGCTCCAGCAGATCACCGGCGGCTTGCCGATAGGGACAACGATCGGGACTATAGTTGGCTCGTCGCTGTCCGAAAAAGTTGTAGTAGTAATCATATGCCCGGTAATGTGGTCAGTGATAATCTCCGTCGACGCTTCAGGTGGGAGGGTTGTGATCGTCGTGGTGGGTTGATCATCTTCCACATTCTCGGTCTCATTCGCATTGTCTTTCTTGTCTTCACCTCCTTTGTCCGTCCCTTGGCATAGACATTGGCTATCTTCACAGACAACAGTCTTGTCCTCACCGACGCAGTCAGGAAGAGAACACTCTTCTGTAGCGGAACAAGCAGGGGTTTCCGTGACATTGTCGTTGCCATCGCCATCGCCATCTTCGTCGCCAGCATCATCATTATTCTTACCACCAGAAAGAATAGTTTGACACTTACATACGCCCTCAACACAAACGCCGACACGACCACCCCCGACGCACCAGGTACCAGAACACTCTTCTGGTATAGTACACAAGCGTGGCTCTGAGGCTGCTCCAGTCTCTTGAGTGGCGACCAACAGTACTCTGACTGTGAGAAGCCAGACGAATACCGCCGGCAGTCCCCTGACTCGACGCATGGAGACAGAAATAACTCGACTTGAGTCTATGTGTATATAGGAAAATAGAGGCTTGGAAAGATAGATGAGAAGGAACACAGAGCAACGTCACTCTGTGAGATACAACTTCACGGAATATCTTAGATCAACTCCATTCAGATCGCTTTTGATGTGAAGGCAAATTCGGGCATTTATTACTGTCAGGCAGCTGCCATGTCCTACAGAACCAAGGTATCATACAGCCCTGCTGTCATACTCCGAATGTTGGGGTGCTCATGATGGTGACCTTGTTAGCCGCCGATAAATGTCTAGACAGCTTCTATTCTAGGCATCACGAATACAGAGATAGAGATGTTGGTCCCTGTACCTTCCATTCTGCCGTCCAACAGCAGCCAGCTTACTAGATGAAGGATGATAGACAAGTAGGGGGTTGATTCTGCCCGTAGCCGCCTCTTTGTTTTACGTGGGTTTTTCGAACCAACAAACAATGTCAAGATAACAAGGTTCAGAGTGGCGCTGAGGACGAATCCATGCATATTTCTAAATATATAAATTCATGGACTAGCCGTAATAGCGGCTGAGCCTGTTTTCGCTCTCTTCGTATGTAAGTCGAACCAGCGTAGTGTTGTCTATAGCAAAAATTCAACCTCAAGCAGCTGGCGGCTTTGAGACATCTTGGCTCCGAGTATCTGCTGAAGCCTTGTCTAAATTTGCAGCGGACTTCGACAAGGCTTTGGATTGGTATAGTTGTAGGTGCTGTTGGCTGCAAGGATGGAACACGGATTCCTCCGTATGCATGGTACACATAAGATAATCTTTGGGAGCTATCGATGCTCTGGCGGCAAAGACATCTCGTCCGCTTCACTTGCCACTGATTGACGCTGGGGTTGCGGATTTGGGCCTCTTGTTGTTGGTCGCAATATTGAAACACTGGTCCCTTTTGCTGCAGCCGGGCTTTCAGCATCGCACCTCAATTGGCGCATACTACGCGCTGCCTACACTGCGCGGGCCAACACCTCACGGGCCTGTGCTTCAATGGGCCAACGCTTCATGGGCCAACGGCCGACATCCAAGTTGGGCCTGAGGCTGTGCTCGCCACTGTCTATTCTTCTTGGACGCCCCTCTGTCTTTCAAGTGTTGTGTGAACACAATACTCGAAAGTCTTGGTTCCATACCCCAGTTGCGACACCAAACACTCGTTTGTATCCTCCATCTCAACGACTCGCCTCGCGGCAAATCTTTGCGTGATCTACAATCAGCCAGCGACCAAGCTTGATACATCCACAGTGCTATCATCAAAAGGATTCGCAGGCACAAATACCCAGGCGTTGCGTCCAGACAGCCCGACAGCAAGATGGCTGCTCGGATGCGCCCGACTTTCCCACCTCTTCCCCCGCCCGTACCACGGCCGCCGTACCAGAACTCACCACCAGTTACTGAGGAAGATCCCAACGCTCCTCTTTACGCAGCATGCTCTCAGGGTAACCTAGCTCAGGTGCGCGAACACCTTGAGACAAAGTCTCAACTTTCTGATGCAAGCTTAGCGTATGCACTCGAAGAAGCTTGCCAGAACTTCCAACTCGAAATCGTGGAATTGCTCCTCACAAAGACCGAGGCAAAACTTCATTTCCGGTGCTTTCGCCGCTGCATCAAGTACAAGGAATACGATCTCGCGAATAGTTTTGGGGAATGGCCGTCTATTGCGGAATACCAAAGCATTTTCACGAGCGGCAGTCTCAAGCTATTACCTTTGCTCAAAATACTCCAAAAGTTCGGCTCATGGCACCCGAATCAAGTGCTAGGGCCCTTACAACGGGGTAAAGAGACTGACCAGCCGCGTTGTATGCCTCGACAAGAGGTCGCGCTGCATTATCCACGCTGCGTCCTTGATCTGGACATGCTCAACTTCCTGCTCGACTCCGGTGCAGATGCATCCATCGCCCGATACCTTTACCCTACAACCCTCTCAAAGGATGATAACCTAGGCGATGACTATACAGTGCAAAGAGATCGCGGGGACGTTCTGGAAATGGCGGTAAATTGCGGCGCCAAAAAGGAGGCCATCGCGATGCTGATTGAGCGAGGGAACGCGAAACTTAACGACACGTCATTGCATAGCCTTGTAAGGAGGAAGTCTTTTGCAGAACGGGTTGTGGCAGCGGACGAAGCGTACATGCAGGTGGCATGGAAGAAAGATATGGAAATGAAGTGGCCTGACTTATCAACAAGGTTCGAGACGGCAGCTTACTTGATTGAGCTGGGTGAAGATATTGATGGAGAAACTAACGTGTAAGTCAACAAACTATGTTACCGTCACAATCAGTCATGGAAAGGAAAGCTGATCATCGTGACTTCCTAGGTTCAATCTCAGAGAATCTCGGACGAGCATGCCTACGCTCACAATCCCAGCGACGCCGCTCTCGCACGCAAAGTACCTCATGGACTGGCGATATGTGTGCTGGTTGCTATTGAACGGCGCCGACCCTGCGAAGAAGCTGTCTCCACACCCTCCGGCTATGTACCTATACTCGATCATGAACGAGTGGCGCGAGGTGGAGAGCACATTTCAACAACATGTTCTGCAATTCGAACAACTCAAGAGGTTGCGTGCCCGGGAAGCTAAGGCAAAGCAAATCAAGCGGACCCACGACTCGGACGATGGAGAGGGAGGAAGTGCCAAAAAGATCAAAACGGAACAAGAAGACGAAGCACGCTTCAAAGAAGAGGGAGACGAGAAAAAGACGCGTGTCAAGGAAGAAGAACCAGTAAAAGCACCCCTCAAAGGAGAAGACGAGTGAATTGCAAGGAGCAATTGTCTGCATTAATCTTCAGAGGCCCTTTATGTCATGCACAGATGGACGGGTAGTGAGACCAAACATGTGTTCTTTTCCTAAATTCATGCATAGCTTCGCCTCGGCCTTGAGATGTAGTTTGAGGAGCAGCTCAGGGTGTAGTTGACTTGCTTTCGTGGAACGCCTTGGCCGAGTCATGTTTCGCGGCGTGCTCGTTAGGGGCATGATTCCTCCCAAGGCTCTGCTTCCGAATCAGTTAAGATGTGCAGATCAACGAACCCGGCTTTGTTTTGGATCTATTCAGTTTACTCTCTGGGGCACCCTGTAGCACGTCCAAGTAACAGACGTAATAAGATGAAGATTGAATCAAATGTCTAAGCATTCCAAAGGAAACATATACAAACAACAGATGATCCTGAAAGTTTCCAGAAATATGAAAAGGGACAGTATAAGTCTTTTCAAGTCAAAAATTGTCAGGAAAGAAAGTGTTAGATTGGGCAGTAGGTAGTTCGGAGTAGTGCCCAGGAAACGATACCCCACTTTGGCTCAGGTACACGGCGGACGATTGTGTCACCGGCCAGCGACCACGAAGCTGGAGCCCTCCACAACCACCTCCATCATCATCACGAGACTACTGCCACCTCGTCGACGACCTGCCACGGCGCAACATCCGGGCCGCCGAATTTCTACTATCTCCCGTACGCGAGCGACCTCCTGATTTGACGCTGCAGATCAGCATGACCTCGGTGACCTCGGCGCATACAGCTGGCTTGCGTCCTTAAGCCGTGACCGCCCCGCGTGGGGCATCACCACCGCCAACATGTACGATGACGAAGTCCTAGACATCCCCCAAACTCCGGCCGAAGCCATATTAGGTATTGGAAGAGGGCACTTTGCTGATGGGGACTGTGCTTAGGTTCGAGAAATCGCTGTACGACCTCATCCGGGGGCTGCGGCACCACAAGGGCAACGAGAAGGAGTACATCCAGAAGAGCCTGAAAGAATGTCGCGCCGAAGTCCGGAGTCAGGACATGGGTATGCGCGAAACTATCCTCCTCGTCAGGTCTACTATACCAGCTTTATCTGACATATACTTGCAGATGTCAAGGCTACGGCCCTGCTCAAGCTCGTCTACCTCGAGATGGTCGGCCACGACATGTCTTGGGCCTCCTTCCACGTCCTTGAGGTCATGTCGTCGCCCAAGTATCACCAGAAGCGCGTAGGCTACCTCGGAGCTGTGCAAAGCTTTCGACCAGATACTGAAGTCCTCATGCTGGCGACCAACTTGCTGAAGAAGGTCAGTTGCTCGCGTTGCTTTACCTTCGATCTTCGGTGTATCTAACATGCTTTGCAGGACCTCGCCTCGACCACCCCGACGACCATCTCTCTGCCTATTGCGACCCTCCCACACGTCATCACCCCATCCCTGGCCCTCTCAACATTGCAGGACCTGCTCCCGAGGATGAGCCACAGCCATGCCAACATTCGGAAAAAGACACTGGTAACGCTGTACCGTCTTGCCCTCGTGTATCCAGAAGCGCTCCGGGCTGCGTGGCCCAAGATCAAGGAGCGGTTGATGGATCCGAACGAGGACCCCAGTGTCACAGCCGCCATTGTCAACGTGGTGTGCGAGCTGGGATGGAGGCGCCCCAATGACTTCCTGCCCCTTGCCCCTAGGTTATTTGACCTGCTTGTTGATGGCGGTAATAACTGGATGGCCATCAAACTCATCAAGCTTGTGAGTGTGCTTTCGAAATGGCGTAGTCAAGAGCAAGTACTAACGGGACCAGTTCGCGAAATTGACCCCATTGGAACCACGTCTCGTACGGAAGCTGCTGTCGCCGTTGACCAACATCATGAGCACAACGTCGTCAATGTCACTGCTCTATGAATGCATCAACGGCATTATTCAGGGTGGGATTCTGGGCAGCAGCGGGGACGTCTCGGGCTCCGATGAGATTGCGACACTTTGTGTGAACAAGCTCAGGGGAATGATTATGATTGATGGAGACCCGAACTGTGAGTTTCGTGCTTCAGAACGTGCTTTGTGTGCAGTAAGCTAACAGGGGATAGTGAAATACGTTGCATTACTCGCATTCAACAAGATTGTGCTCACCCATCCATTCCTTGTTTCTCAACAAGAGGATGTCATTTTGGAGTGTATCGACAGCCCCGATATCACGATCCGTATCCAGGCACTTGATCTTGTCCAAGGGATGGTCACCAGTGACAACTTAACCACAGTTGTGAGCCGCTTGATGAAGCAGCTCAAGTCCTCTGCACCCTCAAAAGACAAGGCAAGGTCTGCCTCACCATCTGCTAGTCCTAGTGGTGGCTCTGACGACGAGGCTGAAGAGGCCATCACCGCACCTGCCAGGAGGAAAGACCAAGCACCACCGCTACCAGATGACTACAGAGCAGACGTCATTGGGAGGATCCTATTCATGTGCGCGAAGGATAATTATGCGAATGTTGCCGACTTTGATTGGTACATCGACGTCCTCACGCAGCTTGTGCGAATGGCGCCAGTCCCAAGAGCCTCAGACCCCGAAGCTTTTGCTTCCGGAAGTTCGAAGAACGCTGGCGATGTGTCCGAGAAAATTGGTAATGAGCTTCGAAACGTGGCCGTCAAAGTGCGCGCAATGAGAAGCACCGTTGTCAGGGCGGCCGAGATCATCCTCGCGCAACTAAATTCGGATACTCCACCTGGACACTTCATTACTTCAGGGTCCTTGAAATCAGTCGGATGGATTCTGGGCGAGTACGCTGTTCTGTTGAGCTCGCCAGAAGACACTCTCAATGCCTTACTGCAACTCCTATCCCGAACATCCGTGCCCGAGGTCACAACCACAACATTACATGCTACGGCGAAGGTCTTTGCGTCGATTGCTGGAGACGAGACCGAACCATGGACTTCACAAAGGAAGTCAAGGATCACTCTTCTCATGGCTCGCATAGTCGCTGCCTTTGAGCCATTTACTCTCCATCCGAATCTTGAGGTGCAGGGCCGCGCCGTCGAGTTCACGGAGCTTCTCAAGCTAACAGCAGAGGCGGCATCAGCACAAGCAGTGTCAACAGAGGAAAGTGAGCAGGATGCCCCGCTTTTGCTTACCCAGGCTATGCCCTCTCTCTTCCAGGGATGGGAGCTGAATTCGGTGGCTGCAGGGGCTCAACGTAACGTGCCTGTCCCTGGTGATCTCGACCTGGATGAGCCAATTCACGCGAACCTGAATGCACTGCTGTCAGCTGAAGATAGTATCCCACTTTCTTCTGCCGAGGCAGACGAGTTCGAAGTGTACTACAATGAGCGACCTGCCCCTACTAGCATCTCCTCCGCATCAGCACCGGCAATCACAAGACTGGCAGACCCAGTGGATGATCAAGTCGACTCATATCAGCAAGCGAGCGAGGACTCTTACCTCGACGCTGACATTGTTGCGCGCCGGAAAGCGGAGCGCATGGAGAGGAACCGTGACGATCCATTCTACATCCCCAGTGGTGGCCGCAGTCAAGGCACTTCAACCCCTATCCACAACATTCTTCACGACAACAACGGCCCAGATCTCGACATCGACTCCATCCCAATCATGGAACTCGACCTCAACAAACTCGCCAGTCCCACCGCCCCAACCCACAAGCCCTCTGCCCCCAAACCTCGCCAAAAAGTTATCATCGCCGCAGACGAAACCCTCGACGGCGGCGAAACCCGCAGCTACGACTCCGATCCCACCGCCGACTCCACCGCCGCAAAGACCAAAGCGCGTAAACTCAAAAACTCCCTCTTACAAGTCGACTCCAGCCATATCGGCTCCTTCAACCTCGAAGGCGACGACTCCACCATCGACCCCGAACGCGAAGACGTGGAAATGCAACGCGCCATGAAGGAGGTTGAACGGCTGAGACTGGAGATGCAGAGGGCGAATGAGAGGATCCAGGTTGCGCAGGGGGTGGATGTGGAGGGCACGGTGGTGGCTAGTAAGAAGGGGAAGAAGAAGAAGAAGACTGTGGCGGCTGAGCCGGTGTTCGATGAGGAGGGAAATGTAGTTGAGAAGCCCAAGGTGAAGAAGAAGAAGAAGGCAAGGGCGGCGGTCATTGAAGGGCAGGAAGGGACGGGGGAGGCTCAGGAGGTGGTGGAAAAGAAGAAGAAAAAGAAGAAGAAGGCTGAGGGAGAGGAGCCTCAGGAAGTGCTGGTTTGAGGAGTACCTGGGCATAATGGTATGAACAAAACGCCAGCTTTATAGATACACACACACTGCACGACCAGGTTGTTAAAGCCAGTTACGGATATGTCATCACCACATGTGTCTCTGTTACCTAGACTTTCCCACCAGAATGGAGAAGAAAAAGTTGGGAATCCTTCGAAAGCGTGAACTCATCTCTTTTTCCAACCCGTGACTCAAGTAAAAAAAATAAAAGGTACTTCTTTGTAATCATGGCTCATGCTCCCCGCGAGAGAAAGAAAAACCCGTACAAGTCTTATATAACAGGAAGGGGAAGGCGACAGGTAGGGACGAAAACAAGAGAAGCGCAACCATGGGAATGACAAAAACATGAGGTATTCATCTCCGACTTCTCCCCCCCCTTGATCTCACTCGTACACCATCAAACACAAGCGAGCGCAACAGAAAAGACTACTAGTCTTCCATCGGCTTGTCCTCCAAGGTCACTCCCCTAGTCGGCGTGGTGTTCTCGGCTGATGGAACCACAGAGATTCTCTGTCCACCGACGAACTTGGTAGTGCTCCGACCGCGCGCATGGCTCTTGTCGGTCTGCGCAGGCGAGTCCTCACCTGGGGCAGTGCCCGAGCCGTTGAGGTCGGGGGAAGACATGCCATCTGCACCAGGGACCTCAAGACTGGCACGCTTCACTGCACCGCCAAGGCTCGACCGTTGGCGGTCATTGCCAGCCTGTGTTGGGCTAGCCACTTGGATGGGGAAGCGGCCTTCTGGCCCTCCGGTGCTGCGGTCACGGCGATGGCCGCCGCGAGGGCTGGGTCCGGGGCTAACGGCACGGCCACGACTAGAGGAGGCCTTCTCGAGGAGAGCCTTGTTACGCTCTTCCATGAGGGCTTTCCGGTTGCTCTCGTCCGTACTAATAGCGCGAGGGCGGTTGCCGATGCCACCAGGAGCAGGGCCCTTGCCGACACTGCTAGAGTGGCTGAGGGAGGATTGACGCTTGAGTTCACTGAAGATAGGGTCCTTGTTGGCGAGAAGATCGCGAACGAGCTTGTAAGCATGCTTTTCTTCCATGGTAAGAGATGTTTCCTGGCGAGGGCGCAGAATGCATGGAGCGATGCTGGTAGCAAAGGCGGAAATGTATTCCTCATCCGCAGAAGTAAGCTCGATGAGGCGGGTGAAGTGATTCATGCAGGCGTCAAGTGTAGCAATGTTGGTGAGGCGAAGCTGAGACAGTGTTTGCTGAAGAATGCCAACGCGGTTGGCTTCCGAGGTGTCGGTTGATTGAGAGGTATAGATAGTGCGGACGATTTCATAAACATGACTGGAAACAAGGGAATCTGTGAAAGTGAGGTCAACAACGATTCGTCGATACAGCAATGTTGCTTCATACCTGGTAGTTCGAGGAAGTACAACTTCAGCAGACTTGCTACGGTCGGGATATCGAAGTTGGCAAAGATATCGGGCGAGAAGTTCTTGCCATCGTTGACAAGGGCGCGAAGCTTATGCGTTTGACTCAGAGGCACATCGACCAGCCAGACACCTCTCCGTGCCTCATCACCTTCCAGCTCAGGGTAGTGGTGATCAAGGTAGGTAAGAATCGCTGTAACAATGACAGGTACACGCTTCTTGTCGGCCCTGGCGCGAGCTTCGAGATCAACACCAAAGGTCTGCTCATCAGCTCGGTTGTAGTAGTTCTCGTACACGACGACCTTGGGAACAAAGCTGCCCGTGCGGTAGTTCTCCAAGAGGTATCTCAGATCGCCCTCTGGTTGGATTGTCTCCTGGAAGAGAACCATCTTGTCGACAGTGGACTGCAAGCTTGGAATGACGTTGCCCAGCGTACCAGAGAAGTCTAGGATGACTGTCTTGAGCGCTTTGAGCCTGTCCAGCTCACAACGCTCCAGGAACTTGAGATGCAGCATTATGGCCTCCTCAAGCTCGCACCGCAACTCGTCCAAGCGACGCACACCAGCCTTGTACCTGGTATCTGCCTCTCTCGCCTCACGCTGCAGCCTCTGGCCCGGGGTTTCATTGGGATATTGATTGGGGAGCATGTTCCACTTCTCCAGGTACTCGCTCACAGTGCCTACGACGGGTGAATCTCCACCTTCAGACCCTGCCGAGGGCATGGAGAAAGTGCGACTGAGGGCCTGCTTCTTTTCGGGGAGACCAGCCAGCTTGAAAGCCTTGGGCCGCCATTGGTAGTGCATCTTGGAGCTGTTGGCGAAAGTGCTTCCAACATTGCCAATAAGTCGCAAAAGACCGTTTGTAATGAGATCCTGACCGATGCGCTCGGCGTAGCTGACACTAGTTGAGCCCATGCTGCGCTGAAGATATTCGACGATGTCTGAGCCCGAAGAAGTGTTGATGTATGTGCCCAGAATGGGAACCTTGGTCTCGCCCATGGTAATAGAGGAAAGCATGTGCGACAAGATCTTCCTCATTTGCTCTGGCTGGTAAACTTCGTCGCCAATCTCGTATATCTCGTCGTCCTCGTCTTCGACAGGTTCTTTGTGCGGTTGCACCTTGATCTCTGGAATTTGCTGACCGGATGGCGGCGTGGGAGTGGCTTCAGGGTCCTGGAAACCTAATTTCTCTTCCTCTTCGAGATCTTCGACGAGGCGGCATTTGTTGAAGTAGTTCGAGCGTAGCTTCTTGACAGTCTCGGCCTGACGGTCGTGAGCCTTGAGTCGGGAGTGAAGCTCTTCTTGTGACGCTGAGACACGATCCTCGTGAGCATCGCACCAGCGAGAGAAGGGGTTGACGACAAGATCGCGAATGCTTTGAGCCATGCGCTGGTGGGTTCGGGCTGCGTCTTGCATCTCGCCTCGCATACCGTCGAATGCCTGTTGAATTCTTGGTTAGTTTCCGGGACTTCAGTCGAGACAGAGAGAGATTTGCGCACCTTCCGAGCGGTAGCTCCGTCATCTTGGGAGAAGCCGTTGGTGATTTTGTCTGCGTTCGGAACGATGTCGGCCAGGCGCTGTCCGTATGAATCCTCAGCCTCTGCGCGCATACGAGCTATCGCCAGGACTTGGCGGTTCTCTTGGATGCCCTGGTTGAGCTTGCCGAACAACACTCCAAGGCCTGCGCAGCTGGATCAGCAGGGGACGCTCCAGAGCGGAAGGATGACGTGGGCACAAACCTGCAGCATAGTCGCTGGACCAGAAAGAATCTGCGAAACTAGGCATGTTGAGCTACACCCGGCTCCCAGCCTCGATAGATGTGTTGGATTCGGATCGCAAAAAGCCAAGAGATGGGGAAGGGAGTGCGATGATCGAAATCGAGAGCAGGCAGTAGCGTCGGTGTCGCGAGGAACAGCTGGAAGAAGGATGGGAATTGGGCCACGGGGGGCAAGAGTTGGAGTCGCGCCTGGATTGTCGGTGATGCAATGACGAGACACGGTGCAGAAATGGGTGGTGGTGGATCAGGTGAGACCTTTGGAAACGCAACGGGAGGCTTCGTCACCGAGGATTGTCTCGCTTTGTACTCGTTAGTTTGTGGACGATCGAGGGTGACGCAGTGGGGGAGAAGGCTGGCTAACTGCAGTGAATGAGACAGCAGACCGAGGCTGGCTAGCAGCAATGCGAGCGAAAGTCGTCAAAGACAGAGACGTAAGGAAAGAAGTCGTAGACAAGGAATGCGCCGTCGACACAAAGGTAGGCAATGATTCTCGAGACGAGGCTCGAAGGTGAAGAAGAACAAGGTGGTGATGGGATGGCAGGCTGGCCAAAGTGTCAAACCCGGGAAACACACGTCAGTGTCGTGTCCAAGGAGCTGCGAGCTGAAGGTGCTGGGGGGGTGGCGCAGCTGCTGATTGGCTGCGATGGGTACGAGGTGGCATTTCCAGGGGCAGTGTCGCGCTAAGAGGCTCCGTCAACGGCCTGAACGGCATTTGGGGGCAGCTAAAAAGGGTCGCTAAGGGTTCAATGGCTGGCGCTGAAGATCCCAGGTGAAGCAGCGGTTCCTGCAGCTCGCGCTCTAACCCGGCTGCATCCTGAGTCAGTCAGCAGCAATGCTTGGGATTGCAGGGACAGGAAAAAACATTGTGGCACCCTGGCTCAGTGTCAGACTACTACACTGGATCCAGTCTTGCAATCGTTCTGATTTGCTTTGATGGCCACGGGCGCGGGAGCCCTGGCCTAGCCTGGCACCATATACCAAACATAGCCTGGCTGGTGATGAACACCAAGAGCCGTGGCATGCAGCTCATCTGACCAATCTCAGAGCTGTGCATATACAACATGTGATGCGTAGACTCAGGGCTTCAAAGGCACATAGAAACCCCCGTAGCCTGAACACTAGATGCAAGATTCATACCAGGTCTGAGTATGTACCATCTGCGAAAGCGAGAACGAGGCTCCCAACTCACCAACCCTCCTAACCCTGCAGGGATGCCGCCACCATCTCCCCTCCAATTACCAATGTCGCCGTCGGACTTTCCGCCCTTGACAACAACCTCACTCAAGCCAGCATCCTGATATCACGAGATTGGCAATTGCACGGCTTTCGTACTCTACGGGGCTCTGGCCATCTCACTCATTTTACCATGGCACCTCTCGGTCACAGACACAAGTACAAGCCCGTCGCTGGCGACGAGGAGGTTGACCTGCCCAGCCATAGTTCCGTCCCTTCCGATAAGACCTCTCGCGACAGCATAGATGACGATGCTTCGCGGCCACCGCGGCGGTCGAGCATGGCTGCTCGATGGTTCATCTCATTTGCTGTCTTGTCATTCTTATTTGCTGGTCTTTGTCCGTCAACTGTGAGGAATGCGTACGGTACTGTGTCGCATTCTGTGCAGCGGCCTGCTCGCACTGTTGAGGAGAAGGCCCGGCGAATCCTGGCCAAGTCGCCACTCATAGGTATGTCAAGTCAACGGCGTGTCTGTCGGAACGATGGGCGTTTATGTGATTAAATAGCCAGCGCTGATACTGACACCATCTAGATGGTCATGTAGACTTCCCTATTGCCGTCCGCGCATTCTTTGGCAACCACATCTATGACCAGGACTTCAGAGAACCTTTTGAAAACGGCGATCTTAAAGGACATGTTGATCTTAGGCGCCTTAGAGATGGGCTTTCCGGTGGTGCTTTCTGGAGCGTGTTCGCTCAATGTCCCAAGAATTACTCAGACTTCTCGGACGAGAACTACGCCCCGGGTGAGTGCACTGCATATGAATTCAAACATCGCAGAGCTAACAAACATCTCAGCTGTCCAATTCACCCTCAGTCAGATCGATATGATGAACAGGCTGCAGGACCTGTACCCCAAGCAGTTTTCGCAGCACGTTGACAGCTCTAACGCATACAAGGCCTTCAAGGCCGGGAAGCTCATCTCACCCTTGGGTGTTGAGGGCCTTCACCAGATCGGCAACAAGGTCTCCAACCTCCGCCTCTACCGGGATCTCGGCGTCCGCTATGCCACGCTCACGCACAACTGCCACAACAAGTTTGCTGATGCTGCGCTTGTCGAGGAAGGGGCGAAGATCGCGGAGCCGCTCTGGGGAGGTGTTAGTCCCCTGGGACAGAAACTCGTGCACGAGATGAACCGTATTGGCATGATCGTCGATCTCGCACACGTCAGGTATGTCTCGAACCCAGTGCCTTGGCTTCTATTCATGAATGACCGCTAACATTCTTTGCAGCGATGATACTATGCGTGACGTGCTGGCAGGCAAGGGAGACTGGGATGGATCCATTGCTCCTCCAATCTACTCCCACTCCTCCGCCTATAGCATCTGCCCTCACCCGCGCAACGTGAAAGACGACATCCTCCAGCTAGTCAAACGGCGCAACTCAGTTGTCATGGTCAACATTGCTCCCCAATTCATCTCATGCCGAGCCTCCGAATCAGATCCGTCTGGTCTACCCGAGTATGTTCCTGAGGACGCGACGCTCGACCAGGTAGTGAAGCACATCATGCACATCGGTGAGCTGATCGGTTACGCACATGTTGGTATCGGGACGGACTTTGACGGCATTATGGATGTGCCGAAGGGCCTGGAGGACGTGAGCAAGTATCCTGACCTTGTTGCTGCCCTACTCAAGAAGGGGGTGTCCGAGTCTGATATCCGAGGCATCATTGGAGGCAATGTGCTGCGGGTTTGGAAGGAGGTTGATCGGGTTGCAACGGTGATGCAGGCTGCCATTGCTCCTATCATGGAGGATGACGAGCCGAAACTGTTTGAGAAGGGTTTGCGGGAGTGGATTTGAATTTTGTTGGCCCCGATCTTAGATACACAGACAGAGATCTTCTTGCATTAGGCAGCGTTTCATTTTGTACATTGATAATACAGCTGGAATAACATGCTGTCGCCGCAGCCTGTGCCAACTCCGTGAATTCTAACCCCCCTGGACCATTCCTCGTAACATATCCATCTCGCGACTTCCTCTACCGCCTCAGCATCCTGTTCAACTTGGTCGCTGTCTTTGTCTGGTTCCTTGTCCGCTGTCCCCTCACGGGCAAGCCCATAGCATGTCTCCTCCCCCTATAGGCACCCATATCCTTCAGTCTTCGAATATTCTCCTGCACGACCTTTCGCGCATCGTTGTCGAGGGTCATCTGGCCCAGCTCGGCGGTCAGGAGGGTGACGGTCCTAGGGGCTAGGGAGCCGACTTTTGCGAGCTTGTGGATGGAGTGTTTGGCCATGATACGGGCGGAGTGTGTTGGGCCGAGGCCGTAGAAGGATTGGAGGGCATTCTGAAGGGGATGGGTTAGTTTCGGCTCGTTCTCGAGATTGGGGGATGGAAGGGATTCGTACTTGGACCAGGCGGCCCTCGGCGAAGTTGACTCCTAGAATGAACACCTTGATGTTTGTTAGTCTCGTGGCTATTGTTAAGGAACCGGGCAATTGGTGCGCGTACCATGTTGGGAGAATTTCTGGCCAGCAGTTACTTGACAGGCTGGGTTGAGGTTGAGGATAGAGGAAGCCGAACAAAAGTTGGAGGATCGTGTCGTGACCAGCGAAACGCGCTGATTGGACGCGGGGTGTCTCGTCCCACTTTTGATCTCAGCCATATCTCATGGCCAGCTTCATGATCACGACGAAGGTACAAACATGCGTTGCTCATACAAGGCAAAAATCACGCGAAATACTAGGAAATCGGGAAGATAGACGCTATTCTCTCTCTTTGTTCGACCTGTTCTCTCTTGAGCTCCTTGGACGATTATTTCGCATTGTCCCAAAGGAGCTCGAAACGGCAGGGATGTGCTTCAGAGGCAAAATGGGGCGCAGTCGTCCTACAGTCGGACTCAGCTCAGTGAGCACCTCACCTCGTCATCATGAACCGTGTCATACTCCTCTTTCGACGAAGTTGAGAACACTTGCTCACCACTTCACTGCAAATTGAAGATCCGGCCAACTGCCATTTGTTCCTCACCGAACGCACCGAGACACCATAAGCGAGGCTTAGATGCGGTAGGCCAGGGCCATGTGCCAACGGGCACAGTGATCTCGCTTGCGCCACGATACTGTTCGGTCTGACCCCGGCACGCCCAGCAAGATGACGGGTCTCGGGATTGTTATGCCTAAGCCTGATGCGCTGGTGAATTTGACATTGCCGGAAGGCCAGGAGGACTGCGATCCTCATGCAGTTCTGACCTTGGAGCCGGATAGAGATATAGGTGGTCGAGGTGTGAGTATCCTTCTTCCGGGCTGTCCGATCTGCACTTTGTCTGACCGAACTCTGCAGGTCATCGCGAGTTTTGTGGGGAGCGGTTGTCTTGCCTTGATCATCGTGACCATTTACTACTTCTTTGTCTTTGATCCAAAGGTCACCCAGTTCCCGGATAGGAAACGCACTTTCAGCAAGAAAAGGGCCACCAGTCTCAGCACACAGGAGACCCTCAGATGGGCAGCTGAAGACTATGTACCTCCGAACCCGGTGGATGAGTACATGTATGAGCTGCAGGTTCGACTGTACCGCTTTGTAAAATGGAGACCGAGGTGGCTACCAGGCAAGCCCAAGATCGAGGAGGCTTTCAGAAGAGTGAGTTATGAAGCAACTAACCAATGACGTGAGCGACTTTAACCAAAATCTCAGTGCATTCTCGGCCTAAGTGATCTTCAAATCCTTACTGGTCTCTGCGTCCTCATCGCCGGATTCAGTGCCATCGAAACCATTCCCGCCTACTACTGGCAACTCATCGTCTACGTCGCCTGGTTCTCGAATCTGACCCACCAATGTGGCCTCATCTTTCTTCGTCGCTACCTCCATCGGAAGCCATGGGAGCGTGGCTGGCGAATTGTCTTGATCACCGTTCTCATCATCCTCTTAATCATTGCCATGATCCCTTCGATGTACTTCAACTGGCACGACAACGGCATATACGACTTGCTGTCCTACCATGCATCAGCAGCTCAGCCGGCAACACCCATGAGGTGCTTCTACAACCATGAGACACGGAATTACATGCACCAGAAGACATTCGGGCATCCCAACAAGGTGCCCAAGTTTGCCGCCACGAGGGCGTTCCAGAATGTGTTGATATCACTTGTGTTCCTTGTGACCAGCTATGTCACTCGAGTCATCAAACTGTTCAACTCGTCGTCGACTTTTTTTCGCTACCAAGTCAGGGGTAGAGCAGGCTACGCTCTGCGTAAGTTCTTAGCTTGGCTGCTCTGGAAATTTGACAGGATTACACGACACAGCATTGGTCCAGAGCCATGGTTTCTATTTCTCGAAAGTCCGATACTGACTTTCTATTTCTTCTTTCGGGTTTTGCTCGACATCTACGCGTCTGTAATCTCGGATGTGGGCTGGCTTTATGCAGGAACGCTTCTTGGGCTGTGGCGATTGATAGCCGAGAAGCAAGCGGAGGTTGACTTCGTGGAAGATACTCGTGCATTTGAGGCGGAAGACAAGGTCATGGACTTTGGACAGCTTCTTCCACTCATGCTCCTTGCCAGCCCGATCTTCGCCACTATTGGCACATTCTCACACCGAAGTGTCAGTGATGCGGCGATCCCATCTGAACGGATCCGGGTTGTCGAGGGTCTCGACGACGAGAACCAACAGGCTAAAGCTATTGCCAACACGAGTCGGAACCCAGACATCACATCAAATGAACCAGTAATTCAGCCGCCACTGGTCAAAGACAGGACAAACAGGTGGAATCGAATACACTTTGTCTTGGAAGATGAGGAGTACTGGGCAGGTCCATGGTTCTCCTCTGCTCTCTTCACTGTTTGTATGGCTGAACTGTCCATCTTTTTGGTGGTCTACATCAACCTCGTCATTTCCCGTGGCGCACGGACGGTGTTCTTCCAAGGGCTCCTGGCGATTGTGAGCATTCTGCCGCTTTCGACGTTACCCATCCAACTTGGGGTTGCCCTACGAGGCTGTGACAACAAGATTGTTGCGAGACTTTGCTGGGCTGTGACGGCACCTATCGCAGGGATGTATGTCTGGGTCTGCTACCGCTACGCTGTGGCAGGAGACTTCATCACGTAAGTAACATTCTGCCGTTCTTCTGACTTTCTAGCTAATCCTCCGCAGGATGTACGTGAGCGTAAGCGTGGCAGTAGGAGCTTATTATGTGGCATGCCTGGTAGTTTGCCTGCTCCCAAAGAGATGGACTTGGGGTAGACCGGTGCTGAAGGAGGAGGAGAGCGTTGCTTGTTCTGCTGAACTGGGTCAGGTTCACCACAATGATGCAGCACAGGAAATTCAAGAGACAAGGGCAGGACCAGGTAACTTTTCACGATCGACTACGTTCAGACAGGAGGGTGTCCCGGTATATCGACTGGATTCGAGTACCGGTCGTAATTAATGTTTAATACAAAGCTGACCATATTCTCGTTCAATGACTGATAATCTGACAGTGGAGGAACATGGCCTGTTTCAGACAGCTTTGCTCATTATCTAGTCAAATCGCTTGTCGAGGCTCACCCAACGAACACCATGACATCAGCCGCACAGGCACAATGCTAGAGTACCCTAGCTGATGTGAACTGCTCAATTGGTTCGATCGCATCACTGTCCATCGACTGCAGCTAGGTCTTTCGCCTCTGGCCAAGTGTCTACAGTGATGCTACATAACAGGCTGGTTAGCTGCATGGCCTGCTTTACATCGGACACTTTCGTTCCAGGTCACCTCAATTGGAAGCTTGGAGCCTCTGACACCGTTACACGCGGCTCCAGGCCCCTGAAACTCGCAACTGTGGGGACCTCCCCTCAGGCCGGCACCCTGCAGCACCCTGCGGCAACCCTTCAGCGGCATCCAGTGGCGAACCAACCCCCCAAAGCTTGGCCTCAACGGGCAATCGTGTCAACTACTCCCCGTCTGAGCTCGCCATCCCTCTTAAGCTCCTCCCTCCCCCTCTTCTTACATCGTCTTCTTGACAATCCTCCCCAAATTCCGCATTGCCATCTCCAACCACCTTCATCATGTTCAATCTCAGGCGTCTTTTCGTCTCCGCGGCGCTGCTCCTCGGCTTGAGCACCCTGCTCTTCGCCCACACCGCCGAGGCCGCAAAGGGTCCCAAGATCACCCACAAGGTCTACTTCGACATCCAGCATGGCGACGAGCAGCTAGGCCGCATCGTCATGGGTCTCTACGGCAAGACCGTCCCCGAGACTGCCGAGAACTTCCGCGCTCTCGCTACTGGTGAGAAGGGCTTTGGTTACGAGGGCTCTACCTTCCACCGCGTCATCAAGCAATTCATGATCCAGGGTGGTGACTTCACCAAGGGTGATGGCACTGGTGGCAAGTCCAGTAAGTTCACACCAGCGCTGCCTGATTCCACCGTCTCTGCCATGGCTAACGTCGCTCGCTCCAGTCTACGGAAACAAGTTCAAGGATGAGAACTTCAAGCTCAAGCACTCCAAGAAGGGCCAGCTCTCCATGGCCAACGCCGGTCCCGACACCAACGGCTCCCAGTTCTTCATCACCACCGTCATCACCTCGTAATACCCTCCCGCCCACCTATAATGCAATCATTCTGCTAATCAGAAACATTTACAGTTGGCTCGATGGCCGCCACGTCGTCTTCGGCGAAGTCCTCGAGGGCTACGAGATTGTCGAGAAGATTGAGAACGTCAAGACAGCTGCTGGCGATAAGCCCATCGAGACCGTCAAGATCGTCAAGAGCGGCGAGCTTGAGGTCCCTCCTGAAGGTATTCACATCGACCTCTAAGTGTGTCGATCTCCTCCTTCCGATCCCATCCCAAAAAAAGCACATTGCCGCTGTTTGCTTGCCTTGTCTTGTCAATACTTTTCGGAGGAGGCCACAGGCGCTTTGAACACCTTTGCAACACAATGAAACAAAGAGCCTTGAATTTGCAAAAATCGCATCACCTCCTTCATTTTTCCTCAGACAATGAAAGCCAGTGGGCTGATCGTGCGGTGTGTGTGTCGCAGACGTTGAGTACGGAGGCGCTGCCTGGGTGCGGCCCGAAGCCTCGGAGGATGTGGGCGGTAACCCGCTGGAGGCCCAGCCCGGGTACGATAGCATGGCTGGCATGTCTACGATGCAGAACTTCATGATCATTGGCCTTGTCTTCGCCGTCATTGCGCTCTACCTGCGCTCTCGCATGCGTGCTGACGCTGAGGCTGCCATGATGGAGAAGTCTCGCGTTTAGAGGTATATAGCTGGGTTATCTGGTTCGAATTAGGAAAGAAAATACACAAACGTAAAAGCTCCTGGCATGCAATCGCTTAATCCCTCCGCGGATCAAACTTGGCATTTGAAGGTAAAGCGTGATGTAAGTACACCATGGCAATCTGCAAGTCCACTCCAAAGCGCTGTCACGTGGGGCAAAAAAGTTGTAAGTTGCAAAAGAGAATCCCACCTACATCAATTACCACAATCACCACACACCCTACGACCTCACAACCGTCTCCTCACCCGGAAAACTGTTCATAAGTTCTATTAAGGAGAGATTCCCCACCATGAAGGTCCTCACAATCAACTTCCTCACCTGCGCCGTCAAGGCCTGCAAATCCTCCTCAAACTGCTACCCCCTCCACCCCAAAGACGCCGAGCTGGTTCAAGATGAGATTGAGCTCAACACAGACATGCTGGTCAACGTGCTCCCTCGTCTAGACTGGGCAGCTCTCAAGACGACGACTTCGGAGGTGAGATGGGTGCCCCTTTCCCATTCTTTGTGGTTATTGTCTCAGAAGGGTTCGAAGTGACTAACGGGATGGGTGTAGCTTGGGTTCCCGGCTTTGCCTGATCAGCCGCCGACGGCGGAGGAGTTGAGGGCGGATGAGAAGATGTTGCAGGATTTGAATCATTTGCTGTTGGAGACTTCGATGAGTGAGGGGAAGTTGGTTTGTGGGAACTGTGGGCATGAGTATGCTGTCAAGGAGGGGATTGCGAACTTCCTCTTGCCTAGTCACCTCGTCTGAGGTGCGTCTGGAATCAATGGAGAGGAAACCCCTCGGGAAGGAGGCCGCAGCTATGTGCTGTGATAGGAGAAACAGTTATCGAATGATGGAGGCCGGATTGCATTATCAAGAACGGGCAGGGCGTTTGGAGTCACTGGGTTGGGTATGTGCAGAGGTATATTATCTCGACACAGAATGAATTATCGGTATTTCGAAGCTTCCGAATGACGTCGACTAACGTCGTTGTTGTTCTGATGTGGTTTATTGTGATGCAAGCAAGACCCTAACTCCGATGTCTTCGAAAGCGTGCTGTGCTACAAATACACTAAGCTCTGGAGATGAACCCATTTCGGCTTCTCCATTCCCCGATATTCCTCTCCTTGTTCCTCTCCTTGTTCCTCTCCTTGTTCCTTCGGTCTGAGCCACCACCTGTCTCTTTACTGCTGCTTCTTCTGCGCGGCAGGACCCATATCCTTCTCGAAGGCACCGTAGGACACCTCGAGGCTAGTGAGGCCCTTGATACCGACGGTGAGGATGGATAAGATAAGAATAACGGCAAGGAGACCCATGAATATACCTGATATTGTTAGAAGGTGCCTTTGTCAAGGGTTACGGTTGTTTGTAGGAGCTTACCAGGGGTGAAGAATTGGTACTTCTCGAAGAGAGGCAGCTTGTTCCAGTCGGTCTCGTTGTCAGCGCGTCTTGAAGGATGGCCCTGAACGCTCCTCTTCAGGTCCATGATGACAGCCTCCTCAAATTCGGGTTCGTAAATGGTGCGCTCGGCTGCGATCGCGGGGGTGCCGAAGAAGATGAGGGTAGAGCTGCCGTCCCTCAGCTTGCTCAGGACAGTGGAGGCCGCCTCGCCATCTGCATGTGTTAGCAAATTAGAGGTCTGTTATCCTAGGACCGACATACCATTTGTTGCGAGAGCTCCGGCGCGAGACTCCCAAGCCTCAGGAAGAGCGCGGAGATCGATGTGGGCGACCTGCGCCTCCTTGTTCTTCTGCCCGCACGCCTCGTCAAGGAATGCCTTGATGGCTGCGCCATCCACTGCCTCACCGACTACCTCAGGCACGATGTACTTGCCCTCAGCAGCAGCATCGTCCACAACCTTCATGAGCTCCTTCATCGGGCTACCACCTTCGACAGCCAGATCTGCATAGTGCAGACCAGGCTGCACAACAATGACGTAGTTGTCAGTCGGACATGTCGATAGGAACTCCTTCGTCGTCTTGAGCGCCGTGCTGCTAGTCTGAAACTTGTTGTTGTTCGATCCGGCCTTGAAGCTATAGACGTCACTCCCGTTAGCTAGCATGTCCACGGCCGCGTCCTATTCCAAGGAAGAAAGGGAGACGACGTACGGCGCAGTCGATGCGACAATCCATGGCGAAGAGTCTGAGAATGCGGCTGAGAAGCCAGCGAAGGCGAGGGCGCCAGCAAGCAGTGAGGAACGCATGGCTGGCAGTGTTGAGTGATGGAGAAGTGCTTGGTTGGTCACCCCGAGCAAGCTCCGAATCAAGACGAGGCGCGGACAGTGATGCAGCTTGGACAGTTAGGTAAGCACTACTATAGCTGCACTTCCCCACTATATGCATAACTTCAGTCTCTCCCGCTTCAAGGCTGGATGGTCCTCGAGGCATCACAGCATCACTAAGATAAAGTTGGGACGAATTCTGACATGTTAACACATCAAGATATAGACTTTACACTCTTGTGTGATTAAAGAATCAATGTGGTTCATTTTCGTGCCATCGGACGCGCATCGACGGAACCCCGGTTCTTGCACACCTCGGTGAACGTTTGGACCCTGCTGAAATATGCTAGGCCTGCCGCAGTCTGGGCCGACCAAGAAAATCAGTTTTGTATCGGTAACAACTATTTCGGTATACATCAACCTCCTACACATATCATGTTCGCGAAACCGCGGCAGAAGAAGCCTCTGCTTCCCCCACCGAACAAGAAACGCAAAACAACCTCTGCTGTCGAGGAGGTAAACTTCGACTTCGACGCTCGCCATGAGTACCTGACGGGATTCCACAAGCGCAAGCAACAGCGCATAAAGAATGCACAAGAGGAGGCAGCAAAACGGGAACGGCAGGAGAAGTTGGAGACGAGAAGACAGGTAGGTTCATGATTATAAGGATTCGGAGTGAGCGGTTGCTAATTCCTGCTGTACAGGCTCGAGAAGATCGCAAGCGAGAAGTCGAAGAACATGTCGAGACCGTCAACAGGCTGCTACGAGAGTCAGGTGCTATCCCAGCAGAGACTTCTGATAGTGGAGATGAGGAGGGAGACGAGTGGGAAGGCATACCAGATCCCCCGAGCCTGGATATTGTCGACCAAGAGGAAGAGTACATCGATGAAGACAGATACACGACCGTAACGGTGGAGTCGGTTGCTGTGTCAAGAGATGGTCTCGAGAAGCCCCCCCAGCCTGACGATGAGGAGAACAAAGCGGAGGAGAATGGTGACAAGAAGGAAGCAGATGATGATGAGGATGGGTCGAAATCGAAACACCCGAAGAAAAGGAAGAAGAAGTTCCGATACGAGACGAAGCTCGAAAGACAGTTGACGGAAACGAAACGCAAAATCAAGAGCAGAGCGAAACGTTCATGAGGTCTGTTTCATTTCGTTGGGTTGGGTCAAAATAGGGAAAGATAAAGGGCAATTGATGTTGAGCGATACCCGGGACTTTTTATATGATTACAGTCACGAACAATTCATCTTCAGAAAGCGACGTGCTACTATGATTACGCCTTCTCAAGTGTGACATGACAGAAAATCAGACTCCCATTCTTTTCACGGTAAAATGATCGTTATGTTTCTCGGTACAACACACCTGGGCCATCAATGCCCGGAACGGTTGGAATCGAGACAGGTAGAACCCAACAAAAAAGGTCGCTGCTTAAATGCTGCCAATCTCCCGGTGAAGTTCCTCGACCTCCTTCTGGAGCTCGCTGTGCTTCTTGTGGAGCTCCTCGTACTTGGTCTCCCACTGGTCACGCTCGTTCTCAAGGGCCTGGACCTTGCGCTCGAAGTGGCCGGCCTTGACGTCGGTCTGTCGCAGCCTGTGATGATACTATAGTTAGTAACTGAGATCGTTTTGAATCAAATGCGGACTTCCCGGGGGACGTACTTCTCGTTGGCCTCGCGCAGTGTCTTATCAGCTTCTTCGGCCTCCTCCTCGAGAAGCTGCAGCCGGCGTGTCAGGGTTTCGTTCTGGGTGCCGTGTTGCTGACCCTCCTCGGCGGACTTCTTGAAGTCCTTGATGGCGGTCTCGAGCTTCTCGACCTCGCTCTCAAGCAGGTTGTTCTTGTGCTGAAGGGAGGTGATCTCCTGCTCCTTGGAAAGAGCCTCCTGCTCAAGAGTCTTGACCTTGGTCTGAAGCTCCTCGACCTTGGCCGATGCCTCGTCGGCCTCCAGGCGGAGGGAGTTCATTTTCTGTTGGACATCGCAACGTCAGCATCGTGCGGAGCGGTGATAAAAGAGAGAGGTGCCTGCGCCTCAGCGGACGTGGCAGCCTACCCCTCCACCAGGGTTTGGCGGGGTAGGAATAGGGGGTTGTGAGGATGGACAAACCTCCTTGATGCGGTCCATGATGGGCGATATGTATGTGAAGCTTGTGGGAAGGCTGAAAGAGACAAGGCAGAACGGACGAAGCGATGGGGCTGGTGGGAGTGCGGCGTAAGGTTGGGGTGGTGTTGATGCCAGGAAAGGGGAGGAGAAATGATGCCCCTCCATGAGACAGTACCCATACGAGGTGTGGCTAATCGTGGCGGCGTTGCAACGGTGGCCGCCACGAAAAGCGCCAGCTCCCGAGCTGTTACCCCGTCAACTTTGGGGGATCCACCACCATCAACAAGCCCCTGTCAATCACGGAGAAATGCTCCTCGACACAGCTTCAACATTCGATTTACAGCAATCAAGAGCTTTTAACGACAAACAAGAATCCACGAATAACGTATTTCGCGATGCTTGCCGCGCATCGCGACCAGGAGAACCTGGTGCATAGTCACCAGGTTCCGACCAAGCAGAACCCTAAGACACCTGGCGCACGATATCCCAAGACACCCTCGCGATTCAATGACGAGAATGCACCAGCCGCGTTCGCTGCGAAAACTGGAGGGAAGTCAGTGGCTAAGGGCGCAGGAGGTCGTCAAGCTCTGATGACGCCCATGGGTCAGGATTCTTCGTTCGATTATGGGGTGGAACACAGCTAATCTTTTTGACAGGCAATCCTAACCGAGCTGTTCTGGGTAACAAGACAACGAACGCCAAAGCAAGGACAGGTCAAACAGGAGGAGTCAAGGGCTTGGTCAAGGAGCTGGAGAAGACAACAGTAAAGCCGACCACTGTGCAAAGGCCCAAGCAGCGAGCTCCCGAAGTCGCACCTATCAAATTCGATGTCAAGCAGGACAAAGCGGAGCCCGAGGAAGAAGAAGAGCCAGAATATGCACCGCCACCGGTTGAGCCTCAGCCTTACGAGTCCGATGTCCTCCCGCTAGGACTCAGCCTCGAAGGTCTTAAGGATGAGAACCTCCTGCGAGGCTACTACGACTACTATCATAACCCCGTGGATGCCAATGGAGTTTCGCGCAAGGACAAACAGCTCGAGGATGAGATGGAGAGGCTGGTAGAGAGAGCTGCTGAGCGCAACGAGCGCGATCTCCAAGACCTCGACTGGACGATCCGGAAGGATGAGACTGTTGCTGCGAAGCCAAATGCGACCAAGCCCTCAGCACCAAAGTCCACCGCTACGACAAGGAGCCTTCACCGGAACCCTGGTACTATCACATCTCGGCGAGCGGCCGCTGCCTTATCTCAGCCCGCCGAGATCAGGGCAAAGCCTACAGTCAAACCAATGAGCGCTCCCACGGCGAGGCGGCCGCTGAGCTCGTTGATTCAAGGAGCCAGAACAACGAAACGCTCGATCCCAGTTGCTCGCGACCCTCCATCTGCACCAACAGGAGCAATGGCTTCTCGCACAACCTTGGGATACAACAAGGGGAAAACGGCTTCCTCTGTTGTCCATCCTCGACGAAACGCGACTGTGACCTCGAAGAAGGCTCCCAGTGATGCGAGAGCAGCGGATGGCTCGTCAGAGGACACCATCACACCTGCTCGTGCCAGGACTGCGATGCGACAGGCTGCAATGCCTGCCAGCCCACCTCGACCACAATTCTTATCAATTTTTGATGGTCTAGATGATGATGAGGATCTTCCGGCGCAAAGTATCCCTCAGCATCTTCTTGACGAGGATGAAGAGGAGTTTGAGTTGCGACTCGACATCTGAAGTAGGCGAGAAGATTCGAGTGTGTACACAAGATTGAGAAATGGTACCGGTCTGCTTTGTGCAAGGCGTTGGGGCTCATGAACTTTGCTATACAAGAGCATTATTGTATCTCGATAGGTGTGTTTGCATCTCATAGTTTGATTGATCAGTGTTGCCTGAACTCAGTGTTGTTTGTGAGTCAGATCATGCGTGAGACATGGGAACGGAAGCTTGGGCCAGTCCACGAAGATGTGTTTATGTGCTCACGTAGTCATGCTCAGGGTCTGCAGTTGAGAGACTGTGGGGATGTTTCAATGAAGGGCACAAGACACGAGACTCGGCGCTGTGCAGCCGTAGCTTCATGTCAGACTGGCAGCACGCGACTCTCTTTGTTCGGAATGCCGGCGAGGGCCATCATTGATCCGGGGGCTACTCACCCCACAAGTAGCGCGTCACCAGTGAGTGACGGAAGAGCTACGACATGCCGAAGTACAGCCAGATGAGCCCCACCTCCTTTACACGCGCGATCGACGTGTCGCTGGACGTGCCACAGGCCAGAGGCAGCGACCGGATGGGATTTCTACTGAGGCCTGTGGTGCTGTTGCTGCTGCTTCGCTGTGATGAACACCCTGCCCCCCTGCCTCCCGCGATTCCGCCTGCCGCTGCCCGCCGAGCCACTCCCAGCGCCAGCTCAACCTCCAACTCAACTTTCTCTCACCACCATCCGCTCAGCATTTCGACACACCTTTTCAACGCGCACATTTCCCATTCTACACCGCCCTGCGCACGGCTGCATCGCTTTCCCTGCTGTCGCATCACCCTCGCGCATCGTCTGCTGCTGCCATTCACTCGCATTTCTTTGACTGCACCTCCTCGTCGCCCGTTCCTTCGCTCACGCGAATGACGCACCCCTCGCCCTGCCGACTCGCTGCCCCTTCAGCGCCCCGGTCGCGTGAACTTCTGCCTTCCGCCAGCGACGCTTCCAGCATCGCATCGCCGGCCGTCGCTGCTTAGGTTCAGCGCCATCTCCTCACTCGGTCAAAAATTCACACCTTTCTCAGCCCCGGGCACGAGAGATATCATGATCGCTGCACGCTGGTTGAGATAGCAAGAGAGAGAGAGACGTCGTCTGCCACGATGGCTCGCCCTCCCTCAGTGCCTGGCTTCGAGCAGTATTTCCCATCTGCTCCCAAGGTCAAGGACGCACGCAGTCGCGCAGACCGGGCTCATTTTCCAGGTCAATCTGCCCACGCCGACTCATTACGGGAGCGCGCGCTGGCATCAGAAAGCGACGCGACCGGCCCCTCCAATTCAACACATATCGCCTCTTACCACGAATCCACATCACTTCACACCGATGGGAACGGCACGCCACCTGGTGAGATTCCCAGCACTGTTGATTCGACTAGTTCGCACAACAGCACAGGTTCCTCCATTTTCAGCAGCTCATTACGCCTTGGCGCGAATTCAACCCCCTCGCGCCTCTCTACCACCAGTCTCACTCCTCGCACGAGTAAAGAGTCGCCATCACATTTCATGACGGCCGCATCATCTACTCCAGATATGGCGAGCTCAACAGCGACCGATTATGGTGCCGCGCGCACCTCAGATACCATGACTGGCGCTCAAACAAATGGATCGACATTCCATAGCCAAGCCGCCTCCGAGCGCATCCCAGCCCGTGACCCTCTTCCGTCAATAAAAGGCAGCAAATGCACATATGATCCGCTTCTCGACCGACATCGCAAAAAGGCCGCCTACAAAAGCTCGAAGCCGATATATGAGACCTTCGGTCTGGTACGTACAATTATATACATCCCACCCTGAGAAGGGGGGGCGTCATCTGTGGACTTGAAGAATTTGGCTAATAATGAGGATAGGAAGATGACGCTCCCCCTACGGACCCTCGCCTTGCTAAGGCAGGGGACCGGCTGGGCTACATTAATACCGACTACTATCTACCCAAGGCAAGATTACGGCCTGCGCCTGAAAATCTGAAGCCGTATCCATACGATCCCAAAACCTCGATCGGGCCTGGTCCACCGACTCAGATCGTCGTGACACGCTATAATCCTCTTGTGCCATTTAACAAGGTCACGGCTGTCTTCGCTGCGTTCGGTGAGATCGCTGAGAGCAGCAACAAGATGCATCCAGAGACTGGAAGCTATCTTGGTTTCGCAACCATTCGATATCGCGACTCGCGGCGACCTGGTCGGCCATGCTCAGCAATGGATGCAGCCCGAAGAGCTGTCCGCACAAAAGGCTTGAAGGTCGACGCAGACCTGGTCAAGGTCGAATACGACCCGGAAGGGCGCAAGAGCCGGCAAATGCTTGAGCACTACCTTAAGCGGGAGCGAGAGAAGCAAGAGAAACGGAAGCTGGCTGAAGTGGCTGCCACGGCAAAGCCTCCTCCGACAGGACCTAAAGGCACAGGTTTCGCACGACCTCCACCGACAGCACCAAAGGGTCCATCCATGCAACGGCCAGTTTCGACAACCCCTGTGGCTCAGAGCCCAGCCCCGAGCGCCGTCCGCGCACCAGTCGCCGAGGCCGAGAGTTGGGCGACGAAGCTGACGAATGATCCCTACATTTTCGTTACCAGCTCCAGTGTGCCTGCCCTCGCGAGTATTATACCACACATGAAAAAGCGGCTGAAGAACTACCAATTTGAAGAGATTTACTCTGATAAATCTGGCTTCTTCATCACATTCCGCAACTCGAGCTACGGCATCGGCGAAGCTGAAAGATGTTATCGGGCGGTTAATCACACCGAGTTCTTCAACTACGACATGGCCATGCAACTATGTATGCCGCGCACAGAGAAAGAGCTCAGCAGCGAACGCAGACGCAGCCGCAGCCCTAGCCCTCGTAGGACGACTCAGCGTAGCGATGCTCGACCTCGAGAGGATGAGCGGGCGAAGCGACGTCGCGAAGAGGAGGCTGACCTGGAGGAGGAGAAGAAGCAGCGAGCCAAGAATTTCGATCCAGTCTTTGAGGCCGTCCAAGTCGTCAGGCGGGAGCTCACTGAGCATTTGATTCGTCACATTCGGACTAAAGTTGCCGCACCCGCTCTTGCAGATTTCCTGAATCCGATCAACCATATCGCACAGCGAAGGAGGCTTGGCATCAGGCATCCTGATGATGTCGACGAGAGTCAGGCAGAAGAGGATAGCAATGATGGCTCCCGCGTCGGGTCTCCTATGGCGCGAGCTGATCCTATCGAGCAACGGACACGGCGCTTGGTTCCGAAAGCCTTGCCGCGCATTCGCAAAGCCAAGACGAAGCAACAGGCCAAGAGCGTTGGTTATGTTGATCCCTTTGGGCGATCACGGACAGCACGTACGGTCGTGCGCTCTCTTCACCATCGTCTCAAGAGCATAGACAGCGATTCCGAGTCGGACGACGACACCGATGCACGACTACGGCCGACACGGGACACGGAAGATCCAGACTCCCGCCCTCGCAGTCGCATGAGTACTGACGATGAGAACGAAGCGTTTGCCCCTTGGGGGCCTGCCGACGATGACACGGCAACAGAGGCTAGTTTCGTTGTTGCAGACGGGCCGTTGTCCAAGAAGAGGAGGTTGGAATCCTCAATTGAGAAGGCTCTGAAACGGCAGAAGAAGTCGGCCGATGTCCTGGATGTCAAGATCCGCCACGTGGAGCCATCATATGGCGATCGCGAAGATACAGAAGACATTGATATCGACGAAGACTTCAGCAGCAGGGCCGAGACACCTGCAGCTCCTCCAAGCAAGGCCTCCAGAACGGAGACGAAAGCGAAGAAAAAGACCAAGAAGGAGCTGCAGGAAGAGCAAGAGGCTATCAAACGTCAACTCGAGTCGGATTCAGTCAAGGATGAGGATGAAGTCTCAAAGGCCCAACGCTCTGCCAAGGCTAGACCTGAGGGTGTGGCGGAACCGATCGACGAGACCAAGTTCTCTACCGAACCACTCACTGCGGCGATGAAACTCCCTGCCAACTTGCGCCCTGAGGTTGCGGCGCTGGATGGGTTCAAGCTCGGGATGTCGGATGTCCCGGACCTGTCTAGGCTTTTGAAGAAGTACCGCTCAGCGGAGCTTGGCGACCCTGCAACGTGGTTGTGGAGACGAAACCGGGTTCACGAACTGAACTCGTCCGATGGCTCCCTCACTAGTCCTGTGAAGATTGGTGGCTACTACGTGCCGAACTCCACAGGCTCGGCAAGAACAGAGGGCGTGAAGAAGATCCTTAACTCCGAGAAGTCCAAGTACCTACCTCATCACATCAAGGTCCAGAAGGCACGAGAGGAACGTGAAGCCAAATTCAAGAAGCATGGCAAGGACGCCGGCGCGATGGCCGCCGACGCTGCCCGTATCGCTGCTGAGAAGGCCATCTCGAAGGGCAACTCTCGAGCCAACCGGGCGACCAACCGTCGATACATCGCAGACCTCAACGACCAGAAGAAGTCCCTTGGCCAGGACTCTGACGTCTTCAAATTCAACCAGCTCAAGAAGCGGAAGAAGCCTGTGAAGTTCGCTCGCAGCGCCATTCACAACTGGGGTCTTTATGCTATGGAGAATATGGCCAAGGATGACATGATCATTGAGTATGTCGGTGAGGAGGTTCGGCAACAGATTGCCGAGATTCGTGAGAACAGATATCTTAAGAGCGGCATCGGCAGCAGCTACCTGTTCCGAATCGACGACAACTCAGTTGTGGATGCGACGAAGAAAGGAGGAATCGCCAGGTTCATCAACCATAGCTGCATGCCGAACTGCACAGCCAAGATCATCAAGGTCGAGGGCAGCAAGCGCATTGTCATCTATGCCCTGCGTGACATCGCTATGAGTAAGTCCATCCTCCCCCATGTTGCATTTTGATTCTTCTCCTGACGGACTAACACACATATAGACGAAGAGCTGACCTACGACTACAAATTCGAGCGCGAAATCGGCAGCCTGGACCGTATCCCTTGTCTTTGCGGCACCCCAGCCTGCAAGGGCTTCCTCAACTAGTTCATCAAATTCCCTCGGACATATCTCTTTCCCCTCCTTACACCACCCAATATCATCTTCCTTGGCTTGGACTCAACTCCCCAGACACACAACCCAACCCAACCTTTTCAACAATCTCTGTTTACACTATCAAGTCCGTGTCCTCTTTTCCTTCGCATCTCGGCGTTTCAGGAAAGGAAAAAAACAAACGGACATGGATTACAGAAAACCGGGGAACCAAAGACCATGATTCGTCATTTGCGCCCTGGATTGAAGGTAACTGTTCCGGTTGCCCTCAGTGGCCGTGTACCACCTCACGCATGCTTCGAACTTGGGCGGTAAGCCGACCCGACCACCAACTCTACCATCACCACGAAACCATCCACCACATCTCCAGCAACAAAACGGACAGGAAGGGGTCAAGGCGCAATCGGTTCTCTTTTTTTCACTTATTTCCGTCTCGATATTGATTACAGGGCAGGGATGACCCAAAAATCAAAGTCCCCCTGCATTCCTGGTTCTGTTTTCCGTTTTGTGTACATATCATATCACCACCAGAAAGAAGGCGTGTGGTCCTGGCGTATATCCTTGATTTATCTTTTCGTGATGCAGCGGAACAGCAAAGCCTCGAGGGGAAAAGGGGGGGCCAACCAATGGAGAAGAAACGCCGAGGGGGTTGTATTCTGCGGTAATAGGTTTGGTTGGCTTTTTTTTTTACTCCTTTGGGGGGAGGGGAACTTGATTTCGTGCTGGGTGTGGAGGAGTGGAGGGAAGATTAGATGAAAGCAGAAGGAGAAGGGGCTTGGTCCCCTGAATAGAGAGATGTTGAACAAAGCCCAACCTTACCAGACTGTGACTTGCGTTGTGTGCCAATCTTCTGACGAATAGGCAGCCTCCCGAGCACGCTCGTGCTCGACCTTATATTTCTCTCGGTATATCGTCTCGAGGGCGCTTTCATCCAAAAATCGCATGTATGGTGGAACTGGTTTGTATGCTGAATGCAGGCAGCACCCTCCCTCGAACATATCATGCAACCGAAACGGCATCCAGTACCAGGACGACAGAAAAGCTCGTTTCTCATTTTCCTAATGTCTGCTTTTCCAAGAGCTAGAAGCGTTTCCCGCAGAAGGAGCTACTGTTTCGCAATCCATGGTCCGCTTCCAGGCCCGGACCAGGACTCCGAAGAGCAGAAAAAAATAACAGAATGCCGCCGGCCCCTTTGCCTTGCTTCGCCTTGCCATGTCCGTCCCCGGCCACCTGTTCCGTTCCCACCGGGTGATATGCTATGCTGAAATCCAGTTCCACCTCCATGCATGCCTTTGATTGTATGATATCGTCTCCATGATGTCTCTATGTTTTCGTCATAACTGCAGCTTCCCGAGTGCGTCATGTTGATCCATGTGTTTAGATATGCCAGTCCCTGAGTTGAAGATTGACCCTTCTGTAGGGCCATGCCCTGGGTTGTCAGTCCTCCTCCATCTTGACCTTCGGCCCATCAGAATCATCCGGTAATGACCTGGGTCCCAGCATCCAGTCCTGCATGGCGAGCCACTTGGACCAGTCGTCCTCTGCACTTTGAATCTCCTTCTCCATGACGCGGGCGAGGGGTCTCAAGAAGGGTACAATCTGCCCATCTGGCATGTCGTAGTGAGCCTTGACCTTGAGCCAAGTGTCAGATTTTGCGGCGAAGAGGAAGTTCCTTCGCTCAATCTCGTGCATCTCACCAACACCCTCGCGCCATTCGTCTCCAAAGAAGCCGTGCATGGTTCCCGGGTTGTCAAAGCCTGTAGCTACCAGACGACGGATGAAGGGGACCAGAGAGGTCTTGGGAGGTGGCGGTGGACGGGCCGGAGCTTTCCCAGCAGCCCTACTGGAAGAGTAGGAAGAACCGGAGAGATGCTGATGATCATACTCATTTTGCGGTGAGGATGAGGCAGTCGATCCTGAAGGTGGTGATGAGGGGGTCTCGCCTTTCTGGAAGGGCAGTTGGATGTTGATGAAGGCAGCGACGGTTTGGACGGGTACGGAGTATTGTGCGCGTTCGAGAAAGAAGCGTTGACAGTCTAGGTACTTGGGGTACCAGACGAAGAGGTTGAACTGGCTCTCCTGGAAGGGCTGTGGATAGAAAGGAGGGGTTAGATGGACGATGCCCCTCTGTTGAACAGGGGATCAGGAGAGGGGAAGGAAGGTTCGACGAACATGATGGAACGGCGCAGCCATGGTTGAGGACGAGCCTCAGTTATTGTGATTGGTTTTCAATCTTCAGATGCCGGATAGTGAGATGCGGTAGAGAGAAGTTGGCGGTGTTTGTTTCGTGAAGAGTGGTTTGATTTCTAGTGGATGGTGGTGAGGAGGAGCTGGTCGTTGGGTTGATTTGGTAGTTGTAGGAACTGACTGGAGTTCAGGCAGACGAAGGCGAACGGTAACGAGTCGACAGAGAGGAAAGGTGAAGTGATTGGGAAAAAAAGAAGTGATGGCCGAGGTGGAAATCGGGAGGCTGTTAAGTGAAGACTGGAATGGAGTAGAAGTAGGCAGAGGAAGGAAGAAGGTTAATGTTTGAAGTTGGAGGAAGGCGGCGAGGCGAGGCGAGGCACGAGGCACGAGGCACGAGGCACGAGGTCGAATGGAGGTACAGCGCGGTGCAATGCCGTGCGATGCAGTGGGTGTCTTGTAAGTGGGTGGTGGGGGACGGGGGCGAGACCAGGGGCGTTGGAACGAGGAGCCGCTAAAGATCGGGAAGAAGAGGAGAAGAAGATTGAATGAGGGTCGATGATGATGGGGATGGAAACTAGAGGCAATCGAGCTGGCAGCTTTTTTTTCCTCTTTCAGTTGACCGGTGGCAGGACAATGGGTGCTGTCTCGAATCCCAGTAGTAGTAAGCTGCAGACGGTTGAGGAGTACTGACGGCACAGAAGACGGGCCGTGGTGACGGAGGCGGCGAGAGCTTTATCTAAAGTTAAGGTAAAGTGAGGTAGGCAGGTAGGTAGGGACTTTGAGTCGGGACACTGGCAAACGATGTAATTACAGGGCTCCAGCCACCAGGGTCGAAGAATTGGGGAAAGACGGGCAGCTGCAGGAGAGCGGCAGCAGTAACAGGGGAGGTGTGTGTGTGAGACAGAGAGAGAGAGAGAGCGAGAGGGACAGAGACAGCGACAGACGGAGGAGGTTGATGCGATGCGATGCGATGCGATGCGATGCGTGCGTGGGTGGTGGTGCATGTACATCAGCCTGAGTGTGTGTGAGTGTCAGTGTGAGCGTGAGCGCAGGCAGTTCTGTGGCACTGTGCTTTGGGGGCGTGTGTCTAAGGCAATTGATTCCTGTCTACAATGGATCATCAGAGAAGCGACCAAAAAGCAAAGAGACAACGGAACTAGACGCCACCATCCCAGCCCAGCCGGCAGGAGGGGCATGACAAGACAATAGACACAACCGCGGAACCAGCCTGGCGGGTACAGCCAGCCAGCCAGCCAGCCAGCCAGCCAGACAGACAGACAGACAGACAGACAGACAGACAGACACCCAGCTCCTAGCTAGTCGACAAGGGTGCGGCGTGATGGATGGTGGTGAGGGATGGGAGGTGAGGGCGAGCGAGGCTCTCGGATGGTGGTGGAGGAGGTGGTGCTGATGGCGGTGCTGTTCCTGCTCCTGCTGCACTGGGGAGGGCACTAGTCCCTACTGAGGCGTGTGGCTGTGGCTGGACTGGCGGCTGTTGCGTGCAGTGCAAGTGTGGTGCAGTGCACTGTAGCGCAGGGCAGGGCAAGGCAGTTCGGCGGGGACGGGTAGCGAAGCATCCACTACTGCACGCACCTCCCTAATAAGTTTCCTTACCTTACCCTTCCGTACCTTGCCTCCTCGTCCATCGGAAGAAAAACCACCAGCTCGGGATGCATCATGCATCACCGACGGACAAAACCCCAACACAACACTCACTGTAGTGGATGCGCCCCACGAAACTAACGGCCAAAGGCCACGAGGCATGTCGGGATACAAAAGCGGATGAGGATGTGGGAAACAGACCCAAGCATCAGGTCCGAGAAGGGGGGTGTGTGCTTCGACTGTCGCTATTCGTCCCGTTCAGAGCCCAGGGCTGAGGCTGGCCCTTGCTTGGGTCAACATCATCACCATCATCATCACCTTGAACCATGATTTTCACGCGGAACACGGAACAACATCCCTGTGCTTTGATAGGCATACGTACCTGACGCTTTGGTCCCATACCCAATCTGCGGCCTTTTGCTTTGCTGCGCGGCATGCATGGCGTGCATATGCTCCTTTTTATCCCCCCTCCTTCTTTTTTGTGCTGCTGCAACACAAACCAAACGGCACAGTCTCATTTTACCTTGACAAATGCCTGCATTCTGACGCCAGACTCAGACAGCAGAGAAGGGGGTGTGCGACGTGAAAGAATGCTTTTGGTAACCAAAATCAATACGGTAACTGGGACAGAGCTCCAACGGAGACGCCGAAAGGGGCCACCGTTACTAGCCTTGGAACGACATGCTAGTATGAGGTAGTTAGTCCCCAAAGGCAAAGAAAAAAAGGGATCTACAACCGCTACAGCTAGGCGAGACAACGCGGCTAGTGTCCACAACGAGCATGGCATCTCCTGCTTCCGATGCTTTAGTCTAATGACCCCATTCCTTGGTATTGAACGGAATTGTGTTGCAATGATCAATCGAGTGGCTGGCTGGCTTGACTGTTCCGCCATTGTGATCAAAGCTCCTCGCGAGTCATGGTTGACGTCGCGAGGCGAGCTGGACGCTTGGCTGAGGTGCTGGCTGGCTGGCTGGCTCCCTCAGCTACTGCCGAGACTATAGCGTACAGACAATGCACGCTGGCCCGTGTTGGGCAAGCTGAGGCTGCAAGGGCTCAAAAACGGACACATTATCAGCAGGAATGATCCCATTCTGCCAATAAACAAAAAAGTATAATACAAAAGTGCTGCAGCAACAATCAACCCACCCGATGACATGGAACTGCCAGTTGACAACGGCATCGATCGCTCCCAATTCAGCCAGAGACAGGGCACCCAAATCTGGCGTGATGCTGGAGAGGCCTCGAGGGGCCCAGACCGGCGTCGCAGGGGTCTGGACGCAACCCGCAACTGTCAGAACGCGGCTTGGGTGGAAAGAGGCATGGACTTCGCATGTGGTACCTTCCTACAAAGACCAGTGGACTCGAGTGATCACCATTATCCTCATACCAATAGTCTGTTCGCTTGGTGCTGCAGACTTGACACTGACACTGCATCACTCTAGACTATCCTTGCCCGATGTCGACTACACCATCCATCATCCACGATCGACAGAGGATTCCTATATTGCCGCTTCGACTGGCCATGCCTAGATGCACAGTACACATCTTCTCCATTCCATCCCAGCACATCATCTGCCATGTGGCCTTCATACATTAGCTGCATTAGCATCCTCTCCATCCCCTGCTTAATGCTGTCATATATCATCCACTTCAGGCATGTCCATTCTCACCCCTCCTACTCTCCTCTTGACATGAGACAACCACATCATGTTCGATTTGTTCTCATAAGGTAGTCCCTCGTCCCTCGGTGCCGAAGCGCTGCCGACTCTTCCGTCCCCCTCTCTCGATCCATTCTCAGTCTTGCAAGTTCCAGGCCATGTCCCATCCCACTTCACTTCCGCCTCCTCCTATCTGCCACGTTTTTCTTCTCCAGCTTTTCGTCTCCGCCCTCTCCCTCCCTCTAGTCAAGCCTGCTTTAGCTGCCGTCCCACTGCCGAGTCCAGACTCTTTCCTCTGCCCTCCTTCTGCCCTCCATTTGTTTCTCCATGAGACTAATTAACTTGGATGACAAACCTCGCGGATCAATTGACCTGCACACTCCCATTCTCTCATTCCACCTCCCTCGGCCCCAGCTCTCCGGCCTTGCACCGCCACGATTCGGCTCTCGCCGCCACTTGCGCCCGGCCCTGCCCGCTGCTTTTTTCCTATTATGTCCCGTATCGCACCACGATGACCAGCTGACCACAATGGAAGAAAACCCCAGCGAACGCAACAATGATCGTCGCTCCTCGAACGATTTATCATGTCATTATCCACCCGGGTGAAATCGGAGAATTATAATCAAAATAAAACACCGGGGATTGCAGTGAGATCAAACAAAGAAACACGATGATGCAGCAAGGCTATGCACTGTGGCATTACTTCTGTCTCCCGACAGGCGGCCAACCAGAATCGCCCAATCCACGAGCTGCATCACGAGCCGCATGGTTTTCAGCTGGCTCGGTCTCACCCCCCTGTCGCGCTACCATCGCCGCTACTGTGCGTGCTTGCAGATTCCCAGAAACCCAGGACCGGCGCCACCACCACCACCATACCACACACCGTGTGTGGCCGTGTCCAACTGTGTCTCGTTTATGTGCATGCGTGCATTGTTCTTTGCTCGAGATTATAATTGTGCATGGTTTCTTAGCTCTCTTCAGCTGCTGGCCCTAATCACTGGCGTCCTTTTTCCTTGTAGCTCGATCCAGTGATCAATTGCAAACTCGAGACAGAGCGACAAGTCATCCTACCCGCGGACTGGATCCCCAACCAACATCGCTAAGCAGTTATACAGGCCAAAAGTCAAGACAATAACCATAGACATGACGCGGGGCCAACCGAGATCGACAGCAAGGGAGTTTCAATCCCGAAAACTCTCGGAGTCATACCAAGCATTCGACCAGCGCCATGGCCTCGGTTCCCTGATCTGAATTAACTCCGACCGACTTGACTCGGGTGTTTCGGCCGGCCCGGACAGGAGGTGAGAGTGGCATCATGGGCCGAGTCCAGACGCATCGTGGCTCAGAAGCCAAGTCAGGAACAGGATTTGGGACCCTTGAGTGCTGGGGTGGGGGGTAAGATGGGGGGGGGTCGGATCGGAAGTCGGATTATCGTTAGCCCGGCTCACCCTGCTATCTCTGTTCTGGCAGGGGGTCCACTGGTGGGCTCACGTGACGCGCCTTCCTAATCAGGTTCGCAAAACCCTTGCGGGACGATGGGGTGGGCACACAACACTGGCCTTGGTCGCTCAGTCCCAAATTTCGTCGTCAAACTTCACGAGCCCTTTCCCACCGCCGACCCTCGCAACCACCACCCACGACTTTTCGACCGTTCTTCCCACCGAAACAACCACCACATCCAGAACAACATGGATTCCTCCAAGGCTCCCGTCAAGCTCGTCAAGGTCACCCGGGTTCTCGGCCGTACCGGTACGCACAAGAACACACTCCTTCCCACGCTCGATCTCGAAAAGTCCTCTCTCCTCTTAGCGACGCGATATGAAGAACTTGCTTGACGATGCAGATGGAGAGGACGATTGAGATCGGGCTGTGAGAGAAGAAAACCCAGGGCGTCATGCTGACAGGTGATTGAATAGGCTCCCGTGGTGGTGTCACCCAGGTCCGCGTCGAGTTCATGGACGACCAGTCCCGGTCAATCATCCGCAACGTCAAGGGTCCCGGTATGCGCAACCCATAAGCTTCCACTGTGCCCTCTCACTCTCGAATCGCACACGATATAAAACACGTTTTCAATACCCTTGATCGAGACACTAACGGAATCCCTCTATAGTTCGTGAGAACGACATCCTGTGCCTTCTCGAGTCCGAGCGTGAAGCCCGCCGCCTCCGATAATCGCAGCAATGAAGTAAAGGGGAGGACGAGAAGCTGTTGTTGTACGGAAGACACGAAAGGGGACAGAAGAGGAAGAAAGACAAATGCATCATGGTCACGCGCCTGGGGGGAGTCGGTTCTTCGGGAATGGACGATAAAAGTAAAAACTCGCCCCCGATTGGGCGGGGAAAGGGTGTTCAGGAGCATAACCGTGCGGGCTTTGCTTGCCCAGTGAGGCTATCACCCTCACACCGATTTACTCAATTCACGAATTCGAGACTATCAACCTACTACTACCGAGTCTATGTCCCCGCTGTTTCTTCGTCCTTGTCTTTTGTTGTGCCGCCCTTGCGATCTCTGGTGGGTACGATTTGCAAAGGGCCTGGATCTGGAATTGTCCTTGTCTTTGATGTGAGGCATACATATGTGGAGGCGTGGTCGAGACGTTGTGTCCATGTGAGACCTTGCATATGGTTGGGTTCTGGACGGAGGTGTGGCGGTGGCTGGTATCCGTCAAGTTCTCTCACACATGCAGCAACCCACTATGACCTGTGGCTCCGTTCATATAGCGCACCTGGGTCGTGACAGAGAGGTATGTCTGGCATTGGGACTGATGGTTTCGTGCAGCCGCATATCACCTTGCAGGACATAATGTCGATCATGACGCGGCTGTGTTCCTAACGAATCCAATCAAGGAGACTCACCTGTCGGCTTTAACAGATCCGGACATAGGCACGCCATACTATCGAAAGCATGTCTCTGCCGTCCTGCCAAACCTTACTTTGTTGAAGCGGGTAATTTTGGAGACATTGTGAATACGCCCATGGTGTAGACTATGAGCGTTCATCTCGCCAAAGCGGGTGGAACTCATTCCCGTGCCCAAGAAATGTACCGACTCCCTCGTAAATAATCTCATTTTATTGATAGATTCCTATTCATGAAGCTTTCGCCAGCACGCATCGGGCAATTCGTGTGATTTATTGCTTCTGTCAGGCAGAGAGATACTGTCCAAGAGTCTGGTTCAGCTCACCGGGCAGCGGGAGGTCTTTACTTCTTCCTAATCTCTTCAGCATCCAATGTCTCTCCACTTAGCATCTCAGCATCAGTGTTCCTAGTCTATTCATGCAAGTAAACACAGAGAGCTGTGTAATCGTGAACTTTTGTCTAAGAGCCACGCCCAGTGCGAATAAACACGTTGAGATGATTTGGGAGAGTTCCACGGGAGGCTAGCTAGCTCGCTTACTTGGTACAGCTCTACTGTGGCTTTTATCAATGGCCTAACGTGCAAGCAAAGACATACCACTCTGAGACATCGGGAGGTACATAGGCTTGAGGTGAAAAAAAGTCACCGCTCACTGCGGGCGCAGGCCGTTGCAAAGAGCAGGATGCCGGCAAAGATGACGTTCTCGATTCTTCGTGCAATGCAAGTTCAAATGGAGCCGTGTGAAACAAGCAGAATTTGCGAGCATATGTGGAGGTGAATTTTCGCGGGAATGGGACGGAATGTATGGGCCACGGAGTATACTCCGGAGGTTTTGCGTGCACTGCATGCATGTCTACTGTGTTTTCATCATGTAAGGTTTCGGAGCGCGAAGGGAGGAAGAGGAGACTTTGCGGATCTTGCCGCGGACGGGTTAATAGCCATGCACTTGGCTCGCTTCCCCTTCACATACCGTTCCGACATGTCACATGGCAAAGGCGTGTGGATGGTTTAGGAAACTCTCCTCCGTTTGACAGTTGGTAGCCATTTTTTTTTTATGGAGTTTGACAGTGGCGAATATGTAGTAGTTGTGTCGAGAGAGGGGAGAGGGGAGAGAAGAGGGGGGGGGGTTGAAAAGATCCCGGCATTCTGGCAGACTATTGAAATGCAGCGACGTTTTTTTTTTCTTTGGTTTCTTGGTTCGGGGCGGACGGATGCGCTGCGGCACGGGCGCGTGTCAAGTTGTCTCGTGGTGGGAAAGACTATTGAAAGTGTAGTTTGTTCGATAGTCTGAACCAGGTTGTCGGGGTAGCTGATTCGGATATTGGACGGAGGGTTTGATGCAGGCATGAGCTGATCATGACGACAATGATCAATGAACCGAGGTGAAGCATTTCTGTGTTGTTCGAAATTTTGAATTATTCTTGGTTTTGGAGGTCGTCCGGTGTATCTAGGAGGCTGGATCCAGAGCCTTCCCAATCAACACCTTGGCCCTCTCACTCAACTCCATCCCCAACGCCAACTCCCTCCCTCTATCCCCCATCTTCTCCCAAGTCTTCCTCAAGATCCCGATCATCTTCTCCTCGTCAATCTCCGGCTTGCTCTCGAAGCCGTCGAACTGGTCGTCGAGGAAGACGAGGCAGGCGACGTCTTCGAGGGCTTGTGCTTCTGAGTCCGTGGTGAGGTTCTCTTTGCGGATGAGGGCGGCGATGCGGGCGATGGAGGTGTCAGAAGGGGAGGGGAAGAGGGGGGTTATGAGGGCAGTGACTTGGTTTGCTGCTTGGGATTTCTGTTTGGAGCGCCAGAGGAGGTAGCCCGGGCGGGTCATAGGGAAGCTGCTCCTGGGAAGTTCCCATCTGGATTATAGTCAGTCAGGATGTAGGATATATGTATGGAGTTGTTGATCATTGGGTGTCTGATGGGGTGATATGACGAACCTCCGGAAATGCTGAGCACGGCATGCGACTTGTAGCACAGCTGGAGCGTCGGGAGTATGCTGAGCGAGCCACCTGGTCATCTTACGAGCATAGTGAAGCTCGTATGGAAGTGTCTTGGGACCGTCAGGGCCGTCAATGAGGTTTGGGTCTTGGGCATGTGCTTCGTCGATGAGCTTGATGGCTTGCATGTAGGGCTCTGGCAGGGAAGGGAGGTCCTGTTGTTGAGACATTGTGAGGCTTGCGTGACTAGTAAAAGTGTTGAGGTGATTAGAATTGATGACCTGGTGAGTGTGGATGAGCTGAAGGTGCGCGGGAATGGGATGTCGTCGAGGGATGGTGAAGTGAAGTGAGGTTGAGATCGATGTGCCAGGTGGGTCAGCGATATCGCGTGCAAGCGGATTGGACTGTCACATTGCCCTGGCTTCGCCTCCACCACCACCAGGTTGAGCATGTCGGCTCGCTCCATCGTCCATCTTAATTTTGGTACGGGCGACAACCAACCACAATTGCCGGCCAGCAGTTGGTTGGACCTTCGGTCGGGACCAATGCCATCCTGATGCCTCTCGATTGGCAGGACACGGGAGTGCTCACGCCGGTGACTCAACCCCCCATGTGTGCCTGCTTGGAGGCCGTCATCACCCCAGCAGTACCCCATGTTTCCTCTCTGGCGTATAAATCATCGTAGTGGCACTCACCTTGGCCTTCTTGCCTCTCATAGTCATCAACATTGTCTTTCTTTCTTCCCATGGGGGACTCTCCAACTCCAAACCCAGCACCGACTTGCATCCCTCCGTGACTCAACATCGACAACGAAAGCCATCCATCATGCCATCCCTGATCGACGACCTCCATGACTGGCCCCTTGACGGTGCTCCCATCAGTAACGACTTCCGTGCCCAAAACTACACCCCTGAGCCAGGCCGCTCTCGCCACAACGGCTCCCGCCATACCCACGGCTGCAAGATCTGCGAAGCCTATGCAACCTGTCGGCATAATCGCTACTACCGCAAGTCCGACGCCGTGAACTTTGCTAATGCCGTAGAAGATGGCAAGCATCTCGCTGCAACGACTCTGGTAGAACAGTACGACGGTGCAGGCTTCGACCAGCTTGATACCGTTGGCACTGGTGCCTTGAGCCATGACGATGCCGTCGTAGCGGAGCTTTGGAGATTGGGACTGCTGTACGACGACGCCCAGGAGCGAGGAGCTGGCGTTTCTCTTGATGTCATCACTCATGACGACCAGGAGTTCTGTGTCTTGTACAAACCTCTGAAGGGCTCACGGCGACGGAGATATCAGAGAATGGCAGAGACTCCAGTATCGCCAGCGCTATCTTTTGTGGATATCACGAGTGACGAGGAGCTGGCCGCGTTCTTGTCGGTCTACGACTTCGTGGATGTCGGGGCTGAGAGCTCTCTGGATGAGAATTTCGACTTGGTTTGACGAGGATGTGAAGACTCTGGTGACGAGTGATGCTGCTGGGTGAGGCTGGTGGCTGGCCGTCGACACCCGTTGCCGTCAGCCTCATGCCACAGCTCAACACTGCAGACTCGCAATTTCTTGCCCTTCTATTGTACTCTTATTCTTTCTCATCTGCATTCATTTGTGCTTTGGCTCGTGATTCGACTTGACAGCCGCGTCGGCTTCGTTCGCCTTGCATCAGCCTAACTCATCTCGAGTCCACTCACTCACATATTCTCCTATTCTTGTCTTCCCTTTCTAGGGTATATAACACCGGCTCATCTTCAAGTAGCTCATTCCTCTTACTTCTGCTTTCTTTCCACTTCACTCCCCCGGTGAGCTGCTGGAGCGCGTGGCGCACACTCAGGGTTCGCCAACAACGCGGCATACCATCGCAAATCAGATGAAGCTGTGAATCATAAACCACACCTGACTGGATTCTTCTTCTTCTGTTGGGCACGCATATTAAGCGAGGGGCTCGGCTGGCGTTGATTTCTGCTCCATCTCACTACTTCGCTGCTTCTAAGCTGCCAATCTGACCTCAACCTCGAATCGTACACAGTTCAGCAGACACAATGGGTGCCTCAACCGAGAGTAGCGATGACTCCGATTCGCCTCCTACCGACTTTCACGTTTCAATGACCAACTTCCTTCTCGGCAAGAATCCCGTCATGGTGGCCGAGGCCGCCAACGATAGCGACCCAACACCTGGCGAAACGTCAGGCGAGAGCTCTGAAGAAACTTCTGGGGACACTTCTGAGGTTACCTCTGGCGAAGTGTCTGACTCTGCTGACGGCGACGCCCAAGTCATCGTCATCCCCGTCGAGGCTTCGTCCGGCGAAACATCCGAGAGCAGTGAGATTGAGTGTGAAAAGCACAAAGCGAAGAAGCAGCAGAAAGCAGGGGACTCGAGCGATGACGGAGAACTTATCGTTTACGAGAAGAAGAGGACGGCAAAGAACAAAATGAAGGACAGTGAAGGCACAGACACTTCGGCCAGCGAAAGTCAAGAGTCAGCATCCCCAAACAAGAAGCCAAAGAAGAAAAAGAACAAGAAGGCCAACTCCAAGAAGGACTCGGCCACTGAAGAGAGCTCTACTGCCCCGCCCGAGACGACCGATGAGAGTACCGCCAAGAAGCCAACTTCTGAGGCTGCCACCGCAGAGATTACTTCTGAAGCTACTACAGACGAGACGGACGGAAGTGCATCGAACTGGTCCATGTCGGAGGATGCTCTGCTACGAGGAATGAAGGAGGGTGGTGAGACGTGGGTGGAGATTGCGAAAGCGATGCAGAGATCAAAGAATGATGTCAAGTCTCGTTGGAGGGTGGTCGAGAAGCAGCCACGTCCTGAGGATTCTGACGAAGAGGAGACGGCGGATGAGAAGACCAATGAGAAGAACGATGAGGAGCAGGGAGCGAAGGGAGAGGGGAAGGGCAAGAACAAGGCCCAGGAGAAGGCGAACAAAGACGACGAGACGGCGAAGAAGCCAGAGGAGAACAAGGAAGATGAGGGCAAGAACTCTTTCAAGAGGAAGAACAAAAAGCCATCAACCGTCATCAGCAGCAGCTCCTCCGATCCCTCCTCCACCAACGACCACCACCACCAACAAACCTACCTCCACCAAACCATCCACCCATCCCTCTACCCCAAACGCCTCACCCTCGCCCCGGACGCCGCCTTTCCCCCCACAGACTGCCAAGTCCTCGAGTCCGCCGACGCGAAGCTCCACGGCGGCCGCTGGCTCGAGATGCAGGCCAACTTCTACAACGCGACGGGGAGGTGGATCCCCCTGCATTGTATTCGGGATAAGTGTCGGAGGGCGGAGAGGGAGAGGTTGAGGGAGGTCATGGGGGCGCAGAAGGAGGAGTTGGTCGAGAAGGTGTTGAGGTGGATTGAGGGGGTGGATGGGTGATGGAGTTTTATGATGGTGAGATGCGGCGTGAAGGGGGTGGTGATGAGAAGAGCATGGAGTTGATGAAGCCATGGAAAGCATCAGACGCACGGAACGAAAAGCTGGGCGGGACCCTGAGCAAATTGTACAATGGTCACGTCTACGAATGTGCAACCCATGCAGCTCAAGAGCCTTGAGTATATTCAGAAAAGCTCCAAATCCTACCCCTATCTTCAAACAAGTGATACTATGATCCAATCCATTCCCCTGAAACCCAGTGTTCAATTTCGCCGGCTTGCTTCAACGCCATGCGCATGCATACCACCAAGTCCTTCTCCTTTAACGCCAATGGCAGTGACCTGAGCTGTCCGCTGATAATACAATAGTGTAAACTGAGGGGGTATCAAACAACATGAAGAGAAGCAGAAGATGCAAACAGACAGCCCAGGTCACATGCACATATGCAATTTGCCCTTCCTTCAAAGCGGCACTCCGACTTACAAGGCCACGATGCCAGTCATTGGCGGACGAGGGGTCGGTGGGACGTAGTGGTGACCCTCTGCGGCACGGGGCGAGATCTGCTCCATGTCTCAGTCTAATCGGACGCCGCTTTTGACTAATTATGGGCTCTTCCCGGCCATGAGTTGTTGGTCGGTCGCTTCTGGTCGGCAGTGCTCTAACAAGTGCACTTCTTGATTTCCGATAGTTATTCTTTGAGTGGCGAAAGCATCTCAGATAGGATTCTCCATGCCAACAGGCGGAGTGGCGCTGGACGGGCCTCTCGGCAGAGTTGTGTTCGAGCCAAGTCCCCTCTTCATCATCTTACCGAGCACTGTGACCAGTTCACATGCGTCGCTGAACATGTCGTCGTCCATACCCTCGGTGGCGTCGTAGACCTGAGCAATTGTTTCTTTCGCCAATCGCCTGCTACCCTCCGCATCGTGGACACATTCGTAGAGGAATGCAACATATTCGGTTCGAACAGACAGGCGAAGCGAATGTGAGCCCCAGAGCAGGTCATCGGCAAGCCTCATGGCCTCCTCGAAGTGCTGCTGTGCTGTCGGCAAGTAGTCTTCCGATGGAAGGAGGAATGATGGCGGCAACGTCTCAATCTTGACTTCGAAGCCGGGCGGAGGCAGCACTGGGCCCCCTTCCAACGGATGGGTTGGCTGTACAGAGGATGGGCGTGATTCAGGATCCAATTCAATGCCTTTGCCTTTGCCCTGCTGAGGCGGGGTCATGACGGCCATAATCTCGGGTGTCAGATTCGCCATGTTCGAGACCGGCGGGTTGTTGTGGAAAAGAACAAAGATATGGTAAAAGCTGGCTCGTAGTTTGTATGCCAGGACCTTGAGTTCGACATAGTTTCCAACCATCGGTATGACATATTGCTGTAACATGACGCGACCCTCACGAGATAACCATAGAATGCGAAGAACACGCTTCAGGTGTGTAGGTGACGAGACGGGATCGGGTTTCCGATACTTCTTCGCCGCAACAAGAAGCTCGGCTAAGTTGAGAGACAGGCCGAGGATCTTGAAAAGCATGGACGACAGCAGAGGGTTGTCATTTTCGACAGCCTTGGCCAATCGGCCGAGGAATTTCTGGTCAACCTCCGACGACGCCATGCAGTCCTGTTTCGTCGATATGAGCCGATGTTTTTAAATGTGATTCGGTGGAAATCAGGTGTCGTCGAAAGTTAGGCGAGAGAAGGCGATTACTGAGCAAATCGAGCTTTGGTTTTCTGTGGAAGTCAGTACCTAGTACATGCATAGCGCCTGGCGAGAATGTTTATGCAGGGGTAGGGAAGCTGGGCATATGTCGGGATCAGCCTCGCATATCACAAGGGACACAATACAGCATGGTTTGCGCGAGAAATGAGGAGAGGGAGCGCAACAGATACTTGCTTCCGGGCTGCACTTACGAAGGATGGGTTCTGCCACCCAGTCGTAAGACCTATAAAGCGACAGCTGGCAGAGCCTGATTGGATGCGCCGCCAGAAGGTTACCTGTCAAAGGCGTGACAGGATAGCAAGAAACGAGCGGCAGCGTCGAACGCAGTGGGCGTAAGCAACTAATACAGCAACCCAGAACGAGTTGGGCGGGCAAGGTGAATGCAAGAGATGTCGTCGAGGGATAACCGAGCAAGTCGGGCGATTTGGAGGAGAATGAGGCGCAAGAGGGTCGGGTGGGCGACGATTTCGCGGCGATGAGGAACTGTTAGCAGGGTGACGAGTAGGCCTCTAATCGCATGGCGGCGGTTCGATGTGGTGAACGAGGAAGCTCATATATCAGCGAAGATCGGGAGTTTGGAGGCTTTGCTGGGGAGGGTCCGGCCTGGATGCGATTCGCAACAGCCCAACGTAACGGCGAGATAGAAAAGAGGGGCTGGGCGTACACTGCCGTTGCGTAAAGCAGCCTGCAAACGAGATTCACGTCCTGAAAGGCGTGTGGAGTAGGCGTGGGCGAGAGTGGTTGAGAGAGAGCGGTGAGAGGGACCTGCGTGCTGTGGCCTGAGCCCGAGTTGGATCTGGGACCAGGATCGCAGGTGGATTCCGCACGACGCAATTGGCGCAGAAGGGGGGCGTGTGCAAGCAACGGCCTGTTTCGCAGTGTTCTGGAGCCTCAATGGAGGCCAGAAGTGGCAGGCGACGTGTATGTACGCAAGCTTGCAGCGCAGAGCCGTCGAGGAATCGGTGACGACCGAGGCCACGAGTGGTGCTTGAGCAGCCTCCCAGTTGCGTGCAGTGACGTGTTCAGGAACCGCCGAAGCTCAGTTGGAGTGCGGTATTGGACTGGCTACCAGTCTACAGCGCCAATGGCCAGCGGATGAGGAGGCAATTAGAGGCGTGACCAAGGAGAGAAGAGCAGAAGAGGATGAAAGATCTGGGGAGGCGCATGCCCAGGAAAGCCAGTCGATCCTAGTTGAGCGAGGCAGCGCAGAAGCAAACCAATGGGGGACGGGACGCGTCCCGGCTCGCGGCGATCCAGCAGAGTTGCAAGATGCAATGCTGCAGGGGCCAGCGTTGTAGCTGGACTGTACTGTGGAGGACAGGTTCGCAGCAAGGCTCTCACTCACGGGATGTGGTTTCGTTGCTTTGCCTAGCGGCTATATTACAGCTTGGATATTGGCACTATTCGGAGCGCAGCGTCATTCCAGATCCTTAGTTCCTTGAGAGGAACGATGCCTTGCGTGGAATTGAAGCTTGCCTGGCTCTGGACGTCGGACCCTGGGTTGTTGGTTTGGTCCTGCTGGTCTCAGCGTCTGGATAGGGTCGCTCTCGTTTGAAAGCTACTGCAGTGTCAAAGAGGACCGACGCACGTACGATGCAGAGGGCAGGTTGTGCGTGCTGCTGAGACACACAGCAGTGCATCAGAGGGACAGACGCACGCACGCACAACAAGGCACGCGCCAACGGACGCGAGCCGGAGGGAGGGCAGGCGGCTGCATGGATGGCGGTGGATTGGGGTCAGCAGCTGGCGGAGCATCGCGCTTCTAGACCAGGGTCACCCCTGGCCGTCCACTTTATGCCAGACCAAGTCGAGATGCCGTGGCACTCCACTGGCTGTGGCTACCTCAGTGTGAAGCTGCTCGTCACTGCTGTGTTTGCCATGTCGTTGTCTGGAAAGCATTGCGACGCTTGTTCGTGCTGAGTCTGGAGAATGCGTCTCTTCGTGAACTGGCGGTGCTTGGAGTGGTCAAAGGTTAGGCAAGTGCACGTGTTTCGTTGTTTCCAACCTCAGGCCGCCCTCGTGTTCCTTCCTTCTTTCTTTCTTTCCTTCTTCTCCCCAACATTCACCCGGAATGCAACGTCCTTTGCCTGACATGGAAGTTTCTTCGTTTCTCAGCTTCACCTTTCTCTCCCTCGTCGAACAGTTCATCTCATCGCAGCAACATTCAGCCCAGCCCGGCAGACAAAACCACCCCAATCCACAACAACATAGGACACGCTTTCATGCGGCCACCCATCTGGCCCAAGCCCCCCTTGCCCCTTCGGGCAATCCATCTCCACGGCTCCCGCGTCATAACGAGGCCAGCCAACCTTGCCCTCCCAGCCACCTTATTTTTCTCAGCCAACGACTCTCTCAACGCCTTGGTGTCGTAGTGTTTGTCATTAAAGTCAAATCGCCACTTGATGCGCTGGCAAATGGAGCAAGGGGAGGGTCCAAGATGACGGGTCGCAGCATATGCGACCCAGTGGCCGGGCTGGCCCATTGTTCGCGTTCGACTCTTCTCATCGTACCCAGATGGCTGCCTCCCGTCAAGAGTTGACATCGAAACAATCATATCGCTCTGTCTTCCTCAAGACACTCCATGACCTGTCGTCAACTCTGGCGTGGCCTTACCATAAGGCATGTCTCAACAACTGCCGTGTCTAAGACTCTGTCTAACCTTGCTGGGTAGCATTCTATGCCTTGCGCTATCCAGCGTCGGGTGCCACTTCCTGTGCCTGTCCTGAATGTTTCAGTCGCCAAACATCGTGCGAGTTCCTTGGGCCCATGTCGTACGGGCATGAGTTGAATGCGCCACTAGAATCTCGAGATGGTTCGTGTGAGTTGTGTCCAGTTCGCATGCAACATTTCCGGGTTCTATCATTATAATCGTAACTATTCGTACATCAAAATGTGCGCTCCACATATCCTACACAACACGCTCAACTGCCACTGCGCACTCGCCCCAAGCCTCCGGACTTGCGTCGACGTCCGGCGCTTTGCCATGGTCCGCGAGTCATACCATCTTTGCTGGCCTCGAACCTCTGCTGGCCACCAACTGTGACCACCTTGATGACGTTGCCAAATCCAAACGCAACAGATGCCAAGCCCACAGTTACACGGGGCCCAATCCCAGGGACAATAAGCTGCCCTGGCCCTTCTTCAGCCTTGACCAGCGGCCGCGCATCTTCGACATCAGTTTTGTTGCTGATCGACACCATCCACATCTCCCAGAACTCCGTTTGCTTCGACCCCAGCCCTTTGCTTTGGTGGGGAAATCGGTGTCGAAGGCCCTTTGCTTCATGATGTCCGCTTGTACTTCGTTTCTCATATCCCATCATCTTGCGCCGGACACCGACTGCGAAGCCATCGCACAAAAGCTCCCATGCACCCGGGTTCGTCACACGCTTATCCACCCTCTGGGCTTTGCTTCGCCCGTCCTCCTCCAGTTTTTCTGCCGCGTTGCCCACGAAGGGCGCTATAGTGTCAGACCCCTCAGGAGGGATGTACGTCTGCATGACGCAGTCACCTGACGCGCGCTCCGTATAGCACAGGCTCACTGAGCTCAACATTGGTTCCTCAGATGCCAGCGATCGAGGACTGGTAAGAATACATCTCAGAGACCGAGGGATCATGCTCTCTGTGGCGAAGGTATAGAGAAGAACACCGTACTCGAGGCACAGGATGTACACATGGCTATTGGATGCCACCACTAGCACATGCAGTGCTGGCCATACCTTAAGCTGGTGGACGGTATCGCGGTTTGGGCACTCGATCTGTGCCAGTAACTGAACTGACCAACCACTCTGCCCATGCGAAGCTTGATATATTTGTCCGTCCTTTACACTGGCCACCACGGTAGCGGCGCATGAGGAATCTTCAGTGCCTAGGGCCGTCAGCGAATTTATCCTCCAAGTCTGTGAAGTTTCATTCCTACCGTGTTCAACATAGACCTGAGCAGAGGTCAAAGGTGTCGTAGATATCGTAAACTCAACGACACTATCTTCTGACGCCCAAGTCGTGTCGGTCAAAGTACCATTCCGCCAGACGATAATTACTTTGGGTGGTTTTGCAATCCCCTGCGAGCACAGATGGAAGATCTCTGTCCGGCGGCCCTGACTTTCTAATAACACAGGCGGGGCCCAAGTTCGGTCTCGGAGGCTCCAAAAGTCGATCCGTGATGTCGATAGGATGACGAGCCAGTCAGAAGACTCATCTATGGCTATCGCTAGAACTGGGAAGAGCTCCCTCTTATCCTGCCTGCCATCAACGACAACGTAGCTCTTGGGAGTGTTGCGGATGTTCCATACGCGAATCAGTCGATCGAGACCAACAGAAACGACATGGCCTTCAGGGGATCGACATAGCATAGCGATGTCCAGCGCGTGGCCCCCGGCCAAAGCCTTCACAGACAATAGGGAATCATGTTCTGCCTGGCACTCAGCTTGTAGTGCGCTGTGCTCCTCTTCATCCCAGAGTAGGAAGCTGGTCAAGAGACGGATGGCTGCCAAAACCACGATGACAATGACAATAGCACGGGACATTTCATGGTTGACGAAATCGTATGCTGCAGGGAGCAATGCTTGCTGGCGACCTCGAGGTGTGCGATCGGAATTCTTCAAGACGAAAACTATCGGCTCGTAGACCTGGGCAACGTAGCTGTAGGCTGATGGCTTGATGATCTTGATGACCTCCTCTGCAGTCTCGTGGTCTTGCATGCGCAGCCATGACGTCGGGCTTCTCGCTTGATGCAGGTCGTGAAGTGTTGACTTCTTGCTCCAAGCCTGATTCCCGATGTGTTCATTTCCTCTCCACAGTCGGGAGAGAGTGTGAAGCAGTGGTTCATCATCGAAAAAGTGCCACTGTGCTATCAGCACAAACCCAATCGTGACGATGCTTCCCGCGATCCGAGTAGACAACGCCATCTTGCCCTGCAGTACACGATCTACAAGATTGAGACGCTCGCGATTTGTCGCATGGCTCAGTTGGGTGTTGTGCAACGCTGCTTTGTCTAGTGCGTCACTGAGTTCGAGTCGCCGAACATCGACGCTAAGCACTGACAAGAAGAAAGTCGACAGATAGAAGAAGTCGAAAACAATGGCGACAGCTGCGAATATACAGAACGCCGAGACCCCGTAAGATACCAAGCGTGAGAGGCCCAGTAGTATCGCGACATTCTGGATCGTGCTCGCCATAGCAATAGGAGCGGTTTCGCCCCAGGCGTGTCCAATCCTATTGCTTGTGCTGTCCTCTGCTGGAGTTAAAATAACAGCATTGATGAGTCTGAACACATTCTCCAAGCTCATACTGAGGATTGCAAGCGGGTAGGCCGCTCGAGGGATCCTGGATAGATCCATGTTGAACACAGCGCATATGGTGAAGCTGGACATGACGGAGAACGTCACTTGAGCCACCACGGTCACCATCAAGCCCACTTTGGACTTGACGGCACGGAGTTTCGAAAGGCTGACGAAGAAATACCCAAGAGTCAGGCCGTAGGCTAGGGCCAGGCTGATAGAATCCTGAATTGAGATAGGGCGGAATTGGAATTCGTACAGCTGGCTATTAAATGTCTGGCCATCCGGGTAGTAGATGTCCCACTTGTCGCCAAATTTGAAGTCGAGTGAAGCTGATTTGCGTTCCCATTGACGACCAACCGGGGAGTCTCGTAGGTGCAAGAGAGTGACGACCAAAGCATCAGCGGCAAGGAGTCGACGGTCCTCGAAACGCTTGCCGCTGAAGACAATTGAGTGTCGAAGAGTCATGCCTGCTGATGTTGAGAGGTTCTTCTGCTTGTTGACAGTGACCAGGATGTCCTCATCTTGCAAAACCTGATCTTTAGAGGAGCCCCAGTACTGGAGGGGCGAGTGAAAGAACCATGACTGAGGGGTCAAGCCATTCGTGACATGGAGCGAATCGCGTTGTGCTGGAGTCAGGTCGAGCTCGATACCATCCCCGATAGGATCCGGACTCCGAACGCCAACGGGGTCGAAGTCTTCCGTTACGCCGAGAAGTTCATCTTGGATATCCAGTGCAGAAGCGAGGAGTTCAGTATTTAGAGCTTCCATGTAGCTCCCATGAAACCAGACTGAGCGCATAACCACGTCAGGCTCAACCTGGCTTTTATAAGGCAAGGGTTGAGCGGCGGTCCAGACATGGTGTGGTAGATTTGAGGCGCCGTTGATGAAGTCATTAGTGAAGAGAAATGGAATAGGATAGAGGAGGATGGCCGCGACTGCGACGGAGATGAGAAGGGTCGTCACGACATGGCGTGCAGCATGGCGTCCGTAGCGACTGAGGACGGTGCGTAAAGGGTGAGTTGGTGAGAGGACGGGCGCCTCGGTGGTACTGCGGGGAACGGTTAATTGTCAATCATCCAGACACATGGTTATGCGTTACTCAACTGACCCTCTCAACGGGTACAGGAGATACCAGATCATGAGTGGCTGCCACAAGGATCAGGGCGTCTCGGGATGCTGAAAAGCTGTCCGGATATGGTGGAGTCGATAACCGACATCAGGGCTGGACCGCAGTGATCCTCAGGGTCCCGGGAGAGCCGCCCAAATAAGTGATGTTCGTGGGCGTGGACGATGGATAACACAGGCATTCATGATATGGGTGCGTATCATAGGGGTTGCTGGCCGTGATGGTCCAGCGTCATTGGGTTGTATGTGGGTAGTTTGTGCGCGGTTGGAGGTTGATGTAGTGAGAAGAAGTTTGTTGGTGATAGGAGACCGGGGAAGCGGCAATCGGGGGATCCAGCTGGAGGGAGGACCTCTGCAAGCTATGACGGCTGCTCCCTGTTTAGGCGCAGGATCTCGCGACGCCAGTGTTTGCGCCAAACTATGCGCGCCGTTTCCAGCCAGGCCTACGCTGCATGTGGGTTGGCGCAGCGATCGGTGCGCGCGGATGTTGACCTTAGCTGGACCAGTCTTGCGGAATGTGTGCGGGTGGTTTGAGCGCGGACAGGGACAGGCGTGGTTGAGGTAGGCAGAAAGAGGACAATTTACACATGCTACTGTGTCGTGCATTCCGGGACGTCATATCCCAGTCATATGTTTCAAGCAGCGACAAATGGTGAGCCAAGAGTAAAGGGAGGCCGTCAGGAGGGAAGCCAGGATTCTTTGCCTGGCTTAGCACGTGAGCCATATGCTAGCGGCCGTCGGTTACCCTGCAACACGCGTGTCGCAGCTTCAATTCTCTTCGCAGGTGAGGATGGGCGATACTTGTTACGCAAGCAAGGTGTTATCGATTTGGTCCTTGATACTAGTCGCTGAGACTTTTCATATCGCCCCTTTTTAGGTGGTTCTGATCGTCATCTCTTCGTCAGGCAACTGCCGTCGGAAAGGCGGCAGAAGTGCCGCTTGTTTATTTCAACGACAATGATTGCCTCTTCCACCGATAAAGCCATAGAGGAGCTCATCGTGAGCTTTGGCGAGCTCAACCCTGGACAAGTCGAGGAGCTCGAAGAAGACCCAAGTCCACTTGAGTTCATGAGGAGCGTAGCTCGGAACACGCCGTTCGTGATACGAGGTGGTGCTTCGAATTGGAAGGCAATGAGAAAATGGGATGCCGATTACCTAAACGCAGCTCTCTCAGGGCAAACCGTCAAGGTTGCCGTCACTCCAAAAGGGTAACCTTCCTGAATCTAACTGTAATGAGGCATTATATGTTGCTGATGGGTATCCAGGAACGCTGATGCACCGACATACTCGCCCAAGCATGATGCTGTGTTGTTAGCAAAACCCCACGAAGAGGATCGACCCTTCGACGAATTCCTCGCCTACGTTCGAGAACAAGACTCTCCATCCCCTGATTACGCTTCCAAAGAAATATGGTATGCCCAAACACGTATGACCACTGCCACAACCATGTACAAACCGGATTGAGACTAAGGAATCCCCCTGAAGAGAACGATAACCTCCGTAGCGAGTACGAAGATCTCTATGCAGATGTCGAGAAGGATATAGCTTTCGCTAGAATAGCCTTGCAAAGACCTCCAGACGCGATCAATCTCTGGGTGGGCAATGGCAAGTCAGTCACTGCCATGCACAAGGACCCAATGGAGAACATATACGTCCAGATCAGGGGGAGGAAGCACTTCACCCTGCTGCCACCACTTTGTCATCCCTGCACAAATGAGAAGCTGATTCCGCCGGCCACCTATCGTCGAGAAGCGAATGGGCAGCTCTCACTCGAGATAGACGAAGGGAAGGACTTAGTACCCTTGGCAACATGGGACCCAGATGAGCCCGACTCCAATGCCACGCGCTTCTCACATATGGTCAAGCCTCTCAGAGTGACACTCGAGCCTGGAGATATGCTATACCTACCTGCGATGTGGTAAGTCGACCGGCGTAAGAAGGACTCATCCGCAGTTGCTGACCTCGTTGAAGGTATCACAAAGTGGCACAGAGCTGCATTCCAGGTAGTGAGGGTTTCGTCCTCGCCGTGAATTACTGGTTCGTTGTCCTCACCTCACTTTCCCCCCTTCTTTGACTACAACTCACCATTGCAACAGGTATGACATGGATTTCAGCGGCCCATTATACCCTCTGACCACTTTCATCCGGAATATTGGACTATCGCAACAAGAGAACCAGTAAACTCCAAAGGATCATGACATAGATGTGAGCATTGATAAAGGCTCGCTTGGCCATATTACACACTGCGCTCATTTCTTCTTCTTCTGAGCAATCCTCTTCTGTGCTCTGAGCTCCTTCTTCATACGCGAATCCACAATCCTGTATCTTCCCTTGACACCCTTCGGACGACCCTGAATACCTCTGTTCAGGCCCTTCGCCACGACAAGCTTCGCTGGCTGTCTTGGCTTTGAGCGGCCGGCCTTGCTCAGAAGTTTGGCAATGGTGTCTGCCTTCTCCTTCTCTGACATGCCCTCGTCGTTGGCCAGCATGTCGGACTTCTTCTTGAGCTTCTCAAGCCGTTGTGCGGTCTTGAACTTCTTACGGGCCTTGGCTTCCCGAACCTTCTTGATGGGTCGGGCATTGTATGCGCGCATTTTCTCCTTGATAGCGTTGGCTGCTGCCTTCGTGATCGGTTTCTGCAATTTATCGTGCTTGCCCTCATCCTCGATGAACCAATCGGGAAGACCATCGCGATCTCTGAATGCGTACTTATTGTAGCCATCATCAATGGCATCATGGCTGGTTTTCTGACCAGTGGCAAGTTGATGCGCAAGAGTCATGGCCTCAGCAGTAATGATGTCGATATCTTGAAAAGATTAGCGGTTCGTGCGTGGCATACATAGAGCATTGAGAATAGCTTACCTGGCTTGCCGTCAGAGCGGCGTTTGTCCTCCTCTTCCCAGTCGTCATCTTCATCATCGTCGCTCCGATCAGCCTTGACCACTTCGAACGAGTCTTCATTCTCAGAATCGTCGTTGCTGGCAGCAGGCACCTCGGTGTTCTTCTTGGCCACCTTTTCAGCTTCCTTCGTGGCCTTGCTTGACGCGTCCTTCTTCTCCTTCGCAGAGGGCTTCTTCGTATCCTGAGCGCCCTGGATGGATTCCTGGATACCTTGGAAAATATCCTGGCTGAAGAACGCAGCTGCTTTCCTGGAAAGACCACTCTGCTGTGCCGGACCTTCATCAAAGTCTTTCAGAAGACCTCCTGATAAGACCTGCTCATCGTCTTCATCGCTAGAAGAATCCTCCTCCTCGAGATCACTGGATTCGGAAATATTATCCTCTCCTTTGTCAGATATACCTTCCCACTCATCATCTCCGCGCTCTTCTCGTGCTTTCTTAGCGCGAAACTTGGCGTCAGCCTCGGACTTGCGCTCCTTGTACTGGTCGTACATCGAGTCCAGCTCCCGCTCTAGGCGATCGCCGTCTTCGTCACTTTCGGAATCAGTGTCTGCTGACGAACCAATCCCGCTGTCCCGTTCTTTCTTGTGTTCGGATGCAATGTTTGCAGCCATGCGGCCTCTCGCTAGTCGCCGCATTCCGTCCGTGTTGTCAATACTCTTGAGATTGAACATCGACCCCTCGCCCATTGGACCCGCCTCTTCCATGCCAATGTCCATGGGGGCTACCATGTTCAGCTGCATTCGGATGATTTCTCGCTGCTTCTTCTCGTTTTCCTTTCGCCGCTCCCGCTTCTTCTTGGACGTCTCCTTGTCCTTCAAGTTTTGCAGCTCTTCTTGGATTCGAAGCTCCTCATCCATGGGCTCGACCGCAGCGACCTCTTCTGTTTCAGCATCCTCGGCAGTCTCCTTTGTCTTAAAGCCAAAGATCTCCCTGACTTTCAACCTCCATTTCAGAAGAAGCTTGAAGTCCTTCCTACCAAGGACTTTCAGGTCGTTGCAACAGTTACGAATTTCATCCGTAGTCTCCGGGAGCTTTGACAGGGCCGTCAGCGCAATATCTCCGTTGCGAGGTTGATCAAACGTGAGCTTGTTGTACGTTCCGAGTACAGCGATGGGGTCTGTTGTCTGGATGAACTCGCTTGCAGGCAGCTCCTTGTACTGGAGGTGATCATCCTCGTCGTAACCCTCTCGCTTCCGCTTCTTGACCTCGGGGTTAAAGACCTTCGCTTCGTTGTTCGGAGTGGCCCCGGCGAGTTCCGCAAATACAGACTTGGGGTCGAGGAAGCGGGGGTCTATTTTCTTGGGTGCTTTGTAGCCTCTGCAGACGACGAAAATTTCGGCGGAGACATTACGTGAAGATGGTGGTTTCGTAGCCTCGACTTTGTTAAACAGTTGACCCAAAACCCAAAGGAGGGAGTTATAATCCTTGGATCGGAAGACCTTCGTAACGAATGTGCCACCCTCAACGAGGAACTCTGTTGCAAGCTTCATAGCCTGCAAGGCTAGTTCTGCTTGGTTGAAAGAATCCTGCGCCCACGCAGTACCGACATTGGGCGCACCATCGTGAAGAACGGTATCGGCCTTCCATGTCTTGAAATGTTGACGAATCGTGGCACGGCATTTGTCGGTGGTAATGTCGCTTTGGAACGTGATGACTCTCGGGATGGGTTTGATCGGGGACAAATCCACGCCAACAATCAGACTGTTGACTGGCATGACTTCAGCTGCGACTTGACACCATGACTATTGAGCTGTCAGAAATTGGGTTAACGAGGGGACGGAAGTGAGGACATACTCCAGGCGCAGCGCAAAGATCCAGCAGGACCTTGCTCTTTTCCAAGAAGCCATATTTCTTATTTAACTGAATAAGTTTGAAAGCAGCACGAGCACGATAGCCCTTCTCCTTGGCAAGCTTGTACCACTTGTCCAAGCGACCTTTGCCGTGCTTCTTCTGGATAGCCATTGCTGCTGGTGATTGACGGTGCAGATGGCGGAATTCGCTGCTTGCTGGGCCACTGCCTTGTCTCGCGAGAATGCGCCCCGCGAAACCAGAAATTTTGCTGGACCCCTTCGCTGATAAAAGCCTGTCACGTGGAGATAGGCGCAAAGCGGCCGAGGTGGAACCCGCCCTGGTTCGACTCCCAGGCCCCAACGGCATGATTGACGGCGCCACCTCTAATGTCATTGATGATCTCGGACCGTTACCAAACGTGGGTCGAGACAGTTGGCTACTTTCCTTAAAAGCATCGACCGCGCCAGGAACATCAAGCGCAAGGCGTCCGCACGCAACCACGAAACGATGCCCAGCAGGGCTTCAAATACATCAACGCACATTCCCTGTTCCTCATCCCTATCGTCATGAGTGGGCGGCTTGTCGCTGCCGGGCTGCGGCCGACTTCGCGACGCGCCCTCGTTGACAATGTACGCCACCTGCACCGATTCCCAACGGGCGGCCTCTTGAGGAGCGACGCCTCGATCCGAGCAACACAGCGCCGCATGTGGAATGGAGGCAACGCTTTCCACAATGCTGTAACGGCTCGGAATGCATCATTTGGCCGCTTTCTACCCAAGCTTGTCGTCAAGCTCACCAGAATCCCAGCCTTGTTTGGTGGCCTGGCTGTCGGCGGCTTCGCATGGGTACAGTATCAGGCAACTCGTATGTTTGGCCCCTGAACCTTGCTTATGTTGCGACTTACTGACGGAGACACAGAGGCCGGCAACTACGCAGTCGGTTTGTTCAATGCGGCAACAGATACAGTTTCAAACACGGCCGGGAGCCTATTCAGCGGAGCGAAGGGCATCGCAGATCAGACGATGCAAGGATGGGAGAATACGAAGGAGCAAGTTGAGTTGCCCGACTGGCTGAAGCAGGTCCTACGGATACACGAAGATATCGGCACCGGAGGGTCAGGAGGCCCAGGCGGTGATGGCGATCCGAAGCACAGCAGAACCGGTGCGGCCGTTGCTGTGGGTGCCTCTGCTGCAGCATATGGATACGAGAAGTCCTCGGAAGAGGACCCGCGGGATGACGAAGAGGCGGCGCGGGACGATCAGATGATGGTGCTCACCAAGAAGATGATCGAGATTCGGAGTATCCTGCAGAAAGTTGGACAGTCCAGCTCGCTGACTCTCCCTTCTATTGTGGTCATTGGCTCGCAATCATCCGGAAAGAGCTCAGTTCTTGAGGCGATCGTCGGGCATGAATTCCTTCCCAAGGGTTCTAACATGGTTACGAGACGACCTATCGAACTCACACTTGTCAACACCCCCGGATCGAAGGAAGAATACGGAGAGTTTCCGGACCTTGGATTGAGGAAAATCACCGATTTCACCTCTATTCAAAGGACACTGACGGAACTGAACCTGGCAGTCCCAGATACAGACTGTGTTTCCGACGATCCCATCCACCTTACCGTCTACTCACCCAATGTCCCTGACCTATCGCTTATCGATCTTCCCGGCTATATTCAAGTTGTCGGTCAGAACCAGCCTCTAGAACTCAAGCAGAAGATCTCTGAACTCTGCGACAAGTACATCCAACCTCCAAACGTCATCCTTGCCATTTCTGCCGCCGATGTAGATTTGGCGAACTCAACCGCGCTGCGGGCCTCTCGACGAGTCGACCCGCGTGGTGAGAGAACTATTGGTGTCGTGACAAAGATGGACCTCGTCGATCCCGTCCGCGGTGCAGCAATCCTGAACGATAAGCAGTACCCTCTTCGTCTTGGGTACGTCGGTGTCGTATCGAGAGCTCCTCCGGCTCAAGGCCTCTTCAAGATGGGCGGCGGTAACCTTCTCGCGGCGATCGCCAACAACGAGCAGTCCTTCTTCTCTGCCCACCCGCGCTCATTCGGACCCGAAGCAGGCGTTAACGTTGGGACTACAACTTTGCGCAAGAAGCTGATGCATGTGCTGGAGCAGACCATGTCTGCCAGCCTGCAAAGCACTAGTGACGCCATCAGGCAGGAGTTGGAAGAAGCGAGCTACGAATTCAAAGTGCAGTACAATGACCGACCGCTATCTGCAGAGTCGTACTTAGCTGAGAGTCTGGATGCGTTCAAACACTCTTTCAAACAGTTTACAGAGGAGTTCGGTCGACCCCAAATGCGTGAGCTTCTGAAGGACGCTCTTGACCAGAAGGTTTTGGATTTGCTTGCGGCACGATACTGGAACAAACCCATCAACGATCTTTCACCCGTCCTTCCTGAACCCGACCAACTCGCGGACTTGCCCAAGGCAGATCCCGACTCACTGTATTGGCACCGACAGCTGGATGCTTCTACCTCTGCACTCACAAAGCTAGGAGTCGGTCGTTTGGCTACGACAGTGGTCGCCAACGCCATCCAGGACAGGCTAGCCAAGCTCCTGGGCCAGTCAAACTTCGCAAACCACCCCTTTGCTCAGAAGGCAATCATGGATGCGACCACGACGATCTTGGACGAAAGGTTTTACAGTACTAGTGATCAAGTGGAGAATTGTATTAAGCCCTACAAATTCGAAATCGATGTCGAGGATCGGGAGTGGGCACAGGGTCGGGAGCAGGTTGGCCAGGTGCTCAAGAAGGAGCTTACCGACTGCGAGAAAGCCATGACGAACCTCGAGTCTGCAGTTGGAGGGCGAAGAAAGCTTAAGGAGGTCATGACGTTCGTCGATAAGGCGCGTAAGGGCGACATCATAGTCGAAGGCGATGGCCGAAGCGGAGCTGGAGGCTTCAGCGCTGCTCTCCTCCAAAAAGGTAAGATTAATAGTCCTCTCACTGTTGCAGCTGTGCGGAAGACGAGACTAACACACTCTACAGGACGAGAAGCTGTGTTCCTCCGAGACAGGGCCGACATCATCAAGATGCGCATCATGGCCGTCAAATCAAAGCAATGCGCCTCCCCCAACAACAAATACTACTGCCCCGAAGTCTTCCTCAACGCCGCAGCAACCAAACTCGCCTCCACCGCCGTCCTCTTTCTCAACGTTGAGCTCCTCTCCGAGTTCTACTACAACTTTCCCCGCGAGCTGGACCTCCGTCTCGGCCGCCACCTAACCGACAACGAGGTCGAGGCTTTCGCAAAGGAGGATGCCAAGATCCGCCGCCACCTTGAGGTTATCAGGCGCAAGGAGCTACTGGAGCTCGTGCTGGAGAAGATGGAGAGTTTGAGGCAGTTGGAGACGAGGGAGAGGGAACGCATGGGTCAGGCCCCCAGGCGGGAGGAGAAGGGGAGGGGTCGCTGGGGATTGTTCTAAGTTTGGGGTTGGTTGTTGGCACGAGACATGAAGTCACTGGAGTACTAGGCGTTCTATGTTTTGTCGTGGCTCCTGTCGTATCCCATGTTACTTTTTCCTGTATCTACACTGCGCCGGGCATGCTTTCGGGCTTCACCTCTTCTCTCGTTTCTGACACAAGCATAGATAGTACTCACTTTAAGGACCATACCCTTCTCAAAGCCAAGTTTTTGTTTTAAACCAAATATAAGATCCAGCCTTTGCATTATCGTTGCATATGTACCTGAATGTGAAATATGGACACCCGAATGGTAGATAGTTGCCATCATAATCCCCCATCCGTGCTGATCTGCATGGTAACCTCCCACCGCACACTGCCTCCTGTCCCGTATCCCTCGCCAAGGCGATTCTGTATGAGAGAAGAGATGCGATTGCGCAGCTTCCCTATGGAGATCTCATCATAGCCGCGCACGACGCTGATCTTGAGGTTTGCCATGCAAAGGCCGTAGTGCACCTGCCAGAACTGGGCGTCATCCACCCTTGTGACACTTGAATCAGACTCAATCTCGCGGACAACATGGGTGACGCCATCGTTGCCGTTTTGGCCGCCGTAGGACATGAGCAGCATGAGGCCTTGGGCCACAGCGACACGCATACCGAGGGAGAACATGGCTACGGCAATGACGCCGCAGATGAGGCGGTCCATCCAGGTGTGCATTGAGATCGAAAGGAGCGGGAAGAGTGCGAGCAATCCCGATACAAAAAGGGTGAGAAAGTGGAAGGGGTTGGAAAGGATGCTCGGGAGGGCAGCGAGATAGGATACCCTCATCACCTTTGCAATGCGAGCGTGATTCTTGAGGCCGTAGGCAGACACCAAGGTTGACACAATGGCAGCCACGGAGGCAAGATCAAAAGGAGAAGTGTCCTCCGGATCGTGGGTATGCGCGTGGTGAGCCTCGTGGTCGCCCAGGCCTTCAAGGAAGTGCTTCAGGTTGTGGGAGACGAGGTCAAAGCCGCCAAACAAGAGAAAGATGGACAAAGCGAAGCCTGCCAGAACCTCTGCCCGCTCGAGGCCGAAGGGATGTCTAATGGTGCTCCTGCGCCACACTTCGAAGTTCCCAAGGACGTCCACAGCAACGCATACAGCGGCGCTGCCCGCGTCAAAGAAGACAAGGTGTGACAAGGCGGTGGCAGCTAGAGATCCCTCGGATTTGAAGAAGACGTATGTGGCGACGGCAAGGTGGCACATGGTCCAGTATAGTCGGGTGCGCTGATCCTTAGACATGCTCTTCCAGGCCTCACGGAGGGTAGGCATGGGCAGCGAAGCTGGGAGGACGGGAGGAGGACGCGGCGGAGGTTCTTGGAAGATCTGGTGCTGGGTCGAGATGCTACTGTGCTTGTATCTGTGGCCACGGCGCTGGCCAATGTTCTGGGAGAAGCATTGCGTCAGTGAACTGGTATCAGCGGTAGAGAGTGGGATGTGTGCACGAAGCAACGGGCCAACATACAGACTTGACTGGCGACGTGGAAATGACCTGGGTCTGGAAGTTGAATGGGTTCGGGGCGCCTTCGCCAGCACCACCGGCCGCAGGCTCGCCATCGTCAGACATACCGGGCAGAGCGAGGAAGGCTGAAGATGCTTTGGGGGGTAGCAATCGCCCTGAATCGCGAGCGGTAGGGACAGCGAGGTGTCCGGTGGGATTATTGGGAGGCGCGGCGGTGTCGTCGACGACGAAAGTTGGTGGTGGTGGGGGAGTTGGGCTGGAGACTGGCGGGAGGTCCATCCGCACTAGGAGAGGTGATGGAGATACGAGTCGCACGTCATGTCTGGCCTAGGTGAGGTTTGGTTGAGAGGATGCCCGAGTTGGCTTATCGGTGGGTAGTGTGTGTGGTATAGTATTGGCAAAAACTGTGGAAATGGTGATGCAGCACCTTGATGGATAGATAGATGGTTGGACTGCTACGTAAGAAGAGGAGAGCTCGACACGGTCTGGCCGTCTGGCTGTCCTGAGCTTCAGGACACAGGGGGCCTTGGGGCCGCCCGCAGGGGACTGTGTCATTACCCACCGGCGCTGCACCTCCTACTAACGGCAGGTCGGTTTAGTACCTGCATGCAACAGCGGCAGTGTGCATCAGCGGTCCGTCCCAGGGGGTTTAGTGTGAGGCGGTCCCCAATCTCACCTCACCTCAACTTCAAGGACTATCGTCACTTCGCCCCGTGCCGTCTCGACCTGCTCTTGCAACCACAACATGCTACCAGCGCCTACCTCGGAATAACGGCTTTTATAGCTTCCTCTCCGCCAGGTACAGCCATGCATGAGACCATCTTCATTCTCGCTACCAGCGGCTATCGTCCCCCGCCAAGACACCTTGTCTTGCATTCCTCATCTCAACTACCTCCACGCTAAACCTTAGCTACGACTCTGGCGACCGTGGATCAACATGGACAGCTCCTCCTCCACACGCTCGCCGCGCCGCAAGTCCCCTCCTTCGGCCCCGTCCCATGCACGCGCTCTCTCCGGCTCCGGCATCCTCTCCAAGATCCCCTTCATGCGCTCTCCAACCGAATCCCGACCCAGTGCCGCCGATCTCGACGACGACGACTCTCGTCTGTCATCCTCTTCCCCTCCCGTCGTCGCCACGCCTACATCCGCCATGTCCTCCGTCGTACAGCAGCAGCAGAAGACGCGCCGTCGCAGAGGCTCTCTTAGAAAGGTCGCCTTGCTCGGTAGGGGTGCCCAACGCGATAGGAGGGACTCCAGTCCACTCGTTGTCGACACATCCCGAGATATCGAACCTTCAGGGGCCGTCGCTGTGGCCACATCCTCACTAGCCGGAACGGGCGAAAGAGATGCGTTGGGATTGAGTGTCTCTGATCTCACCCCGAGACCATCAATGGACGGTTTCGCCAGCCGCATCAGTCTGACAAGCTCTGAAGCTTCCTCAGCCGGTGCATCTTCTCAGCCCTCCCAGCGCGAACATGAGCGTGAAAGACAGCAGCAAGCTTCGTACACGTCTACAACTGATGAAGAGGATCTGCTACAGATGGGTGCCGGCCAGTCACGTCCAGGACTGTCCCTGTCCTCGGGGTCTGAGTCGTACTTCCGTAACGGCCCTGGTGTGCCAGGGCACAGGAGTGGCTTCCAGCAGGCCAAGTCGCCTCTTTCGTACAGCGGCCTAGCTACCACGCCGCTCCCGCCCTCAGACACTGACTGGGATTATACGGAGACGGAGTGGTGGGGTTGGGTTGTGCTTACGGTCACATGGTTCGTCTTTGTGATAGGGATGGGATCCTGTCTCGATGTCTGGAGCTGGGCCTGGGACGTAGGCAAGACGCCGTATGCGCCTCCAGAGCTCGAGGACGACCCAACCCTGCCCATCGTGGGTTACTACCCAGCTTTGATAATCCTGACCTGTATCATGGCATGGGTCTGGGTGGTCGTGGCGTGGGTTGGCATGAAGTACTTTCGACACGCCAAAATCAGCGGGGATTGAAGGCCGCCGCAAAGGGTCATCAGATTTGAACATATCAACATCACGCAGTACCGCATGCCTCTTCGGGTATCTCTGCGCGCTCCAAACCAGGAGTGCATCCACATCCTAGCCGCCAGGTGCAGGGTTTATAACCTGATCAGCCTCAAGTGTGCTGCAGGTTATAGGCCTATGGTCGTGGGTCATCCAATGTCATGACGACGATGGAGTGTCAATAGCTGGACTGTATGGTCTAGCTTGCCGCTGGCAACATGGCGTCCAGTGGGATAAACGCGCCATGCAGCCCGTTCTGCAGCCCAAGCTGCGATATGCAGGGGAATGACCTTCTCGCCAGCATTCACAGCCGAACAGGCTGTTCCCAGTATGAACAATCGAAACGGGGTCGCGAAATGTGGCCATCAGGCGTGATTTTGGCGCCTACAGGGGTGATTTTACCACAGAAAGGATGGGAATGTTGGGCGGAGGATTAGCTTTTGGGTTCATTTTGCTCTCCAATCTAGGACAATGCAGTGCAACCGATCCAGTCATGGACTAATGCAGAATTGCCTACAGAAGCAAGAACTCCCAGAAGCAAGTGTGGAAACCATGCGAGATGTAGCACTTTGATTTTGCAGACGGAATGTGTGTAAACTCCAATGGGCGCGTCTCCTAAGCGCCACGATGGATGATGGCGGTAGTAGAGAGCTTGGGAGCCAATGGGCACCCCCAGGGTCCTTACACCGAGATGACGGTCGGGTCGCGCATGCATGAGGTGGTCAGAGGGCTCGATGATCGGAGCAGCAAAGCCCGGGAGGGAAGCTCGGATGAAGTCCAGAGCTATGGTGGCAAATGGCGATTTACAGGAGACATGGAGGCCGGTAAAAGGCGGATGTCCAGATGCAGCTCAATGGTTCAGACGAAGGTAAGGGTATTGTCAACAGCAAGGCCCTTGGCGATGAACGACTGGAGAGCAGCACCTCGGATGAAATACGACACAATGCTCCTCCGAAGAGCCAGGGTATGCCCAGCCTGAACCCATCGCCTGTGCATTGTGCGCAAGGGCAACGCATGAAGAGGGGAAGTGAGGGGATTCGCCCCATGACTTCCACGCTGGGAGTGTGTGCATGCATTGGGGTCGTTCTCCTCCACCCTTTCTCCCCACCCATGTCACAATTGCAACAAAGAACAGGCAAGGGGCGGGAATGAGTGGAGGGCAGGTTCATCGGAGATGGATCATGAAAGATCCTGGTGCTTGGCTTTCACATATTGAAACGCGAGTCGAGGCTCTCAAGTCAGCACAGTGGGAAACGCAGGTGTAGGATCCTGAAGTGGTGTCTGGCCTGAGCTGCCTTGGCACACGAGGGTCGACGGCGGAATCGCAGACGAGGTGTTTGTCAGCAGCTGAAGATAGACCAGAGGGGGCAATTCTGAGCTTAGGGCAGCAAGCTAGCTGGGCAATGTCTCATCCTACGCTTGTCAGGTCAGGTATTTTACTGAAGTGAAGGCTTCTCTGGCCATGAGAACCCGTGAGGCAGAATGCAATAGCTGCACGCGAACCTCCCAGTGCGCAGTATTCAGTAGTCTGCAGAATCTCGGTAACGAACCCTACAAGCAGCACAGAACGGAGCAGCCTGCAGTAGGTCAGGTCAGAGCCCAACCTCCAGCATCACCACCGACCAGCCTCGCCCGATTGCTGATTTCGCCTCCCTTCCTCCTTACAGAAATGCGTGCTTTTTGTGTGCTCTCGCTCACCTGCAGGGCGAAGTCACTAAAAAACTCCTGTTGAGTCCTTCTCATGCATCGAATGGTTCGGCTGAGGCAACCGGAAGCTAGACTTTTTCGGCGATATAGAGTGGCAAGCTCCGAGAAACTTTGGGATCAAGGTTGGCTCTTCCCTTGAACGGTTCCGGCAGTTGGATGGATGGACCAAGGGATGGGTAGAGAATTCTTCAACGGTTATGGAAGAATGACATGATGGGCTTTTTGCTTGCTGCTCCTGTTCCTGTTACTGCCACAGTTACTGTCACTACTAAAGCTCACCTCACCTGCTGCACCTGGATGCTCGGCGTGCATATGGCGCAGGGTCCTTGGATGTCTCAGTCTGGCGTTCTCTCCGCCATCGCGACTGCAGACAGGCGGGCAGGCGTCTGTGGACCTCGCCTCTGCATTGGCGGCGAGCACCTCGTCTGTTGCTGGTGCCCGATGCGATGCAACATCGATGCCTCCAGCCTCCGCTCCCTGAAACACTTGGGACTCGGGGGTGCGCCACTCACGTATGGAGCCCTTCCCCAACCACTGCACTGCACTGGTGCGAGGTGCCTGTAGCATTCTTTTTTTCCCCTGCTGCTCAGCGCCCATACCGATGTTACTGCCCCTGAAAGAACTCTCTCTGGGTCACCCGGGTCGGGTCCTCCTCCACTGTAGAATGCACCTCCTCTGCCACCAGCACCACCCGACCTCCACTAGCTGCATCCCATTCCCGCCCTACGCGCCCGCTGCATCCGCTGTGTCCCTCCAGTTTGCTCCACCCTAAGCCCGCTGTAGCAATCTACCTGCCAGCGCACCTCAGGGCAGCAGGTAGGCTTCCAGCTGCTCACGACACACTGCCCCAAGCGGTTTGGCTGGGCTGGGCTGGGCTGGACCCGGGCCCTTGTCGCTTTCTTCGCCGCCCTTGTCCTCGCCGCCTCTTTTTCCGTCATCTCCCTCAAGCCTCATCCAACCTCACGACCATCCTTTCCTCTTGTTCGCTTCCTTCTCGCTCTCCAAATCCCTCCCACGACCGCATCTCGACCCGCATCGCATCGTCCCGACTACTCGCTCGCGTTTGACCCTCTTCGCCGTGCTGCTTTTCGTACCATCGTCGACACCGCCGCCTGTCGGCTCGTCCTCGACCCGAGCTGCTTTCCCAACCGCGCCAGACGCCAGGGCTCGTCACAGTCGTCCCATCCCCCAGCTGACGGGCCTGTCTTCATCTCCTCGTTCTTTGTGCACATCGAATCGAGACTACACGGCACCCGAAATAATCACGTCTCATATCGGACTGGCATAGTTGCGGCTGCCTGATCCGTCCTTTGCATTCCCCCTGACCGCCCTGCCGACGCTCTCCCTCGTCACATTCTTCACCACGGAACACCTTTCGCCTCCCGCGTCGGGGCCCGTTGCCCATCATGAGGGAGGTCAATTTCAGCATCCCGAATGTCAATAAGGCCTCGGTCGGCATTACTACTGCCTTGTATGACCGGAGGGCTCTCGATTGCACATCCACCTTGCCACTCATCAACTCTCTCAACCATCTCGCCTACCTCACCACCTCCTCTGCTCGCATCCGCGATATCCTCACCGTCGATGGCGGTATCGAACGACTAGTCTGCATCCTCAAGCAGGGTCGCAGCAGAGATATGATGGGCATGTGGAAATGGAATCTTGCCTTCCAGTGTGTCGTCAACATCGGTGTGAGGGGCACCGAGGGTGTTCGCACCCGCGTTGTTGAGGCTGATATGGTCCCCGTCATCGCAACAATCCTCGACAACTACATCAAGGTCGTCGAGAAGTGCCGTGAGAGGGCTGAGGAAGCCAAGCAGAAGCAAATTCATGACCATCACCATCGTCACCGCGAACACCGCAATTCCTCCAAAGCCTCATCCTCCTCGGCTTTCGGCCGGTCCAACCCTCTTGATGCTGCCGAGCGTCGACATATCCGCCGACAAGGTTTGCCTCCTTCGATCGACGTCTCCGCCACCTACGCTGGTCCCTCGACAGCATCTGGGACTCAGAATGCCGACTCCGCTTCGTCATCCCAGCCGGGCTCTGCCTCAATCGACCGAATCACGAGCTCTTCGAGCCGACATCACAGCCATCTGCAACCGGAACGGTCTCGTGCCTCTTCGGCATCTGGCTCAGGACGTGGTCTCCAGCCGCTGTCCGCTGGGTTTTCGACCATGGAGCCGGCCGACGGGTACCTCCGACCAGTCCGTGACATCGAACGCCTTGCATCAATGGCTCCCTTTGGGCCCAGCGAACTCACCTCACAACCCACATCTCCCACTACGCCGCAGCCTATTCCACAGCTGCGTTCTCCCACCCTCCGGCCAGTCACCAACATGAGTCCGACGACTCGACCACGTCGACGGCCGTCCATCAGGCATCAGAACTCTACTGCCGAGGCAGACGAGCTCAACGGAGACAGCATGCCCTCGGACGAGGCCCCCGATGCCGAGATGACAGGCACCGCCGACATTCAATCCGCCGTTGGGATTCAGGATATCTCCATGGAGGGCGATGAAAGCATTCTTGCCGAGGCTTCGCTCGACTTGACCACGCCGACCGTTTCAGAAACACATCAAGAAGCTGATACCTTCAACATCACACACCCAGGTCCTATCGATGGCAGTATCGTGACCACAGCAAACACCACCCCCGTCCCCCCTGCCGGCCTGTCACCCCACCAACAGACTCTTCCGGCTCCCGCCCAACCGCCAACCATGATGTCAACTTCACAGCCTCCTCTGACCTCCGTCAGCACCGTTCCTCGATACCTACTCGACCGCCAGTTCATTCCCAACTCAAGGATGCTGGCTGCAATGCCTCGTGAAGAAGACGTTCTTATGTCGCTCCAGCTACTCGCTTACGTCTCTAAATATTGCGGCCTGCGTTCATATTTCCAGAAGAGCCACCTTGTACCCAGGCTCAAGATCAGCAAGGATCTGACGCTGCTTGACAACACGCAAGAAAAGGCTTTCGAAGACTCTGAAGAGGAGGAGGAAGAGGAGGATCTGATCGATAATAATGAGGACGACGAAGAATACGTGCTGCCTAATGACTTCAACCTCTTCCCACTCGTGGAAAAGTTCACGGTCCGCTACCACAGCACCGACATGCAATACTGGGCAGGAGTTGTAATGAGGAACCTCTGCCGCAAGGACGAGACACGGGGCGGCATCAGGCAGTGTGCATACTACCAATGCGGCAAGTGGGAGGAGTACACACGTCAATTCGCCAAATGTCGGCGATGTCGCCGTACGAAATACTGCAGTAAGGAGTGTCAGAAGAGTGCTTGGGCTTTCCACAGACACTGGTGTGTTGCAGCTACGGGATGAAGATACTACGGAGCTCCATGATACCCACGAGCAACCCTCTTCTACGGTATGGAGGGCTAGCCTGAAATTGGGCTGCTTCTCTCCTTCCGTTCTAGGTGGCGGCAACCAATTGCATTTTCCAGCGGACGAGCGAATTGACACATAACTCCTGGCATTTTCTTCAAATCGATACCATCAACGAACACCTCTCTCTCACGCACTCTCATGGCGCATCTTTGGGTTGGACTGGGCGGCCTTCTGGGGGCTGAGGCACGATTGGAGCGGAGGCTTCCCTTCTTCCTTTTACTGTCTCTCTCCTCGATCAAACCTCATATCATTATATTGGACGGACTTTTCCTCTTTCATTTCCCACGTTGGGCGCGTCTTGGGGACACGTGAACGATGCATGATACTATTCATATTCTCCCCCTCTTTCCTTTTGTCTCCCTCTTCACCCCTTTCTTCTTACCGTTGGCTACTATACTTAGTGGGGATTGCATACCCAGCGTTCTGGTTGTTTGTTGTGTTAATCATGAAAGGGATGGAGTGGCGCATAGATTGGTCCACTCAAAATTGAATCATTGCACCCATGTGTATGTCTTTGTCTCTGTGACTTTATTGTCTTAGCATGGTCTGTTGTCCTATTCAAATTCTCGTTTATTCTAACCATTTGCTACATTGGTGTCAGCTGATTCCTACAACCTTCCGGGTGTAACCTTATATGTGATGCCGTTGGACTTTGGGAATCACATTGGCGAGCTTAAAACACCGACGATGAACTAGAAAGGCTGTACCATTTTTGCAGTACCATGACAATGATCCATAACTACCTCAACCCGCCCTCATCTTGCCCTTCTCTACCGTCCACCCTGCGCTTTCCTCCTGTTCTTCCCCGGCCTCTGCGGCTTCGTCACTCTACCCTTAGCAACTCTGCCGCCACCGGCCTTCATCCGCTTCGCGTCGAAGCCGCTCAGGTCGCCGGAGCTTACGGCGTCACCAGACTTGGCGTGGCGCTTCTTGCCGCCGAAGCCGTACTTCTTGTCCTTGCTTTGGCGCTTGGTGTTGGGGCCGGACGTGTTGCCGCGGCCGGCGCCGGAGCGAGAGGGCTTGGAGAGTTCTTTGTCAACGCCGACATCGAAGAGGTCGGCTTCATTGGTGCCGACATCACCGGCGCCATTTTCTGAGCGTTCTGTAAAGAAAGATTGGTTAGTTGAGGGGTCGGGGGAGTGGCGGATGCGATTTGACACTCACTTCTCTTGAGGGTCTTGATCTTCTCAAGTGTCTCGCGCTTGGCCTTCTGTCTCTCTTGCAGCTTCGCCACCTGGACTTGCTTGCCGAACTTCTTCAAGTCCCTCAGCTTGCGAGCCTCAGCCGCCGCCTTCTTGTTGGTGGCCTCCTGTACGAGTTGTGCCTTGACCTTCTCCATGTGGGCGTCCTCCTTGACCATCTCAGCGAAGTAGTCCTTAGGACGGGAGAAGGGGACGCCTTCTTTGATGAGCTTAGCGCGGCCGATGCGTACGGCCTCGAGGGACTGAGAGTAGAAGGCGAGCTCGCGCTGCAGGTCGTCGGAAATATCGGGGATGGAGTCGGCGGTTGGGGCGGAGGAGAGGACGGACTGGTGGAGGGCGAAGGGAGCGGTTGGGAGGGCGATGCGAGAAAGAGAGGAGAGGAGGGCGGAGGTATTGTTGATGGTGAGGCGAGTGTGAGGGATCAAATCCTCCTTGTCAGCCTCGTCGAGATCTTCGAGGTCGGAAATCGGGATGTCCTCCTCGTCCTCGTCTTCCTCTTCCTCTTCGTCTTCGTCGTCATCTGCGTTGGGAACCTTTGCGCCGTTGACTATGCGGGCCTTTTTTGGTAATCTCTCTTCAAAACCAACTGAGGAGTCTGAGGTGTCGCTTTCGTCTACTGCCTCGAGGTTGAGCTACGGGAATGGACATTAGAACCTGGAGTGGAATATCTGGGGAGAGTAGAAGCGTACCACATGTTCCTCCTCCTCGTCTTCCTCGGAATCGCCTGCATCCTCGCTGTCGTCTTCTGTGTTGCCAGCCTCTTCAATCTCGATCTCCTGATACTCGCCATCAACCTCGCTGTCATCATCGTCGTCCTCGTCGTCTTCGACAGGTACGGCCCCGCCCTTTTCCTCTTTGCGCTTCTCAGCCTCCTTGGCCTTCTTCTTTTGTTTGAGTTTCTTGAAATCAACGCCCTTCTCGGCGGCGAGCGCCATGCGCAGCTTGCTCTTTGTCACCATCGCGGCGATTTGGTGGTGCGAATTGACGGGTGTTGGAAGTTGCCGTCTGGTAGGAAAAAGCTGCCTCTGGGAAGTCAGCTGCGCTACTGCAACTTGCCTTTGCTCACAAAATTCAGAAAAGTTCTGCCGCCTCGCAGGCAAATATATTTAGTTTCACCGCCTGCCGTTTTCGATATGGGTGCTGAGTGCAGTAGTGGGGTCGATGCGGGTGGCTTGCACCACGCGAACGCGGAAGACGTCGATACTGCAGCCGAAATAGACAAAAACCGCGACTAAAGTGCAGAGAGGTGCTTGGTGTTGAGAGTCTAAACTCATCGTCAGTTTTACGAGATCTTTTTTTTTACCGTGTTGGTCCTGGATCTCGATGCAGAGACCACGCATTCAGTAGTACCGAGAGTGGCCGTGTAAGTGACCCTCGCACTGTATGCAGACTCAAGCAAGATGGGTAGCCATGTTAGGTAGGGCATCACAGTCAGATCATTTATGTCACTTTCACGGCGATTTGTGTACTGCACGTGCTCCAACAGCTTGTATTTGAAAATGTGTGTAAGAAACGAAAAAGAGATACAATCTCTGCCTCCACCCTTTAGCGGTTGCCCTCGGTCCGTCTTTCCTCCTCTTCTACTTCCCGGGAAGACATCCTCAGATGGAGATGGTATTTATCGAAAAAAGGAGGATCCCCTCTTGAGTCCTAGCGTCTCATGAACAAGGGGTCCGATGTATTGGTAAAACATGGTATGTTGTGCAAGCTGAAGGTGCGAATGCTTTGTTGCTTCCATGCTGTTTCTCCTGGCTGGGTTCTTCGTTCGGGATGGAGGTTGTACTCAAGGCATTGGAGGCCCCTTGGTCGAGGAACTGTCTCTCAGAAGTATCGGTTGGCGATGATTTGCCTTGAATCGCCGTCATTTACCTCGAAGCACTCCGAAGGAAGGGGAGAGTTCGCAGCGTGTGTGTTGAGGGAGCTTTACATGACGGTGCAACCAAGGGGGTAGCCGGGAGACTGGCCCTGAGGCTTGGCCATGACATTACATCCAAGTGGGTAGCCTGGGGACTGTCCTTGCGGCTTGGCCATGACGGAGCAGCCGAGGGGGTAGCCCGGGCTCTGGGCCGAGGTGTTCTTGGTGTTGGTCTTGGAAGGCATTTTGAAAGTTGGGGTGGTAAGACTGTGAAAAGTCGGTGAAAATTCGGTATTTAGAATGATTGTATAGTTGAGAAATGAATGGGTGATCGAGGAGAAGATTGCGTCGAGAGGGCGGATCGTGTGCTTCTTATACTCGAGATGTGCAGTGGGGGAGACAAGTGCTCTCTATGCCGTGGTCTTTCGGTTGAACAGTGTGTGCTCTAGTAGTCTCACTAGCTTCTCTCACATTGATATTGTTCTGCCGTGGAGAACCGTATTGTTCTGGTGAGCCCTTGCCGCAGAGCGAAGGACGCAGTGCAGGAGTGAATGGGCGCACCGTTCACCGGTGGCAAGAGGACTATCATTCAAAGATCTGCGAACGAGACAATCTGTGTGCCCTTTCAGCCATCCCACGTGTTTGACATGCTGAAACAATGCGAGGTGGCTTTGGTGGTTGCATCTGAAGTCGAGATGGTGTGTGGTTGGAGAAGGCTTAGTATTGTTCTCGTCTATTGTTCTCCAGAATCAATCCGACGCCCACCCACCAATCTGCGTGGCCCTTGAACTTCATCTTTGTTTCCCCATGATATCCATGACTCTCTGCCGCTGTTAGGCTCTATATTCACATTCTTTCGGCCTGGCTGCGTGCAAGCCACTTGCCAGCTGGAGGCGTCAAGGGGGATCCTTTGGAGTCTGATCATAGGAGTTACATGTTGATATCCGCTTCAGAATCGAGAAAATGGCAACCTAATTTCATTAGTTTGGACAACAATGCTTTTGAGGGACGCTGGCTCGCTTGACTGACCACTTTCCCTTGAGTGTGATAACCACCCATGGGGCACCAGCCTCGTCGACCTCCTTCTCCACCTTGGTCGAGAAGCAGATTGCACTCATGATTCCGTCGCCAAACTTCTCATTCAGAATGGCCTTGTATGCGTATCCGTAATTCTGAACAATCTCGTAGAGTCTGTAAATGAGAGGCTCGACAGGTGGCATGGGCCCTGCCCGGCCCCGGTCCGGGAAACCGGACATAGACGTGGTGAGCACTTGCTGGGGCAGGTCAAGAAGCTTTGACAGACGCTCAATGTCTTCCTGGGTAGCCGTGGTCTGGCCATAGAATAGGGCGGCACATGCCACCTCGCTTCGTTCCAGGTGGTTGGCAATGGCCTCGAAGCTCAGACCCTTGGTCTGCTTGGCCTCGAACAGCGCCGCACAATGAGGAGGCAGACGTTGGGCAATGGTCGGCTGATTGAACGGTCAGTTCAAGTCTATTGATAAGAACAATGCTAGGACAACTTGCATCGAGAGTCGCAATACGTGGTTCGGAAGCCATTATGGGCAATTGGTATAGGAAGAGGTAAAGATCCCGGCTTGTAGCTATTTGGTATTGGGATTGCTTTTCGTAGAGAACGACTCACTCGAATAATATGTCTGTGAGGTCAATGGTATGGGAGAAAGATGTTCAGAGCGGAACATCGCGACCAGATCCCTTCTGGGGCTCGTCTTATCGCTCTTCCGTGGTGGTTGCGGGGCTTTCCCCTCCTCGATGCTTCGAGGAGGGACGGGAGACGATGCATGACGACAGAGCTATGTATTGGATATAGCCGATCTCGGAGTTAGATCGGAAATGTTTCAGATGGCTGCAGGTTGTCTCTATGATCTGCCGTGGTTCCTTCGAAGTGCTACTCGACGTCATTCATGATGCTGCGACCAGCGGGTTGAAGCTACCCTGGAGATGCGGATCAAAGGCTTGCTGGCGTCGACTCATGCTGAGATAGCAGCATTGGGGGGAAAGTCGCTACCAGCCCGTACCTTTCTCGCGTGTTTGATGTAACGGCGTGGGCAGGGGCTGGACATTGTAACCCGCCAGGTGCTTGAACGAGGCGCATAGGTTGTGCTGTATCTTTGATAACCAGGTCGATCAGCCGTCCCCTCTTCAGCCAACAGCCACACCGTAACACTGAAGGCGATGCCAATGTGATATTGTCTAGAAAACCATTAATACCAATTCAGACTCCCCCAAACACCCAGGTCACCAGTACATCAACATATGATTTAATTCGCTGTTTCATTTGCCATTTCGTAAGCAGCTCTAATCATCGAGATGGATGGTACCTCGGCGAGTTGGCGGGGCGCAAGCCAGGGTCTTGCCAAAAAGTCTGGAAGTGCCAAAAAGTTCAGAGACCCGCTCGACTTCTTCAACTAGACCAACAACCACAACTTCATACCGACCGAGAGCCTCACACAACACGTCGAATTCTGCCACGTACACAGCAAGAGCATACAAGTCGGTCTGTACGCGACTGCGGCTCAGTCTGGACACCGGCGACAGCGTCACCTTATTGACCTCCACAACATACCTTCTCTCCCCGTGGGAGACTGGTGTTGCAGATCATGCCACACAAGCACAAGAGAAAGCGCGAAGGGGGCGATGGAGAGTAAGAGCAGACCTGATGAACCCTGTCTAGGAAACAAGATATTGGTCTAACATTGTATCAGCTACGAACTGCCACCAACGCAACGAGCCCGCCCACTTCCTGTCGGCAACAGCAAACAATCCTCCACAATCTTCAGCAGTGACACCAAGAAAAAGCGAAGGAATAAGAAGAAGGGGCCGGAGAATGATGCGCCCCGAGCCTTCAGGCGCATTATGGCGGCTGCGCAAGGGAAGAAGACCAGGTCCGGCCTCGATGACGGTCTCGAGATAAAACCCAAGTCTGATCGAGATCTCCCGAATGCAGACCTCAAGATCAGACCGGGAGAAGACATGCGTTCTTTCTCAGCCCGTGTAGATGCAGCTCTACCGGTCTCTGGGTTAACTAGGAAAACTGCTACCAAGGACGGTAAAGATGAGCAGGGTTTTAAGGTGTGGCGGACAATCAAGGAGCGCAAGATGCACAAGCTTTACGCAGAGTGGCATGAAGAGGAGCGCAAAATTAAGGAAATGAAAGAAGAAGAACTGGAGGAGGCGGCCGAGCGTGAGCTCGAGAATGATGCTGCAGGAATAACCACATCAGCCTTTATTCTCGATGAAGACAGCGGGTCTGGGAAGAAAAAGAAAAAGAAGGGAAAGCAGGCGAAAGAAGAAGATCCATGGGCTGTGCTTCTCAAGAAGAGGGCCGAGACGAAGGCGGGGCTGCACGATGTTGTTCAGGCGCCACCCGAGCTTCACAAGGAGAAAACGAGGCATCTGAAGGAGATTAATGCCTCAGTGGACGTGGGAAGCATCCCGAAAGCATCGGGAAGTCTACGGCGGCGCGAGGAGCTTCAGACTGAGAGGGACAATGTTCTGGAGGCGTATCGGAAGATTCGGGAGCACGAGCAGAAGAAGCTGACCGCGAAAGGGTCATAACAGGTCAAGATACACCAAAAAGGTCAAATATACCCCCATCAACTTCTTTTGATACTTTATTTCCCTTGATGGTTCAGTGGTTCACCACCGAAACTCGCTCGTAGTGTGAACACATGACATGCCAGTGCAGAGGATGACTCTGATTGACGCTTGACGTAGCACTGCTGCTTGAACATGCCTGCCCCCACCCAAAACATGACATTTCTAACCACATCCCGCCACAAATTTGGCAGTTTTTTCGCGTCCACGCGCACGTCCCATGGCACCGCGTTCAAATCCCATCGGCAGCACGTTTCTCATCACCCTTTTTAACGTCTTCCAAGCGCCTACTATGAGTAGCATAAGTGTCCAGGTGATATGGCTCGCGATCTCGAACGGCTGGTAGCCGAGTTAGTGGGTTTCATCGCGTGCGGCGGTGATCAAGGTGAGACCTGAACGAGATGCTCTGCATCTTGCAAGCCGCAGGCTGCAGAATTGTCTGCCCGTCAATCCTTCTCATTCGATCAAACTGACTGACAATTGTACGATCTAGGATGCTCAATAGGAGATGTTCTTGGAGCTATTGATCGAAGACTTGGTGACTCACAACCGTCTGGACCAGATTTGAGGCTTCGTCCTGCCAGTGAACACAACGCTCGGGCGCATTCGACGATCTGGGGATGGCTTACAAGACGTCCAGAAGTGAGCATCGGCAAAACTCGTCAATTCAACAACCTACGTCTGGATCAAGTCCGTGACCTGCGTGTTGAAAGGAGTGGCGACGACGCCTCGGACAGCTCTCCCCGTGTGTACGCATCCGAGCAAGCGCAGTGGGAGTCTATTGCTGGTCATCCCCAAGACTTCACCAAAGTTCTTCAACTCGAATGGCAACTGCTTCAGGGAGTTGCGACGACAAGGTCTGAAGGTATTCTCCAAGGCGACCTTTGTCGTCTTGTTCAGCAAGACAAGCGGTCCGTCCCAAAGAGAACAGACTCTCTGGTCAAGAAAGGCTATTTGACGAAGAGAACAACTCTGGTCCGCGGCACAAAGACCAGCAAACTATGGCTGAGATCTCTTGCGCCAGCGCTGGCAAAGGATGAAGAGGCCCCGAGCAGCGTCGAGCTGAGCAACCAGGCACCACAACAGGCGCTCACCAATGACCTAGAGCCGGTACCATGGAGCAATCAATGGACTGGCCAGTCTCTGGATTTTGTTGCTCTGACTACCACGATCATGGCGATCGCGAAACAATGGGTGGTCATCAGATTACATCATCTGAAGCTGAAACTCGGCGTGCTCGGCAAACGGTGGCATATGAAAGTGCTCGCAAAGCTGTGCAGAGCCCTTAACACCCAAGGGGCAATTCGATATACAGCCGCGACACTCGATGGGCGCGTCTATAAAGACTGCATCCAGTATGTGAGAGACCTTGTCCCACAGGACCTGACTGTGCTGTTCGCAGCAGGAAAACATCGAGAACAGCCAGTTGAACCATCATACGACATCGACAAGCAAGATTCTGATCAGGAGGATCACTTGACCATACAAGGCATCAATGCGTCTCAGCTGGTCGCACTGCCTTTATGGACACCTGACAAACCCCTCGCCTCATTCATTACCGATATCATCGTATTCTTCGGATCCTCAGGAGCAACCAATCCTGAGCTTATCAGTCTGTCACTGGGCCCATCATTTGGCCGCTTCATCGCGTCGTTAACATCATCTTTTGCTACTGGCGGAGCACAGCCAAATCGTTTGGAACACCTCCGCATAGCGAGCGAGCACAAGAGAGAGGGGAAGGTGGCATCCTACCGATATTTCATCCTTCCTCCAGATGGAAACAGCTCATCAACACCGCAGGATAGCGGTGTTGATGCCGCTAATTTGGATACCAGCGGTCTAAAGCATCAACATCCGTACGGATTCTCACCCGAACTAATTAAGGGACTCGGCTCTGGTTCATTAAACACTTTTGCTGGAGCTAGGCAAGTAAAATTACAGCCCGCACGCCCTAACAACCAAGATGGGAAGATTACATCCACCGGGGAGCGTGATACACGAGATTCAATCTCTGATGCTACCAGACTTGAAACTTCTCCCGGACCGGATCCTCAAAATGAAGCCTCATCTGCAAGAATCAAGGCAGAGTTACCTCTAAACACCACACGTCAGAAGGCGGTCGCCAGAACAGAATCGAGCAACGCAATTTCGCATTCCGGAGCTACCTCTCCTGGGATCACAGACAATGCTGGTTCTCGACAAAGACCAAGCCTCGCCCATCCAGACCAGGCGGCATCTCCAACAACCAAGGACAAGGCAGATAGCGGAGCGGATCAGATACCGACAGACGAAGGTCCAGCACAGGGGTCCATCAACCTGCTGCAAGATGACATTACAGGCGATGTAGTCGCTCAACACGCGTCCAGTGAAGCCAAGCACACGGAGCCTATTGCGGGTCTCCAAAATGTCTTCAACCAGGACGATTCAGCCAACGAACAGATACAGCCCAGCGAACGTTCCGCGAGAGGCGGAACCCGAGGTCGTGGTCGAGGTCGAGGGAGACGAGGAAAGGTCGTTACTGCGCGAGCCAAGGCAGGTGCAAAACCATGGGTCTGTGAGAAGTGCGGAGGGAGTTGGAAGAACGATATTGGCCTAAAGTATCATAAGGAAAAGGCAAGAACCTCATGCAATCCGTCATATGATCCCACAGCAGAAACACCAAGGAGAGGCAAGAAGCCCAAACATGCTACGATTGTCGTCGATAATGTCTCGGAGGGGCAACCAGGGACACCATGGCAGGATGGCGATGGAAGTCCCCGCCAACTTCGAAAACGACGCGAGACTCGGACGGTATTTCCCATCTCGGATGGCGAGGAAGGGTTGTCCTCGGATGGAGAAGGCGAATCGTTCACGCCACATAGGCGACCAGAGGAAAACCTTCGCTCTGAGTCAGCATCCCGAAGACGTCCAGAGAAAGGGGTGAAGAACACGTTGCCAGCACGCAAGCCTGTGTTCGCTCAAAAGAGAGCATCGGGTGGAGGAGCTCTACTCTCACCAACCCAGATGACTTCACGTCACATTACCAGCACCAGATCAGATACTGCACAGACGCAAATTTCTCAGACACAAGCTGAGCTACCCGTGTTATCGACCATTTCGCCAGAGGAGGCCATCGGTCAAGAATCGCAAGACCAGCACGGCGTTAGCAACCCGTCTCAACACACTACTACTGCGGCTGCAGACTTGTTGGAACCCGCGACTTCGAAAGAGGTCGTGACGATACCGGCTGACACGGCCTCTCCACAAAAGCTCTCCAGAGCGGAACTGGTCAAGCAAGTTTCTACGATTGTGGAAGGTTGTTTCTCGAACAATGAAGTGGTCTTACCGGGTGGCGATGTCATCATCCGTATCATTCAGTCAATTTGGAGTTGCGAGCATGGTTACGGGCGCGAGTTAACGCAGAAAGAGTGTCAGTCTGCATTACGGCAGCTCTTCAAGAGGAAGGTGGTCGCAGAGCACTGGCACGCTTTCCGCAACAGGTTCGGGAGCTTCTCGAAGTGTCAAATCATTACGAGGCCTGAGGTTGATCCCTTCTCGGAGCCCTGCCTTGAGATCGTTGAGGAGATGAAAGCTGCACACCCACGACCATACTTCCCCGAAAGATACGCTTTTGCTGCTGAGCCGCCCGGCCCCCGGCCTGGTCGACGCAACTTACCTTCAGAGCTCGCGGTCCTCGATGCTCCTGTTTATGCCGCTGAGGTTGCCGTCAAGAGAGCCCTGAAGGCTGAAGAGGGCAAAACCCATCGTCCCCGCAAGCGAAGAAGATGGGATTCGGTAGGCGGAGCTGCCACATATGACCGCGAAGCGTCTCCTGACTGGGTTGCAAACGTCAACAGTCTTCAATGGGTGCCCGAGGACCACCAGGGGCAGTATCTAGCTGGTGGGTATGCAAATATCATGGCTCAGCCTTCCTCTGGATTTGAGCTCGATGACCTGCGGTTTTTGGAGCCCAATACATATCTTGATCAGGAGCCAGAGATGAGGGACGACCGCGTTGTGTCTAGAGCAGAGCACGGGGGGGAGCAGTCGGCCACTCCCGATGCATATCCCGTTGGATTTACGATTGTCGAGTCCACTTTGGCGATCCAAGGTCCTTTGGGGCGATGGCCAGAGCTCGACGCTCAAGATTTTGAGGACGATAGCCTCAGCTTTACGATGAGCGGATGGATCCCTGATCCAGCCTGGCATTTGTGGGCATCAAGGGCTAAACAGATGTCAAAGCCGCCGAAGAGATCTGCCATGAAGGGGTCATCATCAGAAGATGCCCATTACCAGAGGTTCTGCCAGCACTTGAAGAAAGTCAAGCGGCTGGAAATATCAAGAACTGATGATTTTGTGCTATCTGCCACGAGATCAGCGGGCCCGAACAACATCTTCGTCAACTTCCAAAGCCCGTCTCCTTACCCGATTAACTCACAATATCAGCTAAGGTGGATTGAACCGGCAGAGGAAGACGAGGAACTGACAGCATCAGTGGACAATCAGTCCGAATCTTCAGACCTCAGCGAGGACGAGCTTCAGGTCGATCCAAGACTCAAGGTAGCGTACGAGGGTGTTTCGAACAGCAGACTTGCCTCGTATGCCAATCTCATTGGCGTGAAGCGTGTCATGCTCACGACTCGGAGCCTCACTGAGGCACCTCTAGACCTCGAAACAGATGTGATGGACGAGGACTTCACTGAGCAGTCAGATGATCCAGACGAGCTTCTGGCAGCCTTCATTGCGGTTCGATCTCTACTGGGTGGTGTTGATAAGAGCATCGACTGGGGCATCTTGACTAAATTATTCCCAGCCTTGGGCCTCGAAGGACTTCAAGCTTTCTGGCAGTCTTTTAGCCATGACCATGCGCGATACATTTCTAGCTTGACACATGACTTTCAGACAAAGTTTATCGAGGCATATGAGAAGGACCAGCTGCCTGTGTTGGACTTTGAGGACCCAGCAGCTTATGATTGGAGCGCCCTCATCAGCTGGACAATGGATCTCGCCCATGACTCAGGCTCTGATATACCAGCGGACACGGATGCTTTCAAATCCAAATTTGAGATGGAGGATAATGCAGACAAGGTCCCCGACTGGCGAAACGACTTCTTCCATCCTCAGTCCTCACTCTTCTCGCGATTTGAATGGGCCGTATCTGAACCTGGCGCCGTCACTGCAGCCAAGCTCAAAGAGGACATCAGCGATGTGATTCCCATGACTGACCTTTTCATCGTCCGGTCTTGGGTCCGCTCCTTATGCTGTTCTCCCGAGGGACTTTTCTCCGCGCAGGAGATCAAGGACAAGTTCTTGTCAGTATCAACAGATGGGGCAGACAAAGCCAATGCCCTGCTAGCTGAGGCCATTCGTCAGTTGACTGAGGAACGAGCAATTCGTCGGAACCCTAAGCCACCACTTGGCGGACGACCATATCAACTGTCCGAGTCCTTCAACGTCACTCTCGACAAGCTCGCGCATCGTGAGAAGTTTCTCCAAGCGCAAGCTTGCAAGGCCAGAATGGACATTGCTTTCCGTCGTGGAGATGCGTTCCGCATATCGTATTCGCTTGACGACGGTTCTGTCATGGCTGTCACCAGTCTCAATGCGTCAAAGCGTGTCATCTTGCAGCCAGTCGAGCTTCCGGACATTCCTTTCGGGTTTGAGCCCGGGAACTATGAGAGTCGCAAATATCCGAAACGATACTATCACTTCGAGCTTGAGGTCGTGCCAACAGACGACTACCTCTTTGACGAAGACATCGATGTTCTGCATGAGATCAGTCAGACCGAGCCTGCAGTCGGGAGTGCCATGGGTGAGCTGCCCCAATGGATCAACTTCGCAGGTGACATCGATCAGGAGCGCTGGTCGAACATCCTCGCAGCTTTCTGTTTTGCTTTGGCTACACGTGGACCGATGACTATCGCAGCCATGTGCGATGCGTTAGATCCAGTCTTGGAGCCTTGTGAAGCGGTGGCGATTATGCGCTGGGGCAAGGAAACTGGGGTCCTGAAAAGCCTGGTATCCGGGGTTGGCACGACCGTTGGGGAGTGGTGGTGGTTGGCAGTACCTCACATCCTACGACAGGATCCGAGGAAGCCGAGTGCCAGAACAGCGGATGATGATGGTCAGTAATGCAACTTGTACCACTACTACAGATATTCCTTGTTGAGGGAATAATGAGAAGGCTACATCAGATAAAGGTGACTCTTATTGTGTTCTTCTTCCTGCATAGAAAAGCCTCGTACGACTCCCAAACGCCGTTCCGCTCATTGAATGCTGCATATCCCATGTATCTTATCAGAAGTCAAACATAATCTTCAGCAGAAGTGCTGCAAGAAGCACAACAAGCACGACGATGGCGCGATCAATCCAGAGTGGCACACCATCGTCAGAATGCCTCCGTGGCGCCACCAGTGCCGCGTGCGCAGGTCGAGCCATGGCTGCGTTCTCGTTAGCAGCAGTTGGCTGAGGAGGTCCTTGGCCGGGTGCAGCAGCAGGATTCGGTGCGGCGGTAGCAGGAGCAGCTGGCACCGGCATATCTGGTGCCGTTTGGACAAAGCCTTCGGCGAGCTCAGCTGTCTCTGCATCCTCAGCCGCCGACGGAACGGCATTTGTTAATGGCTGTCCCTGTGGCGTTGCTCCTTCGGTCTTCTTGCCCTCTATTTCATCCCTGTACCCCATCTTCAATTCGCTTGGGATCTCGACGGGGTCGTTGGAGGCACCGCCTTGCTCTGCGCAACGTGCTTCGCTCTCTTTGATAATCTCCTCGTTCGATTTGCCACATGTTGAGCACCTGAAAGATCCAGACTCGCCAGCAAGTCGTCGTCGAACGTTGTCAGTTGTCTCAACACCACCAAGCTGGCCTCGAGCATCTGTTTCCATGAAGCTTCGCAAGCTGCAACCCGAGTCAGCGATGTACCTTCCACAAGCAGGGCTTTGCGTCCATAAAGGGAGATCTTACGCTACAATAGCAGTGCGTATTCCCCACGCTGGTTGCCATGTCTCTTCGTGGTGGCCGCTGATACTTAGACATATCTCGCGGTTTGCCTCAAATCGACCGTTGGGTGTGGTGAACCGAAAGCTTGGGGGTCGTAGCGGATAGGTGGGAGGCAGGACTATCCGGCCATGATAAAGGCCTTGGCTGTATGAGGAATTCGGAGGGCCTCGGAGGGTGAAGTGCCATTCAAAGAGATCTGATTCGAGGGGCTCGGCCATATAATCGGCGGATGGCGCATTTGACAATTCGGCGGCTTCTCGAACTGGTATGATAACAGTGGTTAGCATGGGATAAGTTTGGTCCGGAAAGCGTGGAAAGCTCACGAATGCGCCTTATCGTTGGCGACTTCGACTTGGCCTGTGGTGTGGTCGCCATGTTCGTCTCGCGATGGTAGCTCTGTCAATAGCTTACACTGGGACGTCGAGGCGCAAGTTGTCCTCTTGCCAAAGATGAGAAATTACCTCATGCCACTCAAACGTGAAGTTTTGAACAATAGTGAAGCTTCCGAAAGATGTTCTGCGGTAAGTTTCTGTGGTTTGATGAAGATATGGATGAGGTCCAGATTCGCGACGTGGCATGTAGGTATGTAGCTGCAGATGATGCTATCTGTAACCCAGCGGCAGTCCCGAAGCGCGGCGGGACACCAGCCCCACAAGGCTCCCCTCCACACCCACTGTGCGCAGACCTCAGCGACCTCAACTCCAAGCCGCCCACCGAACGGCGCTCGGTTAGTCAGCAAAGCACTCACCCGAACTTGTGCCGAGCTTGCTCTCCAAGGCTCACCAGACCGTCGGCTCGTCCAACGACCGACCGTCCAACAAGCGCATTCTCCTCACGAACCAGACATCTGTCGCGATCAGCCTGGTCCAATTGGCAGAGTACGCCTTCCTCACCTACTGACGGACGACTCTCGATTCATTTTGCTGACTACATACAGCCGTGCTCGAATTCCTCCCGACCACCTCGTCTCAACTCTTTTGCCGCAGGAGGGCTCGTCCTTGCCTCGGACATCGATCACAATATGCCTCCGAAGCCTCCTATGCCCCATGTGGCTCCTGTTTACAGGATCACGGCGACTGCTCTCGGCGCAGGAATGTGGTTCTGGCTGATGTACAGAGCGAAGAAGGACGGTACGTAAACCTGCAACTATGGCACGGCATGTTCCTCACTGACTTGCTGATTTAGGTCCGGCATTGATGGGCTGGAAGCACCCTTGGGATCACTGAGGAACTTACGGATGGACTTTCTCGGGCTCTGATTGTCAACGGCCAACTCGATGTATCTATATTGCCGAACGGATTGATGATAGAAGAGGGACAGTAGAGCTCGTGAACATGTACACATACCACCATTGGCTCACCGCACACCGCGTCGATCATGCACCACCACAAAGCCGATGGATCATACAGATTGCACTGAGGAACCCCCTCTGAGAATCGTTCTATTTAATGCACAGGAAAGTGGGAGGATCTCATTCGGCCTGCTTAGAATCCATGACCACCAAGCGCGATTGAGCCAAGACGTGACACAACCTCAGCAAAGTGGCGATACCCTTTCTTGCTTTATGTCGTATTTCTAATCTAAACATTGCTTATTCTACAGTAGACCGAGTGTGATCCAAGCCACGATCTGGACTGCCTCGCAAGCTACTTACTCCGTTATGCCCTCATCTCATCGTCAATGATTTTGTAAGCCTTGCGCTGCTTGGTTCTGCCTGTTGCCATCTCCTTCCAGCGACCCATAAGCTTCGAAAGATGGCGCGACAGGTGCCTCTCAAAGACCCATGCAATGACCAGATAGACCACCCCGAGGCTGAGGAGGAACAGCTTGTAGTCCCAGCTCATTTTGGTCAACTGCATCGTGTGGCGAACCCAGTGTGCAGGACTCAACAGCATATAGGTGCTGACCGATAAGGTCATGACGACAGTAGTGAGGAACGGCCCTGATCATATGTGAGCTAAGGCCCGAAGAGGATCTGAGTATCTTGTACTTGTAAACTTACAATTATAAACGACACGCTCTCTGAACGGCGCTCCTGCATTAAGTACGACACCAGAAAGGATGTACTCAAAACAGGAGGTCAGGAACAGAGCGGTATTCTCGGAGTTCCTAATATTGGAATGCTCGTGCTTCACCTTCGGCGGTTTGTACCATGGTTGTTCCCGGACCGTGACGTAAGTAATAGCCTGGATGAGAACGCAAATGATCATGAGACCCAAGAGCGGAATCAGGACCTTCCTCGAGACAAGGTTTGCCGTCGGCCTCTTGCGTGAAAGCGTTGGTGCAGGACCGGCCCAACCCATCAAGATTGCGAGTGGTAGAATGAGCAGCAGGTCGATGAAAAGGAATTGGAAATCTCCCAGGTTTGAAGCTTTGGCGTAAAGAAAGCTGACCGAAGTGAACTGAATGGCTGAGTAGAGACTCATGTACTTGAAACAGCTGAAGCTTGTCACTAGAGCAGCTCGTCCTTCCCTGTTCGTATGTCAGTGACCATCAATCTTGACTCAAGGGATGAGAGAGGGTTGGGCGGACCTGATCACTTCAACAACACAACGAATATCGAAGACACGCGAGGTGAAAGGGGCAGCTACCGAAGCTTCGGCTTCCGAGAGGGAGATGCCAACGTCAGCGGCTTTAAGAGCACCACAATCGTTGGCTCCATCGCCACAAAAGCCACACGTGTAGTCGATGCTTTGCAGCTTCTCGACAAGCTCGTGCTTCTCGTCCGGTGACATCCTGGCGAAGACTTTCCCTTTGAGCAGCATCTTGATGTGCTTTGTTAGTCAAATGAAGCTAATGCTCAGATTGGAAAAGAACGAACCCTGCGAAGAACCTCAGACGAGCCATAGTCCACTACCCAGCGGAAAATGTCACCACTAACAGCAAGGGTGTAGTTGCGAAGATTGGTGATATCATAGGGGAGTGATACGTCTTCTTCTGGCGGAACCGGTAAGGGCTGGGGAGGTCAGTCAGCGAAGATCGGAAAATTGACGAAGATAGGCTTACCATTAATGTCTTTGCGTCCAGGCAGTAGACACTATTGTCAATACTTTCCCACTGCAGCTGAGCCAGGGGGTCACCCGAGTCACCTAGACCGTCAGCAAATTGCGTTTGTTCATTGAAAGACAACTGGAATTACCTTGAATGAATCTCGGCACAAAGCAATGCGCGTTGCGTTCGATCAGGCCACATTCCCGAGCAACACTGATCGCTGTCAAGATATTGTCACCCGTCACCATGACGGAGCCGATGTTAGACATCTTCAACTCCTTCAAAACGCCGGCGGTAGTGGGCTTGAGCTTGTTCTCGAAAATAATGAAGCCTACAAACTCGAGTTCACTCTCAGCCTCAGCTCGCGTCATCTTTTGTGCCTTGACCCAACTGAGCCTGTCCAGATGCTTTGTCGCGCAGCCAATAACACGGTAGCCCTTATGCGTGTAGTGCGAAAGCAGTTCTTCGTAGTCAGACGGGACTGTAATGCGCACGTGTCAGCAATATGTTCACTTAGGGGCTTTGAGCTGACATACAGCTCTCTGGTCGGCAGATTTCTCGCATGGCTTCAGGAGCCCCCTTCACGTAGACATCACCACTTTTCTTGCCGAAATGCCTGACAATGACGCTTGCGCGTCGGAGATGCGACACAAAATCGAATGATTTGAGGACTCCTAATTCAAGTTCGCCCTACCGACGGTCAGTTCTGAGTATCACTGCAACACTTCCTGAAACTCACTGATGGCGGCCTTGCAACACTGGGCGCTAGGCCCCCTTGCTCATCGTCGTCTCCCTCTGAGGCCATTTGCTTTCCCTCTTCGAACTTCCATTGGGTGAATTCGAACATTTTCTGATCCAACGGGTCGCCCACAAGTTCATCGTCAACAAGTCGCAGGGAGTGGCAAGTGGCCATTGTGTGGAGTACGGCACGAAGTGTGCTTTGTGATTCAACACTTTCTCCTTCCAGAGGCTGAGGTCCTGGGATGACCTCTGTGAACTTGGCCAAAGAACGGGAAACAACCCGAACACCTAGTACATCCAGTCCCTCCTCGGTTAGAGTGCCGGTCTTGTCAAAACACATGATGTCGATTTTACCGCCGACATTGACCCTCTGAGGACTGATGCAGAATACTTGTTTCTTTTTCAGGCGGCTCAAAGCAAAATTTGTTCCAATTGTCAGTGTTGCAGGCAGGGCGGGGGGGACCACAATGGTAATCAGATCCAAGGCTCGCACAATAATGAGGTGCCAAGCGATGCCGAGTCGGATGAAGTTGATCAGAGACGCGACGAAACCTAGAATAGCAATGCCTGCCATGACGCTTATGTACCGAAATGAGTCGCGGTAGAATTTGAAACCAGATGGCTTGGGGAACAGCATTGACCTGACAAGAGAACCTTTGGTGGTGTTAAAGCCAGTGCGGACAACAAGAGCGAGGGCAGCAGCATCGCCTTCAAGATCATCCTGTGGGCGACGAGTGCGGATGATCTTGGTGCCGCAAAACAAGAAGTGCCGAGCGGTCTCCGGAGACACTGAAGAAGCGGATAGGTTCATGCCCGATAACGTCTCGTCTGTCGCAGGAATCTTGGAGACTGGAACGGATTCACCTGTCGTACTGTCAGCGGAAGCTCCTGTCTTTTAGGTACGGAAACCCCTTACCGGTCAACATGCTTTCGTTGACAATGCAATCGCCCGTAAGTAGAAGCCCATCGCTTGGGAACTGAGTCAAGTTTGGATCGCTGAGCTCGTAGACGTCACCGGGTACGAGATCACCGGAGCTGATGTATTTCCCTAGTGGCATCTTGTTAGTAGAGCTCAATCATTTGACGGGAGGATTGAGAGCTAACAGAAGCCATTCCGAAGTACTCGCACATCGCACTCGAATCGAGAGATCTCGCGCAGGCGTCGCATGGTCTGGGCGGGCAATGTCGTCAGTATTCGAACAGTACATGGGGTGCAATTTCATGTCGTCTCACGGATCGCGTTTCAATTAGCGTCGCGGCAATGCTGCCGACTGACATAAGGAAAATGCACGCAGCATAGTAGTAATAGGTATCGAGTGACCACAAGACGAGGCTGGCGATCTGGAAGACGTAGAAGGGGTGCAGAACCTGTAGCACTCACACATCAATTCCTGTGTTCATCAAAATCGGGGGATCGCGGCAAAATCAGCCTACCTCGTCGACCAGCAGGCTCCCCATTGACTTCTCTTCGATATCGATCAAATTACTGCCGAAGATGGTTTCACGAACACCCTTCTCGTCACTATCTAACCCAGATCGCACGTGACGAACATCGGTCCACTCCGGGTCTTTCCAGCCAGTGCAGAGCACGAACTTATCTCTCAGGGGATGGAAGCAAAGACGGACATAACGGTAGTCGAGAGCTCGGAGTTCATCCATGATGGGATCGTCCATCTCGTCAAATTCAAGCTGTGTCTCCTTCTCGGGCTGGCCAAATACGGTCGATAGTGGCCTTCCGAAGTGTTGCACTTTGGGCGTCATGACCGCCATCTCGCCCCATTGGTTTTCGACAACAACCCACTCGCAGCTGCGGAGAGGGCATGGCCTACCCACGACTGCCACATACCATCGAGGGAGCCATCGGAAAAGCAGATAGGCTAAGCCACCTGTGAGGAGACAGATGGCGGCATATATGGCAAACCCGACGCGGCTTGTACTGAAGCCTGCGACGGCAATGGTGAGGTCCTCGTTGACCATGTATATCTTTTGGCTTATCCGTCCCCAACCCCGCGTACTTGAGCCAGTAGCAGCGCTGTCGGTCCGGAGAAGACGGGCATGGATAGATGAGCGGCTGTGTGTCGAGGACCGCCGGCGCATCACATAGTCGTCGTGCGAAGTATCGTAGTCTTGATCAGCCGAGTCATCCTCCTCAACTTCACCAAATTCAAGGTCGCCTATATCGCTCACGCTGCGCCGCATGTACTCGCTTGCGAAGCTCTGTCGGCGGGATGCGTTGTCGTCTTCTGAGTCTACATAGTCTTGATTGTCGTCTTCGTCGTGGTAGGTAAAGCTGGCCGTCGAGTCGGCGCGTGTCCGGCGATGTGAGAAGGCAGAAACACTCGTGGGAAGACTTTCGGCAATTGGTCCGGAGAAGAGCTATGAAAAAAGACGATTAGCAGCGGTCGTGAATTTCGTCGGTGGAATGGGCGGCCCCTTACCTCTTCGTGTGCCATCTCGACGTCCTCGAAGACGCTGGGTGTACTCTGGTTCGAGTCAAGTCGATACAATGAAGCGCGGCCATTGGGGGCGGCAGAACTGCCTGCGCGCCCCCGGGAAGAGGCATCGTCGTTGTCCATGCGCTTCGGTCACCTCCGCTGTGACTTCATAACGCAGGCAATGATTGTGCTGCAGGGTTGTGTGGATGAAGCTGTTCGCCAGGCAGGATCTGGAGGGGCGGAGGCCGAAAAAGCTACGAAAGTTGCATAGTCGGCCTATGACCTAGCTGCGCTCATGGAGTGGGCCAGGGTGAACCAAGGTGCTCAAGAACGGCATCTAGGCTAAAAGTGGAAGCTTTCGCTCTGTAAATCCTTGTCTGGTCCAATCAGGGTCCCTCTGCGCCGGAGCCATGGGTGCGTGGGTTTTCCCACCCTGGAGCTGGGCTGAGGGATCCTCGCCTGATGTCGCAAGTCTCGTCCTGGCTGCTCGCGTCAAGCAAGATTGCTCCTCTTTAGTGAAAGTGGCCTCAACCGACGCCCTGATGGATTTTGTGGCCTCTGTACTTCGCAGTGTCCCACTGCGCTTGCATTTGGGCACCAGATCCTCGTGTCACATGGAGTTTGTGGTGAGATTCTACGTTCAGCACTAGAAACACCAAATGTCACGAACCACAAGCGACAACTTAAACCACATTTACCCAACGCGCCAGTAGGCTTGCGCTTACTGTCAAATACAGGTTTCGGCATTGTGCCATGAAATTTACAAGGACGGCTAAGCGACTCATCTCTTATGATCACATGAAGCGTATAAGCCAAATGGCGAACTGTTACGTGCGGTTATGCATAGGTACCGAATTAACCAGCCTGCATCAGCGAATCATCATGCACTGACTGACACGCAGTGAGGGTGAGAAAGTAGGTGAATAAGGCTCATCGGGACAAGAGGCGTCCAGGGCAGCGAGTCAGTGGCTTCCAACAAGACAAGAATGCTGCAAGCCACGGGCACGTTGGTGTGCTGGCTGACACGCCCTTGTCCCTTGCAGCAAGCCAACACAGTGTGAATCAATGACCAAGACCGTGTGGTAAACGCATCGAGCAGTGTGGTGCCTGACCCGGCGTACAGCTGCAAACGGCCAAGGACACGCGGCTTGACAGTGCGCAAACGGTGGCCCAACAACTCCGCTGCCCTTACCGCCCTTGGGCTTGTCTGTCGCGTCGCTGGGAATCACTGAGTCGCTCCGTTGGCACCTTAGCGCCCAAATTTTCTCGACTATCGCCCCCACCAAATTTTGGCATCATCAACAAGGGCTCTCCTTCACCTCCTCCATTCGCCCTTCTACACCATCCTGCGTCTCATCCAGCCGCACCTGTCTTCCTCTCCATCGCCAAACCGACTTCAAAACTTCTCCCAAAATGGCCGAACCTATCCGAGGGAAGCGTGCCGATGTGCCTGCTCCGTACGAATGAACCCAGCGATCCTGATTCCTCCTCACAAGCCTTGCTAACTACCCCTCCTCCAGTACACCGCAGAACACGCCCGCAACCAATGCCCCCATCTCATCCCACGCTCAGCAGCCTGGCGTTGCCAGCATCAGCGAAGGTAGAATACCCAAAATCCGCATACGGTCTCGCAGATAGGCGGAAAGTTACTAACGTCACTTGCAGAGGAGATGGATCGTCAGGCCGCTGCCTCAATCTTTGCCCAGAACCCCCAGCTCGTCTCTATGATTCAGGGTCGCCTCGGCTCTCTTATCGGCCGTTCCTCCGGCTACATCGAGTCACTTCCAACCCCGGTTCGACGCCGTGTCGATGGTCTGCGGGGAATCCAGCAGCAGCACTCCAAGCTGGAGGCTGAGTTCCAGGAGGAGGTTCTGCAACTCGAGAAGAAGTACTTCGCCAAGTTCACACCTCTCTACGAGAAGCGAGCCGCCATCGTCAACGGAAAGGCTGAGCCTACCGAGGAGGAGATTAAGGCTGGAGAGGAGAACAATGAGGACGAGGAGCCTCAAGCTGAAGGAGAGGCCTCTGCCAGCAGCCCTGATAAGCAGGCTGCTACCTCAGAGAACGTGACCGGCATTCCCGAATTCTGGCTTTCCGCCATGAAGAACCAGATCACACTCGCCGAGATGATCACTGACCGCGATGAGGCCGCACTGAAGCATCTCGTTGATGTGCGCATGGAGTACCTTGACAAGCCTGGGTTCCGCCTCATCTTCGAGTTCGCTCCCAATGAGTTCTTCTCCAACAAGACCATCACCAAAACATACTACTACCAGAACGAGAGTGGATATGGAGGCGACTTTATCTACGACCATGCCGAGGGCGACAAGATCGAGTGGTTGCCTGGCAAGGACCTCACGGTTCGTGTTGAGGCCAAGAAGCAGCGAAACAAGAGTAAGATCTCGATTCCAATGACTATCAAGCATATACTAACCTCTCGCACAGACACGAAGCAGACCCGTATCGTCAAGAAGTCCGTGCCGACCGAGTCATTCTTCAACTTCTTCTCACCCCCGAAGCCCCCGGCCGACGAGGGTGAGGATGAGGAGGACGATGATGCCGCCTCTGACATTGAGGAGCGCCTTGAACTCGACTACCAGCTTGGAGAGGACATCAAGGAGAAGCTGATTCCTCGTGCTGTTGACTGGTTCACGGGCGAAGCTCTTGCGTACGAGGAGCTCGACGAGGACGACCTGGATGGTGAGGACTTTGACGATGATGATGATGAGGACGACGACGACCTCAGCGAGGATCACGATGACGAGGAGGAGACCGATGACGAGGTAAGCTTAATCGAATGTGTCTCTGGCGGAATTCGAACTAATGTTCCGACAGGACCAGTCTGGAAAGCCCAAGCAGGAGGCGGCTGAGTGCAAGCAGAGCTAAAGAGCGACCATGAGTGTCGCTTTTTCTCTCTCTCAATTCACTAGAATGCATGCATTGCTCTGGGTCACGTGCCCCTTAAGCGTGCGTCAGCCAGAAGCCACTCCTTCACATGATTTGCACATCGGCAGAACGATGAAAGCCGCGGACTTGAAGAGGCTCTGCGAAGAGCATGTGTTTCAGAGGCAGTACCGGAAGCGGGATAACTGGCTCAAAGACAGGTACGGGCCTGCAGAATACTTGATTGATAGACGGAAAAGGTGTGCTGTGTAGTCAGATGGAATTTTTGTTTGTCTTTAAAGGCGTGGATTCTGCATCAATTACCGTCCAGAATAGGGCACCTTAATCCAATGGGACCAAACCCACCTCACACTGTACCAAGAGAACGCGCAGATATGCCCTCTGGTTGGGAAGCTGCGCACTTGGTAATTGAAAAAAGCATGGACCAGATGATCATGTAGCAATACTCATCGTGGTGTAGCTGAAACCCCCCATAAACCAAAATTTTCATGCATGCAGCGTATTTGACGGGTTCCGTTAAAGACGATCCCCTATCGTCCAACTTGACTCAGATATCTTCATCCAAAGGCTTAACTTCCCGTACATAAAGGTGCCATGCGTGTAGGCGGACCGTTCGCTGGGCGAAAACCGCATGTGAAGGGCACGGGCGACGACAGGATATCACGTAGCTACTGCACACTTAATGATGATGCCATTCGGTATGGGGCATATGGCGAGTCATTGCTAATATACACTGCTAGTGGCTGGTCCGAGCCTGCATTGACCATGTGAGAAGCACGGCTATGTTCAGGATTGGCATTTTAGGAGATGTTAGCAATCTGCACCACACATAGGCGTCTCCCAAGACTGACATTAGAGCTTGATGCTGGCTGAGCAGAATGGGCAAGCTCTCCCATATACACCATGAGGACTAATGGATTCGACTTGATGAGTTTGCACCTGGGCGGACAATGACAATGATGGTGATCAAATACTAAGGTACCTGGACAAGGCAGGGCGGCGCGTGTTCTGAGGCACATCCCGCCCCCGTCGGGTTGCGCGCCCACCGCACGTTCAGGAGCCGCGTGCCTGGCCTTAGTGCTGTTGGTCCTGTTACGAGCTAAATCTCGGGGGTTGGGGCGCTGGACCAGGTCACTTTAGGGGTTTCGTTCGGTATCCTGCACCCACATGGACTACCCCTTGCCCCCCCTGCAGCGCTGCGCTGCACCATCCTGCCCTGTCTTTGTCCGATAACCCAAACGACCCCAAATTCAAGGAGAACCCCTTGTCGTCGCGACAGCTTGCTTGCCAAAAAGTTCTGCCATCATCCATCGAATCCTCCTCAGGCTACTTGCCTTTCTCCTTTCCCTAACCTGGCCACGCTCATCGTACGGCCTCATCCATCACGACCCTTGGATTTTGGGTGCCCCCTTGACTCCCATCCGCTGCACTGGCCTCTCGACAGCTTGTTGCTATCTGGCCTTCCTTGACGAATGAATATCCCCGACCGATAGCCTTCCCCCTATCGCCTCGCTGCTCCCTTGCGACCCGCTGTCTCTGTTCACAACGCCAACAGGAACCCTTCCTAGGGTGGCTTTCCCATGGCGTCCGTCTATGATGTCGGGACCAGAGCGTGGCAGCCTGACGCTGCTGAGGGCTGGGTAGCTTCTGAGCTTGTTGACAAAGCCATCGAGGGTGACAAGGCCAAGCTGACCTTCAAGCTCGAGAATGGCGAGGTAAGTCGACACGGTCCTCGTCAACTGTCGAGTAATGCTGATCAAGCCTTCCACTGTGTTCAGGACAAAGTTATCACCGTTCCGGCCGACGCGTTGGTCAGCGGTAATGATCCAGCCCTCCCCCCCCTGATGAATCCCACTATGCTGGAAGCGAGTGATGATTTGACCAACCTGTCACACTTGAATGAACCTGCAGGTGAGTCCTACCGCCACCAATTCATGGTCAGGGACCCCAAACTGACAAAGCGTCTCCAGTACTTCAAGCGATCCGTCTACGGTACCTTCAGAAGGAGATCTACACCTACAGTGGCATTGTCCTTATTGCAACAAACCCCTTCGCTCGTGTCGACTCTCTATATGTACCGGGAATGGTTCAGGTGTATGCTGGAAAGCAAAGGGCTACGCAGGCGCCTCATCTGTTTGCCATTGCAGAGGAAGCTTTCATGTAGGGTCAAGCCATGGTAGATCGCTAAGCAACACTTGCTGACCGCCCCCTAGGGACATGATTCGAGATGTCAAGAACCAAACGATCGTAGTGTCAGGCGAGTCAGGAGCCGGAAAGACTGTCAGCGCCAAGTACATTATGCGCTACTTCGCAACGAGAGAGGCTCCGGACGATTCGGGCGCTCGCACCAAACGTGGTGCTGAGGCGATGAGTGAGACCGAAGAGCAGATCCTGGCGACGAATCCAATCATGGAAGCGTTTGGTAACGCAAAAACGACAAGGAACGACAACTCGTCGCGTTTTGGCAAGTACATCGAGATCATGTTCGACGAATCGACGAATATCATCGGTGCTAAGATCCGTACTTACCTTCTCGAGCGATCGCGTCTTGTTTTCCAGCCATTGAAGGAACGCAACTACCATATCTTCTACCAGCTTGTCGCTGGTGCTTCTGATCAACAGCGCCAAGATCTCAACATCCTCCCGGTCGAGCAGTTCGAGTACTTGAACCAGGGTGGCAGCCCAACAATCGACGGAGTGGATGACAAGGCCGAGTTCAACGCCACAAAGAAGTCACTGAAGACCATTGGTGTCTCTGATGAACAACAAGACGACATCTTCAAGCTTTTGGCTGGTCTGTTGCATCTGGGCAACGTTAAGATCACAGCTTCTCGCAACGACAGCGTCCTGGCACCGACTGAACCCTCACTTGAGCGGGCGTGCAGCATCCTTGGCGTCGATGCGACCACCTTCGCAAAATGGATTGTCAAGAAGCAACTCATCACCCGTGGCGAGAAGATTACCTCAAACTTGTCGCAGGCACAGGCTGTGGTTGTCCGTGATTCAGTTGCAAAGTACATCTATTCTAGCCTCTTCGACTGGCTGGTCGACATCATCAACCAGAGTTTGGCCACTGATGATGTTCTCAGCCGCGTGAAATCATTCATTGGTGTCCTTGATATCTACGGCTTCGAGCACTTCGCAAAGAACTCCTTTGAACAGTTCTGCATCAACTACGCCAATGAGAAGCTCCAGCAGGAGTTCAACCAACATGTCTTTAAGCTGGAACAGGAAGAGTACCTCAAGGAGCAGATCGACTGGACTTTCATCGACTTCTCGGACAACCAGCCTTGCATCGACCTCATCGAAGGAAAGATGGGTGTTCTTTCCCTCTTAGATGAAGAATCTCGACTGCCAATGGGCTCGGATGAACAGTTCGTCACAAAACTTCACCACAACTTCGCTTCGGACAAGCACAAATTCTACAAGAAGCCGCGATTTGGGAAGTCGGCTTTCACAGTTTGCCATTACGCTGTGGATGTCACCTACGAATCGGAAGGTTTCATCGAGAAGAACCGCGATACTGTTCCAGACGAGCATATGGCTGTTCTGCGTGAGTCAACGAATGGCTTCCTGAAGCAAGTTCTCGATGCCGCCTCCGCTGTCCGCGAGAAAGACGTGGCTTCTGCCTCTTCCAATGCTGTGAAGCCCGCCGGTGGTAGGAAGATTGGTGTGGCTGTCAATCGCAAGCCTACCCTTGGTGGAATCTTCCGCTCTTCTCTCATTGAACTAATGAGTACAATCAACAATACCGATGTGCATTACATCAGGTGCATCAAACCCAACGAAGCCAAGGCAGCCTGGAAATTTGAAGGGCCTATGGTACTGAGCCAGTTGCGCGCTTGCGGTGTGCTCGAAACAGTTCGCATTAGCACAGCAGGTTACCCCACAAGATGGACGTACGAGGAGTTTGCTTTGCGTTACTATATGCTCACTCATTCCAGCCAGTGGACATCTGAGATTCGGGAGATGGCGAATGCCATCTTATCGAAAGCTTTGGGCACGAGCAGCGAAAGGGGCCTTGACAAGTACCAGCTCGGTCTTACGAAGATCTTTTTCCGGGCAGGTATGCTGGCGTTTTTGGAGAATTTGCGAACTAGCCGCCTAGACGAATGCGCCATTCTCATTCAGAAGAATCTGAAGGCCAGATACTACAGACGCCAGTACTTGGATGCGCGCGAGGCCATCATCCAGAGCCAAGCCTTGGTGCGTGGCTTTATGGCTCGTCGGAGAGCTCAAGAGCTTCGTACTATCAGGGCCGCTACGACCATTCAGCGCGTCTGGCGCGGACAAAAGCAGCGCAAGACTTTCTTGAAAATCCGCCAGGACATGATCACCTTCGAGTCAGTGGCCAAGGGTTATCTGCGCAGGAAACAGATCATGGAGACGCGAGTCGGGAATGCAGCCCTCATTATTCAACGATCTTGGAGGTCTCGGCAGCAACTCAAGTCATGGAGACAGTATCGGAGGAAGGTTGTCCTCATCCAGAGTCTTTGGCGTGGAAAGCGAGCTCGTCGTGGCTACAAGAAGGTCCGCGAGGAGGCTCGTGACCTCAAGCAGATTTCATACAAGTTGGAGAACAAGGTTGTCGAACTGACCCAGTCACTTGGGTCCATGAAGGAGAAGAACCGCAATCTTGCGTCCCAGGTGGAGAACTACGAGGGCCAAATCAAGTCCTGGAAGAACAGACACAATGCCCTGGAGGCCCGCACGAAGGAGCTCCAGACTGAGGCCAATCAAGCAGGCATCGCAGTTGCCCGACTTCAAGCAATGGAAGACGAGATGAAGAAGCTTCAAGTGGCTTTTGACGAGTCAACGACAAACATCAAGAGGATGCAGGAAGAGGAGAGGACTCTGCGGGAATCTCTTCGGATGTCCAAGACTGAGCTTGAAACCGCAAAGAACATCAGCGTCCAACATGAGAAGGACAACACCAGTCTCAGACAGGAACTTGATGCCCTTAAGGATGCACTTGAGCTCGCGAAACGAAACGCACCGGTCAACGGAGAGGCGACGAATGGCACAGCAGCGCCAGCATCGGTTACCACAGGGCTCATCAACCTTGTGTCATCCAAGAAACCAAAACGACGAAGTGCTGGTGCAGAACCGCGTGAAGTCGATCGCTTCAGCGGCGCATACAACCCCCGGCCAGTCTCAATGGCAGTCACAGGGACAGCTATGCGCCAGAATCTCTCTGGTTCGACATTCATTCCAGGTGTTGACAACATCGAGATGGAACTCGAGACCCTACTCGCAGATGAGGATGGTCTGAACGAAGAGGTAACGATGGGTCTCATCAGGAACCTGAAGATCCCCTCTCCTAACACTACGCCCCCGCCGTCTGATAAAGAGGTTCTCTTCCCATCCTACCTCATCAACCTTGTCACTTCCGAAATGTGGAACAACGGTTTCGTCAAGGAGTCTGAGCGTTTCCTCGCCAACGTCATGCAGTCCATTCAGCAAGAAGTCATGCAACATGATGGTGAAGAGGCTGTGAACCCTGGTGCGTTCTGGCTGTCGAATGTTCACGAGATGCTCTCCTTCGTCTTCCTTGCAGAGGACTGGTATGAGACCCAGAAGACGGACAACTACGAGTACGACCGTTTGCTGGAGATCGTAAAGCATGATCTGGAGAGCCTCGAATTCAACATTTACCATACTTGGATGAAGGTGCTGAAGAAGAAGCTGCAAAAGATGATCATTCCGGCTATCATCGAGTCCCAATCGCTGCCTGGTTTCATTACCAATGAGAGCAATAGATTCCTCGGCAAACTGCTTCAGTCCAATTCGGCGCCCGCTTACAGCATGGACAATCTTCTGAGCCTTCTAAACAGCGTCTTCCGCGCGATGAAAGCATATTACCTCGAGGATTCAATCATCACACAGACAGTCACAGAACTGCTGCGTCTTGTTGGTGTTACAGCCTTTAACGATCTTCTCATGCGCCGCAACTTCCTGTCATGGAAGAGAGGTCTTCAGATCAACTACAACATCACGCGGATTGAGGAATGGTGCAAGAGCCACGACATGCCTGAGGGCACCCTTCAGCTTGAGCATCTGATGGTAAGTGGATGACCTGATTCTGGAGCGGCTCTTGACTGACTATTCCATAGCAAGCAACCAAGCTTCTGCAGCTGAAGAAAGCGACCTTGAATGATATCGAGATCATTCAGGACATCTGCTGGATGTAAGTCCACCCACTGCGAGACCATGATCCTTCGGATGAAAGCTGATAATGTACAGGCTGTCACCAAATCAAATCCAGAAGCTGCTCAACCAATACCTGGTTGCAGACTATGAACAGCCAATCAATGGCGAAATCATGAAGGCAGTTGCCTCGCGGGTGACTGAGAAGAGCGACGTACTTCTCCTGCAAGCTGTCGATATGGACGACAGTGGCCCGTATGAGATCGCCGAGCCGCGCTCGATCACGGCCCTCGAGACGTATACACCATCATGTACGTACACAGCACCGACTTCTATCCGTCCCAGTAGCCTTCTGGTCCCACGTGGGGCCACCGTTCAATGTGCATGCTAACATGTTTTTTCTTACAGGGCTTCAAACTCCTAGGCTGAAGCGATTGGCAGAAATTGTGTCTGCTCAAGCAATCGCACAGCAAGAAAAGTTGGACTACGGAAACGGGGATGTATACGACGGACGTGATGATCTCACAGAGGTAGACGAAGAGCAGGCTGAGCAGATGGCACAGTAATGTAATGACTCGATATGCGGCACGAGCGACGAGCACTGTACAAGATATCGGAACGAGAGGTCCACCGTATTGATACAAAATAAAGAGAGTGCGGGCTTTCCGTAAGGATTGGCCAGATGTACTACAAGCAACCTAAGGTGTCAAAGACACAGACTTTCCCCAATCAGACGGTTTGTCTCCTATGCCGTTGTTCACAGTGCAATGCGAGGATCACGTTTAGTATATTGGACTATAGGTGCTGTAGGTTGGGCGAGGTAGTGGGAAGATTGGTTAGAGCCTCGCTCTGAAGTTGTTCGGGGTTATGCACTGATCGGATGAGCCTCGATACCTGCATAAGGCAACTCTCGCCTGTGTGCTAAAGGCGTCCACACAGAGTAGCTCGCGAATGAGAGACGAAGATATTATGTTGCAACGTGGCAGACGCATCTTCAAAACACCAAAATAACATCACTGTACATCTCTGTGTTTTCAAAACTGCCTTTGAATTCGAATATCACCCATTTGGTCGTCCAAGGCTGCAGGATCCTGCTGCCCTAGCGCGGCAACACAGAAAAGTCTCTTTCACTCCTCTCCATCGTCTTTTGCAGCGAACCAATCTTGGGCTCTCAACAAATTCGACAACGACAGCAGCGAAATATGAGGAAATCGCCCAATATCATCATTACCGGCACACCTGGTGCTGGGAAAACAACTCTCTGTGAAAGCCTGGCTGAGAAGGGACAACTGAAGCACCTCTCAGTGAACCAGGTCGTCAAGGACAAGGAATGCCATGAAGGATGGAGCGAGGAGCACCAAAGCTGGATCGTGGACGAGGATAAGGTACGTCAGCCATAAGTTTTTACGAAACGCACGAACTGACCTCTGCCACTCAGCTCCTCGATGCGATTGAGGATGAAGTCAAGGAAGGTGGGTGCCTCATCGACTGGCATGCCTGTGACCTGTTCCCTGAGAGCTGGGTGGACCTTGTCGTTGTTCTGAGGGTCGACAACACGATTCTTTATGACAGGTTGAAGGCAAGGTAAGTAAAGGTCCTGGAAGTTGGAAGAACTGTGCACATGGGCCCTGATGCCAGTCCAAGCAGCGAAGTACTGCTGCTGACATTCTACAGAAACTATCCAGAAGCGAAGCTGCAGGAGAACCTAGATGCAGAAATTATGGAGGTGATAATCGAAGAGGCCCGAGATGCATTTGACGAGCAAATAGTCATCGAATTGACAAGCAATACTTCAGAAGAGATGGAGGCAAATCAGGAACGGATCGAGCAGTGGATCAAGCATTGGAAGGTGAACAACTCGGAGGCATGAACTTTGCAAAAACACTGTGTGCGAATAGCGGTGTGAAATGGAACGCTGCCGCAATTGAAGATCGACTGTGTGCCCAGGTCTCACGATTGTGTGAATCAGGCTGGATTGGATATATGCTGTTAACGGGTTATCGATCTGGGCCCGTATTTGTGAATTCGTCGACGATCTCCCCAGGGTTGTACGTGGGGTCAACAACTTCAATCTTAGCCAGAACCCAGAACCAAATTGTTTGACTTGATTACCAGAATCGATCGTCGCTGGTTATTGGAATGGCTCCAACAGTGAATTTCATCACGGGCAATGCCCACAAGTTGCGGGAAGTCAAGGCTATGCTAGAGCCGGAGATTGAAGTGCAGAACCAAAACCTCGACTTGGAGGAAGTCCAAGGCACGATAGAAGAGGTCTCGAAGTCAAAGTGCCGGAGAGCTGCGGAGATGGTACGTCGACTTGATCTATGATATCTAATGACGATCACCGCTTGTCCTCAGCAAACGCTTACTCCCTGCCTCCAGATCAATGGACCTGTATTGGTTGAAGACACAGCACTTTGCTTCAATGCTCTGAGTGGCCTCCCTGGACCATACATGTGAGCTGGAACTCACGCCGACGGACTCGTGGCGGTCCTAATTTGGATGGCTTGCTGACAAGTAGTGTGAAGCAAATGGTTTATGGCCGCTATCGGCCACCAAGGGCTGAACAATCTGCTAGTCGCGTACGCTGATAAGACGGCCGAGGCAGTGTGCACGTTTGCATACTCCCCCGGCCCGGGTCATGAACCAATCCTATTCCAGGGCCGCTGTCCAGTGCGTGATGACATGGAGTTTCCCTCAAACCACTACTAATGGTCTACTAGGGCAAGATCGTGCCTCCTCGAGGGCCTCCGGATTTCGGTGAGCCCATAATGTGCAACTTTAGAATGCCACAAGATCTAACCACTTTGAACAGGCTGGGATGCGTGCTTCGAGTACGGAGACAAGACGTAAGGCTCGCCGGGCAATGCACCTCGCTGAAAGCATTCTACCCGCACGCAATGCAACTGACAGATTCGCATAGGTTTGCCGAAATGGAAACAGTGGAGAAGAACAAGATATCTCATCGTGGTTTGGGCCTTAAAAAGCTTCAAGAATGGTTCAAGAACAAGGACGAAAGCTGCTGAGTGTCGTCGCACCAGATCCTACACCGCAAACCACTCATGTAGTAGGAGAGGGATCCAAACTATTGAATCAGCACGATGTTCGATGCTTGTGGGGCAGTATCAGTCAAGAATACTCACAAGAGTAGCTCGAACTCCTTGTACTTGCTGAGATATTTGAAAGTGCATCGATATGGTCGCAAAAGTCTTGAGGTTGTTGTGGGAAGCCGCTTTCCTGTAGCCCCGACAAGGGCCTTGACAACAGACGCATCCCGGTGTGCAGGATCAAAAACGACGAGTGCCTTTCCCCCATCTTGCTTTCTCTCCACACCAACAATCGTCATAGAATGGCCTGCAGTGAGTAAGCCGCAGTTCCAGCTCGAGACAAGTGACCCTACCTTGGTGTTGGAAGTAGATTGGAGCTGCCTTTGTACGATAGACTTTCTGTTCGAGCTGCTGATCAGACTTCTGTTTGAAATAGTCAAAAGCCGCATCAAGTAACAGGGTAGCTGCTCGTCCTTGTTCTTCATTCCTGAAAGCCTGTGTAGAGCATCTGTGTCATAACGTCAGTAATATCTACCACATTGTTGCTTAGAACACATGAACAGACTTGATCCCTAAGCCCGAAAATAATGCTTGGGCCTGTAAAAATGTCAACGACTGAACAGCTGAAAGTTTGAGGACTGAAATCACCTCTGGCGTCCCAATAAACTTCCGGGTGCCTTTGATACCTCCGGTCTCAAGACGGCCATGCTGATTGTGACCAAGATCCCAGGCGTTCTCGATTAGGTCTTGTAGTTGAAATATCGTAGGATAGGTCTCGGCAAATAATTGAGCGCCAGGTGCTTGGGCATTGATGATGTACGAAATGAGCATCTGCAGATTGCGATACCCGCAGAAGCTGCCTGTGGACTTGTGAACATCAACGTCCAGGGTTTAGTGGGAGAAGGGACTAATTCTCACCTTCGCGGCTCATTTTCGCCACATGCTGTACCCGTGCATCGCAAAGATAGGCAAATTTGGTCGATGGATCAGTTTTGAGGAGTTTGCTGAGAACTGCGATGATGCCTGCAACGAGCGGACTCGTCAGTGGCGGAACGTCATATATGCTCATGGCACAGTTCATCTCACCACTATTGCACGACTCGCCTCGTCCTTGGAGAAGGGCTCGCAGAGACCTTGGCATGGCTTCTTCATGGGCATATCGTCCTAGTTCGGCTTTCTGCCGTCGTTTAATGCGAAAACTCTGCGTGTAATGGGGATTCAACAAACAACATACTCCAAGGCGAGTCCCAGACAGAGTCGACACCGATGAGTCTGGATCGGGACCAAGTATCGCTTCGCCATCTCTGTATTTCTCGCCGTCTTTCCGCTTCTCGTGCTTCTTGTGCTTCTCGTGCTTCGCTTTCGGGGCCGCGCTCTGTGAGGCCGGCTTGCTCTTGGCGGAATGAGGGCGAGCAAAGATATTTCTCCAGGCTTGAATAACACTGGGCTGTTGAACGTGAGTCCCCTTGGCGTTCGAGCCCGTTCTGAGTTGCGAGGGCTTCACGTTCTTGGATCCCTTAGGGGACTTGCGGTTAGTTTTGTCCACCCCACCTTCGGCCGTAGTTGACGATGTTGATGTGGGTAAACTCGCATCATGTCTGCTTCCATTTTCTCTATCTATCCCCATGAAGGGCGTCTTTTTTTCCATTGACAGAAAAGAAGCAGTTGGGTACGGTTCTTCTTAGAGGTGAGGCGTGGGCATATGATATGGTATAGCATGACGGAGGGCTAGAGTGGCCAGGGCGTGACAGAGCAATCAGTAATTCACCGATGCCTGGCCAGCCTCAGGCTTGCTCGTATGAATAGAAGCAGGACGGGGATGCTGTGTGCATCGCAGGCAGTGATTGGAGACTTGAGTATTGTACGGATGGATATTGGAGTCAGCCATGAAGGCGCGTATCCGGTGGTGGGGTTACGTGGCGCCTGGACACTGGATTCATCCGCTGGACACATGCACTTAACGGGGAGCAGCCACTTGCACCAGTGAAATCACAACTGTCTGCAAAGAGGCTGTCTATTCACCAGCCGTTTCATGAATCGGTTGGCATTTGCCGGCTGAGTAACTAAGCACGTTGTTCTCACAACAGTCGGCTCGGTGCGCACGCATGCCTGGGGTTCTAACCATCAGAAGTCGCTAATCCACCTCTGCCTCGTGATGGTCTGTGGTTGAAGTGAGGCAGTTTTTCTACTTGGCCTTCTTCTCTCTCGTCGGAAGCGACTTTTGAGAAGTGGACTCCTTCGGAAGCTCCTTGCTGAAAGGGATGAATTCGGGCGCTCCAGGAAGGAACTTGCGGAGAGGTTCAGGAACATTCAGGCCCTGTGGAAAGTCTTGTTTAGCTTTGGAAGGTGAACTCAAATAGGGTTGCCAATACTCACCTCCTCAGTCTGATAGTTTTCCAGAATACAGCACAGGGTTCTCGTTGTGGCGCATAGCGTCGCGTTTAGGGCATGCACGTACGTCTTCTTCGCATCCGTCTGCTTCTTCGCACCGAATCTGATCTCCAAAGCGCGAGATTGGTAATCTGTGCAGTTCGAGCATGACACAAGTTCCTTGTATTCGCCTTGGAATGGGAACCACGCCTCCAAATCGAGTTTCTTTGAAGCCGCGTTGTTCAACGCTCCAGAGACAATGGACACAATCTGATACGGCAAGCCAAGGGACTGGTAGAAGGCTTCAGATGTGGCTAACATCTCGTCCAGAGCTTCCCAAGATTTCTCCGGGTCCGTTAGGAGGAATTGCTCAATCTTGTCCCCTGTTAGCGATGCAATCCATCCCCCGTTGCAAGCTTACGAACCTTCTCAAATTGATGGACACGGTAGATACCCCATGCATCGCGGCCATGAGAACCGGCCTCGCGACGGTAGCAAGTGCTGTAGCCGGCATACCTAGACACAGGTTAGTCTGATAGAAACAGAATGAAAAACCGGCAGTGCAAGGTAACTGACTTGAGTGGAAGGTCTTTTGCGAGGAGCCACTCATCAGCATGGTACGCTGAGATGGGCTGTTCCGATGTGGCGATCAAGTACTTGTCGTTCTTAGCGTCACCGTCGACGACTTTGTACAGTTCTTCGTCGAACTGCTCAAGCTGCGCAGTCTTCCCCATGTAGTCTTTGAGCATGAACTGAGGAGTCTGGAGGGGCGTGTAACCTCGCTCTGCCAGAAACTGCAGGCCATAGTTGATGAGGGCTTGATTGAGGAAGACACCCCACTGACGCAGGAAATACCCTCGGTGACCGACGACCTTCACACCACGGTCTGGGTCATAGCCATCGAGCCTCAGCAGGACCTCGTGATGGGAAAGAACGTCTTTCTTCTCGACCGATACTCCTTCTGGCGCCCACGTCTTCTGAATGCCATTGTTGTCCTTTTGGGTATTTGTTAGCGACAGAGCGGTAATTGGATCCAGACACTGGCATTTATCACCTCATTATCGCTAATGGGCACTGAGTCGTGAACATAGTTTCCGATGCTCTTGACCTTGGCTTGCAGAAGCCTGTCTTTCTCTGTGGCAGACTCGAGCAGAGCCTTGTGCTCCTTCTCGAGTTCGACCTTTTGCTGAAGGAGATCATCCGCGTTCTCCTTGGCCTGTTCCAAAAGCACGTCAGTCTGCGTGTTCTTCACCTACAAGGGGCCTGGAACGTGAGAAAGAAACCTTCTTCTTGGCCCCAATCTGCTTCTGGACGTCGTTGATCTTCGTCTTCACCTGGAAGGAATCGTAATTCGCTGGCAACGTGTCAGCGGTCTTCCCGAATCTTGTGCTAAGTGGCTCCGACATACTCTTGCGATGATCCTGCCACAGCGCAATGATATCATCAACAATCTTCTCGTCCGCATATCGACGGCGTTGCGATTCGCGAATTTTCTCAGGGTTGCCCCCTCGCTCAGCAATGAAGTCCAGCACGTCAAGCATGATGTCGGATCGGTAGCTTAGCCTGGATGGTGGCCAACAGTAAAAGATGAAAATATTGAGACTCGCCAGGCCAGATGCGTGTAATGCACGCGTCCTTTATTCGTCGTCGGTCGCCTCGCTTGTCGCAAGCTTCGTAGACGGTCAGAGTTCGGGTTCGTTGTGTTGGAGGTGCTGTTCGCAGTGGCGGGGCACGGTTTTTCGATTCCATGGACCCCCCCCCCCCTCCTTCTCGCCAGCATGGTGGGGTTGGCTCTTGTTGTCGATGACTACATACGGCAGCCCGGCCTGGGAATCAGTATGCAAGTGAGTCACGCTGCGAAAGTCGATCATTGCATGTCTGGCATCTCAATTTCTAAGTTCGATGAGCATACAAATCGAGAATCTAAGCAACAGAACTTGAGTTTCTTTGTTCCTTTTCTGTTCGGCTCATGGCTCGTATGGTAATAGTAGAAATCACCAAGCTCCGACCTGGCGTAGAGTAGAGCTGTCCAATGCATGGGCCACATGTATTCCAAAATGTCATCAAATACTTTAGCTCCCAACCTCTAATCCCGTTCCCTCCACAGCCAGAATCTTGAGTTGCTGGACAAAGAACATAGTACAGTACCAACGCGGATGTTCTGATCCTACATGAGACTGCAATTGCTCTTCGCTGGCTGTTCGCCAGGACTTTGGGAACTCTCGATTTGCCCGATCAAAAGTTCAAACGCCTTTCCAACATTCTCATTATAGCGGGCGCTCGCCTCAGTCCACCCACAAGAGATCTTCTCGGAAAGCTTGCGCCCATCCTCCACGCTAACCTGTCGTTGTTCAGGTCGCAAATCGCTCTTGTTTCCCACTATAACGATTGGTACGGACTCGGTCCCCTATAGAGTAAGTTAGTCAACCCATAACGTGACGGCCAATTGGTATGCTGAGGGCATCGCGTGTACCAAATGATTCAGGATCTTGTCTCGAATCACTTGAACCATCTCAAATGATGGTAGCGAAGAAACAGAGTACACAAGCATGTAGCCATGTATCCCAATGAAGTGCTTAGAATTCAAAATGCTGTACTCGTCTTGCCCAGCAGTGTCCACGATTTCTGTCGCGAAATCCTGCCCCTTGTACCTGATCGTCTTGCTGAAGGTGTTCTCGATCGTTGGGTAGTAGCTGTCCACGAAAAGACCATCGACGAATTGAACAGCGAGGGACGATTTACCTATTTTCAATGAAATAGAGGAATTAGCAAGCCATCCAGGAAGAGGGACCAGGGCGGGCATGAGTGCAACGCCAGGTGACTTACCGACAGACCTGCTACCGACAATCGCCACCTTTCGCTGCTTCGGCGCGGGCATGGCTGATGTTTCTTGTCACTGATCTCTTTCGGATGAAATGCAGTCAGTCTCTGTGCTTCCACAGATGAATACCGTGAAGCGGGCGATCTCGAATTCGACACTCTGTTAAGGTGGCGGCGGAACGGAGCGGCCGAGGATCTGCGACTATCCAGCTGAAGCTTCCTCCAGGAGAGACTCGATGAAGCCGGAAAGGAACCCGAAACTCTGATTATTGGTCTTGACGAGAGATTGCACCGAGTTCGGCACCGTAGGATGTATGTTGAGGCGCAAGTGAGAGGTTCAGGACTCACTTGTTCACTGGTGGCGGCGAACAAGCTTAAGGTGGGGTTGACCACACTGCTGACGTCTCGGTACTAGTACGTTGACCCTCCTATCCCAGGGAGTCAAGCGACCAAAAACGGGGCGTTCACTACGTGAGTCCGACATGGAGGCAGATTGAGAGCCGAACCTGAGTGCCATAGCTGTGTTGCGAACGGATCAGTGCATGAAATCAGCAAGCTAGAGAGCACCATACCTCCCCCAGGCTGGATGTGCCTTAGCGGCTTAGTTTCAGCATGAGCACAAGACGGAATGGCACGCTTTCAAGTGCCTATGATGTTGTTTTGGCCATAGTGCGAACCCTTTCATATCTACGGACCATAGCCCCTTGTATGTTATGATGGATGTTGGCCAATGGTGGTTGTTACTAGCCAAACTTGCTACCAGGGGGAGAGTCAGAGGCTCTTTTGTCATCATACCAACTGCGTTTGCAGCTCACTAACCAATCCTTCCAATCCATGTATCTTACTGTCCACATTCTTATAGACGTTGATGAAATCGCGGATTGATCCCAAAAGTTTCCGCACCCCCTGTCCACTCTGTAGGGCTCGTACCACCCTCAGGCCGGGTTCGCTGAGGGACAAGTAACCCAACAGTACAGCCAAATATCCAAACGCAACACTGAGTTTTGATTTCTCTTCTGAGTCAGCCTGTAAAACTGTTAGCTTGTACTTCTCTGATGTCGTTTCCCTAGTGGAGAACTACCTCGCTCATTGCCAGTCGGTTATCAGCATATAAGGTCGCAAGAGCGTCTATTGATGACGAATCGACGGAGTGGCGTGCGGCTGGACAATGTTCCACAATATTGATCATTACTCCAAGTACGAGCAGAAGACCTTCGTACGCAGCGTCGTCGAGACGATGCTGCTCGACTGCGCGGCAGGCGGTGCCAATTTCGCTAGATATGCAATGTGAGATGTTCGACAATAGAGTACGTTCATCAAAAGCAGATGCTCCATCGTATGTGTTGGTCACGTTGATCGCCATTCTGAGAGCCGCCAATCGTGTCCCGGGGTTCAAGGTTTGCCACGTCTGCAATGTCCGTTGTAGGCTTTGGCGTGCATTCGAGGACTGTCGACGCAGCCAGAGCACCTCTTGGTCCATCTCCCGAGCTACATTAGATTGTGACTCCATAATTGACACCAGAAGACTGAATTCAGCATCATTTTCTACAGGACCACTTGATGCTTGCATGAGCTCGGTTGCTGCTCGCGAGACATCATCCAGGCAACCTGCACTGATCATGCTCGACTCATCCCAGCTTGAAGATTGATATAGTATGTCCAAGAGTTTGAGCGCCAGGGTCCTTGGCGCCAGACGGGACATTGACCGCCCTGACCAAAGATTCATGGTCAAGAGGTGGACTTTGACGTCGCCCAGGGTAAGACGACTGTGCTTCGACAAATTGGTTTCTTTGCGAGAAGCAATGATGTCAATGTCTTCGGAAACGAGTACCAGACGTCCCAGTAGAGAACCAATGTCCTCGGCGGCAAGCTTGTGAAGGAGGTGCGGCGCTGGGCGGTCGGAAAGAAAGTGAACGAGCACCGCGCTCAATGCAAAACCACTGATGACGTCTTTCTCAAGGCCAACGCTTCCGGCTATGCTGTCTCGGTCAGCATGGTCTCGGAACTGGCTGGCAAACTCTTGACGTCGCAATTTCTGGGACAATTCAAGCAGGGCATTACGCCGAAGCGTGCTCGGCTTTAGTCCAGGTTTGCCGATTCGTGAGAGGAGGTCCTCAAGCTCATCTGAGAATCGATTGTTTGCCCCGGCACGTCGAAGCTCGTGGACGCTCTTGATTACTAAGCGCTTGTCCTCCTCGACGTCAGACGCATCCGACATATCGAATGCATCTGGACCAGGTCCTAGGGGGCTAGATACTATGGAATCGCTTTCGGGCTCTTCGGGTATTGCCCCGACACGAGCATGATCCCGTGACGGTGGCGCCATGCCTCTCGATGCTTGGCTATACGTGTATTTTATTTTGGTGCTCTTCGTCGCCATCTCTGTTGTCCTTGGGGTATATGGCTTCGCGGGGCTTCGCCCTTCAGGCGGATTGTTCACGCTGGGGAGCAACAGAGACCGAATCTCGTCATCAAGATCGAGTGACCGTTCACGAGTACCACGGGCCGCGGTAACCGTCTCAGTCTCGGGTTCTGGGTCCGAATCAGCGTCTCTCTGGGCAGCGAGAGCATCGATAAGTCGTGGCTGCTTGCGCGGAGGCGTCGATTGATTGGCAGGTATTGCTGAAGATCGGCTCTGGAGCAGTTTCGGCATTCTTGATTCCTAGTCTTGAGGTTAGTATCAAATGAAATAGGGTATGCTTGGACGAAGCTCCCGGGAGAAACCTACCTCAGGCGAGGACGCACGTCGTCTCGGCACCCTCGCCGATGCCTCAGCCTTATCAGAGTTCGTCTCTCGCGTGCCCAAGCGTACGGAAACTTGAGTCGGGTGCTCAGAAGGCACGAAGGAGCGTTTTCTCTTCCGTACATGAGTACTTCGCGAGGTGCTCCTGGGTTCGTCGTCGTCTAGATCAGAGAGGCTATAGGGGTCGGCATTAAGTCGCTGGTGCGTCACCTCATCTTCCGATTTCTTGAGTGGTTTGCCCGTGACTTTGCTTCCCCTTGCAGCTATTGGGCCAGCTGTGGACGATACCCTGCCTGGTAGCTTCAGCTCCTCGCTACCAGCAGTCTTCGTTCTGGGAGGTTTGCCGAAGGTACGAGAACCCTTGGGCGTGCCAGTGTGCGTAGAGCGTGATGACGCCATCATGGGCGCTTTGTGTCTGCCCAGTTCACTGCGAAATTCTGGCGCCGCGCACTGGTAGTGGCATGAGCGCCATGAACGAGGTTGTTGTGGGATTCTGAATCGGAGTCGGACGAGGAACGACTCAGAGCATGCGCGTGGAGAGCAATCGTGTGTTGTTAAGGATGTAAGCTTTCAGCAGTAGGCGCGTCGCGAAGATATGTCGGTAGATCATTTCGATCATCAGTTGGATGGCAATAGTTGGCAGGCGCAGAGCGCGCAATGGAAGATGAGAGCGCTGATGGTCCGAACCATGCCAGGTCCGGTGGTGGGGCGCCGCGCACTGAGGTTTGCGACAAGGACAACTCGGTAAGTGCATAACCTTTGATCAGATGGGGAAGGGCGAATAACAGCTCAGTGCCAACATCCCCGTCTCATGCAGCTCGTTGTTGCACGTGAGGAATCATTCTGTTTGACTGTGAAGCTCTGAGCTTCCTATCCAGTCGATAAGTGTCCGTATCTTCTCAGTGCCGACCGACTGGCGCTGCACTACCACTTGGTACTCCGTACGGTCGTGGGGTTTATCTGGAGGTGAGAGAACCCGCCCCCCAATACGACCGACTTTGCCAATCCAATCATCCATGTCCCAGGATCCAACCTACGAGCAGAGCCTGGGACGCAAGCATTCCTACACACAGAGACAGTCAACGAATTGAAAGCAGTCATGTCTGACGATCCATCCCTTGGACCCTTGCCGTCTCCATGCGTTGGTCCAGATTTCCAGGGCAAAGGCGAGCGGCCCAGCGCCACACTGTCCGTCGAGGTTGGCCTTGACAATGTCAAGGTGTTGCCGCAGACACCCCAGCTCATCGCACTGCTCAGGTTAGTTCACACATTTGTTCACAAGACAATATGGTACTTGACTAAAAGCTTGCAGTATGATCCGCAACAAAGACACTGAGCGTGCAGACTTTATATTCTACTCCAATCGCATCATCCGGCTGTTGGTTGAAGAGGGCCTCAACCATCTTCCTGTCATAGAGCATGACGTGACAACACCAGTTGGGCGCACTTACAAGGGCCTTATGTTCCAGGGCAAAATATGTGGTGTGTCCATCATGCGAGCAGGCGAGGCGATGGAGCAAGGACTGCGAGACTGCTGTCGCTCTGTTCGCATAGGCAAAATTCTCATTCAACGAGACGAGGAGACTGCCCAGCCGAAGCTCTTCTATGATAAGCTTCCCGAGGACATAGCAGATCGATGGGTTTTGCTTTTGGACCCAATGTTTGCCACCGGTATGTCTCGTGTCGAGCTGTTATGTCATAGCCTAGCTGACTGGTCTTCACTCAGGTGGTTCCGCCATCATGGCCGTCGATGTCCTCAAATCCCGCGGTGTTCCTGAGGATCATATCCTGTTCCTTAACCTCATTGCCAGTCCTCAAGGCGTCCAGAACTTTGCAGCCAAATTTCCGAAGCTCAAGGTTGTAACCGCCTTTATCGATCAGGTAAGCCCGCCCCGTTGCACGTACACAGTTCTTAGTTGACACAGCAATTAGGGCCTGGATGAGAAGAAGTAAGTCTTCCTGGGAGAGTAGCCCTGGTGCGCCACACTGACTGCGAGAACAGCTACATCATACCCGGCCTCGGCGACTTCGGAGACAGGTACTATACAATTTGAGATCTTCACAAAGTAGGTGGACAATGTGCGAATCTGGTAGCATCGACCATGAATCAAGTACTTGTTAAGAACAGTCGCATCTTGTGCTAATAATCCTCGTCATCGCCGACAATTCCTTCCCCAGAATATGTAGGCGCCTCTTCTCGTGATCCTATTGCGTATTCGCGGGCCTCATCTCGTCTGCCTGAACGTGCAGTGCCTGTGTACGAGCTTTGCCCAACGTTGCTTTCCTTGGCAACCGAGTCTGGAATCCCGTTCAGTCAGCAGAGAAAGAGCAGTCTCCAACTTATCAATCGAGACTTACCGGCCGCATCTACCCATTCTCCATACACATCGACCGCCGCGGATAAGTCTGTCACAAAGTTTAGCGACTGGATGAGCAAAGTGCGTGACGGGCTCGCGCACAGTTGACGGCACACTGAAAGTTCTGTCCACATACTCGACAGTCCAGTTGGCCAACGCCCGCCTTCTTGTCGAGCTTGACTGTTACAGAATTCTCATGATTGCAAAAGAGACAAGTGAATGTTGTCGGTAATGGATCAGACTACAGCCAGGGTTAGTCTATTGCGCGCTGCAATGCGAGTCGAAGCCGAACGTACTCTCTTCGGGCCCATAGGCTTCCGCGATGACTTCTTACGCTTCCCCATAGTTTCGAATGGATGGAAGTTCCTTGCTTGATGAAACTTCCGGCTTCTCGCTGTTAGCTCGGGAGCTTGCCCTTGTTGTCGTGTGACAAAGGCCAGCCCTGACCAGGTCTTGGGCAGGAAAGCGGATACCCCGACTTGAGAGTGCGACTTACTGTGCTCAAGGACGCAACCCGCACTTGTGACGTCGTTCACGCAAACTGAGCTGACCACCAGACAATCACTGTGAATGAAGCCTAAATATGTAAGTCGGTGCAATCTACCGCAAAGCCGTGGATGACGGTGGTACGTACCACAGGTAACAGCCTCGAATTATGCACCAGATGAAGAAACAACAGTCAGTACCAAAATACAGTGCTCTCGTAGCGGGCTCGCGATGCGAGATGGGTGGCTTCTGGGTCAGAAGTTGATGTTGACTCCGATGAACCTCACATCGCGTTTGCTCTCTACGGTATCGGAAATCTCGTGAAGCCATCTGCTTATCTAATCTTGTGTGCGCCCCTCCTGAGCACATCGGTGAAGAGCCCGCGGCGTTATGCAGACCTCAGGCAAAGGTCCGTGCTCGACTACTCCACCGGAGGCACATCCGTGCCCCACAGGCTGGCTTGTCGTCTACTGTGATTAACGGATCGTGGGGCAGTTGTGTCCCGGCGTGCCCAATGCTTTTCGGAATGAATGGGGGCAGCTATCTGAGGTGGCAGTAGCGCCCCGCGCTCCCTCCTGTGCTAGGGGCAAGGTCTCGTGCCTGTCGTGACGATACTGCGCAGGCGGTGTCAACTCCTCATCCAACAGATCGCAATCATCACATAAGGAATTTCAGTGCAACATTGAAGCTCTTGATCCCCAGGCCATAATATTAGCCCACAGGAGAAAGCAGCATTTTCCGTCATCTGTGTCTCAGCACAACAATCTCTAGGTTAGCGCCTCCATTTCACCATCGCATTCACACGCACGCACGTACGTGCCTTTGAGTGCTTGAGCTGATCTAAGACCTAGTCACTCTCTGCCATGGACTCTAGTAGACCACAGGACCCAATCGTGGGAGATCTGCTCTTAGATGTACAGCAGAAGCAGGCGGCGCTCCAAGCTGCCATTGAGGCTTTGACAAGGCGAGTTGGAAACCCTGCACTGGCAACCGAAACCGAACCCCATCGGCTGCTGGATCAAGACGAGCAGAAACAAGGTGGCACTCCAGCTGTCATTGAAACCCGCAACAATCTCTCCTCAATAGAAGATTCGGGAAAGAATGCTGTACCAGTGTCTCCCCCTTCCAGCGCATCAGACCGTCAAGGTGGGATCACGTCCCGCATCATTTTGACGTGAGTATATGCCTACAGGGACTGTCTTCCGGGGTTTCCTCCGCATATCGCTCACGGACTACAGCACGTACCCTAAACAAATTGGGATCGACCCTCTGTCGATGGACTGGGGAAACGCGGATCCCCTCAAGCGCGGACCTGTAGTGGTTTCTCGCAGCCAGTCGTCTATTCGGCGTCGAAATGGTAGGTTCAGTTCAAGACATCAGCTTGTTTGCAAGTGGGCTAACTATTGTGCGTGCGCGGTAGCCATTGGAGGTAAGCAGTGGGAGCATGGTTCGCTCGCGGACAGTTGAAATCCATCTGTTTGACAACATTGACTAACCTACTCAGCTCAGTATGTCCACCTGTCCGAACATGACACTATCAAATATCCTGTACTCACGTTTCTCAATCAGCGGCGGATCGTATTCAATTTATTACGCCTTGGCCGTTGCAAGCAAAGAGATCACGGTAGATCACAGGTGCGTGGAGAAAGGACGGCCCCAACTAGCGACTTGATGCTCACGCAGTAAGGCCCGATTTCACGAATACCGAGCCAGCAGCGAACATTGGCCCGTTCCCGGCTTGGGGCGATCGAAAGAAGATCGTAGCAATGGATCCATGGGGGCATCTCGCTCCTTGGACATTCAAGGATGTCATTGCGCGTGATCAGGGTGGGTTGGCTACCGCAGCTCAGAACGTTAAAACCCGCGATCTTGTTAACCAAATCAGTGGATATACGTCCCACGATCGCAGTCACCAAAGCTCACATGAAGGTATGCTGAGAACCTTGTTGGGCTCCATTGACATTTGGCGCATAATCTGACACAAGTCCAGCTTCCCGAGTTGGAGGAAAGCGTACGGTGCGGAAGGCTGTAGGTGGAACATCCATGGACTTGTACAGCCTAACCCTAACTTCTGAAGGGTCCCTGATGGCAAGGTTTGTCTTAACGACCTTGGCGAGCTGGCCGTGACCAAATTTGCTGTTGAGCCTGTATGTATTGTATTCTCTACATTGGGGCAGTTTCCTATGCTCATTCTTCCCAGGTCTGGTATCTTCCTGGCGTTGCCGAGAGGTTTGGCATCGGTGAGAACGACCTCACCCTTATGACGGGGGAGTTCTGACCAGATTCAGATGAGGGAACATTACGCCGTTCTCTGTTCGAACACACTGGCGGTAGCTATCCCGAGGTATGTAATACACATGAAACAGCGCACACAAATTGCGAAATTGACAAAACAGCTTATCACTCGAGGCGACATCAAATTATTCCTGCCACCGATTGGTAGGTGATGATCGGCGCACTACCAGATTCACGATGCTTATCATTTGTAGGGGGCCTCACCGTGTACTGTTTTGGTGACCCTGCAAAGATGTCCGATGAATCCGTCCGCCTGTCTCTTCGAATCCATGATGAGGTTCGTCTCACCCAACCCCGTGGTTTTACGATCTGACACGACAAAGTGCAATGGTAGCGATGTCTTTGGGTCTGACATCTGCACCTGTCGTCCATACCTCCTCTTCGGTATCGAAGAAGCTGTCAAAGAGGCACAGAACGGTGGTAGCGGAGTGGTTATTTACTTCCGCAAAGAAGGCAGAGCATTGGGCGAGGTAACCAAGGTGTGTTATGCAAACTGCCGCTCATTGGATGCTTGTTGACGGTCACCGACAGTATTGTGCGTCAGACCTTCTCTTGATTGATATAAGAGCAACGCATTGTCAGATGGCTGACTGCGTAGTAAAGTGGTTTACAATGCACGAAAGAGAGGCGCTGATCGAGCTTCTGACTACTTCAAGCGGACGGAGAACATCGCCGGCGTTAAGGATATGCGCTTCCAGGCCCTTATGCCAGATATCCTTCATTGGCTTGGCATAAAGAAGATCGACAGGATGCTCAGCATGAGCAAGTGAGTTCGCCCAGCGTCTGGTACTTTCCATGTAATTCTGACACAAGTAAAGCATGAAACATGACGCGATCGTTGGGCAAGGGTTAGTCGTCTTCCTCCCCATGACGTTTTCAGACTCCTTACATTCGCAGCATTCCCATCCACGAACGTGTAGAGCTCCCAGAGTCACTCATCCCAGCCGACTCAAGGGTTGAGATTGATGCAAAGATCACTGCAGGTGAGCCCAGTGAAAAAAACCTTTCGAGATTGCATGGTAGCCTGATTCCGTAACCCAAGGTTACTTCACCTCTGGAAAGCGCATGACTGCCGAAGAGCTTGAGGCTGTGCAGGGAAGAATGTGGGAGGAGTAAGTTGTTACGACTTTGTCACCACCATTTAGTCCTGTTAACATGCCTACAGCATCGACCATTGAGCCGGCTCCGATAAATCCTGAGTTCGGCGGTGGAAGGTACGTTCTGAACTGGGGTACAGCTAGTGGTCCATGTGGAAAACGAGGTATAGGATCGGATCCCTTATTTTCTACCCGAGGGGGGCAAAGCGCTGACAAAGGTTGGGCCGAGATGTTCTCCATGTGGATGCAGCGTGTTGTGTCGGTGTGAAGCCACTACATTAGCGTAGCAACCCGTCTAGGTCTACACAATGCAGCCCATTCTTGTTCATTTGGGCTTACTACGTGACTGTATGGGGCATCGCGAAGACCTGTGTGGCCAAGATAAACGCTGCGGACAGCTGGCCAGGCCGCCCCGCAACACCATAGTGTAGGATGGGCCATGCAATGCAGAAACATCGGCATGTGTGCCCAACCCAGACTGAGTTGGCCATGCATCTACAAACACCTGGCATCCGTCCCTCGACGCACCCATACCGGCTTGCATAGCATGCTGATTCAAAGTAAGCCATGACCGCACATGATAGTCGTTGCTCCATGATCCATCATAATCCATCCAAAGTCTTCGCGGCAATCGAGGTCACGACTTCAGAACAGGGCCCTTCACTCAACCAAGCATAAGAGACGACTTTGCGCAAGGGGAAATGTTTCATTCGCCACCCCGGCGGCAGTCATACGGCCCAGGAGAGCGACGGGACTCAGCCAGCCAAGGGGCTAGACGCCAACGGCCCAGATTACTACGAGCCAGCATCACGGAGCCCTCAATTACAGCATGCGAAGGCGGCATGCAGGGTGCTTTAGTCGGACCTTTGACGTCAAGAACAGCAGCCGAATTGCTCAGCCGAGTTGTTGATGCTCCAACGCAAGCTGAAACAACAATTATGCTGGCGGAACCACGGAGCGAGGCGGCTGGAAGCAAGACCGTGGAGAATGGAGGTCTGGGTCTCACCACACAAAGCCAAAGTGGGCTGGCAAGTCCGACACATCACGGTAAGCTACCTGTGTATGGATGAGCGCTTGAGTAAACCCATGCTAAAAGAAAACTGGTTCAAGGGCCTTGCTACTTCAGCTTTCCGAGTCTCGAGAGTGATGACACTTGATTGCGGGAAATGAATGCTGATGAAGATTGGCGGATGTCATGTCGTGACGACCCTTCACACAGAGGGAGTTCTGGTACAGGACCTTCTTCACATGCCTTGTTCATTCCGAGAGATGGCCTGGTACCAAGTACCGGCAGAGCCAGGTCGCAAATCTACATGCCGCGATACGACTTGAGCCCTTGTGTTGAGTCTTGTGTAAATATCTTCCAATATATTACTACATCGTCAATAGCGACCGTTTGAAAATATGTTGTACGCTTGGTAGAGTGGGTGCATCTGAAAGAGGCCTAGCTTGGTTTGAACCAGGGGAAAGACTCCCAATGTGGTGTGGCGATTTCATCTTGTCACGTGATTCCAAGGGATCAACTTTGCTCCGCTGCCACAGACCTTAGGTCTAATTCGAGGCACACACAAGTGAAATTATTTCCCCTCCACATCTTGCCGTCTGCAACTTTTCGGTTCTCCAACTGCTCACACATTGGCCGGCAATCATGGCTGTTGGAAAGTAAGAATCGCAACACAACCGCCCAATTCATGTCATTTATTGACCTTCGACAGGAACAAGAGACTCTCCAAGGGCAAGAAGGGCCTGAAGAAGAAGACCGTGGACCCCTTCTCTCGCAAGGACTGGTACTCCATCAAGGTATGATACAATCATCAGGGCACAACCCGTGGGAGAGGCGTGGAATATGTCGCTAACTGCCCTTATAGGCCCCTGCGCCTTTCGCCGTTCGAGAGTGAGTTCGATTCCGAGACGGATTCCGCATGCGAAGCCAAGTACTCGAGCAATATCTGACGGATTTCTAGTGTTGGCAAGACTCTTGTGAACCGCACGACTGGTCTCAAGAACGCGAACGATGCGCTCAAGGGACGTATCCTCGAGGTCTCCCTCGCTGACCTCCAGAAGGATGAGGATCATGCGTTCCGTAAGGTTCGCCTGAGGGTTGACGAAGTTCAGGGCAAGAACTGCCTTACCAACTTCCACGGACTCGACTTCACCTCCGACAAGCTCCGATCCCTCGTTCGCAAGTGGCAGACTCTGATTGAGGCCAACGTCACCGTCAAGACCACCGACGACTACCTCATCCGCATGTTCGCTATTGCCTTCACCAAGCGTCGCCCGAACCAGATCAAGAAGACCACCTACGCTGCCTCCTCCCAGATCCGTGCGATCCGCCGCAAGATGACCGACATCATTCAGCGCGAGGCTTCCAGCTGCACCCTCACCCAGCTCACGTCAAAGCTCATCCCCGAGGTCATCGGCCGCGAGATTGAGAAGTCGACACAGGGCATCTACCCCCTCCAGCACGTACGTACTTTCCTGATGTCTCATTATCACGTGCCATTGGGAGGAAAGCTACTAATCCATCGCCGCGATAGGTCCACATCCGCAAGGTTAAGCTCCTCAAGTCGCCCAAGTTCGACCTCGGTGCTCTTATGGCTCTCCACGGCGAGTCTGGTACGGATGACCAGGGACAAAAGGTTGAGCGGGAGTTCAAGGAGCGCGTCTTGGAGGAGGTTTAAATGAAAGTGGTTTGTGTGGATGAATAGAAGAGGGGCTTTCTGGACGCCCCGTCACTTCTCGACATTGTTTCGGTCTTTGCAAACGGCGCAGCATCAAGGACGGAAAGGGATCAGGTTTATTCCTTCGAAATGGACCCAAGTCCGGTTAAGTTTCAAGCTCCCTGCATGTGATGTCTTTATGTTCCCCGCTGTGAATGTATAGAATTTCGCGGTTGTTAATTGCGCCATAGACGCCGGTGCGGTTTCTAAAGGCACATGTCTATGTTCGCTACTCTATATGCCAACCATTCTCCAATTTGACTCGTCATAGTACATCCCTCTCATTCCATGCCTCGGGTCACATGTTGAGGTCGTCGACCGCTTAATCAACAGGTGTCAAGAATTCAACAACCGCTGATGGTGATTAGCACGAACGATCAGGAACGAAGGCACATGTACTTACCTTGTCTGAATGCCTCAGGCTGTTCGGATATGAGCCAATGTCCAGCATCGATATCTGACAGCCTGAAGCGTGGAAAGAAGCGGCCTATCAGTGGCAAAACATCGTCTGGCACATATTTGCTCTGCGTACCCCGAACAAAAAGGGCGGGTTTCTCGAAGCGAATGACGCTAGGATCTTTGAATGGGAAGTCGCCAAGGTTATCAAGCGATCGCCCCAGTATGTCAAGGGGAATGCGAAACTTTTGGACCTTCTCGCCTGGCTCTCGAAAGAGGTTGCCTAGCAGGAATTGGCGGATAGGCAATGACTTGGTTTGGGTCAGCCGAGTGTCACCAACGACGCAGGGACTACGTACCTTCTCGACTTCCTCGAGTATTCGATCTGCCTCGGCCTGGCGTGTTGTCTGTGCATCCTGTATCTTCTTCATTGCACGCACATATTTAGGAAAATCACGACTTAGTGTGACATCGACTGGGGCGTTGTCGACAGCAACAATGTCGGACACAAGCTCAGGCGAATTGAGAGCGAGTGTCATGGCTGTTTTCGCGCCCCTGCCATCCCTTGACATCAGCTATACAGGCACTTTCTCGTTGACATGGTTGAGACAAACATTGAATGACCAATGATGGTAGGCTGTCCTAAGTTCATGTCCTGGATGAAACATGATACATCCTGCGACATAACGTTGTAATCATGCTGGGCAGCGTGGGGTGACTCTCCGTGGTTGCGTAAATCCTGCCACATGGTGACCGCATTAGCACACATCATTGCTCCTCCGAAAACATCATATTTGTCACGGATCTTGTCAACTTACGAGAGCATAAACTGGTCTGCCGAGGTCTCTGGCCAGGGCTCTGGAGCTTGTGTGAGTGATGAATGACAACCGTAAATTTCCGTAGTGGCCATACCTGCTGATCCCTCTATTGTTCTTCTTGGATCCAAAAAGACCATGCAGGAACAAGATGGGGTTTGAGGGTGCTCCTGTGCTTTTTGGAGGTTGGTGCAAATCGTAGGCCAAGGGACGAACCACGGTAGTTTGTGAGTACTTCGCAGTGAAAGTCAACAATCCATATATCCGGAAAGACTGACGCCAATGCGGCGCGCGAGAAAGTGACATTGTCGCACTCGTGAACGAGTGGCTATGTTTGTTGTTTGGGAACGAGAAAACCATTGACCAGCTCCCGTCTAAATCATGCTGAGTCATTCGTCGACCGATGATGTAGGGTACAACGGATCTGTCATCGAATGCGGTTGGTTACCCGAGACCCGTAAGTTGGGTTGTACGCGCTTCCCATACCATTAGCACACGCTCTCTTTGCCCTCTCGTGAAGGCCGCAGATCTACAGGACCAGTGGTCAACTGAACAACGCGAAAGACGAGCCACAATGTAGACTTTAATACTCTGCGGCGGCGTGCCCAGAGACGATACGGTGTAGTAGGAAAAGTGCCTGAGGATCCGCTGGAATCCATACCACACAGTCACTACGCATATCAGACCAATTGTAGCATGTGGGAAGGTACACCCTAGACCAACTTCTTTGCATACGAAGAATCGAGGTTCAAATCCACGGCTACCCTGGATGCCGCATACTTCGCGAGGGCATTACCTATTCACCGGGAATACATTTACGCTTCGCTAATATAAAAAGATAAGGATAAAAAAGAGAGAAGATATAAGTCAATTTAAACAGGTTAGGCATAAATATCATTAAAACTACCCTTTGATTAGTAATAAATTTATTCTATTATGCTTCTCGCTCTCTTATATACACCTGCGTCACTTTGCAACCTGACAAGACTATACGTAGTTTTCCACGGGTGTACTAGAAAGTTCAGGTCAGTTGACAGGCGGCGTGTTTGAGGCGCCCTCTCAGCTTCCTTTCTGTAGGCAGATATCCACACATAGAGTGATAGGTTTAGGAATTGGAATAATTTCCTATAACCCGGTCCCGACTACTCACTGACTCGCCCCTAACTCCAGGTGGTACTGACTCTCACTTCGCTGTCACAACGAGGACATCGAGAAATCAAACATTAAAAGCTGAAATTATGATATTCTAGGCAAAAATCTCACTCTAGGATAGGCTTATGCCCAGCTGAATATAACACCTAGTACATATGCTATTTGATTTGTGCATACAGGCAGGGTTAGGGTCAAACAGGGTTAGGGTCTTGATTTAATTTATTATATTATTAAAATAACTATTATAGTTAAATATTTAAAATAATCTTAGTTTATATTATATCTCTGCGTTATGTTTAACTCATACCTGACTCTCATATAAGTCAGACCAATCTCTCCCGTCCGGCTTCCCTCGTTACATATTATATAAAATATACTACAGAATCATACTTCTAATGTGCCAAGACCTTAAGGCCCCCCAAGCTATAAGAATGACAGTGTGTTGGACCTACTATCGTAGTTTCACGCAGAGGTATTGTGAGTAAATTTAGCAATCAAGCGACCACTCAAAGCTTCATGCAGAACTCGAATAGAAAATAATTAATTTTTTCCCACCTTATACATTTAGCTGTGAACTATGTATACAACTCTAGGAGCGATCGGTGACTACTAGTTACTACTTCCCGATAACTGCCCTAGAATTAAACAAAATAGGTTTAAGGAGACCTGTAGTTATTGCAGTAGCTATGGGGCTGTAATTTATAGTAACTATGAAGCAGGGTTGTGTAATTAGTTTATAATTATACTATATTAGTGAACTGACTACACTAGATACAGTATTCAAAGCTGACTACTAATTATCAATATTACCGAGATGTTCATTTAGTAATCCTACGAAATATGTTAATTTATAGCCGTCATCAACAGATAGTAGCTATGTATATACTTAGTGAACTTGCTAACTACTGGAATGGGAACTAATTAGTCTTGAAGTTATTATAGTTATCATAGACTACATCAACTGTTAGCGGAGGCTACTGAAGTAATAAAGTTAACAGTATAAGTCTTGTTTTAGCCCTATAAACAAGTACATAGAACGTATGGTAACTATAGTAAGTCCTTCGCAGGGCTGTAGTTTATAGTGTCTGCAGACCAGAGTTGTGAAATATCACTAGAGTAGTTAGTAAAAGTGCTAAGTACAACTGTAACCAGGGTTGTGAAAGAGGGTTGTAGTTAGAGTACTGTACTTAACTGACTACTCCAACTAACCACAATAGTTAATTGACTATAGTTTATACTGTACTTATTTTACTAACTCAAGTATTAACTCAATGAGTTATGAGCTAATTTCACAACCCGGGGTATATTATTAAAAATATAAGCATTTTAGAATTATATTTTTATTATCTATAACTAATTTATTATTATAACATTAATAGCTTATTTAACCTTATTATATCTATTCATTATCTTACGTAGTTACTACGTAGTTGGTAAAAAATAACTACGTAGTAACTACACTCAGTGCAACTAACTACGTACTCAGTTCACAAGCCTGGTAATAACTACAGGTATAAATAAACACATATATCAGCTTATATGAGCCATTGATCATACAAATTATAAGTATAACTAGCTCTTAATTAGTTAACTACGAAGCTATTTAAACTACATATGAGCTATTTATAATATAAAAATAGCCATTAATTAATTTATCATAGTATAGTTAGTAGCAACTACACTAACTACGCTATAAACTGTACTTAATTAACTACATTAATTAGCAATTAGCTATGACAGTTACTAACTAATATAAGAAGTAGTAACTCCTAATCATATTAGTTAGTAGTTATAGTAACTCAAACCATGACTAATGTAGTTAATAGGTTGCATTTAACTATAGTAGTTAGTGAACTAGTTGACTACCTCAATGAGTTAATAAAAGTCTTAACTTAAATAGTACTCATAACTTTAAACGCAATTACTAACTCACTAAGCGACTCACATTACCTAATTAATAGTTTTTAATATAGAGCCTATGAGTAAATATATACTAACTGGTGATGAATAAAAGTAATACTTAGTTTTACTAGTTTTATACTAGAATAAGCTATTTTTGCAACAAGGGAAGTCGCACTGGAGAGATTAGTCTGACCTATATAAGAGTCGGGTATGAATCAGGTGCGGCTTAGAGGCGCGGCATAGAGGAAGATTGTTATAGGTGCTCAATTCTCTTTTCCTTATCTTAATATCTAAAAAGAGAAGAGGAGACCTTTAAATGGAGATCTTCAAATATTAGTCTTATTATAAAATAGCTCCCTACCTGACTCAGTGAGTTATCATAGTCTGTTACAATCTTTTAAAGAGATAAGTATCAAGTTAATTTTAACTGACTTAATACCTCATAACTCACTAAGCTATAAGCTCTTAATTAACTACTTATTAGTTAATTAATTTACTAACTCAAGTATTAACTCAATAAGTTGATTAGTAACTCATGACTTAATAAGTTAATAAAACTACTAACTCAACTAGTAACTCAATGAGTTTAACTTATGACTGAATTTCACAGCCCTGCACGGGATTCAGTGAGTGAATTTTGAGTTCACTCATGAGTTATTTTACAACCCTGTTAGTTAGTAGTAATTATTAACTACAGTAGTAAGTGAAGTCAGATGACTAGAGTGGTATAACTACAACTCACTTTCATAAACTGCGAAATACTGGTATTTTCGATAGTTCTCAACAAATATAAGGCTAGAAGCATGCTTGTGAATTAGTGACTAAAGTTACTAACTACAGTCACGAACTATAGTAGTCAGTACAGTAATTAGTGAGTCTACCGACGACGAGCTGCAAGATACAGTGGTTCCGTAGGTACTAAAGTACTAACTAACTACTGTAATCTATGCGGTCAGTTAACTACAGCAACATAACTACAGTAATTGACCACAAGCTTGTTACAGACTGTTGTACCTAGTTAGCTATTTTAGTTAGCAGAATTACCAACTACAGTATGGTAATGATAACATTAGTGGTGATTTAGTTACTATAGTTACTCACTATAGCATTACAATAACTCATATAGACTATGTGATTTGACTTAGTAAATAGAGGTACACATCGATTAACTGATGAGTAGGTGATTTGTTAACCTCAATGGGCTGAACTCATGACTTAAGTCTCAACCCAGATAAGAACTAAAAACTGTTACAATCAACAGCTCTGATTAGTATATACTAACTATGATAAATTTAACAATAGAACTAACTGATTGATTATTATAGTAACCAGTATAATTGATATCATTACTCTAAACCAGGGTTATCAAAGTGAGCCGTATTTAGATTACTATAGTTAACTGAGTACACTAACTACTATGGTTAGCAATTCTAATAGTGAGTTTACCGACTACAGTTATTATTTATTAGTAACTACAGTAGTCACTACGTCAGCAACTAATCCATAACTCTGCTAACTATACCAACTATAATATATTCTATAATCTCTATATCTCAGCTTGTAACATAAATATAGCATCGAAAAATACAAGTAAGTATAGTTTACATCATTTAGACTAATTTATAATGGGAACTTATACATATTTTGCTTATATGAGGAAATAAGTTATAACTTAATCTATTCTAATTACTACAAGAAATGCTGTACTTTGGTTTATCATCATCAGGTACTCGGAACAGTTCTAAACCAGGGCTTTATTTAAGCATGATTATTCCAACAAGTTCTTATTTAAAGATGGCACAGTACATGAATATCATAAGTATTATAACTCTTACCTAGCATAAGCTACGGCAAACTCCATATTCAAAGCAGTTGTATAAGTAAAAGAGTCCTGAACTGGTTATCAAATCAAATACTAGTTACTATAGCACTGCTATAGTATATTCATAACCTTATAATTAAGTGATTATATAAAATGCAATCTGACTACTATAATAAGTAGTTTTCTTGACTAGAACTAGTACCAGACCAGTTATCTCATAAGTAGATATAAACCAGACTTAACTTACCACAAGAGTAACTAGAATAAGTAATACTCAGAATTTTAAGTGCAACCTTCCGCGAGGTTTGACTTAATAATCTAGCTAGCTTCGATCGCAAGATTATAGAGATAGGCTTATATATATCATATCTAATAGACTTAAATACCTACACTACGCAGAGTAGCAAGAGCTAACTTTTAACTAGTAAAATTAGGTATTTAATTAGTTACTAATTAAATCAATCTAGTTTAATTAATATGATTATTCACCATTATAGTCAACACAAAGATGGGTTTACCTTAATTACGATAAATTATATTAAATGATAGCTCTAATAGATCAATGAGTTAATCATCGTACTTAGAATCAAATAGCTGTTACAATAAAGAATGCGTAAATATATTATTTACAGCTTATGCTACCTGTGTTCTTCTCAGAGCCTGCATTATGCTCAAACTCTTCAGAGTTGTGAAATTAGCTTAGAGTTCTACTACTATAATGAACCGACTACAGTAATTAATTATCATAATTACCCAGCGTTGTGCATTAGTCGCTTACGTGGTACCTACCTACCAGGGTTGTGAAATTAACTCATGAGTTAAACTCATTGAGTTACTGGTTGAGTTAATAAAATAATTAACTCAATAAGTTATGAGCTACTAATTAACTCATTGAGTTAGTAACTTAGTAACTCAACTACTAACTCAATGAGTTAATTAGTAACTTATAACTCATTAAGTTATGAGTTACTAAGTGAGTTAAAATTAACTCAATTACCTATCCCTTTCAAAAACAGCTTATTTTAGTAAAAAACTAGTAAAACCAGCTATTAGTTTTATTTATAACTAGTTAGTATGTATCTACTTATGGCCTTATATAGAAAAACTTCTAACTAGATAACTTGAGTTACTTAATAAGTTACTAATTGAGTTACTAATTAAGTTAAAATTAACTCATGAATACTATTTGAGTTAGTACTTTTATTAACTCATTGAGTTATGAGTTGAGTTACTAAAATCACAGCCCTGGACTACTATAGTCACTAATGTCTGTAGTTAGTAGATTTTCTAAGTAAAGCCAGTGACTATACTTTAGTAACTAGTATAGTAACTACAGTGAGTCATATTAATGTAGTACTAAGCTTATATAAGGCGTCTGTAAATTTAAGAGAACTACTTAAAGGAGTAAGATTAGGTATAGGTATAATCATACCTTTGGTATTTTAAGCTATATCATACATATTAACAATAGCTATTAATCAGTTTACTCTAGTTAGTGTAGTTAGTATCAACTACACTAACTGCACTATAAATTGTAGTTCATTCAATGCAGTAGTTCGTGAGTCAGTTAACTAATAATTCCTAAATATAACTCACTTTCACAAGCTTGTATTTAATCAACTATACTAACTATTATAATTAACCTACCATACCACTGTAGCTAAAGAGCTAGAGTAGATTAACTAGTAGCTATTTCATATCATATGACACTTACCAGGAATTCAGATATTTTACTAATTAGTCAGATTTAATTTAATGTCTATTTATGCCTATGAATTCTATATTTATAGACTTGTATATGCTAAGATATGTATATACACATAACTGTAGTCCCACGTTAATAACTCACTCACAACACTGGAACCTATGATAGCTCTCAATTAAAACGTGGTAGTGACTAGTTCACAATCCCATGACTTTGATGATAACTATAAAGAGTTTATGTCAATTATCTCATCAGAATCAAGCCTTTAGGTCGCTGGTCAGGAGACGTACAGTGGTCATTTTCAGGGCTGTGACTTAGGTTATAAGTTGCACTTGTTAACTAGTAACTCAAACAACTTATAAGGTGGTAGTCACTACGTCGTTAAGTTGGTTAATGAGTAAACCAAGTCCCAATTTCACTAATTGAGTAAGTTAGTAGCTAGTTTTAACCAGGGCTGTGTGACTGTAGTTACTATCACTACTTCGTATAACTATTATAATATTACGAGTGAAAGAGTAAAGAATAGGAGCTATGTAAGATTATATAGATTTAATAATAACCGTATATAATGTTATACGATGAATAATTAGAAAGGAATTACTAAGGCAAATATATAGCGTTTAAAAAGTAGATTTAGACTAGAATCTACGAACTAGAAACAATACTAGCTTAATATATTTGGGAACTATACTTATAAGAGTAGAGTTAATTGGTGTCAATATTTTTTTAGTAAAGGAGTAGATTATACTGGTATTAGAATTCTTTTCTAGATAATATTATTATATATCGCTTAGAGCTTTAGCCACTCTATTTGTAAACTTAGTGTAGTCTTCTGTCTAAAGAAATTGTAGTAACTATACTACTTAGTGTAGTAACTCAAATCATAACCCAGACTGTAGTCTAATAATTGGTGCCTGAGCAATCTTACGTAGATAGCCTGATATGTATACCATGTATCATACCATTATGAATTAGCCGCTGGATAATTTTCTATAATTGTTATTATCTCGCTAAAGTTAGTGGGTATAGTAACTATAATTATAACTCTTGTACTCATCAGTTGCTATGAGTTAAATTAGGGACTAAGTCTATGAACTAGAAGTACGAATCAATATAGATATTTATAATTACTACAAATTAGAAATCTATTAATTGGTATACCTTTCATGTCAGATCATAATTTACACTACATAAGCTTATTAGTAACTGACAGGGTCGTGAATTAACTCATGAGTTACTAATTGAGTTAATTTTAACTCAAGTCTGATATAGTAGCTTATTTAACTATATAAATAATAGTAGTTATAATGAAACTATTACTTATTATAGTGTTAAATTAATATATAATTAATTATAAGTATTATTAATAAAATACTATTTAAATAGTCACTTAAGTAACTTAATGAGTTACTAACTGAGTTACTAATTAAGTTAAATTTGACTTATGAGTCAAACTTGAGTTAGTAAACTATTTTACTGAGTTAGTTTAGAACTATATATAACTTCGCGAATAAATTAGATAAAAAAGAGCTAATAATAGGTCTAAATAGCTTAATAACTAATATTATGATCTTTTAAGTTTAATTTAATTAAGAAAAATCACCCACGTTTTTATAGCTATTCTAAGACCAATTAACTCACTGAGCTACTCATCTAGCCTTACTAAGTAACTCAGTGAGTTAGTTAGCTTAAAGTCAAGAGCTAGTTTGTGAGTTAGTAAAATTATTAACTCAATAAGGTATGAGTTACCTACTAAGTTGTAAGTTACTAATTAATTTATTGAGTTAATTTTAATTCAGTTAGTAACTCATATCTCACTTAGTTAAAAACTCAATGACTTACTCACTTAGTTACTAAAATCACAATCCTGCATTAAAGCCTATAGATTATATGCTAACTTTGCAAGCTGTAGCAAAGCAAGCTGCGGTTACTATACTATCTAATGGAACTGTATCCAGTGACTTTATTCAGTGAATTTGCTAACTACAGTCCTTTGTGGCAAATAATAAATATATTAGTTACAACTGTTGTAAGTATAGTTACGAACTCCAGCGGTGCGGTAACTGCCACAGTAACTAATTTAGTAAATAATTTAATAACGAATGCACACAGCCCTAGTGTGTACTACCAACGCTGAGACTTGGCTTGTAGGGAGGACCCATTAAAAAAGTCAATTAACATATATAAACCGTTTGATTGCTCATTGAAACCACGACTTTGCTAAGAGGCCCTAGCTCATTGTGCTATGTTATGTGTTGGCTTCACCACATTAGTTGTGAGTTGTTAACTGAGTTAAAGCTGGCGCTTATGTTGTAACAAAGAACTTAATTAGGTGGAACTGAGACATTATAGTGCCAAACTAGTATTTTACTATAATTAGATAACATGCTATAATAGGTCACATACATCTTCATTTAACTTTGAGCTATCTTGTAGCACTGAAAACACTCCCGCTCCATCATTGATGAGCCACTCAATAAAGCAGTCTGAAGACCCACTGATGTAAGATATGAGCTGTTAATTAACGTATCCATAGCTTTGCTTATTCAAATACTGAGCCGCTGGTTCCAGAATTCCATTATGAATCTGACAATCTATAACTAAACGAGTTATTAGATTAAACATCTATGTTTACTGTCTGTTCAGATACTTACCGGCAAATTAACTGGCCAAGTTGATAATCTAATTACTAAATCAGCAGCCTATATATTTCATCATTGATGTCGTAACTCCATCAGTAAATCATGCACAACCCTGTAACAAAGTACTACAGTGCGTCATCATCGACATGGGAGAATCCATAATTCTATCTAGTCTACTTTTCTCAATTTTACTTTTCGTTCTCATATTTGTACTCAGGGTTGTGAAAGTGAGTTATAGTTAGAGTACTTTAGTTAACTGACTACACTAACCACTGTAGTTAATAGTTACCACCAAGCTTGTAGTTCGTCACTATGTTAGTGGCTAATTCAGAACTCTGCTTATACTTTTCATATAAACTACTATAGTGATTAGTTACTCCACAAATTTATTATTATGATTAATACTTTTACAGATCCAAATTTCCATTCATCCTTCGTCTATAATATGATATTCTAGTTTGTACTCTTGCTGGCTAACTTGTTCAATCACAGTTACAGCTGTTAGTTACTTACCAAGCAATTACTGCCAGTGGCGTAATAAATGGCGGTAGGCTCAAAAAGAAGCCCACGAAGGTCATAATCGAAGCAAAATTACATGATTCAAATTGTTGACTCAGATAAGGGTACCTATTTGTACAAATGTAATTTATACCATACCATCCTATGATACTATACAGGGTTGTGCATTTGAGTTGTAGTTAGTAGTTAGTAGTTGACTGATTCATTAACTACTATGATTGATCATAAACTACTTATTATAACGATAAGTATTTTAGTTATCATAACTACTGACTAATATAATTAGGAATTACTCTCAAGTATTATAGTTAACAACTTTATTTAGTAATTTATTAACTACAGTAGTTACTACGTTAGTAGCTATTTCACAACCCTGCGTACCATATCTGAGTAGTTTAGTAACTCACTCAATATGGTTCAAGAGCTTGACAATGTTGTGAACCCGTGACTTGATTAATTCCTGCAAGAATCAATATAATATTATAGTCCGTATTCAAAGTAACTATAATAGTGTTGTATATAATTGTTAGCTATTCTAAACCAGGCTTGTGATTTGAGTTATAAGATACCCCCTTTTTATGTTTAGTAACTTGATTAACTTCTAAGTTATTATATTGAGAAATGAATACTTACATTCATTAAATGCTTAGATTCAGGGTTGTGAACTGAGTTAGTAGTTAGCACTGAGTGTAGTTGCTGTGTCGTTACTCAGTGAATAACTATATAGTAATTCTATGAAAAATAACAAATAAATACAATAAGATTATAAAGGCTGTTATTATAATAGTAATAAATAAAATATATATAATAAAAATATAGCTATTGAAAATACTTATATTTCTAATAATATATCTCTTAAAGTTAGTAACTTCTTAAGTAGTAACTATGTAATAACCAGGCTTGTGAATTAGTTACTAAATCAGTAACTACAGTAGTTAGTAATAACTCCTAACTACATTAATCAGTAAATTTACTAACCAAACTTACTAACTACTAACTACAACTCACTTTCACAACCCTGGTAATTATTATGTAGTTACTCAGTAGTGAGTTAGTAAATTTACTAACTACATTGAACTGAATTACTCATTAATAACTACGTAGTTACTAAAATCAAAACCCTGCTTAGATTATAACGTAGAATCCAGACTATTTATTATTTTGTTTGATAAAGTATTATTAACTACTTGTATTATGAAACTTCTTATACTATAAGTTTTGAATCAACGTACTAAAGTAAGAGATAGATTTCTATAATCACTAACTTCCTAAGCAAGAAGCTATTAAGTAACTTGTTAACCTGGTAACTACTTATTATTACAAGAGTTAACTACTAATTGAGTAATCTTAAATGTGAATGAAAATGATTTAAACTTATGAGTTATTAATAATTATTGATTGTATCTCTAAGAGATTACGCTGATGTTAAGCTTATAGAGAGAAGTGATTTAACTCAAGTCACAGCCCTGTCTGGACTATGATACTTTACATCTTTCAGTAGCAGGGTTATGATTTAAATTTTGGCGAAAAACAAAGCTAAGTTATATAGTTATTCAATAAATTACTCAGTAAATTAGTAATATTTATTATTATAGGTTAATAATAATTCGGAACTATATTAAAATGGCAATTCATATCTTATAATAACAATATTTATGTTATATTATCAGGCAAAATAACTTATCTAGTAGAATAAAGCTAATTTTCAACTCAATCAGCAACTCTTATTATCTCAGTTAAATAAGCATCCAAGTTCACTGAGCTGATAAGAAGCGCAATATATTGGTTGAATAAATAACGCTTAACTTTGATGCATAAATAACTAAGAACTTGAGAATTTAATATCAGTAGATATTCACTTATGTACTCATTAATTGATATTCATTTATTTATTAAGTTATAAGTTATTAAACTTGATGACATAACCCTGCTGTAAACTACAGTAAGCATACACTTTGATAGTTTATCATCTCAGCATATATGATAAGCAAAGGCTTGCTATTAGTTTCTGAACTAAGCTTGTAGCGTATTCTCGAGGTTACACAATTCCAAGGCTCATCATAGAGACATGGAGCTACAAATGGTAGTTATTGGTTTACTAAAATAAGTAATTGCTCTTTTCGGGGTTTGCAATCTCTAGTTACTCACAATTACTTACTGTACTTAGCAATTCGAGTTAGTTAAAACACTGACTATGATAGTAGCCAACTACTACCATGGTTATAGTCGTAGTTCGTACACTTCACGAGTATAACATTGTTGTAATTGTAATATTTGATGACTCGGTGAGTGACTCATATTCCTGCTAGCAATCAACAGGTTTGTGAATTATTTACTAAATTAGTAACGACTATAGTTACTTACAACTAATAGTTACCTACAGCTATAGTTAATAAATCTACTAACTAAAGTTACTAACTACAGTAATTAATAATTACTACTAACTACAGTTTACTAACTAATATAATAACTATAGTTTTATATATACTACGATATCTTAATTAATATAAGCTTATTTAGTATAACGTACTTGTACACCGAGTGAGCCATGTCACCGAGTGAGCCACCCCAACGCGACCATGCATCAATTCAAGCAAATAACTCAACAATAACATAAGAAAAAATACAAATCTAATCGCTAGTACTCTCATCAGCAGATGAGAGCACAATCTAATAGGTTTACGCATTGTGTCTGGCATTTCCGCACGTTCTATAGCGTCTTAACTTCGTTTCCACACGAGGCTTCCAACCACTACCTTTCTGTGTTTCCTGCTTTATCTATACATCTGCCTCGTTTTAAGCTATCTGATTATATCCCTCAGCTAAAGACATAGCTCCGCTTTGTCTTAGGCGTTGCTTCTTTTGTCTTAGGCGTTGCTTCTTTTGTCTTCGACGGCGGCTTAGGGTGTTATTTGTCTCCTGAAGTGATTTGACCTCTGCTTCTAAAAGAGCCATTCGATGTATAACGATCGTTATACCTTTCGCGAGATAGGAAATGCCTTTAATAATTAATATCGGCGAGCTTCCCTGATAATAAGAGATTCAGTCTGTGAGCAGCGATCTTTATAGATTAGCCTTATTGCTGTTTATTGGCATTCAAGAGGTCTAAAGGTCGGGCAGGCTAGAAGAGGTGCTTAGAGGCGTTGGCGTCTTGAACTTCACATCAAGCTTTGAAAGAACAGATTCCGGGTTATAGGGTAAAAGCCCTGCGCCCTGGAAACCCCTTAGGATGTTCTTTTCTGTGAATGCCTTCTAAAAAGCGCTGAAAAACGCTGGAAAGAAGTCTTCCTTTGAGATGTGGGTTATACCTGCGCGCATCTTCTCCTTAATTTCTCGCCCATAGGCTTTCTTGAGCGGCCTAAAACAACTAATATCGAGTGGCTGAAGCATGTGAGATGAATGAGGAGGCATATAGAGCGGGATAATGTCCTTCTCTTTGTAGTAGCTATCGAATTCGATGGATTAGTAACTTTCATAGCCATCTAGCATAAAGAGCCGATATTTGCCAACTACGCGCGATTGAGTATGCTTCTTAAAATGCCGAATCTATTCTAGACTAATTTCATTTGTTGTCTAGCCGTTTAGAGATGTTGCGATAACCTAGTTAGGTGGTAGAGGGCTGTTTTTATACTAGCTAGAGAGGTGATATTAGCCGGCAACAACGATGAACAGCGGGATGCAGAACCCTTTTCTCTTAACTCCCTGAATCATAATTGCCTATTCTCGATTACTAGGCTGTATTAGTTTTGCGTTTAAAACTCGTTCTAAGCTTGTAACTACCATGCTGGCTGAGATAACGCCTATCTGAAAGCCGGTCTCATCAAAGTTGTAGATATCGTTGTCTGCGATGCTGTATTTCGCGATTGTGTTCTCCATAAGAGAGAACCACGCGTTTATCGCGGCTGGATCTTCGTATTAGGCTCTTTTATAGTCGTATCTCTGAACTTGACGCGTCTTGAGCTTCTCATGGCGCGCAATAAAGCGATATAGCCAGCGGGTGCCAACTAGTGGCGCGCCACGCGCTATAAGCAGAAGATTCGCTATTACACCCACACCACTGATCCGAGGGGAGCATGATCGCGAATCTAAATCAATTATTCTCTTAATAATCACCTTCTCTTCTAGCTCTGTTAGTTTCGTAGAGTTGGGCGGGCTATCGCGTCGTGGAGTTATGCCGTTAACTCGGCGGCCTAGTGTTACGCGGCTAACTTTGTAAATCTTTATAGCGCTTTGAATACTTAAAGATAAGTCTTTTTAGATAGCTTAAAGAGCTAGGTTAATACTAGCGTCTTTATAGGGCGTTTCTATGATTTATAGAGGAGGAAAGGGTGATGAAAGATTGAAGAGTGGATTATTGCGATGAGGTGGCTCACTCGGTGACATGGCTCACTCGGTGTACAAGTACGTTAGCTCAATACAGAATATATAATTCTTTTTCCTGTTGATAATTGCACCTCTGAGCAGCGGTGTGATTCGAGGTACTCATGAGTTGCCACGTACTACAACAGCTTAATAACTTATTAAAGATTTTGTTGCTACTATATTGTTTATAATAGTCTATGCCAAGTATAAACTATGAATGACTTTAGTATGCTGACGAGTAGTGATGCTGCTATTCAAGGATGGCTAGAATACATTGCTTGCACTGATTAACTAAAGCTTTTTTTAAGCGTACTTGAATGTTAGTCACATCTGCATACATAATATTCGAAACTTCTATTAGTATTTCGTAGTTAGTAAGTAGCGCTGTGATTGTTTCATAGGAAACTATGACTATTTATCTTTAACTTAATTGGGACTGAGCATAGTATCTCAGGACAATTGATAATTATATCAGCTCAACTACTATACTTGCTAGCCAGACCGAATAACTATGATGCTGATTAATTTAGTAACGACTCTACACCCCGAGTTATTTTATCAAACCCAGAAGTAGTTAATAGATAGTATTAATTTTTATAATATTATAGCCAGTAATACTCCTAGACTTATGGACAAAATCATATAGCATTTTTTCTCGTACATGAGAACTTGCCTACAACAAGCTATCTAGTCAGGTATTTTCGACGGAAAAGTATCATGACATAGTCAATTGACTATACGAAGTAAATCTAATTTTACATCTCGATATCATAGCCTGTGTAATAGTTATAGGCAGGGTTGTGATTTTAGTAACTCATTGAGTTATAAGTTACTAATAAACTTATGAGTTAATAAATCTATTGACTCCCATCTAACTTATTAAGTTCATTTTAATTCAATTAGTAACTTAGTAATTTATGTAATGACTTAAGTTAGTTAATTAGTATTTTCATGTATAGGCTATAATTTAATACATCCTAATAGGCGCGAATAGTAACTAAAAGGCTATATTTACTATACTACTGATTATATACTATAATAAGCTGTTTTTTAGGGAAAAGAGTTATATATGAGTTGATTTTAACTTAATTAGTAACTCATAACTTATGAGGTCACAAATTTACTAACTCAAGTATTAACTCATAACTTATTAAATACGTAATAGATCACAGGGTATTAGGGATTCAGCTTCGGTGGCAGGAACTATGTTCATAGAAGGGCTAATAAATAGTTAGAGATATGTCTTTTTTCCTCGTTGCAGCTGAGAGGCGAAGAGAGGTTCTAAAACTAGACAAAATAACCTCTTAAGCGCCTTGCTTCCGACTCCCCTCCCGGCTTGCACCTGATCCAGACGTGCCTCTGTCACACCATAGCCCTACTCAGTAGTAAGTCCTATGATAGCCATAGGCTTCTCCTAGCTATTTTATGCTATGTGGCCTCACAGTATAACAGAGTTGTGACACTAGTTTGTAGTAATACTACTATAGTAAAATGACTACACTAAGTACACTTAGTACAGTAGTTAAAAGTGACTGTTGATTCTTATAGCTAGTAAGTTGTATTAGCACATTCTTTACTTGATCTAGTCAGTAGTATGCTAGTAGGCAGGGTTATGAAACTAACGCATGAGTTAAACTCATTGAGTTTAGTAACTCATAACTCAATAAGTTAAAAACTCAAGATTAACTCATCAAGTTAATTAGTAACTCCTAATTCAATAAGTTAGTACTTGAGTTAGTAATTTTATCAGCTCAATGAGTTAGTAAAATCACAACCCTGCTAGTAGGTAATGCTTAACATACTTATAACATGAGTTTGTGAAATTACTAAATATACCAGCTATTAGTTATTGTGCATCCAATGAGTTACTAACTTTCGTGAGTAAGCTCACTGATTGATATAGTTGTAACTTGCAACTGATTAATTATTAAGGTAGTTAGTATGGTTAGTGAAGTAATTAGAAGCTATACCAGACCAACTATGACAAAACTATCTTGATATACTTCAAAGGCTAAAGACCGCTCATAAAATAAACAATAGATATTATGGATTTATCAGGCTTTCCGCTTTATATAAATCACTAATGAGGCTATATAAAGTAAATCACTCAGAGAAACTTATTCGTAGTGACTAACCATACTACAGTTCGTAGATTTAGGTAGTAAATTTATCAGCTGTAGTAATTTGTAGTAAGTATCAACTAATAAGTATATCAGTTATAATCATTTTACTACATAATCCACAACCCTAGTATAATTATAATGGCTTATTGCTATCATCCATAGACTATACGAACCAGCTGTTGCATAGCAATTCTGTAGACTCTGAAAGATACATACATATGGATCTTGCTTTAATCGTCCTGTTTATTATAACTATATTGACTATAATGACTATTATAGAAATTAGTGAATTTGAGTGAGTTTACGAATAAAATTGCTAATTTAGCTAATTTTACAAAAAAGTAGGTGGCCCTTGTTAGCAGGATGTCTAATTGTTGTAATCCAAATTATTCTACTTTGTAATTCTACTAAATTCGCAAACTAGCCTACTACTTACGATAATCAATAGGCAAGTCAGTCTTTACATTGTAATTAATGTAGCTAATATTATAATAGTATAACTAACAATAAGCCAGCGCACTATGCTGGCCACTGCACTATTATTAAACTTGATGGTTTTTATAAGAGCTCCGTTTCATAACGACATAGTTCCTTACTTATTAAGATCTATCAGGAGATGGGTAGTGCTTCAGCAAGCCTACGAGACTAGCTTGTGATAATAAGAACCGGATATTCATTATTATGATTAATCATCATTTGTATATTCACGATAAAGAAAGACTAATTTCTAACTTATCATTCACTTAGTTAATAGTAATCAATCCACGGTAATTTGTTATAACTAATAAACACTACATCTGCTAATTTAGTCGGTGAGTTTACTAAAGACAGTCAAACCTTACCCGTTTTGATTGGAATAGTATAATGTTGTTATAGATCTAGTGAGTCGGAAGGAATGTATGTTGGCCAAGAAGGCAACGACTCGAGTCATAAGTGGGAGAGAGTATACGACTTTAATAAGTCATCCAGTTCATCTGACAGTCAGGAGCTATGAAGTTATCAAGGTCATTGATAAGAACGTATACTAACTGATGCATGTTTGTGTACTTCGAAAGCCCTTTGCCCTGTAAGACATAGACTTGCAAGTGTGGAGCTTGCTAAGTCTGCATGAGTCGCCAGAACTCTCGTTTGGAAGGATTATCAGTTCGTACCCGCGAATTACAACAACTGTTCCAAAGCAGGTCATTCTAAGAACAGAGAAAGGTCAGCACCTTTCTCGATTTACTAAGTTGATACAGCATAATGGGTGATTTTTTATCAGAATTTGGTGCCAGGATGATAAAGCAGCTGCCTGTCAGCGAGATATTTCCTGCCCGACTGTGTTATAACTGCCTGTAACCGTGGTATGATCTATCGACCATGATAAGATTGACTCGATGGTTATATTAATTGATTTAACTGATGATCTTACTCATATTCCTGCTCTTCTCTCGAAAAGGTACCTGAATATTGGCCATATAACAAACGAGTCGCGATCGAAGTGCCTCCAGGCCCGTGTCGTTACCATGTTGAACGGAGGTACCCAGGTACCCTGTAACGAATGCTACCCTTGCGACTCCAAGGGCGGGAGATACTCCCACAGGAAGAGCGCTAAGCCCGGTGCTAGCTAACCTGGAACCCAATCTTGCTGACTTGAACCATCTTGTTGCGATTGATACCCGGAACAAGTGGTCCAAGTCGGCAACGTCACGATTGCAAGGTATAATAATGAAGCTGATAGAGGTGCGGTGAGGTGAAAGCCGCTGTGACGAGCCCTCTGACAGACGTTGCGACCGGGGCCAGTGTGTCCCGAATCGCTCGATGTCATTGGGTCGAGTGCCAGGACAATGCTGTTGCGTCTGCTGCAACCCTGATGCATGAATCGGATCATCTCGATAAGTAAGGAGCTTATCGCTTGGCCCAACAGAGAGCAGCCACATGTTCCAGTGCTGCACAAACAATTCGACGCCACCACCACCCAACATGCCTGAGCTCGACAAGGCGGGACGGGCGGCCACATGATGGGCCGCGCGAGGCAGCCCGCTGGCAAACCAACTTCACGAAGTCCAATGTTGCGTCGCTGCCCCAGTCGACTGCTGGACGCGGGGTACCTGAGGGGCAACGATGGATTCATCAGGAACATCTAAAGGAAGTGGCCTTCCTGGGCAACTGTTCATCAGAGACTCGCAGGGCAATCGGTGGCCGATGCTATCCCCAGAGTGTGGCGAGCCCGGACAGAAGGAGACCCAGGATTGTCCCCCACAGGTGTGTCTGTACCTTTCGTTGCTAGATGTGAGAGTGACATCTACTGACCTTTCCGCAGAATGCGGCGCTCGAACACCAGACCGATGCTCTTTTTCGAAGACCAGAGGCCCCCCTACCTTGGCCAAGGCAACTCCACGACCCTCCTTCATCCCCAGCAGAAGAGACCTACAACAGCACTGCGGCATACTCTGGTCTTCGAAGACTTCTGCCCGCCTTACCGGGGCAATACCCGCTAGAATGGGGGCCACAGCCACAAGCATCGAGAAGAGTGCGAGGGCAATTTTTAGAAGAGCAGAGGGTTGAGACAGCGGAGACACGAGAGCGGGGCGCCTGCGATCTATGTCGCGGCCAAAAAGTCCGGGTAAGCAGCTGACTTGATCTACCGATGATTGCAACACAGACACCGAGTGCGCCCTAACGCAGTATTCAGTGCGTGCTTTTTGATAAAACAGACCCCAGCAGCATGTGCGCTAGATGCCATCGCCTGGGCAGGCCTTGTATGCGGCGGGAGAAGAGCGAGAAAGAGAAGGAGGAGGAGGAAAAAAAGAAGCAGGAAAGCAAATTAAAAAGAAAGAAGAGGAAGTGGAAGAAGAAGAAGAAGCCATGGCAGACTTTTGATCTATTGAGAAGGCAAAGATGGATGGAAAGAGAGTGAGATGGCACGGGGCTTAGTACACAAGGACTGGATGCTTCCACATGGCGAAAGTATGAACGACGGGTTTGAACACCCACCCATACTACAAGAGCAGGATCAAAGTTGCGTCTTGGAATACAAGGCCAGTCGCAGGTTGGCATTGTTACCTCAAGCAACCCGACTTACATGCATCGAGCTCTCCTCAGCTGGCATGACACGCACTGATGTGGAGGACTGAATACGCAGTTTAGGGCCGCTCAACGTTTATGAATAGAGTCAGTTGTGTGATCCCTATGAGATAGTGACTTTGCATCAGATGATCATTTGCAGCATCTTTTGGGCTCCAATTGCCCTGAGCGTGATCTCAACTTACATTCAGCCGATTCTCCGCTTCTATCGATTGCAAAATTGACTTCTGCTCGCTATGGCCCAATGCGCTCTTCAGCACCACAAGCAAGTGGGTACGGAATCAAGTCGCGCATAGATCATCGTAGGATGGGTCTCCAACTCAGTGTAGCCTCTGTTTCTGGCAGCATCGCAAGATTGGCGCGGTGACCGGAGCACACCGTCATGTCTTGTCCTCTACTCATCCAAAAGGCAAGGGGGCTTAAGACGATGTCCTACAAGTTGAGCCTCCGCTGAGCAGGCCTGTGATCCACTCGGGCTTAGCTGAAGCCTTCAGAAGACATCGTTCCTTGAGTTTATTCCTCCACTGAGGCTGCATGAGTGATGATAGGGCGATGCTGATACATTCTAGATATTCTCCGAAGACTCTGCTCAATCTTGAAGGGCACATGAAAGCCTAGAAACGGGACAAGGCTTATCCTCTCTCGTAAGCCATCACCGGCCAGGCCTTCTCATGCCACGCTCTCTCCATTCTTTCAGCTTCTCCATCCAGCGTCTGAATGTTAGCTATCGTAACACCTGACCACTTTTCATGACTTGTCAGTCTATCACCGACGCCGCGTTGTATATGCCCGCCCCTGAGAACTCGTTGAACACCAAGCCAGGCATAGCGTCCGAGCCAGTCCCCCGTGTTGCCCCCTATTCTCCGGATGCCTGAGTCGATCCTTGACAAAGGCGACTGAGTGGAGACTGATGCTTGCTCAACCTTCCACTCTACAAGTGATATCTCGTGAGGCCACAGCGGCCCCCCGTGACCATTTGCAGCCAGCCCATACTTCCTCCCCCACTTGCTGTCCGCGCTGGCCAGAATACCCTCCCACTGCCCTTGGGCCACTGATAGATGCTGCGTCCACGTCATACCAAGGTCTAGACAGGTTTCTGGTTCTCCGTAAGGCGCGAGTAGCAAAGCCGACCTCACTTTGTCTGTGTTCTCGGCCTTGACGAATACAGGCCCGTTCTTTGTCCGATAATATCCGCCCTGTCGGGCCTCATCTATCGCCCACTTCATACTGCGTGGATCAAGACGATCATCGTGTGTTGCGAGGGATAGAAGCTGTCGAAGTCCACAGCGCATGGCTTCAATCCTTGCCAGGGCGTCGAGGATGGCATTAGCTGCGTGCCGCAGTTGAACTGCTTGCAGCTGAAGATTCGAGATGGCATCGAACAGTGCTGAATTAATAGCATATTCACCCCCTTGGCAGGTGTGCTTTTTCCTCCTTTGCTCAGACTGTTTGTGCTTCCACCCGCTTTTCAACTTAGCCACCCATCCAGAACCGTCAGCATCGTGAGAGCGTTCTTTGGCATCGTGAAGACAGGCCGCCGCGAAGTCAGCTTGCAGCGCAACCGCCTCGGAAGTCAAGTTATCCACATACGTCGCATATGCAAACAGGCCATTGGCCAATTCAAGATGGGTACTCAGCCAAAGCCTTTGCGAGGCTGGTTTTTCGGCCTCCGTCTCCTCATATGCTCCATGATTCTTGCGTCGGTAATTTTTTGCCTTGTGATGGATATTGCCATGCTCACGGAGATGAGGGCTTAGCTCAGGTTGTGCGGTCGACGAGAGCAGATCAGAATAGGAACACAATTCGAAGGAGGGATCGCAGGTTGTGAGTCTGTCAAAGGAATCGAGGTAGGTGTCAAGGATGTGGATCGTATACGAAGAGTTGGAAGTAAAACTCCTGGACCGGATGCGGAGCGCAGAAAATGAAGTATAGGTCTCAGAGCTGGCTGCATAACGAAAACTCCCTACACTTCTCGAATGTTGAACTTGCTTCAGGAGCTCAGAATACACAGCAGCACAAGGGACCTCAGGGGAAGCGGACTCCTGGTGGGGGACCACAGGACATATACCCCAAAGGGCTGTCTGTAGACTTTTGGTCCATCCGTCTGTTTCTTCGAGAGATTCGTAGGTGGTATTGATTGCGTGATCGAGTTGAATCAACGGCGAATGTAGGTGAAGAGGGCGGGTGCTGCTCAGGGAGGCAGAGATGTGATCTCTGAGATGGGCTGTGAATGCGGTGAAGCAGTGGCTAGTGAAGAGGAGGGCAACAACAGAGATAGAAGCCAGCACGACATGGATGAATTGCAGATGAACTAAGTGATGCTGATATTGCAATCCTGTGCGCTGTTGCTCCTGAGGTCGAGAAGGTTGTACGCTTTGCCACCGAAGCTGCCTCCAGAACATGGTTCCAGCATCGTCTGATATTTCTTCAATGAATGCGACTCCATCCCTGTTATGCACTGTGCGGCGCCTCTGCTGAAGCGGCACTGGCTGAGGTCTTTGGTTTCCGTCGCCTCCGCGGCGTGTCGAGAAGGGAGATGACCGAGCGCTGCGGGCCGTCGTCTCACGCAAACGAGAAATGGACCATGGGTCCATTGCATAAAATAGCAGCAGATTTTCTGCAACTTAGTTTGGGATCTGGTCGAGCGTAAGAAGGAAGCGGAGGATTGCGTTGTTCGTGAAGAACGTGCATAGATGGGCCGGCATTGATGGACATTCTGCCTTTTCAAGAGATGATCCCCTGCTTATATATGTGGTTGTGTGTGTGTCAAAGAGACCAGGTCTCCATCGATTAGTACTAATCTAGAACGTCAATAATTTAAGTACGCACACATTGCTATTGTTCTTTGAGCACAGGCTGCGTAGTGACAACCCTTTGTCTTGTCCTGAGCCAGCGATCATGGTGAGTCGAGAGGAAGGGGAACAAAACATGAGCTGAGGTTATACAAGGATAGAGTCAAACAAGCCTGCCTTGGAGCATTGCCTCTCAGTTATACTTGAGGCATGACCAAGTGCAAGGCACGACGTCCACGCATCGCGACGGTTGGCCACACGCTGAGCGCTACATGGCGTCCTCTGTGCTAAAGCATGCAAGACGTTGGTACTTCTCGAGAGTGAAGTAGGATTCACAAACAGAAACGGGGCCATTCGTTGCTCTGTGTGCTATCCTCCGCTGGCGCATGGTTCGTGGCGCATGGTATTCCGTGCCGTTCATCACATCTTTGTTCTCCTTCGGTTTCGCCGTATCTCGAGCCACACAGTGGACTTGGGCCTCTTCAACCAGCATCGAACCCTCTACTGAAATACGAGACCGGTGAAGGAAGAAGCGCGCGTCACCAAAAATAGCAAAGAGAGTGTGAGGGCAATTGATAGACTGCTCGTGTAACTTCGGACAGCCGAGGAACATGCACGACTTGCATAGTTTCTTCTACACAACCATTCTCGTCCTCGAGGGTCTTCAGTATACGTATAGCTCTTTCAGTTACCAGCCGTGGGCAGGAGTTTATCTGTCTGCGTGTTGTCATGCTTTCTCAACGGCAGCGAGGCATGAGTAGTCCCAGTTCAAATCTCTCAGCTGACGTCTACTGTACCAGTGGGCGCACTGCCTGAAGTGTTTCTCTTTGTGAAGGTATTCCTTAGTGGTTGGTGGTTTCTGCTTGTCTCGCGGCTGGGCAAGCACACTTAGTATGGCATCTGTTGCCTTAGCACACCCTGTCGGCTCGAACAGTCTTGTTCGATCGTTATCGTTACAAAATATGAAGAAAACATCATTCTCGATGGGCGGTGTGTTATTCTTGCCCGGTTTACCGTCCTCTGCCTCGTTGCTGCTCCTCTGTTCCTCGATGCCAGTCTCAGGTCACGCGAGTGACGCTGGCTGCCAGCTGCACAAAACCTGACCAGCTGCCAACAGTGAAAACGCTGCTTTTCCTTCCGAACGGTGGCCTCCGAGACAGATGCGTCTCTTCTTTTCTTACTGGAGTGCTCTACACTCTCCTCAAACTCTTGGAACACCTTGAAGCTGCTCTTCTGTCACCACCTGACCTTCTCGTCAGCATAGCGACTACAACTCACTGCCATCCTTTTCACTGCCATGTCATTGTAAACATGGCGTCACCATCACCGTCACCGTCACCGTCACCGTCACCGTCACCGTCACCGTCACCGTCACCGTCACCGTCACCGTCACCATTGCCGTCACCTCCCCCGGTCGGAGCAGGATCGTTCCCTGTGAGTTCTGCCCCAGGTCGGCGACGATGCCCAGGGCGGACGACCAACTTCTCACATAGTACACCAATCTCAGGTTCGCTCTCAAAGAAGAATACGCTCATCTCTATGAGCCCTTATTGCCCTCCTCTGGCCCACGTTTGCCACCGACAGACGTTCCTACGTCCCCTTATCAACAGGAGAGGGAGTCTGTGAGTTGTGTCCAGATTTGGAGGTGATTCAACTAACCACTCTACTAGGAGTTCGATAAACTTCTGCGAGAGGTAGAAGAGCATAGCGAGCGACGGGTCGATGAAGCTGGGAGACCTCCGAATGACAATGACCAGGTATGGCGGATTGGTGTGGGACATGATGCACAAAGCGACCTGACCTGCAACGAATACAGGAGAATGAAGCTGCTCGAATGTGGTCCGAGGGCGATTTCATCATGAAGCATGGAAAGGCACACGACGCGGGAGTTGGGGAGGACGAGGGCCTAGTGGTGATGAATGAAAAAGATGCTGTGGCAAGAGAGAGGCAGATCTGCGGAGCAAAGGATGCTCAGACGATGGAGAAACATACAGACGATGAGGTTGAAATGGAAGGAAGGACATGTAAGCAAGTGGGAAAGGGCGATCTCCTTGTAGATGACGAGGAGATGGTCGACATCGAGGAAGAAGATAATAGTGGCAAGCTAATGTCAAAGGGAAATAAGATGGTGGGAATGACCAATGCTGCGGAAGAAGACAAGGTCATCGGGCAAGAAACGGAGAATGAAAGGAACAGGGTCGAGCCAGATGATGATCGTGACTGGGAGACTGTGGATGGCAGCGACTCGCAGGCTGGAGAGGAGGAAGAAGAAGGAGAAAAAGAAGCTGAAGAGGCAGTACAGGAAGATGATGGGTGGGAGACGGTCGACGATGATGAGGATGGCAGCGAGAAGTGCAGATGTTGAAGTTGGTGCGATGGAAGATGCACGAGATCAACAATAGGCCAAAGGGTCCCAGCTGCTGGAGCCAGTGGCAAGGCTCTTAGCATTTCGAGACTGAGTATGGAGGGGAGGCTGATATATCTGCGCGTTGACTCAGGCGCAAAGTTAAAGAGCAGTGAATGAGTGAGCTTCGAAGTCACTGTTAGAATCGTTACAAAGACATGGCTCCCCACTGTTGAGATGCTGACCGACGGGTTCATTCTGTGAATGAGATTCTTTCAGCCACTTTCACGCCGAGGCATGACCTTCTTGGGAGCTTCTTCGTGGTGCATTCTCCGTCTAGCATCGATCACTTTCTCGTGGAAGATAGGAGATCAAGTCGACAGATGGCGTTATTGCGAAAGACGATTGGAACGTTCCCTGACTTCTGGCTCGTAAGGGTTACCACGGTCACTGTCTATGGACTTTTGCAGGCAGCCAGTACGTATCGTGTAGTAGCGGAGCATCGACTTTAGGCAAGGACATGTAACCGCAGGTCTCGCGATGGGCAGATGCCTTCAGTAAGCCTCCCGGATGATGGAGAGGCAGGTGTCTGCACCAGCGGCTATGCGGGTTGAACCCGCAAGCCTGGATTCCATCTCAAGCACCGCCTTGGCATCTTTGCTTCTCCTAAGGACTCTGGAGACGAATTTGGTGATATGCAGCAGATCCCCGCGCGAGAATCCTCACCAATCACGGGCACTCAGCCTCACATGGACCCTAGGCCTTGTCGATTCAGCCCCAGCCGCCAAAGTGCACTTCTCTCGTAGGCACGGGCAAAGCTGCTCGGACATTCTTGTTCCGCCTTCGCGAGCATCACTGCGACTTTCTACGACGCTGGTAGTCCCTGGAGTGGCCCTTCAGAGTGATCGGCCCAACTTGCTATGACCTCGTTGTAGGGCCGGTCACCATGCAAATCACACAACCATCGTATAAAGCGACCACGACAGGACGATGCGCACGACTCCAGACGACGAATCCACATCTCGAAGTCGGAGAGCTCGAGCGTTCTCTGGCGATGCAGTGAGAGGCGTCAAACCCAAACTTCAGCATGCCGATTACAACACCGTATGGGTTTGTGCTCTATCTCTGGAAAGAGCTGCAGCAGAAGCAGTCTTGGACCAGCAACATGAGAGTCTACCGTCCCCCACGGTGGACGACAATGTTTATACCCTCGGACGCATCGCAGAGCACAACATCGTCATCGCTAGTCTCCCAGAAGGAGAATATGGCGTCACACGTGCAACGCAGGTTCTCACAGATACGTTGCGCACGTTTCCGCAATTGCGATATGGCTATGGTTTGATGGTTGGTATTGGTGGCGGATGTCCTGGTCCCAATAATGATGTTCGCCTCGGGGATGTTGTTGTTGGCACCAAAGTGAAGCCATACGGACCAGCAAAGGTCACAGAGAAAGGCAGGGAGAGGACCGATGACGGCGTGCGAACAGACGGACGCTGGAGGCAAGGTCTGTCAGCAGTCAGGGCGAAGTACGAGAGGTCCATCCATGATGGGCCGACTCGAATGGCTATGATCCGAGACTCCTGTTTCAGGGATATGCCTTACTACAATCGCCCCCAGCAAGCAGATCACCTTTTCCCGGTAGACTACCAGCACACTTCGAAAGAATATCCGGACTGCCGACACTGTGACTGCTCCTTGGAGCAGGCTCGAGACGCCCGCTCTTCCACCGACCCTGTAATTCATTATGGAACTATAGCTTCTGGTCACGACCTAATTAAGCTGGGTACAGAACGAGAGCGCCTCAGGGCAGAACTGGATGTCTTGTGTTTTGAGATGGAATCAGCTGGCCTACTGAACAGTTTGCCATGTCTTCCTATCAGAGGAATCGCTGACTATGCTGATTCGCATAAGAACAAACGGTGGCAGGGCTATGCGGCTGCAAACGCTGCCGCCTTTGCAAAGGAGGTCCTGGAGTCGCTGCCGTTCCACAGCAGTCAACCACATCACGCCGAAGTGCCTTATCGGCAAAGTATGGATATCATCGACAGGTAAGTTCAAATCACGCTCTATGACATCGATCCATCGCCTGTCGTCTTCATGCTAACAAGAACAAAATACTAGTGAAGAGTCCCCATTGCAGGATTCCAGGACGCACGTTCTCAATTTCCTAAAATTCGAACGCTTCGATGTTCGCAGGAAGACCATAAAGTCAAGCTATAGACAGACCTGCCAATGGCTCTTGAAGCAGGACGAGTACCGAGCGTGGCTGGATACGCCTTGCAACTCGCCACACGGCGGCTTTCTCTGGATCAAAGGCAATCCGGGAACCGGAAAATCCACTTTGATGAAGTTCGCTTTTGATACAGAAACACGGAAGGCTAAAAGCCGTCGCCAACAGGATAACCTTGTGGTGTCCTTTTTCTTTAACGCTCGGGGCAATGAGATGGAGCAGTCGGTAGAGGGGATGTACCGTGCTCTAATCCTTCAAGTTCTCCGAGGATTTCCAGATCTCCAAGAGTTGCTAGACCACATGGACATCGCCACAATGTCATCGGAGGGTGTCTCTCTTAGCGAGTTGGAGGATTTGTTCCAGTCAATCGCTTTCAAGCTTGGCAGCCGTCGAGTCACTTGTTTTATTGATGCACTCGATGAAGGGGGAAGACAACAAGTCGTTAAGATGGTCAGGAGGTTTCAGGAGGTGCTTGAGGATCACACTGCTCCCGATAGCCAGCTCCGTATATGCTTTTCCAGTCGGCACTATCCTTTTATCAAACCTCGGGTTGGCCTTCAGTTGAGCTTGGAAAAGCTGCCTGGTCATTCGAAAGATCTGGAGGAATATGTTCTCGGAAACCTTGATGTTGACAGTCCCGAGGAAAAGACTGATATCACTGCGAGACTCCTAGAAAAGGCAAAAGGAATCTTCCTGTGGACGGTTCTGGTTGTGGACTATCTCAATGAGGACATGTCTAAGGGCTTGTCATTCGAGGAAAGGATCAGTATGAGACTTGAACAGGTGCCAGAGGGCCTTTCTGATCTGTTCAAGCATCTTCTTTCACAGCACCCTGCAGACATGGGTACTTTCAGACTCATGGTCTCCTGGTTGCTCTTCTCGAAGAGATCACTGAGCCCTCGCCAGGTTGACCATGCACTGTGGTCAGGTGCGCACGGTGATGAGCTGCGAAGTTTCTCACCACCAAATTTCGATGATCCCAACACCGAGAACCGCCTCCGCGCACGGGTTATTGATGCTTCAAAGGGCCTTGCTGAGATCTTGGCCAGTGACCCTCCGATTGTGCAATTCATCCATGAGTCGGTCCGAGATTTTCTGCTCAAGGATGAAGGATTGGACGGTTTCTGGCCAACAGATCCGGTAAGCAAGGCTGCACACAGGTGCCACGAGGTCCTGAAGGATTGCTGCGACCAATATTTGAATCATCCCTTGATGGTGAATGTTCTTCAGGGCAATACCCAGTCCATGAGGCGTGAACAACGGCTGCAGTTTCGTGAACGGGTGTTGGCGAGATTTCCGATGCTGGAGTATGCGTGTCAGAATATACTTTACCATGCCGACGCCGCAGCGCCTTCGTTTCCGCAGGAGGCCTTCCTCTCCGGTGTGTTCCTACCGCATTGGACTCGAGCCCTAAACTCTTTCGAGTCCTACCAGTCTCGCTTTTACAATGAGAACACAGACCTGTTGTATATCCTAGCCCATCGAGGGCATGGAAACCTGATTCGCGGTTGGAGTGGTCGTATCAGCCTTCAACTCACCTCCCTTGTTGTCACGGCTGTTGAAGGCCAACGAGAGGAAGCTTTCACGGCCCTCCTTGAGAAGATCCTTCCGGGTTTCCAAAGCACTGGGCTGTGGGACAAATTCCGGTTTCGCGATCCCATTCGGCGCTGTACACGCCGGTCGCTGATCACGCTGGCAGCTCAGGAGGGGTGTATCAAGCTCCTGGAACGGCTCTTGCACGAAGGTGAAAAACATAAGCGAACCTGACGCCCCAGGGAAAGCATGCATTGGACAGGGCCATCTCTCATGACCAGCTCTCGACCGTACAGTTTCTCATGAGGTACAACGGTAGCCCATGGAACGGGAACCCACAGGTGAGTGCTTTGAATGATGCTTTGCAAGTCTGTCTTGATTACGATGCCGACAAGTGCGCTGCTTGGGTCATAGAGAACGGCGCCGTTGTCGACCACTCTGTCAAGTACAGGGTTGACTTTTTCTGTCACAATATCTCGTTCGGATTTGAGAGGGGTCACGCACCAGTGCTACATATAGCCCTGGAAAGAGCAATGAGGTTCAGCGTGCAGGCTCTGCTCAGACGAGGAGTCAATGTCGAGGTATCCGCAGGTCCAGATGGAATGCAGCCGTTGCACCTTGTCGTGTCAGCTGCTGATTCGGTGGAGCTTTGCAGATGGCTCGTCGACCATGGTGCGAATGTCAACACGGCAAACAATGATGGCATAAGCCCCTTGATGCTAGCAGCGAGGTATAAGTGGAGGGGCGATCACAAACTGCAGATGATGGAGCTTCTTCTTGCAGCTGGTGCAAACATCAATGCACGGAGCGTGTCGGGGCAAACGGCGTTGATGTTTGCCTGCGACGCCGGTGACCCCCGACGCGTACAGTTGCTCTTAGATGCCACAGCCGAGGTTGTGACTGTCGACAAAAATGGTCGCTCTGCATGTTGGTACGCTAGAAGCGGCAAGGGAACGGTAGACGAGGTTAGGGATATCTTACGAATTCTCGCCGACCGGGGCGGTATGCCGTCCGCAGCTCATGGATGAACCCTAGAAGTAGGGGAAGGCTGATGCCTGCGTACGATCCGGTACGAAATGCAGCGTACGAGGCCGAAGCCTGCCGTGGTTCCCTAGCCGAGACAACACGCACACGCAGACAGAAGCCTGTGCAACCGGTGGCTCTCAGCAAAAGCAACTTTCCCCCAAGGATCCCGCAAGGGACAGCGTACAAAGTAGCACACGACTATCATTCACGAGAAGCAAAAGATGGCTTCGACGAGGATCCAACTCGCAATCTCTGGAGAATGGTGGATTCTCAAATGATTCGATGGGATCAAAAACTTATAGTACAGCGCCTTGCCATTCCCCCGTGCTTGACGAGAGGTTCGCTGCATTGGAACAGGCCTGTGGGCAGCATTTGCTATAAATTGAACCTCAGCAACGTGTTCAAATCTAACAGAAAGCATGTATTTCAGCCTGTGACGCTGAGACAATTTCTGGTTGCCGATCAAGTTGAGCGGAAGGGCTTAAGGTTGGTCATCCGACGCAATTGCTCAACCTGCATTCCCACCTCAGCCTCGTGATCGAATGAATCAAAAGTTCAATTTGCTTTATTCTACTGAAGCCCATCTCATCTTATGCTGTTTGATTGCCTCCCAGTTCCCCGAATTCATAACCTGGGCCCTGGCATTCGAGCTTTGCAGATCGTAAGCCGCCCCCTGGAGTGCCAACTCATTCACATGTCCATAACCAAGCTGCGCGTTCCCGAGCGTGTAGCTATGACCCATTACTGCGTCCTGAGTCCAACCCATGTTTTTGTAGGCAGTGCCCATGTTGCCATACATCTGGGCTTCTTCGGCGGCTATCAGCAGTTGCTGTTCCATCTGCTGCGCTGGTAGGTAAGATTCGATATAGACCTGTCTCCGATGCTTTGCGATGTCTAGGAATCCCGCGAGGTCACTACTTTTGCACGCTTTCTGGTAGATCTCCCTCATGCGCGGCGAGTACAAATCGCACATCATCGATATGGACTGACGCTCGCCTTTCAACACTAATTGAGAATCCAGGCTGAGACCTTTGGCAAACGTCACGTAGCACTCTTCACAAATGTTTGCATGATCCCATCCCCACCACCTCTTATTCTTTCCTGCGTCGAAGTTAAGTCGCGGACAAGGGGGCACTCCGCTGAGTTTGGCCGCGAAATCGTGCAGAGGCTTCGATTGCCCCAACAGAATTGACTCCATGAAGGAGCTCATATGCCCTGCGAACCGAGGGTGAGCGGTATTGAAAGCACAAAGGAACGGTTCTTGTAGAGACGTAGATTTCCTTTCCACAAAGAACCCTTGAACTCCTATAGGTTTCGGTATGCCGGCCATGCATCGTCCACAGATAGCAAAGTCTGGTGCTCCGTTGGCCAGTCCATACCAGCTTGACCCTCGGGTCCCTGCAGGATCACACCATGGGCTTCTTGAGATCTCAACCATACCATTCCAGAAGATCGAATGATCCTTTCGGCTGGTAGCTTCTTGAATCAGCACGAGTAAGTTGAGATCCCCAAGAGCACACCTCATCTTGTCAGCTTTGAGTGTGGCCATTTTAAACTTGTCTGAAGATTCGGTGTCAACGAAATAATCGCAGTAGCAGGTTAGACAGACTCTGAAGCTGGCTGTCTCGAACCAAGTATATTGCGAACCTTGGACGACTTCCTGCTTAGGGCACTGTGGTATGCGTATACGTGTTCCGGCTTCAGCGACGAATGTCTGCCATTCAACTTTGGCCAGACAGTGCTCGAATAGTCGAACGATATACGGCAAGGCCATGTCGCAAGAGGCTGCAGATGGAAGTCGTTCCCCGAGAGAAAACCTCGTCGCGAAAGAACTACCTGCTAACCGGTCCTGAAAGCAGGCTTCGCAGATAGTGAGACCAGGACAGTCCGAAGTGGTATACCAACAGCGGTCAGCCACGAATGCAGCTGACGGGCAATTTTGGAGAGTCTGTCGTAAGGACATGAAGTTGACCGCCTGGCCAAGATCTCGAGACCGCAGAGCAGCCGGCCAAAGCTGCTTCTTCATCCTGTCCACACTGAAAAGACATCGTCGCGGCACACCGTCGCCCATGACTTTGACTGAGAAGTTCCCGCTGAAGCAAGAGTCATATATGTGATCCACGTAACATCTTGTACAGATAACGAATGAGCTTGCTTCTTCGTGAACTGCCCACTCCAAAGCGAGGTCAACTGGAGAGTCCACACACTCCGTGACTGGCACAATCCCTGAGGCGTGTCTTGGAGGCGGCGAAAGTCGACGACCAGCCGGGTGAGACGATGAGTCTGCTCCTGACGAAGTTAGGCCATCTTGCCAAGCATTGCCGTGGGCCGGGTTTCTGGATGACGACTGATTCGTCATATTCGATGCATGAACTGGACGAACAGGTGGCGGCGGAGGCACAGCACGCTGCCCATCATCATGCTCCTGGCTAGGCCTGATCATGGTAGAGGGATCTTGCTTGCTGGTCGGAGGAGGAACAACCAACCTGTTATCTCCCTGTGTCCCTGACGACGACCTCGGTGGTAGGGGGGGCCCCTCTGAGCTCTGTACCTTCGTCTCTTTAAGCTTCAGTCTCTCCATATCCTGGGCCACCAGGCGCTCCTCTTCACGGTACTCAGCCTCGTACTGTGCAGCCAGTCGCTCCGCCTCCCTCCGGTCATCTTCCAGTTGTTTTTGAAGGCGTACGTGATCTGTGCCATAATCGTCATTCGGAGTCGGCGGCTTGTGAGAATATGTCCCCTGAATGTTGAGAGAAGGCTGCCATTCCCCCTGCCGTGTATCAGATGTTGCGGCCAGACTAGCTTGTTGCACTTGGGAGCTGTAGTTCTGCTGCTGTTGCATATGTGGCCCTCCATATGTATCAGGGCTTGCGCCTGAATATAGTGGTGGCTGCTGAAAGCACTGATAGCCGCTAGAGTGGTTAATATCACTTCTTGGTGGTACATGGGGACTGTAATGTTGCTGCTGTTGCGGTCCTTGCTGGTATAGTTGTTGCTGCTGTTGTTGTTGTCGTTGTTGTCGTTGTTGTTGTTGTTGTTGTTGCTGCTGCTGATCTCTTGCCCGTTGCATTTCATCGTTGAACTGCTGTGCAAGCTGGTTGGCCTTCGCAAAGGCTCTGTCTAAGCGACCCATGGCTCAGATGTTGATCCTCCCTTGTCGTTTCGTCCTCTGGGCACTCATTAGCAACAGAGATCTTACGGCAGCACGAAGCACGTACCTCGAGGCGAACATGTACAACCGTAGGCTGGACTGACCCTCAAACTACCTGGTGCTACCACCCCCCTATCTAATTCCGCTTGAATGAGGAGTGATCTTGAGTATGCCTTGCTCCTGCAGCTCCTCACGAAAGTGGGCCAGGCTGTTCAGCTGAACGGGGCTCGGCACGAAGCCGGAGCTACACTGCGACGATGTAAATCACTGCTCTGGATGAAACATGTGGATCCTTATGCGACGGACGCGGCAATCACATTGAATCGAAGATATGAGTATATTTGAGCTTTTGACCGCATGATGCTAATGCTGACCGCCCTCGGGAAAGACCACAATACTGAGTCCTGCATATCAGGAAAAATATGACATACAATGCTTCATCGTGGCACTGCAAACCAGACCAAACCAACAATCGTGGTACAAATAAATGGAACGAGACCCCGGCGTTCGCCATATGCGCCGTAAACTCCAATGCCGTTTTTTCTGAGCCTTCAAACTTCGTGATGAGTGTGACTCCATGCCTATCCTTCGTATAAAACCCTGATGCGCCATCAAAAAGCAGAGTGTCGGTTTTCTCCTATCGAGCAACAGTGTCTGTCATTGCACAGCGCTCGGTTCGTTTCAGTGTCGTAAGATGCCATGGAACCCAAGGTATATAAGTCCCTTAAGAATGCCCCCCAACGCTCCGCCGTACCCATCTCAAGGATCTTCTTCGAGGAGGGCTCTAACCTCCGGTTCGTTAAGCACAATGCGTTTGCCGAGCTGTCCAGGTGGATGGCCGTCGCGAACTGCACCGAAGTCCAAGATCTGGAAAAGTGTTAGCAAAGAACCATGTTACGGTTTAGTGCGAGGGCCGTAGTTGGTAACACATGTCAGGGGGATTGAGAATACTCACTTCCACGTAGGTTAATTGGTCCCGTTGTACTGCGGCAACGCAACGTCTCTCATCAAACTTGACCTGCCACACGCCACTCAAATCCGTCAACAGATCTTGGACGCATTCCCCGGTCCGCACATCCCACATCTTGACAGTCTTTTCGCTGCCACTAATAACTTTCTGTCCGTCATGTTGAAAGCAGGTGATTGCCCCAGTGTGAGCCATCAGCGTATGGCGGCATCTACCAGTCTCTGGGTCCCAAATGCGTAGAGTTGAGTCTGCAGCAGCCGACACCAATCTCTCATCTCGAAGATCCAGAAGGCCGACAAGTAGGCTGTGTCCCTCAAGTGTGAAGAGACAAGCACCGGTCGTCAGATCCCAGATTTTGACCAAGGAGTCCATCGAACCCGAGATACAGCGATTGCGTTCGTGATCAAGTACCACGGAATAGACTTTCTGAGTGTGGCCATGAAGGACATGTAGCGACTCTCCAGTGCTGATACGCCAAACGCGTACACTGCTGTCATATGAACCGCTGACAAGGGTATCGCCATGAGCTGAGATGGCGCGGACGGAATGCGTGTGGCCGGTCATCACTCGGATGAAATAGGGGCAGTCCGACTCGTGAGCTGGGGGGCCTGTTTGAATGTACCGCTTCGAGCCGACCTCGGGAAGCCGCCAGACCCTAAGCTGGCTGTCTCGGGACCCTGTGATGATGAGAGGCTTCTCGGGCTTCATGATGGCACTGCCATCCAGATCCCTTCCGATTTCAGTTGGCATGAGGATCTGCAGGCAACGGACAGTACTAGTGTGTCCGTAGAAAACCTGTTGGCATAGGCCCCTTTCAATGTCCCATACACGGACAGACCGGTCGGTGCTGCCAGATACCAGAATGTTTCCCTCATACTGCAGAGCCCACACTCCGCCCTCATGGCCCTCAAGCTTCTTTCGCAATTTGCCCGTCTTTGTATCATATACGTGGATCAAAGTATCATCACTGCCAGTGATGATCTTGTCCTCGTCAAATTGAAGACACGTGATAACGTGATGCGGGTGCGCGGCAAAAGCGACATGGCCTGGCTTCACCTCTCCACTTGTCCAGCTGTGGCGAATCATGTGATGCCGTCGATACAAGGACTTGTAAAGATGAAGCTGACGGAGGCTTGGCAGGCCAAGCTGAGGGTCTGGCACTGCAGCTGCCGCCGCGCTGGCTGCTGACAATGGCCCCTCTGACTTGTGTTGTTTGACCTCAATCTCTAATTTCCCTTCGCGAGACATGACACCGTCTGTTATAGCGCTGGTCCGTTTCCTGGATCTCTCAGACGAGGAATATGTATTCAGTCCGCGCTTCCGCTTCGAGGTCCGGGACTTGGGTGTGACTGTCTCCGCTTTGGTCGCCTTCGTCAGCTCTTGCTCGGATGATGTCAAGCGGTTGTGCATGCTGAGGTCCTTCTCATAGCCCATTGCGCCAACTGGGTCTTGCCAGCCCCAACCTTGGGCAATAGCTTTGCTCAGCTCACCCGGCGGAAGTCGATAGCCATCTCGATCAAATAGCTCCTTCCAACCGGTTTCATTCCTGTCCGTAATGTTCCGCCAGCGTTTTGACACTTGTGCAGCCCTGCAAAGGTCTCGGAAGTCAAGGTAGGACAACACATGATAACTGAGCTCCAGGGGCAACTGATGAAGAAAATCACACTTCAGAGCTGGATTGACGGAATTGGCGATGACACGCAGCATCGGTCGCGAGCACCGTCGCAAGAATTGATACATCATCCAGTTCTTCATGTTCGGCTGCATAGAATCAAATGCATCAAGGAGCATCTGCGGGTCAACCACAACTCCACTCTCCTGGGCCTGCAGGCCTCGCCTAACAAGCGCTTTGGCGTCATTGTCAGATCGAGCGGCGTTGATGAGTGAATTGAGAGACTCATTACTCTCTGCTTCCAGGGAGTCATTAGGCCAAAGAGACTGCTGTGTATCATTGGTCGGGTAGCTCGACGAGTCTGTGGTTTCGGCAGAGTGTAGCTGGGCAGCAGCCAAGGTCGGTGACAATCTCGGACTAGGAAGACTTGCATCCTGGGCGGCAACGTTGACAGATGATCGAGAATGGTTGGCACGGAGGGAGCGTTGCAATGCGTCATCCGAGTCGGTGAAGGGCTCCGTATCGCCGTCCGTTATGGGTGGTGTAGCAACATTGCTACCGAATATTGTGTGGGCATCGCTAGAGGTCGGGCTGGCCGCATCGCAGGGCATCGGTATGCTCGGGCCCGAACGAGTGTCCGGGGAGTGCTGCAAGCGGTCAGGAGGGGTAGGTCGTCGTCGAGGGTGTCGTTCTGATGCGACTCCTGCCAGTTCAGATGTATCTGGTGTGGCGAGAAAACTGGACACGGATCTTGCCGGCCGGTCGTGACTACCGTTGCGGCCTATCCCAGACCCTGCAGAAGCGCTTGAGCCGCCTCCACTATGAATCGACCGCCGCATATTGTCGGTTGCCGCTCGGGTAGCGTGCAAAGAACGCGAGGTGCGTTGAGGAGGAAGAGATGTCTGTGCAACAGGAGCAAGCGAAGGCGAGGCAGGACGGCTAGATTTCGAAAGTCGGGTTCGTGAGGAGATATTTTCGGATGGAGACTGTGAGCTACTACGGCTGTAGCTGTCTCGGCTGAGCTGATCGTGTGTGGGAAGATCGCGTGCAATCGAATTATATGAAATTTTCGTGTCGGGGGACTGAGGGCGCTACAACAAATATGATAGACAGAGTCAGCTCTCATTCGTCGTACTGGAATAGCGTACATTCAACCAAATCGATCATTGTTTGAGCCATATCAGAAAAGGACACTGTTGGGACTTACCAAGGAAATCTCGCGAGACATGGGCCGTGACAGTGGCTTATGTGTGAAGGCGGGTTGCTGAGGGTCATCAACTTGCACGCTGTAGGTGAAGTTGGCCAGCTCTGGCGGAGTAGGTTTCATGGCCAAAGGGTATTCTTTGATGTCGAGACTGGCGAGAGGTGTCGAATCGCGGACGAGGACGTGGGGGTATTCGCGAGTAAGGCGAGTTGTAGTTGTGATGGTCTTTGTTTCGACACATTCACGAAGCTGCAGGTTGTATCGACGCGAGCCAGACTGCGGCGAGTCACCATAGACGTTGACAGACACGGTCTGGGCAGTCTGGGGCCGACGTGGCTCGGCGTCGGGACTTGGGGACTGTGTCATGGCGACTGACAGACCATGGGGAAAGGTGCGAAACAGTCGAACAAATAATGTACTTCCTGAGGGTACGCTTGACGGTCTGTGGCAGGTGGGTAGATAGAGAGAAGGAACGTCGCTTGAGTCGGCTTCGTTGGGGGCGAGGTCTGCGAGAACGGGGCCGGCTGCTTGGCTGTAGCGACGTCTAGGTCGACAAGGCGTGTGCGAGTGACAAGGGAGCAGTGAAAATGGAAATGCAACTGCAACAACTCGACAGGCCAGAAGAAAAACAGTATCGACGCGCCAACCCAAGGATAAAGAGGACAAGGGGAAGTGAGGAGGGAGGCGTCGAGAGGCGTCAGGTTTGGTCGTGAGAGGGGGGCTTGTCGAAGAAGGGAGGCGGCGAAGAGGCGGCGGGAGGGAGAGAGTGAGAGACAGTGTGGCAGAGCTGAACAGAGGACAGGCCTGGGGCAGGATCTGATGTGGCGGCCGTGGCTGGTGAGGTGTGGTTCCGGTGGCTTGACCACTATCGTCGAGGGACCGTGGGCCCACTGCACGTGCCCCCCCGCCCATCATCGTCCCATGGCAGCGTTACAGGCGCCCAATCCGCCAACCGACCACTGTAACCTAACAGACGTGGTGGCTTAGTGTGTGAGTTCCCCTAGCTTTGACTACAGGCCGAACCTCCTCCGTACAAGCGATGCATTTCAGTAGTGACAAAGGTGTCGCTGACAGTCGGGTTGTATTGCGGTTCTCCGATACCTGCGGATACCTGAGCTGGTAGGCATCAGTGCCGTCTTCGCTGAGCTATTGTCTGTCGGCTTCTCCGCTCTCAGCCTCGATCCGCCTCACTGGTCTAGCCTACCCTAAGGTCGGTCTATCCCATGACCTTTTCTCCCAGAGGCCAGCCTGTTTTCTATCGATACCCATTGCTCAAGGATCTCCTGTAAGTCACATTTTTAACCGTGACTCTGGTTTCTGTGGACGCATGCATTCCGTGTTCGAGTCATGTCATCGTCCATCAGCATTGTGTCCCCTCATTAGTTCAAACCTCCGCAAGTCGCACATTGCCCCACCTCACCGTCTGTCTATCCCCGATGCCCGCCCAGAGTGGCGTCCGGCACCGATGCTCTATCTGAACACACGCCCGAGCACCCTGCATAAAATGCCCCGGAAATCGCCTCCTCCGTGCGACACCACCACATCACTGATCTAGTCCAGAGGGCACGTCGACTAAATACGATATCGGGTATGGACAGTACGCTCATTGTGGCATGCTTACATGCCTAGCTACGCTGATCTATGTCGAAACCCTATGTCACTAATACCAGCTTTTACTATCAAATCAAGGCCATGTCGTGAAGTCGTCAAGAACCAATGCAGAACGAAAGAAACATGTTCCCCAACGCCCCTTAGGATATGTACACCGGCATTCGACTACCCCGGAGCTCGCTCTTAGGGAGCTGCACATCCATCTTGTTAAAGTCATGAAGCGTCAGCCAGCAAATCATCCTGAACACAAGCGTGTACCAAATGTCAGCGTGAGATACCTCTTCATCCGCCAGACTCCGACAACCACCCTCATTCTCCGTCCCTATCGAAGCTGCATCGTGGATAGATTCCGACCTTGCTGGAGATCGCGGCTGGGGGTGAACATCCACCGATTGGCGCCTCAATGCACCCTCGAAATCATCCGACATAGTACGGATCGCGATGGACGGCACCGGTGACTTGTCTCGAGGCACAAGGTGATTGCCACTGCCAAGGTTGGAGCGTCCACTAGACCGTCTCCTGAGCTCATGGCCAACGGGGGGTGGTATTAATGGTATGCGGCTGATACTCGCACGCCGGTTCATCGTAGATTTCTCCGCGTTGCTCACGACGAGAGGACAAACCACGTCAAAGTAGACCTGCATGAACTTGTGTTGCCGTTCGTCTGGACTAGCCGCATTCATGTCCTGAAAGCTCGGGCTTCCGTCGTGCACTGGTTCGGGCAAGCGCTGGGACCCGGGAGATGAGGCACTCTTCTCGTTCGGAACCGCCAGTGTCTCTGAAATAGTGGCGGCTCGCTCGTCTGTTTCGTTCAGCAGCCTCAGAACCTCCTGGAGATGGGATCGCAAAACATCCTGTACCATCACTCTCCGCTTCTTGTGTTTCTCATTCTCTTCTGTTGGAAGACCTTGCTGCACAGGCATCTTCTCGTGCGATGTGCAGTTCAACTCCGTAGCTGAGGGTGCGCGGCCAGTCAGCACTTCATCAACATCCCGTAGCGCATCGCGCAGGGCTTTCAGATAGATAAACTTTTCACGGCCGGCTGCACCTTCCTCGAACTTGTGAAACGTTTTCAAATGGCCTTGAATCGTCCTCTGGAGGCGATTATTGCGTCCTGGGAGGCTAGACGGCGGCTTTTCATTGAAGCATGCGTGGAATGCCTGCATAAGCTTCACGAGTGAGAAGCTCCTCTTGTCCCAGCGAAAAGGAGTTGGATTCGGCAAGTAGGTATAGCATGTGTGCTCAAGGTGGATCGGCAGACACAACATGCCCAGAACCTCGAAAGCCACTACGCACGTTAGCATCATAATCCGGGGGATTGGATCCAGCTCGTGGGGTCGTGACTGATGGAGGACTCACCAGGAAACAGATGTGAAGTGGTACAGGTCTCCGTCCCGGAGAAATAGCGCACAGTGTTGTTGTTGCAACCGATCAGCGTGAGGGACTCTGCAATCTCATTCCGGGTTGCCATCTGCAAATGACTCAAGTTCTGAAGCCCGTCGTTGAAGACTTTCAGTCGCCGTTGATCCAGCGTCTCGCGGTAGATGGTCGGAACATAACCGAAACAAAGTTCTTTGATCTCGTCCGCCGGGACAACCCGATTGCCTTCGAAGTGACACTTTCCATATGTTTGGAAGGAGAAGCACAAGCCCAACTCGCTGAACCGCTCACCCATCAACATAAATCCGTTACCTTCTGCTCGGTAACGGTCGCGTCGACGGTCAAATTCGTTCCAATAGATGCCGAGGGCAGCCATCATCTCAATAAGATGGCATATTGTGGTTGTAGCATATGGCTTGGTGATGCTGCGTGGCATGGTAACCCAACTCCTCTGCTTGCCCTGAACAGCCACAGCTAAGGTGTGACATTCTTTGAGCGATGGTGGTTTCTGGCACAGTTCAAATATCTCATCGGTCCTTGGAGGTGTCTTGACCTTGGTGAACTGGTCGAGTTGCCATTTGCTAGAATCCTTTTCCATGCGCTGCACTGCTGACAAGAGCTCCAACCAAGACGCACGTTCATTGTCCGCTGTGTGTATCTTCTCGTGGATCGCGTGTGCAGGAGTATCGTATTGTGTGTTATGATCGACGTTCGGGGTCGTCCGGCTCTCTTGCATTGACTGTTCCGTCCCGTCAAGGACAATTATCGCGGTGTCTAGCACAGGGCCTCGTAGATTTGTTGGAGGTGCAACAAATATAACCGGCGACTGGAATTCGACTTCAAAACGGAGCTCGTGCCACGAGAACTTCCGTGACTTAGTCTCGGCCCACTTGCCCATAACTTGCTCGTTGCATTCTGAGTATCCGTGGGCAGAGGCGTAGTATTGCTGCAAAACCTGCATGAACGTAGCTGAGAGGGCGACCACGGAGATGATGAGGGCAACTGCGGCCACGATGACTTCTGCGTTTGAGTTTCCCATAGTAGCGGCGTCAAGCAAAGCAGCTTTGCAAGTTTCTGGTCGAGAACGTCGGTGACCCAGCGGCGATGATCGATGCTGGAGACTCGGTCTGGATTGGGGTTCGCTTCTTAGCAGCCCATTGAAGAGTACATGATCGACTGTGCTCCTTGTCGATTTCGGAGAGCGCTATTTGCCAAAGATGGGTTGGCGAACGGTCTGACAAAGTGACGGGTTGCCTGAACATGTGTACGTCAGAGAGGAGAAAAAGGTACTTCGGAGATCTATCGCCGTGGGGTGAGTTGTGGGCCTAAGGCAGTTGTTTGACTGAAGAATCACGAAGTCGATAAACGTGTCCAGCAACCTGGCTCCATACCTAGTTGTGGTAGACGGCTTCCAGGATCAGTGTTGCGGAAAGGAGAGAAGCTCGGTCAGGGACTGATGGCGCTGGCTGCGGAGTGCTCCCCGTCCTCATTGACTGGAAGGTTGGGACTAGACTTCGCACACTAGTAAGGGGTGAACGACATTGTCTCCAACGTCAGAGAACGAAAGAAAACGCCGAACCTGATCAGATGGACGGGTGTGCGGCTGAGGCTGAGGCTGTGTGTGTGGGCGGCAACAGGGGTCCAGTCCATGAGCTGTCGCGGGTTGTTTAAGATGACTGTGGGGGGGCCCACGAGGCACATTGGTGGTGTGGCACGGGTGCCGGAACGGATCGTGGCGGCCCAAGAAGTTGACAGAGACTAGCGAGGACGCCCAGCATTCCTCATGGCCGTTCAGGATGCGGTGTACAACTGGAGAAAGACAGCCTCCTCCATTGTAGTCTCATCTTGCGCTCTAGAGCCGGTGCAAGCCGCATCTGGCACGGCAGATACCGACCCCTTGTGTTGCCGCCGAACATCGGATGCCAACCATTCAGATCCCGTGACCAGCATCGTGACTCTGATCCAACCTTCTACTTTGGCCGAGAGAGGCACCAGCATGGTCTTGCATTGGACCCAGCGTAGCCTTCACACCCAGAACCCATGACTTGAGCCCTTCCAGCATTCGAGGACGCACTTCTTGCACCGACCGGTCGATGACCGACATAATCATTGGTCGACCCGTTGTACACTGCCAACGGCATGCGCCCGCCTGCAGGCAATTCATACAGAGCGACTGGGACATACGAGTCCATGCATGTGGCGAGAAGTCGAGTCTTGGTCAATGATTGGGTGACATGGACTTTCAACGCCGACCTCCGAACGTGGAGCACACAGTGCCGATAACTCACAACCCGGCAGCGTTCCTCGGCGTTCAGCACGATGGTCGCAAGAACAGGACACAAGCCGTAACTCGATGACGTTCAAACACGATAAACGGTTAAGTATTTTGCTCAAGAGCCTGTGACGTCAACAGTTTCGCGCCTGGCTTCGTCAAGGTCAAGCTGGCGCTCGTGTGAATGGGTCGAGTCAGAGATGCTCCTTTGCCCGGTCGAAGAGCCAACTGCTTCGCCATTGACAAAAGTCTAATTACCATAGAGGCAACTCGTGTAAGGGTTGGTTCCAGGGTGGTGCTGCTTGACAATGACCAGCGCCCCTCTCCATTGTCCAAACAGCCAGATATTGACCTGGTTGGTGCTGTTGGTTCAAGCCAGACATGCCTCACGGACCACTTGCTGGCGAAATGCAGTGTGATGTTGCCAGATTCGAAGCACAATACTGGCGTCAATAGAGGATCTAAGACCCAACAGCACCACCTTAAGCCTTTCGTTACTCTCGACTGGTTAGCAATTGTGCAAGTTCGGCGTTGGCATGCAGCTCGGTGGCCCAATTTTTGCAGGACACAATGGACGGACCATGACAATACATCTGTTCTGCAGCCACAATGCATTTATTGAGATGGTATCACCTCGATCATGCACTTGGCCAACTTTGTGACGAGTCACCATGCGTACTTTGAAATCTGCATCTGGTCATGACAAGCTTGGGCGATTGTTAAGAGAGGGCCATTCCGCCGATACGGACTCCAGAGGCTGTCTTTTGGGATCTAATCGATAGTACTCTTCTCACCCCGCGATTCTTCTGAATATTGCCGCCATGGGGACCTTCTTATCAAAGCCTTCGGATGCTTCGTCTATGAGTCGCATTAAGGCGGTGACCAAGGACATTGATCGTAACGCGGAGATTATGCTGCGTGGGCTACGAGAGAAAGGCCTGGAAGCTCCTTCTTACTATGCCAATGGCCAAGCAGAGTTTCCGGTGGCAAAGGCCGACAAGGCAACTCTTGGTGCCCGAGATCGCTTGCTGGAATTTACCAGTGAGCTCCACGACATTGTTCTAGGTCCGAGAGAGACCCTCAAGGAACTCGCATGGAACGTACGTTCCCACAAGTCATGACTTTTGAAGCTGCACCTGCTGACGCAGCATTAAGACCGTCAGCTACATAGCTTTACAGGCCGTCGTGGAATTTCGACTTCCTGAAGCGGTCCCGCGTTCTGGCCAGATATCCTACGATGCTTTGACCAAGAGAGTGGAAGCCATCAGTGGTGTGGCGATTCTCATGCCAAATCTGCGGCGGCTTGTTCGCCAGGCCATGACCAACCATGTCTTCGTTGAGCCAGAGGCAGGATTCGTGGCTCATAACAAGACGTCGCTCCTGTTCCTCGACGACAAGGTCATGGCAGGCTGGGTGGGCATGTTCACAATGGACCTCTTTATCCCGGTGGCCAACACTATCGCAGCAATGAAAAAGTGGCCCTGCTCTCAGATCCCCAATGAGACGGTATGTCACCAAAATCTTGGCTGGATTATCATGCAATAAAGAAAAGCTGCTGAATGATTAATAGGGAGTCAACATCGCGTATGGCCATTCGCTCTCCTTCTTCGAGCACTTGGCGCAAGGAGGACCTCGTGCTCAACGTTATGACGATGCCATGCGCGCACAAACACAGAGCGAGGGACAGAATGTGTCGCACACAGTCAACTCGTACACTTGGAAGAAGCTGGGCAAAGCTACTTTCGTCGATGTCAGTTCTCATAAACTGGAACCTGAGTTGCTCTGTCACTAATGGCACTAGATCGGGGGAAATGAAGGCTTCGTATCGGTGGCCATTGCAAACGAAGCGCCATCCATTTCCTTCATCGTACAGGACCTTGAAGGCATGCGCAACGAGGATATGAAGAAGAGTATCCCACCTGAGCTGTCTGACCGCATCACACTAACAGTCCATAACTTCTTCGAGCCCCAGCCAGTCGTCGCCGATGTCTACTTCTTCAGGCACATTCTTCACGCTTTCAATGACGAGCTGGCGGTCCAGATTTTGCGAGCCCTAATTCCATCGCTTCGCAAGGGTGCGAGGGTAATTGTCAATGACTTTGTGCTTCCTGTCCCGGGCACTGTTTCTCGCTTTGAGGAGAAGCACATGCGGACGATTGACGTTCTCATGCAGACGGTTTGTAATTCCAGGGAGAGAGAAGAAGCGGATTGGAAGAGTCTTTTCGCCATGGCTGATCCCAGGTTCAAGTGGGAGGGGGCATGGAAGTCAAGCGGTCGCTTGTGGCTCATTGAGGTCATTTGGGAAGGTTGATGGGCTTATCTTTCTGATGCTCAGGAGGGACTTGCTAGGCAATACACGGGTTTCCCTTCAGTTAAAGTAATTGACGAACATCCGCTCATTGACCTTCTCCATGATGTAGGAATACATGCTTCGCAACGTATCAGTGTTCACAACTTGCCCTCTGCCTTCGGCTTGGACTTGATATTCCTCTCTATGCCAACCGCCATCGCGACATGATGACTTAAAGCAACCAAGTCACCTTCAATGTCAAAAATGAGGACCTCAGCATCAAACCGTCCGTTCTTGATGCTTTTGCACACAACTCTATAACGAAGCCACTCCAAGCCTTCGAGAGGCAAGCGCTTTTTGATTTCTAGACTCGCCACAATTGTCGGATACCACATAGACGTATTGTACGCGTAGCCGCCCTCATGAACTGTATCACTTCCTTCAGGTGGCCGAAAGGACTCGATCAGTAGCGGTGGGCCGATGTCGAGCACGAATCCCAGGTCATCTTGGAACCAGCGGTCGCCATTGGCAAGACGAGTCCAGACGTCGTGTGTGACAGCAAGAGGATGGCCTGCCCGGGGAAGGTAGAGGTCTACGTTCTGAAGTGACTGTACTTTAGGTCGGAGGAAGTGTATCCATTCGGTCCAATTGGGATCCTTTCCTTGAGGAAGCTTGACTAGATCAACTGATAGTGGCGGCGAAGGTCCCAGAGTCCAGCCTGAAGGGAGGGTGACACCTTGCTCTTTCTCCATGTTGCCATTGGTGATGTATGCGGTCGCTGCTTTGACGGAATTTGGTGAGACCCAAGGGTGCTGGGGGAGGAGATGATTCTGGTATAGGGTGATGTGCAAGACAGACAGGCCTCTCCCGAGTTTAGTATCCTCGACAATCAGTATTGCTGGGCCGACGGATGTCTTATTGACGAACTGCCAGTGAGCGCTGACGGTATCTGTTTGGCCACGAGGTTCAAGGTGGATGTGTGCTGCTCTCAGGAATGTTGAGGCAACGTAGCCTCCATTGGGAACTTAAGCAACAGATCAGCCAAGTGTCTTTGAACAGCGAATGATGATCAGGAACGTACCGGCTGCCACGCAAAAAGCATGATGGAGATGGGCGCTATATGTGTGGGAGTCGAGGCGCGTGACCCGTGACGCTTCCGCGATGGAAGCTGGGGTCTTGTCAAGAGACATGCTATGAGTCTCAATGGAGAATGTTCAAACTGTACTTGATTTACCCTCGTGATTGTAGTCATGAACCTTGTTGTGGATTTCGAAGGCTGTAAGATGGTTGAGCTGCCCATTCGAGATGTGCGGCTCTGGAGTCGCTTTGTAGTGTTGTTCGATGTTCAACTTGCATCGAAGCCGAGGCAACCCACTTTCGGGGTGGAGTCGCGCCCCGGAGGCGGTGATGGGGTCCCCCGCGGGGATCCCCGGCTGTAAGGTGCAGTGTAGAACAACGAACGATGCTGTGATCATGATTTATTATGATGCCATCTTGTATTACAGCCCACTGCCTCATGGGCTTGACACAATAGAACCTGTCCTCATCAGGCTAGGAGGATCCCCGAAGTCACACGGTTCGGTCAGCCATTAGAAGGAATATTGGCGCCTTTAAGCATGTGATAGCCTAATAAAGGAGCCTCTTGACGTATACTACCTGCCTTGCATTCTGCCATCTGCTATGTTCCTGTTGTTGCATGACTAACTCATCGTTCATGTAGTCCAAGCGCGGCTCAGAAGTCGATACTAGTCACCAGTCTATCAGCTGAGCCGGAGTACGGAGCGACTTCGATGCCGACCTGGCCAGTGGGAAACTCCCAAATCCCGTTCTTCCACATCTGTAGAGGACGAGTAGACACTTCTAGTTCGGCGTTTTCGCGAGATCCTGCTGGTATATGTAGGGTTGCGAAACCGAGAAGAACCCTCTTTGGCCGCTCTGTTGCAGCTCTCGTTCCATAAACTTGCACAACATACTTACCATCGCGCGAGCCCACGTTGGACACCTGCACCCTGATTTGTAACGTCTCCTTCTCCTGCGATAGCGCCGCGTTCAATTCAGACGCTTTGAATTCGGTGTAAGAGAGGCCGAAACCAAGTGGGTACGCCGCCTCGATGCCGTCGCGGTCCAGCAGCCGCTGGCCAAACCACTGATCGTAAGTGATCTTTGTAGCGTTACGATCAAAGAATGGGAGGTCACTCTCAGATCTCGGAATGGAAAATGGAAGTCGACCACTGAAATTACCACGTCCCAGTAGGACATCAGCCAGTGCATGGCCACCCTCGCTACCTGAGTACCAGCTGTACAGAATCGAAGCAGGCAATTTGTTCCAATCGTCCATGATGACGGCGCCTGCTGCAACAATACAAACAATAGTGCGTTTGTTGACTGCGCTGACTGCCTTGATGATCTCAACGTCCCGAGCGCTCAAGTGGAGGCTTGCTCTGTCACCTCCGGCACCAAGACCGTAGTTGTCGTTGTCATCGCTTGCTTCCGCGCCGCTAGTCTCACTGAGAAGAATCGCTTCTGTTGTTTTGGCTTCTTTCGTACCATCTGACGGGGGCAAGATTTGTTTGAGAGCGGGGTCTGTCTTGAAGGCTGGGACTGTGAACTCTCCTTCGTCACGCCAGTCATAGCCAACCACGACTATCGCGGCTTCAGCGGCTTGAGCGGCGGCTTTAGCAGCAGCGGCTTCATTTGAGTCCTCGAGTTGCACATCGCCTGCTTTTAGCGCCGCTTTGATACCTTCGTAGGGAGTGATCACCTCAGGTGATCGGACAGCGGATGATCCCCTATCACCGGTGTTTCCAGAATTGGCAAGTCGCCCAATAACTGCCACTTTGGAGATGGAGGAAGAAAGAGGTAATGCAGCAGCGTTATCAATGACGTCGTTCTTCAGCAGAACCATCGACCTGACGGCTGCTTCTCTTGCCAGGTCTCGATGCTCTTGGCCGAAGACAACGTCTATGTTCGGCTGTTCCTCGTCCACTCGAACCGCATTATCAAGCTGCCCACGCAGTATGTTCAAGCAAGCCCTGTCAACTGACTCGTCGCTGAGAACCCCGCTATCCAGTGCCTCCGGTAGATAACGGTGTCGTAGGTTAGCGAACGGTGCCTCGATATCCAGGCCGTTCTTTACCGACAGCGCAGCATCCCGCAAGCCGAATAGAAAGTCTGAGAGCACAAACCCACGGAATCCCCACTGATCACGAAGGATGTCGATCAATAGCTCCTTATTCTGACCAGCGAACTCACCCCTAACAGAGTTATAGGAAGACATGACACTCACGACACCTTCATCGATAATGCGGCGGAAGTGCGGCAAGAACACCTCGTGCAGCACTGCCAGATCGATATCGACATCGACTTGGAACCGCGCATTTTCTATGGAGTTGAGCGCATAATGCTTGACGCAAGCCATCATGTTCCTTTGCACACCCCTTGTCAACGCGGCACCAAGCTCCCCAAGGATCACCGGATCCTCTCCGTACGTCTCCTGGATCCTACCCCAGGCCGGATGGCGAGGGAGATTGACACAGACTCCAGCAAAGAAGTTTGCGCCCTGGGCACGGCATTCACGGCCAACGGCGAGACCTATGCGTTCTTCGAGCTCGACATCCCAGGTAGCACCACGAGCCATAGGAACAGGAAAAGCGGTTGACTGACCGAGGACACAGCCACGCGGTCCATCGGCGAAGCGGATTCCCCGGATTTTGAGGCGGGGGATGTGTCCATGAACGATGGGGTTTCGATTATAGCCATTGATGAGCATGTCATGCAACCCTGGCCAAAACATCTTATCGCCATCAAGCAGATGGAGGCGTTCTCTGGCTGAGAGCTCGGAGAGCAGCTTTTGCGCAGCAGAGTCTACGTCATTGCTTCCGGAGCGAACGGCGCTCACGGCGCTGTCAAAGTCGAAGCTTGAAGCAGTCATCTTGCGAGGATGGTTGAGAGGGGCAGTCAGACGTGAACTTAGGTCGGAGAGGAGACAGCGTCGGCAACTTGCCGACGGAGCATGTCTATATGCTCTCTGGCCACCCCAATCATGGCGTCGCCGCATTTGGGCTTGGCTGCAGGTCATACGCCTAAAATCTGCTGTGCTTCCATGCCTTTGGCGGGAAAGGATGTGCGTGTTTCGTACTTAGAGCCGGATCTTGCAATTGCGCCTGAATGTCAATGTGGGGGAGTCTCCGCAATAGTGACCACCCCTTGGTGAGCAGACGAGCAAAGGACGAGGGACAATGGAGCGCGTGTTGAGATAAGTTGAGGATGGCTGGATCTACACAGCACTCTGCTTCCAGTTCTGATCACCGATAACGACGGACCGCGACCTCTCAAGCAATGAATGACTTCAGTCAGGCTTGACAGAGTGGATCTACGCCACCAAATGCATGGCGCCGGCGCGGCGTCCGTCGACTACCCCAGTTTGATCGAGAAAGTAACGAGCAAGCTCGGCCCAGCTGCAGTTTGATGTCAAGGCGCGAACATCAACTGTACAGGAAAACAACAAGACATTCAAGAAAATGGCACGACACGATGGATCCCGTCAGGTGCAGACATCAAACAGTCACGTCGCCAAGGCAGAGCAGGTACGGGGCGGCTCACCAATCAGCAGCAGCAGCACGTCAGAAAACTGGGGGCCGGCCTCCAATGCTCCTTTCCCTCCGGAAGCCAATTCCAGGTCACCCCAGCAGGCACATTATGCATCTCCTGCCCTGCTTCTGGTCCCTGGGCTGATGAGTGAGACACCCACTTAACCGCGACTTTATTGTCATATCGCATTCTCCTTCTTTCTCAGGGGTTACTTCCATCTCGCAGCACGCGTATTTCTCCATCTTCATCGACTGCCAACGGATTCTGCTTGAAGCCACTCGCGTCTGGTCGCTCAAAGGTCCCAAATCCCCAACGACCAGCATCCATCATGTCTCGCTTCTCTCGCTACGACACCGACGAAGAGCGTCTGCCCGAGGGCATGACCCGCGTTGGCTACGACGCAGACACGCAGATATACACTTTCCAGGATGCTGACGGCAGCTACTGGGAGAGCGCACCAGGATGCCAATACGGGCAGCTGACTAGAGTTGGCGAGGAGGCTCACCAGTCCTTCATTTACGCCGATACCTCCTCTCGTCCCCGACCGTCGTGGCGCCGCGACATGATGCCGATGCTGCAGTTCGGTGTCATCATCGGTGTTTTCCTGCTCGTGCTATTCTGGTTCCTCCGTGTGAGTGCCGGAGGAGGTTCGGGGGGTTCAGTTCTACAATGCCCCGAAGGCACAAGCAAGTACACAATCAAGCCGGACGACACGTGCTGGGCCATTGCACAAGCTCAGGGCATCGACATCAAGGACATTTTGACCTACAACAAGGGTATCGACTGCGAGAAGCTGGTTATTGGCTCGACCATGTGTCTCCTCGACTCAACGTCACCGGTCTGAGGGATGTTGAAAGAGCGTCTCCGGGCCAGGAACACACCTGAGGTCAGGTGTATTGGAAAGGGACAAATACAGACTACATGGATATGACGCGGACGACACGGGCGGCACGAAGAAACAACCAGAAAGAAGCAGACAAAAAAAAAAGCATGCCAGCACTACCAGCGATCAACAGCAAGCTCCTCTGCGCACCTTGACCTCGACAAGTGCCAGTTCCCCTGAACGACGCGCTAAAGAGGGCAACAGCTAGTGGGCAAGCCGCTATGACCATCGCCTGCGCCCAATGTAACCAACCACCGCTCAGGGCATCAAAGACCCTTAACGGAGGCCAAATTGCAGGCGGGGCCACTCTGCGGGGCAGCGACCCTCAGTGAAAACAACACTGGCCCTGCGGTGAGATTGCAGAAAGAAAAAAAAAGTTGGAAGACGCAGCATGACGGAGGGGCAAAGCACAAAAGACAGCCACCACCTGTCATTCACCCCTCCTCCTCTTCGAATCTTCCTCATCATATTTTTCCCCCGCCAGTCGCACGTTGGGAACCAATCTCAGAGTTCAGGCTCTGACATTGCTGCGTACCTGGCTCTTCTCTCTCTCCCTCCTCCTTCCTTACTCTCCTCTTCTCTTGTCTGCTCTGCGGACTCCCACCCTGAGCCCTTTCATTCTTTGCATATTTGCACCACAGGCTGCCTTGCCTCCAGGCCGCCATTTCCTTTTCCACAACAACATGGACAAAGACAAGCTTGCACAGCTGCTCAAGGGCAGTCAAGTTCGTGAGTTGCCCACTGCCTTGCGTCGATCCTACCCCTCACCATGCTCCGTGCCTTGCTGACAGGTGTCTTTGCCTCGCAGCAAACACTGAGCAGGTCAAGGCCATCACCGCCGATCTCCAGAAGAATTACTACTCCCAACCCGAAGCTCTCCTTCTCCTTATCGAGATTGCCATCACAAACGAAGATGGCGGTGTTCGTCAGCTCGCCTCCGTCCAAGGCTCTCGCCTAGTCGTCAAGCACTGGGAGAAAATCCCCCAGGACAAGCGCGCTCTTGCCCGGAACCATCTCGTTGATGGTGCCCTGAAGGAGTCCACTTCCACCATCCGCCACTCTCTTGCTCGCCTCGTTGCCACCATCGTCAGTGCCGACATGGACCTTGGCGAGGGCGACGACTTCCTCAAGCAGCTCGTCCAGCTCAACACCAATGACAACGTCGTTGCTCGCGAGGTCGGTTCGTACATTCTCTATGCCATCCTCGAAGACGACCCGACACACTTCAGCGACCACACACACCAGCTTCTTCAGCTCTTCCAGAGCCGCATCGAGGATCCTGACAGCAAGGAGGTGCGCATCAACATCGTTCGTGCGGTTGGCGCTATCCTCATGATTGTCGAGCCCGATGAGGATCCTCAGGCTCTGAAGCTCATGCAGAGCTTCATTCCTAGCATGGTCAACATCTTGAAGGCCACTGTAGAAGCTGAGGACGAGGAGAGCTACAAGGCTGTCTTTGAGGTTTTCCACTCCTTCATCGCTTACGATTCTGCCCTCCTCGGCAACCACCTTCGTGACCTGCTCGAGTTCATGATGGGCATGGCTGCCAACACCGATGTTGAGGAGGATGCCCGCTCCCAGGCTCTGGCATTCCTCATTCAGTGCGTGCGCTACCGCCGTATGAAGATTCAGGCCATGAAGGACATGGCCTCTCAGCTCATGGTCAAGGCTATGCACATCGTCACCGAGCTTGACTCCGATGATGACGAGGATATCTCCCCAGCTCGTACCGCCATCAGCCTTATTGATCAGCTAGCCAGCGAGCTACCACCCCGCCAAGCCGTTGTGCCTCTTCTTGAGCAGTTCCCCTCCTTTGCCTCCAGCCAGAACCCCAAGTTTCGTATGGCAGGTATGCTCGCGCTTGGCAACGCCGCTGAGGGTGCACCAGATTTCATCTCCACTCAGCTCAAGCAGCTTCTTCCCACAATTATTGGACTTCTCCTCGACTCTGATAACGAGGTTCGCCACGCTTCTCTGGTTGGTCTGATTCACTTGGCCGAGGAGATGGCCGATGAGATGTCGTCCCACCATGAGCAGATTATCGACGCAGTTCTGAAGAACCTCGAGGCTGCCTCTCAGGGTGGTTCCGACAAGAAGAACGTCTCCATCATTCGATGCGCTTGTGGTGCCCTCGACACTTTCGGTGATGGCATCGATACCAAGATCATGGCTCAGTATGGCCCCAACCTCCTTGGACCGATGGTCCGCCTCCTTGAACATAGCGATTATGGTGTGAAGGCTGCTGCGGCCTCAGCTATCGGTGCCATTGCTTCTTCCATGGAGGACGGCTTCAAGCCCTACTTCAAGGATGTCATGAAGGTTCTGGGCAATTTCGTCACCATCAAGGATAGTGACGAGGCAATGGAGCTCCGCAGCGCCACTTGTGACAGTCTTGGCCGCATCGCTCTCGCCGTTGGTGGCGAGGAATTCCAGCCCTACGTTGTGGATCTCATGACAGCTTCCGAGGAGGCGCTTGGGCTTGACAACCCCCGTCTCAAAGAGACCAGCTTCCTGCTCTGGAGCAACCTTTCTAAGGTTTACAAGGATGAGTTCGCCCACTTCCTTCCAGGCACCTTCAAGGGTCTCTTCACCTCTCTCGAACTTGAGGAGGAGGAGATTGACCTGCCTGGTGTTGATCTCAGCCAGTTGGGCGACGGCGCTGTGGTTGTTGGTGGCAAGCGTGTCAAGGTCAAGGCTCCTGGTAGCCAAGATGACTTGACCATTGCTACCAATGGCGAGGATGAGTGGGATGACATCGAGGACCTTGATGATCTTGATGATCTTGGTGCTGTCACCGCCGTCGCAATGGAGCAGGAGATTGCCCTTGATGTTTTGGGCGATCTCATCTCAAACTCCTGCAACCAGCAGAACCTCGAGACCTATGTTGAGAAGACCATCGAGACGGTCGTCCCCTTCGCCGAGCACACCTACGAGGGCTGTCGCAAGACTGCCATTTCTACCCTTTGGCGCACATACACCCGTGTGTTCCAGATCTGGGTGGAGGGTACTGGCGCCAAGTGGCAGCCTGGCATGCCCGCAAAGCCTGAGCCTCCAGCCTCCATCAACTCCATTGGCGAGGCTCTTCAGAAGGCCACCATGTCAATCTGGTCTGAGGACAGCGAACGGTACGTTGAACCCCCCCCCCCCTCCTACCCCAAGTTCCCAGCGACAGAGATGGCAGCATGATGAATACCTTGCGTTATACCCAGCTCACTCAGAGGCAAAGCCGTTGCTGAGAACGCGTCTAATCTACTTCTGACTTTGCCATACTCTGTCATTTTTGGGACTTGCCTGCCCCAGAAGCTATAGGCTGTTATCAGCGGCTAATGACTTGTAGATCTGTTGTTACGGACATCAACAGCAATGTTGCTGCGACTCTGAAGGCCTGCGGCCCTGCTGTCCTTGGGTCCAAGGATGGCATGCTTCAGGAGATCGTTACCGTCGTTGGTCTCATTCTGACAAGGTCCCACCCTTGTCAGCAGGACCTTGGCGATGAGCAGGAGGAGCAGGACGCTGAGGGTGGCTCTTCAGAGTATGACTGGCTGGTGATCGACACTGCACTTGATGTCGTCGTCGGTCTGGGTGCTGCTCTTGGCCCCGATTTTGCTGAGCTGTGGAAGATCCTTGAGAAGCCTGTCCTGAAGCTCGCTAGCTCAACCGAGGATCTCCACAGGTCAACTGCCATCGGCGGTGTGGCTGAGATTATCAAGTACACTGGCAGCGCTATTACACCTTTTACGGACTCGCTGGGTCAGGCCCTGGTTCGCCGTCTTGGGGACAATGACGCACTCGCCAAGTCAAATGCCTCATACGCCCTTGGTCTGCTTATCCTGAACTCCGGGGAGACGGGCAAGACTTTCCCCATGTATGGGCCGCTCTGGGAGAAGCTTGAGCCCCTCTTGTCTGTCAACGAAAGCCGCATGACGGACAACGTCGCTGGATGCATCTGCCGCATGATGACCAAGAACCCTGATAATGGGTTCGTTGCTGAAGCACTCCCGGCTGTCATTCGCGTCCTGCCGTTGACCGAAGACTACGAGGAGAACGCCCCCATTTATGAGTGCATCGTGAAGCTCTACAAGGAGTCCAACTCCACCGTGCAGCAAGCGACTCCTCAGCTTGTGCCAATCTTCGAGAAGGTTCTCAGCCCACCCGAAGAGCAGCTCGAGCCCGAAACCCGTCACTTGCTCCAGCAGACCGTCCAGATGCTTTACAAGGCACAGCCTGATCTGCTTGCCAACAACCCCAACCTACTCAAGCTGGCTGGTGCTGCTTAAGCGATCCACTTCTGTTTGACAGCAGAGAAAGCTTAAAAGCGGGGAGCTTAAATGTGGCTACGACGATACGACGACGATACCGCGGAATGTAGATTGACATAGACGAGGGGTTTTAGCGCAAGTGATATCCTTTAGCCGTACGGCTAGAATGAACAGGGTGGCAGTTTGATAAAATTCTTCATAGGCGCGACTGTGCGTCATACTAAAAAGGGGCAGGCAGACCGAGCATGTCTGGTTTGTTGCAGGTAGATACAATCTTGAGAACTTATACATATCAATCTGGATCGACTTATGTGTGGCGAACTTCCTGGTCTTGCGTGAATCCAGGCTCAGAACTACATGATTCTGTCCAATGTGATATAGAACAAACAGTATTGCTGTCCAAAAAAGTGCAGAAAGGGATTGGCCTTTCCATAACATTTCTCTTGGTGGCTATCTTGTCGGAAGGCCGCTCACGCCTGTGCTTTTAGAATGCATTGCGAACGGATATTCTGGGGGCAATTGAGGGACTCCAGTGGCTCCCGATCTGCTTTACAGAGAAATAAAGCAAAAAAAGATTACATCAGGATTAGACAAGTCTGATTTGTCTGTGAATTTGAATCACCTTGACTTCGACGAGGATGGAACTCGCAATCTCTAGATTCGTAGTCAAGCGCCTTGCCGTTGGGGCGCGAAGCCATGATACAAGACCTTGCTTTCCAATCCCATAGAGGGCATGGTGGAGAATGGTCAGGAGTATACACTAAAAGTCGAATGAATAGTGAAAGGCAAGGTGGTTATGTTTGTAAGTGGTCCGCCTAGGCTTTGACTTATATGATCGATGATTCAATCAATCATCGATCTCCTTTCGTTGAGCGAAATGGGGCTCCCCGGTCCCTATCTCAATGCGCCACAGCCAAAAGACTTGACACTGGCCATAAAACGGGACATTGGATCACCAACTAGGGAAGTCATAGGATATCGTCAGCCACAGAGCAAATCCCTGGGTCATCTATGAGGTATAGTGATGTCGCCTTGTCGTATTGAGCTCAAGGCTGTTAGTGACATGGCTGTGCGATACTTCCATTATCTAATCGTTTCTCAGGCCATTGATATATAAGCCCGAAGTCCGGGGCAGTAGTTTTTGACTATGACAGATATGAAGCAGCATATAGATGTATAGTTCTCTCATATAGGTAATAGGCCCATAAACAAGGCCTATGCGGGTCTCGGTGTAGCATGCGAGGAAAGCATTAACCGCGCTACTTGGAGGGTGTAAATAGTCGGGCCACGAATTGCTTTGGGGAGGGCTTTGCGCACTTGGCCCTTGATATCCTTATTGGAAGTTACTGTTGTATTCTGCAAGGCCCATCCGCGTAAAATAGTTGACAGTCGATAGGCAGGGAATAGTTCGGAGCTGGACCATCGGGCGGCATCTGCGTGTATCCGTCCGGCTTCCACTTCTTCGGCAATCACATCGAGAGATGTCCAGGGTTTGATGTCGACTTCCACGGGAATCTGGACGTCGTCCGGGAGTGCATGGACAGAAAGCGCTTGAAATCTCGAGCGCGCCTCCTCGTCCGGGATTTTAGGCTCCCTTCCGGGTTTTGGTACGAACAAGCGAGCCCGTTCCCGCTCCGTCGCCGTCCCCACGGTCTCCAGAACCCCATATAGATGCTCGACAGTAGCCTGTGTAACAACAAGCTTCCGTCCAGAGAGCACTGGATAGAGCCACTTAGCCATCCACCCGCCTTCATAACTATTCTCCTCTTCGATCTGAGCACGTGTTGAAGGAACTTGCCAGGGTTGTGGCTCGAGACGGCAATGTGTGAGATCAGAGATCATATCGACGAGAGTAGTATGTTCAAGAATAATCGTAGATGTCAGGTTCGCAAGCGGATCGCCCATGAGGTTTGACACGAAGTCCACCGGGGGAGAGACGGTAAGGAAGGGGCTATTCTTGTCCTCGATGATGATTTTCACATCAGAATCCATGGCCGAAAGCTGGTCGAAGAAGATGTCAAAGTCAGCATTGTCCCGTCCAATCAAAGGGAGAACAAGCCGTATACGCGGAACGCAGTACTCGTGCGGATTCATCTTTGCCGCGGCAACGAGCAACTTCAACCTCTTCGTCAACGACACGTCCTCCCGCTCTTCAGCAGGGACCGTGTCTCCCTTTTCGTAGCAACCCCAAGCCCATCCGCTCTCTGTCATTTGCATCGCCAGGCGCTTGGGCTGCAGGAGGCGGACCAGCAACCATTCGTAGCCATCGTCCACGACGTCAACCATAGCACGGGCGTTCTTCCTCAAGACTTGGTAAATCGCTCTCTGACGTGTATCTCTCCAAGTCTGATCTTTTCTATGGCTAGACACTGTAGATCCAGCTAGTGATTGCACTTCTTTCTTTGCCGCTTCTTTGTGTTCAGACTGAAGGGCTGATGGGAACGTTTGGTCCATGGTGACGAGTGCTTTGCAACGCTTGAGAACCCGCCAGCGTTCGATGTTCTCCTGGATGATATCGGGATCTGGGTGTCCCATAGCTCGTTGGAGCTTTTTTATAGCCTGTGGCAGGGCCATGTACTGGTGCGGGCGACGGCGGAAGTCATCCTGGCAGGCAAGCAGCAGCTTGTTCATATCTGCGAGGCATGCCTCGGCGTTCGCGATTGTTGAGGCATCATGGTAGCCTGAGCCTGTACCCATGGTAACTGAGGAGTGGTAGGGGCTCTTCTACCGGGTTGGTATGAGAACGCATATGTAGCAGCCTGCACCAAGGCTGGAGCTTGTCAACAAATACAATGCGACCTCAACGTAAAGTTTGAACTGAAGGCTGGTCGTTAACGCCCACTCGCTACCCTGGACCTCCATGGAAACAGCTGCTTCAACTTGGGAAGGAACAAAATGCAGACAATGGATGTAAATCTTATGTCCCCGGGTCATGGATACAATCAAATTCGCTACTATAACGGAAGCATAAGTCTTACTCAAGTAAGTGCAAGCTGTGGCGTAGGATGGAAAGTTTCGTTCGTTGGCTTACAGAATCGAATTATACCTCTGTCAGTTGTTGACTTCGTGAATCAACGCCCGGCGCTGGACTGTGAACTCAACCCGACAACACATCAGTCACACAACAAAATCCTAAGATCTCCTCTCAGACGAACCTAGAGATTGCGATTTTTGTTGGGGAATCATTCCCCGTTCTCTAATACGTTGAAAAGACCTACGATCTTGGTTGTCTTTGTTCCATAGGTAGAAGAACCAACTTTGTTGCCAATTAAAACGTCATACTGAGCCCTGTCCTGGGTCCTACCCTATACCCTTGTCCCTTCCATTCCTCCAGATAGACCACACAAGCACACCTGACATGATCAATTGTCTTCTCCGTCCTTTTCTAAATTCTTCTCTCCGTCCTCTTTGCAAGGCCAATCAACTCACCTTCCACCAATCCACAAAAACATGAACTCTATCCCGTCGCACAACCTGCCATTCCCAGTCTACCTCGCCCACTAGCGTAACTCGCTCCCACGCGAAAACCAAAACGCCACAGCACGACACACCAAGAGGCCAAGTGAGCGGGTACCTTGCACTTCGACCGAGCCTATCTGAATGCCTAAATCCTTCTACAATCCACATACAAAGCCGCCACACCAGTACTATCAACCACTACGCACGCACCGTCCATCAGTGAACGAATACCAAGCCTTCCTCTCGTCTCTAGTGCAGGGTAAACCGCGCACACTCGGCTCCCAGCTCCAAGTCTGTCTCCAGTCCGGCGCTCCACCACATGCAAGCACTTCTTCACTTCCACTTCCTCACCCACAACCCTTCCCATGACTCGCTACATCACCCAAGACCACGGAACGCCCAACTCACTGGGACCTCCTTCCTGCGTGTCCAACATCTCCACTAACCTCCTCCTCATTCGCGCCCACTACGTGGAGATAAGAAGAGTCATCGAATAGTGACCACCACCGATCATCAATCCTCCGAAAACGTGCCTCGATGGGGTTCATGCACCTCCCCTTCGCCCTCAAGACCCGATAGGCTGACCATGTAGTCCGAACCATCGGAAAGAAAAAAAAGTGCCTCACACCATTTCAGCCCACACGAAAAGTTAAGAGTCTTCACGTGCAAGTTACCACCACCAGTCCACCGAACGTGCAGCAGTAACCACTCACGAATCGAGAGCTCTATAATTCTGCTAAAGAAAAAATGGAGGAACGTTGCAGTGAAGACAACTGCAGATCCGGCCGAGGACCGAAAAACTCGGAAAATCTTTGTGTGGGCGATCGCCCGTCGCTTGTGACTTGTGCTCCGGCTTTGAACACGATGATCTTCTCCTGGTCTGTGGGTAAGCGTGTGCTGATCATTCCGGCTGTCAGTGTCAGTGTCAGTTGCCCAGAGAGCTTGGACGCAGTCATGGCTTCAAAGGATTGAGACACTGCGGCGTTGATCTTTGACAGCGTCAAAGACATCAAAGGACGATAATCTGTATTCATCAATCAATTGCATGTTTGTGTATCACATGTCACTGCAGTGCAACGGTCAAGGTTCAGATGGAAGGAGTGAATTGAAGTCCAAAGATGTATACATCATCACAACTAAATAATAGCAATATGTTCAGAAAGTGTCTCGTAAGAGACAGCCCACTATACCCTGACCAGAGTGACCCAATCTCATCCAAAAGGCGTGATGAAGGAGACCGAGGTCACCTAGCCCCTCGTGAGAGGTGAAGCGTACAGAGGGGAAGAAGAGCCACAAGAACATGAAGCGGCGAGGAAAAGTCCCACCACGCCTTGTCCAAGTGAAGAAAAGTAAAAGACACAAGCAAAGAAACTGCGATCCGTAACCCTGGGGGTAAGGATGAGAGGAGGTGGATATCCAGAAACGAGAACCCCCCCCTCACCCTTTCAAGCAAGCCCCCTGTTTATACTCCATGTGCTGACCGGAAGAGAGAAACACCAAAGACGTACCACCGACGAACAAGGCTTTTTGTTGCCTTAGTTCTTGCCAGAGTAGGCGAGGGTGACCTCGAGGCGGACCTTGCCGGGAGCGATGTTAAGACCAACACCGTCCTCGGCCTCCATACCGCCAAGGTAGGCGTTGGTACCAGTGCCACCGGGGTTGATGGTGGAGCAGGTGTCGTGGCCGCAGACGTTCATACCCTGGATGGTCATGCCCTCAGCAGCAGCGACGAGGCAGGATGCGTCAGCACCAGACCAGCCATCGTTGATATCGCTGTTGAAGTCGAACTCGAGCCATGTGTCGGCAAACTCGCCCCAGGTGGTGAGAGCGACGGAGCCGGCACCGCAAGAGCAGCCACCCTGGGTGTTGTCATCGGCGACAAGGTACTTCTTCTCACCAGGGCCAATCTTGAACTTGAGAGCCTCCTTGCCGTTGAAGAAGCCGTTGACCTCTCCGCCAACCGGTCCAATCTTGTTGAAGCAGGCGCACTCCTGGGTGCTGTCGCCGGCATTGGTGAAGGTGGTGAGGTGGTCGTACTGATCGGCGACATCTGCGTCGACCATCATGAGGTTGCAGCCGTAGTCGTCAGCAGTGCCGATGTTGCCCTTGTAGAAGATGTCGGCGATGGTAGCGCGCTTCTTGTTGGAGTAGGACTTGGTGTAAGTCTGGCCACCGCAGAACGGCTTGGCAGTGCCGCTGCCAGTCTTGCCCTTGTTGCTGGGCTTCTTGGTCTTCTTGGAGGTGGTGGCAGGAGCCTCAGTGGTAGCAGCAGGAGCAGGCTGCTCGGTGGTGGTAGGAGCCGGGGGAAGAGGCTTCTTGTTCATGACGAAGTCGTTCCGAGCCTCGAGGGAACGGTGGGCGTGCTTGTGAGCATGGCCGCTGGGGTGAGCGGACGCGCCAAGGGCGGCGGCCAAGAGGACAGCGGTAGTGGTGAACTTCATTGTGAAGATGATGTCGTCGCGTATTTTTCGAGGTAGTTACTGTTGGGGAAGACTTGCTTCGCGCGCGTTGAGGTATTTGCCAGAATACGGGGATTGATTTGATTGAATGTTCGTAGTTGGATCAGGTTGATCGGTAGCCGAGATAAATGAGAGTCGGTTGGATGGTGACGGAACGATAAGGATCGCACAGCGCAGCGTTTATTGTTTCTTTTGTCAAAGGAATGTGATGCCTTTCTACTGGAGAGAGGCTATTGATTGAGGGTCAAAGGAGTGACTTGTTTGCGACGAAAGAAGCGTGCGTGAAGGAGGCAGGGAGACGAAAGGAGTGGAGGGAGATGAGGTTTATTAAGTCGGGGGCCAGGGGTGGGCGGCTCCTCTCTCCCTCAGGTCTGTGGGCGTGTGTGTGTGGTGTCTCTGTGCGTGGCCACGGCCGAGATGGTGACATGGGTCTGGTCTGTGGGCTGGTGGACAAGCCAACACAAGCCGGCCCCAGACCGACTAGACAGATGGATGCCATCCACAAGAGCCAGGACACAGACCATTCATTGCTTTGCTGCCGTTGATTCTGCCGCGGTGAGTAGTGCCCGGGATATCCAGGAACCAGTTTGCTTCTTCCCTCTATGTCACCGTCCTGCGCAAACTCATGCACGTACACCAGTGCGCTGTGTCCTCGTTGTGCCTTGGACCCAAAAACCCACCCATCCACACCATCCCAGCGCATCCACGATCAGGAACGCAGCAACGGATCCAGGCACAGACGCAGTCTGATTGGTCAGGTGCCTGGATCGCATCGCGCACACTATAGAGCCCACATGGGTTCCAACTTCCACTGGCAACAGGTCCAAGTCGGCTGGATCGACACGCGTCCCGGGGGCGACAAGCTTTGGGTCCAGCGGCCCACAACTGTTTCGGAGCCAAGTTTTCTTGTACAGTAGTACTTGTCTACTTCTCGTCGGTATTCCATTGCGGATGAGTTTTCTGTCTCGTGCTTGGCTGGAAACTATGGATTCCGTGAATCATGGACCTGCAGAAGTGTGAGGAAAAAGAGGAACTGTCGGTGAGAGATTTTCTCTTTTCTTTGCTACGGGATCGGGCAGACCAGGAAGACATCGACCACGTAGCTACGGGCAGAGGCATCGCGCGCAGTGCTGGCCGATGGGATGGAAGACGACATCCCTGTCCTTGTCCCATGGCCGAAAGCAGCAGCAGAGGCTGGGTTGTGCGTGTCGTGGAGCCCTGTGATTCATGCACTCGTCTTTTTTTGATGGCATCACTGCCATGTCATGCTGGTTGATCAGCTGTGCTGTGTCGTGTCATGGCGTCTGGCTAGCAAGGTGGTTGTTGTTTTCCCTGCCAGAGTCTGGAATGAACAACATGAGGTGCCAGCAAGGATGGGTTGCGATTGTGAATGTGACTGTGACGGGGGCCTTTGATCAAACAAAGCGAGACAAAGGGCACAAAGCATGAAAGGGACTGGACTGCCGCACACACGGAAAGCTGAAGGGAATCTGGGCCTCGACTTGGGGGACTCGAGGGTGACTTCAGGCTCTCTCCTGCTTTTCTTCAGGGCAATTTACTGCCTGGTGCTCCTTCCCAGTCCTGCCTATTCCTTCTGCTCCTGCCGCATCCAACCCTACTGGCCCGAAATGAACGAAATGAGCCCCGCTATTCTCGGCCATTGCACCAATCATAAACCCCAATCAGTACCTTATCAGCATCCCAATTTCGGTACTTGGGAGATACCTCATGTTGTCACCACTTCGCACGCTATTCTCAAGTTGCACAGCCCAGCCTTCCCTGCTCACCGTGATAGTGCCATCTCCTCCCTGTCCAGCGATTTCCACAACCAACAGCCTCCGCCTTCAAAACACCTATGCTTCCTAACGTCGTGTATCGTCTAACAGTCATCTATTTCAGCCTCATAGTCAACTTCTAACTCTTTCGTCCTCATTCTCGGCTTCTCACCTGTCGTATACCTCCCGCCCAGCCTCGGCGCTTATGCCGCCATCCGACAACCCCAGCACTACCTATGAATCCCAACGTCCAAACCCATCGCCCAGCCTTTCCCAAACAAGACATATGAATCAGTACTTGTCTTTTCTTCTTCTTTCTTTCTATGATACCCTTCTAGTAAAGACAGTCTGCGTAATGCTGCAACAGCAAACATCGTCAGTGCTCCGTTTGCCCAAGCAACGCAGAACCACCTCCCCACAGACAGCCCAAAATAACAAAGACCCTATCGGAATGCAATGTCTCAACCTCCAACAACCTCAGCCTCCTCAACGCATTCCCCAACATGCACTGCCATCATACCATTCCTCTCCACTCTGAATCCAACCCCCTTCATTATTTGCACAAGAGAAAATTTGGAAGACGGTTAGAACATGGTTTGCATTGTCAGCGCGTCTATTCCCGTCCGTCTGGCCCCCAATGCCACCAGACCCCTGCAAAAGGGCACCCTTGCCGACCAGCCGACCCCCTTCGAACGTGGTGGACAATGGGAGACCTAGAACATCGTCAACGGCCAAATAACCCACTCTGAACTCCAGGGCAGACTAAACTATTTCACCCCATCGGCCGTCTATCGATCTCACTGATCCCTTGCAATGCTTCACCAAAGATAGAAACATCATCCTCGTCCTTGCCACTGATCCACGTTACTGGCCGTAAGGAACCAGGGGCATGCATTGCTTGTTGTGGGAATACGAAGTGGGCAGCTTGGACTTGATCTGCATCCTCACCTGAATTTAGCCAACCCTGAATGGAAATCAGGCGTACGCAATGCACTCCGCCACGAGAACGCGCGTGCTCTGTACTGCGGTAGGCGTCATCCTCTGATATCGTAGTCATTTCAATTCTTTGCTCATCTCCTAGACGCATGTTCATATGGTCCTACAACACCGGCAAGCCCCCATCCAAACCCCTTCCAATTTGCACTCTCCATGGCACCTCCCTTCTGTACGCAAGATTCTGCCTTTCGTCTCTGTAGCTAAAGCATACCATGCGGGCCGCACCGGTCTTTCACCCTCTAAGCCGCCTTAGAAGTAACTTCTCATGGCATCCTCGAATCCTGCTCCGCCCTTCAGATCCCTGCCGAACTTGGCATGGACATCTAGCACCTGCTTGATATGCGACATGCTCAATGCCTCTTCCTTGTTCACAGCCAGGTCCTGCGCTGAGCTGACCACGTTCTTGATCTCTCGTCCGTTGAGCTCCTTGCGTGAAAGCGCGTCCAGGTCCTCTTCCGAGAAACTCGCAACCTTCATCTTGCCGAAGTTACGCACTTTGTCAATGAACATCTTGAAGATGGCCTTCTTCGCCTTGGGCTCGAGTGCCCCATAGCGGAGTGCGATGTGGATTCGAGATTGGAAAGCCTCGTCGAACGTTTCCACCCTGTTCGTCGTCAAGAACAGGATGCCCTGGAAGTACTCCAACTGGCGCAGGAAGATACTGACGAGGGCGTTGCGGTGGATATCTAACATGTTACGCTTCTCCAAGAACACGTCCGCCTCATCGAGCAGCAGGATGGCCCCCCAGGCGTGGCATATGTCCAGGATCTTCTGCAGTTCTGCTTCCAGGAAACGAGAGTCCGTTCCCAGCTCTCCAGCAGAAGCCATGTACAAAGGACATTTAAGAAGTTCGCTAATGCCCTCTGCCGTGAGCGTCTTCCCGGTGCCAGGAGGACCGTGAAGTACGGCTGTAGAACTTCAAGTCAGTGATACAATTTTCCTCAGCACCAGGGGCTAGTTGAGCTGTGCATGACTTACTGACAAGGCCTTTCCCCTTTCCTTGGATCACATCGTCGATGGTGTTAGCGGCATGATATTTGCGCGACTTGACAAGTGCCTGCACCAGGTCCTTCGTCTCCGGCTCCGAGACTAGCGAGTCCCAAGCAGTGTCGTTCCAGACAATTTCCTTGATGCTGTCCACCGTAAACTCCAGCCATTGTTTCTCTGAGAAAGCAAATCCGAGAACAACAGGTGAAGCCATTAGATACTCCTCATCTGAGAAAGTAAGTGGCTTGCCATCATCGGTATCCTTGGCCTCATAAGCGCCGTTGCCGTTCACAAGTCCTTGGCCTGCTGAAGCTGGATCAATGTCAAGGCTGATGTCGCTTCCCGTGCTATTTGAGCCAGCCCCGAGGAGTGCAGCTGCGAGCTTTCGGGCTTGCATAGCTTTAGTCATGCGTGCATGGCCTGCACCAGACGAATCCGAATTATAGGGCTCCGAATCATCATCGTCGTCGGACAGCCCACTACCAAAGATCAAGGACTCCTCTTGTGCTTTGACCGGAGAAATGTAGTAATTCGGGTTGATGCGACGGAAAATAGCAGGGTCGACCATCACTCGGCTCTGCTGGATGTTGAACTTGATGACACACTTCTTCGACTTTTGGTATGCCATACCCGAGTAGCTTTTGTAGTGTACACCGCTGAGAGAGACAAATTTCTTGCCTCGCTCAATGAGCCTCTCACGGAGCTTCTTCTCTTCGGGGTGGTACTTGAGTGGGTAGCACGGAAGGCTTGTGATCTTGCGAGCGCCGCGGAACGCGAGGATCTCGTCCGACACAGCGCCCTGTCCGAACTTCTTCCCGTCGAACTCGAAATACTTGCCATCGAGATGATATAGCTCACCCTTCATGAAGCTTTTGTGGCGTTCCGCAAGTTCAACCTTGAACACGCGAGGATCATCCGTGGAACCGTACGTGCTAGTATACGCCAGGGTTCCGGGCTTCCACAGCGCCCACATGAGCTCGAAGGTGATGAGACCGTTCTCAAGCATCGGGTACAGACTCTCCTTGGTTCGCGAGTAGTCCTTGTCTAGGTAACCGATGAGGACTTTGAGTTGCTTGCGTTTGGTGTCAAGTCGACGTTGATTGCGTCTTCGTTCCTTCTTCGTTGTACCGGCTGGCTCTGCTCGCTTCAGCTCCTTTCGGTGAGCGCGCAGGTCTTCTAGATAGCTGTAACATGTGTGAGATAGAGGCATACACCAATGAGTCAATTCCTGACTTACAGAAACAACATGTTGGGATCCGTCTTGGGTGATTCGTCCACAAGACTCACACCCTTGACATCGCCAATCACGTCTTGCAAGCATTCCCGCAGAAGCTTGCTCTTGATATCGACAGTTGTGGAGCGGTATCTGCCTTCGATATCGAAGCTGCGTCGGACGTGAAAGATGTACTCTTCGTACTGCGAGTCATTGGTTGACTCGGTGGAGTCTTGTAGTTTCCATGTGTAGAGAGAACTATCCCATACCCAATCGACCCGCTTGAAATCGGCTCTGGTGCCCTTCTTCTTCTTCTTCTTGTTTTTCTTCTGATCCTTGATTGATGCGAGCGAGTCACTAACTTGGCCGTCGATATCGATGATCTCGGAAGGGGGCTGTGAACCTAGGTCCCGCAAGGCTGCACCTCTCCGGCCACGGGCTTGTCGGGGATTAAGAAGTGAAGCGCGAGGGGTCTCGACAATGTTAGTTTCAGCGAAGGGCGGGGAAGTGTATGATGCAGTTGTGCCAGGAAATACCGTGTTCTGGGGCACTGAGAAAGACGTCTGAGGTTGTCCACCGAGGCCAAGGGAAGGATATTGTATGGAGGGCTGTGTGGCAGCTTGCAGTTGGAGGAAGCGTTCCAGCACCGTTTGGACAACCTCGTCGATGAGAGCTGCAGTGTTGAGGTCGCCGGATCCACGGAAGCGTTTCTGGACCTTATTCTTACGCTTCTTTTTGACCTTCTTGGCAGCAACACGAGAACTCGAGGAAGAGGAAGAGGAGGAGGCGGAATCGCTGGGAGAGTCGGAGTAGTCTGAATCTGAGTCTGAGTCCGAGCCGGCGTCGACGGTAATGTTCTTTGCCTTGGAGCCCGAAGCTTTAGATCTTACTGAATGACCTTTGGACTTCTTTTTCTTCACTTTCTCAGACTGCTTCTTACTCTTGCCGGCTTTTTTGCTCTTTTTTTCCTTGCGGCCATGTTTGCTGAGAGCCTTCTTGGTGTTTGGGCGTGGATCTGAGTTTGTGGTATCGTCAGTGTCTGAATCCGAGTCGGCAACCCTAGAATCGTCATCGGAATCATCTGTAGAGGAATCGGAAGTATCACTGTCAGCGGTCGGTGGGGTAGCCTTGACGACTTTGGCTTTTCTCCGGGACTTAGGGGCTTTCTTGGATTTGGACTTGACAGCAGCGGTGGTGGCAGCTTCAGCATTGGCATCTAGACGATGGTCTTGATCATCAGGCTTGGGATCCACTCCGGCCGCGGCGCCGGCGGTGTCTTTCATGGTTCCGTCGTCAGGATTGGAGGTTGAAGGCGGGAGGTGGGACTCGTCGGTTGCGGGGCTCGAGGTAACGGCGGCGGTAGTAGTAGTAGTAGCTGCTGTACTCGAAGCGACCGCATCTTGGTTGGTAGCCATGGTGATCGTAATTGTGGGCAAGTATTAGCCTGGGCAGATTTGGCACGGGACAATCTGAGCTACGCGTGGGCTAGAGGCGCTTCTCTAGAGCACCAAGGAAATGGTGTTGCGTCTGAACAAAGGCGAACAGGATAGTGCGTAACTACTGGTGTGTTTGATGCGGATGCCCGGCTCAGCTCAGTAGCTGAAAATAGACCGGATGGACTGGTAGCGGAGGACAGAGGATTGGTCAGGGTAGACGACACCACGGATGGCGAGTCTCGATGAGTGCCACGTCGCCAACGCACGACAGATGGCGTGCAGCATGTAGTGGCAGTCGAGGAGCGGAAGATCTCAGTCGGGTACGACGGTGGTAATCTCAAGGTCTCACAGCTGGCACTGGAGGATGTTGAAATAGGATATGCGTCGAGATATGGAAGGAGGCGGGACCAGGTGTCAGCGATGCATGGAAGCGATGCCGAAGCGGTGCAGACGGGATGTTGCTGACTGGCGACAGGATGACAGCTGCGATGGCGTGAGAGACCAGAAGTGATGAAGACGAGGTTGAAGACGAAGAATAGGGAAGAGAAAAAGGTCCAGTATCTCCAAACAGATGAGGAAGAAGAAGAAAGAGGAAGCAGGTGAAGAAGAAGGAGCAGAAAGGTGAACGAGGGGCGATGGAAGTGCAGTCATGTGTGATCCTAAAGCAGTCAAACGTTTGGCCGAAACGAAACTGGACAAACGGGCAATCCAGTCATTCAGGCAGCGGCAGGCACCAGCGCGGGGTGGCCACGGCCGATGAGGCTCAGCGACCAGAGGAGCCGCGAGCTGTGAATAGCGAGAGTCCGGGATTCGCGGGGGCCAGCTGACGAGTGAGTGAGTGCGTCGAAGGTGGAGGACCCTGGACTCGACGACTGAAAGGATCTTTGGTGAATATGGACAGCTGGTGGCCAGGTGAAGCAGGCAGCCGGAGCAACTGTGATGCGATGGAGGTGGGGTTACGAAGTAGAGGATGCAGGATCGGGGATGGAGGCTGACAATCAGTTGCGTCTAGCAGACAGCAGTGATGGCATCAGGCAGCGCACACGGGACAGATGGACGGTGATGGTCACCACTACTGTCCTGGCTGCTCTTTGGGGGCGGCTGCCTGCATCAGCTTATGCACGGTGGGCGCTTAGCACAGGCGCGGGCCTCTCTCATCGCGACCTGAGCTAACCTTGCCTGACCCTTCCGTAGCTGAAAGTTTGCTGAATGTTTCAAGGCAGATGTAGCGTTCAGGATTGAATTGCTGACACTATGGATTCTGGGTATCTGGGTGCACGAGGTAAGGAGGAGGGTCCCTAAGCCAGATGCCATCCTTCTACGTTGCTGTCGCCAAGGAACGCCTCCATGCCGCTGATACCACTCGTGACCTATGATGAATCGATCGTCAGTACTGTCCTACCAACATTGCCCTCGGACATACCACTTACCAAGGAGTCGAACTGACCCCAGCCCATCATCTGCTCAATCGAGCTGCCTGGACTGTGCTCCCCGAAGCCAAGTGGACCATCCTCTCGACCAAGGTTGAGATGCCCAGCAACCTCTTCGCTGGCTGTGGGAGCGAAATGCATCCCTTGAGAGTTCATGTCCACCGGACCCTGGTTCGAAAATGAGCCCAACAAGCCGTCATTGCCATTTTCTCGCATCGCACCAGCCTCGTCAGTGCCAATGTCCTCTCCTGCTAATGCTAGCAATTGAGAGTTGTGGCGCAAAACCTCGAGACGCAGCTCCTGGAGAACGACACCATATCTCTGGGCCAAGGAACCGGGTACCGCGATGGATGTGATTTGTTTCTGACACTTGACTGCAGCGTGGAAGGCTGGCAAGTATGTCTCCGGATCTGCATGGCGTTTCTGGATGGCGTAAACGTACAGCATAACGACGGCCGAGAAGGCAAAGTAGTGCGAGAACTAAATTCAACATGTCAGTAACCATTATCTGTCTAGTATGAAGGCAGTTGCAGCATCTACACACCCAAAGCGTGTTGTACAACCGACCACCAGAGGAAAGGTCATTGATCTTGTCAACGATATTCATAGCAGCCTCAAGGCACAGTTGGACATGCTCATTTGCACTTGCAGTACTCTGAACATTGCTGGAAGATCTCGTCGTCCCAAGGTTCGTAAGACTTGCAAAGTTATTCAGTAGGAAGGGCCGGCAAACGAGGATCTGCGCATGCCAGCACGCCAAGTTCAGAACATCCCTCTGCCTAAGAAAGATTGGCTGGAACAAGGCCGAGTCAAGGCCATCTGTATCCACCAGGTATGAAATACTGCTTCTCCATGCGTTGATTTCCTTGGTGAATCTCGCTGCAATCTTGCATTGGGCGTCTGCGGACTGGGAGCGTATTCCATACAGATCACGCAAAATCATAGCCACGATTCGAGAAAGTCTGATTTTGTAACACTAGTCAGTTCATTTCCCCCAAAGAGTACTGGTGATGAAGGCTCAACGCACTTGATATGAGCACATGATGCAGACATTATGGACTGCGAAGTCCCCAAGGCCGAAGGCAACGTTGTCTGCCCGCCCCCGATCTTCGAATCATCCACACAAAGCGGCATCTCCTGGTCGATGTCCTCATCATGAAACGTCCGTGGCCGGCCTAGAGCAGCACTCAGGTAGGTGTCCAAGTTGTAAGCACACCAGAATGTGCGCTTGCGGCACTCCAAATCGACATAATCCGGGTTGCTGCTGGCGTCCACTCGTGACTTCCTATGAATGCCTAGCGCGAGCACAAGGTGAGCAGTGGTTCCAAAAAGACTCCAACAGTGGTTGAGGCGTGAATGCGACAGGAGATAGAAGCATTGGGCTAGACGTGCTTGGACGCTCGTGAGCCGGATGGCACCTTTCTCCATAGAGAGCTGATCCTCGGCTGCTGAGAAGAACCGGGCGCTGTCAAAGAGTCAGATATGAGACCAAGGCTCCATCACTTGGATGTGGACACTTAACTGACCTGGAGGTAGGATTGACCACGCCGACTTTTGACTTGGGGAAATTTTCAGCATGGGCGAACACCATGAACAAAACCGCTATCCTACTCCGAGCGCCTGCTTGACCATTCACATTGCCATAAGTCTCATAAAGTTCCTGAAGCCATCTCTCCACTGTTCCGCGATGCAAGTACCGATGCGTTGCAGACGCAAACTCGAAGTACCTCGCGACAAGACTATCAGCCTCTGGCCGCGGTGGAAGGATCAGAAAGCGAGTGTCCTCAAACTCTGGCAGAGGCAAGTCGCCAAAGGTGAATATGGAGGCTTCGGACGAAGAGGACGCTGCATGCTGTTGTCGTAGCTTTCTTTGAACTCGGAGCAGGAAGGATACCCCGGAAGCTGGACCGACGTAGTGGCCCTGCCTGTCGATGGGTGCTGGCTCCGGCGAGTTACGAGAAGACTGTGGTGCGGAAATACCGTTCTCAGTGTTGGATGGCTCAAACGACCTTCCATCTGCAGTAGCATCAGGGTTGGATGTATGTGCATCTACCCTTCCAGTAGCCGAGCCATTTAGCTGGTTCTCGGGGGTGCCCTGTGTGATAGATTCGCCAGCTTCATCTGTTTCCATCTCTATAGACGGCAGACGGCCACGACGGTAGACAGCCGTGTAGGTACACCGTAGGCCCAGGCGTGTGCAAAGCGAACATGGGTACTTGCCGGAGCAGCGAGTCTTGCGCCTGGACAACAAAAGCAGTTAGTCAGAATGAGATTCAGATGTTGCCTGGTGATATGAGACGACGGAAGTGCTTCTAACTGTAATTGATAGGAAGCTGTTCCCAAAGCCAGTGTGTTTGATTTACCCTTTGCACCGGTCACAAGCCCGGCTGACTCTGCTCCTCCCATGAGACAGTTTGCGCTGCTTGTGAGCATCGTCACGATCGCCACTGCGGCCCATTGTACCGGGGTCGCCAATTCGACGTGTGCCGTTCATTGTGTTCAGGTTGGCGGTTGTATGATGTAGTAACGGAAAAGGGGACGTCGGAACAGGGAGTCGGCTCGGCTAAGTATTCCGACGCCGTTCGTCTGGGGGCGGGGAACGCAGTAGATTGGCACTAGGCGCGGGGGGCTGGGCATGGACTGGATTCGTGTGGGAAGTCTGAGAGGGGTGTTGGGATTCTGGTGGTAGTCCACGGTATAATTCTTCATATTAAGACTGCTGATGGATGTTTTACGTTGCAATCTACCTTCTGCGTGCCAACTGTATTGAGATCGATCAGTCAGCGTAGCTTGAGTTGATGCGGATACATATCCGTGTTAGCAGGAGAACGTCCCTCTCTCTACTGGTCACATGTCACAAGCCGGAAAAAATAGAAGACTGAATGAAACCTCGAGCAAGCGTTACAGTGCACTACAGATTATTCAAGGAGGTCTCTATTTTTAGTATTGTAGCACTCAAGCTGCCGCCTTCAGTTCCCTCTGTTTCGCAATCCAATCCGCCCTCGCGCCCTTCAAGAACTCTTCCGTATGCTCCCCAAACACATTAACACCCAATCTTGCCGGCATGTTATATCTGTGATTCTTATCCAGCGCATTGATCTTCTCAAAGGCGTCTTGTGGCAGCTCAAAGTCCTCGAAGTTCTCAGCAATGCGCGACCCTGTCACGGATTTGGGTAGCACCACGGTGCCGCGCTGCACTGCCCACTGGATGAGGACTTGGGCGGGTGATTTGCCCAGAGATTTGGCGATCTCGATGACGACGGGGTCGTCGAGTGCTTTGGGGAGATTGTAGATGTTGTTGCCGGAGGGAGAGTAGGCTGTGATGAGAATATCCTGCTGCTTGCTCCACTCAAGAAGATCAGGCTGTTGTAGGTAGGGGTGAGCCTCTATTTGGTTGACGGCAGGCTTGATTTCAGCGCTGCAACAGCGAGGTTAGCCTTTCCATCATGAACCCATGTTAAAGGAACGGAAGAAGCTCACAATGTCAGAATCTCCTCTATCTTCTCCTTGTTGAAGTTGCTGACGCCTATGCTTCGAATCTTGCCCTTCTTCACAAGCGCCTCCAGAGCCTGCCATGTCTCCTTGATCGGCACATCAATGACGTGAACACCTTCATCAGCAGGATCAATTGGGAACCGCTCTGTATGTTTGCTGGGTTTCTTGAAAGCCACAGGCCAGTGGATGAGATAGAGATCGACGTAATCGGTCCCAAGATCCTTGAGCGACTGATCTAAAGCTTCCTCAACGTCTGAACCGACATGATGAGTGTTCCAGAGTTTCGATGTCAGGAAGAAGTCGCCGCGAGGGACACCGGCGGCCTTGATACCAGCACCGACCTCTGCCTCGTTGTCGTAAACGGCCGCAGCGTCGATGTGGCGATAGCCATGCTTCAAGGCGAACTCGACAGCTTTTGCGACCTCATTTGGACCGGATTGCTAAATTCCACTGAAGTCAGCCAGATATCTTGTCGCACGTACAAGAAGCGGCTTCCGTACCCAAGTGCCTAATCCCACCGCGGGGATGGTGTACCCAGAATTGAGCTTGAAAGTGCGACCAGACGACATGATGCGAGAAGCAAGCAGAATTGGTAAAAAACAACAAGAATATGAAGATCACAGAGAGCTCTCTCTCGAATTTGGGAATCTTTATTGTCGCGAGCCAGCTTGGCCATATGACGTGATGCCGATAGTCGGCGGCAACATGTTTTCCGCTCGTTGCGTCGGAAAAGCGGCTTGAGCCGCAAGTCCGCAGGCGCGAGGAGGTGGAGGTAAATCCTTGTCCCTATGCATCATTCGCGGAGGACAATATGTGCGTTTATGTGCGTTCGAAGTTGAGATTGCCCGTCATAAGTTGAATCCTCGATTAATTTGAAGATTTGGTCATTTGATGGGTCTGAGGCTATGGTATCTCTACAGTTCTGACCAGACCACCGTCCCAGCTGAGCCAGCTCCCATCTGACCAACTTCATGGTCAAGGTTGGTTTGCCGTCGCTACAGCTTGGCTCAGATGAAGCGAAGTAGCTGACGCAAGGGCTTGAATGTAGTTATCCTTGAGAGCGAGATAGTCTGTGTTCAGGTAGCTGATCATCTCGACCTGATCATGGCAGGAAAGTATATGTTGTCCTCGACAAGGCTGGTAACTTAGCTCTCACTTGAGGCACAATGCATTCGCTTCAATATGACCAGGAAACTCTTAAATTTGAATGAAGCTCGATGCCCTTCATGTTATGGAACTTAAATTAGGCCGAATGCAACGTTCGTCCTTCATATCCCAATCACATCCTACGTGTCGACCTCCGACCATGAAACCAGCTCATACGACAGCGCAATCTTCTTCAAGAGCCCGAAAGCAGGCAATACCAGACTTAGTACACGTAGAAGTTAGTTTCGTAAGGATTGGCTTCCCGCATCTGCTTGTTCTTGCGCTTCAAAGAAATCTTCATGATCCAGGCGCAGACGATGACGCCAACCGAGAATCCGATAGACGCGACCATGGGCTGAACGTAACGCGGCTCCGCACTCTTCGGCCAGAGGTAGGGAGTGTAGACAGAGGCCAGGTTGCCCATAGTATTAGCCATGGCGATCGCAACGGCTTTCTTCTCATCAGTTTGACCGACGACTGTGGACGATGTTAGTTTAAAACTGCGTGATTATTCAACGACGAGATGGAAAACTTACCACTCGCAGTCCAGCCGAGGATGATGTTGTTCACACCATACGTAGCACCGACGAAGAGCATGATGCCCACGAAGCGGGCGGGTACATTGAGAGTAGCACATGAGAGGGCGAAACCAACAATAGCAACAGCTTTGCTGAGAGTTGCGTGCCACGTTCGCTCATTGAAACGGCCAGACGACCAAGACACGGCAACAGAGACAAAGGCAGCGAACAAGTAAGGAGGGCAAGTAAGAACGAGGGTAATAGTAGTGTTGTAACCAAGAGTCTTAACAACAGTGGGCAGGAAGTTCTTGAAACCGTTTGCCTTTTACATTCATGTTAGTTTATTGTGTGAGCAGACTTATGGCAGGGTAGGAAACTTACAGAAAGATGGAAGTTGTCCATGAGACAGAAGACCCAGGTTCGCCAATCGGACGCAGCTTCACGGAGTCCAGTCCAGACACTTGTTCCCTCGCGACGGCCTGTGGTATCACGAGCAATTCGGTCGTGGGCAAGCTGCCTCTCCTCCTGGCTCAACCAGCGAGTCTTGAGAGGACTATCTGGAAGAGTAAAGGCAGCGAGGATAGCGACGCCCATGGAGAGCGCACCCTGGATAATGAACAGCCTAGCAGGATTTTATTAGACTCCGTTCTTGTTAAATCATAGGATTGGTTTGGGGGCCAAGCTTACCACTGCCAGCCATGAAGGCCATGGACTCCATCCAGACCAGCGAAGATAGGTGCAGCAATCAACCCCGAGAAGGAACTAGCGGCCATGTTTCCAGTGTAGAAAATGGACATACGGGTGGCGATTTCCTTGCGTGTGTAGAACATTGAGATCATGTACAGAGCGCCTGGGTAGAAAGGAGCCTCTGTGATGCCAAGGAGGAAGCGGCATACAAGCATGCTCTCGAAACTCGTGGCCTTGTACGTGAGCAGAGACAAGACTGACCATGCCATGCAAAAACCTGAAAGAACAATCAGCCTATGGGCAGATGGTGTTGATGGACATCTCATTGCTTACCAGCCATGTACCATGAAGGCCTGACACGATTCAGGATCATGTTCGAGGGCACTTGACCGCAGAGGTAGCCGACAAACAAGATCGACACACAAGTGTTATACTGGGAGCCCTTGAGGTTGAGATGTACCTCCAGATCGTTGAGACGCCCGTTGATCATAGCATTTCGATCGAGGAAGTTGAAGAAGTACATGAGCCAAAGAATAGGCTTGAAGACGACTGTTAGAGAAATGATCTTCGTCATCAGATCCAAGGCTAAGGGGTGTCTCTTACCATCATGAACCAATCTAGCTTCCTGACGAGAGCAATCTCCTTGGGATCCGTCTTAGCGGCTGCGCCAAATTCATCGACCTTCTCGGCCATGACAGGCTTGGACAACTCATTGTGATCATCGGCCTCGACATGAGCGATCTTGCCCTTATCGTCCTCGTGGGACGTGGTCGTCATAGCTGTCTGGTTGTTCATGGTAGCTGCTGAGGTCGTGATGGTTTGTACACGGGGGCAGACCAGGAAGAGCGAAGCTCAGTGACCATCCAAGACTATCTGATCACATCCCTACGAGTCTTTATATCAGAAAAGCAGTGACCACGGTGCAATCGCATTTCCGTACCCTCCTGTTTTGCGGGGATGCGGGGAGCGGCCAGTGCTCATCTGGGGTCTGGGGAAATGTGGCACCATGTGAACGACTCATGTCGGTCTCGCGCCAAACGATTTCGGAAACCAGATGGATAGCCGCTTAGCCGATCCGTTCGACGGCTCGGATTTCTGTGGAGGTTGCGATGGAAAAGCAGAAGTGGTAAGGTTGAGGAGCTAAGTCTGATGTGAAAGCCAGGATTCATAGAAATCAATGCACTAGGAAAATGAGAAATTGGAGCTAGGAAAAGCATCCAGACGAGATGCAGGGATCGGTTACTAAATCCGCCTGTCGACTATCCTAATCCTTCTCCGACCACCAAGCAGCTGACCCCGGGAAACGGTCCTGGGGTTATGTACAAGTCATTTAATGGCTTTAAATCTGGCCTGGGGTAATGCAAGTTGAGCAGCTCAGTACAAACGACGTGACAACCTAGAGACTAGTTGGAAAGCAGCATTCAACTCGCTGACAACCACTGTCCTCCTTCCCGTTGCCCATCTTCTCCTCTGCTTTGTCCAGTACTTCAACTTCCCTATCCGACGCCCTCACAATCAGATCCTTGCTTGCTGCTATGGCTGCAGTAGCAACCCCCAGCCATGATGCGTTGGCTAAACCGCCTACAACCGACTTGGACTTCCAGTCCGAGAAGGAAATCAACAGCATCAATGACTTCATTGTGCATCAGGCACGAAGCATCCCGGACAAGCCACTCATTGCCTACCCAGCGTCAGAACTCGGTGCTGCAGACTTCGAGAATTACACAGCCAAAGACCTGGATGCCTTTGCAGATGAGGCAGCAAAGGCTCTTGCCAGCCAGGGCTTAATTCCCAAGGTAAAACAAAACACCTGACTCAGATTTATGGCCTCTGGCTGAACCTATGTTAACTCTCATAGGCTGCAAAAAGCAACGAGGCTGAGGTGGTTGGTCTGCTAGGACCCTCAAACCTTGACTACATCATCTCTATCCTTGCACTATCGCGCATGGGGTTTTCAGTGCTATTCCTGTCTACAAGGTTACCAACAGAAGCATACGTCGCTCTACTAGAGCAGACTGAATGCACAAGGATAGTCGCAGGACCGAAGTTGAGCTCGGCTGTTGCCGGCATTCAAGAGATCTACCCAGTCGAGAGCTTCTCCCTCCCCAACCACAAAGTCTGGAATCACAACACCACAACGTCGACCCGTTTCCGCCGCCAAACGGAGCTTCAAGATGAAGAGAACACGGTTGCTTTCATCGTGCACTCCTCGGGAAGTACTGGTCTGCCCAAGCCCATCTACCAGACTCACAGACAATGCTTGAGCAACTATGCCACAGGTGGCGGCATGAAAGCCTTTGTCACTCTGCCACTCTTCCATAACCATGGTCTTGCGACTATGTTCAGAGGCATGGTGACGGGCAAGCGTACGGCGGTCTATAACGCCAATCTTCCACTGACCAACAATCACCTTGTTACGGCCATGCAAGCCGCAGACTTTGAGAGCTTCCACTGCGTGCCATATGCTCTCAAGGTTTTGGCAGAGACCCCCGAGGGCATTGCTGAGCTTGCAAAGGCGAAGCTTGTGTTATTTGGTGGAAGCAGCTGCCCTGACGACCTAGGTGACTTGTTGGTGCAGAACGGGGTCAATCTCGTTTCTCATTATGGCGCGTAAGTTGTCTCATCTTCCGCTTTCGATATGATCAGTTGTAGCTCACAAGTAATCAGCACCGAGATGGGACAATTGATGACATCTCAGCGAGACCCTGAGACTGATAAGGCGTGGAACTACGTCCGTCCACTCGCGAAAACCAACCCATATCTTTTCCTTGACGAGATCACCTCTGGCATATTTGAATGCGTCGTCCTGGATGGGCTCTCAACGAAGACTACCTTCAACTCGGACGACCCTCCCAACTCGTTCCGTACGCGGGACACCTTCGTCAAGCACCCTACCACGCCAGATGCGTGGAAGTATCTCGGCCGTCTTGACGACCGCGTCACCCTTGTTAATGGTGAAAAAGTCCTTCCAGTTCCATACGAGCACCGCATCCGCCAGAACGATCTGGTCCAGGAGTGTCTTGTCTTCGGAGTCGGTCGCGCCTTTCCCGGTGTTCTCATTATTCCTAGCGCACATGCTGAGGACAAGACGCCTGAGGAGTTGCTAGAGTTGCTCTGGCCAAGTGTTGAGGAGGCCAACGAGAAGGCTGAGAAGTTCGGCCATGTATCTCGAGAGATGGTCATGATTATGCCTACTGGGACGGAGTACCCTCGCACCGACAAAGGCACTCTCATTCGCGCTGCATGCTACAAACACTTCGAACAGGAGATCGAAGAAGCCTATCAGCGTTTTGAATCTCCTGGCAATGAGGACCGACTAGCACTTGACATGCCAGAGCTGCAGTCCTATCTCCTCACCCTTCTTACCGACAGAGTTGGCATTCAAAATCTGACAGCAGAGACGGAGTTCTTCGCTGCTGGAATGGATAGTCTACAGGCTATCACGGCACGTGCTCACATTGTTCGGGAGCTAGATCTCGGCGGGAAAGCTCTGGGACAGAATGTTGTCTTCGACTATCCCAGTGTGCAGCAACTCTCTGGCTATCTTTACTCGCTCCGCACAGGCACTGAGCTGAAGGAAGAAAGCGAGGAGGAAGTCATGCAGAAGTTGGTGTCTAAGTACTCGCACTTTGAACCCTACAAGCCGGGCAGCCAAGTCCCCGACGGTGAGGTAGTGGTAAGTTGACAACCTTGCATTGCCCGTCAATCAGATCAGTCACTGACAGCTCACAGCTTCTCACCGGTGCCACTGGCTCCCTTGGAGCGTATATCCTAACCCAGCTACTCTCTCTACCTCACATCCGCCACGTGTACTGTCTTGTGCGCGCTCCTTCTCCAGCCGCAGCGCAGCAGCGTGTCATAGACTCGCTAAAGGCCCGTGGTCTTTCACCTCACCACAGCTCGGCACATGAGCGCATCATCTCGTCCCTGTCCAGGAATGGCCTGCCAGATTATCATAATTCCGCCAAGTTCACAGCTCTGCCTGCTGATCTCAGCCAGCCCGACCTTGGTCTTGGATTAAATGTTTTTGAGGCTATCCGCTCCATGCTGACTTCTGTCATCCACTCTGCATGGGCCGTCAACTTCACTCTCACAGTCCAGAGTTTTGAAGCTCAGCATATTGCTGGTCTTCGTCATCTACTGGACCTCTGCCTCTCAGTGCCGTTCGCCCGACCAGCTCGCATGGCGTTCATCTCCTCTGTCTCGGCAGCAGCTGGGACACCTTCACCAGCAAGGGTCTCCGAGACGCTTGTCAAGGAAGCCAAGCATGCGCAAAGTATGGGCTACGCGAGGAGCAAGTGGGTGGCTGAGCACATAATGCATGCTGCGGCAGCATCGACAGGCATGGAAGCTCGGATCCTGCGGTCTGGCCAGATCATTGGCGATTCTCTCACTGGGCGATGGAATGATACTGAGGCCATCCCTCTTATGTTCCGGGCAGCTGTCACAATTGGCGCTCTGCCTGCTCTGGATGAGAATCCGTCATGGCTACCTGTTGACAAGTGCGCCGAGGCCGTGATCGAGTTGAGCAGCTTGTCACACTCTGGCGACCAGACAGCCTTTTACTTCCAACCACAGGATGACAAGGACGTCGTCTATCACGTCCAGAACCCAACGACAGTGCGGTGGACAGAAGATATCCTCCCAGCCATTGCCGCAGCTGGACTGAAGTTCGAGACGGTCGGGCAAAGAGAATGGGTACAACGGCTGCGTGAGGGAGAGCAAGACCCTGCGTTGAATCCCACGATCAAGCTGCTGGACTTCTTCACGGGAAAGTACGATAATGACAGACCTGGTCGCAGTGGATTGGTCTTTGAGACAGAGAGGACGGAGAGACGGAGCAAGGCGATTCGGCAAGGGTATAACGTGGTGACGAGCGGCTTGTTGGCGAAGTGCGTGGAGAGCTGGAAGCAGGATTGGGCATAGTAGAGCAGATAGGAGCAGGATGAGAGAAAGAAACACGCGTTACTGTATCGCAAGTGTTTGCATTGAACTGATGCTGCTTGCGTCGCCGGCTTCCCTAACCTCGTGTTTTGGTAGCACCGGATTCACTGCTAGGGGAGGCCTGCCGGTAGTGGGAGCGGTGGGGGGAGCGGTAGTTGGGTGGTATTGGTGATGTTGGCGGTGTTGGCGGTAGCGCTGCATGTCGCAGCCGTAGCGCAGAAGTGACACCGACGTCATCCAGCCACAAGCTTCACCCTTCTGAGCTACACCAGCTCTGGCTCAGCTCCAACCCTGATTTCGCTCAACCTAAACATTCGCGCCCCCTCCTTCGTGTCTATTCTCCTCTTTCTCCTCCAATTGCTTCTTCTTCTTCCCTGCAGCTCAGAGTCTCATCTGTATCTGCCCATCTCGACTCGCAAACGCAGCAGCAATGGTCAACATCGGCCGCTGGAAGGCCCTGGACAGGCTGCTTGGCTTCGAGAGCTCTTCTCGTGGTCGTGGACACACCGGGTCGCACCATCAATGGCTTCAAGAGGAAGAGCGCGCTTGTGAGTCCGGCTGCTCCAATTGCACGCGCCAACTTCGCGCTGACTTGCTATCACAGTCCTTCCCCATAACCGCAATGAGCACCTTACATCTGCTATCGCGCCCATCGAGGTCACAAAGGTCTGCCTTCGCCTCAGGCATCTCATCACAGAATGCATTCCTTGCGAGATGGAGGAGTCCGAGGTCACAAAGTCTCACAGCCGTGTCATCACCCGGAAGGTCATCAAGGCTGCGAAAGAGGCTGGTGGCTCTGAACATGGCGCCTGTGTTGTCTACGCTTTGCTCGTCAACATGCGTTGGTTCCGACACGAGGCCACTGTTGAGCTTTGGGACGCCGACCTCCATAAGCTACGAGCGACCGCTTGTGGTGTGATTGCAAAGAAAATGTGAGATTGAGTCCATTGACTCGGGCTTTCTTGAAAGCAATACTGACCTGTTTGTAGTATCGAGGGCGAGGAAGACATTGAACATCTACTACACGTGGTCCTCCTCCGACGATACTCTTTCCTCTCTGACAACACCCCTACAACCCCCGTCAACGTTGTCGAAAAGGCGGTCGATCTTCATGCAATCGCGGTCATTGGGTCTTCAGGATACCAAAAGTGCATCAGCTACCTTTGGCGTGGCTGGTTGGTTCAAGACGAGGATGATCCCTCCGTCTTCGTTGACTACAAGGACAAGGACAACTGCAACTTCATTGTTCATATGGATCCAGATCGCATGCGGGCTCCGCGATATCAAAACGCGGCTCAGATGATGTTTTCTTTCATCTACCTCATCCTCTACACCTCTGTCATCAACACTGTTAACCCGGCCGGAACACTGGACCTGGCTGAGATTGTTCTGTACTTGTTCACGTTAGGCTTCGTCTGCGATGAGCTTATGAAGCTTTGGAAGGCAGGCTACCGCATCCTGGGCTTCTGGAATGCCCTCAATGGGACCCTCTATTCGTTCTTGACGGTGTCGCTGGTCTTGCGCATCATTGGCTTATCGCACTCTCCCGATCACCCTGACCGGGCTCGTTTCGCGCGCCAAAGCTACAACCTCCTTGCATTCACGGCGCCGCTATTCTGGTCCCGTATGATGCTCTACCTTGATGGCTTCAAATTCTTTGGTGCTATGCTCGTAGTTCTCAAGGTCATGATGAAGGAGTCGGTCATTTTCTTCGCCCTTCTTCTCGTCGTCAACATTGGCTTCTTGCAGGCCTTTATCGGATTGGACCTAGCGGACGATTTGGTGGCCGGAGATGTGCTTTTCATTCTAGAGTCGATGGTGAAGGCTATTCTTCAAGCTCCAGAGTTTGAAGGTTTCGAGAACTTCGGTCATCCATGGGGACTCATTCTCTACTACTGCTTCACATTTGTGGTTATGGTGAGTCAAAGCTTCTGCATCTGTCACGCGCACAACGTACTGACCTGCCAAGATCATTCTGCTCAATATCCTCATCGCTCTCTACAATTCAGCTTACGAGTTGAGTCTGCACCTCGGAAAGTCTAGATTGCCGTCTGCTGACAATATTCCAGGGATATTTACGGCAATGCCGACGACGAGTTCTTGGCCCTGTTCTCGCAGAAGACCATGCAATTTGTACGCGCCCCTGACGAGAATGTGTATATTGCGCCATTCAACCTCGTCGAAATCGTGATCTCCGCACTTTTCGAGTGGTGGATGCCTAAAAAGACATATGAGCTGATCAATGACTGGGTCATGGCCATTCTGTACTCGCCTTTACTCGTGATCGCCGCCATCTTCGAGACGCGCACGGCCTACCAAATTCGCCGGAACAGAGCTCGTGGTGAAGAGGACGACGATGTGGTAGAAGAGTGGGAAGAGATGACTGCAGAGATCGACTTCGAATCTGAGGGCTGGTCCAAGACCTGCGATATGGCTAGATCGAATGTTGAGGAGGACGCGGCAACCCTCGAGGTCCGAAAACTGCGGGATGAAGTGGATGAGCTCAAAGCGATGCTAGCTAGCATCAGCAAAGCTGTCGGTGTCGGATCTGCCAATGGCAAGAGTGCTGCCGACGACGAGGGCAAGGGCAAAGAGCGGAATGAGGACGCGAAAGATACGAAGGAAGCGAAGCAGGGAGAGGCTAGTTCCAGCAGCTCCGAGTAGGGCGATAGAGCTGTGGAGTTTCTTTTCCCGACGCATAGCTCAACGAAAGATTGACTGTGTGCGACGAGAAGTCGGATGGCACCCTGGGAAACTCTGGTGTTGCGGCGTACGTATCTGAGAAAGTGCCCATTGTATGACCTTGCGGGATTGAACGAATATTGAAAGATTGAAATAGCTAGGCCCAATTATAGCATATGTAATGAAATGCCCGAAGTACCACCCATTCAGCCGTAGTAACACTGCATACGTTGTGAACCAAGTAACGCGTTCGATAAGGTCCATATGCAGGCAGCCGATCACTCAGTCCTTCTTCGCCGGAGGGAAGTATTTCCTGCAAGTAAGTTGTCAGCATGGGTACCCCCTCAGACGTCAGTGAATGCATGCTCTGAACTCACGGAATCGTGTTCCTGTACGCCTCAACATCCTTCTCCATAAACGTCACAAACACAATCCTCTCAAACGCATCCCCATCCTCATCCATAAACCTCCTCACAACATCACACGCAACCTCCGCCGCCGCCACAGTCGGATATCCATAAACCCCCGTGCTAATCCCACTGAACGCCAAACTCCTCACCCCATTCTCCTTCGCAACCCTCAACGTCTCCCCATAACAGCTCCTCAACAACCTCTCGCTTTCCTCCGGGTTTTTCGAGCTATACACCGGTCCAACGGTGTGAATCACATGTTTCGCGGGTAGATTGTACCCCTTTGTGATCTTTGCCTGGCCGGTGGGACAGCCGCCTAGGGAGCGGCATTCACAGAGGAGTTCGGGCCCTGCGGCGCGGTGGATTGCACCGTCGACGCCGCCGCCACCGAGGAGGGAAGTGTTTGCTGCGTTGACGATGGCGTCGACGGGGAGAGTGGTTATGTCGGTGCGGAGGAGGGAGATGCGGGAGTTGTGGGAGCGGGATGGAGGGAAGAGGGGGGTTACGGAGGTGGCGAGGTCGGAGAAGATGAGGGAGGTTGTGTAGAGGTTTGAGAGGGAGGATTTGGCGAGCATGGTGGTGATGAGGCTGCTGGTGAGGCTTGAGCTGTGGGATTCGCAACGACGGTGGAATATGAGAATTTGAGAAGGTGACGAAGACGGTCTGAGAAGTCAGGATGTCGAGTCGAGGTGTTTCGGAGAATCAGTTGAGCTGTGAAGCGCAGGAATGGCTTGGGCTTATATAGCTGAAGGATATGGGATGTTGTCGAGGTGAGTAGAGGTGAGGTCACCAACTCGAGCTGGCATTGACATAATCAGTGGGCCACCGCCAGTTAAGCTCCGGGAGCTACGAGAGTCAAATGTCCATCACGCGCGACAAATGCGATGAATAGAGTCTACTCCTAGCAAGAGGTATTTTGCATCTATGTCGTCTTTTGTCAATGTCGCATAGAGAGCAGCATGTTGTTTATTTCACTCAATGTTAATCGATGGCTGATGCGGAAGTCTATTGGAGACCTGGTGACCTGTGATGGTCTGAAGCTTGTACAGGAGATACAGCCTTCCGAGTATTGCCTCAACCGGAAAGTCTATGGGGACGTAAGAAGAGGGAAGAAATCACGCTCCCATCAAGTCTGTCGTGGCCTGGGCCTTGCAAATGGCTCATCAGCCAGATGAGCAATCAACGATGCATGAAAGACAGAGGACAGCAAGGCAGCATCTCCTGTGTAAGATAAGGACTCAGCTTAGACGGCGATTATAGACTTCCAGAAAAGTTCATATGGCTTTGGAAACAAATAGGTGAATAATACACTGTGATAAAATCGCCGGGGAGACCATGCTGAAAGGGTGCAAACCCTGGGGCCCCGCGATTGGCGGTCAGATAATTATGAGATGCGTATTTTGATCTGACACAGGGTCCCTGGTCAGTCGCATTTTCTACGCCAAGCTGGATATGGTGGCTGATGGGCTGAGAACAGGACACGACTTTCTTGTTGGATAGTAGCTGATAATACCTTTACGGCGCGGTGGTCAGCGTCGTACGCAGAGACAGCCAGCATCAGGGAGGGTACAAAGAACAGCCCAAATGCGTCTCAGCCCGGTCTGACTCAACAGCAGCACGAGGCGAGACAACGGCTATCTGGCAGGCGAACCACGACTCGAGCAGCCAGGTTGGAGGCAATGAGGCAAAGTGGCAAGTCGGAGGTTAATAAGTGCTGGATGATTCTGGTCGGGGCACGGAGCGGATGGACCGTGGGTCGAAGGTGGGACCCCTAGACCCTCAAGTTCGGGCTGCGTTTTGCGTGTGCACGTTCGGGAGGTGATGATTGGGGGGGATTCGAAAGACGATGGGCAAGCATCTGTCAGCAAAAACTTCCACGGTCAGTGTGAGTGTATAGAATAAAACCAGTATCATGTGAACTTGAAAATGCCTGGTAGACTGATGGCCAAAGCTAGCAGGTCCAACGAGACACCCTCCTTCCTTCCTTCCTAGCTACGAGATTGTCCTCCATGTTTCACCATCAGGTCAAGATCCCGAGTCAAACAGGCAAGAGCATCCCGAGCAGCATTGCCTTTGTTCCTTCCTCCATGGCGCATCTCACCGCCTTTGCCATTCATCCTCTTCGGACCTAGCGCGGCGAGATAGCCCCCGATAAGACCTGCTCCCCGCCAATCAGCGCCCCGCCGCACCCCACCAGGTTCGCCCACCAGTTGCACTTGCCGCGGGGCAGAAAAAAAAAGTTTTAGAGAGTTGCTCAGTGGCCGACAGGGCCGCTGTGACAGTGAAGCCCAGTGGGTGCACAGAGGGAAGTGGAGGGGTGCCTGGCCGACGGGAGGCGGCTTTGCCTGCGGGACACCTCACCAAGAAAGATCCAGTCCAGTCCAGAGTGAAAAAAATGTTGCGCGCATAATAAAACTTGGGCGCCCCAGCTCTCCCGCCGCCCTCCTCCTTCGCAATCTTTCCTCCATCCTCCATCCTCCGTTTTTCTCAAACATCTCAAAGGTCGTCATCCTCCAGACGAATCCTTCCTCTCACTTGGACTTGTGTCTTCTTCACACTCTTCCACACATCTTACTCCCTCCCGGTGCCGTCGTTGTTCCCCCTCCAGGACAACCCCGCCACCCCTCCTACGAGAGATAAGAATCTTCATCTAGGCCACAAAACATCAGAGTCGATTCCTCCGTCGTCTCTGTGGGCTTTTCTTACCTTCTGAACATCACAAGGTCTTCTTCTGCTCGCAGATAGACCCGTTCAGCACGACTTAGATTCATTTCTATAAGTCTGCCATCAACCGCTCTCACGAAACCGACCGATCTTCCCCTCGATCTTTCACAACCAACCGTCATCATGCCTTCCGAGAACGCTCAGTCCGTCAAGGTCCTTGACGAGCTCTTCCAGAAGCTCACCGTCTCTACCGACGCTGCCGACATTAAGGGCGCCTCCACTGAGCTCGCTGGCTTCATTAACGGCCGCATCGAGGACCAGGCTGTCCCCTCTAAGTAAGTTCTTGTCTGTCCTTTGCAGCCAAAAGTTCCATGGCACACGAGTTGGGTCAGCATCACGCTGTGCTCTGTCTACCAGTGTGAGAGAGCATCAACCAGCTTGCCTTGCTCTCAGCATATGGGAGGGCTCGATTTTCACAATGCCAGACCGCCAGCAGCCAAATGAGGGTGCTACAGGTGGCATTTTGGGCCTGACTCTCAGTGGACAACCCCCGCTGAAGCCAGTGCCTGAAAGCCCCTCCACCCCCGCCATTGGCAATGCTTTGCCCCTCACTGGCCGCAAATTTTTTAAATCCCACCACGACCGTATTTGGCGCTGGCGACTAACATGTGAATTTTCGCAGGACCATTGAGAACCTCAAGAAGCAGCTTTCCAACAAGAAGGATGCCGCCGCTCGCGAGAAGGGCGCTGTCGCCGTTGAGGCTATTGCCTCTCACTCCGAGGTCTCTGCCGCCGTCGAGGCTTACCTGATTGAGCTGCTCCCGGCCGTCCTCACTGCCGTTGGCGACAAGATCACTGCCGTCAAGACTGCCGCTCAGGCTGCCGTCCTTGCTATTGCCGGTGCCATCAACGGCAACGCTATCAAGGCCGCTCTCCCCGCCATCATCGAGTCCATCCGCAACGCCCAGAAGTGGCCCGAGAAGATGGCTGCCCTCGACTTCATTGACGCTCTCGTCAAGAACGCTCCCGCCCAGACTGGCTACCGTGTCCCTGAGCTGATTCCCGTCATCTCCGAGGCCATGTGGGACACCAAGAAGGAGGTCAAGGAGCGTGCCTACAAGACCATGGAGTCTCTCTGCCAGCTCATTGTCAACCGTGATATTGAGCGTTTCATTCCCGAGCTCATCAAGTGTATCGCCAAGCCCGAGAACGTCCCTGAGACCGTTCACTTGCTCGGTGCCACCACTTTCGTCACTGAGGTTCAGGAGCCCACTCTTGCCCTCATGGTTCCCCTGCTCGATCGTGGTCTTGCTGAGCGCGAGACTGCCATCAAGCGTAAGGCTGCTGTCATTGTTGACAACATGTGCAAGCTTGTCGACGACCCGAACATCGTCGCTCCTTTCTTGCCCAAGATGATGCCAGGTCTCCAGAAGAACTACGAGAACTTGGCTGATCCTGAGGCTCGTGAGAAGACCAAGCAGGCCCTTGACACCCTCACCCGTGTCGGTGACATCAAGGACGGCGTCATTCCCGAGGCACGCAACGATGGCGACATCAACGTCGTCCTCGGCAAGCTCAAGGAGGTCCTCTCTGGCAAGTACATCACCTACCTCGAGAAGATGCCCGCTGTCGCCCAGTACATTGCTGCCATCGCTGGTCAGCTGATCGACGAGAAGGAGACTGAGAGCCTCATCTGGGTCCAGAACCTCAAGCCTTACATGGCTGTCATCACTGGCATCGACAACTCCGAGAGCAACATTGAGACTCTTCGCAAGAAGTCTCTGCCCGGTGCCCAGGCCGAGGATGAGGTTGAGCCCGATGAGGAGGAGGGTGAGGATCTGTGCAACTGCACCTTCTCCCTCGCCTACGGTGCCAAGATTCTCCTGAACCAGACTCACCTCCGTCTCAAGCGTGGTCAGCGCTATGGTCTTTGCGGTCCCAACGGTTCCGGCAAGTCCACTCTCATGCGTGCCATCAACAACGAGCAGGTCGAGGGTTTCCCCAAGCAGAGCGAGGTCAAGACCGTGTTCGTCGAGCACGATCTCGACTCCGCCGACACTGAGATGACCACCATTGACTGGACCATGAAGAAGCTCCAGGATGCTGGTGTCACCGCCACCCAGTCTGATGTCGAGACTCGCCTCAACGAGTTCGGCTTCACCGAGGCCATGGTCAAGGGTGAGATCTCTGCCCTCTCCGGTGGTTGGAAGATGAAGCTGGCCCTGTGCCGTGCCGTCTTCGAGGCTCCCGATATTCTGCTTCTTGACGAGCCCACCAACCATCTTGATGTGAAGAACGTCAAGTGGCTCGAGGAGTACCTGCAGAACTCCCCTTGCACTTCCATCATCGTCTCTCACGACTCCGGCTTCCTCGACAACGTGTGCCAGCACATTGTCCACTACGAGCGCTTCAAGCTCAAGCGCTACCGTGGTAACCTCAAGGAGTTCGTCAAGCGCGTTCCCTCTGCCAGGTCCTACTACGAGCTCGGTGCCTCCGAGATGGAGTTCACCTTCCCTGAGCCCGGTTTCCTCGAGGGTGTCAAGACCAAGGCCAAGGCCATTCTCCGTGCCACCAAGATGTCCTTCCAGTACCCCGGTACCGAGAAGCCTCAGATCTCCGACATCTCCTTCCAGTGCTCTCTCGGCTCCCGTATTGCCGTCATTGGTCCCAACGGTGCTGGCAAGTCTACTCTGATCAACGTGCTCTGCGGTGAGCTCATCCCCACTGCTGGTGAGATTTACCAGCACGAGAACATCCGTATTGCCTACATCAAGCAGCACGCTTTCGCCCATATCGATAACCACCTGGACAAGACTCCTTCCGAGTACATCCAGTGGCGCTTCCAGACTGGTGAGGATCGTGAGACTATGGACCGTGCCAACAAGATCATCACCGAGGATGATGAGAAGGCCATGGACAAGATCTTCCGCATTCAGGATACCCAGCGTCGCGTCATTGGCATCCACGGTCGCCGCAAGTTCAAGAACTCTTACGAGTACGAGTGTTCGTTTGCTCTCGGCGAGAACGTCGGCATGAAGAACGAGCGCTGGGTTCCCATGATGACTGCTGACAACGTCTGGCTGCCCCGTAACGAGCTTCTCGCTTCTCACCAGAAGATGGTTGCCGATGTCGATATGAAGGAGGCTCTTGCCTCTGGTCAGTTCCGTCCCCTTGTCCGCAAGGAGATTGAGTCCCACTGCGCCAACTTCGGTCTCGATGCTGAGCTTGTCTCTCACTCTCGCATGCGTGGTCTCTCTGGTGGCCAGCGTGTCAAGACTGTCCTCGCTGCTTGCTCGTGGCAGCGTCCTCACCTTATCGTCCTTGACGAGCCTACCAACTACCTTGACCGTGACTCTCTGGGTGCTCTGTCCAAGGCTCTCCGCAAGTTCGAGGGTGGTGTCATCATCATCACTCACTCTGCTGAGTTCACCAAGGACATCACTGAGGAAGTGTGGGCTGTCATGGACGGTAAGATGACACCTTCCGGCCACAACTGGGTGTCCGGCCAGGGCTCTGGTCCCCGCCTGAAGGCTGATGAGGGCGATGAGGAGGACAAGTTCGACGCTATGGGCAACAAGATTGTTAGCACCAAGAAGAAGGCCAAGCTCTCATCCTCCGAGCTGCGGAAGAAGAAGAAGGGTAAGTCACAACTTCATCGTCTAGTTTTGACATCGAACACTATGCTAACCATGTCACAGAGCGTATGGCCCGCCGCAAGCGTGGTGAGGAGGTCTTCAGCGACGAGGACGAGTAAACGTCACGTCCCTGATCTACCCCCTTACTTCCTTAACTCCGACATACCCCTTACGAATCCTTACGATGTATCTCCCACACCGCCACCAACTCATACCATAACATTTATTTCCTTTGTTTCTAATGCGTCATCTGCTTTTTGCCGAGGGAGAAGACGGAGAAGAAAAGTGCTTTTTTCTCTTCCACGTTGCGAGATGCGTTTTTGGTCACGAAACTTGGCATGCCTGGGCTTTTTGATAGAAAAGGGATTGGGCTCGTCTTTTGTCACGAAACAGTCCTCTCGGCTACATTGAAGACGGAAGCTGGACTGGAGAAAGTGGAGCGTGTGAATGAACGAAAGAAGATCTGACAGCTGTTCCTCTGAAGAGGAGGTGGACTTGCGGCCGGCTGGGATTGGAGGATCTTGGGTCGATCGTGGTTGCCCACCTTTTTTTAGGATGGCTTTTTGAAGTTCTTGAAAGGTGATAAAAAATAGAACCAATAGACATTATCAACCGACACAGAGTCCCATGTGACAGTGATCCCTCGTAGACCACATGCGAGACTAACGACATCTTTCAAGCCCAACCCAGTGTCCTCACTCTAGAAGGGATGGCCAGTCCAGCGCCGCAACATATCCGCACCAAATCCGTACTCGTCATGTGACATGAAATGACATACCACTCAATCCAAAGACAAAGTCTACCTCAAGATCCCACGAGTCGGGCACCACACCACCAACCAGCGCGGGAATTTCGCCACACCCAGACCCAGTCATGGCAGATCCGACCTTCTAGCGTTTCCAACTTACGTTTCTTCGAATCCATTCCATTGGGACCGCGGCGGTTGATGGTGGGTGTGGATGGGGGTACAAGGTTAGGCCGGAGGCGTGTACTTGAGAGGAATGTAGCCTTGCCATGGCTGGCTGACAATCAGAGATCGTAGGGTTTTTTAAGGGTTTTTTTGTCACGCGTTCATGCAGTGGTTGTAGATCGATTCAGGTCGACGAAGGGTACGTAATCTGTCATATACGGTGCCGGTTCATATTCTTTTGCAGGCCTATATGCACACACTGCCGCCTCCAGACGGCAAGGCATCCCGCCCATTGAACTTGTGACGAATGAGCCCAAACCTCCTAGCTATGCTGCATACGACGAGTGCCAAGTTGAAAGTACACTCGCATAGAAGATGTTAGAACGTGTAAATGAGTTTCTAGTAATGGCGTGCCATGTTCGCACCGGAAACGTAGTCGATCTCAGTGCCACACACATGACGTCGCCGTACAGGTTGCGGCGTGCAGAAATTAGATTAATATAAGTGAATCCGGTAGTGATTCCTTGCGGCACATGTCGTCCCAGCTTCAGGCAATGGGTGCATAGCCGCGGCGCACCGAGACGTCTGAATCAAGGCACGCAGCATCACATGTACAACACATCTGCGGACTGTAACAGACTTTTGATATGTAAAGAAATCGATTTATCCCTCCGGAAGAGCGGACCTCATTGTCCGCGCTCAGAGGTATTGGGTATATGTATCTTATGGACAGATTTCCTCCTCAACAAGCCTCGTCCAACCCCTGTCAAACTTTTTCCCATTCCAAACATTTCCGTTCCTCATATGGTGTCCACCGCCGTCGACTGTGGCAGCGGAAGCAGGCACAGATGTGCTGAAGTAATAAGCCATTGACATGTCCTCGATGCTCCGTTGGGGGCCTCCGAGGAGCATGTCGGCCATAGCAAATGTTGTTCAAGCCCGTCGGGTGACAAGGCCTCCGCCCAAACAGTGAGCACAAGCCTCGTCACCTTCAAGTGATGCTTTCGGGTCCAAGTCGTCGAATCACCATGTCACACACGCATGCACGCGGACAGCACAACGAATTCCACACACATACCAAATCATCGTCGTAAGCACATACCATCGGTCGATCACTTCATCCACTGCACGGCCGACATCCACGTTTAACGTCGGGAAAACGGGTTAAGAGTAGACAGAGAGGGGATATCCGAGAATTGGGTCGAGGCTGAATGGGAAACAAATCATTCCAAGGTTCGCACGCGCAGGACGTCTGTTGCCTCGTCCTCATATTTAGGCGTCCATCTGGTCGGCCTTCTTCTTGCGCTTAATGCCGACCATACGTCCCATCTCGGTCCAGAAACCGACAGGAGGATGGGTGAAGCTTGCTTCATAGCGGTCGATAAGAGGCGCATCCCAAACAAGATCACACTCGTGGGGCTTCACAATGCGAGTCTTCTTGACGAACTTCCAGCCAAAGTACAGAATAGGAGCGAGAATCTGCATGGTGTAGTTGCGGAAGAAGCGCTCGACATCCCAGGGCGCAAAGGCCTTGTAACCGTAGCAAAGGGTAATGATGAACTGCACGATGATGGCAATAATAGCACCGTACGGCTGGAAGCGGCCGTAGTACGGCATCTTCTTTCGGTCAACTCCCTGAGCCTTGCAAGCACGGTAGTAGAAGATGAAGGTGATGTTCATGACCATGAAGTCAATAAGGGCGCCAGCAGTGATGAGCTCGACGAACCAGACAATGACCTCAGCGGAGGCGCTGCCAACTTGCAGGAAGGACAGGAGGGGGAAGAGCATGACGACGGCGAAGCAGTAGATCGGGACACCGTTGGCCGTGCACTTGCGGAGGAAGCGAGGAGCTCGACCCTCGAGGGCGAGACCGTATAGCGAACGGGTAGCACAGTAGGTGTAGGTGTTGCCAGCAGAGAAGATGGATGTAAGCATCAGCGCGTTGACAATGTCAGGCAGGATGGTAATTCCCATGTTCTCCATGGCGACGACATAAGGCGAGGCAGAGGCGGAGCTCTCGGCGCCAGCACGAGCCTCCAGCTTCGGGTCGTTGGAGGCAACGACAATACCGACCGCAAGCGCAGAACCGAAGAAGAAGATGAAGAACCGGTAGTAGACGGTCTTGAACGCAGTCTTGATATAAATCCGCGGGCGCTTGGCCTCGGCGGCGACCATAGAGATGTATTCGGGACCGACGATGGCGAAACTGGCGTTCCAAAGAGCAGCGAGGAAACCCTCGAAGCGCATCTTTGGTGTGGCACCGACGAAAGCACCAGGCGAGTTCCAGTAGCGGAAGCCGTAAGCATCGCCACGCGGGTTTCCACCAACCATGGTGATGAAGGTGTAGAAGAATAGCATGAAGATGAGGATAACCTTGCCTCCAGAAAGCCAGAATTCAGCCTCACCGAAACCGCGGACGGCGATGATGTTGATAGCACTATATTCACCCAACACAGAAAGATTTAGCATTCGACCACTACATTTGAGGAACGGGTTCAGGGGGGCAAGCGAGAGGAGGCAGATCCCGTCAATTGGGGCGGGGTGTGCTCAAGGAATTCGAAGTCCTGGTTAGTACTTGAGTGACGTTGGCAAATCCCACGGGATGTGCCTCTCAGCTCTGCTTGTTGGGGGCAAGCGGTTCTTACGCGTAAGCAATGATACAACCAATGCAAATGGCGGCTGTCGGGCCAGGCTCGGTGATCTTGTCGCTCCAGAAGGACATGACGAGGTTCAGGGCAGAAATCTCGAAAGGAATGAGGAGGGCCTCGTAAAGGAAGAAGTTCCAGCCGACCATGAAACCCAGCGCATCGTCGACCCAGTGGCCAGCGAGACGGACGAAACCACCCGAGACAGGCATGTAGACGGTCATTTCAGCAATGGAGTTGTTGACCATGCCGAGAATCAGAGTGTAGAGAGTATAGGCCAGGAACAGGCTGCCCGGGCCACCAGCAATGAGACCATTACCGATAGAGACGAAGAGCGCCGTACCAATTGAGCCACCGATGGCAATCAGCTGAATCTGGCGGTTGTTGAGGCGACGGTGAAGATCGTCTGAGTTGTCGCCAAGATGGCCACCAACAGTAAGATCAGTGGCAGGATGGGCGAGCTTCTTCTCGCCATTGCCGCTGGTTGGCGGTGATGGCGGCGCCACCTTTGATTCTTCCATGACTGTGGTCGTTATGGATCTCGAGGGTAAAGCTCGGTGTGGTGGGTGAGGGAGGAAAGAAGACGAGGAGAGGAAGAGCCTGATCTATTTGTGTATATAGACCATGAAGCTTCGCGTGGTGAATCACGATCAGCTCTTCGAGGTGTTTCCTTGGGATGAAGGAATGTATGGAAGGAAAAGAGAAGAGGAAGAGAAGGGAGAGCAGAAGAGATCAGGAAGGGATATGATGTGCGGACACGCAGGTACTAATAAAAAGGAACCTTGGAGACACGAGCAATTGCAAGGTCGTCAGCGCTTTCTTCAAGTCGCGCCGCCAGGGACTAACTGGAGACACTGGGGACCGGGGGTACTTTGAGTATAAGTCGAAAATGTCGCATCTGGTTATGGCTATGTGGGGAGGATGCTGGACATTCCAGTGATGTTGGGAGGCTTGGCTGGTCACTGCGGCAGGCTGTGTGCGCTGTGGTCTCTGTGTCCGGAAGTGTGTGTGTACACAATCGCTGGTGTGGACGGGTGCATGGGTGTGTCTGCCACCCGCCTGCATGGGTGTGTGTACCTCTCTCCATCCTCTGCACGCTTGCGATGGCCCTGGTCTCACTTGTTAGCCGAATCTCTTGTGGCGTGGGATCTACCTGGACGGCGTTGGCCGTGTTGCAACCACCCAACCCTGACCTCACCTTGCGTCTCGGGCAACTCCATTCTGTTCACATTGTCACCAATCCATCGGGGCGCCTGCCATTTGACCCCACGTAATGGGAGAGGGGCGGCCCATGGGGCGACGTTTTGTATGTAGTAATAGCCTGTGTTTTGTCCCATATGTTTGCGCCTCTGGTCGTGTCGCGCTTAAATCGTCATGTACTGTATTGAGTCTCAAGTGAGGCAGAATGGGGTGAACCAGCTAGGTATGAGGTCACTCGGCGGGTTGCTCTGAAGATGCCAGCCTCGCCTTACTCCTTGCACGCGCTTCGTGGGAGAGTTGCGTTGGGAGGATCACAGGTGCAACACGGCTGGGCACGCCCGGTCAGGCACACCGTTCAGACCCTGCTGCTCCTCAAGTTTCACTAATAACGTCGCTAGGCATAACAGGCCAGTGGGAAACATACTCCCGAGTTACTGGCAATGTTAATCTCTGTCCTATTGCCGCATCCTGCTGCTGCGCTTCGTAGGCATCGGTCGAGGCGGCGTCTAAAACCGATCGAACACGGCTGCCCCGATGCGAGCCCGTGCTGGCCTCGACGATTTGCCGACGGCTTGTAAGTTAAGTCTCTCTCAACCTTAAGAAGGGCCAGACCTGTTAATCGGTACCTGGTTGAGAGGCACAGGCCTGGGAATCAGCTTGTCGCGCACTAGCTGATAGACCGGTTTCCAAAGCCGAGGGTACATTCAGCGGAGAAGTTGGCGCATCATCCAGTAGCTGGATGCCGATCCTGGTCCATGGGCACCATACTCGCATGATGATGGATCATTACATCTGGATACCACCAACAACCACACCAAAGATTGGTCGGCCACAGATTCTAGCTCCGCGGGTGGCTGCCACACGAGCAAAAGACTCTGGCGGCCAGACAGGCTTGTAATGGTGGGAGGGTCTCAGAGTGTATGTCACCCCTGCTCGTGTCGAATGAACTCAAGTCAATGGTGTGGCGCTGAACAAGTGTTAGCGCGAGGCTCGTACTCCTCCTCTTACTCGCGATGGCTTAGCTTGATTCTGCTCGATCACTCCATTCGCCTCCCGTTCATCAGGACCCAGTACTCTGTTGCCTTGAGCCGTCCCCATTCGCGGCAGTGGATCGAGGTGCCGCGCTTGAAGTTAGGTGTGGAGGACAAGGTACGTCACAGAGGGGCGTTTTCGCATGTTATTACAGATGTCGACTTGGGTGCCAAAGGGTCTCTAGAAAAGTCGGTCCTCGTCTTGAGGGTGCAGTCGCTTCTTGACATGTCGTTGAAGATGCCCAGAGGTGTCAGCCAGCGCCGAGGGAAACCCTACTTGGCGATAGTTCTTGAAGCCAGTCAGAGGCCATGGGACAAGCCTAGCGAGACTTGGTTTTCTCGATGAGATCTGGAGGGTCTCCCCAGGGAGGGAAGAGATTTTCTGTCTCCAAGGCGGGTGTCGTTGTTGGGCGTCTTGGTGTTCTTGGATTTCTTGGTATTGCCTGAGTGACTGCCCTGGCCTGGATTTGGTGTGAGACTCGCTCGGACCCAAGCACCACGACTGTGACCGAGCCATACGAAGAGGCAATGGCCAGCAGGAGGAGGGCTGAAATGGATGGCCCGCTATGCTGCAGCCTTGGCGACGAGGCAGCTGCCTGGAGGCTGGGGCTGCTCAGCGAGACAGAAAGATTACGGACTAGCCGTACAGGTATTTCCGCGGCCAGATCAACCGCGAAAGTGACTTGCATCGTTGGTTGCGTCACGTGCGGCTGTGGTGCCATGCCCACGTAGGTTAGAGTCGAAACGGGACTAGCTCTCATCCACCAATGAGAAGGCGCGATCCGTTGTACCTCTCCACCGCAAGTGGGTGGTGAGTGACTTCTGAGGCCAGGACAGACCCTCCCACCATCCTGAGCATTGTTGGCGCTGGACTGAGGCACAGCACTGCACAATTACGATCTGCGACCGCTTGAATATTGTACGAGTGAACCTCAATGGGCTTGGACAGCGACATCTGTCTGGCCGATAAGATTATTGACGCCCAGTCGCTGGCCTTGCAGACAGACAAAGCAGACGGGGCTGCACTGCACTCCTCTGCCTGTTTCAAGTCCGCAAACGGTCTCTGCCCTCAGGTCAATGGCACTGTCCCGGCGATATCAAAGTGATAGGCACGAAGAAACTATGACAACGACTGGCACGGTCAGTCGGCCGGTTCCAGCGTCCTTGTCCATCTCCCGCTATCCGTCGTCAGTCAGTCTAGAATTCGCCTTCCCAAGACGTCGGAATAGACGCACCGAGTGCATCTGGGTCATTTCTCGTGATCGGCCCATCGGTGTCTGGGCCGTCACGGCATACGGTCGAGGCAACGCCGCTCACGAGTCGGCCTTGGGTGGCGCGCTATCACTACCTTACTGTGTTGTGGCCGGCCCCGAGACACCGCCCCCCAAAATCCGCTTGAGCGCGCTCCTTCGAGATCCTGAGGCCTTGCCCCATATGGCTCTAGCGGTGCTCGGCGCGTCGAAGCTGAATCGAATCATCGAATTCTTGTCTCCAAGCCCTTGTCCCGTGTTTTCCGTCTTGTCGAGAGATGGTGGCTGACCTTGGGGCCATCTGGGCGCCCGGAGCTGACCGTGGTGGCATGCTGCAGGCTTTCTCCAATGGCAGCCACGGTCACAAAAAGGCACAAAATTGTATTGACAAATGCCCACTGATGATTCGACATCAACTTTGAGGCCTGGGTCACGCGACTCATGTTTCTCCCCGCGGGTCAACCTTTACGCCCCCTTGCCTTTTCCAGTTGACACGCCTGCACCGTCTCGGCGGTTCCGTCTCCTTATACCTCACAGTTCATTACTGTCAAAGTACCGCTGCTGAACTGAAGGAAGCAAGCATGCCTTACAGGGATGTGACAGCGCTGGAGCTCTTCACGTAGCCACTGGCCGAGTCGTGTACAGGGCAAAGGTGATGAATGTTCAGTAAGCTGCTGTCGATGGCTGCTATTGCATCCCAGTAGTGAGCGTTTTGCGCTTGACGCGGCGAGGACTCTCAGGACATGCAGCAAACCTTCGTACCCAAGAAGGCGAACCCGAGCAAAGGGCTGAGCCAAGCCAAAACGTGGGACAGGGAAATTGGGCTCCCAGGTAAGGTAATAAGGGTAGTATCAAAGCCGGGGTCCTGGTCGTTCGTAGCTGACCGATTTTTATGCCGGAAAGCATGCGGCAGACGGTACGATAAAGACTTTCAACATGCGTCCACATGCCTGTCGATCGTTATCGAGGTAGATTCACAACAAGCAACCACACGTGCGCGGTCGCCCCAGGACCCTTGGAAGACCCCGAGGCTCTATTGGTGGATGACTACAATGTTGGAATAGTGGCTACGGGTGGGGATGCGGCGAAACACTCGTCGAGACGTGACATTCACTCTCATCGTACGTCGCGGACCGAGCATGTCGCCAGATGATGTTGTACGAGTTCAGTTCCTTGACGAACCACTCCGTGCCCCCACAAGGCCATCCACACCAGGGAAAACAACCAACGGGCCAGGAAAAGTCAGACTTTTCTGTCACTAGCGGCCTTTTTCCTCCCTGTGGCTCGGCTTGTATACCATGGCTTGCGATTGGGCAGCGGAAACGTAGAGAAACGGTGGGCGTTCATGAAGGGACCGTCAATGTCCCACTGGCCAAGCATCGATAGTGCAAGGGTTGTCCTGCGATGCTGACGATGGGCAGTTTGTGATGGTGCCGTGTGAGGCAAAGCGTCCCCATCAGTAGTCGGCAAATATCTGAGGAACTAGCAAACGGACCTCGCTTTGGAGAGCGGGCTAAGGTAGCAGCTGTACTGCAATCTCCCCGTACTGTCGATGGGGCTCTCAAGGGGACAAACCCACCGTACGATGCCTTTCTCCGTGATGACGTAGAGACTAGGGACGCTGTCATTTGGCTTCCTCAACTGTCGGGTAAGCAGGCTTTCTTTCGAGCTGCCTGCGCTGTTGCTACTAACGGCGAAATATGTCAAGGATGGGGGGGTTCGGGAGAACATGATCTAATCTGGCTGCCTGCTCGGCATCCAATATTCGGGACACGCGACAAGCTATCCATATGCAGACAGGGGTCCAGACAGCCATTCAGGCCCGTCTGTCGTCTGCATCAAGTATCTGATGGATGGTCGTAAGCTACTCCGTACCAATTACTGCTTCTGTGCTATATAGGGTAGGGCCAGTTTGCCAGTTCGGCAGCAACAACTGTATGTGCTGCCCAGGTATCGTAGGATGCGGCACCTTATATATAGAACGTCTTACAAGAATTATACATCGTGGATAAACAATACGCCTGGATTGCCCCAAGGCATCTTCTTATGGCTACAGTGTTGCTCATGTTCTATTATTGTGTGCGGTTCACCTCCTGCTGGGACCCTTAGCGAGCAGCTTGACAGACTACCATGAGGCAGATGTAAGCATGCCCATTTATATACCTGCGGCTATCGTATCGTAGAAATGCTCAACGACAGTCGGTGGCGTTGCAGATCAGCCCTCCGTCGTTTCCTATTCATATATCCTACTGCATCCGCGAACAGGCACCGACGGTTCAACAACGTTGAAAATCAGGTCTTTTAATACGCGAGTGGACAAGGTATTCTTTGGGTATAAATCCTAGCTAAGAACCTTCAAAGGGGCAGCTGAGGCCTTAGCAGCCTCCTGGTTCAGAACATCGATCTCTGACTGAACCTATGGAATACCCTTCTCTTCCCTCTCTTCTTTGAGCAAACGTTCAATCTCTCCTGGGAAGTAAATCCGCTGCACTCCAGCTGCTGGCTCGCTCTTGACCACACGGTCATAAAGACACTGCATCCTCTCGTGAAACGCATCCATGTCCATGCAAAGGTCAGCTTTCAGAGTCACAATGAAATGTCCCACATCAGCGACCTTGGACGGCTCAGCCTGGCCCGTAACGTGTCCTGCAAAAGCAGAGCCAGAGAGAACACCGGAAAAGACATCCATCATGATGGCGAGCGCTGATCTCTTGGGACCCCCCATTGGCTGCATGAAGCCTTTGAGTGCTTCAGCAGGGTCATCTGTCGGCTTCCCCTCGGCATCCAGTGCCCAGTCCAGGGAATTCTTCTCTCCACGCCGGAGAGCATTGCGGAGTTTACCGCGAGCTACCAAAGACGGGGCCATGTCAAGGATAAAGGACGTCTCGGGGGTTTTCCCAGGCGCACCGCAGGCAATCGGCGACACGCCTATGATATTGGACTAGCCGCCCCATGGAGGCATAGCAGGACTCGAATTAGTAAACACAAGGCTCATCATACCAGCATCAATAGCCCTCTGAACCGCCCATGCTGTCATGCCATAATGGTTGGAGTGCTTGACACTAGCCATGCCGATGCCACAAGTTCTTGCCGATTCGATAGCAGCATCCAATGCGGCATCAGTGGCTACAAACCCCCAGCCATTGTGCCCATCGACCAGAGAAACCGCCGGCATAACTTTAGTACCCGTCGGATCCGCTGTAGCGTTGAAGCTGCCGAGCTTGATGCGTTCAATGTAGGAAGGAATGTGGTTGATACCGCGGGTGTCGACACCATGCAAGTCGGCGGCAACGAGGCAGTGGGCAACGATGGCGGCGTTCTTTGCGGACACGCCATGGCTTTTGAGAATATCTTCGGCAAATATTCGTGATTCGGATGGAGAGATGAGGACGGTGGAAGTCGCAGCCATGATTTGTTTCGATGGTGCTTGAGCGCGTCGTGGAGTTGGGATGGAAGACTTATGGTTCAGTAACACGTAGTCAATGGAGAACACAATAGCATCACAATCAGATGTCTCTACATTCTTAGATTAAAGTGAAATAAAGCAGTTTAATGACGCAGCAACCAAATACAGGGACCGCCCCAATTGCATAAAGGTTCGTACCGTAGCCCTGGACCTGATCGAGCGCAGGCAGCCTGTCAAACACTTAATGATGCCGTGATCCCGAGTCGTACTGAGTGAGACCGGGACCACCACCGGCCTTAACCCGGTCTGCTCTCAGCTGCTCATTTCGGGTTGTCGCGTATCTGGTGTAAGTGAAGCATGGATCGGGATTACTCCGTCTACATGGACGCCAACCTTTACGTGCGCACGCGGCTTTCTACCGACACATCTCACCACCTAGCGCTGAACTCTCCACTTGAGTTTTGATGTACGAATTTAATAAGACCATTTCGTTTCGATTACCGAGCCGAAGACATTCATTCCGCGCTCGTCGTTCAATGAGCCAGTAGAGTAGATCAGGTCGGTGTATCGTGTCGGTGTGGCTCAAGGGGCAGAAGAGACATCAACGTCTTCGTAGCTGATGAACTTGTTCATGTCACCGGCGGCTATCTCCAGGTATCTAGGCTTTTGCACCCGAGTAGATGACAGGTACAAGTGCGATGGCGAGATACTCTTCCGTGTTATAGTCGTTAGGGATAGAAGAGGTCTAGGCAATGCTGATTCATTTCTTTAGGCTTTCCCCGCTGATCCAACCACCTCTCTCATTACTCTCTGGATAAGCAGCAGCAACAATTGGAGGAGAAGAATGCAGAGGCCGTTTTAGGTTCTATGCAGCACGCTCAGTGGCAGGGCGGCATTGATCAGGAGGGATATGAGGACCTTGGTGCTGCTGACTTGGATCAGCAGAACCAATGCTTGGGGAATTTGGAGGAACTGGGCTTTGGGGATTTCTATGCTGAGTTGGGGAACATGAACGCGTGATGCGACCTTGACTGGATCAGTCAATCCCAATTGTTCGAGACGACGAATCAAGGAGCTGAATGTTAGGTAGTCCACCTATACATGCTTCGAGATATGAGACGAGGGCAGGTCAAGAGACAAAGAAGTGCCGCATAGAAGCTCATTCATGACTCCTCGAGGGAAAGATTACTCATGACAAGCTGTATATTCTGACACTATGTGGTGCAGTAGTAGTAGATGCTCGTGGGCACCGCCCCGGAGATTCCTTGACTAAGACCACCCCCCCGGTCGCTAGGCACATAAATACATGGCTGGAGCTGTAGTAGAACTTAAGCACAGTCAAATCTGTATGAGAGCAGGAACCCAGGAAAACAAAACAAGGTGTCACTGAGTGGAAGACGGCCCTGTAGCCGGGGAGCCACGTGCTGTCCTGCACGTGCAGCGTATATTAGTAGGTGTGAACTCTCCCAGACCCGGATCCTGTAGTACTCAGTACTCCATCTTGCCAACACTGCCTGTGAAACGCCATGCACCTCAATATAAACAGCCTTTTCATGAAATATTGGACATCGATATTTATTCTCAACCTTCCCCTTTCCATATTTGGTGCTGCCCTGCATCGAGTACATGTGACGTGGATCAGGGTCAGAGTCAGGGTCAGGACCAGGACCAGGATATTTGGCTGCCCCGCCCCCGCCAAAGGGAAAAAAAAAGAGACACAGCGAGAGAACCCCTCCATCAGATTCTATCATACCGACTTCACCAAACAATTGCGGCCGGCGACATTCTCGATGCTGCGATTCCCGACCTAAAGTGCGCATACCCTAAGATCCGAGAATACAATAACTCTTCGACGACTTGACACATCTCGCGAAAGAACCTCTGGCAGCATCCAGCGTTGCTCTCGGCGCAAATCACCATGGCCAGCGACACGGCCATGGAGGGGTCCTCTTCACTGCCCACCCTTCACACTGGCCACGTCTCTGGGACCTTGATCGACGGCTTTGCAGCTTCCTTGACTCCCATCGGCGCCTCAGAGACCTCTGTCGACTCTCAGACCGAGCCTGTCGACGTTCCAGCCTCCATCGCCGTCGGTCTCGCTGCTCTCGATGCCTTCCTCCAAGCCAACGTAACCGGTCCTGTACTCCCCTCCCACGACGCCGATAAAACATGGCAGCGTATCTTCCAAGCGTGGACGAATCGGTGGAACAAGACTGCTGAGGATGGCGCAGCCGACCAACTGCGAAAGGCTTGCCTCCAGTACCTCGAGACCGACGGCGTCGCTCCATATGCATACATGCCCTACCCAGAGCTGTTCTGCATCGCCAAGTACATCTTCACTACCGCCTTGGCCCAGCAAGAGAAGGATACATATGATGTCACCACCGACAATGGAGAGATCTCTCGTTACAGCCTGGCATGGATGAAGCTTCGCGTCAACATTTGGCACTACAAGCTCCTTACCCAGCCCTCGCTCGCGTCAGGCTCCAATTTCACACGCAGCTCACAATGGAGCGAGGTCCCATCACTGGCAACCAGTATTGCAAAGGAGACAGAGGCAGCAAGGAAGATTGTCATGGGCGATGAGATATGGGCCGCGGACGAGACGTGGACCACAGACGACAAGGTTCAGTTCTTGTTGGAGGTGGCCAACAACTATATCCTCCTGGGTCGGAGTGAACAAGCAAGGGAGGCCCTGGCAGAGGCCACGAGGACTAGTGGCCTGACCTATGCGCTGTCTGGTGCCTTGGGAAAGAGGACCAGGTTCCAGCAGAGCAGCACCAGTCAGCTCGTCGTGCTCGCCAAGAGCCGAGATGCTTCTGAAGAGAATGCCCCCGCTACCGATGGTGATGACGAGGACGAGGATCAAGAAGCTGCACAGAAGCCTGATGCACTGAAGCTCAACGACGACACTCTTCTTGAGGACATCCACTTCACCAAGGAACAAGGACAGAACGACAATGCTCCCAAGGTCGATACCCTCCCCGAGTCCCTCGCTGCCCTCTCCCCCGACTCGCAACCTCAGCTCTCCCCACTCGACCAGATCATCCTCCTCACTGAGGCCACCCTCCGTGATGCCTTCTCCCCTTCCGATACTCTTACCTCAGAGGAGGTTCTCCCCTACGCTGTGCGTGTCATATCCGACAAGTCGACAAACTGGCAGATCTACACACAGGCACTTCTCGTTCGTTCGCGTATCGAGCTGCACAGGAGCAGGACCGTCGAGCGTGGTGTCTTGCAGCTTCAGGCGGTGGCTGACCAGGTCTTGACGGATATGACCAGCGAAGAGCAGCAGTCAACACCGGCTGAGGAAGAGAAGACAGACAACGATGGTTCAGCCGATGTGCCCTCTATTGCAGTCACCACACCCTCTCAAAACACTTCCTCCCTCCAGACCGAAAAGCCAACATCATTCCTCCCAGCACCCAAACCAACCGAGTCCGCTCCCGCTCACATCCGTCTTCGCTACATCCACACCCTCTCTTCTCCTCCCCGCTGGCATCTCGAGTCTGAGCTCGCTTATGCCTGGGCCGGCGTCGGTTCCCTTTCCTCCGCTCTCGAGATCTTCAAGCGTCTTCGTCTTTGGGCCGAAGTCGCACTTTGTCTTGCCAGTGCAGCCGCCGCCGAGGACGAACAAGGTCGCGGAGCAGGTGGCGAGGAGAAAGCCAAGGGCATCATCCGCTGGAGACTCTTCCACCGTACAGGCACAGATGGAACCAAATCATCAAATCCCGATGACGAGCAAATAGAGGACGTCACCCGTCTCCGCGCACCAGACTTCACCGGCCCGGAACGTACTCCTCCTCCTCCCAACGCTCCTCGTCTGTGGTGTATCCTCGGCGACCTCGAAGACAACCCATCTCACTACACTCGCGCCTGGACCATTTCCCAAGGTCGCTACGCCCGTGCCCAAAAGTCTCTCGGCGAGCACTACCTCAAGAGCAAAGACCTCGCAGCCGCAAGAGAAGCCTACCGTCTGGCCACATCCGCAAACCGTCTCAGTCCGGACCTGTGGAGCCGTCTAGGTGATATCAGCTTGAGGCTCGCCGACTTCGAGGAAGCTGCAGAAGCCTACAGCCGCTCCATCGGCAGTGCAACAGACGTCGCTGGCGGAGAAGACGCAAGGACCTGGAGCAACCTCGGCAGCTCACTCTGGAGTCTCTACCAAGAAGTCACCGCCTCCGGAGCCTCTCAAGAAGAAACAACACCCACTCCCGCACCCCCCGCAGACGACGAAGAAGAAGTCACCGACCCCAACAACGACGACGCCAAACCCTCGCGCGACCCTTCAAAACTCCTCACCCGCTCCCTCGCAGCCTACAAAAAGGGCGCCTCCATCGCCCACGACAACTGGCGCATCTGGGACAACGTCCTCACCATCTGCACCCGCATTCACCCCACCCCCGTGCCAGACATCGTCCTCGCCCTCAAACACATCATCCGGATCCGCAAGACCGAAGATGCTCTTGATGCAGACCTCCTTGGCGCCCTGCTACGAGATCAAGTCCTCTCCAAGGAGAAGAAGACCGATGCAGCAGGCGCAACGGGCGTATATGAACCTCCGAGAGGATCCATGGAGAGACTCGTCACAAGATTACTAGAAGAGGAAGTCGTCCCCTTAATCACCCACCGCGCCGACCTCTGGACCCTAATCTCCCGTCTCCGCGCCTGGCGAAACGACCACGCCGGCGCCATCGAAGCCGCCGAATCCTCCTGGCGCAGCGCCGTCGGTGCCTCCTCCTCCTCCGGCAGTTCCAGCCTCATGCCCAACAACAACACAACCTCCGACTCAGGCGACTGGACAGTCGACGCAGCTGCCTGGGACGACGTCGTGCGGAAAACAGACGAGTTGGCGAGTATGCTTGAGAATTGGGGTGCTGGCGTGGAGGGGATTGGAGGAAAGTGGAAGGGGAGGGTGAGGAGTGCCGTGAGGACGGTTATGGGGAGGGGAAGGGAGAATTGGGAGGGGAGTGAAGGGTGGAGGACGTTGGAGGGGATTATGGAGGGGTTGAAGGGGGAGAGGAGTTGAGAAGGCAGGCAGGGGTTGTTGTTGCTGTGGAAGATGCATAGGACAAGAGGCTGACAGTTGGATTATAGACAAAAGTTGGGGATAGATAGATTTGCATACATCAGACACATATAGACTTCACATATGGCATCAGGATGGACAGACAAAGAACCTTCGCTCGCTACTTTCGTATCATTGAAACTTACAGCTCATCTACCGACGCGTCACACTCATGCAGTTCATCTACTCAGCCAGACCCACGCTCACATAAACACAAACGCTTCTCTTTCCCACCCTTTCCAGGAGCTCACCATTCCCCTTGCTCCTGTTCCGTCCTCTCGTCTTGCCGGTTCCTCCGCTGTTTAGTATGACAGGCTTTTGTTGTTGGTACAGTTGGTAATGAATACATGACTTGTGCCTTTTCTTCTTTTGTTGGAACATTCAGAATCCGGATCCTGAGGTGCAACTCAATTCTCAGAACCCTACTGCTTTCCCCTTTGCCTCATCAACGCACTATACCTCGTCCCCTCGATTGGGACCATATGCGACTGTCCGTTCGTTGAGGCCTTACTCAACTCAGCGGCTTTGGGGTCAACTACAGGTGTAGCGCCAACAACAGTGGCAGCGTCACCGGTGCCTTCAGAGGGAGAGACCTATCTCTTGCCCTTCTTGCGGCTGGGGACGACCTTGAACCTAGTGCCCTGCAGGCCCTGATCAGCCTCCTTGGTGGGTGCGGCAGTAGCGGTACTGCTGGGTCCGCCCTTCTTAGCGACCTCGCTCCAGCCACCGCCGACAGAGGTTGCGGCCTTGCCCTCGGCGCCAGACGAGGGCTGCTTGTCAATGATAATACCCTTCTCGGCGAGCTTCTTGCGGCGGATGAACTCTTCGGCAAAGTGGCGACCATCCATAGTGGTGGAGTTGGCGTAGACAGCATCAGAGATGATGCCATGGTCCAGTGGGAGGACATCAAGGGTGGCTTGGAAGGTGGCAACTGGATAATTGTTAGTTAAACTAACGGAGACACGGTGTAGTACGAGTTCCTCTTACTGTCGTTAACACCAGTGATGCCGCGAGACAGCTCGCGGTGCACCCACTTGTTGAACTCATCCATGGCCAGGCTCTCGTTCGGCTTGACGCTGACGCTGACTGGCTTCGACACAGGCTTGATAGGAGATGCGGCAGTCACAGGCTTCACGCTGGGAGAGCTGACGGCCCGAGCCTGGGCTGAGGGGCCGGTCGGGATCTTGACCTTGCCACCGGCACCAACGGTTGACCAGCCGGCACTGACATTAGCAGTAGCGGCAGTGGCAGCGTTGGGCAGGGGCTGACCAGGCTTCCCAGCGAGGTTCGCGTAGCTCTTGGCCGCGAGGGTAGGAGTAACAACCGCAACAGGTGTCTCGCGGGCAGCAGCCTTCTGCTTGCGGAGCTCCTCTTCCCGCTGGATATCGGCCAGGGTCTTCTTACTGGCCGCAGTAGCCGGAGGAAGTCCAGGGGCAGGGCCCTTCACGGCTCCAGGCTTAGTCCACGGGCTAGCAGGAGAGACCGGTGAGTCGTGGGCCCAAGTGCTGGAGGCGGGGAGACCGGCAGCAGCAGCGGCGGCCTTCTCGCGCTCCCTAAGGCTAGCGACCTCCTGCTCCATGGCAGCACGCCGGAGGGCAGCAGCAGCCTCCTCTGCCTTGGCAGCTTTACGTGCTTCAGCCTCCTGGATCTCCTTCAGGCTTGGACCTCGCTGAGCCTCAGTAGGCTCCTTAGCCCAGGGGGCCAGCGGAGGAGGTTGGGCGGCAGCGTTTGTGTCTGGAGTTCCAGATTGGGAGCGGCTGTACTGCTCCGGCAGGTTGGACCTGACGCGTTGTGCCATGGGCGCAGGCAGAGGAGTGGACGAAGATGGAGGGGGGAACGGCATCGGCATATCGGGCTCCTCGACTTGGTGAGCGGCGGCAGCGGCAGCAGCCTGAGCTTGCTGCACCTGCTGTGTGAGGGAAAGGCTAGCCTCATCCATAGCCTTCTTCTTCGCAGCCTTCGCGGCCTTGCTATTAGGAGTGGGCTTGGCGCGAGACTCCTCAGTCTCGTTGCGGTTGGCGCCCTCGGTCTCGATACTCTCTTGCGCTTGCTCAGCCTGGGCGAGCTGTTCAGCATCGTGCTGGGCGCGCAAATCCTCGAACTGCTTCAGGCGCTCGCGAAACCCCTCCGGATCCTCCCCAAGCTGCTCGGTACCGGGCAGTCCACTGCGGAGACCAGCACCCTCACCATGCTCGCCCTGCTTCTGGGCATCGCCGCCATTGTCTTGAAGGTTGGCTAGCATTTGACGCTCGCCCATGCTCAGGTTGGCGAGCTCGTCGTGGGAAAAAGGATCCATGTTTCCCGAGGCGTTCGTGGCCCCAGGGGCTTGAGCGAGAGCAGTGTCGAAGAAACCAGCAGCTCCTGGCATAGCACCAATAGGCTGCTGCTGATGCTGAGGAAGACCACCAGGGGAGGTCATGCTTCCGAAGCTGGGTTGGCTTTGCAGACTATGCGCGCTGGAATGGTGCTGGAGCCCTTGCCCGGGGATTTGAAACTTAGACATGGCCTGCTGGCGCATAATGAAGTCACGCTGTTGTGCCATGAGATACTGTTCCTCTTGCTTGCGGCGCTCAAGGTTGTTTTGCTCCTCCGCGGTCAAGGTCCTACCAAAACTGGGGAACACGCCACTCAGAGGAGGCACGACGCCACTGTTGGTTGGTGCGAAGGGACCTGATTGAGGCGCAGGCCCGTGAGCTACCCCAATTTGAGGCACCAGGAAAGGCTCTCGCGAGTTGCCAATACGCCTGATGAGCTGACCTAGGGGCTCAAAGTCTGGGTCTTCGACTTTTCTGACCCTCAGATCAGGCGTGAAGAAGTTGGCCTTGTACCAATCGTTCATCTCAAGGCCAGTGAACGGGCCCTGGATCTTGGCCTGAGGATCAAGGTAAACCCACCGCATTCTGTCAGGCATGACCATTTGACGGACTTGCCCAGGAGCAGACTCGCCAGTGGCTTGCCCTCCAGAAGCGAATGGTAGACCACCAGCGCTTGCCGGTGTATAGGACTGACCTGGGTCAGGAGCACCGAAGGGCCCAGACTGGGGCGTAGATGGGAACAGCTCCTCGAAGACGCCACGGTTAGGCCTCATTGGACTCTCGGTCTCCCGAACAGGCACAGGGAAATTGCCGCGACCAATGGCACCCAAAGGATTGCTTTGACGCAAGTCAGAGGCCATATCAGGGTTGACGCCTTCCAGGTCATTGGCGTGCATCTGGGCCTGCATAGCAGCTGGGAAAAGAGAGCCCATCTTGCTGCCACGACCAATGCTACCAGTGCCAATGGCACCGGCGCTCGCTGGACCGAAGACATTGCCCAGATTGCCCAGACCAGGGGACTGAAGGTCTCCTCCCATGGGATTGAAGAGCGAGCTGCCAAAAGCACCTCCAAAATTGGGGCGCTCACGGTCAGGTGTGCCGGTTGAAGGGCCCGGCGCGGCTGGCCAACCCGCCATACCAGGCAGCGGGAAGCCTTTGGCGCCGACACTTGAAGTTTGGCTACGGTCGCTACCTTCCAATGCGCCGGTTGGGAACCCCCTGGGCATAGTACCATAACCAGATGGTTGCTCGTGTTGTGCTTTTTCGGTGTTGGTGCGATCGTGGTCATCGTTGTCGTTATGATTCCCCGCTGGGCTGCGGTATGGATTCGTCTCGGAGGGGCTGATGGGTCCATTGTCATCGCCTTCGCCACCAAGGTTTAGGCCGGCCATGCCAAAGTCAGAAGTTGAGCCCTTGACAGGCGTGCCTAGTGTACCAATGCGACCGACTTGCGGCGGAATAGAAGTACCGGAGTCTTGAGCTCCCCCAAGCACTGCGCTACCAGACAAGCCATCGTCACCAAACGGATCAGTGTCAGTGCGTGGACGCGAGCGCCACGATTGCTGATTCAAGGGGTTTGGCACGTCTGATGCCTTGGGCGAGGAAGCTTCCCCGTCTTTAGGTATCAGATGAGCCAAGCGGCTGCCAGCAGTGGTGCTGCCAACGCGCTTGTCGCCGATGACAGAACCACCGCCAATGGCAAAGTTGCCAAAGCCTCCAGCTCCTGGAGTCGTCTGACCAGCTGAAGGCGGCCACATAGAAACCCCCGTACTCCCAGAAGTAACACTGCGAGTCAGATTGCCATATGGATGGCGGCCAGGCGCCTCACGCGCGCTCTGCTCACCCTCCGCACCCTCGCCCTCCGTCTCGCGGTGCTCAGTACCCTTGCGAGCAAACCAAGGAGATGCTTCCTCTCGGGTGAAGCGACCTGCAGTTGGCGAAGCTAGTCCGCCAGCACTAAAGGGATTAGAATCGACGGTTTCGCGGCGTCGTGTGCCTGGACGGGTCGCGGACGAGGGCGAACTGACCCCGTATGCGTTTCCAGCACCTTGGGATACAGAAGCCTTGCGTCCGTTTACGCCTGGTTGATGGCCCTCTTTGTTCTGTGTCGGGGGTTTTAGGGGAGAGTTGATATCGGTCGAGAAAACCTATTAAAGGATGAGTCAGATATTGGCCACGATAATTTGCCATGTTGGTAGAAAGATGGCATCTGATGAAGTGAAGCGGTCCGAAACGTACCTCCTTCTCCTCTGAAGACATATCTTGAAGGGCCAACGGCATTGTGTCCCCATTCGGCTCCCAACACGCACCGGGCTCCTGGGGAATATGGTTCTCGTTCGGCTTCCCCCAGCCACGCGTGGTGTTGTTGTGCACACGATCAGGGTCCCAGCCGGAAATGAAGAGTCTGGACGGGTCGTCACTTGGGCGGGAAGTTCTATACATCTCGAGAAGATGCTCTTTGGTATAGCGCGAGGGACCGGGCTCGAAGGCGGGCTGCTGTGCGGACGCGGCGTCTGCGGCGGCGGAGGCAGGCTGAACTGCATTGTCGACAGGCGGCGGAGGCTGTGAGGATTGACCGATGGGTGTTGTTGAGGATCTGCGGAAGGTCAAGGTGCCATTGGCGGACCTACCATCCCTTCGCGACCTATGTACAAGCTGTGTCAGTGTGACTGCGGCAGGACAGAACGAAGTAGAGGCAGGATTGGTGGCTCATTCGATGCTAACTGCACATGCAGAGGGTCGTGACTAGTTTCCAAGTGCGCGTTACACGTTGGCACGCGAGGTGTAGCGCTTAAGGACCTTGTAGCACGGAGCCCAAACTCTGATGGCTGAATAACGGCAGCAGCAACAGCAGCAGCAGCAATGGATCATCCACCAAGTGAAGCCCGAATTTGAAACAAAAAGGCACCCGAGTCATAGGAAACAACAATGCAGTAGAGGCAGCAGTGTCCTCATAGGAGGGGGAAGATATAGCATACCAGTCACCTGCAGCAGAACCCCTTCCATCAGCTCTCCCTCCCCTCGCGTCACGACCCGTGTTCTGGCCAGCGGCCGCCGAGGCGAAACTGGATGGTAAATTGCTGGAAGACGGCATGATGATGAAAAAAATGACTAGTCTGACTCGAGATGGACGTCGTAACGGGCGTCGGAGATGAGAAGAGCAACACCGAAAGGGGGGGTTTCGAAAAGACTGGGTGGGTGTTGCGGAAGTCGAGGGTTGGTGGTGGATGGAAAAATGTGTGTAACTCAGAAGATGGCCTGCTGAAGAGACGAGGTTGGGGAAAAAAGTTGCTTTTGGGGATGCAAAATGGTCGACGAGGAAATGATCTGTAGTAATACAAGGATCGAGAGCGTCCGGGTCGTTATGAGCGGGAGCGTGGGATCGTGAGTGTTGTGGTGGTGGCAGGAATTTGGCAGCGAGGACGAAGAGCAGCAGGTGGGAAGGAAGAGAAAAAGAAAGATGGTGAAGCTGTCGTGTCGTAACGTGGAGCCGGAGCCCAGCAGCCACTCCACTGCCCTGTCGTCGCTATTGCGTCGTCTGCTTCAGGTGGTTGCCAGCTGGGGGTTAGTGGTTGGTGGTTGGTCAGTGTGGCTGCTACCCTGCAGAACCTGCTGCCGGTGAGCGAAGGGAGGAAATGGCGCTAGGCTTAAAGCGGGTAGCATTAGGTCAGCAAGTGTGGCTGGGGAGACGTACTGTGTGAAAGAGCGCATGCAGACTGTGGAGACCCCAAGACTGACAGGCATGTTAGACAGTGCCCTTCGACCGATGTAAACGAGAAGATGGCTGGCCAGCACGTAGTTCAAGCATTTATAAGAATGTCTGCATCTACAACAAAGTGCGGTAGACTGCAAAACCCTTCAAGGCTGTAAGACGCGGGATCATACAATGGTGATGCTACCTTGGTCACTGGATACACGGCCGTCCGTAAAGGTATGATGAGGAGACAAGTACCCTGAACTGGAACATACTCTGATTGAAGAGGCTACGTTATCGATGTAAGACGGTATATACCCGTCAGAGACGGAAGGACTCTGCCAGAATTCATATGTGCAATCGCGTAGCCGCTTCTACATGCATAACATGAGCGTGATGGTGCATCACTGCTGTGCCTTCCAGCGCAGTAGTGCACTGTACAACATGGAGGTTTCAGTCGATGCGATCAGCGATTGCTGCGCCTTGGTCTCGCATCCAATAGGCAGACTCCATCTAAAAATATAATTTACATCGGGTAGATCTATGAATCTTGGTTCCGAGGCGATGATTACCATTTCATTGCGAAATATATACACGTGCTGGCTCTACACTACCCTCAAGATGCGATTGCCGTACCTGAACCCTTTCTTCATTGTTCGCCTCTTGTAGAGACGCTGTGTTGCGACGCACCGATGATCTAGCCCAGCATGGCAACTGCAGCTGCTCAGCCAAGCAGCCTGATCAAGCGCCCTCATGACCCGGAAATCCAGCCTCTCACGGGCAACGAAGAACATCACGAATCGGAGCAAGTAGCGCCACTGACCGAACCGCCTATCGAGAAATGCCACCCTGAAGAGGATGAACAACCGACGGTCAGATACAGAAAAACACCAGCATGGCTTGTGGGCTCTTACCTCACCATACTCGTCGTGCCCTGGATCTTAACATGCATCCTCGACGAACGACCGTTAACCTCATCGACTTACTACGACCAGAGAGGCAGGGTAGACAATACCCAGTACTTATCATTCTGGGGTCTTCTCTCCTTCATCAATGCGCTCAACTCCATCTCGGGGATTCTCACGGTCCCTATCACGACTACCGTCTTGGCCTACGCTGCAGTCACATATTCGCAAAAGCGAAAGGACAGCCAGAAGCTCAGCATCCAACAGCTCTTTGCCTTGTCAGATCGGGGATGGACTGACGTGAAATTACTGTGGCATTCTCGCCGCGAAGGCAGGTCGAGCAGACTGCTTTGGTTGGGTGCACTGCTGGTTCTTATCGGTTCGTTCCATTCCTAATCAATCTTCAATTGCAGTATTCCGTGTCGGTGCTAATGCCATGCAGGCGCGATACAGCAACCACTGCAATCTGTCCTGGTGACGATTGAGCCCATAGTCGCCATGTCTTGTGTCGACGTACCAGTCAACGGCCCATGCATAAGTCAAGCTACCGTTGCGGGTTACGACGCTTCCCCGTGGGCCATGGCTCTAGTAGGACATGGCCTTATTGTTCAAGATGTCTCAAGCACTCTGGTGACATTCGACAATATTCAGGCCCAGGAAAACCTCTGGCTTGACAACCCGTACGCAAAGGGCCACATAGGCCAATGGGATGACCCAACCAGACACTCTTGGCCGTTCTATTACGGCCATCGCGATGCGATTCAGCCCGGCCATCGCCCAGGCTACTTTGTCAGCTCTTTACTCAACGGAACGCAAACAGGCGTACTCAGGGAGCATGCTCTTCGACTCAACACCACTGTCACATGCAAAAATATCACGAGCGCACACTTCCCTTCCCCATGCTCCGGGCAACGACCCCTGGACGTCCACATACACAGACCTAATCTCAACATCTCCATCTGTGTACCAGGTGAGGTTGGTAAAAACCCCTGGACGCTGAGCCGTAATCGACAGACCATCGATGAGGAGCTCTTCATCGACTTTCAGTTTGAGAACCCGCCACTCATCGGCATGGGCCTCGGCCTCAAAGACTTCACTACGTATTGCAAGGCGTCTACATCGAGAGGCTATTTTGAGCTAGGGAACATCATGAATGATTTTGTGTATGGTCCATTGTTGGATGATTGGCCTGACACGGACACTATCGAGAGCCATACCAACGACTATACAGAAAGCGGAGCGCGGCCTAAGGAGATGTGAGTAACTCTTCTTAAAGATATGTCACAGACCTTGAGCTAACATGTGTGTCGAGGGATGTTAACGAAGGTGGCTGGGACCGCCTCCGGTTCGGCCACAAACCCCTAGACTCCTTTGGAATAGGGAATATGTCCGTCTCGGGCCCTTTGATGACGGCTGCTGGAGCTTTATTCGGCAATACGTCATTACTCCAGTTGCTCTACAACGAATCGTCAACGATGTCCCCCATCGATACTCTCAGGTCGATGTGCACCCACGGAAACCTTCCATTTAGCCAGTTAAGTGACATAGGTAGCGTCTATGAAGACCCCCTCAAGCATTGCTACGATATCGAAACATACGCACTGGACGACGAGGATGCGGACCGGGAGATCGACGGCCTTGTCGGCTCATTCATCAACACATTTAAAGACCCTAACGACGCAAGTGACCTGATTGACATGTCCATGTTCGTCGTTAATCGCGCAGTCCTTCAAAAGTCTGTTATTGGAACAGGCCCCTTACACACACGTCACATATACACATCCGCAGGCGCTCTCTTCGCGAAACCTAAAAAGTCCCTAGCGAGTACCATTGTAATATCCATCCTGATCACCGCACAAGCAACAGGTTTGGTAGCCGCCGTTTGGTTCTCTGGAAAGGTACCTACTTGGACGGCGACCTTGGATTCCATGGCCGTAGCTCGAATCGGAAAGGCGATGAGAGATGAGGATTTGCCATCCCTTGGGCCTGTGACAAAGGGTGACAGGGAGAAGCTCAAGGAGGTGAATGCCCTTGTGGGCGTTCTTGGAGAAGATGACCAGAGAGACGAGGACAGGTCACCGATGCAGCAGGCGCGTCGGCTGATTTCTGAGGATGATGTTGACACTCCCGCAAATGTTTCCGAGAGGCTGCGGCTCGGTCTAGGTGGCGAGGGCAAAATTGACCGGATCCATGCTCCTGTACAAAAGAACAAAAAGAACAGGATGAAGTTCTGGAAGTGAAGACGGGAGGAAGATATTATGCCACGCGTGCTTAGACTCTACTTGGCTGATATAGACATCCAAGGCCCTCTGTAGATCATGTTTATAATATGATAAGTTGTTACTGGACGATTTACACTGGTTTAGGATTCATGCGATGATGAAATTCATTATGGGTATCTCTCTATGTGGCATCATGACTGTTGTACAACTGTTGCCCTCTTTCATCCAGCCGCAAAGTCCATGCAGCAATGTCCCAATGCTTTGACGTATGCATCTGGCTCCCTCAGGGATATATGGCGCGCTCTCTCCTGTAGTTCCGTGTCTCTCGGCCGTTGCTTGTCGTTCGTGGCTTCACTCGCTTCCTCCTTTCCCACGCAATCCCTCACAAATCCTCCAGGAAATGCGACTTGAACTTGCGATTCGCCCGATCCACCGACCTCAGCATCATCTGATCCCCTAAGATATCAAACTGCATCACTCGCTCCTCCTGTCCCTTCACCTCCTCCGTCGAACCATCCGCGTTTGCGACTGGCACTGTGACACGAAACGTCGTCCCTTCTTTCGGTACCACCTTGACTCCCCTCTTCTTGGTGATGATCTCGAAGACAAACTTCCGATCCCGGACGACAATGCCCTTGATCCCAACACGGCCAGGGCAATGACTCCTCACAACCTCCACACCCGCTCCATGGAACTCAGCACTCGACAACTTCGCCGCAGCACCTTGGCCCCCCGTATAAATCTCAGCCCCCAGGATCTCCCTCATATACCCCTGCCATAGCCGGTTCAACGGCTCGTAGATCTCATACTTATGTCCCTCGCGCGGAATATCATACAGCCCCAGCTTCCGACGGTCTCGCGAAGATAGTGGTTTCGGTCGCAGCTTCTTCTTGTCTTTTGCTTGTTGGCGGAGCTTTCGCCTTCTTTCGCGCGCGTTGGAGATGTGTGGAGGAGGGGAGGAGGGACGGAGTTGGAGGGAGCGGTATTGAATCTTGTCTGTGAAGATACGGTCGACTGTGTCGGGGGAGTGAGCGCGGGCGAGGAGGTCGCGGGTGGCTTTTTGGGCGTCAGACGCCATGCTTGTGTGTTTGGAGGCACTGTAGCCTTTAAGAAGCGGTGAGATGAGGGGTATGTGTAATTGCGACAGTGCTGAAGATGTGATGCGGAATGGCGACGAGCAGGTGGTCGTGATTGAAGTCAAGAAGAGGAAGCCTCGACTTTTTGGCGGGGCGTTGGCTGGCGTCACATTGGCACTGTGGGTGGGTCAAGCTCTGGCGGGTGTAAGCCACCTCGCTCTCTCCTTGGCTCGCTCATCATGGGCGATGGCGGGATAGAAACGTAGAAATACTATTATTGAGATGCTAGGGGACGGCAATCTTGCAGTAAATAGGAAACGTGCAGAAAAACATCGGGGAATCATAACCGCGATAGCCCTTAGACAACCCTCCTCGTCTTGCCAGTCTCAACCTCATACACCCACCCCGAGATGACAATCTGATCACTAAACAACTTGCTCTCCTGCAACAACTTCACATCACTCTTCACCGCCTCCTCTAAATCAGGAAACGTCTGAAACTCGCCATTCCCGCCAACAAACCGCCCCAGCTCCTTGACACCCTCGGGTCCAAGGTTCTTCTCCACCAGGCCCGTCGCGGTGGGCGTGTCGAAGATGAGCATGCCGCAGCCAGTATGCTTGACGAGGATGATCTCAAGGGTGCCGAGGAGCTGTTGGGATATGACAAGAGAGCGGAGGGCGTCGACGGCATTACCGCCCGCATTGCGGATAACGTGGGCATCGCCGAGGGAGATGCCGAATGCTGCGGCTGGGTCGATGCGAGCGTCCATACACGTTACTGTAGCAAGCGATTAGAGAGAGTAGAGAATAAATACTCAAGTAGACGCTGCAGCTTACCGACGGCATATTTCTTCGCAGGTGGCAGAGCGAGATGACCCTGGGTGAACTGCTCTGCATATGCTGCATTCTTCGCGACGAGGTTCTCCTGATTGGGAGTTTGGGAGGCCATGATTGGTTTCTGAAATACTAAAAGAGGCAAAGAGTCTGGTACCTTGATGGATATGGATATTCTGGGTCTGATATGGGAGGGTATCTAATATATATACACAGATATACAATGGATATACTGCCCGTCATTCATCTCATCTTCCTCCCAAACTCACATCTCAGAGCCCCGCTATCGCGAGTGCCGCGTCTGATCTCGTCATTGGACAATGGCAGCTACATCCACGTCAAGGAGGGGAATTCCACCATTTTAGTCGAAGTTGCGTATTCTGGGCGCTCATCCCGCCCGTCCTGGGATGTTCAGCTGCCGCATCACGTGATGAGGAGCTGTCACCGTGGTGTCCTAATTCCGCACATGGCGTCAGAGGCCGCTGTGAGATGCCTCCTGTAGGCGTCACATGTTTTTTTGGTGGTCGCCTTCCCCAGATTTCCAGGGGCGCTTGGCGGTAGCTCGGCTCGGCTTAGGCCCCTCGATCCACTACCGCATCGCGCTGCACCCTCGTCAGAACTGGGGCTGGGGAACATCGGCACATTGTCATCCTTGTCGCTGTGATGCATGCAACCCGACATGCAACCTGACATATCCCTTCTGTCCTTGATGCCAGACATTGACTGACGAGGCCTGGGGATCGGTATTGATCGTTCCCTCGCCTGACTTGCCACTCTTCACCGTCTGGCGCATTCAACAATCCCCTCCATCGCAGCCTCGGCTTTTCCAACCTCCCGCCGCCATGGCCTCCAACGACGACAGAACCGACACCACCTCCGACTCCGCTCCCGATCTCAAAATCCTCGGCGATGAAATCACTCTCCAGCCAAGTGGCTATGTTGAGCCTGCAGTCGTCGAGGGCAAGGAGGAGGCGCTCATGAGCCAATTCGCTTCCTTTCGCGCTGAACCCTTGAAGTACGTCCATGCAACAGAGCCTTCCCGAACTCTGCCAAAGGCTGACACTACCTGCGCAGGTTCCTTCGCGAAGTCTCCCTGCACGTCTCCGGCACGGGATGGCGCGCCTACGACCAAGTCATCGGCCAACCCGTCTTCTACTCCGGCTTCTCTGAGCGCATGACCTCCATGGTCCTCTCCACGCCACTTCTCCAAGACCGCATCACGAAGCTCGCCGAGGCACGAGTCATAGTCGAGGAAAACGAGGGGATAATCGACAAGACCGACAAGGACTACGATGCGAAGCGCGCGCGGAGACGGAATGAGCTCGAGTCTGGGCTGCAGGAGGTGGCAGCGAAGATGACGGATAATATGATCTGCAAGATGGAAAATCATACGTTTATTCGGAGCGCCTATTATATGACCACACAGCTGTTGACGCGCGCATATCATCAGGGTATCCATGTCTCCAGCGAGGAGATCCTTCGCCTGCGCAAAGTTGCCGAGGTCGCAGCAAAGAACAAGCAAAGCATCGTCTTCCTACCGAGTCACCGATCCCACGTCGACTACGTCTCGCTACAGCTCATCTGCTACCGCTTGGGTCTTACTTTGCCCGTTGTAGTGGCAGGCGACAACCTGAACTTCCCTGTTCTAGGCCCGTTCTTGCAACATGCTGGTGCCATGTACATCAGACGAGCTTTTGGCGATGATGCACTTTACACCTCGGTGGTGCAATCATACATCGACACAATGTTGCAGGAGGGCTTCAATCTCGAATGCTTCATCGAAGGTGGCCGATCACGAACGGGCAAGCTTCTGCCCCCAAAGTTTGGCATCCTCAGCTTCATTCTCGACAGCATCTTGTCAGGCCGCGTCAAGGACACCATCATCTGCCCCGTCAGTACGCAATACGACAAGGTCATCGAGTCAGAAGGCTACGTCAACGAACTTCTAGGCATGCCCAAGAAGAAGGAGAACCTAGCCGACTTCCTCACTCACGGATCCAGTGTGCTCTCACTGCAGCTGGGGCGTGTGGATGTTCGCTTCCACGAGCCTTGGAGTCTGCGCAAGTTCGTCGACGCGCAGTTGTCGAAACTTTCGTATGTACCCCGGGGACTTGATACGCAACACAGCGACCCAGAAGTGAGGCAAGTGCGGGAGAAAATTCTAAGGACCCTGGGATACAAGGTGCTCGGCGATATCAACGCAGTATCCGTTGTCATGCCTACAGCACTCATCGGTACCGTTTTGTTGACACTACGAGGTCGCGGCGTTGGGAAGCAGGAGTTGTTGAGACGCGTGGAGTGGCTCGCTCTTCGCGTTCGCGCAAAGGGTGGCCGTGTTGCACATTTCGGCAAGGCACCTCTGACAGAGATCATCGACCGTGGGCTCGAGGTGTTCGGAAAGGATCTGGTCGGTGTTGTGGACGGTCTCCTCGAACCTACGTACTATGCTGTGGACCGATTCCAGCTCTCATTCTACCGAAACATGACCATCCACCTCTTCATCTATGAGGCGCTGGTCAGCGCAGCGATGTACACCAAGATCAAACAGGGAGGTGGCCCAGACATGCAGGACATTTCGTACGAAGAGGTCAAAGAGCAAGTCTCCTTCCTCTCCTCCTTATTCCGCGGCGAATTCATCTTCAGCGACGACGGCCTGGAAGTCAACCTCGATAGAACTCTCCGTGGACTAGAGACAGACCGCGTGGTGCGTCTTGACAGAGACGATAATGGCAATATCGTCAAGATTGGTCTTTCAGACGATGAGCGCAAAGCTGGACGGGAGAACTACGACTTTTACTGCTTTCTTATCTGGCCGTTCATTGAAGCTGCTTGGCTAGCTGCCGTAGCACTCATTGGTCTCTCACCACCATCTGAGAAGTACGAAGATACCTGGATGGAGGAGAAACAGGCTCAAAAGGGAGCTCAACTGGTACGTCACTCCGTCCACCTCTTTCACGTCCGATCCCGCTAACACAGCCTCCCAGCTCGGCAAAACCCTCTACCACCAAGGCGACCTCTCCTACTTCGAAGCCGTCAACACCGAATCCCTCCGCAACTCCTTCGCCCGCTACACCGAACACCAAATGGTCCACCTCATCAAATCCAAAGACCCCAAAATCCCCCCACGCATCCGTCTCAACCCCTCCTGGCGCACCCCCCGTGACCCCACCACAGGAACTCTCCTCCCCGAGGGCAAACTCTGGGATTTCACGGAGAAGATTGCGCGGTCGAGGAGAGAGGGGAAGAATCGACGAGATGGGGCGACGGTGGCGAGTCGGGTTTTGAGGTTGACGGATGAGCTTGGGAAGAGGGGTTTTGAGGCGGCGGAGAGGGAGGGGGCGGTGCCGAGTCGAATCAATAGGGAGGAGAAGGAGGCGTTGAAGAGGAGTTTGAAGGAGGAGAGGAGGAGGCGAAGGAAGGAGGATCAGAGGTCGAAGCTGTAGACGATGAAGCATATTGCTTGTGATTTCATGCGTCGTGTAAACGAGTAGCCAGCTTTTGATATCCTACATATTTCACTGATGCTATATACATTCTCAGCAGTGTACAATATCTTCGCAGATGCAATGCCTCTAGATCCTGCCGTACTATCTACCCAAGTCTATGCCTCAGACCTGCCTTTCAACACAACATTATCTATCAGCCTCACTGGCGGTCCCCCTTTATACCCCAAATCCTCACCCTCCTTCGCCTTCTCCACCTCCAACATCTTCACCGCACCACTCACCACCGCGCCCTTCTCCATATCCACCTCCTCCACCTCCATCATCGTCTTCGGATCCGCCAACGAGATGTAATCCACCTCGAACAAGGCCCTCTCCTCTGGTCCCAGCGCAAGTTGCTCCTGCAGCGTCTTATCCACGACTGCGTGTGCTGCGCCGAGGATCTCGGACCGGGAGGTGGAGCCGGCAGTGAAGGCGGACTCGGCGGCGCGAAGGGCTTTGCTGAGGACGAGGCCGACGCGGCGTCTGCGGGGGCCGAGGTAGACGTTGCGGGAGCTGAGTGCCAGGCCGTCTGGTTCTCGCTCGGTGGGACATACAACTACTTCGATAGGCAGCATGAAGTCCTCAACCAGTCGTTTAATAATGACAGTCTGCTGGACGTCCTTTTGCCCGAAATACACCCGCTCCGGCTGCGTGATGTTGAATAACTTCATACAGACCGTCGCAACGCCCCTGAAGAACGTCGGCCGCGTTTTGCCCTCCAACACCTCCGCCACAGGGGTGATGTTCACAAAACTCCCCTTGCTATCCACCTCCTGCCCCGGAAACCCATTCGGATACATCTCCCCCGTACTCGGCGCAAACACCGCACTCACCCTCCCCAGATTGCCCCCATCCCCCGCCAATTCCCTATCCAGATCCGCCAGAACCTTCGTATCAGCATCCCACGTGACGGGATACGAGTCCAGATCCTCCGAGACACCGAACTGTGCAGGGTTGACGTAGATACTGACTACGACGTGGTGGTTCTCTCGAGCGGCGGCGCGGATGAGGGAGATGTGGCCTTGGTGCAGGGCGCCCATGGTGGGAACGAGGGCGACGGAGCGGTGGTTATGGAAGTGGGGGTTGCGCCATTGTCGGAGGGAGGGGACGGTGCGGAGGACCTTGATGGGAGTTGAGGGGATGGTTTCAATAGGGGAGCGGCGTGTTGTTGTACGGACGGTGCGGGTGGTTGTTCGGGGGAGGAGGAGGGAGCGGATGGAGGTTGAGGGACGCATCGTGAGGGTGTTGAAGGAGTGTCGTTATGGGCGAGCAGTTGGGAACGAGGAGGCGAGTTAATGAGGGTGAGGAGGGAGATATGATGAGGAGGTGAGAGGAGAAGGTGCCGGGGCCATTGTTGAGTCACAATGACGGGCCGAGGTGGTCGCGTGAGGAAAAAGATGGAAGTTGAAGGTGGAGGGTCATGATGTTGGCTGCAGCGAAGATGTCGGAATGGCCTCCGGCGCATGGGTCCAGCCCAGCCACCCTACACCCACCCACTTCGCGTGTAAGTCTCTTTGGATGGAGGAGTGTGCTCCAATTTGGTTGAATTGTTGAAGGACGCGAGATGGGAAATAGAATTGATCGTATTAAAGCCATCAGACATGCGGAGTTAGGAGTATCGGCGAACAAAACTCCTGTTGGAGCTGTGTGTGATGTACGTTGCTGGAACATAACGTGCTACCAAAGAGGAGCAAAAGAGGAAATGCTAACATGCTATGAAACAAAAGCGTAGATTGAGTAGAATACAAAATAGTGGTTACAGTATGAAGCGGATGGCGAAGAGACCATATGGCCAGCGTTGTATTGTTCATTTCTAGGGTGTAGCCATAGTGTTGGTGTTATAAGGAAGCACATGAACTTGACCCGGTTGAGCTGGAGTCTGCAATTCAACATCATAGAAAACGTCTACTTTATCTAATCGGTAAGAACGGCTTAGTTGAAAATGTTTACTTCTTGCAGGCTGTGCTTTCCATGTGCTATGCTACCCTCGCCTTCAGCTCCACCCGCGGACTACCTGCACCCTGTGCAACTCCATCTCGAGATATATATTAAAAAAGCAAACATGGTTTCATTGCTGGATCAATGCTCACAAGTCCCATCCATACAAACATTACCCAATAAATCTGTCACTTCCCATTAGGTTCGCTATTCACCGAAACTGGCCCAGCCTGAACTTCACCCGCAACACGTCTCGCCCTCTCCACGTCCCCAGCAAAGATAACCGCCCCAGCACCACCCAGTATCTCATTCACCCACGGAATCGCCTCTCTCTCATCGCTAAACACAGTGACCGTAGCAAGCGGCCCCATCACTGCCTCCCGGAATACCCCCATCTCCGGCCTCACCCCATCAATCACCGTCGGCAACTCAAAGAACCCCCCCAAATTCCCATACACCGGCGGCACGCCCCCCGTCACAACCTTCGCGCCTTGATTCCTCGCTTCAGTGGCAAGATCCCGGACGCGCTGGAGATTTGACTCGGTGATCTCAGGGATGGTGGCGATGTCGAGGAGGTGGGTTTGTGAGGCTGCTTCGAGGGTGTCGAGGAGGGATTCGAGGAAGAGGTGGTGGAGAGAGGTGTGGACGAGGATGCGGGTTGTGGTGGTCGAGGGGAGGAGGGTGCTGTGGGTGTAGGTGATGGCTTGGGCGAGGTTGCAACCGGGGATGATGATAATGGGTTGGGTGTTGGATGTGCTGGTGGCTTCACCGTCGATGAGTGCCATTGTGATAGAGTCGCGTCTGCGCCGATGCTGAAGCGCAACCTTGAGCGAGAAATGCAAGTGCAAGAGGCAGCGGACTTGGTTGCGATGATGCTGGTCTATGTACGAGGCTCGGCCATGGCTCAACTAGCCACGTGAGGCGACGCGCATACAAGATTGATTCGGTCTGGACGTGGCATGCGGAACTACATGATTCTTATTCGGCGAGGATACGAACGACCGCGAGGCGCAAGCTGTTGGGTGCGGTCCTAGCATTGGCACGGGTAAACACCCAATTGACAACAGGCTCTATGAGAATTGATTGATGAACGATCTGTAGGGCTGGAAAAGTCCTAAACGCAATCCCAAGGCAGGCAAAACATGTGTGAAAGATGGGGTGGTAAGGCTGACTGTGAATGTGAGGAGTAGGACTTTTCACCACCTAGCCCGTGACCATCTCCCTGCGGTCGCCATCTGCGATGGCCATTGCTTGAAAAAGAAAGTACCGGCAGATTCTTACAAGCTTCATCTTTGTTTGGACTTAGCGAGGGCTTGGCTTTGGATTTAAAGCTGGTTGAGCATTTGCCCAAAGGGGTAATTGCCGTGCAGAGACGAGGTGAAGCTGATGATGTCTCGAGCAGGCGGCAGACTCATTCGGCACAGGCAAAGAAGGAAAGAAAAGGATGACAGTGAGAAAATTGAATGACCAAATTGCTCTCGGTGAGCAGCTCGAAATGCCTTACCTTGGTCCCTACCGGTTCGCGCCGCATTGTGAAAATCCAGGCCTGACTCTTGGAGAAGTCGTTGGTGACGTTGCATGTAAGTGATTTTCATGCAGGAAAAGCTGAAGACGGATCTTGTCCGAAATGGCTGCCTGATAAGATGACGGCGTGCTTTTTTCTTGAAAATCGTACATGATGAGAACGTCATCATTGGTGGTCATGCTGACGGTGCCCGGACCGATAATGAGGCGGTGCCAGTAATGAGGGCTATAGCTCACGATTGTTGTCAGCCGATGCTACTAAACCGCCGAGGCCAGTGTCGCTGGATCAGGTCTATCCCGTTCCCGAGTCAATGGACACTGGGAAATGTAGCTGTCAGCAGGCATTTAGCTTGTCTTATTGGCCGTGAAATATGTCCGATAATGAGGAGGCTTTGAGGCAATACGAAATGCATTCGCTGAGGAGGAATGAGCGAGACGTCAGGATTGATGCCCAGCCGAGACCGCGCTGTCTGTGAGGTATCAATCGCAAATTCTGAGAGCCATAAATTCCCAGACCAGGAGTTTGATAACGAACCTTGGTCCTTGTTAGCAGCAGGGCCAAGCATGACCACCAGCCACCGTAGGCCAGCGAGCTGCTACCAGAGTCAGCATTGCGTATTCGAAAAACAAAGCGCGATGATGTCCTTCTGCTCGGAGTATCGTGGAGACTTGACAGAGAAAAGTGAGGACGGGAATATTCAAGGTAGGGTTAACACGGGGCCAAGCACGACCATACTGCATCGCCGACACGGCAATCAGGGTCCAGAGACCAAAGGATTGGGAACTCTCTGACAACAATTTCGGAGCAGCACCCTGCGTCACGGCAACATTTCCTGCTGTCGGAGACATACCCCAAACCTCACGACACAAAGGTTCCCCATCCCCCGAGGGAGGTCGGTATTCGGCAAGAAAGGCGCCGACTATCCACCAGAACGATCGACACCCCATTCGTAAGGCTAATCCCAGGCATTCACCCTCGTCGGTTGGGGAACATCATTGGCTCCGCCGTATAGCTAATTGACTTGGGGTGGCTTTTAGTCGGGCTCAGGGTGTGTCCCGCAACTCCGCCGCTAGATCTGACTGAACTCCGCACCGAAAGGATGAAGCCTTCTTGGAGAAAACATGCTGAATAATTGAAATTGTGTGAGGATGGAAGAATTGTGGTTTTATCAAACGTGCAGAGGAATGGAAGTCCGCTACATTGTAACCTTGATGACCGATACAAGTTGTACCTCGTGGAGTAGTAACTCGCGCAAAGAGGCACACCAGGCGAGAATGCATCCGAGATCCGCCAGATCTGCCAAGAAGCTCACGCCACGAGTTTGAGGGTTGCAGCAGGTGGCTGGCTGGCTGGCTGGTTTGCCTGAGAGACACGTGCAAGCTGAACAAGATGAATGGGGATACCGACTCCGGGCGTAAGCTTAGAAGCGCGATGTCCATGGTCATAGACCAGAATCGGGCATATGAAGAGCTGAAGAGCGACTGCAGTGAGATGTCGATGCGACCTGTTTCCTATCAGGGTCAAAGCGAGGATGTGATGGCGTGAATGGAGTGTACATTCCGCCGATACCACCTTGGTCACAAACCTAAGAAAGACCCAACGGCAGATGTAGTCAGTGATTGATCGAATTGATAGCTGCGTGCAGACGAATACCGTAGGCTCCCTCCCTCCCGAGCGATTGGCGCCGCCACACTCTCCTCCTTGCGTGCGGCCTTCTACAACTCCGCGGCCCTGCAGTCTGCTCTACTATACCTTTTTGCCAGGATCTCCCATCCCTGGGCGCCATGATGCTTTGAAATCACGATTGAAAACCTAAAACTCCGTGGCTGAACCTGTTGTTTGGTTTGATTCCGTTGGGAAGATCATTGCCAGCTGAGACTGGAGGGCTTTGATTGCGCTGTGACGATTAGAATGATTCGCTTCTGCCTGGTGACCGGACGAATGCAAGCTACAACGGGGTCGCAACCATAACGGACTCACAAGAAAGAGCAGATAGCTAAACTTTTTTTTCCCCTTAGCCATCGAGCGAGTAACAACACGATGTTGCCGTAAGCTTACAGCAACCATAACGCGTAAGGGTTAGTCGTTGGAACTCCATAGCGTAGCCCATTTTCGGCCCAGTAGCCTAGGTATGCTCTCGCCTTAACATTGTACCCGACCGCCGGGAAGAGGAATGCGTGCTAAGCTTACTTACACCCGGGGGGCAAGGACCAGCAGGGGCCAGGGTTTAGTTGATGTGGGCGCGCGTGTGGTGGAAGAGTCACACCCCGGATGAGACATTGTGAGTCTGCCACAGCACAAACAAGCACTGGTTTTTCTCTCTCTTTGTCGCTTGCACTCCTTCGGGCAATAGGCAAAAGTTTACAGTAAGGTTAGCCAGAGTTTACTCACGTTGTCCAGTTAAAATCCTCAGGAAACAGCGCCCACTACTCCCTACAGAGCGGACCAATACAGCGCCGTCGGGATCTAAGCGACCGTTATGTCCGGCGCTGTCTGGAGTGAAGATCATTCATTCCATGGGGCCAGGGTGCAGTTAAGCCCTGTTGTTTCCTGCTTCTGTCCCAGATTCCCACCGATACGCGACGGCGCTGGTCGACGAGCACCCCTGTCCTGTTGCTTGTCCTGGGGCCCAGGGTACGTGTAAGTCCGCTGCACGTCTCTCACGCACCAACATCGAGGATGCGTGCAACTTGTCTCATCGTGGGCGGCACTTGTAAGCGCTTCCCGCTTACGGCCGTGCTGCACGCACCCAGCCATATGCAGCTTCAACCAGGCTGGCGGAGTTAGGGGATGGTGTACTTCCCACCGCCCGCCGCCCTTCCGCCGGCTTTGGCCCAGCGCAATTGATTGATTGTCCACACACCCTCTCCTCATGCAAAGTCCCCTGTGCGTTCGCCCATATCGTCGAAGCCAGCCCTCTCTCTCTCAAGCTCCGCAGCCTCATGACAAACAGCCGGCAGCATCTTTCCCTCTTGTATGGTATCGGAGCGGGTCTTAGATGTCTCCGACGCGCCGCCTAGTGCCAGTTCTCCCACGCCCTCACGCACCCACACGCCCCCTAGAGGCTAGTCAACAAACACCATATGCAACAATGAATTTCGGACAGTTTTTTCCCTCTGTGTGCGTCTGTCTGTTAGCTGGACTTTGGAGTTTGCGGACTATGACTGTCCCCGCTAAGCCCGCCGCACGCCCCTTAGACCGCGGATGATGACTGAATGAGACACGATGATGTTTCTTGCGTTATGGTTCGGCGAGTGACAGGAGTTTTCCTTGGGGAGGGAGGAGACGTTTGGTCAGCAACGACGGAGAATGGGTGGTCGGTCCCCTATCTGTGCTTCTTTGGCGTGAGTGAGATTCGAGTCTATATAGAACCTGGTTGTTCCACCTATGTCTGTTCCCCTGAATCTTATTGTTCTTATCATTCCCATCTTCATTCAGTCTATACATCACCTGTCAACAAGGACGAAACTTGAATCAGAGGATCGTGAACCTCGTCGAAGTTGGCTTACAAGCTGGACACAACACCATACCTTACCCAATCTCACCACTACCATCAACAATTAAAACCTAAAATGGCACAACTAGACGTGCCTCGCGGTTCATCACCGCCAGCCGAGTCCCGAGCCTCAACCCTCGCCGACGAAGAGCTCCGAACCGAAAACAACAAGACCGATGCATCCGTGATCGACGACAAGACCGTGGTTGACACTGCCTCACGATCATCTCGCGACAAGGACCCAGAGAAGCAGGAGGAGGCACCTGCACCGTCGGCAGATGAGCTGAGCGAGGATGAGTACCCGAGTGGTGCTGCTCTGATCTCCGTGGTTGCTGCTTTGATTTTGAGTATCTTCCTCATTGCGCTTGATATGGTACGTTCACACGATCCAGGAGAACCCCAAGGGGATAGTTTCACTGACTCTTGTCTACAGACCATCGTCGCAACCGCCATTCCCAAGATCACACAAGAATTCAAAGGTCTCGACAAAGTCGGCTGGTACGGTGCCATCTTCTTCGCGACCATCGGTGGCTTCCAATCAACCTGTAAGCTCTCCTCCTTTTTGCATCACCCTCCTACAGGCCCTCAATAACTAACATCCTGAAAAACAGGGGGCAAGGCATACAAATTTTTTGATCTCAAATGGACCTTCCTCGCCGCCCTTCTCATCTTCGAAGTCGGCTCTACGGTCTGCGGCGCAGCTCCCAACGCTGAAGCCCTCATCGTCGGTCGTGCCATTGCCGGTCTGGGAGCAGCTGGTCTCGGTTCCGGAGCATACACCATCATCGCCTTCTCCGCACCACCATCCCGTCGTCCTGCATTCACCGGTTTCCTCGGTGCATCCTATGGACTTGCCAGTGTCCTTGGCCCGCTGCTTGGTGGTGCCTTCACTGACCATGTGAGCTGGCGATGGTGCTTCTACATCAACCTCCCCATTGGAGGTGTTTCCGCGGCCATCATCTTCTTCTTCTTCTCGACTCCCAGGACTGCCATTCCCGCTAAGGCTACCTGGACGGAGAAGTTCCTGCAGATGGACCCCCTGGGTATTGTCCTCGCCATGGCCGGTATCATTAGCTACACTCTCTTCGTCGAGTACGGCGGCATCCGCTACCCCTGGAGCCACCGCACCGTCATCGGTCTCGGTGTTGGCTGGATCCTCATCTGGCTGGCCTGGTTTGCCGTGCAGTACTTCAACGGCGAGCGCTCCATGATTCCCCCTCGTCTGTTCAAGAAGAACGTCACCTACGTTCTCTACGCCTTCTTCTTCGCCAGTGCCTTCTTCCAGGCCATCTATTACCTGCCCATTTACTTCCAGTCTGTGCACGGATCTAGCCCGACGGGCTCTGGTGTTCGCAACTTGCCGCTGATTATTGCTGTTACTATTGGCACGATTGCTAGCGGTATCTTCATCTCGGTTTCGGGTTGGTACCAGCATCTTCTGATTGGCGGCGCCATGATTGCTACCATTGGATCTGGTCTGTTCTACACTCTGGGTATCAACACTGGTGCTGGCAAGTGGATTGGATTCCAGATTCTCGCTGGTGTTGGTTTCGGTGTCGGCTTCCAGGTTCCCATGATCACTGTTCAGGGCCGATCTGCCGCTGCTGATATCTCTGCCTCTACCGGCATGGTGCTCTGTAAGTTGTCCATCATCTAACTCAAAAGTTCGCATTGACTAACAGACTTCGTAGTCGCTCAAAGCATTGGCGGTGCCTTCATTGTCTCCGGTTCGCAGTCTGCCTTCCTCAACACCATGGTCAAGTACATCACTGCCAGGTCCTCCGACATCACCCTCGGCGACCTCGTCCTTACTGGCGCATCTGAGATCCGCAACGTCTTCACTCCCGAGCAGCTTCCGCTCGTTCTCGACGGCTACATGGAGGGTCTCAGGGTTGTCTTCGCCATGACGATCGCCATCACCGGTGTTGCTTCTCTCATCAGTCTCACCACTGGCTGGAAGAAGCTCAACACTGCCAACTTGACTGGTGCTGCTTAAGCGTCTCAGAGAAGATAAGAAGAGTTTCCAAACATTTAGAGAAGCTTGATGGAAGAGCCTCATTGAAGCAAAAGGGAGACACATAGTCTCTCTTCTAATAGACTGCGGTGGTGATATGATACAGCGGTTGCATATACTTGAGCTGAGAGCACAGGGGACGGGAGTTTGGGATACATGTCAGACGGCCTTACAGGCCACTGGCCTTGATTTTCTTCTTTCCTATTGTTGTCATCACTCCTCTCTAACAGACCGTGAGTGTCAGAGGAAGCTTAGACTTGAGAAACATCCAGAATATACACACTCTCTCACTACCTGTGCAAAAAAACAAATCAGTGAATCGAAAGAAACGAAGCCATAAGGCTTCTTCATCATACTGACATTGGTCCCTTTCCCGCTACTTGATGGTGCTAACACTGGTGTCTTGAAACTTTGTGGATTCATTTCCTCCCCTGCAATATCTCCTTTAACACCTTTCAGAAGCAAACACCGGTACATATCGTCAATTTGGGCATTTATCTGGGCTCGCTACGGACTAAAGGGACTTAAACCTGGAGAAGACACCTCATGCGTGGACTTGAGCTCGGATCGCAAGCCAGCAAGCACGTGGATGTCTCCAATCTTTCCTTAGCAGGGGTTTTCATGAAAAACGCATACGATCTTGAAGTAAATTATATATTGCCCACTATCTGCCGCCAGGGGTAGTAATGGCAACCCCGGCTACTGCTGGTTTTCATCTTACTTTGCCGACGCCACCTCCTTATCACTCGCATTTCGCTCCTCAGTCTCACCACCAGCAAGAATAGCCCTTTCCGCAGCTGTTCCCTTGTGGGCGGTAATCTTGCACAGCAGGGGTACGAGCGAGGCGAGAATAGCACCCGTGCCGAGGAAAGCAGCGGTAACGCCAAATCCAATATGGTATGCAGGCGAGTCGTTTGTAGGCCAGATCCGGCTTCCATAGACACTGGAGAAGTTTCCGAAAGCATTGACAAGCGCAAGGACGATGGCGCGCTTCTCCGGAGGCAGGCTCACGGTTGCGCTGGTCCATGAGAGAATCAAAGGGAGTGCTGACCAGATGCCAGAGGCCACGAAGCAGATCATGATGTATCGCACGATGGGGTTCTGCACTGCGACACAGACGACACTGCCAACACAGCCGAGAACAAGTGCTGAGGTGATGTGCCAGCGGCGTTCAATGTGGCGATCTGAGGACCAGGCGACGAAGATGAGGACGACGGTAGCAACAGCGTAGATGGGTACTGTCATGTACTGAGCCTTGACCGAGTCATAACCCAGCGTCTTGGTGATGGTCGGGATGAAGTAGGAGATTGTCCCAGCACCGACGTCGAGCATGAAGAGAACAATGAAGATGTAGGTTCGGGGATCAGCAATCGCAGCGACGAAGGCTTGCCAGTGTGTAAGTCGACCAGTAACACTGCTTGTTGAGGCCAGACCATCGGCCACAATGCGGATCTGAGCCAGCTGGCGCTCTCGCTCGCTGAGTCGCTTCGAGTTGTGAGGATAATCGAGGAGCACGAAGATGGCTAAGATACCGACGCCGACAGTGGCCACTCCCTCGACAATAAAGAGCCAGCGCCATCCTGAGATGCCGTGAGCATCATGTAGACCAGAGGTGATACCGCCAGCAAGCAATCCGCCGAAAGCGCCGGATAGAACAGCCGCAGCATAGAAGATTGCAAAGCGCTTGCCCAGCTCCGCACGTGTATACCACGAGCTGAGAAGGTACAAGACACCAGGAAAGAATCCAGACTCGATGCATCCTAGGATGAAGCGGAAGGCGAGGAGGGTGGCGTAGTTCTTGCTGACGGACATGACGGCACATAAGGCGCCCCAGATGATCATGATGCCTGGGAGGAAGAGCGAGGGCCGGCTTCGGGAGAGGATCATGTTGGATGGGACCTCGCAGATGAGGTAGCCGAAGAAGAAGATGGAGAGAACCCATGCGTACATGCTGTCGTCGAGCTTCAAGTCGTCGCCCATGCCAGCGATTCTCGCATTGCCCTATGAGAACATTGAAGTCAGCCTGTGTACTTGATCAGTTTTCGAGATACTAGCTTGTGACACGTACAATATTCATGCGATCGACATAGTTCAGGATGTACATGACCCACAGCATGGGCATGAGGAACAAGTCAATCTTCTTCACGAGCTTCTTTTCTTCAGGGCTGCCGGGAGTGTAGTTCCGTAGAGCATCGGACAGCTCTTGCGAGATGCCGACTTGCTCATGATGCTCTTCGGCCTGAGCCATGTCTTTCTCAACGGTCATTGTGCTGGTCGTTCTGAGAGAAGCAAAGATGTTCGAAGGGGCGGCCTTTTGTGTATGAACCCAAAGTCGAAGGAAGTTGGGACGAGACGGGCTGACGTAGTTGGAGATTCTGAAGAAGGTCTGCGCACTGGATGGCAGTGGTTAGATGGAGCGAGGTGCAGTCAAGCGGCAGCAGTGAAGACCTTAAATACAACGGATCACGGCAACGATCATCCCCAGCTGGCGCTACGCTGTGAGACTGGGGAACAAACCCCGTAAACTATGTGCAAGCCTCAAAACTCAACATGAACCGCCCCATGGGACAGGTCCACTTAGTCCGGGGGGGGGGCACGAAAACATTGAAAGCACGTACTGCCATCCCCACAAGACTGGGGAGAAGGAAGAGAGGATTCTACACTTGCTATTCGTGCTGTTGTGTGAAGTGGCGGCACGAAAGCCGCCCTTACGCTATGGCTAATGGCGGTCTTCGCGCCGAGTGGGTGAGAATTATCGGCAGTGTGAAGAGCTAGTCTTCGGTGGAACGAGACCTTGACCAGGATTGCTTTAGCGGCAATAGACCTGCAGCCACCTGAACGCGATCGGCAGAGTACCGACAAAGTATATGGCAAGCTTGGCTGGGTTGGTCCTTGTGAAGTCTAATATGTATAGGAAACGTGAACTCTGAAGTCAGAGTAAGGCTCAGTAATGACTACTCCGCCATCTGCGATCCGATGATCCCTAGAAGATCTCCCGGATAGTATTCTAGGCCCATACCAAGCTGCTCTCCCAGCATCCAGCTATAGTTCAGATCCCAGTCCTGTTGTTGCGACTGTCGAGAGTCTGAAGGCTGCTCCCATGTCCTCTCATTGGGATGTTGCGGCATGAGCACATTGCTTGCCGACTCTCCAGATTTGAACCTGTCCAGCATAGTACTGAGCCCCTGTCCGATGTAATGCGCGACATGTCTCGCATAGCCTTGCGTGGCGTTGAGCATGGAGATGATGGGCCCAACTAGGCCGGCCACGTCCTCTACTGAGAGGCGTATGACAACAGCCCTCCACGAGGAACACACTTTGATCAAGAAGATGGACGAGTATGCGATAGTTGTGAGAAGGTACAGAGGAACTCCAACGACAGCGCGGCGCATATCCGAGTCTTCCAAGATTAACCGGAGTGTAGCAGATGCGCTGTCTACGGCCGTGTTGATGAATGCTTGTCTCTCAGGAGAGATGAGAAAGTCATCAGTGGGCTGAAGTCCCTGCAAACAGACGGAGAATAGAAGCAGCCGGGCGAAGTGGTAGTGCAGAACTACACCTTTCCTCGGATAGTCTCCAATCTGGGAATCACGCCCTGTTGCATCATGTCAGCTACTTAGATACATTCTCTACCGCTGCATGGGGAACAACTTACCAAGTTCGCCTAGTCGTGACTCCCATGTCTGCTTCCATTGCCCTAGTTCACCATTATAGCGGCGTATCGCATCGAACTCGTCGTTGGCAACCACCCGTGACCGATCCAGACCGAACGTCCTATACGCCCGGCTGAGAATGATGAATATGCTGACCTGGCTATGCAGACGCACATCAGCATCCTTGGCACCTGGAAGCGCCAGGAAACCCTCGTGGTTGATCAAAGTCACATCCTCAGCAATAACAGGCGGTCTTCCATACGCAATACTGAAGTGGTGGTCACAAACGTATAGAAGATACCATAAGCGAGCCTTCTCGCAGTGAGATGTCTCCCCACGCAAAGCCCTGGCACAATGCTGATGGATATTCAGCTCCGTTGCGATGCGCACAGCAAGTCCAGAAAGCTTCCAGCTGAGGTCCGAGAGCCAGAACGCGCCGATGCACAGGCCGCGGATGTCATCTAGAGTATGGTATCTCTGGAACATGGTCTGGCTAGCGAGCTCAGATAGCATAACATAGCAGCGGTCGAAGCTCTGCCCGTTATCCTGCGTATGGAGGGCTGCAACGGCCAAGATGGCGGCGACGAGGAGCGATGACGATTGCCTGGCAGACGACAGGGTATCGTGGACGAGAGCGACGCCGCCCCAGAGGTAAGCGTTGAGGGTGCCCCGAAACGCCGCAAAGAGCTGTTCCGCCTCAGCCAGACTGATGCGTCCTTGAGAAATGAAGTCTGGTTGGCGATGACGATCGAGGGCTGCTCTGTCGTTGCGGCTTGGATCGCTCCTGATGTTGCGAAGCTTCGTCACGCGAAAGAGACTTCCCATGGGGGCGTCGACAATGGCGTCGTCGTCTTTAGAGACGCCATGACTCTCAGGCGAGTTCTCTCTCGTCATGGCAGTCAGGTGAGGCGTTGGAGCCGTGAGGCTTGAGACTGTCTCAGGGGAGGTTGTCGCGATCTTCATCTGCTGCTGGGTAGACTGCAGGTTCTCGAGCTTCGCCTTCATATCTACCATTGACGCGCGCATGGATTCCATCTGTTGCTCCATGGCCTTCTTCCAGTCATATTCGCCTTCTAGCAGGTCTTGCAGATTCTTGTTTACGACACATTCCAAGCCATTCTTTGTGCAGCGGATGCACTTGGAGGCGCCGGCGTCCGTGACGCATCGGATCTTGCGACCATGGCACTGCTGACCTAATGAACCTCATTTAGACTTACTGTTGTGATGACTTCATAATGACAGCGATGATTGGCAGGGCATTGACTTACAGGCTCGAATCCTTCTCGACACTTTGGATTGACGAATGTCAGAGTCCGGAGCTGAGACGGAGGCACGGCTCAGTCCAACAGACTCCTCACCTGACCCGGTCTCATCCGCTTCAAAACTTATCCGAGCTCTCTTCATAGTAGCGGTGTTCTCCATGGGGAAACCTGCAAGTATCTGGGGGCGGCTGATAACCCGGGGAAGGTAATTGCGCGGGACGATGACCGCGGATGCTGGGGTAGTTGATATCACAGGGCGAACCGACTGACGGCAGGATGTCCGCGCTCCAGACCGAGGGAAACGGCGCCGGCCTGCTGTAAGTTTTCCCTATACGAGTCATGGGATGGTGGCGCGGACTTCGCGCCGCTTAGGCCGCCCCAGGAAGAGCATCTCTAGCCTGACTGGGACAAGAATTGCCTCCACAGTGGACGCTGTGTGTGCTCTGGAATAAATGCGCCTGTTAATGGAGGTATTGATTGTGTCTGGTGGACTTGGATAATTGCTGGGAATCTCGCGCGAAAGTGAATGGCACAATTTATAAGAGCGATGCCGCAACGCTGCCGCCGCATGTATTCGTACGCCTCGAGGTATTGGTCTATTCTATAGTCAACCATCATCATGACGGCCCATGCTTCTGTTGGATTCGTTGGCTTCAGCCCAGAAAAGGCTGAAGTGGCGGAAGCCTTGCACTTGCATCTCAAAAGCACAATCAGGGCTTATGACAACTCCCCAGACAACGTTCGGCTCATTGAAGCTGGACAATTACAGAGATCAGACTCCATTCATGAGGTTGCCCAGCATAGCCAAGTTATTTGGATCGAGGAGAAAGATGCACAGACTTTGAGCGAGGTACTTCTAGGATCATCCTCCGGTCTCATTCAGGGTACGTAAAGCAAAGTCACCACAAGATTGTGTGTCAATCAATTTTCGCTGACGCACACCAAGCATTGCCCAAGGATGCGTCGCTCATTCTCGAGTGCCTCGCGATGCCAGAATACTACCAAGAACTGGCTGCTCACCTCACAGAAGCCGGTCGCGCTGACGTTAAGATCCTCGACTGCTCAATTGTTGCGCGAAACACCAGAAGCAGCAGCGACAAGAGCTCTATCTGGATCTCAGGATCAAGAGAGGCTCTTGAAAGTATAGATTCTCTGTTAAAGGCGCATGTCAACGTCAAAATCATTTCCGGGGGTCTTGGATCCGCGAATAAACTGCGTTTGACCAGTCATCTACTTGAAGCTACGCATGCAGTCACGGCTGCGGAGGCTACTGGTCTTGCGTCAAAAGCAGGGATTGATGCCGACGAGATTTACAAGATCATCATCAACGCTGCAGGAAACTCGTCTGCGTATGAGCAGCTCGTTCCAGATATGCTGCAGAGGAGTTCGCCTGCGAAGCCATCGATTAAGTCGTTGCTGCAAAACATTGTAAGTGGCTCCCACCAGAAGCATGACCCGAGGCTCCAATGCCCAAAGTGAGATGCGCAGCCCGCTAATCCAAATATCTAGAATCTGGTGACGAGTACATCAAAAAGTCTGAACTTCCCTTTGCCATTGTGCTCTGCCACTGAGCAAGTTTGCCTGCTCGCAGCTACCCAAGGCTATGGCTCAGAACATGTCTCCAGCCTCGTCAAGCTGTTCGAATCACAGAAACAGCAGGCAGTGGCAATCGAGACAAATGGCACTTATGCCCGCAGCTCTGCCAGGGATGTAACTCCACCCAAGACACCGCCATCCGTGTCAACAATCGGCATGGTCGGCTTAGGCGCAATGGGTCAGGGGATGGCGCAGTCCCTCGTCCGTGCCGGCTTCTGCGTTCAAGGCTATGATGTCTGGGCTCCCTCAGTCGCCAAATTTGTGGCCAGCGGCCCAGCTGAAAAGGCCATCGCAGCTTCTTCACCAGCCGAAGCCGCCCAGGGGACAGCAGCGCTGATCCTCATGGTTCAGAACGCGGCGCAGGCGTGGGATGTGCTTTTCGGTGCTGGCAAAGCTGCTGAAGAGCTCGCTGATGGAGCAACGGTGATACTTAGCTCAACTGTTCCACCGTCCGAAGCACGTCGTGTTGGCGAGAAGTTGGAGTCTCTCGATAGGGGCCTCTCGCTCGTGGATGCACCTGTCAGTGGAGGTGTAGCTCGTGCAGCAAAGGGAGATCTGACGGTAAGTTTCCCGTGCCTTGCTACAAGTCCAAATTCTAACAAAAGCAGATGATTTGCTCAGGAACAGAGTCGGCACTTGGAGCCGTTCGCGGCATAATCTTGGCCATGGCCGGTAAAGAGTCCAACATTTACAACGTCAAGGGCGGAGTTGGCGCAGCATCTTCAGCAAAGCTCATCAACCAGCTCCTCGCAGGAGTCCACATCGCAACGGCAGCAGAGTCACTAGCATTCGCATCTCGTCTGGGCCTCGATACGCGGCAAGTGTACGAGATCTTCAACGAGTCCGCCGCCTGGAGCTGGATGTTCCAAAACCGGGCTTCGCAGATGCTTGATGCCGATTGGACCCCTCACTCGGCGCTGGCTATCTTTGTCAAGGATCTTGGTATTGTGCTAAATGAGGCGAAGAGACTAGCCAGCTACACGCCCATGTCTGCGGTAGCTCATAATCTCTACATTGATGGAGCTGCCCGTGGCTGGGCTAGAGAGTCGGATGCTGGTGTGGTGCGTCTTTGGGAGACAGCTAGATCGGATGTGAGCAAGAGTGCATCTCCAAAAGTGACGCCTCCCATTTTATACGAAGACGCCATAAAGCCACTGCCTGCACAGGCGACGTTGGCTGCCCTCCCTGCAGAATACGCCACTGATCTCATCGAGTCAACGAGAGCTCGTGTTGACAGCGGTGCCATGCCAGTCCTTGTTGCGCTGGACGATGACCCTACTGGAACTCAGACCTGCAACAACATTGACGTTCTAGCCGTCTGGGACGTGGAGACCCTCAAGGAGCAATTCGCAACGGACTGCCGTGGCTTCTTCATCTTGACCAACAGCAGAGCTCTTCCACCAACGGAAGCAAAGGCACTTATTGTCGAGATCACAACAAACGTCAAGAAGGCTGCGGTGGAAAGCGGCAAGGCCTTTGAGATTGTCCTGCGTGGTGACTCAACACTACGTGGCCATTTGCCTGAGGAGCCCGAAGCAGTCGAGGAAGTGCTTGGAAGATCCGACGGTTGGGTCCTTGCGCCATTCTTCCGTCAAGGTGGCCGGTTCACTATCAACGATGTCCATTACGTGCAAGAAGGTGACCAATTGGTCCCGGCTGCACAGACTCCCTTCGCCCAGGACGCTACATTCGGGTACAAGAACTCCAATCTTCAGCAGTACATCCTCGAGAAATGCGGCTCGCGGTTCACAGCATCATCGTTCACGTCGATCACTCTGGAAGACCTGCGCTGCGGAGGCCCAGCCAAGGTCGAAGAGAAGCTTCTTAATGGAGAGCGCGGTGCCAACCGTGTCATTATTGTCAATGCTGTGGCGGATTCGGACATGAATGTCTTCGTCGCTGGCCTCTTGGCTGCCGAACAGAAGGGTTACCGCTTCATCTACCGCACCGCAGCTGCCTTCGTGTCTTCAAGGCTTGGAATCCAAGAAATCCCACCCAAGACTTGGGCTGAGGTTTCGTTGAAGAATGACTTGGACGCTCCAAAGACCGGCGGTCTCATTTTGGCAGGTTCATACGTACCCAAAACAACGGCTCAACTAAAGGCATTGCGTGAGAGAAGGGGAGCCGATCTTGAAGTGATTGAGCTGGATGTGGCTCAACTAATCGAATCCCCTGAACATGAACAGAAGATGGTAGACAGCACCATCTCTGAAACCACCAGACTTATCAGCGCTGGTAGAGACGTCTTGGTCATGACATCACGAACATTGATCAAGACCAATGAAGCCATCTCATCTCTAGAGATTGGCTCCAAGGTGGCAGCTGCACTTGTGCGCCTCCTCGTCAACATTCAAGTACGGCCACGATATGTGATTGCCAAGGGAGGAATCACGTCCTCCGACGCAGCCACCAAAGGTCTCAAGATGAGGAGAGCTCTGATTGTTGGCCAGGCGGCCCCTGGTGTGCCTCTCTGGAGGTGCGACGAGGAGACGAGCCGGCACAGGTCCGTGCCTTTTGTTGTATTCCCGGGTAATGTTGGAAGCGAGACAACTCTGGCTGAGATTGTTGAGCAGTGGGCGCTCTGAGAGGTGTCTGATATGGTATCGGCGAGAATCTGAGATATAAATTGGCGTTTGTTGTTCAGGCTACTACTGAAGGAGGGCTGGTATTCTGTAAGATCGCAGGCAGTGGTATACATCAGTTCACATTTCGAATAGAAATTATGTGAAGTTCATACCTGCGATATATCAGAGGTGATTATTATCGACCACTACCACCGCTTTGCCGCAACAATGGTGTACACCACTATCTACCGCTCAAGATATCCTGCTGGTCATTGTAGTCTCGTCACTATGCCATGGGGAACAAAGTGTCCACGACCCTTCTACCCAAGTGACTTGGATTTATTGCTTGTGCACTTACCCAAGGTCGTTCAAAGCCGTTTTCTCCCACATAGTCTCCCAATCTCCCTTTGGTGTCGTCAAACGCGTGAACATACCCCCCGCTCCATCTCCAAACGGCCATGCCGTACTCGGCATAACCATATCTCCCGGCATCTGGTTCTGTGGACACAGGAAAAGAAGCTTCTCTTTATCGAAGCCCACTCGAGCCTGTTTATCGATTGCCTGCCAGCTCGTCACCATACCCCAACCATGCGTGGCGTCAGCTCGAGGGGCCACCAGGATTGCAGACGGGTTCCTTTCCGCCTTTTGTATGACCTCGTGGACAGTGCCTGGTTGGCGCAGGGCGTTTAGCCGCGTCCTCAACTTCACTGCAAGCTTGGGGACAGGCATCGCTCTGAGCTCGGTGGAGGACGGCAACGGGTGCCATCCTGGCGTGTTCAGGTTATGCAGATACGGCGATGGTAAGCTGTCTTGTGGAAAGGCTGGCAGGAGAGAGTGGACGCCGTAGAAGTCGAACGGCTTGGACTCTTCTCCGAATGCGGTGGAGTTTGCAAGGAGCTGGTATCTTGCTGTTAGCATATCCATTGAGTCTGTGACTGGACACGGTAAGCATCTCTTCATGTCTCACCTTTATAATCATGGCTGTGAAGATGTCGTAGCGGCTCACGGGCAAGCCTTCGTGCTCGTTCGATGAGAGTTTCCTGGCCTCGTCCCGGTACTTCTCAAGCACAACAGCCGGGAAGTGGATATAATGATCCTCAGGGCCATTCTTCTGATGCTGAATCAGTTCCCTTAGCCATAAAGCCACCGCAAACAAGCCTGAGCTCCAGCCAGTTCCCCGTCCTTCCTCCTCCTGGTTAACCTTCGCTTGTGCCGCAACCACGGGGTTTAGCAAGCGCAACAAGTCTGGATGGGACTCGCCGGACGCCTTCGCCACGGGTTCACCGTGGTACAATTTCCCCCAAGCCTCAACGATGCTGGCTGCACCTCCAGCGTCCGTGATGAGATGAGGCACGATAAGTGTCAAGAGTGTGTGTCCGCCATCTGATGAGTCCCCGAGCAACGTCGCACGGAAATCGAGAATTGGCACCTCGGACCATCCAAGAGAGCTGATGTTTGGGCGATCGAAACTGAATAATTCCAACATGTCGCTGAGATTCGCTATTCCTAGGTGCGTGATCTTCTTGGCCGTTAGCAAGTCAATTTCCGATGCTGCGGCTGCTGGAGCAAACACGTCGGCTAGCCTCTTTTCTGGCAGATCGCGATGCTGGAATGACCAAGCATGGCGAGTCGCAGGCGGCGTATGCCACAATCCAAACTGACAACAGGTTAGCTATGCCACGTAATGAAGACAAGGGCAAGCTGTAGGTCAACTTACCGGCCACCATCGGCGCTTCGCTACGACGTGGAGCTCTGGGTATACAGTCGTGATCTCTGACGCAGCCTGACCAAGACGTTCAATGTTCAAATGACCCTCAAACACAAGACCGACATGAATCACGACTTCCTTGGCCACATGGTCAATCCCTGTCACAGGCCGTAGAGAGGACGACATTGTTTACTAAATGTGTTCCGAAGTACACGGTCAGCCCAAGTCATTGAAGTATAGGACAGCGCGTAAAGATATTCGCGAGCCTACGTAACTTCTACGATTCTGGGCTAGGGAGTAAATAAGTATGACCACCACCTCAGCAACTTCACCGAAACAGGGGTCTTCCATGGTCCATGTTACCTACTGGATCGAATGGAGGACTCTCGCATGTTCCTATCCCGGCTGCAACTTATCTTTAGCGTCGGAAGTCCCTGTGTGCCAAGGAATAAGTCGCATAAGCGCCTCCCAGACACGTCAAGTGTCTTGCTGAACTCCCGGGGCCGTCCCTTATCCCTGTCCGGGCAGTCTGAAATATGGCGTTGACTCTATGGGACGGAGACTTTTTGTTCGATACAGACCCCTGTCTTGCTGACATTCTATCACATTGTTGAGGCTATTTGCCTCTTTTCGGTAAAGGTCGCTGACTGGATCGCGTTAGCATGTATTAGACAGAGATGAGGAAGTGGTCGCAAAGGTGATCTATGCTTTATGGAATGCCATCGAGCGTACAAAATCCGTGCATCCAATCAAGACTCGTGATCAATACATCCACGGTGCGTGAATCCGCGCCACATGTTCGATAAGAATATTCGACAGCACCGTTTGCGCTGCATGGTGATTGCGGTTTACTTATGTCGCCAACATTCACCGGCTACAGATGATCGTGCCTACCGAGGCGCTTTATGCCTCCGTTTAAGTAGACAAGCCAAGCTAGACTGATGCTCAAGTCTTCCATATTAGCGTTGTATCGCATTTGCTAAGTCCGGGTTCTTGTTACGGCGCTCACTGTATTCGTCGTCTTATCTCCTCCGAGAGTATTCCGAATCTGAGAACACAACAGCCACGAGCTCTAATATACGCAGAACTCGATCAATCTGGATGTAACATCCTCAATGGTACGAGGCCGCGAAGATCGGTCCTCCAATTCGATGCGGTGGTGGTCGGCCAAGACAAGAGGCCTACACTGCTGCCTGATCAGCTTCCACACGACCAACACCCACTTCATTGGCCTCATCCTCACGATCCTTCATCTGCGCATCCGAATCTCCCGACAATCAACTTCATCATAAACAATCGTCACGATGGAACCGCAGTGTCACTCTGCTTCCACCCAAACGGATTCCCGACCATGGGCTCCCAAGCACAGTACGTACGGCTGTCCCCCAGCCGGATGGATCCCACCCCGCAACCGCTTTCGCTACAGCTTCACCACCCCCGACATGCTGCTCCATGCATGCATTCGCGACAATCATATTACGCTTCTGAAATCGCTGCTTTCCAAAACATCAAGGACGCAGTTGGGCGTCACTGAAGAAGGCAGCTCGCCGCTCCATCTCGCCGTCTTTCTGAACAGTCTCCCCGCTGTGCAGGCACTTCTCGATGCTGGTGCAGATCCTTGGTTGAGCGATGATACATGGTACTATGATGATTGGCCACCATGTAGGACTCCAATGCTAATGGCCATGTCTCATGGATATCGCGAGATTGTATCCTGCATTTGGCATCATCCCACTTGGACGTTTCTGGCCAGTACCAAAGCAGACAACTGCTTGAGGAATGCAGTCTGTGCCGGCGACCCAGGAATCTTAAAGGACTTCCTGACATGGGAAACGGACTGGAGTCAGTCACTTCTTGACGATGTTCTAAACATGGCAGCTCAGACCTGGAATGCTTCTGCTCTGAGAGTCATAATACACGGCGTGCCTTTCCCGTACGGACAGACGGCCCTCACCCGCGCGCTTACTTCAGCGGTAAGCAAGAGGGTCACTCATGAAGGATTCCCAGCCTCACCCGTGTTCGAGATGGGATGCCTAGACCAGGCACTCGCGATTGAGGAATTGATCAAGGCGGGTGCTGACCCTGACCTGTCGATTTACAAGGGCCACACTCCGCTCTACCTGGTAGCTCACGTACGAGAATCCATATTCGGCCTGAGGGCGCTTCTTGAGAATGGTTCCAATCCCAATCTCATTCTCTGGGACGGCTTTACAGTGCTGCACATGCTTCTTTCTGCAATCAAGTGGTTCCCAAGGCGTATCAAAAGTGAAAATATCCACGAGGCCGCTATCCGCCTCCTGCTACAACACGGAGCTTTGCCCTTAATGCGTGGCAAAGACGGAACAACACCGCTACATTCAGCCTTTTGCGGATCAAACAGGTTCATTATAGACCTCGTCTTATCTCACTGTCCTGGCCCTGTTGAAGAGACTCTTAGGGTTCGAAACGACCTGAACGAGTCTCTGATGCACTTTGCGGCTTTGGGTGGGAATATCTCCCTCTTGGAATGGCTCATCTCACAGGAGCTGAACGTCAACCAGAAAAACACCTTAGGTTGGACACCGTTGATGTGTGCACTCGCGCCTGAGCATCGTCTTACCCATGGGACCAGCTGCGAGGACAAGAAGACTATCTTCGCTGCAATCCAGGCCGCAAGGCTCCTCATCGCTCACGGCGCTGAAACACAGGTCACTACAGCCGATGGTTGGGCACCGCTGCACGTGCTTGGCCTGCATGCTGACGGTCGCGTGCATCCCGAGGCCACACAGTTCGCATGTGAGCTGCTGCACGCTACACCCGAGATGAACACACCAAAGCCAATAACGTTTCCGTGGAACGGTTTGAAGGAAAAGAACCGAACATGGGATCGACCAGGGAGAGACATGACGTTGCTTCACTGGGCTGCTGAGCATGGTTGCAGCTCCCTCGTCAAGGCGTTGATCGAATGCGGTGCCGATGTTCTCGCTACGGACTCTGAGGGCAAAACTTCTGTCGAGACAGCGTTGTACTCGCGCTTCTTCCTGAGGTTTTCTAAGATGCAAAGGAAGACCATCCTCGACATGCTTTGGGAGGAAGCCGAGCAGTATGACAGTGATGGAACGCTAGCATGATATCGGTCAGTACTGACATGTGCGCTCCCTTGCATTATGACAAAAGCTAAGCTAGACCAATATCGAATGCCTTTATGTTGGCATGACGGCCGCCGCCTGCGTCCTATTCGCGTCCTTAACTTACGTTATTTGTATGAGTTCCCAATATTCATTACGTGAGCTCAATCTCCTTCATCTTCACTGTCAAGACAGACGCCTCCCTCAGAGCCCGACTCAAGAGACACGCTATCGCTATCATAATCAGAATCAGACTCAGATTCTAAACCAGAGTCATGTGTCCTAGGAATGGAGGTGTAAGTGTTTGAATCGTGGGTCTTCCGCCGAGCAAACCGGCCCTCAAGAGTCTTGACAGCATCCTGCGTAACAGATTGGATAATGCAATCCATCATTCGCTTGCGAGTTTTAACAGCTTCCGCTCCCTGGTCCTTGTATACGTCCGGCAGGCGCCAAAGGGGATACAAGTTCGGATGCTGAGCCCGGACCCGAAATTTATCTGGGTGATTGTTGAAATAGCAGTTACAAAGGCGGCAGAGAGGCTTGCTGACCCCTATGACTTTCCAGCCTCTGTAGAAGTCACTCTCACGAGTGAGATCAGAGTCGATCAGATGAGAGTGCAAGAGCATTTCGCAATGAACGATTGGCTTGAAGTTCTTATTGCATATTTGCTCTTGGATCTCCTGGCTCAAGCCCATGGCATCAAAACGGGAAATGTCATCGTCCAAGCGGTGCAAATCGTCGACACTCAGAACTTGCGCCGTAACCTCAGCAGAGGTCTTCTTCAGGTGACGTAGGGGATGAGAGGCAGGTTCACTGGAAGGGATGACGTGGATCTCCATGTCGCTATTGTCAAAGAGGTCGGGCCACCTATCGGCGGCTCTGGTGATCACTTCCGCAGCCTGTCTGTAGGAGTGAAGCCTGCCCATGTAGTGTCGAAGATCACACCAGCAAGACGATTCAGTCATTTGTCCTTGCTTAGCGTTGCGCTGGATAATGTCGTTGAAGGATGAATCCTTCACAGCTTGGACGGCCTTGATGAGGGTTTCGACATTCGACAGAACTATAAAGAGTTAGCTGTGTAAGACAACACATTCGGGGGATGCTACGCACACCTATCCTGAGTAGTCTCAGATGTCCATATATCCCGTTCAAACTCAGCGCGCGATTGGAGCCAGCTGAGCTCCTGGATAGTTTCAGAGTCTGTCAAGTCAGCACTATGTCTCGCCTGTTGAATCCGGCACGGGAGTTTATCTCACCGTCTGTCTCTCCATGGCGCTCACAGTATTCGATACAATCCTGCAGAGCTTCCGCAATGCCATTAAGGTAGAGCTCAAGGCGATCGACATGATGCAGCAGAATGCGCCAAAGCACTCTCTTCTGTAAAGGCTTTCCTTTAAGATTGTCAGGATTTTGTCCCACGTAGGTAAGAAGGTTCCTGAGAAAAGCAGCGATATGCCGTGCCTGGCTCAACGTGAGCCGATTGAAGGCCAGAACAAAAATGGGCCCCTCTGGGGCTTGCTGCACGGTGACGGATGTGATGCTATCACCACCTTTTCTGTGATCGCAACTTTGGGCAATCTTGTCCAGGAAAGCGTGGTACACGGAAATCTCGGACAAGAGGCTCGAAGTCTCTCTCCCAACAACTTCACTGGTCACGGTTTTGTTTGCGCGACAGATTTCTGTGAGTGCTTTCTCCACGGCGATGGGAAGATACATCGCTTCAAGATGATGCCTCTGAAGCGGAAGGAGGATTCGGTCACGCAGCATAGTATCATCATTGATCTTGATACATCAGGTCAATAAACGTCCAATATCTCAAGGCCGATATGCATACCTGGGAAGGCATCTTGATGGATTTAGAGTAGTAAATGCGGGGGCAGATTATGCCAAGCTCATGTACGTGAATAGTCAAAGGCGGGAGAAGAACACGTTAGATGACCGACAATTCTACCGGGAGAGAGTCGTATTCTTATAGTGACACTTTTCCATCTTTCAGCGAGTTAACCATTGACTTGTGCATTGGTTTCTTTTGGAATCCAAGAGAAGATATGGCTGGATGCAGCCATTGGCCAAGTAGCAGTCCACGTAGTCAGTCGATGTACGTCGGCGGACGCCAGGCTCATCATTGGCCTGCTGTCATGTCGGCGGCGGCCACCTTCGTCATTGGTCTATTCCGTGTCTCAGCTGTACATGCATGGTATAACATTTTACCACAGCCAGAAGTGCCCGGAATAGTTGAGGTGAGGTGCCATGGTCCGAAACCCATAAATACCTGCCCTTGCCCAATTCCCAGCGCCGGGACCATGCCGTCTTGCAACTTATAAAGTGCTTCAGAAGTGAGGCACGAAGTATCATACCGTCCAGCTTGCACGGTTAAGACAAACTCAAAACTATTCTTCGGTTGGTCATTTACTTTCCAATCAAGCGGCGTTTGTATACTGACTTGGCAGTAGTGCATAATTCTGCGTGAACCGATATGGTCTGCTACGCACAAGAGCCTGAACCAGGCGGTACATTCAGCGCAGGCTTTACTGACCCGACGTTGATCTCATCGTACGGGGAAGAGGGCAATCCGTTGAGCCCATGCTTGTCAGCTGTTTGGTACCAGGTCGACATGATCAACCCTATCCAACCTCAAGACAACTCCGAACTTTCGTGGACCGCTTGTTCTGACATAGGCACCTCATACCTCGAGGCAGCCGCTCAGCCCGACGACACCCAAACCCACCTGTAGGGTGGTGTTTTCCCGCGCCTTGAAATGGGACAAGACATCCCTCACAGGCAGCTGGGTGAAGAAGGGCTAGAAAGCCTCGACTCTGAGCAAGTTCAGCAACAGTTTGAGAGCGCTAGCGCAAATAGTATTACACCTTTGGGCGACGACCTGTTGCCAACCCTCCCAACACCCTCCAACGCAATCCGACCATCAGCCACGAACACTGAGCGTGTTAGGAAAACATCATTGCCTGTGACATGTGCCTTTGTGGATGATTCGGGACGCTCCTGCGGTCAAGTATTCCCGCGCCCAACAGAACTCAAGTACGTCAACACCCTACTTGATTATATGAGAGAATCACAAGGCTGATAAATTGCCCAATAGCAAGCATTTCAAGAGCAAACATGAGGAGCCTAGTATCAGCTGTCTCGCGGCGCAAGAAGAGCTCTGCGAGTTGATGTTCAAAGACGAGAGGGCCATGAAACGCCATGCAAAAAGCTCCCACAGGATATTCTCGAGTCGGCCAGAGAGCGGTCTGAGTTCGGAGACCATCGAATGTGTTCCATGTAAACAGACATTTGCACGGGACGATGTTTTCACCCGGCACATGAAGGAACAACATGAGGGAAAGGGGCGACGGTTGGGAAAGAACAGTAATGCTTTACTTTAAGTGGCCTAGATGGTGTAAACCTTCATGGCCTCAATCCACGGCTTCCAGAACTCATTCACACCACGAGGGTATCCCCAGCCGGTGTAGTCATAGTTGCTCAGTGACCACGTATCTTGCACAAACTGTCCGCCTTCACGAACGCGGTAGTTTCCAGGGAACGCCCAGACCATCCAGCTCACATCATTCTCGACGGTCCACTTCCTCATGCAGTTCATGAAGGTGTTGGTGAAGAGGGTCTTGTCTTGGTTCTGGCCAAATTCAGAGAGGATCACTGGTGTCAGACGCTTTGCTTTTTGGCACCCGCCGATTAGCTTGCACATGGGAGGCTCCTCGATTCCGAGCGCGTTGAAGCCGCGTCTGTACATGTCTGCCAATGTGATGGAGCAGTTGGCGGTGTCGGTGGTCTCTGTGAGGCCATCATACATGTGCAGTTCATATACTAGCTTGTCCTTCCACGCGTGCTCATCAATGTCGAAGTGAAGGGGCTCCCGAGTGTAACCGGCAATGATGTCGTCGCAGTAGAGGCAGGTCTCAGTGAGAGCATTCGGTCCGTTGACTACACCGCGGAGATCCTCACTGAACTGCATTCCAGACCAGGTAATGAGAAGGTCGGGGTTCGCTTTGTGAATAGCATCCGCACCAGCCGTCATATTGCCAATGTAAGTCTCCCAATTGTACTGGAGCCCAATCGGGCCCATCTCTGTGATGTTCCAGCTCGGGCGAAGCTCGTTCCGCAGGGACATGCTCACGACATTGTCATGTTTCTTTGCCCACTTCGCAACATAGGCCAGACCGCGAAGCCACTTGTCCACGGGAAAGTGATAGCTGCCGAACCAAGCGTTTCCATCGCCATTCTCGCAGCACCACTTGGCCAGACTGACATGGTTGTCAGCATGGATGAGAATCCCGTGCTTCTGTGCAGACTTGGCAAGGTCGGACCAGATCTCGAATCGCGTCGTCTTGAGAGTCCAGGTCGGATTATTCTTCACCATGTCGTTGGCCACTTTGGTGCCGTTCTCATAACCCATAGCGTTGATGAGTGCGACTTCAAGTGAGACGTCCACACCGTCACGGTCGTATATCTGGTCAACCATCTCGATAGCATACGGCCTAACTTAAGATTAGTAAACACCTCATTGACATGATTCGCGAGTCTCACATGCGGAGCATGTTGAACCCAGCGCTCTTGATCAGAGACATAAGCTGGTCCACGGATCTGTGCTCCACGCCCTCAGGGATCATCGTCTCAGCTGTCACATGTCAGATGTTTCAGTGCTGCATAGGATAAGGTGCTTGACTGACAGCTTAACGGCCAGTTAATGCCAGCAAAGATGACCTTCTCGCCGCGCTTGTTGACAATGTGTCTTCCCTTCGTCTTGAAGGGTCCATATGGCCAAGAGGCAGCCTCAACACACGCCGCCCCCACGCACGAGGCGAGGAGCGACTTCAAAAGTACAGAAAGCTTCATATTGACATGAAATCACACTGGCCAAACACAATCGACTGAGCCCAGGGTTAAGTGAAGTAGGTTGCAGGTGATGCAACTGAATAGCCTGATCCAGCTTATGGCCAAGTCTTCATTCTCAGAGGGTCCGATGCAACAGTATTTATATGTCCAGTGCCTTGCTGAATCAAACGGTTCTTTGATTCCGATCACCCTATCTTGAGCCGAAAACCCTCAGACTGGCCGACTCCATACCATATCGACAGATTGCGGGGGTAGGATGGACGAACGTTGAGAGATAGGCTTGGTTGCTACATTACCACATTATGCTTCGAAGCCCGAGATCTGCATTTGTCGATCCCGGAGAAAGATAGGGTGGGTGAGGTCGACGAAGCCTTGATACCGGCGAAGGAGCCGGCCAAAGTTACGATGTGACCGGCTTACACCGGCAAGCATCCGGAGAGTCTCCACAGTCTGATAGAACGACCTTGGGTAGTTCCAGAGCCGGAAACCTCGTTTTGACACAGCAAGCACTCCACCTCATTCGTAGTTGGTTGGAATTCCTTGGGCCATGTTCGTAGCGGGCACCGGTGCCCGAACAGCTCGCACGAGCTAACAATTCACTCACGTCGCTGATGCTCACTAGGTACTGCACTAGACATAATCATGATCGAGAAAAGACCTGATAGGGACGACAGAGCGAGCAACCACTGCTTCATTATTTCTTCTATTTGACAGGGCCTATTGGGCTCTTCGCAAATGACTCCTGTTGCTGGACAGATGCAAGGCTGATACAGACAAGAGGGTGCCATACCTGACCCTCGCTTATAGCCCATAGGGGCTGTAAGCGGTTCCATCTTGACGAGCCCTTGCCAGCAGCTTCCGATTAGACCTGTGAAGACAGAATTTGAGCAACATGGCCAATGCAATGGACAAGGCAGCCATAACCATCATCATAATGAAGGCCAGCTGATATCGCGGCTCATCACTCTCAAGGAAGAAATAAGGTGCCACAAGGTTGCCGACTTGTCCGAGGAGATTGACCACGGCGATCGAAACAGCCTTCTTCTCAGGGGTTCGTCCAAGTGTCATGGCAGTCCAGGTGTGTAGGAGTGGATATGCGGTAAACATGCCCGCCACGTACATAAACGAAGCTGCATAGCGGGCAGGAATACTCGTGGTTGCGAGACAGATGATGTAGCCACCCATTCCCACCACGATAGGTGCCGAGTAGTGGAATGCACGCTCCTTAGTCTTGTCGGAATGCCACGAGTTGACAAGACCCCCGATGGCTGCGAGGATGTATGGGGGGGCAGTGAGCAAAAGTGTATGTGTCCTTCCGTATCCAAAGCCCCGAACAATGGCAGGGTAGAAGTTTGAAAATCCGTACGCTGCAGAGATGGCAATGTTGCAGAACACGAGAATCCAGGTCTTGTAGTCGAGCACGCACAGCTTCAACCCCTGCCAGACACCAGCCTTTGCCTCAAGATCAGAGACACGATCGGCTTGGATCCGTGCTGCAGCTAGGCGGCGCATGTCTTCGGTCATGCTCCATCGTGTACTGCCAGTTGTCGAATGGGGATAATCTGGCAACATAAACATGCAAACGACAGCAGACACAGCCCCCACGACGGCAAGGATGATGAAAAGCCATTTCCATCCAGCGATGCCATGAGCTTGCTCGAGGGTTGCAAAGACCGCAGCGGCGATTAGGCCAGAAAAGGCTTGAGCGAGGGTAAGGCCCGTGAAGAGGACTGCAACTCGGAGCGCAAGCTCGCGACGTGTGTACCAGCAGGACATCAGGTACATAGCCTTAACAAAGTCAGTTCATGAGAAGAGAAAGATTGTTGCAGGCCGAAGGAACCTACGCCAGGAAACAGAGGTGCTTCGACAAGGCCCAACATAAACCTGACTGCCACGAGGCCCTGGTAGTTGGTCACACCAGCAGTGGCTGCTGAGACACCAGACCATACAAGAGCACAGCAAGGGAGGTAGATGCTGGGTCGAACAACCGTCATAAGCATATTGGAGGGGACTTGGCCGAGGACGTATCTGATTCATCAGGTTAGCGTGGTGCGCGAGACGAGTTAGCAAGTAGCACACACCCCACGAAAAGGATAGACACGGCGGTGCTGAACTGAGAGCCTTCAAGGCCCAAGTCCTGGTCGAGAGAGCTGATCCTAGATTGACTGTGCTTTTGTCAGCTTCAGGCTTGTCGTTCAAGTATATGCGGTACTCACGCAATCGAGGCACGGTCGAGGTAGTTGAAGATGTAAAGAACCTGTCGAGAGCAAGTCAGCACTGCCCAAGCTTGAGGTTTGTATTATGCTATTAACTTACCCAGAGACATGGCATCATAGTCAAGTCCAGTCTCTTCACAATCTTCCTCTCGAGCTCCTGCCAGTTCTCGATATTTAGAGCCTCAATGGGCGCCATGGCACTCGGGAGCATGCCCTCGCCATTCTCAACCTCGAGCTTGTCACCATTGTCGTTGATATGAGAGACGGCGGTTTCTCTGTCCTTTTGATCGGCAGGAGTAGTGCTCGAACGACGAGCAGATCCTGTCTCGACGGAAGCCATGATCGAAGGTTGATAGAGAAGAAAGTGTATCAATGGAGGCCAACTCGGACAAGAAATCTGGCACAAGGTGAAGGCTGGTCAGAACTCAATGTCTCGGACATGGCGAAAAGGATGCTTTATAGGTTGAATAAGGCTACTTTTAAGCATCTCCGTTAGATTGATCAAGGTTCCCCTTCTCTTGCCAAGGCTGGATCCTGGAGAGTTGTCTGGGGCCCCAGCTGCTCCGCAATCGCCTGAGTCGTCTGTTCATGGTCCCCCAGTCCAACACACCTGTGACCAATCGCTGAGAATCCGGAAGTGGGAAACTCAACAGGTCAAGGCTGTTTTAGCGCAAGCGACGGCGCTGCTTTCGAGGTGGTTTGAGGGCAATTACTTGGAGACGGAGCTACGCCATGCACCAGGTCCGGAGCCTGGGCCGATCATCGGACCCATCGGCCGAAGCCACCGAACGCGAGACTCAACATCCTCTCCTCCGCTTGACCTTAAGGACAGACGCCCCGTTGCCTGCTGCACCTCCAAGAGTTACCCGCTCGCCAGCATTTCCGATGGATCATGGCCCTGCGGTCGAATCCCGACGGCGAGGATGACCTGACCAGTCAACGCGCGCCAGCTGCAGCCGAGCAGGCCTCCCGTCTGCTCTCATGCCTGCGGTGCAAGCGCCGAAAGCAACGATGTGACAAGGTGCTGCCCACATGCACTCCTTGTCGGAAATCGGGCCTTGAGTGCACGGGCATGCTGCGAGAAGTGCAGGATCGCAAGGGTGTGGTCACAGTGCTGTTGGATCACGTGGCCGCCCTTGAAGCAGAGCTGCAGGCTCGCGGAGGCCAGTCGAATCAGCAATCAAATCGTTCGACCTCGCTTCCATCGCGTGAGGAGAGTCCAGGAAACCGACCAGCTGGTCCTGCTATCTCGTCGACCACCCTGGCTCCGAACGTGGCTCCTGCTGCCGACTCTAGTATGAGTATGAACCACCTCTCATTGTCGGCCGTCGCTGAACCTCGCAACCGGGCTGGGGAATTCCTCAAACATCTCTCGACCCCACGGCTTATTACAGGGGTTACTGAAACATATGGGGGGAACCCCGAGAGCACAGGCCGTGTCGACCAGCTTTGGGAGGCTATCTCACGGTATATTCGGCATCCATCTGGCTCCATGCAGCGCTTATACATCCCTCGCGATGAAACTCAAAAAGCACTGAACACGTATCTGGAGGTTGTGGACTTCCGATACCCACGTGTTCCAGTCGAAAAAGTCCGCTCTGGGATGAAAGCCATCTCTGCGGAAGATGGCGAGACAGCATACAATGAGCTCATCAACACCAGCCCGGCGCACATCTTTATGGCGTACATAGTGGTGGCTATTGTACCACTCGTCAGTGACTCCTACCCAATCTCTCAGGGGTCTTGGGTATCTTCCCATCTTCTGAGCAAATGTCTCAAGCTTCTCAATCGTGTGTTTCTCCAAGAGGACGGGGTAGACATCATTCAATGCCTCCATCTGCTTATTATCCTGTCTATTCACTGTTCTACGGCTGGATCCTCCTGGCACCTAGTAGGCTTTGCTTTGAACAAATGCATCGCTTTGGGCTACCACCGTGAAGAGCCGCGTGCTGTCGCCACACTGTTAGAAGGGGATGTCCAGCAGCGCAGATGGGCGTTCTGGGGCTGTTATCTTCTCGATCGACTTATCTGCGCTGGTCTTGGAAGACCATTCTCTATTGAGGATGAAGACATCTTTGTGCCTTTGCCATCGGAGACCTATGTCATGAATGCATCGGAGGCGACGACCTGCCCAACAACAAATGGCAAGACGCCGGCATCCACGTCGAAGCTCCAGACTCAGGCGTACATACACCTCTTTCGCTACTCTATACTCTTATCATCAGCAGCGCAAGACAAGGTCACGCCAAATGAGGAATATCCTACACAATGCGCCAGCTTTGACGATCTGCTTGGGCAAGCCTTGTATTGGCACACCACATCACCAACGCGCGGAAACCCCCTGATCGCTGACATACATTCCTATCAAATGTCGTTGTACAATACTTTACTCCTCCGGGTCGCAATTCGTGAGATCAAGGATGGCTTTGTTCTGGTAGACGCAGTTCTGCTCGGCGGGATGAGTACCAACGACTCATTGAACGTTCCGCGACGTTCTTTCCTTCAGCACAAGTTGGCTGCACATTCTGAAGGGATTATTCAGAGGCAGGATAGTTCCACAGCTGCACGTGTCTTTAATTACGAAAAGGAGCGGATCCGTCGCATCAATTTGCTTGGCATCTGCCGTGCCGTTGCTCGGAGCCTCGACCGCTCACGCATGACCAGCCGGCCCTATTTGTCCTTTCTCACTGGCTATAGTTCCCTCTCAATGGGCTTAGCCTGTCTTTTCCATTTGACCGTCTCTCACTTCCCCGCGGGGTACGACCCCAACGTGGCGATGTTCCCTGCCCTCGCAATGCCAACAGCTGGGGATACGGCTCCCTCTCAAGGACCGGCATTCTTTACGGACCCCTCACCCCCCTCAGCGCCAGATTCAGGCCAACAAAACAACACCAAAAACCCGTATTGGGACTCAGATCAACGTTTGTACGCTGATCCTCAGGCTCTAGTTGACTTGGCCTGTCGGAAACTCGAGGTTGCTGGGCGGCAGTTCCCCCGGCTGCAGGAATATCGCATGATCTTGGAGAAACTACGCGCTTTGGTGTGTCTGTGGTCCACGCGGTTCTACTCCAGCACAGAGGCTCCCTCTATGAATGATCAGATCGCGGAGTTCCGGCAGACGACGAATGATATTGGACCACCACACCTCAAGATCTTGGCTGAGGCTATACTATACCTGTTAGCTCTGTAATAAAACATGTATCCAAAGGTTCATAACCCCACACACGTATGAATATCCCTAGACTAGCCATGGGCGTGATTCAGTTTACACAGAGGTCGCGTGTAGATGGTGTCGGCGGGGCTACCGAGTCGTCGGGAACTCCGCCGAAAGCCACGGAGCCGCCCTTGACGAGAAGGCGAGAGGCATGCAGATGGCACGGCCAATGGCACCTATTCCGAGGGTAACGAAGATGCTCGGCGGGTGGAATGATCGGCAGCGGAACGTCGTCGTTGGAACCAGTGGAGTAGCCATATAATTCCTATGTTGTTGTGATTTCTTTTGCCCAAATCATTATCGCGAAGACAGAACACCTGATCCAGGGAACACTTTCACTATGGCGCCCTATCTTTCCAATACCGAATCACCGGCTCAATCGCTGCCAGAGCCGTCAGCATCAAGCAAGCCTTTTCTCTACATCCTCAGTGACTTTCATCCCGAAGCTGTCAGGCATGCGCAAGAGCTCTTCGACTGCGTGCTCTTCGGCGACCCTCGAGGCGATGACTGGCGAAAGACCGCGACGGCAATCTTGATCAAAGATTACTATATTACCGACGCTGATCTTGAGGCTGCTCCTCAGCTCAAGGTCATTGGCAAACAAGGAGTGGGCTTGGACAAGATCGACCTGGAGGCATGTAAGCGTCGCGGTGTTGCAGTCTGCAATTCACCAGGCATTAATGCCGGAGCCGTTGCTGAGATGACACTCTGTCTCGCTTTCAATGTCGCTCGAGAAGTGACTGATCTTACTATGCGCCAGCGGGTTAAGGGCGAAGCTATCCGCAAGGAGACAGTCAACGGAGTTCTGCTGTCCGGCAAGGTACTCGGTATCATTGGCATGGGCCACATCGGCCAAGCTGTTGCGCGTATGTTCTCCGGGGCACTGAACACTCCAGTCATGGCATATGATCCCTTCGCCCCCAAGTCCGGCGGTCCTTGGGACCAGATCCCCCACCAGCGCGTTGACTCCCTCGACGAGATCCTCGACAAAGCCGATATCGTCACATTGCATCTACCCCTCAGTGCGGAGACCCGCGGTATGATCTCAGCGCCTCAACTCAAGCGTATGAAGAGCTCTGCCATGTTACTCAACACTGCTCGAGGTGGTCTTGTGGACGAGGACGACCTCACAGAGGCATTGGAGAACGGTCGAATCTGGGGTGCTGGGTTTGACTGCCACGCGCAGGAACCGCCAACATTGGAGAAGTATCAGAGGTTATGGAACTGCCCTAGGTTTGTTGGAACGCCTCACATCGCAGCAGCAACGGATGAAACCCAAATCGCTACGATCAATGCTGCCACAGATAAGGTGTATAAGTTCCTTACAAGTAAATAGACAACCCAATAACAATCACTTCATCAGTAAGTGTACAAGACGCCTTGCGGCAAAACTCGTGATATACATCCGATATAGTCCATGCTCAGACGCTGTCCATGGTGACGGACGGTGACCCTTCCCATGGTACGTGCGTGTCCCAAACATACCCGGAGAAACAAGCGTCAATGGCCGCCATGCCTTCAAAGTTCGAGAGAGGCCAGGATAGAGCATTTACACCTTGCATGGCAGGAACCCCAAAGCCCTCCGTCAATGATGCTGCAGTCAGATCAAATGAGCCCATATCTGGGACTATTTCCGGCAATACGAGGCCTGAGTCGTCAAAAGTAACTTGACCTTGCCCTTGGAAATATGTGCCATTCATTGGAGGCGGAGGTCTTTCTGTGGTACCATCTGCCATGACCGTCCAGGACTGTGCGGAACTCGCCTCGTCGTTGCTTCGATTTCTACTAGACGTATCCTGGACTTGAGTGTCGACATCAGGCCTTTGCGCAGGTTCCCCGGGTTGAGAATCCGCGATTCGCTCCAATCCTAAGCTTCGCCTGGTCTCCTCAAAGATCCGGGCGCAGACTACGAAGTCTGGCAAGGCTTCGCATAGCCACGATAGGAGCTGGCTGGAAATTTTGATAGTCCTTGAAACACTTTCGGGTGTCAAATGGAAACACCCATCGTCTAAGAATTCAAGCCAAGGATCCTCGTTAATATCACCTTGACCTTGTTCGGAAGATCCTCCATGAAGGCCATCTGAAGCCTGGTTCAAGGATAGAACGACCAGACTTGTCACAAAGATCAAGTGTGCCTCAGCTCTAGTACAGGTAAGGAGGTTGGTGTGCCTGAGGTAGTCAAACGTTGAGATGATACTGCATGCGGCTGAAAGACTAGGACGCAAGAGACTCCTCGGAAGTGACATTGGGCTGATCGCCAACTTATCAATTGCAGCACGCAGCAGTCCAAGCCGTGCCTCTTGATACAAGAGGTCAAAGTACTGTGGCGATTCAATAAGGCAAGTCGCCTCGTCTTGGGAGGGTGTCTTAGTCCGCCAGTCTTGGAGCTGGTTGTTGAACTTGCGCAGCAAGGTAATTGTGCTGCTGAATTCCGAACTTGCCATGTGAAGTGCTTGTTGGGAAGATGGCGCGGATTCCTTTGCTAGGAAACCGCGTTTAGGTCGCAGACTGCAGCGTATTTGCGATGTAAGTCGGCTTAGACCAATACGCCAGTTGTGGTTGGCGTTGTACGAGGCGGCTGTATCGGGGAAAGGGGTTGCGATAGATGTATCGTCAATGGCGAATGGTCGTCCCAACGTATAGGAGGAGGATCGATCCAACATGTAGGCCATCCAGAATACCCTTCGAGATCGGTCTGTCTGTGATGAAGGCACAGATACTAACATGCTTGGAGAGGGGCAATGCAAACCCAGCTCGACCGCAGAACGCATACTCAAACGCCCCAGTTCCCATATAGAACAACCTGTGTAACCACTCATCAGTCACCATTCAATTTTCAAGACCAATGAAAGAGGCCGCTAATGCAGATAAGTGCTTACCAATATCGTAAAAGAACCCGAATTGAGCGATGAGAAGAAAATGCTCAATGTCCTCTATTGTGTTGAACGAGGACATGGAGGGTGTCCAGACCTCTAATGCGGCAGTAAAGTAACCGAATGGATGAGGCTCGAAGGTGCCGGCGCGAAATAGGCGAATGCTACCTATGGCCAGTGCCATGAATAGTCGGAATAGATCTGTTGCCTCAATAGCTGACTGAGCGGCTGTGTTCAGGGTGTATCTGTCCAGAGTATCATATACCATCTCAGGACTTAGAACTGGCTGCGCTGGATGGTGATGCTGGAAACTGGAAGTCGAACCAGTCAATTCCTGGACCATGTATATCTCACATCTCGGAGCAGCAAGGCAACTCACTAGTCACGAACGGCTACTAGAGCTGTATCGCGTGGGGGAAATGGATGAGGTGCATGATAGGGCATTCGAGGAGTCCTTAGCTCTGGCCGCTCAGGCTGGGCCGTGGCCGCGCCTCGGACTCGAGACGGGTGAAGCCGCGAGAGGAAGAAGCTGGCATAAGAGCAAGAGTATTAGCAACTCGGAATGGGCTGGCTAGTATGAAAAGCGACATGCTGAGTGAGATGGCTTACCCAAACGCAGTATCCTGCCCAACGAAGCGGTTCTCGTTTGGTGCTTGTCTCTGGCGTCCTGCTTGTAAAGCAGCTCGCCTGCGTGCACCCCTCGACCCATTACCAATCGCCACTTCAGCTGAAGCCCGTTCGCCTTGGCCAGAACTTGTGTCTCCTGGTCGTGGAAACGAACCAGTTGCGCCACCCAGCTCTCGCTCTAACCGCTGGGCTTTGTCATACAGTTGCTGAAACTCCCTGGTTGCTCATTAGATCCCATCTTAGTCGGCGGAGAGAAGAATAAATCATCTGCACGTACTCTCTTGAGTATTCACGTGGCGCACCTGGGTCGTGTACCATGCAGCGAACATTTGCCCTTCGGCAACCTGCGCACGTAGGGAACTCGCCTCCACACTGTTCGGTGTCAGCTGTGGTGATCGAGATTGACATCCCCTGGGGCGACTTTTAGGAGTATTCGCTCTCACCTTGACCTTCCGAGAGTGACAGCGCTCACACGCTGCTCCGCTGATGTCAATAGAGACTCCTGTTAGGCAAGCGCTTCCGATGTTCTCCGTTCGCAGTCTCTTAGGGGATCGGCCCTGCGAGGCACCCTGGTCTATGTCGATTGTGCGCGGTGCCTGCTCCGTGATGGTTGACATTTCATTGAAGAAAAACAGCGACAGGCTTGTTAAGACGTATCAAGCGAATTCAGTTGAGGTCCATGACTTTGCGTTGTGGTAGGAATAAGTAGCGCGATTGAGAGTGCGGAATGCGCAAGCAGCCTAACAACTTGGGAACTCCACGGGGTTTGGAGCGCTAACTCTGGGCAAGTAGGGTAGGGCCCGGCAAGGCGAGAGTTTGAGCATTACTCGGGCTTAGATTGCATAGGAACTCATTCAATACTGAAGAATAGAGAATTAAGATCATGTAGATTGTCCTCATTGATGAGCTGCCCCCAAAAGTAGGTAGTAGTCACTCACAACGTTCGATGACACCTTGGATGAAACCATGGAAGCACCTCCATCATACGCTTACAGACGCATTTGTATTCATAATCTATTATGATCGCGCAGCTTGGAGCTCAGCTGTGTACCAATTCTGGATAGCCCGTACATCATAACTTAAAGCAACAGTATCAAAAACTTCAAGATGCTCCTTGCACAAAGCCCCAGAGTTCGACAGGCGAGATACCCATTTTCCATGCTTGCGGGCAGCAGCGACGATCTTGTTAATCGCATCAACGTACTCTGGCTCATCGCCTCTTGCCGGGACATAGCCCAGCAGGGATAAAGCCAGATCATTGGGTCCGATGAAGATCATGTCTAGAAAAGTGAGCGATGTGCTAATGCCGGGGTATGCAAGTCTTTACTTACCAACACCGGGTAGGGCACAGATCTCATCGACGTTCTCGACTCCCTCCTTGGATTCAATCTGAAGACAAATAATGATCGTGTCATTGGCGGTCTTCACATACGTAGCGACGTCAACGCCGAAACTAAACCCTGGAAAGCTCGAGCCTTGGCCTCGCCGTCCTAACGGTGGAAACTTTGAGTACGAAATGACGCTCTTTGCTTCTTCAGCTGTGTTCACTTGCGGGACTACAATGCCACTAAATCGAAGTTAGTCACTTGTTACCGCAATTGAGAAAGGACTGGGGAGTGTCTGACTGTGCGCCGGCGTCGAGAGCCCTCTTGATGAGATCGGCATGTGTCATTCTCAGCCGTACGAGCGGTGACACCCCCATTGCTGCGATGGCCGATGTGGCGACATGCATGTTGTTGTCATCAATGTTTCCATGCTCGCAATCAATGATAATACCCTTTGGAGGTTTCTATTAGTTCCCATTCAGAGAGAGCCAAAGACGAGGGTACACACCTCGAGGCCAGTAGCAGCTACCACCTGGGCAGTGCGTAGTAAGGGAAGCCCCATGAAGGTCATCACCGGCTTTGCATTTGACCTCAGTGCGTTAAGTAAACGCAGATTTGGGTTAGATTGTGCCATGGTCCCAAATTTGTTGACTACCCTCAGTATGTGATGTGACAGTAGTGTGTCCGGGAGAAGCAATATGTGACAATAGATACCCGACTGTATAAACTAGGCAATTCGATCACCGACCGAATTCTATTATTTATGAATTGAACGAATGAGGAATATATTCCGCCCTTTCTTTTGTCTCGCTGTCTGCTGTTGCTCAACGTGGTTTTCGGCCCATCGACCGTTCCCGCCTTCGGCCTCTCGGCCGCCGCCCCGTTAGACGCGTCTCCATGCTGTGGAGGACCATCCGGGGACGACTGGCACCGTGCTCTTAGCGTGGCCCGCGTGGACAAATGCGATGTTTCTTGACGATCTCCTGAAGACTGTGTAGCGTTCATGTACTATTTGCGTCGGGGTCTTCGTGCCTATGAGCCGTACGTCCATTTATAGAGTCTACTGATTACACGCACCGCTCGTTTGCTTGAAGGTGCTTGTCGAATTGACACAATTTAAGCCAGTCAAGCGACATAAACAATGCCTTCCTCTGATCAGAAATGGAATACACACGCCCACGTCTTCAACCACGAGGCACGCCCCTTCCAATCCACTCGTCTATACACCCCTTGTCCGACTTCAATCCGTGAAGTTATCGAAAGCAGCCATTGCGATAACTATGTTATAGTACAAGCAAGTTTCGAGGATGGCATGGACGGAGTTCTCGACCAAACGCAGCGGGCACGCGAGATGTTCCCAGACCGCGAATTCCGGGCAGAAGTATTTTGGGACGCCGCCAAGGATAACGGTCGAGATCTTGGAGAACTGCATAGACTTGGCATACGATGCCTAAGACTCCATGGGGAGTTTGGTAACGGCCAAGACTCACTTGATCGCACTCTTGAATCGCTCCAACGCTTGCGCAATATTGCATCCCGACATGGCTGGGCAGTTGCAGCACAATTGCCAATAACTACGTGGATTGCACTCGCTCCGAAGCTTGGACTCCTAGATACCACCGTTGAGGCTGAGTCAGGCTCAATTATCATCGCCGAGCATTTCGGGTCGCAAGCTCAGCTACCGCATACACCAGAACAATCGGCAGACTTCAACGTGTTCGTTGATTACCTGTCCCGCAGTCCCTTATTTTACGTCAAGCTGTCAGCGCTCCATCGCCGCGTCTCCTCAGCTGCAAAGGTTGAAGACCTGATCCCCATGATCGTAAAGCTAGCGGAACGAGCACCCAATGCTCTGCTTTATGGAAGCGACTTTCCCCATGTCAATGTCGAGGTCCAGTCGAAGGAGTTGACGCCACACCTGAAGGTAGACTGTCGAGAGGAATATCGCGTGTTGCAGAGCGCCATATCACCAGACGTATTGCACAAGATGTTAGTCACCAACCCAGACAGGATCTTCAAATAAAAGACATATGATCGATTCGAGCACTCGAGTCCGTGTAAATCCAACCTTTTATTCCTAAATAGTCAAGTATGTGGTAAAAGTCATCCACGGAGCCCAGGTCAATCCAGAACCTTAGATATCATCGACAGTGCTGGCCACCAAATGGCTACATGATAAAGATGCCTGTCTTGTATCATATAGGCACCGAGTAGTGAAGGGTGAATCAGATGACATAGCGGAAGTTCGCTGTTACAGCATCCTTCTCGGTGGGATTCAACGTCTCCATGCGTGCTGCATCTTGGCGGACCTCAATTGCCAGCTTGTCAAAGTTTCGATTCTCTCTCCTCAGAGAAAATCGCAGGACCGTAGAGCTGGCTATGGACAGAGATGCAAAAGCGAGGATGCAGCCCCAGCTGACGGAATAAGTTGGGCTGTACTGGTCCATCCAGAAAAAGGTGCCAAAGACAACGGCACAGTTAGAGCACGTGTTGGTGATGCCGATGGCCGCCGCTCTTTTCTCCAAGGGCCTAACAATAGTAGAAGAAAGCCAGGAGTAGGTGATGCAGTATGTAGTGTAAATACCGCAGACGACGGGGAAGAGCATCGCGAAACGACCCCACTGAGCGTTCGTCTGTAAGGCGATGATAACGACGATGGCGACCAGTGCTGTGAACATAGAAGCGATACCAGTCGTTGAGCGGACCTGGACGCGGTCGGTGTAGTACGACAGCCCGATGATGCAGAAGAAGGCAAGGACGTATGGAGCAGAGCTAATGAGAAGGACCATAGTATTGCTCTTGAACCCGAGCTCCTTGATCAGGGTAGGGAAGAAGTAGCTGAAGCTGATGCATGCTGTGTTTGACTATTCGCGATGCCGTTGTTAGCGAATGATTCATGATGAGAACGAGCTTGAGACGACTTGCCATTTGCATAGTTGCAAAGCACCAGACTCGATAGTCTTTGGCAGCCAGCCGCAGACCTTGCCACACGCTCACTCCCTCAGAGTCAACCCTCTCTTCCCTGCCAACGTCCGCAGCGAGTCGATACATAGCGCAAATCCTTTCGTCTTGTGTAAGCCACTTTGTGCTATGTGGGAAGTCTGGCAGCACGAAGAACGCGCCGACTGCGATGAGAACGGTGAAGGCGCCTTCTAGGATGAAGAGCCAACGCCAAGAAGCTACTCTCGTAACACCATCCATGCCTTGCAAGATGCCGGCGCTGATGAGGCCAGCAAAAGCTTGAGAGGTGACCAAGCCGGACATCAGTAAAGCGATGCGAAGGCCAATTTCACTCTTTCGGTACCTACATTTCGTTAGAGCTGTAGGGCAGGCAGCAGACTTTGCGAGTTTCAATGAGGCGTACCAGCAAGACAGGAAGTATATAGCAGCAGGGAAGAAGGGGCCTTCTGTGGCTCCCAGGAGGATGCGAACGGCCATGAAGCCCCCCACATTTTGCGTTGCTCCTGTGCAGGCCGATACAATAGCCCATAGCGTCATGACTGAAGGCTGAATAGTCATGAGTTAGATTGGGTTCATTCTATGGCGCTTATAGTTAGACTTACGAGAAGAATCGAAGGCCGGATTCGAGCAATAAGCATGGTGCCGGGAATTTGGGATACTTAGAGCAAAATAATTAGTCAATGGTACATATGGTGTTTGCGAGGCGACTCACGGATGTATGGGACGCTGAGAATAGATATTCCAAGTTGCCACAGCGGGCCCGTGATTCCAAGGTCTTCTTGGATGCCATATAGCCTTGCCTGCGTAACAGATGTTCGGTCCATGTAGTTCATGATGTACATAATGACAAGCACTGGCATAATTCGCTACACAGCCCAATGGCATCAGTAAGTTATTCGAACATTGGATCTCTTGCCATAGCATATCAATGAGGAAACTCACCTTGTCGATCTTTCTCAAGAGTTTGGACTCAAGTACCTTGCGGTGTTCTGGAGTCCATGATTGGTAGACTGAGCCTGGATCCTGAGGGTTCATCTCTTTATCCGGGAAGGCATAGTCCACGGTGCTTTCCCCTATTTCGAAGCTGTTTTCCTTTCGTGTTGCCATGATGTCTTCGTAGGGTCGTTCTCAAAGGGTGTTTGATCTCAATCGCCCTGATGTCGTATAGAGATATAAAAAGCGAGGTGTAGATACTCGAAGCATATCATCAGATGCCAAGGCCTATATACGTTTCCAGTCTGGGACTTCCAACGCAAACAGCCAAGGTCAACCCCATGGGGTATCTTGATCTGACTCAAGACTCCAGGTCTCGAAGCAACCGAGATGTGGGGAGCTAGTAGTAGGCCAAAAGTCATTCCATCGGCGCGCCTCCCGAGGCATCTCGGCGGCCCCTCCGAAACACGAGTATTAGCCACTAGTGACACCTGGGGACAATTACAAAGGTACCTAGACGAGAAGTCGGTGGTAGTTTAGGAGATTGAGTAGCTCAAACTCCCCTCAGCTAAAGCCTGAAGGCAAGAAGTATTGTCTCAGTCAACCGGACATTGGGCCGATGCGCCCGATGACGGCTTGCACTGACATGCTCGAAGGAGTTGAATGGCCGTGAAGGCGATGTCCAAAGCTGTGGGCAATCGCTACCCTATAACATGGCACATGAAGCAGGCGTCATCTCGACACAACGACATGGCCTTCTCCATCTACGGCGAAACAAGTGTTGCTGCTCAGACTGGGCTTCTAGAGATTTAATTCAGTTGATGAAGAGAGACGGGAGTTAGTATGCTATTCGATTGAGGCGGTGACTGCTCTTTCGTCGATGCACACGCTTTGACTCCGTTGATGCTGGAAAGGCAACGTTGAGTAGCTAACCAGAACTCTACGACCGACCTAATATGTGGATGAAAAATGCTCTGAATCCCAATCTCGTCAGCGTATGTCGAATTTCTGCTTTGGTAACCGTCTGCATTGTCAGGTCCATATCTCCAGTAAGCCGTCAGCATGATTCCAAACGAGCGTTGTTGGCTCCATCGGGTTCGGAGACAGAAATGCCCCGCGATCAGCAACGTCATTCCCAAATCCAGTCACGCCAACACCTGCCAAATCAACAACATCCCGCATCTCTACATCCACTGCCGTGCTGGCGCCATAGAATATGTCCAATGACGCCAAACTTGTCGGACTGGGGACCACCGGCGAAGAGCCGCCGTCATATAACAACGATGAACCAATCCCCGAGCTGGTCCAACCCGCCACGCTCTATGCTGCCGAGCGGTTCATCTACTCAAGTGACCCCAATGCGCCACCACTGTATGAACTCTCACACTCGGTGGGATTCCTTAGCGATTCGGACCGGACAGTTAGATTTGAGAGGCTAGAGCATACCATCAACATACGCGCCGGCGCGCCTCAGGTGACGAAGAAGAATCGGCATCTATATGATCTGCGACACCCAACGCCTGGGGAGATCATGAACTTCGACTACCAGGGTGAATCAGTCTCACGGCAAAGCCTTGGTTCATTCGGAATTATCCCATTCAGGAAGCATGTATTTGGTTCGAAAGGGTTCAAGGTTCATCGCGCGGCCCGTGGGTCAGATGGCAGATTAGAGGCAAGAGCCGAGCTCTTCACAGCTACGGCGTCCAAGGCGAAGAACGTGGGATTCGAATGGACCGACGAGAATGGACAGATGTTGGCAAGGGAGGTGATTGAGGATGATCTGATGAGGTTGGTCGTAGGCACGGAGATGAGTGTCAAGATGAGGGATGCGCTGGTGGCGGCGTGGATTTTGAGGATTTGGAATGAGCTGTCGAGGGACAGGGGTTTGACAGGTATTCCAGGTGAGCTGTCGACTCTTCGCTGCTGATGACTGCTGTTCGGAAGGCTAATTGTTGTGTTCAGGCAGTCGATACATGGTGAACAGGTACGCGGCGACAGGCGAGTCGCTGTTCAAGCCCCGGAGTTGAACCCTTTTAGACCTCTACATTGATCAAGGCAGCAAATGGCGTACAAGGGTCAGATGCTTTATTGCATTGGAAGGGCGTTCTTCATTAATAGATATCCCATAAGCTGATCTTCCCATCTTTGGCACCGGCAGCAAGCCAATGCGTTGTCGTCGCCTGTCGAATCCTACGATCTTTGACTAGTGACCTACTCTGCGTGATCGCTGTGACAGTTTGGCTCTGAGAATTTGAGTTCCCCTCTCCTGTGGATATAGAGCTGCCGTCAGGTGCTTCCATTGCACCCATGTCGGGAAAAGCGACTGCGTAGCAGCCGACTTTGTGCCACTCCAGCACGGCGACCTCTTTGAGAGTCTTGCAGGAGTAGACTCTTGCTTTAGAATCCCATCCTGCTGTCGCAAAGATTCGGCCATCTGATCTGATATCTAGACCTTGCTGCCCGGCGTGTTTTGTGTTCACAACCTTGAGCGGATGGCTCCAGGGCTGCTTCGTAGTAGGGTTTGTACCATCCTTTGACGCGCTTGGGCCTCTGAGACCCTCGGAAAGAAGGGATGGAGTTGGAGTTTCATCCTCGTCGCTTATTTCGACAACTCTCTGTTCCATGTCTTGAAGATCTGTTTGTGCCACAACCTGAAGGTCTTTCGGGATTGGGTGTTTTGCGATGATGGCGTCGGCACTGGAAGTGATGAAATAGTCCTGATCTGGCGAGACCATCATGGATAGGATAGGTTGTGAGTGTGTCTGGCTGCGATATGTCATGATCCATTCACCGTCGTCTTGTAAGCAATGAACAGAAGCATGACCATTCTCAAACGCCGCAACCAGTGTGATGCTCTCGTTGGGCCGAAGCAGTGACAGCGACATGGCCATGCCGTTGCCATCGCCAGGCTTGATAGTGTGTAGCCTTGATTGCGAAGAGAGTTGGTAGACATCAATCTTTATGCATGTTAGCAGGATTGGACCAGTCTGAGGCATTGAAGGCGTGGACGGACAGCTTCTGATTGCAATGTGTTGGGGACGGCAACCAAGACTTCGGCACCTTGCAAGGACGGTGACCCCCGCGACTTCTCATCTCCGCAAGCTGCGAATGAACAAAAGTTCATGGTGTTGACCTCCAATAGATGAAGAATCCATGGCTGTGCGCGGGGGACAGCTACGTCTTCAAGAGGTAGTGCCGTACTGAGGCTCTCCTCGTCTTGTGCGCCAAGTTTCCAGACCACCAGCTTGTGGTCTCGACCATGACTTGAAGAGCGTCAGAATTATGCCTTGTGATCACATGGATCCCATTAAGAGCCATCAGGCCGAAACATACGTGATTATCTTGTCACTTCCCCAGCCGCGGATGCCGAGGATGGCATTTTCATGCGCCCTCCAAACGGCCCTCGGCCGCATGATGGAGAGATCCCATAGCACAATATACCCATCCGCATCCCCAGTGGCAAGTCGTTCATTTGAGCGCAAGAAGGTTGCGGCATGTACGGCAGCCTTGTGGCCGCGCAGGATGTTCTTGGGCGTAGGGATCGAGTCTGCCATGGTTGGGTTTCAGGGTGGGCAATTTTGAGGTCATGACGCACTCGCAACGTTTGCCGTATCCAACGTGACGCTGTCCCAAAAAGGATAAATCATGACTGATGCATCATTGCATCAGAAACACAGGTCCCGATTTATTTTGTGAAGGTCTGATGATGGGATGTGGTTGACAATCGCCCTAGGAGTAGTCACGCGTCGCGTCACGTGGCCTCCGTCCAATGGTGTTTACAATGCTCTTTCCGCTTCGAGTCCTGTTTGCGATGCCTTCTGGAGTATGAGCTACACGGGACACGTCACAAAATAAGAAACAAGGCATTCATTCCGGAGAATTGCATAATTGACAGCGGCTACGGGTGTAAGCGTATCGGATACCGGCCTTTGTCTCTCTCTGTCACCGTCGAGTCACTCACGCGAAGCTGCAGATGTGCAATGCATCTCCACCGCCTCATCCAGCTTTTCTTGCAATGAAATACGTCGCAGCGTAACATATTCGACACTCGGCTCATTTCGAGTCGAACGTCTGGTTTGATGACAAAGGTCTTGTCTGCAATGTTGAAGATGCACAAACCATTATTCGTGCCGTGCCATCCAGGACGCTACGGATGAGCAAGGAACGACACAGGAGCTCTCATAGCCTGATGGCTTGGATCAGACGAATGATCCGGTACTGTCGCAAGGTGCACACCAACACTCTCAATCCGATCTATGTGCTACCGATAGGGCCGCCACACCAGAGAGGCGAAGCAGTAATGCAAAGCAATCTCACAGCTCGCCCACGGACTTGGATACCGGCGTTCGTTGGGGGGCGCAAATTATGGACACCAAGCCTTTCGTACTCGCCGATAGGGCATTGTGAGATGCAGTGCCGAAGTGCTCTTCATCCAGTCAATTTTTGAGTCCGTATCCGAACTCAGCCGACCGCCGAGTTGGCCAACCGGGTAGCAAAACGTCCTTACCCGACCGCATATCTAATAACACGCGAACCAAAAAGGCTCCCAAGCCACGCTCACGTTCTCCGCCCAATATTGCCATGGGGCGGAAATGGTTGGATGCTGGCAGAGACATGCGCGGGGCCATCGCCGAAGCCTCAGATGTGGCTCCTCACCGCGTAACATGCGAAGTATCACGCACCGATGCTCGGACTCTCCGTCGGAAACCTACTTCGAATCATCTCTCGCTTAAATAGAGCCTGTCGTTGTTCCCAGGGTACTACTCGGCGCGGTTTCACACGGTACCATACCTGTTGCCCACACCGACTGCTTGTGCGACCCTCAAGAGACAGCCACATCTGCAGCTATCCGTGCCAGGCTGGCGCCTGTGGCAAAGTTTGCCTTGAGATATGGAGGAGAGAAATAGAGCTGTCTTCGAGATTTGTTGCCTGCCGACTGTGTCAGCGGGGTTTGCAATGCCTGACTAGTCAGTCTCCTTTGATCTGGCCTCGTCGCACATGGGGCCAGGCGCCCCTTTCCCAGGACCTTCACTTCTTTCTCCGATGATCACTTCAGATCCTGCATCTGCCGGCTGTGAATCATTGCTTTGATTGCGACTTGATCTTACCTTGTCATAGAGGGGCATGCGGGGTGTTCTCGCCTCCGTGCTTCGACCTTTACGGATCACCGAATCAAGCCAGCTGGCTTCCATGTGATGGCATCACGGTGTCTAGGCTGCCCTACGAGCGAATCAACTTAGTTCAGCTTGAATACACTGGATGATCATGCAACTCTGATCTTATGGGTTAGCAGGATATCCCGTCAATCGGCTGAACAATGGCCCGCCTGTAAGCCACAAGTCTCAAGTCAAAGCCAGCGCCAGCTTCTCAAGGTAACGCTGGGGTGTCCAGCCCATTTTGCTATCTCCTGGTACTGTGAGGCACCATCTTTCGTTTGCTCGAGCCTTGACCTTTCGAGCTGTGGCCATATCGAGACCTCTGCCTCAGGTGTACCGCAGGTTAGCTCGCACATGCCTACCACTTCGCAGAGTATCTTAGTATTGTTTGACGACACTCTACCTGCATGGCTTTGTGTTGCGTGCCTCTGCTCACAAACACATACTTTCTTGAATGGTACCTCGAATGGGTACCTTGACCTGATCAGGCCGCGATCAACCAAAATTGTGCAACTTTAGACGCAGACCGGAAGGACATTCTATGTGCCCACAACCGACAACCAGATTATGGTCGTCAGAAACGAGATACCCAAGACCATGTCGACTGCGGTCCTCAAACCGAATGCCAGAGCTGCGCCAGCCCCGGGAATGGCAAAGCCACGCAGAGTGCGCACAGGTTGCCTCACATGCAGAGAACGACATTTGAAATGCGATGAGGCGACCCCAGATTGTCAGAACTGTCGCAAAAGCCATCGAGTTTGCAAGAGGGGGGTGAAGCTGAACTTTCTCGACATTCAGATACATGAACCCTCGGAAGTCCCGCCAGTCGAGGGCTGGGAAGGTTTGTGTGAACCCTGGTGATTCTAATAACACCATCTGATGGGTATTAGTTGAGTTTCTTGACGAATCCCTGGACATCGCATCCGAATATCAGGATGGCTTGTCGAAGTATAGAGTACCAGACTCGCGTCGCAGTGCAGAGCAAAAATCGAAGCAAGCGCAGTGTTTCGAGCCACATAGGATCAGACAAGCTGTGCTGCCCATATCATCCGGGGCAAAATCCCGCTTCGGGAGTGACCGACAAACTCCCAACAGCGAAAGCATACCCGGCGGGTGGACATCTGTATACGGTGGCTTCGGTCAAAGGCTTCCCCCAACTCACGGAAGCACCCTTGCGGTCGCGACTGAAAGGACACATACTTGCGATGACCATGGAGCAAGTCAAGAAAATGGATGTTGGCCATGGTGGTCACCATCAAATGACTATGACCCAGCTGTGGCTCAGATAGCAAGAACTCGAGCATTCGATCGCGAGCAATCTAGTACAGCCTCCAACGCTCCCCAGGCAACACATGCTCCGAGCCAGAATGACAGTCCGCAATTTGAGGGAGGCGCCCAGCTGCCTGCCACGCCACCAGATGATGCGGCACAGTGCAGCAAACACGCGCCTCGCGAGTATCTTCATGCGTTCGAGGAGGTTGCATTCATGGAAGTCTTTGTGGATGAAGTGGGAGTTTGGATGGATTGTTTTGACACACAACAGCATTTCAGCCAGGAAGTCCCTTTCAGGGCTCTTAAGACCCCAATGCTTCTCAATGCATTGCTCGCTTGTGGAGTACTACACCTGTCAATGACAGACCAAGAACAATACGAGACAGCTTCAATCTATTATGATACTGCGACAAGTCAGTTGCTACGGAACCTACAGAATCCGGAGCGCAACACAGAAGAATGTGCAACAGCAGCAGTGGTCTTGAATGTTTACGAAGCTATGACGGACAAACCTGCTCATCGGATGAGCCATGTCGCTGGCGCAAGAGCTCTCATCAAGGAGTGTGGCTGGAATGCAACATCATCTGGAATCGGTTCTGCCTGCTTCTGGCTGAATGTGGGAATGGAGGTTTTGGACTGCCTGGCAACAAACCTGCCGACGACCTGGAGCCCGAGCGAATGGGGAGTGGACATGGAATTTGGTGCTGAGGGGGATGAGCACGATGATGGCATGGGCGTAGAGGAGATCTGGGTGCACAGGATTCTCTGCATTGTGGCCGACATTGCCAATTTCCGCGCGTCTCCGCCGCACTATCAAGACATGAGCCCACATGCAGAACAAATGGAGAGATCGAGAAGACTTCGCGAGTGGCAGAGGATGAAGGGAGTTTGTGATGATTGGAACAATGCTTGCCCACGGTCGATGCATCCCATGGGATACCTGAATCCTACTAAAAGCAGATCGAATTCCTGCTTTCCTAAGATCTGGTATGAACAGTCTGCGTGGCCCTTAACATTCCTTGGATGAAATACACGATACTGACATACTAGCCTCCCAGGCTTATCAAGCGTTCAGCCTTGCTTGGCCGTCTGCTCTACCATATGGGACAATGCATCCTCGCCCAGACGAATCCTTTGGAGCCTCAAGGAACCTCGAAGGAAATGACCATGCTGCAATTACACCACGCCCACCAGATATGCGGCATTGTAGCGCATAGCCGAGATCGATCGATTTGGACAGTTGCTGTTAGGTCTATCGAGATAGCAGCGCCATCCCTAGTTGACCTACAGGAACAAGAAGAGTCGCTGCGCATACTGGACCGGATGAACACAAGGGGTAGCCAGTGGCTGAGGGATGTCGTGTACAGATTGAGAAATGGCTGGGACCAAGACCGAGCGAGACGTGACGCGCAGTCTATTCACAGCCCAGTAAGCGAATCCAATCGTCGAGGAGGTCGTGAGGATCATGGAATGCTCATTGAATTCACGACCGCACAACCCATGGCACCGCCAATGAGATCCCGTGCCCCATCAACCCATTCCGTAATGAGTGTGCCGCGCACGATGGATACCGACCCGTCACCTCTGATGTCACGAGACCTTATGGAGGCCCTTCGCTCAGCAGACTTTCGACATCCTGAACATCCTTATAAGAACTGGTGGCAACCTGCGAGCCGAACGAACTCGATTGCTCAGTACCAAGATGGCTTTGCCGGCATCACCCAGCAAGGGCTGGAGTCTCTTTCCCATCTTGCGTCTTGAAGCCCCACAGCAGAAGATGGACGTTACACTCATGATGAGGGGCCTCCCTGTCCTTGGTTGAAGTTCATGCTGTATCCACCTGTTTTCTCATCCTTGGCCATCTGGAAGTTGCTCGTACTGAGGCCGAAGGGTTTGAGAATCCCATCACCAAGCGACTTCAGCTTCCCCCACATCTCACCCAACTCTTCCTCTTGAGCAGCCTTTGTGCGTGGAGGAAGGTTGCGAAGTTGAGAACGGACGGTTCTCGAATCAGCTGATGTGAGGGCACCTGATGGGAGCTGAGAGAGGGTACGGTAATCGTCCTCGGCGCCGGCAAGGTTCTGCCATCCGCCCTCTTCTGCGCGGGCGCGGGCACGGCGTAGGAGCGCCTTTGTGCGGATCCGGAGGATATCGGCTTTACGGGTTTCGACCTTGGACTTTGCAGTGGACGCCTCCGGGGCAGGTGCTGGCGCCGCCCGCGCTGCACCGCTGCTGATAATTTCCTCGGCCACGTCGTCTACATCGTTTTCGTCTGCGACCGTGGGCTGAGAATCCGTCTTGGTCTCGCCCTTGTCGTCAATACTCGGATTTAGCAGTGGATCGTCGTGCTCAACCTTAGCGAGACCATCCAGACAGGTAGTCGCGACTTTGGCAGCATCCTTCCACTGCTCAAGCTTGAGGTAGCAGGCGGCGACGTTGCTCTGCAGCACGGCGCGGTCGAAGTCGAGATAGTTGGGACAGGTATTCAGAGCGTCATCATAGCGGGACAGCGCGTTGTGGTAGTCGCCTGAGAGAAAGAGGGTGTTTGCCTCGGCTTTGATGTCTTGTGACTCCTTCAGTAGAGCCTGTTGTTTTTATCAGACACAAAGAAACGTGAAGGGGGAAGAAACAGATGAAAAAGAAACCATAAGAAAACGTCGCGATAAATAACAAGAAGTGAGCTTACAGCTTCTTCCTCGGGGGAGAACTTCAGGGTCTTTGGTTCGTCCGAGGGTTGATCAGGTGTCTTGGAGGTCGCATGCGAGGCCGAAGTAGTAGGATCGGGAGACTGATGAGGCTGGGAGGCCATGGCTGTTGTAAACCCAGTCTGGCGTGAATTTACTGAACAGCGTCTTACTATCGTATCAGCCTAGTGACGGTGGTGAAGGTATTTTGTGAAGTCCACTTTGCGTTTTCAACAATCAACAGGTGGCAGTTGAGGAAAACAAAGATCCCTTGCCCAGTAGTAAAAAAGGATGCGAGAGTAGTCTGGCCAGGATGGGGCGTTCCGCCAAGAAAAGTCCCTGTTGGCAAGGGAATGTTCCCTTGAGAGATCAGGAGATAGCCGTGTCCAGATGAGGCGAACAAGCAATTCGGTAGGGAGCGCCGGACCAGTAAGAAGCTGGCAGTCAAAAAAGGATCACAATATTAGTCACTAAGATGCGGGAGTGTGACCGCGGCCGAGGATAGTGGCAGACGAGGCGTTGTGGTGAGAGGAATGCTCCGAGCTGAGGGATCGTGGTGTAGGGTGTCAACGGGCAAATGTGGTGATGATTTGCCTGTGGGTGGTGGGTGGTGGTCGCTGGTGGTTGCCATGTCTGTGCTGCCCCACCCCCACTTCCGCAGCCCCTCCATCAATGTGTGTAAACTTTTCAACGGCTGGCGAACGGAGGAGCTGCCCCGAACCAAGTACTCACTTTCATCCTCGTCAGACTATTACGCTCTAATAGATGACACAGAGACTGGTGGGACAACAAGATTCATAGCCATTGACGCGCCTAGCCTTCTACTCATCCAACGCCACCAACGACATCCATCAACCATCGCAATACCGTCACCATGCCTCCCAGAACTGAGTATGACGCTTCCTTGACGCAATTCCTATCCCAAAACAAACTGACGACCACACAGCTTTCCCCCAGTCCGCGCCTGCATCTTCGACATGGACGGCCTTCTGCTCAACACAGAAGACCTCTACACTCTCGCCATCAACACCATTCTCCACCGCCACAACCGTCCAACCATGCCCTGGACCCTCAAAGCACGCCTTCAAGGCCGTCCCGGACCCTCTGCCAACAAGCTCATGTCCGAATGGGCCCAGTTCCCGGTTCCTGAGGCCAAGTGGCAGGCCGAGAACGCGGAAGAGCAGAAGAAGTTGTTCCCTAGCGCGGCGCCACTACCTGGCGTGGAGGATTTGCTGGAGAAGTTGGGAGGGTGTGATGGGGTGGAGGTTGCGTTGGCGACAAGTTCGCATGGGGGAAATTTTAGGTTGAAGGCGGGGCATTTGGAGGAGTTGTTCTCGGTGTTTCCACAGGAGAGGAGGGTATTGGGTGATGATACACGGATTCCACCTGGGAGGGGCAAGCCGCTGCCCGATATCTTCCTCCTCGCGCTTCAGACCATCAACGACACTCTGCCAGCCGGTACAAAGCCGATAACACCGGAAGAATGTCTGGTATTTGAGGATTCAGTGCCGGGTGTTGAGGCAGGGAGGAGAGCTGGGATGAGGGTGGTATGGTGTCCGCATCCGAAGCTGAGGGAGGTGTATGAGGGGAGGGAAGAGGAGATCTTGGCGGGGAGGATGGGCGAGGCGGAGGTGCCGGAGGGGGAGCATGGGGGTGTGATTGGGGAGATTGGCGATGGGTGGGCAGAGTTCAGGGAGACGCTCGAGGCGTTTGATTATGGCAGGTATGGGATTCGTATCTAGGGAGGGATGGGAGAGGATGACTGGAGGTTGAAGTCGGTAGCGATAAACTGATTTCAGAGGAAGGCGAGTATGCATAAGCTGCTAGACCATAGACTATATTAGAGTGATAGACCAGAAGTGCTCACAACGTGCAAGTAGAAAATGTTTATTTTTCGTCCATTCACCTGTAGCCCATGCAGATTGTGAGCTTACAGTTTTCACTTTTGCTTCATCAACTCCTGGGCCCCCAATGTATCTATACCTAAATCAACTCCATGCTCACACCAGCTACCGCAGTGGCAGGGCCTTCGGCGCTCCGTGTTCCTCTAGCAGCTTCTTAATCTCCTCCACCATCTTCTCCCTCTCAACCATCCTGCCCTCCTTCTCAGGGTGATCCCCCGGCAACCCGAGAACCTTCAGTTTCAGCTTTCCAGCCGCCAACTCATCCTCTCCGAGGATCACCGCAACAGGCACGCCCGCTGACTCGGCGGCTTTGAATTGCTGAGGAAGCTTGGGCTTCGCCTTGGGGCTGAACTCAGCCTTGATGCCTGCGTCCCAGAGCTCACGCGCGACGGACATGCGCTCCACTAGGAGACCGTTCTTGGTGCCGAAGGCCATGACGAAAGCATCAACAGAGCGCTGCTTCAGCTTCTCATCCTCCTTGCGCTGCTTGAGGATGGTGAAGATGCGATCGACACCGAATGAGACACCCACGCAGGGGATCTTGGTCTTGCCGTACATGCCGACGAGGTTATCGTAGCGACCGCCAGCGGCAATACTGCCAATGCGAGTCTCGCCCTTCTTCTCGGACGGGAGCTCGATGACGGCTTCGTAGATGATGTGGGTGTAGTAGTCGAGGCCGCGGGCGAGGGAAAGGTCGAATGAAACCTTGTCGGCTATTTGGTACGCATCAAGGTAGTTGTAGAGGAGCTCCATGTCCGCGAGACCTTGCTTGACTGTTTCGTTGGCTGCGACGCGCTCGTTGGACTTGAGGAACTCAAGGATATCACGGCCACCAGCCTTCTGGGTGTAGACGCCAATCTCGTCGGCAACCTCAGCGGTGAGGCCCTTCTCAATCATCTCCTTCTTGACATCCTCCCAGGGCATCTTGTCAAGCTTGTCAACCGCGGAGCTGATGGAGCGGATCTTGTCTTCGGGGACGCCAGCGACCTGGAAGAGACCGTCGAGAATCTTGCGGTGGTTGATCTTAATGGTGACATGCTCACCAAGGCCAAGTCCTCGGAAAGCCTCGACCATGATGCGTAGGATCTCGGAGTCGGGAATCATAGGGTCGTACTCGCCGGCAATATCGAAATCGCACTGGTAGAACTCGCGCATGCGTCCACGTGCCACAGCAGGCTGGTCCCTGCGGTAGACCTTGGCAATTTGATACCGCTTGATGTTCTTGATATTGTTCATGGCGAGGAATCGGGCGAATGGGACGGTAAGATCGTAACGAAGAGCGCAGATCTCACCACCTTGGTCTGCAAGGTCGTAGATGAGCTTAGAGTCCTCGCCATACTTGCCGGCGAGAATCTCCTTGAGCTCGAAGACGGGGGTATCAAGCGGGGTGGCACCGTGGCGGTTGAAGACGTCGCTGAGGGTGTTGAAGACGTGGTCGCGAAGCATCATCTCTGGGCCGACCCATTCGCGGGTGCCCTTGGGGATCTTGAGGGTGGTTTTGCCCTTCGCATTTTCTTTGGCTTTGGGTTCTGGGGCGGACATGGTGGCGGCGTCTTCTGGGGTATTGTCGTCGTCGTATGGACCGTATGAAGAAGATGAGGACGACGAGGTGGTGTAAGGACGCCGAGAAAGGTGGTAATAGCGGGTGGTGAGGTTGAGGGAATGAGGGTCGTGGAATTTTGGAGGGGCAATCGAGCAGGATGAGGCTGTTGGTGGTGGTTGCCCCGCGGTGGATCTTTTGGTGGTGGTAGTTGTGACTCTTCTGCCTGCGACTCTGACTCCTCTACTGTTGTTGGTGCTGGTAGAGAACAGGCGCTGAGGCGAGTGAGGGTTAGGGTCATTGACAGGCGCAGATCTGGCAGACGCGACGCAGAAAGTCGACGTGCGAGCTGCAGACACTGGGCGATGGCGGCACAAGCAGTGACGCAGTAAGAGTCTAGGGCATGCAGACGCCGTCGACGATGTACAAGAAGGTGACATGGCGGTAGTGACCCCTCAGTTGGGCGGCATTGAGGGTATCAGGCCGCTTTTCCCGCCGGTCTGTCTGTCTGTCTTTTCGCTTGTCGCAACAGGAGGCGAGGAACCGTTGGGTGACGCGAGCCTGAACTCGCAGGGGACGATGCTGTGGCTGACAGGCGGATGTACAAGGCAGACCTTGTGGCGGGTGAGCCTGAGGCTGGGGCACCCATCATCACGTGGGTCCTAGGCATTGTCGGTCCCTTTCCAGCAGCTTGATCGTCGCAAGTCTCTCCAGCTCTCTGACTCTTCCTCGTCACCTGATATACCTCTCATTAGTTTTCGAGAGGGGCTTTGCTCCTGTGTCTCACGCACGATGTCTCTTGACGCATTTTTGCATTTAATAGTGCCTCATTCGTTGACTTCTTCGGGGAGAGCGAAGGCTAAGCAGCTCCACGTCTATCCATGCTACGTTTTTCTTTTCGGCCTCACTGACCCTGTGAGCAGACGAACTTGCTCATCCAGTGAGCTTCCTCTAATAATAGCCCTTCGATCCCATCAACGTGACTGCTTCGTTCGCGGCTTCTAGACCGATTCTTCGGCCAATGTTCCACGTTGTCAGCGCTGTCAAAGCCACCGGCAGCCCATCCGCATCATGAGTTCAGCCTTAGCCCGCCGTAGCGCCCATGGGGATGTTGACCTTGTTGCGGACCGGCGTTCGGTTTCATCCGTCACAACTGTCGCAGAACCATTTAATCAAAGTCAAAATGACCAACATTCCACGGCCGACTAAGTCAAACGCCTCAGCTGTGAAGCCCTCCAGTGAGGCTGCAACGGTGATTTCGGAGGCCTTGTGACGGTCTGTCGCAAAGTCGTAGCAATTGACAGCACTAATTGGACACGAAGTCAACTGAGACAAGTTCCGCCGTTGTCTTCGGGATGATCCCCTGCGGTTGGAAAACAGCCCGCAGATCTAAATTCAGCGACTCCGGGGAACGGAGCCCGAACCTTGTGCCCAATCTAGACTGGATGAGACGACATTGCGCACATAGTGCACATAGCATTCCTGACCTGGTCTCGGCTGTTGTTGATCGTGCACAGAAACAGAGAGCAGCCCTGGGCTGAACGAGTCTCGCAGTCCCGCACTTTTGCAGCCCGCAAATCCCGTGTCTTACACCATGGAACATGCATATATGGGGATCTCCTTGAAGGGCGGACCAGTATATGAAGGGTGGCCGCTCTCCCTGGTTCGAGACTGGGCTCAAGGCGCGAGTGCATACTTGAGGTCAAGACTTTGCTCGTACTGTTTCTTCTCTCGCTGTTAAGATGAGGCTCCTTGACGTGACGTTAGCCATCGTTGGCTTCTCAGCCACAGCGATCGGTGCTGCGATTCCCAAGACCGTTGATGGCGTGGTTCAGACAGATTACGATGCCGTTATTGTTGGCGGCGGCCCTGCTGGCCTCAGTGCCCTCAGCGGCCTTGCCCGAGTCCGTCGAAAGGTTCTTCTGATCGACTCTGGAAAGTACCGTAATGCGCAAACAAGACATGCGCACGATGTGCTTGGGTTCGATGGTAAGAATGTGAATGTCCCGTTTGGTATGAGATTGGACGCTGATTGAGCGTAGGTGTCACTCCTGCTTGGTATCGCTACTCAGCCCGCAAGCAAATTGCAACCTACGATACCATCAAGATGACCAACGGAACTGTCACAAAGATCGAGGCAGGCAAGAACAACACCTACTTCACCGTCCTAGCCGACCTACCTAAGGACAAAAACAAGGTCATTACCGCGCGCAAGATTGTCCTTGCAACTGGCCTTAGAGATGATCTCCCCGATACACCAGGTCTACAGGAGAACTTCGGCAAAGGCATTTATTGGTGTCCCTGGTGTGACGGGCACGAGCATGAAGATCAAGAGCTGGGCTTGCTCGGACCCTTGCAATCCGTTCCTTCTGCCGTCAGGGAGATCTTGACCTTGAACAAGGACATTGTTGCTTTCGTGAACGGTTCAAACACTGCCGAGAACCGCAAAGCGACTGAGAAGGACAGTTCGGAATGGGAGGTCTACCTTAAGGCAAACAATGTCACAGTCGAAAACCGCGTCATTAAAGAAATTGTCCGCCTCAAAGACGGAGAAGACAAGGACGCCGATCCAAGTCTTCCATCTGTTCCCGAGCATGATCTCTTCCGCGTCGATTTCGAGAAGGGTCCTTCAATTAAACGAAACGCATTCTTCGCCAGCTTCAACAGCTCTCAGGCGTCACAGGTTGGAACGGACATGGGCGTTCAGCTCTGGGGTCGAGGAATGTCAGCGAACTTCACGGCAGGGATGATCACCAATATCCCTGGTGTGTACGCCGTTGGTGATGCGAACTCGGATAACTCGACGAATATTCCGCATGCGCTGTTCAGTGGCAAGCGGAGCGCGGTGTCTCTTCACGGTATGTTTGCCTATTCTGTGACCAACATTTGACAGTGACTGATTGAAGGTGTTGTAGTTCAAATCGCAAAGGAGGATCAGGCTGCACAGATTGAGATGTATAATGAGGAGCACAAGGGCGACAAGAGGAGTTTGAATGAGGTAGAGAGGGACTTGTGGACGAGGATGAATGGGAAGCCTGGGGATGTGCTGTATGCTGGAGAGTATGATCAATGAACACTACGGCTGCGGAAATCGCATTGCTAGAACGACATTATTGATCACTAAGTTGAGAACGAGAACCTTCAACTGTAGCACGCGTGCGTATTCACACCATTTTTAAAGACCATGAACAAGAAGGCGAGCGAAGAGATGGGGTCTCCCAGGGTCTATCGAGGCTGGGAATTGTCGTGGTCTATGTTCTACTACAATGCTTGCTAACAAATTATTGGAAGACAATCTTACTCTCCACAACACACCATCCTTATTTTTCGAACTCCCCTTCACGCCACCCAGAAGACCAGCTCATGGTGACTACCAACACACCTTCCTCACTGCGCATACTGGATAGTACGCTCCCTCAATTGTGGTGGAGCACGGCCCTCCTCCGCAGACCGACTGTGGGATAATTCGTTCATCTGGTAGGGATCCTTGTCTGGGAACGAAAAAGGACCTCCATCCCAACCTCGGTCTCCCGAATAGGACCTTCCAGAGACAGAGAGACGGGACCGAGACATGGACCTTCGCCTGCTTCGCTCGGTGGCCATAGATTGGCGCCTCGAGCGAACCTTGGGCAGATCGGCAACATTGTAAACCGGGCGGGAAAAGCGGTTGTAAGCGATGAACTTCTCCTCGTCTTCGATCATGGCGTTGGACGGTGTCGCGATGTTGAGAGACTTGCGGCGAACTTCGACTGCATCTTCCGAGATGGGCTGTACGTCGTAGTATCCGTACAGAAGGTTCAGTCCCGGGATGGAGAGGCCGTGAACCACGATGGAGAACAGCACAAGCCAGTAAACCACAGGGCCCATAACACGAACCAGATTCGTTTCCTCTTCGTCACCCTCTCCCAGCTCAGGGAAGAGATGCCGGGTATGTTCCACGTAGAAGACAGCTCCAGCTCCAATTGGTCCAAAATAGCCCATAAACAAGGCCTCCTTCCAGTCCTTGCACACATTCCCCATCAGTTTGTAAGAGAGGAAGATGGCAGGGATTCGACGGAAGATCAGGACTAAGAAACCAAGGCCAATCAGCCTCCCCAGGGTAAGACCAGTCTCGGTGGAGACAAATTGGTCCCAGGGCATGATGGTGCCAATGTACATGAATCCGCCGAAGTTGAGGAGGACGTCCATGACGGAGTTGACTTCGTCGTGGCGGGATTCGGTTTCGCGGAGGAATGCGCCGTCCCAGTTCAGGGCGTTACCGGCGACGAAGCAGGCGAGAAGGTCGTCTGTGCCGACGAGGCCGCATACACTCAGGAGCCAGAGCTTCAGGAAAATTAGACGAAAGAGACCCTCGGAAAGAAATGGAGGATGATGGACTTACACCGATTGCTGTGGGGTAGAGCAAGTAGCTTTCCGAGTCAACCCACTTCCTAAAGACATGAATTAGCATAACAGAAAGTGGACGAGCTTAGAGGGAGATGAACCTTCGTAACGCGAAGCGAAGGGCATATTGGGCGCCGAAACCGACAATCATGCCAATTGCCACGGACATGAGGATCTGGTATAACCACGTTTCGACCAGCCAATTCCTCATCGCTACACCGGTACCGCCACCAAGACGACCGACTTCTCCACTGCGCTTAAGGAGTTCCATAGACTTCGAGACAACGGTTGAGGTGGCGCGAGATATGAGATGTTCCTTGGGGCTGCGGGTGCTATGTGATTCGCCGCCGTGGGATTCGCTGTCGTGGCCTGAGGCGTGGCGGATGAGAAAAGTCGCAAGCATCAGGAATGGGAAGCCGAACCCATCATTGGCACCCTGACGTATAATCATCAGAAGCAAGTTCTTGAAGTTGGTGATGAGAAACGGAGAGGACTTACAGCCTCGGAGGAAATAATCTCGCGAAGGTCACGCGCAACATACTTGTCAGCGAACGGCCCCTTCGCGATAGCTTGACTCAGAATAGGATCCGTGCAGGTGACGCAAGATCCAATGACAAGAGCAGCCAGGAGAGTGACCTTTGGAACGGTAGCGAGGATACAGAGTGTTGTGCAGAGCCACATGACTGTCATGACGGGGATAAGCAGGAGCAGCATCTCCTTCCAGCGCAGGGCTTGATATTTCGCTGGAAGCTGGAAGCCGGCGATGACGAGTTGAACGCCAATCATGACTCTCATAAGGCCCTGCATGGATGGATTAGCTGGTCTGACATGTTGGTATGCGGGATGACAGCTCGTACGAGGGTTATGTCGCTCGTTTGTCCGGGTGAGGCGCTACCCCATCGTTCTGAATCTATGAATTTCGCGGCGACAGGGCCGAGGAGTACACCAACGACGACGGCCGGCACTTGTAATGGTTAGGCTCGAATTCCGGGAAGGCGAAGGTAGAGGGATTGAAAGACTCACAAGCCTCGCCAAGGTACCATTTTGACTTGATTTTGGTGGAAATGATCCCGTAGAGCAGGATGAAGCCGCCTAGAGTAGAGGAGTTGATATCAGCAAATGATGCCAAAACATCACGGCCGAAAGATAAAGATGGAGTTGGACAGAAACCTACTCAACACGCCGAGAACGACATTGAGCTCGCTGACATCGAGGACGGGCATCCTGTCCCCCCTTTACTGGATCCAACCCAGGGCTTCGCGTCTTCTTTGCCGTTGTGGGACACGTAGACGCAACGGATGATTGAATTCGAACAAAAACACCTGGACCAGCCAGTTGGATTTGCAGATATTGTCGACGGGTTGTAAGCGCTGATGGTCCCTACTAATGCAATAGATGCAAGCAGAAACGAACAAAGACAAGGAAGGAAAAGAAGAAGGGAACACCCAAGACCTTGGCGAGTATTGGCAGCCCATCGGTCAGGTTTTGTACACAGTCTTCTTCACATTACGACTTAAGCATAAGTACGCCACCAATCCACTAGTCGAACTGTCTAAACCAGGCTGTCACTCCCAACAGGGGATTCCGCCGCGCCGATTGTCCCGACTCGGCGTCGGAGATCCTGACCCATGCTCAGTCACGATTCTCCTCTCCGTCCTCCCGGAGGAAATGTGTTGGTTGGAGAAGGTGAAACAGGGTGAGAAGAGTGGGTTTTGGGGGTGGTTTGTTACTAGTGGTGGACGGGCCATTGACAGGGGGGGAGAGGCTGGGGCTGAACACAAGGGCGTTTATACTTATCTTTATGTTTATTTTGCGTGGAATGAGGGTGGTTCATTTGCAGAGCGTGGTTGTGTGATCTGCAAGCTGGCAGCATGATATCTGTCGAGAGCTGCGACGAGTGCCGGTTTCATGTTTTGACTGCGGGTGGCTTTTTGAGGCAGACGTTGAGTTTTCGAGAGGATATAGACGCTGACTCTGTTTGCAATGCGATTCTATTTTTAAACTTTGCCCGTCGTGAGCTTCGACTTTTGAGAAGATTGAATAGGCCTGAAATGGAGAGGGAAGCAGACTAGATTATGTCTTAGGTTGGTATGGGAACCCCAAGTGCCGGCGGGAAATGACATTTAATCTGGAGATCGCGGCTATGCAATGTCACCGGAAATTTGCGGCAACATCAGTATATGCGGAGATAAAGATATCATGTCGAAGAGGACATCCTTCGCGGACATCCTCGAATTGATTTGGTGGCATTCATCCGCAGTAGCAGTGTTCGCGATGTATATAATATAAATAATCAGGGTTGGAAAACCGCCGATGGATGACATCAGACCTCACAAAGTCAGGTGGAGATGAAGAGAAGGGCACGATAATAACGTACAATAATGTGGCCATTATGGGAAACTCCAAACAAGCATCATGACGAGGAGAATCTGTGGTCTGTGTCAGCAACGCGATCTAATGTTGCGCTCAGACAACTACTTCCCAATGCACTACGTGGCACACACACACACTTGTACAGACATCTTCCTGTGGATGTATCGTGTATGCGATGACTGCCATCAAAATGTACCATCCAGTTTGTCTCTAAGAATATGTTCCCCAGGTCTCACTGCAATTCTTGGCTCTGTTGCGGCCTCGCCTCAAGTCGTTCTCTGTGTCGCTTCCAGAAAATGTCGTCATAGGAGCATTTCATGACAGTAACCATTACCATGGCCTGTCGTTATCAGACGGAAAGGTCCAGCGTCTTAGTTCGAAGTCAAAACGACAACAAACCTCGTGGCGTCTTCAATGGTGCGCCACGTTCACCTCGATGACGGATGTCCTTAATGCACCAGAGATCCCCCAGTCTGATATCATGGCCAAGTCAATCCACCAAAAATAGCCATAGCCCCATCAAACTATCTTATATAATCTTTTTGTTATATAATCCCAACAATCCATCTATGGTGACGAAATCGCACCCTCCGATTGCGCCCGTGTTCTCCGCATTATCCCCACGATAAAAAAGCCTAAGCCTTGCCCATGGGCGGAAGAAGGCCGAAGCAAGCCGCACGCTTGGTGCCGACTCATCCATCCACGATGTGTCTACTTTTACCCTATAAAAATAGGCTTTCACGATAAGGAGGTTGTGGAAGGGGCAGGTGATGGAGAGAAAAGGTGGAGGAGGGTTTCCGATGTAGGAGGGGAGGTTGTGGACGAGGGGAGATAAGACTCGACTTTTACATCGCACGTATCCTGTCAATATTCTAATCAATTGCTGTTTCTTTCTGGCGTCTTGTGATCTGCATCAACCGTTGCCAAGCGCCTCAAAGACATACAGTAGTTCGCATACTCATCATGCCGGCCGCGCCGTACACACCACCCCCGGAAGAGCGCTACAGCTTCCTCGACGACTACGGTGAAGGCGCGCATCCGCAGCTCCTCCAAGCTCTTGTTTCCAGCAATCTCACTCAGCAAGTGGGCTACGGGAACGATTCCTTCTCCTCCGAAGCACGGGAGTCTATCCGGCGACTGGTCGGCTGTCCTGATGCGGGCGTGTACTTCGTCCCAACGGGTACCTCTGCAAATGTCATTTCGATTGCGGCTTGTTTGAGACCGCACGAAGCTGTTATAGCGGCGAGTTCTGGTCATATTGTTACGAGAGAGACAGGGGCCGTGGAGGCGAGTGGGCATAAGATCATCAACGTCGTGCCGGAGAATGGCAAGCTCACGCCGATAACAATCAAGAAAGCTTTGGAGGAGAACTGGCACTTTCCACACATGGCAGTGCCGAAGCTGGTGTATATTTCGAATGCGACAGAGATCGGGACGTTGTACACGAAGAGCGAGTTGCGCGCGATCAAGCAGCTTTGCGTGGAAAGTGGTCTCATTCTTTTCGTCGATGGAGCGCGCATCGGAGCCGCTCTTGCTTCCGAATTAAACGACCTATCCCTTCCAGAACTTCTGGAATTAACCGACATCTTCTGGATCGGCGGTACGAAGAACGGCGCACTACTTGGTGAAGCTGTCGTGGTGAAAGACCCGACACTGGCCCGCGACTTCGAGTTCTACGTCAAACAACGCGGCTCCCTCCTCGCAAAAGGCCGCGCAATCGGCGCCCAATTCGCCGAACTCTTCCGTCTTTCCCCCGAACACTCCGAGCTCTCAATCGAAGAACAGTTCCGGAAAACTCTATACTTCGACCTCGCCAAGAGGGCCAACACGGCTGCTCAGACACTGTCCGTGGCGATTAAGAGCGCGGGATACTCTCTGAGGGCGGAGACAGAGACGAATCAAGTATTTGCGGTATTGCCGATGGGGCTGATTGAGCGACTGAAAGAGCATTTCCGGTTTTATGTTTGGGAGACGCTGGATGAGGGACAGGCTGGCGTGGTGAGGCTGTTGACGACGTGGGCGACGGATCTGAAGCAGTTAGAGCAATTCGTGGAATTGGTGAAGACACCTTTATGAGCATGGCAAGGCTTTAAAATCGCTGAAGAAGGAAGTATCAGTATTGCACAGCTTGTGATTCGGAGGACGAAGTTCAATTGAGTTGAGATGATGGCCTGCGAAGAGCGATGCACAGTACTGCTAATGACGAGTTACATTTAGATCTATAAACAAGCTGGTTGATGTCGCACTTCTGTCGCTTTTACTTAATACTCTCATTCCTAATATTCTGCGTGTCATGATGCGTTACCGGACAATGATGGTCAGGCAGCAGAGAGTCCGTAGTGGCATGATGCAAGGTCGCAGAGCGAATCGGGTCCCCAAGCCCAGTCTCAGTCCTTTGGCCATTCGGTCGCAATGGAACAATCTCAAAAGCCTGAGACCACACCAAAAGCTCAGAACAAATGTCCCAATGATCCATCCTTGCGAAACATTTCGTGCAGGTCCTGGACAATAGCGTCAGGTTGCTCCCATGCAGCAAAGTGCCCTCCGCGAGCATGCTCATCAATATAAGCAATCGGGCCAAGGGTTTGGTTCCACAGCTTGGGGAGCACTACTAAATCATTTTGGAACCTCGAAATCCCCAACGGCACGTCCATGTAAGCAGCGGCTGTGACGAAAGCGGGCGGCGTATCATGATCCATGGCGTAGTAGACGTTGCTTGACGCCTCCGGCCCAGCGGTCGAGAAGTAGTAGATGCTCACCCAGATCAGGATCTCATCGTCTGTCCAGGCGTAGTCGTCACTCCAGTCTCGGAGCTTCTCGTAGATCCAGGCGAGAAGAGCCACGGGGCTGTCGCGAAGAGCATAGCCGATGGTAGTGGGCCGAGTGGCCATGATGGAATAGTAGCCTCGGCCCTCTGTAGCGAATTGTGCAAACTTTGCTTGAGATTTCTCGTCGTTCTCGGAGGGCGATACTTTCTGACATTCCTCATACAGCTTCGGGTGGCTGTCCTTGGTCGGTTCCATCGGCCAGGGAGTATTGGTATGGTGTGCCACGAGTCCTGAGGATCCAAAACCCTTGGCCATAAAGCGAGATACAAGGCTTCCAACATCTCCAGCTTGGATGACTTTGGGTTTAGGTTCGTTAGCTGTGGTCTCAGGGCAAACCGCCACATTTGTAGTTGCTTACCATAGCGATCATAGCCGAGGTCTTTCATCAGCTTATGGTAGATAGCAGCATGATGCTGCAGGCGGAACCCTTTCTATGCGGGCCCAACAAGCTTGGGTCAATCATTGCACTCGGTTGGGTAGTTTGAGCTTTTCGAATGAGACGCACCGTGCTAGGAGATGAGAAGCCAAAGTCCACAAGGCTTGGGGCGACAACGTGGAACGCGGGGCCAGTACCTTTGTCATCGCCTTTGGTCAAGCCTTGAATGATTCTCGTTACCTCAATGAAGCTACCAGGCCATCCATGAAGGAACAGAAGTGGTATAGCATTGGCCTTAGTGCTTTGCTGGTGCACAAAGTGTATGTTAAAAGTCTGCTCCAGCTCATCAACGGCAATGGAAGTAGTGAACTGTGGCAGCTTGTTCAGCTGTGCTTCAGCACTGCGCCAGTCATATTCTGTTTGCCAGTAGAGAGCTAGACGCTGAATCTCCTTGACCGGAGGTCCTTGTGCCCAGGACGTGGCATCGAAGTCGGCTGCGTCTTGAGGGAAGTCGGTGATCGCAAGCTTATGCTTCAGGTGGTCGACTTTTTCATCAGACACATTGATAGTGTAAGGTTGGGGAGGCGCCATGATCGAGGTTCTCAGCGGTTCTAAATGGTCGAACAGAGGCACGATAAGTTGGACAAGGAGTATGTAGAAGCCAAGGTCTTTCTGTTGATCCGAAGAGGAGAAGGGTGGTGATTATCGGGGGAGTCACGTCTGGATTATATACTCACCAACATATAAGTCCTGGTGTCAGTTCCATATTATCCAAGTACGGTATGCTGCACGTGTGATCCATTGTTTAGCCAGTCGGACGATTTGGCTCGTGTGTTGAACCGGAAGCCGTATTAATGAGGCTGACGCTGGGAACACATGATTGGACGAAGCGTAAGTTGAGAGAGCAGCCCCGATTTATCTTCTCCGACCACCAATCAAAGCGTGAGCGCGGCTGTCAGCTTGGGCTTGCTACGCCTCTAATAGACTCTCGTTCATCTCTCATCAACTTGTGGTGGCATAGGACCACGAAAGTCGGCCGTTAGACGATGGGGGACGCACCTGACCCTGCTTCTAGAAAGACACGACCTGGAGCCCGAGGCAAACGAAAAGTCAAGAGCGGCTGTCTCACATGCAAGCATGTCTCATCCACACAACCCCAGCTCTCTCTATTCACGGTCTCACTGACAGGCTATGGGCAGAACTCGACGTAAGAAATGTGACGAGGGTCGCCCATCATGTGGCCCATGTAGGGATACCGGGCGCCTCTGCGACTTTGAGAGCATCTCTACGACCATTCTTAGTGTTCCCGTTCCCCTACACTCGCAGCCACCAATTACTCTCACAGCCTTCGGCACAAGCCTGATCGACTACTTCAGAGTAGTCTGTGCAAAAGAATTCGCTCTTCTCTTCTATTCGCCAGCATGGGAAGGCATTCTATTGCGTGCTATTTGCTTCGAGCCATTCGCTTGTCACATCGCACTCGCCATCAGTGCTTTGACCCGGGTCCATTACTTAGTCGGATATCCTGTCGCAACACAACAGATCGGTATCCTGTCGCTCAAAGACTATGCGGACCACCAGTACGCGCGCGCGGTACGATGTTTGAACATGCGTCTTGATCAAACGAGCGGAAATGCCGAACTTGCAGTTCTGGCGAGTATCCTATTCATCAACATGGAGTTCTTGCGCGGCACCGAGATCCAGCATTGGCAGGAGAGTCTCGTTGGTTTTCACATCCATGGCGGACTCAGGATACTCAACGAGCTACAATGCTCCACTGAACGTCCTAAGTTGGTCTGCAGTTGGGACTTGTTGGAGCATGCGCTCTTAGACATGCTGTGCCAGCTCGAGCAGTTACACATCAGTAGAGGCTTGCCGAGGTTTGTGTGATAGCTTCAACAAAGCTTGATCATTTCTGTTGTGTGTGTGTGTATGAGTCATTCTGACAGGAGCCTTATGGGAGCGTCGTGGCTTTGTTGGAGGATGATTTAAGTCGAGCATAAGTTGCAGCAGCCCGGCGCACGCAGCGAGCGCCGCTGATATTGGTATCGATTATCCTCGTATCATTCGACTCGATATGTTCACGCACCTCGTCAGGAGACAGTCGACCTTTGAGGTTTGCTGCTAGCCTGTCCCTGCTCACAACTCCTCCCTCTCTGTCGCCTTACACCTCTTCGTCTTCACGTGCGACCAAGCACCCCTCAAGTACATCTCATCCAGCATCTCCTCCGCCGTCTCATTTTTCACCTTCAACTTCAACCACCTCTGCTCACCCCTACCCCGATCCTCCCCGCCAAACCGCCACTCGTTCGACCCGTTCGCAAACACATAATTCCTCCCACCTTTCCCGTCATACTCAAACAAACAACCCAACCCCTCGACCGCATAGGCCACCGTCAAGGGATCCCAGCTCTCCCTCGGCTTCCCGTAGTTGTACCATAAATACCCTCGCTTTGTAGGATCATCCTTGGGACCATTGGAGAGGAGAGATTTTCCGGAGAAGACGTGGCCGCCGAGTTCCGTGCCGGAGAAGGTCATCCTGCCAGCCCAGGTGTTGACCACGTGCGCGGTGTGGTAAGGGTTGTCGCCGAAGAAGTTGTATTCGCTTCCGGAGGGATATTGACCGCCCATGATGACTAGTTCGTTGACTTTAGCGGCGATGAGAGCTGGGCCGTCGAGGTCGGAGTGTTTGTCTGCCGTGGAGTTGAGAAGGCCGGAAAGCTGGGTATTGTCAGCCCAGGGTTGCATGTATAAGGTGTCAGAACTCACATTGTTGAAGAACCCAACGGAGCAGATAGTTACACTCTCGTCTTCCGCCTCAGCCAAAACCTTTCTGTACAACTCCACGGCCTCCTCAGTCCCTTTCTCGACACTCCTCTCTAATTCCCCCATGCCCCAGCCATCCTCCCACTCCAACGCCGCATACTCCTTGTAGCGATACGCAATCTTACTTGCATACTCACCAAGCTCATATGCCCAGTCATCAAAGAACGTCATGTTGCTCAGTGGGCGAGCGATGCCGAGGGGCGTGTCTTTGTGGCCATAGTAGCTGAGAAGGGCAGAGGCGGCAAGGGCTGAGTAAGTTGAGGGGACGTTGATGTTTACGGCGAGAAGGTTTGAGGTTGGGAGGGTGGTTGCCAGGAGAAGTGCGCCAACATCGCTAAAGTCGTGAGTACGAGTGTTGAGGTGAGAGAGGCTCAGAGGTTACTTACTCAACGTCGCTGAAGAGGTCAGTGTCGAGGATGATGTTCTTCACCTCGCCTTTTGCAGCGCCACAACCTGCAATCAGCGCAGTCGCTAACAAAGCTTTCTTCATATTGAGCATTTTCACTTTTTTGCCTACTGTGTCCTGTGTGAATGAAAAGTCCAAGTTTCTCTCGTCTTATCGCCGGACTTCGGGAAGAGGCCGATGGGCAAGCGGAGTCCTCCGACACAACAGAGCTAAGGAATTGCCCTAAGCAAGTGAAGCTTTGCTACCCCGGCCTGTTAGCCACGATGCATTACTCGCGTAGGGAGCTTTGATGGTCTATGCAGGGTGCAGGGTGTCATTATCACTTGGCGATGGGGTTCCTTATCGCGGGGTTTGAAGGCCGTGCAAGGATGAGGTTCTGCTGATGTTGGGATGTGGATGCCGCTGGGGGCGGTGCATCCTACTGGAACCTGGTTCGTGGATCCGGCCCGTGAGCGACCAACACTTCGGCCTTGAGCTACCCTTTACCACTCACTTACACAACCATGTGGAAACATGCCTGGAATTTTAATCAAGCGCGTTCGTAGGTAATGCATGAGGTTATGCACTCTCAAAGCTATGGAGTTATCTCTCTTCCACAACTCCTCTCCATCATGCACGCAAGTCAATGACGCTGGTTGCGGTGAGCACATCAAAGCCTAGTAATTGATACGAAGATTGGCAACCACTGGCCGATGGTCCGAAATATATATGGTGCCAGGCTTGTTGTTGAGCACATTGTAGCTCACAAGCTGAACCTTTGTCGTCTCTTTCATAAAGATGAAGTCGATCAGCTCGTCGTCATTGGTGTTCGAGGTGAAGCCCGTGTATGTATCCTCGTGCCGAGAGCCGTTGTCAGGAATCAATTGTCGGATATCGCTCATACCAGCGACTATATTGTTGTATGGCTTCGAGCCTTCCTCGTGATTCAGATCAGCAGCTATGAAAACAGGATATTTCCCGTCTTCAGCCCATCTCTCCGCGATGATGTTAATCCATTTGCCCGACTCCTGCGCGGCGACCTTGCCCTGATATTCCACATGCGTGCAGCCATAAACGATGTATGCTCCAGTCTGCCTGTGTCTGAACCTGGCCATGTTCAAGATCCGTGGGTGTTGTGCATCCCACCCTTTTGCGACGTTTTCATTGTTGCCTTGAGCCAGTTCCTCGGTCAACCAGTATGTCTTCTCGTCCATCTTCTCCCATATCGAACTCTGGTAAATAACAGAGGAATACTCCCCGCTCCGATAGCCATCGCGCCCCCAGCCGAGGAAGTCCCACCGGGGTCCAGCGAACCGAGCTTGAAGGTCTTGAAGCTGGTCTCGGAAAGGCTCCTGCAGGCACATGAGCAGATTGGAACTTTCCTTAATCTCATCATTCAGTTGTTTCGTCATCAGCGGCAATCTGGTGTTCCAGTGTTGTTCGCCACTCTCGAGGTCGTTCGTTCTCAGACGAACATTGTAGGTAATCAGCCGCACGCCAATTGAGGCTGCGTCTACGATGGACACCGCCACCAGGACGAGCAGTACAGACACAAACCGCATGTTGTAATTGGGTGAGTAATGAAGGGAGAGCTTGTGCACGTAAACAATATCCTCAGGAGGTAGTGGCAAGTGTTGTCGGGTTTATACGGCTTCAATCGCATCGCGAAATTTCCGCGTGATGCTCGCTATGCCGTCAGCCCGGACCTTAGTGCGGCGCAACTATCCATGGCGCAGGAGGCGGTCTTCCGTAGAAGGATGACGCGAAATGAGTCATTTGGCTTGGAAAGGAGAAGATGACGTGCAAAGACCGCCTTACGTTTCTCTCCCAGGAGGTGCGAAGTCGAGTAACACGAGATTGCTGACGACATTTGTTTAAAATAGAAATCCCACGTCATCGCGATGCGGTCAAGTGCCCCATGGATAACAAACCGGTCTGAAATGCATTAAGTCGCTATAATCTTCAAGCCGTCAAACAGCCAGTTTTGATCAGAGAGCTGTGCTCCCAAGTACATCCCGAAGTTAAGATACTGCTACAAAAAGTACGATTGATAAAAACTACATCCCCAGGATGGGCCTATTCACACTTTCCACAACGGCGACTTCGCCAGGGGCGGCTTCAGCTCTCCTGATCAGCCTGCCCAGTCCCATGGCTTGTATACCAGTCTCATTCGTCCATGACCGAAATTAGGGGCATTTGACCTTGTATTTATAATAGTACGCTGCATAGCTACCGGTAGGTGGTCGGGACAGGCGATGAATCAATCGATCAATCGACTTGTGTACAGTACGACAGCACACAACATGCTGGGCTTTTCATTGGGATAGTACGCGACTATCGCACTACTCAGGCCGCTGGGATCAAAGTGGAAGAGTATGAAGTTATATATATTGGTATGTGACAACCTTTATCGTAAGAATGAAAAGATGAAGAGGAAGTTGATAGATGTAGCCCCACGGACAAGCACCTCAGTAGCCTTCAGTACCACCACTAAACCTGCGAATATGTCCATTCGATCGTCTTGTTTCAAAACTAGACATGCGGACCTACTGCAGAATATCGACAAAATAACTTTGCTTGCAAACTAACCAAAAGTTTCTTCAAGATTACAGACAACCGCAGTCACCGGTCCAAAGGTGCCGCCAGCGCTCTCAGATACCCCGCTTGCAAGGGGTCCAAGCATGCCCTTCACATAGTCAATAGAGTCGCATATGCCTTATCACCGAGGTCAGTTTGTATCGAATGCTTTTGAGGATGAACGAGCGTACCAATATCCTTGGAATCCATGGTGATTTCAGCATTCACATACCACTGTAGGTCCTCACCATCGAACCCTCTCGAGTACAAGTCAATACAGACTGCTATTGTATAGGCCCGGGGCGTTGGGTATTACGCGGGAAGAAATCTCAAACTTACACTATGGCGACATAGCTTGCAAACCGAGTCATATGGCATATACCGGTGGGCTATATCAAGTTCAGTGTTTTGCACATTGAAAGTTCCCTGGAAATACTTACAAGGTTAGGGTTGTTAGAATTCCCCCACCTAATGTCTTTGTTGTACCAGGTTTCATCCTGCACCGTGGCTTTAAGAGCAGACCTGATGTGTGCACGAATATCGTTGTTTGGATATTGTCCATACATCTTGACCTTAATTGGCCACTGGGAGAGGGCACCGCCATTAGTCCAGTCGACTTCACGAGAATACTCTTGACTGCTATCGCAGGAAACCTCATTCTCGCCGCACAGTTTGTTGAAAGCTTCTTCAAGGGTCTTCTTGATAGAAGCATCGCAGCCGTAGTCAATGTAGTTATCGCCTAGCGTGACACGAGTGTTCACTGCTCGGCGCTGAATGCTGCTGAACTCTGAAGGTGCAGCGCCCGCGAGAGCTGAGAGGCCAAGAAGGGATGGAACGAAACGCATGGTGGATGCTGGTTAAAGGGATGTCTGAGGGTTGTTCTCCGTTGTAGATAGTATACTGATTGTTGGTTTGCCGCTTTGCCTGAGGTGTGGTCTTCGAGATCTTCGCCCTTCTTGCCTTGGGATTTGGGTTTCTCTCCTTCTTATACTGCCGACACTTGCCTGACTGGCAGGGAAATGTGATTAACAATGATCTTCGATGCCAACGTCATCACGATCAGCGGTGCTAAGCCCGAGCTTATCATGATCATCGAAAAGCCGACTTTAAAGATCGACGTCATTCCAACAGGGGGACATCCGTTCTAAAGTTGGTCGCGAAGGGACCCCTGCTTTTGCGTAGCCTGGTCGGAGCCATACCTTACAGAGGCATCGCCGACCTTCTCATTAGCGACTATCGCGGGGCCTGATTCCAAAGGAACAAGGCGAGAAAGACGCGAAAAGGGTGGGCACAATGCGCGAAGTCGTCCAGAGGTTTGAAGGACATCATTTAGGCGACTGTCAGATTCGACTCTAGGATCCTCATCTCTTGCTGGATCCATTTGCGTTCTATCCTACTACACCACGCTACCTAGGTTCTCCATTCCGGAGCTAACAGGGTACGCATCTTACTCATTTAGGGCGCCGCCTAAAGTAAGGTCCCGTAAAATCATACGACTGTCTGCTGGTTAAACCCTTGATCTAAGTCTTACCGCCGACACTATTAGACATTATTGTAGCTGCCCTATTGACTGCTGTATTTGCCCTTGACTTAAGTAGAGGGTTGACTTGCTGTTGTTATCAACGGACTGGGTTCGCGATAGCTCCCACCTTTCCTCGTCTGACGGGACTTAACCTCCTGTTCGTGGTCAGTGAGGATATGCTGACAATTTTTTACCTCTTCTATTTGTTCCTTTGCTGTCGTACCAGTCCCCCTTGGCGATTGCACAGTCCATGTTGACCTTATACTTGCTGAGTTTGATGAGTTCAGGAGAACCCCTGAAACATCCCTCAAGGATTCGCTTTTAGATGAGACATAGAGACTAAAGTACATCGGGTTTCTTGTAACCTGCGGACTACCCATAGACTTTTTTGGGGAAGATTGACGGCGCAGTCCAACTGCGAGAGGTGGTGTGGCTGAAAACGCAGCCAGAATGTATCGTCGAAACCCTCCGGAAACGTAAGGAGGTTGTGGGAGTGTACTTCAGTTGAGTAAGTCTCACAGGTGGGCGTCAGGATCATTCTCCATTGCCCATTGACCAAATGTTGTAATAGCGACATTCGCTCACCTAGATACTTTGTCAATCGGATAAGTTGGGGGGGGGGGGGGTCTTTGAGAAACTCAACAACGGCACCCTTGAGCCTTTGAGAAAGACTCCCGCTCTGTGCGCATTGCTCTCAAGTTTCTTCGGATCCTGAGCCGCTGAAAGTACCTCAAATCCAGACCTGGCCATGCGTCTGATCTGGATGTAGTTATCGCATGCTGAGGATACGAGCGGCTCCGCTAACGTGGATCGCAATGATAGCGCCTAAGCAAGAAAGATGTTGGATGCGTCGAAGCTCATACCTGGGATCAACCCGATGTGGACATAGCCGAAGCGCCCCGTACCTACCCCCATAAAAAAATACCCCCATCCTAGGCCAGACCAATCGGCTGGTTCTGAAAGCGAGCTCGCGACCTGAACTTGCGGGGTGGATAGTGCTGATGCTTGCTGCAGTTCTGCCGCATGATCGTTTCTTACTATTTTCGGCAGATTACTATCGTCCATTAAGTCGAGGGAGGGGCGGGGTTTAGACCGCCTCCCCCCTTTAAGATACCCAGGAAAAGAGGGGACAAGGTCTTACTGCCCTGTTAAAAGGGACTAGTTAATTTCCAGGGCAGGTTAAAAGATATTAAGGTCTTAAGTTATTATAATTAACCTTTTATTTTAAACATATATATCTTAATTAATTTCAACTTAATTAATTTTTTTTTATTTTTTTCTTAATTATTATAATATTTTATTTAATAAAATATTTTTGAAAATATACTTAATAATATTAAAGCTTAAAAAAAGATTGAAAAAGATTAAAGAAAGATTAAAAAAATAATTCAATAAAATATTCTGTAATTAATTATTTTAAATTAGTTTAAAAAAATCATTTTAAAATAATTATATTTTAAAAAAGCTGTTAAATTTAAATTAAATTAATAATATAACTATACATCTTTGCAAGCTGAACAGGCTAACTGCTTACAGCCGTCCTGAACATCCCTTAAAATTAAATTCTAATACTAGCATTTGAATTAGCTTGTCCTCTTCTCCCCCGACGAGATGATGTATTGCGCGTGTATATTGGCTGAGGCAGGCGAGCTAATAATTATTAATAAAAGAAGAAAAAGGCTAGAGTAAAGCCTTTACTATCCTAATATAGGCGCCTCCTAGTTTACGTAACTAGATAGTAATAAACCTAAGGCAGCTATAGGTAAAATGCTAATAGACTTAAAAGAATAAGAGATTTATAATTAAATCGCTAGACTTATTTTATATAATACTCTTAATAAGGTATAAAACCTTATATTTAAGCTAGCTAGTATATAAGAGAAGCATGCCTACTCTAAATATATTATAAGCAAGAGGAGCGAAAATACTAGCTTCTTAGAAAAGAGAATCACAGTAAGAATTACTAAGGCAGTTATAAATAATATTAGAGTGGGAATATAATACGCTTATATGTTATAAGTTAAGGTAGCCTAGACGCCTCTAGCTTTAGCGCTATTTATTATTATTATAGGAAATATTTAAATTAGTAGCGTTAGTGATATAAAATTGCTCTGAATATAAGTAGAGCGCGAGCTTATAATTAGGATAAGAAACATTATAGAGGAGGTTTATAGTAGGTCGGTTAAATAGATTATAATAACTGTGAATTAAATTTAAGGTAATAATATAATAATAACGTGAACCACAAGCGAGTGGCGCACACAAGCGAGTGGCGCATTATTCCAAAGACCACAACCTACCACTGAACTTTAATAATTGCAACTAAAACCAACATAGAAACGCCTTCAAAAGAACGCCAATTAATTCTTGCTCTTCATTCAATGAAGAAGGACCCGAAACTCAATACTCGAGCCGCTACAAAGCTCTATAATATCTCTCATCGAACACTTCTTTATTGATAAAAGGGTACTCCTTCTCGTCGTAATAGCCTTCTTAACTCTGCGAAATTAGCTAAGCTAGAAGAGAAGACAATTATTAAGTATATTCTTGACCTAGATTCGCGATTATATCCTCCACGGATGAGTGTAGTCAAAGCTATAGCTAATCACCTGCTATAGGATCAAGGTCAGTAATACATCGGGATCAACTAGGCGTTAAACTTCGTTAAATAGCAACTAGAGCTACGAATGCGTTTATTTCGCAGATACGACTACCAGAGGGCTTAATGCGAAGATCCAGACGCGATAAACGCGTGGTTCCGCCTTATGCGCAACACTATCACAAAGTACAGCATCCAAGATGCGGACATCTACAACTTCGACAAGACCAGGTTTATAATGAGCGTTATTAACAGCGGAATAGTCGTCACATCTTCCAAGAGGCGTTTCAGGGCAAAAATGAGGCAGCCTGGAAATCAAGAATAGGTTATAGTGATCTAAGGCGCCGGTGCGCTAGGGTTCTGCGTTCCGCCGTTCATCGTGGTTTCAGGCAAATATCACCTCTCCAGCTAGTATAAAGAAAGCTCTCTACCTCCCGACTGGGTTATTATAACATCTAATAATAGCTAGATAATAAATAAAATTAGCCTAGAATAGATCAAGCATTTTAATAAATCCACTAAGTCGCGTACTTCCGGCTCACATCGCCTTCTCATCATCGATGGGCATGAAAATCACTGCTCCGTGGCATTCGATCTCTACTGCAAGGAGAATAACATCATCACACTCTGTATGCCTCCTTATTCATCTTATTTACTTCAGCCTTTGGATGTTAGCTGTTTTAGCCCGCTGAAGGCAGCTTACGGTCGGCAAATTAAGAACAAGATAAGAGCCGGTATAAGCCACATCAGCAAAGAGGATTTCTTCCCGGCGTTTTTCGCGGCTTTTCAAGTAGCAATAACGGAGAAAAACATCCAGGGAGGCTTTAGAGGGGCTGGAATTATGCCTTATAGCCCAGACGCTGTTCTTTCAAAGCTAGATGTGAAGTTAAAGACGCTAACGCCCCCAGGGACATCTCATAGGCTCCCCGAACCTTGGACCTCCTAGACGCCCAATAATCTGATCGAGGCTAATTCACAAACCGACTATATCAGAAAACGAATCTCTCATCATCAGGGGAGCTCCTTAACATTAATTATCCAAGCTATTAACCAATTTACGAAAGGTACACAAGGTATCATACACCAGCTTGCTCTTCTCAAGTCTAAGGTTAGTCTACTTCGAGCAAAGAATAATATACTTAGCCGTCGTCGCAGGGCTAGAAAAACATATCTTCGACAAGGAGGGAGCATGACCCTAGCTGAGGGTCAAGATATATAAGCTCAGAACAAGGTAAATATACAGATAAAGGAGGAAGGGCGGCAGAGTCAAGGTTAGAAGCCAAGGATTAAGATTAATAAACAGCGTTATAGAGTGTGCGGGAATACAGGATATAATGCAAGAACTTGCCAAGTCGATTTAATAACTTTTAAAGAAGATAATAGCATTTAGTTAGACATAATTTAAATGCGTTATAGGTGGTTTTGCTTATAAGATGTTCAGGAGGTTTGTTTACGTGCGCCACTCGCTTGTGTGCGCCACTCGCTTGTGGTTCACGTTATATAATAATATATAAAATTAATAATTATTTATTTATTAATTATTTTTTAATTAATATAGGTTATAAATTAGTTATGATACTCTAACTTTAAGATTTTAATTATCTTATAAGATATTAAGGTTATAGTAAAGGTATATTGCGTATTATAGCGTAGTCTAAAATTCTGCTATTACGTTATGCTAGGTATCCCGAAGGGGGGAGCGGTCCAAAGCACCCCCCTCGACTTACCTTAAGGGACCTCCGCTGACTTGTCAGCCCGCAGGTTGCATGTAACCCGAAGAGGGTTTATATGGATAGCGAGGGAGCTACGCATTCAGTGGAGCTTCCTAATAACTGTCAGCAACTCGACTACATATATGCTACCGCCGTCTTGTCGAGCATCATTAAGTAACATTAGTTCTCCTCAAAGCAAAGTCATACTACATTAAGAGTTATCCTTTTGACATCACGCTTGATCCAGCGCCACGCCCTGAGGACATCATGTTTCCTGTCTTGCCATCCTTTAATCCGCTGTTATTACGTGAGAGTAGAACCAGCCTTGATGAAATGTGATTAAGGTATTGCAGATCGACACTAAGCCAACCCTCCTTTCAACTATACCGTTTCGGATTGAGTCCTTGTAGTGACCTGCGCCTCCGCGCTTGGACACCGAAGTTTACCACGCCGCACGCCGCACGCCGCATCGTACATAAGGTACATTATACAGAGCCTGTTGCGGAGCGGAGTAGCGACTTTGTCACACTACATCTTCTAAGCATGCTGGAATCAGCCTTCTTGGGTACCTTGCGACACAGGGACATAACTTAATACCCCCCTCCCCCGGATAAATCTTACTATCTAAATCCGTTTCTGGCGTAGAACCTGAGCTAGCGCTGCTTTAACCTGAGTAGAAGGTGATCTGGGGGTGAGGTAGGGTGATTAATGCCTGAGCTAAGTGCTTAGTATTATTTTAGGCCCCTGCCTATGCCACCACATAATTGCTAACACGGAGTGCTGTACTGTGTGCTACGCTCGCGGCACAAGGCCCTGGCTCCAGGCCCCAGGACATAATAGCTCACACCAGGGCATATTTTTCTATTTCCTGGGCTGTTAGGGATGTGATTTCGAAAACAGCATTATACTGCGACGTGCACGATGGTGGATCCGAGGCATGGCACCACCAGAGCCGCCTGGATCCCTAGTTCAGGAAGCGGGTATATAAGCTTGAGAAAACTAGTCTAAGCAGTATCTGGCCGTATTTGAAAAGAGATCGTGGTATGCCCACCCTTGTATTCAACTCCCTATTCAAATCAACTTCTAAATATATATAACTATAAGCTACGTATCACCTATGTCGGATCCTCTCCCTGCTCTACGCCCAGTCGGTCTACTGCTTGGGTAATGAATAGAGCCGCTTTCGGGTGTATTGAAGATATGGCAATCCTATGCGTTAGTGACATACTTGAAGTAATGGTGGTGGCTCGGCACCTGGCATGATAAGAGACTGTCTTGCACAATACACGTGGAGATATGGACCGCCAAGGCGGAAATGTAGACACGCTCACCACCCTCCTTCTCGCATTGTATCATACCCGCCTATAATGTGCATTCTCAGTCAGGTATCGCATACCGTCTCCCCGATATGTGTCCTCTTCCACAAAACTGCCCCCTTGCTCACAGGTCTGAATCACGAGATTCGAACCTTTTCCCGACGCATCATATAACGGCCAGTCCGAAACCCCAGGTGAGTTGGGATCACCGGTCCAGATGAAGTTGATCCAGCGCTGGCTCATCTCCTTCCCGAGTGCGCTGTACTCGGGCCAAGGGCCAAGGTATTCGGGGTTGTTGAACACGAATGCTAGTTCGGCAGCGTGGCCTACGCCGAGGTATGCCGGCAGCAGCGCATCACCGGCTGGGTTCCAAGCACGGGTGTTGAACCGGAACGACCAGGTCGGTGAGGTCTCGGAGAAGACGGCCACGTCGTTCCTGTGCGGGGCATGGTAGTAGACATCACCGACAATGGCAGCTATACGCTTGTATTGGAGACCAAACTTGGCTTCCGGGAACGTTTCGTTGCCCGTGTTGATCGGCACCTAAGTCGCAGTCAGCAAATGGGGTGTACTTGCTCGGGCAAGGGGAATCCGTACACCGAGAGCCGGGGTACTGGGATACAATTCCACGATTTTCGTGATGACGTTTTCCGGATACCCAAACCCGGTACGATGGATCAAGTAGTCTCTAAGCTGATCATCCGTATCAAGCAAAGCCGGCAGAGCACTGATGCTAGTGCCCTCATCGGAGGTAACGCCATTCAGTTGCGGCAGTTTAGCGAAGCGACCCTCCTTCAGGAGTTTCGTCGGAAAGTCAGGAATGACATCGCCATCAACGGTGGGATACCAACCTGGACCTGGTAGGGTGCTAAAGTCTAGATGGGGGTAGAGCGTATCATACGGGACGGAGCGCAGACAGTCCAACGTGTCATCAGACCTCCCGCAGCCAACAGCGTCCACGATCCTGTTGTAGATTGGTTGATGCCAGTCTGTACCATTGTACGATGTGGAGGACGCGCTGCCGGACTCAGCAATGGTTTGATGGAAGAGACCGTCCAGCTTTTTGCCGCCGTATGCCATCAGAAGCTGGCCGACGGCGAAGGCACCTGAGCTCTCCCCCCAGAGGGTGACTTGGTCCGGGTTACCGTGGAAGGCAGCGATATTTTCTGAGACCCATTGGAGCGCTTTGATCATGTCACGAAGTGCCAAGTTTGTGTTGCCAGATTCCTGAAAACATTGTTAGAACACTCTTCTTAAGTTCCGTGTCTCGATCAGGGTGTTAAGTGACGCTCACCTGAATCTCTGCACTGTACATGTTTCCCCAGCCGCCTTTTCTATAGTTGATGGAAGCAGCAATGATGGGCTTTTGGAGCTCCATCGATCGACTGACGATGTGTGTGAGATTGTACATGTCCTCACTACTAGAGCCGGTTTGGTAGCTGTGGACATTGATTAGCAAAACAGCACCAAAAGTAGATGATGATCATTGAAAAGTAGCGTCTATATACTTACGATCCGCCGTGAATCCAAAAGACGACAGGAAGAATCTCGTCATGAGCCAGTCCGGCTGGGCGAACTACATTGATAGTAAGACAGTTCTCGCTGAGACCGTAATTAAGACCGTCAAGAAAGTAATCAGGACAAGCCGCCGAATAATTCACTGCTGGTCGCGTGTCGTCCCAAGTGTCGTGTAGTGTTTGCGGAGGGCGGAATCTATTCGACCCTCCGGTATCTGCAATACGAGGACAGAGGTTTCGTGTAAGTAGGTGTTGCGAGACAAAATGCTTCCAGGGTACAATCAACACGAAAAACTAACCTTGTGCATATGGCATGCCGAGAAAGACATCCTGGCTATATGTCGGTAAATGGAGACCGGCATAAGATCCATTCAAGACTGTAGCGATGGGAGCATTGGCTCCAATGACCATGGTGGTGACCATGCATACGATGAACAATACAGACGACGGAGGCAGCAACATGATGTCGCTTGACACAACACTGACTCGTGTAGATCTCGATATAAGGCCGATGGTAAAGTCTTCATCGCAGCATGCATATTCGCTAATCGTCCTGCAGCCCTGGCGGATTTGCCACAGATAAAGAAGAATACGTGTAGCACCGGGTATAGGGTTCCCGCTGTGTCCGTATCGATGGAGGGCGGTGGGGGCGGGGGCGGGAGCGGGATTCTCGGAACACCAAGCAGCTGGCGGCAAGCTGCCGATAGCTCATCGAACCCTGGGCCGGGTTTTCGGGACGGACGGACATGGAGATAGGCGATCCCTGATCCGGCCATCGCTGATACCGATATCACGTTTTCCCCGCGTTCAGACACACAGGTCTCCTGATATATATTTAGATTGATTCTTCAAGACGCCGGGATTATGGGGCCTATAATCAAGGGCTCTGTGCCTACAGTTATAACGAGTGAAACCATTGTCCGAAACGATGAAGTCTTTTCTATCTACTTGTGTCGCAGGTTGCGCCATGCTGAAGACAACAACGTGAGCACTTCCTTCTTGTCCGATTACCTAAGTCCCTCCTGGGCTGCAACGTAACATGCTAACACCATCTCTCTCTCTCTCCTTTAGTGCACAGGTCGGTGGCAGTGTACTGCCGGAGAAGTATCCAGCACAGTACTTTGGCATCCCTGTGGATCACCTTCACGATGATCCAAAGTACGAGCCTCACTCGAACGGTACATTTGCCAACCGCTATTACTTTGACGACACCTACTACCGACCAGGTGGCCCTGTAATTGCCCTCAATGGCGCCGAGGCCTCCGTCACGTATGCCATGTCGTTCCTGCAATACGGCATCATCAAGATGCTGGCCGAGGCGACCGGAGGCATGGGTGTCATTTTCGAGCACCGGTATTACGGAGAGAGCTTCCCCACTGTGAACCTTACGACAGAGAATTATCGTTTCCACACATCTGATCAGGCCATGGCGGACATGGTTTACTTCGCCGAACATGCCAAGTTCCCTCGGCACGAGCACGAGAAGCTCAACGCCAAAGACACGCCCTGGATCTGGTATGGAGGTTCCTATGCCGGAGCGCTCGTCGCCATGCTTCGGAAGAAGTACCCAGAGAGCATTTGGGGCGCGGTGTCGAGTTCCAGCGCTCTGGAGCCCGTCGTCGACTTCTGGCCGTACTACGAACCTATACGCAAGTACGCCGAGGAGAACTGCATCGAAATCCAAGTACAGCTGGTGGAGATCATCGACAATATCCTGTTATCGAAGGACCAGAAGACGAAGCATCTGCTCAAATCCGCCTTCGGACTTGAGGGCGTCAGGGATGACCGCAACTTCGCTCTCGCCGTCACGGGTGGCGGTGGCCAGTGGCAGGCCAGGGTTCAGAGCACCGCCGGAGGGATGGGGTTGTGGCAGAGCCGTCAATGGGTGACAAGACTCTACTCGGGCGCTTTCGAGAAGTACTGCTCCAACATCACTTCCACGAAGATCGAGTACCCCGATACGAAATCGCTCAAAAAAGACGTCCAACGTATCATTCAAAAAGGGGGGCAACCTAAGCAGAAGCATCTCGTGAATCATCTCTTGAACCTCATCGGCTACGCGCGCTCGAAGACGATCGCCCTGTGTGACGACACACAAGAGATGTGCTTCTCCCAGTGGACAAACGCCACCGCGTCATTCTTCACCGACAAATCAATCGAGAACAACGTCGCCCTGTCCTGGCCCTACCAGTACTGCACGGAATGGGGCTGTCTCCCCACCGGTGATATCCCCAAGGACGCCGGTCTCAAACCCCTGGTCTCTCGCCTGATTGACGACGACTACAACCGCTTGATCTGCAAGCACGCCTTCGGCATCGAAACAGACCCTGATCTGGAGGCGGTCCTTTCCTACGGTGGACGTAACTTCTCGTTCCCCCGTGTGGCCCATATCGGCGGCCAGTTCGACAACTGGGGTATTATGTCGCCTGTTGGGTACATGGACCAGGAGGAGGACCTGCAGCAGACGGGCAACACGAGTGAGCCCAAGATTCTTATGAAGGGCGCGGGACATGGATGGGACCTCTTCGGAATACCGGACGACGAAGAACATACGGCAGAATATCCTCCTCCTGCCGTTACTGAGGCGCAGAAGGAGATCGTGCGCGTCGTGAAGGCTTGGGTAGCGGATTTTAAGAGGCCAGATGAAGGCTGTCATTGAGTTCTAGCTAGCCATAAGGCCCGAATGAAACCAATAGGGTTAGTTGTATTAGACACCACTCAGAATGGGCCAATGAAGCGATTTAGTGTTCCATCGATACAAAAGCTAAGGTCGTTCCCCGTGATTGACTAGACTGGACATAAGCCCGTGAGTTGTTGCGGAGGATAAGGAGTCGATAGAGTTCCACCCATATTCCGTCGAATCACCAAACATACTAGCAATGCGAGACTCTATCATCATCTCTTCTAGAACGGGCTCTTGTGACGGCGCATCCCGGATCCCAGGTTCAGATTCTTCCCAGAGATGACTGCCGCCTAGATCAGGGGGGAACGAAGTACGAAGAGGTATCTCGGTTGCCTGCGGCGAGGGCGGTACATACTGCTCCTCGTTGTCAAAGGATGAGAGCCAGGTAACGTAGGAGGCTGAAATAGTGTGCTTCGAATCAGAGCCGCTATGCCTCGAAGGCTTTTTTCGGCAGCGTTCATGCGCCGCGTTGGTGATGCCTTGGAACGAGCGTATGAAGTCCAACGCGGACTGGAAACTGTCTGTATTGGTGGCGATGCATGACAACGAGGAGATTGCGGAATCGACGATGGCTTCGTAACTTGATTTGCGCTCGATGATCCCACAGAGGAGAATCAGCGTGGCCGCGGCGACGCAGCCCTGGACGTCGGTGTACGATCGATAGGCCAGGCTGTTATTCGTCCGGAGTAGCTCGAGAAGCCGTATCATCTCCTCCGCTGCGTTGACACACCAGTTGATCAACAGTCTCTCGTCCTCGGCGCAACGCAACCCCTGACTGGTCGAGCCTGTCTCCAGGCATCGCTGGACATGGTAGATCAAAGGGGGGCGACACATGACGAGCCAGGCATGGTGGTAATGCAGATGAAGATGGATGGCTGATCTGAGATTATTCGACCTTTTCTTGATCTCGCGCAGCTGCAAGGTTGGAGGGAGTTTCGCCTTCCAAGATCTGAGCTTTCCCGCAAGGAGATACAGTCTGTCGAGGTCAGGAGGACCACTGGATGGGTATAACGTGGGACTGGGATCCAGTCAGCTATCAGTTGGCCTTGTAGAGTCCACAGATGGATCAATCGCCTACAGAGCGTTAACAACCTCCCTCCATATACTCGTCACCGGAATAAAGGCGGAGAAGACATCGAAGTTGTCGTAGATCTGCCCCTGGTCGAGAGGCAGGAATCTGTGCGGTAAATCAGCAGTCACCACCGCCTCCGATATCGAATCCGGAAAGCCTAGTCTGACAGTCGTGAGCCTAAATAAACAGCGTCAGCTCTTGGTCGTATGTGATGATAGGCTGTCTCTTCTTCCGTTACCTGTCCATCATATACACCGTCCACCATGTTCGTAAGCGAACCTCATTCTCAAACTTCGTCGTCCCGCGGCTGGTACTTTTCAAATGCATACCCAACGACACCGCTATCCTCAACGCATGGCCGAGATAAATGTAACAGAGGCCACGAGCGTCGGTACCAACAGAGAAGGACGCGAGCAGACACAGCGCCTGCACCGAGTCGACGGTAGGACTCGTGAGCATATCGGGCACCAGCTTACGGGCGGCGTTGTAGAACCGGAGTCCCGCCGCGGTCTTGCTGCTGTTACGTCCCACGGTATCCGGCGCCAGTAGAGGCCCGGAGAAATCGACACCGAGAGCGAAGGAGATGAGGCCTTTGCAGAGGAAGTCGCTGTCGTAGCGGAGACTGGACGCCTGGTTGTTGTAGAACTCGACGATCTGCTGCTTGAAGAGCTGTTGGGGAAAGTAGAACATGAAGTCTGTGCCGGAGACCATGCAGGCGCGGAGAAGGAAGTCGGCGATGTGGCGCGGAGGGAAAGCATTCCAGGCTTGTTCTAGGAGAGCTTGATCTGTTGGTGGTCTTTGCTGTCCATACCGTTTGGGGGTCGAGAGAGAATCAATCTGATTATCGTGTTAACAACCAGATGAACAGACGGAGAAGGGTTATAGTGTGAATGGAGGAAGACTTGCCTCGCCATCATGCTCCCGGAGAATGGATCGCCGTAGTTGACGAAGAACGTCATCGAACCCACCACGGTCAGCTGGGAGTGTGAGCAGCACCCCGACTGGGTTCATCAAGTGAGTCAAGATCTTACCGGAGGAATATATATCACCAAAAATCAGATCTGGGAAGTCATTCGCAGTAGTGGTGGTGGTCGTCGTGATGATGAACGATGAGATGGGGATCTCTCTTCCTCGAGAAACATCGCCATCACTAGCACTAGCTTCTGTAGGCGATGGTAAAACCCTCGACGGCGACGGAACTGAATGTGATCTGGACAAGGAATCGCTTAGCCTGCGCGGTTGACGGCGACATGAGAAGCTTCGGCGGCGCATGCCGTAGATGATGATACCTTTGGTCGAGTGTATTCTCGTAGCAGCATGCTGCGCCCGAGCGCGTACAACTGATGCATGACGTGGACGTTGCTGTCGCTATGCACCGGGACTTGCGGTGTTGGCAACGAAGGCATCTGATCACCTCCTTAGCATTTGTCTTCTTTCTGAGCGGGACGGGAGACGTGTTACGCTTTCACAGCTCTCCTCCGCATCCGATCAGGGACTCTGGGCCGTCGCAAAGGCGTCTGATACGGATCTCGTACCTCCATCTGATGCAGTAATGTTGTCGAGTGAGACACACTGGTCCGATGAAACAAGAAGCACGATTGAGGAATAAACACTCCGCCCCCCGTCTTCCTCCCCTCTTGCATAAAAGGTCCCCTAGCTTACCTTGCCATTGCTGGTGCGTAAGTGTGTGTGGGGGAGAGAGGAGGAAGGATGGGGATCCTTGCCTATAAGGTCTAAGGCCGGTGCGGGGTGGGGATTTACTAGTTAGTTAGCGTTCTCCTGGTGTTGGAGAAAGAAATGTGCTTGATTATGATGCAGCCTATAAGCGAGCGCGCTATTTAAATAAATAAATAATTATAATATATATGTAACCTAAATATAACTTTTTTATTATTATTTATATAAGCAGAAATAATTAATTGTTTAAAAAGAAAATATTATAAATCTTAATAAAGAATATAATTTAAAAAATTTACTAATTAATTATAAGATAAAATAAATTAATAAATATTATATTAACATAGGATTATTCTTTTTGAAAGTTATTAATATAGTTTTAATTTAAATTTAGAATTATATTTATCTCATATGTACTCTTATTAAAAAGCTTGAGATAAAAAACAATTAATAATTAATATAACGTGATTGATAAGCGAATGTCCCAGACAAGCGAATGTCCCATAAATCTCAACATCACGAACAAGATCTTCAATTAACACACAACTGATCATCCGATCAGTTCAAACTAATCGCTATACTCATCTCCAGATGCCTTTATCTTAGCCTGACATGTTCGTAAATTATGGCCGGCCTTCCCGCACACACTACAATGCCTTACACCTAGCTGCACCGACCTTGCCCGACCACCTCTCCTTGACGATTCAGCTGCTACCTGCAAATCTATATCCTTCTGATCAATTGATGCTTGACCTTCCCCCACTGTCATGGTCCCTCCATTACGTAGGCGGGTCTTTTTCTCTCTCCGGCGCCGGCTAAGGATGTGGTTAGCATGTCGAAGATCCCGGACCTCCATCCTCAATAACGCCATCTCGTGCTGATGTGCCTTCAAACCCTTGGTCATTGACATCATAGCGTCAATTATTGATGCTGGGGAGCTACTCTTGTGTCTCCTGATTCGCTTCTCAAGGTAGGCGGACTGAGATTCAGTCTCCTTGATCGTCTTGGGGGTCTTTGAGACCCAAGGGTCGGGAAGCTCCGGAGTCCCCTCGGGAGGCGTTGGAGTGTGTAGCTTCACATCCAGCTTTGAGATCACATGGTCCGCATCTAGAGGGGTAAGTCCAGCCCCTCTAAAGCCGCCCTTGATATTGCTTTCGGTCATTGTGGCTCGGAATGCAGCGTGGAAGGCGCCAAGGAACTCAGTCTTTAATACGTGTGTTATAGAGCATTTGATCAGATGTTCTACTTCTCGACCGTATGCCTTTTTGAGCGGCCCAAAGCAGCCCACATCAAGAGGCTGGAGCAGGTGAGATGAATGAGGAGGCATGCAGAGCGTGATAACCTTGTTCTCCTTGCAATATGCCTCGAACTCGGCAGAGTGGTGGCTTTCATGCCCGTCAAGGATCAGAAGACGATAGGCACTATTTGATCGCTTCTCTGTATGTTGGTTGAAGTGTTTTAGCCATAGGAGACCCGTGGCATTATCGGTCCAGCCGTTTTTTGTAGTTGCGATAGCCCAGTTGCTAGGGAGAGTGCTTTCTTGATACCAGCTTGAGAGGTGATACTGGCCTGCAACAACGATGAACGGCGGCGCTGCCCAGCCCTGCGCAGAGATCGATTGAATGACTGTAACCCATTCCCGATTTCCAGGCTGGACCTTTTTCGGGTTCCCACGCCTTTCTGCGCCTGTGACAACCATACCGCTTGCAATAACGCCCATCATAAAGCCCGTCTCGTCGAAGTTGTGGATATCTTCTGTTCGGATGCCATACTTCGCGATTGTGTTCGCTACAAGTCGGAACCACGCGTTTATAGCGACTGGATCTTCGCATTTAGCCCTCTGGTAGTCATATCTGCGAAATAAACGCGTCTTGAGCTCTGGTTGCCGCTTGATAAAATTCCCTGCCCAGCGCTTGCCGACGGGTGACGCGTCGCGGTCGATGCGCAACAGATTGGCCATTTCTTCAACACCACTGATTCGAGGAGAAAATCCTCGCGAATCTAGATCGAGTATATACTCAACTAGCTTCTGTTCTTCAAGATCGGATAGTTTCCGCGAATTGGCCATGATATCGCTTCGAGGCTGCATGCCCTGTCGACGGCGGCCCAGCTTCTTCTTACACACCTGGTAGACCTGGGCTGCGCGTCGCACGCTTAGCCCTGGGTCTTTTTGAAGGGCTTGAAGTGCTAGATTAATGCTAGCCTCATCATGTGGCACTGGCATGTTTGGTTGTCATAGATCAATTGATTGAATGATGGCGGCGTAGAAGGATCGATTTGTGGGACACTCGCTTGTCTGGGACATTCGCTTATCAATCACGTTATACTTTAACTTAATAATTAAAAAGAATTATAATAATTTAAATAATTTATAATATTATAATTATATTTATTAATAAGAGGTTTATTAAATTAAATTAAACTAATATACTTACTTAGGTAGTATGCTTAATTATAAGCTATATTATAACTTATTTATTAAGTAAAGTACTTATAGTTCCTACTCTATATATAGAGTAGCGCGTTAACGAAACTGGTCTATGTGGGATGTTGTCCTATGCTTAGTTCTACATGATATGACTCGTGTTGGTTGGGGTCAAAACAAGATACATATAAGTGGCTTTCACAAGGAGTGGAATGAGGGAACAGAGTTATTAGTAAACCTCACTGTACTGTATGGATGATAAGATACCTTTTGATATATGCGCTAACTCAGTTGAACATCTTATGTTTGTTGACTGGACTGTGCAAGGCTTTACCTTTACGGTTTACCGTTTCCCTACCCCCTCTCCGACTATTGAATATCACAACCCTGAGATCGTCATCTTCATTTCACTTTGAAGCTCGTAACCCACTATACTAGGCAATATATACCAACGGTTAAGCGGCTGAATCCCAGGCATGTAAGGTGAGCATGTGTGTGGTAGTGCGGGGAGGGAGGGTAATGCACGGAGGAGGACCCCACTGATAAGCCTCGGAGAAGATGTTGGCTCCGGGCCGAAAAACGTTCCCGAGCCGATACACCCCCCCGGGCCGGCGCTTCGTTCTCCTCTCAGTTCTCGTAGCGATGGCTGCATGGCGCCTTTTACTGCCGATAAGAGATGTTCTCGATTTATATCAAATAGATGGCCTCATATCCCCAGGTTTTCATCGTTTGCGTATCCATCGGAGAAGTTCCCTTACACCATCATCTTAAATTGAAGTTTGAACTATTTAACATCAGAAACCCTTCTTCTTTGAATTGACAATCAAAGGTAATAATCCTTCTACATCCTGAGGTGACATCAACATGACCAACTCAGACAAGCAAGACGTCGGCCTTGCCGTTGACCACGTCAGGAACTCCATGACCGAGGAGGCAGAGAAGCCCACCGTTGGGCACGCCCACGACAACGGCATCCCCCCTACCATCGAGTCTTACATCTGGTGGGCCGCCAGATCTCGAGAGTTCGAGAAGGATCTGCCCGTCGAGAGTCTTTACGCGCAAATCACCGGCATCGTCAAGCGCAAGGTGAAGAAGTCTCAGGGGGATGGAGATACCGTAGAGACGACTACCACTACTACTGTTACTACTGATACTACTGTTACCAGCTCCGGCACTCAGGGACAGTCTTCTGCTAATGATTCCGCCACTGGCGCTCTTCCGTCGTCTTCAGATCGGCACGGCATCACGGAGGCGGAATGGGAGCAGGCTCAGCGTGCGTTCCGTACCGCGACCTGGGGTTCTATGTTCTACCTCATCACTACTGATATCCTGGGCCCCTGGGGCGTGCCGTGGTCTTTGGCCGTAAGTACATACTTCTCCTCAGTCAGACCATAGAGAATGATGAATGGTAACTGTTGACTGATATCTACTGTGGCAGCAAATGGGCTGGGGCCCCGGCATGATTTTGTTCACACTCTTCGGCATCCTGGCCTACTACTCCGGCTTGCAGCTCTGGAAGATGTTCCTCGGCCTCGACTCTACCCGTTACCCGCTGCGCAACTACGGTGATCTTGCCTTTCGGGTTTTCGGAAACTGGGGGCGTGTCATTGTCAACATCCTCCAGAGCTTTCAGTTCTTCCTCAACGTTATCCTGTTGATCATCGGCAAGGGCCAGAGTCTCGGCCAACTCGTCAGCCGCGGTGGTAGCGGCTACATCTGCTGTAAGTTCTCTTCCGTGCTACGCAAGACTTCTCATGTATGTACTTGGTGCTTCTGTCCACTAAGCAACATTCTCTAGTCGTGGTGGCGCAGCTCATTTGTGCCTTGTCGGGCTTTGCGTTTGGTCAGATCCGAACTCTGCAACGTCTGAGCATTCTCGCTTACGTAGCTGTCTTTTGCAATATTGTCATTCTGATTATAACGTGAGTCACACTCATGAAGAACTTGTCCCGAGAAAAAGAAAAGAAAAGCACAGCATAGCATTGACATGAAGTGAAGTATGACTGTTGTCCACGATTACCCTCCTAACTACGACGCTGTCTTCAACACCTATGGAATCCCCAAAGGGCCGGTCAAGACATCTGTCATGTGGCCTCGGGGAGATAATCTGGATGTGGGCATCAATGGTCTCATGAACGGCTTGTGTGCTTTTGGTGGCGCCACCATCTTCAACGAGTTCATGGCTGAGATGCGGCGCCCGTGAGTTTGTTCTTTTCTGCTCAGCTACTCATCTCTGAAGTTGGTAAACTGACAAGCTGCTCTCTAACTATACAGCTGGGACTTTTGGAAGGCTTTGAGCTGCGCCCAAGCATTCATCTTCACCATTTACATTCTAATGGGTGTGATCGTCTACAAGGCCCAAGGTGAGTCCACTCTAGTCCCCACGGTGTTTCTCTTTCATCTGAGCGATTCTCTTTGTACCATAAAAATCTACAAGATCAGATAGATGCTTACTACGAGGATCAAGGCCAATTCGCCTACAACCCTGCCTACCAAGGCATCCCGGCCACAGCTTACCGCTTCCAAGCCGCCGCGAATTCTCTTGCCATGGTCGCGGGCATGATCGCCGCCTTTCTGTTCAGCAACATTGCCATCAAGATCGTTTACTCGACCATCTTCCAGGACGTCTTCAAGATGCCACCGCTGCACAGCAAGACCGGGAGATGGCTGTGGGTGGTGCTGGGTACGTGTCTCTGACCTGATTTGTGCTATATGACGAGGCATGCCTGCTGACCAAACGGAATTTAAGTGCCGGTTTACTGGACTCTTGCATTCCTTGTTGCCGCTGCCGTTCCGCAGGTCAGTTATCTTGCGAGCTTTCTCGGGGCGGCCTGTATTGTTCAGTTCAGGTAAGCGACTGCCCCGTCCAGCTGGTCAGGCAGTAGTAGTGTCCTGCTAACAGAACCCCGAAAGCTATACCTTCCCGGCCATCCTCTCCGTGGCCTACAACTGCCAAAAGGATGCCGTACTCCCGGACGAAGACCTCGATCCCAACACTGGCGAAGTACGCCGAGTGGACAGCGGTATTCGGCGTCTTTGGCGTGGCTACCTCAAGCAGTTGCCCCTGAACATTTTCAACACCATTTATTTCTTGGGGGCCCTGGTTACTGCAATCCTCGGAATTTATTCTTCTATCACTGCGATGCACGAGTCCTACAGTAAAGCCATTGTCAGGCCGTTTTCCTGCAGGAACCCTGCTGGTTGATAGGTGAGAGGAGAGGGATGATGGAGGGAAGGCGGTCTCTGTCGTTTACCCCCTAGCACCTATGTTTGATGGTGTAGTATGAGTTTTATTACTCATTTAGGTTGCTGCCTGAAGCTCAGACGTTTAGTGAATATATTGTGGTCTTGTTATCTATAATCAAGACGATCCTCAGTCACTAGTCCAATTCGGGATCTCAGGAGGGAATGCAAAGTATATGACGGCTCAGTATCTTTACTCGCTGTAAAGTCAGCTCCTGTATCCAGAAGAGCAGCCATATATCACTGGCAATTTAGGAGACAACAGACCCAGAGCACGAGCCTATCAGTAGGCCTCCTCACAACACCCTTATATAGCAATATGGCTTTCCTCAGGGTCGGAGACGGACCGGGTTCGGAAGAGACATCGGCAAGCTGCCGTCAAACCCTAAAATCTGAGCCCAAGTCCAATCTCTACTTGATGATCCCAGTACGACGACTTACACCAAAGAAGACAAGCCCCCTCGTCGAACTCAACCTATGGGGTCAACAGAGAACAGGTTTTATGCTGAAATCGAGATCACTCCATATATTTCCTCTCTACGCCGGCAGAGCATCTGGCTTTGACCATACCATCTGACAATATCCCCGGCTGAACTACTAAAGCTTCGCTCGTTCATCCGATGACAGTTCCCTCCTTGCAGGTCCGCCACGACTTCCGTCACCGCGAAATACGTCTGTGTCATTCTGGTAGTGCGTCTTGATAGACCAATTCTTGCGCAGGTCTTCAGGTAAGGTCCCCTCAATCCCATCGACGACGATCTTGCCTAGAACGGGGAGGAACTTGAACCCGCTACTCAATTATGTCAGAGAAAAGTGGCAAAGGTAGACGACTGTCGTAGTCAAGGTACACTCTTGAGTGGACTTACTGCCCGCTGCCACCAGTTGCTAGGTGCAGGTTCGCATACGCAGGGTGCTTGTCAATGATGAAATCCCCAGTGGGCGTATCAGTGTACCAGCAGACATTGACACGCTCGAACTCTCGTGATGCGAATTCGGGAAGAATATCCACCAAGCCTTGCTTCAGCCTTCTGATCCCGTCCGCCGGGGCGAAGTTCGTTCGCGAGGCGTGGTGCTCTGTAGGAGGCGAGGAGATCAGACCCTGCTTGTGCTGGGCGCGACTGGCTCTCGTGTAGCCCCAGCCGTGGACGGCGACTTTGAGAAACTTCTCTCTGGGATGTGGGGGAAAGCAGAAGACTCCCGTAGTAAAGTCGATGTAAGTCGGCAGGTTTCGATATCGCTCCATCTCGTCATCTGTCAGCCTCACGAACCCAAGGACCTGAGCCGTCGCCAGTGTGCTGTTGTACATATCAACCAGCGTTCCTGACCAAGCTCCCGCCGACAGTATGAAGAAATCACCCTCAATGTCTTGTTGCGCTTGGGTGTGGACGGCCTCAATCCGATTCCTTTTGGCTGCTAGCCGAAAGCCGGTCACTGTCCCCCGTTGCCCAGTGATGAAGGATATGTTCGCGCTCACACACCTATCGCGGAGGGAAGCGATGGCTTTTTCGGCATCAGCCCAACCAGCCTGACTATTGAAGTATCCTTCAAAATGAGGTGTTCCAATCTTCCCTGCCTTCCGCGAAATGCCGTATCGAGCGAGGATATCCTGCGTTAGTGGCTCGTGGGGGAGATCCAGATTATCTAGGCAATCGCGGCATCGTCGGACGTACGATCTGCCGAGCTCGTTTGAGCTCAACAGGAGAAAAGGACTAGGGAAGAAGAAAGGTTTGTACAATGGACTCGATGCCCATAGATCGTACGCTTCTTTCGCAAGACTGGCATAGGCTATATCGCCGTAGTCGAATCTAATGATCCGAGAGATGTCCACGCTGGAGCCGTCCGCAACCTTATGGAGCTTGAGTCACCCAGCAATCTGTTTCATCTGGGATATTGTTTCACTTACCGGGGGCATGGAACGGTCAACAACCGTCACATTTGTGTACCCTCTCTGGTGTAGCTGCAATGCTGTTGTCAGACCAAATACACCGGCTCCAATAACAACGATCTTGCGCGTCTTCAGGCTGTGGTCTTCCATTCTTCCGCTGGGAGCAAGAGTTCGACCGACCACGTGTTTTCCAGTCTAGTATCTATTTCTTTCAAAGCGGAACTTGGCTCACAAAGGTGCTTATGGATTCAATCGAGGGTCCCTTATGCCTGTCCCCAAAGAAGCATGTTTCGTCGGCCGAAACTCAACAAGATGCCGAGGAGGGTCACCGGATCTGGACTGCGTCCGGGCCGAGATAAAGCTGTCTCCTCACGCCAGCCACCCGTCCGGTCCGAGATGTACAATGCTGGATCCCCTTCCATAGTTGGTATTTGCAATGAACTGCGTACGAGCGGCTTGCACACCGCATGCGGTATCCGCCTTGGATTTGCTTGTTCAGTGTTCGGATCATCTTACAACGAACTCCATCAGAAAATAGTCCTTTCTTTATCATCGCTTCTGATCACATTTTGTTCTTTAGACTGATATTCATATGTAAATGACATGCTACAAATATCCCATCCGGTAGTAATCGCTCAGAAGCGCTTGATCCCAGTCATAATTAATATACTCCGGGCACTCAGACAGTAAATCTAGAGACCTAGACATGGAATCTGCAGCTTCAATATCTTCGGGGACATCATCGTAGCCGTAAGATGGCGCATCTCCCGTGTCCTCTGCCTCCCCTGTCATTTGGCCCATCAGGCCTCTATGGAGAAACGGGACTCCAACATCATGGGGATCTTCTGCTGGTGGATAGGTCAGTGCCGCAGCCAGCGCCTTGAGATCAGCATCCGTTGTCTCGACGCCGATGATCATGCCATTTCGCGACTTCCACTGGGGCCTTGTGGTACTCAAAAGGAGCATATTGTTGCTCTGATGATTTACAATTGTATCAGCTCTGAATATGTCACATGCATAACTGTGCGCAATTATACGTACAATTCTCTTTGCTATGGGCCAGGTGGTGCCCAATCCTTGAATAAACTTGAGGCATCGACGTATCTTGTCTTTGGCAAGGTTCTGCGTACCAGCATGTGTAGAATTGGCTGAGAACAGGTGAACTGTCACCGCCACCGCCGCGCAGTATGCCAGGAACGGATCCGAGATGCGCGTCCCCTTCTCCTCGACTATGCAGATGAAGCGGTCGATCCAGTTCGCATGCAATAGCGACGAGGTCTGGCACTGCTGCCGAAAATGTATTGGAACATCCTCTCCTCTCTGCTGCATTTCAAGCGCCAAGCTATAGGGGTGATAAAGCAGGCAGTGAGTGGCATGATAGGTGAACTGCAAGAATAGCCACGAGCCCCAGTAAGCCATGCCCTGCCGGAGCTCGATGCCCTTCCGTTCAGATATTCCAATGTTGTGCCACCGGTGTCCGTTCGAGAGAGTCATTTCAAATTCTCGTGTTAGCAAATCCAGCTTCACGAACTGTGAATCTGGGGCCCATAAGGGCTGGGTATTCAATGTGCGCTCTGACAAGGTATAAGAGAGCACCTGCGACCAAAGTTCAGCAATCGAGATAGTCCACCTCGTGATGTCTTCTCGGGGCAAAGTACTCTCGGCAGAATGATGCGAAGGTGTGCCGTAATGGACTTCAGTGCTAGGATAGGAAGGGACCGGTTCAGGAAGACGATCCAACGCATCGTGACCTGACGACGAGAAGATGTCAAGGAGACGCAGGCACCAGAAGCAACGCCGACGTTCCTCAACCTCCAAGGAGGTGAAACAACCCGCTCGCTCTCTGTTTAAGCCTGCGGAACGAGCCAGTCTGATTCCCATTCCAACGAAAAGAGAGGCCCTGTATCTGTTTTCGGCTGACATAGACGTCAGAACGTGTTAAGACCAACGGGACCAACACTGACGCCTAAGTTGAAGGGGCGCTCGACTTACACATGAGGTCTTCATAGGCAAGTAAGCAAATAGCTTGCAGAGTTCCTAGATCCACCATTCCATAACCCAGCTTCCCTAGTACAATGTTTCTTGAGCTTGTAATGTATTGAGCAGCGCTAGGAATATCGGATAAGTGGGTGGAGGCTTCATCGGAGAACTGCATCGTCAGGCCCACTATTGCGTACAAAACCTCCTGGTTATAAGCTATAGGGTTGTTACACAGGACATCGGCCACAAAGAGCGGGAGAGGCTGGCCTTCGAATTGCTTGATGTATAGGTGAGCGAGTCCTGAGAGTATATGCGAGGGTGGTAGCTCAGTCTGGCCCGGGCCTTCAAACAAGCCGTGATCTTGCTGTGTGGTTCTTTGCAAGTTCGAAGAGTCGGTTGCAGGACGAGGCGTGCAGTTCGGTTGTGTCATCCAACTTGGACCCCCTTGCTTACCCTCCGAGCTTGGCTGTTCCGATGTCTCGCCAGTGCTCAGTATTGTTCCAGACGAGCTGGATTCCCTCTGTCAGCTTATGCCGTTTGCTTGAAGATGCTGGGTCCCCGGTCTCCTCCAAATCATACGTACGCTCTGGACCTGGAAAACAAAGCTATCTTTTGCTCGAGCTCCTCAACACGCTCTTTCTGCGGACTTGTGAATACTTGCATTGATCCAGTTTCCTTATTTGATAATACGTACCCATGTTGAACTTCGCTTATCCGCCCCGGATGAGCCCGGCTTGGAGGCCTGGGTGGCCGAATAGTGACAGGCAATGCTCGCCCGCCGGCAGGTCGAACAGGCAGGTTTCTCTCCGGGACATCGCGTCTTCTTGCGTCTATGGTTTAGTCGGTTCGCTATTAGCGGCCGGTATCCCCAAGGGTGAGAAGTGAGAGCCCAGGTACCGGCAAGTATCACATGCTTGTAGGGCCCGTTTCACGGGCCGGGGAGCTATGTCGACATCCGTCATAGCAGTGGGCACGGGAACGAAATGATGAGTATGAAAATGAACAGCAGTCGATGAATGGAGGCCATTGAAGCTCCCCCATTTGTGTCTTCCAGCAACCTCGGAGGTTGCCTTATCGGTGTAAGAACTCTTTCGGCAAGCAGCCGGACCCGAGCCCACCGATCATCGGCCCGGAGATGGAGCGAACGAATCCGGCCGAAGGATAACCACCGATATCCGCGAATGATCAAAACCAACGGGACAAAGCCTGGTTTCGGAATTCACATGTATCTAGTTGTAGAAGTAGCAGTATTTGTTCTACTGATAAACTTATCGCAACCCCGAACGCAAGAATCAAGCCTCGTTTCGTACTTGAGCAAAAGACGACAAGGCACAGCATTATGGCGTCCTCGAAGCGTTCCGCGGCCGAGATCCCCGGGACCTGCACAAAGTCAGACATCTCCCAATCAGATGCATTTCTAGATATCAAGCGACGGCATGAAGAGTTTCTGCAACCATCAACAGGCGAGGTTGTTGATTTGAGCCACGTTCAGTACTCTCCCGATGGCAAGCAGATCGCTGGTGTTGGCACCATCACCAAGACATTAAAGGGCGCGCCTTTGACCCGTTTGGTTGTCGTCGCGGTTGACTCCGGCGAGATAACCACATTTGAAGAGGTTGGAGGCTCTGATATCCAGCCGAGATGGTCGCCCGACGCGACGATCTTGTCATTCCTCTCACAGGTGGACCAGTGCTGCCAATTGCACCTCCTCGACATGGGTTTGACTACCATACAGAAAGTCACCACTCTCGCTGGGACCATAGAGAAGCAGTGCTGGTCACCGGACGGAAAATCTATCCTACTCACGGTTGCGGGTCTCGGAGCCGACAAGAGCGGCTGTGATGGCGGCGTTTCGCTGGTTAAGGATGCAAAGCACGACCCTGCGAAGACGTGGTTGCCCATCGTCGAAATCCCGGATGAGGCAGACACATACCGAACGGCTTGGGTTTACAACATTGTCGACGGTTCATCTAGACAGGTTTCGCCTAAGTCCCTCAACGTGTGGGTGGCGGATTGGGCCAGCAACAGCTCCATCGTCGGTGTCTGCTCGGATTCGCCTGGCGAGGAGCATTGGTACGGGTCAACTCTTCGCGAGATCAACATTCATGACCAGACTGTCCGCGTTATCTTCAATAATGGTATGCCACTTGAGGCGCTTTGTACGCCTCCAAGCGGCGCAAAAGCAGCCTTCACGACCGGTGTCGCCAGCGATCGCCAGATCCTCCGAGGGGACATGTATATCATCGACATAACCCGGGCCGAGGCTGTCAAGGCCGACACAAACGGGGTTAATGTCGCGAACATGACATGGGCTAGCGAGGATGACATTGTCGCCGTGGGCTCGCGAGATGACCAAGAAATGCTGATCCACTATAATTCCTCTGGCAGGACGGTTGAGATTTGGCAGAGTAGGGAGCACAGTGTTGGCTCCTACTACATGCCCGATCTTACAGCCATCCACGATGCTGGAGCGATCAAGTGTACCTTTGTCCGTCACGGCTGGTTCGACCCTCCCACCATTTTCGAGGCTTCTTCATCCTCGACAGGCTCGTCGGAGTTGAGGGAGATCAGGGTATTGTCTTCTGCCACTTTATCCAGTGCCATCAAGCAGCTCGGCACGAGTGAGAGCATCAAGTGGCAAGCTCCGGATGGTCTGGATATATATGGCTATCTCCTTTCTCCGCGGACTCCAGGCCCGCACCCAACCATCTTGTTTATCCACGGTGGTCCCGTATGGCAGTGGCGTCCGCGGTATCTCGGGTCCAGCGTTTTCGTACTAGCCCAAGCGCTGCTAGAAGCAGGATTCGCTATCTTCAAGCCCAATGTGCGAGGCTCGTCTGGTCGCGGTCAGGAGTTTGCCAGGCGAGTCTATGGAGACATGGGCGGACTGGATACAAACGACTACCTCAGCGGCCTAGACGCTCTCGTCACCAGCGGCAAAGCCGATCCCCAACGACTCGGCGTCACTGGCGCCAGCTACGGCGGATACATGTCCAGCTGGTTAGTCACACAGACGACTCGATTCGCCGCTGCCGTCCCGGTGGCCCCCGTGACAGACTGGGTGAGCTTCCAGTACACGACGCACATCGGGCAGTTCAGCAGGGACTTCCTCAACGACGACCCACATGATCCGGCAGGTCGGTTCATCACTCGATCGCCTCTCCACCACGTTCGTAAGGTGAAGACGCCGACGATGAACATCTGCGGCGCGCAGGACAAGAACACGCCTGCCGGGCAGGCTGTCGAATTTCACCGGGGATTGGTAGCGCATGGGGTGACGTCCATTCTGCTCACATATCCAGAAGAGGGTCACGGAATCAGACAGATGCCTGCGGTATTTGATTACACGGCAAGAGTCGTCGAATGGTTCAAGCACTTCGTATAAAATATGGTCATTCTTCCTGAAGGCATATCATTCGGGAAATTATGAAACTTGTAAAGCTAGAAGAAAAGACAAATATAGTATAGTCTGCTTTTTAGTTTAGTTGACTCTTTAAATTAAATTATTAATAAACTATACCTAGAACTATAAAAAATTCCCCTATAAGCCGTCTTTGCCTAAGTTTTTATTTTAAAAATAGGAATCTAGATGGCATTGAAACATTAGTTGTTAATATTTTTTTAATATTTAAGTAACATGGCTTATAATTGAGCATGTGACTTAAGTAAGTATAATATTTTACTTTAATTTAATAAACGTTTTATTAGTAAATAACGTATATTTATTTATTTATTTATTTATAATACTATATCAACCGCAGCTGTAGCAGGTCGCAGGAGCAGCTCGAAGGAGCTGCCGAACAGACCGTTGATAGTTGCACGGCTATTATAGCTATTACAGGCTGCATAAGTAGAGAAAGGCCGCACAGGAGCCGCAGGTGCAGTCTTATAACGGCGGGGGAGCTGCGGAGGAGCACTGGCGGACTGGCCTTGGCCGGATAAGCGCGGGCTCGCCGCTCACACGCTCCGGGCGCCGGCAGGCCAAACCACGGCGGCGCGGCGCAGCTTCAGAGGAGCAGCAAAGGCAGCGACGGCCGTAACAACTCGGGCAAACTCCCATCCACCACCTCAGAGGCGCAATAGAGACGCAGCGCAGATACTAATATTCTTCTTCCCTATATTTCTTATTCTCTTATCTTTACTCCTCTCCTTTATCCTATTTATAAGATAAGTCTGGCTATCGCGCTAGTTTTCATAGCACTGAATCCCTAGGGGACGCTGCGATGCCGCAGCGGCCACGTATATACCGCGCACAGGGTTTTCATCCTATTTCATAAGGTTTTCCCCCGAGCTACTACAGATAAAGGCACCGCCCACCCTATAGGGGGTCAGCGGAGTATAATAATAAATAAATAAATAAATATTATAATAAAATTCTTATGTTTACTAGCTTAATAAAGATATTATATAATTTATAAAATAATATTAGTATAATAAGTGGCTTCTATTTATAATTAGTTATTTTAAGGATTAATAAGTAAATCCAGTTTAACACCTATGATGCTATAATATACCCGGCGAAAGTAGCGACACCTACACCTAGCAAACACCAATGCGAAGGTATTCTCCGTCTCTCAACAGATCTTCATACCTTCCGAGTCGCTCTAGGCAGCAATGTACTGAGATGGCGGCTTCCTGCAGATGAAGAAGAGACATGCATCCTGTTTGCTATTCTCTGTCAGCTCATTCGCTCGTGGGGTGGCACAAACCAATAAACCGCCACATGAAACTGCAGGATGTCAAGTAGCAAACATTTCCGCAGCCTACAAAGATGAGTCTGGCTGCTACTTCCCCCTCACCTCCAACTCTTCCTTCTTTTGATCTCCTCAGCAGTTCATCAACATGGACAAACTCGTGGTCTACCCATCCCGTGCCCCAAGTGGCTCCAGTGAGCCACCCGACAAGCACGAAGATGAGCAACCCCAGGTCTCTCGACTGATGCAGCTTCCAGCCGAGTTACGAACCTACATCGTCGAACTCGCTTGCTTCAACTCCAGTCGACCTCGTACGGAACTGGAAGGCATCTCAGTGCCGTTCCGGACCGATCCTCCATTTTACCCCCTACAACCTCAGTACGAAGAGCTCAAGCCCCGAAGCACCGACATCTTCATTCCCCCTTGCCCAGGCTTCATTCTACTCTTTGTCAACCGCCAGCTCCGCCGTGAGGCACTATATGTCCTTAAGCGCGCGAAGCCGTCCACAGACTACGAGCTCGACATCTTGATCGTGCCGAACCTCGGAGCGTGGCCAACGTGGGTTCATGCTCCGTTGCCAAAAGCTCACATCCCATTGCTGCGTACGACGGTTCGACTGCATGAGATGCGAGAGTCTTTTATGTTTGGAGGTGCGTGCGGGCCAAATGCCGGTATCTCTCCATATGCATTGGAGTATGTCAAGCTGTTGGTTCGATATCTGCAGCAGAAGCCAGGTGTGGCGGAAGTATCTTACCTTGTTCACCATGCTGTCTGCACGATTGGTACGCTGGTCATTGATGTCTTGAGACCGGATCCGAACCCCTCTGTCAACAGACCAAGAGACATTCTAGGCCTGATGTCTGGTGAGTTGAGCCTCCGACAAGATCTCAAAAGCTACGAGCACGGACAACACGTTTGCTGACAGAACTACAACCCCTAGTGGCATGGAATGAATCACCCGCGGCCTTAGCCCAGGCTAGGGCCACTTCCGAGAATTTCGCCTGGTCCATCTGGCATACCATCTCCAGGGCGGTCGACCAACCAATGCAGTACCACAAGTACTGGAGGGTACTCCTCGATGGGGTGAGTGTCATTGAGGTAAGGTATGCCGGGGCAACGTTGAAGAAGCTGGATGTGTGGAAGTATGTTGAGGATGGGGATCCTGGAATTTGGGATGGAGGCATCGGGCAGATCAGGATTGAGTTTCGGCAGCTCCTGACGGAGTGGTTGGGAGAGATGATACAGAGGAGGAAAGAGAGGGGATTGTGGCGTGGCAAGTAGCGGGTATTCCTATGATGAGGGGACTGTGCAATGATGGGCAAGTTGGAGTATACACCGTAACAACGAACATTCTTAGGATAGGTTAGTCAATGCTTGATTCGATGGATATAGTTTGCGAGTTTGAAGAAGACTGCTGCCGTTTCTGATGGTGCTATTCATAGGATACCTATAGTGATACAAACATCTCGCACGCTTCATCCCAGAACCAGGATTATCCCTCACCATCCACAAGCATTGTCAACCACCAGTAGTTGCTGCACACGCACACTATCCCGCCGAAGCAGCAGCCTGCTGACTTTTCCTCAGCTTCTCATACACGCCCAGTATCGTAATCCACACCAAATGCTCAAACAGCATCCCCAGATCCACCCTCACCTCCAACGTCCCAATGGTGTTCCACCCCATGCTCTCCGCCGTGAACACCGCCAACGTAGCCCCCTTCTCATCCACCATCTTGTAATTCTTCGAACTCAACGGATTCACAGACATGCCACTCACAGCCTCATTCCTCGTCCTCTTCCAGCTAAACACCCGCGGATGCTGCCCTTTCTCCAGGATAATCGGTATCTGGTACTCCTTGTCGGACCAACCAGACTTCTCGAGCTTGGAGTATTGGACGGCATTGGGGTGGACTTTTGGGTCGCCGATGCCAACTTTCATGGAGCTGGACCAAGTGGATTTGTCGAGGACGGCGAGGATTGGGCCGGAGGCGTCGGGGGAGCCGTGGAGGGTGAGGTCTGGGCCGGTCAAGGTTGAGATATGGGCGCTGGCGAGGGGCTGGCCTGGGTTGGAGATAGGTGCGATTTCGTAGGTGCGGCGGAGGGAGTGGCGGGAGAGCTTGTATGTTCGTGGTAATTCCATGTTGATGATGATCGAGGGGCGATTTTGTTGTAGTGCGAGGTTGATAAGAGAAAGTGCCGGCTGAGATGTGAGACTTGATGAAGCTATCGTGGAGGACCGAGTCATGCAGCATAGGGTATTGAAGTAGGAAAATGATGAAGAAGAGACCACAAATCATTCAAGCCTGCGGCACAAATATGCCATTGACGTCGCAGTCGCATTTCTTGCGAACGGCCATCGTTTGGCGAAGCAGCCTGTCACAGTCGAGGCAGTCACAAGGCGCAGCATGTCAGACACTGCGATTTACTGGAGGATGGTCGTTGTGATCGGCGCTGGCACTGCCTCTGTCACTGCTGTGGCGTGGTGGTGCGGCGTAGTCGCGCCTTTGACGTCAGAAGGCTACGAATGCATGGGGTCCCGAGAGACGAAGCTGCGAATTCCTGACGCGAAGAAGGAATGAAAGAAGCGACAGGTTGTGAATGAATTCGAGAAAAGTGCGAAACAATATCCATGAGTGCCTTTGCGAGTATGTGGTGACGAGGACTGGCCTCAACTGGTCGACAGGCAAACCTCACCATCACGATTGACGGAGGAAGATCATAATGAACAAAATGGCTGTGGATATTATACGAAATAATGCTTCTTCACTCCGGGTATCTTCTCTCCCGAATAACCTCACACATGATTCCCAGGCGCCTGCTCAGCCGGCAAGTCACTCGACGTCTTCGACCCCCGATCACTCCTCTTCGCATCCTCATACCTTACGTTAAAGTTCGTCGTCCTCAGGATACCATTATACGTCATGATCTCCTCCTCCGATCCCGTCGGCGAAGTGCCTCGAATCTCGGTATGCTGCTGCTGCTTCTTCCTATAAGGGTGCAGATCCTTGAGGATGTGGTGGTTCGATGAGCTCTCGACTCCGGCGTTACGACCACGAGCTGTTGCTGAGTTGGTACCACCGATGGTTGCGAGGGTGTCGCCTCCGCCGCCGGTGCCGGATGATCGCCCGGAGAAATCGGGGAAGAGGTTGGGGAGCCAGCGGGAGAGCAGAGGACGGAGGGCGGGCATGCAGCAGCAGATGACGGCCAGGTTGACTTCCACGGCTGTCCAGACGTAGCTGATCTGCAAGCACAGTGAGATTAGCTCATGTTGACGCGCAACTGATGAATGCCTTCATATGAAAGGCTGTACTGACCTGGTTGTGGCTTGCCTTCTTGCCGTTATAGATCAGATCGTAGATATTGACCAGCCGCACAATGGCAACGATAGGAACACTATTCATCAATGTTAGTAAACAATCCACGACCATGCTTCATTAAAGAACCTCCACAACAAGCTTGGGGAGACACTTACAGACAACCCACGGCAAAGATACCCAGCACCGCAATCTTGTTCGACCTCGGCATTCTCAACCCCAAGAAAATCCAAAACGGCAACGCCAAAATCAACACATCCGTCAAAATGGTAATACTCGACTGGATGATATGGAAACTATCATCAATACAGACCGTGTCCGGATCCTGCCTCAAGTACGGCTTCCAATTAGTCTCAATCGGGATACACTGGAACAGCGCACCGAACAGCACCGCAATCGCGTGCCCAGCATTGACGAACATCAAGATCCAGATGACGCGGTGGATGGTGCTGTCGTGGCCGCCTAGGCGGAGGAGGAAGACGAGCACGGAGGCTTTGACGAGCGCGAGGACGGGGTTGTAGCAGAGTTGTTCGAAGAAGTTCCACCAGAGGCCGGCGCTGGGGTCGAGATCTTCGGGGACTTTGTCGTCTTCCCAGCCGTAGTAGTTGAGCTTGAGGACTGGGATGGTGTTAGTGATTGGGAATGAGGGGGTGGGAAGGGAAAGATGTGGCGTACACATGTAGAGTGTTGACGAAACGAGGATTGCCATTATCTAAGAAGTCGTTAGTATCACCGTCTCCCACGTCGAGGGCTCTACGCTTTCTTCAGTAAACGTACAAGCGCAAGTCCAGCAAGCAAGTCATCTATCTTCAAAGTTAGCACCGTTCAACTAGCAACAGACGTAGGCTCGCACATACCCAATCCGAGCGTCCTCATGCTCACACGAGCATAGATTCTCAACCCGTACACGATGATTCCGATGGCGGGCAGGACAAACATGATAGCCACAGCTGCCGCCTGCAGCGGCGGTGTTGGAATCTTCGACACATCGGGATACGGTCCTGGCCCCATACTCCTGTCCACGAGGATTGAAGGCATCATTGTCAATCAGCGTTCTGCGCTTCTGGGAGCGACTCGTTGCCTGTCTGTGCTCTTTCTTCCAACAAGCGTACAGACGTCGCTAAAACGACTTTTCAAGGGGCTGATGGAGAATGAATCAAATTGTAAAGGGTCTTAGAGTAGGGGGGAGATCCGGAGTGTAGATCAAGAGCGAGGAGAGGACCCCATATGAGATCCAACTGTCGATTTTCAGAGTATGTTGATCGATCTTGGGTCTGCAAGGCATCTTATTCCACAGATTGTTCCCACCTTGGAAGAAAACCCTTTCAGATGTTACCTTTCCAGACCCAGGCCTAGAAGGAAAAGAAGAAGGATCGGCGGAAGCAAGGTTGTAATTCAGCTCGCTTGCTTAGTTCATGCTGCACCCCTGAATCGAGGGACAGGCAGGCCCCAAAAGTGTAATCTTCAAAAGGGGATGCAGTTCACGAGGAGGAAAAACAAGCTTACTTGGAGAGATCGGCAGTTCTCCTTTGCATACGGCGGCGCAGTACATGCTGTGCTGCTGGAGATTCACTTGTCAGAGGAAGTAATTAGGTACAAGGTAGGAGGAACTAGGGAGATTCCGGGCGTGATTATCCTGGAGGGCTTCCCTAGTGACATCGTGTCGGACCTAAATCGCTGATCAGGACTGGAATGGGGATGGAGCGTGTGGGAACTGTCGAGACATCCTGGGCGATATTCCATGGAGCTGGACACAGCGACTTGTTGCAGGTTTCTTCCAATGAGGATACTTCGGACAGGTCTTCTTCCTTTCCCTGCGCCTTATTTGTCTTTACATTGTTCTCGCAGGAAGAGAAAGTGATCAGTCACCAGCCGGCCACATGGAAAAGCCACCGATGCAGATCCCAAGCCCATGTTTTCGGTACCCTCAACCAGCCCAACAGCCTTAAATCGGCAATTAAGATGCGAAAAATGACAGACCCTACCCTGCCACAGCGTTGCATCTCAAAGAACAAAATCCCCCCCATTGAACGACCCTGTGGCAATTTCCACCCCCCACGTAAGTAACAGAAACGTCAACTTGAACAACACGCCCGCCTGCGCGAGTCTGTGTGTTAGGGTCGGCCGCCCGACTTGTCGCCCTTCCCGCTGTTTGACAGGCGCACTATTGGAAACGGTCCGTCTTTTGGCTGGAGGAAAAACCGGGTTTAAGGTTTAAGCGTAATGTTGTGCCTGATTGCGTTCGTCGGGTCCGAGGGGAGCGAAAGGAGAACCCAAGGCTTTTTTGGGGAGTGAAAGTGGGTGAGTGGGTGGATGCGTGGCTTAGAGTACCCTCCTTTTCGCTCAAATGCCGAGGAGATTTGGAGGGGATGTACCGGTACCTTGGGGATGGTTATCTCCTGTCGAAGTTCTGGAGGAGGAGAGTCAACAATCTCAACGGGTGGCATTCCTTGCTCTTCCAAGGCTCGCTTAGGAGTAAGCTGAGTTTCACGTTCACTCTCAACCAGCAAGAGACTTTATCCCGAAGGCATTTGCTGGCTGTACAACTTCCTACCTCTCACGCTAAGATGGCGGAATTTCGCTCGGACCTCTCCAACGATACTAGGATGTGGCTTCACCCCCTTGCGCGTCATCGCCCATCACTGCCGTCTTGGTCGCGGCGCGATGCCAAATTCATGGATAGCCATCTGCCGGGTACTAGTTCTCCTCCGCGGGGACCCTGACACGCCGAGAGGGACAAATGGGAGCGCTGGATTGAGTTGGAAGGATTTGAGACGGCGTTGGACGCTAGATGGGTTCGGGGTTTGGGGTGATAGCTGGGATGCGTTCAGCTTGGGTCGGAATGGAATGTGAGTGATTATGCTGATGCTGATCCTTGCGTGCTCGGGCCAATTTTACGTTACTGGAATGGAATACCTGGCAGCCTGGAGATCGAAGGGACCCGGGGATTCGGAGCAAGTGTTGTGCAGGTTGATGGGATGAGACTTTCGCACAGACTCACTTGAAGCGCTGGGTGTAAGCGGGAATAGGGAAGATGAGGTCTGGTTGGGTATTGTAACAATGCAAAGCCAATTGAAGCAGGGTCGAAGAAGCCCTAGATAGGCTATATAGAGCATGGCAATTGTTACCAGGCCGAATGAAGGGTTCGACATACTCCGTACTCCGTATAATGGCCCTGACTCGCGAGTCTTCCATCCCAATTCTCCGCGACATGCCCCGTATCCCGTCGGGCACCAGCCATCTCCCGCCCACCGAACAGCCTCCAAAGCTCAGTCACGGCAGCCCTGTCCATGACAAACCTGTTCATCAGTCCACTTTCCCTCTTCTCAACCAGATTCCCACACGGAACGGTGAATGCGTGCAGTAACCCTCAATCGCGTGTCTGCACCCGCATAACACAGCCTTCACAACCAATAGAACTCGGCATTTCTTCTTCCCCCCTGCGTTCCTGGTTCCTGGGTAGCAAACACGCCGCAGCCACCTCGTGGCAAAGTCCCCGCTCCGTGGCAATAACTACCTACTGACCTCTCTCTGTTCGCCATTACCACATGCAGGCACAGCTCATGATTCCCCATTGTTAATCTCTGCCCAGGTGGGACCCTACAGCTGCATTCAACCCCTGGATGCTCTTATTTCCAGAGAACGACCAGCTTATGTGGGCAGCCTCATTCGCCTGGCTGTGTTAGACTTGCTGGATCAGTTCATGCGCTTGTTCGATAGTCCCTGCTGCTGCTCACGGCAACGAGTTATCCGATTTAGCTAGAGATAGTCGGAAGTCGGAAGCTGAGGTCGGCTGGAGACCGGTGATGGGCAGGAATCTCCATAAGTAGTTTTCTATTCGGCCTTTGCCCGTCTTGACTTTCCTTCCTTGTTCCGAGAAGATCATCCCGTTCTTTCTTCTGATCTCTCGGCGTGGATCTTTTCCCTCGTTCCTGTCCTTCTCTCGTTTTAGGTCAAGGAAGAAAAGGATTCTTGTCAAGATGCGTTCTGGTCTCCTGGTTACGGCCGCGGCGTCGCTGCTTGTCGGCGTGTCGCAGGCTCAAACGATCAAGGTCGATGGCAAGACTGTGGGTATGTCTTTGAACCCCCGTTTCCCACGTGGTTGTGTGTTTTGCTTCTGTCGCTGTCTTGCCTTGTGTGTGTCGGTGGCTGGCTTGCACGCTATTTAGAGTTCCATCCTTTACGTTATGCCTTTTGGTGTTGGTTACTGACTTGCGCAATTGGCAGCTGCTACCGAGTCCAATGTTCTCCCGGCCGCTGACGTTCCTGCCGATGCTCCCGCTGCTGAGTATGAGGCTCTTCAATTGACCGACGATGTCATTGCCAACCTGACGGACCTTGAGCTTTCGCATATCGAGCTCTTCGCCTTCGACGAAGAGGACTCGTCTGACGTTGAGAAGCGCGCGCCCACGTGCAAGACCTACCCTGGCGATGCTCTCTACCCATCCAAGAGTGTCTGGAAGGTTTTTGACCTCCTCACTGGTGGCAGTCTGATCAAGACTGTTCCCTATGGCTCGGCTTGCTACGAGGGTCAGCACTACGATGCTGAAAAGTGCCAGTTCCTTCTGGATAACTGGAACCAGTCAACCACTCAGTGAGTCTAGCCAACCTCCAATGCATTCTCACCAAGTACTAACCGCACTCAGTGTCGTTGATCCCACTTCTGTCATGTCTCCTCAGTTTCAGGGTGCCACCTGTGAGCCCAGCGACGCCGCCCTCGGCAACAACTGCACTCTGGGAGGCTTCCCATCTTACTCCGTCAACGTCACCAATGTTGCCCAGATCCAGCTCGCCGTGAACTTCGCTCGCAGCCTTAATCTCCGTCTGGTCATCCACAACACCGGCCATGACTTCCTTGGCAAGTCTACTGGCAGGGAGGCTCTGTCCATCTGGACTCACAACATGCGCGACATTGAGACTATCCATGACTACAAGTCTGCGGGTGGTCGCTATGAGGGCCCTGCCATGAAGCTCGGTGCTGGCGTCATGGTCTATGAACTGTACGAGGCTGCTGAGCGCGAGGGATATACTGCTGTCGCTGGAGAATGCCGCACTGTTGGTGTCACTGGCGGTTACCTTGCTGGAGGTGGCCACTCTCCCTTGACTCCCCTCTACGGTCTTGGTTCTGACCAGGTCCTGAGCGTCGACATCGTTCTGCCGAACGGCCGCTTCGTCACCGCCGACGAGACCCAGAACTCTGACCTCTTCTGGGCTGTCCGTGGCGGTGGCCCTGCCACCTGGGGTGTTGTCGTCAGCATGACGGTCAAGGTTCACCAGAAGATGGTCTTCTCCGGCATGGAATGGGACACCACCACCGTCGCGATGAACATCACCGACGAGACCTTCTGGAAGGCCATCGAGGCCTACTGGACCCGCTACCCTGAGTACACCGATGCAAACAGCTACGGTTACTGCCGCATGTCCCAGCTTCCTGGTGGTGGCTACGCGTGGCGTGCGAAGCCCTTCATGGTTCCCGGCATGAAGCTCGTCGACTATAAGAAGCTTGTCCAGCCTCTGCTCGATGACTGGGAGGCTCTCGGTGCCACACCTAACATTAAGTTCTTCGAATACGAGAGCCTGTACCCTGCCTGGAAGAACCACTTCCCTCCTGAGCGTGTCGGCAGCCCCTTCGCTCGCACTGCCTCTCGTCTGATCCCCCGTAAGAACTGGGAGGACAAGCAGACCATGCGCAAGACCATCGACACCGTTCGCAGCATTGTCGAAGAGGGTGCTTTCCTCGTTCACTACAACATGAACGGCGCTGAGCCTGAGGACACCGCCTCTAGCGCTGCCAACCCGGCCTGGCGCGACAACCTCATGTTCGCCATCATCGGTCTGATCTGGGACGCCCAGACTCCCGAGTCCGACCGTGCCGCCGCCCACATCAAGCTCACCAACGACCTTGCTCAGCGTCTCAAGGACATCAGCCCTGGTGCTGGTGGTTATGGTAATGAGGGTGACCTCATGGATCCTGAGTTCCAGCAGTCGTTCTATGGCTCCAACTATGAGCGCTTGACAGAGATCAAGCGCAAGGTTGACCCGAAGGACGTGTTCTGGGCTCCCACGGCCGTTGGTAGCGAGAGGTGGTATATTACTGGCCAGAAGGACTATGTTACCTGGCAGACCGGCAAGCTTTGCCGCAAGTGAAGCTGAAGCCACTATCTTATAGCATTTCATTGTATATCTTGTATAGAATAGACTAAAGAATCTATCTTGCAACATTTGAAGTTTGGTTGCCTATTGATGTCAAATAGGCGCTTTTCGATATGATCTATGTTAAGGACCAGTTGCCAGCCCAGTGCTCATCAAAGGCAATCTTTCCCTTGCTGTTAATATCCCAATTGTCCGCCTCAAACGTGATGTGTTCCCCTCCGACATAGAAGTCCTTGATCGCCAACCCGATGCCTCCTGGAGATTTGGCTCCAAGGGTTACGGTCTGATTGCCTCGTAACTCATCCGTGAAGACTCGGAAAGTGCTGACGCCAACCTGCGTCGAGGGGTCTCCGAAGCCATCTATGCGTATATTTTCAAGCGTCATGGTGTCGATGTTTTGGAGAGGGTTGATCCCGACTAGGTTTGGGCAGATACCCTCACAACGCCAGTTACGGAGCGTATAGTCTGATACCGTCCACTCGATGTTGGCGTTGGATGTGGAGTCTTGGTCGAGGTAGTTGATGGCCGAAGCGATCATGCCCCTGGGATAAAGGTGGTGCTGGTCGTGGTAGCGTGTGTGAAGAACTTCGACGCTCTCGACGGTAATATTACTAATATTACGGGAATACCACCCGAACTGCACAATCGGTGCGTTGTTGGTCTTCCACACCGTCATCCGCTCCACCTGAACATTGCTGTAGTACGTCTTGATGGCATCGTCGCCAACATGATAGAAAACATCGTGAACGTAAGAAAACGGATACATTTGTATGCCGTCAGTTTGTCCAAAGAAAGCGCCGACTTGCTTGTAGTCCGAAGCAGAGGTAGAAATTGAGCTCAGATCCTCGGCGTGGAAGTCCATGCTGTTGAACGGTGGCGTATTGGTCGTCAAGCCGTTGACTGTCCATTTTGCGCCATTTGCGATACTCCCGCTCCACATCCTCAAAGAAGTGAGGTCAGACTTGATGTTGGTGTAGCCCTCTGCAGTATTTGCTTGGTAGACGTATTGCTCTCCAGACAGTACACCGAAGCCGGTGGCTTTGAGATGGGACGCCTGGCTGCGATACTCAATGGCACCTTTGACATAGGCTCCCGGCGCGATGTGCACCCAGGTAACACTCTCCGAGAGAATTGCGTGAGTGGATCCGGTGAGCCAGTAGACGCCTGGCGGGAAGTAGACCTTTGACTCGGTGACCTTATCGAGCCCTGTCACCAGGCCCTGGGGAACTTCGTAGGTATCCTCACTTAGGTCGGGGACGTATTCGTCTGCTGGGAAGGGGCTGACGAATACGAGAAGGGCGTTGATCGGCTCGACGCCGACGATAGGCATGCTATCATCGAATGCTTCCACGTAACTCTCGCCATTAGGGTCGACATTCTGGACATAACCCTGCCTCAAGCCTGGAGCAGCATTGCGGTACTCCCAAAGGTTGTCTTTGAACTCGACCGAGAAGCGGTACCCGGTCTTGCTGAACGGAACGTCGATGAACAAAGCCTTGCCGTCTGTTGACAGCTTGAAGTCAAGTGTAGTCGGCCTGATGATCACATTCTCCGGATCAACATCTCCACCGTCACGGCGCACGACTTTCACGACAGAGTCCTCCTCCGTCAAGTACTGCGTCCAGGCCATATCAGCCCCAATGGCCATCTCGATGCTGATCTGATCGTCCACATCGCAAAGCGAAGTCGGGTCTCCAGGGATGCAGATCTTTCCATTGCCGTTTCGCGGGATGCTCTCGTAGACGAATGAGTTGTAGAACTTCTTGGACTTGGATGCACTGGCGACTTGGATCTTGTACATGTGTGACTGGCGGACGTTGCCGAGCTCTACGGCTGTCTCGGTGTTGATCTCGCCTGTTTTGTGCCACCATGTCTTCAACGTGTGAGTGTCAGCCGTCGCGTTGATGCCTGTATATGTCAGTTGTGATGATGTAGTCAGTGGAACCGAAACACACCTTTGTAAGATCTGGCTTCGGCCAAAGGACTTGTGGCTGCCAGAATGGCAACGAGGCCGCTTGTCCAACTTCTCATAGAACGCATTGCTCACACTTCGAACACGATATTGAGTCTGAGGTAATACTCTCTGTTCATCCATCCTAATCTCTTCTGTCCCCTCGATCGCTTATATGCTCAATGCATCGTGACCCCAAGGTCGGAGTCTCCGCCTCTCCGTCCTGCCCCAATACCCCAGAATCCCCGTGTTTCCTCGCAAGGTCCCAATTACCACTGTAAGCGCTCTTTTCCTGGTAAGCTGCAGGCCGTCCTGCCAGGAACATGACCTCCCCCGGTTCGGTGCTACTCGGACCTGCAGATGACACTAGACCACTCTGCGTAATACGCCGCCTGCACCCCGCGCAACTTCATCAAGGTTCTGGGGTGATGGGATGTTTCATTTCTTGTGGAGAAGGATGGTTCGATCTTGAACTTGCTCATTGAACGCCAAGCTATTGATGTCGACGGTCCTTGTGCCAATCTGAAGGGAAGACAGCCCGAACGTGGTTGTCGGTCCGAGGATGGGTGCATCTAGACCAGTGCCGAGCAAAATGTCGCTCACATCAATCCGACTTCCTAAAATGGTTCCCTCCGCTTGAATTCAAGATAGCCGACGACATCTATCCTTGTTCTGAAATTACGTGACTCTCTGTGAATGCCTCCGGGTATAACTCAACCATCTTATCGTGGGCTTCCTGAGCCCTCGCCTTCAATCCCCAGGATGCGTCCTCACCCACTGTACTGGCAACCTCTTGGAGCTTAGAAGCCCACAATATCCAATTCTCTTTGGTCGGTTTGAACCACCACTTCTGCGAGGGACTCTTCACTTCTTTTACCAGTGCCTCTCCCGCAATCAAAACATGGTTTGCGGTTCCAAAGGCATGAGCTTGTCGTCCGACACTTGTAGCAAAGTCGTCATCACTTTTTTTCTCAAATGTATCACGAAAGTCGGCAAATAGCCACAGAGGCCCGTCGGTAGGAAGGAGTCCACCCTTGAAGAGCTTTGCTAGGAAGGCTTCCAGGCTGACCCACTGGTCGGCCTGCTGTCTGACATCGTCTTCTTGTGCCCAAGATGAGACTGGTAACATTGGAAGAAGAGGAATTAGCCTTGTTGATCTCTTAGAGATCGAAATTGAGGGCGAACATACCACGACACGCATTCCATTCCCTATTAGCGACTTCTGCGAGCCCCCAGCTGTAGTAGACGAACTGCGGTTCCTGCCGAGCATCAGTCGAGCTGCACATATTCCAGAATACGAAAGAAAGGTTATTTACCTTGAGATCGAATTCTTGGGCTGCGCTGTTTTTGAGGGCGATGAGAAAGGCAGCGAGCTTTTCATGCTTCGTGTCTGTGTATAACATACGACACACGCATCCGAAGACACCCCGTGATATCTCGTTCAAGTAGATCCCGGCATCATACTCTGGAGGCTTTTTGTTTTCAGCTCCTTTGCCGGAGAAGCCGGCGACATAGTCCTTCTGGACACTCTCCACTGCAGTAGTAATGGCGCTGTCGTCCTCGTCGGGAGCAACGAGCAGATCGCGGATGATCTCAAAGGGCACCGAGTCCCCGAAATAGTCATCCTTTTCTTCCGTGATGATGTTTTCTATAAAGTCCAACCAGGCCGGATTGCTGGAAGAGGTCGCAGTCTCACCCGTAGAGACAGTCTGGGGATTGGCAGCCGCCATTGTGGAAGCCAGTTTGGACCTCTCGCTAGAGCGCAGGACTTTGAAGAAGGCCGGAACAAACAGAAACTGCAAACAAAAGAAAGCACATTTGCCAGAGAGTACTGTGCGACAGTATTTCTGCGACGAGTGAGTATTAAGTAGTGAGGTGCAAGGGGAAACTGAGGCTGACGGTGGTAGGCGGCAAACAAGGTTGGGTGGGGTTCTCAATCAGCCTGGCCTCCCCGCGGGCAGCCACAGCAAGCATTCTATAATAGTTTGAACCACGCCATGATGTTGGCCCTGTCTGGTCTCTGACCTTGCAACCCAGGCGTTAAAAAGATAAAAGTATCCAACCAGCTTTGTGCAGTTTAGGCGCGCGATGTGACCTCAGAAGAGACGCCCAATCGCCTACGACTCATGTCAGCCGCGCGCCTACTGAGTGAGTGGCTCAGCGTGAACATGCTGTTGGGTCAATGTTGCTTTGGGCCTCAGTTCTCTGCGACCGTCAGGTTTCATCTTTGGAAGTTGGTTCTGGTATTAGTTTTAGTTCATGCTGATATACTGTTTACGAAGCCATTCCCAGCATTCTTTGCAACATAAGTATCCTCCTGTGTCGCCCAGATCGTCGAACTATGTGTTTACTATCATCAGCACAAATTCCAATACAGTTCCTTCGCCTGGCTTTGCAGTTGTTCTATCTTTTGTGTGGCTTTCAGGATCCTCGTTCTGCTTGCAAATATCTTATTTTGTTGCTGATTTCTCGGGCAGTCTCTATTCTCAGCTCTGGTTGTCCCGTTCATGTTCGGCCTTGCCTAAAGTCCTGAGTCTCTTATTACATTGATAGATGCTTTCCTGTGCATTTAATCTATCACAATGGGCCTGTTTGGGAAGTCAAACAAGCAAAGACGGAATTCGGATGACGACAATGACAACACAGTATGATGCGGCGCCCTTTCCCCTTCCCCCTTTCCCGCCTTATTACGCACTATTTACGACATGATCTTACTTTACTTTGATCTTCCCTCTACATTTCCATTCATTATACCCCACTCACTATGTTATGAAGCTAATTTGAACCTGTTGACTAGCAATACTGGACACCACGAGGGGCCATCCCAGCAAGGATAGTAGAGGCGCAAGTTCGACAGGCTGGCAACCTTCAAATGAAAAGAGAGTCAGACGGTTATCCGCATCTTTATCGCAATGCCGGGCGCGAGGGCGCATTGTTTGACGGGTACGAACGGAGACATGATGAACATCGACAGTTCTCCGAGGTTCCCATCGCTACTCGCATGAACTTCGACAAACCGAGTGCTAGCGTGAAGAAGGTTCAAGGAAGAGAAACGGTCCACTACGGTGACAGAGCCCGGGTCGCTCGGAGCGAGTTGAACGATCCAGGGCCGTACCGAGCCATCGTGCCGATTGACGAGAGGACTGGTCGCACCTACGGCGTAGCTGGGGTCGTTTACCACCCGGAAGGTAGGCCAAATGCCTTCCACAGAGCGCCCGTGGTGCCAATGGATCGACAAGGTCGGCAAGCTCTTCATCGCTACGAAGACGACGGTGCTCGTGGGTATCGCGTGGATACTTGGCCACCAAGGGACGAGGACGGTGATGACCTGGGGAGCTACGAGGCGCGGCACAAGCAAGTCAGAAAGTCGAAGTCGAAATGGGGCGTTAAATAATGTCTTTCTTTTATTTTTTAGTACGAGGACACGGAAAGGCTCATGTAATGTATTTCCATACATGTTGGAGATAGGGAACAACCGGGCTATTCATTGGCCTGGCGCCAGACTTCAATGATTTGCGCCGATGCTTGGGGTTGTGAACTGATCTACTCAGGCCTTGATCAAATAACTTCGATAATTAAGCCCGTTCTACATAATTATACATCCCCAAATCCATGCCATCTGACACGCGATTCTCTACAGTTTGATCTCCATTTGTCTCAGCTTTCATCCAATCTGCTTCTGGTCCATCATCCAGCAGAAGTGGTCTATGCGGCTCGACAAAGCTCGAGAGACTCCGGGAAGCCCTCTGGAGTAATGGCTGTAGATACTGTGACTCGCGTCGACGAAAGTCGGCGAGAAAGACCATAAACTGATGCAAAAAGTCCTGTGTTGAGAAAAACTCGATTATCACCTCGGGTTCGTCTGATGTCTCGAGTACGTCGCAGAGACAATTTGCCACGTCTGACACTTTTTGTTCCTGGGTCCTGTCAGCTGGGCCCAATGGACGAATAGTTCAGCACTTACCATGCCGATCCCGTGAACTTCTAGCGATGAGGCGCTCGCCGAGTGAACAATGTCGAGGAGGCTCTTCGACGCCTCAATCACACAAATCGAGTCCCGCGTGTTAGCTCGACTCCCACATGCAGACTCCAATGCATGCGCCCGATTGGATGAGTCCATGCTGCACTGCAGTTGCCACGCTATTGTCTTGAGCCACTGCTGTGTGACAAGGATATCGAGTCTTTGTGCCTCATTCATTTCCCCTGCTTCCAAGGCGTTCACTTCAGCATCTTCCTTGAGTAGCTTACGCAAGGCCAGATTGGCGTTGGTGGGTGTATGAGCCAGCAGTGGTGTGTTTTGGCTTCGCCAGGCTGTGATGAATGCATTGTCGACAGTCGAGAACACACGCGCTAATGTGACGAAGCCGTACATGAGTTTGGGTTCAGCTGATTCGAAGACGTGTGGGAGACCAATGGAGCCTTGGAGCATGACTCGGCTCCGATGCTGGAGGGCATATGCTCTGTGAAGGTCAGCGAAAAGCACGAACAAATCGCGGGAGCTGGAACTCGACCTACCTTTCCGTCACGAATAAAAGCCAAAATAATAATCGCCATCTCTGTCCAGTCTTCGGATCGAGCATCAAGTATGTATCCGGATCATCAAGACCCAGGCTTTGCGCGAATCCGATGGCTTCCCGGAGATAGTACCATGCCGACCGTGATTGGTCGCAATTGCCATAATACCCAAAGAGGAAGAAAGATGTCAGTATAGTCCATTCATCCGCATTCTCAATGAATCCTTCGTTTCTCCTGGTCTCGAGACACTGCGAGACGAGTAGTTCTGGAGATAATGTTGTCGCTGGGATCGAGCATGTCCCGGAGCTCAGCTCTAAGGAGTTGAATGCTGCCGAAGCTACTTCTTCTTGGCCGAGATTCAGTTGTACGATGACAAGAGCTGATAGCGCTGTGAGAAATGTGTACAGGCTCGGTGGCAATGGTTGCGAATGCAGCTCTGGTGGTTCGAGGATTTCCAGAAGTTGCGCCTTATCGACTATGGGAAATACGGCATACAGGCGCTCGAAATATAGATGAACGTAAGGGAGAAAGCAGTCGCGGCCTATCAGCTGGGCAGGCCTTTCGACAACATTTGGGGTAAGCCATGTGTTATCATGTGAGGTGGATGGCTTGATAGAGTCTGGAGGCAGAAGAGGAGTCGAGGCATAACATGGAGTCTGCCAGTCCAAGGCTGACGCCGGCGTCAGAGGAAGTTGCTGGTCTTCCATTACCTTTGAAGCCGGCATCGTGAAAGATGTCAGGTCAGGCAAGGTGTCTGTCCACAAAGCAGTGACCTCCACAGATCCATCCTGTTGCGACAACTCCCCGTCGACACTTCTCTTCCGCGGTTTCCGGCCTCGTGTCCTCGGTGCTTGCACATACGAGCATATCTGCCCCGTTTTCTGGCAGTGAACGCAAGGATGCGCGCGGTTGCAGCGACTCTTGCGCTTCCGGCATTGGTCGCAAGCTTGGCCCAGCGCTGGTTGGAGCGTCTGTCCCTTTGACGAAGTGAACACCTGCAGCTTGTGCATTTTGCGATAATGCTACAAGCTCAACATTCTGAATAGATGCTGTTTCAGGCAAATCCCCGTAGTCATCAGGAAAAGGAAAGACACGCGCTTTTTCAGGAACCCCGACTTATCGCAGACTCCGTGGGCGCATTGCGGAGACTCCACTATATGGAGAAGAAGCTTCTCCGTCATGCACGGCAGAGGATCCCCCCCAGATCCCAAGCGACCGAGACTAAACCACATTCCGTAATTCGCCGTCGAAATGAGACCGAAGCTATTCGAGCCCAGCTCCTTGGCAAAGCTGGAGTTCTGACATTTGAATGCGGAGAATGAGGGGGTTGGCCTCGGATCATTGCGATCGACTATCGAACACTTCATGCAGCGCACCTTGTTCTGACCTGCGGCTTTACCGTAGTTGGAACAGCTCCCCCCCAGGTGAACCCACAAGAAGCTTTCAGCCAAAGAGTGGAAATGCCCGTCATCGGCCCGGGTGTAAGTGGCTTGCCCTGAAGGTTTCAGACAAGAGAAGGACCTTATTTACCGGGAGTGAGCTAGGAGCATCCCTACCCCGTGGGGACTTGACCATGCTTTGAGGGGAACATAGCTTGGCTTAAAGCTTGGATTGAGTTTCCGCATGTAAGTGCCGTTGTACTTAAACGGCCTTCCTCGCTGGGAGTACCCTGCCCTCACTGTCCTCAAGTCGCATTGTTCCCAGCTTCTCTATTCCTTGTATCTGAACATTACATCTCTTTGACCTACCCAGGCCAAGCTTCGTCGCCAGGATGAAGGGCAACCCAGAAGATGCCGGCGCGCCAGTCGCTGCCATTGACGCAGCCACAAACCGGCATACCGATCTCGGGACTATCACTGATGCCCAAGCTGCTACGGAGAAAGAGCACACGATGTCCCTCCTCGAGGGCATCAAGCAATACCCTCGTGCCATCGGCTGGTCTATCCTCTTCTCGACAGCCCTTGTCATGGAAGGCTACGACGTGGTGTTGATGGGCTCGTTCTACGGCTTTCCAGCGTTTCAGAAGAAATACGGTGATCTCCAGCCTGACGGATCGTATGAGTTGAGTGCGCAGTGGCAGAGTGGATTGTCCAATGCTATGAACGCGGGCCAGATCATTGGTCTCTTCATCAACGGCATTGTCGCCGATCGCTACGGATATCGCAAAGTCATGCTTGCCTCACTCCTTCTGACTATCGGATTCATCTCCATCTTGTTCTTCGCGCCCGACAAGAAAACGTTGTTGATTGGCGAGTTGATGTTGGGGATGCCGCTTGGTGTTTTCCAGACGCTGTCAGTCACATATGCCTCTGAAGTTTGTCCGACTGTCCTCAGGGTATGTTAAAACGACCTCACAGCTTCACAATGGATCTTTCAACTAAAATGCTCTAGGCATATCTCACTACATACGTCAATGCCTGCTGGGTCATGGGCCAGTTCATCGCATCAGGTGTTCTCCGCGCTCTCGTCGACCGATCCGACCAATGGGCTTACCGGATCCCGTTTGGCCTTCAATGGGTCTGGCCAATCCCTCTGATCATTGGCACCTACCTTGCCCCGGAGAGCCCTTGGTGGCTTGTCCGTCAAGGCCGCATTGAAGACGCCAAGAAGGCAGTCCGTCGCTTGGCTGGAGTCAATGAGAAGCTCAGTGAGGATGAGACTGTTGCCATGATGGTTCATACCAACGAGCTCGAGCGCGAATTGGAGTCCGGCACGTCATATTTGGATTGCTTTAAGGGTGCCAATCTTCGGCGAACGGAGATCGTGTGCTTCACTTGGGCTTCCCAGAACCTGTGCGGAGCTGGTTTGATGGGTTATAGGTAAGTCAACGTGTTCCGTTGGTACGGAATGCAATATGAAACGTCGCTAATTGTTGTTGCAGCACATATTTCTACATTCAAGCCGGTCTCCCTCAGACCATGTCATTCAACATGTCTCTTGCGCAGTATGGCCTCGGTCTGCTCGGGACCTTCCTCTCCTGGACTCTTATGATCCATATCGGACGACGTACTCTGTTCGTTGGAGGCCTTGCAACTCTCTTTACGTGTCTCATGGTCGTCGGCTTCATCAGCCTGGCACCCCAGAACAACGAGGCTGCATCATGGGCCACTGGCTCCATGCTCCTCGTTTACACCTTCTTGTATGACTCCACCGTTGGTCCAGTCGTGTACTCCCTCGTCTCGGAGCTATCTTCGACACGTCTCCGCGCCAAGAGCGTCGTTCTCGCCCGAAATCTCTACAACATGTTCTCGATCGTCAATGGCATCGTGTTTCCCTACATGCTGAACCCCACGGCTTGGGATTGGAGAGGCAAGACCGGTTTCTTCTGGGCAGGCACCTGCTTCTTGTGCTTCTGCTGGGCATTTGTGAGGCTCCCAGAGCCCAAGGGTAGAACGTATGGAGAGCTAGATGTGCTGTTCGAAACCGGGGTCAGTGCGCGCAAGTTCAGGACTACGGCGGTTGATCCGTTCCATGGCGCTGGTGCAGAGAAGGCCGCAGTTATCCAGGAGGATCAGGAACACCGAGAACACAAGGTTTGAGGGGTTGCAAGGGCATACCACGGGGTTGGCATCATCAAATAGAGCCTCGTGGAAGCTATTATGATGGCATAACTCGGAATCTGACTTGGTATAAGGCTGTTTGGAGACGGGCTAACTTACCCTAAGATATGTACCCATACAGTCACCTATTCTATGCCCCTATCCTCAATTGATCCGGCTCATATCTTACTGAGTATCTCGGTGATCATGCCGTCCGCTCGTCTCCTGCGTTTCTTCACAATGCTTGACTGCCAATCCGTCTCATTATTCCGCAGCTGTTCTGTCCACAAGATGATTCGCCTTGCAATTGTTCTGTACGATGAATGCTTCCAACGATCTGCAACTCTTTGTCTCTCGTCAGCGTAGAGGTTCATGGTCGCGATTCTAACAGTCTCCAAGCAACCTCTCGGCGCCACCGGTCGCACAAGGCAACAGACTACGAGGCCTTCACCGACACCCTGGAAAGTCCTGTGTGACTCCAAAGCTGAGCAGCAAACTCAACGTTGCCTCGAACTTTAGGCTTCCAACTGGTAAGCTCACTTTGTGCGAGAAACGGCCGGCGTGCTACATAAGGCTGCCACGTGCGACGGGATAGTGCCGTTGTCGGAGCAGCAAGGGTCCTGGTGCGCAACTGCTGGCCAGTCGGTATGAGCAGTATTGACGAGGCTGTGCGTTCTGAGCTTCTGGAAATAATCGAGGCCTAGATCGGTCGGAGACCAAGCCCCCGTGCTAACGACCTGGTGGATCTCGACCGAGCCTCGTATAGACCCTCGCGCAACGGATAGGCACGTCATCGTGTGATGTCTGCGTCGGGCGGACTTCCTATTCAATGCGAGATTTCTGAACATCTTCCCATAATTCTCGGCATCTGTTGTGGGCTTCCAAGACATTCACGCATCGTTCCGAGTTCCCACATCCCGTGTCTGTAGGCAGATGTGGTGAGCATCCCAGAACGAACGGTGCACTGCATCTGGCATGCGCCACCTTCTCTCCCAACGACTGAAAAGCTTTCCAGGACGACGGTGGACTTTGTCCTACGTGTGATCGCATGTTAAAAAAATAGATCTTGGCTGTGTAGTGCTTAGACCGCCAGACAGACCCGGAGGTTCCCAGTAGTGCGGTGGGTGGTGCAAGAGTTGAGGCTGCGGCAGGCGCCGTTGGAAGTATGGCGAACTTGAAGCTGACAATTGACCCGAGAGACCGGCGAGTTCAACGTCACAACGTTTACTTTGAGCAGGCAGACGGACAGACACATGTTGTAACTCTAAAGCTCTGCCGAGGGAGAGCACGCACCCCTGACGGTTGCGCCAAGCCGGCTCCATATCCAGGGTCTCCTACCAGGGATCGGAAAGGCTCGCTTGAGAGGAGCGCAATCCGACCTTCTTGAATTATCCAATTAGCTGGTGTCTCGCAGTCGCCATGAGTAGAAAGCCTGCTTTGTATTCGGGATAAGAGCCGACGAGGATTAATACGGGCAAGTGAATGGGCGAAGACTGTTTGGACGAGCTCGCCATATCGCAGCAGCACGGGTATTGATCATTGAATCGCCAAGGTGCGTCCGGAGCGGCAGCCAGCCTTAGTCTGGAGCAAGTCCCGGCTTATGACATGGATGGTGTATACACGGTGGAGTTGTCACCGGAATGTCAGGTCTGTGCTGGCAAACAGACAGCGATGTTGAGCTCAATGCCAATGCGACGTGGTCCGTTCGCCGAATGGCCAGACCACAGAGTAGAATACTTCTTCTCTGTTCGCTTGTTCAGTATCGAGCGCAGTCTCGAAGCCATCTACTATACAGCCCAGCCACCAAACGCCTCTCGTGACCAAGCCGATCGCTAGCAATACGAGCCCCCGCCTTCGCCTCCCGCCGATCCCCCCTGCCGACCAAACAAATTTCTTGCATATGCCTATTCTTGGCCGGCCATTTCGGCATCCTGCCTCCAGGCTCCAGGCTTGGGCACCCGCTGTGCATAGTTGCGCTCTCAATATGACTATTGCCAGCTAGCTCAGCTCAGCACTCTCCTCTCTTCTCCCCATCGCTCCATGTCACCGCTAGTTCCTCTCCGAGACATCCCAGCCTAGACTCCCAAGTGGAGTTCAGTCGTACAAACAGCGACTCTACGTTGAGTCCTGCTGCGCTGGCAGGTCAGAAAATAGCAATTGGGGAGGGGATCTTTGCAGCAAGGGACTTTGCAGAGGCTGGGTCCCGGTTCACTGTCGCCCACATGTCGATGTAACCTTGTCCACGATACCTTCCGGGCCCTGTGAGTTAGCCGCTCTGGGAGAATACGAGGCGTTGAAGCGATTCTTTGTACGTCATGTCAACCGCGACCGTGCATGTTGCACCAAAGGCACCGGCCCGGATTGATAGAGCCATTGTGTACGGGCTACAGCCTGGATTGACCGATGACACTATTCTTGCACTCCATGTGATCTCGCCTCGTTGCATTTAAGCGACTTAATCCATCATGAGATGATCTATAAAACAGGGTCGCCACCACCGACAATCTTGTCTCATTCCCTGAGTACTCAAGCACTCCACACCCACACGAGCATTCACATACACCCGCTCTCACATATCAAGCATCTCTCGCCACGCTCCATCTTCAACACCTCAAACATCAACCAAACACCAACTGACAAGATGGTCTCCTTCCTCGCCACACTCCTCCTCACGGGCACTGCCCTCGGCCTGCCAAACCCCAGCGCCTCGTACGGCAACAAGCAACCCAGCTGCATGGCTGCTGGCCAGAAGGTCTCCAGCTGGAAGGTCGAGAATTTCGACTATCACGCGTCCTACATCTTCACCACTCCCGCCCACCAAAACTCATGGGGCTACGTCAACTTCACCCTCTCCAACCCAGCCCTCAACTACAAGCCGGTCTGCACCGCCGCCTCCTCCCAACTCAGCGACTTCTTCTACGGCGACCTTGTGTACGACTGCAAGGTCCCCGGCAAGCACCCCGGCGATGCCGCCTCTTTCACCTTCAACCGCCCCACCGGCGAGCTCAAGGTCAACCAGACTTGGGGTTGCGCTGAGGAGGGTGGTCGTTTCTGGGCTGAGGGCGGTGCGAAGCTGAAGCTCGATTGCAAAGAGAAGAAGTACCAGAACAAGGACTGGCAGATTGGTGAGATCTACTCTTCGCGCACCGTGACCTGCAAGAAGGTTACCGTCAAGGCACCCATTGAGCACATCAGCGCTGTGCTATGAGCTGTGGTTTTTTTGGCGTGAAAAGGGTTCGGATCACACTTAGACGCAAAGGATAATAGCATTGGCGGCGTTTACGGATTGCTTCATCTTTTTTGATGGATGATGAGGGGTTGACTTCATGTTCATCTACACCTTACGATCATATGGTCAGACGCTCATTACGATGTCCGGGACATATCGGAGGACGAGATAATTCTGTCATTATTGGTAATTGAGTAATAGAGAAAAGAAAGAACAGTCTGTTTGATGATTTTCGTATCCATCTCTCGCCTTCAGCTACTCTCCCCACCTAAACAATCTCATGGTCGGAATGGGAGTGACACGCCTCGCGGGTGATCGATAAGGCTGGAATGCCACCAGACGAAGGGAGAGCTGCCCTCCGCTCTTGGCTGCCTATTCTTCGCGGGACTTTTTGCGATGTCTCGGCTGGTGAGGACATGCCGAGAATGACTCGGATCGGCACATGGCCTCATCGTGGTCCTCTGAGGCTGCTTTCAACAAGCTATTCATGCACGTACGAAGGCAAGAAGTTACTGGCCGGGTTGGATTCCGTGTAAAGGAACGAAACGTCTTCATCATTCTTCCACCAAAATGTCGTAGGCTTGGTTTCTTGCTACATGTTCTTATGAAATACCGAGTTGTGGTTTTACTGCTTTAACATTATCATTTGTTCACGAGCCAGGAACGCAACATGCCTCCTGTCCAAAAGACGACAGTGCGTATAGAATATATAGTGAGAATGAAGCTCTACAGTTTTCTGATGATCCACAAGTCCATCGTTGAAACAAGTTGTCTACGAGGCATCCCAATATCTTTCCAGGTGGTCAGGGTCAAAGCCAGTACAGGGTAGCTCGGTAGGAGAGGACCCCACGGCAGCCGCTGCCATGTGGAAAGAGGTGGAGCCTCCGTCGCATGGGGCCAATCCACATCGCTGGACCCCTGAAATGAATCAAGCCGCAGCTTTGATGACTTTGATGTGGTCGGCCACCCGCAGATGCTTGCACCTGGTGAATGATGCGAGTAGCGCAGGGTGATCAAATCAACGTGGACAGACGCGACATCAAGACGCGTGAATAATGGGATGATTCATAGCAGTTGACACGCTCTCCCTCGTTGTCATGCTTCCAGCCATTCAAACCCAGTTCTCCTTCTTCGGCCATGGAGTAAGACTCACCCGCTGCTTCTCTTTCTTGCCTTTCACAGGACCATTGACGATCTTCAAGGGTATACACGATGTCTCCGGTTCATTCGGGCGACGATGAGTCCCCCACAAGCTCATCTGGCTCGGAGTACTCTTCCTCCGAGAGCGAGCCTGAAACCACTTCCTCCGATGCAGATGCACTGGATCTTGAATCTCACCTGCGCCTGCTCGAGACCTCACACGGCACTGATGAGGTCAGTGAAATCGAGACGGCGCCGCTCTTCACCAATGCTGTGCGGGTTCGTACCCAGAATACCTGCACGATAGGCACGTTCCCCTTCGCTCAATATGGCCTTCTTGCAGGCGATGTGAGCAGAGGCCCTTCAAACTCAAACACACTCGACCCGCGCATCTTCTACAATATTGCTGCTCCCTCGAGTGCTTTCATCTGTGGGAGTCAGGGCTCTGGGAAGAGTCACACCTTGAGCTGTATGCTGGAGAACTGTCTTACGTCTTCTGTCGCGAACGTGCTCCCTCGGCCACTCACCGGCATTGTGTTCCACTATGATGCCTTTGCCTCTGACACTGGTGGCTCACCTTGTGAAGCCGCTCACCTCTCTTCCAGTCGAGATGTCAAAGTCAGAGTTCTCTGTCCTCCGACCAACATCGGTAACATCAAGGTAGGTCTCAAGAACGGGCTCCGAACTCACGACCAGAGCTAACATATTTGCCCAGAGGATCTACAGCGGACTCAAGAACGTCACTGTTGAAGAGCTTCGCATCAAAGAGTCCGACCTTGATACCTCCCGCATGCTCGAGATGATGGCCGTCAGCTCCACAAAGGGTAGCATGCCTTTGTACCTCAACGTGGTCATCCGCATTCTCCGCGACTTGCGCATCCACCAGCAACGTACTGGCCAGAGATTCTCCTACACTCTGTTCAAACAGGAGCTCGACAAGGAGAACCTCACGGAAGCGCAACTTGGACCACTGCAGCAGCGTCTCGACACCCTTGAGAGCTTCATGGTGAAGAACGAGGCCAAGGCCTATGACATGTTTCGGAACAAGAAGGAATCGCAGTTGATGACTTCAAGCAAGGCAAAGGGAAACAACTGGGCACCAAAGGTACGTCGAGGACCTCACTTCTATACATGCAGTACTGACACGAACATTCCAGGCGGGTCAGCTCACCATTATTGACCTGAGCTGCCCATGCGTGACCGCCGAAGCGGCTTGCTCCCTGTTCAACATCTGTCTGCACCTCTTCCTCGAACAAAGCAGCAACATCGGTCGCGTAGTTGCACTCGACGAAGCACACAAATACATGACCGACAGCGCCGAATGCCAAACCCTCACGGAGGCACTCCTCGCCACCATCCGTTTGCAGCGCCATCTCGGCGCTCGCATCATCATATCCACCCAAGAACCGACAATTTCCCCGAAGTTGCTCGATCTCTGCTCCGTCACAATTGTGCATCGGTTCACGTCACCGGATTGGCTGGATACGTTGAAGAAACACCTCGCTGGTGCTTCGGCGTTCAGCACTTCTGCAGACACGCCAGAAGACTCAGAAAACGATGATGATGGCTATGTGGGTGTTCACGCACTCCGCCTCAACGGCGGTGATCTAGCGAAGGACTTGTTCTCCAAGATTGTCGCTCTGCGCACCGGGGAGGCATTAATGTTTGCCCCCAGCGCCGTCATCGGCCTGAAGACTGGTGCACCATCTCGGAACTTCCCAAGAGGCCAGAAGGAACCCGTGAGACTAGGCAACGGCGTTCTCAAGGTTCGGGTGCGGAGACGGGTGACGAGGGATGGGGGTCGAAGCATCATGGCCAACTGAGCCCCTTCAGAGATGCCCACTGGACCATAGCGTCACCTTCGTATATTATGTGTCCTTTTGCAGCACATATTCGGTTATGTATTGCACGCTTTTCGGCGTTGGCGGCATAGATTCGAGATGCCACTCATAGGGTTAATACCAGGCAGAGCCCCGTACACCATTAGCTGCTATCAATATAGCTGTAAACTATAGTACAGGCTCTCCAAAGGCCCAGATGCGCTGCACCTCGACAGCAGAGTGTTTCCGCACCGCCCACAGAGCAAGGCCAAGTATAGAACACAAGTCTCATCTAATAACGTTCCCCCGGCTGTTGTTCTATCTCGAAATCTCAGCAATAGCCTTGTTCCAATATCCACGACGTCTTTTCTTAGGCACATGTGTCTTCTCTGTGCATTCGTCACCATCGGGATCATCGCCCCATATCCCCTTCTTCACACTAAGTACCTTTGTGATATGCTGCAATGCAAGTGGTTTCTCATCCTTTGCCGCAAGAAGCCTCGCAGACTTCACTACGTTCTTGATTTCCCTGCCATTTAGATCCTCTGCTGCCAGCTCATCTAGCTCCGTCTCCTGAAAGTCCTTCAAGAAGCCGCGCCAGATTTCCCGCCTGCTCTTGCGCTGAAGGTTCGGATACTTCAGATTCAGGTGTATGCGTGACTCGAAAGCTGGGTCCAGGTCTGCAGCCCTGTTAGTTGTCATCAACAGGACACCTCGATAGTATTCCAGAAGCCGGAGAAATATCGACACGAGCTGATTGCGCTGAATATCGGTAGATGAGCGACGTTCCAGGAAAACGTCGCACTCGTCTAGCAAGAGCACAGCTCCCCAATTTGTCGACAATTCAAGTGCGCGTTCGAGATTCTTCTCCACCTCGCTAGCTTCGTTGCCCAGCTCTCCAGCGGACATGGCGTAGAGAGGTCGTTTCATTTCTTCAGCGACTATACACAGCGGTCAGACTTCCTGCTAGCGGTCATGGCAGAGGCGCAGTCAACGACTACGTACGTACCTGATTCTGAAGTGAGAGTCTTTCCCGTGCCGGGCTCTCCGCTGAAGAGCATGATGATCCCTTGGCCTGTGCCAGCATACAAGTCATTAACTCGGAGCGTTAAAGCTAGATTGGCATATGCATTCTCACGAACCTTTTCCCTCAATGACATCGTCAAATTCATCGACCTTTGCCAATTGCGAATGCACAAACGCCAATATCATATCTTTGCATGCGTGAGGCAGAACTAGGCGGCCGAAAGCCTCATCGTTCCATACAATGTCATGAACTGTATCGACGTAAAACGTGCCTGAGAATAGAAAGCTAGGTTAGTTTCGTTCTCCTCGGAGCATTGGGCGAGTCTGGTGAAACACGGGGGAAAAGATGTCGCGGGTTATCGACATGCATAGTTTGATATGCAGGAAAGTGCGAACCCCATTTCTTGGCCTTGAAGCTGAAGCCCTTCAAATTGGGCGTACATAGCTTATAATGATGCTCAGAGAGTCGAGTAGCTATGCGTGTTGGCGGACTTGCGTCACTGCTCTCTGCGTCTAATTGGTCCAGTGCCATTTGAGACGCGGAGTTGTATCTCGTGAACGATCGACAGTCAATCATGATTCTCGAAGCATCAGCCTATAAGACTTCTCATGTCAGCGGAGAGGCCCAGCGCATAGAACATGATGGTGTAGGGTTGGTTAGACATACGTAGTAGCGCTCAATCATGCCCTTCAAGCGCGAAAATCCAGTGAATGACTTGTAATGCATTCCTCTCAAGCTCTCAAACTTCTTTCCCCTATCTCTCAGCTGAACTCGAATCTTCTCGATCCCAGGCTGGAAACGGCTAGGGAAGACACTGAGATCTGTCACGCGTTTCATTTTCTCGAATGCCTCGATGACTAGGGTAGTCGTAGCGTAACCAAAGCGACTCCCGTCACAATCAATGTAGCGGCAGGATAGTGTGTATATGAGGGTGCCCCCCATCTCTTTGTATTTTCCACTGTTCAGAAGATACAAGCGGTGCTGATCGTCGTCTCGCGAGTAGATTTCGACGCCAGGTTCGAAGAGCATCCAGACGTGTTGGAACGACATAACACGGTTCTTGAGCAGATCCTTCTGTGTCTCAATACCTGCTATGATCTCCGGAGCGATCACATCGTATAGCTTCTCATAATGCAAATTCTCCATGCCTTCTTCCTGGGCCGGCTTCGCATCGCGGAACCGTTTCCATCGATAGTGGAATTCGTAGAATGGAGCGTGGAAATGTACCTTCCTCAAGTTGGTGTTGATGCCAGGATAGTCAGCAAAGACAGGACCCAAGAGTTTCTTGAGGATTGGACTCTGGACTGTGATGGAATGCAGCTGAAGGGCTGGGTCGTCAGCCTCAATACTGGTCCTCTCCCTTCGCACAACCAGAGCAAATATCTCCGAATCTGAAGTGCCCTGAGAGAGAGGACCAATGTCGTCTAGTGCCAACTCCGCCCAGGAGGTCCGGCTATTCTCTCTGTAGAGATTTCGTGTTTCGATCGTCATGCCAAACTCAGCGGCCGGTCTCGACGACTTGGACTTGGTCTTGGGGAGCGCCTCCCCGTCAGACATGTCGTAGGGATCCGGCAGCATGGCTCGGGCGTGACGTCGCCTTGCTGGGTGAGTACACATCATCCTGTATTTTTGAAAGTACTCGTGTATGGTCATGTGGATAGTGTCCATATGCGAAGAAGAAGCTATAGAAGAGGGCATAGTCGGTCCTTATATCTATGCTAGAAAGGAGAGCAAGCGCGTACAAAAGTCTGGCCTCGAAGCATCAGCGTCAGCGTTTGTACCATCATAGTGTATTGACTGTCCAACTAAGTCAGTAGCGTTGGGCGCAAAGTGCAACTGAGAGACTGAGCCGTGTCCGTAGAGCCTTATTCAATGTCTTACTCTAGCCTTTTAGGGCTCAGAAAAGCACAGCATAAGTGCGGTGAGACAGCAGCGTTCGGTGCAAAGTGCAGCTGAACGATTGAGCCGCGTCTGCAGAGCCTCGTTTATGTCTTGCTTCAACCAGTCGGCTCTCAGCAACGCAAAGGGGTGCATAAATGCGGTGAGGTGCAACTGACGTGGCAGGCAGCTTGACCTTGGCTCTCATGCTGATCTATGTCTCACAGACGTAAGCGCGAGTCAACGATTGTTGGTCAGGCTATCTCTCTTTGGCAGCATATAAATGTGCTCCCGTCCACTTGAATCGAAAAGCTGAAAAGAGACAAACCTCTTGCCATTTTCCCAACTCGAACTTTCCTTATCTTTAGAGGTTAGCGTGGCCAATGCTTGCCGTAGGAGCAGGAGAAGTCAGTGCAGAACCACCCCATGGACCACGCCTTGAACCTTGCCAGGGTAAAGGGATATTGGATGATCGAGATCAATGACGAATAAAATTTAAATAAAATACACAGAACACTATTCAGCAGCTTTAAAGATAGAAGAATAAGCTAGGTTCTAAACACATCTTATTCCACCAACTCCGCCCTCCCCTTGCGCGCGTTGGCACATAACTGCGATTCGTCACCTGGTGATGTTGAGAATCTCCTCCACACCAGCAAACCTCAGCTCCTCCATAGTTTCATGCCAGATTGCGTCGGAGTACCCTTTACTCCCATCTGCATCTTCATAAAACCAGTGACAATAGGGCGCCACATTGCAGTTCATTAATAGCGACCCATGTGAACCCTCTCCATAGTTCCCCAACACCGCATCCAGATAGGTCGCCGCACCCCTCTCCACAGGCCGACCCACGATTCTCATTACCGACTTACTGAGTGCGATGAGAATGGGTGAGTTTGTGATGTGTCTGAAGAGGCCCGTGCCTCTTGTCAACCCGGGATCGACCATGGTGATCATGACTCTCTGTGGATCCACGTAACGGGCAGCGAGCCGCGCAATGAATAGCTGATTCAGCATTTTGCTCATCCCATACCTGTCGCCGACGAAATTCTCAGGCTTATCGAACGCTTTGAGCAAGGGACGCTGGGATTCCATCGGGAAGGTGCAGCTGTGGGCGGTGAGGGAGGTGACGATCGTCAGTCTGGCCGGAGACACATTGTCCTTATTGTTATGCGCAAGCACCGGGAGTAAGAGCATGGCCAGGAGGGACGTGCTGATGTGGTTGACTTGCACGGTCGGCTCATGGCCTGTAGAGGGTAGAGTAGAGAACTTGGTGTGCGCCAATCCTGCGTTCAGGATAGCTATATCGACTCGTTGCGGAAGCTTCTCGCTGCATTGTGTTGCAAAAGCCTGGATTGAGTCGTATGACTCCATGTCCAGGTGCCAGACATCGATCTTGACCTTACTACGATCTTTCGCATGGTGAATGAGCCTGTCCGCTGCGGCCTGGCCATTCTTGAGCGATCGAACACCCATGACAAGGTGTGAAAGCCCAAGAGAGAGGAGCTGACGGGCAGCTTCGAATCCGAGGCCGGTGTTAGAGCCGGTCACGATGGCGCATTTCCCGGCGACATCTGGATATAGATCCTGTGTGGGCAAGGGTATTGTGGTGAAGAACTGATTGCGGATGAAAGTGCCAGCAATGCTGGCAGGCAAAGGAGGCAAGTCTCTGGAGTGGACAGTATGCATTGCGCCGGATCCGAACTGAGTCGAAATGTTTACGTTGTGTCTTTTCTCCCATCATTTTCTTTCCAGTGACGTTGCAGAAGGACGGTCATTTATACGTGCACAAGCACTCACTTACATGCTCGCGCCACTATCGCTGAAAAAGGCAACCGAGCTGAAATCCGGGTCAGGAAACGTCGTGCGCCTCTCGATCATCATGCTCATGGAGCTCGGTTACCTATCTGAGAGTAGCGCTAGAGTAATGTCAGCACCATTATCTTAGTTGCACCCCGATTGACGACTTCTTTCCCACCGTTCCCTCTTCTACATCGGGTAACCGAGCTTTGAAGATGAATAACTTTCGTGTCCTGTCTGTCTCCAACTTTGATCCAAAATCTCCAGCCTTCCATGGTAGACGCGTCATTCGTTACAAGTCCCGAGATGGCTGCCAGATGTGCAAGGCTAAGAAGGTGAAAGTAAGCAAAGGTTCCGCGCCACCTAGAGTGCTGAAAGCCATACTGATGAATGGATATAGTGCGACGAGACCAAGCCTGTATGTGTAAGGTGCCGTCGGAACAAACGGACATGCGAATATTCAGTACCTGAAGTACAGGCACGGATTCATCCGTCGCCTCCGTCTTCGGATGATGATCACACTGGCCAACATGTATCCAACATGGAGCTGGTCCACCACTGCCAGACACAGTGGTCCGCCATATTCCCAGGCTTTGACCAGAATGCCAATTTCATGGCGGCATATAAGTCAAGCCAATTGGTTCGCAGCGTCTGTCATGCCCTCGCAGCGTCTCACCTACGCCACTTGCGGCCAGGCCACAGGCCGTATATCCTGGCTGAGTACTCCTACCGCGCCACCGCCATGCTTGAGTACAAAGCGCAACTTCAGTTTTCTGCAGAGGAGTTGGGGCAGACGGGAGTCAACACGATGCTGCTCAGTGCTATTCTATTTAGTTTGCTAGCCTTTCCCCTCTCCCCGTTGGCATCAGCTTCAGTCGGTCACAGTCTGGATGATCCAGGCCCTTGGATCGCAGACGAGCACGATGCGGAAATGGGATGGCTGACATTCCAGGCCGGTTTGGGCCCCCTGATGCGATCAGTGGCCGTCTACTTGCCCGGCGCTTCCAAGTTCTTGGCCACCATATTTGCCCCAGGGTCTGATGCCGCCATGTGGCCAAATGTTGGCCAGAAACCACCGCCTATCCCGGAACCGTGGATTGCTTTTTTCCACCTAGACGAAGGAAATGATGCCGAAGACATCTATTCCCAGTCAAGCTCTTCTCCCCCATCCGCTCCATGGGAGAGACCACCACCACTAGAAACGAGCGTTCGTCTCCTCGTTCGAATCACAGCCTATCTGCGGTCCTTGCCCCCAACACTAGAAAACTCGGTGGTTTACCTGGCGTTCACCTCCAAGGCACAAAAGGATTTCCGAACTCTGCTATTATTGCAAGACCCACGCGCGTGGTGGCTCTACGGCTACTGGGCGGGACTGCTGTGTCGATTCCGGGGTGGTCTCTGGTGGTTTCGCGACCGGGCTGCGCGGCAATACGCAGCTGTGAGGAGGTGGCTAGGCTGTCTGAGCTTGGGGAACGAAGAGGATGGCGACCTGTGGATGGAAATGCTTGCCGAACTAGACAGCGTGACTGCCTTCCCGCCACGGCACGTTTATTTTATTTAGCTTAGGGAAGGGCAGCTTGTTTGAGGGCCGGTGTGCGTGGTAGTTTCGTCCACGAGAGTACAGGAAATCTGTACCAAGGCTGTAAAAAGGCCTCTGCATCAGGCACAGCTCTTTGAAGTACCAGGATGAGAGCTTCTTCAAGTTCATATTGTGGCCAATTCTCTTCTGCATAGATTCGTCCGCCCAAGGCTTTTATAGCGAAATTTTGTCATAATAATATCCAGCAGATTGACCATCAGCTTTTCATCAAAATAGTCGGTAGGATCCCTTCAGTCATGATGTTCATGGCCTTTCTTGAACCTCAAGTGTTATTGTGAATCATCGTCTTGGTAATCTATCATCAATTTAAGAATCATGCGTGTAATCACATTGAAGACAGCAACCGAATGACTTGGGTGGTCAACAGTACGGCATCTCAAGAGACGGAAAATTTCCTTGTCCTTAAGGAACAGAGTGCAGGATTTGCTTCATCTATTCTCAAGGAAAGTCCTATTTTGTTCTGTAACCGCAAAACCATCTCTGTCCTCGAAAGCGTTTCGTCGCCAGAACTAATGGCCCTATGCGGGTTGTTGCCAAACTAAAATCATGACGATAATACTGTTGGGCGGCACGTCTCTGGTGGAGTATAGAATAGAATCTACATAGCTATTCATACGTTCTTGATCTCTGTCTTCAAGCTTCAACTTCGGTGTCTGCTTGGTGCTCGTTGCGGTTCTTGCCTCCAAAGAATCGCTGCATCAAGGGCAATCCAACTCCCGTCCAGAGCGTCAGGGCGATCACAAACGCAAGCGCGCTTGGCCATCCGTGAGTCTGCTTGAACTCAGGAGCTTGACCACTGGGCAACTGGAGCTGCTGGAACGGAATAACAACGGCTTGACCGACCGAGACCATGAAAGCCAGGACGAACGCCCGCTTCTGCTGATCTCCTGCGCAAGCCTCGTTCGCCCAGCCAGCCAGAAGAGGGGTGTAACAACCATAGCATCCAACCAATATGAATGCAGCCATGCGTGCAGTGTGGGGGATTGTCCATGCCGTGAGCATGGAATAACACATCGTAAGAAGAGTGCCCACAGCCAGACAGACTGGTCCTCGGCGGCCGATCTTATCCGCGATATACCCCGTCGAGATCATGAAGACGAAGTTGACGGCGCCAACGGAGGTGGGGATGTTGTTGATCTCGGGGACCGTGTACATACCAGTGGCTCGCAGATACAGGGTGAAGTATTGGATGATGTAGGAACCGCAGGTGAGAGTCCAGAAGCTATAGGCAGCGGTGAAAGCGTAGACTTCCCACGATAGGAAGATACGCTGGATAACGGTCCAGTCAAGCTTTCCAACCGGCTTGCGACCTTCTTCTTCGATACGCTGGCGCGCGCGCTCGCGTTCCCAATCATTGAGATACCAGGCGGTCGTTGTCTCTGGCGTGTCAGGGTAGCAGGTCTAGAGGAGAACGAGTTAGTTTACTCTATATGGAGGCTCGTCCTCATAGAAAGTCGCCAGACCAGGAAATAAATGGCAGGCAGGGAAGAAACGTACCAATCCGTAGATGACGACCGGAATGGCGAGAAGGAAGTCGAAAATGAATAGCCAACGCCAAGCAGCCAAACCACCCTTGCCGTGCATACCAGTATACAGAGCCGACTGCAGATAACCGGAAAACATCTGTCCAAGCACACCGCTCATGACGAAGAACCCAGAGCGACGGGCGAGCTCACTCTTGCGGTACCAACAGCCCAGGACATACATGACACCAGGCCAAGCCGAGGACTCGAAGAATCCTATGAAGAACCGCAGGATGTAAAATTCGTAGGCGTGATTGCACTTGTATAGGCCAAGGACAAAGAGTGACCAGGTGAAAAGACATCCAGGGAGCCACCACCGCGGTCGAACAACGGTGAGCGCAAGATTGGAGAAGCATCCGCCAATGATGACGCCAATGTTGAAGTACGTGTTCATCCAGGAGAGCTCGTTTCCGGGCCCAAACCCCAGGTCATCGGCCATGCCAGAGACGTAAGCATTCGAGATGTTGTTGCCGTCGAGCTGTTTGATGAAGAAGAGCAGACAAGAAATACTGAGCAGGAACCAATCAAGCTTGAGAATAAGGCGCTTCTCCTGAGTCGAAGTGCCAGGCTCGTGCCACTGGAACCAGTGGTTTTTGCTGTTATGCCGACGGCTGTCTGGTTCTGTTGAAGACGGTGGCAAAGCCTTCTCTGTCGCCTTTGAGGAGAAGTCTCCTTTCTCGTCGGAGATCGGGGCCGATGAGATGCTTTGGCCAGCTGAGCCAACGGCGACGGCATCTGCCGATGTCTCCGTCTTGGTATGGTGGGTGGCCGACATGATGACGGGAGGTTCCTGCTTCTGCTGATGTGAAAAAAAGCGACAGTGTTTACAAGAAGTAAACAGCGATGAGTCGGGAGCATGCACTGATGTTATGTTCCTCGTGGCATACAAAGGCAGGCTGCTCGGTCGGTTCTTAAAGGCGACCCCGTCTTGTAGACATGTGGTTGGGAGCGACAGGGATAGTCTACAATATTTGCGGTCAGATGTATGAACGAACAGCGCTTAGATGTCAAAATCCAGCTAAGACCGCCACCTCAAAAGCGGACTATAAAGAAACGCGTGGGCTGCGATGGTCTTGAGATAACGCAAACATGTCTGTAGATCACGACATCGTTTGATAGCGTCGAAAAAATATGGGAATAGAGTCCGGTTTTAGACAAGGAAGCAAGTCCAGATCCTGGAGCAAAGTCCCCAGTATCTGCCACGCGATATCTCCTCGAATTTCGCCTGTTTATTGGGGGCCATGGACAGAGGAAAAGGCGTGGTGGGGGGGCATCTTCACTAGCAGCCGGGGAGAGGCGTTTTTGATGAAGCCGCTCGTTGCCTGTTATGGTAATTCTGGTCGGGGCGGGGCCGACGATGCCGACTTTGTCCGCGTGGGTGGCTTGAGATCGGCATTTGGGCTCCGGCAACTGGGACAGCCTTTGCTCGGCGGTGGTTGTATGGGCTGTTCTGTGTAGAGCTCTGGAGGGAAGCTTGCCACCGGAGAGACCACGAAGATGGAGCTGGACATGTGATGTCTTGGGATACCGCCGTGTTGGTAAGCTCAACGGATGACAAGTTTCCCCACGCTTCCGTCCTTGGCTCAGTTAAGCATTGACATGAGTCCCGTTTGTCGAAAAGTCGCAAGCTGAAGTCGGCCATTCTTAACGAACGTATTGAGAGGTAGGTTGGGAAGACAAGTCTCAGTCGCTTGAAGCAAAAGGAGAGCAGTTATCGATCGATCCTGTATAGACACCTAAGGGAGAGGACGTTGCTTTACGACACTCGCCATCGCAGTCATGGTTGACTTCGTTGAGTTGAATGGTGCCAAGTTGGCCTACCGCATTCATGGTCCAGAGGATGCGCCGTTGATGATTACACTCCACGGCGGCCGTGGTCTTGGTACGCGACTGCCCTTATCGGAACTCGATAAGCCGAAGAACAGAGACTAAGAAGCTTCTATAGGAGACCACAGGTCCGACTTCGCCGTGTACAGTCGGCTGAGCGACCATTTTCGGGTCCTCTCTTTCGACTTTCGAGGTCATGGCCAGAGCTCGCGAACGAAGCCGTACACCTTTGCCCAAATAGTCGACGATGTTGAGGCATTGCGGATCCATTTCGTCGGCAAACATGGCAATGTCATTGTCTGTGGTGGGAGTTTCGGAGGGTTCCTCGCCCAGCAATATGCCATCACATATGCTTCGAACCTGTCTCATCTGATATTGCGTGGCACTGCCGCCTCCCATCATCGTGAGTATCCTTGATCCCGCCATTTGGTAAGTATGCTAATATCGGGGTACGAAAGATGAGGCCGACGCTATTAAGACCTTGGAGGAGAGAGCCGCACGTTCACCGAGCTTCTCGACGAACATGCTTCGGAATAAGGTGTTTGGAGCATACGAAAGTGACCTCGAGTTCCAACTCATCAACTTCGCCATGGCACCACTGTACAGAGAGGACTTCGATGCCGATGCAGGCCTGCGAAACGCTCTCGGTGTGGTGTGTGTCGCCGAGTCTCACAGTCAGTCCCCCGGTTGGTCCCCTACCCTCGTTGTTCAGATGCTGACGTGTTTTACTCACCACAAGATGACCTCTACTCCGAGACGGAGAAGTACTTTGACTACACTGAACGGTTGCATGAGATCAAAGCCAAGACTTTGGTCGTTGTTGGTGAATTCGACTGGATCTGCCCGCCAAACCACTCGAGACTTATCGCAGACAAAATCCCAAATGCGAAGCTGGTCGTTGTTGCTGGAGCCAACCACGCAGTACATGTTGAGAAGTCCGAGGAGGTCTTGGCCTCAATACGAGAGTTTCTTCAATGAGGCGTGTTGCAATATACTACTTCCGCACAAACCCCAAGCGATGACAGCCCACCGTTACCTGACCCACGCTCGTCGATTGTGATTCGATGTCCCCAACATTAGGTATAACTGTAGTCTGCGACGTCGCTAACGGAGGATTTGTGATCCGCTGAGGACTCTCCGCATGATTGCTCGTCGAAGAGACCATTAAGGGCATTGTGGCCAACTGCTTAAGACTTTCAACTGAGGCTGTGAGAAGAGCATCAGTCTAATCCTCTAGCTTGTACGATATGGAAAGAGCGGACATTATCCCAGCGACGCACAGAAGGTAGACATGTCAAGGCTTATCGGAGGTTCGGCAGCGGTGACAAACCGAGCCGGCCGATCCACGGCCCCGGCCAGGCTTACTGACGGCCTCCGGAAAGTGTTTACGGAAGAGAACCACGGGTCGCCGATGAAGCGACCGTCGAAGAGCAGCCCGATGGACGGGACTGGTTTGAACCGGTGCTAGACTTTGCATACGGTTGGTCAAATGGTTGGCCAGGGTGTGGGCGCTGGTGATTGTAAGTTGATGGCGATCCGGAGCCCTTCACGGAATAAGATGCCATTGTCAATTGCGATTCTCTATACCCCGAAGCAGCAGCAGACTGGCCCGACTTGTCAGACTTTGTGCATCATTTCACAGGATCCGCTCCATGATCGCGCTCCTTCACAGCCACGACTACTGCCATCATAATCGTGCTACTGGGTGCCCTCAAAAAGCTACCAATTTTTACATTCATCATTCGCATGTCGGAGCACGCCATCCTAGAGAGACGGGTAATGTCAACTTGGGCGCTTCTTCCATTTGCTCGAGTCAAGACTACTGGAGACAGCATTACATATTCAAAATCTTGCGCCATGCCTAGCGTCGCTCCGGTGTCGAGCGATTAATGTCGGGCTAATCCCGACAAGCTTCGTACCCGCTTCCCACGCGATAAGCTACATTGCTCTTCCGCTTTGCAGCAGCCCATCCCGTGGCGAGATAGTAGTGCCCAATGTCGGAGGGACGCCGACAGGGCGGGACGCAGGGTTCACCTTAGTCAACGACTAGCGGACCGAGATCAACGAAACTGAAGCAGTCATTAGAACGTGGCGAGGATTGCTAGGTAGGTCCTTGCTTCCATTGGCGGCGTTTGTCCAGTCATTCCGTGATAACTTACAACTCATGTCGCCGGTGAATGCTCCATGCTTAGCCAGCCAGGAAGCATACAGCCGACTCGAACTCTTCCATACCATAGCTAAATACCGCAGCGTGGGCTTTGGAGAAGACCTGCCACTATTGGCACATCAGGGTCCTTCTCAAAAGACAACGATCTAAAGGAGCCGGTCACCGGGGCTTGTAGGTGTTCAAGTACCAGTTCTTCGGAAATCCCTCTTGGACTTTCTGGAACTTTGCAACTCGTGCTGCGCTTGACTTCTAGGCAGTACTTTGGGTACAATCTGAATTGTAAGCTTCTGCAAATTCCTCATGAAGAGCATCAATTTGGACCTCTTTTAGCAGAAGACCTCCAGTGGGCAGCGGACACAATAATTGATCACGGACCGGGATCCGAAGTTCCCAACAACTGACCAACGCCAAACATCAGCGGCGGGTGTGACCTATCGCCATAGCATTCGAGAATCATGGCTGACATCCACGTCGCCATTGATCGAGGCGGCACCTTCTGCGATGTCTATGCACAAGTCCAAGGGCAAGAGGCTCTCACCTTCAAGCTACTATCGGAAGACCCAGCCAACTACCCTGATGCGCCCACCGAAGCCATTCGGCGTGTGCTCGAGCACGTTTCGGGCAAAGTAATCCCAGCTGGAGAGAAGCTCGATGCATCAAGAATAGGTACGGCACGAACGTGACTGAATGGAACAACAGACGAATCTCGAATAAGGCCTGAACTAACCCATGGTGAAGCTTCATGCCGAATTGGCACCACTGTTGCGACCAATGCACTCCTGGAACACAAAGGCGAGAAGTTCGCCTTCTTAACAACGAAAGGTAAGTGCTTCCCAACATGGACTTGATCGCTATTCAATTTCGTATCTCACAGTCTCCAATCTCCCCAGGCTTCAAAGACGTCTGCATAATTGGCGATCAATCGCGACCCAAAATCTTTGATCTCAACATCCAGAAGCCCGGGGCGCTTCACGCAACTGTTATCGAGGTGGACGAGCGCATAGTACCCGCCGACTATGATCTCAACCCCAGCCCACTCGACAAAGCCGCTGCATTGGCTGGAGGAGACGATAGCATCGTTCAGTCCACGAGCGGCGAGCTCATCCGGGTCCTTCGCCGTCCTAACGAGGCGGCTGTCACCGCACAGCTTGAAGATCTCAAAAGCCAGGGCTTGAACTCTATCGCGATTTGCTTCATTCATTCATATCTCTTCCCTGACCATGAGGACACTGTGGCGAATATTGCCAGGCGGCTGGGCTTCAAATACGTAACCACGTCGTCAGCAACGAGCCCGTCTATCAAAGTGCTGAATCGTAGCACGTCAACCTGCTCCGAAGCGTACCTCTACCCAGTCATCCAAAGATACATCCAGTCATTCCAGTCAGGATTCCGGATTCCACCACAGCGTATCGACTTCATGTGCTCGGATGGCGGTCTCAAGTCGGCAGACAAGTTCCGCGGCAACGAAGCTCTGCTCAGTGGTCCCGCTGGCGGTGTCGTTGGAATCGCAAAGTCATGCTTCAACTCGGATGATCCGACGCCTTTGATCGGATTCGACATGGGCGGTACAAGTACGGATGTGTCTCGATTTGACGGCCAGTTTGACTACCTTGCCGAGTCTTCGATCGCCGGGCGGACTATCACCATCCCTATGCTTAATATTGCTACTGTTGCCGCTGGAGGTGGCTCCATTCTCTTCGCGCGCAATGGTCTTCTCTCGGTAGGACCAGAGAGTGCGGGAGCTCACCCCGGCCCAGCTTGTTACCGCAAAGGTGGCCCTCTCACAGTCACCGATGTCAATCTCTTCCTCGGTCGCCTCGTCCTCTCATCTTTCCCATCCATCTTTGGTCCCAATGCAGACCAGCCCCTCGATGTCGATATTATTCGTGAGAAGTTCCAAAGCTTCACCGCAGACTTCAACGCCCAAACTAAGCAGCAACTGTCTGCGGAAGACGTTGCCTTGGGCTTGCTCAGCGTGGCCAACGAGACTATGAGCAGACCGATCCGCAATGCTACCGAGGCTCGCGGCTTCGCCCCAGAGAACCATCACCTCGTCTCTTTCGGCGGCGCTGGTGGGCAACATGCTTGCGACATTGCAGATCGCTTGGGCATTCGCAAAGTGCTTGTGCACCGATATAGCTCTCTCCTCAGTGCATACGGCATTGTGCATGCGGAGCTGCAAAGCGAGAAAATGGAGCCCTTTGCCTCTGTATTAAAAGCGAACGCCTCGAAACACATCCAGGAGAGGCTCATTGCCCTCGATGCCCAAGTCAGGAACGAACTTGCTTCGCAAGGTGCGGATCCGGCGACCATCACCTGTGATAATAGTCTTGTTCTGCGATACTTTGGCACAGATACAAATCTCGTCATCCCGACACCGGAAGATGGAGACTACGCTGCCGCCTTCACTTCAATGCACAAGCGTGAGTTTGCCTTCGTCATGCAGCGAGACATAGTCATCGAGTCAATCAAGGTCCGCGGCACTGGCAGAACGACCACGGAGTTGGGGTCCAAGAGCACTGCCAGCCAGCTTGCAGTTCCCAAGCAGCTTTCGAATGCGCCAGAGCCCACGGAGCGACAGTCAGTCTATGTGGCCGGGGGATGGACATCAGTTGGTGTTTACAGGCTAGAGTCAGTGTCGCGTGGTACGTCGGTCGATGGACCGGCACTGCTCATTGACAATACTCAGACCCTGTTCGTTGAGCCAAGTTTCCGCGCCATTATCCTGGAGGCTCATGTGATTCTCAAGAAGAAAGACAAGAGTACTGTGGAAGTATCAATTACGAAGACTTCATCTTCGAATGGGAAAGTTGACCCGATTGTGCTCTCTGTCTTTGCTCATCGTTTCATGGCTATCGCGGAGCAGATGGGCAACACACTGCAGCGAACGAGCATCAGTACTTCTATCAAGGAGCGTCTGGACTTCTCATGTGCAGTCTTTTCAGCGACTGGAAAGCTCGTCGCCAATGCTCCGCATATCCCTATCCATCTTGGCTCAATGCAGTTTGCCATCCAGGCCCAGCATCGTCGTTGGCTCGGCAAGCTCAGGCCAGGCGACGTGCTCCTCACAAATCATCCTCAATGGGGCGGCACCCATCTCCCCGACCTGACTGTGGTCACACCTGTCTTCATTGAAGATGAGATCGCGTTCTACGTTGCTAGTCGCGGTCATCATTCTGATATTGGCGGCAAGGGAATCACAAGCATGATGCCTGAGAGCAAGGAACTATGGGAAGAAGGCCTTAATGTGCCTTCCATGAAGATTGTCAGTCAGGGTGTCTTCTTGGAAGAGGAAGTCATAGCAGCTTTCAACGAAGCTGGAAGTCTCCCAGGTTGCAGCACCTCGAGACGTCTGGCTGATAACATCTCAGACCTCAAGGCACAGACGTCCGCGAACCAGCGCGGCATCACTTTGTTGCGAAAGTTATGTGACGAGTTTTCCCTAGCCACTGTGCAGCGCTACATGGGTGCTATCCAGGCCAATGCCGAGGCAGCCACTCGGGAGGCCATACGAAAGATGGCGGCAGAGAATCCTGTACGCGAGGCGACAGACTATTTCGACGACGGCACAGCGTTGCGTCTCAAAGTCACATTAGATCCAACGTCTGGCGGTGCGACTTTTGACTTCACAGGCACAGGTCCACAGCAATGGGGGAACTATAACTGCCCCATCTCCATCTGCCATTCCGCCATCATCTACACTTTGCGGTGCCTCATCAACATGGACATACCACTGAATGAGGGCTGTCTGGTGCCCGTCCAGATCGTTGTGCCAGAAGGTTCATTGCTCAACCCTGGACCCCGGGCAGCCATTTGCGGCAGCACGCTCGCAAGTCAGCGCGTGATTGATGTTATCTTGCGAGCTCTGGCAAATTTCGGCGCGAGTCAGGGTTGTGCGAATAGCCTTGGTTGGGGCATGGGCGGTCGCGATCCGACGACGGGCGAGGTTGTCAAGGGTTGGAATTACGGTGAGAGTATTGGAGGAGGTGTAGGTGCCGGCGAAGGCTACGATGGCGCTCACTCCACGCACGTTCACTCAACAAACACGCGACAAACTGACGCTGAGGTGATCGAGAAGCGCACAGCAGTGCTGGTGCGACGCTACGAGGTACATCGGGGCAGCGGCGGTGCTGGGAAATGGAAGGGAGGCGACGGCATTACGAGGGAGATTGAGGCCCGTGTTCCCTTGAAGTTCAGCATTCTGAGCGATCGGAGAGTCTACCGACCGTGGGGCATGGCTGGCGGGAAACCTGGCGCGAAGGGGGCCAACTATGCTTTCTTGCACGCTGCGGATGGCAGTGGGGGCATGGAGAAGGTGAATCTGGGTGGCAAGGCTATTATCAACCTGCAGCCAGGAGAGTATCTGCAGATTAACACGCCGGGCGGAGGCGGTTACGGTGGCGACGAGATTACAGATAGGCATGTTGGGTATCCGTGATGGTCTTGCTCCTAAGGGACGTTCTCGGCGGAAATATTAATGCAAATGGGTGATTTTGAGGCTGTCGCAAGGTCTCACTCGACTGATACAGGCCAAGTGTCCAATCCTACCTAAGGGTAGAGAATGAAGATATGTGTCCTCGTATAATAAATATTAGTCGACACTTTAGACAATCATCTTGATCGAAACGCCCTTCCTCGGCGAACCCGTTGTGGTATATCTTGAGAAAGTCGCGAAAGATCGAGCGACTTGTCCGATGATGTCTGTGACAACCTCAAGCTACCGTGTGGAAGGCGTCCCCGTGGAACTCTTCCTTTGCCGACTAACACCATCTGATCTCGCATCCCTATCATCGACGTCTCGCTTTGCGTTTGGGAGCCGTAGGTGACGAGTGCTATACGTAGTACAGTCTTCGCATTTCGCTCTTGCAGGAGGGCGATTACTTTCGCACAGATCCTCGGCCAGGCACTGATGTCATCGTCGTTCAGCGCAGACTGCCCTAGAACCTGGAGGTCGATCAACATGTAAAGTATTGGAATTCCTTCCAGGACGGAAGACAATATCTTTGTCCAATCCTCTTCTGTTCTGGCGCTCAGGTAGGATTTGAGGCATGGTACCAGGGCAGCATCTGTGTGGATGCGCTCGTTTAGCTTTACGGCTTGGACGACTAAGTATTTGATCAGGTCGACCGTCGTGGCTTTGACCGCTGTACTCTGAGCAGGCGCAATGCTGTTAAGGACCCAGAGAGCTGGTACGTGCGAGTCTTGTAAGGCCCTAATCGACAACGTACAGAAGTTTTGAAGGTAATGACGTGTTGCCCAGGTCCCGCTGATCATGATGAACGATGACTGTTGGCACTGATTCCAGAGCTGCATTTTATGATCCATCCAGAAAGGTGGACCCCTTTGTGAAGGCTTTAACAACCGTTTCTGGGCCAGCCAAAGGGATATCAGAAGCATCTCAGCGGGTTCTGGGACCTGACGCACGTAAATTTGATCGAGAAACTGAATCAGCTGGATCTCACTCAGCTTCTGTCGGAACTCGATTCTGGCGCAATCATTTAATGACCGCTCTGCTGTGATGGACACTTGCATTTCAAGCACTTTGTTCGCCAGATGGTCAACCTTTTCCTGCAAGCTTTGCTGGCTCATGAGTTGCTGCTGGATGGCAATATGCATGTCGCGCTGCTCGGCATGGCTGCCTGCCCACGCTGTCTCAGTGAGGTGCTGAGAAAGCAAAGCTATCTTTGCCAGGATGTCGTTGTACCTTAACTCGGCTGGTCTGGTGATGGCGTGTATAGCATGCTGAATTTTGGTCTCCTTGTACCAGCCGAGCGCACGAAGTAGAAACCGGATAATGTAAGCATATATAGAGACGACAGTTTGATATATCTGTTGCGTGGGGTATAGATGCATTAATAGTCGTGCTCGAGGTAGCAGAGTAGCAATCTCAGTGAGTCCCTCTGCGAGCTTGCAAATGAGCTTTTGTTGATTCGTGACACCCTTGAAAGTCATCAGTCCTAGGATCTCTGTATGAGTCGCCCAGAGCGTTCAAGAAACCTACAACGAACAAAAATTTCATCGCGCCCCAGACTAAGGCAGTATACTCTGGATGATGCGCAACGAAGACATCCATGATACTGCTGTAGTGGTGCGCCTTCTCGGCCAAGCCGTCGAGCGCATCGCGTACCTTAGACTCGCCTTTGCGCTCTGTGTAGTGTTTCTGCGCGTCACCAAGAACGTGCAAGAGTGATTCAATATTATTGATTTGTGCGTCTTCTATCCATCTAGACTTGAGCTCATCCTTGGAGAGCTCAGTCGAGAACATGCGCACGGCATCAGTGAAGGCGTGCTGCACGATGCCATGCCTGTCAATTAGCTTGTGCATGAGAGGTTCAGCCTGTAGACAACTTACTGAACTGCGTCGCCTGCTACATACCAAGCGCGCAGATCCGATGCCGATGCCATCACTAGACGCTGTGATTGGATGTTAACCACAGTCGGTGTACCTTGAGCCCAAGCAAAGTTCAGATCGATTAAGGACAATGCTAGCGGCAGCCAAGCTCTAGATTCCTTGTCTCGGAACCACAGCCTCGTTGCTCGGCTCAGCCGCTGCCTTTAGGCATCAAGCCCACTCATGCGGGTGACAAGAAAGCATCACAGAGATTAAGCGCCGCCCAACATTCTATCACACTCCACGAAACCCCTCTCCGTCTTCTTCTAATGTTTGGATAGATTGCACATCGGACTTTCTCACGCTTTGCACTATTCTCCATGAACAATTATCGACCTACACTCTCTTGAGTCGTGCTCTCCTAGAGTCTTCATCCTTATCTTCTAATAAAGAAGCTATTCGTACGTAAGGCTCCGGGAAGAGGAGCCTGACGTGTGCCACCTTCTTGTCCCCGCCGTCTGGCGCCAGCACTATTATCTCTGGCAGGAACATACACCGAACTTTCGAAAATGGAACCAGCTAAGAAGAAAGACCGAGAAGAATACCAGCTGCAGCAGATGATGCTACAACTGCAGCAGAAAGAGGCTGATAGGCTGAAGAGACGAGCAGCTGATAGACAAGGCCCATTTACAGATCCGGCACCGGTAAATGTTTACAGCTTGACGAGTTTAATTCCAAGTGCTGACGAGTTTCGTATAGAGTGATCCCACTACGCAGAGGCCGCAGTGCCCACAACTTACGATATCGGACGACCGAACCCGGGATAGCTCTTTCGAGAGAACTGGCCAGCGATGGATTGCCTTAAGCACTGCGCCAAATACTCCACCACCGATACGGTCGCCACATGAGAAGCCACCCGAACCATTCCACATAGACACGAGGTCGCTCAGACCCTTGCAGGCGCGTGATGTAGAAGCTATAAATACCCACCAGGAGAACTGGTCGTCGAAGGGCCTATTGTCGCGAGAGCAACTAACGCGCACATCCTCTCTGTCAAACCCCCAGTATGCGAAGACACTCCAACAGGATGCGCCTGGGGGCACGGAGCAATTACTCTACGAGATTGCCGATGACCATCAAGACGGCCATGACAGTTACAGGCATAGTTCCCAAGTACACCAGTCTTCGCCTGCTCTTGAGAGCTACCAGGCTGAACAACTCGTGGACCAGAAGCTGGTTGAAACTTTAGCAAAGCTTCTTGGGATTCCTAATCAATCAGCTGCAACTGTGGACAGTATGCGGGCTTATATATCGAGCCTTCAGCGCAAGGAGCGTCTTTCACCGACCAGTCCCAAGCCCTGCTATCTCGTGACTTACTATGTTTTCGATGATGGAGAGAAAAGCAAGGAGGTAGCTGGACCTTCTCGTCTATACCTCGACCGGCCTCGGTGGAAAGCAGGCGCTAGAAGAAAGCACGAGATTTTAGCGGGTGATCTTCCAGTTGACAGCCTGGAGTAATATCTTTCAAAACACCCGGAGGTTTCCTTCATTGTGTCTAAGAAATATGACATTTCCACAAGGGAAGATCAAAAGGAAGAAGACTGCGACATCGCGTCAAGTGTCCACCACGACGCTGAAACGCTCATTCCTGCAGCGCAACCACTTAGAACAGCCTTTTCGAGCTTCAAGTCCTTTGTAAAGGATGAGTATAGCCGAAACAGCACCAAAGAGCTTGAAGAGTCAGGGGCAGGCTGGGAGAACGACTTCGAGTCTTCTTCAGACCTAGATTATGCCACCCTGGACGATGACATACATTACGACCGAGGCCTAGCAGCCCCTTACCTTTCTGTTTACCACTCTAGAGGTGCAAACCTCGACAGATTTACGGCAACGTTACAAGAACAGGAAAGTATCCACTTCCGCCTGGTGCTTGACTACATCATGTCTAGTTATGGACCTCAATACGCTGATGTCGATGCGATGACAGCTAAAGATAAAATATGTCATGCCTACATACCGTACCTGTTCAGGCCAGGCATGCTTGTGGTTAGCGGGAAGGGTGAGGGGATAAGAGGACACAGGTGCAGATCAAGCTTAATTGCCAGGTCGGCCCCAGCCAAGAAATCTACCTGGAACGTGCAAAACCCCTTTGGAATGCCAAATCGAAATGATACACTGCACATCAAGGATGCAAAATGCATCAGAACCTGGAGCTGGGACTACGACAATGGCTTCAAGCAGGAACGAGAAGAAATTCTTTTCACCGACAGCTTCCTAGGCGATAACGCGGAAGCCGAACAGAACATCGATGACCTGAGTATCCGCCCCCTGCTATTCACGAGTGAACAAACACGCCAGCAGCTCGAGAATCGTGGTCGTTGGTTCTGGAAGTGCCGCGTAAAGCAGATGGTTTCTTACGTGGAAAATGCTAGTGAAAAGTCGCACTATGCAAACGAGAAACGTTACATGATCGACATGCAGGTATACCAGGAGCTCCACGGCCAAGAAAAATGGAAAGCAAGGAGTAATCCAACTCCGTGGGTAGATCAGGAAGAGCCTCCCGGTGAGGACTTCATCTATCTAGCCCCGCTTACCATTAAAGGGTACAATCTGAAGACCAAGAAATGGCAGGATCTGAAACTCGATAGCTTGTCAGAGGTCACGTGGAACACTGCCGCTTTCGACAGCTTGGTGCTGAATTGGAAAACGAAGAAGCTGATCCAAGCCCTTATAAGCAATCAGATCGAGGCAGAAATGTCAACAGACATAATTGAAGGGAAAGGCAACGGCCTGATAATGCTTCTGCATGGGGGGCCCGGCACCGGTAAAACGTTGACAGCTGAGAGCGTGGCCGAAATTGCACGACGACCACTTTTCCCCGTGACATGTGGCGACATTGGAACCGAACCAGCGAGTGTCGAGAGGTATCTGGAGTCAGTTCTTCATTTGGGAAAAACGTGGGGGTGTGTTGTGTTACTAGACGAAGCGGACGTCTTCCTTGAGCAGCGTAGCTTAGAGGATCTGCACCGCAACGCACTAGTATCCGTTTTCTTGAGAGTCCTCGAGTACTACGACGGCATCCTGGTTCTTACAAGCAATCGCGTAGGAACATTCGACGAAGCATTCAGATCTCGAATCCAGTTGGCGATCCACTATACCAGCCTCTCGACCCACCAGCGCATGAAGATCTGGGAAAACTTCTTCAACAGACTTGAAAAACTGAACGAAGAAGGCATTGACTTTCTCGATTTGAAAGACAACGTCGAGACGTTAGCAAAGCACAAGATGAATGGCCGCGAGATTCGGAATGTCGTTACAATCGCGAGACAATTCGCACGGTGGGAACGCAAGCAGCCTGGTGGGGAGAAATACCGACTGGACTATGAGGTAATGGAGGAGGTGATCGAAACATCTGGGAAGTTCGATAAGTATATTGCAAAGTTGAATGGCGGCTTCACGCCGGAGCAACTAGCGGAGGATGATGGGCTCCGATTAGCGAAGGATGTCGAGTAACGTAAATTGCGAATGATCTACGGCGTTTGACGGTATTCTGCTTTCATTCGAAGGTAGCTCATCGTATAGTTTTGACTATAACATTGCCTTTAGCAAATAGTTACTTTCATCACAGTTGCACCTCGTTTAGTGGCGTCACCTGTGGCCTAGACATTTATGCGCCGTGGAGGTGGCTATACTGGACGTGGAATTCGGGGCTCCCCGCCAGCTGGCATATTGATGAGGGAATGTCAGTTAAGACGGTATAAAGCAAAACGGCTACATACAAAGATGATTACACCGATTCACCGCTGTCTCTTATTGTGTACATACGAGATACTAGGGCATCATCGCGGCGTGCCTGCCTAATCCTGGAATTAGATCCCACGATATCCATTCCATACTAACTGGTCCAACATGCCATAAAGCCTTGCTGATGATAGTGTTCAACCCCAAAAGTCTCACTTTGGAGAGAGTGCCTCTCATTATCTGATACCAACTGATTTGCTAGATCATAGTAACACTTGGTCTTCCCCTTCTTTGACCCAAGGGCAAGCTCCCGCTATCTGTCTCAGTCCGACAGGCGAGATATTTTAATGCCATGTCACAAGCCTTATAAGCACCTTGGGGTTTATTACGCCACTCAGTTGCACTCCGGCTTGTCTCCATGAATGTATGGAACCTTGTTCTCAATGCAGTAGGAATCGCAAGGCGTCCTCTGACAAAAAGCATACATGGTTATCTTGTCGGCACTGGAGAACCACTCGCTGTCGCAGGAAACCAGCCTGTCAAAGTACGGATCGTTGCCGGGAAGCTTGCAGCAGTGATTGGGGTTGGTGTCATAGACACAGCAAATGTCGTAGCCTGCCCAGAGGAAGGAGTACTGCGGGCATGCGGCATCTTGTCTTGGCTCCAAAGGAGCAGCAAAGGTCAAGGGCAGCACAAAGGAACTGATGCTGGCGAAAGTTTGGAAGGCGCGCATCTTGGAAGTAAATACAAAGATAGACTAGGAATTGATGTTGGTTTCAGGGCTTTGTGATGTCACAACGCTCGAGGCAGGAAATATGTCTCACCACGAGGCGCTGTTGAATATATACAGAGATTGACGGAATATGAGCTTCCGACTGTCTGACTTGGTCTTGAAGTCCGTTCTCAACTGGGATAGAATATTCCATAAGGTGGTAATTGGTCGAAGAGTTACCTGCCTGATGCAGGGATGAGGAAACAAGGTTTGCGGCTATGCAGGGTTATATTGCTCAAGTTATGTATTATTCACAGCTGACTACCATGCAATACAACGTAAACGGTCCTCATGTTGTAGTTAAAAGGTTGGAACGATGTACTGTTCCATTCATGATAACTTCACCAACACCGTTCCAACTGAAGTTCTCTTTGACCACCAGCCCCCTGAGATTCAAGTCCCTATTTCAGCATTCAGCTTCCACGTAAGAACTCAGCTGATGACCTCGTGACTTACTATATGCACATACCGATAATGCCCGACGCCTTACCCTCGTCGCCATCTCTGTCGTAGACGTAATAGATATGATAAGTTCCAGTAGTTACCTGCCTTCGCTAGCTCCTAGCTGTTTCTGTAGTCTACCTGGTGATACGTATCGCAAGTTCTACAGTAGTAAGAGTCCGCGACCAACTCTCCCTGCAGCAATAGGAGACGCAAGGCCACCGGTGTGTAAGCAATTGAAGTATGTTGAACTTACGCAAATGAAGTATAAGTGCCTATGTTCTATTGCAAATTGAAAAGTGATACCAGTTGAACCTAGCATTAGCGGAGAGACATGGCCATGTCCGAAATTCTGGGCCCTCGGTAGGTTTGCCTTTTCTTACGCGTAACTGATAAAGAATAAAGCATAAAATGAACCAAGGCAATATCATATTCACCATGCATATGGAATTGCCCTTCAGATTTAGTAGTCGTAAGTGCATTCCTGCGACGTCGGGGAAGACGGGTTGCCACCCTACATTGCCTCCCTTGCACATGCTACTCATGTCGCCACTCCGTCAGTAGAACAAATACAAAGTGTCATCTCGAACGTGCCGGGGGATATATCTTCGAAGGTAAAGCAGCCTCCAAACCTGTTCAATCATGCATGGTCGGCGTTTCCCCCACCTTCTCAGGGAGTGAGTCATTAAGATCTGCATTTCCGATGCAGTATGTCAGATGTTGACTCAGGGCGCGCCTCACGCACACGCCATGCACACACCTTAACCATAATTTCCCCACAATGGAGAAGATCTTGTGCACTCTCGAATGCGATTCGCAGCAATTTCATATCGTTTTTGTCAGCCATATAGGCTACGCATTGTCGCTGTTCGGACAGTTTTTGCAGTCTCGGGAATGAAAGTCTCCTATCGTGTGTCAAAAGCCGAGCATTCGCTTAGCCCGATCGGTGAATTTCCCTTCGGTTCGCAGCATCATCCACTCCTCTCCATTTTTTGACAAACCTCTTCTTCACTCCACCTCACCGCTCACCTCCTCTTTAACTGCGACAGCACTCCCATTCTGCATTCAATCGCAGACGAGCTGCTTTCTCTTGAGATCATCTGGCACAGACTCAACGCCTGCATCGTGTCATGACCGAGACTGAACCTCTGCTCCGAGCGTCTGCCACCGAACAGCACGGCGAGGCAGTTTCTGCCGTCGCGCACCAGGCTGAACACAATGTCGACTCTACCCTGAAATTCGATCCCAATGGGGATGATGACAACCCGTTGGAATGGTCCAATGCGTACAAGTGGGCTATCGTGGCTCTACTTGGCCTGAATGCCTTTACAGTGTACGTGCATTTGTCGTCACAAACGTTACCGATCCGTTCTCTAACAAGACATAGGACAGCAACATGCACCAGCGCCGTGCCCATCGCCAACATGATCGTGTCTGATCTTTCCGATGGTCAGGTCGACAAATCTGCTGCTGCCCTCCTCGTCACTCTCTGGGAGCTCGGTGAAAGCGCAGGCCCTCTCCTCATCGCCCCTCTCTCCGAGGTGTTTGGTCGTGCTATCGTCTACCATGTCTGTAACACTCTCTTCACTGTTACTGTCGTCCTCTCAGCTCTCTGCCACTCAGCACCTCTGTTTATCACACTGCGCGCAGCCACCGGTCTCTTCGTCGCGGCCAATGTGCTCAACCCCGCTGTCATCGGAGACATGTTTCTGCCGGATCACAGAGGCGGACCGATGAGCGTCATCTTCTTGGCACCACTTCTCGCTGGTGCTGTTGCTCCTGCTATTGCCGGTGCAATTGCCCAGTGGATCGGTTGGAGGCAAGTTATGTGGATCTGTGCTATCGTTGCTGGATCCTGCGAGCTCGCCTTCTTGACCTTCTTCAAAGAGACGTACAGCGTGCCCATCCTCCGACGAAGAGAAGAAAAGCGCCGCGAAGTCGTGGGAATGTCAGCCGAGGAGATCAAAGCGAACAAGGCGGCCAACTACGCTGAGCTGAGGAACTCAATCCGGAGGCCTGCGTCTGTTATGGGCAGTTCGTTTGTTCTCGCTGCGTTGTCTTTGTTCGGGTCGGTGTTTTTTGCGCAATTCTACGTGCTCAGTGTTAGCTTCCCGCCGATCTTGGAGGAGCTGTATGGTCTGACGCCAGCGCAAGCAGGGTCCTGTTTGATCGGATGGAGTAAGTCGACGTGCTCGAACTAACTATGCAAAATTAGTGCTGACAGATAACAGGTGCCGGCTCATTCTTTGCAGTCATACTTTGCAACTTATACCTGGACAAGATATATGTGCGACTCCGAGACTCTGCAAAAAACAGCGGTCTACCCGAGTACCGCCTTCCTCTCACCATCGTCGGTGGTATTCTCCTCCCGTTTCCTCTGGCAGCATTCGGCTGGTTCACCCAATGGCGTCTTCCGCTCCCTTTTCTTATCGTCTCGTCCAGCCTTGTGGACGTTGCACTTATTCTGGTCATGGTCACCCTCTCGTCGTACGTTGTCGACGCTTTCGGCTTGTATGCAGCATCAGCTATGACTGGGGTCATCATCTCCAGGTGTTTGATGGGCTCGTTCTTACCACTCACAGCCGCGCCACTGGTCGAACGCCTAGATTACGGATGGGGTTTCACGATCGTAGCAGCCGTACCATTTTCTCTGATGTCTATCCCAATGCTTGTCATGAGATATGGACCCCGATGGCGCCAGTGGTCTCGTTACACACGAGCACAGTGAGAATGACGCTAGACATGCATTGTTATGACACAGTGGCAAATGACTTCAACATTTAGACGATACAATTCGCATTTTGCGCTGTTGCTACAGGTACATTGCTGGCCTTGGGGGACGTAACCGAGCGCATATAGATAGCCTATTGCATAATGAGTTCACGGACAAAGACCGAACCCCGGATTAGGGCAGAATGAACATACTTTATACTATACGAGCTGAGGTGGTCAGCGTCGCAACAGCTGTTACGCTGACGCCTTCAACCAAGCGCTGGCATTGGATGCTTTCGCCCGCAAGTGCTGACATGCGCTCGGGAGAAGTACCAAAAGTGAGCATGAACATATGCAGGGATGTTACCCACCTTCTGAAGCTTCCCTCGGCGGTAAATCTGACAGGGCTGGATATAAGAAGTTCGCTTACTGTACACCTGGACCTTCTCGACGTTTTGCCTTTCTGACTGTGCCGCACGCGTCCAACCTCGCATCAAATCCATCGCCATGACGCCTGGAAAACAACTATCTGTAGAAGGACAAGCCTTCGAAGACTACTACCTGAACCGAAAAGACAAGGAGCTCCCCCAAAATCCTCACCATCGTGCATTGGTCGAAGCCTGCGTTCGCGATGGTTACGTCGTGATTCCCAATGCCTTCTCAGAAGCTGAGGCCGATGCGGCCAAGGCAGAGATTGATCGACTGCACGGCCAAAGGCCGCTGATCGGTCGCACTGAGTTTGAAGGGTACAAGACGAACCGTATGTGGGCTCTTCTCGGCAAGAGCCGCAAGTTCGACAAGTTCTGCTTGATACCGGAGGTTCATGCGCTCAACGAGTATTTCCTGACTGACGACTACCTCATCTACATCATGAGTAGCATCGTCATCCAGCCTGGTGAGAAGGCGCAGTTTCTGCACCACGATGACGCTGGCACGCGCATGCCGAGACCCAGGCCACCCATGTCTGTCGGAACGATGATCTGCCTAGAAGACTTCACCGAAACTAATGGCGCGACAAGACTCGTGCCGGGAAGTCATAAATGGGGCGATGGTGTGATTGCCGACGATGAGCAGGCTATCCCCGCATTGGCGAAGAAAGGAAGTGTCATTTACTTCTTGGGGACGACGTGGCACTCTGGAGGCGCGAATGTGTCGAACAACCCGCGATATGCGATCACGATACAATACTGCCAGCCCTGGCTTCGACCGTTTGAAGATCTGAAGTCGGCCATTGATCCGCGACGAATCCTTGCCGGGGAGATTGATGAAAGGATCGTCGCCATGATGGGCTATCGCGCTGCGGAGCCGTTCTGGGGTGTTGGTAAGTGTTTACATCCAATCTGATATCGTGTCGTTTAACGTGAAGGAGAACTAATGGAATCCAGTCGATGGCTTGAATCCGATCAAGGGTGCTAAGCGACTTGTTCGGTGGCTGCAGAATCCGGTTGAGACCACGCAGCCGGGTTACGCGAAGGAGGAGGGAGAGACAGAGAAATGGTTCAGAGAGAACAAAGGGAAATTCAACAGCAAATTGTAAAGTAGTGGGCTCTGTGATGGACGGGGGATTATGTTACGGCGGTTCGCAAAGTCTCTTGATCACCCCCAGGCTCGGATCCTGCCGAATGTACATATTGTTACTCATGAGTATGTCTCCGCCAGCGAAAGACTTAAACTTGTGTGTATTATCACAAGGCTTCTTGGAAGAAATATGAGCTTCAAGGCACGGCTCGGTATCCGCGGCCGAGCGGCGGTTGTAAGCAACGTGTACATCATGGGACGCTCCTTACAAGACACATTCAACCGGGTTCGTCTTACACGCCTGCCCAAAAGCATACGGATCAGCGCGCAAAGGGTTTTGATTCGAGCCCAATCATGCGGTCCCCTATTACTATGTTCATTTGTTAAAACGGAGCACAGCATCCTTACTCAAGTCCGCCGAGAATCTGGGGTGAAGTCGCCGTGAGGCACAGCTGCCAAGTGGGAGGATCGCTTGACCTACGGGTACGCGGACCATCGGGCAGATGTCTTTCTGCAATACCTGGTGAAAGATCCTTTGGCATGAATCATGGCGCTCTGTGAAAGCACGACCTCCAACAACAGTCGCGCCGCATAAAAGCGAGCCTGCCGTGTGTACAGCCGAACGAATGGCTTCACTTCAGCGCTCATGCTCGCCCGACTAGGCCGTTGAGCGTCCTTGGCTACAGTGGCCAAGTAAAGCCACGAGACGGATAGCTGTTCCGTTAATTATGCAAAATGGTCGCTCTTCTGGCACCTGTGCCCACTGAATGCTCTGGGGACGCCAAACGTATAAAGAGTGTTGTATTTTGCTCGGAGCTTGTATCGAGAATTGCGATTCAATACCTCCTCCTCGCAATTAGTTGGAACCATGCGGCACACAAACCTCTTCAGTGGTCTTACCTTTGCCAGACTGATTAGTTTGGGGAGTACTAGGAAGGCTGATGTCCTCAATAAGCGGCAATTCTTGCCAGAAGACCCTTTCGACGGTCCACCATTGAGCCATCCGCCGACATCGAGTATCATGACTGCTATGACGACCTTCGATGCGCGCGTCTGCTGGTGCCGCTGGACTGGTCCAAACACAACTCAACAGAGGCTCTCGACCTGGACGAGACTGCTGCTATTGCCATTGTCAAAATACCAGCCTCTGTACCAGAAACAGACCCCTCGTTTGGCGGCCCTATTCTCTATAATCCGGGCGGCCCGGCCGTCAGTGGCGCAAGTCGGGTTCGTGAGGAGGGCAAAACACTACAGTCATTATTCGATGGGGACAAACATTTCGACATCATCGGTTTTGACCCTCGCGGTGTGGGAGCAACTACACCACCAATCCGCTGCTACCAGGACGAAACGAAACGATGGACTGCCGTCGACATCCTTGGGGGCTTGCCCCCGGTCGGTTCAGGACCAGTAACCTTACAGTATCATCTCCAAACGTTCAAAGCCTTCTGGGACATTTGTGAGGAAGCCTCTTTGAACAATACTGTGTTTCCGCATGTGGCAACGGCGTCTGTTGCAAGGGACATGTTGGAGATAGTGGACAAGGTCGAAGCTTCTAAACCCCATTGCTCCAATTCGTCGGGTTCCCGTGGTAAGCATGAGGCGAAACTACAGTATTATGGGCAATCATATGGCACGTATCTTGGGGCCACCTTCGCGTCCATGTTTCCTGATCGGGTTGGATTGATGGTCCTTGATTCAGTTGTGGATGCCGATGGCTGGAACAGAGGTGTAAGTATAAGGCGCAAGTTCATCTTTTGCTTCAAATGGCAGTACCTGATATTTTGCCCAGGAACATATTGACGGATTTGATGACTTGGACAACGCTATTGACGTTATATGGGAGTATTGCTTTAGCATCAAGAATGCATGTCCCTTGTGGCAGCAGACCGATACATCCGCACTCGACATCAAGGCTCGCGTTGATGGCTTGATGGCAGACCTGCAGACTTCGCCAGTGGTCATCGGAGCTCGCGGCGAAGTTCATCTGTTCGCGCTTAGGCATGTAAGTTCACTTATTCTCCCCCTCGCATACTTTTCGCCCGGGACAGATTCCCTGCGGGAGGAGTACCTAGAGGTGCTCGCGAGGGTTTTGAGAGGAGACTATCTCTCCTGGTGGTATCGTGACGACGAAAATGGGGACGTGGACGAGGATGGAGAGCGGGAAGATGACATTTCCGACGACGAGGGCTCAAGCGATGAAGATGAATGGCCACCTCAGCCTGCGTATTCATTCTTAGACGCCTTTCCAATGATCCGTTGCACCGACGGATACAACCTGGTTGGCATCCGCGAGCGCAACAGCTCCTGGGCACAAGGTGTTGTTGATGAACTTGCTCGTCGGCATCCCAGAATGGCGGCAATGGCTTCGGAATGGTCACTGGCGTGCTACGGGATGTCTGACGAATTCAAGCCAAAGTACACATTTCCAGGTCCCTTTGGAGGGCCTGCTCCCGATACGTCTTCGAATAAGACGACAGTTGCTCCTGTTATGCTTCTCAATAATCGCTTTGACCCGGTTACTCCGCTCTCCGCTGCTTATCGGCTCTCAAGTTCGCTGGAAGGATCGTCGGTGGTGGCACACGAAGCAGCTGGTCACATAGCGATAGCCTATGCTGGCGACTGCTTGAAGAACATTCTTCAGTCGTACTTCAATGAAGGGTTGATGCCGGTCAATGGGACTATGTGTCAACCGGAGGTTAGTGCTCTTCCTGGGCTGCCTATCGATGTATCAAAGGCCGCAACTGAACCAAGCCGGAACCTGGGCAAGAGGATGACACCCGTGGAGAGGGCTAGGGTGATGGACAGAATGCATCTTTTCCGCGGCATCCCTTTTTGATGGCTTTTCTCAGATGAAAGTGATTCTTTCAATATAACAAATTAATACATCAGAGACTGCTTGGACGCGCAACGATGGCCATTCCACCAAAGTGCTCAATTCAACGAGTGCAAGAACGCTCGCCTTCACCAAGTAGTGCTGCCTACGTAACGGTATGATGGACGATGGTATTACACAGGACAAGACCATCCACATGTAATATACTCCGATGCTTAATGCCCAAACCAAGTCTACTTCTTGGCCAGAATCTGAGTGACTTCGTCCAGGTGGCTCGAGAAGTTGTCCACCAAGTCGTCCCACATCTTAGGCTCGTGTTCGTGCTTCTTGTTGCTCTCCCAAGCCCACTCGGTGACGGTGAACTGCCGGCAGCTTTCGAACATGAAGGCAATAGCGCCTTTGGATATCCGCATTTCGGGCGGGGGTTGTGCCGAAGCCGCCTTGAACTCCTGTACACAAAGTTAGAACGATTGTATTGGTGGTCCGCCATGCCGGACGCCCACGTACCTGGTAGGCAACGCCGTGCGGTACCATTCCACATTCGAAGGACACTCCGCCAGGCTGGAACTCATCAGAGCGGCCACCATACTCGCCATAGATGAGGCCCATCAGCTCTGAAGCGACGTTACGGTGATAATAAGGAGGTCTGTATGTGTGCGAAGCCACATCCCAACGTGGCGAGAAGATGAGGAAATCTGCAAGAGGCGCGTTTGGGTCTCTGGACTTGGCGGTGAGTACGCAGAAGATTGACGGGTCGATGTGGTCCACGCTGATGGACCCGACGTTGACGAACTTGGTGAGGTCGTACTTGTATGGCACGTAGTTGCCGTGCCATGCGACGACATCGAAAGGGCAGTGGTTCTGCTTGCTGGAGAAGTACTTGCCGCCCATCTTGTAGACGATCTCCCAAGGGTCGTCCTTGGTGATGGTGTACTTGGCCTTGGGGTGGAGGAAGTCACGAGCGTTGGCCAGGCCATTGGCTCCAAGGGGTCCTAATTCTGGAAGCTCGAAGTTCGAGCCCCAGATTTCCAGAATATAGCCTCGCGTAGGACCTTCGACCGAGACCTTGAACCGCTGTCCGCGTTGGATCACGCAGATCTCTCCCGGCTGGACGTAGAGGGGACCAAACTCGGTCTGGATGTCCAACGAACCCTGCTGTGGAACGATCAAATAGTCACCATCGGAGTTCACGAAGGCGCGATTCTCCATGCTCTTGGTGGCAGTGAAGACGTGGGTCGCCAGGCCCTCTCTGAGGGTAGGATCGCCGGAGCCAGCGATCGTGCGCAGACCAGACACGAAGTCGGCACCCTCGGTGACATCAAATGGAAGCTGTTTGGTCCACATTGTCAGCCCTGACAACGGCAGTGAGCATAGATCAGTCTATCGGTACATACCCAGGCGAGTTGCGTAGGCGACACCTTGACACGAGGGTTTAATGGCAGGAAGCAACTTTCCGTGCCTTCTACCGTCGGCAGATCGGTCTATATTTTGTTAGCATGCACGAAGCTTCAAATCCAGGATACAGTGCGCATACAAATCCCTGATGTGCAACCGCAGGACGAGCTCGGTAAAGCCACGCCTTCTTGTTGGCATGTCGAGTTGCAGTGAAAGCCGAGGCAGTCATTTGCTCGGCATAGAGCCCGAACCTGACACTTCGAGGGTTATTCTGGCCTTGCGGAATAGTACCGGGAACTGCCTCGGACTCAAAGCTGTTGTTAAATCCGGGGAGATAGTCATAAGGGTCATTCTTCCTCGTGGCAAAGGACGGAACCGCGCCGTCTTTCTGGGTCTCGGCCCAGTGAAAGATGTTCTGGTAATCAGGCGTTTCCGACATCTTGAGTTCAGGTCGCGCGCGTGTGTTGAAGATGGAAAGGGAAATGCAATGGTCTCGTTCAGAAAAGATTCGCCAGCAGAGCTCTCTTACCTGCTCCTTGACCACATATTATTACCTTATACCTTACAAACTGACCCCGCATGGATCTCCAAGTGGAGGAAGCTCTCATCAGCATGATCTAAGCAGACGATGTGGGGGATGCGGAGGCCCGTGGGTTCGCATCGGCAGATAACATCCGACCAAGGGTGATGCAATGGGCCGGACAAAGGGCGCAAACCCATGTTATTTACGGTACATGTTCAAACCTGCTCGGTTGCTGAGACACCTCGAAACTGTGTGCATTGTCGGGCGGTAGATACCGAGCAGTGTTCTCACCCGCCACGAGCTATCTGTTCTCGACTCACCAGTTGATTGAGGAAGCATTGCCACCATCCTTTGCACACGTGCGCCACGGCTGTTTCGCCCATTATGCTGAGGACATCAACGGGGTCAATCCAGGGTGTCGTGGATGACCGCTTCGGGTCACCTGTTGAGCATTATCGCGGCATTCAGTATGGCTGTATTCGCAAGCGGTTCGAGAGACCTGAGTATGTTGAGCTCAAGGGCGACATAGATGCTACACACTTCGGGTATTGATAGCCCCTACACCATTCGCCATTGATGGCGCTGACGTCGTGTCGGTAATTCTTAGACCACAATGCCCCCAGCCTCACGTGGATGTTGGCCATTTGCTTCGAGTACCGCCGCATATTGAGATCGCGGGTGCGGAGGAAGACGAGTTCAGATGCCTCAACCTGAATGTTTCACGGCCAGCTAAAGAGATGGTACCTGGCGAGGCCTTACTGCCTGTCCTGGTATGGATTCATGGTGCTTTGTTTCTCCTGCTGTCGCCCACAGTCCCGTACAAGCACTGACACCTAGCACAGGAGGTTCACAATGCGTGACATTCCCATCAGCAGCAACATCGATAGGCGGTTAGTTATAGTCCGAGCCTCTCCTCCATCTCTGGGCTAACAAGATGGCCTGACGCCTTCCTCATCAGATCCTACTCGACTCGTGGCAGAGTCTGCCAAGATCGGTAAGCCAGCTATTGTCGTGACGTTCAACTACCGTCTGAACATATTCGCTTTTGGCAATGGAGCGGGCGAGCGGAACCTGGCTCTTCAGGATCAACGCGCTGCCATCGACTGGGTATCGAAGCATATCAAGGACTTTGGCGGAGATCCGGTAGGTGCTTCATCTCTCGCGAGGCGCCCCTCAGCTTGCTCATTTGCATCTTAGGAACAGATAACACTGGCAGGCGAGAGTGCGGGAGCAGTCTATGTTCATGCTCATCTACTATCTCAACCCCCTACGAGCCATATACGCAGAGCTGCGTTGGCGTCCGGCTCGCTTCACCTCTCACCACCATTGCCTTTGGAGGCCGGCGCTGGCTTGCTAGCACGCATCAAAAAGGACTTGGCCGCCAGGGAAGATAGCTTGGATGAGGCTTCTGCAGCTTCACTGGTTCAAGCTCTTGAAAACTGCGGCATTACTTCAATGTGGCTTCAACAAGACCCCGAATTGGAAGGATGGGAGGGAAGGATGGAGCAGGCTGATTCGCTGTTGGTTTCGGATGTGGAATATGAGGTGAGTACCTCAGTCAGCGCTGAAGTAATTCTCTACATGTTTTTCTAACAGTTCTGTCGCATCAGTCCGCCATTTGGAGAACTGGAGTCCAGAACATGAAGCCGGAGGAGATTGTCAGCATCCTCGATGACAGCTCTTCGAAGCTCAAAGAGCTTTACCACATCTACCCCGACCGCCTGGTTTCTTGTTATAACGGCACCTTGGATTTTATAAACGATGCCAGATTCGCCTTTCCAGCACATACAATCAGTGAGAGATGGCGCAAAGCCGCTCACGGTGAGGTCTACCAGTGTGTTATCGATGAAGCCAACCCGTGGCAAGCGTCAAGCAGAGCTCACCATGCCGTTGACCTGCTTTTGTTGTTTGGAGGGGTGGATCTCAGTTTTAACCCTGCCGCAGAAAAGACTGGGTCGAAGTTGAGGGAGTCGTGGATTACCTTCATCCATGGTGGAAGCCCCTGGGCGAGCTCTAGCATTTGGGGCTTTGGTCCTCTTGGACGATGCGGTGAGGTTGATGAGGATGAGTACAAGGTCAGACGCAGGGTGCATTGCTTCGAGCACTTGGGATTGTTAGGAAGTGACAAATGTCGCCAACTCAGTGGCAAGTTGGCAGCAGGACGAGTAAGCTTGCTGAATTGAGACTATCGTCTTTCGTGATCAATTGTCAAATGACCTTGCACTGCACACTGACCACTGTAATTGGCTAGGACACTCAATCAATCGAAAGTCTCAGAATGGATTATTCCACCCCTTTACTCGATTTTTTATACAATTAAGCCGAAGAAGTGAAATGGCCAAGCTTTAACTCAACCTTCCACAACAGGGTATGATGGCGAAGCAGCACATGCAGCAGCTTGTTCACTATTTATGACAGCAAACTTCGGCTTGAGTAAGAGAATTACTTAGTGTGGGTGCTTCACCAATGTGGCACTAGATTGAACAGCATAGTTTCATCCCCAACACAACACACAAAGTCGTATATTCTACAGTCAGAGTAGCTCACAACCCATACGTGACACTCCTGGCTTCTTCCGCCCTAGACAACATGGCCTGCAGATCGGGAATGCTAAAGTCAGGGTAAAACGTACTAACATGTTGTTAGTATCGGGTATGCGTGATGTTTGGCGAGATGTATTCTCGGGAGGACTTACTTCTCGCCCTGCTGAGCAAACTCTAAGAAGATAAGACCAGGACACTGGTCGTTCCCAAGGTCCAGCTCCTGCTCCTGGTTGAGGATGCCCCGTTCCTGAAGCTGAGCAGTAACTTCTGCAAGCGCGTTCCGAGTCCAGAAGACAGGCTCCATAGCCTGCAAAGTCCGAAGGCATGCTACCAGGTTCTGCTTGTGTAGCAAAGGATCCGAGAACAAAAGGGCAAGGAGGAAGACCTGCATGTTGTCCAAGATACAGCCACAGTCTAGGATAACCAGGCTAGACAACAAATTTCTTGCTCTCATGAACTCGAGTACCTCTAAGGATTTCTGGGCCGCAGTGATGCACTTGGCGCTGAATTCCCGGAACCACTTCTGCTTCGAGTTCTGGGCTGAGCCATGACGCTTCCACGCGCTATAGAGAAGGAACGGTCGCGTTGCGTAGATCACGGCGTTCCAGTACCTCAGATGAAGTATCCCGACCGAACGTTCATGAAACTTGGCTACTTTGGTAGGATCCCGGATATGTGATGGCATGTTGGCGTACCATTCCTCAAGTCTGGAAACGGCTTGAGACACAGCGCTGACGTACATCTGTGGCGAGTTCGATGAAGGTCTTTGGTATAGCAGACTCGTAAGGGTGCGTCGGAGGTGGGCTAGTTCACAGGACGTGTCGAGGTATTCCAAGGGCATATGTGAGCCTGGGCTCAGCAGCTGCAAAAGTCAGTTGTGGTGATATGATGGGGGCGGAAAGCCGGAGCGTACCTGTTCACACGGAGCCTTCGGTGTGTTATTCATCATTTCTCTGCTGACCGCAGTTGGGCTTCCAAATGTGAGTGACACATCCACGTCCAGTGTATACAGGGTGCAGAACAGTCTCAGGTCAACCTGCTCTCCCATATCATGGCGAGATGTGATGTCTTCTCGAACGTGCCACCCCAGTGTGAACGCCATTCTGACAGCGGCACCGATGTACACGTACGCGATATTGACGCACATAGAAGCCGAGAGCGCCAAACTCTGCTACTGTTAACCACAAAACCTCTGCAGGTGCGGCCAAGTGTCACTTACCAGTAGACAAAGTGCTCGTATGCTATCGGAGTCTGCGTCATCATATAATGCTGGAGTAAGGGCCTTGGCCAGGTTGAGATACGTCACGGAGGGCCTTGCAGCGGACTCGGGCCACTCTTGCTGCATCTCACTTTCGCAAGTGAGTGCTAAGATGGAATACAACGCGCACAGAGTCGCTGGGGCTGCACAAGTAGCATCCCCACCATACAGGCGATCCAAGATGGAATGAAGCTGCTCAGCAGAGAAGAGCCAATACACAGAGTTGATGTCCTTGAAAAAGCGAGCAACGCATCGGTTGCAGAGCTCTCTTCGGGGGAGATTGACCTGGAATGGTGCGCGTTTTGAGGCCAGTGGTGAGCCTGCACTGGGCGGCGTTGTGACATGTGCGGCTGTTAGCGGAGCGAGAATCTCGTTCTTGACGTTGCTGGATGGCCGAGGGTCCTTCATAGATCGAACCGTCGAATGGAAGAGGTATGCTGAGCCAGGAGCGACATATCCTGAGACGTTAATACCATACTCAAGTTAGACGTATTGGCAATCACTTACTCGGAACACCTCTGGGATCGAGTCGCATCTTCCCTAGCTCGCTATGCAACTCAGATATCTCATCCGTAATAGATACATCGTCATCGCCCTGGTCTGCGACCACAGACTGAGCATTCGTCAAGGCATAGCTGGAGAAAGTCGCCTCACTCGCCGATGGCGTCAGAGGATTTGGCACAGGGATGCTGTCCAGCGAATCCAGATATCCCCTTAGATTCTGCAGGTTGAGCTCCGTGTTGGGTAAGAAGTGCTCCAGGACCTGGGTCATGCAACGGAACTCTTCCTCGGACACACGATAGTATGGCCGTTGCTTCCTCCGTGAGGAGTCCAGATGGCATGGGGCATTGATGCTGGCACAATACTGACACGGCCCAGGAACTGGGAACCACAGGGGTTAGCAGCTGAATTATTGTCAATGTGCCAGTGATCTTTCTTTACCTGGGTCAACACACTGGAAGCCCGGTGCATCAGTGAACAGGATCGCTATGCATACAGGGTAAGGCATGCAAGCTCACCTTGGTCTTCCGGGACTTGCACCTATCACAGCTCATCGTCGCCCGGCGCTTGGCAGGGCGCTCACCATCCTCCCGGGGTAATGGCATGATGATAGCGATGTTTCCGGGATACAGACTGGTCGTCTGCGCCGCGTCGGCCTTCATTCAAGCGATGGGGGAAGTAGAAGGGATTACTTCTCCGTCATGCTTCGCCGGTTCTAATTGCCGAACGTCCATCGGCTCCATCTCTCCGCCCCCGTCTGGAGTTTGCGGGGGTCCTGGAGAGCCGCCAACCGGGGCTGCGGGGGGTGGCGCACCGACTACTGCCTGAGCTGAGCTTGATCCCTGAGGTTGTACCCTTGGTAATCCGGTGGCGGTACTTTTCCTGTAGCCTGCGAAATGCGTATGTTGATTCGCCCTTGCTCGGATCGCTGTCGCTACGACCGGGATTCGATAGCGGATTTACTCCTAAGTCTCCATCGTGTAGACTGTCTGTCGATCCAAGCTTAGCTCACAATGTCAGAATGAATTAGGACAGAAGCCCAACACCTCACTTCAATGGACTAATCCTGTAGATACGAGCGATAACTATTGTAAACCGGTGACTTAAATGGACAGAAGATTCTACCCATAATATCTTTATAGTGCCATCTGTGAAAAATATGATTGGTGACTTCTTATCTAACTGTGCTTGTCTTAATGGATCAAAGCCAATTTCTGGGTGCTGTATGTATATGATCCCCTTCAACGTACTGTAAAACGTCAGCCCCTTACCAAGCCTTGATTGCCAGAGTAGCGACAGAAGTGTTCTCTAGGAGACAACTGCAGTCTGCGTGACTCGCGTATCCAACAACACTGGTCCAGGCTTCTCAACGACTGGTTGGACGACGGAGCTCAAAGCCTCGTCGAAAGTCTCCTCGGCATATTTCTCTGCGTCGAATTGATGAATCCACTCTTCTCTGGGGAAGCCAATGCTCTCAGGGTCTTCCTTGACCTTCGCCCAATCTGTCTTGTGCCACAGGTCGCGCGTAGATTCCCCTGTTTTCTGGACAGCTCTCACCCGATCATACCTAGAGAGTGATGTTAGTCCACTGCCTGTACCGAAACGACATAAACTATTGAACGTCTTACCGGAGACATTGATGTGCCTTCAACGCATTGGGAATATTTTCTTTCCCTGCTCGCTTCAAGCATACAGCGATGGTAACACCATCTTCCATAGCCTGTGTGGCTCCCTGAGCACTAGTCGGGAGGAAAGGATGAGCTGCATCCCCGAGCAGCACGATCCGAGCCTTCTTGCTGATCCAGGTGGGCAACGGGTCGCGATAGACAAGCTTCCAATCAACAACAGATGGGGTCTTCTCGACGATTGCGCGGCAGGTCGGATCCCAGTCCTTGAGAACCTCCATCACTTCCTCGATCTTTCCTGGAAAGGACCAAGATTCGTCGATATCGTGTTCATCCTTGTGCGTAAGCACCCAGCAGCAGTCTTTGCCGCCCTTGAGTGTCGAGAAGAGGAAATGGACGTCGGGGCCGATCCAACCATTGAAGGTGTCGCCATTCTCGCAAAACTCCTTCGTTCTAGGATCTGCGATCATATCCTCGTTAGAGAACCTAAAATGCCGCCAATTTGTCAGTATTCCACATTTCCTTTGCACAGTATTGAGTCGGAGGCGCAACGTACCATGCCCTCCACACAGCGTAGCCGCTGCTCTTGGGCTTGTCAACGTAGCCAAGGACAAGCTCCCTCGCCTTGGATCGTACACCGTCTGCTCCAATTACAACGTCCCCCAGAATCTAGCTCCGACTGTTAGTAACAGCAGTCACGACATTGGGAATCGTCAGCCTTGCCTTCTCGCCGCTGTTGAGCACAATGCCAGCACCCGTCTCCGTTTCGAAGTACTCGTGGACTCGCTGGCCTAGATGGATAGGGATCTTGAGCTCGTCGCGGGCGTAGTTGAAAATGACCTCATGCAGCTCACCCCGATGGCCATTCAAGACAGGCGCATCGGGACTCGGTGGTTTTCTCCTCTGGTGATAGACGACCTCGCCAGTGTCGTACTTGTGAATCCTAAAGCCATAGTCCTGGATATCGATGCAGAGTGGCAAGAGCCTCGACACGATCTCCCCGTCTGCCCAGCGATGGAAGATTCTGCCTGCATTAGAGCCGAATGAGATGATGTCTCCGAGAACCTTCAGTTCGGGGAAAGACTCGTATATCTCAACGTCGTGGCCCTGGCGATGGCATTCTATGGCAGCAGTCAAGCCGCCAAAGCCGGCTCCGACAATGATGACCTTGATACCAGATTTCGTGGCGGACATGATGTTGGTGTAGATGGTGGTAGTGGTGGGACAGCTGGGTGACAAGCTGACTGGTTGAGTCGCTGGCTAAGGCACCTGGTTATCGCAAGACATATTAATTGCAGACGAGCACGTGCTGATCCTCGAATTGAACTTGCGATTGCCGACGCAGGGATGTGAAGCGCAGCATCTGGCACATGACTTCGGCTTCGGCTTGATGATGCCGATAACCTTGCGAGAGGGGCACGCTAGAGATGCAGGGAACATACACCACGATCAGCCGCCGATACTATAATGCCAGTAACATAAACATGATTTGTCAAATTAGAGCCTCTCTGTTACGCATAGTACGTGACTTTGCAGCAATTGTCCCATCTCCAAGTGTCTCACGGAAACCGCAACGCAATCATGTCCAACGCAGAGTTCAGCGCTTCGACAACGGGCACAGAGGTTGCTGCGGCACAGGCCAACGAAATTCGTGGCAAGAATGGTAGTTCTATCTCTTCTTATCACATGTATGGTCACAGCCATGTCTTGCTGACTTTGTGGTTCAAACAGTTGTAATCACTGGCGTCAGTCCTTCAAGCGTCGGATCTGCTACCGCGATCGCAATAGCATCCCAGGCACCAGCCACACTCGTGTTGGCATCACGCACTCCATCAAAGGTAGAGCAAGTCGCTTCCGAGATCAAGGAACGGTTCCCAAACGTCCAAACGAAAGTCGTGGTGCTGGACTTATCGTCGATCGAGTCTATCAAGAAGGCTGCGAAGGAGATTGTCGAGAGCGTGGATCACATCGACGTTCTGATCAACAACGCTGGCCTCAATCTCCAATCTCGCGATCCCGTTGTGACCCCAGGTGGCATCACCGTCGATCTCCAGCTGTACACGAACCACGTCGGGCCCTTCCTCTTTACAGACCTGCTTCTCGCAAAGCAATTGAGCCCAAAGGCTACGGCTTCGAGCGGCATCTCTCGCATCGTAAATGTCAGCAGTCACGGGCATCGTCTGTCTCCCATTCGATTTAGCGACTACGCTTTCGAAAAGGATCTATATGACGGGGTCCCAGAGGAACAGCGGCCTCCTACCAATGTCAATCCTGGATTCCTGCAGCTCAAGGATGGATTCCCGGGATTCGTGGCGTACGGCCAGAGCAAAACTGCCAACATCTTGCATGCCGTAGAGCTCACAAGACGACTACAAGAAAGAGGCGAAAGCGCATTTGCCGTCTCTGTGCACCCGGGAACCATCAACACAGGTCTCATGCGCAACCTGGATGGTCAGGGAAAGGAGACGATGGGAGGGACAGCCCCAGGCGGAGTTTGGAAAACCTTGGACCAGGGCTGCGCGACTACTCTAGTAGCGGCATTCGACCCTTCGCTACCTACTCTGGCCTCCAAGGCGCCAGACGGCGCGCAATGCTTGTACCTAGCTGACTGCAAGCTGGCCGATGATAAGCTAGCGCCCCATGCTGTGAATGCAAAGAATGCCAGGAAACTTTGGGAGGAGACCGAGAAGATGCTTGAGATCCGCTCTGTACTCTAGACATAGACAGTCATACATCGCCTAGACCAATGCTATGAGGTTGTTGGACGCCACTCGCTTCATCTTGCTGGTGACGATGCTGTCGAAATCCTGACGCTCATAGACTGATCGTTAGCACAAGCTTCCTAGCAAGCCATGTGCAAATATATTCGGGTCTATCCACAGCTTGACTTTGCCGAGTCAATCCCATGTGCCACCATACCTAGCTATCGGATCTATTCTCCCTAGCGTCGCCCATGTCCATCGACTCGCGCTAGCCATTCACTTACATGCTTGGTTTCGTTGGGGCCTCGACTCGCCCTCGGGTCGCTAATTGCAAGCTACCGTTGTGCATTGACTCCGCTTCCCCATGGGGTCTCCTCTCCACCATGGTAACATCTTGCCGGGCTGGAGCAGACGTGGCGACTGCATTACTGTCGCTGAGTATGTAAAGCCCACGTCGACGCGCATCTCGGAGGGTATTGGGCTCGATCCAGGCAACTCTTCTCTGCATCAATTCATATCTCTTCCTTGACACAATGTCCGCGCCGTCAACGGACACCATCCGTGCCAATTGGCGCTGCTTCGTCGCTTGCGGCATCATCGTCCTCTCTCCCTTTCAGTATGGCTTGGACTTTGGCCTTATCGGCGGTCTGCAGGCCATGCCCGGTTTCCTCAAGGTTTGAGTTCCTGACTCCCTGGGCTGCCTAAGCGTGCTGACGCGCATCCTACCAGGTCTACGGCTACGAAGCCCCTGAGACAGCTATCGGATGGAACATTTCGCCTACTCGCCAGCAACTGATCTCCTCCTTGATGACTCTGGGTGCTTTCATCAGCTCCAGTCTCGCAGGTGTTGTTGCTGCGAAACTTGGAAGGAAGATGTGCCTGTGGCTGGCATGCTTCGGCTGCTGCGTGGCCAATATTATCATGATGACCACGACTCACATCGCTGCACTCTATGTTGGTCGTCTACTGATTGGGCTCGCCAACGGGTACTTCATGGCTTTCTCCCAACTTTACATCCAGGAGAGCAGCCCTGCGAAGTATCGTGGCCTTTTCATGAGCTGCTTCCAGTTCTGCACATCTTTTGTATGTAGCTGAATCCCTTAACATGCTCTTACTAGCAGGATAACCATTTTGCTGACTCTTGAGTTTAGGGAACTCTCATCGGTACTATCATCGACTGGGCAACTGCGAAGCGACCCGATAGGTCCGCATACCTGATTCCTCTCAGCATCATTTATGCGGTACCTGCATGCTTGACTGTGGCCCTGTTCTTCATTCCCGAGTCGCCACGTTGGCTGATCCTGCAAGGGCGATACGAGGATGGACATAAGTCCCTCAAATGGTTGAGGCCGTCCGGTTCGGATATTGACAAAGAGGTGTCTGACATCCGAGAAGCCCTGGACAGGGAGCGTGAGATTACCAGCGGCATCGGGTTCTGGGATATGTTCAACAACCCCGTTGACAGGAGGCGAAGCTTTCTTTCCATCGGCGCTGTTTGTGTGCAGGCCGCATCAGGTTCTATGTTCATCATCGGTACTGCTGCCCTTTCCCCCTTCGCTCCTCAAGACATTCTGGCTAACGAATCACCCCCAACAACAGCATACAAGGCTTATTTCTTTGCCATGGCAAAGGTCTCTGATCCATTTGCCATGTCCAATGTCTTGAGCATGGCAGGTCTCATTGCAATTATGGCGAACGCCTTCATCGTCGTAAGATGGGGCAGGCGCCGCGTCTTCCTGCTGAACGGTCTACTCATCGCCGGCTGCTTCCAGCTTATTATTGCAGTGACATATCACTATAACCCAGGATCTCCCAGCACGGGCAAGGTTCTTGTGGCTCTATCATGCCTCTACATGGTGGCTTATAACGTAAGTATTCCGATTCGTCCCAGCAGCACAGCTCGCTCATCACTATCATAGGGCATGATCGCGGCATACTCATGGCTCGTGGCCGGCGAGATCCCATCCCAGCGCCTTCGGAGCCACACGTTCGGCATCGCCGCTGCCATCGGTTTCCTCGGGGCCTGGCTCATCACCTTTACAGCCCCGTACTTCATCAACCCTAGCGCTCTAAACTGGGGGCCAAGATATGGCTACATCTGGTTCCCTTCTTGCATCGTTACTGCTGTCTGGGTGTATTTCTTCCTACCTGAGACAAAGGGCCGCACACTAGAAGAGATTGACACCATGGTATGTATTCCCCGTGCCAGACTATCACCGGACTTTCGGCTGATTGCCTATCGTAGTTCAAGGAGAACCTACCGGCGAAGAAATTCCGCGGATACCATATCACGCCGGAAGAGTCCATCGAGAAAGGGCAAAAGCCGAGTGTGGAGGTTGTGGTCCAACAGGCCGAGAAGGTCTAGTAGAATCGCGACGGAGGAACAGTTACAGCCGGTCTATACACAACAAATACGTCTCAATCTGTTTCTCTGGTTCAGTTCATGATCTATGGGCGAGGGTAGAGTAGAGAAGCTAAATAATATGGGACGATTCGCTACTTTGGCACGTAGAATCCGACCAGGTCAGGCACGGATACCCTCTGCTACTCGTTTGTTGGGCTACGATCAAGATCTTCAGAAATGTTCCTTTGTATCAATCTATGTAAAGTCCGGCGTCGGGAACGGCCCGTTTACACGTGTAGAGAGGACGCCATCGACATTAAAATTACAAGACACAGAGACACTTTTCTCCCAATGCAGAAGTGTGAAAATACAAAAGCGCCGTTCATGACCCGTTGTCTGTCTAATATCCCCAAGTTAGCAGAGAGCGCTTTCAGCTACCGTCCGTTGCTCTGTAGTATAACATGCCCTTGAAAGAGGCAGGTTCAGAGAGAGGGCATATCCCGTCTCGCTTGAGCGGCATATTGCTTTTGCTGCTTTTGAATCCCTCATTCCCACTCCGTGACCTTCGTGTAGAAGCTCGTAATCTCGCGCTGCTCCGCTGAGTTCTCGAGAAGGACCTTCTTCTCCAGGTCGAAGCAGTCACCGACAACTCCGTCCTCGCAGAGTGGCCACAGGGTGTGCGAGCCCATGTCGCAGACAAGCCTCTCAGGCAGGGAGAGAAAGTCGGATCCGAAGCTGGTCGGCGATTCGCACATCCTCGCTGCCGAGTGACCGGCATTGTGGCTGATGATGAGTTCCGTCGCCATTTCCAGGGAGCGGACGCGTGCCGAGGTTCGGTTGACGGCAACGTGCTGGGTGTCGTTGCTGATGCCCTCGGGCAGGCTACGGAGGGACGCGGGGCCCCAGGGCGTGCCGGGCGCCCACATGTAATGATCATCGTCGGGTGAGTTGTAGAACTGCATGAGCTGCAGGCGCTGGCAGTACCAGTCAGCGTTGGCCTCAGCACCCGGTTTGAAGCTGGGGCTGAAGCCGGGCATCCACAGGTGCAGGCCGAGGGAGCCTGTATTATCCGACCTGTCCTTATCCAGCCAGACGCACTGAGGGATTGTTAGTCTTCATCACCCTTGACGTTGAACCACGACGGCAGGGACAAGAAACATACTTTGGTCGTGGTGCCGCTATTGTCGACGATGATCTGCGACTCGTACCAGTCCGCGCCGCAGTAGGCACCGAAATCGCCCACCCAGCCATACTGATGTCCGTCGGGCCATGTGTGCGTGATATACGCGAGGCAGATGCCGTCATTGGCCGGCTGCTCGAGCTTCACGTACACGGGCTGCTGGTTTGTGGGCTGGAAGATCTCGAGGTCGACGAACTGGCCGCGCTCAATCTCATCGAAACGGTCATAGCAGGTGGTTGAGCCCCATCCATTGCTCTGGCAGTGCTGGTGGTTGGGGTCGTAGCCACCGATGTTCTCGTAGTTTGCGTTGTAGACGAGGATGTACGGGACATTACCGCCTGCATCACCGTTGAGGCCAACGCCAAGCCGCATCGCCGAGGAGGTCTCGCTGGCGCTGGGGAAGAGGCTGGGCAGGAAGCTTACGATGCCAAGAGCACCGCTGATGATTCCGATAACGTCAGGCATGGTGAAGTTTGTATTGAGGCTGAGGGGGAAGTTTGACTTGTATGGTTGAGTTGTCTGTCCAACAGGCTTGGGTTTCGTTTGAGATTGATGTTCAAGCCAAGACCTGGCTTCATAGTCGCTATATATACTCTTTCTGTGACTCTGTACTTGAATCAGCCCGCATCAAAATCTCAGCGACATAGAGGTCTGCCTGCTGTCCGGGTTCGGCGACCTCAAACTTGAGACCCTTCAGGTCGCCGAGGTAAGCATCGTGAGCATGGGGCTACAGAGTCTAGACTGGCGATGTCTGCTTCCCAGCTCCGAGGGCGTACGCCACGTAACGCGTGAGAATATGCACACAGACCGACACATCGTGAAGTCTGCAGGAGGTGAATGGAGAATTTGACGAAAAGAATTATAGTCGAGCTTAGGGTATAGTCAGGGTCCCATACGGCAGCGCTGACGGGTACCCTTCCTAAAGAGGCATCGCATTGATCCGACAGGCTGGTGCCTATCGGCCCAAGTTATTCAGCTGGTCCACTGTTGAGCATAATATTGAGCGGAGAAGTCCGGCCAGAGGTACTGCGGACGACGAAATGCAGTCAGCAGAGAAGTAGCGGAGTGCTGCCGCTAGAGTCTCTTCATACGAGGCCGGCAGTTCTTCCAAGGGTCTTATGCGCGCAGGGTCAGCAAGGCTAGGGCGCAAAATATATGGTCCGGGTGGCTGGCGAGCGTAACACTTTCTCCTGGATTGAGTGACATCTGTAGCATCGTCATGCCATCTTTGGTCGAGATGGGGTGTCAATAGAGTGCTCGCCTCTGCTGACCCCAGCGGAAAAACATGGAACGCCCTGCGAGTACCTCAAAAACGGACAGCGCACCACTGGCCTGCCTCGTACGATTAAGCACTTCACTCATAAGCGGCAGACCTTGTCGTTGCCGAGTTAAGCTGTCGTCTTTCTGAGATGAGGTTACTGATTTACTGTGGTGAGCTCTGCGGATTGGAAACTTGACTTACGATTTAGTAAGGAAAATGGAGTAAAGCCGTCCAAACGCTTCACATGAGTCAATTAAGGTTTAGCGTTAATCTTTTATGTAAATTCCCCTGGAAAAGAAATGGTCATAAACCTATGTTGGCTTCGCAATGTCAGAATAAAATTGCAGGGTTCACAAAAGTTCGATACTCTACGGCCTATTCCGTACACAAATGCCATACACGATGCATTTTATTATTTTACAGTCTACTATCAGCTTCATTATTTGAAGTTATTCAAGAAAGGTTATCATTACTCAATGGATAAAGCATACATGTTGACCTCATTCGTGTTTCTCCTTACATGATTATGTAGAGGTATAGGGTAGTGGCTTAGGACAGCTACAGGCTAGAACGGGGGCAACCCCATCTAGTATACCTGTACAAGATGGCCACCCATGTAAACAGAAAACGCCCCGCGCCGCCGGACGCCGAATCCGAACACGCGTAACAGACCTTGCCTCCAGCCCAGTGGTCGCAGCACGGAAATAAACCGTTTACTTACTCCGAGTGGGAACCCCAAGGGGACGGGAACAGAAGACAGCTAGCCGACGCACAACAGCGCCTAGCAAACGCAGAATTGCGTCTGAGATTATTGCAACGGCGGGAGTAATGTGTTGATATCCTCATGGCGCTTGCAACCCGCAATGTGGATACGAGAATGGAGATTAAGCAATAAGAACGTCATCTGGAGCTCGTCGACGCGGAAAACGAGCAAAAGGCCGAGGAGCGACGGCGAAAGGCCGAAGAGCGAAAGAAGAGGACGCAATTGAACTTCGAAAATCTCCTTGCCGAGTCGAGACTACATGTACAAGGAGACGCCGTTCAGCTGGGGCCATTCGAGAGAAATCACCGAGGCCGTTCGGGTTTCCAACGGCATTGAAAAGATATTCGAGCAGATCCTTAGTCGGTGCGATGCGAATTCGCCTTCGACCATCAAGTGCCAGTCATTGGAGGCTGTGGTATCGACCCTCGGCATTGTGGTTGATAGCCCCCCTTCCCACACACGCAGCTACTACATCAACGATAGCATCATGTGGCAGGATTTCTCTCGGCAGCTTTGGGAGCAATTAAACCCCGAGGAGAAGCAGTCAATAGCACCTCTCCCTGACTTTGTTGAGTCCCTTACTCGTGTAGATAACGAATGGGCAGCTCATGGTGTGCCTGAGATGCTCCAGCACCTAGCTACAGCTGTGGAGGCCTTGCGAGGGGACGCCTCAAGGGAGGTTTCGGAGGGACGAAGTCCTGTGTCTAATAGCACAGTCGTGTAACTGTATCATGAAGCAAGCACTGAGAAGATCTATAGCTTTAGCTTCTGGGCTGAGAGACTCGTCCGAGAACCCCCAAGGTTATGTATCGAACCACGAGAAGGTTTTTGTACACACAACCACCTCCTGTAGAAGGCACGGGATTACGTCAACTCTTTGCAGGGAAGTCTTGGAACTACTAATTCTGAGATGTAGCTTGCAAATTTAGACCCGTACCTCTCTTTGCGAATATTTCCACATAAGAAGCTATGATTGATCTTACTTCTAGGATTTGTGGTAAGTCTTTCTCTTAGGGAAAGTCAACCCATAACCGCAATTCCTTCTTAGGTGATCAGGAGAACTCCAAGTAAAGATATATTCGGGTAAATACGTGTGCTTGGTGGCGTCTTGGAAGCGAGGCAGTTCTCATCAGAGTCTACACAGCGCTGGTGTGCAAGACCGAGAGAGGGGTACGGGTCTTAAACCCATCTTGAAAGCCAGCTTAAGAGGAAGGGGTTTCATGATCTCATTTACAAATTTCTCTAGGCGGCTGTTTGATGTATCAACTATACTATGCCGCCGCGCCCGGGTCTTTCTCCCCTAAGCCCAAGATCAGATAGGCCACAAAGACAGCCATGCCCGCAACGAGCAAAGCCGTTACAAAGCCCGCTCCGACCTTGTCGCCGGTGGTTAAAGGTCTATCCGCAGGCAACTTCTTCTTATCTGATACACCGCCGCCCGAATTTCCCTTCGATGTTCCTCCGGTAGCGTTCGTCACTGGTGGCCGAGGATCAGCAACAAGGTTGTACATGAATGCATCGACAGCGTTCATCTGCGATCCGAGGCCAACCTTGCCGTCGAAAGGGCCTTTGTTGCTCGGAAGCCACGTGAACCCACACGCTGTGCCATCGTGGCCTCGGAAATTCTCAATCGTCGGACCAACACAAGCAGCCGCAGCCGCCTCGCCAGCCTTTTGCAGAAGTGGCATGATATCATCGCGCGTGAAAGGCGCCATTTGCCAGGTATGCGCTAGCCAACGGAGCAAATAGCCCTTGAACGTGCGTTGATCCTGGTTACAGGTTCCGCCTCTCTCGCAGAACTGCTCGTAGATAATCCCGTCCTTAAAGAACTTGCTCATTGCGTGCGTGAGAATGCCCTCTGTTCTTTCCTTCCACTTCTGGTCCTCTGTGTGGTTCCACATTGTAGCCACGCCAGCAAGGAAGATGCCTGTATTGTATGTCCATTGAATCGGATCGACTTTGCCGCAGCCTCCATCTTCCAGCGCGTGGCGTCCATCAAAGACTTCCCACTTGTCATTGATAAGTTCGGTTTCGAGCTGCCACTCGAATATCTTGTTTGCCCACTCTACGTACGTCTTGTTACCCGTGTAACGCGCGAGGCGAGTAGCAGTATTGAAGAAACAGCCGTTTGCGATGGTGTTCTTATAGTCAAACCCGGTATTGAAGGGAAAGACTTGCCAGCGAAGGCCACCACCACAGTGATCTGTGTCCCAACGCTCCGTCCACTCATTGAATGCAGCCTGTGCGAGAGCAAGCCACTGTGGTTTGTCCTCCGGAGGGTCGGGAAATCTCTTCTCGGCGGCACTCATTGCAGACATAACCCAAAAGCCCTGATCATCGTTGCCCATCTGAAGTGTCTGATTCTCAGGCATGTAATCCCTGTCTCGTCCGGCTTGATGAATTAACGCTTGCATTGTGATGTCGTTGTAGGATGCGTCGCCCGTCATATCCCAGTAATCGACAAGAGTTCCAAACATGGCGCCAGCCTCCCACCCTGATCTCATGTTAGCATCGTCACACAGGGGGGACCTTTGGACTCAAAGCACAGAAGTGAGGCGCGGGCAAGTTGCCCGGGACGTCGCCAGTATTGTTTCCCGTATAGAACTTGACCAAGCCATAGGCAGCGGTGGCAGCAGCCTCCTTGATGGAATCTGCGACCACGTGAGTTGTATGTCAACAATAGTGAATCTGGGAGCGAGACCTTTATCATCCCATTGAACCTCTATGCCATGGGCAGTGGTATACAGTATGGCTAAGCCAAGAGATACCCTTGGCAATGATAATATCATGGTATTGAGTCTGGCCAATGACGGTAGTGAACCAGTGCTGAGCCAGGCTCAAATCCGAGTTGTGATGGTATCAAAGTTTAACAGTACCGCAAGTACGGCTCCTGGGGTTCTTTGAATGAGATTTCGAGCCTTGGGTGATGGTGAAGACGGCAAATGCGGAGAAGGTTGAGTAAACGGCAGCGAGACCATAGGTAGAGCACGATGAAGCGACCACAGCAGCCATAATAGAGGAGCACAAGGAGGAGATCAAGAGGGCTAAATAAAGCTTGGGAGTGAGCACGCACCAAGCCAAACACTCTTCTTCTGGTAATGTATTGCCAAACTACGGTTGGCAGAGACTATACGGCACAAATACGATAATTACGGTGACGGACGCCCGACGGACGAGATCACTCTCGTGTGTGGGGAGTCTATTAGTACTATACAGCACTGCATACATAAATTGATAGGGCGTAATTCACAGCCAGAGCAAGGGCAAAGACAATAAGCGCTTCAAAGGATTGGAAAGCAGCAAGTGGAGGGGCGGTTTCGAAGGAATGAAACAGGCGAGGAAATGAAAGTGACGGCCCCGCTGAGGCTGTGCAACTAGACTCATCGTAAAATAACCTGTCAGGTGGAGACGGTATAAACAAATCATCGGTTCATGATTCCAATCAAGGTAATTCCAGCCTTGGCGTGAGAGAGACAGTTTTACACAGCCTTCCATGGGTTAATGTCCTTTTGTAGTTAAGCGAGATGGCCGAGGGCGGATGGAAACCACGAAGTGAAGATCGAATCAGCTGCGAAGTCCTCCGTCGTCAGGGGACAATATAACGCACATTTTAGTGTAAGTCGATCGTTCTAAGCAGTGCCACATACATACCACCACGTTATGCTTTACCTCTCACATAATGCGCAAGGCAGCTGGTTACGTTACGGTGCAGAGAGAGCGAACGATGATTCCACCATTCGCATGCTTTATCATATTTTATTACGCCAATGATACTGTATACTAAAATCTATCTTGGTTTAGTTATCGAGAGTTCAATGAGATGCTGTCAAGTGCGAGCTTTCTTCAGGTAAGCTAAAGACAATTTTGCTATAGTATACGGTACTACTAGATTGCTAGGATCAATTGAAAACGCATTTTGCCTGAGTACTCTATACTCCTTTTGGGTCCAAGTGAGTAACTCTTGCACTGCTATAAACACCACAAAGAGCCGAGCTGCTTTTCTTTGTTTAATCTCATGTATTTCTTAGAGCAACTTGGTCGTGTGGCATGATCGTTGAATATACTATTCTCACCGCATCTACTAGACTTTATCTGCAGTAAACTTGAATAAACTTACAAGTCTCTGAAGAAGAATTAAGTGTTGTATGATGTCTCTTTGAACTTCTTAAAGGTCTTCAAGCATCATATAATTATCTTTGTCTGCTTGCTCATTCTGACTAGCACAACCAAAGGCCATCGCATCTTCTATACGGGATTCCTTTATTATGGCTATATTCAATTTGATTCGATTCGATTTAAGTAGCAGCTTTCTTCCAGACTTCTTCAAACTCCAAACTCCTGTTCGCAATCGCTTCTCCCAATCTTGAGAAGTTTTGATCAGATACAGAACTACTGGAAGATTCTCAGCATCCGCAACATCCCCTCTGACACCAACATCTATTTTTTTACTGCTCTTGCTCAACAAAAGTCAATATGTCCAACGAGGTAAGTTTCCCCCTCCAACGCCAGCCCAAGGGACAGCCTACCCTCACGTATGAAGGCCCCGACACCGTCTACGGCCGAGGTGGGACTCAACGAATCAAGCTTCGATCGGATCGGCTATTTCATGGCCAGGATGGTTGCTCTGAAACGTGTCAGATGATATCAGCTAGCTCGAGTGGTCGGAACCTAGGACTCGCAACCTTCATTTCAAATGGAAGCCTCACGGGGACCTTTGATTCCAGTGGAGGTGATGTGTCGCTCTGGGTGTTCGATCTGACCTTCGTTACCAACAGCGTACCTACAGTCCAGGATCGAAAGTCCGCCCGAGCTGCGGGCCAGTCTACCATCACAAAGGATGTTCGACTGGAATTTCGCCATACATGTGTCGAACACATTCCACGGGCTTTGACTCCTGATCGCGAGGCAAGCCCTTGTGAGCAAGCTCTGGTGGAAGAAAAGACCTTCACATATGAGGCCTCAAATTTCATCGACATTACCATTGTCCACCGCCTCCACCAGCTCATGGACAAGACGCAGCATTAAGAACAACACCTTCCCATGGCCAGTCCGCGTTGGCTTCGGTTGACTGCTTAACTGCAATGTGCGAGAACCCCCCACCCCCAAAGATATTGCTTTTGATACAGTACCACACATGTTAGGAAACGTCGCTGTTTTGTGCAATTGATAGTTAACCATGCTTTTGAGGATTGGAATTACTTCATGTCTGCTTTCACTGGCCTAGATAGTGAGCTCGAGTTAACCCAAAATCAACACACCTAACCCATCTTATGCATCCCCTGTGAATATCCGCCTCCGCGAAAATAACATTTCTCAGCCCCCACTAGTAGTTTTCTTAGACTTCTGGTCAATTGTTATAATGCAGTCTTCGTGAAGTGCTACGCCACCATGGATATGAGACTGCAAGCAAAGCTAGCCTGAGAATAGAGAGTCCGCAAAGGATTTACTTAAAAAAAATTAAAATTCATAAGACTTAGGGACAGAGCTAGCGGACACACGAGTCGGTAGTGGATTCATGTTATTTTTGTCTAAGTATTCTCGGGCGGCTCATCGAATGTTCTGATGATGGCATGACGTCTATAAGGTGCCGCGTGCGATGCTACAACTGGCAATCATCGTACAGAATGCAATAGCCTCACATTGTACGGGATCCCGTATATTCTAATAACCGTCGTCATTCATATTAGACTGACATGGTAATGGAAAGCACCCAAGTAGGGTGACCTCATAGTCTGCGACCCCAGCTTCATGGTCCCCTCACCGCCAGGCATGTTCACGGCGCAGCGAGTGGAGAAGCAACAGGCAACCGCATCTCGTATCATTCAACGTCTTCATAAATCTTCCAACTCCCTGAGCGTTACTGCGTCGCAATGGGCTCACTCAAGCTCGACAATAGCTAATGTGTATAGCTTCAATCCTGCTTGCAACGGCTTCACAAGACGGACTCGCCCCACCTTACCTTTGCAAGAACCTTGGAGGCAGTCGACGCGCCATCAGTGAACACAAGGGCAGGCTTGTGCTTCCCCAAGTTCAGCAGCTTCCCGCCGGAGATTCGCGTCGCCATTTGGTAAAATGTGCTGCCAGACCCCGAAGCAGAGCGGCCGGCCCTCTTCTCACAGCGGCACAGTTATACCTGGACCGACTCCGATGGACTACTAGACGAGCCCGACGGACAGGTCCCCATCTGCACGACCACTACATGTGCGGCACTCCTCCACGTGAATCAGGAGTCACGACGCACATTAATTCTATGGGCAGAACGCCAGGACTATAAATTATGTTATCGTTTGTTCTGTCGCGAGCCGGAGGATTGGCGCGATTACGATGACCAATCGGATTCCGACCATGGCAATGACGAGCTCGAGGGTCAGTCTCCGGTTTGTCCCAATCACCTCGCGTACTATCTTGAGAGCAGAATGAAACTCGGCCTTGGTGGAAGAGGGATGCTCCTGTACTGATTGCGATGGAGAGGAGCGAGGTAGTTGATCGGTTTCTGGGCCTGGTATAGGGATTCTAACTCGTTGGGACCGTCTTCCTTGCGATGGGAAATCATTCGATAGTTGAATTTCTTGATCGAATCGCAGCTCCTATGGTGGCTCGTTCAGCCTACGCGATCCATGGGGCCCGGGACTATCGTAAAAGTATCTGGGTAGGAGGCGAATGCATTATAGAGGGCCTCGTCGTCTTTGACGCCTTAGTGTCGGTTAATACTCGTCCTTGTGCTATTGGACGAAGATGGTCTCGAACTCTCAGGTTAGTTCTGTGGCTGTCGCTTTCGAGAATGTGATTGATAGCTGGGACTAGGGCTGCGAGTTGGTCGTCGTTGATTGGTTATTGAGCTAGATCGAGAGTCGGCTTGGGGCATGATGACGGCCTCGGTCGCGATAGGAAGATGTAAGTCGGTGTAGTGGCTTGCTGGTGAAGAGTTTCCTCGCGTTGCATTCGCCTGTCGCAATTGTGGAGAGCTAAGCTCCAGGTACAACGGGAGCCGTTGGCAAGATCGAATGCAGTAACAAAATGGGATGGACCATCAGAGACCATAAAAAGTCTTGGCCCCTAAGCGTCACACCGGTGTAGGAACTCTTCACGCCGGTGTATCAATTGCCTCTGGAATGCGCAGAAAGACCATCAATTATTGTGAAGTGTTCTAACATCACCACACACGTCACTGGAACTCTCAACACAGCGCTGTACCCTGAGGGCGTGTTGGGATCCCTAGTATCTGTGTCGACGCTCTCTGTCCTCCCATTTGAGCCACGAGAAATACCCCTCCATCGTCTCTTGCATCTCCAGCACTGCCTCCTTCTTATTCTCCCAGGTCTTCCAGCCCTTGCTTGAAATGTCGAGCGTCTCATCGAAAGAGAAGACAGTGTATCCCCCCTGTGCAACTATTACCAGGAACCTATCATCTCCCCATATTTTCCCGGAATATTGATTTTCTTCCAACCAGAGCTCATCAAATGGAAGGTATTGGACGGCCCCCGGTCGCTTGAGTCGTGCCTCTCCGTCCTCAGCATGGGCAAGCCGGGCGCAAGGGCCGCCGAGGTGGTAGCATACTATTCCATCCCATAGGAACGGCTTCGCTATGTAAAATAAATTTTCCCAGTCGAACCACAGGTCTTTCAGAGAGCGGAGCGGGCCGTCGGGCCACTTGGTGATAGAGAACCGCTCGTTGACAGTGTCGAAAGAGACGATGGATCCCCTCATGTGGAGGCGCGAGGGATGGTGGAAGCTGGCAAGACTGTAATGGCCCTGGCCGTTCATGGGAACGAAGTGTAGGTGAAAGAATGGGTTATGAGGGTCGATTGGTGTATGCTCCAGCTCATATTCCGTGCGGAAGGTTTCGGTCGGTTCGCCGTCAACGTACTTGCGGGCTGTGATCCCCAGCAAGAGCGGACTCTCTGTCATCCCCGTTTCGTCGTTGGCTTCTGTTCTCTGTTAGTCAAGTGCAAGCTTACTGCGTCGTTTCATGACTTACTAGAGCCCATCTTCAGACAGACTAGGAAGTAAATGCTGGCATTTGTAGGATGGTAAACGACACCGAGCTTGGAAATCTCACGGCTCCTATCAGAGATGCTCAAATCCTCCAGATCGGGCGTTACGGCTTCCAGTGGCTTTACATCTTGAGCTGAATCACCCCACCTCCAAAGGTAAGCCGTTTCTTGCAGCATCACGATCTCTCCCGAGGTTGGGTGGAATCCCGGCCAAGCCGGCTGGTCTTGCTCGTCCTTTTCACGTGGGGTCCCAACAACAGCACAAAGCGTTGTACCATCGACGAAGAATGTGAACGGCAACCCAGGAAACGTAAAGGACTGTGACTCTCGCCTCTCAAGATGGTAGAGAGTGCTTGATTCGGTCAGCACCTGGTCTTTATTATATGAGTATGCAGACTTACACGGTCTTCTGGTCATCGGAATTACTCAGAACAGCCAACTCATTGCTCAGAGCCACAAGGATCATTCTTTTGTCTCTTGGCCACATGATTATAAGTCTCTTGAGTGTGTCAAGGTTGTCGACAATGGTGCAGTTGTCCGCCAGCTCCCACGCCACTCTTCCGTGACTGTACCAGACTCTCGGAGGCCTTTCATTACCCACAAGACTGTCCGACTTGAAATCGAGCTCAGTGAACTTGTCACTGTCTGGGTCAATCGTGAAGCAGCTCCCTTCCACGTGCTCTTGAACGAACAGTTCTGCGAGCGTCGCAAAGAACTTTCCCATGTGACGCAGGGCTCGTTGTCTGGCCATGCGCTGGTAAAAGACCCATGGCTCTATCTCAGGGCTCTCTTTCGCATCAGCCGCGACCCGAGGAAGCCCTGGGAAGCTCTGTGAAAGGAGGTATCTGACAACACCGGGTCTTTTGAAAGCGGACGACCAGCTCTTACACACCCGAGCACAGGCGGCGATATCGTAATGATCGAGATGTTGGGTGATCAAGCCAATGATCTCGTCGGGGAGGGTTGGGAGATTTGAAAATCTCAGCTTCTCCTTGGATAAGGCGTGCACATGCCACAGCTCCCAGGGTTCAAGAGTATCCAGGAACGCATTCAGATTAGCTTTGCGCCCGAGTTTGTCTGGCGTACCATTGGATAGTTTGAGGCTTTGAAACGCTGAACTGAGAATATCGTGGGATGCAGCCATGGCGATGTTGAGGGTGTGAAGCCATGACGCTACCTTGCTCTCATCACGCGGGGTCTTTTATATGGCAGCATGCCAAGACCGACGGTAGTGGCTGTGTTACTGCCCAATCAGTTTCCAAAACAGCCATCTAAGCTACTCCACAAGCGAGTGGCTACCTTTTCGTGATTTCACCCTTGGTCAATGTCATCGCGAATCCATATAAGATAAGCTGAAGGATACCCTCGGACATTATAATTCGTGAAAGCCTATGAAGACTATATACTTGAATTTGTCTGCCCAACAATAACAGCCCCCTATACTGAAAATTCCGATTGTGAATCTCATTAACGTCGGTCCCGATGTCGCGAGCCACCCTCTGTGCCGAGCTAAAATCCAGGTATTGTAACTTTAAATTAATCTGAAGTTTATGTACATACATTAAATTACTTCCTTATGTATAGATTTTATCCTCTAGCTACCCTCTTATCCCTTTTATAAGTCTGTCTAATAATTCATTTATAATATATAATATAATCAACTAGAGTAAATAATATTGTATTCAAGTAGTATCTTAGTATAATCTTATAAAAGCCTATTACAAAACTCTTAGCTATCTAAAATTTCATAAATATTAGGATCTAGACCCCTGGCTTCAAGTCAAGTATTATAAAGCTATTTATAGCTCTTCAGCTGCTCAGGATGGTAATTAATACAAGATTGCTCCGCGGATTTGGACATTGAATTGACAGATTAACGAATGTGGCTAGCGTGTAAGGCCTCATAGGTTGCGCATCCTGGCGCGCATGTAAGTCTTACGTGTTGCAGCCGCGGAAAGATGGCCAGCACAACGTCTTACGATTAAGAGTATCTCCTCTTTGAATAAGTATAATTCGTAATTAACGTATCAATCATGTGACGATAATTCTAATTCGGCCGACTAGACCCTGTGCATAGTGGAAATGATAAAACCCAGTTTCATTGAAGCCGACCTCGTCATCAATGAGCCTTTCTAATCCGAGGTACTCACTGGCGGCAATCAACGCCAACAAAATCGTAAGACACGCTACAAGAAGTGCACTGAGTGTAAAACCGCCCCCCCCCCCAGTCTTCTGTAGGCGAGGCGTAAGCTATACCAATAGCAATATTAAAGGCGATCGCAAGACCAAGTAGCCACAATATTGCTCTGAGGCCAGTTAGTGCTCACTCGAGATCAAGGTTCGAGTTTGAGTAACTGAGTGCGTCTATACTAAGAGGGAAACTATAATTAAAGAGAAGATCTGATAAAATACTAACTCGGAGCTTAAACTTTCTATGATCTCCACCAGAATATTTGGTTCTGTATTGGTGTGATCTGGGTCTTGTAATAGCGCAGCTAAGTCGTGCAGTCTGCTGGTCCAGTACTTGCGATGCCCGAGTGATGAAGAAGATAAAGGAACTGACTAACAGTCCTAGGGCCTCGATATGTCAAGACATCATAATGTCTGAGAACGATCATGTTTTGTCCTTCAAGAGTCTCCTAAGGCTGTATTAGTTTTACCCTGCGTCTCGTACATGAACTAGTCTCTTAGGTATTACTAATACGTGATAAGGTAAGATAATAGAGGAACTTGATTTTAGTAAACCGTCTTCTGCACCATGGCATGGAATCATCGTACGCGCTCTTCACTAGGTTCGCAAAGTCACGATCGTGCCATTGGTTGGTACACAGCACTACCACATCGGATAAGTTCTCCCTTCTGTACCCGGAAAAAAAAGTAAACTAATCATTCAAAAGATCATTAGTCTCTATGAGCAGTAGTATCTCTTCACTGAAGTCTGGTAGAGATAATAGGTCTTACTTGATACGACTAATGCGTCGAGCACTAGGCTGCTGCGCCTCTGCTGTCATGAATAAGGGCTCCAGTTCCCTGTTCACGCGATCTCTATATAGAGGTCGACCCATACTGAAGGCCGTGTCTAAAGGCTGTCTAATTTTGCCTTCCTGTGGTTGCGACCATATTGGTGAGACAGGGGACGGTGGCGTAAAAATACTAATAATTCGGTCGAGTCGTTGGTTGAGATCACTTGAGAGGTGACTGATGTGATCAAGATTGTCTAGCCGCCTGCTAATTATATTCAAGTGTTCGTTGATAGCATCATGAAGGCGACGAAGTTGGCTATCAAGGCTGTCTAAGCGCCTCTCCATATTATGCAAGCGTTCGTGAAGATGCTGTTGCCTAAGCTATATATAAGTGCTGATTCGTCTAGGTACCGCATTAGGTTGCTTACTCTGCGTCAGACAACTTAGGTAATTACCTAATCGACGCGGTATGCTGAAGCGAATAAGTAGTACAATCAAGACTGACTTTCTCTGCAAGTTCAAGTCTGGCCATGTGCGCGATTTTACTTTCGCGCAACCCCGCATACCTATAGGCGGAGAGGAGAGTATTGATTAGAAATTAGTAATATTGCATTCTTTATCACCGCTGATTAAAGGAGCTCAGTCTTTACAAGAAAAGAGACCGAACGAATCTTCTTAAAAAGAAATTTTGACGTCATAAGATTGAGGCGAAACGAACTACTGTATCAAACGCCAAGCGCTTTATTTACTTCCCTCAACCATCACTCTAATAGGACGCACGCAGAAACAAGACCCACTCCCCCGTTTTCTAGTTAATTATTCTTCCTTAACCGCTTCCTCGTTCCATGGGTCCGTTTCATTAGTATGTGCTGTTGAGTAGCTTGCCTTGGCTCCAATTGCTGTTCGTTCAATGAGTCTTTACCTTCAAGGCAATACGAATAAGTGAAGAAGCATGCCGGACTCGAAACATTAGAGCAGAGCTAGCAGTGATGCCTTATGTTACACTCTTGGACAAGCTGACTATGTCAGTAACTTCCCCGCATTCGTCACCGATCAAATCTAATTTAAACCCCCTAAGCACAGAGCCTCCGGCTGTGATCGAGCTGTTCACTTTCATAGTGCTAGTTTTCTACGAGTAGTATTAAGAACGAAAAAGCGAGAGTTTAAAATATATGCCTTAAGTTATAATATATTGAGCTTAGGTCTTTAATATAATAATGTATTTTATCAAATATTAAGTCTTATTATGATTAATTTAATTTTTAACAAATGATTATTTTATAATTAATTATACTTTAATAATTATATTATTAAAAAGTTTGAAAATTAAAATTATTAAAGAATGTAATGGGCTATCCCTAGTGTCACGGACAATTAGGTGCCAATAAGAGTTATGTATATTCTTAAGGAGTAGGAAGCTATTCATAGAGAGAGATGTGAGGGAAAGGGGTTACGCCATGTCTCCTCAGCCACACTGTGGCTAGGTCTCGTCACAAGCCCGTCCTCCTATCTCTTTGATGCCAGGCTGGGCTCAAGCCCAGACCATAACAAAGAAATTATATTAAATTAAACTATTAATAATAATCCATATTGCATATTTTTATTATAATATCTATATAATAAAATAAATAAAAAATATATTTAATAATCTATATCTATGATTTAATAATTTATATATATATAATTAAATTAAATTATTTTATTATATTTTATAAATTAAATATTTTTTATTATTTATTATATATAATTATATTTAACAAATATTATTAAAAAGTTATATTTTATATATTAATATTCATTTTCTATAACTTTAATAATATAAAATAGCTTTAATTCTCTTTATTATAAACAGACTAGGCATTATGCTGCGTTATATATCCTCACAGTGAGCACTATTAAAAACAGTTCGCTTTGTCCACGTTATACTAAGCGATAAGAGATACTTGTTTTCGGCTAAATGAACTTGATAATCCTACCAAAAAGACGAATACATATGGTATAGGAGTGTGTTGTTCTTAGTTGGATTACTTGAGACACGGAGCAAGGTAACTGATCGGTGGGATTTGGACGAAGCTAGAACGGCATAGTGCCATCAACTCCACCTAGCTACATGCTACAGAGGTCCCAGGTCCTTTTTTTTCAAGTGGAAATGAGTCTCTCTTAACTTGGACATCATTTCCTTATCGTCAGGAGCTATTAGGAAATTGATTTTACAATACTAATCTTATATAGCCGCTATCTAGAGAGAGTCTATATCAGCCTACTGTATTCTACATTTATAATAAGCAAATTAATTATTAGTTCAACTAAGGATATAGCTTACTTAAAGCTATTAAAAGTATTGAATCTAGTACTTATAATTACAAGTGACCGTGCTAGATTTATAATAAGTTACTTAAGTAACGCCTTAATATATATAGAGAATATTATAATATTACTGTTAATCTTTATAAAGCTTTTAACGCTAAATTATCTAATAATAAAAATGCCACACCTTTAAAAGATATTTATTATTGACTATTTATCATTAGGATCTTGTATAAGGAGATCTACTTTATTATGCAGATACGGTATAAATTAATTATTATTAAGCTAATTGAATATTAAATTATGGCATCTTAAATAAAGCTTGCTTTAGGTTATCTGACAATTGATAGCTTCCTAATAAACTACTCTAAAGACATATATCGCCTAAACTAAAGTATATTACCTTTTCTATTTGTAACGAGGAAATTACGTGAGTCGGGTGCGACTCGGAGGCGCGGCATGGAGGAAGATTATTCCGGGTGCCTAGTTCCCCTTTTCTTACCCTTATGCCTAGGGAGAGAAGAAGAGATCCCTAAATATTAGTCTTGCTATGAATACAGCTTCTGCCACCCTGCGTGACTCCGTGGGATATCGTGGTCTGTTACAGTGAGTATAAACGCAAACCGAGGGAAGGTGGGGGCGATGCACGAGTAGTAGTATTGAGTGCATACCTCCCACGTTAAATCGTGAACCCTGTCCATATCGGGTTAGTATAGACACGCTGTGCAGCACCTGTAGCTTACCTGATGTTGATCCCCCCCTCACCCAGGGTAGTTTACCTCGTATTGGACTGTTACACTGCAACGTAACAATACTATCACTGTCGCAACATAGATGCCAAAAGGATTAGCCACAAGACTTGATAGTCATTCAGCTTGCTTCACGACATACGACGGTAGGTAGGCTTAACTGGTATTGGTTCCCTAATCACGTCCTTAGAGACATGTTATGCACCTTTATCGTACTGTTGCGCACAACCCACTGAAATCGTGCTTTTGAAGTTCGAATTATTCAGTCAGCAGCTTTTGCCAGCTAATCACAATGGCCGACAAGATTGACTACTCTCATGTCACTGACAGTGATTCAGAGGAGGGTTGTCAAAGACCAGCATCACGACGACGATGGGTTTCACATCTGAGCTCATTCTTCTTAGGTCTGGTCTCCATGGGACTCGCTTTTGCCCTGTACTCGACAGTCATCCTACCTGATACAACACATGCACGAATCCTCCCACAAGCTCACGACGGTTCGGACCCAGCCACTGGTCTGCCCTTATCTTGGTCTCACGGCGACTGTGGCAACTCCCCCGGGGACGCCAAAGCACGCGGCTGCGAATACAGTATCGTACTTCACTCATGGCTTCCAAAGTCGTGCCTTACAGTTGCGGATGCGGAGGATACCAGGGACATGTACATGGGACGCGAGTGGCCCTATGAGACAGAAGCAGGACAGAATCTCACCATGGAAGAGCTAGGCGGAGGCGACTACGGACATTTTACGACGACGTTTGACTGGCACGTTACCCACTGCATGTACGTCTGGAAACGTCTTCATAGGATTCTCTTAGATCCGACGCAGGAGCTGGATTCATACACGGCTAATTATCATCATACGAGCCATTGTGTCAAGATGATCGGTGGGCATCCGGAAGGCATGAAGGATTCAGGGACCAAGATCTTTGTCAAGTACCCCAAGTGTGCGAAGTAGACAGATATTATTGACAGAGTTCTGAGATATATTTGAAGGATACCTAATAAAAACACGAGGTAGGTAAATGCTTTATGTTCACAACAGCTAAGTTCTCCGCATTTCCAGAGAGAGAGCTTTTCTGAAGACTCAGGGCATTAAAGACCTTCAGACGAATAGAGTTTTCATCTACTTCATTTGAATATTGTGCATTGATCAATTATTTACTCTTGTCGGATCGGAGCCCCGTGTACATGCTCGGTAAAGTTCAAGTCGGTCTGAGCTTTGTGCTCTACCGCCCACTCCCTGATCCTGCTAAAGTTTTTACACGTGTGCGTTGTTCCCACATTGCCAACCATCTTCTGCTTCTCCTCGCTCCATTCCCAGAAGATGGTGCTGATATCTGATGAGCATTGAAGCGACTGCCGCAGCTGCTCGTAGCAGTGCTCCATGTGGAATATATTCTCAGCAGCTGCCTCGGATCCCGAGGTTAGGTCCATTTTGTATACATTGGGGTATACCAGCTTCCGCAGCATGTTTAGGCAATGCAGTTGATGGAACACGTCAAGCTCCACGATGTAATGACTGGGATCATATGTGAATGGTGTCGTTGCATTAGGTAACTTGGCTGCCTCCTCTGGGGAGATCTGGGATATCAGAACGCCTGAGGAGCGTGCATGTTAGGGCTATTGCCATGCTGAGAGAAGGGCTTTCCCAGAGTACATACTGTTGTAGAGCTCATCCCAGTGGTCGTCTACTTCGTTTGATGACCCTAGGAACTTGGAAGTATCGCCCCGAAGACCGCCAGTGAAGACGACTGTCTCGTACTCGACCACGGACTGAGCAGGGGCTTCTCACGTCAGAACGGTTCAGTCTAGGATTATCGGGATTTCCTTACAGTAAATCTCACTTGGGATGTATGCCCTTTGCGTATCACGCCTTTGTGGTACCCAAGAGGCCAATAATAGTATGGTAAGAATCACATTCAGTAGCCCTGAGTAAGGCAGAAGACTCGCCCACTTCTGCCATCTTGACGGTCGGGTTCTGATCGTAAACCTGTCTTTTTCGTCATCTGCTAGGAACGGCACCTCGTCTGAGGGCCGCTCGGTTGTTCTGTGCTCCATTACTGAGGGTAATCTCTGACCTCAAGATGGTATGGTTGAAGTATATCCGTACTTCTTGCTGTGGCCTTTGGATAAAAGCATTGAGATGTTAGCTCAAGCTGTATCTTGAACAGCCATGATGTTCTAAGCAGACCCAAACTTGAAAACAAATTCATGGGCAGGGGGAAAGAGCAAAGTCACCTAGGAACGTTGCATTCCTACGCAAACAGAAGGTGACATTCGCGAAGCTGCATTTGGAGCTCTCCTCTTCGCTTAGATATTGATCACATATGCTGCAGGCCGGTATGCGGAACGTTATAAGACGCACTTCAAGTGGAAGTCAGTTGCGCCTGATCCCCACTGGTACAAGCTACAGGTTGACGGAGGTCGGCAAAGACGGAGCACATTTGCGATATGCGAGTAGAAGAACATACATCAAGCCGTCGTGAGTGGTTGACAACCCCCGGTGAAGGATCGCCAGTACCCACCTGCCATTGACTTTGCTAGCCTGTGATGAGAGGAAGTCCTACAAGAGGGGTATTGTGACATCGTATAATAGCTCCGAAAATGGAAGGATGTCAGCGGCATGCAACATACACGACTTAATCATGGTACTTCTTGAAACAGCGATCATACTCCTATATAGATATACGCCGAATATTTCAAAGACTAAAATTCATTTGATGACCATACACTCAATCCATTATTTCGACATCAAGCAATCAAGTACCAGTCTTCGCAATGAAGTTCACCCTGCCTATTACTTTCGCCATCATTGGCGCAGTCATTGCCGCCCCGATCCAGCAGCAAGACGCAGACAACGCGAAGCGCTCTGAGGTTCAAAGCCCCGATATTCTTTACAACAACCCGGCTGGCTGGGGCAAACGATCTGAAGCTCAAAGCCCCGATATTCTTTACAACAACCCGGCTGGCTGGGGCAAACGATCTGAGGCTCAAAGCCCCGATATTCTCTACAACAACCCGGCGGGTTGGGGAAAGCGATCTGAAGTCCAGAGCCCTGACATCCTATACAACAACCCGGCAGGGTGGGGCAAGCGATCCGAAGCCTAGAGCTCCGCTATTGAATCTGCCGTGAGATGATCATCAGCCTGAGCACCATCGGAGGATAAATCTGGCTGCAACGCCACTTTATTAGCTAGAAATGGAATAAATATTTATTCAAACTATGTTCAACTCTACAATGAAGCGCCTTTAATTCCAATGGTTATGTAAAATGAAATATTGATAGGTACCAGTTCGATAAAAGCCAAGAGTCCGCCTATATCCTAAAATAATGCAAACAGCTGCCGATGCGTAGATTTGCTGGCTTCATGGCCCAAACTCCTAACACACTCTGTATAATGCCTTGCTGGATCTGATCTCATAGATGTCTAACAAAATGGGTGGATTGAGCTTGTAGTGTCGTTTGATAATACATACGGGTTATATGTCTCCGAAGTGTCGCCAGATTCGTGTACTATCTACCGCATCAGCAGTAAATGTAATGTAACCTTCCATGAGGGTACCTTAGGAGGTGAACCCCGCTCAACGCTGGTGTGCGGCGTGAAGAGCAGGGACCTTTAGACGATGATAAGCACTAAGATGCTACCACTACTTCTGCAGGCGTCTTACGGCGTAGCTCATACCAGGGCCATGCTTTTCTTCTTGACTGACTGAACACAACATTGGAATCTGGACAAGGCTGTAGAGCTGCAAATTGTGTCTCCTGGCAAGCATGGTTTCAGTACTTTCAACAGAGAAATCAGAAGCGCCTGACACGGAAAGCCTCCTCAGAGAAGGCCAGCCAGAGGACCTGCTCGCGACGCAACAAGCAAGACGGAATAAACGACTAAAGACATCCCTTCACTTAGTTGCCATCATTTTCTACAGCTCTATCACCATTTACCTCTATCTGTGGAGTGCAAGACTGAGCGCGACCGAATGCGAAAGCAAATCTGCCGCAGTCTACTGTGAGCATCGAATGATCCTTTTTCTTTTGCGAATAGTGGCCTAATATTGACTTGACTAACTTACTAGCTCCTGCACAATCAGCGGTCCGATATGAAAAGCAAACCATCGTTCACAATGTGGTGGACAATGGGAAATACCGAGGACCTCCGCGCCCGGAACAGGACGAGGCTTGGGAAGGCTTACTGAGGTGTAGGTCAGGCCTTGCAGATATTCCAAATATAAGAGAGCTTGCTGATGACAATGGCCTAAGACAACAACCTACGAGTACAGGAAGCAGACCTCGAAAAGGCGAATGTTACCTCAGTTCCTCTGAACGATGCAGCCGGTGGCTACCTCGCGACTCTCGACGTGTTCCACTCCCTTCACTGCGTCAACAAAGTCCGCAAGTCCTACTACTCGGACTACTACCACGACCCAAACCCCATCGCCGATCAACAGGAGCACTTTGACCATTGCATCGACCTCCTTCGCCAAGTCATCATGTGTCACGGTGACGTCTCCTTGCACACGTATGAGTGGAAAGATGAATACAGATGGCCATGGCCGAGCATGCAGACGACGCACCAGTGCCGAAACTGGGATAGCCTCATGGACTGGTCCAAGGAGCACTATATCCCAAGCTTGACGGGTCCGATCTTGTCTCACCCAAGACTAGGTGAGTTGTCAAACGGCTTTGTATAGCCTAGAATTGCGTTGGTCAAGTTCAATGCTAACAGTTCTTTAGGCACCTCTTTTCGAGGGGATGAGCCTCATAGTTAGAGCGATATGTGCAACCCAGTCTTAGCTTGACTAGGTACAATGACGAGCCAGGGAACTTATAACATCATCGGGAAAAGCTGGTTGTCGCTCATTGCGAGGGTCTGAAGACTCTCGAACAATTCCCTATCATCCTCGCTTAAGGCAGCTAAGGGGGCGGCTTGACTGGCAAAATACTCTTGGTCGATCTCGCATCTGGATTAACTACATGTTAGCAAGACCTTTGAGGAGCAACATGATGAAAAATTGCTGTTGCCCACGAAACATTATCTTCGCTTACGTTGTGTATTTGTCGGGTAGCTTGCCCTCATCAAAATATCGCCTCACGTGCTTGGCCGTGCACAGCGAAGGCATGCTCAGAGTGCAGTGACCATATGACTTCTGCTCAACGAGGCTCGCCCCCTGAAAGCTCCTCCACGCTTTCTTTGCGGAGATGAGCGGACAAACGGGGTCCCATGTAGTCGAAAGAACCAGTAGCGGGTACGAGGTCTTAACTGGCGGATACTCAGGACTGTAGTGTGGGTGGAAATCGTGCGTCGTCTCGATCACCCATGAGGCGCGGTCATATATGTCCGAAGCTCTCAAGTTAGATACCAGATACGACCTTTCGGGGAAAGATAGCGTGTAGTTACGGATGTCTTGAATTCCGTGGGCCGGGGCATTTTTGCCTGACTGGTGGTCGTCGTTTTGGATGACAAACGTGTTTGAGTCATCCGTAAGTATCTTTGCGACTCGAGAAGGAGAGTATGCCAGAAACGCAGGCGTGCTATTGCCGTTCAATAGTTCGGCGAGATCCTTTGCAAGCGTCGGCCATGTCGCTGGGGTGTACAAAGCGAAGAAAATCCCGTTGGCAACAAGCTTCTGCCGAGTGATGGACCCATACATCGAGGTGTTCACGTATACCGGAATAGGCTCCTCTGCTAGCTGCTCGAGGAACTGCTTCATGTATTTCTTAAGCTCGCTTGCGGACTGGAAGTCGGTGCCCATGATCGAGCTAAGTGGGCAGTCTCTCTTGTGTTTGATGCACTCTTCCATAAACCCATCAAAGATTTTGTCTGTGTCAGCAAACTCTTCCCTATCCGCGTGCGTTTTGTACCATTGATGAAGATTGGAGACGCCGTCAATCGCCAAGCGGCCTACACGCCCTGGAAACATTTGTGCATAGGTCTGGCCGAGCGTTGTGCCATCTGGCTTGCTGTCAATGCCAATACGAATGGGTAAAGAACGAGTGAGGAACGTAAGGCTTACAACTGAAACCCCAATAATACATCTTCTTCTGTCCCAGAGCATCAAGGATAGAGTTCATATCGGCTGCAGTTTGGGGCGTGTTAATGAATTTGCCGTGCTCACCCATCATATCCCGACAAGCTCTGGCTTGATTTTCAGCATTCGTATACATCTCCCCAGCCTGGAATTCTATGTCCCATGGGTTATTGTTGAAGGCGTCTTCTCGTTGCTGACTGCTGTGATAACAAGTGGCGGCCGGTTTGGATCCGCCTACGCCGCGGGGATCAAAGCTGAGAAGATGAAACTCCTCACCGATGATCTTGTTGACCTGAGCACCTCGACCGCGGAGAAATCCAATGCCACTACCTGTGGCAGAATCAGCATCAGTTTTAGCCTAGAATCCAGTGTTGATGGAACATACCACCAGGGCCACCAGGGTTGAGAAAAATGTGCCTGTCTCCCGTACCAGAAGCATTGGTGGCAAGCATCCTGATCAAGGGAATTGAGAAGATCTTGTCCGATGAATCGCCGAATTGATCCATCGGAACCTCTATTGTTGAGCCTGGTATCCCATGATGAGCGCAAGTGACCCTTTACTTGACGAGCTTTTGCGAGCTCACATTGAAAGGTGCGATTGGCAGACTCGCCACAATCCTCCCATTTGACCTTCAGATTCGCATGATGATGCAGAGGGACTTGCAGTGCTTGTGCGAAGCATTGCGCTACAAGCGAAAAGTAAACAAATGCAGACAATAGCTTCTGCGTCGCAGAATTGCCGCCAGAACTACTGGGGCTCAGCATTTTAACATAAGCCTGATAATTCGCCAAGTCGTAATGTTGCGATTAAAGGTGAAGAACAGTCTCTGTGAGGGGGGAATGAGCGTCATCGCCCTCGTTGAAGTATGGTGACCGCATCGATCGGAGTTAAGGCCTGTAAGTACTACAAAGGTTCCTATCCAATCTGGTCAGGACAATCTGGTCAGGACAATCTGGTCAGGACACCCCCTTCGCTTTAACCCACACGCGACTGTCCAATGATGAACAAATGCATGGGTACGTTACCCTGTCACTCGTAGATAAGAATCTCGATCGGTTCACGGGCGCAGTCAACATGTAGGAACATGATGTCCAGAGCTTCACATCACACTGCATTGTCAAGGAAGTGGGAGAAACAACAGCCTCAGGTTCCCAGGTCACCCTCGGTAGAACAAGATAGTCCAACCCGACTTCCCAATAGGCGCAAAAGCCCAATCAAATGACTGGCTGCAGTTTACGATGCTGAAAAAGAAGAGCGTACTAGATAACATAAAGAGGAGATTAGACCAATTGCAGAAATAATTATACAATGTACAAAGGACATTGAACGTATTGACGCATAAGACCATTGACTGCATACATTCAAGCAATGCCATCGAGTACATGCAACTACACCTGGTAGAGACATGTGAGCTCGTCCGCTCCCCGTAATTAATTGTTAAGGAGCTCATTAGTAGCTGAGCTGACGACAACTGGGGGATAGTGGCTTTCCTATGTTTCTTTCTCGGGGTTTCCCATCGCTGCAGCTCGGGTATTGACAAAGGAGTTTTGGATCAGCGTGCTTCATGGGCACTGTCGCATACGTCAGCACTACTTGACTGACCTCAAAGGAAAAGAACCAATGGTACACAAAATGGTTAAGTGCAATAATGAACAATGATATTTCCTGTATTCTCCTCCTTTGACAATAGAGCAGGCTTGCTTTGCCGCTTGTTTACTCATACAATTCACATCATGACATAACCAAGGCCACTCAGCCCATCCACGTCCAGCTCCTTGTTCTCGTCAACGCCACCTGCTATAGGGTTGGCAAAATAGTTGAAGAGATAGTAATGCAGGTCGCCGTCACCGGGCCCAAAAATTTGCTCCTCTAGGAACAGTGCATTATCCATGAGGGACAGAGCATTCATGACATCGAATCCCAGGCGCTGAGCAAGGATTAACGCGTCGGACATCAGATCATTGAGACGCGACTTCAAGGCAGCCTTGTCCATGGGCGACGTGAGACCAACTTCGGTGGCGTAATAGAAGAGGTAGGCGGCGCGGATGACCTGGTGTCTGTGGTTGCCGATGACTGTAGAGTCTAGGGAATAGAAGGAAAAGAAGTCAGTGATCTTCTTATCCGAGTTCTAAGTGGCGATGTTAGCATTGCATGAACGGCCCTGAGAGATAGATCGCGCACCTCAACAACGTAGGTGTGAATAGCACGCTCGTCGCCAGAGTCCTTCTTGTGGACGAACCAGTGCTCCACCTCATCCTGGTCAAACTCTTGATAGAGGTCGAACCGCTTCAGATACCTCATCAGAAGATCATGTACTGGCTTGACGTCCTTGGCCTTCATCTTGCGCAAACCTCGGATGGCGGTTCGGCTGGGCATGGCATACTTGCGCACCTGGTATTGCGGCGTGCTGTTAGATGGCAGGTAGCTGAAGCCCACCTCCCACAGCTTCTGCCAGTTTAGCGGACGGTGAAAATATCTACACGTGCTGACCGGTTTCGGTAGGATGTTGCCACCTGTGTAGATAGCCTGCCAAACCCCATCGAGGTTACATAGGCGAGTGATCTCCTTGATCAGGACGGGCGCTAGACGCTTAGAGCGTAGCTTCTTATGCACGACCATGAAGTTGACCTCCGAGGCGTGCAACGTGTTTTGGTGCACCTTGAGCTTTAGGGAGTTAGCTGCGATGAAAGCGACGAGCTTCTTCGACTGGGTCGCACGGACACCACGGTGCCACTGCTTCTTCCATCCGGGCGACATCATGGCCCACTTGAGGATGGCGGTAGAGTATTTGAGTCTGAACGTAGCGCCGTCATCCTCGACAAAGTGGCCCGAAAGCAGATCATACACCTCATCAAGCTGCGACTTATCCGTAAGGTCAAGGAAATCCCACTCGAATCCGCTGATGAGCGCAGGCGGCTGCTTTGGCACGTCCTCGAGCTTTTGTATCTTGATGGGCCCCTCCTGAATCGGGGCCACAGGCTCTTCCCCAAATTTGGGCACAGGCTGAGTTCCCCAGAACTTGTAACTGGCCATGTCCTTCGCACTTTTGCCCTTCCTCGCAAGACCCGCTTGGACGTCTTCGGGAGCGGAGGCGTCGTGATCCTCAGCGATTGAGGCCCCAGCCTTGGCCTTGGTGGATTCCTCTGCGAGAGAAGGAGTGAGCTTCATACGCCCAGTGAGCTCAGCCAGAGGCCGGTTCGTGCTGCTGTTCTCGATATCGACCTGAGAATCGTCCTGGTTGCCTGTTAGACTCGATGACGCACTCTTGGCATCCTCCGCTGTGCGATTTGTCTCGTTCTCGGATGAGCTCTAGATAGCCGGGTTAGCATTGGAAGTACCCTTCCAGGCGGGAAATCTACTTCAGATTTCACCTCAGATTGTTTCCCAGCGGCGATGCTCTCGCGTGGTCTCTCGTCAGTGCCCTCCTTCAGAATACCGGTGGACCTCGTCTCTTCTGACATGGCGAGCTAGCTGGGAAGCTCTAGCAGCGGGAGTATTCGACACACGAAGGGCTTGTAGTCTAAACGGACAACTACCCGTGAAGAGGATGAACAATGTTGGTTAGAGCTTCAAAGCTAGCGCAGGTGCTTATGTAGGCCTGCGTTGCAAGGCTGAGCTTCTCTAGGGTGTGCCAGTAGGCTACAGTCGAGACACGTGTACACTGAAAATAGAGCTGGTCCCACGCTGACACACAGAATTCTCACCCTTGTGCAACGACGATATCCCGGAGTCGTTCCAGCTGAAGGAATGGTCGTTGATTGGGGATTTCTTCGAATTTCATCTTGCTCATCTCGGGGCTTTGTAGGTCATTTCTGAAGTGCTGTGTCTGTTCGTACTGTGGCTCGTCTAAAGAGCAGAGTATTCTGTTGGTGGCAGTATTATCAAGCGAAAGAAATGTCTAGACTATACTGAAGTAATGCTATTTGGATGTCCAGGGAATGTAAGGGGTCAATTTCGCATGTCAAGTCGTTGCTACATGGAGAAACCGGACACCCCTACCAGATCTTCGAACCACTGGTCATTCTCCAGGTCCATCGTCTGCAGAGCTGTGATGTGCCCGACCTCCGGCATAGTGCGACTACAGTGTCGTGGTACCCTTGAAGCTTCTTGGGGGCCATTGAGATCACCAGGAGCTGCGACGTTCGATGAATAGTCCAATGATGAAACGGCCCAATCGCGGCACTTCATCAACAGCGATTTCAGCAACGAGAAGAAATTATCTCCCCTCGAAAGATCAGGATGATTCATCGTTTGCTCGATAGCAGCCAGTGTCTTGTCGATGGCAAGAACAATGTCAATGGTGTTGCGCACTGCCTGTTGATCCCAGCCCGGATCGGCCAGGGTTGCTAGGTACTTTAGGATCACCAGACACATGACCATCTGAGACCAGAAGTGGGCAGGCATGCCAATAAGATCCATGGGGTCGATGCTGAAGAAGCTTTCGAACCAGGACTTGATGTTTTCGACTGACCTCCACAAACAGTCAAGTCTCTCGAACGCCATGGAGTCGACCGGACTAGTTGTTGCAGGCCCTTGTCCCTCAACGGTAAACAGCGGCGATCCCCAGCTGATGGCAATGGCCAATTGGTTAATGTACAACTCCACATAGTGTGCATATGGATTGAAGAGACCTGAGCGCAAGATAATCGAAGTCAGCTGTAGCTTCATAATTTGAGCAGCAAGAAGTGTGATGCGAACCTGTTTTCTCGCCTGAGGCTAAAGACTGTGCGACGAGGTCAATCAGTCTTGACCTCAAAGACTTCAGGTACAACAGCTTTGGCATTATCGATGTGGAACCAGGCGACGTCGGGTCCATCGCTGGATCGAACTCAGAGCCATCACGCATGCGCGATGCTTCTTGCATCAGCTTGTGTACTCGGATGTGGAACACGAATAGCTCGTCGGGGGATGTAGTTCCGCTATACATAAGATGGTGCAGGCCTGTCTCCATGTGAGGCGTCCACCTAAGAGCATCTTGACGGCCAAGGTGGCAGGAAACGCTGGAAATTATATCATTACATCTCATTCTCATACATGCGAGGCGGATGTGAAGTTGTTGGCTTACTTTTGACTCAAAATATAACAAGCCAACAAAGCTCGCTGTTTCTCAAGACGTTCCCTGAAGGTCTCATCCGAACCAGACATTTCGGCATCGTAAGAACTGCCTTGAGTCATGGTCATACTCAACTGTACATCAAGCTGGGTAGGTCTGACCAGTCGAAGATCCTGCACCAAGGAAATGGCAAGCATCATCAACCGTGAGACAAGGTCCGCTGCTCCTTGAAACAGGTCCGTTGTCCAGGCTAAGTACGTGAGCAGGCCGAGTAGAAGATCCATGCTCGACTCTACTTTCACCATTGTTGATGTGAACAGGAGATTCCTGAAGTGTTCCGCCCGAACTTGTCTTTGACGTGTGTGGAATGTAGTGACGGTGAGGATCGCTTGAAAGAGCACAGGTCGCTCATGGCGAAGTTGTGCCGCAGTGAGGTATCCGGAAAGATCCATGAATGGGAAGCAGGGCAGGAGGTGTTGTAAGAAGAAGCTTAGATGCTGATCGGCGTCCTGCGTTGATACCCTGGAGACAGATTCTGGCGTCATCGGATTGCATGCTTGCGAAAAGCTCTGATGTGATGCCGGTGAAGCACGACTATGTGCTAGAACGGAATCGGGGGTCTCGAATGCAGAAGATCCATCGCTTCGTATCTCAGAAGAGTTCAGTGACCGCGCTGCTGAGAGCAAAGCTTCGACCTTCCCTTCCAGTCGAGCGATTCGCTCGCTTTCATTCTCATTCTTGCCGCGTAACTTTCTTGGGCGAGAAGACTGAAAAGGCTGACAAGGTTTCTTCAACCGATCGCATCTAGACTGTTCGTCAGACCATGAACATTGCGGTACTCCGACATTGATCAACAATTACCTTTCACACGCATCACTGCCGGGACTAGTCACACATCGATATTTCGCTTTGTAACATTGCGTGCATGCTTGACCATAGGATCTTGAATGCCGTTCCATTTCAAAGCAGACTGGAGCAAAGGAATTATGTTTAGTGCAAATCCGATGGCATTGTGGAACGCTTGGGTGGTCTGGAAATGATGCGAGGTGATGAACAGGATGGCGTCGGAGTCGGCGGAGCCAATTCCAACGGATTTTGTTTATGTCCGAAGGCACGCTCGCGACATCACCTTGCCATTTTGGTGACGAGAACTTACATGAGTGCTGACAAGGGGTAGCTGTATTCGTCAGGGACTAGGATCCGTGGTCACAAGCATTTTCTATGGGCTTTTGGTAGCGTATGTATGCGATTCCAATGGATTTGATGAATGAAGTCCGATTCTCCATGGCACCCGATCCAGTTTATCAGCCTTGTGCCGTACCTATTTAAGAGATCACGGATAACTATGTATCTTCCAACAGTGAATTGGTTTGCAGCAAGTCTCGTCGAGATTCAAGATTAACTCAAAATGACTAAAAGGTCAGTTCTCATCACAGGCTGCAGCAAGGGCGGACTCGCCCAAGAGATGGTCAAAGCCTATTTGCGACGTGGGTTTCTTGTTCTAGCGACACTTCGTGACCTATCGAAAGCAGGCGATCTCGGCAAACTGGACAACGTCAAGCTTCTAAAGCTAAATGTGGCATCCCAATCGTCGATAAAGAGCTGCTTTGATGAGGTGCAAGGCATCACCGGGGGAAGATTGGACGTTCTCGTCAACAATGCCGGCTCAGGTGGAACCATGCCTCTATTGGATGTCAAGATCGAGGAGGCGAAGGAGGTATACGACGCGAACGTCTGGGGTATTCTGGCAATGACCCAGGCTTTCACACCGATGCTTATTGAAGCTCATGGAGTCGTCTGCAACATCAGCTCAGTTTTGGGCGAGCTTGTGTATGCTTGGGCAGGTACAGTGACATTTGTTCCTCTGATGGGTATTGCACCCTGCTTACCACCAACGTAGGAATCTACGGTAGTTCCAGGGCGGCCGCGACACTGATGTCCGAAACTCTGCGGCTGGAGATGGCGCCTCTCGGCGTGCGAGTCGTGACTGCAATCTTGGGTGGGATCTCGACCTACCAGAATGATCCCAAGAACAGAGCCGATCTTGTTCTTCCAGCTGGATCTCTCTACGAACCCATCGCACCAGCCATTAACCGCCATCAAAAGATGCTGATCTTTGACAAAAAGCAAGATATCGAAGTTGCTGCGGATAACATCGTCAAAGACGTACTCGACGGCCGCAAGGCAATCATTCGAAGGGGTGAGGGGTCAACGATGAGCTGGGTCGGTAATACATTTTTACCACATGAACAGTTCATATCTATGATGAATAAGCAGTCGGGACTGGATGGATTGGAGAAGGTGAAGAAGTCATAGCTAGCCATAAGGGCCACCGCCAGCGCGTAGTTATGGTGCGCAAAGATCGGTATGGCGGATCTCACAACTCGCATCAGAAGTAGTGTTGTATGACCATTTCACAAAAAGTGCAGTCATTCACAGAGCCTGCTGTCTTCTTATTCTTCAATGTAGTAGTTACTAGATAGGGTGCGCGCTCCAGGCGCCCGGTGCCGAGGTGGAGTGAACGCGTATATACAGAGTTTCTCAGCAATACCTCAACTTCTTTAGCCTCCAACCTTAGTTAACCTGAGCATTCCAGTTCTGAACCTGGAAAGTAGCCGGACCACCCGTGAAGGGTTCTGTGCCAAACTGGTTGGCTAGAGAGAAACCCGTGTTAGCAACATTATCACGGGGGATAAAGTCAGAGGGTAACGTACTGATAAGGTACTGGCTGCTGGCGGGGAACCCGTTGTTCTGGGTAAGGTGGTTATAGAAGGCCTTGAGATCACCGCTCCAAGAGCCACGGTTGCTGGGTGCGACGAAGGAAAAGACGCGCATGGCGCCGTTGTAGCCGTCGAAGAGCTCCCATTGCTGGCCAGCGACGTTGACCATGCCCTTGGAGGAGCCAATGGGGTACACGTTGCCATAGCGGCCAAGCCTAAGACGTGTCAGTCCTATACTCTTTTCTTGATTGTTCGAGTATATGACTTACCAAACCATAAGCTCATAGTCTCCAGAAGAGGTGTCGTGGTTGGCATTCGCGGCGGTGAAGAGGTCGTACGCGACGTTGGCGCGGATGTTATTTCCCTGATACGTCCATTGCGCAGCACTAGGCAAACTGCCAATCTGGCTGATCAACCTCGGGGTCAAAGTCCTGCCTGAGTACGGATATGACTTCACGTTGTTCTCACTGCCAGACCACGTCCAGTCGACCTGCCAAGACACGCCTCCACCCTGCGTGTTAAAAACAAGTAGACACTGGTCGCCCTGGCCGGAGCCCTGGCCCCATCTGTTGTTGTTGAAGTAGTAGCCGTCAGCGGCATGGTAGCCGTATTGGTCGCAGAGTTGGACTTGGGCCATGGTTACGGCTGCCAGGGAGGCGAGAGTGGTGAGAAGGGAGAACTTCATCGTGGCGCTGGCTTAGTGTCGAATGAGTGAAATAGCGGATCCGATGGCTATGCAGTTATCGCAAGAGCTGATTGGAACGTGAGATAAGACAACGCAATGACATCTGAGGGTTGAGAGGCCATTGTAAGTCCTATATATACATGGGGATACCTTCATCTTGGGAACGGAAGGAGACCGGATCGTCGGGTTGAAGGATATAGAACAGGGCCGAACATGGCAGCGGGAGGAGCAGTCTGGTAAAGCACGAGGCGTCCTTGATCGTGGGGCAACTATTAATTTGACACTTTCGATATTGAGTTCTCGGGCCACTGCCGGCGAAATACATGGTATAAATTGACTGTGCCTTGGTCGATCCCTTCCTATGGAGACCCTGGACATGCGAACCCCCTCGACGCAACATGGCGTTGCAGCTTGGTATACCGCCGGATGGGGCTCTCCCAGCTGGGAAGGTTCTGTGGCAACGCATGACTTGAGACGAAAGAGAACAAAACAGGGTTCGTCGGCAGTTAATCGCGGGGAAAAGGTGCATCATCTGGGCGGATGGTAAATAGACCTGCTCGAAAGGGGAATCACGGATGGCATCTACCGCGATGGGAGGGTCAACTAGGCCAAGTCTTGATAGCCGAGGGCTATCGACTATGAGCAGCACAGGGTGGTGGGAAAAGCCACCAATGAGGGGCCACTAATGATTGCCAGAAGCATATGACGCGAAATGTAGATTTATGCTGTTCGAGGGAGATGGTGTCCTGTCATGAGCCGCAGGATTGAAGCTTGAAGCCACCTTGGATCGGTTCCTGGCGACCACAGTTGGTGGCGTTCTTTCTAGGTACTAGATCCTAAACAGGTTGGCTGTTTGTTGGAGGCTCCTGGGCTAAGTGACAGCGGACGGCTATGCCCACGGGAATAGACAATAGACAGACAGACATGACATACTAGACATGAGGTAGCCATTCAATCACGTCATAGTGCGCAGCACAGCATCAAAGACAAAAGGAGTTCCACAGAGGCCTGGACCTCGTTCTCAGACTTGTCAAGAAACAACTGCGTCAACATCATATGTCAAAGGCCCGTCAACTCTATCTATGAGCTATATACAATTCGGCCCTATCGCATAGGCACATCCACAGCATCAACTTTAACCAACATCCGCCGAACGACCCTTGCACTCCCCCCGGCTCACCCCCGACCTCCCGCCCTGTCAGCACTACACAACCTGCTTCCAAAACTGGTCTCATCCGCCATGGCCTCCATCGACACATCCCTCCCTCCGGAGCCAACCGGTGCCGCAGCCCGTCTCGCCGCCGCGCACTCCACCCCTTCGGCGCTGAAGCTCTACGGCGGGTGGTTCTGCCCCTTCGTCCAGCGCACATGGATCACTCTAGAAGAGAAAGGCGTTACTGACTACCAGTACGTGGAGATCAACCCATACCGCAAGGAGCCGGAGTTCCTGGCGCTGAATCCCAGGGGCTTGGTACCCACGCTGGCAGTGCCGGTGGATAAGGAAGGGAAAGAGCAGAGGCCACTCTATGAGAGTTTGGTGGTCTGTGAATTTCTGGATGAGGAGTACGGAGGGGACGCGGAGAGACTGATGCCGAAGGGGACGTATGAGAGGGCGCGAGCGAGGCTGTGGATTAATCACATTGCGACGAGGATTGTCCCGGCATGGTATAAGCTTATGCAGCATACACCTGAGAAGCCTTTCAGTCTGGATGATGCCAGAGAGCAACTCCATAAGCACCTTAAGGCATTTGCTGGGGAAATGGCAGATGGGGGACCATGGTTCTACGGAGAGAAGTTCAGCTTGGTGGATATTGCGCTGGCGCCGTGGGCAGTGAGACTATGGTTGATTGACCATTACAAGGAGGGCGGAACGGGAATCCCAGAGAGCGGCGAGGATGAGGCTTGGGGACGATGGAGGACTTGGATGAAGGCTATCTCGGAGAGGCAGAGTGTGAAAGATACTTGTAGCAGTGAGGAGAGGTACATCTTGGCGTATAAGCGGTATGCGGAGGACAAGACGCACTCCGAGGTTGGGCAGGCGACTCGACAAGGCGGAGGACTGCCGTAGATCGTCGTGGAATGTAGGATGATGAATGCACTTGTCTTAGATGCAGAGTTCAAGCTCGTCGTGTCTCGCGGATGAGAGTATACGGAGGACGAACACACCACAGCGACGTTCAGCCACTGTAAAGCATTGCCCACGGCGCTAGTCCAGTGCATGCGACCGCCGTACTAACCACCCGAACTTAGGGCGTGCACCCCCTGTAACCTGCCTAACGCAGCATCACCGAATCTCCACCGTCACAAGCTTCAACATTTCTTCGCTCTGTCCTCCATCACGACGTCACGACAGCCCCCACGGCCACCCTTCATCAACAATGGCCGACCAACCTCCCTCCCGCTTTACCTCCCAAAACCAAAACACCTCCCAGCTTCTCTCAACCAACACCGTCGGCCTCGTCAACCTCTCCGACTTCCGCAAGCGTCGCGCCGAAGTCCTCGAGCAACAGGAGCGCGAAGCCCGTGATGGTTCCGCTGCTGCACCTTCAGGCACGTCTAGCCAGGCCCCTACGCCGCCGGATCGGTCTTTGACAGGCACTCCTGACATTGCGACGAACAGTGACGACACGGGAGGGCCGGTTAGGAAGAAGGTGAAAGGGAAGAAGACTGGGAAGAAGCTGTTGTCGTTTGGTGATGATGAGGAAGAGGAGGAGGAATCGCTGAAGCCAAAGAAAGCGAAACCCTCAAAAGAGAATGGCGAATCGAAAGAGGCAACGACAGATGAGAGCGGCACCGAAACGAAAGCGAAGTTCAAGGCCAATTCATCTGTGGGCGTCATCCCCAAGGCTCTCACGAAAGCAGCCCTACGCAAAGAAGCCACCGAACGAGAAGCACTACGACGCGAGTTCCTCAGTCTTCAGGAAGCGGTAAAAGCTACTGAGATTGCTATACCGTTCGTTTTCTACGACGGCGCGAATACACCTGGAGGCACGGTCAGAGTGCGCAAAGGGGACTTTGTCTGGGTGTTTCTTGACAAGAGTCGCAAGGTGGGCGCGGAATTGGGCACAGGCGATAAGGCTGCGGCACGAAAGGCTTGGGCAAGAGTTGGGGTTGATGATTTGATGCTTGTACGAGGTTCTGTCATTATTCCTCATGTGAGTGGCTTCTCCATGTCGGCTGGAAAACACGACTAACACCTATCTACAGCATTACGACTTCTACTTCTTTGCGCTGAATAAGAGTCTCGGCCCCGGCGGCCAACGCATCTTCGATTACAGTAACGAAAGACCTTCAGCCTCTGTCACTGTTCCTTCTGAAGCTCCGTCTGAGGGCCTGACGACCGCCGAGTCCAAAGCAGCAGCTGCAAGAGCGCTGCCCGATATCAATAGCCTCGAGGGCGCAAATGACGACCCGAATGCGACACTGGTGGTGGATAGACGGTGGTATGAGCGGAATAAACATATTTATCCTGCCAGCACTTGGCAGGATTTCGATCCGGAGAAGGATTATTCGAAGGAGGTGAGGAGGGATGCTGGTGGGAATGCGTTCTTCTTCTCGAGGTGAGGGAAAGATTGTGTTGTGTGTTCATGACATTCTCTTGTTGGAGGTCGATGAGAGTTCGTTTCGATTTAGTTCACTTGATGTTGGATGTCGTTCATCCGCAGAAGAACCAGATCGCACAGGTCGTACCAGCAAGGCACCACCATCCCGGCCAGAACAGCATCAGGATGAGGCCATTCCCACTTCCAAGGATCCAAGTCGCAAAGCTTTTGAACGTCTGGTCTCTCAGTGCCACGACGCTCTTCGACGTCCAGGTCCACCAAACGACCCTTCTCGACAACCCTAGTCCGCCTTGTACGGCAAAGAAGGTGTAAATCGCGAGGAGTCGACTCGACCAGAGGGCTGTGGAGAGGGTGATGCAAGCGGCGGTGTATGCCTGCAAGATGAGTTGTATTGACAGCGTGCTGATGATACGCTGGAGTTGCAGAATGGAGTGGATGACTGGATACAGCGAGGTAACGAGGATTTCGGTCGAGTACGGGAGGATGCCAGGCTCGACCCGCGAAGCCGTCAGGAGACTGACTTTCTCCATTGTGAGGGCGCGGGTGAAGAGCAGTCACAGTGATGAAGCATGAGGGATCAGTTAAGCGATATGAGGGGAAAGTCCCTAAGCGAGCAGGAGAAAATGCCCCGAGCGAGGTTCTGTTTATATCGCAGCATCCCCCGTGGAGACCCATCCGGAGGTCAAAAACCCCCACCAACAGCCCCTCTGTCGATCCTTCGCGAACCCTCCCGAACTACCAACCACAGCTCTGAGCGGGTGCAGATGTCAAAACCATAAAGACTGTCTACGCTTCGCCTCCTCTGCTTCGATGGGCAATCGTGAGAAACCGGCACTTGTGTTTGGGCAGTATCGCATTTCCCTTAGTGCGGAGGCTTGTAATGGTTGCCGCTACGCGAACGACAGACACACGTGGGGCTGGTGATTCGCCCATGGGTCCAAGATCCCGTCCACCATAGTGATTTGACATCTGCATGTGGCGGATGGGAATGAAGGGTCGGGTGATGGATTTGCGATTCATGGTGTTGCATTTCTGTGGCGGTTACTCAGATGCCGGTTGCGGCGGCTGTGGCGGGGATCTTGAGGATTGCACCTGCGATATGGCCGGAGCCGACACGTGCGTCCCGGGAAGGATCTGAGTTGTTGATCCGTGTCCGAGGAATGCCGAGTCGCGGTGTCTCAGGTGCCGATGAATACAGCAGCTTACACTTGGCCAATTGTGTTTCTATTCATGCATGCGTCCCTACCCAACGAGATCAGCACCATCGTTGTAGGCTCCCTGTCTTTGTCTCAAAGCTTCGCCTTCTTCGCCTCCCCCATGCTCGCTGCCCTCTCCTTCAACACTCCCCTCAAGATCTTCCCAGCCCTACTCTTCGGTATATCCTCCACAAACACCACCCCACCCCTCAACCACATCCACCTCTCCCTTCTCCTCTCCACCAACCTCTCCAACTCCTGTCTCATCCACTCCTCTCCCCTCTCAACGCCATCATCCGTAAGCACCACCCAAGCTTGTGGGAGTTCGCCAGAGTAGGCGTCGGGAATGCCGATGACGGCGCAGTCGGCGACGGAGGGGTGGGAGAGGAGGAGGTCTTCTAGGAGGGAGGGGGAGACGGGGTGGCCGCGGACTTTGAGGATTTCTTTGAGGCGAGAGTGGATTGTTAGGAAGCCGGTTGAGTCGATGGAACCAAGGTCGCCGGTATGGAGGTAGCCTTCGGCGTCGTAGGTCGAGGATGTTGCGGAGGGGTTGTTGAGGTAGCCCATAGAGACTTGGGGGCCCTTTGCCCAGATCTGAATCCATTGTCAGTACTCGTCGACGTAGCCTTGCTCTAATGAGAACGTATCAAGACTAACCTCTCCCTTCTCTCCCACACCAACATCCCGCCCCGTCTGAGCATCCACAATCCTTACACTCGTGCCCGGCACCAACTTCCCCACACTAGCCGCGTTCTCCCAGGTATCCAGCCCAGGCGGCGTCGTCGTCAAAACAGATGTGCTCTCGGTCATACCCCACGATTGTCGTATCGCCACGTTGGGGAACTTCTTGCTTAGTTTCTTGATGACGCCTTGGGAGAGGGGTGCTGCACCCGTGTCGAACTGTTGAACATGCGAGAGGCTGTACGAGGGGACGAGGGGGTCGTTCAAGAGGCGGATGAAGAGAGCTGTTGCCTTTATAAGCTGGTGTGCTTTCAATCTGAGTACAAGAGATACTCACGAGGGACGAGCCAGAGCTCGTTGCATTTGAAGTTGGTGATTGCTTCGAGCATGTTCTTCATTGTGAACTTCTCCACTACGATCATGTCTTGATGGAGGAGAAAGGGCAGGTGTAACAGATGGACCAAGCCGGTGACTTGTTTCGCGGTCAGCTGTGTTCTCAGACGCGTTCTGGTGTGCAAGCTTTGTACTGACTGTGGTAGAATGGGAGTATACCGAGGACAGTATTGGATACACCCGGTCTCGTGACCAGTTGCACTTGGCGAAGCTGTGAGATGACATTTGTATGCGAGATCCGGACCTACTCGCCATTAGCACAACCCTACCCAGGGAGAGAAGATGTATTAGTATGCGTACCGCTTTGGGTTTCCCGGTTGTGCCAGAACTAAAGCACAGAAAAGCACATGTCTCATCGGCTCTCTTTTCCGGCTTCCATTCCTTCACCGTCTGGCCCATTTCAACCATCGACTCGCCTTCCTTGATCAAGTCGTTGACGGTTGCCTCTTTCCTCTCCCACTCCTCCTCCAACATCACGACCTTCTCCCTTCCCAACCCAACTATTCTAGCCGCCTCCCTCACCTTTCCGACGGTCTCTCCATCCGTAAAACACAACACAACCCCCGCCGTCTCAAAGTACCCGGCGAGATCTTCAGGATGTGACTCTGGAGGAAGGCACGTGACTACCACTCCCAGACGCGCCGCTGCGAAGAGAGGTAAAGGGTACGAGATGGAGTTATGGGCGACTATGGCGATTGTCTGGTGAGGCTGAAGGGCGTGAAGGCGGGTTAGGGATGCGGATAAGAGGGTTGCCTGGTCCTTTATGGTGGACAAGGGGAGGAGGGTTGAGGTTGTTAAGGAGTGGAAGCCACGATTGGAGGGCAGGGGGTTTGTGAAGAGCCAGGACCAAATGGAGGTGTTTGTTGGACCTGAGTTCAGACATGGAGTTAGATGCGGATGGCGAAGAGCACGAGGAGGAGGAGGAGGGCTTACTTGGGTCCATTGGAGGCCCAGAGAATGGCATCTTTAACCTTGTATACACCTGGAGGAAGACAATAGTCTACTTTACTGTTCTCAGTAGAAATATCCAAACATTGAACTCGGAAGACGGTGTCAAGCATAGATGTATGCTGCTGTAGCCCGTCGGTTACTGGTGGCGGGGTGTGAGGCCTCGGCTTAGTGCTTCCCCGGATTCCCGCTTCCCCTCCATCGCCGACCATCGGAGGTGGGGCCGGAGCCTGGTCGGTTATAGGAGACGTAGGCAACGGTTGACTGCGAAGTCAGCCTCATAAACCTCTCTAAACTTTGAGATGGAATATTGAAGGTGTCGTAGACTTGTACAACTTCAGTTGTGTAATCTTGTTACTCGAACCTTTCTATCCTGCTCGCCGCCGTACCCGGTCTGTGCTACGCGCCTACCACTTCTACACCTTGGATACATTGGGAGAAGACTCAATGCAATCGGCCCTGGCGGCTTTGACTGCCAGAGGGAAAGTAGCGCTTCTGGAAGTAAACTGGATTATTGGAGATAAGAGATGATTTCAGACCTTAAAAGGCGTGATAGTCATGTGATGTGAGCTCTGCATGTTACCGACTCCTTGTACGTTCGCACCCACCCGCGCGGTGCAGGCCATTGTCCGACGATTAAAGGTAAAGGATCATCACATGGATGGCGGCAATGCGTGACCGGCCTCATCCTTATTTTTCATGAATACCATGCAGCATAGCTTTCGGGTCGCACGCACTTTTATACGTAGACAGAGCTAGAACACAATCACGTTGGAGGTGCGAAAGCCGGCAGAGGTGAGATGGTAGAGTCTTTACCACACCTCTACACCAGTTCTTCTACACTGCAACTACTCCATAAAAAGTATGTTGATCGGCCACGGCAGCTTGACTTTGATTCATCCGTGACGCAATGGCCGCTTTTGGCTTTTCTCTGTGACGTAAGAGTTTGTTCCTCATTGCGAATGGAAGCCGGGTGTTTTTCCACACACGATATCATGTAGGAACTTGCGAATGCAAATCCCTTCTACCTATAGCTAGATTACTTACTGAGACTTTTCGTTTTAGAGGGTGGTAAGTCCTGGAGGAATCAGTCCTAGAAGTTTGTGAGTCCTAGTGGATCGTACATCCCGCCTGCGAGAGTACGATCGGCCTAGGGATCCGAACAGCGCCGCAACTTCTACTGTTCAACCTGTGATTTGTGACATCACGCTTGAATCATCAGGAAAGAGTACGAGAAGGAAGAAATAGTCCTGGCACCTGGACCCCTAAAGTATAAGGTCTAAAGATGTATATATAACTGGTTCTCATGATGCCTTGAAACATGGAAACTCAGGCAACTACCCTCATCACCGAATCTCGAACCTCAACACCGAAGCCCTACCAACGCAATCTACAACATGGCTTTGTTCCTTGGTGAGCTCATCACAAGCGCTATAGTTGGAGCAGCCTCGGGAGCTTTGAAGGACGTGATTGGAGGCGAACAACCGTATGTGCACCGTCTTGGCTCAAGACCAACTTCATGCGGAGTTTACTGATGATTCCCTGCAATATAGTGCGTGCCATTGGGACTCAGGGTCGGTCCAGTCCCAGAACTGGTGGTTGCGCACCTATATCGAGGACGCAGATGGCAACCAAAAGGCCATCGCCGATGTCTGCTGGTCCGGCGGCGGCTACGATCTAGGACCTCAGGACTATTACGTCGCCGAATGCCTGGCCAACCTGCATGTTGAGCAGGCTTTTACCTGCATTGAGCGCGTCGGCTCCGTGTGTGACGGGCCTGAATCCGCAAACACGGCCATTGCCACCATGCGCGTTATTTACGGCGCGAGCGGGAATCCAAACCAGCAGATTGACAACTACAACCGCGATAAGATGATATACAGCCTCAAGAAGGTTATGGAGAATACGGATAAGGGATTTGATCTCAACCAGTATATTTATGTCGCGCCTCGCTACGACGAAGGAGATATCACCTATTGGAACGGCATCTTCTATGGTAGTGGCCAAACCGGGCACATATGCTGAGATGGAGACTCTAGGTCAAACTTACCTTTTTGCACAATATCTAAGATATAAATAACACTTTACTGTTGCAAATATAGCATTCAATTGACGACAAAATCGTTATTCTCACGTAGCCATAGTTTATGCCGTATAGGTCCGTTTTCTCACATGATCATCCATAAAAGGCTCTACCATCAATTAAAACACCAAACCACCCCCATCAATCGCATAATCCGCGCCCGTCACATAACTTCCCGCACGACTCAGCAGCATAACGACCACCCCAGTCACCTCCTCTGGATCACCCATTCTTCCCATCGGATTCCTCGCCGCCCACTGCACCCTATGCTCCTTCAACCCCTCTCCCTCATTCAGTATCGTGTCCATATACCCGGGACTAATACTATTCACCGTAATCCCATACCTCGCCCACTCTGCCGCCAAGCTGCTCTTCATCATGAGCAGTGCCCCCTTGGACGCGTTGTAAGCTACTTGCGGCTGCGGGAAGTTCACGGCGTGCGCCGAGATAGAGGCGGTGAGGATAATGCGACCACCAGGGGAAGAGGGATCGGTTTGTTGGGAGATCATTTGTTTGGCGGCAGCTTGGGCGCAGATGAATGAGCCGGTTGTGTTGACCTCCAGAAGTTTGCGGAAGGTCGCAGCTGGGGTGTCGATGGCGTCTTGGGTGTGCACAATGCCGGCAAAGCAGACCAGTGCATCAACCGAGCCCAAGAGTTCAGCTGTCTCTCCAACCGCTTTCCCCACCGCCTCTTCATCCGTGACGTTCACATCCTTGGCTTCAATCTTCGCGTCCGGGAACTCCTTTCGCAGTGCTTCGACCTTATCCATGGATTTAGCAACCCCGAGGTCGAAGATCATGAGTCCGCTGATACCATGCTGTAGAACAGCTCGAGCTGTAGCCATGCCGATTGCTCCGGTGCCACCTGTGATGATGATGTTGCCGACGAGGGCGAAGCGGCCGGCAGCAGTATCGCGTGGGGCAAGATGCCGAGAGTCGAGTCGGGACTTGTCAGAGCCGCCGGAGAGGAGCATACTGGGGATGATGCGCTTGGTGAGGCTGGCGCGGTCATCTTCGTGAGAAGCCATAATGGCCTGCTTAAGATTGAATGGAATTGATGAGAAACCTGGCTGGAGACAGTGAGCTGGAGAAGGCGAGGCGATCGTGGAGTGGTCGAATATGGCAAGCAATGCTGAGACGTCGAATGAGCAAAAAGAGTCTACATCAAGAAAGTAGAAGGAGGTTGAGCATCGCACCATGAATCAACCAGAGCGATAGAACATCATCTTTATACAACATTACTCTTCCCACATGAAGTCATCGTGGTCGACGCCACCCCGCCCCGGACGACGATCCCAGGGTCACTGTCAGCCACCGTCTCCACCATGATCACGATAGTGCCCGCGCGCCCTGTGTGTGTCCGCTGACAAGTGTATGGCACCGAGAATCTGTGTGTGTGCTGGGACGCGGACTGATAGGAGCGTTAAGAAACTCTTATCGTCGCTTTCTTTACTGCATCTGTAAGCCGATATAGAAAGCTTCGAATATTACCCTTGCTCAGCGACTATAGCTGGAGAGAACGTTACATGAGCGATGACCTTCACCTGAGGCTGAGAGCCGGAGTAACTCGATTCGTGCGATACGAGAAACTCCTCTATTTAGACTCACAGTCGCGCTCAACCTGCCAAGCAAACTCTCGAAACCGCAACTCCGGCCTTCTCAACCTCTCACCACCATCATCGTCCATCACCATCATCACCAAGCCCCCAATTACTCCGCCGTAGCCGACTTGCTTGGCAACTTATATATATATCCTGCTGTGACCCCAAATAAAACGTGGCCCAAACATGGATGCCATGGCTCCAGCCCCTCTCTCCTCCATGCGCCGCCTCAAAGCCAAGACTCGACAGTCTGTTTGATCAGCCCATCTCTCCAGCACAAGACTTTATTGCGCGACGTCGGAGAAGCTTGGCTTTACCATTCTAAAATCTTATTTTAACCCTCATCGCCATTTCTACCCTCTCATTGTCACTTAACACCTCATCTCATCTTACCTCGTCGCAAGCAACCAAAATAGTCCATCTCACACACATCTCAAAGAATATCGCGTACAGAAAGCCAAGCTTCATACTCCAACATGGCAGAATACACAGACGCTGTCAACCGCGACGCCGCAACAGTCTACAAATACCACCGCCTCTCTCCCCTCGACACCCCGCCCCAAGGTCCATTCTCCGCTATCTTCTGCCTCTGCTCCCTCGACACCCGCGTCGCAGCCTACTCTGCCCACCTCTACCACTCCGGGCTGGCACCTTGGCTCATATTCTCAGGCCGTGTCGGTGCCTTGACATCGGGCCGATGGAAAGACCCCGAGGCCATGGTGTTTGCACGCATTGCAGCTGCGTTGGGTGTACCAGAGGATAAGATCATTACAGAGCCTGAAGCAAGGAACACAGGCGAGAACATTCGCTTTACGAATAAAATCTTGAAGGAGAGGGGCATTGAGGTCACGAGATTGCTGCTGGTACAAAAGCCATACATGGAGCGCAGAACGTATGCCACGTTCCGGAAGCAGTGGCCTGACGAGACGACGGAGTTCGAGGTTACCAGCCCGCAAATTGAGTGGGATGAGTACTGCGATGAGGATAACCCGCAGGAGTTGGTCGCGAGTATCATGGTGGGCGATCTGATCAGGGTGAGGGAGTATCCGAAGCTGGGGTTCCAAATTGAGCAGGAGATTCCAGACGACGTGTGGGAGGCGGGACAGAGGTTGATTCGGGCTGGGTTTGGGAGCCATTTGCCGGAGGGATATGTTCCTGAGGAGAAGGCGACGGGGAAGGACTCTTAGATCCTGAGGAGCATGGTGATGGCTTAGGCGGACCACATGCTGTGAAGGACGCCACAAGTTTGTAAGACTGTGTATCGCGCGATAAATCATCCCTCATCATTTGTCTCTACCGCGTATTGACTCAATAGAAGCCTTCAAGAACCCCGTGAAGCTCTCAAACACCGCGGCATCATGGCCTTCCAGCCATCGGCAATGAACCACCACATCGTCTCGCTGAACCCTCACGGCAATTTTGAAGCTGAGTGACTTTCGCTCATCTTCCTTATGTGGCATCGCCTCTGGCTGCGCATCTTCTTGTCGCTTCTTCCATCGTCGCCATGCTCGACCCCAGACTTTGTCAGGTGCGTGGCCAACGCCTTCGAGGGACTGGGGGTTCCATTCCCATGACGACAGGTCCAGCTCTCTGATTTTTGCTTGCAATGATTTGACAAAGTCACCTAGTTCATCAGACGGTATGTCCTCGAAGAACTTCACCTCCGTAGATGGTGGCAAAACACTCTTCGAAACTGTCGAAGCACCAACACCCCTCGCAACCCTCTCCGCCGGTCTCTTCATCCCAAAATTCCACGCAATCGCCCACCTCCTCGTCTTGCTCCCCTGCACAAATTCGGAGACTGCATAATTACTCACGCCTTCCTTCTTCAATCTCTCCACTAGCGTCGTCAGACTCGACAGAAATCCTACCATAGCCGTGTACCACGTCACCCTTTCCCTCACCACGAGCGACTCTTCAATGATCCTTGTGATGAAGCCGACTTCGCCGCCTGACGTGACCATTTCGACAGGGGCGCCTGTACAGGCTGTCGAAGGGGGAAGGGACTTCTTGGCGGCTGAGGCGGAGAGCTCGTCGGATGAGGTGTAGAATGGGGGGTTGGTCATAGTGAAGTCGAGAGTTGGCGGGAGGTGGTCAATGGGGATGAGGGAGTCGGTTGGTTGACGTGCAACAAGGTCAATTCGATGTTCGAGGGAGTTGAGAGTGATGTTTCGTTTCGCATAGGCGAGACTTTGTGAGTCGATGTCTAAGATATGGTCAGCGTGTTGAGACTGGTCATGGGGGGTCTGCACAGACCTGTTGCGATGAAAGACCAAGGGCGTTGTGCACCGCCTAGAAGAGGGTATATACAGCTGGCGCCAGTGCCTATATCCAGCCCGATAGCTTTGTAGGTTGGATCATCAGAGACAGTAGTATCGATGAGGTCTTTGAGCCAGAGGATATAGTTGTGTCGGTTAGGCACCTGCAGAGAAGGCCCTTCAGAACCCCTTCATCATGGTTATTATCACAAAGGTCCTACATACCGGTGGGCAAAGCCTATCATCCGGCAACTCAATCTCCAGATCGAAGTCAAGCTTCAGTAAAGTCTTGGTAAGCTGCACCACAGCCGCTGGGTCATTGAAGTCAAGATCCCTGCCCTTGACGCTACAACCATCTCAGCCTCACATCCTGCACGGCATTCTCATCAAACGCTGAACGTTGCGACATACTAGGTTGCAAAATCCGGATCTAGTTGCGCAATTGTCTTGAAATCTGGCGCCTTTTTGTACAGATTCCTGAATCGCCGCTCTCGACTTTCGATGAGATCAGCCTCGCTGTTTGGGGTGGGTGCATCGTCGAGGTGCACATCATCGACGGGGTGCGATGTGACTTCCGAGTCGTGCCTAGGTCGCTTTCGTATGAATGGCATGTTGGAATTGGTATCAAGGCCGTGACATCTCAAAGCAGTGGGTGCAGCGATTGCCGATCGTGAAGGCGAAAAGATGGCGATGGTGAGAAGGTGGATACACAAATATGAACCAAGTCCAAAATCTCTTTGTTGCCCACCCTATACTAGCCGCAAAAAAGAGCAACACCTACACTCTCTCTCTGTCACTCAATTCTACCAATTAGGGAGATCTGATCAGCTAAAATTTGTGCGATATTTCCGAGCCGGTCGAGGCTTCTTCTTGATCTGTCTTTCCTATCGCCATCAGCGCTGTTCGTCAACGTCGCGTAGGTGCTGCCATCACGCGGTGGATTCTAGCTGTGTTGAGAAAGAAATTCTTCATTAATGTCTATCAAAGCGAGGAATCGAGAACCTGATGATCATTCTAGCTAACAAAAGAAGAAATCCATGGGCTTGATCGACAAGGTGTAGCTTAGCCGCAAGTGAGGTTCCTGGCGTTGCAGATCTTCCCAGGCCCAGGAAAATACTCGTGGGTTCAGCTCTGAGACTATTTGTTGCTGACTTGAACAACACCTTGCTGAAGTTGAAAATGACCTTAGGCGCAGAAGACATTGACAAGTCCGAAGAGGGATGAGCCGCCAGGAATTTCGCCAACTAGCCCACCAAGCACACTGACGGCGCTAGGATCGCAGCGGTCTATCGATTCAACATCAGCATCATTTCTCACATCGACACGTATGATCTTCACAGAGCTTCGGAAACATAGCATTCAAACACTCACCATTGTTGTTGTTCATCCTGATATCAAAAGCCGTATCCGCCCAGGGCTCAGTGTTCCTGTTGGGGACATCTTTGTAGATCGAAACGTAATTTGGGAACTTTGCCATCGAGCAGCTTTCGCCGATGCCTGTCCATGTGCCAGTATACTTCCTCGTGGCGTAGCGCACGATTTTCGACTGAACCAGGGCACGAATACCATTGTGCATGGCTCCAAGCATCTGTGGACTTCCGCCTGCAGAGCCGTCCGGCGTCAGTAAGTCAAGGATAAGTAACGAGACAGAGTATAGATCAAGGAAAGATAGGGTCTTACCATAACGCTGAGCACCACTCGGGGTCATCACTAGCCATCGTTGCTGAGACGGCGACCCGTTGTTCATCCACCTAACCTTTTTGGTGAAGGACTTGCCGCCATCGCAGTGCCCGTTCTTGCAGATTGCGTATACTCCGTCCCCAAGGAAGTCCCTGATGCTACCAACATTCATACCACAGCCATAGTCACTGTAAACCTTGCCCAGATAGATATTGGTCCTAGGTGCGGCCCGGTCCTCAAGACTGGCGGCATCAAGTCCCAGAGTCCGGCGAGTGAGCTCGTCATCGACGGTCTCATTCGAGTCTCTGTTCACAGGTTCGACGGGCTCAAGGAAGGGAGCTCCGTCGTAGATGTCGTCGGGCTTGATGTTCGAGGGCACGAGATAGCCTTGAGACTCGAATTCCGCTCCTACAGGCAGCTCGATGAAGTCGGTTGAAGCTGGCGCGGCGACAACGGATTGAGAAATGCTTGAAATGGCCATGAAAATGGCGGAAATGGTACGATAGTGCATCTTCATCGTGAATTATGGCTCACAGTCTAGATTGTGAAGTATTGGAGGAAAAGATGGAGGTGTATGATAGATTGAATGCTTTGGAGGTCAAGTCGTATCGGGTGATTCTGAGGTTGTTGGCTCAACTTTACAAGAAGTCGAGGTTCTTCGAATGCTCTTTATAGTCCTTCATCAATCGCCTTGCATTGAAGGCCCTACCTTCCATGATGGTCAATTATCATAGCTCTGCGACCAATGCTTCAAAGGACCACCTGTCTGCTCTGTTCTGCTCTGTTCTTTGCCCGCGGACAAGTCCGGAACGAGGGCATCATGAGCCACGAGAGCTAGTACCATCGATTGTGACATCCAGAGCGCGCAACTATCGCGGAGCCGGGCGTGGGGGTTCGAGAATAAGCAATCATCTCTGCCTCGTGATGAGACATGTGAAGATGACAAAGATCGCAGTGGAGTCAACTGATAATAGTCAATTATTCGCTGACGGGATGTACGGTCATATCCATAGAGAGCCTATGAGTCGCTCGGAAGTATAGCCTAGCACCATGGTGACAGCTGCCGTAGCCGAACGGAAATGCAAAGGAAGGTAGAGGCTGCAGAATACAGTCTAGCGCTGAGTTCTGAAGATGATCTAGATTTGAGCCTATGGAGACTATTGGTTCCTGACTATAAGCATACGCCGCAGGAATGGCATTTGGCTCTTACAAAGAACCTCCGCGGGTTTCCGTGGGCCTCAGCTGGTAGCTATCCTGCCAAGAAGCAATATTGGGTAGAGCATTCAGCTTTCAAATAATCACTTGATCGATTTTGACGACTATTGAGGATACTGTGTCTTGCAAGTTGTTCTAGAGGCCCAAGACCTGGAGAGCTGTAAGCGCCAAGACTCAAGACTGGCAATGCCGTCTCCTTCTGAGTATAACCTTTGAACGGTTATCTTCATCACTCAGAAAACGCAACTCTGGCAATTACCAATTTGTACCTGAATTTAAAACCCAGTTGTCCTCCAAGATCAGCCGTTAGAATGTCATACTTTGTTACGTATGGCCGTGTCTTTCCCCATTTCCATGTTCCTCCAACAACCCAGCGCGGTTGTGTGCATGGTACTCATTGAAATTGTCCTCGACCGAGGCTTAATTGCTCTGTGCAGCAACAAGCACTTTACTATACATGTGATTGGAAGTCATGAGTCGGCCGTTACAACACAATCCTCCACCGCCACCCATCGAACACCTTCATATCCTCATCCCCAATCGTCTCATCCCCCGCCTCCATCCTCGCACACAGCTTCCTCACCCTCTTCCGAATCGTTCTCGCCACGCGCAACTTGACCTCATTCTGGAACACGTAAAGCACAGCAAAGACAAAGAATGCGATGGAGGCGAAACTACCTTTGCCGAGAATGCTGTCCTTGATGCGCGCGAGGAGACCGGTTGCGCGGTGCCAGGCGTATTCGGTGTCGTTGGCGCTGAGTCGGGATTCTTCGTCGTCGCTGCGACGGAAGATGCGGCGGACGAGAGGGATAAATGAGGCACTGGGGGTTTGTTAGTGAATAATGTCAATGCGTAAAGGTGAAGACTTACATGGCGCCTCCAACCAGCCATCTCCTCCACCTATGCTCTTCGCCCTTTCTCGCCACCTCCCTCAAGTCCGCCTGCAATCGTTTCAACTCCAACACCACGATATCGGCTTGATTCCTCATCTGGTTCTGCAGGTCCAGCGTTGACATGCTCATATCCGTTCTCTTGCTCTTATTTTGCAGGGTCATATACTCTCTCAACTGGAACAGACAATTGGCCCTGACATTTCGTAGATCCTTGGGCGGTGAAGGTGAATTTGCCACAGCTGTAGACTGCTGCTGGACACCAGTGAAAGTCTGAGTAGGAGGACGAGGAATCTCATATGTGCTGCCTGGGTGATCGGGGATCTGGGCTTCGGGACCGAGGTGCAGCCCAATACCTGGTGGTGGCGGGCGAGCTTGTGAGGAGATGTCGTAAGGTGAGGGATGCTGTGGGAGAGAGTCCGGCATGTATTGAGGCATTGTACCGGGCATGCTTCCTGGAATTGGTTGTTGATATGGTTGTTGCGACGGATCGCCCGGTGTTGAGATGGGGCGAGGCTCCATGGACTGGAGTGGGCGTGAGTTGTCCATGACTGCGACCAGACACACCGTTGTTGGTAATCGATAAGATTCCTGATGGACTTCAGTGACTTTCAATGAAGCTGAGTTGGCCTTGATTTGATGTGAATGAGATTTGATTAGTTAGAAATGAACGGCTCAACTCGTGGTAAGCAACCTGAGACTTGCACGTGGAGATGGAGGAGGCTGGGAACCTTGGCCATGAGGTAAGCTGATGCTTGTACCGGGGTCGGCTCGTATATGCATATAACGAGCTCCTCTGGATTAAATCGAGAAGACTCATATAATGACCCAATACCATTCATACAGCGGAATACGCTGTCAAAACGCTCATGTTTACTTTGCTCGCCATGCTTCTCGCCGTTTCGTCTTGGTTGAGACCGACTGGAATGTGGATAGCGACCTACTTGATCCCACAACCAGGATCCTCCACTCTGAAGTTTGGGCGGGTCATTCCTACCTTACCCTGTATCCCAGTCCTCAATGAGGCCGTGTCTACAAAGGAGGGACTTCGCGCGGAACATGAGTGTAAATGATTAATATCTGCTAAAAAACCAAGATGAATGAGAAGATTTATCTTACATGAAACATAGTGTCCTGTTGTGGCTTCGGGCTGCCACCACAGAGCTGCGATTACCAAGAACGACGCTTAAAGCTTATGTAGAATAGAAAGAAACCCCGACAATCGAAAGACGCAAAGAAATGACCACCTCCTTGCTGTGAATACTATCTGTGGAGGGAATCGCGAAAACACAAGCAGCTTTCTAGTATCATATGCTGGATAAGCGTGTCGGCTCAATGTGCAGCCTTATATAGGGTGTCCTCGCATGAACCCTTCCCAGGACGTGCTCTTCCATCCTTCCAGTGTCTCCATCGCAGCATGCACATCACGCGCTTTGACGCAGTGCAGTTGCAGCGTGGCAGGTTGAATCGATATGCGTAGTGCCGTGATAAAACTCCTTAAGATCTTATTCTGACTCTTCTTGGCCTCATAAAACCACCGCTCCCTGAGCAATCCAGCTCTCAGAGTATAGCCGTGCTGGACAGAGGCGCGGATCATGGGCACGGTTGCTCGTATGCGGGGGTCCCCTGGCCGTTGAACCCTTGATCAAGGAATTCCTGTCGGATACGCCCGACACAGCCCACACACACCCTATGGCAGTCTACATGCTTACGGGCACGCCATCCCGGGCGGCTAGGGCTGAGATTAACTTCCTTCTTAACCTTGTTTTGAGGGGACTCAAACTTGCTCCTCACATGGAAGCATGGAAAGGCGGGAAGCAAGGACTGTTCAACAGTCCGACGCGTGGCGCTATATGGGTTCTTCCAGGCAAGACACTCGGGCAGCAATCTTCAATTCTCAGTCGATAAACACCCATATCCTATGGTGTGAGTGTTGGGTTCAAGTTATTGTCTATTTCAGTACTATTCGATCCCAAGGCGTATCACTGAAACAGCACCATTTCCTCGAAGATGTGCATCTTCATGTACGTTCTAGAGGCCTTATGTCTCCCTGGATGTCTTGACATCTGCGACATCGCCCGGCTTGCCATCCTTCAAGGACCCTCCAGTCTCCTCGTCAGCCCCAGGAATACTGCCAGCCTTGGGTTGATCAAAGCCGTACTCCGCAATTCCTGGATGAGTGCGATCATACCAAAGGAACCCGAGCTGCACCAGGATGCTTGCCACCGTCATAGCAGTGACTAGAGGAAATCCAATGGGATACCGCGGCGCGTCAGCCACCCTGAAGGCGCGAAGAGGGATAGTGGCATGACCGACATAGACGATGGTGACCGTCAACGCTACAATGATGGAGCGCGCCTCGGGTTCTTTCCGCATCAGCTCGGCCATCCATGCCATGAGCGACGAAGAGCCAGCGTAGGTGCTGTACGTGAGGAAATAGAATCCTAGCACAACCTTGTCATTCGGCGGCCAGGCACACAACACGGCAAGAATCACAGCGTAATAGGCTAAGCTTCCGATGCTGATCTGCCAGCGCCAGTGTTTCCAGTCCGAGAGAGCATTGAGACCGATGTTGGTGACGATCTGGAGAGCGTAGCCGCCTAGAGGTAGGACGTTGACCTGGAAAACACTGTAGACCCTATTCCCGTCCGCGTCCTTGATGCTCTCGAGGTAGAGCACGAAGTAGGCATTGGCGCGGTGGGCCCAGGCGCTGAGGGCGAATGCGAGGAGGAAGAACCAGGTGACTGGGTGAACGATGAGCTGACCCAGCTTCTTCTTGAGAACCTTGGCGTTGACGAAGGTGCTGGTGCGGGCACCAAAACTAGCCATCCGCTTCCTGGCGAGTTCTTTCTCAGCTTCGCTCAAGTACAGCACGCGTGTGGTCGCTGGAGAGTCGGGGATCGTAAAGAAGGCAATAAGCCCTTGACCGATCGTTGTAGCACCAGCGATGATGAAGAGCCACTGCCATCCGCGGAGGCCATGGACGCCTTCCATGTCGCGATAAAGAGCAGCCTGGAGAACACCAAGAAACATAGCACCTGCAACGTCGGAGGCGGTGCAAAAGGCCAGGCGGACGGCCAACTCTGATGGCTTGTACCAGTTGAAGAGAAGAGACACGAGCGAGGGCCAGAATGAGGCAGACAGTAAACCGAGGAAGAAGCGGAGGACGTAGACAGTATGAGCGTTCTTTGCCCGGTAGGTGCTGAGGATCAATGTCAGCCCCAAAGACATCCCACATCCAGTAGTAATTAACTTACAATAGCACAAAGAAGCCCCAGCAAACCTCGCAGATGGGGAGGAAAAGCGACGGCCTGATCCTTGTCTGGACGAGCTGCCCTGGGACAAGTCCAAGCGCGTAACCAATCGAGAAGAACGTATTGAACATGACGAGCTCGTTGCCGTATAAGCCCAAACTCTCGCGCATGCCAGAGACATACGCCTGCGTGGTAGCAGACTGATCCATCTCCTTCATGAGACCAGCAATGAACATCCAAAGGACGAGCATGATGTCCATTTTGAACGTCAAGACATGGCGCGGCTTGCGGAAGTAAGGGATCACACGGCCGATATGCGCAAACACACCGGTCACCTCGTACCCGGCATCGTCGTCGTCGTTCTCAGGGGTGGCGACGACCCAGGGCTCAGCAACGCCATCGGCGGGTGACTGGCTGGCGGCCATTGCTTGTCGACTGGACAGGGAGAGTTAGATAGAGAGTGCAGAGAGGAGACCAGCAGTGGCTGGTCGAGCGACACTGCCAAAGCTTCGGTGCGAATTGTCCCCTTTATAACATGTCCAGAACCCCAGGCCCGCGAGAGTTACGAGATTGAAGCCGGCGCTATCACGACATCTCTCACTATAACCTTAAAAAAAGAACTCGATGGTCCCACCGCGTCCGCCCTCCGTTGTGAACTTGTGGGCCTGCATGACACGTAGTGTGCCATTTTCGCCCTCGTAGGGCGATGGCGTGCTTTAATCGTCGGGGAGCGTTATCAAGGCGATTGAGAAAATTACCTAAAGAGGCAGAAACGTGCTGGGCTTTGTCGGGCAGATGCGACACGGTGGTGATCGATAGTCGAGAAGGTGAAGATTATGGGGAGATGGGCTATATTAGAGTTGTATTGTGAGATCTCGACTGGCTTTGTTCCCCCGCGCAATGACTCGCGAGGGTGCATGTTCTGCGGAGGACTGGGATGCTGCTTATGTGGATGAATGGGAATTGATTGTTATTGTGGCAGGTGGCACAGAGAAACATGTGCCTTGTAAGTCATGAAGATCGGAGACGAGCTTTGGCAAAGCAAGACGGATGTTTTAAAAGAACTCCTGGCTCTCGTAGAGCACCAACAAAGCTGCTGTCATAGCGTGGGATACCTTCATTCGCGGTGGCTCCTTGAGCAGTACCCACAGAGGTTGCGTCGCTTTCTGTTGATATAATAGAAGAAATACTCGGCACCATCCATTTCTTCATTCCATCGTAATGATGATCTCTCATGGAAGTCGCGCTCACTATGCCTCGTCAGCCTTGTGTTGTGAGGGGAGCAAGTTCCCTACGGCAACTGATTACGCCGTAACTGTGTTCTAGCGCTGTCAAACGCATCCCCAGTTCCTTGCAACTGGGAGCAGCTAGACCTTCGGTAAAGTCAATTGGCCAGTCCACGAGTCACATTGCAGCATTACATTTCAAGCTTGTCAACAACCATGTTCAGTCCCCCATTCACCCGCTCAACCGCCATGCCGACATGCGGGGAAACGCCCTGCAGAAACAAGCTTCCCCTCGATCGGCTTAGGCTGGGTCTTTGCAGATCAAGCTTAGCTCTTGCATGGAAGAATTGTGATTGCTGGGATTTGCTAGGGAGCTATTTCTCCGTTTGCTCACGATGTCATTATGGCTAACCTTCCTGAGGTGTTGATACTACCATGATGCTGGCTGATGGCGATGCCGGCACGAGATGCGCACCTGTTGCAATATGGCTATAGTCGCAGTCACATCCCTGCCGTCTCTTGGATGAGGAGAGTCAATGCTTATAAAGTGATGGGTGCTGCCTCGTCAATTTCTTCGAGCTTGCAAGCTCAATTGACAGCGTCCGAACCGTCACAATGAAGCCCGCGATCATCATCCCTCTGCTTTCCACACTCGCCGAGTGCTCGCAGGTCCTTGACTGGACATCTACGGGCGGTCGCCTCGTCAAGAGGCAGAACCCAACCGGTGATGGCGAGGCTGGCGAAAATGATTCGACGCAGGCAGACCTCGTCCAGAGACCTGCGCCTCGCTTCCCCTTCCCGGTGACGAAATTCCCCGTCGCAAAGGAGACGGTTGTTCTTCAGGATGCCTTCTATGTTCCTGCTGGTGCCATCTTTGACGGCGGCATGAAGCGCTATGAGCGACCGGAGGGCAGCTGCAATGAGCAGGCTGAGGGTACTGATGCCGATGCGGTGTTCAATTTGCTGCCTGGATCGACGATTCGCAACGTCATCATTGGCAAGCACCAATCCGAAGGCATTCATGCTCTTGGCGATGCCTGGGTTGAGAACGGTTTGTAATGCCCCATCCTGCATTGTGATCTGTCTAATTGACCTCGTCTAGTTTGGTGGGAGGATGTTTGCGAAGATGCCCTGACGGCCAAGGGCCTCAACACCCAATTGAGGGTCATTGGTGGCGGAGCCATGAACGCTACAGACAAGGTATGGTAGTCCCTCACGGTGTGGAACGCAGGTGCTAAAAGCCTTGAAGATCTTCCAAGACAACTCTCTGGGGGGCAAATACAACATCACAGGCTTCTACGCGAACACCTTCGGTACCTTCTACCAGTCTTGTGGAAACTGCCTCAACCAAGCGAAGCGAAACGCTACCATCCAAAACGTTGTCGCAGTCGACGGCATCCGCATGGGCATCGTAAGAAAGATCTTTGAACAGGCTATGCGAACGGTAGTACTCACATAATACAGATCAACCCTAACTTCGGCGACGAGTTCCGCCTCAAAGACTCCCACGTCGAAGGAGTCGAGACCATCATCACCAAGGAGATTGGCAACAACGTGCAGACTGTCCCGATTCACATGGGTGAAGGCCCAGACGAGTTCTTCGCACGCTACAATGTGACACGGGATAACATCATCGAGAGCTTTAATGGATCTGTGGAGGTCAACCGCTACGAGCCGGAGGATCCATATGAGTGGCTTGAGGAGTTCTGGCCTGATGGCTTTTGGTAAGGGCAGACGCGCCTGCAAGATGTTCTTATGCAGCCACAGAAGTCCAACAATAACGTGTCACGCACACTTCATAATATCTTAGTATTTACCTACTACGAAGATTTCTCAGTCCATATGTTGAAGTCTAAGCCTTGTATGTAAGGTCCAAGTTCAAGGTCGGTACGCCCTCAAAGTAATCAGGCATAAAGAAAGTGCAGTTCCAGAACTCAAAGTCATTGATCAAGCTTCCGTTGGTCTGTTGACCGACAAACGACCACTCGTGTGTTGTGTTAATATTACCTGACACGACAATGTCAAGGCCCGGAACATCGTTCAGCGACGAGATAGTAAGCGCTTCGTTGAATGTGCCAATCACGAGAGTGAACTGTGATGCTTGGCTGCCTGAAGGGTACTGCAGGCCTAGGTGACCGGGGGACACATCCACGTCGAGCTCCATTTCCGTAGAGTACAGCTAGAAGAGACGTGGTTGTAAGTCATTCATGTCCGAACGTAGATGATAGGAAGTTAGCTTACAGAGATGAAGCCGACCTGGTTCGGTCGCGACCATTGAACAACTGCAGGGGTCCACTGCGTCTGGCTCTTGGTTGGGCCGCCGATGACGTTCTGCTTGAAAGACTCAGCGCCAATAGTCATGTTCTCCGAAACCCAAGTCGTGATGTTGCGGGTGGTGAGATCAAATGGAGGATAGTACGCCTGGGCTGTGTAGGTATGTTCCTCAGGCGTGGTCTTCATCTTTTTGAGCAATCCGTCGGGGATCAGGGTCTTGTGAAAGTCTGCAAACACAGCAACTAAGGGCGCAAATGCGTAGTCGTTCGCATGGCTCATGAGCGATGGCTGTTCAAACGTCAAGTCAGCCTTGAAGTTACAGGTGATCGAAGTTTGCCAAAGGGGTTGGCACTCACGCGCCTGTTCATCCCAGAGTTCTCGCGGCCATTCAATGCCCAGAGCCAGAGGCCCATCATGGTGACATATCGGTTCATATCGAAACCATAGCCACGATCCCAGGGTCCCGCAACATTCCTTAGGCCGTAATTCCACTGCTCAGAAAATGTCTCCCAAGTCGCGCTGATCATCTTTGGACCCCATTTGCTGAGAACAGAGTCTTGTGGTAGATAGCGAGACCAAAAGGTTAAGCCGTAAAGGGAAACACCAGTGTAAGTTGGCGAGTTGAACTCTGAAAGCGTGTTGGTACCCTTGAAGAGGTCAACAATCTCCCTTCCTTCATCCTCTCCTGTTGTAGTCATGTTTGCATCATTCATCTTACGGCCTGTCCAGGCGGACATGAAGGCACGCATGATAATTGGGTTGCTGTACGCAGGGTAGAGGTTGTCATCGTCAACGCCTCCAACACCTAGACATCGCACACATTAGCGAATAGAGCCCCTCTCAGAGTGTAGAGATTGCAGCCTACGATATGTATCTCCTTTGGTGGCTAGGTAGACTGAGTCAAGCAGAATGCGCTGTGTCTCGTCGCTTAGAAGATGCCCGTACTCCTCGAACATGAGGATCAGGGTTGTGCCAACGAAACCTCTCCACTGGCCACTAAGGATTATTTCTCTCGTTCTATGTGGTGAGATTCCTCAGTGAACTCACGTTTGGATCCCACGTCTTGTAAATAACCGGATTGTAATACGGCGTTCCAACTGCCGGCTCCTCTGGATACTTCTGATAGTCACCATACCATTGCTTGCTAGGATCCTTGAACTGTCCCTCAGCTAGCTTGGAAATGATCTTCTCAGCTTGCACAACATCGTCCCCGTCATTGCCATTGCGCGCCAGCAAGCCGAGGGCATACCAGGAGGAACTCCTAGTGTTGTGTCGCATGGCATTGGAACCAGATACATCATGCAAGTATCCGAAGGAAGGGTCATAGAAGCCATCGAGCCATTGCATAGACTGATCGAGCAGGTCCTCAACGTGTGGCGATCTTTTCGGTCGCTGTTCTGCGTTGACACTAAGGGGGAAGGCGACGGATGCCACCAAAAGTTGGAAAAGTAGTTTCATGATGAAGAAGTTGAACACGGAAGGTAGGAGCAAACAACGTAGCAAGTACAATAACGCAGAACTGCAGATGATTCTCAAGACGTATTCCTGGCGACACTTAAGTAGTCTTATACTGTGCTGATGATCATCAGGTTACCCCCAGGTATAGACAAACGGTTGGTACGTGACTCGCCTACAATTCATTGTCATCTTTGCTGGTCTAAGTGACCGTGGAGAACTAATCGCTGAGTGCTACTGTGTTCTAGTTGGCGGCTTCGAACTGCATTCCCGATTGGACAACAGGCTCTTTGCCCCCGGATTATATCGCTATGTAAATGATTCCTTGCTAATGAGGAGCTGGACCCCCCCAGAGTGTGACCGTGCTAAACGACGGGATAGAATATCACATATCCGAGTTCTATGGCATGAGCTAGACAGGGTCAGGGTTCGGCAATGGACGGATTGATCTGCTACGACAGCTGCCAAGATGCTTTACAACGAATCCCTCGTGTGCCTTCTCGTCGTTGAGAATTTCCATTCGGCAGAAGGAATTGGCGATCGGACCTTCACTAAGAGAGAGGGCAGCTAAGATAGTGGACAAGGAACGAAATGTGCTTGGAATCAAGGCAGCATGAGTGTGGAGATGCGGGGATGCGGGGTGCGGGGATGAACGGCATCGACGTGGATGCATGTATCCCTCGGAGCAACTCTACGTATCTAGTTACCGTTGGCTATAACACATCATAGCTTAAGCATTAGCATCGGATATGCAGCCTGCTGATAAGCTTGAGGGCGGAGTTCCAGGGCATGCTGGTGCCTCGCGAGATCCACTTGATCCGAAGCTCGGTCTTGCCGCGAATTCATTTTCCCACCAATGGTATCCTTGCTAGTTTGCCCTACTAGGGGAGAACGATCATCGTAACGCAGTTCAAAATGCCTAGCCTCATGTCGTCAGTTCCTAGTCAGGATGCAAGGGGCTTCGGTAGTCTGTTGTACTGAGTCAGGATCCCTATGTTGCCCTCGGTAGAACAATTTGTTTTGCCAAGCAAATTGCCTTGACAGCATTCACTTCATCGAAGTGAACTCTGGAAGTTTGGATCACGATCTCGTACTAGTATCGGTATTACTTTTCCAGTATTTGTGTCATTATGAGCTACCGTTGCCAATAGGGAGGAACACATTCATGAAAACACGGGAATATAATCAGTTCTAGAAGCTAATCATAAAGTGCAAGCATTCCAAAGATGGTATAGACAGAAGCTACATTCTGAAGCCAAAGGATGCTATGGAGACTACATATGAGGTGCTGCCAAGTATCTCAATGAGCCTTGGTTCAAGTTTGTTGTCTACGAATATCGGAGTGAGAGAGGCCTCTCGCGTCTCAACCGAAGCTTGCCATGTCTAGTAAACGTAGATGAAGTCCTCGTTCTTCAGATCAGTTGTGTCCAAAAGGCCATTATCATCCTCCACGGCCCTCGTCCTGTTTTCTGTCATCTCAATCTCAACGTCCTTCCTGTTCTGCATGTCTTTCTTCTGAAGCATGGACTCATCGATGATGACAGCACGCTTGCCCATCTCCTCACGCTTCTTAGCGTGCCATCGGTTCAGAGCCATAAGATAGAGGGGAATGAGAAGACCCATGGCTCCAACAAGCACAAAAATGACGAGATTGGAGATGAGACCTGGTCGGTAGGTCGGGGCGTCCTTGGTGTTATAAAGCAGGGGGCCGATGATGTTACCAGTGCACATGCCCATGAACATAACAGCTGAACTTGTCTTCTTCTTCGTATCACCGGCAGTGTTTTGAGCTGACCATGTGTACACCATGGGCGTGATGGCCCCTAGGCACTGCACGAGATAGTATCCCAGGAGTAGAACGCCCTTGTTCGATCCGTTGCGAGGAACGAGAATCATGATCAGAACTCCAGTAGTCGGCAAACAAGCCAGACCAGTTATCACAAAGCCTTTGCGTCCTGTCTTTGAGGCAATCCATGCGGATGTCAAGATTGAGAGGATCTGGATGACACCGACCGGCATCGAGAACAGGATGGCAGTAAAGTTTGTGTATCCAAAGTCTCGAACAATAAGGTTTCCAAACGCACCGATTCCGCCAGAAGCGATACTGTAGTAGAGGACGTCAGTTCTTGATGTATAGCTGGAGTGACATAAAGAGTTGTAACTTACGATATAGCAGTAATGATAATGAACCAAAGGTAGGTCTTAACATCCATGGCTGTCTCTAGAGCATGACTCCATTTCCAGTCACGGCTAGCGACTCCCATTTGATTGGCGCGAAGACGCTCGACTGCAATTTGCTGTGACCGCTCATCCATGAACTTGGCTTCCATAGGAGAGTCAGGCATCAACCAGAGGAAAATGACTCCAAAGATGACTGTTGTGACGCCACAGAAGATGAAGATGGTCTGGTAACGGTAGATCTTGTCCGATTCGATATGGCCGAGTCCGTAGGTCATGAGACTACCCACAATGAAGGTAACGCCGTTCATCGCATTCCAGTATGAAGTCCTCAAGGTCTGCTCGGATCGGCGCCACCACATTTGCGTGACAGCCAGACACGATGGGGCAATCATAGCCTCGAAGGAGCCCAAAAGAAATCGCAGAGCCAAAAGCGACTTGAAGTTGGTGCACTAGCAGGGTCAGCTTTGCACCCGATAAATCGTCTCATGTGGAACATGAACTTACAGCTGCCATCAGCGCTGCACTGGTTCCCCAGCACAAGATTGCAATGCCAATGACTTTTCCCGTCGGGAATCTGACTAGCAGCCAGGCTGCCAGAGGCTGAAAGACCAACTGAGCGATGTACAAGATGGAGCTCAACCACGAGTACTCCTTGCCTTGAAGATTCGCATCCTCTACAATGCCAAATATGGAGACATAAGACAGCGAGGACTTGTCAAGTTGCTGGAAGAAGTAGGCTCCGAGAATAAGCGGCAAGATGCGCATGTCGATCTGTCTGAGGACGCGTCGCTCTTCTTCATAGTCGAAGGTGGTTATCCCATGCGTGGCGATGAAGTCAGCAGCTTTGTCTGCCTTAACACCGAGCTTTGGAGCATTCTCAGACGTATGTTGGACGGGCGTAATGGTGTCATCGCCTGGGCGAACAGTTTCTGAGGCCATCTTGCCAGCGTTGATGCTTTCGATACAGAGGGCAGTGAAAAGGTTGTAAGAAGCGACAGATCCAGGTTCTGTGAGAGAGATAACAAAGAAGATTGATTGCTTCAACTATCGATTGCAGAATGTGCCGAACAGCTTGTATAAACGAGTTCGTCTTCTATACTGGGAGTCCGACCCTGGCATCTCACGTGCCGGATAACACCGCGTGGCCATGGTTGATCTCTAGCACCGCACCTATCAATTGACCCCAGATTGACTACAATGCAGTTCCATAGCAGGTCATTTCGCATGTCCTTATCCGCAATTTTCCACAGAATCCATTCTATACCTGGTTACTGTTTCGTCAGACTAGCCTCGTGTCTGAGTCGGCCTTGCAGCACCAAGCCCACATGGAGTGTATCCACCTTAGTACATGACGCGGGATGGTTATCGAGACCGGGTGCCTTTCTTTCGCAGGGGACCCGGGAATCTATCGGCGATACGACGGGATTCTAGCAGAGCTATGTAAGACGACTGGGTGCGAGACTAGGATACCAGGGTATGCGGAGTGTACTTGGAGTAGGAGACCCCCCCAAGGATAGTCTTCTTTGTCCTGGCTGTGGTAGTCATCGCTGGTAGCCTTAACTGTTCCCCGTCTATAACCCGCTCCACAAACACCAAAGCCCCCAGGTTCCACCAAAGTTGGAGCCTGAAAGCTGGAGTAAGATGGAGAAGCTGCTCATTTTGAGGGGTCAATCGCTTATCCGACCGGGAACTGTCCGATCTTTTGGAGCATTTCCCACGCCCCGAGCACACTGCGCAATTGAAGTGAAGCCGGTCTCGGCGAAGCGTTGTCTTTACCGACATGGTTAGCAATGCTTGGCCAGATAACTTCTCTGTCTGACATCAGTCCAACTGGGTTCCTCAAGGTCGTCTGAGCATATCATAGCTTGCTTGTCGCGAATTTCCTCCTAAGAGTCAGACCTACTCCGTGACACAGTGCTGAAGCTACCCAACAGGAGCACATTCACGAACATCTGCGATGGCGTCGATCACAGACAGCAAAAAGCGTTACGCGATTGTCGGCGCTGGTGGTCGTGCCATCTTCTTCTACACAGCTATCGCTCAAGACTATGCGCAAACATCGTGCATTGTCGGTCTATGCGACACCAACGCAACTCGAATGAGCTATGCCAACTCCAAGCTTGAATCCATGGGCCACTTCGCTGTCCCGACCTATTCAGAAACAGACTTCGACCGGATGATTAGTGAGACCAAGCCTGATGAAGTTATCGTCACCACCATTGACCGGACCCATCATACCTACATTATTCGCGCTCTGGAGCTGGGTTGCAATGTCATCACGGAAAAGCCAATGACGATTGACGTGCCTCGCACACAAGCCATCTTTGATGCTGTGCAAAGGACAGGCAAGCAAGTAAGTTCCCGGCCTACAAACGCAGTCTACTCCTACGTTCCTTTTGCGTCGCGCTGGCTGCATTCTACGCTCGAATCTGACATAATTAGGTTCGGGTTACGTTCAACTATCGTTACGCACCGCACAACACCAAGGTAGCCGAGTTGATCCGATCGGGCGCCATTGGAGAGGTCACCAGCGTTCACTTCGAGTGGATGCTGAACACAAGCCACGGAGCCGATTACTTCCGTCGATGGCATCGCGATAAGCGAAACAGTGGCGGTCTTTTGGTACACAAGTCGACACATCATTTTGATCTTGTCAACTTCTGGTACGTCTTGATTTGCTGACGCGGACGGCTTCCCGATTCCATGTCTCGCAAGCAGTACTAATGCGGCTCTGATTAAATAGGCTTCAAACACGGCCTGCGACCGTATATGCTCAGGGAGATCTCAAGTTCTACGGCCGAGAAAATGCAGAAAAGCGTGGCGTTCCCGCAGCGGCCATGTATTCGCGTGCGCATGGCGCCGCAGCAGCCAAAGACGATCCTTTCGCTCTCCACTTGGCGGACAATGAGCAGCTGAAGGCCATGTATCTTGACGCAGAGCATGAAGATGCCTATTATCGTGACCAGTCTGTCTTTTCTGACGGCATCAGTATTGAAGACACGATGAATCTTCTAGGTTAGTCGATTGGACACAGACTGAGACAGCCCAAGGCAGAAAAGTGCTAACTCGCGTTGCCTACAGTTCGCTACAAGAACGGCGCCGTTCTAACATACTCTTTGACGGCCTACGCACCATGGGAGGGCTTCCGCGTCAGTTTCAACGGCACAGGTGGTAGACTGGAGATGGAGGTCGTGGAGAACAGCTATGTGAACTCGGGCGGTGATCAGGCCAAAGAGGGCAGCATCGAGAAGACCACACTTCTGCTCCGCCCACTTCTCGGTAAGCCTGAGGAGATTGCTATTCCGGAAGGCGTTGGTGCTCATGGTGGTGGCGATACGGTTCTTCTTGCGGACCTGTTTGCGGGCCAGACGGTCACGGACGAATATATGCGAGCTGCCAGCCATGTTGATGGCGCTCTTTCGATCTTGACGGGTATTGCTGCTAATAAGTCGATCGCGACTGGTCAAGTTGTCAATGTCGACGATGTATTTGAGATATGATGATTCGAATAGATGAACATAGATGCTACGACGGTGGATTGCTTGTGAATCTTCGTTCGACCTCAGGGATGACATCTTTGTCGGTTCCATCTTTTGCACCCGATGCAGATTATACTACACCGCATACGTCTGAGCTGAGACTCCGGTGAACAGGTTTCTTTTCGTCGACCACATCCGTCTATGACTACATGTGCACATACAGGAACGTTTTTTACGCCATGTATTATGAATTAGATATTCAGTGTTTGTCACTTTCTATAGTAATCCTGGAAGTAATTACAGCAGAGCGGCAACAAAGCCCATAGCTGCGGCGAGTCCACCGAGCGCGGTCTGGTGAGCACCTCCAGCTGTCACGACGGTAGGCTCAGGGGCAACAGTAGGACCGGTAGTATGAGTTGAAGTAAGGAGGCCGGTGCCCTCAAGATAGTAGCAGCCATCCTTCAGCACACAAAGCTGGCCATCGGGGTATTGGTGAGCCGGGTTGCAGCTGTAATCGCCAGCAGAGTTGGTCTCGCCGGCGGCAGGGCACGAGGCAGTGGTCGTCGGCGCAGCGGAGCCGGTTGTAGTAGGAACGATAGCGCCAGTGCCCTCGAGGTAGTAGCAGCCAGCCTTCAGGACGCAGAGTTGGCCATCGGGATACTCGTGGGCAGGGCTGCAGCTGTAGTCGCCAGCAGCGTTGGTCTCGCCGGGGGCAGGGCAGCTCTGGGCAGAGGCCATGCCGACGGCGGCGAGAACAGGGATGGCAGTAGAGACCTTCATTATGTCTGATATTAGAGAATGTGTCTTTTATGAAATAGTTTGATAGTGATAAGCGAGTGTAAGGAGATCTGGTCAAATGAAGTGAAGTAGTGTGCTTAGAGAGAGTCCCTCGTAAGCTGTACAGCCAACACCTTGCGATATTTATAAAAAAGCATGATACAGTAAACACACTCCGAATTGGGTCGGACCATCGGCGTTCCCCAGACTCAGCTAGACTAAGCTGGAAGTTGCCGGAGCGAAGGTCTATCCTCCCGCGAACAGAAAACCCCCATGAAGCTAGAGAATCTCGGTTTAATTCAATAATGCATTCCAGCCTTCAGGAATCCAACGGCGCAAATCTGGGGTTTCGGTAATCTCCACAATACCAAGCCGGAAGCTAATTCCCCAAGGGCCAAATGTCTAATTGGCTGGGTCCATTTTCCGTTCTTGCATTTCAAGACATGGCATTCGCTTATGCACAAGCAGGCTGGCCGATGGTCCGCTCGCTCAAGGCATGAATACCTTGCAGCGAAAAGTCCTCAGCCTGATCCGGGGGGGGGGGGCGGCAGGTTCTTTAGAGACACAACATCAAGATCGGGGCGCTGATAACTGATTCCCTACACAGCTGTAATTGTTTGAGGCTTTTCATAGCTATCCGAGCGGACTCATTTCAGAATGCACAGCGAATAAGGTAGACTTCGCCAACGTCTAGGTAACTGAAGTTTCGTCGTTGCATGTTATCTAGGCTTTAGCACTTTTGACTTGTAAACTATGTCTCCAACGCCTCATTCCTGCAAACGATGCTGCTCTATGTTCTCATTCTGATGTTGGGTCCCTATTTTCCTTCATTTAGTTTTTTCCACAAACAGCCGACCCTTGAAAGCTGGGACGGACAACCACCTTCGTGTCCCTGGACAGCGTTTGCACAGGACTCGAGCGGCAACGGAAGTTGATGAGAGCCACTTGAGGTATTGCTATGATTCTCTACCATGAACAATTCATTCCCAAGAGATTTAGTGCCCTAGACCGTAGACGCAACGCGACTGCGTAGGTCGTATCTGCTTAGGGTAGCAACTCAAGACTCTAGCTCCCAGGTCCGCCCTTCCTTTGCCCATCTGTCGCAATTTCTGGCACATCGTGACAGCTTGCATGCCAATGGCATCGCCGACGTTGCCGGAAGGGATGTTCCGCTCGGAACTGATGATTCAGAGCCTGTCTATCGAAGTCCGCAGCTAGTCTCATGAATCCACCCTTGTCCACACCAAAGGTGCCCTCTCGGGATGCAACATTTGTAGCAACAGGACATACCCAGACTCGTCCTCGATCAGCTTGATCACCCTCTTTCTCGCCTCCTCGGCGCTTTCTCCAGGCATCTTCACCGGCTCAACCCTCCACTTCGAGAACAGCACCGCCATCGTCGCCACGAACTCCGCCTGGCTGAATTTCTTTCCCGGGCAGTCACGCGTTCCCTCCGACCAGCCGATGAAAGCCCCGCGTTGATGCATGTCGATGTCTTCCAGGCCGTCATTTTTCTGCCGGATCCAGCGTGAGGGTCGCCAGTCAAGGCCGTCAGGTCCCCACCATCGAGGATCGGTCATAACTGCGCCGTATGCTGCCATTACCATTGTTTCTGGCGGCATGTTGATGGTTCTGTCTCCGACCATTAGGGACTGTGCCTTGTCGCCGGTCCACTTTGAGGGAGGGACTGGGGTGTATAGTCGAAGACACTCTAGCATTACTGCCAGACATCGCTTCAACTTGGGGAAATCTGTCTTGTAATCCAACTCCGTTGCGTCGCGGCCTTGAAGAACGCCATTGACCTCCTCTGCAAGCCATTCTTGCACCTCAGGGTGAGCAGCGAGGAAATACACGGCATATGTAAAGGTATGGGAAGTAGTATCGTGGCCGGCAAAGTTGACCGTGAACAGGTTGCCATAGATCTCACGCTCGGTCATGGTCCCTTGTGTACCTGGACCACCTTGGGAGGCCCTGACGAATTGTGTCATTAGATTATTGTCGACTACTTCGCTCCCTGCGCGGGACTTCTCTTGCTCGTACATCTCTGTCATGAGAGACTGGAATGTCACGACTGCCTCGTGCACTTTGCGCAGGCTGGCTGGTAGCCAGTAACGCGACAGTGTTTCCAAGGTTTTCGGACCGAGAGCCAGGATCAGGACCAGATTCTCGAGAACATGCTTCAGGGAGTCTTTATAAGTAGACCCGGATCGTGAATCGCTCAATATGGAGTCTTTGTGTCCCACAAATTTGGCAGACTTGCCAAAGCCCGCTCTTGAGAGAATGTTTAGAGACAGCGTGCGCAAGTCTTCATCTGAGTTCTCAACTGGCCCTTGCTTCACCCAATAATCGACCATGTCGCTACTGAGTGTGAGTGACTCATTCCACACAATTTCGTTGTTCTGCTCATTGAACGAGCGTGTGATGACTTTTCGTTGTGTTCTCCACGCTTCGCCCTCAGAGGCAGCGATGTTGGGTCCGAAGACCTGAAGCATCTCTACGGCAAGTATCAGTAAGGAAATGTGCCTTTTCGTCAGTAGTAGAACTTACCATTCATCCACGCAGGACGTGGGAAGTCTGCGCCACGCCTGAAGACCGACATGAGTGCATCCGGGTCATTGACATAAAGCCAATTCTTGAACGGATTGACGAGGATCCAAACATCGCCCATTTCCTGAAATGAACGATAGCGATCGCGGATTTCCCATCCTCGCCAGTTGAAGCGCGTGAATGAGTTGTCTCCAATATACCTACGCAAAAAGATCATGATCTTCCGATCGATGAGGGCCCAGAATGGATTCATTGGGCTGATTGGGATGATTCGGATCGGTACACCTATTGTTCTGGCGAGCTGGTAGTTCCGGAAGATGCAGTATGAAGTGTGCAAGCCAAAGGCTGTTGCGAGTAATAATGGCGCGGTGGCCAGGATGGTGAGCCATGACATTGTGTGTGGTGTCGACCGCGTGCACAGGTCCGGAAATAGGTGAAGGGTTGAAGAAAACAACATGAACGGATTGCCTCGAGTGGACAGGGTGAACGGTGATATCTTATACTAGGAGAATATTGTCGGTCTTGATATCGCCGCGAAATCTGGCGCTGGTTCTAGTTGGCCTAGTGCTGACTGTGGACAAGGTGTTGCCGATGCCTCTCGTCAAGCTTGGCCTCCTATTGGATCCTCGTAACGGGCCATGCCTGTGAATACCCATCGTGGGAAGCCCGTATTGCAGCAGATTTCCCCTTCTGGAATCGCAACGCGTTCATAATTATCGTCGCAACGTGGTTCTCCGGGATCTAGTCGCGTCAAAATTGAGCCGCTACCTTACCTTATTCCACCAGTACTGTCAAGGTCCGAATAGATCCAGGAAATGAAGACGAAGCTAGGTATCACATAACGTACTGACCAAGATGACGGAACTGCATATTTTTCAAGTCCTCAGATTTCCCCACTGCAAACACTCAGCGTCGATAACTTGCGTGGACGGTCAGAATTTCGAAGTCCTACCTTGGGACCATGCGGAAGCAATCACCAGCTGCGACGCGAGTATATGTGACGACACACCTCAGGTCGCCAGCAGGCTTCTCTAACTCGCCAAATGACTGCCTAAGAGGAAGAGTCCTATAGACGAGATTCAATGTCCAATGTCCAAGGCTACCTCTATAGTCATCCCCAATAAACCTTGCCGGCCAAACCCGTTTCTAGCGTGGAACCTGAGCTAGCGGTGCTTTAACCTAAGCAAAATACGATATCAAGGTAAGCCAGGGTAATTAAAGCCTAAGATAAGTAACTAGCTTTATTTCAGGCGCCCGCTTAGGCCACCGCATAGTTACTTATATGGAGTATTATACTGTGTGTTACGCCACAGGCACAAATCCCCTCCTCTAGGCTATAAGGATCTGTTAGATTTCACCTGTGCACAATTGATTTGATTGGTTGATTGATGTGTTCCTGTTCTCTCTCTCTCCTCTCGCCCTTCCGTTTCTCTATTTTAAGGGGTTATTTTCATATGCCCCGGTTTATTTATTATTCCGAGAAGCGAGGCATTATAACGAGGCTCGGATTATATAATCCATCCTCGGCCTCGCATAGCAGACCGCCAGGAGGTCTGACAGAACGCATGCCGAGACTGCAAATGTCGACGCATGGTCTGGACCGTGAACTCAACCTGGTAAGGTAAGGCGCGAGTAGTTGCGACGTCCCGTCACATGCCAGGGTACGCCAAGGTCTCAGCTGCGCACACATGCTGACCGCCGCTCCCACGCCCCCGAGTCTCCAGATTGAACCGTCCGGAATTCTGCCGTCAGCCCGTGGCTTACGGCTGTGGTGGTGGTGGGTATGCTGGGCAGCCCGCCGAATGGCCGAGAACCTCTCACGTTGCATAAGAAGGAAGACGAGATGACCAGCCTCCAAAGTGAAGGGGGGCTTAGGCTTACGACATGATTACTGGCGGTAGCTTATGAGCTGCTCCCTTCGCTCAGCTGCGTAGATAATGGTTGATGACAGCCTGGGTGGCGCTGAAAGAAGAACTCAAAGGTGGTCAAGTATCCTTGTGGTGGCTTATACGGCGTCCAATCGCGGCGGGATAATCATCGGTGGCTGAGGTGCTGATTCCAATGCAGCTTCAGGGTGATCGATGTTAAAATCCCCAAGTCGGCGTTTCCGAGGCGCTTGAACGTTAAAATATTACTTTGTTTCTGAGCTTTTAAGTAAGCTGCCTGTTACTTGCTGTAAATCGGCTTGACTCTCAACCGCTCTTGGATCTAGATCACCTTGGAATCTATCTTCTCCTGTTCAGCTCAAGTTAGCATCCTGGTGATTCTCATTGAGCGCACGAGCAGAAGCTGCCATGGACGAGAGCCGCACGCCGCCCAGCGCGGCCTTGCTCGATCCGGGAAATTTAAAGAAAACCCCTCCAAACTCCTATACTGGCTCGACTCTCCATGAAGATGACCCTTTCTTCAAGAATTTTGCGCAAAGCGAAGCGGCAGCCAGTGCGACGGCCACGCCTCTGACTGATGAAGGGGTCAGCCTAACCCCAGCACCAAGACCAGACCGCAAATTTCCGCGAATCTCGCTGCCAATCCAGCTGATGCGCTCGTCGTATGACGCTGTCGTTATTGGCACTGGTTATGGTGGCAGCGTAGCCGCCAGTCGAATGGCCCGTGGTCGGCAATCGGTCTGCGTCCTTGAGCGTGGACTCGAGCGTTGGCCAGGCGAGTTTCCCGAGCGGTTGACGGATGCAGCCAAAGAGATCCGCATCAGCGGCGAATTTGCACCGGGAGACCGGCGAAGCATACCTGGCAAAGTCGTTGGTGGCGGTAACCCGACCGGGCTGTATCACTTCATGATGGGCGACGGGCAGAATGCGTTCGTGGGCAACGGTCTCGGCGGCGGCAGCCTGGTCAATGCAAATGTGTTTTTGGAATGTACGCCGGAGGTTCTGGAGATGAACGTATGGCCTAAAGAGCTAAGAGGAAAAGAGAAGTGGAGAAAGTGTACGTCTTTCCTCGAAACTGCCTTCTGTCGTTCTCGTCACAACCACTTACTGATGTGTATCAGACTATGATCGCGCGATGGGCGTACTTGAGCCTGTGGAATACCCTTCGACGTATCCAGAGCTCGCCAAAGCGAATCTTCTGAAGAAGCAAGCCGAGAGTCTTGGCCTGCAAGATAACTTCTACCGCGTCAAGCAGACTACCCGCTTCCACAATGGTCCCAACAGCACCGGAGTCCCCATGAAAGCGTCTACCCTCACGGGAATGGACGCCACAGGCATCAACGACGGGAGCAAGTCCACCACCCTGGTGAATTATCTCAGCGACGCCTGGAACTGGGGTGCCGAGATGTTCTGCGAGTGTGAGGTGCGACACGTCGCCAAAGCCCGTGACCGGGATGGATACATTGTGTACTTCTCCTGGCACGGAAGCAAAAGAGATCGCTTCGAGGGCTTCCAAGAGGACTTGATGTGGGTGCATGCAAAGAAGTTGGTCTTCCTCGGCGCAGGCAGCTTGGGCACGACGGAGATTCTGTTGCGGAGCAAGCAATTTGGACTACCTGTTAGTGACGACCTGGGCACGGAGATGAGTGGAAACGGTGATATGCTGGGGTTTGGGTAAGCTGCAGCCTCCCTCTTACGGCAAAGCTGACTGACATTGATGACTAGGTATAACACCGACTATGATGCCAATTGCATTGCCCAACCTGTGACGGATCCGCAACGTCCTGTAGGGCCTTGCATCACCTCGGTTCTCGACATGCGAGAGCAGGAAAGCCCGCTCGCTGGTTTCGTCGTTGAGGATTGTGCGGTACCATATGCACTTTCGCCATTGATGTATCCAATGTTGGAGTTCTTGCCAGACGCCAACAAACCTAAGTACGGAGCAGCGGAGGCGGCAGCCAAGAAAGCCTCCAGGATGGTGAGCAGACTATTCGGGGCTCAGAACGTTAAGGGAAGCGTGGCGAAGACGGCCGTGTACCTGATCATGTCTCACGACAGTAAGTTGGGTGCATAAAATCTATCGTCGTAAGGCATGGCTCATTCAGCGAAACAGGTAGCCAGGGAAGCTTGACTCTCCGGCACGATAAGCCGGTCCTTACGTACTCGGGTGTCGGTCGATCGGACTCCGTATCTCAGATCCACGAGTTCCTGGAGAAGCTGACGGCAGCCGTTGGTGGGAACTTCGTTGCCAATCCAGCCTGGACTGCGCTTGGTGCACAGCAAATCACAGTCCACGCCATGTAAGCCGCGACATCCGCGACTCGAGGGGGAATTGTTCTCTGACTATCTGAACTAGTGGCGGAGCACGTATCAGTGCGGACGGGACCGGAAAGAAGGGGGTCGTCAACCATATGGGTCAAGTATTCACCGGCCAAGGATCGGGCACGCACTCAGGCCTCGTCGTTTGCGACGGCTCCATGATTCCGGCTGCGGTGGGGGTTAACCCCTTTGCGACTATCACTGCCCTGGCAGAGAGATCAGTCGAAATGGCGGCAAAGAACCATAGCATTGTTGTCGACTACGAGACCAAGAACAGTAAGCCCTTCCAGCAGTGTTGTGCGCGCGCAAGATGGTAACATGACCCCAGGCGTCTTGGACATGTTTGACAGCCCAGCCCATCCTTTACCCAGGGACAAGCCTATGGCTGCTCTCGAAGCGATTCTGCTCAACGCTGAGAGCGACAGCAATAAAAGAACAATCGGTTTCTCAGAGGTCATGTCTGGCTTCATCCACGCAGGACCGGATGTTGGGGAATTTGAGGCAGCGACGAAATTGGCCAAGAGTCAATGCGAAGCAGCCCGCGTCTTCCTTGATGTGAAATCATGGCGGGTAGCCGACCGTAAGTGCTTCTATAACGGCGTGAAGGTGTATCGCCGCTGATAAATCACAGTGCTAGAGAGCAATGAGCATCTGGCTCACTTGACAGGGACGTTCATGTGCAACGCCCTCGGCGGAACATTTAGCATCACCAACGGCAGATTCCAGCTCTTCATTAAATCAGACAGTGAACCTGAAGCGAGAAACATGGTCTACGACTTTGACATGGAGTCCACTGGAGGTCGCAAGCTTCACTTCCATGGCTTCAAAGTGCTTAACTCGGCAGTCTTCTTGCGTCCATGGCGGCTGTGGGGGCAGACCACTACACTTTACGTCGTTGTAACCGACACTCTTGGTACTGTTGTCGGTCGAGGGACACTCTACGTGCATCTCAGAGACTTCTTACGGCAAATCCAGACCATCGAAATCCAGGCCCCGTCTTGGTGGCGCAAGGTGGGAGTTGCTGTAGGATTTGGAGCCTTCTTTGCCAGGCAAGCCATCAGGCCCCTACTCTCGACTCTGGGGCGTCTGCAATGGCCTCAAGCTGTTATAAGTGCAGGCTTCCAATGGCAGGAGCCTTCCCGAAGGCTTGAACTCACCGCATGCGACGGCGTTAAGACGACCATGCTCATGTGGAACCCGTTTGACAGGCAAGGTGACGAGGTCGCAGAGTCCACGAGGTCGACGATACTCTTCATCCCTGGTGCCGCCGTCGACCACACGATCTTTGCCTTGCCAACAATCGAGCACAACGCAATCAGCTTCTTCCGAAAAGAAGGATACAGGTCGTACTGCATCACCCATCGAGTCGGCCGCACGCCTGAGGCGCGCAACGGGCACACTCCCTACGACGCCCGGCTGGATATACACGCCGCTTTGGCTAAGATTCGGGAGGAGGAAGGACGAAGCGGGCAGCCGAACAAGGTCTACATTGTCGCTCACTGTGCTGGATCGATCGCACTTTCCTGCGGCCTGCTTGACGGCACCATTCCTGGAGACTGGATACAGGGCATCACCGCTTCCATGGTCTTCATGAATCCCAAGTTTGGCAAGATCAATCACCTGCTGTCCGTCTTCCCTACCAATGTGTACAGCAAACTTGTCGACCCGTGGTGGGACTGTTCCAGCACCCAAGACGACACTTTTGTGCAGCGCATTATAAACCAGGCACTGCGGTTCTATCCTGTCGGCAGCGCTCGCGAAACGTGTCAGTCAGTCGTCTGCCACAGGAGCTCACTCGCGTTTGGACGGTAAGTTCTTCGTATCAGTAGGAAAGCTACATTGCTAAACAATGACAGGCTCTGGACGCATGCGAATCTTAACGAGGAGACTCACGCGAACCTGGAACATTTCCTCGGCGGCACGTCAATGCGTTCCCTGGCCTGGCTCATGAGAGCTGGCTCTCAGGAGCACGTTACTGCCAACGAGCCTTTCAGCGAAAGTCTAGTCACACCGGAGAACATTCAACGCCTCAAGGGCATTCCTATCCTCTTCCTGTCTGGAACTGGCAACATGGTCTTCACAGCAGAGAACACAGACAGGTCTTACAGCACACTTTGTCGCGCACATGGCAGGCAGTGGTATCAACGAGAGGTCTTCCAGGGCAAAGGGCATCTTGATGCTTGGATAGGCTCTAGCGCGCACGAGGATGTGTATCCACGGGTATTAAGCCACGTGGACGAGGTGATGGGGTTGCAGTGAGCACCCGATTTTCGACGACCTTGAAGAAACAGCCCGTACTAAGATTAGCCTATTGATGTCTGGATTTCACCTGTTTTCATTCCCCGTGAAATATTTACGCTCCAATTTCCAGAGATCCTGCCGGAGAGACTTGCTCATATTCCGCCCAGATGGACACGGGATAGCCTGGCTAGGGTACTACAGGGGTTGAGTCTGAAGAAGGTGAACCGTAACTCTACGAGCAACTAGGCGTGAGACTGAGCATTAGTGCAAGTGTAGTGGCTTAGAGGATATATAGACCTGGCCTATGCCTCATCTGGCACGCGGCTGTACGCTTGTTCAAGTCCCGACTGGCTTGGCAGCTTGAGATCGCCTAGTGTTGAGCGTGAGGCTGAGCGTGCCATTGTGGCCTATTTTTCTCTGCAGACAAACGAAGGCTGCACCTGCCTGTTCGTAGTTTTAGCAACGCAGACTCATCTTCAGGAAGACGTGGAAGAATTCATAAGATATGGCTATCCCATGTCCATCTTGGCCACGGCCATTAGATTCGTGTGGGTACTTCGAAACCTCTCTTCGTTCAAACCACAAAGATGACCACAAAGATGACCACAAAGATGATCCCCGACTTATCCCGCCAACCACTTATGTCTACTTCACTCGGAGCACTACCTTAATCACCAGTGAGCTGTCGCCATTCAACCAAGAACAATAATCGTTTCCTTCCATGGTACCTTGGGCCAGAGGTCCTCCAATGGAGATGTTGAGCGACATGCTCAACACCGAGAAGCCTCAGTATGCAGACGTGCACGGCGCGAGGCAGTATCTCAGCGGTGCAGTTCGAACTCAGCTCATGGACTATCTGCTAGGAGATCAACTCACACGGAAATGGTATTATTACGCCGAACATATGAGCCAGGTATACCCCCGGACGGAGACTTTTCTTACCCTTTGAGCCTTAGCACGCGAAGGAGAAACCATTTCAAGTCATACCACCACGATGCCTTCCTAGAATCCACGACTGATGCATATCATTCAAGGCCTCGGATGTGACGGGATCCAAATAACCAAAGCTTATTGGACTATTCTGCATGACTATGGGCTCTTCCATACCGCAGAGGAGGAAGAGATGAATCGATTCAAGGCTGCACCGCCATCGTCATTTCCGACCACCCCTTCGCGTCTTCCGTCTGTCATCTCCTTCAATGGTGTATGCGGATATGCAAGAGGACCGACGCTATGCTCATCAGGCTTTTTCAAGCCGGGCCACTTCACCTGCAGTCATACTTCATGGAGGACAACCGTCTGTTCCTTATCCACAACCGGTGGCTCACTGTAGAAGGCGCTGCGCTAGAGCTTGAAATTCCGAGTGACCTCGGGAAAAAGATATCGCTTTGCACGCTGTTGAGAGGCTCTTTTCTAATATTATAGGGTAGTTACCTGAGAGCTCCTTTCCTGATGGAGAGGATGACTCCAGAACGATGGGATGGAGGAGGCAGCAGGATATCGTTCATGCTAAACAGCCTTTGCTCAACTACTTCCGCATTGGGACATTGAATATTAACACCACAGAGATGCAGAAAGGCATGTGCATCGATTGAACTTCTGATCCTCGTTTCGATAAGCAGACACCGGTTTTGATTCAGTGCCACCGGATGTCTCGGTGGAAGCAGCTACGGGAGAGGCTATTCGTCGCGGAAGATGGTGCGTGTCTCTAAATCTGCTCCAAGCCCAAAATTTATCCTTATCGGGCTTCATCGGGTTATCTTACTTCTCATAAACGGCTATACTAACTATTATCCATTAGCTGCAGTGGACTTAGATGAGCTATCATACACCAAGCACATCAATTGGAAGCCCACGTCAACAAGACAGCAACGACGTTGGTATGAGTCCTCTACTCCTTCCAACATGACACTCTTGGAGAGGCACGTTGGAAGATATGTGCCATGATATTCCCGGCTTACAATGGGGCACGGAATACTTCGCCGTGCTAGTCAGGCTGGAGGATCCCAAATCCATCCCCCACATATCTGATGTGAAATGCATCCCTCCCCTACCCAAGACCCCATTACATGTCAAGATCAACCGGGCAAGGGCGGGAAACGAATCATCAGATTTCAGTTTTGCAGGGTCTGGTCTTGTTAGCTCAGGGGTCTCGCACGCTCTCACCAATCCTGCACCGCTACTACCTATGAGAGGCGCCTCCCTGGTGGCATATGACCACCAAGCCATTGATATCAGTGATAACAGTGATGCCGATCACGAAATTACCCATAGCTCCATAAACAGATCCGATGCTGGGCGAGCAAGCCCTAAGAACGCTAACAATTGCTAGGAGGTGGGCGTCGGCCAACGGATCCCCATCCTATGTCTATATGCTAGCCTTGTGAAACTTGATTCATAAAAAGAGGTTCTAAATAGGTTAAGATCGGGTGTGTTATAGCTTCTTGTTCCATTCTATAAATCGCCCTCTAATCTCTCACTGAGACTTTACCCAACAAAAAGAATAAGAAAAGGCCAAGAAACGCCTCATAAATGCTGCCTCGGACTGCTCTGAATAGCATATCTAATCGTTGAGATGGTATAAGTAGCCCGAAGCTGGATTCTCCACCAGAAGACTTCCCTTCTGCTTTTAGTAATATAGACATAGGTGAGAAGCTAAAGCTGCAGACTGGAAGTGGTCTTTATAAGCTTAATAACACCTTAAAATACGTAGGAGCTTACTATATTGTTACCTGGATGCCTGAGGTAATTATGACTCAATGGGGGGCACTGGTGGTGCTCTAGGGCTGTCCGCAACAGTGTGGGAATTGGACAATGATCTCAAACTGTCCAATTGGATCTTCTGGATCAAAGGGTGATGTCAAATTGTCCGATCAGAAGCCTCTTTCTTCGACTGACATGCAACTGACTATCTCTGGCTCTCCGAGTGCTCCTCGCCAATAATCATTCTTCCCTTGCAAATCCAAGTCTCCCACTTCTCCCTTGAAGCAATTCTCTCTGGATGACTTCTTCGCGATCGACTCCAGAGACGTGGCGCCATGGAACTTTGATGCGCTCAACGAACATTTTTCTACCAACCCCTGCCTAGAAATGAAAGTCATACAACTGATCTCACATAACAGGAAGAAACGTAAAACCTAGTCAGATTTCAAAGCTGCCTCCCCCACGTGCAGACGGAGCCCGCCCAGAGTCTCAGTAATACCACCTACTTATCCTGGTGATCCCATCGGTACTCACAACCACGAAAAGAAAGTCGCATTTTTCACCCTATCAACCACCCTTGAGGATTAGTTGGAAGGGTCACACTACAAGCGGGTGATCTGCCGACCTTCTCGATCAGGCAATCGGCCCCAGATTTGGGGTTCTGACCAAGACTTACGGTCCAACAATCATCGTAACGCCTTGCAGATGCGGAGCCGGAAATCAAGATAACAGTCGACCAAAACCGGCACAATGGCCCCGATGCTACACTCTGGGCGCGAAGGGCTCCCAAACCCGCAAACCACCTTCCATGATAGGGGGCCGACTTTACTCGCGTCAGCTTGCGGGGTTATGAGGATACTCTCAACAGAAACTGCTGCAGGGGCTTCGCACCCGCGCTGGATTTTGTATAAATCCAGAGGCTCTCAGTGCCGTTTCCTTCTTTTCTTTTCTGACGCTTTGGTACACATGTAAAGGCAATCTCCCCGTTCGTATCGCTCCCAGGCTCCTCTTCTTGAACCCCCCGTGGTCAAAACCATCATCGCCAACCATGAAGAGCATCTTGGCTGCCTCTGTGGCCGCCCTACTGGCAGGCAATGCTCTCGCCGAGTCCATGGCGACTCTCAAAGAGCTCAAGATCAAGCAATGGGCCAAGCAAGAGGCCGAGGGCGCTTTTGACCTGGACCGCTATGAAGCCCTTCAAGCAGTCACGACCTGCACCAACGGACGCGCCGGCGAGTATCAATGCTCCAACGTTGATCTCGTCTCCTTCTTGCGCCATCAGGACATGGGCTCCGCAACCCGGACTGGTAACGATGTCTGTAAGTGTGGTTGACTCATCTCCCCATAGCAAGAGCCTGCATCCTAATTTGGAGCTCTCATGTAGGGGGCTGGACTTCGTCCACTGGCCGAGAGTTCGGTGCCGTCGGTCAAACTGACGGCACCGCTTTCGTTGAAGTGCTCGGCGATGGGTCACTTGTGTATCTCGGCCGGCTGCCGACGCAGACGGTGAACTCTTCATGGAGAGATATGAAGGTCATCGGGGACTACCTGTATGTCGGGGCCGAGTCCTCCAACCATGGCCTCCAGATTTTCGATATGAGGAAGCTTCTCACCATCAACCCTGCCTCTCCACGTGTTTTCAGCATCACGTCCGACCTCACGGCTCATTTCCGAGGCTTTGGAAACTCCCACAACATTGTTGCCCACGAAGAGACCGACATGATCTACGCTGTTGGCACGGGCACCGCGGCCGGCTGCCGTGGCGGTCTGTTCATGGTGGACGTCAGCAACCCCGCGAGCCCCCGGTCGGCTGGATGCCTCTCGGCCGGAGGGTACGTCCACGACGCCCAGTGCGTCATCTACACCGGGCCCGACACCCGCTACACGGGCCGCGAGATCTGCTTCAACTACAACGAGGACACTCTCGACATCACGGACGTCACGTCCAAGGCCAACCCGGTGACAATCAGCAGCACTGGCTACAGCGGCGCGTCATACACCCACCAGGGCTGGCTTGCCGACCCGGAGATGCGATTCCTGCTCCTCGACGACGAGCTCGACGAGCAGAACCGGAGGGGTCCGGCTGCCAACCAGCGTACCACGACGTACATCGTCAACATCTCGGACCTGCGCCGGCCTGTCTTCACCGGCACGTACCAGAGCCCCGCCGTCGCGATCGATCACAACCAATACGTCCACAACGGCCTCTCCTATCAGGCAAACTACGGTTCTGGTCTCCGCATCATCGACGTGCGCTCCCTGAGCAACGACAGCACCGGTCGCGGTATCCGGGAGGTCGGCTTCTTCGACTGCTTTCCCGAGGACGACAGCGTCGGTGGACGTGCCGCGTTCACAGGCACCTGGAGCGTGTATCCGTACTTCAGGTCGGGATTCATCCTCCTCAACAGCATTGAGCGGGGCATTTTCTCGCTTAAGTACACTGGTTAGGTAGAGAAGCTGTAGACACGGTGGCTGCTCCGTACTGTCAGGACGTGGATGGCGGTCTCGCCTGGAGCACCACCACCAAGATTATGTATAAACCGATTTCTTATGCTTAATGGGATCAATTACATTCGAAAGCGCTGAATCTACGGGTATTGTAGCACGGTCTTCTCCATTGTAAGGTAACAACAATCTTGTACGTGTGTAGCTAGAGTGCTGCATCAGATGCCTCACGATGCTTCACTCCCACCATGACACTATTCATATCGTTCCGCGATTCGGGACGTTCTAATCGTCGCTACGTAGGTAGGACTCGCGGACAGTGACGTTTCATGACCCGATGGTGGGCTCCAGTGCTGCCTCGTGCCTGGAATTGTGAAATTGAGTCACCGACTTGCTTAGCCACATCCTCAGGGCATCCCCAGGACATCCCCTGCAACCTGGACCCTGAACGCCACACCTGAATCCCGCGAATGTCTCTACATTGGCAATATGAGAGACAACACGCAGATACACCGCAGTGTGAGACGATATACCCCGGGTGCCACTGCTGTGTCTTGACAATGGCCAACAGAGCGTTTCGTGACATGCACACACAAGCACGAACAGGCGAGTCCAACAGTCCGCGCCCGTTGAAGCGCAGCCAATGGCCAGGTGTGGCGCACCAGCCAACCCATTCTCAGTTAGCCACACTCAGCTACGGCCAGGCGCAGGCACAAGGCGCCAAACGGTTGGAGGCCTGCTGTTGCCTTGACCAGCACCGACGATCTCTATAAGAAGCCACGTCCCTCCCCTTCCATCAGCTGCGCATCCCTCAATTCAACACCAAGTGCTCTCCATCTCCATTCAGCCTGCTTCACAATTGATTCCTGAGCCCTTGACCCTCGTTCACGTTGACCTTGACCTGTGAGTAGACATGTTTGGCAATGCACTTCCTCCTGCTGCTCCTGCTGTGTCCACTACTGAGTCGCCTTCAATTCAGCCAGACATGGATCCATTCATGGACTCGACCAACACAATCGAGTACAAGCTGCGAGACTTGACCACTCGCTCAGTCACCCTCTTTCCCACCAGAGCACAGGTCTTTCGCGAGATCAAGAATGTCCCATTACAGGTAAGCTCTCCTCCAATTCCTGTGGCCCTCGACTGATTAGCTAACACACATTAGCCTGGCGACAACAAGATCACAGTCATTGGCCTGTCTCCGACCGTTGACAAGGATTCCGTCAAGGTTGAGGGCAGCGGTCTTGCTGTAATCACTGACATCTCCGTCACCCAAGAGGACAACCACGAGATCTTCGAGGAGATCTACCCCGAACATGACACCTCAGTGAGGTCTGATCCTCCTCCCGAGTCATCCGAAACCTATTACGAAAAGGACCTCAAGAATCTCGAGGAGCTCCCAGAATTGAAAGAGGCCAGACTTCGCTACGACTCCCTGCAGGATGCCCTGGAAGCTAACGACGAGGCAATCGCCAACGCGACTGAGCGTTTGCGAGTGCTCGATAGCTTCAGCAAAAGCCTTGGACAGAGGAAAGATCCTGTTGACATTGGCGAATACATCAGCACCTATAAGACTGAGCGCGAGAAGATGTTCAAGGACCAGCAAGATGCCGAGCGAAAGAAGCGAGAGCTTGGCAAAGAGCTGCTGGAAGCAGGCATCAGGTTGGATATCTTCAATGCCAGGCAGACCCATGAGCGCGATATGCGCGAGTGGGAAACACAGCAGGAGCGGGCAGAGAAGGAGAAAGCAGACGAGCGCGAGAAACGCCGCAAGAACCAGGAGGCGCTGAAGAAAGAGAAGAAGAGGAAGGGCCTGCTGGAGTTCTGGCCAAAGTATGTCTACAATGTCTGCATCACCCTCGACGCCAACCCATACACGCCCATGTCGTCTCGTCGGAACTCAGTCACGAGCGAGATTGAGCTTGCCAAGGCTTCGCCTGCACCCGCAGCCGACGGTGAGGGGAGCACAGTTCACTGCGACTTGCTGCTCTCGTATGTGACAACTTCAGCTTTCTGGGCACCAAGCTACGACATGCAGCTCAACACTACCTCGGCGACCGGCACTCTTCTCTTCGATGCCCAACTACACAACTCCACTTCTGAGACTTGGAGTAACTGCCATGTCACCCTTTCTACCTCCCAGGCTACCGCCACCAGTATAGAGGAGCCCATTCCGGCCCTCGTACCCTGGCACATCCGCCTCATCGGCAAATCAGCACATTCAAAGGACAGCACCGATGACATCTCCCTCAGCAAGGAGGAACAGAAACGGAAGACGCAACTTTTGCAGCAGAACAACCCAATCACCTCCACTAAGAAACGTACAGAGATGTTCAACGGAGATGGCACATCCAACCACAACCTGCAGGATTACCAGATGCAGCTCATGCTTCTGGAACAGCAGAACAAGAAGAGGCTGATGATGGCGAGGAAGGAGGGCGATGTTCAGAAGCCGAGCTTGTTCAGTAATCAAGCGGCTCAAGTTCAAATTCAACAGCAGATGGCTCAACAGATGGCTCAACAGCAGATGGCTCAACAGCAGATGCAGCAGATGGTCGCAAAGCCAAAGTCGGCTTCCAATTTCCAGAGCGCAAACACAGGCAACACCGAGGACCGCTACAGAAACGCCAGTCCATCATACAGTGGTGCCCTGTTTGGTGGGAACAGCTCTGGCGGTGGTCTATTCGGCAGCCGAGCCGCACCCGCACCCGCGGCCCCAGTTGCGCCCATGGCAGCAGCAGTTCCTCCGCCTCCCGGAAGCACGGGACCACTCGAGAACTTCGACTTCGACACCTTCCTTGGCGGTGGTGGCAATGACAACGATGACTCTATGTCTTACGCCGACACCGCTAGCGAGCCACTCCCGGCTCTGGACTTTAAGGACTCCCTCATTGAGGAGACAGGTCTCACAACCGCCTATGATCTCCCAGGCACCAAAACTCTCGCCCCCGGCGCAACTGCCTCCAAGCACCGTGTTGCTCGTTTATCTCTCTCGAACATCGCCTTTTCTTACACTATCGTCCCCAAGTACAAGCCTGTCGCTTACCTCAAGGCGAAGATCCGCAACGGGAGCAAGCTCACTCTTCTTCGGGGTACACTCGGCCTCACGCTTGATGGAGGTTTCATGGGCCGAACCACCCTGCCACGCTGCTCGGCTGGTGAGACGTTGACGCTGGGATTGGGTATCGATCCGGCCGTGAAGGTTCGCTACCCCGGCCCAGATGTCCGTCGCGCAACAACCGGCCTTTTCAGCAAAGAGGACAGTTCGGTCTACACCCGCTCCATCACCCTCGAGAACACTCGCTCTTCTACTGCCAGCAAGCCATGCCACATTTTCGTCCACGATCAAGTACCTGTCAGTGAGGATGAGCGCCTTAAGGTCGTGGTACAGCTTCCTCGGAACCTGGCTGTTAATGCTGCGTCGGTCAGGGCTGGAAAGGAGGGTGCTCCTGGAGATCAGGGCAAGGGCTGGGGTGAGGCTGATGCGATTATGAAGGAGACAGGGACAGTGACTTGGAATGTTAAGTTGAACCCCGGGAAGGCGGTCAAGTTGGACTTAGAGTATGTTGTTGCGATGCCGAGTGGAGGGCACTCAGCCGTGTCGCTGGGCTGATGCTGAGGATAATTTAATGTGGTATGACTGTATTTTCCGGCTGGATACGGAGTTCAAGTGTATTTTATGCCACCAGATGGCTGATAGGATAGCTCAGGACAGATTGCCAACCAAGATGATACCTGATTCACTTTACTATGTGTCTCATGCGAATGTTCTCTCTGTCAATATATACATGAGAAGGTAATGATTCACCAAAAGCCTTCCTCTCCGTCTAGCAAGTAATAGCCCTCATACCAGGAGCAAGGTACTGCTTCCCATCATTATCCGGGCCACCACTAGATCCATAAATCATAATCTGAATGCTCGGATCATTCTGCTGATACGCCCCCGGGAAAGTCTGCGTCTGGCTCGGACTAAAGCTTCCCGAGCCCGTAACCTGAATCTGCGCACAACTAGTATAAAACTGGGCGCCCTTCGACGAGTACGCAGAGTGCAGCGCAATGAGCTCCACGCGGAGGAGGTACTGTCCTGGGGCGATGCAGGAGGGGAGGGTGAAGTACCACCAGCCGTTGTTGGCGAGGAGGGTGTCGACGGCCCATTTGCGGGAGGAGGTGTCGAAGTTCTCTTCGGCGACTTTGAACCATTTGAGGTTGTCGTGGGAGGCGGTGGCGGCGTTGTCGACTTTGCTGAGCCAGGCTGTTATGGGGCCTTTGTGGCCTTTTCACGCTTGTTAGCTCACTGATAGAACAGACTTTTGTCGAGTCATCACTCCTCTGCACCAAGTGGAGAGAGAAGGGGGAAGGGGTTCTTACTAGCTGCAATTGGGTTGTCTGGATCGCCCTGGAACTGCGGTCCTCCGATGACATGCTGGTACCAAGCCCCCACCTTGGCACCAGCAGGGACAGTGATGACGTTCGAAGACCTCGAAGCAACGACACCGCAGGTGATGCTTGATTGGGTGACGTCTTGCACGGGGTTGTTCTGGTTGGGAGCACGAAGACCGTTCAGGGAGCCTTGGCGGTTGCCGTTGACGGAGAGTTCCTATTTCTGTCAGCAGGATGTTCAGAACAAAATGATAAGGGGTGGGTATGGGTAGGGTCAGTATGTACCTGAAAGATGGCATGGCTCTGCACAGTGGCAGCCAATGCCAGAAGGCTAACGAGAGAGTGCTTCATCTTGACTGGTTGACGTAGCAAGAGAGCGAGTTTGCGCAAGAATCAAACCTACCATCTCAAAACCGCGCGTCCCAAAGCAGCTCTTATACTCCTCCCTTCCCTGTTCATTCTCCTTCTCCTCCGTCAGACATAACTAATCCAGTGATATCCCTCCCTGCAAGTAATCTATCCTCGGGCTCCTTCGTCCCGCCTAAACGGACCCATCCGAGAAGCAAATCTCCCTACCAGCTTTAGTGGGAAAGACAACGCAAACCCAGGCCTGTGGAACAAGAAAGCTCGCTACACCGTGGCTCTGAACATAATCTATTCGAAGTGGGATGACAGCGTATGATTGGTTGAAGGCGGGATGGCGAGCCCGAAGTTGCGGCGAGGAGCTCCGGTTGCTGGATTAGGAAAGTAGACGGTGCTTGGGGGAACCATGGTTGAGCCAGTGGACAATACAATACACTTTGACATTTTCATAAATAAAATAGGTTACATTAAATCACACCGATAGGCTCTAGAAGACTCATGGTCGATGACCTGATTCAAGTCACCTCCCCAGGGCTTTCGCATGTCAAAATTTAACGTCGTGGCTTGCTTCACGGCTCATCTCCTGCTTGCCACTCCAAACCCCCAATGCCGCAGTGATCTACACCGGGATCGCGCGCTTAAATCACCGCCGAGGCGGACGTTTCCATCCTGAGTCCGCCTATCCTGGTTCACGCCAGGCCAAGTGATGTGTTCGATGTACCAAGCACGCCGATCCATGGATCGGACCAAGCCCTACGGCGGGCGATCCGCGGATGTCGCACTTGGTCACGAGGGTTGCATTCTCATCTGGTATTGATGTATAATTATTACTAGAATGTCATTGCACACTATCACTGCCTTAACCGGTTTGCATCATCTTGAGAGTACCAGCCAGTGGCCTCTCCTCGCCCACCAAACCCAGCATACTCGTACAGACTGCACCAAGGCAGATAGCCTCGCGGCTGCGACCATTCCAAAGTCTCCAGCTCAAGCAAAGTAAGTAGTCCTATTGCGTCCATATCATTTTCTCATCGAAACGTCATTCTGCGTGACTTGAGCTTCTAGTCAACCTTTTTACTCCAATCAAGTCTCGTCATCTCAAATCTGAGTCATAGAGACAGACCAAACACCAGGGTATATAGCCAACCCGCTAGAAATCATAACATCAAGGAAGGGAGAGCCGAGGCCTCGCCTCACACGCCACCGCCCATAAAGGCCGCGAGATCATCCATCTCCAGCAGCTGGCGCTCGAACGCTTGGCAGAGTTCCGGACCAGTCATGTCCTGACTCGTAGAGATCGGAACGGCACCATTTGGAGGTCCTCCGGGACTTGATGGCTTTGTCTCCTGTAGCTGTACCGATTGGTGCGGGACACTGCTGCTCCCCGGGGGCGATGCCGTTGCCGGGGTGGAGCCGCCACCCGAGCCGCCGTTAATAGCGGCAAAGCCGGGACGGCGTGGCAGGGCAACTGGCTGCTCGCTCTCGCTACGTCCCGACTCGGAGATGGAATGGGGCAGAGGGCCATGGCTGGCAGAACCATTGTTATTGTGGCCGTCGTAATCCATGGCATCAGGATTTGTGTCCGCGTTGGAAGAGATCTCCTCCTTTACGCCATGTGCGTGAGGTGTAGAGCCATGACGAGCCACGATGGCTGCATCGTTATCAATGACGCGCTGCATGACAGCAAGGTGACGGAGCCAGCTGGCCATGAGGGGCCAGCTATCGGTGCCCTCCTGCATGAAACGGAGACCATTCTTGACAATAAGGGCCGCCGTCTCGACAGCATTGGGAGGTGTCAGGCCCTTGAGCGAAAGATACGCGACCGTAGCGCTGGCGGTGAAAGAAGAGAAGAGCATGAAGATGGGGAAGCATGGGTTGTGGTCCTTCTCAGTGCCAGCCTCCACAGCGGTCAAGAGGGCATCGATGCCATGGCATGATGTGAACAGGCGATCAATAATCTCATGACAGCGAGGAGTCTGTCTGAAGGCCTCCAGGTTGAAAGTAGGTGACGTGATATCCTGCAGCAGACGTCGTCGCTGCGCAAAGACGCTTGCACAATGTAGGAGGCAATGCAGCACCGCGAAAGTGTAGCCAGAGCCCATGGTCATGTGCAGATTAATCTGACCAGGCTTGTCGCGGAACTGCATAGGAAGGGAAGACCGCAAAGCGTCGATTTTGCCGATGATGGCCAAACAGTCGTCCTCACGGTAGTTGTCAGGAAATGAACGAGTGAGAAGGTCAACTGTCTCGCGCCAGACCATAGCTGCGAGTACAATGTGCCCAAATTCACCCACCTCGGCCGTGTTATTGGGATCATCGCGGCTGAGCTCGAGGTGCTGGTGAAGAGTCTTGACATAAACGGCATTGCCGAAGGCGAAGTTGATATCAGAGCATGGAAGGGCCACATTGGTCAGATCGCTGTTAGTGAGAGCTGGGTAGCGACCAGGGCTGCTGGTGAGGAAGCAGTCAAGGATGTAAACTAGCCAAATGGTGCGGCGCAGAGACTCCATGCGCAGGAATTGGTCTGACTCGTTCGATGTGTGGTGCACATCCAGTATACGGTACATATGGATCATGCGTGCAGCCTGACCAAGATAGACATAAGCACGAACGGCATTGCGAGTACCCCACTCGTGAATGATCAGAAGGCATAGAGCCTGAATGTCAGCCAGGCTTGGATGATCCAGATTCTGGTTGATCAGTGTGATGGCCTTGGCTGCGAAGTTCTCCGCGGCAGCCGTTGGGCCTCCATAGCGACGGATGAGATTCGGTGAAGTGCGAGCGGCGCATGTCAGCAGGCCATAAATGAGCGAAGGATCCAGTGACGTGCTCTTGATCTGCTGAACGAAGGATGGCTTGTGGAAAGCAACACAGGCCGGGAAGGTCTTGGAGACCACGCGTTCGCACTCGGCGATGAGTTCAGGAGTGAGTCTAGGACAGTCAGCTCTAGTTCATTAAAGGAATGAATACAGAGAAGCAAGATGATCGAACAGGCAAATATGCAGGTAGCCCAGAATGGGAGACTTCTCTCATATCACTGACAACAATCCCTGCCGGACTTGGTTCGGGCGAAGGCCGTCATACGCCGGGGTCCTGTGGCTTGTGCAGTGGCTTGTGTAGTGGCTGCGTTTGGGGGTTCAGGGCATGGATCACAAGGGAGGGACCAGCGTCGACAGCAATGTTGCAACCACGGGCCGAGTTTGCTGACAGTGAACGGGATTGAGTGGGACCAGAGAGGGATCCATGCCCCTTACTTGAAAGGCAAAATGGGGGAGGGGAAGGGAAAAGCAGGGCGAGAGGCGAAGCACAGGGGGTTGGAAGGCAAACGCAGACCCGGGAGGGACTGGACCCCAGACCCAGACCGGGGGAAAAGTGCCGCCGGCGGTTCGGAGCAAAGGGTCGAAGGCCGTCCTCCCACCCTCTCCTCCACCATTGCACCCATCACCCCATGTGGTGTCTGTGCACTGGTGGTGAAGCAGGGCTGCCTTGCGCCTTTGCTTCTGCTTCGGCTGCGGTGACGGTAGGTGAAGGAACGGTGGAAGGCATTGCATAATCGAAGGAACCAAGGAACTTTTCTTGATTCACACAAGAAAGGCGCAATCGAACCCGAAATGGAAGAAAAGCGATGAAAGATCGAAAGAGCAGACTCACTTTTCGGAAGCGGCGTGCACGTGACGGGCGGCGGCTGAGCCCACAGCGGCCTGCCTGCTGGAGTCTGAGGCGCCGGGGCCGGCACCCGGGAGCGACTCACGCGCTGGGCGGTGGGAGGAGGAGGCGGTGGTGTGTCGCGCTGGGCTCTGGCCGTGGTGATGAGCCATGGACTCGGAGGGCAGATAGCACTCGTGCATGCCCTTTGCGCAGTTTTTGCATGGCGCGCGTCCGTTCTCGTAGACGCACTTGGTCTTGCCTTTGCGGCAGCGGACACAGGCGCCACCGGCCCTCAGGGCGGTCGAGCGCACGACGCCAGAAGACATAGCCGTTGCGATGCCTGGCGATGGGTGCGTTGATGAGACGAAATTGAGGTGACGTGAGTGAGGTTGAGAGGGTCCTGGGGTGGTCGTTGATGCTGGGTGGCGCGTGTGCCGTTCGGAGGTGGATGCAGAAGGCAGTGAGAAGAGAGACGAGAGAGTCGGAGAGTTTGGAGCCGTGGTTCTGATGGCAAAGTCAGAAAATGACACACGACCAGCAGCTCCTCAGCAGCCCGGACGTTAGTCAAGAAGAAGTCAGATGTGTGAAGACGAAAAGAAAATGAAGAAAGGACACGGGCGAGTGCGGAAGAGAGGAGGGAGGGAGGGCCAGAGCAAGAAGAGGCGCGGCGGCGTGGGAAAGTCGGGGCTGTCGGTCTCGGTGGTGCAGGCAGTGGGCGATGGGAATTTGGGGAAACGGACGGGACAAGAAAGGCACACACGCAGAACCAGGAGCAGCAGCATCTACCTGGTCCCACTGTCAGTCCTCGGAGGTCCGCTAGCCGCCTCCCCGTAGCTCCCGGGCGGGTTCCCAGAGAGAGGCGCTAGCGGGAGGTACCTGAAGTGGTGACCGATCTCGGTGGGTGGTGGAAGTCACTGCTGGTGGGTGAATGCAGTGGTGATATTGCCAGACAACACCAAACCGACAGTGCTTGACTATAGGCAGCATTCAACCTTCAACCCACTGAAAGGATGAGACGACCATTGCAACACCCGGGAGTCTCTACTGGCGTTTCGGCTGAGCTCCCGGCGTTTGGACTCGTAGTCACTTCAGTGTCTCCACCAGCCACCAGGCAGGCAATGAGGCAGCTGGTGCCACAGTATGATGATGACAACCGATGCGATGGGAGCACACGGATTTGTTTTGCTTTTACCCTCGACGCGCCAGGCCACACAGGTACAGAGATGAGCATGAGATCATGTTGATTGCTACGACCTCTTTTCTCGCCTCTTGACCGACTTCCTTGCGCCTAATGGAGCCCAAATCCGTACTCTGCCCCAAGGAATGCACCTCTACACTCAGCCGCCCAGCCGTGGCTGCCGGGCCCGAGGGATGACTCTCCCACTCGCTCACCCCAATAACCCATGGCACGACCACACAACGCGACACCGAAAATCATATGCAGGTCGCAACGCATGAGCCCACAGCTTTATCTCTGATTCAGTACCTGAAGCCTCCTTTGTTCTACTCAAATTACCGATGCAGCCTCCAATCTCATCTCATCACGCCCCTCCGTCACGCTCCTCCCAAGCCCCGAGGAAACATCCAGCCCTTTCCCCACCCCAGCATCTCCGGGGGCCCCGACCCAACACACGTATGCGCAAACAGACGGAGCAGTTCATGACCAGCCCGTCCGTGTCCGGGGCGTCGCACATCGTCGGTCTGCAACTTTTCTTTATCATGAAAACCTACATATCATCTCCTACAAGTCATGCACGTCCTCATCTCACCTTCATCCCCAAGCTGCGGCCTGAAATTGCTGCCTGAGGAACTCATCCTCCATCCATCCCCATCTGCCCACCCGGAGTCGTTGCTTCCTCCGATCGCCTCCCCCCAGCGCAGAAGTGGGGCCGGTCAGCCAGTCATTTTCGCTGCTCACCCCTTCCGCGAGTCCAGCCCCAAGTCGTCGCGGAAGGTGCGACCCGGCCCTCAACCAGCTGCTGCGCGCTCTTTCCTCCTTCGTGCGCCCGCCTTCACCAGCACATCGCCAGAGCTTGCTATGCCCTACCGTAACTCTCTCCGCGGTTCTTTCCTTTTCTCATGAGTGGCCGTTAATCATCGACTCTCATGACCTGCAGTATCACCACGGCGTACAAAGAAAACACCACCGCTCCATTGTCACGCGGAAACCTCACCGCGCGCTAGTCTGCCGACTTCGTCTCCCGCGCAAGTCCAAATCCACTCCCGGCTCCGTCACCCAACATCCACCCAGTGGCCCCGTCCGACATTTTCCTCCCTCCTCCGATTGCACTGCACACAGAGTTTCACGGCTTCTTACGCGCCCAATTTCGCGTTCCGTAGCGCTACGGAGACCTTTTCTGCGCCACGGCGTCTCCGTCACCTGGTCAATCCATTTACCGGCTGGTCTTGTGCGACCACAGCTGCTGCGCTATCCGAGACACGGCACCCGATGTTTTGCTCTGCTGGTCTGTGCCATTGTCTTTGGCACCAGTCTTTGTTGGAGCTTCTTGCCCTTCTTGGACCCTGTGCATCCTCATCTCATGATATTGAGTCACTGTGTGCTCCCTCCATGTATGCTGTATAAAACCTCCCATGACAGAATGCTCGTGGTTTAAGCCGCCCAAGAGACACGTGCCCCGCCCGACCATAGCCTGGTGCGGCCGTGCTTCACTCCGAGATCGACCCTTGCCCGGTCCCTCACTGGCGCTCGATCTCCGTCCTGCTGGTAGCTTGTGATGACCGGAGCATTGCACCCGGCACTGGTGCTGATGGATGATACTGTGCCACTACCAGTTCCTATTGGTTTGGTCAACTTTCCGTTGACTGAAGCGACTCGCATTCTCACATTTCGAGGGCTGTTCGTAGGCCACGAACCCGTGCCAGAAGCCTACCCTACACTATAAAAATCGTTTCCCATCAATCATCCAACATCAGGGCAAGAAAGCATTGATGGCTCTATGCAACATGTGTAGCTCGGTGTATTTCACGACTTGGTCGCATAAAAACTTAAAACTCCTCTTCAGTGGCTTCTCAGCCGTCATTGCAGACTGCGTGGACAAATACGTGGTTCCCCTTCACCGGGGTTAATGCTCACACCATACCCCCATTGTAAAGGCAGGTTCTCCGGAACAGACAACTTTCTCACACTCGCATCCGTACGAATTCTCCAATATGCGAAACCACAACCCCGTATGACGTCCTGAATCAGCCCAGGCTGGCGGTGAATGTGATTAGGAAACGGCTTCATCAGCAAATCTTCCAACAACACAAGCTGCACAAGCCCATAGTGGTCAGAGATCTTGATCTTTTTATCGATGATAATACGTTGAGCGAGTGCTATAGCGCGGGCCTTGTTGAATCGGGTGATGCGGTCGTGTTCGGCTTTGTCCCATGATTTTACGGCGAATTCGTACCGGTCTTCTTCAGATGTCAGGCCGAGGCCGTGTTCGTTAACTTGGAACGTGGCATCCTCGACCCGGCCGTCGGGGAGCCAGACTTCATCTCCGCGGACGTCGACCCATTTGTAGGACACTTTGTCTTTTCCTAGTACAAGCTGGATATATACATCCTTTGCGTAGTTCCGATCCGGGCGCCTAACATGCCGACAAGTGCAGCGCCATGATTGTGAGCACGTGGCTCAGGGGCAATGGGTAGGTCTATGGGGGGCATGGTGGAAGGATCCCAGTATTTATGGACCTCCTCTTCAAAGTCGGTGTAGTCATCAGATTGGATGTGGCGGTTCGGTCTGCAGGCGGTGAAGTAGGCTTGCACGAAGGGTTCTATGATAGCATAGGGGCCGGGACTGTGTTTGCCGGTAGACTCGGACTCGGACTCGGAGTCAGATGAGTTGGTGGGGGATTGCTGGGGAATGACGCGTCTGGTCATGTTCTCGTCGAATAGTCAGGAGAAGCTGGTTGATGCTGACTTGGATCTTGATGTAGATGGGGTCGGAGACACTAGTCTGTACTCGAAGCTGACTTTGTCTCTTCGAAATGAGGTAGGACTAACGGTTCGAGGGAATTCAGATCAGAAAGGAGTGATCGTGGGCGTTTGGAAGAGCAGAAACGCACCACAGACGATACAGATGCGAAAAGTTTGTATATGTTCGAACAGCGAGGTAGTGAATCAGTCTCAGAAATGTCATCGGCTCCGCCCAGGCTCTGCCAGCAGTGCTGTTGGTGCAACTCAGTTGTGGGTGATTGTCCAGCTGGACAAGGAAGGTGCATCAGATTCGATCACGGGGTGAGTAATCATGATGATGAGCAGATTCAAGGAAATCGGCGCAAAATGAGTGCATTGAATAGCTTCTGTATCCACGCGTTCATCCTCCATCTATCCACCCTTGATCATATATCATCGAAGTTGCAAATTGGACGTCAAGTCCTGTCGTAGTATCTCAAGACATAGATGCGCCTTCATCTTCCTTCTGGCCGGCTTGCGACTCACTGAGCTTGGCCAAAAATGCTAGCAGAGCTCCCGATAGGTCGAGGGCCCATTGTTTTGAGGTATCGCTCACGACGTGCCTGAATGTCTTGAAGCAACTCGAGCTGGGCAAAGCCATCCGGGACAAGCTTTCCTGTAGCAAGAAACCGTTGGCAAATGAACTCGGCGCGCCAAATGTTGAAGTTGATGATGCGACGTTCCTCCTCGTAATCCCATTGTTGAAGTGCGAGTGTCACGCGAGTTTCTGCTTCCTCCATACCGCTGGCAAATGTCATTTTGGGCTCGATGACCTCGATCACGGCACCCCCTACATCAGTCCAATGAAACATGATGACATCGTCGTCCAGAATGACAGGCTTGATGAAAACCCGCTCAGGATAGTAACAACCGTGTGGAACGTGGTTTCCAATGAGCACAAGCCCTTGGTGAAGAGGGCGAGACTCTGGGATGTCTCGAGCTTCTTTCACAGGACAATCGGTATCCCCAGTCGTGGAAGACGCGAGCCATGAAACGGTGGAAAAAGGTGTCGGATATGGGCTCGCGGAGCCTGCACGCCTTGTGAAGACGAACGGCAATGCCGCGAAGCGTCTCCAGCTGAGCGTCTGATACACCGTCCAAAGCTTCGACGGGGGAGGGGGCCATGATGATTGAGCTACCCCGTCGTTTACCAGAAGGTTCCTGTCAGATGTCAGAGGCAAAGTCCTACTGATGGGGAGAAAAATATCAAGTACAGGAGAAACGAGCAGATCAAAAAGATCTACCCCTGTGTGACAGAGATGGTAGAGCGTTGCGACGACAAGACGGAAGAGAATATAAGAAAAATTAGAACCATGGGTGGAAAGCTTTTATTCATTTTTCCAATGTCTGGTGTTGTGAATGAACCATGCGACGGTATGGCCATCAGTCCAGAGCAGGTGCACCAGCTGCTGAGAGATCCGGCGGAACTGAATGCTGCATGAGGTGAATGGTTAGCACAATGAGCTTTGTGCAAGGTAATCTGGCACTCACTGAGTGTCTTCACAGGCACTTTGGCGAGTCTGAGCACATTCATGTTGGTTGTTCGGGACCACGGAGGAAGCGTTGCTCATTCATTTGGGATGTCGTAGTCTCCTCTGATTCCATCTTCGTGACGCCTTCGTCTCCGAGTTACCGTTTCAAACCTACAAGTACCCTGCTACCCTCTGTCAACCTCCCTAGAATCCTTCGCGTCCAGAATTTCGTAGAAGAGCCCTTCTCAGTATCCGGAAACAGGCCAGTATCGGTGATGTTTTGCGTATACCCACGCCAATCCCTCGTTCTCTCCATCAGTTCAATCTGGTATCGCTCCACGTCCTCCAAGAGCTGCAGCTTCAAAAAGCCACCAGTGGCGTAAACCGGGTCATATGAGCCGTCGCGGAACTGTGGTGTCTCTCTAGCCCAATAATGAATGCGATGTTGAGCAAGGGCGATGGCGAGACGAATGTTGAATGTGAGAATTTTGGTCAATCTCGGCATCGTCCCTGCGCTGAAGGACCAGGCCGCGGCGGACTTCTTCCCTCTCGAGACCTTTGAGCCACTTGACATCGAAAAGAATCGCAGGCTCCCCAAAAGCAGTGACGTATTCCCAGCTCAAAGTATGTTTGCTGAAATCCACAATAGGCTTGATGTAGATATCGAGACGATGGCTTGGAGCAGGATAGATGGCGGCATTCCCCACCTCCATCTTGTCCTGATCTAGAGAGCGACTGGGCACTTGGGGAAGAGGCCTTGGCAGGCGGTCGCTGGTGAAACCATCGAATAAGAGGTTGTAGAAAAGCTCGATTTGCTCGTCTGTGGGCTCGCAAGGCCCTTTGGATGCCGATCCCACCTCCCTGATCAGCTCGCGAAGAGAGTCGAGCTCAGACTGGTTGAGATCATCCACCTTTCCAATCGTCTGGTATGGTGGTACGTTATAGTCTGGATAATAATCCGGATCGGACAGCGAGTCAGAGCTCGAGGGAGACATCGAGCAAAGGTTCGGATCGGGGGTGAGATCAGAAGACATGGTGGCTTGGTGATCCTCCGACGAGAGTCAGCGACATTGCAGATAGTAAGTGAAGAAAGCGTAGGATTACCTCTTCGCATAGAACGGGAAGAGAATTTCTAGCCAGGTCTAGTAGATTTGAAGGCCGGAAGGAGAGTTGAGGTTGAGGGATCCATGGCTTTGGAATGGGGAAGGAGGTCAACAGGTGAATGCGCCGGATTCGAGTGAATAGTACGCACATTAGGTCGTGGAGATGTTCATTTGTTTCGCGAAAATTTCACCATCTGGCCATGGACATGATGCCACCGATGCGACACCGAGCGATGACAATGACGGAGGCACGTTGAAAAGTGCGAGTTTGAGTCGTAAGACACCTGGCCCTAGTTGATTCCCATAGATAGGACAAATAGGTTAGTTCATAAGTTCATGGAGTTCACAGGGGTAGGTGGGATTTTGGATACTCGCATATTTGCGAAACTTTCCGGAGTTGCAGCCTCACGACGAAGATCGTGTGCCAAGCAAAAGCGTGTCACTCGTGCTAAGGGGAAACGCCACAGTGATACATTCTAGACAATCTCATTCTCGTATCTCGTTCCCAGCTGCATACTATTCCATCGCCAGTGGTACCTTTAGGCAATCTGGTTCGCCGATGGCTTCTCAACATCGCTCATCTTGCGATCCTCCTCCTGCATCCTCCTTGCCTGCGCGTAATCCATCTTCTCATCGCCGACCACAGCCCTAGCATCCTGGTCATGGACAACATCGAACTTCTTCCTGAGATGCTCCGGTCCGATGAAGGTCAGTGCGATAACATACACATACACACACGCCATGAAGATGGCAATGACCTTGCCGTAGTCGTAGCGCTTCTCACCCTCAGCATTCGGAGGCAAGGGGAATCGTTCACCCAAGCGAGACTCGATGGTAGAAGAAGCAGAAGACACGAGGTTACCAAGCTGATAACTTGTGCCAACGACGAAGGTCCTGAATGCGCCAGGACTGAGCTCCATGAGATGGATGGGAATGACACCCCAAGCACCTTGTACGCAGAACTGCTGGAAGAAGGCGGCCGCCATGATAGCGTCGGAGCGGACGAAGGTGTACGGATAGAGAAGAGCTGCACCAACGATGCACATGACGATGATGCTGAAACGACGACCGACAGATTGACTGAGGTAACCAACTGTCGCGCCACCAGTCATGGCTCCAAGATTCGCAACGACTTGCGTGACCGTGACCTGATCAGCATTAAAGCCAAGCTGATTCTTTAACATAGTAGGATACAAGTCCTGACTTCCATGGCTCATGAAGTTGAAGCCAGCCATCAACAGAACAAGGTATGTGAGCAGAAGCCAATGCCTTTTAACAGCGACCTTGCCTTCCCGGATGAATACGCTTCCAACGGAGTCGCTACCGTCGGTTGTGCCCGCATCGCGAAGCCTCTGGCGCTCCTGGAAGGCTTCGGTCTCGGGAAGCATGAGACGGAAAATGATGATGAGGACTGGGGGGCAGGCGCCAAACCAGAAGAGAGGACGCCAGCCGTGGGAGGTCGTACCGACGAGGGCGCGGGAGAAGGCTGCGGCGAGAAGGTAGCCGAAGGCGTACTATTCACATGTCAGCACGATAATGCAGAACGATTTGGTTGAATCGGGGTGCTGCACGCACGCCTTGCTGGAGAATACCGGACATGAGACCACGGGCTGGCTCAGGACAGTCTTCGAGGGCGGTGGCTGGATCGAGTTAGCTACCCTGACTGACGCCAAATGATCTCAGTGGCAGGGAATCACTTACCAGCGGCATTTCCGTAAAGCCCTCCCATGGCTGGTTATTTCCGTTAGTCGCTGTCGTATGCATCATCGAGTTGACTACCTTACCAATGCCGAACAGCGCACGACACGCTAGGAACTGGGAATAAGTGTTGCAAAAGCCGGTTCCCTATCAATCAACCCAAGTCAGCAAATAATTCTCTTCAATTCGAAATATCATCAATTCATTGCCGAAGCCAGAGCTCTATTCCTCATCGTCATGCAGCCGCCCCATGACCGAAAATGGTGGCGCCCGTGTTAGTGCACTAGACTGAGCCAAGCCGGGCGACACCCGACACAAGATCGGCAGCGCGATGCTTGGCTGGCGCCGAATGGGGCAACCAGGCGTGTGGCTTCACGGCTCATCCGTGCCGAATGACGCAGGTGGTGTGTTTTTGAAGGGAGGAATTGAGAGGAGGAAAGGAGGGACTCACCAGTTCGAGAACGATGAAGAGGAGGTTGTTGACAACAAAGGGCCATTTCCGACCGTAGCGATCGCTGGCGATACCGAAGATGATGGCGCCGACGGAACGGAACATCTGGGTGAGGTTAGAGGTGTGGTTGTTGGGGAGTTGGGGAGGGAGAGGGAGCGTACGAGGACGAGGGTGATGCCCCAGGTGATGTCGGTGTTTGACTTGTCGAATTGCTCAGCCAGTTCGGTGACGGTCAGAGAGACGGTGAAGAAGTCGAAGGCGTCCCATGTCTGCAGGAGTTGTGAGGACATGATTTCTCGATGTGAGTTTGCCGTGAGAGGACATGACTCACCCAGGCGAAGAACGCGACAGCGAAGAACGCCCATTGCATGCGATTCAGAATGCGAAGAAGTTTGATTGGGTTCTCAACACTGAGCATCGGCGGCTTCAGAGTCGGGACTCGAGTGGCCAGGTAGCGTCCAGCAGACATGCCCTCCCATGGGGAACGACCATCGTACTCCGTGCCCGTGCCATCGTAGGGGTTCTCGGGTGAATGTGCCATGATGAATGTTGGTAAGAAGGCAGAGGAGGAGGATGAAGGAGGAGTTGTGAGGTAAGACACAGGAAAGTGGGAGAGCTGGGGAGGGAGGAGTAGATATACTGCGAGCGTGGAGCTGATCAACAGGCAAAGTCAAGGCTAGCTAACACGAGAGCAAGGACCTTGTTCCTAACCCAAGCCTAGATGATCTCATCTCCATCTCTCCAAACACTATTCACCTTCCCCCATACCCTCTTCCCCAGCTCCCCTTCCCCTCACTCGTGCTATCTCATGGTCTCCGCCCTCTCCGGGGGGCCCTCCCTCGAGCTAGACCTATCCATGATCCACCAACTGTCACACAGCACGATAGCTCTCGTGGTATGAATGCCCCACGGGAACGGGAAATCTTCGTGTCGCGAAAGCAAAACGGCCCGTTGAAGGAAGCTTGAGCTTGTCCTTTTCCGGGATGGGGATGTTTGTAGCGGGTTTGGTTTGTCTGCTGACAATAGGTGGAAGAGCGCGACTAGTCTCGGTGAATGTGAAGGGCGAGGAGTGAGACCCTAAGCTACAAGTTTAGCTCCTGACTAGGTGTCATGCACTTGAAGATAACTGTGAATGTTTACAATGGTCAATTGAAGCGACGTGACTCTGTTCATCGGCATCTCCGGACACGGCTTCATGCACAGTTCGTAACACAGCATCTCCAAACACCTCCTCCCAACCCAAGCCCACCGAATCCAACCAACTGGACAAAACGACATCATCCGCATTCCCCTGCCCTTTCACCTCCAACATCCCCGTCGTCCCACTAACCCCAGTCCGTCCGAATGCCACTAACAGACGCCACTCCCATCCATCTCGGCATTCTGTGCCGTCCAGGACCCACAGAACGTTTGCTTCCATGGAATGTTTCCCGTTGTTCGATCTGCGAGATGTCCCGCACATTGAGTTCTGTGAAGATGCAAGTCGTGAGTTTTCGGGGACGCTAGGGACGCAGTTTGGCGTATTGAAGGTTATTGCGGAGGATGTCGCCGGAGTATTTCGGGCAGCTGATGATAGGTAATTGACGCAGGTCCAAGCATATGGCGCACGATGTTAGTGGACGAGTGTAAGCTAAGCTGATGAATAGGATCTGCAGTTCTTGACTCGTATCCCCGTATGGCTCCGATTATTTCCCCAAACTCCATATTTCCCCGGTCGAGCTCCAGGATCCATGGGCTTATCAGGAGGCTTACGTGTGTCTCTTACTCTACGAATACGAGTCTTGCCGTGACGACGTGAGTTCTAGGCATTGCATGCACCTGCTTCTCAGTGACTAACTAGCCAACATGAAAGCTATTCCTTTCCAGATGGGCAGAATTTAAGGCATCGGAGGGCTCCACCGAAGTACTTCACCCAATCTATTGAAGATACCAAGACCGTCAACGAACACAAGGTGCCCGGTGAAAGGGGCATTCCGCGACGACATAGGCCAACGTTCCCTATGCTGTGAGAACATCTCGAGGTATACGAAACCTAGCTCCTTTGCAAGTCAAACGTCTCCCTCGTTACCAGAAGCCCATTCGGGTCCCTCCTAACCTGCTCCGTATGGAACCGAACCTCGACCTCAAAAGTCTCATAGCACTTATGCAGCTTCGCCGTAGTGCTGTTAGTGAACTCCTCCATCACAGTGACCCCATCAGCCGCATACCACAGAATCTCATAGCTCTCTTTTGTCGGCCTCTCAATCTCTCTGAACTCTGCCAACGGCAGGAGCTCGAGCGTTACCTCCGTGTATTTTCCGGGACTTGGCTCGGGGACTTGGGTTACGTTGTCGATGAGGGAGAGGGGGCCGAGGAGGGAGTACCAGAGGCCTTCGATGCAGGCGTCGCAGAAGTCGACGGAGTGCATGGTTCGCATGAGGCATTTGTCGTTGGTCGGTCGGTAGGTAGTCTGGTTGGTCGCCGAGTAAGTAGGGAAGAGGCCGTGAAAATCATCGGCATGGGTGAATCTGTGATGATCAGTCAGTGCGCATTTCAATCTAGAAGAGAATATGTCGACCTACTGATCCTCAGGACCATACTCGAGCAGCTGCAGGTTACAAAGCTGGGCAGTTCCCTCACGCTCCTCATTCTGCAGTGCGAATGTAAGAGTGTGCTTGCCTGGCGAGAGCGCCTCGTCGAACTTCATATTATAAATCCACCGATCCATGCCCACAATCTCGTTTACCTCCCACCCCAGGTCCTTCCCATCGAGCTCAACCCTCAAATCACTGCTGGCCAACACTCCGCTGATGCTGAACTGCAGCTCCATGTTGTCGTACACGCCAGCAGAGCTGAACTGCGCGTTCCACGAGGAGGAGACGTTGAGCATAGTCCAGGGATAGGCTTGGATGGGCATGTTGGAGCGCTGAATCTTGGGCTCGGAGGAGGGGTTGGTGTACCATTGGGTCCAGGGAACAGAGGAGGTGGTGCGCGCGGAGTTAACTCCGCGGTAGACTTGGCCACCGTCGTATTCTTCGCCGACGCCGATGATGGAGTGACCGAGCTCATGGCGGAGGACAGCGGCACCATTGTGAGGGGATGCAGTCACGACGCTGAGTCTGATTAGCCTCGGGGTGAGATATGGAAGAGGGATCGTACTCACGTGAAAGTACCACCTAGGCCGCCGTAGAAGGGATCGTTTCCGAGAAGCATCGGGTAGTCGCAGGCATCGGTCGACTGGCAAGCTGCGCGAGCGACCTCGGGCTTAGCATAGTAGACGCCACGAAGCTCAGTGCCAGGGCGATAAAGACCATAGACGGTGCTGTTTAGTCAGTAGGAGAACGAAAATTGAACAGTTGCACAGGGGAGTACTCACTCAAGGGGTGTCCCGTTGGTACCGACTCCGCTCTATGGACAGTTAGATCACGTCTGCTTCCAAGAAGATTGGACTTTATACCTCTTTGCTGGCGGTGAAGCCAGCCCAATAATTCATGAGCGGCAAGTGATCGGCGAAGGTCTGGCCACTGGTCATCTCGGTCGCCAGAGACAACGCATCGTCGAAGAACTTGTCCTTCTCCTCCTCTGTGTCTGTCAGAGCTTGTCAGTAGTTGGCCCGAGACTCTCGAAGGGTACATCACAGCCACGCACAGCCATCGCCGAAGAATATCAGGTCGATTCGGTTGTCGGAAGGTCCATTGATGATGAGCGGCTGGATGTCTAGCGGGGGAGGCTCGACGTTCTGGCGTACCTTGAGGTACGGCACTCCGTCGACTTCATGCTCAGCGAATGGGCCATCCCATTGATGCTCGCAAAACTGGGCAACAGCGGCGCCAATGCCGGCGGCGAGAACGAGTGAGCTCTTGGTGAAGAGCATTTTGGCTGTTATCTTAGGATTGTCGAGTTGCACAATCTCGATGCCACTCGCACAGGCTCAGGCATTGTCTAAATAAAGCCTCTGCAGCTTGACTAATCCTTCAACGGATCACCTCCCCAGAACAAAACCCCCTCATGTTACCTGTTTGCTTCCCCTCTTCTATGCGGACATATATCTCACTTGGAAGATCCCAAGCATTGATGTGACGATATGATTGTCTTGACCTTCCAGATGCGACTAGTTCCCGAGTTGTGTCTGCCCGGGGTTACGTTGTTGGTCCACTCGGAAAATTGCCGACGTTCTTAATATTCTGCCCTATTTGAATCGCCAAGACACGGTCTCTTTGCGAATGGAGTTACGATAGGGAGCTTGAATGCTACTGTGAGCCGTGATCTGCAGATGCCTAAGTGGGAAGGTGAGTGGTGCGTCTGTGGATTTTGCGAAGCGATGGGTTGACGGAGAATACGAGCGAGAGGCAACCGATAACGTGAGAGGACCGATTATAGAAAACTTTCCTTCAGTTAGCCATCATAGAATCCCATACAATAGACATAAGGAGGTGTTCAGCTTTACAAGACTCATTTCGATCAGGGTAAACTGTGGCTCTATCTGGACTATCTGTCAGTGTCCCGACCACTTGTAAAATAAGCTTATTAGAGGACCCCGCCTTTCTTTGCGCTAAGGCAAGGCGATGCTCACAATTCCTGACTGAACCAGGTATGTCCAGATGTGTCCAAGTAGCAATGGAGTGATCTCAATCACGATCAGGCGCAGATGAGAACGGGCTTCCTCCTTCTTGCACTTTACTGTGATTCATCGTCTTCTGTAGATTCTTTCGAATTGCATACCCTCGTAGGATTCAAGTGAGCGACAATAGATGCATGTCGACACCCTTGGCCTGCTGGGGCGTATCGACTCCCTTGAATCCTTCTGATCGGAACGGAGTTGTCAATTTGCCAGCTTTAGAAGCCATACATGAAGGTGCGCCTTTGGTCGCCACGCCGCTCCTCCGATGTGGCCTCATTGGCAAAGTCCTCCTCGGTCCAATTGGCAATCTCCCTGGCGCGCTTCTTATTCTCCCACATATACATGAACCGGATGAACAACAGACCAGCTGCACCAAATGCCATGATCCCCATCGTGACAAAAATAGGTGTTTGATCTACTCCAAGTCAGTGTCATACACGAATGGAGGCGGAACGCAAGATACTGACACCTTGGAGCGTAACGACTCTTGAAGATCTGACCAGCAATCACGCCAGCAATGTTACTGAGCCCGTTGGTGCCCAAGATAACGCTACGAGAACCCTTCCATGGCGTGTTGCCAGCCAGCCAAACCGCAATGAGGGGCCCTCCGACAAAGATACCGGACAGGCAGACATGTGTAAAGCCGTACCGGAGCTTGTTATCGGTAGAAACGGCCATGACGATGAGGCCGATCATGCCAATACCAAGGCCGACAACGACGTGAATGCTCCGTTCGCGGAAGTGGTCACTCGAGTATACGAAGCAGAGAAGACCGGCAACTCCACTGCGCCACAGTCAGTTCTCGTGAATCTGCAAGGTTGCAACACCACAGGCGCGATTGAACTTACACAACGAATGGCGAAACACTCATCAGACTCGCGTCGATTCCTTCATAGCCCATTCCCTGAACCACGAGTGGGAGAAAGGTTGTGAATGCTGTCACTGGCAGTACCGTGGTGATGTTGAAGATAACCGTGAGAAGCTTCTTCCAGTCCCTGAGAACATCCGTGATATCCCGTCTCGTGATCGAGTTATCGTGCGCATCAGCAAATTCTTGTGTCCCAGCAAGGTCTTGCTCCATACGGCGAACGGCATGCAATTTCTCTTCCGCCGTGAGGAACCAGGCTGTGGAAAGCGACTTGGGCAGGAGGATAAGGGAGAGAATCCCGAGAAGCACGGTGAAGCCACCCTCGAAGAGGAAGACAATCTGCCATCCGTGAACTTGCGCCGTATCGTTCTTCATAAGGCCGTATGCCAAGAGTCCTGCGAAAGCGCCTGCGACACTATACATGCCTAGCCAGCCCAGGTCAACGACTTTGCTGACAGACTGAAGGGTATGCACTTACCCGTGAAGATTCCACTCCTCAATCCCACAGAGTACTTCGGATACAGTGTGGAGAGATAGTAAATACACAATTGCGTGAAACCAGCCTCGAAAAGACCAAGGAGTAGTCGAAGTGCAATGAGACCACCTGATCCGTTGATGCCAGCATGGGCCATGCAGAGGCCGCCCCAGATGATGAGCTGAAAGGTGATGAAGTACTTGGCACCGACGCGCCGACCTAGAATGACCATTATCGGTTGGAATGGGACATATGTTGCTGAGAACTAATATCACGGGATCAGAATGGCAATGTGAGGGAGAGAACTGCCGTGGCGCACCAGCGAGAGCGAGTTCGGGATGTCGTCCGGCTTGAGGTTCGCATCCTTCACAAATGAGCTGGTTGCGACGAAGCCGACGTTGGTCTTGTCAATACCACAGAACTGACGACGGTCAGTAGGGCTATTCGGGTAATATTTGCCAGAATGACATTGGTGTCACTGACAATAAACTCCAATGCTAGGAGACTCAGCACAATCCAGTCCAGCTTCCTATTGACTCTCTTATCCAGAGCCCTCTCTTCATCCGTCTTCGGTTCGTAATGGGTAGCACGAGCACGAGAAGCGCCTTCGCGAACAGTATCAATGTCAAGGTGCTTTGCATCAATCACAGCCTCATCTACCGAATGGCGATCGACAGTATGGGGCGCCATGGTGGAGAGTCGGGTAGCTGTCCTCGTTGGTTGAGTTCTTGGAAAACGTGGGAGATCTGGGAAGCTGAGACCTTATCCAAGATCTGAATCTGAGCGGCGCTTCCAATAAATATGCATAAGCCCACGCGGCACAGGGTGATGTCTCCACGCCGATCTCAACTTCAACCAGGCTAAGCACAAATGTCGTCCACGGCATCAATATCCTCTTTCCCGTCGAAATTGCCTACAGTGAGGATAGGTCACGCCGATGTGCTGCTCCCTATCGATCATTATAGCCGGTATACAATCCCGACGCAACCCAATCTCCCGATCTGGGAAGATCGCGGGGTTGCTCGAGTTGCCCGCGTGAGACTGAACGAGAAGAGGTGATATGCTGTCGATCGGCGAAGTGCTGACCCCCAGGAGATCGTTATTGCCGTGCCTCTTTCAAGCCAAGCTTGGCATGGGGTCTCGCTGCTTTTACATTGCACATCAGCGGAGCTCTGCTAGGTTGGCATCCGGCATTCGGATGCTCGCTCGCGCGGCGCTGTCGTATCCAAGACATTGAGAAGTCCTGCTGAATCTAGACCTGCTGATGACGTAAAATAGTTGGTGAGAGTGAACGATCATGAGTAGATGCGATCGCTCCTCGAGAGTGTGCCTGACCTAGTCGACAACCACCACACCACACCTTGCCAGAGACGACTTCGATTCGTTGAACGCGCCGCAGTGAAACAACGTACTAGTATATTACTATCAGAACTTTGTAGAGGATAATGCGACTGTCCATATTGGTGGGGGGTGACGCGCAGTCCCGTTCTCCGGATACCTCCAGACGACTGCTCAACGTGCGTATAGAGCTACGCTGCCTGGTTGTTCTCTTGACAAGCGAGGGAGAAGCAATGGCGGAATATGATTGTCTCAACTAAAGTAATTGAGTTGCTCCCCGGACGGAGCCGATAGCTTTCGATCCTCCTCGGAAAGTATTCCCTCGTTTTCCCTCGTTCAGGTGCTGCCTAGCCTCCCCTGCAGAAGGAACGCGGGATGAATGCAAGATAAAGGGGGCTTGAGGTATCAGAAACGGTCAGGGTGTGTTCAGCTGCCAATCCAACATTGCTGTTTGCAAGGGGTTGACCGGGGATAATGTCTTGACTTGCGACAATAGGGTTGCATTGTATGCACATTGAACCAACACCACAACATGGGTTTCTGTAGCCCCCAGATATGAAGTTGCTGTGCCTCGCATGGGGGTGGCTGGGCAAGGCTTTCAGCTGGGGGATAGTCGTGCGCCATGCAGTAGGATATATGATACCTGTCCTTTCGTGGACATTCTATCCTGTCTTGCTTGAAGTCTCTCAATCAACAACATTGGTTAGACACGACACTGCAATTACCATGGCGACTGCGACAACATCAATCGATCACCCTGTGCTCAGGCACTTGCTAACACTCACCGCGAACATGTCGCTCTGCCTCGAAGCTGATGCGATGTGTATCAAATCCTGTCTAGGAACGACCAAGGGCGGAGCAAGGTGCCGCAAGCAGCCCGTTTCTCGAGGCAAAGCGAATACCTTCCTAGACGACATCTGCGACATGGAGGCATGGCCGGATACCAGCGACTTCACTATTAGCATTGAGCAGTTTCTCAAAGATGCTTGCTGTGCTACCCACATCAAGGAAGTCCTCCTCAAGGACTTTTCGGCCTGGAAAACAAATGTATTGCCGACAATCCGCTCCATCGCTTCTGCCCCAATTTCTGGAGTTCGCGATGGGGATCCAGCTGAGCGCCCGAAAGCTACCGGTGCCGCTCGGCGTAAGTCTGGCAATTCGAAACGCGAAGAGGACGCCTCAATTCGTTCAATAATCGCCCAAATTATTGCGCTAGACCTGACAGCGACTGTCACCGTTGTCCAAGGTAAACGCCGTGTAAGCGTGCCACCGGGCACAGCCGAGATCGACGGCTTGGGCTTTGGCGTGCTGAACAGGAAAGGGTCGTTTCGAGACAACAGCCAGATATTTCGCAGCATGCACGCTCCGCTTACCCACAAGGAACAAAATGACGGAATCGTCTACGTTTGGCGACACGTGGGAAAAGGAGACCATTTCAAAATCGGTTTTACAGGAACCACTGCCATCAAGCGGCTGCAAACCCACAAATGTCTGAAAGGGAATAAGGACATTGAGGTCATATATGAGTCCCCTGATGGTCCATTCTTTGCTGCGGAAAGGGCAGAGCATTTGGCACAGAGCTTTCTTGGGTCCCAGAACCTCCGTATAATCAGTTGCGACATGTGTGGGGGTGGGCATAAGGAGTGGTTCCGAGCTCGCGAAGATGCTGTCCTCGATGCTGTTATATCCATGGAGCGATTTGTGCGATTCCCTGCGTATGAGGCGACAGCAGACGGGGAATGGAAACTCTCTGATGCCGCCTTCGAGGCCATCAAAGACATGGGTCGTCTAGATCTGACAAAGTTTGATGCCGCCCTGACAAAAAGCGATGCCGTTCCCATTGTCACGGAGGAAGAAGTTGATCCAGACAACGAGGTTGACTACCAATATAGTCTCGACCACGAAAGCATTTCCGGCCGTTCAACTGAGCCACGGTTGAGTCGAGAGCCAAGGATGTCACGCAGTACTGTGGCAGAGATGACAGAGATGGTAGAGGCCATGAGTATCAAGACGGCAAGTAAGAGGCGCATTGGCTAGGCACATGATTCTCACATTCCACAAGATGTACATGAATACTAGTCCGAGTGGAATCCTAAGGTTCTCACAATCTTTGTGCCGTAGTGAGCTTGTATCCAGCGTGCAGTACCATAGTCGGGGTAATACCAATACAGCTTGAAGGGAATGCTTATTACAACGTAGTCATTCATGGCCATCATAATACACACCATAAAGACTAAGACGATCAAGGGGGGTTGAACTAAGAGGACTTGGCTATATAGCCATGATCGTCATGTTACGGCTCAACGGTCTCCCAATGGGACATGACCGTCAAGATGTCGATGTCCCAGGCCCATTCACTCAATAGTACCAGATAGCACTGGGTTTCCGAGCTACAACACTGGAGTGGATCTACCAGAAACCCTAGGAGGCTTCAAGCGCGGATTTCATGGGCAAAGAGTCTTTTGGCTAAGTATGGATCCGAATAAGTGACTTCAAAAGGGAATTCGTCCAGCGAAAGCATCCAACACTCTTTTCCCCGTTAACGACAGTGTCTGGTCTACACAAACTGACCATGCACACTAGATACGACGGAATCTAGCAAAGACCACCGAGAACCTCCTTGGCAGCCTCGGGAAGGCATCCAATGCAGTCACAGATCTGTTTTCTTGAAGTCAGCCCACTTTACATATAAAAGAGTTGCTTCATCATGGGAAGAACGATTGTAGCTGATCCTGAGTTTGGTCTCAGCAGGAGAATCAGAAACTTACACCCTGAATGCCACCGACGACTTCATCAACACAGAGAAGCGTTTTGATCAGACTTCCGCCGGCATCAATGATACACTCAACTGAGTCGAGAACTGCGACGCAGCCCTCGCCGTTGCACTCTTGGCGCACAACGAGAGGGTTGGTAGCGGCTTGAGGCGCAGAGTAGGGTGCAGCCATGGTGACGCCGACCAGGGCGGTGAGGAGCGTGACCTTAGAAAGCTGCATTTTGGAAGGTTTTGAATAGATTTCGGAAAACAGTGGTTTGTAAGCGTGGCTTTTCTGCCTTGGTGTGATGATCGAGCTGATGAACGGGATGTGACAGAGCTCTACCTGAGAGCATCTCTGCTTCTTATAGATTTCAGGTGCATCGTCTTAATCCAGTCTCCATATGATGGCCTCAACGTTGGAAGAACTTCAGCCCGTCTCTGACTCCATCTAAAATAAGCTGAGACTTGGTCAATGGCTTTGATCAGGTGCATTGGTGGGATTTGAAGCCTTACGCATGCCCTAATAAGGAAGGTCAGACATGCGGCTTTCGCATCTACATCCTCAATGGCTAAACGATCGTGATCATTGCGGTTCACATCTGTGGAGGTAGACTACGGCAGTTGGCTTCTATCCTGTAATAAGCCTCATGAGACCGTCAGAAGCGGATGAATAGTGAAGCCGTGTCCCTTTTTCACGTTACGTGAGACATTGTCAAGTCATCTCGCGACCTAATACGGCAATCATCCGGCCTATAGCGGGAGATCTGCAGAAGTTTAGACTGAGAAAGTCCGGGGACTTCTGTCTCGTTATGACTAGAACATTCAAAGAAGCATTCAATACGTGGATATGATTGGTGCGGCGGTTCGCCGGAGTGCAGTTCAGCCTCACGCGGGTCGCCGTTCTTTACGGTGTAAGACGGGTGAGATTTGTCCGTGAAACGGATCAGCTTCAGGCAGGCGATCGACGATTCAGGGGGCCGTTCTAACGTACATAACGTAACCTGTCTGAATTGAGTATATCGTGTAACATATGGGTGACTCTAGTCATTGGCCCACTGGCAGATGCTCCGGAACATCGGCGGCTCCCCAAGTCCATGAGACTGATGAGTGAAGCTGCCCAGAAGCTGAGGCAACGAAGCGAATCATACCGCACGTCGACAGTCGCATAATCTCAAGATGTGGTGAAGCAGATTGCAAAATGGCCGTAACATGGAGAATGGCAGCACTTCATCGGGGCGGCATCATGCCGGGCCATCGGTATATTGTCCACTGTAGCTGATGTCGAAACAATCGAGAAGGACTGGAACCGTGGATCGCATAGTGGCTTCCGCCCATCCTATGTGTGTTTACAGATGCCATAACCGCGCATGACCTATGACTAAGACTGGAAGCCTAGGAGGAGGACGTGTGAACATTTTTGGCAACAATATTTCGAAGCACCATAGCCTGATCGTCAGACGATGTCATTGCCAACTCCGTTCCACCTAACCTAGACTCACATGTGGACAGAATCTGAACGAAGCAACGGGTTCTTCACTTATGCTGTCGTCTTTGCCGAAATATCAAGAGAGGGCATCTTTATCCAGAAGGCAGCTTCGTTTTCCTGATCTCCTATAACGAAAAAGTCCTCGGGTCTGAGTGGTCAGAGTCGCGATTGAGCTAAAGGCGGCGGGAGTCCAGGACCGATTAGTCCAATGCAGCAGACCATCCCAATGCACTACCGCTCAGGTTCAGAAGCGGGGAGGCATGAGATGGGGGCATGTACCTCATGCAGTAGACCTTTTGTCATGCTAAGACGGGATGCGAAAGCGGCAGTGATCCTACGCAGACAGGCGTTTGCCATGTTCCACTGCAGGAGCCTTTGCCGCTCACAGGCTAATAGCCAAGCGTACCTATCTGTGCGAATCGGGTATTTTCTAGCTGAACACCGAGTTGCTCATAATTCGATTTGCATTGTATTGCCAGGCCGTCACTTGGGCACCAATTTGTCATTAGATTCTCACGCTGAACGCCGTCGCCGAGTTTGAAAGCGCAAATGAGTGGATTCGACATTAACAAGGCCGAGGCTGTTATTGGAAATGACCCAGCCAAAGTCTACGAGGAGTATCGCTACCTTCGTCAGCATTGCCCAGTTGCTCACGCGTCTGAACAATACAACGGCTATTGGCTTCTGACTCGATACGAGGATGTCAGAAGAGCCGCCGTAGACTCGGAAACATACATCTCCTCTGTAAAAGCTGTTGTTCCAAGTGATCCGCGTGGCATTCGTCGCCCGCCACTAAACTTCGATGCACCCGCACATGCGCCATTCAGAACAGCTCTCGAACGAACGCTGAAAACCGCTCGCCTCGCTCGTCTTGCAGCGCCACTCAGAGACCATGCGATAGCTGAGTTACAACCTTTGGTAGAGGAAGGGGGAGGGAACATCTGCACGAGGTTCGCGGCCAATTTCGTGGCTAGAGTTGAAGCTGAGTGGCTGAACTTGGAGGAGGGGACAGCGCCTGTGCTGGCGAAAGCAGCTGCTGCATGGCTCAATGCGTGGCGAGTGCAGGATACTGAGAAAGTCACAGCGAATTCAATGAAGATGTATGAGATTGCGAGAAGCCTGCTGGCGGATCGACGAGAGAACCCAAGGAATCCAGAGGAAGATCCTGCATCGTCACTGCTTCTTGAGAAGGATAAAGACGGGAACCCTTTGAGTGAGGAGCATCTCGTGTGAGTTCGTTGAAGCTCGTCTTCGCTTTCTGCTGACGTCGTATAGGGGTTGCTTGAGGCAGTCGCTTGTAGTAGGCACCGTCGCACCCCCGGTCCTCATTGGCTCCATCTGCAAGCATCTCTCAGACGACAAAGCTCTCCAACAGCACCTCCGATCCAACCCTTCAGAGATTCCAGCAGCGATGGAAGAGTTCCTACGGCTGTACACGCCCTACCGCGGATTTGCACGGACGACGTCGAAGGATGTGACTCTTCACGCGGAAACGATCAGGCCCAAGGAGCCCGTAACTCTCCACTATACTTCAGCAAATCGCGATCCCGAGGTCTTTGATCGGCCAGATGAGTTCATCATGAACAGGGATAATATTACGGCGCACATGGCGTTTGGGAAAGGGCGACATCGGTGTGCGGGCATGCCGTTGGCCAGGCTGTGAGTAGCAGAGCCACGCACTGCTTGAAGTATATCTAGGAGCTGACCGCATACAGGACTGTCAAGACTATGCTTGAAGTGATCTTGGAAATGACGACCGAGTTTGAGGTGAATGGCCCTTTGGAGTTCTCGAGAATGCCCGAGTTGGGTATTATTAGCTGTCCGCTGCGCTTTCTGTCAAGCTAGGCATTCGCAACTGTCGCTCAGTTTCTTTCCTATCAGATCATCGCTTTCGCCAACTCCGATCATTGCGTACACAAGTTAAAACGTCTCACCATCTCAAGCGCCTCCCCAGAGCAGCGTTGGTCCGACCACAGCAACGACGCACATGTTGAACAAGTGCAGCCCAACGGTGTCCACCTCTCCCCAATGCTTCAAGAGCAAATACGTATCCGAAGCACCATTGCAGAGCAGGCAAATGATGAGTACGCCCAAGGCGCGTCGCTGGTTGAGGTACTTCAGCCACCAGACAGCGATTCCCATTGCGAGGTTGCGGCCAGCTAGCCCTGGATAGAAGATGACGGCTTCTGGAGTCGGCTGCACGAGGCCAAAGGCTCTGGCCATGGACAGGGGCTGAACGATGCCGTAAAGACCTGAGCCCATGAGCGCAGTGCCAATCACACCGGTGATGATATCGAGAGGGAGTCCAAAAGTCATGATCGCCGTTCTGTAGTCGGAGTTGCGTGTTCAAGAAAGTATTTATTGTGTTGGAACGCCGCATCCACGGGCACACTTCAAAGCTTTAAATACAGACTACCCAGCATTGCCCTTTGTTTGCCTCCCGCAGGCGATGACAGCATCCTTCGATTAAGTGCGGCGTAGTGGCGCATAGCTCCAATCGGCATCCAGATGCAGATGGCCCAAAAGTCGAACTCTACAGATTAGTGCTGACAATCTACGTCAATTGTGACGAAGCGGCTTGATCCTTATCGGGAACATTTCTTGCTGCGATTCAGCCCGCTGAACACTTGTAAGGTGGCCTGCGACTTGCGCGAAGACATCGAAAGCACGCGCCGGCAATGAGAAACAGGGCTTAGATTACAGGGTCCATGCGCGTGTGCTTTGCGAGTAAGTTGGCGGTTATCTCGGATCTGGCCGTACCTGACTAGGGGGCCAAAAGTGCGAGGTTTGCCAGGGGACCTTGAGCCTCGGATCTGAGGGGCTCTGCACCCTGGTTACTCGTGAAATTCCTTACAAGGCTTAGGAGCTCGTTCGCCCAGTGCCGTCCAAGGGTGTCTTTCACTACAATTACATGCGCTGACCGGCACCTGAGACAAAGCCACTGCCGATTGAGGTCGCCAATGCGAGACTATGCACTGTTCAAACTAATTCCGCTCGGAGAGCCATCTCAAAATGTAACTGATAAAGAAGAAAGTCGACCAAGTATTAATGCCAAGGTTAAATCATGCTTACTGATTGCACCAAATCGCACGTCAAGGTACTATAGAGTTCAATAGTCCTCGGGCGCGAGTCAACTTCCAGGCAAAATGAGCCGCCAAAGTCGCAGCCAAGGTACAGGTTCAGGTACGCCCCGCCGAAATCATGCATATAGAAGCGGTGATATAGGCCTTGCGGGGAGGACCCTTTTCCAGGCAAAGGGACCAAGGGGCACTATTCGGCCCTGTCAATTCGATGAGATAGCCCGTTCAGTTAATGGAGACTAGACTCTTACGGAGTAATGCGCTCGTGCATCACATGTATCTGACAGGCACACGGACCACTCTGCCAAGCATGAGGCCATCAGGGAGACACAGCGTATAAGCCCGGCATTCTGCACCTCAATGCCGTGGCTTGACGCTGTTGTTCGGTCACCAACATCGTGCTCGCGACTTTGCGAGCGTCCTCTCTTTACAGTCACTCTTTGACTAGTCACTCATTTAAACTTTTTGTTATTAACAACAATGAAGGGTTCCGTCTTCAAGTCTGGCCTTGCTGGCCTCCTGGTTGCGGCCGGCAGCGTGTTGGCCCACGAGCAATGCCAGTGCCGCACCACCGTCATCGTGGTGGAAATGCCTGAGCAGTACACCAGTCTCGAAATTGCAAGCACTTCAGTGGCCTCCTCAGTTGAGTCTGTTGAGACTTCCGTCGAAGCTATTGAGACGTCTGTCGAGTACGTTGAGAAAGCTTCATTCGTGACGAAGCTGGTCGAGGCATCCTCCAGCACGACGGCCAAGCGACCAGTACAGACCGAGCCAGCTTACAAGCCTCCGGTTCACAAGAAGCCACCAATTGATCAGGCTCCCCCGAAGAACACCACGCATACCTTCAAGCCATGCTCAGCTCCCAAGGTCGACCGCAAGGACCCTAAGAACTTCGTCCCTGCCAAGAATGTCTCCCTCGCCTATGCTCCCGCAGAGGATGATGAGAATGATGAGGGCAGCATCGACATGAGCCTGGCTTTCAAGTATCCCGCCGTTGTACTTGAGCATATCGAATCCGTTTCCAAGGTGTCCTGTGGCGATGACTTGCTTACTGTCACCTTCGCTGACGATGCCGGCTTTGAGGAGGCTGTCAAGGACTGGGACACCGATGACGAGCCATTTGTCCTCATCACTGGCGCATTGGACGAAGGTTGTGCGGCTGAGTTTGAGCGAGGATTCTTTGTGGTGGAGAAAATCGCCTCTGATTCAGACGAGTTGACTATTCAAATCTATGCTACTCCTGGCGATCTCCCAGATCTTGCCGGCGAAATGGAGATGGTCTTCACGTCGCTTCCCGCAGCTACCTTGATGCGCCGTCTGACTCTTGCGCCTAAGTGGTCTATCGACATCGCCAAGGGGATTGAGGAGCATACGACCTTGTTCACAGACGGCAAGTATATCGACATCACAGCCGAGGAGGCCTGGTTCTCCACCAAGCTCACCTTCTCTGGAAAGCTCAAGTACAACTTCTGGGGTTTCAAGCTTCAGGAGCTCTACTTTGATCTTGACGCCGAATTTGATTCGTCAGCAGTCGTTTCGGCATCAATTCAGGCAGCCTTCCAGGAGGCCGTGCAGTACAAGCCTGATGATCTTGCCTACTCACTCATCGATGTCCCTGGTATTGTCTCTCTCGGCCCTGGACTCGCCTTCGGCCTTAACGTCAACGTCGAGGCTTCCGCTGCCGTCGAGCTCTATGCTGGGGTGGACATCGCTCTGCCTCATGGAAATGTGCATCTTGACATGCTGGATGGTTTCAAGACGACGACTACAGGCTGGCAGCCAGAGTACAACACCTTCGCCAATGCTTCTCAGTCAGCTGACGTGTCTCTTGACGTCGGTGCTGATCTCTCCGTCATGTTGTCATTCAAACTTTTGGGAGGTCTTGTCGATTTGTCTAGTGGTTTCACTGCTTCACCTGGGTTTGAGAACTCCTTCAAGCTCCGTGGAGAGCAGGATGCTTCAGCAAATGGAACTTTCACCGGCATCAGCGCTGGCATTACTGTGCCTAAGGATGCGATCTCCTGTGCGGACACCAACGGCATCGAGTTTGTGTCAGACTTTTTGTTCAGCCTTTCGGCGTTCGCGACGAAGTGGTGGCAAAAGGAACTATACTCTGTCAGAGTTCCGATTGTTGATTACTGCCTGCCATTTTAAATCGTGTAGTACATATGATGGTAAAGCGTAAATATCGTCGGCCATAAATTGAAAACGCACATAATCAGTACCTCAATCTAAAGCAGTCTTCCCATTTGGGCAAAGTGTCCGTGAAGTTATTGAAGCTTGGCTATGATATTGCGAGAGTGTGAAGTTTCTATGCTCAGGATGGAGGGGAGAACTCGATTTCTACAGAAGAAGGCATCCCCGCCACGAAGTGCTCGAAACGACTTCGTAGAGAACATGGAAGATCTCATTGCTACAACTCGATCTCTTCCCCTACTGCTGTCGCTGGGTTGACGAATCAGATCTCATAGCAGCCCTAGTCTAGATAATAGTTGATAGAGTAATTCAAGAACGCGCACTGCGGCACATCAACAAACTTGCCACGGGTACTTGGCCAGTCCAGAAATCTGATCGGTCCACTTGCATCTTTGATTGCTTCCCATGTTCCTGTTTTCTTCGTTGCCTCCAAAATGTTGCTGTATCCTCGGGCCTTGAGGTACCCAGCGCTGGGATTCGGCTGGCCAGACCTAATGAACGATCCGAAGTAGCCAAGGCTCATTTGAATGGCATACACGTCGTTCTGGTCCCGCATCACATCTAGATAGCCAAACCCAGCGGCTTGGTCCGCCCCATGCATGCGGAAGTAAGGCTCATAAGGACTGCCAAACGGGAAGCCTGGTTCAGGTGCCGGACAAGCCAGGTTCTCTGGGTTGTAGCCAGGGCAAGCAGTCCGCGTAGTCTCGTAGAAATATGCGGATTTGAATGCACCGGTCTTTGCTCCAGCATAAGCCGACGCTTGGTCAATGCAGCGGAATTGCTGGTCTGTCGCTACACGTTGAGACACATTGAAGATGTCCTCGGTCCGGTTCCCGCTGTCATAGTATGGGAACAACCCGCTGTCGATGATGGACTGGGCGTAGGATTTTGAGATTCCCAGACCCTGTTGAATGCCTTCCACCTCGTTTGCACCGTCCTTTGGATAATCGCAGAATGAAGAACCGTCATCGGCGGCAATGCCAAAGATCACAGGGACATGAGCCGTTTGCGGACCGCGCTTAGATACCACCAGCTCTGGGGTGTTGACATATGTTCCATCCTGAACGACATAGCGCGCGACGGTAGGCAAGTTGATGATGGTTTTCGCGTCCAGCTTTTTAAGGCATGCGACTTGCTCCTCATGGTTCTTTGCAGAGCAACCAGCGTCGGAGAAGAGCTTGGAGGAGAGATCGTATGAGCCTTGGATGGTTGGGTAATTGCTATACTGGGTAGCGTAGTTTCCACCTGTGAGACCTAAACTCTGACCGCCTCCGAGATTGCTCATGGCGATGGCGCCTTGGAACTTGCCAATTGACTTGGGGGAGCCGAGGTGAACACGAACAGAGCAGGCCCCGGCGCTGCCACCATTGAGGGTGGTTTGCTTTGGGTCGCCCCCGAAGTTTTCGATGTTCTTCAGAGTCCACTGCAGAAAAGGTCAGCATCGATCCCGACATCACAGTTGAAGCACGAACCTCCAAAGCCAGTTGTTGATCGGCGATACCGTAGTTACCGGTAACCTTCGTTCCAGGTACAGCAAGGAAGCCAAGAGTTGACAAACGGTAGTTCATTGTGACAGTAACGACGTCTTCTCTCGAAGCGAGTTGCCCACCGTCACTATTGCCGTAAGACCCAGCTCCACCGGTGAAGCCACCTCCGTGAATCCAGAACAAGACTGGCCGCAGGTTCTTCTTTGACCCAGCTTTGGGTATGTAGGGTGTCTGAATGTTCAGGAACAAACAGTCCTCGCTCCCTCCTGAGCCTGTCTGGATGCACTGGTCACCATACTTCGTTGCATCAATAGTTTGTCCGTGTGGCTCATGCAGAGTTGTATATTCGAACCGTTTCGGTGGCTTCGCGTATCGGATTCCTTGAAAACGGAATGACTTGAGATTCCTGAAGCCGACGTATGTATTGCCCTGGGAAGGGACTTTGACCTTGTTGCTGGTGGTAGCCACCGCATCCGGCTGGCCATCGGTACTGGATTGCGTACAGAGTACTGGCAGTTCATGAGAAGGAGGCCGATGATTAGTGTGGAATTCCAATTTCTGTTGCCGGTGTTCGACAGAGACAGCGACATCCTCAATCCAGTAGAGCTGATTGGGACCAGCCCGTTTGGCGAAAGACTGATAAGACAGCTGGTGGAGGAAGTCATCCTCGTGATCTTCTACGACCGACTTTGGCAGAAGTTTCTCGCCGATTACAGCGCAGGCGGAGGCCGCAGCCTGCTTAGATGTTGGGTCGAGAAGTATAGCGCCGACATGGTTCGCGTCGTCAGTCAAGTTGAGATTGTTCTCGTAGAGCAAAGTCAAAGATGTCTTCGCATTGGTGATGGAGCATTGCGGAGGCTTGGCTGCTGCATCAACAAGTAAGACTGTGGCAGCTAGAGCGCAGGTAATTGATAGGGTACGCATGATCTCAACAGGTACGCTCTTGACCGTTACCACGTCAAATTCTGTACCTTCTCTTGGGGTTTTAATCAAGAGCTGTTCCCCTCATTAGCCATTTGCGAAGAGATTATCCTGAACCTTTTACATATTAAGCAGGTTCTAGACTACAGATCTATATTAGCTGAGGACCGTTACAGTGCCATGCCGTCTAACCGAGGGCTATGTGCCTGAACTCGGCCTCGTGTTCTGTTCAAGCGCCGGCACCCTACGTGACGTATTGGATCAATTGAAGAAGAGATGAATCATGTTTCTTTTCCAACTTGCGGGGTGTGTTTATTAGGCTAAAGATCCGGGTGATGCATCCATGCACTGGAAGTTGACACTAGCCATTACCTCTGTTGATCAACACGGAACCAGGGAGTAGCATTTCAAATCGCTAGTTTCCGGGGGATGAAGCACACGACCTCGGACAAAAGGAAAAGCAGAGGCAAACTCGGGTTCAGTGGGTGTCCCCTATGAGCATCACCGGGCGAGACATTGACCACGCTTTGGAAGGCGAAGCAAAAATACAGAGGAAACCAATGCAAAAATGGAAAAGATTGGACGAACAGGGAATCGAACCCTGGACCACCTCTAACTTAGATGTTAGAACATGCTAAAGAGGTATTATACCACTAAACCATTCGCCCTTGTTTGTTGAAGTCTCGGCTGCTTATTGGTGTATATATGCCTCATACAGACGAAAACCCTGACTCGCTCTCGGCCTTAAGCGCATACCCACCAGACCAACCCAACCAACGAAAGGGAAAAAAGAAGACGCAAAAAGATACCAAAAAAAGCGTGTTGAAGCTTTGTATATACGCAATAGTTCTAAGACATTATACGATCGGATGAGATAATGATATACTCGTGGCTACACCGGGGAGTCCCGACGATTGGTTTGAACTTCCTCTCTCCTTGTTTGGAACCACCAATTTTGTCAATTGACCGCATGGAAGGCAGACTTTGAATGAAGAGTTTAGATGCCGTATGGTTTGCTTTCAAGTCTTGACGTTAGACTCTCTCGCTTTGCAGGGTGCTTGTCGGGGAACTCCCGCCATCCCTTCGACCCTCACTCGTCGAACTTCCACCAGTTGAACGAGAATAAGACGTTCCCTTTGTCCTCGGGTCTTTCTGGGTACATGTCGACTAGATCCTCCTCCGTTGGATAGAAAGCAAAGAACAAATCATGCACTTCAGTCGCATTCGCAACATCGCAGCTGACCGTCTTCCAGTTCTGCCAACCTCCTGTGCTCGGCACCTCACACTCACCAACCTTCCGACCTCTCTCCCAATTATCCAGTCGAAGTTGAATTGATCCTCCATTTCCGCCTGAAGCGATCCTAGCGTGGAACTTGGACGGGCTCGTCTTGCCGAAGTCCACGCCGCCGACTTTGATGAAGTCGCGCTGGCGGATGCGGTTGACGTTCATACCACCGCCTTCATCTTCGCAGACCTCGGTTCCGACACCGCGGGAGAAAGCTATCAGCTCGGCTTCTTGGCGGGTGTAAGGATTGAGATTCTTTAGCTGGGGTGCGCCATCTTCGGTCATGATCATGGTGGGTATTGTACCATCGGGATTGTAGATGAACTGTTCAACGGCGACGGATCGCCAGAAGCCACCACCTCGTGGGAGTGCCCCGTTATGGTAGAAGAAGTAGTTGTTGCCCATGAACTCGACGTAACCAGGATGATTCGTGAAAGCGCGCGACGCTGACCGCATCACTAGCCCTCTGTACGTCCACGGTCCTTTCGGCGTTGGCGCAGTAGAGTACCGGATATCCTCGTCGCAACAGTTGGCTGCGTAGAGAGCGTAATACATCTCTCCTCGTTTGTAGATCCAAGGGCCCTCCTCGTACGACGATGATCTGTCGGAATCGAAATCGCGACGGGGGCCGAATGTTTCCTTCGTCATATTGAACGAGATCGGCTCGTTCTTCATCGAGATCATGTCGTCGTTGAGTTCTACGCACCAGAGACTCGGATTACCCCAGTAGAGGTACGCCTGGCCATCGTCGTCGACAAACGTATGCGGATCGATCTCGTCGTTGGCGACTAATGGCCCTCCAATAGCATCGGTATAAGGTCCAGTGATGTTGTCGGCGACAGCAACACCGATACCACGCTCGTTGTCCTTCATTCGCATCGGCGCGTACCAATAGAACTTGCCATGGCGCTCAACGACCTGGCCAGCCCAGGCGTCAGATTTGACCCAGTCGAACGTGTCGAGGCCCATCGGGGAGCCGTGATCAAGCCAGTTCATCATGTCGTCAGTCGAGTAAAGGCGCCAGTCGCGCATGTCGAAAAACTCCTTTGCGGAGTCCTCATCGTGGCTCGTGAAGACGTAAACGCGACCGTTATGCACCATTGGCGCGGGATCAGCTGTATACCGGGTTTGCACAATGGGATTGTCTGCGTTGACAGCAACGAGAAGTCCGGCAATGGCTGCAGCCGTTCTCAAACCAAGGATGTTGACCATTTTGACGTCAGCTTGAATTCCAGAAGGGTATCTTAGACAACCTAGGCTGCTCCCAGCGACGAGCAACGAGGACTTGCGAATGGAGAGGCGGGAGGGCAGCAAAAGTGCTGCAGACCACGAGAGCAGCAGGGCTCGGCCCAATGCCTTCATTAAGTACCGCAACACACATTACCAAGCTACTGTGCAATAAGCATAATCTGTCGGGAAGTTACCGAATGACCCTCATGAGCCGCTTTCCCTCTGACGTACAGCACTTACGTCCCGTGTGTAAGTGCATTGTGCCGCCTTGGTAACGAACGAACCTGTCTTAAAAGAGTGTAGAGACCCGGTTCTCCCGGCTAATTTGCCAGACAGCCTATCTGCGCCGTCTGAACTGGCGTACTCGAATGCCGAGCTGGGGAAACAGAGTGGACAATCAGGGTTGACAAGCCGGGCTTGGAGATGATCCTTGTCGATCTTATATTGCGCACCAATCGTGGCACCATGGTCATGGTCACTAGCTCCAACAATCGGGGATCGTAAGCATTAGATTGCGGGGAGACGGAGTCTGTTTTCTTGGGTTCCTTGGGTTCCTGCTACGCTTTATTGGGTTCCCTCAATAGTCACACCCAACAAGTCTGGCCAGAGTTGTACGTCCTGAGAAAGCTGGCAGGACGATGGGCTGGAACGTAATGAGTAGACTGTGATCTTAAGGGCATCGGAGACGAGTAAGATTGTACCATATTTAGAAACTGAAATGCGCATCTTTACATCTCTCTCCACCCCGTGACTTCCGACTCATGGGTTTCGATGTGCCTCACCTCAAAAGGCGAGGAAGTGATTTGTAAACACCTTTCGTGTTGCGATCAGACATGGAAGTCTTCCGATCTATAACGATCAAATTTACTTGGTAAGATTTGTTGTAGGGTTTCTGTCTAGGGTAAGTCAGGTAAGACCACAATGGTTGTAGGCTGGTAGTTCGAGTAGAGTTCACTAATCGATCGCCAGGAGGTATTACTCTTATTTAATTGTGGTAGAATACTTAGATTCAACACTGAGGGAGTAATCCTCTTATGTTGGTATATATACTATCTGTTCCCCTCGTGGTCCAGTGTTGCTTAGTCCGATCTCGTCTGAGCATACGGGTCACGTGATCTTCCTAGGACCTTTCGTGACGTTTCCTTCTTTCCTCTAGGGCCTATTCCTTCCCGCACCCCACCACCTTTGCGTCACACCCCTCTGACTTACCTTAGTCACCGCCTACCATAATAGGGAAACTTAGCTCTCCCCCTCCCCCGAAGATCGGCGTGTGGCAGAATTTTCTTGCAGTGACACATCTTCTGTGCTCTAGTGTTCCCACCAGACACGACTCTCTTTAAGATCCCAACTTAAACTATGCTCCAGGGATATCTTTGCTACTAGGCGCCTTCTCACCGAGAGCGAATCTTGCTATACCTACCGCCATGGGGCTTCCTGATCCCACTGTCGACCTCGACTGGAGTGGCTACATCGGCGCCATCCACGAGATATTCCACAAGAATGCCCTGAAGAATCCCAACGCGCCGTGCGTCACGGAAACAGCCTCCTCCACCACACCCGAGAGGAGATTCAACTATAAGCAGATTTATGAGGCGTCCAATATCTTGGCCAACCAGCTCCATGAAGCTGGGATCACCAATGGCGACGTCGTTATGATCTTTGCCTACCGTTCCGTCGAACTCGTTGTTGCGTTCATGGGAGCGCTTGCTGCCGGCGCCACTATCACTGTCCTAGACCCGGCGTACCCGCCCGCAAGACAACAGATCTACCTTGAGGTCTCACAACCAAAAGCCCTGGTTACAATTGGCAGGGCCAGGGACGAGAACGGTCCTTTCGCGCCTCGTGTCCAGACGTACATTGACGAGCAACTAGCTCTCAAGATACAAGTCCCCGAACTGCGGATAAGCGATGATGGTCACATTACTGGTGGCGAGGTTGCCGGGAAGGAAGTCTTTACCGACATTGGAAGCAAAGCATCAACGCCCCCAAATGTTCTAGTGGGACCGGACTCAACAAGTATTCTGAGTTTCACCAGTGGCACGACATCTACACCCAAGTACGAGATCCAGCGACTCTGAAAGTCTAGACATTGCTGACTATTTCCAGGGGCGTGTTGGGTAGACATTACAGCTTAGCCAGATACAATCCGTTCATGGCCAGAACTTTCAACTGGACCTCGGATACCAAGTTCGCTTGTCTGAGGTAAAGTCTATCGAAGATGATTCTTATCTCAGCTTTGCTAATTATTCAATAGTGGTATTAGCCATGATCCTATCCAGCGAGACATCTTCAGTCCGATTTTCATGGGTGGGGAGCTAATTATCCCTGCTCGCGAGAACATCGCCCACGAAAGGCTAGCTGAGTGGTTCCGCGAACATAAACCGAACGCGGTCCATTTGACACCCGCCATGGGCCAAATTTTGTGCGGCGGTGCCAAGGCAGAGTTCCCGTCGTTGAAATGGGTTCTTTACGTGGGGGATATTCTAACCAAGAAAGATTGCGCTGCGCTGCGCAAGCTGGCGCCTAACGCGGATATCTGCGCTGCATACGGTACCACCGAGACAAGCCGCAGCGTATCATACTACCACATCAAGAGCCACACCGAAGATCCGAATGCATTGGATCAGTTTGGAGATATCGTGCCTGCAGGCAAGGGCATCGAGAATGTTCAGCTCCTCGTAGTCAACCGAGAGGATCTGACCAAGCTTTGCGGAGTAGGTGAGGTCGGTGAGATCATGCTGAGATCGGCAGGGTTAGCTGAGATATGTGTCTCCCCTTTGTTTTCTGATGGAATCATGCTAACTTTCGATTTTACGGATATTTGAACGACCCAGAGAAATCCAAGGAGAAATTTCTTGACAGCTGGTTCGTCGATAACCAGAAGTGGGTTGAGGCCGATAACAAGGTTGCCGATCTCGCCAGGGAGCCCTGGAGAAAGTATTACAAAGGCCCACGAGACAGAATCTACAGGACTGGCGACTTGGGGTATTATTTGGACGATTCTGGCAATTGCGCAATCACAGGCAGAGCGGATGATCAAGTCAAAGTACGGGGGTTCCGTATCGAACTCAACGAGATCGATAGCAACTTGAGAGGACACCATTTGGTCCGCGAGTGCAAGACGCTGCTTCGAAGAGACCGGAACGAAGAGCCAACACTAGTCAGCTACATTGTGCCTGAAGAGCAAGAGTGGCTCAAGTGGCTGACAGAACACAACCTGGATGACACTGAGGAGCACGGTACAGAGATCGGACCCGTCGTCGTGTATTCCAAGCGCTACCGGCCAATGCAAACGGAGATTCGAGATCATCTCAAGTCTCGGTTGCCAGTTCACGCTGTACCGACTTATTTCATCTTCCTGAAGAAGATGCCTTTGAATCCCAATGGCAAGATTGATAGCCCAAACCTGCCGTTCCCGGATGCGGCCCTGATTTCAGAAGAGGCGTCAGAGGATGATCTGAAGAGATGGGAAACACTCAGCGCCACTGAAAAGGAAGTGGCCGAGCAGTGGGAAGCACTGATCAATGGCTTGAATGCCAAGACTCTGCAGCCCGAGTCTGACTTCTTCGAAAGCGGCGGGCACAGTCTGCTAGCCCAGCAGCTTCTTCTCAACATCCGCAAGATTCTGGGGGCCAACGTGTCCATCAGCTCACTGTACTCGGACTCATCCCTTAGGGGTCTCGCCACGCAGATTGACCGCCTGCGTGAGGGCAAGGGGGCTTCCGACGCGACAGAGGATGGCGAGGCTGCCTATGCCCAGTCACTCGACAAGCTGCTCGGTAGCCTCGATGCCACGTATCAAACAGCGGACCCTGCCGCACTCTCACCGGCAGGCAAGACGACCGTCTTTGTGACTGGCGCTACGGGATTCCTGGGCTCTTACATCGTCAAGGACTTGCTTCAACGTGAGAACGTACACGTGATCGCTCACGTACGTGGAACGAAGGGTGTCGCAGCCGCCCTCGAGCGGCTCCAGAGGTCGCTCCGCGGCTACAGCGTCTGGCAGGATTCTTGGGCCACCAGGCTCAGTGCAGTTACTGGAGATCTGACACAGCCGCGTCTTGGACTTGACAATGATACATGGGACATGCTTAGCAACACCGCCGATGTGGTTATCCATAACGGTGCCCTTGTCCACTGGGTTAAGCAGTACAAGCATCTTGAGCGTAGCAATGTTCTGTCTACAATCGATGCACTACGGCTTTGTAACCAGGGCAAGCCGAAGCTGTTCACGTTCATCAGCTCAACCAGTGTTCTAGACACAGATCACTACATTAATCTATCAGACAAGCAAACCAGCACGGGACAACACGCTGTCATGGAGGCAGATGATTTAATGGGCGCGGCTACCGGTCTCGGCACCGGATACGGCCAGTCCAAATGGGTGAGTAGTTTATACATCTCTCCTTTTGTGCATAAGTAATATCCTCTCTGACATATCCCAGGTATCGGAACAGCTCGTCCGCGAGGCCGGCAGACGCGGCCTCCTCGGATCCATCATTCGACCTGGCTATATTCTTGGAGACGCCGCTAGTGGTGTTTGCGTCCACGACGACTTCCTCATCAGAATGCTGAAGGGGTGCATCCAGCTGTCCAGCCGCCCGCATATTGTCAACACAGTGAACGCTGTGCCTGTAGGCCACGTCTCTACCGTTGTCGTCGCCGCTAGCTTGAACCCCATCCCGGCTAAGACTACAAGCAGCCCCAGCAGCAACAGCGACATTGGTGTTCACGTTATCCACGTCACTGCTCATCCTCGCCTGCGCATGAACGAGTATCTCTCTATCCTGAGCTACTACGGGTATGATGTGCCTGAAGTTGATTATGACTACTGGAAGGCCCAGCTCAGCACCTTTGTTTCTGCTGGTCCTATCCAGAAGGATGAGGAACAGAGCGCGCTGATGCCTCTTTTCCATATGGCAACGAATGACCTACCCTCCACTACTCGTGCGCCGGAGCTTGATGACCGTAATGCTGTTGCTGTCCTCAAGGCTGATGCAGACCGGTGGACAGGTATTGATGAGAGTGCTGGGGAGGGCATTAGTAGGGAGACTGTTGGTCGCTTCCTCAGATTCCTCGCCGAAACCAATTTTCTGCCGCGGCCAACTGGACGAGGTAGGGAGCTGCCGGCTATCGAGGCCAGTGTTATTGAGGCCCAGGCGAAATGGGGCATTGGAGGGCGTGGTGCCGGAGTGTGAGGTAAGGTAACAGGGATAAAACTAAAGGTCCTCAACAGTAGAAAAAGAGTACAAATAAATCGAAGAGCCTTGCAAGCAATATATACGGGGCAAATATTTAATGAGACGTGACGTATCACCTGCCATGGATAATCTATAAACTCATAGTGGTAATAGATAAGCGTGCAGCCTGTTAGACGGATAGGTTGGGTTGAGGTGATTTGAGGCGACTCAAGGTGATTCTCACCGAGATCAGCAACAGGGGAGGGATCATCATCATCGGTGGCAAGTTCGAGAGCATGGCTGCCATCGATGTTGAGCGCCGTGTCAGCGAGTCCAGGAAGACATAAGAGGAGTAGTAGCAGTCCATGAACAAGCGACGTTGGGAATAAAAGAGGGATGTTGAAGTGGTGGCGGGTAGCTCGATACGACTAGTGAAGTCAAGACCCCGTGTAAAAGTATTAGGTACTGGAGATTTTGGTTGGTTGACCTTGGAGATTGAACAATAGAAAACCAAGGTCTAATCCTTGGACGAAGCAAAGTCCACAATGCAGGTTCGCCCTTGCTCGCATTAATAAGAAAGAAGATAACGTGATTGATAAGCGAACCGGCCGGACAAGCGAACCGGCCACTTTCCACAGTCACTATATTAAGAACTTCGATTGAAACGCAACAAATTACTTGATCAATCCAAACTAAGCGCTATACTCTTCCCCAGATGCCTCTATATTAGCCTTGCATGTTCGTGAATTATGTCCAGCCTTTCCGCACACACTATAATGCCTTGTGCTTGGCTGCCCCGACCTTGGCCGACTACGTCTCCTTGACAATTCAGCTGCTACCTGCGAATCTATATCCTTCTGATCAATTAATGCTTAACCTTCCTCAACTATCATGGTCCCTCCATTCCATAGCCGGGTCTTTTTTTCTCTCCGGCGCTGGCTAAGGATGTGATTAGCATCTCGAAGATCTTAGACCTCCATCCTTAATAACGCCATCTCGTGCTGATATGCCTTCAAACCCTTAGTCATTGACCGCATAGCGTCAATTATTAATGCTGGGGAACTACTCTTATATTTCCTGATTCGATTTTCAAGGTAGGCAGACTGAGATTCAGTCTCCTTGATCGTCTTGGGAGTCTTTGAGAGCCAAGGGTCAGGAAGCTCTAGAGTCCCCTCGGGAGGCGTTAGAGTATGTAGCTTCACATCCAGCTTTAAGATCATATATTCCGCATCTAGAGGGGTAAGTCCAGCCCCTCTAAAGCCTCCCTTAATATTTCTTTCAGTTATTATGGCTCGGAATGCAGCATAAAAAGCAGAAAGGAACTCGGTCTTTGAAACGTGTATTATAGAGCATTTAATCAGATGCTCTATTTCTCGACCGTAGGCCTTTTTGAGCGGCCCAAAGCAGCTCACATCGAGAGGCTGGAGCAGGTGAGATGAATGAGGAGGCATGTAGAGCGTGATAACCTTATTCTCCTTGTAATATGCCTCGAACTCGGCAGAGTGGTGGCTTTCATGCCCGTCAAGGATTAGAAGACGATAGGCACTATTTGATCGCTTCTCTGTATGTTGATTGAAGTGCTTTAGCCATAGGAGACCTGTAGCATTATCGGTCCAGCCGTTTTTTGTAGTTGCGATAGCCTAATCGCCAGGGAGGGTGCTTTCTTAATACCAGCTTGAGAGGTGATATTAGCCTGCAACAATGATGAATGGCGGCGCTGCCCAGCCCTGCGCAGAGATCGATTGAATGACTGTAACCCATTCCCGGTTTCCAGGCTGGACTCTTTTCGGGTTTCCACGCCTTTCTGCGCCTGTGACAACCATGCCGCTTGCAATAACGCCCATCATAAACCCCGTCTCGTCAAATTTGTGGATATCATCTGATCCGCGATTGTGTTCGCCACAAGTCGAAACCACGCGTTTATAGCGATTGGATCTTCGCATTTAGCCCTCTGGTAGTCATATTTGCGAAAGAAACGCGTCTTGAGCTCTGGGTGCCGCTTGATAAAATTCCCTGCCCAGCGCTTGCCGACGGGTGACGCGTCGCGGTCGATGCGTAACAGGTTGGCCATTTCTTTAACACTACTAATCCGAGGGGAAAACCCTCGCGAATCTAGATCAAGTATATACTTGACTAGCTTCTGTTCTTCAAGATCGGATAGTTTCCTCGAATTAGCTACGAGATCGCTTCTTGATTGAGTTCCGTGCCTGCGATCACTAAGGGTAGTGCGTGGAACATTGTAGATCTTAGCTGCGCGACGCACGCTTAGCTCTGGGTCTTTTTGAAGGGCTTGAAGTGCTAGATTAATGCTAGCCTCATTATTTGGGATTGCCATGACTGGTTATTATAGAACAATTGATCGAATGATGATAATGCATGATGACGGAAAAGTGGCCGGTTCGCTTGTCCGGCCGGTTCGCTTATCAATCACGTTAGTCGATACTATTATATCTGCCTTTTTTTCTTCCTACTTCCCTCTGGCACAGCAATTATATACACTCGGGCTGGCGAGCTATATATTCACCAAGAACTCCGACCAGCTATGGAGGATGCTAGAGAACCTAGATGCCGGAATGATTGGACTGGTAAGTTTCTGGTCTCTCGCACATTTGGCGAAACGTGGCTAATGGTTGTTTTCTCTACAGAATGTTGGAAATAGCTCGTCTTCTGAGGCACCTTTTAGTGGAATTAAGGATAGTGGCCACGGTAAAGAGAGCGGAAAGGATGTTGCATTGGAGGAATTCCTCATCACAAAGACGGGTACAATGAGCATCGAGGATCACTTCTAAGAACGGACTAAACAGCTAAGAGGTTTCTACTTATCAAGGATCAGATTGAACACGATCAAGTTCGGACGTTCCGGGCAATCTCAGGAGTCCTTCAATTTTCCAAAGTCTGCCATTCTCGTTCCTGGCCAGTCGCATAAGTCGAGAGAACGCCCAAGCATCAGCACCAGAAAAGAATCTCAAACACAAAATATCAGGTAGAGACTGTCGCCGCTGAAAGTTGCCTAGCTTTCCATACCCTTCTTGGTGACTGCCACCTTCGTCTTGCGACGATGCCTCCAGATTAGGAAACCTAGCAGCGCAAGCAGAATAGGCACACCGACACCGACGCCCACGCCCACGCCAATGCGCCATACCTTCTTCTCCTCCTCGTGTCCTCTCGTGTTCTCCGTCTCGAGGAAATCTTTCATCGATGGTGCTGCAACGAAGAATGTGTCGGACCAATAAATTTGGTCTTTGTCGTGATGGTGCTCAGGCTGCGAAATACCAAACTGGGTATAGTAAGCGCTCGCGTAAGCCAAAGCTTCAGCGCCCGTTATGTTGGTGTGGTCATTTGGGAAGTCATCCTGGAAGAGATCAACAAATTTGATGGTAATGCTGCTCCCCTCAGTGATGTCTAATTCCCAAAGTGTGTCAGTCCCGTAGTAGCGAAGCTTCAGGTGTCTCTTCAAAATTCCTACAGGTCCTTGATATGTACTCACTCTTGTCCCATGTCACCTTCTTAAAGTTACCCGCACCAGCCATTCCGACACCCATTCGATCGGATTCAACGAGATACCAAGCCAGCCGGACTGGATACTTGCCAAGATCGTCCCCAACCCAGGTCACCTTGTAGTCTTGGTCGGCAAAGATGAGTTTGTGGCCACCATTGTTACCGGGATATGAGTGGTCATAAGAGTTCCCACTGTTGAAGGTGCAAGTGCCTGATTCATCTATGTGGTCTCTGTCGCATTCACTGTAGAAGCTGTTAAAGCAGACAGGGCGGCCGTTGCAGATGTCTGTACCGGCAACCTGCACCGATAGCAGGGCTGCGGAGAGGAGAGGCAGCAGCGATGTTGACAGCATGGCAGAATAAAGTCGATTTGAAAGACAATGAGAAATGTGATACGCAGATTGAATTCGCAGAGTCTAGATCGAACGAGCCCACCGAAGGGTGCGTTGGGTTGAAATACTGCCTACCGAACTCTCAAACCCAGCGCCAACGTCACTCTACTTCAAGATCAGCCAGGTTACCTCATACCACAGTGATTGCCACTACGGTTTGGGATGAAATTGATGTTGGTCCTCACAAAGCCGGTCATTGTGCGACCATGGCCTTATGACTTGGGGACCGTGACATCATCCCTGTAAGGTTGCAGCTTCGCCTCAGGGAGCAGCGAATGAGAGCGCGTGTTGAACTTAAGTATAACCAACAGCCATTAACCGTAAAGCTGCGCCTTGCGCGTGCATACTAGGGATCAGCGACACGGACCAACATACTGAAGAAGCACGAGACATGAATTCACACCAACAGCGCGGGGACGTCTGCCCAATTGCACCACGTTTCCACGCCGCAGGAATGGCGATCTCGGTTGGGTTTTTGTTTGGGATTAGGTGCGTGAACATAGCGCAGCCTTGTTTTGGCCACAGCAGACTGAATGTAGTAGAGATTAGAGGTCTTTCGCTTGCCATGAGGCACAGTTGGAACACGGCACGTAGAATACCACCTTACCGTTCAGCTTACCTAGTTAGGCACAACTGGAGAGGCGGCCTGTGGGAGAGATAGCATCGATGTTGAGAGTGAATCCCCAGCTGTTCTGACGCATTACGTATTGAATTACTACGATTATCACCATAGGTCTCAGACTGGCTCATGTAGTTGGGCATTTAGAAGAGAACGAATTTCCTTAAAGACCAACGGAGCAGGAATGGCCTCGAAGTACCGTCGCTGGGCAAGGTGTGACTGCCGAGAAGCGGATACGGATGCTACGTAACAACTACGAGTTTTGAAAAGTGACGGAGTGCGGCGCATTTACTGCTGCTGGATTGCTTGCTATACTGTACAATAACTAAGCCTCAGTACTTCTTAATGTCCTGATGAGCGTGCCAGCGCTCTGAAGCACATCCTTCCCATACCACCTAAGAGCTCATAACAGTCGGGGCGCCCGGTAACTCGGGATTGACATGAATCTCGCACTTGTTGTCGTCTTTGGTGCACTGGGATTGAACATATTAATGACTGTTCCCGATTCATAGCAACATATAATGTGAGGCGGACTTACCTCCCAGCCGTCGATGCAGCCTCCCACAGTACCACTATCGTAGTGACACTTGTTTTCCAGCTTAGAGCAATACTGTTCATCACGCAAGTCCTTAGTAAAATATCGCATTTGAAAAGAAATCAATCGTCTTGACTTACGCCCTCGAACGACTGCCGACGGTTCAACTGATCTCCTGGAGCTATTGGGACAGCAAGACTGATCCCGGCGTGAGCAGCCATGAGAAGGGCAAGGATTCCAATAGCGTGCATTTTGCAGTAAGAGAAGTTGATATGAAGTGTTAGGTTCAAGAAAAGAAGCTGACCTTGTTGATTCTTTGAACAGTGAAGTTGGAGACGATTCGATCCGAGCGTCGGTCGACTGACTGTCAATAGAGCCTCTTTATACCAGTCACACATCCGCGTCAAAACGTAATGCTCACTCTTGAGATAGCCTATGTTGACCAACTTCTCACCTCTGCCTATGACGTTTTGCACTCCTCTCCGACCTAGTTGATCACATAGCAATTCCGCATATGTTCAATGGTGTGTTCAGCAGCTTCCTACACGAGATATTATGACTTCAGTTTCGAAGCGCCTCACAACCATATCGTCGACCAACACGTTCGCCTCTGAGTATGGATCAGCATAACGACGAGGAGGCGAGGTATTTGAATCCTTCAACGCAAGGTTTGTTTATATGCCAGGGGCGCACCTTGGTAGCCCCGACGCTTTGAGTTTGAGTCTTCTGGCAGCTGTGCCGCAAGGCAAGTCGATCTTCACCTATAGATTTTCCACTTGCAGCCAACACAACCTAAATGAGCCATTGAGATGCTTAGCCTCCATACACCGCGGTCAGCTTCGGCAACGAAGGATTCGCATCACATAAAGCCTCTTCTTGGCTTGTAACCAACAGTCCGTACTGATTACAGTCTATTATGCTCATCCATCGCGAATCATCCTTTCAACGGCGGTCTGATATAGTATGATCTTCAGATGTTGGTTCAGTTGAAGATGATCTTTTGCGGCAGCGCACCGTGATCCTCACGGCGTATGTTTCCAGATACAGGTAACGATCGCTATAAACCAGACAAAATCCAGCACTCTCGTCATCTTCTATCTTGACAGCTCAAGGCTCTTGCATCATACCGTAGATCGTTGATGCTCCTGGTACTTTTGTGATAAGTGTGAGGTTGACTCTCCGCACCGCAGATGGACGCAACGTTGATGAGGCTGTGAAGCGATCTTATGATCGTCACCGGCCACGCCGCCAGCCTCGCGTCCTAGCATCTTTGCCTCTGACGGCGATTACCGATGGCAGAATGACGTGGAAAGATCATGTTGACATACCTTGACGTAGATCTTGCCGTCAGTGTCAGTGGCACGTATCTGCGCCGTTGAGAAGTGAGTATATTCTGGCCTAATGACGTGAAAGGTATCACTTGAGCGTAAGTCTGCAGCGCTTGTCCGTGGTGCGTTTTTGTGCCGTCGAGAACTGGGGAATTTGTAACTATGTCATATGCTAGGGCCGTCATACTTGCAGTATGCAAGTTCTCGCAACAACTGATGCGCGACTTCGCGTATAAAATCAGTCGTCTCCTTCGACATTTGCAATGTCATTAGCCATCAACACCCTTCTCCTCTAAATCAATCATAAGGTACTTCCAAGAACAAGTTCATTGCTGCTCTCTATCCAAGCGCTTTACGCATTAAGAGTAATTAGCCTTTTTCTTTTCCACTGTCCGTTTCCGCCATGACTGAGGTTATCGGACTGGTTTCCGGCGTGATCGGAATCTACAGCTTCTTGGCTGACAATCTTCCGAGTGGAGGCGGTGGTGGTGTTGTGTCTAGCATTCGGATTCATGTTGGTCTGGACGACACTGAAAATGACAATGGTGACTCCTTGTCCAACGCGGGGGGTGACGTTGAGGTTGTGAAGCTATACAACAACAATGATGCACTGATTGGGACGGGCACGGAAGTCAGCAGGCGGAGAACATGTTGACATTCACATTGGACAAACCAATGGGAACCAGGCTACGAAGGCAATAGTACGCGCGGGCAAGGATGCTACTTGTATTGCTTATATGAGCGCCACTTGGACCGTTGGCAAAAAGCATCACGGCTGGACTGGAGATTGGGGTTCGATCTGCGGTGGACTTATTGGTTTCCCTAGTGGAATTGAGGTAAGACCCCGTCTGCTGCTCTCCAACAGGATTACAATGACTGACAGGATGCATATGACAGCTTGAGACGAAGGATTCAGGCACAAGGTAAGCTTTCGGCTAAAGCTCTATTATAATGTGACATCGGAAGCTGACCGTGATCGACTTCTAGTTCACCTCGCTGCCTGTGGGTTGACAAGGATCAGTCTAACAACATTGAGGTTCGCTCTATTGGCGTCTATTGGCCGGCTTTCAACCCGGATGCGACAGACGATGCCGAGAGTCTTTGCGGTTCAAGTGAAGGCTTTGAAGCTTGGAGCGGAGAGGACGATACAAACCAGATTGCCAAGCGTGGTCTCGGCACGTCGAAGGTGCGCCGGAACAACATCAACGGCAAGCTCTTCCCTCCTCGCATGGACAACCGCCTGGTAGTGAGCGCTATCGAGTCTCACAACGCTACCGCTGAGTGTGCCAACGAACTCACCTACGGCCCGGACTTTGTCTCTCTTGTAGAAGAGATTTACTGTGACATGGAGACCAGGCAGACGCTTCCCTTGTGCGGTGGATCGCGTGACACTGGTGGTGAGTGCTTCGATCTTGATGCCAGCGAGGGCAATCGGCCAGCGAAGCGTGATATGCATAGGGCACCGCGCGGGCAAGCGCATACGAAGAAGCCGTCTAAGGTGGTCAACTTTGGGGCCCGGAAGTGAGTTGTCGCGATGGATGTCAGGACTATTATCCTTGGTGGACGGAGCCTTTGAGGGATCTCAGGTCACCTTTGGTGATGGTCACGGTCGCTCTTTGTTAATTTGAAGCGTTGGATCGGATATCTTGTACTCTTATCGCTTCTGCTTTAGCTTTCATAGTCGTTATCAAACGGTCGTTGTACATCACAAAAGTCAGAACAATATTCTCAGTAAACCAGCCGGGAGTGAGCGGACTACATATTTCCAATAGAAATATGCAAATTTCTTTATGTGTGTAAGGCCTTAATAAAAGCAGCGATGTCTGATATAAGTAGGAGCGACTCGCGGTGCCCATTTTGGGGGTGGTATTACACAAAGACTAGGTTAACCTCCGACGAGCTTTCGTATTACAATTTTCCAGCAAAGGTTGCACGGCTATTTTGACGTATGCCTTGTTGAGACAGCCAGGCCAGCACCACGAGATCAATAATTATCGTAGAAAAGAATAAAGTACATCATGAAACCCGGAAGAGTCATATCTCGGTCCGACACACTTTTTTGGGCTGTTTTGTTGCGATAATGTGGCGCTCCCCTTTCAACGTAGTCAACTTCACGAGAATATCAAAGGAATGGACCCTATGGAGTAGCAAACCTGCGTGGTGACGGCTTCAAGGACGCTCTCAGACAGCAGATTGGCTACGCGCGCCCCCATTATCCTGGGCAGCCTATTCACGTGAATGTTCCTGGATCTAAGCCTCATTCAAGTCATTTCGACCACCACCATGCGCAATTCCGAGGCGTCTACTAATAGCCCTTCCGATTCCCTCCAAGTTGCTGTCCTCCCTTGTCTTCTCTTCACTTCCTCACCAGCATCTCTACACTTCTGGCATTCAGTACCGGATCTTGTCATTCATCCCATCTTTTACAGCTCTTTCCCAACATGGATCGTTCTTCGGCCTTTGATCATCAGGGTTTGGAGGCACTGGATGACCTGGATGTACAGAACTTTCTTCATCTTGCTCGGTCTCTCAACCCAGACCACTCATTTACGGCCAACTCATCTTCTGACTTTCTCACTATTGGTCTTGATGGTGAGAACCCTACCGACTTCTCCGTTGATCCTTCTACCGATGCCTCTATGGATGGCTTCACAACGACTGGACATCAGGTGACTGAGACGATGAACAACTCTACCGACACTTTCCCGGACTACCGGCCTGCACTCTCTGCCGAAGACACCACCATGATTGACTCGTTGTTCGATGAACATTTCCAAGTCACCACCCCCACCGCCACTTCGCTGTCCCCGCCAAACAGAGATCTCCTTCAGCTGTTCAGCACTCCCAACACCGTGGCCAACAGTCCGCAGACTGCCGACACCAGCTTTTCAAGCGCTCTGTCCACGACGCCTCCTTCCATCCACGGAAGACAAGGTCCGAACAGTGCTGCCCCATTCGCGCCTATGACTCCCACCAATGTCTCAGCCGAGCCTGGTAAGCGACTCCTCTCTCCACCAGAGGACAACCACGACCGACCTCAGAAGAGGCCACTGATTCTTCCCTCGGGTGTAGCCCAAGAACCCATCGACGATGCTTACAAGAGCAACTACAACATTCGCAGCCTAGCCTACAGCCCTGGTAAGCTTCAGCGCTCCAGCAAGGTTGCCGAACCTCAAGGCAACAAAATTCCGGCAGCTGTTCCCTGGCGTCAGGAGATCGTCGACAATCAGAGGCGCAGGACCAAAACCTTCATTGGCTACACCAAGAATATTACCGAAGCCCGTGAGGCTGATGAGGCATGGCGTCGGGCACACGTTCATGGCCATCAACGCGTCACAAGCTCGCCTTACGAGGACGATTCCTTCCCGGACCTGAATGCACAGGGCACTGACCCGAAGTATCTGATGCTCTGCTCGCAGATCTTTTATGCCATCTGCGACTGGGACTGCATCTCCGAATGGACCCAAGTCGTCGAACCCAGCAAGCGTGATGAACTCCTCGATGAGATCTACCAAAGTCGCGTCAAGGCCGGCCACCAAGGACTTAAAGGCGCGTCTATCGAGGAGCTCCGCCCAAGCGATGAAAGACTCGCCGGCCTCATTCCCGACGCCGACACCCAACATCTTCGCCTCATGGGAACCCACTTCCCTGACGACTACGTGATCGAACAAATGGCCTCCAATCTCCTCGATGCCGCCATCGACGCCCAGCAGGGAAAGCTGAACGTCCAGCCATACAGCACGGCGGACCAGGGCTAGGAGCCCTACAGCACTCTGCAGGATCGGGTCGATGCGATCGCACAAACGCTGCGCACTTCGAAGCAGGTGTACAAGTCGCTACGTGGATCGAGTTTGTCGTGGATTCACCGTGTGGCGTGCCAGCCGATGCATGAGGTCAAGTCGAAGAGAAACAATACTGTGGTGAACTTTGCGAAGAATCGACGAGCAAAGGAGGCGACGAAGATCACGCAGGCGGAGTGGGAGAGAAAGATGGGTGAGAAGAAGGTGCAGGAGTGAAGTGTTCTGGGTGATTGAGTGAATACTTCGAGACAAATTGTATTGGCGATATGTCCTTTGGGTCTTTGTCTGGCTTGCGATGACCGGACGGCATCACGATTGATCTATATCGCATCAGGAGGACTACATTTAACTTCGTGTCCGGATTTCTTGTTTGATCTGCACTACCTATTTTGAGAGAGAGACTTTTTCATGTGCGAGAGTGGTATTGGATACTAAATCAGATTTACATCTTGTACAAATATGACCATGCCAGGCATGCTGTTTTCCAATTTGACTGTATATGACAGAAGTGCTGTATGTGCCCGGCTCCCGTACCCCCAAAACGCCACGTGAATACCATAAATGAGATGAGAGGTCGAGAACTTCCTCAGATACTAAAGCCAAAAGAGCCGTCAAAGACATCAAAGTCCTTGGCCGACTTTGCGTTGCCTCCACGAAGCGCCTTGAGAACGTCCATTGACGGGACCTTGTTGGCTGGGTAGAACAGGAGGAGATGCTCCATGTCTTCGGGGGTCAGATCGCACATGTCCTCCCACTTGTATGTGTCGCTGACCTTGGACATCCTGCAACATGTCAGTAAGCCGAACCGATGACGAGACCCGCGCATGTACTCACCATCGCATTCTCTTCGGGCTCTCCTCCGGTGTCGGAGCAACCTTGCGCAGCTTCCCACGCAGCTCACCAATCGCCTCGATCGCATTGCCTGCATTCTTGGGGAGAGCACCAGCGATGAACTTCCTAATCGCCGCAGCCAGTCTAGGTCCCTTGCCATTGGTGCTAACCATGATCTGCAGAGGGCCATCTCTGTGCACGCTGCCAAAGTAGAAGTCGCACTCCGGTGGGACATCAGCGATATTGGCAGCAATCTTCTTCTCCTTGCATAATTTCCATATCGTCGTCGAGGCAGCGGGATCGTCGATGGCTACGAGGACCATCTCTGCGTCGTCGAGGTCGGAGGGCTCGAAGAGGCGATCGACGTGTGTGATCTGGTTTTCGGCGACGCGGTAGGCGACCTCCGGGTTGAGACCGGACTTTGGGCATACGACGGTGACTTTCGCATCGGCATTGAGACAGTTCAGGATCCGACCTGCTGCAACCTATGAATACATGTCAGCGATGTCGGATCACATGCCTCGGGTTGGGCATGAAAGACTCAGGACCGTGTACGAACCTCTCCTCCACCGACGACAAGGACTTTCTTGTCCTTGATCTGCCAGGCCAGGATAAGGCTCCCGCCTGGCTGGACTGCGGGGAATGATTTGGACATGTTGGGCCGGAAAAGGCGGCGTGTGGTGTTGACGACGTCAATTCTGTCGACCTGAGTCGCCGTTTGGAGCTTTGAGGGAATCCAGGTGATAAGCGATAAGCGATTGCGATAAGACGCGATAAGGAATGCGGTTGCAGATACAGAACCATGCATCTCCGCGCACTTCCTGCTCTTTACACAGTCGCGTTCTCAACTCGATCCGCTTTGATTGCGACGCTATGAATTTAGTGTTTCCAGTCGGAATCTATTCTACTGCAGGTGATCGAGGCTACTACCTGTCATGCTGTGAACACTGGCTGTTCCGGAGTGAATCCACGTAGGTAGGCATTCGACATCGACACCCTTTCAAGAAGGGGGCCTGTCAGCTGGTTCATCACAATTCGGAGGAGCTAGGAGGCAAGGGTACGTTTAAATCGATTTTCTTTATGGCTTCAGATCTCTATTTCTTCAAGATCTCCCTGATGTACTCAACAACCACCTCCTCGCTCTTAGGCGTCAGACCAAGGAACTCGTTAGCCACATTTTGAAAGGCCGCCCCGTAGGCAGGGTCCAAAAGCGACGAGTAAAGGTCAGTTACAAGTACGCTGAAATCTTGCACTCCCTTGGCCTTCTTCTCCGCCGCTTCGGCGCGCAAATCCGCCAACTTCAACTGCTTGGGTTCCCAGGACCTTTCAGGGGCGATTTGCTTCGCAAACTCGAGGAACTTGTTCTGTGTGAGCTTGAAGTCCTCGATATGGAACACCTTATTCTCCGTCTCGGCCGGCTTGCGCAGGACTGCAACCACGGCACTCGCGACTGTCTCGAGAGTGGTGGCAGAGAAGACACTGTTGCCGCCATCGATGACAGCTGGGTTGTTCAGGTCGATCAAGAAGCCATTCAGCGCGTATGGGATGAAGGCGCCGTTGTGGATTTGTGTGTAGGTGATCTTTCCGGCGTCCGCATTCTCCTTGACGCGGGCTTCGACGGTGAGCTTGGGGGAGAAGAAGGGGAGTTTGCGGACGTTTTCGTTTGTGATGTCGGAGCCGAAGTCGGATGGAATGACGCGGTAGACACCCGCGGCGGCGGCAGCGTCGATAAGTGGCAACTGCGAGAGCAGGGCCTGTGACGAGGGCGTTAGGATCAGGGCATCCTGTCCCTTGAGTGCCTCTGTGAGGTCGGCAACGGACTCGTGATCGACATTCACGACCTTGATGTTGTCGGGGAAAGTGGAAGTTGATGTAGGTCGACGGAGGACCGTAATCTCGAAGCTACCGTCGGCAACCAGGCTCTTGAGCACAACAGATCCGAGGTAGCCTGCTGCTCCTGAGATGGCGACTTTCTTAATCTGAGGCATTGTGTAGTTCTGGAGAACACGGTGTGCTCAGGATGGGTATAGAAGAGCAAGAGAAGTTGTGAAGATGAAATGTGGGTTTGATGTCTGATGCTTCAGAACGCTGTTGCTGAGGACAATGATGTAGGTGTTGTCTTGTTGCTATTGGTATACTAACTCGTCGTCAAAGGACAGACTCAACCATGATATTTATACTTGTAGAAGGGGTACGAGGTCTATCCCACATGAGGAATCACGCCAAGAGCTGGCCAGATTACACAATTCTCCGAACCCCGTCAACATTATCAAGCTTTCCTATTCCTTTGAGGGATAGCCACTATCGCAAGTCAATCGCACCATGGCCAGATCGAGTGGCGCACGTTGCCAGACTTGCCGAGTGGGAGACAACGTCCCCACTCACCTGATTTGACTTCGGATCCTACGCGACTCGCTGCTCAGCATTGGTGGTCTCCGGTCTAGACCCAGTGGGATTCAGCGAGCCTGTCAAGCTATGGCTTGTAGGAATGCCCTAGAAGAAGTTACTCTCTGCATAGTGGTTCGGCGTATCGTCACCTCAGCTATCCGATTGCCAATGCCGAAACACCCTAGTCAAGTGGGATACCTCTGGGGACGAGATCCCACTTCATACTCCGAGCTTTACTAAGGCTTGAGATCACGCACTCTTTGCATGGATTCCGCCCTTCATTTCAATGACTAGGCAGTCTTGCTTCTTTTTTGGATCTCTCTATTTCGCACATCCTGACCGTAGAGTGTTGTTCATGCCGACAGATGGTGCCGAGGCAGGCTTGTGCGCAACCCTACAGTGAAGTGTCACAGCAGAGCACGACACCGAACATACCCCATATCGTGCTGAGAGAATGGTGTAGGCTCATATTGAAAATAGCTAGTATTAGAGGACGGTGATCATTGAATAGAACCAGTCCCGGTATGGCGTGGATCCGTTAACAGATTCACACCGTTTTCAAGTTCTTTAATGTGTCTCTCATTTGTGACGATGTCTGATAAGTTTGTGACTTGAATGACTCGCGACCTTTTAACTGCGTTTCGGAGTCTTCCCTTGATTGCATTTCTTTCAATAGGCACTCGGCCTACTACCGAGATCAATTACGCTGGCAGACTGATCTACGATAAGGTCTATATGTCCAGCCTTTGAAGGGCGTAGGGGTGTAGCGGGCCGTAAGGCTGAGGATGACTGTGCTTGCCTCAGGTACCGCAGTACATTTCACGACGACACCCATTGTAAGTCTTGGGTCAGCTACGCTCAAATAATATACGAAAATAAAACTTGGCGATTGAAGACCAAAATAGATAAGAAGAATAAGGAGAAAGCATGTTGTTACCTTGACTTTTTGCAATGTCAGCACTTGTATTCAATGCCCAAGTCCAGAGAGCTGGTACCTGGCTTATTAAGACTTGGCACCCCGGCTGCCAGGTACCTCGACCCCTCGACACATGACGAACCGCCTTGCGCATCCCACCCCAGACGCAGGTTTCCCTCCCTTGCCTCCTCTCCATCCATCTCACCATTTCAACTGCCGTTGCGGAGCTACACGAGGACAAAAACACCCCAGCTCGGCCTCCAATCCTCTCACGCCTTCTTCATCCTCCCGTTTCCCAGCCTCCCATGCCCACGCCGCCCTCGCATCCGTCACCATGTCGGGGCGCAAGCTGGGCGGCGGCCGCATCCTAGGCAGCGGGAAGGGTCTCGCACCTCCGACTCCCCCTTCTGCTCCTAGAGCTGCCAGTCCTTTTGCGCCCTCGGAGAGTACCGTCTCTATTGCCTCGTCGTCGCTGTCACCACCTCCAAGCTCGGGCTTTCCGGATCCGGGACAGGACATTGGTGCGACCATCAGTGTTGGCGCGCAGGGCAAGGCGGACAGCGCTGATACTGGAGGGCTGGTCTGTCCGATATGTAACGAGGAGATGGTAAGGGCAAACGTGATTTCGTTGCTCGGGCGGTGCTGATGCTAGTTTCTAGATGACTTTGTTGCAGCTCAACAGACACATTGACGATACCCACCAAGAGCTCCCCGAAGAGGCCCAAGACGAAGTCAAAACCTGGTTTGACAAACAGGTTCTCAAGGCGAAACGGTTCCAACCCCTCTCGATCATCAACTCCAAGATTCGCGGCCTCGACGTCTTTGAATCAAACGAAGTTACACCTGTTCCTGCGCACGCTGCACCAGGCAAACTACCCCTCGAAGGGCCCATCGATCCCGACGAGCTCATCACGCGATCCCACTGGCAGAGAACCACTTCGAACGACTATTGCACCGATCCAACATGTGGGAAAAGCCTGGGTCCATTAGTGGGCAGCATCAACTGCAGACACTGCGGCCGGCTCTTCTGCGAGGTACATACTATGTATCAAATGAAGCTGAGCCGCAGCGCACAGCATGAGCCAGTGCGCGGATACTGGGCCCGCGTATGCGAGACATGCTATGTATCACGGGAAGGCTATAACGATCACAACGGTGTCACGACGGACCACACAGCAATGTTCGCCGAGATTAGGAGGAAACGTGTGGAAAGGCAGACGCTCGAGGTGTCCAGGCTGGAGAAACGATTGACGAAGCTGACGAGACTGCTCGCTGATCCGCCGGACAAAGTCTATTCGCCGTCGAACGGGTCGATATTATCGCCCGTGACATCGCTGGCGGGGCAGAAGAACCCTCGGAAGCTGATCGAGCAGTCGGTGGTGACGTGGGAGGAGGACATTACCGTCCCTAAGTGTCCGTTCTGTCAGCAGGAGTTTGGATCTTGGACGTTTAGGAGGCATCACTGCAGGATTTGTGGCCGCGTGGTTTGCGCTGACCCTCAGACCGGCTGCTCATCCGAAGTCGGCCTCAATGTCTCCAACCGTACGTATCACAATGACCCTTTCCCTGCGCGCAGGACTGATGAATGTTCAGCAGCACAACAAACAACAGAGAAGCCTTCATCGAACCCCAACGACGTCAGCATCGACATCCGCATGTGCCGCGACTGCAAACACACCATCTTCTCCACCCGCGACTTCGCAGCCTCCTTAACCCACAAACCTCCCGACCAACGCGCTTACGAAACCCTCCGCCAATTCGAGCGCGGCATCCGCCAGCTTCTCCCATCCTTCCATCGCGCCCTTCTAGCCCTTCAACCAGAAAAGGGCGAGAACGGCGAGGTCGACCTCGCGAAACCACCACCGACGCACGCGCAGATCCAGGAGGCTGCGAAGATCAGGAAGAGGCTTGTCGATAGCTTCTCGAAGTATGGAGCTGCGGCGAAGAGGATGAGGGATTTGCCAGGTGGTGGACCGGCGCAGCAGAGGTTACAGATGGCGGTTTACACATACGCCAGTGGGTTCCTACATACGAACATGCTCCCTCTGAAGAGTCTTCCTTCGATGCTCCGAAACAGCAGCATCTCATCCTCCGCCTCATCCCGCCACCTCCCCCACGCCCAACAATCCTCCTCCTCCTCAAACCTCCGCCACTCCCTCCTCGCCTCCACCAGCAGCAGCACCCCACCCACCCCCTCCGCTGCCTCTTCCAACGACGACGCAGCCAGCACATCCAGCACGGTAGTCTCCCACCTTGAATCAGAAGAGCGCCAGCTTCGCGAACGACTCGTCGTGCTGGAGGAGCAGAAGTTCATGGTGGAGGGCATGGCGAAGACGGCGAGGGAGGCGAGGAGGTTTGAGGAGGTGAGCGCGCTGGGGAGGAATTTGGAGGAGTTGGAGGGCGAGATTGGGGAGTTGAGGAGGAGGGTTGGGGAGGTGGAGAGGAGGTGGGAGGGGGTTTATGGAGGGGAGGCGTGAGGGGGTTGATGTGTTTGAGGACATTGCATGGCGTGTGGCGTTATTTGGTATTGGTCTGCTTGAGGGTAGATATCTAAAGCAGCAGTTTGATCATTCATATCAGCAGGCGAGAAGATATTTTATTCCGCATCCATGAATTTTCCTCTTTGCGAATGATCCGGAGACCTATTTCCATGCATACTACTACACAGCGTGAAACATCGGAATGGCTTTGGCAAATGAACAGTCATATGATGCAAAATGAACAGTTAACATATCAATTAGCCTCTTGACTCCTAACATCACGTGTCCTCCCCTCGCCTAACCCGAATGCAGTTCACCAATGAAGGCCGTGAAAAAGTATATAAAAGAGATGATAGAAATGCAAAGTGACCCGAAAGCAAATCTGCCACACGTGAACCGAAGAAGGAGCAACGTAGAGAGGTATCGAACGCCCAGCGCAGAGACAACAAAGAATAACGAATACCTGGAAAACCCAGTATGTTCCACATCCAGCTGCCACAATGGCAAGATCCGCCCGCAACAAAGGTGGTGTAGTATATACAGAAAGGCGGAGAAAAGTTGAGAAAGCGCTTAGTGTACAACGCCTTCCACGCCGTTGAGAAATTGCTTCACGCGCCTCGTCTCGAGGTTGTCGTTCTCGCTTTCCACGGCCTTGAGTAGGCTGTCGATAACAGCATCCACCTCCGCTTCTTGGGTGCCGGTACATAATGCCACGACCTTGCGGTACTTGACTTCGACGTCCCGGCTGCGGCCCTTGAGGGCTTGTACCATCTTGCGGGTCACATCGCGACGTCCCTCGACTGCACGGATACGTGCCTTGAGAACAGAGGTTGGGGGCAGCATGCCTTCAACGCCCGTGCCGTTGGCTGACGACTCCTCAGCTGCCTCTAGCATGGCAGAAAGCTCGGTTTCCCACGATGATGAAGGGTTGGGTTGAGATGCGCGCGACTGCTCGTGCATGAGGCGGACTTGCTCATCTTCTCTCGCGTGGGAAAGATTGGCTACTCTTTGCCGGGCAAGTGATTGCTTCTTGAGGTTTGCTGTCAGATGCTCTAGCTCGCGGCGGGCATCCCCGAGCTGTGATGATGTTGTGCGGAGGTTGGCATGAACAGCATCAATGGACGCTTGTTTCGACTTCATCTCCTGCTGGAATGAAGTGCCGGTATCTCGTAATAATTGTGTGATAGCTGCAACGATTAGTACAAGAATAGTATGCGACTGTTGGGTCGTACTCACAGGCAATGATATCATCACTACTTTCGCCATCCTGAACTGCAGGTGCCACAGCGTTCTCTGCCGCAATGTTTGCCAACACTGCTTTCGCCGCTGCATCACCATTTGTTAGAGGTTCGGCATCGTCTGTGCCAATGCCAAAGTCAAGAGGTCGAAGCCCAACACGGTTCGCGATCTTGGGATCTGCGCCAACCTCAATCAGTTGCGAGATTATGCTTCGGTTGCCAATGCGAGCGGCGATGTTTAATGCAGTGTCTCCAGCGCTATCCTGTGCGTTGACGATCTCGGACATGAAACGAGCGATACCCATCTTGGGAATGACCGATTGCGAACTGCTTGGATGCCCGCCGTTCGTCTGTGCAGTCTGGCTGCTGGGGACGCTGCCCTGCCGCACGACCCATTCAAGGAGGCTCTCCAAGTAGTATCGGCTAGCCGTGTTGCGACCCTTTACCGCGCTAGTAACGGCGATGTGATGAAGCACAGTACGGCTCTTGTGATCCCGCGCCTCGATTGTACTTCCGAGAAGTTCGAGAAGATCCGGGAATGATCCCTGCTCTACCGAGTTCGTAACAAGACAGGCTCGCATAAGTGCTGTCTCTCCAGAGCTGTTCACACGGTGCGGTGAAGCACCCGCATCTATCAAAGCCCGCAGCAACGGCATGCGAGCAAGTGTGGCTGCCCAGTGCAAGGCAGTGTGACTTTGAGCATCGATGGGCATGTCGAGCTCTTGTGGCGTACATGACCGTAATTGCAGTTGCTTCTCAGCATCTGAGGCATTCGAGTCCATGAACAAGGACATGAGCATATTACGCTTCTGTTCGATATCTGGCGACATCTCGTAGGGAAGCGGTGGCAGCGGGCCGTTGGCGTCCTCCCCAGGCTCACGGTCCTGAACAGCACCTTGTGTGTACATGAAGGAATCGTTGGGTTCGGTGGGGGAGCCAGGGAAAGCAGTCGCGTACATGTCGACGCTCTGGCTGAAGTTTCCGTAGCTGTCTGCGGGGGTCATTGTCATTCTCTGCCGTTTCCTCGGCGGCTCGTCGTTGGGAACCATTGCGGGTCCGCTCTGTTGCTGTGTAGAGTAGGCTGAGTCGACCTGCTGCCCATAGTCTGATGCAAAGCTCTGTTGTGAGTTACCTGGGAACTCATCTCCATTCTGCATGGACGGTTGGCGGCTGAAGCTCGGCGCCCTCGTGGGACCATTTCGGCTTCGAGGACCAGGAGAATCAAATCGAGCCTTGCTGATCGCGGCGACCGCATGTGAAGCTGTGCTTGAAATGTTCTTGAAGAACGTGCCTGACATTCCGTTCGGTCGTCCATCGGCACCGGCCGAGCTGCTGTACATGCGCTTTCGCTGCGCAGCCATGGCCTGCTCTTTGGTTGGTGTGTTGAAGTCTCCACGGCCAGCCACGCCTCCGTCTTGTCCCATATCGTAGGTTAGAAGCGGGCGTAGTAGCTCCTCCACGCCATACTGCCTGCATACCTCGACACCACGGTCGAACTTGATCCATGTACCCTGATATTTTCCGTAACCGCCCTGGACCTTCTCGTGCTCGCCGGTTTGGATCTCCTTTTCGAGTATCTTTGTCCGCTTGCCTTTGTCGACGCCAGCAACTTTAAGGATCTGCGTAGCGTTGAGCCATGAGTCGTTTCGCCGCCGCATGACGGCAACGCCATTGACCTCCATCTCGTAGACATCGACACCGGAGTAGGACGCCTACATACTATGTCAGTGAATGGAGCACTTCGACGTGGAACGCGAGTCTCATGGTGAAGGCATACCGAGTAAATTTGCGCATGCTCAGCTCCACCGAAACCCCTGTGAAAGGAGTTCTGCATCCCCGGTTGAGACTGCTGGCTCATACTGAAGGACTGTTGCGACGTCTGTGACGCCGAAGGCATTGTGGAAGATCAGGATTGTCGGGGGATAGAGTTCAACGACTTTTGCACGTGCGAGCAAGTAACTTCGGATAGGTGGTGATTCAGACCAGCGAATGACCAGACTACTCTGTTTCAACTCTGTGAATTAAACACGACCCTAGTAGTGCACGTAATTGTCAAGGAGGTATTGAGTTTCGAGGGATGACTGCGCGCATAACCAAAGCCGAGGCGTAGTCGCGATGCAGGGGCGTCCGGGGGTAGATATCGGTGGTCGTTCGGCTGGTGAGCAAACTCGGGGGTGCAACGATCCGCAACTGCCGCCGATGGTTGAGGTGAATGAAGGCGAACGGCGTAATGAGGATTGAAGAAGTGGAGGAGGAGGTGGTGGTGATGAGTAGCGGCAGAAGGTCAAGGTAGAGGCAGAGCACAAGGATGGGCGCGAAAAGGGTACGTACCCGTGGCGCCAAATGAGGAAAGGACGAGGGAGGGGCGTTCCTTCCAATTCGCTACTGCACAGGAAATATGCAGGTGCGTCCAGCCGCCTGGTTGCTTCCTGCCCTGCGTATGACTCGGCTGACCATTAATTGGAAAAAGAACAAATTGCGTCAGGTCTATTCGAGCTATTTCGTGTGCACTTCATGAATTTGATGAGGTCTGGAAAAACAATCGTAAGGCGACCACCCATCCAACATCATGCCCATGACGCCCCGACTCAAATGTCAGCCACCACCACAAACCATGCTTCAAAACTTAGTGTTACTTCCGTCATTCCCAAGCGACCCGTTCACAATCCATGTGTCTTGCAGCGTCCCGGTGCCATGCATCGTTCATAGGCGGGGAGCCACAGACGCGTCGGGAGTACCTCTCTACGCGATCCCTCGAATTTCCGTGGTGAGAGTCGTGTCGATTTCGTGATTTCGTGTCTTGAGACGCGTAGCTGTGGCGCGGGGCACTTTAACTTCGCGTCAGCGTTGCTGTGGCTGAGACATCGATCGTGGCTAGTGTGTGCAGTGTGGCTGGTGGTCCGAACCTGTGGCTGGACATCTCGGACAAGTTGATGCAGCAACAGCGATCATCAAGCAGCTCAACGCAACAGCATCCGATCTGGCCAAAGTCGCAGCAGGCTGCGCATTCTCATCATGGCGCAACTCAGGTCCCACGCCAATGTGGTGTCGAATATCCTGGCCCGACCTCGTGAAGCTCGACGACAAATCAAACACTCTGCTGCCCAAACGAGCATCCTCCATACGTACCGACACATTCTCCGCGAGATCTCCTACCTCCCTCCCTCGATCCGACAAAACATCCGAAACCCTGTAGTCAAGCGCTTCAGGCAGCACAAGGTCTCGAGCCTGCACAGCAGCAGACATGTCAAGAGAGCACGCCAGGGTCTAAGAACATTACGAGCTGCCCATGCTGGCGACAAATCCGTGTATTTGGGATTAATACGGAAAGCTTTTGGACGATCATGGATACGCAGATACACTCTCTTGGATCAACACTTTCTCAAGCAGGGTCCCCAAGACTCTGAGCAGCTTCTGGATGTCCTAAATAAGCAGGCCGAATTCGATAACCTCAAGGCTGCTGCTGAAGCCGAAAAGGATCCCACAAAATTAGCAGAGAAACCTGCTAAGCGACTTGGCTTCCAGCGATGGGATTTGAAAATGATGATGGAGATGATGCAATCGCAAAAGAAAGCCCAAGGGAATAGTGCTGTTCCTACTTGGCCCCGGAACAGCCTGGGCAACCTGAACCCAAAGGCGCCGATTCCCGAAAAGAATATTTGGGAGAAGCCACCATCCCAGACATTGGTCCTTCGGAAGCAGGCTAATTGGTGGGACAAAAAGATCTCGAGACTTGAACCACCACTGGAGAAAGCTGAGTGGGAGCTTCTGGGGAAGCTAGCTCGCGGTCTGCAAGACTCGGACGATGCATGGAAGCTTCCTCGCCGAAGAACCCCCGCCCAGCAGTTACACAACGACGGAAAGGACCAAGAGGATCAAGGATGGGATTGGGAGCGTCATGCTAGGCAGCCAATTTCTGAGGTTGAAAAGGGGAAGCTCCCAGTGCGCCAACTCCGATCTGGCGAACGGCCATCCGGGCCTTTTGGCTTGTCAATAGAGACACGAGCACCAACGTCGAGGTGGTTCCGACGCGCCTACGAGCAGACGTGGATGCTCACACCATACGCCGAGAAAGACCCGAAGTCATCCAAGCTGGTTTACAAATGGGGTGGCGGACCTTCAAGAACGAAAACACCAAGTCCACTGCAAATGTCAGTTTTCGACGGAGTCGATGAGGTCGGCCAGCCAAGGAAAGAGAAGTCGCTTTGATGTCTTATGGGTTTATTTTGATCCTTCACCAAACGCCTTATTTCCAGTGCCACCGGCACCACTCAATCGAGCAGAGTCGCCAGCTTGACCAGGCCCTCACGATCAACTCGCATTCCCACCCACTCGTCCTGCGCCTTGGCGCCGATACTCTCATAAAACTTAATGCTGGGTTCGTTCCACTTGAGAACACTCCAATCAAGTCTCGCGCCACCCATGGCACGCACCTCCTTTGCCAAAGCCACCAAGAGCACCTTTCCATACCCCTTACCACGCTCTGATGGCATCACATACAGGTCCTCGAGGTAGATACCCGGGACGGACCGCCAGGTGCTGTAGTTATAGAAGTACAACGCCATGCCGACGGCGGTGCCATCAGGGTTGACGAGGAGGAGGCAGCGAGAGGGTCGGTTGGGGGTGATGGGCTCAGTCTGTGGTGGAGAGGAAGAATCGTAGACTGCGTCGTACGGGGCGAAAGCGATGGTCGCTTGGAGGGTCTCGACGGTGGCTTCGACAGCATCGGACTCTTTCTCGTAGTCGGCGAGCTCTTGGATGAGACCGAGAATCTGCTTAGCGTCTGCGAAATGCGCACGTTAGAAGCTGAAGTAGGTTCGAAGGAATTGGGCGGTTGGAGGGGCACAAACCCTCTCGACGCGCATGGCGCAGAACTGCTTCACCGGCCATTGTATGAAATCAGGGAGTTGTGTAGGGCTAAGGGATTGACGAAATCGTGTAAGATTGCAGGAATTGACGATACCCTCAACAGTGGAGAGTCGGGGTCTTTTAGATGATAGGTTTGACCTTCTAGAAGGCGCCAACACATGTACGAAGTGCAATTGATGTCCCACCTCAAGGGCGCGCGCTGGCGGTGATGTCTGCGGGGCGGGGTGGAGGAGGGGCGGAAGTGCCGACATCGCTCCTCCGCGTGACCAGAATGCACATTCGTGTGTCTACAAAACTTGAAGACTTGCATACCACACACTCAGAGCCGACTACCTGAAGCAAAGGACCTTGCCTTCCAAGCTGCTGCCTGTCTCTTGTAACTCCCTCCTTGCCCTTTCGTTTGTGCATACTATTATGGAAGCTTGGTATATGAATTGGTGTAGCAAGGATGGTAGAAACAACTTGATCGACAGGTTGAGTGTGTGCGACGCCATCTGGAGCAAATAGGCAAGCGATGCTCATATCTCAATTGAAAACTGCTAAGGGAATGTGGCGCTTTATTGAAATCTCAGTCATCATACAAACAACTCCCCTCACAATCTACAATCCCATCGAGACCAGCTCGATAGAACCCCCTATAGCAGTGCATCTAGCAGTCGTCCTTGCGGACAATGACGTTGATGTTGTCTTTGCTGAAGATCTGTCCACCGCACTCATTAAAGGTGAAGCCACCGGTGCACTGATGGCAGATCTCGGCGGCGGCAATGCCAATTTGCTGGAAGGACTCCAGCTGGTAATCATGATCGTTCTACAGAAGAACAGGATCAGCTTGTGTTTTGATTCGTTTAGTGGTCGGAATATGGGGTACTTACATCGTTGCACCAGTAGATAGCAGAGTTGTAGGAGCAGCTCACGCGGCCGCAAGTACCAGGTCCGGGACCGTTGACAGGCTTGCCCTTGACTCCGTTGAGGTGGTTCCAGCCCTCCTCAATGCGGCCCAGGTCAGCGCGTTCCCATCCCTGGGGACTTCCATCGGCTGTAAAGCAGTTGATAGTGATGTCCTCTTCGAATTGACGAGGCACCAGCTCCGGCTGAGTCTTCCCGGATTCAAGTGCTCCCGGGTAAAGAGCCTCGAACTCGCTGTTCGCGTCCTCAACAGTGCCGTTGAGAATGACTTCCGTGCCATCTGGGGCATCATACGACCACTGCATCTGGTGCTCGCCGTAGTTATCGGGCCAGGTAGCAGCCTGGTAAGGTGATCAGCAATCTGTTCAAACTGTTATCAATGAGAGCTAGAGTTATTTACCGTGAAGCTAGCAAAGCTAGCAAGACTAAGAAGCAAAGTGGTAGCGGCGGTCTTCATTGTGTCGAAGTGATGTTTAGATCGAAGAGTGTAAAAGAAGTTTGGAATTTGTTTGTAGGAGAGTGGTGGTCGTGAGCTGTTGTTGTGCGGCTGTGTGATGAATCGAGAGCTTGACGAGGTCCAGGACGCATCCTTATATGCTTCTGTTCCATGATAGACGAGACCGAAGTTCGAACGCCTTCGGTGCTTAGTGCGCAGCCCTTGAGGATTCACTTGTCGAGGACGCACCATGTCTCTCGACAGCGTCATCAACAGCTGTCTCACGTAACATCCATCCTAGAATCGTACATGAGTCTGACCGCTCTAGACAGTAACGCCTACGTTGACGATCCCCATCCTTCTCGTCAAGAGAAGGGAGGATAAAGCTCGCCACTCTCGCTCTGCATCAACCGACCCACTGTCGAGTCTCCATGAGTCTTTGTCGAAGAGGTGATGTCAGCTCTCGTTAGAAAGGATGAAGCGGCTTATGAGGCATCGTCATTTGCGGCAGGGATTACCTTCCATCATGTAAAGCTTTGAGGCTTTTCAAAAACGGAGGTTGGGCTTTTCCCCATGTCTGACTGAGGCACAGACCCTGAATGCGTAGACCGAGTCCAGTTTCCACTTTGGGCAATTGAGAGAAAGTGACCGGGGGTTAAGCATATTAGCCTTGCCGCACGCCACTTAGTCCACCTCACTGAGCAATAAGATCACAGCGTCCAGCACGTGCCGGAGATACAGCTTGACAGCGACCAGCCAAAACATCTACGTCAAAGAGATCGAGTTAGATCCCTGTTTCATGAGACGAAGTGACTTTGTACCGGTACATGCTCCACGGTCTTGCCTCTGCGGCGCAATCGTCGTCGCTTTTACCAAAGCTGGAGTTCGGTGACGAGGCAACTAAGCAGACAAACCAGCTTGCTTGCGCCTCATCCTACGTGCGTGTACCTCCTTGGTAGTAGTAATAGTAATACTGCATCGCGTTGTGAGGACTCATGTTCACTGCAAGGAAGGCTGCTGTATCTTGATCAACGGCTCAATAACCACGTACTGGACCATAGACTGAACACCATATTGGATGCAGGCTGTCCTTTATTCTGTAATGGCAATCTTATTTCTGTTGTAGATACTCTCTTGAATCGTTTCTAGTCCCATGGGCATCCTTCGTTGTAGAATCATCTCTGTAGGCCGAGCTTTCTCTGATATTCGCGTCCTTCCATCTGTCCTATCGTACATTGCATCGCCCATCCGTAGCTTCTTAAGAATATCGAATTCCCAGTCCAACTGCTGTGCCAATTACACCACCAACTACGATTCCGGCAGTGATGGCGATACACTTGCGTGATTTGTAGCGGTTGGGCGCTGGCGGAGACATTTTCTGCTGGCTCTCTGGGTCAGGGGACCCGGTGGCGGAGCTGTTGGTGTAGTGGCGGGAGGCGTCCAACCCAGACATTTTGGCGACGATTCGAATCAGGTAGTAAACGGTTCAAAAGGTTTGGAAGGATATGAGGGTTGAGTCTTGATTTTGATGGAACTTTGAGGGTAGAACAGACATGCCTTCAGGCTTATTTGACATGCGTCAAAGAAGGGAGGGCAGCAATAAATAAGGGCCAGGTCCCAGTTGGAGACGTCAAGCGACGATCCTTTGACGCATGAGACCAGGTGCCGCAACATTGCAATGCACAAACATATAGGATGTATTCTCTTACTAAGATACCATGTGGTGGCGACTTGCATGAAGTCATGATTCGTATACATAGAACAAGAAGAGATTCGCACGCAGCTGTCCTTGTGTTGGACTGGACAAGACCAAGCCTACCATCCGGTGTCGAAGATGTTACCTTCATATCATGCCAGCGAAATGCCCTGGACGGTGCTGGCGCCCTACCTTCTTTTCATTGCCGCAGCTATTGCAACTATCTGCGTTCTTCACTTGCAAGCTGATGGCCGACGACTTCTCTTCACGCCAATATTCGCATTGATGAGCTGTGCCTTGGTTACCATAACCCCTGAGACATGCGCATGGTCGCCACCTCTGTTGGCCTCGAGCTTGGGCATCGTATGCATTGGGAAACTGATCGCGCTTCCTCGCCTTCTTCTCTCTCCAGAAAACCCTTTGGAGAGGCAACCTGGCTCTAGAGAACAGAGTTTACGCATCGCATGGCAGACTTGGAATAATCCTCGGGAGCTCGACCTCACAACTACGCTTACAAGTCGCGACGAAAATGTTGAACCTCGTCTGTTGTTCGCCGTGCAGCGCACATGCAGAATTATAGCCTTGATGGCTGTGGATTCTCAGATCGTGCAAAAGCTGGTGATATATCCGACCATGTCAGACATTCAGCTCCAAGACCTTACTCCAGACAAGGAGATTCTTTTTCGTCGATTGATTTCAAGCTCACCAGGTGAGGCCTTCTCGTCGTTTGACTTGGCACTTCGCTTGCTTCTGCCTCTGCAATGGCTCTGGTCAAACGTTCTGTACTTGGAGGTTTACCACGATTGCCTTGCCATCATCTTCGTCTCTATTCTGCAAATAGATGGGACTCAGACTTGGCCACCACTTTTCGGCAACATCACTGAAGCTTACACGGTGAAGCGCTTTTGGGGCAAATTTTGGCATCGCATTGTCGCGCGTCGCTTGACCACTTTGGCTCAGCCACTGTCGCGACACATCTTCAGATCTCAGCCCGGTTCGCACCTTGACAAGGTAGGCATAGCCTTTGGAATTTTTCTATTTTCCGGCCTGGGACACGCAGCAGTCGCCTGGAGGGCTGGTGAAGGACATGAGACTCGCGATGTTATGTTCTACGTCGCCAACTTCGCAATTGTGACAGTCGAGGTCATTGTTGAGAAAACATTGAGAAGAAAGAGAGCTTCACTAGATCTTTCAGAGACGGGTGCGATGAAGTGCCGTGCGATTAGACTCGCTACACGCGTTGTAGGCTATATCTGGGTATACTTTTGGTTTGTGTGGTTATTGCCTCGATGGCAGTACCCAAAGCTATACAGTCGGCGGCTTGCCCAGCTCGAGATGGAGATAGCACTGTTGATGGGACAGAAGCCTCAATGAACTGAAATATTCTCAAAAATTAGAATTACTCACACTCCTACCCATCCGACCTCTCTGCATCAAGCGCCTGGCTCCATTGTCTAGGTCCCGTTCATGGTTAAGCAGCGCACCCAGGGTGACAGGGGCCCAACGATCAATGAGATGCCAGCTATCCCTCCACATTGTGGCACAGTCGAAGTACCGGTACTTCGCATACATCGTACAAGTCAACTACCTGAGCAGGGGTCTCCTGCAGTGTCCTCAAGATGGTTAGTGAGGGAACATGGCTCAACAACGCATTCCCTAAATCGTACAATGGGTCATCGCGTTAAGGTCCACCATTCGGATGTCATCCCACACTGCACGAGCAAGCCTCAAACCCGTTACGTAGAACCGATTTGCAGCCGCAGAGCGCTTAATTTCTCTCTAAGTAGTTACCGAAAGGATCGAATTGCCACCAATGCAGGGGCGAAGCCAGCCTTCAGTTACTAAGATGCACCGACTGAGGTGCATTAAGGGGCGTCATAGTGGAGGATCTGACGCATTGGAGATGCTGCACTGCTCTGCAACCTGCTTGGAAGGATGGTCGAGATGACCTACTGCAGAGGATTTGGCCCGCTTTTGCGCGTGTTTGAATAGCTGCAGATGTTTGATCGTCGTGGCGTTTCTGAGTAATGATGGGCCTTGATCGTGCGCTCGGCCTTCCAGTGGAAGACAAGAGCATGACGATACTCTCAAGTCAGAGACCGAGCCGATCTTCAGCGAGCATCCTTGAGGATCAAGACATCATCTATGAGTAAAGCTTTGTCCGTACCGCATAATCCTTTGTGATCAGCGTCAGGATCTGGAAGTTCGGTCATCTTCCCTCGCCGAAGGGAGCGATCTTGCTGAATGATGGCCATAGTCAGCGGCGCTGAGCTGATCTACTCCCTCCGAAGTCTTGACAGAGGTAAACACAAAGAATGGCCTTATGAAAAATAACGAAGCCGTTATCTTATAAAGTCACAGAGCTTTCCTCCCAAATACAAAAACAATTCAGAAGACAAATCACACCGAACCTCATCCAGACCATCGCAAGCTGAAGACTTCAACAATAGTCATCACTACTTCCTATCTGCTCTCCCGTATCAACAATTCAGTTACACAATCATGCGTGTCGCTTCAATCCTCAGTCCACTTCTTGTGGCAATGGTTTGCCTCGAGCCAGGAGCAGAGGCTGGCTTCCTCGGCGCTGCTATTCGCACTGGCGTCTCGCGAGGCATCACAGCTGCCGTCTCCCAAATGCTGCGAAATGCCGTTCGTAACCAGAGTATGCTTCGAAACGCCAGCCTGAGGGGCAGCGTCGGAGAAACCATCAGGGGCGCCACCAATGCCGCGAGAGGGCGCGCCGCTCTGAGCGCCGAAACCAAGAAATTCTTGAAGTACAGTGTCATCACCGCTGTCATTTCCGGTTCCACCTCCGGATCCATCAGCGGAACTATCTCGAAGAATGCCAAAGCCCGTCGCTCCTGGAGTGATCGAGCAATGATGATGTCTCGCCAATTGTTCGCCGAGGGTGACGAGGACGTTGGTGAGCCTGGTCCGGCACCTGAGAACGTCAGCCAGGACGCTTGGGACCTCTGCTTCTGGGACCTGGTTGTCGACGCCGATGTAAATGTTGCGGGAGAGAACGACTGGATTGAGGTTCAAGGACTTCCACCAGCCTGCGGTTTCATCAACGACAAGCTGGCTGAGGTAGCCGAAGGCGGGGCTGGAATCAACTGTGGTGAGGAGTGCATTCGCTACGAAGGTCTGACTCCAGAGGAGCTCGCCGCATTCTCAGACTACCTCGCTGGCCTTCAGTGAGCTGCTGCTGGGTGCTGTTGAAAGTCTCGAAGCTGGACTTGGAGACTCTCACTTCACTACGATGAAGTACTGCCTGTTTTGCCTGTTTTCATATCTATCTGCAGCGGAAATGTCTTTTTAAACGTCCTTATGCGCTTTTCTGTCCTTGATATTGCACAAATAGCTTTATTGAATCTCATGTCTTCACTCTTGTCTCTTCTGCAGTGTTCTCTTTGATGAGTTGTCCCACAGGGCGATGGGTGTAATTACAGCTACATCTGCGCCATGTATTGAGCCCTGGCCGCTTATAGGGCATTTAGCGACATGGTTCGACTGTAACTGCATGATGTTTTTAAAGCACGGCTATTCTGTCTTAGAAGACCTGGCGTCGGTGGTATTTGGGGCTGCTGCATCGCTTCACGGACGCTTCTAGAAAATGTCGAGATGAATTGTCTACATTTTCTTCAGATACTTATGAAATCTTGGGGATGTCTGCGAAGCTTGAGAGGACACGGGAAAAAAAAGAAACTGCTTTACTTCTCTGCACGGAAGATCCCATACAATTGGGAGCTCGAGGTCTAGACTGGCAAATGGCTTCCTCCTGCATCAGTTTGGTCGCAATTATTCATTCAAGGAATGGAGGACCCCTACCCCAGATTTTCTAAGCGTCAGCCTTCAGATTGGCGGAGAAATAGTCGATCGTAATTGAAGAAGCCTTACTTGGTACATACGGTCCAACCGTATTTCACGGCCCCCCTCCAAGTTCTTCCTTTCCTCTCGGCTACCCGGCACGCCTCGGACGGATTACTCGGATACCAAATGCCGCTTGCAGGAAACTATCGCGCAGGACTATAGGGATTTTATACGCATACGTTTGCGAGGAAGTATACTAAGAACAAAGAAGTACAGCTGCATCATGCGAAAGCCTAGTCGCGGGGTGTCTTGACGGACACTTACGATCCGAAAGGCGCACCATTAAGCGACCATCAAGCGACCATCGGTAATTCTAGTATTGTTGCGCTTGCAAGTGGGATGCTCCAGACTGAAGGATAGCTTTGTGGTGCTAATATGAAGGATATAAAGACACCGGGATATACGACTCAAGACATACCTGAATGTCAAACATCAGCCGACAATTCTGAGTTGGAATTTACTGAGACCTCATTGGTCCTCGGACTTGTCATTTATATTGATTCATTCGCTTCTGACAGATCCATCGTCAACAAAGAGCTTCATGATGTTCTCAGGCACTAACTTCAAGCATTACCTGTCCATCCTTGCCGTGAGCTCGCTAGCGATAGCGGCGCCATGTGACATCTACAAGTCCGGTGGTACCCCCTGCGTGGCAGCTCACAGCACTACTCGAGCTCTTTACGGTTCCTACACCGGCTCTCTTTATCAGGTCAAGAGGGCCGATGGCTCCACGGTCAACATTTCACCCGTCTCTGCTGGCGGGGTTGCCAACTCTGCGGCCCAGGACAACTTCTGTGGGAGCAGTAGTTGTGTGATCAGTATCATCTACGATCAATCGGGACAAGGGAATCATCTGACGCAAGCACCGCCGGGTGGCTTCAAAGGCCCTGCCGCGGGTGGCTACGACAACCTAGCTGATGCAAAAGCCGCACCGATCTATGTGAACGGGCAGAAGGCATACGGTGTTTTTGTTGCGCCAGGAACGGGATATCGCAACAACAACTGCGAAGGTATCGCGAAGAACGACGAGCCGGAAGGCATGTACGCTGTGTTGGACGGCACCCATTATAACGGAGGCTGCTGCTTCGACTACGGCAATGCCGAGACAAGTAGCCTCGATACAGGTAATGCGCATATGGAGGCCATCTACTTTGGCAATTGCAATGTTTGGGGCACTGGTGCTGGCTCTGGCCCGTGGATTATGGCTGATCTTGAGAACGGTCTCTTTTCTGGTTACAACAGCAAGAACAATGCGGGAGATCCCTCTATATCCCACCGCTTCCTGACGGCTGTTCTCAAGGGCGGACCGAATAAGTGGGCTTTGCGAGGCGGCAATGCGGCATCTGGCGCTCTCTCAACGTTCTATAATGGCCAGAGGCCAGCGGGATACAACCCCATGAAGAAGGAGGGGGCCATCATCCTTGGTATCGGTGGGGATAACAGTCACGGTGCTCAGGGAACGTTCTACGAAGGAGTTATGACCTCGGGATATCCCTCAGAAGATGCCGAGAACCAAGTTCAGGCCGATATCGTTGCTGCTAAATACAGCACCAGCGGCAGTAGCGGAGGTGCCACCAGTTCCCGGCCACCAACTTCTACCACTGCACCTCCATCCACAGGTGAAACCCAAAGTCACTGGGGTCAATGCGGTGGTTCGGGCTACACTGGTCCAACGAAGTGCGCCTCGCCGTATGCGTGTCAGACACAGAACCCGTACTATGCTCAGTGTCTCTAGAAGGCCGTGGGGCACCTGGTTGTGAGGTGATGGTAATGGTGCGCAGGAGCGATAGCGACGACCGACGAGCAGTTCTAATTGTATATTTGGAATCGTTCTAAATGGTTTTACGTTTATGCAGTTTGCCTGTTCAGCTTGCAGTTAACTACTATGTTACTGTCCTCCAACAGTATAAGCTGGTCTCATGGATAGCTAGGCCCCGATCTCGGATGCCGACACTGCAACTCAACAATGCCTAGCTTAATTTAGAAGGAGTACAAACGAAGTCACATTCGCAAGGCGACTCGTAGGGTTCTGTATCGGGAAACAGTACGGCTTGGCTAGCCTGGCGATAGTTTCATCATTACCAATCCATCTGTCAATATTCCAGGACTGCATGTTGCGTAATACCCTTCCTAAAAGGTATAAAACCCGGTTTTACGTCTATGGATATTGATGAATTCTGCAAGATATGAGTCGCTGTTCTTACCACGACGATAAGCATTACTGAAGCTACATTATATCAACGGATACCAAGACTCAGCACCACTACACAATGTCTCCGCGGACAGCTCCTCAGCTCATTTTGGGAGCTGGGAATGTAACATTCATGGCCGTCTCGCTAGCTCGACCCCTACTAATGCCGCTGTGAAGATCGGTGATTCTACTCTCGATCCTATAGTCCGCTTCGATACTGCCGAGCAAGTCAAAGATGTTTTGGACTCCTTTCATGCCCGCGGCCATCGACAGATTGACACGGCCCAAATCTACTCACCCCATGCCCATGGAACATCTGAGCCCCGACTTGGAGCCGCCAACGCTGGTGATAGGTTTCTAGTGGATACCAAAGTCAAGTCGTCGACCGCCGGAGATCACAAGAGGGAAAATATTCTCCAAAACATTGATTTCTCTCTCGAACGACTACAGGTAAAGCAGATCAATATTCTTTACCTTCACCAGCCAGACCGGACCGTTCCTTTCGAAGAGACTTGCGAGGCACTGAACCAGGCCTACTCGGAGGGTAAATTCAAGCACTGGGGCTTGTCCAATTATAGTGTCGAAGAGGTTGACCAAATTGTTGCAATTTGCGATTCTCACCAGTGGAAAAGACCCTCTGTCTACCAAGGACAGTACAATTTGATCGTTAGGGGCGCGGAAGAGAAATTGATTCCCACTCTCCGAAAGTACAACATGGCTTACTTCGCTTATAGGTGAGTGTCCCTTTGCCTTGAGCAAAAACATCCTGGACTCTGAGGTCGAAGTACTGATGAATTGAGCATTTTTTAGTCCTGCCGCGGCCGGTTTCTTCGCTGGGAACCACAAGAAAGTACAGCCTGGCGGCCGATATGATGCATCTGTGAGTACACCACGGCTGCTAATGCAGTTACTCTCTCCAAGATCTTCAAGCGTGCTGACGTTCGAGAACTCTGACAGCTCTTCCTGGGTCAATTTTACGCTGAACGATATCTCCAAGACGACATCAAAGCTGTGACAGAGGCGGCGTTGTCCAAGGCGTCAGAGCACGGTATCAACGGCCACGCCGCTGCGCTGCGCTGGTGTGCATACCACAGCGCGCTTAAGTGGGAACACAAGGATGCAATCCTTCTTGGTGCTTCCAGCGTTGCACAGCTAGAGAGCAACATTGACATGATTGATCAGGGTCCGCTTCCTGAAGATGTGGTGGTGGCGCTCGATGCTGTTTACGAACAGATCAAGCGGGCTGATGCGGAGATCGCCTACCATTGGTAGCGCGCGACGGATCCTGATAGAACCTGGTCAACTCAAACCAGGAAACTTTGTTGATTTATAATACAAATGTTCTCCAGTCAAGCACTGTCTATCCATCACCATGGAGTCTAATGCGTGTAGTCTCGCGTTTGTCGATTCCTCCGTGGCCGCCGGCCCTAGACAGACCTCCTAGCCTTCCACTAATTTAGCCATGCCTAGTTTGGAAAGAGTACTGCTTGGCGGAGATGGTAGACGGAAAGGTTGGGTGCCGCCACCGCATCAACAGCTGACAAAGCTTCCACGGGACGGCAATGTTGCTGCCGGCTACAAGTAGAGGGCCCGGTAATCCGTTGAGTATTGCTGCTACTGTCTCCCTGGGATGTTTGGACTAATTGACCGTTCAGAAATGGACTTCATCAACTACTCTCATCCGTCCCAGACTCGATCGAGTCAATTGAAGCGCCAGGCGTATTCTTCTGCTGCCCGGGCTACACACGCACGCACTCGCAATGCCCGTATAGCAAGGCACCAGGCTGCGGCGGTCAATGATGATATACATCCATCACCCTGTTCGACAATGACACGATCCATGTCACAACTCATGCCACATACCAATGGACTACACTATCCGGGCCCGCTCTCAGTTCTCGGGGCCGGCCGGAGGGACCCATTTTCCAGCGCCACACGCCCCTTCTTATCACACGATGATTTCATGCTTGACCAATGTAGGCCTTACGCCCCAGTGTTCTTTAACAAGCACCCTCTGTGACAGAGAAGTAAGCTCACATAGGTATCCAAGATGTTACGCGTGTCGTTCCGTACCTGAGATTACACTGTGGCGCTTTTATGTCCGCAGACGATGCGCATGTGAAATCCTACTGGGTTCAGCTGGCACTGGCTGACGAGGCCTTGTTGGCTGGGTTGTTCCTGCTCACATCCCGTTTCCTCAACGTCGTCTTTCAGCGAACGGAATATCTTCAGCCAGCAATCAGGTATAAACTGGCTTGCCTCGGTGCCATCAGCAAAGCACTCTCGGCACAAGCTGCACCAGATAATGTCGCACTCTCCATCGCGCTCATACTAGCTACCGACGAAGTGAGGATCATTGTGGTCCATAGTTGCAAGGTGCATTATTCGCTGATTTCTTGGTTGGCAGGTTATGAACCACGACATTGCCATGGCAGCCCAACATATTCATGGAGCTTTGAGAATGATTAGCCTCCGGGGTGGCCCTCACGCACCCGGAACAAACAGCTTTGTCGTTAGCATGTTGGACAAGTATATCTCCAGGAAGGATATACTGAGCTCACATCCACCGCCGCCATGTGGCATTCAGTTTATGCTTCCTGAGGCTAGTGTCCTGGAACTGAGCTATTGATAGAACGACTCAAGCAGGAAATACTGTATCAGCAGTAGCTCTGTCGTAAATGGCCCTTGGATGCATACAGCACTCCGCTTCATGACTTGAGGTCCCGAGCCCACTGTCTAGATGATGAAGAAGCACTGAAACTCTTTCGGGAGAAAGGCTGGGTGGCTGGACATCCGTGAAGCTGTCAGTTGCAGTAGCATAAAGGAATGCAACACTACAAGCTCATCAATAGCGTTGCTCTCATTCAAATATTTGTAGTAACTTTTTGCCGGCTTTCCGTGACAGTCTACGATCATATTAAGTAGATAAAGGAAAGACAAAGTATGGAACTTTCCAAAGACAAACAAAGCGATTAGTTCTGCTCTGTAGGGATCAGGTTTCCCTTCAGGCCTGGCGTACTAGCGCGTGGAAGGATATGATCAGTGGCTACCCTTGCACACGACAACCTCAGCTTCGACTTCTATCTCAATGTTCTACCAACGCGCATGAAGAGTCTTGACTTCGGGTAGGAAATAGTAAAAGTATATTCAACACGATCGGGCTCTCGAAAGCATGTGTGCTGATGAGATGTGAGCGTTTAGATCAAGGAGGTGAAGTAATACATACCACATTCTCTAGCGAACACAACCCATCCTAGAGCCTACAGTTCCGCCTCCTAGGTGCAAGAAGAAAATCATAAATCTATAAACTTTAAAGCGTTGTCACGTCTATATGCTAATCCCACCACATATTATAGCCGAGCTTCCATTTCGTTTGTCAACATAGCATTACATCCCCATAATCACAACTATCCCCAGCGCGATCAGACCATATGAAGGCACCAATGATCCAGCACCATCGTCATTGTCCTCCGTCTCGGCAGCTGAGCCAGATGAAGTCGTTTCATCAGCGTTGTCTCCGGACTCTCCGCTGTTGGAAGAGGTTGGCTCCGCGGAGGTAGATGAAGCATCGGCGGTGCCGCTCTCGGCGGTCCCAGCCACATCGGTCGAGGTTGACTCTGCGTCAGCACCCTCAGTGGTCGTAGATTGAGCCGCCTCAGTCGTCTCGGACGTGGTCTCAGCCTCGGTCGTCGTCTCCTCGGTCGTCGTCTCCTCGGCCTGGGAGCTCGTCGCAGAAGCAGAGCTTGTCTTCGAAGTGGAGGTGGACTCTCCATCGGATGCTTTCTCCACCATTTCCCGCACCCATGCGCCAGCCTCGTCCGAGTAAATATCGAAGTAGTTTAGGTGTGTCTCAACAATGTCGCCTTGGGCGCAGATCGGGTCAGTGTCGGGGCACCAGTTGCGCAGGACTGAGGCATACTCGTTCATGCCGGCAAGTTGGTCATCTGGTCGGGGAAAAAGACCGTCCTTGGAGGAGCCGTTCAGGTAGTTGTAGGATTGACCAGCGGTGTGTCGCGTGTCACCGAAGATCATGGCGGCCACGACTGATAGTAATTAGTAAAGCACAGCTTTTACCGAGTCTGGGAATCGCATACTCATCTGGCCTGCGTCGCTTGATCGCTCGAGGGCAGGGCTCGACTGCTGAACGCAGTCTTGGAAGAAGACACCACCTCCACCTCCCAAGATGTCGCCCATAACATGTCCTCCCTGGCTGTAGCCGCTCAAGACCAACTTCGTGTCGGGGCACTTCTTGTTGTACGCCTTGATCTGCGCCGCTCCATTGGCCGCTCCCTCCTCCACGGCACCACAGTACTCATCCTCGAGCATGTTCTGCCATTGCACGTCCTCATAGTCGCAACCCTCAACCCCAGCGCAAATCGCGGGGATGAGCGCGCCCTGACGTCCGGGATAAGGCTCGTTGTTACCCTTGGCGAGGAAGATGTGTACGGACGAGCATTCGTTTGTCGTCTGCTGCGCAAGGGCAGCGCCTGGGAGGAGAGCAGCCGAGGTGAGAACGGCGGACGACCTGGGGAGCTTCATCTTGACGGACTGAATTAAGTGGCGTCGCAACCTCCTGGAACTCCTGACAACAATGACCGAAGATGAGAGAGGAAGAAGTCAGCCGAAGCGACGTCAGAATTTCACACGCGACAGCTGCATCGCCACAATGGCCTAAGCGGCTTCTTCGTATCCATAACCCCCCCGAGTTCACCGAAAAGGAGCCAAAGGTCGGAGCGAAGGTCCACTTGCGGAGGAGGATGGATCTAGGAACCAGGGGCGAAATCCATGATAGCACGACGCTAGGTCAACGGGGGAAAGACGATCTGCGAGCAGACCAAGATGTACTGATAAGTCCGACCAGGGGTTGTTTGTTTACTTGGGGGTCTGCTTATGCAGTTGCGGAAGTAGTTGCGCTCAAGGGGCCGACACGATGGACTTCAACTCCAGAACATACAGAGGCTTGATCGTGACTTTATCAGATACAGCTAAAACAACGAGAGCAACCGAGAATTCTCTGCTCTGCCGAGTGTTTTGTCGCGCCTAAAAAAGAGTCAAAGGTGGGTTCGATGAAAACCCGATTCGGGAGACCGTCGTGGAGCTAGAGGACGGGTTCCACATCGCTATCGCACGAGAAGAATCGCTTACGATAATTCGAAACACGAAGAACCGGGTTTCAGCTGTGATGGTTTTGATCTAAGACATTGGCGGTGATGGACTGAGACCCGGGTTCATGTGCGTCACGCATTGCTGGCTGTCATGGCTGAAATAGGAGGGCTCGCGTTGAGGGTTACGAGGATCTATATGGTGGAATTGACAGTAGTACAAATCTTTGAGGTGTCATGATCGTTCGCATTGAGCTTGGTCTCGGTTGTGATGTTCGTACAGTCGCCTTCGGGCATCAACACCGATGGATAGAGCACTCCATTCGGAATGAAGTCAAGTGACTGGCCCTGCCTGGCTTTCGTCAACTCCTCTGTCATTCGGAGGAATCATGAATGCAGCATCCTAGACATGAACCACGCGCAAGGTTCAATTACTGCTGTCGGAAACACCGTCGTCTTGGGTCCGTGATTATGACGCCAAACTCCTATGCCTTCTTTATAAGACACCGGGGGCATGTTGCAAATGCCCCAAACCTCGTTCACTTGAAGCTTTGGGAAAGCTTTTTCTCATGAGCTTGGCTCTTGTTGTTACTGACTGCCTAGGGAAGCCGGAACTCTTCTTCCAGCAGGTGAGTGGTGTCTTACATCAAGATGGCAGCTTCATCCAGACATCACCCGACCTGGCGGCGCCGTGGCGCTCCCAAAGTTCAGTTCGGCATGACGTTAGATTTAGGGATGCCGTATCATCGCGATTTCGATAAAAACACCTCACAGCCGCCCGACAAGGAGGCATACGCATTATGGCGGCTAGGTCGCAAGCTGTTCAAAAGGGGACTTCCTGTTGCAATCTATGACCGCTACCACCGCTGCAAGACATATTTTGCCACGGAAGAGAACGAGAGCTCATTGGGGAACTATGTGCACTCGTACTTCATGGTGTTGGGTCACTATATCGGTCCTCTCGATCAGGACGAACCTGTCAATTCGTTTCCGGTGCGACTAAAGGCAGTGCTAATGGGGGAGTCGAATATCCGCGAGTACTATGAGGACCTGAATATTGTGCTGAGATGGACCAACTTGGGAGCTGTAGAGAGAATCTCCCTTCATCCTTGGTATGACATGGAAGTTCATATCAGCCCGACGGGGGGAAGCCTTCGGACTACGCGAAGCGAAGCGTCTCACTACTCTAACTCTTCTATTAGAGGAGCTGGTCCTCTGGCCCCTGACCTTCAGACGTCGGTATCGCTTTGGTTCGCTTTGCCGCGACTGTCGTCTTGCTTCAGGTCGCGACGCGCATCTAAATGAACGGTACTCTTTCCAACGGGACGTGGAGGTTGTGCAGGATCTTCCGCAGGATCTCAAGGAGATCTTCGGCGATACGTTAGTGAACGTTTGGCGTTGCAGAGATATGCACGACTTGGCGACTAGTTTGAAAGGCGAGGAAGGCTCTCAGGGCCATCCCGCGGTACACTTGAAGTTGCATACCCATCGTGATGGGAGTGAGCACTATAGCTTTGTGTTCGCGCATGCGCAAAGCAGCTTCCGTGTCTAGCCTTCTTACTAAAGCGGTTAAACCTGATTGTCAGCATCGCCAAAGCTACCACATTGCCGCCAGATAGCTTCCAGGAGCTTGTCGGGATACTCATAGACTTACACCAAACGATCATGCTTTCCGAAGAACGACCTCCGCGGCCGGCGCAGGTCCAGAAAGTGGTGGATGACTTTGGCAAATTCATGAGACGCTATTGGGACGTAATTGTCAGAGGAGCAGGCTGGCGGCCTGAGTTGGAAGCGTCAACTTAGAGATCAATGCGTATAGTTGGACTAATCGCTGAGTACAAGTTCCTAGTCCAGAACTGATCATGTGACTTTGAGATAACTATCACGAGAAGACGTGTTGTAAACATAAGCGCTATTCGCACTAGGTCCCAGCCAGCAAATGAACTGTTGCCGCGGTAAAACTGTCTCCAGAGTTGTGTAATACTTCCCAAATAATAGTCTTGTTTCTTACTCACCGAATTAAAAGCAAGCATATCGGAGCGGCAAATGGTTGAAGGGGCCCAAGATTGTCTTTTAAGCAGTGATTGGCGAACATCATTAGCTAGGAAGCGCATTGATGCATCCAGAAAGCAACAACCTCGATCTGAACAAGTGACATTATACTTCACCGCAGTAGGATTACAAAAGTAACGAGTTCTTAAGGAGTAGTGAGAGATTAAATATGACACTAAATCACAAGAGCGCTCTTCGAGATCGATGAAGACACAACGTGGACGATGCGGCTTTGAGATCACCTCCAAATATGCTGATTGAGGCATGCCATCTACGGAAACCTTCGCTTTTTATTCGATGTCAAGCAGCCGCCAAACCAGAGCCCCATAAATAAGTGACAAGAACCTAATTATTGCGGTGCTAGGGCCTGAATGATGGACTTCAAATGACGCTAGGAGACAATAACCTCATGAGACGTATAAAGTCGCAACCTCAGAGGTTGGTCCCGGGATGGCGTAGACAAACGAAAGACTTTATCACTTTCGCGGCAAGGAACGAACACAGAGTAATATTCAGGTTTGCAGGAATATGTATTGTAAGACGCCTTACTCATCTCCAATCACGCCATCCTAGTTGCGGAGCCGGAGCTTCATTAGGAATGACTCATCTAATACTCAGCCTTAAAACACAATAGAGGTAATTCAAAATAGATTTTGAAACTAAATTTGAAAAGTCGCACCATATGCGTCTGATCAGCTAGAACCATGGCTTCGGCATACAACCAGGGGCAACTCGAGCAGTTCTTTAGGTACATTGGCTTGCCAGACGAACTTCGTAAAGAGCCGCAACCTTCACTGAGACTCTTGAAAGCCCTACACATCCATTCGCTTTCGACATTTCCTTATGAGAACCTCTCACTACACTACAATGCTTCCCACGAAATTAACCTGGACCCGCAGCATTTATTCCAGAAGATGGTGACAGACAACCGCGGCCGTGGGGGCTTCTGCATGGAGATCGCTATTCTCTACAACCACATCCTTCGGGCCATCGGCTTTGATGCCTTTACAGCCGGGGTTAGAACTAGGGGAAGATTAGAAGGCGTTCCGCGCGGAGATTATCCTGGTTGGTGGGTCAACTTCATTCTGGAAGCAAGGGGTTAATTAATGACCGTATCTTGAAGGAATCACATTGTCAACATCGTGACCTTTCCCGACGGCAGCAAATACCACTCCGATGTTGCTTTTGGGGGTGACGGTGCTACAATGCCGATGCCCCTTGCTGACGGTCTAGTCCACTCGAATTTAGGAACCCAGGAGATCCGGCTCGTCAAAGATTGGATACCTCACCAAGTGCATCGAACGGAAGAGACAAAAGTCTGGATATATCAGTATCGCAACAGCCCGGACAAGGCTTGGAATTCTTTTTACTCATTCCCAGGGATCGAATTCTTTGCTCTAGACTGGGGCGTCGTCAATTGGTGGATCAACACGCATGCTGATAGCCATCAAAGACGTAACGTTCTGACCATCAAATTCTTGCGACAACCTAAGAAGCAAGGTGCTAGCTATGAGGGAGAGCAGGAGATATACGGGAAGAGGATGCTTATCAACGCCGTGGTAAAGCAGAACCTTGGTGGCAAGACAGAAAGCATTCTCATTTGCAAAGACGAAGATGAGAGGATAGCGGCACTCCAGAAATACTTTGCGGTTCAGCTATCTGCTGAAGAAAAGCAAGGCATTCGCGGATATGTCTCAGAACTCGGTCATACGCCTTAGATTTATATAGGAGACACCTGTTTCCCCGCAAGGGAACCTGAATTCGCCAAGAGAGTTAGTGTTGAGCATGCACGAGCTATGCTAGCCGTCGAAGCAGTAGTGAAGCAAATGGAAACTTGATACGTTTCTTTGATGTTTTAGTTCTGAGTCTACTTATGACTCTAATACAGGCCAGTGCAGCTCATCCAGCCTGGCATTTGTCCATGCAATCTCATCATGGCCAAACAGCCACGGCTGGAAGTTCTTACTACTAAGACTGTTCGGATTGGCCCGATCAAGCGCCGCGTCGCTTTCTTCGTCGCGAACCGCCGCAGCCATCACGGCGAAGGCCCGGTCCCTCTCTTCCTGCGCTGGCCCGTCAGGCAAATGCCACACATGGCTCGAGTCCCGTGTTCCCTTCTGAACCCTTTCCGCGCGTGGCTTCCGGATGCTCTCGTATGCGCGCAGCAAGTCCGGCAAGTCGGCCGCGGTGCGAGCACGGGCCAGGCATTCTGCGAGGCATGCGCCGTCTTCGATGGCCTGGGCCGCGCCCTGTGCCAGAAAGGGTACCATGGCATGGGCAGCGTCGCCTAGAAGTGCGACTGTGCCGTTTTCACTGACCCAGGTTGGTAGGTCCGGCAGGTCGGCGATCTTCCAGTTCAAGCAGCTCTGGACTTTAGTAAGCACCTTGCGAATGACAGGCTCGAAGTCTTTGTAATGGTCTCGCATCTCTTCCAGGTTGCCCGGCTCGTTCCACTGGCCGGCTGCAGCTACACCACCAGGATGCGAGAGCACGAGGTTGTACATAGCCCCTTGACGAATTGGGTAGGCCATGATGTGGTGATCAGGCCCTATCCAGCAGTTTGCGTTAATATCGGTCATGAGATGGGCTATGTCCTCATCAGCAGACATGATCTCGACCGGCACGGTTGCCCGGTAGGAGCAGTTGGCCGCTGGGTTTGGCTCCACGTTCTTGGCTCCCAGGATTGCCTCCCGAGTCCTTGACCGGATGCCGTCCGCCCCGATGACCACATCGCCTGTCAGTGTCTCGCCGGTCGCCAGCTTGACAGTCGGCCCGGAGACATCAACCGACTCAACATAGCAGCCCAGACGGATTTCCACGCCTAAAGCCTTAGCAGCATCAAACAGGAGGGCCTGGAAGTCGGCTCTGTGGATAAGCCAGTATGGCGAACCGTACTTCTCGGACAAATGAGGATGAAGCGGCGTGGTTCCAAGCACCTGGCCGGTGGCGTAACGTCGGAAGGCAAAGTGCTGCGGCCAGACCACCTTCTCGAGGAATTTGTCCCTCAAGCCGTATTGTGCTAATATGCGACTCGAGTTTGGAGGAATCTGGATCCCAGCGCCGACCTAGTCGAACATTAGCACTCAGTCGTTTGCGGGGGGTCAACATGGGGAAGACATCGCGCATCCATAACTTACTTCTGATAATGCGGGAGCCCCCTCAAGCACGGTGACTTTGTGTCCTTTTCGCTTGATCGCAATGGCTGCACCAAGTCCGCCGAGCCCTCCGCCATTAATGATGATGTGGAACTTGGTGTTTGCTTCTGTCATTGTCTTTTAAAGCTCCAAGATGATATTCTCGTTGACACAGCAGAAGTAAAGCCAGTTACGAAGAAGTGACATACTCTAAGAAACAGTAAAAGTTACATTATTTTCGTCTATCGGCCAAATATCTACTTATTCATGAGTAGATCCTGGCCGTCACCTAGTCCGAGACCATGTCGGAAGCAAACAGGCCATGTCGGAAGCAACTAGGCAATATCGGAAGCAAATTGACCATGTCGGAGGCAACTTGACCACGTCGGAAGCAAATTGGGAGGCGGGCATGCAGTGGGTAAACTGTTGCTTCCGAGTATAATGACGTAGCGGAAAATTAACCATCAGCCTCTCCGTTAACGGATTGGCCGGGAAGTCGGGTGCCCATGCGTTGTGTCTGCGAGACACAAACCTGCCTTGCTATCTGGGTCTCTTGGCGGTAATTGAGCTTGGGGCCTCAGTCAAGAGGGAGCTGTTCCCTTTTGTAAAGTCGTAATGACTAGACCATCACCTTCTGTGAGTCAGTAGCTCAGAATCACTCAAACAAGATGCCCTTGTAAACAGGCGTGGAGTAAGCGTCACCTGTGGCATGCATAGCGGAGTCACTCATTAACCCTTCTTTCGCCATCAATAGGAGCAGTCCATTTGAGCTACTCTGCTTCATAGGAAATCCCAATTTTGTTCTACAAGGACCTTCGCAGAGGGATCACCACCGACGAAGTGCAAGTCAAATGCGTCTTGTGGCGTCGTGAAAAGGCCTTCTACCGAGAAATCAGGTTCTTGGTACAGCTCCGGCATATCTTGAAAGTCCAGCGACAATGCCAGCGCCTGGAACGACTCGGATCCAACAGGCTCGACACCCAAAGTATGCGACAAGGCCGCTGAGGGGCCCATCTGTTCGTTCTGCGGAACCGCCATGTCACCTGATAGCGTCGTGAACTCAACACGCCCCTGGTGGTCTTTGACGGCTTGTTCGATTTCCTTGGAGATGATGCCTACAACGAGCGCACACCTCTTGGCAAGTCCACCAAATGGTACGAAAAGCGCCAACAGGTCTTTGACAGCGGCGCAAGCGTCTGCTATACGCGGTCCAAGCTTCTCGAAGACGCGGGGACAAGCTTGCGCGACTGCAAGTACCATGTACGCACTGTAAATATAAAAGACGCTGTACCACCAAGCTGGAAGCAAAGACTTGAGTTCATCGACCCGGCGGTCCCGTGTCTGGGCTGAGAACATCTCCACTGTGTCCAGAGCTGCGCCGACGCAGGCAACAGATAGTTCGAGCGCTATTGACCGTGGAAGATTTGGTGTTGGCCCAGAGCTGGAATTCTTGCTTTGATGAACCTGGAGAGCACAGAATCGGGAGAATACTGGCCGCAGCAGTAGGACACGAGTGTGCAGGTATCTCAAACGTAATACGTGAGTCTGGCGTAGCGCTACAAGACTCTTCGTGCCTTGACTTCCGAATTGAAGATGAATTGGTAGGCTCTTTGCCCATGTATGGAGCCGTCCCTCGATATCCGCGATAGTCCCTACGGCCTTCCCGGCTCCGTCTCCAAAATAGCAGGCGTATTCGTCGGGCATGTTCGAATTGCTGCAGCCAGCTCTGTTGTAGACCGTAGCTAGAGCCTCATCCATAAGCTCGTAGAGTTTTAGTGCCTCAATGAAGAAGTGCATGTCAACCCTTGGCTTGGTAGAGTCATACATGACAGTGTGGCAGTTGCAAGGTTCGTCGATATGGGCGGCAGGACGAGGTACCAGACTTGTGTCCTTGACAGAGATCATCGTTGGCCGCCCGAAGGTCATGGACAGTGCTCGGTCCATCAGCACGCAGCCGTGCCAGACCCTTCGGCGCAGCTCCTGGTCGCTGAAATCAGTCTGCCTGGCTCGGAAAGGCGGCATATCAAGTCCCAGAATTTGTGCTGTCCGGATAGCCATACCAACAAATGTCCAGCAGCGCTGTGAATCCGCAGTGCTTTGTAGGTACTGGCCCAACACGAGGTAACACTGAACCTTGAGAAGAGAAGGGTAGTGGAAGGCTTTCGAACCCAGTAGTTGCAAGCTTTGCTTGAAGTAAACACTGGCCTGGTTCCCCCTCCGTTCGGGTTCCAAGTTTGGGTCGATCGTTGACGCAAGACAGAAGATTGCGTTGAGAAGACAAATGAAGAGCTGACGGTCTGAATCCAAGCTTGTGCCGATCCACAGGGCCTCATAGAGACCTTCAAACTCAGCACTATCCAGGAAAGGATACAGAGGATGTACTAGATCCCGGTAAGTCTGGAGCAGCTGGTCCGCAACATGGCGTGGTGGAAGGAGAACGTGGAAGCCAGTTTGGTCCTCGACCGACACATTCCGTGTTCGTGGCTGAAGCACCTGGTCCAGCGATTCAAGGGCCGCGTTTCTTGGGTCTGTGAGTGACTTTGGGCGGTTAAGCAGCTCCTTCAGTCCCAAAATGAAGCTAGACAGGCTCGAATCGGGCCTCGGGTGTTGGCGGTGATTACAGCCTTTCTCGAGCAAACCCAGCATAGCATCGGAATCAAATGTAGCCTCCTCAGCCAGCCTCGAATCTGATGGATCTGTGACGTACCCGCTGCCCGGACTGTCGCAGCTTGCCTGTAGCTTCTGGCTGGCGCTCGATGTGCTCGCCAGACGTGGGCTGCATTCAATCGCCTCTCGCTTGCGGCTACTGCGTCCCCTCTTGCGACGCTCGCCCCAGAGGCAAGAGGTAGAAAGTCCCGGACGACGAGTACAAGGGGTGCAGACTGCAACACGAGAGCGGTGAGCAGGCATTCATCGTGACGCATTCCGGACCTTGGAATGCGGGCAATCAAGAGCGTCGTCCATCCGATGCCTAGGGGGTCACTTACTGGGCCGGACTCCGTCGCAGCGAGTCTTGCGCTCTCTACATTGATCACAGGCCGCTGCTATCTTATGCCGGTGATTCTTTTCCGTCGTCGAACGGTCAGTTGAGGCTGCAGGCGACATGGTTGTGCAGTGTCGAGTTCCGTGAGTCCGCGGTCATGTGCAACAGGTCCAGCCCTGAGGCCTGCGGTACTGGGAACTCGGTGTGTGTGTGTGTGTGTGGTGTGGGGATGGTCAGGACTCAGGACTTGAGAATGCGGATGCTGACCCGGCGACTCAACTCCCCCGGATCTTCAGCCGCAACTTTCCCCCACACTTCCCCGGATTATGGGTGTGAGGAGACGCTTCGATTCTGGTTTCTTGGTACGCAACGAAGCAGATGGCTCGGATGTAAGTTGAATCGCTAAGCTAAATGAGAGACTCAGTGTTGATCGAGAGGCGTCCCTCTCCGTCGGGGTGGCCTCGTAGCTTATAAAGCGCACAGCTACAGCCCCTACGGTCCAAACCGCGCTTTTCTTTTCGAATCGCACCACACTCTTAACCAGCAAAGTCGAGTCATCGTCATTTTTAATTGTCACGTACACATCTATTCAATCGCAACTTCCATTCAAGGCCACATACGATGCCGAGCATTCAGGAATTCAGCCATCAGCCCCTCGCTGAAGGCGGCCTGCTCTTCGGCGAGAGTCCTCGTTACCACAATGGGCTTCTCTACATTAGCGACATGCTAGGCTGCAAGATATACACGGTTGACCCCAAATCTGGGGACAAGAATGTCCTCCTCAAGGTTGACCAACAACCCAATGGCATGTTCTTCCACCCTGACGGGTCGCTCATCTACTCCTCGATGTTCGACGCCAAGCTCTACCGGCTTAAAGACGGCACGTCAGCGCTTTTCAGCGACCTCTCCAGCATTATGACCGGCTACTGCGGCGACATGTTCATTGACTCGAAAGGCAGAGTCTATCTCGATGACGTCGGCGCTCGGGTTTTGCACGGACAAGAGCCCGCTCCGGGTCGCCTGATCATGGTGGACACTGACGGCGCAGCCAAAAGTGTTGCCGAGGACTTGCTGTTCCCCAACGCACTTGTCATCAGCAAGGATGGCAAGTCTTTGTTTGTTGCCGAGACCTTCGGGCCAGGGCTTTCCAAGTATGACGTTGGACCCGGCGGCGAGCTGTCGAACAAGACTATCTTCTGGTCACCGACGTCTTTGCCCGACTATACAGACAAAGACGGTGCCGGTTTGATGGTCAAGATCGATGGAGGTTGTATCGACGATGACGACAATATTTGGCTATCCATGCTAGGCTACGAACAGTTCATTCGAATCGACAAGAACGGCCACATCAATGCCCGGATCAAGGTGAAGGGGCATGCCACAGCTTGCTGCTTAGGTGGACCTGACGGGAAAACGCTGTTCCTGGTAGTTAATCAGGTCCCCGAAGGAGAAGTTATATTCTCTGCTATGAGAGAGAAAAGGACTACATGCACCATCGCTACAGCGACGGTAGACGTTGGTATTCAAAAGATTTAGTCTACCTACAATGAATAATACAAACCCGAATCTATTTACCGTCACATCCCGTTCTTCCCAGCTACTATATGCGAACTGCACGGCGTTCCCCAATGTTGCTAGCCTCTGCCCCCAGGCATGCTCTGTTGTTGTTCAACTTTTCAAGCTTGCATGCATTTCTCCACTAACAGACTTTGATCAGACTCTCGCCGTCTTGGAAAGTGATTAGTGAAAAACGTTTGCATGTTGACTCAGATGGACGTTTGATGCCGAGCGTTATGACGCAGATGACAAAGCCGATATGATCTCTAACGTAGGCAAGGGCAGCAGTGAGCTTACGATACATTTGCGTACCCCTGTTGCCTCCGATGCTCTCTAGGCTCAGGGTTTGGCTCACGATGTGGCTGAAGTCTTAGCAGGTCACAAATCGCTGTTCCTCAGCCTGAGCTAGCAGGTGGTCTGACCCCCAAAGCCTCAGAATCCATCATCACCGGAATCCGTCATAGTGATGCACTTCACCTGCGTGAACTCTGCAAAACCTGTTCTTGTTAGCCGCTTACGTTTAGGTCGCAGAGGGGATCACAAACCCCATGGAATACCGAATCGCCCCCAACCACTATCCTTGGACCCGCCATGTGGAAGGTGAGCCTCGTCATGAACACTCGTTGAGTTGATGTGGACGGCACCCACGTCAAGCCGACGTGCCAGCTTGATGCCTCGCGCCATGCTGGACGTGAAGATACTGGAGGATAACCCGTAATCGGAGTCATTCGCTAAGCTGATAGCCTCATCCATTGTCATAAAGGGCACAAGGACTACTACAGGGGCGAAGCTCTCTTGGCGCCAGATAGACATGTCCCGCCTTACGTCTGTGAGAACGATAGGATGCATTTTGGACCCTTCAACAATGATTCCTTGACCAGAAAGAGACTTTGCCCCAGCTTTCAGAGCGTCCTGGATAAGGCTTTGAGCATGTTTGACCTGCGAGCTCAGGGCCCCTTGTCGAACCTGCGCCCGCGCAAGAGACTCGTGTAGCTTCGCTGAGAAGGCCTGCATAACAGATGAATGCACTATAAGTCTTTCTGTAGACATGCAAATTTGACCATGCTGCAGTTCGAGGGAGACCAGTCAGAAGGTGGACATCCCTAAGGACCTGATAAGGAGCGACTTACGTGAAGAAATGCTCCGAAGGCTGCGGCATCTGCGGCTTTCTCAAGGTCGGCATCTTGGAGAACAATCTGTGGCGCCTTGCCTCCGAGCTCAAGTAGACATGACTTCCCGTAGCTCGCCGCTTTTGCCGCTATGATCTTGCCAACAGCCGAACTCCCGGTGAAGTTCACCTTGCGTACGCGCTCAGCGCGAAGCAGAGCATCCGTCACTTCAGATGCGTCCTCTTTTCTGTGTTGAACCACGTTCAGCACCCCAGGCGGGAAACCTGCATCTTTGAACAGCCTGCCGATGAAGTTGTGGACAAGCGGTGTGACCTCTGAAGCCTTCAAGATTGCGGTGTTGCCACAGGCAATTGGCGTTGCAACAGCTCTGATGCCCAGCAAGAGCGATACGTTCCATGGGGCAATACCGAGCTGCACGCCGACTGGCTGGTTGATGACTAGTGCGAACGTATGTTTGCCGTGTCTGCTAGGAAGCAAAGTACCCTTCTCTACCTCCAGAACGTGGCTCGCCAGTTCTTGAAGGAGATCTATAGAGGCCTGGATGTTGACTTGTTGTACGACAAACTCATCAATGGGGATTTCCACCTGTTTAGTCAGACTTAACGATATCCAAGGCCCCGTTTGCCCGCGCCTCCAAAGTACTTACATTCATAATTCGCTCTGCCTCAAGCCTGCGCTCGTCTAGGAGTGAGGCCGCACGTAGCAACAGCTCCCTCCTCTTCCAAGCAGTCGACTCTTTCCATTCGGCAAATGCTCTATGCGAGGAGTCGACCACTGACCCGACCAAAGCTGGCGTAATAGCACATGCTGTGATCGACTGACCCGTAGCCGAGTTTCGGACTTCGAACTTGGTATCCGTATACAGCGGCTCATTGTCGACCCACAGAGGGACTTCTGGCATGCTAGGGAATGTCATCGTTGATTCTAAGACTGAGAGATAGATTGCAGAAACAGTGCCACACTGGAGTGTTCTGATGTACCCGCCGTTCTATAGACTTGACCAGCGGAAACCTCACTTCCACTGTGAGACCTTTGGTTCTATGTCGGAATCTAACTTTACCCTTTTTTGGACCTGCTCTCGAGGCGTCGGGGAACTGCGGTGCATTGCGGCAAGGCGAGCCGGCGTTGGATTTGGTGCCGGAATCACATCCGCTCCGCTTTTGGCCCGAGCTATGCGCCGTTGCGCGTACATACACAACACTTGTAAGCTGGTAGCGACAATGGCGGTCCCCAGACGCATTACTCGGGCTCATCCCGCTCAATTTATCGATCTTCTGTGTTTTCGAGAATCTCAACAGTGATCATTGAACAAATCGAACAACAGCACGCAATATGTTTGGCGACTTTCCCCTAGATGGCAAAATTGTGGTCATTACAGGCGGCGCGTCCGGTAAGTAACATGCAATGATTGTGTACAGTCGGCATCGAATTTAATCATTACTAGGCATTGGTTTATCTTTTGCGGAGAAGGCTCTTGCGAGTAACGCCAGGGTCATTATTGCCGACCTTGTACAATCAGACACCGTCAAAAAGCTTGCTGACGTTGAGGCCGATGTCCGTTTCAAGCAATGCGATGTACGGAACTGGTCCGATCTAGAGTCTCTCGTTTCATTCTCTAGAATCGAGTTTGGTGATGTCCCAGATGTCTTTGCCGCAAATGCCGGTGTTATGGAGGGTGTGAGTGTTATCATCTATCCCCCACACAACTAGGCATGGGAAGACTACTAATACTTTCCAGGAGCGAAATGGTTTCTGGTCTGAACGCGAAGACGCAAGCTATTCCCTGCTCGACATTAATCTTGGTCACGTAATCAAGCTCACCAGGATAGCTCTTCGAACGTTTGTCAAGAACAGCAAAAAAGGTGTGGTCTTGGTGACATCGTCCATCGCTGGAACCAATGGTCATTTGGGCACGCCTGTTTACGTGGCCAGCAAGCATGGGACAGTGGGTTTTGTGAAAAGTTTAGCAAAGCTCGAAGAGCTGGCCAACGTTAAGGTCGTCGGCATTTGTCCTGGGTAAGTCTAGGTATTCAATGATTTCAGGGCGTAGGAGACAACGATGCTGACTGGGACGGCAGACTTGTCGAGACTCCGTTACTCCTACGCATTCTTGACGAGCATCAGGAGAAGTCCGGCACAGTCCTGATGAAAACTACGGAGATCGCTGCGAGAATGAAGGATCTGATCGAAGGAGGGTCTTTTTCGGGTGGGACGTCATGGGAGGTAAGCAAGCCTGGGGATATAAAGCTTGTAGCCGACGGATCGAGCAGTGAGCTCGAAGATCTAGTTCCCACAAGTTTCGACATTATCGGGCCCTTTATAGCCAGAGATGAAGGATCTGGATAGTGAAGGATCTGGCAGCGATCAGGGCTGCTAGATCTATCCATGAAATAGAGTTACAGGGCACAACACGCGTGTACTTAGTCACAAATCATTTAGTCCTTCGACATGTTATCCTCAAACTGAAAAGAACTGTTAAGTTGCTCAGCTAGCTTCATCACTTCCTAGAGTTTGAGAGAGGCCACACAATAGTAAGAAAGGATCTTCTCAGTCTGATGCCGACGCAATCACGCTGGAACACAAGAAGTAGGAAGCAAGACGATTATCAACATTCTATTTTACTTTCCACGCTGTTTTCAACATACTAAATTTTGTTGAAGCAATTTATTCCTTGCTTTGTGAAGGCCGTGGCAGATTCCCCAGGTCGGAGGTCTCCTTCGCAATCTAAGAAGCCAACAGCAGCGCTGGGTAAAGTTCACTGAGACCTACGAGACTTCCAACCCTTCTAGAAGACTTGCGAACTTCACACGCCACAAATCATAGAAGTAGTTTGTTCGCCCACGCCATGGTCCGATGTCGCCGCAAGCTGGCATATTCTTCTGTGATTCCTGGATGTACGTCGCCTCAAGGTCCCACAGGAGTTTTGGCCGCAGTGATGTAGGTGGCCGAGGCACGACACAGGATTTACCCTTCTTCTTCAGGTGCAGAAGCAGACGGCAAATAAGCTGAGTGGTGACGTCGGCTCCGAGGGTCCAAGACGCGTTGGTGTAGCCTATTAGAAAGGCAAAGTTTGGGACGTCGCTCAACATGGCGGATCGCCATGCCGTCTTTGAGGCTATGTCGACGGATTCGCCGTCGACAGTTATTTTGATATGGGCGCCGACCTTGAGATTCAGCCCCGTAGCAGTGACAATGATATCGGCTCTCAGACGTTCACCGGAAGCAAGGTCGATGATGTCGTCTTGAATGTTGGCGATGCGATCAGTCACAACCTGGGCATCGGAGTCTCGAATTGCCTGAAAGAAGTCGCCATTTGGGGAAAAGCAAACCCGCTGATCCCAGGGCGCATATCGAGGTGTGAAGTGAGGATCGATGGGTACATGAGCCGGCAATTGGGCTCCGGCAGCCTGCTGGAGCTTGGTCCTGGCCGCTCGAGGAAATGCACGGCACCAGTAAAATGTGCAAAGGGTCATCAAGATGAAGCGCCACCTGGTAAGCCTGAATGACCATGAAGCAGGGAGCATGCGGTGAAGCCAGGATTGCCCCGTAGCATTATCAATTGACATGATGTAGCCTGGGCTCCTCTGTAGCATCGTAACCTTCTTTGCTTTGCCTGCCAGGTTTGGCAGAAGAGTGATAGCCGTTGCACCACTGCCAATGATGACAATTTCCTTGTCCTTGTAATTGAGGTCTTCGGGCCAAAATTGAGGATGAATCACCTGGCCGTTGAAGTTGTCGAGACCCGGGATCTGTGCTTTCAGCGGTGTTTTGTAATCGTAGTACCCAGTTCCCAGGATCAAAAAGCTCGTCCTTATCCTGAGGTTGCAGCCGCCTCCGTCCTCGACCACGAGCGTCCATGCGTGGTCTGAAGAGGACCACTCAGCAGAAATAAGATTGCGCTCGAATTGAATATGTGGGATGATCCCCTTGGATGTGGCTGCATCTCGAAGATATCGGACGATAGACGCACCGTCTGCGATCGCCCTATTTTCCATCCATGGAAACCAGCTGAACCCAAAACTCTGGAGATCTGTATCCGACCTGATGCCGGGGTAGCGAAACAGGTTCCATGTTCCTCCGAGGTCGTTGCGAGCTTCGAGAACGGCATAGGAATGTCCAGGGAGCTTGGTTTGCACATGGTACGCCGCATTGATACCAGAAATACCAGCGCCCACGATGATAACATCGTAGGAGGCGTCATGACGATTTTCTGACTTGAACGACATGCTTTGTGTTGTTCGATTCTCTGGAGGCCTTGTAGTGACACCTTATTGGATGTTGGTCTGCCGTACCAAACGTGGTCCGACTGAGCAGCCATCGATCTAAGATACTATGTGCTTTGTATGGTCTGCTGGTGAGAAGATAGTGGATACTGCTAGCAGCTCCGGATACGCATCCGAAGCTCCCACCCGGAAATGGTTCAGCAGCCTGCTTCGCACTAGACTCTCCGTCTTGAGATGCGGCTGGGCACGGAAGAGTATCCGCCAGGGGGGTCTGTCGAGCGTCACTGCGTTCTCACTCCACGGGGAGGGAGTCAACGACACTCCTCGCGGCGCCTTCGATGACCAAGTAACCCCAGACCCCGCACAATGGAGTCTCAAAGCAGAGGCGGGTAGGCAACCGGGGAGATCTGGGGTTCCAGGGCTGTCCCGGCGAGACGCGGGGGACTACCACGTTAATACGAACCGAGACTACCAGTATATGAATGCATCATTCGAACCAGTACGAGTCTCCCCAAACCGAAAACTTGACTATCTTACTCGATCATCGCTTGACAGATTTCAGCAGCTCTAAACCACCCTCACACAGATTTACATCATGGGTCCGAATAGAATCGATGTTCACCACCACTTTGTGCCAGACTTCTATCGTCAGGGTAAGTATCGCCTCGCCCCTGTGTGCTCTAATTGGATTATCTTGTAACTCACATTCATCATAGCTGTCGAGGTATCCGGCGGTGACCCGTCGGGGTGGTTTATTCCAAAATGGACCCCTGAGTCTGATGCTGCTCTCAACGACCAATTCGGCATCGATGTGACCATCTTGTCTTTGACAGCGCCAGGAGCTTGCATTCTTAAAGACCCTAAGCAAGCCGCTGAGCTGGCTCGCAAGACCAACGAATACGCTGCCAAGTTGCGAGATGAGAAACCCAAAAAGTATGGCTTCTTCGCCGCGCTGCCAAATCTTCTTGACACGGATCTAGCGCTCCAAGAAATTGCCTATTCATTGGACACCCTCAAAGCAGACGGAGTGACTCTTTTCACTCGGTATGGACCTGGCCATCAGTACTTGGGCCATCCTGACTTCAAGCCCATCTGGGCTGAGCTCAACCGTCGGTCTGCTACTGTTTTTATTCATCCGACTCACCCCGTGGACACCAATCAAATCAGTTCACTCCCTCAGCCAGTCTTCCGCTACCCTTTCGAGACGGCCAGCACGGCGCTCGATATGATTCACAACAAAACAGTACGGGAGAATCCTAACTGCAAAATCATCCTATCTCACGGAGGTGGCGTGCTCCCCTTCCTTATCGGCCGGCCGGCCAGCATTTTCGCCAAAACCAAGGAGGAATTCGATGCCTATCTGGAGGAGGCGCGAAGCTTCTACTACGACGTGGCCGTGGCAGGTTCAGAGAATCAGCTGGTTGTCCTGGAGAAATTCGCCAAGCCGGGCCATCTCCTGTACGGAAGCGACACCCCTTATGCCAATGAATCCATCATCGGCTTCCACACTACCGGTCTGGATGAGTATAAATTCAAGAATCCTGACATGCTCAACCAAATCAACCGGGAGAACGCGTTGGCCCTGTTTCCTCAATTCAAATAATGGGCTGTGCAGTAGCTGCCGGAGAATGTTCACGACCTCGGCTAGCAATCCCGGTCTTGGCCTTAGCAGTGTAGTCAAATTGATTCGCCTTTTTGTACCTCAAGCAAGTTCCATTTGCGTGAATGTACTCCTGAGTGAAGAGATTCCCAGTGTTCGGGCCTTAAAGGACCGAAGCTGTGATAAACCATGCCCTGTGTTCGCAACCAAGTCCCCAGTAAGGGATTGGGCCAGCCCAAGAGCTGGGATCAGACACATGAACAGCTGCCGGCCTCTCAGTTTCTGGTCTAGTGTTCTCCCTATGCGGAAGTAGCCATGCAACGGATGTGGTTCCGCACTGATGCTGCCCTGAAAATATACATAAGGTGTTCTGTCCTGCCTTGTTACGCAAAGAGCCCTCTCCTAAGGTCCACTTCCCATAGCTTCAAGGTATCTTTCGTCCTCCCCTCTCATTCATCCATCTCCACTGCCAAACCTTCAGATCATACACAATGCTCACCAAAGCCTACGTTGTGGCCGATCGAGGGTCGCCCTTCGAACTTGTGGATGTTCAACTTGATGAACTGCAAGCGAACGAAGTGCTGGTGGCAATGCTGTACACTGGGGTGTGCCACACTGTGAGCATATCCGCAAGATGCCTATCTCGACCTGTGGCCATCAACGACGAGTACTGACGATGGCCGCTAGGACATTGTCGTGCAGCATGGCGGGATGCCCATTGGAAGTTATCCAGCGGTACTCGGCCACGAGGGGTTGGGGGTAGTTCAGCGCGTTGGATCTGGTGTAGCCAACCCTGAATTGCAAAAGGGGGATACGGTGCTGCTGTCCTTTCACACATGTCACCAATGCCGGGGCTGTTTGGAGAAGAGATTCGGAAGCTGCTCGCGGATGACCGATTCTAACTTTCTCCAGATGGGCCGGAAAGGCCCCGGTGCGAAGAGTCCTATCTCAATGCCTGATGGGACGCCCGTGCATGGCCAGTTCTTTGGGCAGTCGTCGCTCAGCAAGCTTGCTATCGTGTCTGGTGACTCTGTTGTTAAGATCGAAGCGAAACCCCAAGACCTGGCCTTCTTCGCGCCCCTTTCGTGCGGCTACATGACAGGGGCTGGTACAGTCATCAATGTCCTCCAGCCTCGGCGCGAGAGCAGGATCGTTGTACTTGGAATGGGCGCCGTGGGCCTCTCTGCAATGCTCGCTGCCAGGGCGCTGGCTGTGGAACAAGTAGTGGCCGTGGATCTTGCGGATGAGAAGTTGGAGCTGGCGTCGAGACTCGGTGCATCGCATACGATCAATACAAGCAGGCAGGGAGACCTCAACACAGCCATCCGAGGCGTATTTCCAGACGGGGCCGACTACATCATTGATGCGACAGGGGCGACCAAGCTGCTGCAGGCGTCGGTCGAAGCACTTGCTCACGAGGGAACACTCGCCCTCGTGGGTGTTCCTCAGCCAACAGCGGTCCTCTCGTTCAACGCGCTGGATCTCCTTCTGTCATGCAAGCGAATCATAGGGGTGATTGAAGGGTTCTCCAACCCGCAAGAGGTAGGTCGCTTATTCACTACATTACCTTGATGGCTCCGTTAGAAGATACATACGCACACGAAGGTATCGACAAACTAAGGTCAAGAGGCGACAAGACCTGGGCTGACCCTGTTCCCGACAGCTGATTCCCAAGCTGCTAGAGCTGTACTACAGTGGCAGATTTCCCATCGACCAGATCTCGACTTGCTACCCTGCACAAGATTTGCAGCAGGCCATTGATGACCTGAAAATGGGCAAGGTGAGCCAACTCCACCCCTCCTTCCCCTTTCGCCTTTGAGGGTACTCTGCCAGGCCATTTCTGACGGGTGGATCGGATCCGTGGCGGCAGGTCGTAAAACCAGTTCTGTCATGGGCAGACGTCGACAACTGCACGACGTGAACGAGGGTGCTCAAAAAAAAAAGCATAGGCGGGGCCGGATGTCCTTCCGGCGGCTGGTCACCTGTCTGCGGGATCATATCCGCTAGCGTTGTTTATTGTTCCAGCCAGTGGTAGTGGGCTGTACGCTATCTATTACCTACATTAGGTAGGCTGCCATCGCCACTGGTGGTGGAGCGAATTACCTTGGTGACGGACGGATTACAAACATGTAGAGACAAAACAAGGCACATTACCTCGATGCAAGGTAGCTATTGCTAAGGTGCAGACCGATGCCCTCCTTAATCTACCGAGTTACGACCTAGACGCGGCTGGATGATGCAACAGCCAAGGCTCTTTGACCTCAGCTTGGGGAGCTTCAGATGCCCGTGTTGGCTGGTGTTGAAGAGTGCCTCTGAGCCTCATAAAACCCGATTCTGCCGCCAGTACGGAGTACCTACCTTACATGACCTCACGTCCCGCCATTCATTCAGTACGCCCACTGTTCCTGTAGATAGATACCTTAGATGCTTGTATGGACCACAAAGCAGCCAGCGATGGTTCTAGCTCCACCAAACCCCAGTTTAGAGCACCTGGGGCTACCTGGGGCTACCTGGGGCTACCTAGGGCACCTGCGTTCACTCCGTACCTAGCGTCGCTCTCCCCTTTGTGGGGGTTCAGGCCGGGGCAGGTTGGGGCCGACGACGCCGACCCTCGAGCGTTTGTAATGGACGGCGCCGGCATTAAAGGACCCTGTAGCGCCGCAACTCACTTAAGTCGAGTTCTCCTTCACAAACCAGACCCTGAGCAGCAGTAGCATCCTCATCGTCCATCATGGTCCCTCCAACAGCCACCGCCGACGCACTCGACCAGTCTGACCATGGTCCTCGCAAACGACGTCGCGTCACCCTGGCATGCGAAGAGTGCCGCGAGAGGAAGCGCAAGTGTGACGGTGTCAAACCGACCTGCGGGGCGTGCAAGGGTCGCCCAGCGTCGCAATGCATCTGGAAAGAAGGTCGAAACAGCAGAGGCTGGTGGAGTAACAGGTATGTATCATGGCCACGCAGAGCCTCTTTGATCCGGCTTGTTTGACGTTTTTGTCTAAGTGTATGATGTGATAGTTATGTCCAGCAGCTTCAAGGTCGCATCAAGGAGCTGGAAGAGTCCCGCAAATCCCCCGTCGATCCTGGAATCCCCTCGGAACTTGCGTCCTCATCACCGCCGTCCGCACGCCGGGCTACAGAACAGCTCAAACGGCCGGTAAAGGCCTTTGAAGCCGCCGACCCAGTCAACCTTCAGAGCCATGTTCATGCAGGCGTCCAGTTGCCTGTAGTCGATCCCGATTCCGTGGATATGCCGCTTCCAACAGTCGAGTCATTTGCTCCGTCACAGCCGGGTGGTCCTGAGTTAGCCGTGACGCCTTTGCAGCCACCGTATTGGGATAATGTCACAGAACAGCCAGCAAGATTCGCAAGAGACCCTCAGCCGCCTCACAGCAACAGTGCCGATCTCCCAGCGCTTTCGACGTTGATATCACCTTTGCCTTCCTTTACTAATCATTATCGTCAGAGTCCGGGCTACCATGCAAGCCGCCCGGAGCTGGCGGCGTTGGACGCTATGGGGGTGGCTAGACCCCTTCGCAAAGCCGAGCCTGGCTCGCAGAGACGCCATTCTGACTTTTACGGACCTTCGAGTACCATTAGTCTTTTGAATCAGACCCGTTCCATTATAGGCCAACGCAGCTGCGGCCAGGAGCACCGCGCCTCTTCAGACGGGGACTCATGCACATCCTACGACGACGGCATCACTGTCATTACTGGAGAGTCTCCGCCCGAAACATCGGCAAGACCGCATAAAGGCTATGCCGAGGCTCCGCCTGTCTTTGAGATGGGCATACCGCCAAGGGCCGAGGCAGATCGCTTGATCAACCTCTTCTGGACCTATGTCCACTCTCTCTATCCCTTTCTACACTGGCCTTCATTTCATAACCGATATCTTGAGCTCTGGTGTCCTCGTGGCGCTACTAGCCAGCCACTTGGTTCCCAAAGTCCCTCGCACAGCTACTATGATGAAATCGATGATGGACTGTTTCACTGCATGCTCAACATCGTCCTCGCGATGGGCATGCTTCACAATCCGGACATGGGACAGCAGCAGCAGCGCGAGATCAGTTACACTTTCTTCAGCCGCGCCAAGTCGCTCTTAGATCTTGACCTGTTAGATACAGGGACGGTGCCTCTAGTTCAAGTTCTCCTACTCATGGGACAATACCTTCAGACAAGAGACATTTCCACCTCATGCTGGAACGTTGTCGGTCTAGCCATTCGGGTCGCTCAGGGAATGGGTCTACACTGCAATCAGGGGTCCCAGCAGGCCCTCGGTGCCACATACGCTCAAAGCTTCGATCAGCTTGACGTAGAAATGCGGAAGCGTGCGTGGAGCGGATGTTTATTACTGGACCGGTACGCAACAGTCTGCTGTGAAGACGGTGTGAAAACCTCTCTTCTTATCCGTTGGCTGACTTTGACCTAGGATCCTCTCCTTGACTTACGGCCGCCCCTTGACGATACAGTCGGGCTTCGCTCAAACCATGAGCTCCATCCCATCTGCTATTGACGATGAGATCCTAACCCGGTCCCCAGACCCCGCGGGTTCTCAATCAGAAGGGACAAACAGCCGCATAGAGTGTTATGTGCAGGCTCTTAAACTTCAGCTGATACTTGGGAACATCCTCACGTCCTTTTACAACCAAAGCTCGGATGACAAAGACATGCTGCCCTGCGGCATTAAATCTTATATGGAAACACCTGCCAACGAAACTAAACGCAAAGGAGCAGTCAGCGTTGCATTCCAGAAGCTTCTAGAAGTAGAAGATCAGCTCGAGGCTTGGAGTGCAAATCTGCCTCCTCATTTACAGGTTTCTTCATATTCAGCACAGGATCTCTCAGCTGGCAGCCCCCAGCTGAAAAGGTCTACCATGTTCTGCCGGCAAGCTATCGTTCTCAGAGCCAGGTAAGTCTCTCGACCTCAATATCTCCATTGTCTTTCGCCTCTTGTACAACTTTCTGACTGATACGTGAACAGGTTTCTTTACGTCCGCATGCTGCTTTCGAGGCCATTTCTTCTCGAATTGTGCAGGTCCGTGAGTCATCCAGTTTCGGCCTCAACCAGACCCAAGTCCAAAGCTGCGGCCCTACAACACAGCTTATCGACTCAAGCTGGGGCCTTGTGTGTTTCGGTCGCACAGGAGCTTGTGCGCCTAATAATCGACTGGTCCCACCGTCCTGATCTTCTACCGCCCCCTTGGTATAACGTGCTCTGTGAGTACCATCTAGCTCACCCCATCTGCAAACAATCACTGATCGCCTTTACTCCATGCAGACGTTTACGGTTCTGCGCTGGTCCTTTCCCTTGGCTCTCTATGTCTACCCAGGCTGGAGAGGTCGAATTCATCAGCCTCTGCGCCAATTGAAGTGAGCTGGAGATCGTGTCTAGATTTCTTGCGCGGCTACGAATCCCAGAGTCAGTCTGCGCCGCGTTGCATCGCAATTTTAGAGCGCCTTGAAACAGAGTCAGCCAGTTATACCAGTGGTGAGTTGGAAATGACTGTTGCTGTATTTCGAATATGATGAAAGCTAATGATGCATATGCTGCAGGCACGCAGTCCCCCGGCGATATATATTCCACTGCGTCGGCCCGGCGGCAATCTCGGGAAGGCAATTCCGCTATCCAGGGCGCCATGGGCTTTATAGTGGGCGCGAAGGACTCTGACAGCTTCGCCCCTAGCTTCGATGGGGGCTTAGACATTGGGAACAGCTGGATCAACGAGTCGAGCAGTATGAACTGGCTGTCCATGGCACCCTTCTTCGAGGACACTGGCGATTTCCTCGAGGGAGACATTCATGCCACCGATTGAACTATGACAATCTATTCTGATGCCGGACCGAAGATACGCCTTTGGTTCACTTCTGCTCAAGGCTGTCATACACGACCGTTTCCATCCCTGCCCACAGCTGCACAGCCTGCAGGTCGGCAAAGGGGAGCACCTGTGATGCTACGATACCAGCCACCCCTTGGTTTCGATCGCACCACCAGAAGCAATTCGATAGCCCTGCCCAATGTCCAGTGGTGACGGACCGCCCAGTAATGCCAGGGGTTATCATAAAGCTCAATCCCCAGCCCTGCGGCTCGTCAGCTGGGCATAGCGGGTAGAACTCTTTCACTGGGTGGACTAGGTCTGGCTTTACCGCTGGCATGTCCCGCCTGGCAAAGTCTGGATCATGGACTAACTGGTTGACGAACATCATGTCAACCGTCTCTGGGCGCAGGATAGGATTGCCTGTCGATGGTGAGATGCCCTTGTTGAGAAGGGCGCCTAGGATCTCTAGCGAGCTTGTCAGAACCCGACTCGGATCAATTTACACACCGTTTACTCACTGCCATAGTCTCGCACAGTTCCCCAGAGCCCAGCACCCCCGCTATGGAAACGATCGGAGACCGCATCCTCCTCCAGGGCCTTTGCGAGAGGGTACGGACGTGGCTCTAACTTTCCCGATGCCGCTCTGTGCCATATTCCTGGGATACGGTTCTTCATGTCTTCTGGCGGCGAGAAGGATAGACTATCAATTCCTAGCGGGTCAAAGATGTGCTTCTTTGCATAGTCACCCAATTTGGATTGCGTCACACGCTCTACCGCGATGCCCGCCCAATCCATGCTTACCTGCTGCACGTTAGCCTGGAAATAGAATCGCCCGAGAATAAGGACGGTGCAAGGTAGACAGATGTTAGATACAAAAGGCATTTCCTACCCCGTATTCAAACCGCGTCCCAGGCTGGTTCACCAGAGGCTGTTCAATGTCTGCTTGCAGTCCCGAGAACTCGTCGTAGTTGCCTGATTCCAGCTTGTGACTGATGAAGGAGTACCCAAAGCCCGCTATGATGTAGTTTAAAACTTTGAGCCTCAAGAGGTGGCAGGTGACGGGGATGGGCCCTATATGGGAGACGTACCGGTATGTGTTAACAACATCCTCAACGTGATCTTTTGGCACTTGTCTACACGAGATCCTTCAAGTTCCACCACTTGCACGCTTCTCAAGTATGGACAGAGAGTCTCCAACTGGTCCCCATCGTCAAGAGCAAGCTTTCCCTGCTCGACCAGCTGCATGCAAGCAATAGCAGTGACAAGCTTCGTGCAAGAGGCTAGCCAAAACACCTTCTCCCCAGCCTGCACTGGTACCGCGGATGACAAGGCTTCGTGATGGAACAACTCTTGGTCTGCATTGACAATTGACGCGCTCCCAAGCGGCAGATCAGACTGGACGGCATTCTGTAGCAGCAATTTGAGCTTCTGTAGGCCCTCTGTGGAAATGGTCGGAGACATGGCGCGGATGGCGGTGCTCGTCGTACGTTTCGATTCCCCTCGACACCCTTCCTCAGAAAAGATGTCTCTTCCATTTCTGCTTCCCATAGCCCTCTTTTACGTACTGGGCTGCCAAGAGCCAGCTGCGCTTGGTGTGGAAGTGATGGAGTGACTCTGGCGGAAACACTCCCGTAGGGCGGCTAACAGATCCGGGGGGATCCCGCGTCGAGTATTGAACTGGGAATTTGCGTGCCGCCCAGTATACCGGCAGACAGCTCTCGTCCCATCTTGTCCTTTTTAAGTCAAAACAGACTTGATCAATCCAAGTTGACTAATCCAAGTCAGGAAAGCTGCCGAAGCCAAGCCTATAGCTTCAAAACTCACGGCTTTCGATCAAGCGTAGGGCCATCAATCTTCACCAGTAAATTACGCGTGATTTTCAAGGCAGCACTCTCACGGTATTCTCAGATGTCATCAGACCAGCATGGTGCAGGGCAGGGGCGAGCAGGTACATATCAACGAGGTCTAGAGCTGCAGACACGAGGCACAAGCATGTAATCTTGGACGCGGTGCAACTTTGATGGTCCCATCGTTATCAGAAGTCAAACGTCTACATGAAGTCGATGACCATGAACCAACGTTGTTTTGCCGGCTAAGCTAAAGACACTGCGAGTACCAGTCATTGGAGAACTTGCAAGTCCCCTGGCTACAACATGTGGCCCCCGACCATCCCTGCCCTCCACATTGTCCATACAAGGCAGCGCAAGTTGGGTTATTTGTAGGTGAGCTCCCAGACGTAGTCGTCGTGGGGTTCGTGGGATTACCACCAGACCCTGCCGTAAGCTTCACGGTAACAACAGAATGAGCCGGGACAGAGACCGTGACTGCGCCGCCTGAGAGGCTAGCTGAAGTGGTGGCGAAGGTGTTGCCCTGGTTAGTGAGCCAGGCTGAGGCCGCGCCGGGCGTGAAACCACTGAACGATGTTTTTGCCGACTGAGCGGAGCCACCGTTGTTGGTAAAGACGACTACAACTGAGCCATCAGTGTTCTGGAAAGCACCGATGATGGTACTGGAGAGGGATCCTGTTGTTGCGACCCGGTAGGCACCTGGACGAATATGTCGGCTCCACATGGCAAAGGCCCAAAGAATGGAATTCGCCGTGGGGTTGTTTCCAGAAGAGTCAGAGTCAACCAAGTGTGCAGCTGACTGCTTCTGGTTCTGCTCATACCCTTCCCAGAAAAGATAAGCCGACAGCTGTGAGTTGACCATGGCCGAAGCCAGCTTTTGCGCCCATGTCATGCCCTCGTTCGCCTTCCCGGAGCTGTACCATGTCGTGATGAAGGGGTCTGATAACGGACCGGCCTCCGTGTTCCACTTTGGAAGGCTGGTCTGGCTCAAAGGGTTTCCAGGGTCGGCGGAATATGAATGAGAGGTGATGACACTGAGATACTGAGTCGATCCTGCGTTGACGAGAGCGGTTGTGTAGGTGCCTTGCATGGCCCAGCCCACAGCATCGCAACAGGTAATCTTCGTTGAAAGGCCGGCGGCTTTGACCGTGTTGGATAGGATTGGTATGAATGAGATGGCCTCCTGGGCGTTTGAACTGATCTGCATCTGCGAATAACCAGGACTGTAGTCTGGCTCGTTCAGGAAACCTAGATGGGAGATAGTGACGCCTTCTTGTGCGTAGTACTGCACGTACTTGACTAGGAAATTGGCATACGCCTGGCGCCAATCTCCCGAGGAGCAAGTGTGACCGGTTGTCCCGCAGAGATAGCTGTGAGTGACCAAAGATTAGCGTGATCCCATTCGCTGAGTTGTAAGGAAGTGATTCCGTGACATACCCAGCCGTTGCTTCATTGCCTGATGTCTTCATGAACCCAGGAGCACTCCAGGCATCCGCGTAGATTGTCTTCACCCCTCTACTGACAGCTGCCTTGGTGAACCAAAGCTGTCCTCTGTCGTCGCCATCCCACTGATAGTTGGGTGTACCACTGGGAGAGCCGGGACTAGTCGGCAGAATGCTGTCGCCACTGCCTCCAGACCCAATACGGTTGCGAATGATAGTGAATCCAGCACCGCTCGTTGTCGAGAACAGGAGATCAAGCGCTTTGGTCTGTGTAGCTGACGGCGCATTCTTGAACTCAGTGGCCCTTCCGAAGGCCTGAGAGAAGCCAAAACCCTCGATGATTTGGTACTTTGTGGCCACATTTACTGTGATTGCGGTTTGGCCAGCAGCGAGGCTCAAGAAGCCCGCGCCGACAAGTGTTGTAAAGAGGCTAGAAACATGCATATTGCTAGCCAAAGTAGAGCATGCAGGCCAAGCGGTTTGTACAGTGCAGATCGATACTAGCTGATTAGATCTAGCCAAGGAATAAGTTTGGTACATGCAGAGACTTATATTTTGACATGTCTACGCTAGTCGGAAGTACGGCAGCCATGAGCATGGAAATGTGTGAGAAGACAACTTTCCATAAGTGGAAATGAAATATTCCGGAATTGGAGGGCTACGTTCCGTTGAGGGGTTCGCGAGTTTTACCCATCCTCGTTCTGGATCCGAGGGGCAGTGTTGCACTTTGTCTATACGACTTGCACGTCGCATGGAGCTTTTGGGAATGGTTCTGGAGCGGTAATGGAATCGCTGCTTTGCATTGGAGGAAACCAGCGCGACCAACCAGTCAGAGCTGGTATTGAAATGGTATTTACCCGAGGTCTAGATCTGAGTCTTGATGGCTACCATTCTGCGTGATGGCCTGACCATAGTCGCCATACCAGAAGAACGACATCATGAGCTATTGTTCCGGCCCAATAAGATTCTTCGACATTCAAGAAATCAGGTAACTGGGTGGACTGGAATCATCACTAAGTGGCCAGTGCGTGCGACGTAGTGGACTCGTCCGCATGTTGGTGATCCAGTGTTGAACATTAGGTGTCTGTTGAGAGCATCAAGGAATCAATGTGCCCACATTGTATCTAGAGACAACTGGGAAAGCCAAGCAGGTTCCATGCCAAGAGCCAAAAGCGTGTTTCGCCTTACAGAAGATACCTGTAATCTGGCGAATGATCTCCCATCTCGGCCTTCTCATCCTCGGTAAGACCGTGGTCCTCACCTGTCCTCGCATCCCTCCGCCTGTTATCATTCCAGCACGCGAAGCCGTAGATGATTGACGCGATGATACTGAGAATGGTGAAAGCGATACAGATGCTGTAGCCGGTAATGAACTTGGGGCCATCGTCAGGCAGGAAAGCGTACGACCTGGGAGTATCGGTTAGCAACTCGATTCCCATCTTTTCCAGTGATATCCAGTTCCACAATTCGACCTAGTATGGCCCCGCAATACAGCGATGCTATCCCCAGTTTGTTGCCAAGCTGTTCCACAAGATGTCGGGGTCTCAATACTTACGAAATGATGCCGCCAATGTTACCAAACCCAACTTGCCATGCTGAACCAACAGCACGGCGCGTGTGACCTCCAATATTCATATTGAACCAACCGACAATCAACGGCATCGCAGTGTACGCGCCGCAAGTGACGAGGAAGAGGGCGCCGTACTGCAAGTTCTTATTGTCGTGGACTGTGATGAGGATGGCGAAACCTGTGATGGCCGTGCAGATGGCAAAGATCACAAAGCCGAAGCGGTGAAGCACCTTGTCAGAAGCGAAAGCCAGACACATAGAGAAGCCAAAGGCGGCAACCCACGGAGGCACGCTGTGCAGTTGTGTTTCGATCTGATCGTAGCCGTAGGTCCGGATGATGCCAGGGGCAAAGTAGGCATATCCGTAAGCCGGAACAATGAGACCAAAGTACATGAAGCCACCAAGGATAATCTTGTAGTCCTTCAGAACACGGCCGACGTCCTGAATAGTCGTCTTTCGGTCGCGGCCGGAGTCTCCTTGGTCGATGGCGAGCTTCGCCTTGACGTAGGCGCGTTCTTCGGCACTGAGCCACTTCACATCCTCCGGGAAGTCAGGGAGCAGGAAGAAGAAGAAGCAGCTGACGATGACGGTCAGGGCACCTTCAAGAATAAAAATGAAGCGCCAGCCGAGTGCATTATCCGTGATGCCAGGCAAAGAAAGGCCGATGTTGCCCATCTTGCCAATAGCAGCAGCCAGCAACCCACCAAACGCTCCAGCCAAAGTCGTCGAGTTGAAGAAGAAGCTATACTGTAAATTTGTCAGCATTTGAGTTGTCAAAAAATTGATGCCTGAATGCTGTTGTAAAGCGGTCCCAAGAACATTCGCGCGACTCAGCGACGTACCCTTCGTTGCGCCTCACGGCGTCTGTACCACATGCCAATCAGGTAGAAAGCTCCAGGAAACATGCCAGTCTCGAAAACACCAAGGAAGAAACGGGTGGCGAGCAAGCCAGAGTAGCTGGTCACCAGGCCCTGCAGGACGGTGACGAGTCCGAAGCCGAACATGTTGATCGACAGCCAGACATGCGGCTTGAAGTGCTTGAGGAGGACATTGGAGGGGATCTCGAACAGGATGTAGGGGACGAAGAAGATGACAAGGGCTGTGTTGAACTGGTGGTGTTCAAGTCCAAGTTCCACAGAGAGATCGAAGACGTTCGCGTTGGAGATGTTGACTCGGTCTGGTGGCCAATTAACAAAGCGCGCATGACAAAACGGTTAAAGATAGTCACATACCGAGGAAAGCAAGGAGGTACATAATGCAGAGCCATGGAATAACGCGCAGGTCAATTTTCCACATCAGCTTGCTCTCCGTCGTGCTGCTTGGGCAGATAGGCAAACCCGCCTCGTCGTACTGAACACCATCGTGCGCAATGACATGGTTCTCGGAATCCGAGGGCCGATCATCGACCTTCTCAGATTGCGACATGATGATGATGTTTCGCGATATCAAGTGTCGTGCAGTTGCTTTCTAAGGTGCGACAGGGAAGGCAAGGTCGCGCGACGAGTGAAACCTCAACGTCACGAAGCAGGAATGAAGCGATGATGGAGAGACGAGAAACGAGGGAAACGATCGGCGAAGGAATCACGGGCTTCGGGGTAATTTGTGTAGCCTCGCACACACGCACACGCACAAGGTCTCAGTCGCCTTTCCTCCGAGAACGGATGCTACCCAAACACCAGTGTCAAAGCTCAATGGATCTCCAAGATCGGGGAACCCACAATGGAGTGGATGGAGGGAACGGATATAAGGCCAGAGGCGAAGCTTGTTGGGCTGGCTGCCCTCTATTGTTGCAAGTTTCTCCATCTTTAGGACGAGTCACATTTTCATGTGGAGCAACAACAAAGTCCGTGTCCTGTAGCCTCGAACCCGTTGTCTTGCTTGCAGAGTTCGCAAAAAGCTTCTAGTCTTGTTTCTTCTTCACCAGAACCCCACGCTGCGTTTACTTCCACAGGGCGACAGCCGAGGCGCTCTGCCGGGGAAACTGGAGCCCTGCTTCACTGCTATTGGATAACAATGTCTTTGGCTTCGGGTTTAACCCACCCCAGGCAAAGCTTTTTCTGAGATGGTGGCGCTGGTTGGTGATCTATACGGCATCAAGCGAGATGCAAGCCAGAGGTCCAGCAGCAGCCACAAAATACACGAGTGCCTCGATGAAGAAGGAGGGATACTTGACGGTCTTTTCCATTTGTAAGGAAGCGACGGCAGTCCCGATCTCGGTGAGCGAACCCCTGTCAACAAAGTTCCTTCGCCGTCGCTTCTAGCGGCGCGGAATGTGGATTCTTGGTGGGATGGTTTAGTCAAGCTTCGCTGGGGCGGCTGACCTAGAACCGCAATCTTATTTGCGCAACGAGATTTATGCCCTGCAATTCAGGGGACATGTGATGTGAAGTTTCTGTGGGATAGGCCCTAGCCTAGCTTTATGGGGAGGGAAGCAGGGTCTGGGGAAGTTGAGCTGAAAGAAACTTTGAGTTTTTGAGGGGAACAGCCACGGACAAGAGGATGATCGACCATGTCAAACGTACGATCAGATTGCGGGGATGCCTCGGTCATGGGCCGGGGACCCTGAGAGGCCTTGCTACCCGAGGTTGTGAATAGCTTCATGCCGTGTGAAGCCGATGATAATGTTGTCTTCGAAGGGCGCGTATTGTCGGCATGATGAAGAGTCGAGAGCGTTCTAGCAAACAGAAACTCGTCATCTTCGTGCGGCTGCAGTCGGAAGATTTCCCCTCGCCAAGTTGCCAATCTCAGCCACTGCCGCCGCCGAGCCGGCTTGACAATACCGTCACCCACGACTTTCTTGACACCCTGCTCTCTACATTTGAAGCTCCTTTTCTTGTCTACAAAAATTTTGAACACGGAGAAATACCTCAGGCATTAGTTCGAGCTCTTGGTCATCTGGAATGTTGTCTTAATCGCGATCATGAGCACGGGCACAGCAAACACATACAAGCACGTGGCCTTTTAGTCTCTCCATTACGGTCAACCATCATAACAGCATCCCATCTGGCTCTACCTTATCACAGGCATGTGTAGGCAACGGTCCAAACATATCAAGACGGCCTGGCCTTTGCGTGACTCTGATCTACGGCCAATCATCGTCCTCCTTCATGCTTAAGCTTCCTGGCATAAAGAAAAGTACATAAAGCTGTGAGGCTGATGATTATTTGTTTTGCAAGTTGTCATCGGTGTAGGTCAGGCGTCATAGTGAAATAAGATGTAAGCCGTACACGCTATACCTTGCAGCTTAGGTCAGATTCGGTACCTATTTGCGAAAACAAGCGACATAGGCGACTAGTGGGACCAAAATAGTATAGACTTGCAGATATCCAGAGCTAGAAGCGCATTGGCGTGGACTTCAAGTGTAACTGTCTGTAGTGAATGGGTCATCCCAGCATATCTGTTCCTGTGAGTCCTCGGAGAGACATACAGCTTGAGGATCGTAAGCTTCGAGACCGCGGAAAAAGAACTGTGATATGAGTGGAATAGATCCATGATCGATCTTATGAATATTTATCAAGTCAATATACTGAACGTGTTAAATGCGTATGCCGAGGTGCAACGGCTGAGGAATGAAGCATTGAAGCCAGCCGCTGTGTCGTATTGTCAGTCCCATTGACGACACTATTCTCGTCACAGACTCTCTAATGAACGAGACAAAAGAACACAGCCAAAGTAGCAGAAAATACAGAACACATAAACCGCCTATGATGCCTTACGAATAATCCGATATGATGTCCGTACATCAGCTGAAAGCTCCTTGAAAGATGCAGACATCTCATCTGCAGCCTTGACCAACTCTTCGTCTGACAATGGTTCTAACGCGTCAAAAATGAAGAGGGCACGAGTACTCTCATCGCTCAACGCTGTCCGAGGACCTTGCCGCCAATTCCATCGGCGGCATGTAACGCCAGCATCGTCGCACCAGATCGGCTCCCCTGGCGCCGCCGTATCAATCTGGGGCTCACCACCGGAGAAGACTTGGAACTGTTCGTCACCCTTGGCGCGAATCAAGAATGGTGCGCCCTGGTACTTATCAAGATCCTCACCGCCGAGAGGGATCTGATACTTGATAGAGATGGAATTGTAAATATCCGTGAGTCGGTTTACGCGGGGTAGATTCCCTTCAACACGACGCGTGAGTGCCTCAAGACTGTTCCGGTATTTCGAAGGTTTGGCGCCAAAGGACTTGTAAGCGTCGCGCCAAGCAGCAATGTGAGGGAGCTCGGTGATAGAAGTGGTGGCTATTTTCGAACGCGCAGAGGCTTCGGCGGCGACGAGCATGGCTTCGCTCTTTGCATCGCTGGGTCCTTGGGGGAGGCCCTCAACAACCATGAGGAGAGCGCGGTAGTCGGGGCGAAGAGCGAAGATATCGGCGCTGATGCGCGCGGATTGGAGGATGGTGTTTACAGCGGCCATCTTACTCCAGTGCAGGATAAGTGAAGGGGGAATTGAATTGAGACGAGATGAGACGAGATGTCTCTTCTTGTGGCGACGAACACAAAGAGAGGTTTCTGTGGTTTCGTGGTATGTTCAGCTACCGTTTACAAGACTCCTAGGATGACGTTCGAATCAACGTGATAAATCAGCAGTGGGAGTCGAGAACAAGAAGAGACAGGTTTCGATTCCAGCCAGCCGAGTCCGGGGTTAGATATTGGGATGCTTCTTCTTAAAGTGTTTCCCTGTTTCGCTGGAACTTGCCTTTCGCGGCCCAGAGAACGAGATGCAATGACAAGTGCCCATATTTTCTTCCCTCCATCATCGAAGGGCGTACGTGCTCTAGAGACAAAGTCAAATACAGGGCGCCTATGACATGCAAGAGATCCACAACCAGCGGCAGCCACAATCTCCACACGTACTTCGGGATCAGAGATGCATTTTTTCCACTGCATATATTCTGGGAACCAAGAAGAGGCTGTAGTAATAAATCCGCAAGGAGCTTGAAGTAGTTCGGGATGTAGTTGAAACTCCCGAGAGATGTGAATAGCATTGACAAGGTCCACCAATTCGAGAGCTGGCTGCGGAACGAAGCTATGCTACTGGCTTCTGTACTCAAACGTCTGGAAAAACGGACCTCGCACTGGACGAAGGATTTGACGCCTCAAGATGCGCTTACATAGTATGTTGCTACAAAGAAGCCCTTCTTCATACTGGCAGGTTCTAATACAAGTTGTAGGTGAGGCTCTAGAACAGTCAGGGTGTCGGTCAATATTGCCAGCCGATCGTTAAGGCGTGAGACCAGGACCGGCCAAGGTCAACGTTGATTCCCGACCGATCGCCAAAAAGTTGCTTGAAGACTGACGGTAACCGAGGCCAGCTGCATTCTAGACATTTCGAGATCGAATTGAGTGGCTATTATCATGCTTTTATTTTTCCTCATCACCCTACGGCATCGCACATGTCTCCTGCATTATTCCCCGTCGCTGAATGCCTTAGATGAACTAACTGTTTAGGGTCAGGGCCGATATCGAAGCCAGGCTGGTAGTATGAGTCAAATGCACGTAGCGGGAGCGAGTGCTGCCCAGCAAGATAAAATGGCGATTCTCTCGCTTCTCGTCAATTCCTTCCTCCGACCCATATCATACACAGAATATAGACTCTACCATAGCCATGACTACCAAGGCCAGACTGCAATCCCGCACATGGGAGAGAGACTCTTTTGTCATCTCCACCAACCCCAACTACATCTCCATCCCAAAGCTCAGATCGGTTTTTGAATCTGATACATTTTACTGGGCGGATACACTTCCCGCCGAAATGATGCAGGAAATGCTCGATAATTCGCTTTCCTTTGGCCTATACAGCAAAGCGCCCTCGATCCCAGCACACGCAGACGATCTCATAGGTTTCGCGCGCTGCATCACAGACTTCACAACCTTTGCCTACCTGACGGATGTTTTTGTTGATCCTACACTCCAAGGCAAAGGACTAGGCACCTGGCTTATGCAATGCGTTGACGAGGCGGTGGAGGAGATACCCCATCTGAGGCGTACTGTTCTTTTCACTGGCGATTGGGGCCGGTCGGTGCCTTTTTATCGGAGGGTTATGGGCATGGAACTATTCGAGATTACGGAAGGCAAGGGGTTGGCAATCATGGAGAAACGCGGAAAGTGTCATCCCGAGTCGCTCAAACAAGCACGCAATCAATGACGTTCCATAGCGATGGAGAGGAAGCTCATCTTCATGATGAATTAGTTTAGGGGAAACGCTTCATCGGGTTTTCTAAGGCTCACTTTAGATGAACGAAGGGTAATAAATTGTGAGGCATATGAACACACCGCTTATATAATAGTATGAAGACATTAACAATTGTTACACGCGTCTCTTCTTCTCTCCGACCTCCATTCAGACTCAGCCTAATATGACTTTTGCTCGACATCAAGGAACCGTGCAATTAGGAAGCACTGTTTCAAGCAAAGCTGCTCGTCTGTTTGTCACACCAAACCCAAAACTCCGCCGCAACACCGCTTCCACCCTCGTCCTTGGGCTTCAAACTACGGAGAAGATCATCCCTAGGGCGCGGGTGCCATTTACCCCACGGGATACCATAGCGGCCACCGTCTTCCAACTGGATTTCCGGGCTAAGCCCTGCCCAGAGTTCCGAGTAGGCACCCAGCTTGGGTGGATATAAAAGAAGGCTCACGGATGTTTTGAGGATCCACGGAACACGATCCCATATGTTTGTTGTCAGATTGCCCGGGTTTTGGGCAAGGAATAAAACTCCGTTCCCACGTGTGCGGCGGTCGAATTCAGAAGCGAGGAACCAATTCCCGGTCTTCGAGATTGTGTAATTCCGAGATGGGTCTTTAGAAGTAAAGGTAGGACTGAGCTCAGCCAACGGAATACCTCCAGTAGGTGCGGCCATGTCCACCATGCCTGAAGCAATGAAGATGACCCGTGTGGAGGCCGAGGGAGAGATGGTGGCTGTTTGTTTCAAAACGGGTAATAGAAGTTTGGTGAAGAGAAACGGTCCCAGGCAGTTGATTCCCATATGCGGCTCGTATCCCTGAGCAGTGATTTCGTCAGATGGTGCGTAGCTAATGCCCGCGTTGTTCCATAACACATCGAGGCGGCTTTCCTGCGCAAGAAAGGCAGAGGCACAGGCTGCCACGGATGCCAAGTCGTTGAGATCGAGACTGAGTGGTTTCAATTGACCAGTACTCTCAGGAAAGGCTTTCCGTATAGCCTCAATAGTCTGTATTGCTTTTGTAGCAGACCGACAGGGTAGATACACTGTGCCTCCCTTGGCATACAGCATTCGGACGAGCTCCAATCCGACTCCATTGGTCCCGCCAGTCACTATGAAGACTCTGCCTTTCAAGGAAGACAAGTTGGCTTCAGTGAAGGTAGGTTTCGAAGGAAACAGCTGGAGAAAGCTGGCTTTCATGTTGCGTCCTATGCCGCGAGGGCTGTTCTCTGAGTTGAAGAGTGAGGTTGAAAAAGAGAATTGAAACTTTCGAATGATATCCCCGTGAGGTATGCGTCGAGTTGGTATATATAGGCGTGTATGAGTATGCAAAGGCTTGGTCTCTGAAAGTGGAATCCTCATTCAGTCTGGACCTCAGGCGGTGGTACGCCCCACCTGTCAGAAGCCATATACCTTGGGCGATGACACGGTCAGAATGCAGCTCCACTAAATGGCCGTCTGAGGTGGAGGTGAAAGTGCAAAGGTCGTTGTGGGAAAGGTATGCCCATGATGCACTATGCCATCACTGCAACAGGGTCAATGCTAGCGGTGTCTCCCCTCGTTGAGATCTCCAGAAGTTGGTTGTCTGGATGATGCCATCATCCATCAGGAACCACCATTTCCGTGCAAAATCCTCGCCGATCTCCCATCCCGTCGGATCCCAAGGGACTGAGCCCCAGACCCTGAGGCTTCCCACCCGCATGTCTGACATGAACTCATCCTCGTTAATTGCGGAGATGGACCTGAGAAGTCTATCTCTGAGGGATGCCCAGGGTAGCATATCCAGGTATGAGCGGTGGGGGATGCTCTTTTGAAGGCTGGTAGGTGCTATAGGCGGAGGTAAGTCATCAGTCAAGGCCTTTATGTGGAAGCCTGGGAGGAACTGGCAGTCGAGCTGAAGGCGCTGGGCGATGACGGCAAGGGCTGCACAGGCCGTCATGTCACTTAGTACAATAAAATGACTATCCGCCACGGGCCCTGGATACATTGGGTGCGCATTGGCCGTGCTCGGCTGCATCATGCCTGTGACAGACATACATGGCACCTCTATGGATGATTGCCCCTGAGTAAGCTCAAGACCAGTGTTGGACTCCACGAGGGGACTTGAAATAGCACTGTCGGGTCCGCGCAAAGCCCTTGGTTGCTTTTGTATCTCCGCGAGCCGCATGCCTATATAACACTGTCAGCTGCGAGCTCTCTATGCCACGGCAACCCAACGTGGCAACCCAAGTGTACATACGCCTTGCTCGTTGAGACAACCTGTTCTGAACCCGCTTGCGCCCGGCGGGGTCCGCTATGGTAGTCCAATCATCTGCGGCGGACTTCACGAACGGCTTCCAGTTTGTGTCCATGAAGATCGGAGGCACAGTCTTGCCGGGTATCAAACGAGGATAAGTTAGTATACAAGCACACGTTCGGCGACACTCTGTTTTGCAGACGGGGGGGAAGACATGACCAGAAGGGCTCATCCCAATTGACCTTTCTGACAGTCAGGCCCTGTCAGAGTGCATGAATAAAGTGGGCAACGGTCCAATCATCCGAATCTATCTCAGTCATTTCCATTAGAGGCTGACATGGCTCCACACTCTGCAGATTATGCTCGCTGCCGCTATATACCCCTGTCCATAAGTTGAAGACCGCGTTCTACAAACACCCAAGTAGTGACTGTTACCGATGGAACAGAAACTCGTGTTCACAAGTATTGAGGCAGTGGCTTCGTGGGAATTTTCCAGGCTCATTTCAGACTGAGGAGAGGAGTAACAGTCGTAAGGCACATAGAACCCCCAGTTATAGAAAGGCATTGCGGCATCGCGCATGGTATAGCAATCGACGAGACAGATTTCAGCAGCAGAGCGCCAGTGATTTCCAAGAAGGCCTGAGTTGTTTGAATGGCTATGGGATCGGGGAGATGCTAAGTTAATTAAGATCAGGCGACAAGTAACGTGCTTCACCAGCGACTCGCCCACCCGTTCACCATGATCTGGCTTCACCACCACAGATCACGAATTTTGCAGCGCGCGACACGCAGAAATGTGTCTCAAATAAGGGTATTCTTTCATTCCTCCTCCACCGACAAGGGAGCGTGAAGGGTCCACTAGTATAGACGACGCAATAAACCAATTAATACAACCGTGCGGGACGAGTTACTAGGCTCAAATACCCATGCTGAAATTTGGCGCGTTCAGAGCCATGAGCAACAGCAAACCCGCGATGAGCCCAGCTGTGGGCAGGGTAAGAACCCAACCGCAGAAGATGAAGCCGAGCTGCTTCCAGTTGACGGCTCCAGGGTCCAGATTCATCAGGGCGACGCCAATGACGGCTCCAGTGATACACTGAGTGGTGGACACAGGGAGTCCCAAGACAGAAGCAAGAAGGACGGTGATGGCGGCGCCGAGTTCGGCAGCAAAGCCTCGAACAGGGCTCATCTGGGTGATCTTGTTTCCAAGCGAACGAATAATATGGTAGCCGAAGAACCAGAAGCCGGCACCAAGGAGGAAACCAGCGACAACGATAATCCAGATAGGAGTATCGGCCTCCTCCTCAACTCTCTCGGTTTGCCAGGTGTTATACGCACCAACCCAGGGGCCCAGCGCATTAGCAACATCGTTCGAACCGTGAGCAATAGACATGATCATGGCGCTGAGGACCTGGGCATACTTCCACAAGTGCTCAACGCGGTTGTCGTAACGCTTGGCGCGGGAGTGGACATCTGCGAGCTCGACAGAGGAGTGAGTGACGCAATCGCGTGAGACTCCCTGCAGGAAGAAGTATTTGGCCATGTTGATGAGTCGCGTCGGGTTGTAAAGAGGCAAATTCTTGTATGGGTGAAGCCATCTTTCCTCGGGCTCGGGCATCTTAGGACCCTTCTTGGTAATCATGGCACCCGGCTCAGTAGAGCCCCCGGATTCTGCCTCACGGATCGTCTTGGAGTGAGCGGTGATCTCATCACCAGTGCCGTTGTCGAGGCCCGCGATCATGTTGTTATCGTTCGTAGGAGAAGGGGACTTCTTGTGAATGCCGTCGTCGCTGGCTTCGTCCGCCGTAAGCTGAGAGGAGTAGTAGTCGACAACAGCCCTATTCTCTTTGGCGGGCCAGAAGAGGGGAGGGTTCTCGCGCAGCAGCAACGGGCCAAGGATGACGTGGTGAAACCGCAGACGGCCGTCTTTGCGGATGAGACGAGCCTTGAAGTAAGGCACGAAGAAGATATAGGAGATGCCAAGGACGCCGAAGAAGACACCGAGGATGATGCCGACGACGACACCAGGGTTCAAAGCACCCTCACCCTCAATGCCGGGGCTGATAGGGATCTCGATGACAAAGAATAGAGCGAGTACGGCGCCGGTAAAGGCGAAGTAAAAGGGGATTGCGCGCATGGCCTTCTCGAACGGGTTCTTGCGCTCGAGAATAGCAAACTTCATCGAAGCGAAGAGGATGGCAGAGAAGCAAGCAGCCAGACAAGGGGCAATACCCCATGAGGCAGCAACTTGACTGACACTGCCCTTGGACCATTCCCAGTTCACAGAAGCCTGCGAGGCAATGCCAACACCAACCAATGCGCCGACGATGGTTTGGGTCGTAGACACAGGGAAACCCATCTTCGTGGCAAGAATAAGCCAGGTAGCGCTTCCAACTTCAGCACATCCCATGGCTAGCACAAGAACAGAAGGCGTAGCACTGAAGCGGTTAATATCGATAATTCCGCTCTTGATAGTATCGGTGACACGAGCACCCAGGGCCACAGCGCCGATGAACTCAGTGAACATGGCGAGAACACCGACCTGGGCGAGGGTCAAGGACTGAGCAGCGACCGAGGTCGCGTATGCGTTTGCAACATCGTTGGCACCATTACCAAAGGCACTGGCACAGAGTGCGATGCTGATAAGGCCAATGATCCAGGTAACGTTGTCGAGCATCTTGTCTTGCAGCTGAGCTTGTAGCTACTAAAAAAAGAAGAAAGATAGGCAAGCAGCCGCTGCAGAAGTGCCTAGAGGGATTCCAGCTCGAATAGTCTAGGAATTCATTCTTTAGACAAGCGATCTTTCACATCTTAAATAAGTTCACTCCTACAGAAGCAGGGCCTACCACGACTAATACGGGGCATGTATCAAAAGAAAGACGCATCTCACAGGCATAAGAGCCTATCACGACTCGACAGAACGCACGTGGGTTTGAACTACACTGACAAGTATCAGCCTCGATGTAAAAGACTTTTCAGCAGAGGTTGACCCGGTCATTCATTCGTAGTTGCGAACGGGAGACATGCATCATGATCGTCTGAGAACGCCTGGCTGACGAATCATGGGTCGCCGCTTGGGCGGAAACGGGGACTGCCAAGAGTGCCGTCGTCAGTTTATGCTTAAAGAGGAGACCAGCGGCGCCACATCCCTCGGAGATATGAAGCAGTATCCCTATACCTGATTATTAGACTTACAGGGTTTTGACATAAGACCTAAAGCTGATCAGCCGTGCCTTGCTGTAGCAGAGGGGGGGTCATTCGCCACATCTACCAAGCTAACACGAAAACATCACCGAGGCTTTATACAAGACTATGTTCATCCCACGTGCTCTTCTGACGTCTTCTACATGAGTTCATGTATATTCTACGCAGAATATCCTACGCAGAAGTCGTCAAACTCTCCTGATAGCATTGAGCAGGGGCTGCTGACAAACACAAGTGTCACTTAAGACGACCGAGGAGAGTCCAGCAGTTCCTCCAGCTATGGAGCAAAGAGACAAGAGTGACCATAAAGAGGAGTAATATTCTAACGTCTCTCGCAACTTGTCACGAATTCACTTGTTACCGCTCAGTGTGAAGTCGTGCCTCTTTTGATGCTGTTCTAGGTTGACAGGTGCAGAGCTGTGCTTTTTGGTGATATGTGATGTCACTACTAAGAAACTCATCCGCTATATTGTTGTCTTATTCCTTACTAATGAGAAATCACTGTTCCCTATTAACACTCTTAGCAGTTTCAGCGGTTGTGAGAGCCTCATGACCGCTCATGTTGATAGAGACCGAGTCTTCATGGGATTGCTAACCCCGTAAGACAATTAACTGGCATTAGCCTCAACTTCGGCCTTTCAGCAACATATTCGAAAGTGAGCCTTTTGACATCAATCATCCGGTTGGCCCTTGAGGCTTATTACCAACTGTCCTCATACGCTCAGTCGATGTCGGCATCATCTCGTTCCACTTGGCGGTGGAGATAGATCGCCCCGCTGAACATAAAGTGTTCCTCCTCCGGTAGTCTTCAAGCAGCGTCAGCAGAGCAATATGTCATAATATCTTGATATTCCCTTTCAAAAGTAGCAAATCAATCCCTCTACTTGCTATGTCGTTTATCCCGTACTTGGCTCACGGAAGTCACGAGATCCAGCCACCCAGCGGACCATCTCCTTTTGGTTAGTCCACCACTCGAAATGGCATCCCCGGGCTGAAGTCAGAGTATAAGAAGGGTTTGGAGAACTTCATCCTTTGTCACTACTATTCATCGAGTCTGATCCGTATTGGAAAGGTATTATTCATCATGCTTGCTTTTCGCAGATCCTCGCCTCTCATCTGGACAGCCCGGCGGGCCTTTGCCACCATCGCGACACCCCTCACGAACCATCCGCATATCATCAAACCATCCCTTGCCGAACAGCAAGCCCAGAGACTTAGTCCGCGGAATCTCGAACAAGCAGTTTGTCATGTGCATAGAGATGGACTCGTCGTTGTCGAGGATGCAGTGCCACTTTCAGACCTTGACCACCTGAATAGCAAGATGGTCCAGGATGCTCGCGCGCTGCAGGCCAGAGGGGAGGATGGACCGTTCAATTACAACCTTGGAAATCTGCAGCAGGATGCACCGCCTGTGGCCGAGTTCTTCTCCACGAATGTGTTTACCAGTAAGTCTTCTTCAGCCTTATAGTGGATTAATCGCCCAAAGCCAACAAATCGATAGATCCAATCGCAACCCAAATTACAACACATGTCCTGGGCCCTCGCCCGAAATGGACCTTCTGCTCAGCCAACGCTGCCATGCCTCCCATTCCTGGTGGCTCACCACAACGTCAACCTGTGCACTCCGACGCTGACTTCGCACATCCTTCCCACCCCTTTGCGCTTGTTGTCAACATACCACTCGTGACAATGAAGCCTGAGAATGGAACAACTGAGATCTGGCTGGGGACTCACATCAACGGAATTGAGGCACAGGAGGGTGCACATGGTGAAAGGGCGAGTGGCCGTATCCGAGAAGATCTTTTAGAGAAGCAAAGTGCTGCCCGAGGGCCTTGTCAGCCTGTGGTCAAGAAGGGGAGCATCGTCATTCGGGACCTGAGGCTGTGGCATGCTGGAATGCCGAACTCATCGGAAGAGGTGAGAATCATGCTTGCGATGATTCATTTCGCGCCGTGGTATAGAAACAGGATGAGATTAGAGCTCGGAGAAGACATTAAACCTTTGATTGAGAAGTTGCAGAGAGATGAGTTAGGACTGGAGGTGCCGGTGGATTGGGTATCGAAAGAGGAGGCATTGGAAAGGTACATGAACCGAGGCTTCGGCAACGCCTATGACTTTGATCAGGAGGCTTAGTATATCGGATGTTCAATTGAATACATTTTTCCTGAACTGAGCGATTCGAATTATGGGAGGCCATTCTCTTCTTTTAACTGCCTGTTGGTTCCTCGCGACCGCCAAGGTTCAATTTCTTTGGGCCTCCCAGAATTAGACTCCATCAGCCAATTGGGCACAGGCTATGCGTGGTCTCCGGTGTCCTCTTCGTTGTTCAAGCATAGGGATACAGAACTATCAACGCTTGCACCGAAGCTATTGTAACTGTGAGTGTCTTTAGGCGCTGAAAGGCAACTGGTAGTACGGAATCTGTGGCGTCTTCCCGTGAATTGTTAGTCACAATTGCGCAAGACTTGGAGCTAAAGTGACCTCAAGACTTCTCAGGTCCCCACTACCCCATTGCATGGCAGTTCTTGAAGGGCGCATTCACGGTTCAGATGTCAATTTGAGCTGGATCGGAGACGGGTGACTCTTGTTGACTTGCGGTCGAAGAAAACACAGTGAGACCTTCATACACCTCAGCCTGCGTCGTGCTACATCTACCCTTTTCAGTCTGGAAGCGTTGTCACTGGGCCAAGATGTCCCTATCAACACGAGCCCATGGGCTAACCAAGCCCAATCCTTTGTTTCGCCTTTGGGACATTCTCTCTGATCTCTACGAACCGGATTCGAACCCAAATGGCTATGTCAGTCTCGGTGTCGCAGAGAACGCACTGCTCCATGACACATTACACGAACACATCCACAAGAACCTGAACCTTGACACAAATGACTTCACGTACGGCGATGGAAAGAAAGCGCTACGGGCGACACTGGCGAACTTCTTCAACAAGCGCTTTAACCCCGCTCTACCAGTCGAGCCAGCGCATATCGCGGTCACGAACGGGTGCACTGCTGCAATTGAACATCTCGGATGGGCATTCGGCAACCCAGGCGATGGGTTCCTCCTAGGGCGTCCTTACTACGGTGCTTTTGTGACTGACATTACCCTGCGCTTCGGGAACGACCTCTTAACGGTTGACTTTGACGATCAAGACCCATTAAGCAAGAAAGCAGTTCAGAAGTACGAAGCTGCGATCCTAGCAGCCAAGGAACGACGACAGCGAGTCGCTGGGTTGTTCCTCTGCCAGCCACATAACCCATTGGGCCGGTGCTACTCTAGGGAAACCATGATTGAGCTCATGCGTCTATGCAATAAGTACAAGATCCATTTCATCAGCGACGAGATCTATGCCCTTTCTGTCTTCGAGAATACGGTGGATACGCAAGTTCCCGTCAACCCTTTTACTTCGGCTTTGGCAATCGACACAGCCGACATTATCGACCCAGCTCTGGTCCACGTCATCTGGGGCGTCTCGAAAGACTTTGGCGCAAACGGCATTCGGTTCGGCTGCATCGTCTCACAACGTAACCCGGTGTTACACTCAGCGATTACGCCTGTATCTCTCTTCAGTTCCAGCTCAGCACTCACCGACAATGCGGTTCATAACTTCCTCAGCGATGAGAAGTGGACAGACAACTACATAAAGGAGAACAATCGCCTCTTAGCCAGTCGCTACAGGCATGTTACAGACTGGGCAAAACGCAACGGGATCGAGTATGCGCCAGGTGTGAACGCCGCGTTCTTCCTTTGGGTTAACCTCGGCAAGGCATATCAGGAGAGGAACGGCAAGGCGGCTGGAGATGTGACCCAGGTGGTAATGGACCTTCTGCTGGATCAAAAGGTGTTCCTTGCGTCTGGTGCGCAGTTTGGTGCTGAACAGCCTGGATGGTTCCGGATCGTGTTTTCCCAACCAGAGGCGTATCTTGACCTGGGACTGGAGCGTGTAATGAAGGCTATTCAGAGGCCAACGTCAAACATTTAGGAATCCCGGGTTATTAGAAACGAGATAGCATATCCTTTACCAAATGATCGTAAAGGCAAACCCGTCTGAACCGAGACTGCACATGCTCACTTACACGAGTTGTGGCTGCTCAATAGTACCCTTGGTCAGCTTATCGCATCTCCAATTTTTCCGCCAAGTCCCTATGGAATGACTCTCGAATAGAGGGCAAAACACCTTCAAAGGCACAACAGTGGCCACTTCAGGCAGAACACGAATGGAGAATCTCTTGACTCGTAACTGGAAAACTTGATTCCAGGTCCCATGAACCTGCTGACTGTGCATGCCCCCCCCCCCCCCCCCCCCCCGAAGCAGGGCTGCCTGGGAGCCTCAGGCCCTCGACACTGGAGACGAGGTCTTGGTATGGACCTCCGCTTCGGGCCCGCTTCCAAGTCTCGATTGTACAGACTGGAGCCTCTTTACTTTATACCTCGCATCTGAAACACACGCGCAAGTCAGTCAGATGAATGGATCTGGGCCATCGGCCTGTCAGATGTTCAGACGAAGACGTGGGCCACGAACGAGTCGCGCGCCAGTTGGTGTTGTGGAGATAGCGCTGAACCTTGTTGCCGCACTGCTGGCGGTGCTTCTTCCACGCAGCAGCGAAAGCCCGGATGCCGGCGCATACGGATTGCTGGCGCCAGTCAGAAAAAAAAGCCGCGATTCGTAGGGGACACGCAAGTCGCCACGTTTGCTTGTTGGCGCCGCCCGGCCATGCAGGAACCAGAGTTTGACCCTGACGCTAGGACAGGAGGAGGCTCAACGCGGCCCCAGATCCCCTGGGGCTATGCGTGATATGGAAGGACTGGACGTCGGAGGCGTCAGCGTTTTCGTCTGGATGGCAGCGTATTCCCGCTACTTCTGGGCCTTTGACTGGAAAGGGGTTGCATCTTTGAAGAAGCTAAGGAGATGCGGAAAGGTCTTGTATATAAGGGACGGACGTAGTCCGGATCCCAACCGAAGAGCTCCATCTTGTTGCTTTGGACCAGCAAGTCATTCCTTTCAGACCACTCCTTTACCATTTCACTTCTCATCTTTTTCCTGTGCTATATTCACTCTCTTTGATAGACGACCATTCACTTCTCTCCCTTCATTTCCATCTTTTGAACCCTATCTTCAAAATGAAGTCTGTTTCTCTTCTCGCCTTCGCGGCCCTCGCCCTGGCCGAGGATCTTTGCGACCAGTTTAGTCACGCCGAGTCCAACGGCTACTACGCCAACAACAACAAATGGGGCGCCGATCTGGGCACCGGCTCGCAATGTACCTCCGTGGATAAGATGACCTCGGACGGAGTATCTTGGAGCGTGGACTGGACCTGGTCCGGCAACGAGGACATGGTCAAGGCCTACCCCTATGCTGGTCGTACACTTTCAGATAAGAAGCTGGTCAAGGACATCTCCGCTATCCCGTCGCGGGCCGACTGGGGATACAGCGGCGACTCCATTCGTGCCAATGTTGCGTACGACATGTTTACGTCCGCGGACGCCTCCCACGATACCAGCAGCGGCGAATACGAGATCATGATCTGGCTCTCAAACAAAGCTAACCTGTGGCCCGTCGGCACCGCAGGTGATGTCGTCGAGGTCGCTGATAAGAAGTGGACGCTTTGGGATGGCTACAACGGAGACATGCATGTCTACACTTTTGTCGCTACCTCGGACCAGAACTCCGTCGACTTTGACCTCAAGAGCTTCTTCGACCACCTGAGCGACAAGAAAGGCTTCCCCGCTGATAGCCAACACCTGACCAGTAAGCCCAGTTTATTCTTTCTGTGTCGGCTGAAACGAATGTATTGCTAACATTCCCCCTTTAGCCCTTCAGCTTGGTACGGAGCCCATGTCTGGTGGACCGGCTACCTTCCAGGTAAACTGGTTCTCTGCAAACGTCAACTAAATGACAATGTCTTCATTTATATAGTATATATATATATATATATATATATATTATATATGTATGTATGTATATAATGAATAGATCTGGAGTTGCCGCCAGGACCGCAATGAACGTTCTCTCGTCCCTTCGGACACCAGAGTGCCACTGCTCTCTGACTACCTGCATGACGGTTATGTCCGTATAACTTGCTGATCCGATGCTCTTTGAAGCACAAGTGCAAAATTTACACTATCGCGAAGCACTATCTAGCCCTTTCATTGTTACCAGGAATGCTGATGTGAAGTGCGATGTTATTGGGACTGTGGTTCGTTTCGGAGCTTCACGTGCTTATCGGCCTTGAGTGCTATTCAGAGAACAAAGTCAAAGACTTCAGGACTTCCCAGGTCATTCGAAACGAGATAGAGTTTTTCTTCAAACATGACGTTTGAGGCAAAACGTCTGATTCGACATTGCATCTACTTGCTTACACGTTGGTTTGTGAGCTTCTCAACCCCAACCCTTATCGGCTTATCACATCTCCAAATCCCCCGCCGATTTCCTTCCCCTCCACCAGCACCTCAGTCACCCTCACCACCACCCATCATTATTGTCGCCTTGAACTCTTCCGCCCTCCGTCCAACTTGACGACTCGGGCGCGTCTTCGACACTGGGCATTAATCACCGTCACAATTTGATCGATCACTCCTCTGACACCGAGACCTTCCGACTCAACAGCCAAGCGCCTCCCGCCGCCTGCGGCACTTCCACCATGCCGACCTCGGCCACCCTCACTGCCCTCCCGACCTTCACCCCCGACCTCCGCGAACGCGCCTGGTGTTCCTCACCACACCCGACCCTGCCTCTCCTCGCGACCGCCCATGCCAAATCCGTCACCGTTTTCTCCCTTTCCTCCCTCTCGATCCACAGCACCCTCACTGGTGGGCACTCCCGCTCCGTGCGCTCCGTGGCGTGGAAGCCCGGTCTACCCTCTGGCAAGCTCTGCCTCGTGACGGGAAGCTTCGACTCTACGGCTGGGATATGGAGGTGGGAGGGCGAGGGACAGGATGTTGCTGAGGGCGGGAAGGGGATGGAGGTGGAGATCACGGCGAAGAATACTAGGAAGGATGAAGATGGGAGTGATGCTGGGGACAAGGATTGGGAATTCACACTTGTGTTGGAGGGCCATGACTCTGAGATCAAGTCTTGCGCTTTCTCTCCCTCGGGTGCCCACCTCGCCACCTGCTCACGCGACAAGTCCCTCTGGATATGGGAGGATATCGGCGCGACCGAAGCCGACGACGAGTGGGAGACCATAGCCGTGCTGCAAGAGCATGACGGTGATGTTAAGTCCGTCGCATGGTGTCCCGACGTTCCAGGAAGGAACCAGAGGAGGTCATACGGCTCGGATGTACTAGCTAGTGCGAGCTACGACGACACAGTCCGCATCTGGAGGGAGGATAGCGACGGAGAGTGGGTATGCGTGGCTGTCTTAGAGGGCCATGGGGCGACGGTTTGGGGAATGCAATGGGAAGGGAAGCCAAGACCTGGTGATAGGTTCCCCAGGCTGATGACGTTCTCTGCTGATGGGACCATCCGTGTCTGGGAGTTGAAGGAAGAGGAGAGGGAGGAGGGAGCACCGACGCAGTTTGGTGGTATACCCAACACAATGAGGAGTTCTCTGAAGGAGGAGTGGAATTGCGTAGCTACTTTGCCAAAGGTGCACGAGAAGGACATCTACTCTGTGGCATGGAGTGCAGAGACTGGTATAGTGGCTAGTACGGGGATTGACGGCATCATTGGACTGTACGGTGAGCAGGAGGCTACTGGCACTGATGGTGAGGGCGATCAGGTCATGGCAGATGGTGGATGGAAGGTGTTGACGAAGATGGAGAATGCGCATGGGCCGTACGAGGTAAACCATGTTACGTGGTGTAAGCGGTTTGATGCCGCGGCTGGAGATAGGAGGGGTATTGAGGAGATGTTGGTTTCGACTGGTGATGATGGCGTGGTAAGACCGTGGGCGGTTGGGACGACGTGAGGAAGTGGTGTATACATATAAATACAATATAGAAGGACAAGGTCACCCATTCGAAACATGGCGATACTAGTCACATGCGAAGACGATGCAAATTAGGAACAAATGGTATGATACACACTCAACTACAAGTCCATCCCCTGCTTCTCTTTTCGTATGCTCCCACGGCGTAAGGGAACCGCCTCCTCCCATGATAAGATCAGGAAAACAAACAATCATGGAACCAGGTGTTTTCTTTTCCCAACGCTCTAATGCATTTCTCTCTCTCTACTTGCACACACACCAATGAGCCGTTGTCCCACGGACAAAGACCCATCATGGCCTGTTCCTCCCGGTATGCAGGGACATTAAATACTGAAAGGGAAAGACCGACAACAACTATAACGCACACGCACCAATTGTTTAGACGCGAAGAGTTATGAAAAGCTCTTTACTCGCCCTTCAGCTTATCCTGCGTCACGGTGAACGCATCCTTGAGGAAGTCAGCCTCCTCCTTGCCGTGCACGTGCTTCAGACCAGTTGCGACTGAGGCACTAGGGTTACGACCAGCATAGATAACATGCTTGCGATCGTGGTGCTGAGTCTGGTTCAGCAGGGTCTCGATCCTCGGTTGGGTGAAGCTCCACGCGCCAGCGTTAAGAGGCTCCTCCTGGGCCCAGACGATGGTCTTGGCGTTGGGGTACATGTCGAGGTTGTCCTTGAGTTGTTGCCATGGGAAGGGGTTGAGCTGCTCTAGACGGGTAAAGGCGACGTTGTCAATCTTGTTGTCGTTGCGGTACTTCGAAAGAGCAGTCCAGACTTGACCAGTGCAGAGAATGACACGTTCAATCTCCTCAGGGGACTTGATCTTGCCGGTCTGGTGCTCAGGGTCCTCGATGAGAGGCCTGAAGCCAGCATCCTTGCCCATGAAATCCTCGAGGTTGGAGCGGGACATAGGGTGACGGAGGAGAGCCTTAGAGAAAAAGATGATGAGGGCTATGAGATGTCAGTCACTGTGGAATGGAAGCGGCGGAATGTTTAACTTACGCTTGCGGAACTGGCGGTGCATCTGGCGACGCAGAGCGTGGAACAAGTTGGCGGGCTCGGTGAAGTACACGATCTGCATGTTGCAGTCCTGGTGCTGACGCTGGAGCTTCTCCTCACTCGGGAACTCACGAGGATCCTCGTTGCTCAGCTGGAGGTAACGCTCGAGACGACCGGAAGAGTGCTCAGGACCCTGTCCGTCGTAACCGTGAGGAAGAGACATGACGAGACCAGTGCGCTGCATCCACTTGACCTCACCAGAGGCGATGAACTGATCAATGATACATTGTGCGTTATTGGCAAAGTCACCGAACTGAGCCTCCCACATGACGAGGGCGTTGGGGGATGACAGGGAATAACCGTACTCGAAGCCAAGAGCACCGAACTCGCTCAGAGAGGAGTTGGCAATGACGAACTTGCCCTGGTCCTTGCTGATGTGCTGGAGAGGAGTGTAGGTTTTCTCATCCTCCTGGTCATGGAAGACAGCGTGACGCTGAGAGAAGGTACCACGCTCGACATCCTGGCCGGATACACGAACGTGGTAGCCCTCGGTGACGAGAGAACCAAAAGCGAGAGCCTCGGCAGTGGGGAAGTCGATGTTCTTACCCTCGAGGACCGACTTGCTGCGGTTGGTGAGGATACGCTTGAGGTTGCGGTGGACGTGGAAGTCCTCGGGGGCGCTTCCAATGACCTCACCAATGTGCTGGAGGGTCTGCTTGTCGACATTGGTAGGGAGGTGGGGGAGGACCTCGGTGGCGAGCTCCTTGGGGGACTTGAAGCCGTTCCAGGCTGAAGTCGTCCACTCCTTGGAGGTGGGCTGGTAGTCCTTGGACTTGGTGAAGCTCTCCTCAAGCATGCCCCACACCCATTGCTTGTGCTCCTCGATATCCTCCTTGGTGAAGGTACCCTCCTGCAGGAGCTTGTTGACGTAGACATCAATCTGGGGCTCCTTCTCGCTGATGCGCTTGTACATGAGGGGCTGGGTGAAGGAAGGCTGGTCAGTCTCGTTGTGACCGTGCTTGCGGTAGCAGACGAGATCGATGACAACATCGTGCTGGAACTCAGCGCGCCAATCAGCGGCAAGCTGGCAGACGTAGTTGACAGCCTCGACATCATCGGCATTGACGTGGAAGACAGGGGCGTCGATAGCCTTGGCGATATCCGTGCAGTATGCGGTCGATCGAGCGAATCGAGGGTCGGTAGTGAAACCAATCTGGTTGTTGACAACCAGGTGGATGGTACCGCCAGTCGAGAAGGCGGGCAGTGAGTGGAAGCCGAGACACTCGTAAACGATACCCTGTGCAGCGAAAGCAGCATCGCCGTGTAGCAGAACGCTCATGGCAGTACGGTGATCCTTCTCATCGTTGTTGTAGTGCTGAATGGCACGGGTCTTGCCGAGCACGACTGGGTCCTCAGCCTCCAAATGGGAGGGGTTGGCGACGAGAGAGAGCTGCACACGCTTGCCGGAGGGCGTAGGACGCTCGAAGTTCATGCCGAGATGGTACTTGACGTCACCGGAACCCTCATCCTCGGCACCACCGGTACCAGCGAACTCGGAGAAGATGGACTCATTGGGCTTGCGAACGACGTTGGACAGAACGTTGAGACGGCCACGGTGAGGCATGCCAATAACGATGTCCTTGACACCGTAGTCGACGCTACGGTCAATCAGAGCCTTCATACCAGGGACAAGGGTCTCGCAACCCTCAAGACCGAAACGCTTATCGTTGGGGTACTTGGTGGCGAGGAAGGATTCGAAGCTGGAGCTCCAAATCAGGCGGTCGAGGACACGGCGCTTCTCATCGATGGAGTACTTGAAGGGCTGGGGCACCTCGAGACGCTCACGAAGCCAGTCGCACTTCTCACGATCAGGAATGTGAATGAACTCAACACCCCATGAACCACAGTAAATCTTTTCGCAGGCAGCAATGATCTCGCGCAGGGTCATCTTGTCGCGACCCTCACGCTTGAATCGGGGAAGAATGCCGGGGCCAAGGTTGTACTCCTTGTCGAGGTCCTTCTCGGTAAATCCGTAATGTTCAAGGGTGAGCTCCTTCGGCTTGATGTTGCCGAAGCCGGCAGAGGAGTTTCGAATGCCAAGAGGGTCGATGTTGGCCTTGTGGTGGCCACGGGCCTGGTACGCGCGAACAAGGAGCTGAACCTTGAGATGGTTACCGACATCAGAGCCGTCATCGAGGGCGAGACCTCCACCGAGACGAGGAACGCCACCAGTCATGTTGGGGACCAGGTTGGGCGGAGGCTGGAAGGCCTGGGAGATGGGCATCTCGCCAGACTCCATGTTCTTGAAGTAGACCTGCCACGAGACGTGAACGCTCTTGGGGTCCTGCTTCCACTGCATGTACATCTCGTCAATGTAGTTGGCAGTGCTTCCAGACAGGAAGTTATCACTCGGGTCCGGAGGGCTCTCGGTGGCGCTGGTCGCGTAGGCACGGTGCTGGCTGGTGAGAGCCATGACACGACGATTCGCAGCGACCTTCCAGGTGGTGGTTCGGGCGGCAGTGGTCGAGATGGACGCCGAAGGCGAGGAGAAGGCGCATTTTGAGCAGCCGCGCAGGGCGGACTGGCTCGCAAGACGCATAGAACCTCTCAACATGGTTGCGACGGTCATGAGAGGGATTCTCGTAGACAAATATTGGAGGATTTAACCCAGCAATGAACGACGCATTCCTTGGACGGCTCGCGTCGTCGAAATCGAAGGGGAACGGAGGGTTGGGCGAGTAGGTCGAGGTAGGGAGAAGGTCGAAGATTCCCCAAAAGATCAGCTCCCCGGATTTTGCGATGGAGCAGAAAGGAGGACGGAGGAGGAAGAATTAGGGAGGTGAGGGCGCTGCTTTCCGAGGAGAAGCGCTAAAGAACGGCGGAGTAAGTCTCGCGTCGAAGAAGGTATGACGATGGAGGCGTGAGGAAGTCAGGAGAATGGGATTGGAAGATTCAAGTCAGTTGCAGGAGGGAGGGATGGACGGGCTGCAAGGTGTTGTCATGGGGCTTTTGGAGTCACTTGCTGCTGTGCTTCCATCCCGGGCTCGCAGAAAAAAAGAAGCGCGTCCATTCGCTGCAGCAGCCGGTTCTTTCCTCCCGCGGGAGGCCGTTACAGGCTGTTGCAACCACTGTAGCAGGTGCTGAGGCTCGCTGTAGGAGCTCGCACTGTGGGGCAACGGGTGTCTCGGCGAAGACTACGGGCGATCGGGTCTGCCGATCTGCACTGTGATGCACTGTATATTTGCCCCTGAAAATCACCGTGTCTCTACAGTGTTAATTCGATTCCGGCATCCGCCTGGTAGCCGACGCCACAGGTCATCGACTCCACAACAGCACCAGCCACACATGCATCGACCTTCAAGTGTCTTTGTACCTCGAATGTGGCTTGCCTCATCAACGTCAACGCTTCGCATCGTGAATCGCTTCGTCTTTCAGGATCAAACACATCAGACAAAAACAGCATCCACACCAAACGAATATCTTGAAAGTCGCATCCAATAGCATCTCGTATACGCTTCCCTATCATAACGATCTTCACAGCCGTCCAATAATATTATTCCATGCTGTTGAGAGCTCGCTCTCGGTGAGACCTCAGCTTGAGGGCCAGGCCTCACCTTCACTTCATCGGCAACCCTTTGGCCGCGTCTCTCATTCCTCCGCTCCAGCTGGTCCAAAGAGGTCATCATGGCCACTCCTGTTGGCCGCACGCTCTTCAAGAAGAAAGATGGCATCCTCACTCTCACTCCCGACCATCAGACCGTCATATGGACACCAAACACTGGCGGTCCAGCGACCGTTTCCCTAGCGGTGTCACACATCACAAGTCTGTCCCCCATACTTCTCTCTGCTTATTCCTTTCGTGCATTATGATCCTGACTTTTATCAGATCTTCAGCAAACCCCAGACAGCGCTGCCAAGGTGATGCTCAAAATCTTCGAGAAGGCTCCCGATGCAGCAGAACCCACCACCTACCTCTTCCACTTCAATACTCCAGACGCCAAAGCCGAGGCCAAGGCTGTCAAAGACCTTCTCTCTAGGCTTCTCACAGACATTCGGAGCACTGATGCCTCCGTCCCTAGGGCATCCACCACAGCTACCACATCGGCGTCAACACCAGCGCCAGGTACGCCTGCACCCAATGGCGCCAATGGCGGCAGCGCATCCGGCTCCATGGCCTTCGCCAGTGCTGTCAACTCACAGCAGCCTGCATCATTGCGCTGGTTTGATGATGCCAGCCTGAAAATGGACATTGAGCTTCAGCAGAGCCTCATGAAGAAGGACCGCAGCCTGCACCAGACCTACATGGACGCCATGGCCACCAAACCAGACTCCATCTCCTCTGGCGCATTCAACTCACAGTTTTGGTCGACGCGTATTAACCTGTTGCGCGCTCATGCCATCGAGAGCAACCAGAAGAAGGGCTCATACAACGTTCTGTCGACGGTCAAACCCAAGACCGTTGACGGCGAGCTGAAGCTGAACATTAGTGTTGAGCAGGTTCAGATGATATTCGCCCAGCATCCTCTGGTCAAGCGCATTTACAACGAGAATGTCCCTAAAGTTTCTGAGACGTCCTTCTGGTCCCGCTTCTTCCTCAGCAAGCTCTCCAAGAAATTGCGTGGAGAGCGCATCACCGACAGTGATCAGCCAGATCCCTTGTTCGACAAATACGACCCCAATGAAAACACAGAGGCTTTCCAAAGCAGGATCATGTCGCAGGCTGTGCCTCATATTATAGATCTGGAAGCCAATGAGGAGAACCAGGGCGGTGTCAAGAGTGGCAACAAGAAGGATGTCGAAATGCGTCCACGGGCTAATATCGCTATCATCAAGACTCTGAACAGCCTCAGTGAGAAGATCATGGCCAACGTCGCTCCCTCAGACGGCCCATTAGACGACAAGGCTGATGGTGGCGATCGCGACACCTACAATGAGCTCGCTCTTCGCGATCTCAGAGGCGACGCCAAGCAGCAACGCATCATGCTCAACGTCAAAGAGCAGAACAAGTTCTTCTCCAAGAAGGAAGAAGACCGTGAGCCCACAGCCAACGAGAAACTCTTTGCTACACAAAACCCAGCAGACGTCATGTTCGACGTCAGCGCAGACATCGAACTCCTTCACGGCGATCCCATGGGCGGCATCAATCTGCAAACTGCCATTGGCTTTAACGACGAGAGCGACAGCGAAGAAGACGATGAAGATCCTTCTCGTTCCTCCTCTAAGAAACCCCACGTCGGCTCACGCGCAGCTCTCACGGCCGCAGAAGCTGACATCTCCCATGGCATTCACCAGCGCCGCAGCCAACACTACACGACCTCAGCCGGCCCTTCCCTTCCCTCTCACATATCCGACCGCGCCTCCCTTACCCATGCCACCACCACCGAGTTCCTCCACCAGTTCTGGTCCGCCTTCCTCTCCGGAGATCCCGACCGTGCCGCCGAACTCCAATACCTCGCTGAGTCTTTGAAGAGATCAAAAGAGCGGATTGAAGCAGTGGCAAAAGATGCAGAGGACGCAAGGCTTGAGCAAGAAACGAAGATGAGGCAGGACATCACGGAGCATTACAAGCAGACGGGGAAGAAACTGAGGATGAGGAGGGAGCTGTTGATGGGCGGTAAGGCGGAGGTTGAGAGACTCATGGGACCGATTTTGAGTGCGCTGGAGAAGGCACAGGGAGACTATGCGAGAGCATTGGCGGCGGAGGGGTTGCAATTATCGACTGAGTAAGTCATCGGCCTTGTACTGGCTATTGTACTTTGCAATTGGGTAGAATATGAGGCATATTAGGTGTCAAAATAGGAACCGGATTAGGTTCAAGAATAGGAGCCAGAATAGGTTTATGTACTACATCACAGTAAGACAGGAGGCGTGAAATCATGCAAAGCCATTCCAGCCATATAAACCGCTGGTCAAATTGTATTCCATCCCAGTCTCAATCTCGTAAGAAATATACACAGAATAATACACAAATGGAGGTCTATCTAGAATACAATCACCTCCCTCAAACCCTCACCTTAACCTCCGTCACCGGATTCTCCCCTTCCGGCAAAATGCCAAATCCCATCCCGTTGCTCTTCTTCCTCCCTTTCTTCCCATCGCCATACTCCTCATCAAACCTCCTAATCGCCTTCAAGCTCGGCATATCCTCACTAATACTCGCAGGAATCTGCTTCAGCCCCTTGTCGAAATGCTTCTTCGTCAGGATCCTCTTCTCGGGCCACCTCCATTTTTCCACCTTGCCGCCGTCTCGGGTGTATTTTGCGAAAGAAATGTTTTCTTCTTCGACGGCGGACATGGCGGCGGCGACGCAGAGGTTTTTGAGGTCGCTGCCGGAGTAGAAGGGGGTGAGGGTGGAGAGCTCGGGGAGGGACACGGACGGGTCGAGGGTTTCGCCGCGGAGGAGGAGTTTGAGGAGGGCTTCGCGATCGGTTTTGGTAGGGAGGTCCATGAGGAGTTTGCGGGGCAGACGACGGAGGACGGCATCGTCTAGGTCGAAGGGGCGGTTTGTAGCAACCATGATGAAGGCGTTTGTTTCGTTGATGCCGTCCCATTGGCGGAGGAATTGGTTGATCAGTTCGCGATGGACGGTGCGGTTCAGGCCCATGCCTCGGTTAGCGAGGAGTGCGTCAGCCTCATCGATGAAGATGACGCAAGGAGATAGCCGCTTCGCAAGGGTGAAGACCGCGCGGATAAGTTTCTCGCTTTCGCCGACATATTTGTCGTTGATGGTCGCGCCGCTAAGTTCAAGCATATTGGCTCCGCTGCTCTTCGCGACAGCCTTCGCGAGCATGGTTTTGCCGGTACCGGGAGGTCCGTATAGAAGACAGCCATTGATCTTGTCGCGCTTGAGAATGCCGTAAGAGAAGGCATCAGGGCGTTGGAGGGCGAGCGATGTGAGAAGTTTGAGGGCGGATTTAGTCTCGCGAGGAGCGTGGACATCATCGAATGTGACGTGCAGCTTCTCTTTTGAGATGATGCCGCCTGAGATGCGCTTCTCATACTCGTTGAGGCCACGGAGTTCGGTCGGGTCGAATTCCTTTTTGGGGCTGCTTGACTCCTCGTCGTCGTCGTCTTCTTCCTTCTCCTGCTTGATCTGACGTACTCGCGCTTGTTTAGCCATTGGGGCCTCAGGGAGCAGGAAGCTACTGTCAACGAGCGCGCTGATCTCGTGCTTATGTTGTTCATCCTCGGCCTTCTGGCCGTCTTGAATGATCTTGGAGCGGTAGACTTGAGCGACACGGTAAGTCTCCGGTGCTGGTAGAATGCTCATGTTGAACCGGGAGAGGCCGTCGTCATCCACATTGGCGGCGAGGTCAAGGATATCTTTGTGAGACTTGAAGGCGGTCTGACCTTGGGCCGGATCCATTGCCTCCACCATGCGCTGGATATTGGTCACGTTCTCAAGGAAACGATCATCGCGCTCGACCTCGTTTCGGTCACTGCCCCAAGACTCGTGAAAGTGACGAGTCACAACTGTGTCCTGCACAGAGATTTCCCGAACCGTGTTCTGATAGTCGTCGGAGAGCTTGGCGCAGCTTGATGTGCCCATGAACACAATCTGCCTGCCCTGTTGCCACGCCGCATCGACGAGTGTCCTCAGCCGTGAAATCAGGAAGTTGCCCTCTAGAGTCATGCTGAGCTCCACGTAGTCATGCAAGTGAATGATTGTCTTTTGTTGCTGGGTCCCGTTCGAGGATGACTTGGACTCCGCGCAACGGAGGATCTGGTCAATGAGTTTATCAATCTTGAGACAATCCCACTTGCTGAAGACATCAAAGTCCCCGTCGTTGATCTTCTGGAGGTCTTCGCTCTGTGCTGTTGGTCCTCGTACAGTGATGAACTGAGAGTCCATGAAGTCCTCGTCATCACTCGATCGCGTGGTCTTGCCCAAGTTTGGCTCAGGCACAGGTAACCTTCCATTCAACTCAGCAGCGCGGTAGCCCAGCATAGAAAGTGAGCCTCTTGAGTATGCCAAGTCCTGGCCCAGGTATCGACCCACAACGTATGCAAGGTTATATGCATCCAGTTCAATGAGGTTGGCTGGGGTCAGGTGGGCCAAGTTCCTGACAATGGAGTGGGAGTACACACTGCCAGAGTATCCAGATGTGAGGAGGATGCTGATAGGTCGCCTTGATGTCTTGGGGTCGAAGCTTGTAGGCGCCTTCGTGTCGAGTTCAATCTGAAGATGTCTCTTCAGGTGCTCGAACGTGACCGCATCGAAGTCAGACATAGTGTCGGCAAGGGTAAGGTCAAAGTGCTGCCGCAGAAGCAGCTGCCTCTCGATGGCCCCCTCCAAATCCTGCTCCGTCGCGAAAGGATATGACTTTTTTGGTGTTCCTCCCAGGTTTTCCCATAGCCAGTACGGAGCCGATTCTGGTTTCTCCATTGGATTTGATGCATCAGACAATGCCTCAAGATGTCTCCAGGCGTCTGAGATGAGGATGCCCTGTAAACGAATGAGATTTTGCAGCTTAGCAATAGTCGAAGTGATGTTCTCTGCCCCGGCAGCGGTTTCCTCCTTGTAGAGAGGCAAACATCGTTCAGTCAGCACTTTAATGCGCGCCTGGCGGTAGTGTTCGTAAGACCGCCTCTCTGCCCCGTCTAATGGCCGTTCAATCATGGAATTCAAGATGTGGTTTTTTCTCGTGATGCGTCGTATCGGGTGCGGCACGTTGGGCTGGCTCGCCGGTTCGTGCAGGTGGATATTTTGCTCGAGGAAGGTTGAGGGGAGGTGGACGGGTGGTAAGACGGAGGCATTGCGACGTCGAGCTTGTCGACTGCGCAATGAGTTGGAGGCAGTAAGCTTGGATCTGCCTCCAGAAAGAATGTGAGAGTCAATATCGCCCTCTTGCTCCAGGACTGGAGATCCTGAGCCGGGTTTGGTGCTCCCTGTGCTGTCACCGTCCGAGGTGGGAGGAGTGCCAGCATCTGCGGCTGCGGACCGCAGTGCAGAGGCATGGAAGCTGCGTCTCAAACATTGTGTTTGTCTTCGAGTCGTCTGGGCGCCCGGCCGTATCCGTCGCGTCTGAGCATACGTGTGCAGACTGTGTTCATGCCGGCGCGTGGGAGAAGCATGGCGGGTCGGAAGGCCAGCTGCCGCTCTGGGGATGCGAGCAGCCCATGCCGCCGTTGGAATGGCAGCAAGGCCTGGCGCGTGCATCTGGAAGCGCGGATATTGGCGTTGAATGCGCCAATGCGCGACCTGGCGTGCGACGCGGGGAAAGAAGAGGAGTAGGAGTGATGGATAGGATCAGTGTCGACATTGGACCCTTGAAAGGTGAAGCTCAACTTTTGGCTGAGCTCCCAAATTTCCTAAACTGGACCCGCCGTTTGTTACGGTGGATGCTATGGTCTAGGGTAGGATATTTGAATCAGCCTGGAAGCCCTTGGGTGCTCCTACTTGAGGACAGGGATATCAGAAATAATATTTTGAGTATTCCTCAAGTCAACTAAAGTTCTTGTTTTTTACTCTTCTAACAAATACTTTTAGCTATTTGGAGGGAGGGTGTAGCTTGAACGTTCTGAGGTTGCCTATATGTTATTTGTGTGTCATAGCGAGGCTTTCTCAGGTCCTCTCAACACAAGACTCAAGGTAAAGCAAAGCTCCAACATGACGTATGGAGTTTTTGACACTTTCCGAATCTTAGAGGCATTATTTCTATGGCCCAACGCACTCGTGGTTATGATACAGAAAGTCCAATAATTTGAAGCACACAATCACATCTGACCGTCTAGGCTCACGTCAAGCTGCGAGGCCCTCAGACTTGCTGTCTCCCACGCCAGATCGTCGGCATGGAAAACATGCAAAACAACCGCTGAGAGCACGTTTCCAGATATGGTCATGTAGCAAAGAGTCCGATCTCGAGCAACATGCACAATGGGCAGTGCAGAAGGTGGATCCGCAATGCAGTTTGCCTAGTCTAGGTTGGCATGATACCATCGCGTCGAAAGAGACCACTTGGCAGAGGATCTGTATTTGTAAGGAAATGGGGGTGACTAATTGACAAATCACATCGATTCTTGTCCAGAGATGCATACTTAATTGTCAAATCTCACCCCAATGTAGTGTAGACTCGGCTATGTTCAGGTTCGCAGATAAAACTCCTTTCTTGAACGTGGACTGGGCACCAGAGCGGTGTTACATCTGACCAGCAACGTCTGCTCCCTTCTCTTCGCTATCGGGGTCCATCCCACCTACATTTGAAATGCCCATCGCTCAGCGTGCCACGACCTCTCGTCTTGACAGGGAGCAAGGGGTCATTCTCGCTCGAAGCTGTCGCGAACGCGCACGCAGGAACTCGGTCAAAACGTCCAACACAGGTCTCTCACCAACAGTTTACGCGAACCTCGTCGTAGTTCCAGCAGAGCATGCGCAATCGTTCGCAGATTTATGTGCTCGCAACCCGGTACCACTGCCTCTGCTAGAGCGCTTACCGGTTGGTAGCCATGAGACATCGCTCGCTGCTGACAGTCTTGTTAGCACCGACGTGCCGTTGTATAACATATACCGTGATGGAATTCTCATCAAAGAGGGCGCACAAGATGTCAAGGAAGAATGGTCAAAAGATCATGTGGGTTTTCTCATGGGCTGCAGCTTTACGCTGGAGACGGCTCTTGCAAGGGCTGGTTTAGCACCACGGAACATGATCCAAGGAACCGCAGCACCAGTCTATGTCACTACTGTACCTCTCAATCCAGCCGGCCCTTTTGTTGGGTGCACTGTTGTGGTCACTATGAGATGGTACAAGCCTGACCAAATTGAGGCAGTACGTGCTGCTACACGACCTCTCACGCGGCAACACGGGGAGCCTATAGCCTGGGGCTGGGAGGCTGCACAGATGTTGGGTGTGGAGCAGAAAATTAGAGATGAGCGTGTCGACCTTGGCGATTGGAGTATACCGGAAGCTGGTGAGGTGCCAGTCTTCTGGGGATGTGGTGTCACAGGCGAGCTGGCTCTTCAACGAGCAAAACTGCCGGGGATCTCCATGACCCATCGGCCGGGGTGAGTCTCCCCTTTCGATAGTGAGAGTGTTCCTTGCAGTCTATGACTGGAAACTGACACTGCTTTAAGGATGATGTTTATTACCGATGTCTTTGCAGAAGACGTTGAGCAACTTGGCAGCAAGTAGGCCTACAGGCCAAGTGAAAAACGGCACGCTACTGGTTGTACGGACTAACAGCTCGAGGACTATCAATAGTAGAAATGGACAGCCTTTACAAGATACAACAGTATAACAAAACAGAGAACGAAACACTATACACCACGAGTGGTTGAGCTGTCAATGCCTAGACCCCGAGACATCTGCCTCCTCCCCCATGCATAACAGCCATCAATACAATGCTTTGAGTATCACTCTAAGACTCAACTGCAAATGATGATTAGAGCATGTCGTATCCGTGGCTGACTGGTTTACACAGCTGGTCGACTCGGGTGCAGCAGCTTACACGCTATTCAGTGCACTATCGCTGTGGGTGACAGTGCCTGTAGGGCTCTCATCCTTCAACACCACTGGCAGTCATTCTGTCATGATCACCAACGAACCCACTCGGGTACCAGATCAGATCATAGCTGTAGGCATCACTTGGCGACAATCCCAGCTTCTCTTCCCACGTAAACCCCCTCTGACGCCCAGCAACACCCATAAATTAAGCTACTGGTTTGCATGACACCCCCCCACCACAGCCCTACGTGGCTCGCTTGCGTAGACACTCACTCCCCTGTCGCTGTCACCCAAGCCACTAACGCCCCTCCCCACCGCAACCTTCACATGGGTGAGAGTCGATGATGCTGCCAATCTGCACCATCCGTTAATAGCACTTGTTCCCTCCCCTCTCTCTTCACAAAGACCTGTCAGCAACCTCTGCTCTTCCTCTTCCACTCTCAATTTCCACTCACCCGCAATGCCACAATGTCCGAGTCACCAGAGTTCATAGCTCCGACCTACACCCAGTCCTCCGCCTCATCCTCCTCCGCCTTCTCCCGCTCTGCCACAGCGTCCCTCTCCGCCTCCGAATCCCCTCCAGACTCTGGACCACAGCATCACGATACCCTCATCTCGCCAGCTCCCAACCAGGACACAGCTACACCCCAGCCATCAGCACCGCAAACACAAGAGAAGCCGTTCCATTCGAAACGCCCCCATAAGAAGTCGCGCGCTGGGTGTAAGAACTGCAAGGCGCGTAAAGTCAAATGCGACGAGGTCCGGCCGACATGTCGATCTTGCAGGTTGCGCAAAGCAGACTGCATCTACCCTGATCTGCCCCCTCCCACGATCGCATCAGCCTCATCATCCTCAACAGCTCGCGCCAACCATAAAGCCGCTGTCCGCCACACCTCGTCCCTAGCAAACACCTCATCCAGCGCAACAACACCCTCAAGTACAACCAACCTGCCGTACCACCCGTCTCCTCACCAGACAACCCTCACCTCCAACATCTTCACCGACCCTGTCCTCGCCTCCTTCGATCCTGACGATGACCTCAACCTCACCCTCCCTGACGACCCCTCCGCAGGTCAAGATCTCGGCGACCCAACCTACGACGCAACCACTCCCCTCGTCGTCGTCTCCGAACCCATCTTCAAACCACTCCCCGCTATTGACGACACAGAGCTCAAGCTCATGTGGTGGTACACCTCCGAAACAAGCACCTCCTTCTCTCTTTCGCCAGATAAAACCCTCGTCACCCCAAGCGTCGAGATCATGCGCGGTCAACTCGTCCAACATGCCTTCCGCCAGCCTTTTCTCATGGACTCCCTCTACGCCCTCGCAGCTCTACATCTCACCCAGCTAGATCCATCAGGTCGCACAATCGATCCTCGGCGTGCAGTCTACTACCGTCAAAGGTCCTACCTTGGATACCGCAAGGCCATTGAAAACGCCGATCCCGAAACATTCCCTGCGCTGCTGAGCAACTCCCTCGTTCTCTGCGCCCTCAGCAGCCAGACCTTCCGCGAACCCGACGCCCCAGACCTCTATTTGATAGACTGGATGGTCGTTTGGAAAGGCATCGGCCTTATCATCGACCTCATATCCGTCCCTGGCCTCGTCGCGTCCGGCTTACAAGCGCTCTTCTACCGCCCACCACTCAATCTCGATGACGCAGCCACCGCAGTCCCAAATCACCTTCTTTTTATGATCTCTTCCATCCCTGAACACGACCCCGACTTCGCCGATCGAGACGCATACTACAAATGCCTCACGCACCTAGGCTCTCTGTTCAGTAACCTCCGCGCTGGGGGGATGAACCCCATCATGGGCCTCCGCATCATCACAGCATTCACATTCGTCCCCTCCCGCTTTGTCGAACTCGCTCGGTTACGCCGTCCACGTACACTCGTCATCCTGGCCTACTACGCCATGTTCTTCAAGCTCATCCCCGTCGTCTGGTGGACCATAGGTATCGGACAGCGGTCATTACGAGATATCTGCAAACACCTCGGCTCAGACTGGCATCACCTCCTCCGTGCCCCAATGATGGCAATCCACGTCGATGACCCCACAGCCGTCACGCGTATCATCCTCGAAGACCCAACATGGGAACCACCGGTCATTTCGGCTCCGCCGTGGGAGAGTCAAGTCCGTGAACTTTCGTGGGTTGATAACGCGGGGAGGAGAATGATTTTCCAGCCGGAGCAGGACCGGATGGTGGCTAGGGAGACGCCCGATGGGCCGGACTTAATGCCGTATTTTGATGGCAATAAGAGCCAGGGAGAGGTGGATGCAAAGTATCGCATGGGATATGGTGGCTTCACGGCTGCAACGGGGGAGATTGACTTTGCGGATGAGATGTTTGAGAGTCCGGCTCCGGGAGGGATGTAAGAGCCACGCCAACGTATTATGACGGTGTTCTTGGGTAAGGAATCTTTCGGTCTGGATGATTGTTATGTTGGTAGTTTCAAGCGTCACATCTGATACCATTTTGTTGGGAGCGATTCTTGTTCAAGTGTTAGTAGTTTTATCTTTGTAAGTGGAAAAAAACCCCGGGCACCCATGGGCTGGGTTGTCTCACCTTAGCTGTGAGCGCTTCGGCTTGAGGTTCGTCTTTGTGCATTGCCTTCCATGTTATGTTCGTAGAAATATCTCTGAGCGAATGTGATGCATGAACCACGCGCACAATGGCTGCTGCGACTATTGAGTACCGAGCCAGTGATGTCTTTTGACGTTGAGTCGTGAATTAAACCCCCCCAGCACGGTTCATCAGCCGGTATCACGATATTATCCTCTTTTATTTCTCTTCTTACGGCGATGATATCGCATCTTACTTTCAACCTAAGCATTTCCAGTTACATGCCTGATTCACGTCTCCTCGACCCTTGTATACAGCCTGCTCCGGCCACTTGCACAGTGGTCGCTGCCTGATAATCTCATTATCAACCGAGTCATTCCTCCACTTCGTAGCAATCAGAACGTCCACTGGCTTCTTCCTCTCAACCCAATCCATCAAAGCAAAAAGCGCATTATAATGGCCGTCACGGGCGCTGTGGCCGTGGGGAAGCTTGCCGAGCTCGTCAAGCCCTGTCAAAGCCTCCGTGTGCCCGCTTCCACCAAAATACCAGGGCGCATCGTAAACGCTTCCCTGGCAGTGCTGCATGCCCGGGACCATGAATAAGCGGTAGAAGTCGTCCATGTTCGCCCCGTCAGCGGCCATGGCAAGCTGCACATTGTCGTACAGCAGAGGACTAACACCAGTAGGGATCAAACCGTCGGCGTATCCATGGTATGTCAGGACTTTTCCGCCGCGGGAGTAGAATTCGGACATATTGAAGTTTAGCGCGTTGACGTCTCCAGGATTGAGTCTATCAGCCTCCACCCAGGTGGAATAGTTGAACTCGGTGGTCCAGTCCCAACTTGGGTCGTCGAAAAGGTAGTACTTGGCGTAGTCCGTACCGTAGCGGCTCGGAGTGTTGTTTGCGCCGAATGAGGAGGGCATTTGCAATTCAGAGCCGATGCCAAAGTTTGGGTAGAGGTTGGTGATGTCGTTCGAGGAGGCGTCTATCTGGGTCATAGGCAGATACAGCTGGCGAAGCGTCTTGGCCTGCGGTACCGTGAGGCATTCCGACTTATTCGCAACCATGTCGTTACAGACCAGCTCGCCGATGCGCAGGTGACACATAGCTGGGTTCTGTATGATACCATCCTCGACCCCATCGGATTTATCGCACTGAGCCATGACAGCGTCGCTGATCCAAGGGAACTGGCTAGGAGGGATAAAGCCGGGACCGTCCTCGGGGAGATTCACAGCCCCGACCTTGAGCTGCCATAGCTGCTGATGGGTCGACCACCATGCGGGAGCACCGGCAAGCACGCCGTCAAAGTCCTCGGGGAAGTCCTGGGCAGACTTAATACCTTGCCGGCCGCCTGTAGAACATCCAGAGTAGTAATTATAGCGAATCTTCTGCCCATAGTAAGAAGCCACGAGCTTCTTTGAGAGAACCACTGAGCCGTGCAGAGCTCGATAAGCCCAATCCTTCTTCGACTCTGGCTTGTTCACAGCCCACGCCATGTCGATACCAGTCGAGTTGTGGCCTGTGTCAGTGGACATGGCGGCAAATCCATACTTGAGCCCAGTGCCCATAGCGAGCCAATTCACGCCACCGAGGAATCCACCATTGCCGACAGTCAATGTTCGTTCGTTCCAGCTCTCCGGAAGGAACATGCCGAACGTGTAGGACGAGCCGACTGACGTCGTTACATTGACCAGCACAGCGCAGGATGCCGGGAGGTTTGTCGTTTTCTGAGGGTATGCTACGTTGCCTGCCTGTCCAAAGGAGCTGTTGGCGCCCAACGGGATGGCGAAGACGGCTTCGGCACGATCATCTTTTGAGAATGCTGCATTGACAGCATCCAGGGAACATGGAGTCGCCAAAGCCGTCAGCGGCAATAGCGCTGTCGCAGCCAAGAGCTTCCAATGCATCTTTGACACGAACGGGTGCCAATGGTCCTCCGTTAAGGCAAGATTTGTGTCGGTATGAAGCTTGATTCCGCCTTGGGTGGCGCTTGGGTAGCCTAAACTTCTACCATCGTTCAGAAGACGGACATGCACATATATAACTGTGTGAACGTATTGGCATCCTCCGTGACCCTTGCAACGGGGCCAGGGCCTAGCTCGCTCTCTCGGCGAATAGTGAGGGGACCAGAAGGACTACAATCAAGCAATCATTGACCAAGGGAATCCTTAACCGATCCCTCCTATGTTAGGACATCAGTCTAAGTTTTTAGTCCCGTCTACTCGACTATCCTTGCCCCTGCCACTGACGTAGCAGTTGGAGAGTGGAGAGTAGGTGCGAGCGGCTCAATGCTTATCCTGAAGACATCGTTAGCATCCACCATCAGGCCGATAAACGGGTACAAGATGCATTGGATGCGGGGTCCCCAGGATTCGGCAACGAGTCCACAAGCGGAGAAGCAGCCAGACTCCTCGGACATCCCTTCAGTCAAATTTGGTGCCATACTACAAGCTATTGGAGGCGTTGAGTGAACCAGGCAGACGGCACCAGATGATTCGGTTCAACATGACTCGTTGGCCATGATCTGCATTTGACGGTGCTAAGCCTAGGGTTAGTGTGTTCGCACTATAACTTGTAGACGGCGATGCCTTTGACTAATGACCTGTGTGTAGCTGTAGATATACAGCGCAAAGCCCTGCTGCCGGCCAGGGTAAGCGTTTAAGCCTCCTAGCTTTAGAGAGAATCAGGTCTTCAGATCCCCTGCTCGTATTTGAATAAGACCGAGGCATATCCGAAGCTGGGATTTGACGTCTGGGACACTCGTTACCCCGGCGCATGCGGAGTTGGCAGTTTGAGTACAACTCAAATGCTCAAAGTACAGTTTGATCGGGCTATGGAGGTAGTTCATTGTAAGGAATCGCGAGTTGCTTGTACGCAGGGTGACGATACTTGATAGCAAGATGCCTTCTCATGTCCTAGATCGACTTTGAAGTACTCCGCCGCTATATTTGATCATATTTTAAGTGATAGATCGCAGACTCTTGGAAGGATGTCGCGCCTACGATCAAACATTGCCGGACTTGACCCTAGATTGCGTATAGAAACTTCAGTACAGCGCTCAATCACCTCTGACAGAGTATTGCTGCGATGAATATATGCTAAAGGCAAGTGGAAGCCTTCGCTTGTGTCTTTAAAAAGCTTTGGTCTCTAGCCCAGCTTTTAGAGTCTGATGATTTTGAGAAGTAATGAAGGGAAGATGCTTTCGAATTGACCTTGGTCAGGTGGGAAAGTTATCGTGACAATCCCTTGCTGCTGCTTCAAACAAGCAGGCAGGATGTTATTTCCCTTTCTGGAGCAAAACGCTGTCTTGTCCACGCAGCCTCGGCGGCCAGGGGTTCCTTGTCAACGGTTTAAGAGCCGCGCTGGCTGAGATGCTTCGCTATGCATCATGCGAGCAAGGCACAGCGCACATCTTGATTGGGCTCAGCCGCAGAGTCTGATCAGCCTGCTTCCTCTCACCCCGCACCCAGCACTCAACGTCGGCAGACAGGAGTCAAGATCTTGCCTTCTCTCAAGTCTAAAGCCCTCGGGCAAACCGAGTTGTCGGTTCTGATCTGGGCTCTTGAGCAGACGCGTGTATATCTCACCTATCGCGTAACATACCATGTCGCGCGTACCGAGTCATCACCATCAATATGCCGTCGCCGTGGTCTTCGCCATGGAAGTTGAGCTGAACGCCTTCAGATTTATGCTTGACGAGGAATACCCCTCTGGACCTTCCCAGCCTCGAACCGATCCAAATCGATACATCTTTGGCAGGGTCGGTCCTCACAACGTCGTGCTCGTCCGACCTCCTGAGAGGCAGGGCAAGGCCGCCGCGAACTCAGTCGTTACCCACTTGTCGAGGACGTTTCCTATTAGGTGGTACCTCCTAATTGGTGTCGGTGGAGGCGTACCAGGGCCCCGTCACGATATTCAGCTGGGAGATGTGGTTATCAGCATGCCTACAACCAGTAACACCCACAGTGGCATCGTGCAGTATGACCTTGGCAAAGGCTCCGGGGAAGGGTTTCAACTCAAAGGGTTCTTAAAGCCGCCACCCTCGCATCTGGTGTCGATCGTTAGCGAGATGAAGACGAATTACGTGCAGGGAAACAGCCAGATTGAAGAGTTCCTTCGGCACATGATTGGGGAGCAGGCAGCTTACAGGCAGCCAGAGCGCAGTAGTGATATCTTATTCCCGGACGACGTACCTCATGTCAAAGGCATGGAGACTTGTGGTCAGTGTGATCACAGAACTATTCCACGGCGTCCTCTACGTCACCCATTTCGCCCCCAAATCCACTGTGGTCTGATTGCCTCGGGTGACGAGGTTGTCGTTACGGTTGAGCGACGCCGAGAACTGATTCAACGCGTGAATGGGGATGTGCTCTGCTTTGAGATGGAAGCAGCGGGCGTTTCGACGGATTTCGAATGTCTCATAGTCCGTGGGATATCGGATTATGCAGATCCTCATAAGCTGAAAGGATGGCAACCATATGCTTCAGCGACAGCAGCTGCTTGCGCGAAACAACTACTCTGCATGCTTCGCCAGGATCAGGTTGAAGAACGCCAACTTATTGCGCAAGCTCCTCAGACAATTCCAAGGTGAGCTGGGTCCCAAGATGGAAAATACGTCCCGAAGGCGGTACAGGCACACATAGGCTGATATGCACCAGCAACAAATTTGCCTCGGGTATACTGCCAGCTCAGACGCTCCGAGAGTCTCTCCAATTTAACAAGATCAAATGGCGAGAAAACAATGTCGACATGGCAAGCAGTGGAACTTGCAAATGGCTTCAAGACACACCACAGTACATACAATGGATGGCGAACAATCGATTAGATTGGCATCAAGGCCTTCTCTGGATCCAAGGCAGCGCAGGCACAGGCAAATCAACCCTCATGAAGTTTGCCGTGGACGAAGCTCACAAGCGGTCCAATACCGGTCTTGTTTTGTCCCACTTCTTCAACGCCCGAGGCCAGGATCCCCTAGAGCACTCCATTCAGGGAATGTATCGAACACTGATCGTGTGTCTGCTCGATAGACTGCCGCCAGGCCTTGTCGAAGAGCTCGAGAAAGAATTCAACAGCAACGCTCCTGGTGGCTGGACTGTTCCACAGTTAGTGAGACTGCTAAAAGCCGCGACGAGTCACCGGGGCAGTCTCCCTATTACCTTCTTTATAGATGCCCTGGATGAGTGCGACATTCAGGAGGTTAGGAAGATGCTGAGAGTGTTTCGCGATATGGTAAAGCAAGCTTGGATCTCACACCACCATATTCGGGTATGTTTTGCGAGCCGACCATACCCGCGTATTACCTTTCCGGAGGCAGTTCTTCTTGACCTCACTGAGCAAAAGCACCATATTCAGGATATTGCAAACTACATACACGACCATCTCCACATCGAGGACAGCATTGCAGCACATGAGATTCACTCGGAGCTTCTGAGGAAGGCAGCAGGCAACTTCCTATGGACAGTATTGGTCGTGGACATACTGAATCGGGAATATGATGATGGCAATGGAGAGAACCTTCACGATCAGCTCGGGCAGATTCCTCCTGAGTTGTCTGACCTCTTTTCTCAGACACTAGAGAGGTACCCAGATGATCAGGATGCACTGCTAGCATGCTTCCGCTGGTTGTTTTTCTGCACTTGTGATGAGGGAGATTCCCCTGAAATGACATGGTGGGCAGTACAGGCGAGTCTTGGCGTGAGCGAAGACGAAATTAGCCGCAAGTTGAGGCATCTGACGGTGGCTGACATGGAGAAGTACCTCATCAGGATAACCAAGGGCCTCGTTGAGATCAAGGGCTACCGTTGCCAGTTCATCCACGAGTCGATCCGGGACTTCATTTTCCAGGAGGGCGAGCTGCAGAAGCGCTATGGGGCGCAGGATCCTCTTGACTTTGAGGGCCAGAGTCATGTGCAGCTTCGAGACTGGTGCTTCGGTGTACTGAAGGCCCGTCGCTCGCAGATCCAAGGCGTCGTTGAGAAAAACATGGGAAGGGACTCCTTGCCAGAAGATTTCGAGGGATGGGCGGACAATGCAGAGAACGAAATCCCGCGGTATTTCTATGTCGCTTCCGTCAGGGAGGGAATGTGGCAGCATGCCGAGGAAGCGCAGAGGTGCGGGAAAGATCAGACAGCCTTTCTATACTCCCTACCGGATGAAATTGGGCCGTTCTTTCTTGTAGAACCTGATTGGGGTGTTTCAGAATGGAGCGCATGTAGAAGCCCTATAAGCGTCCTGCTCCTTGAGGGCTGCCCGACACTGATCAGACAAACTCAACGACAGGCCGCACAGCGCGCTCGCACAGCTGGCCTCCCGTTCGGCCTTGTTGACGAGGGAGGGCAGGATTTCAATATTGATGTGTTGACAGAGTCAAAAAGAGCCGAAGCGTTCACCGCCCTTCTCAATATCTACTTGGAGCTGGAGCCTCGCCACCCAGACTTGCAAGAGTTACTAGAAGTCCTCGTTACACGTGCCCTGAAACGTGGTCACTCCTTTTCATTCAGGGCGGAGGGATATCATGCACTGTTGGACGTGGCAGCAGTGGATGCAAATTTAGCCTCCTTCTTCCTGCTTGTACTCAGCTCCCCTGCGGAGCTGTTACCATTTCTCTCTACGCTAAAGCCATTGGTTGATACTTTGGATGGCCCGCCGCAATTTGCGCAGATGTTGCGATTTTTCATCAGACAGCAGGTACCAACAGACGCTATCGACCTGACAGACCCGCGAACGCTCTTTTGGGCTGAAAACAGGGGCTTTATGGAGGCAAAGATGGGGAAAAGGACGTGAGAGACGCTGCACGCAGCTAGCTGGCACTCTGCGCCACCACCTCGACCATTTCCAGTCGCGCAATCTCGACGCAGAGTTATGCGAATAATTATGATTGTGCCTGATCAGTCTATCAGCGTTCTAACAGCTATTACCAAAGTTCGAGCCCGGCGACTGCCAGGTTCCGAGAAGGCCATTAGCTACGAGCTTTCTGCAGTAATTAAAACTCCGTTAGGCTAGTAGTTCTTTGTCTCTTTATCCTATACGCGTTTAGTTGAGACATTGAATCTGCTAATCGATCGTATCAATTGCCGTGAGAGGAGCCATTAAATAGTCGTGATTTCTTAAACGCCAGTTCTGGGTATCATGCGTATTTGGTAACATAGCGTTGCCTTCTGGGAACTGTAGTATATGAGAGAGACACGTATCCAACGAAAGTAAAAGCATAAGATATAGAATGAGATGCTGAATTATTAAAAGGCCTGTCTCTTAGACTGTGATGATCGAGGTGATATGTGGCTCTACAATCGTATCTAAGATCGAACCTGATGCCTCGGCCCAGATAATATCTGGACCAGAGTCAAAGATAGGCATTAGAATGGTTTCTGTCAAAAGTCAACAGAAAGTAAAATAGTAACAAATATTGTACTGAAAAAGAAAGAAAGAAAAATCTACATAACTGGTTACCTGGAGCAGCTCACAAAGGTACAAACTCACCGTGGATAGTAACAGATAGGGGATAAGCTTCTGCCAGGCTGACTGCCATATCTCTTCTGAACGCGCGCGGAACAGCGAGGCCGATAGAGTCACGGGTGAGGTTCTCATATTACAGCGTTCTACGGAATTGATCTCCGGGTGAGGTTACGTAGAAGACATTCACCAGCATATAACATCGCGAAACAGGCAAATAGTTACAAGAGGAATTTTTGATTTCTTGGTACACAGCCCACAAAAGAGACTTTGACGGAGCTTTGGAAGAAACCTCCCTTCAGGAATGATCGGGGCGCTAAGTAAAGTTGTTCCCTTCTGCCGAGTCACTCCCCTCTATACACAGGCCCCGTTCTACCTGATACTCTCTCTGGTATTACGTAGCTCACGGACGTCTTTCCTTCGCTCCTCAACCCCCAAACTTCATCATGGACATGAACTCAACTCTTTACTTCTCGAGCTCAGCCATGATCTTCTCACCCTTCGCCTTGGCGGAGGCGAAGTCGCCAACCATGTAGAAGGCACCCTCAGGAAGGTTGTCACCCTCACCGTTGAGGATGGCCTTGAAGGAGGCGATGGTGTCCTTGAGGTCGACGAGAGCACCCTCGATACCAGTGAAAACCTGGGCGACAGTGAAAGGCTGGCTCAGGAAACGCTGGATCTTACGGGCACGCTCGACGGTAAGCTTGTCGGCCTCGGAAAGTTCGTCCATACCAAGAATGGCAATGATATCCTGGAGGGACTTGTACTCCTGGAGGATCTGCTGGACACGGCTGGCAATGTCGTAGTGCTCCTGGCCGACGATACGGGGGTCGAGCATACGGGACTTGGAGTCGAGAGGGTCGACAGCGGGGTAGATACCCAACTCGGAGATACCACGGGACAAGACAGTGGTGGCGTCCAAGTGAGCGAAGGTGGTGGCAGGGGCGGGATCAGTCAAATCGTCAGCAGGGACGTAGACGGCCTGGACGGAAGTAATGGAACCCTTCTTGGTGGTGGTAATACGCTCCTGCATTTGACCCATGTCGACGGCAAGAGTGGGTTGGTAACCGACGGCAGAGGGAATACGACCGAGCAGGGCAGACACCTCGGAACCGGCCTGGGTGAAACGGAAAATGTTGTCGATGAACAGAAGCACTGGGCAATGGTCAGGGATGATGCTCAATATGAACCAATGTGATTTGAAAACTTACCATCCTGACCCTCGGCGTCACGGAAGTACTCAGCAATCGTGAGGCTAGTAATTAATAAGTTAGCAGATGATCATAATACAGGCTAGGATAGTACTGATCCCAAGATATGGCATCAAGATAGGCGACGATGATATGGGTCCACATCTTGCAAGATATGGCACCATAATGCGCGACCAAGATAGGGAGGAAAATATGCTACTTACCCAGTAAGGGCAACACGGGCACGGGCACCCGGGGGCTCGTTCATCTGACCGAACACGAGAGACACCTTGGACTCGCCCTCAAGCTGAATGACGGAGGTCTCCTGCATTTCGTGGTACAGATCGTTACCCTCACGGGTACGCTCACCGACACCAGTGAAGACGGAGTAACCACCGTGGGCCTTGGCGATGTTGTTGATAAGCTCCTGAATGAACACAGTCTTGCCGACACCGGCACCACCGAAGAGACCAATCTTTCCGCCACGAGCGTAGGGGGCGACGAGGTCGACGACCTTGATACCGGTAACCAGGACCTCGGCAGAGGTGGACTGGTCAACGAACTCGGGAGCCTCGGTGTGGATAGGAAGGTGGTGTTCGGACTTGATGGGACCACGCTCGTCAATGGGGTCTCCAGTGACGTTCATGATACGGCCGAGAGTGGCAGCACCGACGGGAATGGTGATGGGAGCACCAGTGTCGGTAGCCTTAGCGCCACGGGTAAGACCCTCGGTACCTGAGGATTCCTGTCAGTCTCTATAACAAACCTTGCCATCGATTGGGGGTGCAATCATTGCTACTTACCGTCCATAGCAATGCAACGGACGACATTCTCACCGAGATGTTGCTGTAAAAAAAAAGTTAGCGATCGAGGCATTTCCACTCGCATTCCACCGTCAGGGTTCACGTACGGCGACCTCGAGGACGAGCTTCTGGCCGTTGTTGGTGGTCTCGAGAGAGTTCAGAATCGGGGGAAGCTTGGCGGTGTCGAACTTGACTGTGTATCGTGTCAGCTCAGTGTTGCATCAACAGACCATCCCTTCCCCGAGGCTAGCCCGAGCGGCCGCAATTGACGAATCCGCGATCGGGTTGCCGGAGGGAAAATCGGTCGGAGAACAATTGATGACGACTAACCATCGACGACGGCACCGATAACCTGGATTTATCGTGTCGCGGTCAGCAATTGTTTCGTAAAATGGAGGAGGCGGCAAGCGGCAAGTGCTCGGGGTGGCCTCCTCCCCCGTGTCCGGCACAGCGGAGGTGCTCGGCTTGGCTCTCTCTCACCTGGTAAATCTTGCCATCACCGACACCAGCAGTCGAGGCAAAACGAGGGCTAGGGAAGCGGATGGCCGCAGGACGGATGACTCTCGGGGCCGCGGCCGCGAAGGACGGGCGTGCCGCGCGGGCGAAGGAGGAAATGCCGCTACCGAGGAAAAATCAGCTACTTGTTCTCCTCGCCGCTCGGCCTCCTCACCACAACAAGGCCAGGAGAACCGAGGGCATCAATTGGGGTCGCGCGCGGGCGTCCCGAGACGCAAAAAAAGAGCAGGCGATGGTGTACTGACCTCTTGAACATCTTGCCAGATGACAAAAGAGCGATCCGAGATGTGAGTGGAGAGAAGGTGGTTGAAGCTGAGGGAGAACTTTTGCAGAGGTGAGCAGTTTTGCTCGGGAGGCGGACAGGCGCTGGTCGGTTAGAGCTTTGCCTGGCCTCCCCGGGTCACGTGCACACGCTAGTGCAAATTACCGCGCGCTGGGAAGAGAGAAGCGGACGGGATGGGGTGCCACCTGAGGCAGCAACAGTGGGTGCATGCTGGGTACAGTGGGTGATGACGGGGGTAAGGGCGCTGAAGGATGCGCTGAGGAGGTGGTGACGAAGGGGTGATGGGGATGAGTGGCCTAAGGCGGGAATGGTGGGATCCACTTGTGGTCTTTGCCTGGCAACAGCCTGTCTGCACCGTGGGGAGGGAAGACGAAGGAACGCCCAGACTGTTATGGACAACTCGCCTTCCCTCCCTTCTTCCTCAAACCCGTCATGACCCACTGCCTTCCCCTTCCCAGTACAGCTTGCCTCCGGGAAATTTTCGGAGATGGAAGTGACGACGCCGAAGCAAGGAGAGCTTGAAGAGGCCTGAGGCTACTGTGAATAGCTTCAGTCTCGACAACACTGGTGACTCAATTGGTCATCAGATGATTGTCCTGACTTTCGAAGACGTGAAGTGATGTTTTTTGAGACGAATCAGCAAAGGCCTGACTCTTCCTGCAATTGCCGAGGCTACCGATGCCCCTTCCAAAACATCAATTGAGCCACCCTATAGTCAAGGAGACGCTACCAATGTTGCTTCACACCACTCGAAGACAAGAGACACGGGCGGTGTGATTCACATTTGTCCAAGGTGTAGCATTTAACATGGAATTCACGGAATCCATTCAGCTGCATTTACTCGCGTGTTCGCCATATTAAGAAGTATTGTGCCTACAAACAGTTCACGACCACTCTCATCATCTTTCCCTAACCAAGGTCCCACTACGCATACTGTGAGAAGGTGTCCTCCAATGCCAGCACCATCGCGGTCCGGCTCGGAGTGTACACATGTGTCCAGTTCTTCCGCCCATTCCATTCCATCGGAGTCGTGAAGAACCTTGTGCCCTCGTCGATCCGATTGAAACCGCCGACTGCCTTCGAGTCGGTGTTAAGCACCACCCGGTATGTTCCCGGCACCTCAATACCTATACGGTAATCGGAGAAGCTCTCAGTCGGGTTGAGGTTAAAGATGAATACGAGACCAGCCCTTTCGAACACAATCACCTTGTCGGTCTCGTTCTTGAGTGAGATGAATGCCTGGGGTGCCGCGAGCCAGCCGTACTTGGCCTCCGTGGTGTTCATCAGCCTGTCAAAGTGGTCGAGGAACTGGTAACGCAGGAGGTTGTCGTCCGTGAGGTTCAATTGGCGACGAGCGTACCAGAACGAGTTGTTGTTGCCTTCGCGGGGGAAGTCCAGCCATTCTGGGTGGCCAAACTCGTTACCCTCAAAATTGAGGTATCCTTCTCCACCCAGGCTGTGTGTCAGGAGACGAATGATCTTGTGTAGTGCCATACCTCGATCGATAACAGGCGTCAAAGGCGTCAACACCGACATATTGGTGTACATCTCGGCATCGCAAAGGTGCATCATCAGTGTTTTGTCGCCAACCAATCTGCAAACTTGTCAGCAACGTCTCATCATGAATGGTAGGGGTAACGCACGCTTGGTCGTGGCTCTCGCAGTAAGCGATGGTCTTCTCGCCGTGTCGTCGGTTGGTCAACGTGAAGCAGATGTTCCCTATGTCCCACTTCTCGTCCGACACCTCCTTCAGGATCTTGATCCACATATCAGGAATGGCCATCGCCAGACGATAATCGAAACCAACACCTCCCAGAGACAACGGCAGGCACAGGGCTGGCATACCAGATACATCTTCGGCAATGGTGATGCACTCTGGGTAGAGATTGTGCAGCAATTCGTTTGCCAGCATCAGATATGCCACAGCCTCCTCATCCACATCAGCTCCGAAGTACTCGTGGTAACCACCAGAGAAGCCACTGCCGATACCATGGTGGACATACAACATGCTGGTGACTCCATCAAATCGGAACCCATCAAAATGGTACTCATCCATCCAGAAGCGCAAGTTGCTTAGCAAGAAGCGCAATACCTCGTGGTGACCGTAGTTGAACAGCCTGCTGTCCCACTGGTCATGAACACCCTTGCCACCACCGTGGAAGTACTGATGATCAGTGCCATCAAAGTTGTTAAGACCATCCAGCACGTTCTTTGAGGCATGGCTGTGGACGACATCGAGCAGAACGACAAGACCCATGCTGTGGGCGGTGTCGATAAGCTCTTTGAGGTCTTCAGGAGTACCGTACCGACTGCTAGCTGCGAAGAAGTTGTTGATCTGGTAGCCGAAGCTGGCGTAGTAGGCATGTTCCATGACCGCCATGAGCTGAATGACATTGTAGCCCAGATTCTTGATTCTGGGAAGCATGTTCTTCGTAAACTCCTTGTACGTGGCCACACGCTGCTCAGGTGTCGAGATGCCAACGTGAGCCTCATACACACGAGCGCTCGCGGGTTTCTTCGGGCGGGGGTGCTTGAACTGGTAGGTCTCTGAGGCGGGAGGGTTCCAGAAGCGAGCATCATAGACAGGTGAGACGGACAGATCCTGTGTCACATATTTGATCCATGCGGGTATGCGATCGACTCGTTCACCATTGGGAAGCTGAAGTGAGATCTAGATGAGAGTTAGGCGCGGTTCTAATATCGGAAGAGTTATCACGAAAGACTGACCTTGACTTTAGAGTTATGAGGGATGGCAGCCTGGCCATTCTGTGCCGGTAACTTGATCTCGAAGCTTCCGAAGTTATCCTTGGTCATCGGGTGAGACTCTCTGCTCCACCCGTCTTCACGTCGTCAGTCACCATATCCATAGTTACGTACATAGTGATGCTGAACCTACTGAAGTCTCCGGTGAGCCATGCAGCTGTGGCATTCGGCGCCCATTCGCGATAAGTGATGTTGTTTTCGGCGTCGACATTGAAGCCATACTTCTCGGTGCCCTGGTAAAGATATATTAGCTAGTGTTCGAAGAAGGGAAGCGCGCGCCGGTGCTGACCTTGGAGAACTTGTCAATACCACCTTCTGAGTCGTTGATAGCCTTGATCCAGTCCTGCGCTTTGGAGTACCGTCTTCGAAGAGCGTCGCTGAAGGGCTCTAGCCAAGGATCGAGCTTCACAACACCTGGTAGACGAGATCAGCTTCAAGGTTCCTCAATTGACGTCGTAGGAGGACGTACCAGTTCCGTCGTTGGGAATGTCGCCAGCAGCTCCACCAGAGCTATTGGGGTCCAGCGAGTTGGACGATGCATTTGCAACGTCAGCCATGATGAAGGTCGGGATTTAAATTCGCGGCGTTCGTGAGAATGATTCGAAAGATTGGCGACCTGGAATAGAGACAAGATGAAGGGACAAGAAGAGGGGATCGCAGCGAGGATCGCAAGTGGCGCTGGAGATGGAGAGGAGCTGAGGCAGGCGCTAACGAAAGGTAGAACACGAGGGGATGCAGAAATAGTTTGTTGGCATACAAGGACACACCACGCTCGAATAGGCTGGGAGGCGGGAAGTCTGCAGAAATGAGGTATTAAAGACGGATTGGCCTGGGAAAGTGATGAAAATTCTCTCTCAACAAGGAGGAGGCAAAGATAATCTCAGGGACTCGAGAAGTGGTTCTGCGCTGCATGCAGGATGATACGCGCCCCTCCATCCTCAACGGAAGGCGGCCCAGCAACTGCGCGACAAGCTTCTATCGATAAGGGGGAAAGTGAGCGGAGCTGGAGCCAGATGACGTTTCGGTGGAGAGACCTGTTCTCAAAGCCAGAGACTGTTGTTGAGATGGGTACGGAGTACCCCTTCCTGTTGCTCGTCACAGCGATTTCAATTCCGTATGAGTGCTCAACGCACCTAGTAATATCACTTGAAAAGATGGGATACCATGCTTTTCGGTACAGAATGAACGACCTCTAGAGAGCCTCGCTACCTCCAGAAATCATCACAACCGAAAGTCGCCACCGAATGCAGCCAGCCAGACAGAGCCTGCATGTGTCGAACCATCTCGCCTCTCACAAGCACACATTCGCAGCCAAGTTGGCTGCAGTGCTACGGGCATGCCGATCACACCCAGCTTGGCTGACCACAGGGAACGCATGGTAGCGCTCGACCAAGTCCAGCTCGGACCGACATTGTAGCTTTTCAGAGCCAGGCTCCAAGTTAAGCAACTCCGTGATGGACGCCGACGGAAGCCGATGTCGCACTTCTCTAGCGAAACGGCAGCAAAACTGACACTTGCTAAAACGGAGCTCCCACCGTAGCGGAGCCGTGACCTTCTACCAGGACATGTTGACGATAAAATGAAAACACAGCTAGTCTACCTCGGTTTTTCAGGTAGACTGTTGTGCTATTTTCTTGCAGAACGCAACATTGCCAGAAAGGGGAATTATTGTCACGTAACTGAATGAGCGACGACAAACTCCCAGTCTTATGTTGTTCTCAACTTTGCGAGAGGCGGCACTGTAGGTAGAACTGTTGCGAGTCTGTAAACGGTAGACACGAACTACAGCAAACGGTGACCGGTTTCGGGAGCGGTCTACCCCAGGCTCTAGTAGCTCCAGCACCCCGCCAGCCCAGCATCACAGCACCCACCTTATCTTCCCAACCACCAACACGGGCTCAACACCTGACCGACTTCCTGCAACTCCAGCCGGCCCCGGGAAAGCAGGCGATTTGTGGCCGTCTGAATGCTACACGACATCTATCCTACGTGCTTGCGCCTGGCTATGCCTTGCACCCGCCGCACGGCATAGCTGTGGTGTAGCTCCCCTCGGTCCTCTCCACCGCCTCCCCGCATTATCATCCCCGACCCGACATCGCCCATCGAACGATCGTCATCATAGAGCGTCTTCTTCAGGCTGCCCACCGACTGCCACAAGCTCATATTCTACTCACGCTTCAGTCATTTCATTGACATAAGATATGCTATCTATCACTAGAGCAGCAGTGCCGGCTGCACGCCGCGCCACTGTCAGCCAGAAGCGAGCTCCACGGCCTTTCTGCCAGAGCTGCCGCCGTCAGCTTTCGACATGTCGACCGCTCATGTCTGACACTCGTCGAACGGCAGACTTCAACTCCGGCTTCACCGGAAGCTACGACCCCTCCGATGAACCCGGCAGAGGCCCCATGTTCACGAAGGCGAACTTCGGCGTTCCTCAGTTCTATCCTCGGGACCTCAAGAAGCGGGTCGACGACTATGTTGTTGGTCAAGACCGAGCAAAGAAGACAATCTGCGCGACAATCTTCAATCATTACCAAAATGTTCGACGACGGCACCAACATGAGCACGAAGACAGGAACAGGCGAGATAAGATGACGAGGCAACGGTTTACAAGGGAGCGCGAGATGCACCAGCGGCGGAGGGACGTGCATCCCGTGGAAGGTCAGCGAGATCCTCGCCATCATGTGAAGCGAAATGTCTCTGACATCTTGAACCAAGATGACTTTCCGGGGCATCACGAATCTGTTCGACAACTGCACGACTCGTATGAGTTTGAAGATGATGCCATCAACCACCTCTATGAACCAGAGGACACCTCTGTGCCGCAGCGTGTTAAGATCGACAAGAGCAACATATTGCTCATCGGCCCCACAGGGGTGGGAAAGACTTATATCCTCGAGTAAGTATCTATCCATTTAAAATGTGGCGTGGCACGTTAGCTAATACCGAGCAGAACTCTGAGCAAAAAGATCAACGTACCTTTCTCAATCTGTGACTGCAACTCCTTTACACAAGCTGGATACATCGGACAAGATGTTGAAACTTGCATTGAACGGCTTTTGATTGAGTCAAACTATGATATCAAAGCGACGGAGCATGGCATCGTTGTTCTTGATGAATTCGACAAGATTGCCCGACGAGAGACGACCACCGGGAGAGATGTTGGCGGCGAAGGCGTACAGCAGGCTCTGTTAAAGCTTGTGGAAGGCACAAAAGTCACGATTAATGTCAAGGACAGCCGCTCGTCTCGCTCAGCACCACCAATCACCACAAACTACAGCTCTTCCGGTGGCTCCTCAACACCCCAGGCCACCCCTCCCGGCGGGAAGGTCGAACAATACACCATCGACACAACCAACATCCTCTTCGTCTTCTGTGGCGCCTTCGTCGGTCTCGACAAGGCCATCATTCGCCGAGTTGCCAAACCATCCATGGGCTTCGGCGGTGAAGTCAAAGGACGAACGACAATGTCCGGCAGCCAACACAGCCTTCCCCCCGAGACCTACACCCATCTCCCGCATCACAACACCCTCTCCGCACCCTCCTTCACTCCAATGGATCTCGTCACCCCTGAGGACCTTCAAACGTTCGGCTTCATTCCCGAACTCATCGGCCGCCTCCACAACATCTGCGCTCTCAGCCCTCTCTCCAAAGACGACCTCTTTCGCATCCTCACTGAACCCCGTAACAGCCTCGCAGCGCAGTATACTGCCCTCTTCGAAACCTACCCCTCCCGCTTGTACTTCACCGAGAAAGCCCTCCATGCTATTGCCGAGCGGGCAGCAAAGTCTGGGACTGGAGCTAGAGGGTTGAAGATGGAGATGGAGAGGGTGCTTGCGGAGCCGATGTTTGATGCACCGATGCCGTATGTATTAATCACAGAAGGGTGTGTCAACGGAACGGAGAAGGCGGGCTATTGGGGCAAGGATGGGAGGTTTGAGTTGGATAGGAGGATGGAGGAGGAGGAGGTCAGGGAGCAGGGTGCGCAGGGAGAGTTGACGTTTGAGAGGTTCAGGGAGGCGGGACAGAGTGGAGGCTGAGGAACATGATGTATATGATGCTCTCCGCCGAGCACTGCATTTGTTGGTTTACTTATGATAATTTGGAATGGATGGCGTTATTCCTTTCAAATCGTGCATGATGGTAGTCAGTGCACATAGCTTCACAAACAGGCTCGCAATATAAGATTAAGAGAACCTTTGAAATTTCCCCGTTCGTAGTACAGGTATTTACAACCACTCGCTCCGCTACCATCTCCTTCAGGCACTCACGGGAGAAATTGTACAAGTTCCTCTCCAGGCCCATCCATCCTCTTCCACATCCCAACTCCATCCTTTCCCTCTCTCTCTCCCATCATCGGTACAGACCAAGCACAGTCGCGCGTGGGAAGAGAAACAAAACAGTAAAGAATTCTAGAACAAATGAAAAGAGTATTGTATGAGTTTGGTTTTGTTGCATGGTTTCCTCTTCTTGGGAGAGAGTAGGGAAGAACCGCTCGTTCCGTTTACGTCGTCTGTGCTTGCGCGGCGAAGATATCGGATGACACGGATGCTTAACCGCTCTTGGGAGGAGACTGGACCATGCCGGGGCCGTTGTAGCCCTCGGAGGAGATACCGGTGAGAGGGTCGGATTTTTGGTTCTGCACGCGAGGGAGGGATGGTCAGTGTCTTGCTAGAGGGACGCACGTTGCTGAGGTGGTTGGTGGGCCGGCTTACGATGAGGAGCTCGTTGGACATCTCCTGGTACTCCTTGGTCATGGTGTGAGGAGCGGGCTTAGCGAACATGCGGATGGTGCCGAAAAGAGCGAAGCTGACACCGAGACCGATGGCAACGCCCCAGGCAACGCGGGCGCCGGTACCCGGGGGATCGACGGCACGGGGACCGTGGGGACCGAAAGCGATCCAGTAAGCTGTCAAAGATCAAGAGTTAGCTATGAGCCTTGGTTATCCGCCATTGCGATACATTTGCGTAGCTGTTGTGTTTTCGGAACCGTCAGGGAGCTTGGTGTGAGAAGCTTCATATGACGCAGGAGGTCAATTGGACCCATTTATCGACCCGAGGTCCCGATTGAAGCAAATATGCTCAATTGAGCCGCCGAGAGACCTCCAGCAGCTCAATTGACACACTTGCTCATCGATTAGGCGTCGTTGTCGTGGTCGATAAAGCTCCTCGTCACCAAGCTCGGCTGTCGGGTCCCTAGACTCCACCACCAAAAATGCCAGCGTCGGGGGTTCATGCTCAGGGAAAACACGCACCGGCCTTCTGCTCCTGGACAGTGAGCTCAGTCCAGCTACCCTTCATGCGATCACGGAGCGCCATCCACAGATCAGCCTGCTCCTGAAGAGGCATGCCCTCCCATCGCTTCTCGATGTTGGCGAGGGTCGGGTTGGAGATGACTTGGGCGGCGGACGAAGCGTAACGGACGGTGTTGGCGCGCTGCTGGCAGGCGAGGGACCTGCGCAGCAGGGTCGATGCGGGAGTGCGCAGCATGATCGAAAGAAGAAGCGAGGGATTGAGAGGGTTTTATGGGCGTGGATGTGTCGCGTCGTCGGTGGTCGAGCCGGGGGAGGGAGGGAGAGGATTTGAGGGTAATTGAGCTGGAATCGTATGATGGATTGGTTTTGCTGGGAGCGGCGTCTCCTACGAAAAGCTCGGGTAACGGGAGGATGACTAAGGAGGTGTGATGCCGAGGTCACGTGACAGACATTCCTACGGGGTTTTGGGTGATGGGAGGGGCTGCACGATCGGCTGGTGACGAATCGTGTTTCGCCATTTACAAATGCGAGAGAGTCGATCAGGATGACGAAGGAATGAGTTCTATTATGATGTTTTCTCTATCTTACTCCTAATCTCAAGGTTCTTTGGCTTGGAGCCTCAATTACTTTTGACATGTGCAAACAATGGCCTGCTCGTCCGTCGCATATTCTACTCCTTCAGAACTTGACACCGAACAGTGTCTTGTGACGAATCCTCTCACCGTATTTGTACAAGGCCATGGGAAATGGAACCAGTGCAATGCCGATGAAAGCCAGCAGCGAATTACCCCAGCCAATCCCCAATGACTCGAACAGCTTTCTTCCACTAAGAGGCAACATGGCTCCGACTAGGGATCTGAAGACCATGTTGGCTGCAATGGCTGATGCAGCATACTGCTCGAATGCATCGACCAAGTACGTCTGTACGGTCATCTGCGAGTCTCAGGTCAACTTTGTGATCACGATGCTTTGTGGTTCCCCAAACCTACCAGAACGAATATCCCGCCAATTCCGAAGAGTCCTGTGCCAATGATGGGCACGATCCAGTGCGCTTTTTGGTCTGCTGCCCACCCGAACCATAGAAGACCTATGGGGGCCAGGATTCCACCCAGAATGCACATTGGCAAACGATACTTTGGTAGCATCTTTCCACCGTTCAGCTTTACCTGGTAATGCATGAGTCGGTCCAGGGTGCTTGCGGCAATGGCAAGGCCAATCATAGATCCAAAGCCGAAACCGAGGAAGGTGAGTCCGATCTGGCCGGTGTCGAAGCCATATGCTGTGTCGAACACATAACCTAAGGCTGTCATGAAGGTGTAGACCTCGCCGTACATGAAGGAGAGATACGAGGCCATAATGAAGGTGATGGGTGAGAAGAACAGCATCTTCAGAGGCCGCACGATGGCGAGCTTGAAGACTTCCTCTCGCGTGAGATGGGTATCAAGCTTGGATCGTAGCTTCTCGTTGCCAGTCTCTCGTCGCAATCGGTGGGCTTTGCGCTGTAGAAGTATTACAGCATATGACTCTCGTAGGAAGAACAGGCTTGGGATGATGACCGCGCCGGTCTGAAAGACATGTTAATTCGCTTGAGGGCACAGAGTGTAGCGCTTCAACTTACGAGGATCACCACCAACCATAGCGACCACCTCCAACCAAGAGCTTGCGAAAGATACCCTCCAGCTGAAAAATCACAGGTATCAGCGTTGAGACAGCGCTTGAAGTTGGGAAGCATCGACCTACCAACTGGTCCGATGACTGGACCCCAGAGGGGCCCGAAGATCCAACTAGCCATGTACTTTCCTCGTCTCTCCTGGGGAATCATGTCGGTAATGCTCCCCGCCCCAATAGTCATGGGACAGCTACCGGCCAAGCCAGCAAGGAAGCGAAACGCGATGAGAGCGTTGATGTTAGGTGCCAGCGCACAGGCCACAGTCCAAAAAACGAAGAGGACGTTGCAGACATGGTATAGGCGGACCCGACCGTGGACTTCAGAAAGAGGAGCAATGATGAGAGGTCCGAAACAGTACCCGAGAAGGTAAACCGATACAATGAAGGAAGCTAATTCGGGGCTTTTTTCGTCGAAATCGTCCATTACAAGATCAATGGCGGGGGCAAAGATGGAGGATGCCAGGGGCCTTTGCTTGGAATCAGCCACCTCAAGACAACCAAGGGGTTTCGGCACCGGCCTAGTTGACTTACGTGAGGAAGGTAAAGAGAGAAATGAGACCGATGTTGATGACCTTTCTGTACTGCGGCCAATTCATTGGGTTCTCTGGGTCATCCGGACCATCCCAATCAACCACGTCAGGATCAGGGGCATCTTCTTGGCGATTTGTTGTCTGGGTCCCTGTCTCAAGGTCTTGGTCGAATGGTGTTGCGATTCCAGATTTCTCTGAGGCTGTGTCATCGGGGTGGTGGTATGGATCGCCTTGTTCCAACTCGGCTGAGCTACGGGCCGTAGTCTCCTTGCTCATACTGCCAGAGCAGTACCAAGCTCGCTGCTTAGTAGTGAACTTGGTCGTAAATGTCTCCAAGTCTTTCAGTGCGCCTGTACACAGCGAAGTAGGTGGATGGCGGCAGGTTGCGCGGAGAGTATGTTCAAGAACCCTTACAGAAGGAAGTCACGCCAAGTGCGAATACGGATGCTTGGCCACAGCTCATATTTCAAAGGAAGTAAAGGATGATCCAAAATGCGTCTAATGGCTTGATATTACGGCTGCAACAAGCATAGTTATGCCGTGTTGTGTGGTACGGATTGCATTTTGTGGCCTAGGAAACTCCGCGGATGAAGACTAAGAGGCAGCCGTGGACGATGATCCTTGTATGTCGCCTCACCTCAGACATGGCAACAGCTATTTAGGCCGGAGAGATGTGTCATAATGGACTTTATGACTTTGTAGGGACTCATGCTTGTGCGTATTTGGAACAAGCAGTGATCATTTCCTCCTGGGCGCCGTCGTATTGACTTGACAATCCAGCAGTTATGGCTTGGGACGGGAGTCTCATGCCCACGCGACCCACAACTCACACACGAGAAGCATGCTTGCTTCAACCCCAAAATAGAGATTTTCTGAAAGAGATGAGTAATTGAACAAGGGAATGAGAAATTGAAAACACTCGGAAAAGCAAAAGAACGACAAGAAAAGCCACAGCAGGTACGAATGAGAGAAGTCAGAATAGCGACTACAATATTGGCGGGATAATTACCACAGTAGCGACAAAAGATAGGAACCATAACACCAAGTGTAATATTGATCATAAAATGCACCATAAGAGCATCTAGAATAGGAAACAAGATAGAACATAGAATAGCAAGACAAAGATTTCGAACGATTTCACACTTCCGGAAAGCGACCATGATCCGTATGAGATCTGCATCAGGTAGTAATCACCCTTGACAGTCTACGTAACTTAGCACCAAATCTAGAATCCGCCCCCCTTGGCAACGGAAACTCCGCGGACTCACGCACCTTTATGTGCTCCTCCACGGTGAGATTTTGTCTCGTCCCCTCGACAATTCCGATTCCGCTGGCCATACACTATTCGTTTCTCTTGCTCATTTAGGAAGAAATTCTCTTCCGACTCACCCGGCTTGGTTTGGTTGCCTTGAGCGGAGTCTACGCACACTGGATCCGACACCATGGGACGGCAGCCCCGTCAGAGGCCCGTCTCATGTGTCTTCTGCAGGACGCGGAAACTCCGTTGTAATCGTCAATATCCTTGTTCGAACTGTACGAGCCGTGGCGTCATATGTGAGCTCGGGACTGGCGTTGTGCCTCCCGTGGCACCCGGTGCCGGCGAATCGGCTGGAGGTTTGGGAGGCGATGCTCTGCTCAAGCTATTGTCGAGGCTTGACAAGCTTGAGAAGACAGTCTCGGATCAGAACGAAGAACTGAAGAAGACGAAGAATGCTGTCTTTGGGTCCAACTCAACGGACCCTTCTAACCGATCTCCACCAGCTAACACCTCAACGGCAACTACTGCTCGGGGCTCGACGGCACCATCACGGGCTACGACTCAGGAGCCTCCCGTCTCCGTACATCTCCAGAGATTCACAACGGACGCTTTATGGCTAGAGTCAGGCTGCACTTCTGAACCCCTAGCCGTATGATTCATGACCCCAAAAATACACGCTTAGTTATGCTGTACTAACCTCGGTGCCTTATACAGGATAGATTCGTCTCTGACGGTCTGGAGTTTCGAGTATCCCCAATACGTCAGATCACCAAGCAGGGACTCTTCAGTATCTCAACCCAGGGCCAGCTCTCACAGGAAGAGCTATATCCTGCTGTTAAATGCATATTTCTCCCCCTGCGGGAGGAGGCAAGATATCTTACCCAAAGATACTTCCTCGAGATCACCTACTTTCACCACATTATCCATTTCCCGACTCTCGACGCTAAAGTCGAAAGGCTATATGACGACATCGAAGCCGGCAGGCCAATCGACAAAAGCGCCGCTCTGCTGTTGGTATGTATCCTCGCCAACGTCTGCATAACATGGACTCAGCATGAGGATGCACACTGCACTTTCTTCGATACGGCAACGGCTACCAGGCAAGCTGTAGCATGGATTAAAGCCGGAATGGATTTGACAGACCACTGCCAAAGGCTCGCAACACTCACTATAGAATTTGTGCAAGGTGCTACTATTCTCTTCTTCGTTATCTTCTTGATGGAAGGCATCTCTGGACGGGTTGGAGAAATGCTTGCGCGGGCTATTCATGCGGCACGCAACCTGGGACTGCACACTATTGATAAGGCTCGATCTAGCTGGTCTGTCAGCCGGGTTCAAGGGATGACGCCTAGTGAGAAGGAGATCGCTCGCCGGATTATGTGGTATCTGGCTGCCACTGACTGGTAAGTACTCCGACCTAACTGGCACTCTCTATCCTTGCTTCTATTATCCCTTCTGTCCTTCAACATCCCATTCTCACACCCATTCTTACACCTATTCTTGCTCCTATTCCTATACCTATTCTTGCTCCTATTCCTATATCTATTCTTATACCTATTCTCATATCTATTCTTATACCTATTCTCATATCTATCTTTGCACTTATTCTGACACCTCTCCTCTCCTTGACCCTCTTATACTTTCCTTCTAGTATCCGTGCTGATATTCTGACCCTATCTAGGACCCTCGGAAGCCTGGCAATGCCTTTGGAAGGGTCGTATCTCGTCGATCCTCGCGGCCTACACCTGCGCAAACCTCTCAATGTCGACGATGAAGACCTTGTAGATGATCGGGAGATAGTGCCTCGACCATACGACGAAGAGACATCGGCATCGTACTTCCTTCAACGGATACGCTTCGCAGAACTCTTCCGAGAGTTCAATTTCCTAGAAGTACCGAGCGACTCTGACCCAGAGAAGGGACAATACGACCGAGTGATTGAGATTGACGCACGCTTGCACCGCTTCCTCAGCGAGCTGCCTCCGTTCTTTTCTCTGCATTTTGCTGGTGAAGCGTCTCGAAACTTCGTACGAGAGGCGTCGCGCAATTACGCCGGCGCCGTGCTCAGAAGGTGTACACTTCATTTGATGGTTCATCGATATCTTTGCCAGATCCATCTCCCTTTCCTCGCCCGCGGAGCCGTCGATCCTGCGTTCTCCTATTCAAGAAGGGTGTGTCTTGAGTCGGCACGCATCATCCTCCGATCTGAGGCGCAACTGAGCAAAGAAACATTGACGCCCATGAGTCTACGGACGCGAATGACTATGGTATTGCGCTGCGTGTTTCTCTCTAGCATTGCGCTGGTGGTAGATGCGTGTGTGGCTGACGGGCCGCAACATGAAGATAAGCCCAAGCCCCAGGAGATCCTGGAGGCATGGGCGACTTTGGAACAGGCGAAGAAGATCTCGACAACCGCGCAAAGGTTGCTTGATCTATCAAAATTGGTGCTGCGGAAGCAGAACCCATCACATCCAGCGCTTGCGGCTCTTGACAAGGATTCTGAGCAACAAGAACTTCGAGGTGTGCCACCGACGCTTGACACAGGTTCAAGGGCTGCTGATGAGAGTATGCCTGCGCTGTTAGTACCGGGGCAGGCGGAGGATCCGACAATGACTGATGAACAATGGCTTGGATTTGAAGCCAGCATGGACGTGGACCACATAGATTGGGAGCGTTTCTTCTTGGGTGTAGACTCCGCGGCATTCCTGTAGAGCAGGATAATACATCATTGAGCACTATGTGGCTATAGTGATATATTTGTTTGATACATGATACAATGCTGCAGTGGCTGCTGAGTTTAGGGTCATCTCAAGTTGGTCGTGGAGTTCCCTTGGGTGCTTCCGCAGGCGAAGACTCGCGTGTCTCTGCTTTGGGACTGCAATATCTTAGTCAAATTGTTGAAACATAAGCATCGTAGTTGTTTGCTAAGAACGCACCTCTGCAGAACGTCAAGCCTCGCCTTTTCTGCCGGGTCAAACATGGGCTTGAATGTGTAAATCCCTTCCTCGCCTGTCAGCCTCTTGCCCAGTGGAAATCTGAATCGTTTCATCTTACCCCCTACAACACCACTGAATATGGCGAGAGCCAGAGGCAGAGCTCTCTGGAAGACGCTCATTGTGTAGTGCGTCAGCTGAGCGATGTCGTAGATTGGAGGTTGAAGGCTCACCTGGTAGACGAAGAATTGGTCCAGCACCACCGTTTGTTACGGCGATCAAGCCATGGTAACGGTCGGCCCCACCACGACCGCGTTGACATGCTCGACGCGTTCCCCACCGTTTTGGCACTTAACGACCGCGTCGATACCGTTCACAACTTGCAGAGGGTTCAACTTCTCCAGAACAACCCGCTCTCCGATCTTACAATCTGGAATTCGACATCCGATTTCTCGATCGCAGTTTTGAATGCTGCCTTGAGTTGCATGTTACCACAATGACCGAATGTCGATCATGACAGCGGCAAGCCATGAGGAATTGGAAAGAGCTTGGGGAAATCCCGGACTCGGAAGCGGAAGATGGCTTCGAGAGTCAGAGCATTGGGTCTCAGGAAACGATTTTACCAAAAGGGAACGAGAACGCGACCGAAGTGCAGAATGGCGACGTCTGGGACGTTCCCCTGTCCCAGGGTGAAGCAGCAACAGCAGCCATGGAAGCTCGAACGACTACAAAGCGGCTTCCAGACACCGGGTTCGCTTTTCAAGAATCGCAATCAAGAGACCTATGGGCCGTCCCTTTGTCACAGGAACTTGATGAGCTTGCCCTGTGTCATCATGCAAGGTCAGACCAAGCAACGCCACCGCCAGATACGACCGAGCCACTGTCATCTCCGCTATCGACCCTTTCGTCCATATCTTTCAACGACCTATCACGACCCTCCACACTTGGGATATCAGGTGAAATCGATCCACAAGAATCCCCTCGAAGACAAAGAACTCCGGTTCCGACCTTCATTGATATGACTGAGGCTACTCCATTTTCGACACCGTCACGAATCCTGGCAGCAACCACGCCGGTCGTCAGTTCAGAGCTTGGAGAGCGAGAATCCGAGTACGTCGCACGTCAAGCTGCTGTACGTTACGAGCGTTCCTTGCGGGCTCGAAAACCAATTCAGCAGCATCCATTTTTGCTAGAAGCTGCTCAATATCGAACATCAATGCAGAGCCGCGGTCTCAAGCCGCTCCGTATAGCTGCAATGCAGATTGAGAGTAGACGGAAGGACCAAGAAACACAGGAGACCCCCTACGAACCTGAAAGCCAAGACTCTAATGGGGATGAGGGCTCAGGAAGTCGTCAGATGGGCAGCCAGGTTCTTGGAGATTTCGATGATTGGGCCTTCCCCTCGTCATCTCCGCCAAGTCCGCCTCGAGCTCCACGGGTCTCGATACCAAGCAGTCAGACAGGTTCTCTCCTTGAAACGGACAGTACCAGTGTTCACATGGATGACTTCGCAGGTGCTGACGAGCTGCCTGCTCTGGAAGACCTTCTTTCTCACCCAAGACGGCCGAGCAACAAGTATACCCCAAAGCGGAGGCCAACATCTCCCCGTACAAGCAGTAAGAAGAAGCAGCGGCGGTTAGTGCTTGACAGTGACGACGTTCTGCCCCCGGCACGAACAGCTCGCGAAGATTTACCCGATTCACTGCAGGATGCACAGGGTGCCCTCCCTCCATCATCATCTTTTGAGCCCGTGCCCAATTTCTTGTTCGCCCGCTCCAAGTCATTGAAAGGACAGCACCACTCCACACAACCGCAGAGGTCAAAAAGCCCTGCAACTCCTGATCCTATTCCTGATGCTATGGTCATCGACAGTGGCTCTGAGTCTGAGGATCAAGTTCATCGAGCGGCACCTGAAATCACCAACGAGACAGATAACAATGAGAGCGAATCAGATGGCGGCGAGAAGATTGTGAGCACTGTTGGACGCACCATACGTGGCGTTCTGCCAGCATCTTGGCTGCGCCTGGATCAGCAATCTGGGCGGGACAAGATACGGAAGGCTGTGACCAGTCGCGCTGTGCTTCGGTCGCCAGAGCGGGACCAACGACGAGGTGTCGCGCAGAAGAGAAAGGGGAATGCAACTACCAGCTTAGGCAACGATAGGATATGGTCCGATGAGTCTGAAGCAGAAACACCCACACGTCAGCAGGCTACTACAGACGATGCATTCCCAAACCAAACCCGATTGATGGTAAATGAGGTATCAGATCTGCCTGGGCCTGTGGATCCCTATTATTCAGACGATGATGGCTTTGGGATGGAGGACAACCAGATCGACCACATGTTAGCCCCTAGGCACCGACAGATGAAGCTGGCTGAATCTTTTCAGGCGGCAGGCAAACGCCAAAGCACGCCTCAAAGTGTCACCAAGGCCCGTCCGAAAAAGGCACTGCAACAGCCAAGAATTACCAGTGCACTTTCGGGAGTGAACGAGCCGTCGCCGTCAGCTTTACGGGTAACGAAGCAGCACCGGAAACGCAACCGAGCGAATGCAAACGGAAGCTCCCACCGAACCTCTGAAAGTAGGAGGCACTCAGGCCGAAGAAAGGCGTCCGCCCTTGGCATCCTCGATGTGATCGAGCCAGACGCTCCTCGTTTCCTCAGGATTGCAGCCCGAACTGCCAGACAGAGACCGAGTCAAGGACGAGGTAGCCCAACACACAAGGCTATCAGCCTCGCTAACAGGGAGGACCACGTCGATGCACTATCTGTCTTGCATCAGTGGAGGGCAGGGGCTATACCACAGCGAGCCACTGTGACTTCTTCGGTGCGGAAAAGAGGAGGCTCACGGCGATCTCAGCCTCTTACAGAAACATCTGGCAACCAAGATCCTTACAAAGCAGCTAGACCTCTCCGCAAGGCGAACACCGGACAAAACCCCGTCCAAGCAAGTACCGATGCGGCTCGACAGGGCACAATGGCACGGTCGATGAGTTCGAGGTCCGTGGGCGACCACGAATTCAGACAGGCGCAGTTGGAAACTAGTGAATCAGATCCGCGGAACTCGCGGTCTTTCTACACTGGGAAGCGTGCTTTGGACAAGCTCTTCCGGAGACCTCCAACAGCTCAGTCGACTGTAGGAGTATTGAGTGTATCCGACGATATAGACGCGCTCGACGAGAGTCCCGTTGAAAGGCCAAAGGGCCTCCATAAGCGAAAACAGAGAGCTCTCCAATCCAAGGTTTCCGAGAAGTCTAGATATCGGAAGCAGGCAAAACCAACGCGGGAGAATCTTGATGCACCGCAATTCGTCCACGCACACGATCCACTTCCGCGCAGACAGGATGCAGTTGATATCATCCAGCCAGTCGAACCTCAAGGCAGTGGAGTGAGAATGAGTGGTCTGGGACCATACGGCACAGAGTACACTCATCACTTCGAGATTTTCCCACTACTAGCTGGTGTGTACTTCCACGAGACTAGTCTCATTGGTCGTGGTATCCTGGCATCCATTGCGGACCATCCAATCACCGCGGTAGAAGACATATCGAGAACTCGATTATCTTACACTTTAGGAGATCAGAATCTTCGATGGGGCCCTTGGTCCGAGCATGTCTCATCTGAGTTGGGCATTCTCTTTGACTTCATCACAGAGAAGTTGGAGGACCCCGGTGCGATGCCCGAGGCCTCGGCGGCCCAGATTACGAAAGCGGCTGATTTTGTACTATCATACGTTAAAGACCACATGAGCTTCCACCAAGCCTCCGATACCAAGGCATTCTTCACTCGATTTCATGAGGTTCTATGTGGTTTTAACGACAAAGTTAAGCTACAACTGCAGACCACTGGGACTGTCCACGGCACTTCATCCGTTGCGATGCAGAGGACATTTGAGCGTGTCCTTCTTGCTGCGTTATGTGTTGTTCAAATCTGCCGAAATGAGCCGTCCTTTGTAAACGAACAGATCCAGGCAGAAGATATGCTGAAGGCGATTGCAACAACAACCGTCTCAATGCTCATGCGTCTGGGCACAAATGAACTTCGCCAGGCATACGGATCGCTGAGTTCAGCCCGTGCACGCGAGAAAGGACTTAGAGAAGAGGGCTCCACAATACACTCCTGGGTCACCGTGATGAAGGTTCTAGATGAGGCACGCCTACTCCGTGCCTCATTTTGGGACATTGTGCAAGCAAACCTCACTGCTCGAGACTACATCGGCGGTCATGATGCCGAGAAACATGACTTGCTCTGGCAGGATCTCTTTTCATTCCTCCCTCTCGTCGAGTTCAATAACATGGGAGTTCTTATGCCAGGAAGCCGTCATGAGGTTGTTCATGAGGGATGGGGTCTGCCTCAGAAGCTGCTGAGGAATGTCTTGCAGCTGTACCGTGAGAACCCCCGACAGCCCCCGAGCTTCAACAACTACTGTCGCGCCCTGGTCGCACGTTGTCACTATCTCGTGGAACAATGGGGCTGGAGGAAAAGCTCTAGCGTTGTGGGCGTAATCTTTGACTTCTTCGGCTCTCAAAATCTCGCGCATCTGAGGAACGAGGAAGTCTATAAGTCACCCCGTTTCCTTGAGGACCTGTCAAGCAACCCGAGACTTGAGATCGAGCCTGAAGATCGTTGCTTTCATGTCTTCCTGAAACTCGTGGCTTTGAGTATCCTACGATTGAGAGACGTTGATGCCACCAAGGATATTCGAAACCTAGTCGCTCGCACCATGCCGAATCATAGTCGCCACTATCTCAAGGAACAGAACCTTCACCAGCGCGATCTGGCCGCTCTTCGGAACCATCACGATCTGCTTTGCACCCTCTTCTGGGCCTGCCCACCAGACCTACGGCCCAGCGCAGCGATAATCGAGGGTCTGGTTGATCCTGCAAGCTCGCACAAGGAGACATGTCTCATTAGCCTTCGGTCCTGGAGCCAACTAGCGCGTTTCCTTGTCAATAATGGAGAGGCCTCGATTGCAAAGGTCTTCGGACCGTTTGTTTCGTGGAGAGATGGATTCTTTGGCAAGATGCTTCAACAGTACAGCTCTATCGCATCGGAGATCAATCAACAATTTCACTCGTTGGCCAAAGAAGAACGACAAGGTGTAAGCGATGATATGCTCAAGGCTATGGTATCAGCCAACAAGATCGCAGTGCAAGACGTGCTGCACTTCTCGGTCACAGCATCGTATGATGTGATGATGCAATGCCCGGACCTCGAGTCCGCCGTCTGGTCCCTCAGCACCAAGCAATTGCAGCAGGTCTTCGATCATTTCTCAGCAGCGCCACCCGAGCTAGACTGGTCTATTCTCACTGTCACGCTCAAGACTTTGGGCGCATTTCTCGCGAAGATCGATGAGTTCAAGGACGCGGAAGAGAGCCAGCAACGAGAAAGCCAAGTTCTGGACTCGGAACAAGCTGACGACGCCTTGCAAACCTTGGATGAGTGCGTGGCCAAGAAGTACTTTGCCATGGCGCGGTGCGTGCTGTCGAATCGTGGCGAAGGAGACAAGCTTGCAGCGGTCAACGTTATGGACAAGGCTGCTTGTAAGGAGCTCGTGATAACACTCTCGTCAAAATTCGCTTCTCGACTTGTTAGTTCCGGCTCGATGCGACTGGGACAACTCTTCAAGTACAATAAGTACGGTCTGTTTGATGCAGCTACACTCAAATTGGACCTTGAGCAACGGCGGTACCTTGTACTCTGCATCCTGAGCCTCCTGAAGTCCAACACACACGATTTCAGCGATGCAGGCTTCACACTATTGGATGTCTGGATGCTGGCCATCGTCAAGCCAAGAGAAGGTCTTTGCTGGGAAAACCAGCTGGCGGACCAGCTGCAGAGTATTGGGACTGAGTTCATTCCCGAGGCCGCAACCGGATTGGCTGTCCAGCCCCATTACCATAGTAACAGGGACATGTTCGAGTTCGCGATCTCTTACATGCGTAACAGAGTACGGGAGGCAGAGTCATCACAGAAGAAGGGCTTGGTTTCCGAATATGCTCAGACCCTGAAAATGGTGATGGCACAAATGATGTCGGATTTGAAAACCGTCTCGTGGGATTTGGCAGAGCATCCGGCATATGTGTCGTTTGTGAGAGGCATTATCTCGCTTATCAGATCGCATGGTGCTGATATCTGCGCTGTGGACGATTTCTACTACCAGATCAGCAAGGATTACTCCCCGCCTGCGGAAGATCCTCAACTTCAGGTTGCTGGGATGATTGGCTACGAATTGAAACTGAATGACCCCGGTGCTCGACAGCAGCTCTTCTTTTTCATGTTTAACAGCTTCAAGCTAGCCATGAACAAGGACGAGCTTGGACAACACACTGTTTTGCTCTGGAAGGGCATAAAAAGACCTGCCGTTCGAAGATTTGTTCTAGGCAAACTACTCGCAGCGGCTCTACGAGCAGCCTGGCAACAACCTCCAGCGCACGTCTTCGTGGACTTCTGCATGGACGCTTTCGAACAGCTGCTGGCAGGGAGCATTCTGTCGACTGAATTGCAGCTGGACGATCTTGATCCTCTGCTATCTACAATCGCGGCAATAGTCAGTGGATTCCATCAGCTTTCGGCTGTACCCAGTACATCTGAGGTCCATTTGATCAACCGAACTTTGGCCTTCATGAACTTGGTTTGGCCATCACTACTGATCATGACCGTTCGCCATATTGGCGCGCCACAGCTTGAGGTCGTAAGAGATGCACTCAAGGCATTCAAGAGCAGCTTCCATGTCATTTTGAGACACTTGGAACTGGCCAATGGCTACCCTTACTGGGAAACAAGTCATCTTCTGAGAGCCTCACTCCGCCACGTTGCTCGCCCTGATGCTCCAGACGACGCAGACGTCGCCAGCTTCAGGGATAACATTGTCGCCGATGTGGAGAGGAATTGGAACGTGGGTGAGAAGAGGATAGGAATCAAGACACCTGCGAAGAGCACACAGTCATCTACACAGATAGGGCAGGGTGTCAAGGTTCCTGAGCGAGATGTGACGCAGCTTTACCTGGACATGAAGGCTCTTCTCGCGATATGGATTGACAATTACGAGGAGCTTTTCGAGGACGATACACGGGAGAGGAAGAATGATGCACCATCGGCACATAAGGATCTCGTGTTTTGATGACGGTGCTTAGCATGGACATGGCGCATGAGGAGTTTAAGGCAAGGCACAGGATACGTTGACTGTCATTTTATTGCATATTCTGCAGGTTGGTGGCTATCATTGGGAGAGTAAGGCATAGATTAGAGCGAGGATGACGATCATGAAAAACGACAGCTCTGCATGCACAAGGCTCCGAGACTGAACACCGCCTCCGGAAGCTTCTATTAGAGAATCTCGAACGTAGATGCTGAAATATCGTCGTACCTGATGTTGAGACGCCTAAGTGGCCTTCGTGGTACTGTTACAGGGCCGTAGTGAGAGTCGGTGTTTTAGGCGCCGACCACCGATGAAGCTCTAAATTCAATTCCCCACGACGCGTCCATCGCGTCTCCCTCGACATGACCACAAACCTTAATCCAGACAGCTTCCGACACCGCGACCAGAAGACACGATCCTACCCGACCGTTCAACATCGCCTCGCTTGATGCAGAGTGCAGACGTTTTGAATTGATCACAGTATCTCGGTCGCGACGATGGCTGTGCCTTTCGCGCTGCCAGACGAGAAGGTTCTTGCGCCGGTACTGCAGACGTACCCATGCCGTGAAAGGCAAATCAGGACACTGGCAACGCTTCTCTGGGTAGGTGTTTACCCCCTGATAACTCAATGATCATACATGAGCTGAAATATACTGACATTGGGATAGCCTGACGCAGCACCCTGTCGCAACCTGGTCCTCCACGGGACCGAAGCAACTGGCAAAACCTCAGTGACGACAACCCTCCTCTCCGCTTTCTCCCCTAGCCCTATCCGACATGCCATCGTCGACTCTACACAATGCATCACTGCGCGACATCTCTTCGAGCGGATTGTTGGCGCTGTGTCGGATGCGTTGGAGGTGGATGGGCAGAGGGTGCGGAGGTGTGAGACGTTGGCGCAGTTGACTGTCGAGATGAGGAGGTTGCTGGGGAGCTGGGAGAGTGACACAGAAGAGAAGAGGAGTAGGTTTGTTTTGGTTCTGGATGGGGTTGATAGGCAGAGAGATGCGCCGCCTACGATGTTGCCTGCGCTGGCTCGACTGGCTGAGATTGTAAGTCCTCCTTGCTGTCCTAGGCCTGAAGTGCTGAATGCTAACTGCTTGAACTTAGATTCCGACCCTCACGACCGTCTTTATCGTCACTGCGCCTCCGCCGTCTCTGCTTCGTACCCCTTCTCCATCTCAACATCTCCTCTTCCCACCGTATACGAAACCCGAATTCGTTCGCATCCTCTCGCTATCTCCTCCAGCGAACCCTCTCCCCGGCACAACTGTCACAGAAACGAACGACCTGTGGGCACGCTTCTGTGCTGCTGTACATGACGCTCTCGTCCGTTCGGCAGCACGGTCTTTGACAGCATTCAGAAGGGCATGTGTAGCTCTCTGGCCACGATTCACGGCTCCAGTCATTGAAGGTTTATACGAAGTTAAGGAATTCTCGAAATTACTGGTCAAAGCGAGAGTTCACTTCCAAGATGAGACTCTACTCAACCCAGGCTTAGTCGCAGTTCGCCGTGGCGTGGAGACAATACAACCGACACCAACAAGCACCACCACCAGTACCGCTCTCCCCAAAACCGCCACGGACCTCGCCGTCCTTCTCCCGACTACCGCAAGAATCCTCCTCCTTTGTGCATATCTCGCCTCACACAACGCCCCGCGCCATGATCTTACCCTCTTCTCAACCTACCACCACAGCCGGAAACGTCGACGCGGCGGAGCAGGACGGATGGCTGGTACGACGGGATCAGGAGCAGCGAAGCATAGAAAGATAGCAAGGAAGCTCCTCGGTGCACATTCTTTCGTGTTGGAGAGGATGATGGCTGTGTTTGCGGCTGTGAGAGGGGAATGGTTGGATGATCGGAGGGCGGCTATGACGGCTTCCGGGGGACTAGATGGGGATGTCGGTATGGCAATGGCCACGTTGGCGAGTTTGAGGCTGTTGGTCAGGGTTGGAGGGGGAGGCGGTGGGAAGGGGGGAATGGGGGCTGGTGGCGGGGCATTTGGAGGCTCGGGAGATGTTATGGATAGGGGAGGGAAATGGAGGATCAATATTGGGTGGGAGGTTGTGAGAGGGTTGGGGAGGAGTATTGGTGTTGAGGTTGAGGAGTGGTTGATAGAGTGAGTTCAAACAGGACACGGGGCGAACCTGACGTGTTTTGATACCCCGAGCATGTCACGGCGGAAGTCATGAGCATACTAAGGCAACGTTGAAGAGAGAAGAATGATATCAATGAACGCCCTATTCCAAGTCTATGCAGCTCTGTCTACCTTGTGAGATCAGAGCTTATTCTAACAGTGTGTAGCGTTACAAAGCCCCACCAAGCTAACCATGTCTCATCTCGCATATGTAGTATTGGAAGTCCATTCTAATACCACGTATTTTCATATCCCATTCTCGATTGCTCTTCATCGGGATGCGACTGGATGACCGTTCGCTCGCCATGTATCCTCCTGTCTGGTCCCTGGTGGGTACCAGCTCGTGTCGCCGCTTGGGCGACCTCTGTGGCCATTGAAGGCACTCCCGTCTGTCTTTTTGGGATCGTAGTTTCCGTTTGCCGAGCTGAAGTAGCCTTCTGGGTAGGGATGGCCTGAAGGGGTGGAACCCAGCGGTGTGCTCCCTGTGCTTCTCCCACCATCATTATTGACTGGCAGTAGTGGGACGGCTCCAGGTGTTTGGGCCATCATGCGGGCTTTGCGGTCCGCCTTGTTGCTCTCGCTTGTGCGGTCGTATAGGTAGAGGCCAAGGAAAGTGAGAGCGATGCCGACGGCTTGAAGTTTGGTTGTGGGATTGCGGAACCAGATGATGGCCATAACGATGACGAAGACGCGCTTGATGAGTGAGGCGACGGAGTAGGTCACTGGTGAGACCATGGAGAGGAGTACGAAGGCGAGGATATTCTGGCCGAAGTGGCAGACGCCATTGAAGATGAACTCGATAGTCAGGCGGCCATGGTCCATGGCGTTAGGGTTGCTCAGATCAACTGAGCCCTCTCGGAGGAATTCGCTGAGGAGAGTGATTCCCTCGGACCAGAACCAGATCGGGAGGGTCAGGACAAAGGCCATGCCTGAAGAGTAGCAGAGGAGGTTCAATTTGTCGAGTTTCTTGGACTGTGCGCCACCCATGGCGTGGTCGGCTTCAGCCTTGGCGGCTTCATTGAACAGCTTCTTGGAAAAGATGTTTTGGGTGACGAAGATGATGGTGGCAAAGAGGGCTTCGATTACACCAAGCAGTTGGCCGCCAACGCCGGACTTACCAGAGCATGCCAGCATAACACCTGCAGTCAAGGGTATGAGAGAGTAGTATGTCGCTCTCGGGTATCGAATATCGTAGATAAAGCGGTAAGCTGACACTGTGAAGAGCGGTGATAAGCCCTTAATGGTGTGCACCAGTGAGACCGGGATTTTGGATGTCGCAGTAGAGCTAAGAAGGTGACCGCCAATCTGAAAGGCCGCCAGTGGAAGTGTCGTCATGATTACATCGCGGGTTGGAGCGCGAATCGGGTGTTTAAGAGCGGTGATTTTGGTTCGGAGGTCGGGGAAGACGTTGGCGAGCCAAGCCATGAAGACGCAAAGGGAGGAGACGAATGCGAATTGGATGAGAGTCAGGGTCGCGGGTTTGTCGAATGCGTTGAGGATGGACTTCGACGAGGTGTTAGTGAGCGCGGATGATGTATACCATGCAAGGCAAAGGATCTATGTCAGAGGTTATTAGCCGTTGGTCGCTTCTCTGGGCCGTAGCCTTTCAAGCAGACGCGAAGGATAGCGGACATACGATGAGCTTTGGTGACAATGGCGCGCGCAGGGCGTCTGCAATTTCATGAGCGTTCTGGCTGACACTACCATTGCGAGAACGGATCGTCCGAAACGCATCGCCCAGGCTCTTCTGTCGAGTATGCCGTGATCCTGCAGCGGCACCCGACCGAGACGCAGCAGCCCACCTAACCCCTCGTCCTTGACTGGCATCTCTCCTCATCCCTCTCGTGACAGAGCCATTGGAGGGGTCTGGTGAGGGGTCATTGGAGCGCGGGAGGGGAGCATCGAGGTCTGGAAACTTCTCCATGGTTGTGATAGAGTTTCTACTCGAAGATTGGGAACAGGTGAGGTCTTCGGAAGTGTTTCGAGTTGAAGAGGGAGAGAGTGTGGCCAGGACAGCGAGTGTCTTGGGGCTCTTAGCTCAGGGAAGGTTGAGGCGGAGTGTGTGTGTAACGAGCGACTGCGGTGGCGTGGAAACAGCGAGAGGCCTTTGGATGAATTATCAGGTCCGCAAGCGAAGACGCAGGGTCTCGGTTATTGGCACGGACTACTCATGGCTCAGATTCGGTTAAGGTAGGTCATCGAGGGTCGAGTTGGTGATGAGTTGTCGTTGGAGGGTCTCTTCGTTCGCTGCGCAATGGACTCGCGTATGTTTGTCGAGAGCCACAGGTGTTTGTGCGAGGTGCGACGTCCAAATAAGGGATGCGCTGATAGATAGCGATATAGAATGGCTGGCAGTTATAGTTGGAGCATTGATCTGCAGCTTGCCGCGATTCAATTCGGACGTCAAGGCTCCGTGGTTCGCGACGAAGGGGGATCGACGGCAGAGAGAGATATAGTTGGCGATCGAATGTTTGATGTATACAATGTGATGCGAGAATGTGTCCGTCGCGGTCGAAGTGTTAGGCGACCGAAATGTTGGCAGAGTTGCTGAGTGTTTTGAGGCTGATAATTATTGGCTGTCCGCCGGAAATGGCATTCAGATGATGTAGTAACGGAGGAACGGCTTGGTGGAGGTCGCGTCTGGTGAGCGGTCGAGGTCTCTCCAAATGCGGGCCACGAAAATCGAGGAACCGCTGTCTGGTCCTTCTGCAATGGTTTCACCTGCCTTTTGTGCGGTCAATGCGGTCGATGATGGTGATGATGCTGGTGATGGCGCGTCTCCAGTTCAGCGAGTGTCAGGAGATTATGCACCAGGGACCACGATCTGTAGACCAACCCTAACCCAAATCAGCCGTGCTTGACCCGACAGACGCCGCTTAGCGCCGCTTAGCTTCATCACCTACCGCGAATGAATGGTGGTTTAGCGCGATCTAGGCCGCCGCGACAAAAGTTCAAGTTCAGTTCGGTTGCTCCAACTCGATCCATCGATCTACCTGTCGCGACACCGTCCTTCCATTGTCCCTCGCCCTTCGTCGCATCTTCGCATACGACCATCTACCCAGCGGAGATACATTAGACCCCAGCTTCTCCTCATTCCTGGCCCATTGCCGTCGAACCATCACTTCGGCGCATGGTCTGACTCCCTCTCGCCTGGCCCTCCAACGCGATCGCGGCATGCCCGGTGGACGAGACCCCAAACGCTATATCCTCAGTCTCGTCGGCTTCTACGCCATTTGGCAACTCACTACCCAGCTCTCTAATCCAGCCGTGTCTACTCGCTCAAACCTGATCTCCACACCGAGCACCGGTTCCGGTGTTACCTCGTCGCCATGGCGGCCCCAAAGATGACGAAGAATCAGATGAGGAGGGCGAAGAAGAAAGAGCAAAAGAAGGCAGCAGCAGCACAACCAGAGGTACGAGAGCCCATTTTGAGAGACGTATGTACTTCTTCATGGGAACCAGGACTAACTGGGACACAGACTAAGCCAGAGGAGACCACCACAGACAAGGTCAAGCCCGAAGCCGATGATTCTCTCGCTGTGAAGAAAGAGGAAAGCACACCAGCACCTGCGGCTGCCGCCGAGCCCGCCATCACAGTCCAAAATGACTTCGACGACGAAGATCCAACCTTTGCGATGTACAAAGATATTTTCGACAAGTTCGGTGTCTCTCAGCTTGGCGACGACGCAGTCGCCAAGGAGGCCAACGCCGGCAACACAGGCGAGATGATGTGGAGCGACGACGATGATGTCCCAGACGAGGAGGAGGAGCGAACAGGTCAGACTAAGCTCTCCAAGAAGAAGCGCAAGATGTTGAACAAGCTCTCCGTCGCCGAGCTCAAAGCTCTTGTTCGCATCCCGGAGGTTGTTGAGTGGCAAGACACATCCTCCTCCGACCCCAGGCTTCTGGTCCAGATCAAGGCTCAGCGCAATGTCGTTCCAGTGCCTACCCACTGGTCCCTCAAACGCGAATACCTCTCCTCCAAGCGCGGTATTGAGAAACCTCCATTCCGCCTGCCAAACTTCATCGCGGAGACTGGCATTACGGAGATGCGCGACGCAGTTCTCGAGAAGGAAGCGGAACAGAGCTTGAAGCAGAAGCAGCGTGCGCGCGTGCAGCCGAAGATGGGAAAGCTGGACATCGATTATCATAAGCTTTACGATGCATTCTTCCGATTCCAAACCAAGCCTGAGCTCACGAGATTCGGCGAAGTTTACTATGAAGGCAAAGAGTCCGAGGTGGATTATCAGCACTTTCGCGCAGGAGAGCTCTCCGAAGCCACGAGAGAAGCTCTTGGTATGCCCGCTGGAGCACCGCCGCCATGGTTGATCAACCAACAACGCTTCGGCCCCCCACCATCCTACCCAGCTCTTAAGATCCCCGGTCTGAACGCACCACCACCACCAGGCGGCTCATGGGGCTTCCACCCCGGTGGTTGGGGCAAGCCCCCCGTCGACGAAGCCAACCGTCCCCTCTACGGTGGTGATGTCTTCGGTCTCACAGCTCAGAACGGCCAACAGCAACAAGGCCAGCAGCAAGCAGATCTCGGCCTTGCAGAACCCGTTGAGCGAACCATCTGGGGCGAGCTTCAGCCTCGTGAGGAAGAGTCCGAGGAGGAGGAATCAGAAGAGGAAGATGAGGACGAAGATGAGGATGAAGATGACGGCGACAGACGCGCTGGCTTGGAGACTCCTAGTGGGCTCGAAACGCCCGGCGGGTATGCCAGTACCATCGCCCCAGACCACGGCATCGAGACCTCCATTGCAGGAGAAATGGACCTCCGCAAAGACCGCTCTCACCGTAGCGGCCACGAGACAGAAGAATCATCCGCCCCCCGCTCAGCCTACACCGTCCTTCCCGAGCGTCAAGTCCGCGCCTCGGGCTTCTTCGGCAGCGACCGCGTCTACGACCTCTCCTCCTCCAACGCCGGTGCCATCCCCACGCTGGGAGGCGAAGACGAGAGGAGCAGGAGCAAGAGAAAGAAACCTGGTGACGTGGACGTTGCGCTTGATCCAGAAGCTATTGCCGGGGCGGATGGAATTAGCAAGGACGATCTGAGGAGGAAGTTCGAGGAGGGTAGAAGGGAAGAGGAGAGGACTGGGGGAAGGGGTGGGTGGAGTTATGATGAGGATCTGAGTGAGATGATTGCGCAGGAGAGTAGGAAGAGGCAAAAGACGGAGAAGGAGAAGAAGGAGGCGAGACGGTAGAGGGGCTTGTGGGTAATGGATGGCGTTGGGGCTGAAGGACGATGTACTCTACTACACGGCTTGTGAAAACTACGAATTTGAGGGTTTCGACTGAAGATGTTTCCTGGTGATGATCTTTGCTTTGATATGTACGTGATCACCCAGTCAGATGTGACCAAAGCCTCCATTTCCCTCCCACCCTCACTATATCTCCGATATCGCATCCACGATTCTATGAACCCTTGTTTGTCCAAAAGGTTGATCAATCATATGCACACCCTCCTCTCCAAAGTGATGCCAATCCGAGGGAAAAAAGAAAACAATAAACAACCGAAACCAGGTACCGAGCCATGAAATGATGATGGAAAAACCCATCCCCAGAATTCCACTCCAGGCGCCGAAAAGGAGGTGAAGATAAGAACGCCCAGTCATGACCTTGTACGTATTCATGATGGTGGTTTTTGTGAAAGTTTCTGTCGCTTGTGTTGAATCCAGCCTAGGACAGGTTCGTCTGATGATACAGATGATGAAGACGCTCGTCTTTGTGGAGGTGCTCCTGTGCCATTGACCCGTCGTAATGCGTCTGCGAAGTGAACTCGTTTCGCGGGGCCAGCGGGTCCATCGTCCCCGTTGATGTCGCGATCTCGCGTGCAGATAGGACAAATGCATGGCTGTCCGTTTTCGTGTCTGGCTTGCAGCTTCTAGCTGGCGGTGGTTGATTCCAGACAATCGTTGCAGACCCATTTCCTAGAGGTGACTGGCATCTTTGCGGTGTCCTTGACACAAGTTGAATGGAATAATCGTAGACATCCCTAGTGCATGGTCAGTGGTGCTCAGTAGCGACGGTTGTGATTTGATAGGACTTACATCGCCGGCACAGAGGAGCTGCTTTGGGCCTCTTACCGGTAACCTGCAAACGACACAGCCGCTCCCGCCCTTCTTGATATGCTCAAGTCGCGGAGAAAGCGACAGGTCGTCGTCGGGTGTTGCCTCCGCATCTCCAGTCGGCGTCCCATTTGCGGCCCCATTCTGCAGTTCTCGGTCCTGCTTCAAGCGACGTGCGGTGTTCAGGCGCTGCGTCACAGCGGAAGAGCTCTTGATCAATGAGCGACCATAGAGGAGGGCCGCATGTTTCGTGAACTCGAGCATGCGGTGTTCCTTCTCGACAAGCCAGTCCGCGTGCTTATCCACGAACGCCAGCCAGATGGTTGGGAGATGGGCTGCAGTCGTGACATTGAGAGGTTGGAGAAACGAATCCCACTTGAACATGTACTCCCTCTCCTCCGGCGTGATGTCTGAGAAGTCTCGAAGGGCTTCCCTGTACTTTTGCAGAATCCATTGCTTATCGGGTGCTGGCTGTGGGAGTTCCTCACCAGGGGTGAGCAGCTGCTTGCTGACGGGGTGGTACAAGGGCGTGTCAGGGATGCACGGCACGATTGGGCGACGGCGTTTCTGGCCGGAGATTTGCTGTGGCGAGGACTTTGATTTCCTGGTGGTAGGAGTCGCAGCTTGTTGATGTCGGTTCCTCCTAGGCGTAACCACCTCGTCATCAGCTGCCTCCTCATAGCTGTACGACAGCCACGACTGATCTCCTTCCCGGTACGCCTGAACATCAATGCGCTTCGCTGATCGAACATAATTCAGGGACTTCGTAGGAGTTAGGTCAATCTTGAAGTTAGTCGCGATGTGAATCGTGTGGCCATGGCGCGTCACTTTCGGCTCGTACTTGAGGTCCGAATGCGCCGTTTCCAGGTGGTTGATAAGTTGGTTGAAATTCTTATACAGTATACGGCAACTGATGCACCGATTCGCATCAAGCCAGACACTCTCGCCTGTGGGCAGCATCCAACAGACTTGATCGGCACGGGGCGACGAGATCGATGGCATTTGGCTGTGTCTCCTGCGCTCTCTGCCTAATTGCTTGTCGCTCAGGTCTTTGAGGTTGTAGACCATGGTTGTTCGGCGAGCCCTGAGCAAGCGCGATGGAGTTGGATGCCCGTCCGCGTCCATGTGCTCGTCGTCATCCTCGTCGTCGGCAAGGGCCAAGCTGCGATCTGCCAAAGACTCAGCGAACGCGCTGCTGGTCGTGGGCCGCTGAGGTGAGCCAGTGGTATTATCCGGTGTCGGTAAGCTCCGGCCCGGCAGGATCTGAGTTGGGGTGTCCGCAGCCCAGCAAGCGTTGATTTTCATGACAAAGTGCGTCGGGAACAAGCTCATTGGTGCATTGACGTTCGGGATCAGGTGCACTGGCAACTCCAAATCTCCCACAAGCTCTCGCGTAGAGCTCCTTAGTACGCTGCACTGATCAACCTCCCTCATGTGGGCTAGACCCATGTCTTGAAGAGATAGCGGTGGCCACCTAGGACCATCTCCAGCTTCCAAATCGATCGTCATGTAGTAAGAGTCATGCAGGCGGAAAGTCCCGTCACGACGATTTACGACATTCAGAGCATGCTTGGGAACGAGGATCGTCGGAGCAGGCTCGACGCATAAGAGATCGTATGCGCCAATCGAATTCCTGACGGGCACAAATTCGCAAGGAAGACTCTGGCAATGCAGAACCCTGTCGAACAAGGTCTGGCCTTGGTACAAAGTAACTCTGCAAGTGGCAGGGAATCTCGATTGAATACCAAGTGCACCGCTCAGCAGCGAGGGAGGCGATCTCGATTCGCGATGAGCAAAACCTGACAAGTTCAGTCTCAGAAACGATGCCGAAGCAGGAGGCTCTTGCAAGGGACGGCTGGGTCGCTCAGAAGCAATAGCCAACGTCGATGCTGCAGCTGGGGCTGAGTCCGAGGCCGACAGGCGGCGGCGTTTGTGAGGCGGCTGAACGGCGTCATGACCATTGGGCAAATGGTGTAACGCCGCAGCATGTGGATTCGCTTTCCCTCCATGCCACTTGACCAAATTGCGCCAGATGAATGGGAGAGGACCATCGTGCTCGAGAACCATGTCGTGCAGTGAAGGGCGCGCAAGGCGTGGTGAGACGGGATGAGGTGAGGGGTTGAATCCGCCGACTGTGTTTGCCATGAACGAGACGAGAAGAACCAGAGCGCGTAAGTGTCATGGAGGGCCTCAGATTGAGGGAGTTGTGCAGGTGAAAGCGCCAACAGACGCGTGTTGCTTGACTCGTGTCAGCGGCTGGCGATGGTGAAGCAGGACAAAAACGCGGTCTCGGATGGTACCGGAAAGGAGCGTCAGGAGAGGTGCCGTCGAGGAATTGAGGGCCAGAAGTTGATTAGGAAAGTCCAGCGACGAGTTGTATGAAGCGCGAGGATGCAAAAGTGGTGATGGCGTCGGTCAGCAGGGCGCGGCGCAGACAAGGGATGACGAGAGGTTGAGGCGACGCACGAGCGAAAGAGAGAACGAGCGAGTGAGTGACAAGCGAGTCGCTGGTCTTGTTTCCATTGCGACGCCCGAAGCGGCTTAGCGCGCGATGGGAACAATTTACAGGTGGGTTAGGGTTGCGATGGTGAAGCCGGGGAAGGCGCCAAGCTGCAGAAATCGGAAGGCGCGACCCGTTCACGTTCCATTCACACGGGTCGAGGCAGGTACAACCAGGCCTCACCCTACCCTGCATTCTGAGCAGGGCGAGACATCAGCATGATCGATACAGTGCCTCACTTTTTATGACAATCAGAGTGAGTAATGCCATAATGACTTAAAAGAACTGCTTGATTTGGAAACGATCATGGCCATTCGAACCGGGGTAGCTCTCTGGAAGTGCGTGAAGAAAAAAGCAGCATCCAAGGTTTCAGACGTAGGCAGTACAGTACATCTGTTCAACATTGAGGGACCAAAACAAGACATCAAAAGTATCCTCACTGGAATACTGCGACTCTCTTTGAATTGCCTTCTAAAGCGGATAGGAACCAGCGTGAAAGCGGCAGACTTGAGTACGTAGATGACGACTACTATTGTCTTGATCTCCACCAGCTACCGTACAATCTCAGCTTGCTTCCACCCACAAGCTATCGCGCAATTCACCATATGCTTGAACTAAATCCCACTGTCTCACAGCTCGTCATACTTGGCATCACAAGGGAAATGTAACTTTCGGTTGCTGGGGTTATTCTTCATGCCGTAGAAGTAGGCCCAGACAGACGTCTGGATGTCACAAACAGGAAGATTGAAGAAGTACGGAGCACGGATCTCCTGATCTGCCATGTTCAGGACCTGGTCATCGCGAAGTTCGCCAGGGAGCTGGGGGTTGACTTGGTTGCCGCCGTGCTTCTTGAAAGTGTTGAGAGATCTATGGGGATGGGAGTTAGTGCTGCGAGACGGAGGTGCTGCGGTGTCTGACTTTCGGAAAATGACAAAGAGGGGGAAAAGAAGAAGGGGATCTCTAGTAAATCGTAACATACCCGACGACAATATCCTCGATTGTCACATCCCCCCAAGCCTTGCCCATAGCCTTAGCACCAGGCGGTAAATCGAAGGGGTCGCAACCTTGGCCCTTGGTGCGTGAATCCCAGCAATTCTGAGCTGGGTTCCTTGCAGCGACGAGGTAGAATGCTCGATTGTTCACGCAGACCTTCGTGCTGCGGGCGCCCGAGGTTACTCGGATCCGAACGTCCTCGTCCTTGTCGGCATCACTGCAGCTCTTCTTAGAATCCAGGATGCTAGGACACTGGTTAGTGATGGTGTCTTTACAATGTGCAGCTGCCTCGGAACTCACAAAGGGTTGATGTCATCTTGGGAGATACTCCAGGCTGTAGGGATCAGCAGTCCGTACAAGACCTTGTCAAGAGATGCTGACAGCTCCAGGAGAGTAGGCGTGTCGACGTAGGGGTCCATCAGCTTCCCGTTCTCAATAATCCTGCGAAGCTTATACAGATTGTCATCGTCGCCACTGAAGATGTCCTTGGTGTAGGCCTCAAGACCTTCCTTCCATAGCTTAACGACCGTCTCGACGTTGGTTGATAGGGCGTTCTGACTACCAAGACCAGGTTCTTCATCAACAAGGTCTTTGGTGAGCGTGAAACCGCCCAACACCATATCATTGGTCCAATCTTTGAGGGTGTCGAAGTTATTGGGGTTGTTCCTGGACCAGGGCACATTCTTCAGCCACTTGTTCCATGTAGGTGCCATGAATGTGCCGTAGCCTAGAGTGATGATGTCGATCATGACATTGAAGCTGATGTCTTCCTTCTTGACGGGTGAAAAAGTCTCAGTCAATGTGCCTATCTTGGCACTGATGCTTGCTTGCGACTCAGACAGGGCTGTAAACAGATTGTAGGTGAGCCCGTTGAGCTGACGGAACGAATTCAGGATGAAGTAGCCCGCTGGTGCGTTAGTGTCATGGCACTGCAAGTTGTTGCCGCCATGACAGCCGTTGGTCTCCGTCAGGCTCTCACAGGCCATGTTCTCCGGGCCATTGAAGAAGTCGCTGATGGACCTGACGAAAGTGAAGCTGCCCTTGTCTCTGTGCGTCGTCTTCCAATGCTGCACTGCTGCAGCCCATGCAGACCCTGTCATGATCTTGTTCCAGCGGTACTCGCCATCCTTTGACGCATCAGTGATGCCGTCGTCCGTGCATTGGACCTTTCTCCAGCCGTCTTCTATGGGCTGCGCGCCGCCGCCGCCACCACCACCACCACCACCACCATTGCCACTGCCAGGAGTGCCCTCACCTGGCGGTCCGTCGGGCGGCATTATGATGGGAGGCTTCACAGAAGCTGGTTGATCATCACCAATGCTGTTCGTGCCGCAGAGATTGTACGCCGTGTGCGCCTTATTGGTGAAGGTGCCCTCGATACTGTGCAGATCCGCCCTCCCGTTGCCATCGAAATCAGGGAAGTACTGGCATGAACCAGAATAGCTCCCCGAATACGCTCTGGCTGGACCTCCCTGCGGCAGTGTCTCCCAGTGGAAGCGAGAACCGCCAATATCGCGGCGGCCGAGGTTGTAATACACGAATGAATCGCCGGTGAACTTCTCAACCCAGATCGCGTCTGCCCTTCCATCGCCATTCACATCAGCAAAGCGCAGATTGGCGCGATCGTGTGTCTTGGAGCTCTTGATCTGGTCCAGGTACGACCAACCTCCCAGACCGTCCTGCGTCCACCCCCAAACACGGCCGTCCTTCTCAATGCACAGGTAGTCAGCACGACCACTGCCCGTGATGTCAGCGAATCGCACCGGGAGGTCGAAGATGCCGAGGCCTCGCTTTTCAGGACAGTAGAGCGTTGGGGCAGGGTTCGCGATGAACTCCCAGTTGAAGCCACCGCCAGGCGTGTAACGGTTGCGCCACATTTGCACGCGGTTCTGGTTGCTTGGATCGGTCCAGAGAATGTCACACTTGCCGTCGCCATCGAAGTCGACCAGATGCAGGTCGCGTCTGTCGAGCAGCTGCCCTGGCTTGAAGATGCCTGGCGACGGAGGCTGCTTCCAGTAGCTCTGGTCGCCGTTGATGAAGTTGCGGCCGGCGTTTTCGAAAAGGTCCATGTCACCACCAGACCAGATCCAGACGTAGTCGTCACGACCATTGCCCGTCATGTCGCAGTATCTGTTGCCGTCGGCCTTGAGCTTGGTCGAGCCGTAGCCGTTGTTCTGCCAGACAGTGACCTTGAACTCGTGCTTGCTACTGCTCAGTTTCGTGTGATCCATGTAGACATAGTCTTGTCGACCAAGGAGTCCAAAGGCCTGAGGCTCGCCAAAGACACGGGCGAAATGAATTCTGTTCCGAATCCCAGTACCCATGCCGCCGTTGTGTGTAGGGGCTTTGCCCGTCGCCTTGTTGGTGCCAACGCGCCACGCGATATTGAGGCCATCGCCTTCGACGCCCCAAGCACAGCTGCGAGAATTTGTCCAGGTATGTGTCTCGCCCTTATCACCGACCCAGATCCAGTCGTCTCGTCCGTCTCCGTTGATGTCCTCGAAGCGCGTGCCGGCCAGGTTGCCCATGCCCTTGCCAGTGAAGCGTTTGCCGAGCGCCTGGAAATATGAGGGCTTGTCACCGATGCCTCCGTTGCGCCACATGTACACGTCTCCATTGGGCTCCAAGCCGCAGAAGTCGGCGCGACCATCGCCATCAACGTCAGCAAGACGCACCTGCGACTGCGGGTATCGTGGGTTGGCAGCCTTCCAGACACCGACGTGGTTGAAAGTAGGAGGCTTGCCGTTGCCGCCGTTGCCTTGGTTGATACTAGCATAGATAGCGCCGTCTGGACCAACGCAAGCAAAGTCATCAAGTCCGTCTCCGTTGAGATCGATGAAGATGACGCCGCGCGGAATGCAGTTGTCTTTGACGTCGAGGTCAGTCCCCAAGAGCGTGAATTTGCCGCCGCCATCGTTCCTCCGTACCGCGTAGACAACGTTACCAGCCGCATTCTCGACCCATCCGAGGAGATCGTCACGATCGCTTCTGAAGAGACGGGCGAAGAACCACTGGTCACGGTCCCAGTCACTTGTGATGGTCATCACAACGCCCTTGGCCAAGCTGTCGTGCGCATACTCGCCATCGTCATTGCCGCTGCCGACCTGCGTGAGTGCGCCAGCATTGACACCTCCTCCTGGCTGTTTCTTGCAGTTTGGGACCTCAGTATCGAGATCAGCATCGCCCAGAGGCTCCACCAGACGGCCCTGGTCTTTAGCTCTCTTGATGGCAGCCCAGAAAGAGCCGGCCATCTTCTGGAAGCCATGATCATGCGGATGAACACCATCGGGAAGGTCGCTAAGAGAAACATGCCCATCCATCTCGGCAAGGAAAATAGGCCTGCCGTTTGCATAGAAATCCCGAACGACACTTCGGTAGTTATCGTTGACCATCTTGCGCTTCGCCTCCTGGTCAGCCGGCCCAAGCGGTAGGATCGTAGACACAATGACGACAGTGCCAGGGGAGATGTTATCCCAGAGGGCTTGAATCATGTTACGGAAACGGATGTGTTGGTTGTTCGGGTCGACATTTCCGACGATATCGTTAGTGCCTGCATTGATGACAACGAGATTGGGCTTGAATCGGTAGGAAAGCCTGGAGGCTTCATGGATCTGGTCAACCGTGTATCCTGAAGTGGCCTCGCAGTCCTAATAGTTTCCACAAGTTAGTCTTTTTGTTATCCATTTCCATGGAAGCGAGACAAGTGCAGCTTACATTGTCCTTCATGATTCCACCCTTCTTGGTGCCAACCATGTCAACCTCGTGCCCTTCGCTACGAAGCTGCTGTCGGAGAAGCCCACGAAATCTAACAGTCGTTAAATAGGAATAGGTTAGCTCGAGCACTTTGCACGCCGTTTGATGATGGTTTGGGCAGTTTCTTACCCATTGCCATCGGAAGAGCCCACTCCATAAACAATGGAGGCACCGAGAGCCATGACCCTCAAGGGAGTTCCAGTCGCCCGCTTGTGAAGAACGAGGCTGTTCTCATGTGCCGCATCTTGACCCCAAATAGATGTTTGATTATACGAAGGATCAACATAGTGATCAGTAGGGTAAGAGTTAACGAAGGAAAAGGTGCCCGTAAGAAGGAACACCTGAAAAGTTAGCCCTACAAGGGAATTAAATGAGTGACACAACTTCATGGTGTAGTAGAGTTGCCAGAAGCAAAACCCTCCGAAGTAAGGAATGTAATGAAGTTGGAGTTCCACGGACAGCAAACAGGTGCAACGAGCGTGCCGTTGGCTTATAAAAACATAGGAGCACGTCTGAGCTAGTCAGTTACCTCCCCTTGGGTACTTGTGACGTTCGGGACCGAGCTGAATGCGCAACGGCCTGGCGGCACAGGCAACTGAGCCTCGTTATTTGGACATGGCCTGATGATACTAGCTTGCTTGCTGACTCTTTTCCAACATGCCTGCGACATGCCCCTGGAGTTATCAGCTTCGCAATCTAGGCCACTATCTACCGCCTTTCGCATGAAGTGCCAAGCTGACGGCCTAAAAAGGGTCTCTCGCTCCGTAGGATCTTGCTTACTGCCCTTGTTGACATCGATATCGCCCCTTCCAGTTCTCCATTGTTGTCTTGATGCCCACAGTCTATTTAGGCCTAAGCTATGAGCTAGGAGGGTTAATTAAGCTTCTTTGTGCTCTGCTTTGTACTTGTCATGTGCACTCTATACTAAGGGGCAGTCTCGGACCCTCTGACCTCTGAGTGGTTGTAGGAGCAAACAGAAAATACTAGACCGACAGGGGGCTCGTTCTAGTGATTACGCCAAGAGGGCATAGACCTCTGCACTGAGAGCGTCAACTTAGTTGTAGGTAATCCGTAATACTCCGTAGTCTACCACGAAAACTGGAGCAGGGGTCGCCCAGACCAGGAGGACCACTCTTGCTCAGGCTTTGATCACCCTTGCTCAGTGAGCATCACCCCCACGGTGAGCTGCTTGCGAACCTACCACCCTAACACCAATGCGACTTTGAAAATGCACTGTGCTTTCTCAACTTCATGCGGCCTTGACATGGTAGGGCTTAAAGTAGAAACTCCAAACAAATTGCACTTCGAGTCTCTAAGGTCAAACCTCTCTAAGCCAGCATAGCCTTGAGAACCTTGACCTGCTCCGGGATACGTGCCTCAACTAGTACCACCCTACCGCTGAGCTCATCTTGACGCGTTTCTCGCAGTTAAATAGTGAATAAATTTCCTTAAGAAATTGGCTTTTATAAGCTTATAATGACTCTGGTGAGAGCTCGTTCTTGAGTATGTTGCCTAGTTAACAAGGTCACTGCCTCTGAGGCTGATGCTATGACTCAAACGGTCACACCTGTCCTCAGCCCTACGACTCAGATCCTTGTACTTCAAGATCTGTGACCCAGCTCCCGCCGAATTGCTCATGGTGAATCGAACCCCAAAATTGCCCAATGACCACCCTTTGCGAAGGTAACCTGCGTGACTTTACTTTTCTCGCTACATGCTTCCCATCACTCGGGCCAACAGCGAAAAGCTATAGAGGACATCGTACATACATCTCAATCAGCTGAACACTAACCGGAGACTTAAACTTGGAAGGTGTTCGGCGAATTGTATGCAGGAACCCGAGGCATCTATGAACCCTAGCTAGGGACTTTTGCTGTATCGAAAGTCGATGTGGTAGACAGGATATTGTATGGCGACCAACGGCAATCTCCGAGCGCCCTAAGCCCCATTGCCAAGCACGCCATAGAGATGCGTCGTTATATGTTGTAGCGCGTCAGTGAGTCGTAGTATACATGTGCATCCGACAATCATCGGATTGTGAGATATACAAATGGCGCCATTCACAGACCCCCATGGAGACAGTCCGTTGTAAGCCTTGGCAAAGAGGATCAGAGCCCCTGACTACCAAGAACAGGCTAATGTCACCGTGTGACATAAAAGCGCTAGGATGGACTTTGGTTGACTATGCTCGGATTTCCGGGTTCTTTATAGTCCATAAGACCGAGTTCAAGGGTGAAGCTTACCAAGCGCGTCTCTGAATTTCACTGCAAACACGGTCATGCCGTCGATGGGAAGGCAAAGGCAGAGTGGCAGTATCAGCCTTCCCTTCGCATAAGATACGTCTTACTCGTGTAACGTTACCGCCTGGCCGGCTTTGGCAGAGGAGTTCTTTGTTAGCGCGAACCAGAAGGTTGTTATCTTCAGGTCATTGGCCGCGACCAAGGCCAGGCTGCTGGGACAAGGGCACCGGCCTGATGACACCGTTTGAGGCTGTCAAAGCTCATTGATCGGGTTGTATTGACAATGCAATTATTGTTAGTGGAACAGGTGTAGGCGCTAAGCAGTACTTTATAGAAAAGAAGGTCAGTTTCGACACAGGCTGAGTAGCGACGGAGCAGGTTTTCTATCCAAACGATGAGATATACTTCCACACTAGGATTGTAGCTATAATGCCTGTGTTCTCAGCCAAAGCCCTAGCCTGCAGTACGACCTATGCTCATGGTTAGACTTTGAGGGTGACAAGCTGGTAGCATTCGTTCATCGGAACCTCAGCAGCGAATGATCGCGCGACACGATCAGGCCCTTGGCCATTTTGTCATCCAGGGAATCGCGGATCGCACCTTCACATCTTGTTATTTTCTCTCCTTCCCGTTTCATTCGGATGACATGCCAAATAGAGGTATACGAAAGCCAAGCGCGCTCCCTTTCTCAGCCCAGTTCGTTGGGTCACTTCTGCAGCGATGCCAGCTTCTTGTCGATCGGCAACCGTGTTTCCCCTACCATAATAATGTCCAGCTTGCCGGCCCTGGCGCCTCGAGCCCCGGGGCAAGCAGTTGGTGATTCGGTCTGCCATGACCCTGTAGAACATACCGAAGAGTAATGGGAAGCAAGGAAAGAACTCATAAGACAATTGGACATCACAGAAAACCGTAAGCTTTCCCAACCGATATCAATCTTGAGCCGCAGGCATGGGTTCTCTGCCACGTAAGTAAATTCTGCCCCTGGTCAGATTTGCACTCGCGAAACGTTGACGATTGGACTGATGAGCCGAGCACTGCAGAGAACACATGTACCAGAAGCGTTTTCGGAAGTGGGAATATAGGAAGAGAGTGTATCGCAATAGCGGCCCCAACGCCGCCCTATCGTCGCCAGACAAAGATTGCCAAACCATCTCGACAAGAAATGAACAGCTCGAGCCCAGCAAGCGATGATTCCAGGCGTCGAGACCACCAATTTGATCAACGTGTCAACTATAGTAGCATTGCTCGAACACAGTCTCCTCGCAGCGGCCAAGTCTGGATCAGCCCTCTGGGCAATCCGACGTTGGGACAAGTCTCCGATCTTGAGGTTGTATTGAGTTCTGCGTCATCTTGGACTTTGGCGAAATTGGAATCTGCATATGTCACAGAAGACCCTATGTCTCGGTATCTCGCATGGCCCGAGCGGCTTTCAATGACCAACACGCGAAATATGTACCGCATGCTTGAGATGGTCTTCGATCTATGGCATCAACAGAAGGGCAGTCTTGCAGGCATGGCAGCGAGAATGGCTTTCCTTGCCCTAGAACAAGCCTTGTAGTCCGACCACCTAGATCTTCTATGGCATGTCCTCGATGTCGTCTACGACATGGTAGAAAAGGGTCACCTCCGTTTTCTGCATTTTTTTCTTTGGGCACGTCTTAGCCTTCTGCGCTCAGCCCGCACGGCACCCTGTTGTTCGAATCCTGAAGCAGCTTCAAGAGGGGGACTATCGAACACCAGAAGGGCGTCGACAGGTCTGTGTTCTACTTGTGCAGGCCTGGCTTCGAAACGTTGAACTCCTTCGCGCAAAGCAGCGAGCGAACTGGTACGTGCTCATGCGGATCCCACTCAATCTTTATATTCAGATAGCACTTCTCATGGTGAAGCAAGGTCTGTTTGGTTGTTACTTTCCCGTGCCTGAATACCAGACTGACGCCTTGCAGGTGACAAGAGCCGCGATATGAGATTAATATTTGGGAGTGGCTTCATATTGCCGTGTCTGCTTCCTTTGGCCTGGTATGGCAAGCTGTTTTGACGTCGGGCGTCGGCAGGTCATGTATCCCGTATCCATCATGTTTGTGCTGCACGGAGAAGGCACTGGCCTGGGGTTGTCTGATGAAAAGTAGCGGTTAGGACTGAAACCATGAACGGAAGAAAGATGGAGAAGCTAAGGGTATTGACAGGCGAGGGCTAGCGAATTGCTAAAGAAGATCAATCCACATTCGGCTCGACCTTTCTAATGCTGTTGAACATATAATTGACAGGCTTTCTTCGACATGACGCTACCCATGGTTCCCGTTATCAAGGCACCACCTACTCAGAGACATCGTGACACTCCGTATATCTAATGCGGCTCTCCTCGCAGATCCCTCACTTCGGTATTCATTCTGCCCCTTTTTACCCGCTCAAAGATCTCCAAGAATATCTCAGCGTCATCGGGGGTGGCCGTATCGTCGCTCATCTCATCTGCATCGGGGAGCCTGTTACTCGATCGCGCAGGCCTCCGAGCCTTGTTACCTGCTGCAACCTGGAACGCATTCATCCCATCGGGTCGGGAGTTGATGTGCGGGTCAGCCCCATGTATGAGCAATTCCTCTACGATCCCCCACTGGCCCATGTGCACGGCAAAGTGCAGCGCCCGGTACGGCGTAGGCCCATGGCAGGCTTGATCCGCATTGACGTCCGCCCCGTAGCGACACAGCAGGTCCATGAACGGCTTCCACTCCTTCTCTTCCGCGTTGTCGATCTTGCGCTTGATCAGCTCGTGGATCGGCCGTGCGTAGTTGACGTGCGCGCCGTGGTTTAGGAGCAGCTCCGCAAGTGCTAAGTTGCCCTTTCGAACGGCTAGGTCCAGCGCGATGCCGCATTGCCTGTCCATTGGCGGAGCTGCGCGGACTCGTCGCCAGGGATGACGACGAAAGTCCTGCCAGGGGCCTAGGTCTGGATCGGCGCCATGGGTGAGTAGGAACTCTGTCACAGTGAAGCTGTCGAGACATTGGGTCAGGGCTGTTGATAGGCGGCCTTGTGAGCTCGGCATTTGCTGGTTGGGATGATAGCGGTGCTTGATGGCGAGTTCGAACATGGGCAGAGAAAGGTTGCGACAAGCCATCTCGATAACGGCGCTGTCCAGATAGGCTCCGCCTTCGCTGAGGAGGTATTGGACAATGCTTGTCTGGTCTTTCCACGCGGCCAGCGACAGGCCGTGTTGCAGTCCTACTTGTCCTATCAAGCCCCTCTTCTCCGTGGCCCAATATTTGACGATGTCGAGCGAACCCTCCTGACAGGCGGTGGTGAAAGGGCTGACTTCCTTGTTGATATAGGTGCGCCACGGCGCTCGCTCAGAGTCTGCGATGGCTTTGGGAAGTGGCGGCGGTAGTGGAGGGAGGCCCAGGTGTTCAAAGATGGACTCGAGCTCTCTGGTCAACGGCGCGTTGTACTCCTCCATCCGCTGCTCCTGTCGCGCTCGAAAGGTTTCTAGCTTTTCTAGGTCTGCGTAGCTCTTGATGGAATCGCCAGATCCAGCCGTGCCATAGAGAGAGGCCAGTCCGAATTTGTCCTCTGCGCCGTTATCCAATGACGCTTGCACTGCCATGGACATCCTGGTCTCATCGGAATAGGCGTACAATCCCGCGACCGCCGCAGCGGAGCTGCCGACTCTTGGTCGGTGATTGTGGCGGCAGTGTTTGGTGGTCATTTCGTCTGTGGAACAATATACAGGCGTGAAGAGAAGTGGTGATACGCTGAGCAGGCGAGTGAGTCTGGTTTGTCGGGTGGTGTAAGGCTTTGGGCTGACTCGGCGATGCGGTGGTGTTGAGGTTTGCTGGGTTGGAAGCAAACATCCTCACGAACGGTGAAAGACATCGAGCGAAGTCTGACTCAGCTGGATGATCCCTCACGTGGACTGTTCAATTCGTAGTCTATGTGAAACATCAGTCATCATCGACATTGTATTTCTTGATGCCACAAATAGCTCCGATGGACACGCTTGGTTGAGCCTCAGGCTTCATGTAACCAGGTCATATCTGCCTATTTCTAGTACCCACCCAAGAGCTGAATCCGGGGAGGGGATCGACGCAGAGCGGCGCAAGCCAATCGATATTCATCATCTCGGTCCTAGTGCTTACGGCTATCAACAAGATCGTGCTAGCCCCCAAAAGGCGAATCCAGCCTGATGCACGGCAAGATGACCCGCAAATAGACGCCAGATCGGCTTACAGGACGCGATATCGCATTTTTACTTGTATGCCGCGTATAAGAGGACAGAAATGGCTTTTTTCTTTCTTTATTAGGCGAAAAGCTGCGTTGATCGTCTCGTAGAATCGTCTTGTAGGTATCATGGATGTAAGATAGTATAAGGTTGCGCACATGTGAGGTTGCCGCAGCTATTCTACAAGTCATCTTGCCCTATCTCAGCCTGATTGTCTTGCACGCGGCATGCGGACAGAGATCCGCACTGATCCACGGTGCGTGGACGGTAATAGGCACGGATCTCATCTCTTCCGGTGTCTGTGCGCGTACCTTGCATGAGTTGTCTTTTGGACTTACACAACCATCCTCACTACAATCCCAATATATTTAGTATGAGGCTGTGTGACATTTAGAATATCTGTCAGCTCATCCTACGCTTGTGCGTACATCCTTCGGGATCTTTTATAACCTATAGATTCTGGGTTTCAGAGTTATTGCTGACAAGCCGCAGGTACTACGATGTTCAGTGGAAGAAAGTGAGGTTTGAGGCCCTTGATCTCATTTCCTATGAAGTTGTTAGAATCAGACTGCGGTGACTGGAGATCCTTCTCTAAATATATCGCAAGATGGCCCCCAATCGGCCTCGGTGATCCTTCAATAGACCGCCGCAGCAGACGATAGTTTGCAAAGGTCAGGTTATTCGTAAGGTTCAAATCTAGAGCTCATGGGATGCCAAAGATAGACCACCTAGACGTAAACGGCGAGTTTGATATCAAGTATAAAAGAGATCTTGGGAATGGCTCTCCCATGCTATCTTGTCCATCATGATCACCCACAGTCCATACATTCTTCAACTTTTCCTGCTACTCTCTTGACCCTTTACTCTATACGACACCAATGATAGGCCGCAATTGTCCTCACTAGACACCGTTGTTCGGGAACCATGCGTCTCCGGCACCTTGTGTGGCCTCTCTGGGTTGCCAGCAGTGGCCTGGCCTCAGCGGTCAACAATCAAGGTCGAATTAACGAACCTTCACTCGATCCGAGACAGGAGGAGGTGCCACCTCCACCACCACCACCCCCTCCTCCTCCTGCTGCTGCTCTTTGCGCTCTCCCTGAAGAGTGCTTAACCTCTCTCCCCGACTGCATTGGCGAGGGCAAGACTGTTGCTTGCCAGGAAGGCCAATGCATCTGCAACACTGCGGAGAGATCTCCTCCTCCAGCGACTTGCAACACCCCTGAAGAATGCATTCTTCCGGACTGTACAGGAGACGGAAAGACTGTTGCCTGTGAGAACAACGAATGCATTTGCAAGGAAGACCAGACCGCGCCTCCTCCTCCAGCAACCTGCAGTACCCCCGAAGAGTGTTCCCTCCCAGATTGTACTGGTGAGGGCAAATCTGTTGCCTGTGAAGGAGGCCAGTGTCTATGTAAGGACACAACTAATGGCGCTCCTCCTCCTCCTCTGGCAGTCTGTAACACACCTGAAGAGTGCTCCCTTCCTGAATGCACTGGAGATGGCAAGGTAGTCGCTTGTGAGGAAGGCACTTGCATATGCAAGGAGCCCGCTCCTCCACCTGCGGCTTGCTCCGCCGCTGAGGAATGCACTCTGCCGGACTGCACCGGAGAAGGCCAAGCTGTTGCTTGTGAAGAAGGCAATTGCGTATGCAAAGATACTCTTCCTCCTCCTCTGACCTGTACAGCCCCGGAAGAATGTTCACTTCCGGATTGCACTGGACAGGGCAAAACGGTTGCCTGTGAGGAGGGGAACTGTATATGCGAGGATGTATCTCCTCCTCCACCTGCGGCTTGCACGGTTTCCGAAGAATGCTCTCTCCCGGATTGCACTGGGGATGGCAAATCCGTTGCTTGTGAGGAAGGCCAGTGTCTGTGCAAAGATGCTACTGAAGGCCTTCCCCCTCCTCCACCTTCAACTTGCACTATTCTTGAGGATTGTAATCTTCCGGAGTGCACTGGAGAGCTCAAGACAATTGCCTGCGAAGAGGGCCAATGTATATGCAAGGATCAGCCTACTGTTCCTCCGCCCGCAACTTGCAATGCGCCCGAGGAATGCTCTCTACCAGACTGTACCGGGGACGGCAAGACGGTTGCCTGCGAGGAGGGTCAGTGTGTATGCAAGGACCAGTCTCCTCTACCTCCGCCTGCGACCTGTTCCGTCCCGGAGGATTGTGATATCCCAGACTGTACAGGAGATGGCAAGACAATTGCCTGCGAGGAGGGTCAGTGTGTATGCAAAGACTCTCCTCCTCTACCTCCTCCTGTGGTTTGCACTGTCCCTGAGGACTGCTCTCTGCCAGACTGTACTGGAGATGGTAAAACAGTAGCTTGCGAGGAAGAGCAGTGTATATGCAAGGACCCTTCGCCTCCTCCACCACCACCTCCTCCTCCACCACCTCCTCCTCCACCGCCTCCTCCACCGCCTCCTCCTCCACCGCCTCCTCCTCCTCCTCCTCCTCCTCCTCCGCCTCCTCCTCCTCCTCCTCCTTCTCCTCCTCCACCGCCTCCTCCGCCGCCGCCGCCGCCGCCGCCGCCCCCTCCTCCACCACCACCTCCTCCTCCACCGCCTCCTCCACCGCCTCCTCCTCCTCCGCCTCCTCCTCCTCCTCCTCCTTCTCCTCCTCCACCGCCTCCTCCGCCCCCGCCTCCGCCTCCTCCACCCCCTCCTCCACCACCACCACCTCCGCCACCTGAGGATCCGCCTACGACTTGCACGACAACTATTGTGGCAACCTATGCAAGCGTCTTCTGCACCGTCACCAAAACTGCCTCTCCCGATGCACCTCAGAAGAGAGATGAGGGATGCTCGACGCTAGTCTACAGCACATCAACAGCATGTGAGCCAATCGTGGGGGCAACAACAACAGTCACGACTACAACAACGGTAACGCCGAGGCCTACCATCCCAGCCTGCCATCCCAGGACATGCGGTCTAACATGCAAACGTGACCTTCTCGCAGGCGGCCCCGGTTCAGCCCCGGGTCTCTTGTCAAAGAGGGCAGAGCCACGAAGCAGTCAACCTGAGGAGTGTAAGTGGGCCGAACCCCGTCACTATGCCGACCCTGCCAACTTTATGGCCGGGGAGTCATTCATCGCCCACAGCAATGTACCGGAACAGGGATCTCGTAGGGTCGTCAACGAGGAACTGGTGGTTGATAATACTGGCCTGACAACTTCTAAAATGGTTGGCTTTTTCGACCTGCCCGTTACGCTCGCTGTCCCTCGTCACATCGGCTGCACACTCGTGATTGTGGTCTCCCGAAAAGGTGTCTGGGCAGCTCATATCTGGGAAAGGCCAACATTCGAGCCCTTTGACCTGGCTGACTTGGTGGGAAGCGACGCAGGAAGCCAGGAAGGGAGCCAGGACGGAAATGCCCCGCCGAGAATGTTCCTCCCGCCCCAATTGCTGGACTTGAGCAGGGAATACCAAGAAGGAGACTTCCAAGCAGTGTTGCCAGCCCAACAGCAGCAAGACTTTTTCGCCATACATGCACTGGCGGCCGTGAGTGGTCCGGACCCTGAGGGTAGAGGAGGTGACCCCCAATATCCCGCTGGCCTCTTTCAGCATCGAAATGCACAGGCGAACGAGGCCGATGACTGGAAGGGCCACTTGTTCGATGATGACAGCGATCCACACGTTATTGTGTTCGCCCCTTATGTGAGAGTCACCGACGCGAATGATCCGAACTACAACAACCAGCATCCGGCCGACTTACCGGCAGCATGGGGTCCGTTCTACTTACATCCACTTATCCATCTCGAACAATGATCCCACTATACTAACACTTATATGCCATAGATGCACACGACCTAGTGTCACCTCGAGCCGACGAGGCTGGGCCAGCCTTCAATGACCGCCTTCGCACCCAGCTTCAGGCAATTTTCTTTGACAGAAACCAGCCGGACAGGCCGCCTATTAACGTCGACACGGTCCTATATGCTCCGGTAGTCGAAGGAGATCAGCTTGACGAAGGCTTCAACTCGGCGCGTGGACGAGCACTCATCCAGTACCAGCCTGGCGGCAAGGGAGACGACTGCTCCCAGACACAGGCACAATGGCGGGTCTGGTTCGAGGACGGCGAGGCTCTGGATGTTGAAGGAATCGAAAGCGGGAGACTGCCCAGACTCCAGGCGGTGTGGGAGCCTTTGGCCCAGCGCAGCACCGTCAATGTCGATGAGACGAACTCTGGAAATGCCCAACTTTGCCCGGCATCGGCGACAACAAAACGACAGGCCTGCACCCCACCACCAAAGACCTGCTCTACTTCCGCCGATTGCTCAAGCCCCGACTGCGCCGGTGGTGGAAGAACAAGCTCCTGTGAGGAAGGCGTGTGCGTGTGTAACACGCCTGCACCACCACCGCCGCCGAAGACCTGCTCTAGCTCTGATGAGTGTTCGGGTCCCGAATGCGCTGGTGGTGGCAGCATATATTCCTGTGAGGAAGGCGTCTGTGTTTGTACATCCCCGGACGCTCCTCCACCTCCGCCTCCTCCTCCTCCTCCGCCGCCGCCGCCGCCGCCTCCTCCACCACCACCTCCACCCGTTCGCCCATTGGAACTTGGTCCCCGCACGTGTCACGACGAGGCGGACTTCCCAGGCCACGCCGACATCATGCCAGATTTCGTAACTGTCCAGGCCGAGAACTTCTGCGAGGTCGATAGCGGTCGTCCCGACAGCATTGGGTCCGCGAGCGCCAACAAACCGCCCTACTCGAAGCGAAGGAGTGACATCTATGATATAAACTACGACTTCACAGTCTCCTGGGGGTACGGTTGCAACACAGCTGAGGATCCCGTCAGCTTCTCAAAGCCGCTGGGAGACAATGGGCCATCGTGCAAGGATATCATGCTTGCGAATTTCAGGAACTGTGAGTGAACTTCCCTTGTCTTTCCGTCTAATTATATCTCTATCTATATTGAATCAATGACTGACAATTTCCCCTCTTCTAGGCGACAACGGCGGTGTCGGTGGTTCGACGGAGGTGGGATGTCTGACTTACACCTTCACTGGTGGACTAGGTTAAACGATCAATGCAGAGAAGTATCAGCAGGATCTGATAGGTACAATAGACTTGGATAGATAGAGCACAGATTGGTGTAAGGGATGATGCTATGCTGACAACAACGCCTGTCGTTACCACAATGAATACAACTTTCATAGAGCCTACCACTGATTTCTCTTGTGTTGTGACAAGTATCTGTCACAAAAACAGTACTGTCATCTGGTCAACTGCTAATCTGGTGCGTACTTCATGGAACCTTTGCTCATTGTAAGGCAAGACTAAAACGTGCTCTCCTAGCTGGGAACAGAGCTGCAATTCCGGTGCATCACCGTGTCTTCGGTGGGATGCTGTTCTCATGGCATGAATGCTAGAACAACGGCACGGTTTACCCAAAGTATTGGCATTCATGAAGTTGAAACCTAGTCTCTATCATATTCACACAGGTCCTCTATTAGAACTCAGCCTGAGTAGACTCCCACGCTGCTATGCTACCAGTTGCACGGGGCTGGAACTTCTTCTCAAGTCCATCATGATGGTGGCCGTTCACCCCATTCGTAGCCTTCGAGCCTGGTACTCCGAAACCGCCACCTGACGGCGTGATCATGACAAGCTGGTCGCCTGCCTTCATGCGCACCATGTTCTTCTGCTGGAGGTTCACAGCTCTCGACGATCCATCCGGCTGTTTCCGATTCCAGATGTTTTGTCCGTATGAACCCTCCTCTCCACCGTGCATGCCGTATGGCCGGGTCGTCCTCCGCTCCGTGATAACGCTGAAGCTGAGCGGGGCTAGCGCCTCGTATACCCTTCGACAGCCATCGCCGCCGTTGAACACGCCCTTGCCACCACTACCGCGGCGGATGCTGAACTCCCTCATGAGCACTGGGTAACGCTTCTCTAGAAGCTCTGCGTCTGTGATGCGCGTGTTGGTCATGTGCGTATGAACAGCGTGTGCGCCGTGGGAGTACGATGTGGCTCCTGCACCGCCACAGACGGTCTCGCCGAAGGAGAAACCGAAACCCTTGATGCGGCCCTGCTCGTCAAGGACTTCGCCGCCAAAGAACCCGACGCAGTTCATGCAGCCGTTCGAGGCCGCCACGACTTGGAAGGCTTCCAAGACGGTGTCGCAGATGCGCTGAGAGGTGTTGGTGTTGCCGGCGCAGACGGCAGCTTCGTCGGAGGGGTTAAGGAAGCATCCTTCCGGTAGAATGACATCAATTGGAGAGAGGCAGCCCTGGTTCAGAGGGATGTCGGTTCCGATCATGGCGCGAATGCAGAAAATGATTCCTGAAAAGGTCAATGCCTTGGGGGCATTCATGTTGCCGTACAACTCAGGGGTCGTTCCGGTGAAGTCAAAGGTAGCGCTGCCATCTTCCCTGATACGAATTTCGAGGTAGATACGGGAACTATTGTCCATAATACCGACGGATCTGAGCACGCCACCTTCATGTTTGGCTCTTGTCTCTTTCAGGAACTGCCTGACAGCAAGCTCTGCGTTGGCCTGGACGGCGTCCATATAGAAGTGCACTACCTTCTGGCCGTACTGCTCGATAAGCTTCATCAGCAGCTTGCTCCCCTTGTTGTTAGCCGCGGCAAAGGACTGGAGATCAGTAACATTGTCGCTGAACTTCTGCGTCATGTTGCATCCAGGTCTTGTACCAGGCTCCTGGAAGATCTTGTACAAGCCCTCCTCATCGAACTTGCCGTCTCGGATCATGGTGAAGCTGTGGATGGCGACACCCTCTTGCCAAAGCTCAGTTGAGGTCGGAGGCATAGAGGTACCTTCAGAACCGCCAATGTCGGTATGATGACCACGCGAAGCGAGGAAGAAGAGGATAGTATTGCCGCCTTCGTCGAACACGGGGGTGATCACAGTTAGATCCGGCAGATGTGTTCCTCCTCGAGCTATCATCCCCAAGTCAATATTCATTCAGACAGCACAGGATTCTCATGCACTTACTTGGATGGTTAGTGACATATACGTCTCCTGGACGCATCTTGTCGCCAAGGAGTTCGATCTGTCCCTTGACCGCATAGCTCATACTTCCCAGGAAGACTGGAACATGTGGTGCATTTGCGACAAGATCACCGGTAGGTCCGAAGATTGCGCAAGCAAAGTCTAGTCGCTCCTTGATATTCAGCGAGACGCATGTCTTCTGCAGTGCCCGACCCATCTGCTCAGCAATGCTCATGAAGCGATGGCCGAACAAGGAGAGTTGGATTGGATCGACTGTGGCGGCATCCGCTACGACGGGAGCCTGAGCCTTGACATCAATGACGATGTGGTTGGAGAGGAGCTTGGCTTTGCTGCCCGGTGCGATGACGATTGTCTGGGTGTTATCGATGATGATGGACGGTCCGGTAATTATATGGTTCCGGGGAATGTTCTTCAGCAAATACACCTTGGCTTGATGCGAACCGCCATGCTTGAAGTAAATGGGGCGCTGCAAAGCGTCAGCGACTAAGCGTAAGTTCACTTGGATCAAAGAACTCACTGTCTCGGTAGCAATCTTGTCTTCGTTGATGTCCTGGAATTCCGTTTCACGCAGTTCCTTCTCAAGCGCCTCATTATCTCGGCTGTGTTCTGAGCTTACACCAATGGCTCGGACTCGGATATCGTCAACGATGACTTCTCTACTTTCTGGGAGCACGAAAGCAAACTCTCGAAGGTGCTCGGCGATGAACTCTCGCTTCCAGTCTCCGTCCGCCGGTTTCAGGATCATCAGCGTGGTATCACTGCCGCGGTATCGAAGGTTGAGATACAGTTCGTGCGTGATTGCGGATTCTTCTACGCCTTGGCTTCTAAGCTCGGCAGTGGTTGAGCTGCGCAGCTCTGCGTGGCGAGCGGCTAGTTTGGGTAACGTCTCTGCGGTCAAGAACTCGTTGCAAGGTTCCTGGGCCTCCTGTACGACCTCAGCGAGAGCCATACCTATAATCTCACGTTAACATGATACCTCCGGGGCTGTAAAGAGGATGGGCTTGTACATACCGTAAGCGGACAGCAAACTGGAATATTTATGCATAATTACCCTGGAGATGCCTAGGTTCTCAGCAATCTCGCAAGCATGCTGACCACCAGCGCCACCGAACACAGCGAGGTTATGTGCGGTGATCTCGAACCCGCGAGCCTCGGTCAGAGCACGAATGGGTCTGCACATGGATTCATTGGCAACCTCAATGAAGCCCATGGCGGTCTCCTCGGGAGTGATGTCCCGTCCCGTCTGCTGGCGAACCTCCTGAGCCATAACAGAGAACTTTTCGCGGACAACCTCGATATCAAGAGCCTGATCCTCTGAAGGGCCGAAGATCTTGGGGAAATACTCTGGTAGAAGGCGACCTAGGAGTAAGTTGGCGTCGGTTATCGTCAGAGGACCGCCTTTCCGGTATGAGGCTGGCCCTGGGTGCGCGCCAGCCGACTCTGGCCCTGCAAGGAAAAGCCCATTCTTGAAAGTCAGGATACTGCCACCTCCAGCGGCCACTGTGTTGATATCCAGTTGAGGGCTTTGAATGGTAACGCCGGCTGTGGTAGTCTCGAAGATGTGATCAAATGTACCACCGAACCGACTGACATCGGCTGGACTCAAAGGGTTAGTCTACGCACGCAACGCAGCATTTCGATCATGGCTATACTGACTTGATGTTCCTCCCATGTCGAACCCGACTACCGGTGTCTTCCCATCGTACGAGGTCCGCGCATAACCCACGAGACCACCAGCAGGGCCACTGAGGATACCTTTCATGCCACTGAAGCCTTTGTAGTTGACAAGGCCGCCATCAGACTGCATAAACTCGCAGCGAAGCCCGTCAAGATTGCTGCCCTCAAAGCCTGCCGCGAAACCAGAGATGTACTTGTGCGTTTCGGGGGTGAGATAGGCGTCGGCTGATGCGGAGCCGCCTCGAGCGACCATCTTGACCATCCTGGCTCCGACTTGCGACGACAAGGAAATGTGCTCGAAGCCGAGCTCTTGGGCAATCTCTTGGATGCGCTCTTCGTGCTTGGCGTATAAGAAGGAGTGCGCCAGACAGACTGCGACAGTGGTGTACCCTTGGTCTCGAAGCTGCTGTAGCGATGCTCTTGTAGTATCCTCATTCAGCTTCTCCAGCACACGGATAAGCTCTCCGCCGACACCCTCGACGAGATCGCCCTCAATCGCTTTACGAACGCCCTTTTCGCGAAGAGGTGCCTCGTCATAATACTCGGGTGTCACACGCTCGTCGATCTCAACAACCGCGTCGTAGAGGACGCCGGCCTTGCGGATGTCCAGGGCGAAAATATCTGGGCGCTGCTGTGATCCAATCTCCAGAACATCTCTGTGGCCTCTTGTCACCAAGAATGCATGTTTTGTGCCTTTTCGTTCGAGAAGCGCATTCGTAGCGACTGTGGTTCCCATGCGAATCGCTCGGATCGGTTCTTTGGGGAGAGGCTCAGACTTGGGAATCTCTCGACCAAGGTAATGCGACAGGACCCGACGAACACCTGGATGATGGTATGAGTTAAGGGTCTACCACAGGGTTGGTTCAAGGGATGAATCAAATTATACGAGAGCGCATACCTTCTGTGGGCGCATCTCTGTAATGGTCTGGGTCGACAGACAGAAGCTTGAAGACATAGTCTGGCTTCCCCTCGACTGAAGCCCAGACGTCGGTGAAGGTGCCGCCTCGGTCAATTGCAATCACGATAGAGTCCTTCATCGTTGACGTTGCTAATGGAGCACCCATGTTGAGGGAATGCTTTGATCGAGTTGAGTTAAGGTAGGGGCAGGCATCATGATGATGTGAGAGTGAGAGACACGAACTTAAGTATAGATAAGAATTAGCCTGTCTAATCTGGAACTTGGATATACATGCCACCGCTTTGGACCTGAAGCTTGAAGCCCATTGTATTGTAAAGTCGACTCGACCTTCCCTTGGCCGTGGCGTGCAAGAAGCGACTTCGGAGCTGGATGACGATGGAGTGGGTAAAGCAAAGATACGGGGATCATGGTGCGCGTGGGTCAGGGGTTCACAGTAGTTCCATTCCATTAGAGCGCAGCGTCCATCAAGTATCATGACTGACTAGTGGTGAACAGTGCCAATATCCATGCTTATCTCCGCATCCTCGTACTTAGATATCCGTCCCCCGCAGTGGGAATGATTGTCGCCCGTATCGACCTCCCTCGCCCGATTACTTCGCTGCTATTCACCCGAAACCAATCCTCGCCTCCTCTGCCTCTCCCAAGCCCCGTATCGACCTGGCAATCGGCCATCTATTCCCCTCTCCACCGTTTATCTCGCCAACCCCGCTAGGACCCCTACCTTGAATTGAACAGGTGCCAAGATTGAACTCCATCATGGATCGCCGACGCAGAGACGCCTGTTGGAAGTGCAAAGGTACGCCCCTCTTTGGTGTTGACATCTTCCGAGGCCCCTGCTTGATGATGAACGTGCCGCTGAACGGTGTTACCCTTCTCAGAGCGACATCTTCGCTGTACCTTTGAGCGACCAAGATGCAGCAGATGTGTCCGGTCAGGACACCAATGTCAGTACGGTGTCAAACTACTGTGGAGAGAAGATGCTTTGGCGAGAGGCATCTGCCATGGGAGACAAGGTTCGTCATCACGCCGGCAAAACAATGCAACGAGATTCTCGTCATACTAAAACAAATTAGGCGTGTATGGGCAGAAGGGCGGTTCAACGCCGCTACAAAGTGGCTCTTTGGGGTTGAAAGGCTTCACCGGCCCAGTTCATTTTCTCAACACGCATGGCATGCATTTTGAAGATCGAGATACGCCGTTGCATCTGGACCACGTTGAACACGAAAATGAACCCATCAATGGCTACGACGGACAGGCCTTGCGCCAGGACAATTTCGACGATGAACCAGGAACATCTACACAAGCTGTCCAAAGTCCAGAATGGCTCATCATCAACTCATTTAGTCCAACTGCATACGACACGCAGGATATGCGCATCTTTGACTACTATCTCCACGGCTTGTGCCCGCAACTGAGCAACTCGTCCACCGAGAACCCTTACCTTGAGTTCCTAGCTCCGTTATCGATGGATTCTCAGCCTTTGTATCATTCCATTCTGAGCTGGTCAGCTCATGAAATGACCTTGAGAGATCCGCTTCATTATCGCTACCAAGAACTATCCGTCAAGCACAAGGTGAAAGCTTTGGGATGCTTACGGAGCGAGCTTGAGCTGTCGCAGAACAGCCCCAACCCTTCAGCTTCGACATTGACATCAGTCTTGGCGACAATGATCATTCTCTCGTGCCAGGAGATTGCGGAGAGCTGCTCATCGGGTTGGATCTCGCATCTCAAGGCTGCGCGAGTACTTTGCAGTCTCCTTTGGCCCAGAGAGTTGCAGAGCACCGATCGGTTTCGCAAATTTTGCGTCATGTGGCTTGTCTCACACGAGATGATGAGTCGCACAGCTTGGGTGGAAGACACGCTCTTTGAGCCCAGTGAGTGGTTCGCAGGCGATGACGAGTCGGAGATTGATGTGATGATTGGCTGTTCCCGCGGCCTGGTACATCAAGTATCGGAGATCGGCAAGCTCATCATGCAGAAGCGCCTGGATCCTCGTATCGCCAGCTCTTTGTCCTTCCTCAGCCAACGAGACCGCATAGAGCACTCTCTGGAGGGTCTAGGGCAATGCATTTCCAAGAATGCAGCTGCTACGCCGACAGAGCTTCTCGACGTTGCAGAAAGCAAGAGGCTCTGCGCTTTGATATACCTGCATACGTGCATCGACGGCGCGACGCCTGCTACACCAGGAGTTCAGAAGAACACTGCTACAGTTATGCGCTTACTTCGGAGGCTTCCTCCGAAACCGTCGCTCACGTTCCCTCTGTTCGTGGTGGGGACTCTGGGTGTATGGAACGAGGACGATCGGAGGCTTGTGATGGACAAGTTCACGCAATTGATCAAGGCGAGGCCGTTGGCGAGTATCACACGCGCATTTGAGATTGTGAAAGAGGTTTGGGTGGATAGAGATCTGGGCAGGTACCAGCGCTGGGAGGACCTTGTGGAAACCCGTGGGAGGCTTCTGAGTCTAGCATGAGTTACTGTCTGGCTTCGAACAGCGACTCAGTATCTTCTGTACAGATAATTGGCGAATCAACTGAAACAGTTATTGAAAACGTTGGTCCTGATTCAGTAGGCAACATGATGAATACAGTTTTAAATGCCCAGGGTTGAGACAATACCTAAACGTCAACTTTCAGAGTCTTATCGCCTAGTAACGCCGCCCCCGAATGATGGAGCTGCGATAGCCTAGGACGTCGACGCATCCTCTCTGAGGTCTCCTTTCCACGACGTGACAAAGATAAGCGACGTCGAAAACCGAACTATGTATACCCATGGGCATTTTGATATGCCTATCTATGCCTTGAATTACGGTCCTTGGCTCGAAGGGTGCCCCCCCCCCCCCCCCCACCGACTACTAAACCTTGCAAGACGCTGCCCGCCGCTGGCTGCCGATGGTTGACCCCGGAATGAGGGCTCCGGAGTCGGCATCCGACCGGGGCTTGGCGCAGCGGATGCAGAGGCAGGTCGACACGACCTTCATCCTTAGTCTCTGGCCAACCAGCGATGAACACCGGACAGATGGCCAGACCCGACCTCCGCGCGAGCGAGTCCAGACATTCGCTCTCAGCGGAGTCCAGAGCCAGGGGTCATATCTGCCCCGCGGTTTGGATCAGTACACAGCGAGATCGTAGACTGGGGTAATCTCTACCGTGCGAGCAACAAGTTCCCACCTGAAGACTATCTATCATGAGACAGCACCACACCTGGAGCGCTTCTCCCATCCTGGTTAGGCTGAACGGCCTTGGGCTTATCAATGGACGCTGCACCTTGTCTACGCCTGTCCAACGACCGGCTTGGTGTTTTCCATCATTCAGCATTTAACTACGGTGCCATCCTCCTCCGATGCCAGCCAGCATGAATCAGATCAGCTCATCCCTCGTATACGTGGTATCTTTTTCACATACTCAGAAATATTATTTTTGCAGAAATGTCGCAGCCTAAAGCGGAGATGGAGCCCTCGACCGCTGAGAATGGCAATGGTAAAGTCGACCTTCGTCAGGTTGATGTCGCCGCTGCCTACCTCAATGGCACGGAGAGCTATGAGCCTTTGACTGCAGGAGAAGCGAAGAAGATGCTCAGGAAGACTGACTTGATCCTGCTTCCCATGGTATGAGCCTTGTGACTGTTTCCTGATCTAGGACCACGTGCTAATCGATGCAACAGCTGTTCCTGGTGGCTACGCTTGGAGCGTGAGTATCGCCCGTTGGTACATCTTTGACGCGCAAATGCTGAACATCTTGCCATATCAGAATCGACAAAGTGGCTCTCGGTACCTCTGCTTTGTACGGGCTTCGAGAGGATAACAACCTCAAGGGACAAGAGTATTCCTGGCTTGGGTCCATTCTCTCCTTAGGTGTACGTTTCGCCCAGTCCTCTACGCACGTCCTCCGCAGCTTACATGATCAAGTCTCTGTTTGGAATGTTTCCTTCGTCTTGGCTCATTCACCGCTTCCCGAGCGCGAAGTATCTTTGCTGCTGCTCGATCGGATGGTCGGCGTGTTCGCTGCTCATGGCAGCTTGCCATAACTTCGCTGGCCTTGCGAGCCTTCGCTTCCTCATGGGTAAGAGAGTCAAAACCATTATCAGTTCAAAAACCACGAACTAATTGATATGCAGGCATGTTTGAGGCCATCATTGTTCCAGGCATCTCTCTGATTCTGGCTGGCTTCTACCTCAAGGAGGAACAGCCGCCTCGGAATGCCTTGGTCTTCGCAGCGGCCAGTTCTGTTGTCAATGGCTTTCTGTCATGGGCTGTTGGCCATATCCCGGAGAGCGCACCCCTTGCTATCTGGCAGTACCTCTTCCTTCTGACCGGTAAGTCCATTCCTCCTCTGACACTAAGTCCCTTCGTTGACGGAAATCCATAATCAGGCTCCGTCTCGATGCTTTGGTCCATCATTGCGCTTATTTGGCTCCCCGGCACACCAATGGATGCTTTCTTCCTGAACGATAAAGAAAAGCACCACGCTGTCCACCGGCTCGCTGCCAACAAGACTGGAATTGTTAACCATACTTGGAAATGGTCGCAGGCCAAGGAGGCCATTATTGACCCCAAGACCTGGCTGATCTTCTTCTTCAACATCGCTATTAACATCCCTAATGGCGGCCTGCTCACATTCGGCGGCATCATCATCTCCAACCTCGGATACTCTGGTGTAGAGGCTTCTCTCTTGACTATGCCGAACGGAGTTGTATCGACCATTGCGGCGTTTGTTTTCTCTCTAATCTCTGCCAAGTGGCTGAACCGCCGGTGTCTGGTCACCATGCTTGCGTGCTTGGTGCCCATTATCGGTACTGTTGTGGTAGTTACTTTGCCCAGAAGTAATTTGGCTGGCCAGATGATTGGTCTGTACTTCATGTACACATACTTCGGACCCTACGTTGTAGGAATTGGACTAGCACAGGCCAACACTGCTGGCCATACCAAAAAGACGGTCGTCTTTGCCGTTCTCTACATTGGCTACGCGGTGGGCAACCTCATCGGTCCACAGACTTGTAAGTTATCCCAAAGATTATCAGCTTCCTTTCAGTAGACTGATTGTGATCACTCCGCAGTCCGAGCGAACGAAGCTCCAGAATACACCAGCGGAGTCATTGCCATGATCATTTGCTATTGCGTCGCAATCGGCCTGATGGGCGCTTACTGGGTTGTGGCCGCTTGGAAGAACAAGAAAGCCATCTCATCCGACATCCCACTCGAGCATCAGGACACTGCCGAACAGTTCTTGGACCAGACCGATTTCGAGCAGAAGGAGTTCATTTACACCACCTAAGTTGGTCCTCGAGACGGCGTCCCGTTTAGGGTGGTATGGGTGTCGCCCAATAGTGCAAGGGGAGTGGAGGGTGCAGATGGTACAAAGTCTATGATTGAGACTCCAGGACTGCATTAGAGTCTCATTATAGTGTATACATGAACTTTTACTAGATCTGAATATGGTTCATAATCTGCCTATGCGAGCTGTTGGGTTTGAACAGCGATTACTTCATCTGCATATTTCGTCATGAATTTCGACTATCACTATTTCAACTTCTGCATCCAGTAATAAGGAACGAGAAAATTAGACACAGAGAGAACATTCTTGGGGCAGGTGGAAAAACATCAGGATGACACGAATCTCCAGCAATGCCATCGATCGGACATGGGGGGCTACGATCCACATCCCTTCGACCTATCTATGACCGCCACCCCGTATTATCACAATGGCAAGCTTGATGTGGATCATCTTAAACTGCGCTTCAGATTGTCGTTACGCTATTTGTGCTTTGATAAACTGTAGGGAAGGTCGATCCGACCTTCCCATGCTGATGCGCCTTGAGCGAAAACACCGTAGTGCCTATCATGAACGAGTTTTATAAAAGATCAAGCCATGTTCTAACACCTGACTGCCTGCTGATATTTAAAGCCTTCACTTTTACTACAGGCGAATGTCTTATCTGAATCAAACGCTAACCAGGTGATTGAGCAATACGATTACACGCATCATGTGAGTTACCACTTCCCCTGGGCCGATTGTGCCGTCGCTCACCGTCTTTCCTCGATAAGGAAACGAGTCACGCTCAACTCTGGTGCAGTTATGCCCGCCATAGGGTTGGGAACCTGGCAGTCCCAGCCTGGCGCGGTTGAGAAGGCTGTGGAATGGGCACTCCGGTGTGGCTACCGGCATATAGACACAGCCTTTGCCTATGGAAACGAGAAGGAGGTCGGGCAGGGAATCAGGGCCTCCGGTGTTCCTCGTGAGGAGATCTGGTTGACCACGAAGCTGGATAATGATTGGCATCACCGAGTTCTCCAAGCCATAGACGAAAGTCTGAAGAACCTTGGAGTGGACTATGTGGATTTGTACCTGATGCACTGGCCCGCCAGTCTCGATCCTAATGATCAAAGCAAGACGTTGGAGAACTGGGACTACATGGACACTTGGAGGGAGATGCAAAAGCTCCTTGATACCAACAAGGTCCGCAATATTGGCGTCAGCAATTTCGGCATTACGCATCTGGAAAGGCTCCTGAGCTGCCAGACCTACAAAGTATGTAACATAGGGTTCCCTTGTCGTACCATCATATCCAATATACTAACATCGGACATGAAGGCTGTTCCCACTGTGAACCAGGTTGAACTCCATCCGTACAACCCGTCACCCAAGCTTCTCGACTATTGCGCCGCCAAAGGCATTCACCTTACAGCCTACTGTCCCCTTGGAAGCACAGACTCGCCACTTCATGATGATGCACTTCTCAAGGGGATCGCTAAAAAGCACGGCGTTACTGTGCATCAGGTGCTTCTGGCGTGGGGAGTCCAACGTGGCACAAGCGTCCTCCCGAAATCTGTTACAAGGGAACGCATTGAAGCAAACCTTGTCCCGGAAGGTTGGCAACTCTCTGAAGATGAGATGAAGGACATTTCGGGTATTCAAAAGAGATTCAAGGTGACGGATGATAGCTGGCTTCCTCACAAAGTCTTCTTCGGGGATGATGAGTAGGATGCATATGTACATATACACACAAGAAGTACCACTTCTCATACAGCAGCCTGCTTCAAAGACGGAGACTAAAAGACAGAATGTGTGAGGCTGGAGTCATTGTACAAAATACTATGTTGCGTCGCAACCGAGGAACACGGCGTGCTGTAGCAACATCATTCTAGCCACGAAGCAGCACTTGTTGGCAATTGCATTTTGAGTCGAATGATATCCAAGCCCAAGCGCCGACACAATAAATACGTGCGATATTCCTGTGGAGATACAACGTACGTTCGAGTTTGGGCTGGGCTGCTTCACCGTGGAGATGCGCGCTAGGGTAGACTCGCGTCGACCTTCCTCACGTTTAAGGTGCGTGAGTCCCTTGAGGTCATCTAAGCTTATTTGACGGGACGCATCCCAGGCTCGCTCCGGAGTTCAATGGTCGCGATTGCTTCACTCTCCTGCATTTAAATCGAAGTTCTAACCTTCTCGTCCTATTTTCTACCAAGACATGGATCACAACCGGCAGGACACCAAAGTTGTCGTGGTTGGCGGCGGCGGCACCATAGGCTCGTCGACAGCGTTGCACCTCATCCGCTCCGGATACAAGCCTCGCAACATCACAGTCCTCGATGTCTACCCAATCCCATCGGCCCAATCGGCGGGTTTTGATCGCAATAAGATCATGAATGTTCAATTGCGAAACAGCCCGGATTTGCACTTATCCATGGAAGCTCTCGACATGTGGAACGGCGATGCTCTGTTCAAGCCCTACTTCCACAACGTTGGAGTGGTATGTTATTGCACATTTCCAGATCCCGCAAGCTTTCAGTGTGCTTATTCATTGTCTTTGAAGGCCAGATGCTCTTCTTCAACGGAAGGACTCGCAAAGCTCCGAGAATCTCAGCAAGTCCGAATCAAGGCCCACAGTGAGCTGGAGAAATACACTACGTGGATGGACACCGAGAATGAGATTCTGGAACGACTGCCAGTCTTCACGCCAGAGCAAGTCAAGGTAAGGCGTCTCTAAAGCCTTAATGCACAAGTAGGCTGACTGTAACAACATGGTCTAGGGGTGGAAGGGAATGTTTTGTGCTGAAGGAGGCTGGCTGGCCGCAGCCAAGGCTATCAGCGCCATAGGTCGCTATCTTGATAGTCAAGGGGTTCAACTTATATCTGGAAAGTAAGTCTCAGATCCTCTTTCAATGTCTTCATTCTCTGGCATCATTAACAAGCTCACCTGGTTGGTTTGTATACAGGGCTGGGACATTCGCGTGTCCCATCCTGACTGAGGATGAAGGAACTTGCATCGGCGTCGAAACAGTCGATGGAACAAGATACTATGCCGATAAGGTAGTTCTAGCTACTGGCGCTTGGAGTCCTGCTCTGGTTGACCTCGAGGAGCAATGCGTCTCAAAGGTGAGTATCCTGATCTCGGTTTCGACCTACAAGTGAACTTTTCTGACTCTGAGCTACGCAGGCATGGGTCCTTGCGCATATTCAACTCACACCACAAGAAGCGGCTGAGTACAAAGATATGCCTGTAGTATATGACGGCGAATTCGGCTTCTTCTTTGAACCTAACGAGTAAGCGTCCTGTGACTCCAACTTCAAGAAGACAATTGCTGACGACCTGACCCCAGAGATGGGATCATCAAAATATGCGACGAGTTCCCGGGCTTCACCCATCTCCAATCACATCGACCCTTTGGCGCAACACAGGACAAGCGCGTCAGTGTGCCTAGATCACACGCCGAGCATCCTACCGACACGTACCCTGACGCTTCGGAAGTGACGATACGGAAAGCAATCGCGAGATTCATGCCCGCTTTCCAAGATCGCCCGCTTCTGAATAGAGCAATGTGTTGGTGTACTGATACTGCAGACGCTAATCTCTTGATCTGCGAACATCCAAGATGGAGGAACTTTATCCTAGCCACCGGAGACAGCGGGTGAGTCATCTTATGCAAGTGGAATGATGAGGCCGCATATCTGACTCCATATCTTCCAGACACAGCTTCAAATTGTTGCCAAATATCGGAAAGTATGTGTTGCAGCTGATAGAGGGAGATCTTGCTCCGGATTTGGCCCAAGCATGGAGGTGGAGGCCTGGGGGAGACGCTCTTCGATCGAGACGTGAGGGCCCCGCGAAGGATTTGGCAGACTTGCCTGGTTGGAAGAACGGCGGTGACAAGAATATATCGTGAGCATACCTGTAAATTATGAGGGCACACACGATTCCACCTAGGAAGCGGGGAGTTCAACCTGGCTGGTAGAGCTCTTGTCCAGCCCAATCGGGGCCCATGCAGGTCTATGCGTCTATTAAACGTCACCAGCACCTTCTTCGATAGCGCTGCCACATTCAATCCAAACACACTTTGGTTTATGAATGATATGTATCTCATTGTTCAGAGGTTCTTTTCGGAGCTTTGTGCCGGCGCCCTTCGCTGGAGGGGCCTACGATAGGACCTCGGGCGTACTTAGAGTGTAATTATTGTACAAATTAGATGCAGGTATATGTGAGTAGTCGTGCCTTCGGAGAGGCTGTCTGCTGAATGTCGTATGATTTATTCTCGTGCAGATCCAACTGCGCCAGCTCTTTACCCAAGCCAACCTGGTTAGCATATCTGTACTGGCCCAGTGCCAATGAGTGAAATCGCACTGTCTGCGTACTGTGTATGCACGAAAGCGGATCCGGTACCATCATCATACTTGACATGGACCCGCCAACATTAACTTCACGCTGCCATCCAACACTTTTCCCATCAGCTTCTCTTCACCAACTCTTCCGGTTCTCGCGTCAGGCTTCTTGGTGACAATCTCATTTGCGACAAATCTTCGGGGCACCCTTGATGACCTGATTTGACCTTGTTGTCAGACTGAGCCAGCTCTTCGCCAGACATGCTGCATCCCGCGCCTGTTTAGTGACGCCGTCTGGCTGCGCATCCCGTGCGCCGTGAACACAACTTCGGCCTCAAACTCTTTCAGCACTTCTTTGCAACTCCCGCTTCCCATTTTGCTGTCATGGCGCGTCTTCGGCGACCCAGTCGCGCCCAAGCCAGCGCCGCCTCGAGTGGCAGCAGGTCGAATCGATCTTTGCGTAACCGGCAGTCAAGCCCTATGCGCGCATCACGACAGCGCATGAGAGAAGACGCTTCGGACGAGAGTGACGATGTTGATGACTCAGAGGTATCTGAAGAAGTCGATGATGCCTCAGATGCACTCTCGGATGATGATCTTGCGGAGGATGACCTCCAGCCGTCGCCGAGTCGACCTCGAAGGCCTGGTCGACCACGAAACAGCAACTCCACACCCAGGAAGCCCCGCGCAAAGCCTCCATCGTCATTGAAGCAGGCAACCACAAAAGTGAGAGGGCGGCCGTCTGCGCCGCGTGCACCGAAACGTCCAGCACCTCGCTCTCAAGCTGGGTCGCGTACACCAACCAAGAAAGCCAAGATCGAGGTTTGCCTACCGATTAAGCACGGTCGGATTCCTCCTTGGACCGATACACGTATCCCGTATGAAGCCTGGGTATCCATCTTCTCCTATGCTTCCGCCGGTGCCTCGAATGGCTGGCTTGTTGACTGCGCCACTATTTGCAAGACCTTTCTTGAACCTGCCTTGACCGCCTTGTATTGCCATCCATCTCCCTCGACTACACCGAAGCTCAAACGCCTGGTTGAGCTTATCAAACGGAGTCCATCGGAGACACTCATCAACTACCGCAGCAAGATCGAGTCCTTGTCCCTTGATATCAAGGACACGCCGTTGAACGTGTACTTCCCACTCATTCATCCTCTGAATCGACTGAAAGACCTGTTCATCGTGACAACCTTGGATCGGCCGCCATACCGTGACCTTGACGTAAACCTTCGCTGGACCTACCCCAACGATATTTTCCAGGCTCTGAAACCCGGGTTCAGTGTTGAAACGTTGGCTTCCTCTGAGCAACCAAGACTGCCTCTCGCCGATGACGCCGTAAAAGTCGAGTCGCCAGCCAGTGCTGTCACTCCTGCCTTCGACTTCGTGAAGCTGGAAGAAAAGCCGTTCGCCACTTTTCTTCACAGTTGGGAATGGAGTGGGAGGATGATAGGTGGCGCGGTGCCAACGATACAAGATCTGGCACGCATGCACCAGGAGCCGTACTTCCAAAGCTTGACGACATTGAGCTTCACTAATTTCCAGACACCTTCGATGCTGCATCTGGCCAGCAATAGTGCTGCATCTCAGCCTCTGGCTGAGCTTGCAGACGCTGAGGCTGCTCAAGATCTTGCGAACGCCATCTCCCAACTACCAGCGTTACGGCATTTGGTATTCGAGGCTTGCACAATCGTGGATCATACTCTCCTCCCTCTCCTTCCGACCAACTTGAAGCATCTAACCCTCATCAACTGCTGGGAGGTTAGATCCGACATCTTTGCGACATTCCTCCACACCCATGGCCGCTACCTCGTATCGCTGACCTTGTCACACTGTCAATCACTAAACCTCGAGTTCCTCACTTCGCTCGGCGCAGCGTGTCCGAATCTTAAAGACCTGTCTATGGATCTGTCATATTATCGCCTTCATAATTCAGTCAACGACTCTGATCCAATGTACGACTATGTGCTTCTTCCGCATCAGGTCCCCCATTGGCCGCCCACCCTGAGGATCCTCAGCCTGGACAACATACAGGATTGTTCCGCAGAGACTGCAAAAATGTTCCTGACCAGCTTGTTGGACAATGCCGAGCGTTTGAAAGATCTCCGCTACATCTCTATCAAGATGATGCTCAACATTCCCTGGCAAGAAAGGGCCAAGATGCGTACTGAGTGGCGGCAAAAGATGGAAGAAGTGTTCTTGCGGAGGTCGGATCCCCCCATTGACTGGACTGCCGTTGACACTCCGGCTGGTACGGAGGACGACCAGGCTACACGCAAGCGCAAACCCAGCAGGCGAGCTAGCCCGGCCCGTCGCAGTGGGAGACTTAGCACCAAGGGACGCGGCTCACGTAATGCGTCTAAGCGACTGCGACACAAAGAGGGCCGTCTCGATTATCGCGATCCGGACACAGATCACGATGACGTCTCCAGCATAGACGAGGAGAATGACTCCACCAACTCTGCCTCGGGTTCTAGCGACGAGGACGACGCTCGATCCGAGCAATATATACAGGGCATGTGCAATACTGTCAGTATACTGTTTGACAACCAGAAGCCGATGGAACTGCAGTACGGAATGGAAGACTTCAGGGATTCGGAGACCGACTCAGAGGAGGAGTGGAATGGAGATGATGATGATGATGAGACTGTTTTCGTTTGGCGTTAGGTATATACTGCTCCATGGGCAGGGACACCAAAATACCGCATGAGGGCTTATACCAGGGGTATGAGACATGATGAGAGCTACGAGTAGGCTTTCAGGTGGTTGACGATGGCGTTCTGAAGTCTTCATACTTAGATGGGAGCTCACGCTCGATGTACATTGACATATGATTTGCATTCTCAGTCGATTCAACGCAATAGTCACCAGTTTGCCGTTGCCAACCATAGCGACAGGAGGAACGTCCTATGTGAGCATTTAACACCAATAAAACATGATCGCTGGCATTACTTCAGGTATCTGATATACATACTCTCTGCAACCCTTTGGGCTCAGAAAGCACTATGCTCTTTCTTCACCTCTTCATCCTCCTTCTCAGCTTCTTCTCCCTAAAAAGCTGCGCCACCAATCCCCTCTCCCGCCAAGTTATTCATACTCTTCTCACTCAAATCACTCCTCACCTCCCACGCTCTCGCATCCCTCTCCAGTCTTTGCCACGTATATAAGCTCTTCCTCACACGGTCTTGTCTCTGTCTCAGTTCCTCTCTTAGCCTCTCCTCTTCGTCTTTGAGTTTCCGGGTGTGAACCTCGAGGTCGCGGCTGACGCCTAGGGTGACGAGGGGGTGGGTGTTGGGGTCGAGTTTGCCGCCAGGGATGAGGGGTGGGAGGGAGGCGAGGACGGATTGGGCGAGGGTTGGGCGGGGGAGGGAGGAGGGGGTCATGGTTGGAGTTGTGGAGGAGGGACCGGTTGGTGGATTGAATGGGCGAGACCAGGATTGTTGGTTCGTGGAGGAGGACGGTGGTCCGCTCGCGTTGGAGATTGATCCGCGGGGGCCAGTTGGGATGTTGGATGGTCCGGTGGGTGTTGATGGAGACGGGGAGACACCGGCGGAGGTATGTCGTGATAACGGGGGAGCAGCCCAGCCTCCACGGCCTTGCGCACCGCTGCCGCCTCTAGAGCTGAAACTGCTGCGCGATGATGGTGGGACGTAGCCTCTTGGACCAGCTGGGGGGATCGTAGGACTACTACCGCTTCCGCCACTCTGCTGAGGTCCAGAAGGCGGGTGTCCAGCGCCCTGGGCGCTTGATCCTGAGAAGCTCCTCTGCGCAGCTGGACCGGTAGGTGGTTGTCGCAAAGCGGAGGGTCCTCGAGGTGGTGAGCGAGCGAGAGGAGCGCCTTGGTTGCTATCTTTGAGGTTTGAAGGTGCTGGTGAGCGGATGGGTGAGCGTGCTCGGCTAGATGCTGCGCGAGGGGAGGTCCGGCCGGAGGGAGGCTGAGAGTCGCGTGGGGAGGGGCGACGGTAGGGGTTGTAGGTGTCAGCGGCCAGAGGGCCACGGCGGGGTGAGCGAGAGCGTGGGCGGTATGTCGTGGTTGGGTTTGGTCCGAGAGGCGAGCGTGGTGGTGGCGAGCGGTCGCGGCGGAAGGGTGAGCGGGAACGTCTGCGGTTGGGAGTCCTGTCAAATCTTAGCATACATGCCATGGCCGGTGAAGCAGAAACGGGGAGCTGCCACATACCTGTTGTCACGGCGGTCATCGCGTCTGTCGTCTCGCCGATCGTCCCTGCGATCATCACGCCTGTCCAAGTCCCTCTCCCGCTCCCAGTCTCTCCTAGGAGGCGACCTGGCCCTACCATCGAATCTATCGTCTCTCCGCATAGGAGGCGACCTAGCTCTCCCGTCGAATCTATCGTCTCTTCTAGGAGGCGATCTCGCCCGTCCATCAAACCGATCATCTCTACCCATTGGTGGCGGGGACCTCCTCCTCGATAAACTCCTCCTCATGGGCCCGGGACTCCGTCTCCTCATCCCCATATGTCCTGGCGGAGGAGATCTGGATCTCGACCTCCTAGGCCCATCGCCTCTTCTAGGACCACCGCCGAATGGTGAGCGCGATCGTCGACGGGGTACATAGCGTCCGCCAGGCACATAACTGTCTGAGCTGAGTGGGGGAGGGCTGCGTGCACGCGGAGAACGAGGTGGAGGGCGGGAGTCTCGTCGTGGAGGAGGGGAACGATCGCGATCACGGTCGCGGGGTGGTGGTGAACGGGCAGCGCGAGGAGGGGGAGAACGAGATCGGGGTTTGCGTGGAGAGCGGTCGCCAGGAGGGCCGCTGCCTCTAGGAGTGGGACGCCAGGATTCGCCTGCGCCATAGCGGACGACTTCGCCGTCATCGTACCTGAGTGATGGTCAGCTGCGAACGTAGGAGGTGGTGGCAGAGGCGAGGAAGAAGAGGTTGCGACGAGGTTTGGCTTTGTGTTCGCTTACCTCCTACCACGGTCGCGGTCCATCGTCAGAAAACGCCGATGCAACGGCTGGCGGTGCGCTAAGAGATGTGATCCAAGAAGAAGGCGGTATCAATGCGCAACCAAGAAGGGCACTGAGGTCGGTAATAGTAGTCGCGTGGTGGTGAAGTGGCTATCACGGCGGTGATCGAAGTCAGTCGCGGTCCTGGAAAAATCGCGAAGCCGGGTTCCAGAGTTGGGCGATAAGAACATCAGGGGGGGTCGCGATAAGAGCACAGTGTCATGAAACAGTGCGAGAGTGACCTTTACTGTATTGCGACTGGTCAGTCCGTGGATCCTGGGCAATTTGTACTGAACATCCCCACAGGGCATAGGTGATCAAGAATCTCAAGCTCGCGAGATATACTTGAGGTGCAGTGGTCACTGAGCAGAAAAACAGAAGCCCATTCCCGCATGGAATTATGTGCCAGAAGATGAGTAGCCTCTACGTCCCGTTGCATATCGTCCTTCACGGGCATCACCGTATGCCTGTACCCTCGTAAACTCCAACGCCTTCAAGCAAGATGAGAACCAGCTCTTCCTCCCATACTCTAGCTCCCTCGTTGCTCACCTCAAGTCCCCTTCCCGTCCTCATCTTCCTCCTCTTCCGTCGTCTCCCCATGTGACGACTCCTCCATCCTCTCCATCATCCACTCCTGTGCTTCCTGTGCATGCCTCTTCATCATAGCGTTCAGTCCCGCCTTATCACTTCTCACGACCGTCCCGAAACGACGCTTGTTGATCTTCCTAAGAAGGTCTGGGTTGGACCAGCACGCGTGTTCGCCGGAGACGTAGATCTGGGAGTTGTCTTTGTACCAGCTGGAGAGGTCTGGGTCCGTCTCAGATTTAACGGGGCGGAGGGCACCGTTGACGAAGCTGACAATGCCCGAGATGCGGGATTTGCAGTCTGCTGCAATGATGTTAGGGGGAGATACTGCAGCAGTTGGTGGGAAAGAGCGTTAAGAGAGACACGTACCTCGGTTGATAAGCAACATCTTGACGCCAAGGTATGCAGTCCCAACGCCCATCAAGAATATCTCGTCTGCTGCATAAAGCTGTAGGAAATTATCCCAAAGGTAGCAAACCAAAGTGCGGACCTGCTCCTGCAACTCGCTTTCCTGAAGGGCAGGGGTGAAGGCTTCCGAGTCCTGATGAAAAGGTTAGCGAACGACTCCCTCTATGTCTCATCAAATCTGAAGTGGCTTGCCTCTTCATGCGTTACATAGCCAGGGATATTGACGTCCATGACGCCAAAGTTTTGGCCAATAGCCCAGTCAATGTACTCTTTCACCCCATCAACCTGGTCATAGTTAGTCGTTGCTTCTGGGATCCGGCACTGCCACCAAGGACAACTTACTACCCATCCATTATGTGGTTCCAGGTGTCTATCAATAGCATCAGGCTGCGCGTACATGCCCGGTCTGAGAAGGTCAGCCAGGTCACCAGAACGGCAGCATGTGCGACATTACTCACGGATCATGAAGCACTAGCAAAATCCTCCTCGCATGCATCAGGTTCGGCGTTACGAGAATCTGGTTCTCATACGACTTGTACAACTGCTCATGCTGCACATACAGTGCAGTCATCCGATGCCTCGTCGCCAAGTCCTGCAACTGTGCTGTCCTTATCACATCATGGAGTCTTTCAGCGTTATGATCCTGGAGATCCAATACATCAACAACGCCGGCCCTCATGCACTGCCAGTACGGTGCTTGCAGGGCTTGGACTTTGGCGAGAGTTCGGGCTGCATCGCGGTTGATAGGTGGGATCTTGAGCTTTGGTGGGGGCTCGCCCATGAGTGTCTTTGCGACGGCGACGGCGGAGTTGGATATGGCTTCGAAATTGTAGCCGCCTTCGAGACAAACGGCGACTTTACCGTCGGCAAGAGACATGAGCATGTGAGTCATGTGGGCGTAACAAGGGGGTGTAACGAAGCAGCCACCTAGCTCATCACCGTCTGCTGCGTCGAATCCGGCGGAGATGACGACGAGGTCCGGGTCAAACTCGTTGGCGATTGGCATCACGATCTTCTGAAAGGCAGCCATGTACTCGCCATCGCCCATGCCCTGGTCATGCCAGCCGATGTTTATGTTCATGCCTCGGCCAGCACCAGTGCCGCACTTGTCCAGACCTCCATCCGGCGTGTGAGGGTTCGGTGGTTGACCCGGGTAGAACAACCCGTTTTGGTAGACATGAAGGGAAATGTAGAGAACATTCGGGTCGTCGTAGAATATGTTCTGAATGCCGTTGCCGTGGTGAACGTCCCAATCGAGGATGAGAACCTTGCGGCACATCTCAGGGTAGTCTCTCTGACAGACCTTGACGGCCACAGGAACATTGTTGAAGAGACAGAAGCCCATCGGGTGGTCAATCTCGGCGTGGTGACCTGGTGGTCGGATGACAGCAAAAGCGTTCTTCACGACTCCTAACACAACGTCCTTGCAGGTCTCAATGGCACCACCAGCAGCAAGCAGTCCAGCCTGATACGACATACTGCCTATATAGAGTGACTCGCGGCCCTGATCGTACTGTTTTGTCAGCTCGCGCATCTGCGCTGAGCTCAGGTCGTTCCAGCTCTCCACCATCTCCAAATGGCCCGGCTCATGCGCAAGGCAGATCTCCTCGCGTTCAGCCTCGCGGCATGTAATCCGCCACATGAATCTCGTGGGGCTCTCCTTGATGATCCTTGGGAGCTCAGCTGGTGGTCCTAGGTAGACAAGTCCGTTCCGCTTGAACGCTTTGAAGATGTGGTGAATGCGGCGAGGGTCCTCTGGGTGAAACGAGTTAGGACTGAAGTCAGCATTCATATGAAGCTTCATTCTGTCGTCGTAGCAGACACCTGTGGGAAGAAGGCCACGGCGCCGGACGCTCGCCGGATCAACGGCTTGGCTATCGTCGTCACTGTCGTAACCAGTGCCTTGGTCAGAGACTGTGTCATCATTGTCGATGGACCCGTCCCTAACACCATTGGGAGGTGGCGCATCAGCGTCATGCATCGGGGTGTCAACACCCTCGGGCACCCCCGTCTCCCCCATCGTGAGAGCTGGTGAGCAGGAAGCTCACCCAGTGGGGGTGGGAGGAAGAGTCGCGAACGACGGCAGGCTCGCAACGGCAGTTGTGCCCGTCTGGCGCCTTGCGGCAGGATGCGGATCCTGTTGCAAAGTGTCAGCTGAGATTAATTTCACAATATGGACGATTCCTTCAGTTCGATCTCCCACGACTCAGAAGTGAGGCGCAGGTCAGCAACAGGGACGGCGCAAGCTCGGTATAAGAAGCAAGTTGAGGAAGCAGGTATCCGTGTCACTAGCAGCGCACCGCCAAAAGTACGCAGAGATATCATGCAACCAATAAAGAAGCGTGTGAATGAAAAACTGATCGTCTTACCGCTCCCCGAATCCCTTGTGAAAAACCGAGAGCCTTCTTGCGCTGGCGCTTCACTTCCCGTATGCGCCTTCTCTAGCTTGTCGCAACCTGGATGGACCACCGCGATAACCTCCAACCCCTTTCAAAAACCGCCCTTTGAACAGAAGAGTCAAGAATAAATTCGCCTTAGTGCGACAAGAATTCTGACACGGTTGTGTGCGGCTCTGTGGTCGTTGGTGGTGGTGAGCTGGGAGGCACTGAATGGTGTTGAAGAAGGAAGAGTCGCGAGCGCCTGGTCCTCGGTGAGTTTGTGGCTGGTGAAGGGCGGGAGATGGGGCGGTGCGCTACGGCGGCTGGCCACCAACACCATCAAGTCCCTAACTTGGGCATGAAAGAAACATGTACAACATAATGTCAGTGAGGGTGACGAATTAAAAGACCTTACTGTTACGCAGCAAAAGATGAATTCCTATTAAACAGAGCATATCGAACTGAAGTGTATCATCCACCAATCGGGTCCTCACATGATCTAGGATCTCTCAACCATCTATCAAAGCAAGCTAGTCCAGCCTTTTCCATCCGTCTCGTTCACCTCCTCCTCCCGTCTTGTGTAAAAAGTGCAGAGCATGGTTCAAATCGACTTGCAAGCCCGCCACATCTACTGTCGCACCATCTCCCAGTGGGAAAGCGGCACCATCCGCCCACTCCCGTACTGCCGCTGGCAGTGATCCTCCAGGTACCGCCCATCATCACCACGTGGCGACCAATGTGATGTCTCGCGCCTGTAGTTGACACCCGGTGGCAGACCTCCATCAGGGCTACCATCTGCGCCAAACGCTAGCCTCTCCAGATCACGCTCGTCCTCAAAATCAACAACGCCTCCACAGCTGTGTTCAGCAAGGCTAGGCATGTCACTCATGGGCATGCGCTCGTTCAAGACAACCCAGATAGCACCCAGAATAGACTCCTGATCGGATGTAAAATTGGGAAGATGGACGTGCACATCTGCGATGAGGCGCTTGCGAGGGTAGCTGCAGATGTTGTCAAAGTAGTGCATCAACTCCTTGGGTCCCAGTTTCGAGTAGGTCTTGACGATGCGACCCCATTGGCTCTGATCCATCCACGTTCGCATTATCACCTCCGAGCGATCCATTTCTGTCATCAAAGGACTCTGTTCAAGTGACTGCAAAAGGTCAGCGTTACTCGTTCGATGGATTGCGGTCGTTATACTCACATCACCATGGGTGGGGTCCAGTCGAGGACATATATAGTGAAACACAACGTCCTTGACGGCCACCATCAGATCCATCAACTCGAGAAGCTCGCTCGTCGAGTGGTACCGAAGCTGGCTAGTTCGCACGTCCTCAACATAGTCCGCCGGCAAGCCCACACGGGGCCGTGGGGCATCACCGTGGAAGTGAATACTATACAGCCACCAGCGATAAAAAGCTCTGCGAAGTCGGTGGCTTTCATGAGCGCGAAGCATGCGGCAGTTCTCTGGCTCATGGAACCATCGCATTTGTGGGAATAGTCCCTCCCAAGAGCGCACTAGTTGACAGTGCTTGAGGATTGAACTCATGTTCCTCTCAGTCAGCACAATAGTTGCTGCATCCGGTCTTGCGTGTAAGCCACCTCTGCCACCCTTGGCGACACGGGTGAAGGTGCCTGAGGCCTGACTGACCGCACCAGCGGCTAGCACGACACCAGAATCTCCGATATCTCGCCTAAAGATGACCTTTCGCGGGATGTACACTCCCTGGCCAGTTGCGATGTCGTCTGCTGAAGCCGTACAGACCTGCAGTAGTTCGTCCAGCGGGCTGTAATCACGAATGAGTACAGGCAGGAGGATTGTCGATTTACGCCGAGTAAAGACGTCGTGAAGTTGTTTGCAAGTCAGAGATAGCTCGGAAATGCTTTGAAGATCCAAGCTCTGGAAAATGTCGAGAAGGATTTCCGTCGGTAGGCTCGTAAGCGCCATTGAATTGTTGAAGTGACTCATGATGACGTCTATTGGATTGAAGTCTAAAATGTTGTCGAAATGTTCTTGTCTTGAATCAGATGCAGGAAGTGGTAGAGACCGGGGTCTTCAAGTTTGGCCCTCTATGATTCTATATCAGTAGTACTCAAACCACAATGGTCGGGGAGCAACTCACAGGTACGTATCTAGTTGGGGGAGATTTGGCTTGGTCACGAAGCTTCGTTTCCAAACTGGTGATGCGAGCGAAGATTTCCTATCCTTCGCGTGGGTTGCGTCTAGTTGCAACGGTTGAGCAACCAGCTCAATGAAAGTTGATGCCCGACGTATCGAGCACGAGCAAGAGATAAGGAGCTTTCAAGCCCCTTCCAAAACTCCACGGATTGAGTTCCTCAACCGCAGAGCCAATAAGCTGAAAGGTCTACTTTGCGACCACCCCGTCGTTGGGGCTTGAAACAGTGCAGAGCTTGATGCACGAAAATGCTCGGTTTGCGATGGAGGTGGTGGTACGAGACCCCGTTGATGGGACTCGGAGCATTGATCTTTCAGCCATGCTGGGTGGTGCGCTCTGCTAGATTTCGAGCTTTTGGGCTTGATTTCGAGTTTTTGGGGTAGATTTGATGAACAGTAGCACAAAATAGATGATACTGGATGGAAAGATTGGTTTGGCGTCTGTTTGTTTTGTTGTTGTTTGGAAGAAAAGACGGAAAGGGGAGATGACACATGAGTCGACGTGCGCAGGGGTCGGTCACGTAGTCGAGTCACTCTTATCTAATCGCGTAACGCGGGTGGTCAGGGTTGGGGTTCCCGCGACACGGGAGTGCAACTTTCAAAACAGGCAATTGATGACATGTAGTATCCCCGAAAACGCCAGCAAAGAGCAAACCTTCTAAGAAAACAGCATCTTGGTATCCAGTTCGTCCTTCGCCAGCCGCACGCCACCCTCTGTCCGAAGTCCCAACTCGCCCTTGCGCGAAAGCCTCTCTACCGTCTTCTCTGCCCTGGCGTTGTGTCTTGAAGCCTTGTTCCTCCGCAGATCGGCCCTGACCTGGTTGGGAGACACGAACTCCTTGTTCTCGTAGATAATAGCACCGCCGAATGAGCCCTCCTGAATGACGATAGGTGTGAGAACGAATCGAGGACCAATCTCGACGAGGCTCAGGTCTGCGTCTTCGTCGGCCTTCTCGTCGTTCGGCTTGAGCTTTGAGCCCTCTGTCTCGCTAATCTGATAGTTCCGCACCCAGATCTTGCCATCGGCGACGGTGAATCCCATGACGTGATCAATGAAGGGTTTTGACTTGCGCGCGCCCCGGGGAACGCCGAATTGGTGGAGGAACATCTCCTTGATGACACGGAGGTGGGGTTGCTTCTCGAAGGCAGCGTCGAAGGAGAGGATCGGTCGAGAGCCCTTGAGGCAGTTGCCTGTGAAGTGGAGTTCCTCCATAGTGTGAACTGTGCGCGATGTCAGCTTTTCGTTGGGACGTTGATAATTCTTGAGGGGGTACGAACGGTTCTGCATATGCATCTTGATGGTCGGTCCGTTCGGCGCCTTTGCCATCCAGACATAGAGATCCTTCGCCTTGCGTGCCTCAAAGAAGAGAACGTTGTTGCAGTTGTAAAGTTCTGCAAGCTCGTTGAGTTCATAGAGCTTAGTCTTTGAATCAAACTTTGCGTCCTTGCGACTGTGTGGCATCATCGAGGCGAGGTCGTTGAGAAGGTGACGGTGCCTAGACACGTTGGCGTTAATCATGCGGATTCTCACAGAAGCAAGACACCTTGGAGACTGACCTGTAAGTCACACCTCTAGATGAGAGGATGAGCACTCGCTGCTTGTTCTTCTGGACGCCATTGGTGGGCGCCTCAGACTTCTTGCTCTCCTTCTTGGAGAGGCTCTTGTAAACGGCGGCCATTGCAGACCGTCTGTGTTCAGGGTGTTCGGATATGTGATTCCTTGGACACGTCCTTTCTGTAGTATTCGGCAGTGGCACACAGGTTGCGCGTATCAAATTTTCGATTGTTCGCAATGTTGAAAGCTGCGTTGAGTCGGTTGGCAATGCGCTTGCAGGTGCCTCAGAGCAACGGCCCGGATTTTTTTTTTTGCCTGCGATAAGAAACCGATGCCTTATCAGCGAGGCGTGATGTGGTTGACCCTCGCCTACCCTAGACTAGTAATTCGCCTGGAGGGATTATCGTCTTAGGAACAGAAGTATAGACACAATGCACACGCATCGCAAATGATTGAGAATTCACCTCGTTTATCGAATTGGATTGAGTTCGCTCGAGATACACCGTCATAATATGTCGCTGTTGCCAACATTAACCATTTGGGGCGGTGTGGCCGTTTATCAACCACCATCTTGGTTGCCCATCATCAAAAGCCCAGAGGTTTGCTTGTACACCGCTTGAAGAACACGCATAGGCTTTCAAACCTAACGGGGTATTCTTAATCAGGCACCATATTAGAAGCGACTCGCTAGGATCGTTCCACTAAGTGAGATTATCCCATGCTCAAGTCTGCTACCATTGTCAAGGCAGCAATATTCTGATCCATCCATCACGTGTACGCGCGGCCAGGCTGACATTAAGCGTTTCATTCCGCTACGTAAGATGACCAACTCGTAGCAATCATCGAGCGCATCGACAACACAGGCCATCGTGGACAAAAGAAAAACGAGACCAACAAAGAGAGCCAGGCCAGACGGAGGCTCAAGCTGTTCTCGTGGACGGGAAGGGAAGAGGTACACGCCGCCCACCGCATCGCCTATTTGATGCTGCGCCTCCCCAGCCTACCCTAGCCTCCCGGTCCGTAAGCCCGACCTATAATACCGGGTAACACGTCAAGACGCCTGTTATGTTTTGAGGAAAAACAGCCCCTCCCATAGAAGCAGAACTGGCATCGGAAAACATGGTGCGCACACAATCGGCCGTTCTTCTTAACAGCACTTGCCGCCCTTGGAGGCCTCGTCGTCGGCAGGCTTGCTAAGTGAGATGTTTTGACCGGCGCCGATGGTGGCCTGAGCACCCTCGCCAGAGTCGAGAGCCTTGCTTGAGACAATGCGGTAGATCTCTATAGTCGATAGGTCAGCGTAGGTCGCAAAAGTAGCATTGTAAAGAAGCGTCCATACCAGTAAGGATGTTCTGGAAAGCCAATTCGACATTGCTGGCGTCGAGGGCAGAAGTCTCGATGAATGAAAGGTGATTCTCGCCTGGAAACTGTCAGTAACTCATCCCTTCACTGTCGCAATGCTGGACGGCACATGTGACGTACTGGCAAAGGCTTTGGCCTCCTCAGTGGGAACTGCGCGAAGGTGCCTCAAATCGCTCTTGTTTCCGACCAGCATAATGACGATGTTGGCGTCGGCATGGTCGCGCAGCTCCTTGAGCCACCTGGTGACATTCTCGTAGGTCTGGTGCTTGCTGATATCGTAAACGAGAAGGGCACCGACAGCGCCACGGTAGTATGCGGATGTGATGGCGCGGTAGCGCTCCTGGCCGGCAGTATCCCAGATCTGGGCCTTGATGGTCTTGGAGTCAACCTGGATCGACCTGGTCGCGAACTCGACGCCGATGGTCGACTTCGAGTCCAGGTTGAACTCGTTACGGGTGAAACGGCTGAGAAGGTTGGACTTTCCGACGCCAGAGTCTCCGATCAGGACAACTAATCGCAACAACGAGGAAATGTCAGCACGAGGAGATTCGCGAGTTGTCCAAAGAGGGGTGTCGGTCGATCGGCCACACAAAGGGCATCGGTTGGGCTCGTAGGGGGGAAAGGGGCCACGGACCTTTGAAAAGGAACTGGACGCAGAGACAGGTTAGTAAAGGCACTGGCGCACAGGGTCAAGTGAGGGGAAAAGCGACATACATCATACTCGTCGTTAGCCATGATGACGGTGTGGATGCGGGAATATCGTGAACGTGGGCGTGAAGAAACGAGGATGAGGTCGTGACGGTCGTGGACGTGGTGGATGGCGGTGGGGTGGTGGTGGCTGTCGTGGGTTGCGGGAGGAGGAGTAGGAGTAGGCCACCAGCGAGATATGAACGAGCTTGACTGGAGGTAAAGCAAGGGATTCGATTCAGTGGATGCGCTGCCAGTCGCTCGCCTAGCAAGGGGAATAACGGTACCTCTTCTGTCCAGCGTCCAAAACGGTGTCACATGGGTCCGCGATAACTTAATAACCCTGATATTTGCATCACCCGACTGCTTGTTCGTTGACCACCACTCACACCCACAACGCGCCATCACGTCTTTCAGTCGAGGCATGTTAGGAGGAGAAGGAGTACCCAGTGTGCGTTCAGCCCAAACCTGATACAGGACTCTTGCGCCTTTCATTTGAATTTACTGCGTTGAGCTTCGTGTTTTACCTGCGGTAGCTGATCTCCGTTCACTGAAGCTGCATCAGACAGTTGCACCCGTTCGCAGTTGCCATGCCATCGTCCTTCACTGCCTTCTACTACATATTCTACCGGCAAAGTTAATTTTCCTGACCATCTTCCCCCAAAGCCCGTGCACACAAACAGACAGTCTTTCTATTTTCCTCTTTCTTCTGATCACCCCCCTCTGTATCTGGAACCTTCGGCACAGAGTAATGACGTCTATGTGCCATTCTGGAACATCACAACCCTTGCTCTGAACGATGCATTCGCGATGACCACTTGAGTCAGAGTACTTGCAAGTTCTTGGAAGTTGCTCTCCTCAGGACATTTAGAATCATCGCCATGGCCGACTCTGAGCCCGACCGCGGTGATGACCGCGGAACCTCACCTGCCGATTCTCTCTTATCAGAGAATTACATCTCCGATGATGAGTGGGATGTCGAAGACCTCCTTGCGGAACGGGTCATGAAAGGTGATGCGTTAGGACGACCTGCTGGCGAGAGGTGCTGGCTAGTGAAATGGACCGGGTTTGAGCTCGCTGAAGCGACCTGGGAGCCACGCGAACACCTGACAGAAGAGCTGTTGAAGAGGTGGGAAGAAGAAAAGAGACAACACCACGTTGGGACCAAGAAGCCATTCAAGGTGCGTGAATGGAAGAAGGCATGCATACAATACTGGCAGAACAAGATTGCGAAACAGAAGGACGTCAATCGAAGAAAGAAAAGGGATGGCCAAAAGCCCGAACCCGTGGATTGCATCATTCACGTCCGAGAATCTCTTAAGAGTGTGGATTCAGAGGATGACTCCGATGATGATCTCAACTGGGCGGACCTTGACAGGAATGCTGAGGTACGCGATGGCAGCAGCGACTTCTTCTCCCAAAGTTCAAGGGAAAGCACGCCATCGAGCTCTGCGACCGACGTTGAACAGTCGTCTACAAACCAAGATTCCCGCCAGAAACCTTCGCAGGGGAGTCCTCAGGATGCCTCAGCAATTACCCCAACTTCAGCGTCTGCAGCTGAGAAGCAGCGTCACCTTGCCACTCGCAAAGCTGACACTTCCATCAAGAAGCCTCTCACTGCCGCTGCTAGTAAGGATGGCCAGAAGAAGGGAGAGAGGCAAACTCAAGTTCGAACGCCTCAACAGATAGTCCAAGCTCCCTCGAAGCTAGCTTCTGACGTACAAACGATGCTATCGGAAAATCAACCGAGGAAGATAGCGGGCTCCTCAGGATCCGCCACGGTAGATTATCCTAGGACCACTCACCCTGCCGCCACTCGGGCTCGGAAGACTCAGCAGCCGAGCAGTCATGAAGCCGTGGGGAATGTGTTCGTGAGTGGTACGAAACCCAAAAAGAGACCCACGATCGATCAAGCATTGGACACATCTTCAGTTGATCCGAGGATTCTCAAGCTCCGGTACCAAAACATCATCGAGAAGCGCTTGCGGGATAATGAAGGAACACGAGATCCCCGTCTGGCACGAAAAACAAGCTCGAGTACCCATAAAATCACCACCGGCCAACAAGACTATGATGCCGCAACTGAGGAGCGGTCCTTGTTTGTAACCCCAGACCCAGATTCAAGATCAGGCACCTGTCCTCCGAACCAGGATAAGGATTCCTTGGATGGGGAGATTTCCCACGCAGAGACACCCGGGTCAGAACCGATCGAAGAAGGTCCTTCTAGGTACTCTCGCCTAGTCTCGAGTGCTTTTGCTGGTACGTCCATGGTGTCTCTGCGCACTGATGTTCAGAGTAACGGCACACCCGACAAAAGGAGAAAGGCTGTCCATTTTGGAAACAATGAGCCCGAACCAATGGATCTTGATAGTAACAATGATCTGGTCATTGTACCCGACGACGTCCAACCGCATGTGGCACCAGCTCCTCAAACACCTCTCAGGGATGTGATCAAAACCTGCAACATAGGCGCACCTCCCACGCACACTGTCGAGTCCAAGTTCATGGGACTAAGCGGAGAAGTCCTGACCACGCACCTTTCCGAATTTCAGAGTTCACAAGTCCTAAACTTCACCCATCAGTGTTCCGAGGACGACTTCGTATACTATCGTGCTGCCATTCAAGCAAACGTAGTCGCCGATGGCTATGTTCAATCGAACGATCTCTCGAACATCCTCAAATATGTCAATGGACGTCTGATTAGCCCTCGGCGAGCCTTGTTGTGCTACATCGGCAGCCTGTGTGTCTTACTGGCACCCAATGCATCATCCAAGTCGCGCCCCGAAGGCTTCGGCTCCAACGTACCTGTGATATCTGACAAACCCGCTTTCGTTATCTTTCGGCCACCTGAGAAATTTGAGGCACGATCCCTTGACCTATTCAATCCGGGGAGGCGAAGTTTAGCACCCGGCAAACTTCGTGACAACAGTCTTGGCCTTGATACACTGTTAAAGTTCAAAAGCGAATGGCTCCTTCCACGCAGTCTTTCAGGTCGACTTCAGGACTCTCAGACGGTCTTCTTTTTGCTATTCCCACTCAGTCGACAAGACGAGTGTTTGCTGTTGGCAAAGTGGTTGCGGCAATGCAACTCCTCATGCGAGGTCCTCAGCAGCCTTATTGGCGGGCACTGGTCCATATTCAAATCTTTGAGCAGCGGAGCGATGATCATACACCAGTCTGTAATTGAGACAATTAGGTTCTTGCCTGATCTTGGCAAGCTGCTATGGTCGCCAGACAGCACCAGCAATTTCTCCTTTTGGGCCTTTGAGCCAAATTCGCAGCAGGATTCACCAGATTCTGACGGTGACATCATTGACTGTCACAACTATCTCGAGGAGCTTGCCCTGAAGCCACTCCTCCCAGCTGGAACAGTCTTCCTGATGACACCCAGCTTTCTTCTTGCCCAACCGGAACCCGCCTATCGTTTCTTGAAATGGTTTTCGCAAAACTTCGTTGACCCGCAGAGGCCGCCTGGGCCTGTTTGCAAACTGGCTTTGTTCGGAAACCCAGAGCGTTGGATGGCCGAATTGCTGGACGATGTGGTTGCTGGCTCAGTCACCCGGACGGCCGGGTCTGGCTCATCGGAGGAAGAGATTGCTGTGCGATCAAAAACGCAGCGCCTGTTGACGAAGCTTCTGTCACGCGTGGACATTGAAGACCCAGATCTGTTAATCAGTCCGTTGATTCTCGCACCCACGTGCATTGATGGCAATGATGAGCAGAGTCTTGTCAACTGGTTTTCTTGCTGGGCTACAACACAGCTGAACATGTTTCGTCGCTTTGAAGTTGTGGGTACTGGGCACTCAGACAGGTTTCGCTTGGAACGACGTGTTCGTGCTCCTCGGTATAAACGATCCTCCATCGCAGATCCGGGAGCTCCAGTCGAAACTTGTGAGACGACCACCGCATCGGCTAGCCAAGTTGCTCTTGCTCCGCCGCCGGCATTGAGAGAAGCAGTGGTGACTATGCAAGATGGTCTCGGCGTCATTGAACGGGAGAGTTTGTCGAAGTCGCCGCAAGCGATCTTGTTTAGAAAACCTGTGAGCTATTTTGCCCCCGGCATGGCTGTCCATTTGGGGGATGCTGGATCCCGACTTGCAACATTTGACGAGTGGTTTTCATTCTTCAGGCCCCTGCGCAGCATTGGCGGGCGGAATACACATGTTGGACTTTTCTATACGACAGACGCTGAATGGGACCCAGATGCGCATCCCGCTGATATGTCACCCCCTTGCCGGCCATGGTTCGCAGTCTTTCGTCCGCAAGATCCATCGCGAAAGCCCTGGTCGTCCACGGAGCTCCTCATTTGGGACTCATTCCTGAGTCGAACGTTCTGTGACTCGGACGATATCTTCGAGAGTGACCTCATTCCGTCTCAAAGAACGCTCATCTCCATAGTAGCACACAAAAACAGTGAAAGAAACCCACAGGCGCCCCTGCGACAGGTCTGGATCGGAGGGTTTGAGAGTTCGGACCCGAACTCAAACCCCTTGCAACATACGCTGAATCGACTCCACCAGTTGTTCGAGAACTTTAGGTCTGATCTGGACGCGCGATCTGATCGCCTCCACAAGTGTGGATGGAAGGCAGTGAAATCTGGAGCCAGGGCGACAGGACTTCGGCTCAGTTCAGCGACTCCAAAAGCGCAATCTGCCACAGCTTTCACGGTTGGAGAGTCTGATACAGAGGACGATGTGGCCGACCGCAAGATTGTCTTTCATCCTCCAAAGGGTGATACGAAACTTTTTTCGCGGCAATTAGAGAACCGTCTCCTGAAGCAGACGCAGAAGGCGAAAGACGAAGGGAAGGTAGAATACTTCGACTTCCTTTTTGCACCAACACAGCAATGGTACGGCTATCTAAAGGGATCAAGAAGACATTCAGAGCATATTCGAGTGGTGCAGTGGACCACGATTTTCAGTGAATTCGGACTACCGACAGGGCAAAACTGAGATCAGAGCGTATTATTGTGGACCGAGATCGGATGATCAGGCTAGGTAGAGCTCAAATAACACCCCCTTGGCAAAGTTCTTGACGCCATGATATCTCTCTACTGTTTGACGGATTCTGGACGTTGTTTCGTGTTTGACGATTGGCCCTATTTTGGCACTAGAGGGGCACGGGATATTCATTATCAATTACATGCTTCAATGCTCCCTGAAATTGCTACATAATCACGTATAAAGAGACAGTGGAATGTGTGAACAATCACATAGGTTGATATTGTGACTCCACCCATCCATTCATGTGGCGATTCTAGGCTGTTGATGCAGGAAAGTTCCGCGTACTCAACAACAACCCCTTGACCCTTCGAATACCGTCCCTTGCCTTCTTGATCTCATCATCTGGCTCCTTGAATCCTCCAAGTTGGTATGAGTAGCTATTGTAAGAAGAGCTTGAGCTACGGCCGTAAATTGGCTGTGAGGATTTGTTCCCGCCCATGGCCTGTAGGTCGTCTCGGAAGACGTCGATGAGGGTGCCAATGTCGTGGAAGTCGGTACTTTGGGTACGGAAGGATTCATTTAAAGGTTGGAGGGAGGAAACGAGGTCTTGGAGGCGGGTGGCTTGGCTTTCAGATGGGGATGGAGCTGGGGTCGGAGAGGCGGAAGTTGGAGGGAGTTCTTCGAGGTTGGCTGTCTGGGTGCCGATGTCGCGGTGGAACATCTCTGTCGGGTCATCGATGTCGCTGTCCGTATCGTCTCCTGCTGCTACTGATCTCTTGCCTGCTGGGAGAGGCGGAACAACGGATACGGTCTCCTCAAGCCGGGAGACGAGGGCTTCCAGGCGTTGGGAGGTGGTCGCGTGGAAGTCGAGACGGGCTTCGGTGAGGGATTCGTGCATGGGCTGGAGGAGGTACCGTGAGGTGCCGTGTAAGAGTGTTGCGAGGCCGGCAAAGGAGGAAAGGGTGGTGACGAGGGCGGTTGTGGTAACGAGTGGAGGTGGTCGGGGTGCTTGGGTGAGGAATTCGGGGTATGTGACGATCGGAGGGCGGTCGGCGGTGGACAGGGTGGTTGTAGAAGTTGATGGTGATGGAGAGGAGGAGGAAAAGGATGCTGAAGAGGCTGTGGAGGTTGTAGAGGAGGTTGTAGAAGACTAGAACAATAGTCAGCTCGTAGACATCGAGGAGGAGTAGTCTAGGGTTGTACCTCTGCGTCTACTGCTTGCGCCGATGGCAGTTCAGCGAGGAGCTTCTCGATATCGCTATCGCTGATACCCTTTTCTCTCAGAAACGAAGCTTTCTTCTCTCGAGACTCATCCTTGACGGCGTCGTCCTGGAGGAAGCGGCGCGCGACCTCAAGCTGGTCCTCGGTAGCGGGTGATGATGGTGCGGTTACGGAGCTGGTCTCGGCCGGTGCCAGAACGTCAGCACCGGTCGCTTCACTTTGGCTGTCGCGTTGCCACGACGGAATCGAAGGTTGGTCGTCGGAATCACCCATTGTCGGAGACTACTGTATGCGCTTCGATGTAGTATTCAGGAAGATGGGAAATCGGGGAGATGGAATCTGGGGAAGAGAGGATGGAGATGGAAGCATGTGCCGAGGCAGGGCGCACACACCGGGACATTCTGAACGGTGGACGGAAGTGGAACCGTCTGGAACGGGGAGAAAACGGAGAAAGAGTCGCGTTCTGGTAGGCTTCAACCTGGTGCTACTCCCTGCAAAAGCCGCGAACAAGTCCTCATCAGCATCGAACAATCCATCCAGGCGCTTCACAGAGGTGTTTCTAATCTGTGGCCAGTCACTTTTAGAGGCTTCATTAGAGAGAACATACCGTTCAAGCTCTATCCAACGCTGCCACGTCTCACCAAGAACTGCAGCCACCGCAGATCCGACGTCCGGCACTCGTTCATCTCACCGTCCATCAGGCGCTGTCGCAGAGGACCCTCAGTGTCAAGAGACGCTTCGGTCTCCTACTGGCTTCCCGAAACACGACATCAAGCAAGAGTCTGAAGCACCAACAGTAACGCGGTGCAAGCAAGTTAGGTATCGTCTGTTTGGATCTATTTGCGCCACCATCAGCACCACACCCAGACACACCCCAGTCCTGCACCCGCTTCCTTCGCACCAGTGCTACGTCGGACTGCGCTGTCCAGCATTAAACAAAGAGCAATCCTTGAGTTCCTGGAGCATCGAGTGCTGGTTGGCTGTTCACCGAGAAAGTGTGGATGAGACGGAGAGTTTTGTGCCAGGTAAGCATACGGAAGGCTTGCAGCGTGCACTGTGCGGCTGTGTTGCCACCTCTCATTGGTCTTTTGCGTTGTTTGAACCAAGGGTGTTCCTCATTTCTTCATCCTTTCACCATCAGTCCACGAGTGTTGGACTTGACAGCCTTAGCAAACAGCACCGGGCCAATCTGTCACGTCATCAAGAATCACTGTCGCATCAGATGCCCTGATAGAGATCCCAAGATCCGAGGACCAAGGCTTTGGATTTCAGAAATCTTCCGGCATTTGTTTCATTCGAAAGATTAGCGATAGCATCTTTCTGTCGTGGCGACCCCTTGGCCTGGTTGCGATATAGGCTTCATTGAACGCCACCAAATTCACCGCCAAGTCGGTGCTGAGGGATCGGATCCGCGGGGCTGGCTCAATCCTGACCGAAGCCAATCTATCCGCAAGCTGTTACGACTGACTCAACACGACCCCATCCCCTTGATCGCGACGAATACCACCGCCGTGATAGCGCTTCATCTTTCAACGGCGTCCCGACTTCGTCGCTAGGTTGAGTTGCTGGCGTCTCTTATCACTGGACTATTGAGGAGCTTCCACTTAAAACCGACCAGCCAATCTTGTCCCGCCTCTGAACCTGTCTCACCATTCACTCACCCTTTGACGCGACTCATCCACTTTCCCCAACTTAATCCGTTCGCACAGCCAGGACTGCAAGTGCAGCGCCATGGCCTCCCGACCGCGACGCTCTGCAGCCGCAAAGGCCAATGAGGTTATATCTGAACATGCCAGATGGGCTGATGAAGACGAAAGAAGCGAACGCAACATGTCATCACGGAGATCCGGTCGCAATGCGGGCGTGTCCCGTGATCCTGGCTCGCCAGACGACTCACACCTGAACCTTACCGTCAAGGTCGCACCCGGCAAGCTTCGACAAGCTACTCGTGGAGCCGGTGGGAGAAATTCCGAGAGCTTTGAAGGTGGTGAAATCATTCACGGCAAGAGAAACAGGGGAGTGAAGAAGAGCTATGTGGTCGACTCAAGCCCAGACGATGATGAGGAGGAAGATGAGGTCGAGCTTGACGATGATGAGGATGAAGACGCTGAAGGCGAGGATGCCATGGACATGGATGCAGAGGGTGATGATATTGACGCCGAAGGAGAAGAGGACGCCGAAGGCGACATTGATATGAGTGCCGCGCCCTCGCCAGCCAGACCGACGATTCGGGTTACATCAAAAGCGAAGCCGGCACCACGCGGATCCGCGCTAAAGGTCGTTCAGGACGATGACGACGACGATGATGACCTCAGTGACCCTGGTGAGAGTGACGAGGAGGGCGACCAGACAATGGGTTTGGGCGATGAAACCATTGTTGACGAAGATGCTGAGGGAGAGGAGATTGAAGTTGTCGGAGAGGACGATGAGGAAGAAGAAGAGGAGGAGGATGAAGATGCAGAGGGCGAAGACGACGAAGGTGGCGTTGGGCTGGACAGCGACGCGGACATCAGCCGGGAGGATACGCCTGATGTGACCAAGATGACGAAGCGTCAACGCGCTCGATTTGAGGAAGGACCAGGGGAGTTCATGAAGCTTTCGGATGGTAAGTTCCATCAGGCACGAATTCAGATACGTGATAAGACATGCTGACAAGGTGTGTGCAGAGGTCCAAGCCAAGAAGGTGTTCACAGCCGAAGAACTGTCTATGCGTCGTCAAGAAATGGCCCGTCGCAGGAGGAACCTCAGCGAGAAGCGCAACGAGGAGGTCAAGGTATGTCGTTCTCGCCGCCGTCGCCGCCGTTGTTGTCTTCCCACATCATTCTAACATCGCTATAGATGGAAACCATCAACAAGCTTCTTAAGAAGCAGGCACCCAAAATCAACAAAAAGGCTGCCGCCGCAGCAGCTGCGGCAGAGTTGGAGGATGAAGAGGCAGGACCGAACCCGGCGTTTGTGCGCTGGGTCAACTCCAAGTCTGGCAGTGTGATAGGTGTGCCAAAGGATATGGCGGAGGGTCCGGCGGGCAGGATGTTTGCTAATGGAACCAAGTTGGGATCGGGGAAGATGGTGGAGGAGGTTGCGTAGGGTTGGGATATATTAGGAAAATGGTGCGTTCCCATCAAGGCCTTGGGTCAGGGCACAGGAAGCTAATACTTCTACAGGCATTAGGTCACTGGACAGATGAAGACGGTACGATGCTTTGTGTCTACAAGATACGGGCAATAGAGACAGTTACTATCTATACCTGTGACGAGAACACTTCAAATGACCTTTAATTACGACTCTGGTTCTCGACATACCCATTTCATCATTTACGATGATGGCTGTACTCAATCTTGAACACCCACACATACTTATCCCCCTTCACCACCTCATCCGTGACCTCAAGCCAGAACCTCCCCTCCTTATCAAAGCCCCATTCGACGTCCTCCTCCCCCTTCATCCCCAATGCCACGACCTTGTCACCCTTCATAGCAGGCACATGTCCATGCGATTCGACCTCTACAGGTAGCTTCTCTCCTGCCTTCGGCTTTTCCAGACTGAAGATGTAGAAGGCATCATCTGACTGGGTGAAACGTAGGTTTCCAGTGATGTCTTGAGAAGCGATGTACCAGTATGTCGTGTTGTAGATTGCCTGGTCATGAGCGTGAATCCAATGCCCTCCTGCGCGAAGATTGTCAACCATGACTTGATGAATTGACCCATCTGCTTTAGGTCCAACATTCAGCAGCAAGTTCCCATTCTTGGAGATCATGTCCACGAGAGTCTGCACAAGCTTCTCAGGTTTCATGTATTCCTCATCCTTTGTCGCGCGGTTGAACCCGTAGCTGAACGGGTCCATGCCCTGGTTGCTCTCCCACTTCCTCCGTTGCGCGACGCTGAAGGTTGCGTACTCTGGAGTGTCGTAGTCAGCTGCCCAGGGACTACCGCAGCGGTCGTTGATTGCTACGTGACGGGATTGAGATCGTGCGTGGTTGAACCATTTGGAGGCGAAGGCGTCTGTCCCGTTTGCTGCGCCGGCGTCGCACCACATGATGTCCGTGTTGTATTTATAGGCGAGCGTTTCCATTTGGGGCACCATGAGGTCGGTGATGAAGTCGTCGATGGGAACACGGCCGGTGTAGGGCTCGGTCTTGTTGGTGTAGGGGTTGCGGGCGATGATGCCTGGATGGGAGGTTGAGGTTACACGGTCGAACTGTGTGAAGCCGTAGGGAGCCCAGTCTGGATTGAACCACTCTGGGATTGAGAAATAGGTGCCTCGTTTAAGATGAGGTTGATATGTCTCTGCTGCGGTAAAGAGTTCTCCTAGCAGATCTCGCTTGGGGCCATAGTGCAAAGCCGAGCGGTTCGTCGTCTCTCCCGTGTCGAAGAGAGAGAAGCCATCGTGATGTTTGGTGGTAAGAACAAAGTACTTTGCTCCGGCGTCGGCGAAGAGATCAACCCAGGACTTGGGATCGTAGGCTGAGGCTGTAAAGTTGGGGAAAAAGTCGTCGTAGTTGAGGTCTGGGCCGTAGGTTCGCAGACGGTAGGCGTTGAAGCCGGAGCGATCTGCTGGAGCCATCTTTCCAACGCGGGTCGAGTACCACCAGAACCATTCAGCTGTTGTAGGTAGGAAGGTTAGCTGAGTTCAGGTATGTGGGCAATATGCCCGCCCAATATAACCTTACCGTAGCTTTCATGAGGGGTTGAGTTGCCCCATGAGGGAACGGAGTAAGGGCCCTGGAGGTAGATGTAAGTATGATGATGCTGGAGATGAGGGATTTGAAGGTTATGAGATAGGTGAGGAGCTTACCCAGTGAATGAAGATACCGAATTTCCCGTTGTCCATCCATTGTGGCGCTTCATGTTTCTTCAGACTGGCTGCTGAGGCAGTGTACTCTTGGATCCCGATACTGACATCGGAGAAGTAGAAGCTTTGTGCCGACTTCTTCTTGCCCTTGCCCATGAGTGTTACGACTGCCGTGGAGTTTGACGACCCAAGGACAGGTACATTCACTCGTTTCTGATCTCCTGGACAGATGCGCTTGATGAGTGTGGGGGTGACGGTAGTGACTTCGCCACAGCCGGACTTGAGAGAAACCTCGAGATTGGAGACACATTCTGTGCCGACGTTGTTGACGAGAACTTCGACTAGTTGTCGGCCTTGATCGTCGAGTTCTTGACGAGGTCGAACAGCTTGTACTTCTACGCCTTCCTTGAGAGTGTCGAGGGGTGCTGTCTCCCAGAGAGACATGGAGAAGAGATGAAGTCTCCCCTCAGTCGTGTTGGTTGTGTTTGGCAGCATGATCGCTTCGAGAGTCTTGTTCGCTTCAACTGGGCCCCAGCGCTCGTATATATGCGAGGCATTGCCGTTGGTGCCGTTTGACGTGTGGAAGTAAGGATATGTTATCTCTCCACGACGGATGGCGAGGAACCACCAGAAGGCGTGGGCTCGGACTTCGGCTGAGGAGTTTGTCCCATCGCTGTAGAGCAGAGTCAAGTTTCCAGAGATGGTTGTGCTACGTGTGTCGGAAGTGAGGAGGAGGGAGACGGAGAAGTAGTCGTCTGAAGGAGGGACGGAGATGGTTTGTCCGGAGCAAATCACATTGTCGTCGGCTTCTGGGTCTGGGTCGTAGCCTGGGAAGAGGTAAGAGATTCCAGTCGTGGTAGAAGTGTAGATTCCGTTCTCGCCAACTGTGTCGGCTGGGAATGAGTCGTTGAGGATATTGAGCTGTGCTTCACCAGGGCGAGAGGAGAAACCCTTGTTGTTGAAGTACTTGTCTAGAGGGATGTGCACGGAACGGCCTGCCGGTGAAGGTGTTGAAGCGAAGCCAAGGCTTGCGAGACTGAGGAGGGTTAAGAGCCTCATTGTGGCTTGCAGATAGTCACTGGGCGGGAGGTGGGTGAAGTTGGGGAAACGTGGTTGACCTGAATACTTGGCGACTTATATCGGCCCATCATGGTTACATCCGTACGCTGTCTGTATAGTGTGGAGAGAGGATGGCAGGTAGATGCTACTACTGTCCCCCGCTTTGCGATAGATGCAATTGACCTGCGTGGAGTTTAGGTGGGGGAAGGTTTGCATGACGACCGTAGTGATCTTGTAGAGGCGACGGCTTATGACGATTGAGGAGAGAGAAGTGTCGATCTGGAAGGAATTGGAGACAAGTCTGGTGGAGTTACGGAGGAGAAGAGGGGACTTTGCGATAGGAAGTAGGACTAGAGAGCATTAGGGCGCAGATAAGAAGGTTAGAAGAAGGATAGCCTGGAAAAGAATAGACGGCGTTGACAAGGAACAGGGAATGTATTGTTACTTTGGAAAGATGACATCGTCGGTGGGGGATACGAGGTAGCCAAGGGATACAGAGAACTTACAAGGAACTAAAGAGTTCCACAGGGTTGTAGATAAGGAAGTGAAGAAGAAGCTCTTCGTATCCAGGCCGACGGATCCCTACAATTAGAGAGAAGGCAGAAAGAGACTCGAGCGACTCCAGGTTACTGGGAAACATTCACCCGGCACTTCATGACCCCCACGGATGGAGAGCCGTTGGGAGGGGGTAGAGAGGGGGCCAATTGAGACTAAACGGATGTTGTCCTGGTGGTCGCTTGTCTAATGAATCGTCGGTTGCATTTCGAGTGGAGATGGAGAGGGACGGTGGTAATTTTTAGAAAGAAAATAGAGTTCGAATTTGGAGAATTGAGCCGTCGGGGAAGATAAGAAGCGTCGGGTTGGAGGTGTAGTCGTGGCTTTCGAAGTTGTAGGGTACAATACGTAGTCGATGGAGATGATGCCGCAGTCAGATTTACGGATTGCGAAGAGAAGTCCGATTGGGGAAGAGGAATATTAATTGCGAATCATATTAACTGGGCGAGCGCAAAGATTGATTAGACAGCTATAGTCGACCGGGATGTTTACTATGCGCCGGCTAAGAGTCGTCACGACACGAGTCAACAAGCGCTGTAAGACTGTAATAAATCACTAATCAAGATCTACTTTACAACTACTCATCTATGCCTCAAATTGCGCGCTGTACGCCAACTAATGCTCAAACTCCAAATCATCAAGTCTAGTCAAGACCTCCAGTATTAAACACCTCCATATGGATTCTCGTCTCATCAACCCCGGCATTCTTCAAGAAAGCTTCAGCAGAATGCATAAAGTCCAACGGTCCACAAATGTAGTACCCGGCATTCCTCTCATGCAAAAACAGCTTCTTCTCCGCATCAATCTTTGACAGATCAATCCTGCTGATAAAGTCATAGTCCACACCCTTGACTTCCTTCTTGTCCACGGAGTGTGAGCGGAAGACTGTTGAGGTAACGTTCGGATGCTTGGCCACGATGCCCTTCACGTGCGAGGAAAAAGCTTGCGTTGAGGGATGGCGCGCGCCGTGGATCCAGGAGATGGGACGGGTAGATGAGGAAGAGGTGACATGGTTGAGGATGGAGATCATGGGAGTGATGCCCACTCCGGCGGAGATGAGCACGAGGGGCGAGTTCTCTGGCGCCTTATCGTCGAGGAAGAACAGGCCGCATGGGTGAGTGATCTCGGCTTCGTCACCAACATTAAAGTCTTCCTGCAGACGGTTAGAGATCAGACCGGGCATACCGGCCGCTTCACCTGGTTCCTTCTTCACGCCGATGCGGTAGTACTTCCCATCAGTCTTCACAGGGTCTTCGCTGAGCGAGTATTGACGAGGCTGGAAGGTTCCAAGCTCCTTCACCCAAATGCGGAGACTGACGTATTGGCCAGGCTTGTAGGATGGGAGAGGCTTGCCATCTGAAGGGACGAGGTAGAAACTTGTGATCTCGCTGGACTCGGGGATCTTTTTCTCGATCTTGAACTTACGCCAGCCGTCCCAGCCCTTGAAGCTTGAGTATAGGCCCTTCTCTGCGTTGATCAGGATGTTTGCGAGCATGTTGTATGCATTTGTCCATGCTTCTGCGACTTCAGGTGTGACCGCATCGCCAAGCACCGTTGCCACAGCGTCGATTAGATGCTTTCCGACGATCGGATACTGCTCTGGTTGAATGCCGAGACTGACATGTTTGTCTGCCATGCGGGCTACAGCGGAGGACAGAGCACTAAGATCATCGATATGAGCTGCATAGGCGAAGACAGCATGTGCAAGCGCGCGGGGTTGGGCACCAGTTGCCTGGGAAGTGCGGTTGAAGACGTTGTTGAGTTCTGGGTGAGCGCTGATCATGTTGCGGTAGAAGAGGGTTGTGATGGTCTCGCCATGTTCTTTGAGGAGAGGAGCGGTGGATTTGACGATGGCGGCTTGGGCGGGTGTGAGGGAGGCGTTGGGAGGAATGGAGGCTGTCTCGCCTTCACATGGCTTGGTGGGTTTCGAGGTTGCAGTCGAGGCTGAGGTCTCCTTGAGAGAAGTGGCGTATTGAAGTGCCATAGCTGTGGTGAGGCCGAGAGCGAGGAGGGCGACGCCGGGATATGAGATCTTGTTGAGGGTGGACTGGGTAGTTGTCATTATAGACGATGAGGAGGGTTATGATGATGATGAATAATTTTAATGGCCTTCTTTGTTGCTGTTTGTGCTGCTGTTCTATAACATCTCTGTTCACGGCTACCTGCGACCAACTTCAACTTATACAAGGCAGCTGTGGAAGGTGAAGTTGCTTTCTCCGCGGTCAATGTATGAATGGCATCACAATTCCAGATGGTCTGCATCGTCCCACCAAATGTATAGTACGAAAGGAAGGCAACAGGCGAGGCGGAGGTTAAGCCTAGTTGAGGGTATCCGTGACTCATGAAAATACCTTTCCCTGGCAGAGCTAGGAACTAGAACACCACGGTTGAGTGTACTGAGGCAAGTAAATGTCTCGTCTTCCACTCACGTGGAAAGCGAGACGCCGAGTCAATACCCGGTCCATTGCCGCGTGGGCGTCTTACCAGGAAAAGTGCAGAATCGGCCGGTAGACTCGGGAAGGTAGTCAAGGAGGGACGGCAGAGGCTTTGCGGAAGAATGCAGGGGCATCATGTCTAATGGATTCCGCTTGACTGGTCAAACATGAGAACTGCTGTGGGCGATCTTGAGATCTCCGCGGCCCCATCTGCTAAGTCCGGGAAGAACAGGGTTCCCCGTACGTTGGAAAGACTCCTGAAGGCGAATTGCACGAGAAATGGAAAAAAGCGGAAAGCAAACGTCGAGACGAAACAGAGTTGCCCTGTGGCATGATGACAAGCGTCGTATGACTTTGACAGGCAGCGGATGCTAAAATCCGGAGTCTAGGCTCATTTGGTGGTTTCGGCGGATACCGGGAGGCTCAACTATGCCTTAGTGCTCCGGGGATGGTAGAGATCGAAATCAGGGTCGGCTTGACGGGTGTCACAGTCCAATTGTCAGCAATTTACTCCATTTTTTTTTGGGGGTCTTTGGGAGCCTGGCATGGCATGGCATGGCTTGGCCTGGCCTGTCTTTCCCGAGGAGGTGGTAAGCTTGAGGTTGCAGCCATGACAACACGCCACATTGTTTTCTTGTGCGACGTCAGAGGAACAGTTGGTGATTCCAGCTGTGAACAAGAACGATCCGCGGAGAAGTCGAGTTTGTAGACGGCATTGAAACTGCGGATGGAATATTGTGGTATCTTCTCCCCAATGTGTTATGTTTCGAGGCTGAATGGAGCCTGTCGTAAGATGCGAGGCTTCGAGGGGTTAAACGGGAGTCACCACGGGATGCTCGCTGACGGTTACCTGTACCGACGATGTCACACGGTCGATCCGTGCATACGAAAGAGGCAATCGATGGCAATTGTGCCCCGACCGATGCAATGCGGCTCTGTGATTTTGACGATAGGAGAGTCGGCTCGATGGGGATGGGAGACATAGAATGGAAGGTTCCCCCAGTTGCCTATCTTGCTCCTGCCGGCTTCGACGTGATCGAGAGCAGCCCCGTTATGGCAATGACAAGTGCCAGTCCCTGCAGCGAGGAAACTTCCATGATTTCAACTTCCTCCATCCGTCTCATGCCATACTTGCTTCGTTCAGGCAGTCTCTCAGCGCCCTCAGCGCTCTCAGCTCTCCACACCCCACCCCCCCCATCACCCGCTCCCTCAGTCATCCACCGTCGACCAGCACCCTTTTGTTAACCAAAGCCTATCTACAGCACGAACTACCAAACCACCCAAGCGTTATGGAGGACGCCGGTCCCGCCATCTCCCAAGGCTCTGACACGGATTAGGGCTATCAAAGAGCGCTCGGTTTGGTAAGGACAGCCAAAGTGATCGAGAACCGAGCCAGAGCCGCGACTTTACAAGCTGAGGTTTGCTCAGCCTTTGCCAGGCGAAACATGGAACGAGCCCATAAGAAGAAGTTCGGAAGGGCAATGTACCCCAGCCTTGAGGACTGGAGCAAGTTCTTGCATATGCTTGTACTCTTGTCATTGCAGGGCGTTGTATGCTGGCCACTCAAGTCGCTATGGCAGCAAGGGAATCTTTTCTCCGATGACAAAGATGGAGGACCCATATCGCGCTTCATGGCGATGCTCTGCTAGACACAGGTGAGTGTGGTGTTGCAAAATGTTCATACAAGAACGCCACGAAAGGCTTCTAGATTGTGTGTCCTGACGCTCGCTAGACAATAAGTTACCCCGTCCTTTTTCTCTCCTGGTTTGCTCGCACGCGCTACAGAGGGACTGTGCTCTTCGTCCATTGCCTCAAGATCATCGTCTGCCTCAGTTTGTTAGTTGTCTACAAGTCTCAATGGCTGTGCCGTCACTGCCCCAAGGCTGAGTCTGGAGCCACAGTTCCAACGCAAGCTCTGGACGCGATGATACTGTTGCAGTGAGTTTCAGCATAAGAGTTTTGCAGAACTGGCGTGCTGACCGTTTTGACGCAGGATGTGGCACGGGTTCCTTGTGGCCTGGCCACTCGATGTCCTCGTGCCGAATTTTTCCCTAACCCATTTCTTGCGTGCTTGGGTGCCGCTGAAGCTCAGGCAAATGTTCACGCCAGAAACTGCCCCAGGAAGGGACTCTCCAAGGGCTTGAGTAACACATAGGCTGATGTCAGAACTGAAGTGTTGGTCTCCCACGGTGAGCGAATTGTCCCAAACATCTGGTGATACAGGTTGGCAGCTGTTACAGAACAGTTGTTTTCATTCTTTCAGGATTAAGCGATAGTACAGTATATTGGTACAAGCGAATACATGTTGTTACAACCCTCCTTGTCCTGATATTGCTTGGGGATATCCATCCACGTTGGCAGATTCCTGGCACCTGTGTTCACAAGAACACCCATCTAACCCTTCTTCTACCGTGACGCCAGCATCAAAACAAGCAAATCCGTTTTCCGATTGTTTACCATCTCACAGGTTCCCACCGAACCCTCCATGCAGAGCAAATCGCAACTGATAGTCACGCAGATCGGCCCAATTCCTCAACTCCTCCTCCTCATCCTGCGCCGTCATCTGCTGACTGAACCCACCACTCCCGTCATCCGCCACAGGCGGAGCCAATCCAGGACCAGACTTCTCCAACTTCATCAGCACGTCGATCAGTTGTGACAATGCCTCCTCTGACTTCACAGCAAACGGTCCCTTGCGCTCAGGGCGATCGTTGAGCAGTGTTGACGCGACTTGACGAATCTTATTGATCAACGAGGCGCCGTTTGGTTCGAGGTTGCGTTGGGAGATGGAGCCGAGGACTGTAAGGAGGTTCTGGACAATGAGTTCACGCTCGGAAGACATGAATGCGAGAATCTGCCTGTCTTCGGGGTCTTTATCGTCGGAGTCGTCAATGGGCTTGACGTCTAGACCGTTTGTGCCGTCGTGCCCGTGCTGCTGCTGTTGCTCAGAGAGGTAGACGTCACGGAGGTTGAAGTACATCTCGACGAAGTAGGAGCGCGTGGCAAGCTGGGAGACGAAGATGTTTGCCTTTTGGATCTCGTATTGGAGTTGGCGGCGACGGTGAGGATGGAGTTTAATGACGTTGCGGACGTCATGAGCGGGTTGACTGGCGGGCCAGGCTGGGGGTGCGTATTGCATGCCGGAATCGTCGAGGGCGGCGAGAGGGTTGGCGGCTTCAGAGGTTGGGGAGGGGTGGAGTTGGAGCTCGGGAGGGAGGTTGTCGATGACGGATTTGGCGGCGAGGAGGCCGTCACGGAGGAGGAGCCGCTGGTCGGACCAGGGGAGGGTTGACATGCCATAGGCGAGTTCAAGGGAGACGACGCCGTTCATAGTGGTGTAGATGTCGATGGCGAAGCGGTAGCCGGTTAAGAGGGTGACGGCGCCTTCAGGCTGGTGGATGATTTCGTTGGCGAGGACACAGATATCGTCGACGTTTTCGGGGTAGGCTGGATAGGGGAGGGATGGGGTTGAGGGAGCAATAACCACGTCGGCCTGCCCGGGACCGAGCTGAGAGAACGATCGGACGCCGAGGAGGAGACACCAGAAAATGCGGGTGCCGATTTGATCTTTGACGTGGTTGAAGGGGAGAGGGTCGGGAGAATGTGTGTCATTGCCGAAGGTGGGGAGCTCGCCCTGATGTTTGGGACGGGAGAACCCGAGTTCGCGGATGAGGGTGAGGGTCTCACTCATGAAGTGCCGCGAGATATTCCATTGGTGAGAGTAGGCTGTGCCGAGGCCGAGGAAGTAGCTTGTGGCAGCGTCGTCGAGGGTTTTGGGTTGTTTGAGCGTCCAGCGGCTGCCGCGTGAGGCGAGAGCGATATCGCGACAGCGTTCCATCATGACAATGGCGCGGGGGAAGAGATGTGTGCTGTGTTGCGCTTTGAGGTGTTCGCGAGCGCTGCGAGGGAAGGATGCGACGAGGGCACAGATCATAGACGCCAGGAGACCGAGAAACTCGGGCCGGGTGCGGTCTTCCCGATTCGCGAAGGACTGGCGGAAGGTCGGCTCGTGAGGGAACGGCGCGAGGGGGTGGATGTAGGTGAAGAAGTCGTCGACGAGGAGTTCCAGGACGGGAATGGGAGCGATCGCTTCGGCGTCAAGGTTTGTTGTTGGCCCATCGGTCGAGATGTCCATCAGGGTCTTTGCTGCAGTCTGAGGCGTGGGTGAGATGGGGAAGCCGGTGCTTGGGGACGCGGAGGCCGCCTCAAGATCCATGCGCGCGCGCTTTGCGGCTTTGGCAGCAACAGCATGCTTGTTGGGAGGACCGCGACGCTTCGTGGGGCGCTCATTCGTGCAGTCGACACCGAGTTCGCGACAAGGGCGGCAGGGAACATTTTGGTCGTCGCATTTGACCTTGCGCATGCTGCACATATCGCAGGCGCGTCTTAAGCGGGTGAGTTTAGGGTTGATAGCCGGATCGCGTGCCATCATGGCGGCCGCAGATGACGAGACATCGTCGGCAAGGGTGAAGTGGGCGGTTGTGACATGATGTTGTTCAGGAAGATGCTGGTCGAACTGTTGCTGGTGTTGCTGCTGCTGAGCGACGGCTTCGGCGGCAGCTGATTGTAAAGCTTGAGGGTTGTTGATTGCAGCAGCGGCAGCGTCGCTGGCAGCTTGCAAGATCTCGAGCCCGTTGCTGGCGTAGGCGTGGGCGGTGGTGTTGGGAGAATCGGGGTCCTGAGGATGTTGATGCGGGGATGGAGGATCCGACATGGTGACGATGCCCCAGCGGATGGACGGTGGTGTTGCGGAAGAATATCGGTGGTTATGTCGGGCGATCACCGGGTGATGGACGGATGGGCGTGAGGCTGGGTGAATGTCGGGAGGTGGTGATACAGGCACCAGGTGCGGGTGAGGGAAGGGTTGGTTGCAAGTCGATTAGGTAATCAGACATGAGGTCACGTGAGAATCTCATATATCGTGGCATATCGGACGAGAGCACGGTATTATCGGAGATCTCACACAGATTAGCATGTCGTGTAGATATAATTCGACGTTCCATGTCTACTTTTCACCCCTGCCGACGCTGTACGTCTTGACATTGTTGATGCGTCTGAGTACGCTTTCACATGCATACAACGCGAGGTCACGTGAGTGCGTGTTGAGTAACCTAAGAAGGTATTCACGACATCCCCATCCAGAGGGGTCTACAGGGCATGGAAAAATCCAAGAAAAGTCCAGCAGGCTTTTGGGGGCTTGCCAAACACCTGTGGCTCTTCGGGGAAAGTCAACATATCATCTGAATGTGTTCTGCCCTGCTTTGCTGTACCCAGTATCTTTCTGCACCGTTAGTCATCCATACCTCGCCCGGAACAAATGCCCCTCCTTCCTGGCTCATGCATGTGGAAGCTGCCCCTCCATCGTCTGCACCATCGTCGATGCTCCAAACTCAGTCGATGCACGTTTCCATCCGTCACCGCCAGTGTAAAAACAACGCTCCGTTCATTAGCATCAACAAGGGCAGTTTGCTCCTAAAGCCCCACCGTCATACAGGATCTAGGCATTAGACCTGCAGTTCTCGCCGGTCTCGAACCAGCTTCCTGCTTGCGACATTAATTGACATGGGTAAAAATGGCCTGCCTCATGTTCGCGAGGAGAATGGTAGTTTAAACGTAGACGGTACTTGGTCAACAACGATAATACCGCGCACCTGTCACATGTTTCTCGTACGGTGTGCTCGTACCTGGTACCTTGCATCCCGTGTCTCTGACGTGTGATCGAACTATCGTGGTGCTGCTGCTATCCACCTCTCGCACTGGCGCTGTCGTCCAACTGTCGTCATACTCCTCGACCTCCTTCGCTTCTCTTCATCTGCCCCAATCACCACCACCACTCTGCTCCTTCCCCTTTCCTCCTCATAACCTTATTTTTCTGCCTTTCACACCTTTCCCCTCAGCTGACGATAACCTCAATTCCCCCGTTCATCGCACATTCACTCGCTCTCGTTTCACTTCGGACATCTTCGATCCTTCGGTTCCCACTCTGCCAATCCGTATCCACACTTAAGCTTTGCCTAGGAGGCTCGAGACGCAACCAGCTGCAGCATCGGTCCAGCCAAAGCTCAAGCTCAAGCTCAACGGTCACAAATCAGGAATCAGCAAATCCTAGTGCTAGACAAGGCTTGCTTACTGAGCAGAGCTGCCCTTTACGAGCTCCCTAGCCACCATTGGCGAAACCATACCTCACTTAGCTCTTCCTGGAGGTACCTCTGTTACCATGCCTCCCTCTCAGCAAGAGCCCCACGATGACTTGTCCCGCCCCCCAGTCGATCAAGGCTTCGACGCCGTCACCCCCGCCATCCCTTCTGGTCGCACCGATTACAACTCCCAAGCAACGATTGATGCACCCAGCTACTTCTCCCGCGCCGATCCTTTAATTCCTCGCCCAGACACTGACGATCTGCCATTGTTACGACAGGACGGCCAGAATCCAGCTCCTACCATGGCTCGTCGCGAATCGCTGTCCGACATTCGTGCCTCGAACCCGGATCTGGCTCTCACTGGTAACATCATTTCGGCCACCTTCACAATCCCGCACTCCTTTGCCTACAGGAAGGACGGCTCATGGGTAAGCCTGCTCCCACCTGATCCCGTACTCTTGCTATTGCTCGTGCTGCGATTGGCGTAAGCAGAGGAGAGAGTGAGAGCCAATGAGCTAACACGCATCGCTGCATCAGGACCTCAGCCTTCGTCGCGGTCAATCGGCCCTCTTCGATTCTCTTTCCTATCTCTCCTCCGATGCGACGCCATGGAATCACACAGTTGTCGCCTGGACGGGCGAGATCGAAAACCCCAGCGATGTTCCGCTTTCACCGCCAGCCACACCTGCAAACACGACCAACGGTGCCTCTTCTCTGAATGCCCTTTCGGCTCCAGTTCCGGTTGATGCCGACTCGAAGCAAGCTACACCACCGCCGTCCGATGGGCTGTGGGTGCCGAAGAAGGACATGGAAAATCTGGAGTACCAGCTTAGCCACAGCAAGACTATTCGCACTGTTCCTGTCTGGCTAGCCGACGAAGACGAGATGTTTGAGGATGGCATCAAGCTCAAGGACCAGGCTCGCTGGAGACGCTATGCTGAGCACGACCTCTACACCCTTTTCCACTACAAACAGCATGAACCCACCGATGGTCGTGCGGAGCGACTTGAATGGGCAGACTATTATCGCATGAACCAGAAGTTCGCCAATCGTATTATGGAGGTTTACAAGCCAGGCGACATCGTCGTTGTTCATGACTACTACCTGATGCTCCTTCCAAGTATGCTGCGGCAAAGGATTCCCAACATCTACATCTCTTTCTTCCTGCACTGCCCGTTCCCGAGTAGCGAGTTCCTTCGCTGTCTCTCTCGCCGAAAAGAAGTGCTGGAAGGCATGTTGGGAGCCAACCTTATTGGTTTCCAGTCCTACAGCTACTCAAGGCACTTTCTCAGCTGCTGCACAAGGATTCTTGGCTTCCCTTCCGACGCTCTCGGCATTGATGCCTATGGATCCCGCATCCAAGTAGCCGTTTTCCCTATTGGTATAGACGCTGCCAAAGTTCTGAGCCTTGCGTCTGCCCCTGAGGTGGACGAAAAGTATAATGCTCTCAAGAACATGTACAAAGATAAGAAGATTATTGTTGGTCGTGATCGTCTCGACAGTGTTCGCGGTGTAGCTCAGAAGCTGCAGGCATTTGAGAGGTTCCTGGAGATGTACCCGGACTGGCGCGACAAAGTCGTCTTGATCCAAGTTACCTCGCCTACGAGCGTTGAAGCGGAGAAAGGCGATCCGGAAAACAAGATTGCCAGCCGAGTCAACGAATTGGTCATGAAGATCAATGGGCAGTACGGCAGCCTGGGCTTCTCCCCGGTGCAACATTATCCCCAGTACCTCGACCAGACCGAATACTTCGCATTGCTGCGTGCAGCTGACATTGGCCTCATTACGTCAGTCCGAGATGGCATGAACACCACAAGTCTCGAGTACATCGTCTGTCAGAAGGATGGCCACGGACCGCTGATTCTATCTGAGTTCAGCGGTACTGCTGGCAGTCTGAGCGATGCCATTCACATCAACCCCTGGGATCTGAGCGGCGTTGCCGAGAAGATCTACAGCGCCCTGACCATGTCTGACGAACGCCGCATGGCCATGCAGTCGTCCTTGTACCACCACGTGACCACACATAATGTGCAGTCATGGATCACCAAGTTCATTCGCAAGGCGTACACGGTGTTGAGCGAGTCAAACACTTCCAACGCGACGCCCCTGCTTGATCGCAGTCAACTACTAACACAGTACCGCGCCGCCGGAAAGCGCCTATTCATGTTTGACTATGACGGTACCCTCACACCCATCGTGCGCGAGCCCAGCGCCGCGATTCCTTCGGAGCGGCTTGTGCACGTTCTGCAGCTTCTCGCGTCTGACCCAAAGAACGCAGTGTGGATTATCTCGGGCCGCGACCAGGAGTTCTTGCACCATCATCTTGGTCACATCAAAGAGCTTGGATTTTCAGCAGAGCACGGCAGTTTCATGCGTCACCCTATGTCAGACGAGTGGGAGAACCTGGCAGAAAAGCTTGACATGGGATGGCAGGAGGAGGTCATTGCTGTGTTCCAGAAATTCACAGATAAGGTCTCAGGTAAGCAAAGTCGGAATGCCCTTTGAGATTGATGACACACCGCTTACAACCATCTAGGATCTTTTATCGAACGCAAGCGATGCGCCGTGACTTGGCATTACCGACTGGCAGATCCGGAGCAAGGACTGCACATGTCGCGTGAGTGCCAGAAGGAGCTCGAATCTACAGCCGCCCGGAAGTGGGATGTGGACGTGATGCCCGGCAAGGCCAACCTTGAGGTTCGGCCGACCTTTATTAACAAGGGAGAGATCACCAAACGGCTGGTCCATATGTACAATGACCAAGCTGGGTCCAGCGGCGGAGCTGTGGAGCTTGCGGTGTGCCTCGGCGACGACTTTACGGACGAGGACATGTTTCGCAGTCTCAACGGCCTGTCCGGAACGGCCATCAATGCTGACCACGTGTACACTGTGACAGTTGGAGCCAGCACCAAGGTTACTCTGGCGAAGTGGCACCTTCTGGAACCCCAGGATGTGATAGAGTGTGTAGCACTCCTGGCTGGAGCAGATGATGGAGAGAGGCTGGGAGAGGTGAACCTTGCAGCCTTGAGCTCTGTCGAGGGGCATATCCCCGAGGAGGAGAAGCTTCAAAAGGAATGATGTTGTTGCGGGTGGGTTCGACAAACGACAAGAGGTAATCTGAAGCAGGAGAAGAAGCGATTTGGATAGAGGGGCGGCTTGCAATGCGTTCATGATAGATGGCATATACAGCGACTAATAGACCATGATTCACGTTTGAACTGTTCCCAGCATAGTGAACTGATTTTCTAGATCAGCACATGGAAGACTAGAGGACTGTTGCGTGAGTCGTAGTAACAGGTGCCATGGTCACATCACACGTTGTGGACGAAGAGGGACGCATGACGTCGTTGCGCGGACATGCATGTCGTATTCCCGCAGCGGAGTTTCTTTCTGGTGTTGTGACTGGTTACGAAATGAAGCTTACCTTATTGGGGACCGTGGTTCGGGGAATCACGTTTCTGGGGGAGAAGGGGGATCGAAGAGGTTGGGTGGGACAAGAGGAGTCTGGGGGGTGGTGAAGGATGGAGGATGAAGATGCAGGCAGCGGGAGTGAGTGTGGGAGGACGAGTGGAGGAGAGCCGGTGCCGGCTTGGCGGATGGTGTAAGTGACGTTCACCAACGAGGTAGACTGCGACTGACCAGAAGGTGGATCGATGCGAACAGCATAAACAGTTACGAAGGCTTGAAGACTGATTTTGACGTTGATCTGAACTATTGAGCATCGTTGATCATCGTCATGAGCGGTGCTGGACGGTGTTGGGGGGACTAAGGTTCAACCTTACCGTCCAAGACTCAAAATCTCGGCATCATCGGAATCCCCCGAGCCAGTCGCAGATTTTTCTTCGACCTTTCTGGTCTCATGCAGTTACAGAAACTGTGCGGCCGGAAAAAATTGGTGGTGGTGGATCGAAAGGCCCGATGCTGGTGGCGCTGGCTACGATGATCGACGGATGCCCGACGCTTCCGGAGCCGAGAGGCCGAGGACGCTAGGGCTGATGCCACGGGTGAGGGTATGATCAAAGGCGGGAGGCTGAATTATGTCATACTTGGGCGAGATTAGATTTCATTTCAAGCGCCACTGATGCTTGTTGGGAGGTAGTGTCGGCACGTGGTATGTGAAAGAACGGCGAGGCTTTGAGGCTGAAGGAGAAGAGCGCTCGGCGCCGAGATGAGATGGGATGTCATTAACGGCGTATTCCCGAGCAAGAACAACGTGATACACACATTTCGGCGATACTACCATGCGATGGAGTAACAGAGACGGACCGAAGACTGGAAAAGTGTAAACTCGTCATGGGATATGGACATGGGCAGGTCTCAGCGTTCAACGCGGCGGAAACGTGATCAATCAAGGTGCTTACAACGCAGAACCCGCCGTATACTGGGGGAAAAGTAAACGGCCCGTGGGGATTTGTAGGTCTGGGGATGGGGGACATCGGGCCTATGGTGGGAATCCTGGGAAGGTTCGGTGGTTTGTTTTGTGTGTCGTGTTGCGTTGTGACCGTTGGATACGCTGAGGGGGACTGGTTCTATGTGGAGATGCAGCTTAGGAGGAAGACGTCACAGGCTGGGTCTTGCACCCTGGTATAGAGGCGGCTATGGGATGTCACGCGTATGTGGCTGCTGAGCAAGGCTGGGTTTTGTACGTCTTTTGCCTGCCGGCTGTTCCTTGATCGGCGGATCTGGGGATTGAGTTTCTGCTTGGAGGGTGCGAGTATATAGAGGGCTGCCTCGTCCCGGTCGCGTGGGTTGGGCGGTTCCTGGTTTGACCCAAGTTTGGTGATCTACACCGGAATATCTTGCTTGCTATTGTGTAGTTCAACATTGAGATTGCACTAGACAAGTGAGGAAGAAGGTGAGCGTTGTACTTTGTGTGACGGTGGTTGCTGAAGGAACGCAACTAACATACTATGTCTCAGCCTCGCATCCCACCACTGACAGAACCACAACACTCCGAATCGAATCCTGAACTTATCAACATTGTCAATAACAAGATTAAGTGAGAGCTCGTAAAGATGGGTTTCCTAACCATCACCTTCGACGAGCACAACCCTGCCTCGGAGAAGCGCCGCGATGGCAACCGCCAATCCCTCGCGGGGCTGGATTACTCCCCGTTAAAGCGTGTCACCGGCAGGTCCTTTGTGCTCTGTGTGCTTGTGTCTATGGGAGGCCTGATCTTTGGATATGATACGGGACAGATCTCGGGCTTTCTGGAGATGCCGGACTTCTTGGAGAGGTGAGTTCCCTTGTTGCATTCACGGACTCTGAGCGAATGTTTGGAGGATGAAGGAGCTGACGATGAGAAGGTTTGGTATGAGACACTCAAATGGAGAACTCTACTTCAGTACCGTTCGCTCTGGTCTGATTGTCGCTTTGCTCTCCATCGGTACCCTCATCGGCGCTCTCGTTGCTGCACCCATTGCCGATAAGATTGGTCGTCGACCTTCCATCTCTTTCTGGTGTCTCATTGTCTCTGTCGGCTTCGTCATCCAGATCGCTGCTGTGTCGGCCTGGTATCAGATCATGATTGGCAGATTCGTGGCTGGACTGGGTGTTGGTGCCTTGTCATTATTGGTGCCCATGTACCAGGCTGAGACTGCTCCTCCGTGGATTCGAGGCGCGATGGTTTGGTGAGTACTCAACAAGCCTTCATAAAAAAAATGACAAAGAGACTGACACTCTTTAGCTCCTACCAGCTCTTCATCACAATGGGCATCTTCCTCGCCGCCTGCTTCAATTACGGCACTGTCACCCACCAACCCAACTCCTCCGCCTCCTGGCGCATTGTCATCGGTCTCGGCTGGATCTGGACTATCGTTCTCGGCGTCGGCATTCTTTTCTTCCCTGAGACCCCACGTTTCGAATTCCGCCATGGCAAGGCCGAGCATGCCAAACAGACCCTCTGCAAAGTCTACGGCGCGACACCAAATCACTGGGCGGTGTACACTCAGATCGAAGAGATTGAGAGTAAGCTAAGGGCTGAGGATAAGCTCAAGACAAATCCGATACAAGAGTTTGTTGGCATGTGGAAGGCGCCGAGGATGGCGTACCGCATTGCGTTGGGAATGACGTTGCAGATGTTCCAGCAGTTGACGGGTGCGAATTACTTCTTTTACTATGGCACGACGATCTTTGCATCTGTGTCGATTGATTCGTACATTACACAGATTATTCGTAAGTCTTGACTCGTTGTGGATCTGCTTGCTGGTGAGTAGGGAGCTGACACAGAGATACAGTGAATACCATCAACTTCGCGGTCACCTTCATCGGCTTGTACCTGGTTGAGTACTATGGTCGTAGGAGGTCCCTCATCGCAGGCGCGATTTGGATGTTTGTAAGTTCGCCTCGCATAGAGAGGCTTGAAGTAAAATAATACTGACCTCTGCAGATCTGCTTCCTCATCTTTGCCAGCGTGGGCCACTTCTCGCTCGATTACCAGGACCCCAAGAATACTCCGACTCAGGGTATCGTCATGATTGTCTTTGCCGCCCTCTTTATTCTGGGCTTTGCGACTAGTAAGTTTAAATCATTTGTGAGTTGAATGAAGGCAAGAGAGCTGACAATGGACTACAGCGTGGGGTCCCATGATTTGGACTATTCAGGCTGAGCTGTTCCCGTCTCGATATCGTGCGAAGGGCATGGCACTCTCTACTGCTAGCAACTGGCTGTGGAACTTCGTAGGTCATACTCAGGGTTAACTGTCCACTTCAACAAGAGCTAACACATACTCTGCAGCTTCTCGCCTTTTTCACACCCTTCATTACCAAGGCCATCGACTTCCGTTACGGCTACGTCTTCGCCGGCTGCAACGCTGTCGCCGCTTTGATCATCTACTTCTTCGTCATCGAGGGTCAAGGCCGTACCCTCGAGGAGATCGACACCATGTACCTCGAGAGAGTCAAGCCTTGGGAGAGCAGCAAGTGGGTGGCTCCCTCGGCGGAAGAGATGGCTAGGCGCAGAAGGGAGGCTGGTACTGAGCTTGTTGATGACGAGACTGTGCATGAGCCCGGAAGGGGCAGTGAGGGTGGTTTGAGCGGCGATACCCATGCTGTTGAGGGTGAGAGGGCGAAGGATGAGCCGCAGGGAACTGCGCATAAGGAGACGGTCTAAAGGAAGCTTGTGGTGCAGCGATATTGCTTGAATAAGCGAGGACGAAGGACTTGTCCAAGGCGGTGACGAGAGGTGAATTTGTTGTTCTACGATGCGAAAGCTGCGTTTCAATTGTCCATTATTCATTCTAGGATATTTACGAAAGGATAGTCAAAACATCCTCACATAACCCGCTTCTCTGATTACACGAATGCAGAGTCTAGTCCTCTCGGTTCACTTACACGATATAGTGTGCCGGGCCAAGTGCCGATGATCGGCCCCGCCTTGTTCTCCGCCATCTCGGTCCATCACCATTACCATGCTCCGAAAGATCGTCGCCGACCGTTGCCACCAATCGAGAACACCTGCTCACCTGAATCACCAAGGGTTTCCAACGCGTTGGAATTGACTTCGTTGTTCCTGGATGTCGGTGCGAGATCATTGATCGGTCAACATGGCTCCATCTACTAGCAGTACGAGTACTGCGCTCAGCCTCCCTTGGGTCATCACCGCTGTGGCTGTCGCGTTTGCAGTCGGGACGCAGTGCGCTTCTGGAGATCGAATCTCGTCGGTTTTCAACACTCGTTCGAAGGTGGCGAAGGGCTTGCTGAGTGAAGTGACGGTGCCGGAGAAGGCGTTGGTGGTGAGACAGGCGGAGAGCTTGGTATTGGAAAATGTGCCGTCGCCAACGGAGGCAAATGCTTCGACGGTCAGTTCCTCGATGATGCTTCTCACGTGACTGGATTACACGCTGAGCGGCACATGGCTGACATTTCTACATAGCTCTTTATTCCCAATGGTCTCGATCTGCAGAATATGAAAGACAAGCCTTTCCACGTCTACCATGAAGACTTTCTTGAGATCATAGGAGAGAACCCAACACTAACACTCATTGCCGACTCTGGGACGGATCCATTGTTTCACGAGGCTCCTGTCTGGTAAGTAGTTCATTGACAACTTGGCTGCGGATGCGCACCATTATGGATCACAGCTGATTGTGTTAGGTATCCTCCAACTGATGAGATGTTCTTCGTCCAGAACGCTGGTGCACTAGCTGCCGGTACTGGCCTCAATAAGTCGAGCATCGTGCAGAAGATCGCGCTGTCAGAGGCCATGGCTGTGTCGCACCTTACTGACGCAGTTGGTCAGGTCAAGGTTGAGACAGTAATTTCTGATCCTCCAGTGATCAACCCGAATGGTACGTATCCGTGAAGAGTTACCATCGTCTATGAGCCTGGTTCTGACACATTTGTAGGCGGAACAAATTACAAAGGGAACGTCATCTTTGCCGGCGAAGGACAAGGCTCAGACATCCCGTCGGCCCTCTACATCGTTAACCCTGTCGAGCCTTACAACGCTACAGTGCTCCTGAACAACTTCTTCGGTCGACAGTTCAACTCGCTGAATGATATTGCTGTTCACCCCATTACTGGCGATATTTACTTTACCGACACTTTGTATGGCTTCTTACAGGATTTCCGGCCTGATCCAGTGTTGCCGAGACAGGTCTATCGATTGGTACCAGCGACAGGCGCGCTGAGTGCTGTGGAGGATCAATTCGATCTCTGCAACGGTAGCCATTTTCCATAATTCCCTTCGTGGCTGTCTGCTAATTGGTTCAGGAATCGCGATCTCACCTGATGGGAAGCATGCATACATTACGGATACCGGTGCAGTTCGAGGCTTCTACGGCAATGATCAAGGCAGGCCGGCGTCTATGTAAGCACTCTCAAACGTTACACTTGATACTTTGCAGAATACACGACTAATGACCATGGGCAGCTACCGTTTCGACATCGTCGAAGACGGCACATTCGAGAACCGCAAGCTCTTCGCATACGTTCATTCCGCCATTCCAGATGGTGAGTCGCTTTGCTTATACATATAGACCACTTCAACTAACTGACTAACTAATTCACTTGCAGGTGTTCATTGCGACACAAAGGGCAATGTCTACGCAGGGTGTGGTGACGGGGTTCACGTTTGGAACCCGGCGGGAACATTCTTGGGTAAGGTGTTTACGGGGGAGCTTGTGGCGAACTTCCAGTTTGCTGGGAAAGGAAGGATGGTGATGCTCGCAGAGACCAAATTGTATTATGCTACTCTGGGTGCTGAAGGTGCAGCTTTGACCTGATCTGCGCTTGTCGCGACTGAAGTTCGCAGTGGAGATATCAGCTTAGGGTCGATTGAGAATTGGCTTCACTTGGCCGAGACAGAACTCATGCTGGAACTCCTATTCTCGTCTGAAGCCCCTTTGTATTTCCTCACGAGTCCGTCCTCGTTACCAGTGCCCATTGCAATCGTCATCATGGCCCAACCTCGGATAACATTCACCCGAACCGACCCCCTCACGAAGCACTTCCCGACCCCCAGATCAGCAAACACGCTTTAGGGTCGGAAACATTCTCCGGTCTTCTGATGAACTTTGAATGGGATGTAATTGGCCACGCTGTAGTACTCTAATGTCGTCGTTATCTATTTAGTGTATTCCCAGCTAAGTCGCCGTCCTCAACCAGCTCCGAAGCCGGAGCGGAGCCGGCGATTGTAGACCCTGGCTGACAGAGGGCGCCATCCCCGAACCGAGATCCACTCTGTTTGGTTCTTCTCTATCCTAATAAGTAGAGTTGTTGTCCCTAAATATCTAGTCCAAGCCAATGGCTTTGCGAATGGCGTTGATGAGAATGTTGTTGTGATCGCCACCTGCTTCGTACATGGCGAAACCTGCAAGCTTCTTTGCGAGTACGAATTTGCCCTTCTCGGCAAAGGACCGAGCATTGTCGTACGAAACCCAGATCTTGCGCTCCTTGCTGTATAACGCAGGCTATGAAAAGAAATGGATTAGACTGCGTAACTCAAGGAGCACGGGTGCAGTTCCTGGGTGTGACGTACCGTTTTGCTGCAGTTGCTCCATACATAGGAAATGCCAGGAGCGGGATCACCTTTTGAGTTAAGGAACTTGGCCTCGGTGATCAGGCTCCAGAAAGTGTACGTGCCTCCAGGAGGGCTGTTGTTGCCGCACACGTCAATTGGCGGATCATTGTCCCAGCTGCTACCTTGGAAGCGAGTCGAACCATTCTGCGGAGGGTACTCGCTGAGCTTGCCGTTGGAGAAGGCGTCCTTGTTGGTCACGGAGAAGCCATGGCCGTAGGCTGGCACGCCGAGAATAATCTTGTTAGAGGGGATGCCGGCGGCTTCCCAGCTTGTGATGGCATCTTCGGCGGATCCTTGGTTGTTGCGAGTGTCGCAGGACCAGTAGAGGGGGGCGTTGGGTCCTCCGGTTGTCAGCCAGGGGCCCCAGATGTCGTAGTTCTAGACATGAGTTAGCGAATATTGGACAGTTCATGACAATGCCGATGCCGTACCATGATCATGATGTTGTCGAGGACCTTTGCAAAGCCGGAAAGATCCGTGGAAGCAGCACCTGACGCATCGTTCCAAGGGAAAAGAGAGGCTGCTGCGGTAAGATATAGCTTCTTGCCAGATGGCTGCTTTCGTACTTCCTTGAGGAACTCGAGAAGGTTGGTGGTATCATCTTTGCTGATGGCGTTGCATCCGATGCCTTGTCTGTTTGGGTACTCCCAGCTGTGCAGAAACCGTCAACATATGCTTTGATCATACAGGAGAGTTTGAGACCTACTCTATGTCAAAGCCGTCAAGATCGTACTTCTTAACGAAATCGAGACAGGTCTTGACAAAGGCCGTCCGGTTCTTGGCGGATCCGACGCTGGTTGACCAGAATCTGCTTCCTGTCCAACCACCGATGGAGACGCGTGCCTTCACACCCTGCGCAGTAGCGTTAGTCAACATGCAAATGGTATCAAGGGACGGTTACAGACGTGTTTGTGTGCGGCAGCGACAAACACAGGCAGTTGATCAGGCTCGGACTGGGAGATGTCAAGGCCGCCGTTGGGCGTCGTTTCACTATCGGAGCAAAAGTCAGTGTGGGCTCTTTTTATGACTTGATAACTGTGGCAGGATTCATACGCAAACGCATATTTGACATCAGTGTATTTGTCCCAAGGCATTGCAGACACAGGGAAGCCGCGGTTCGCATGGAAACCGGCAAAGTAGGAAGAGGCAACCAGGTTCGATTTTGTGGCTGCACTATTGGCTGTGCCCAAGAGGGCCAGGAGGCCCAGCACCGAGGCTGAGAGAGACTGAGGGAGCTGCATGAAAACGTATTGACTTCAAAAAGAGGTGAAAGGAGTGGAATCCAACGTTGAGGTTGTCGGCAATGAGTGGGGGACAATGTGCCCTTCTGGCTGCAGGCAGCCCATAGTCTTATACATATGGGAGACCTAGCTAAGGTATCCCAAAAGGAGTTCCCCCTGCGACTGCCGTTTGAATGCATCAATGATCCACCTCCGATCCTTCCCTTAAACAACTGCCATAAGTTCCGAATGAGTTGTTGGACGGGTGGTCACGATATAGAATGATTGGACAGGAGCTGGGGCGTTGCTTGACAGGAGACCAATGAGATGGAGGGGTGGAACGTTGTCGAAGTATTTTGACAAAAGCTTAATCACAGGCATTGTGGCTGTATATCTGTAGGTTTGATGAACGCATTACCCGTTCTGGGATCACCCTGTCGAACGAGGACGTGATTCGTGCCAGCATACTCCAGAGTGCCGCGCTGGGCATACCGGGACCCCCGGGCTGATCAGACGATGCTGAGCATCAACAACTTGCTGACACGAATTCTCCCCTGCCCAGTGGCACAAAGAGGGCCTGTGAAATATGTCAAAGTTGTTCAAAAGGCCCCCTGCAGATTCGCGCTACGTAGTGAGCAGGAACCGAACATTCCAGTGCAGGGACGTCCAGGGGACCTTTCTGGCCCTGACGCGTAATAGACGCTGCCGATGGAGCCGTAGGTTCATCTCGGCATCTCTAACATGGTCTATCCCTAACGGGCCTGTTTGAGGGATCCTTGATCAAGAAAGGTAATTCGCGCCTGTTTCCCTTATGCAAACTTCAGCCCTGACTCGTGGCTAACACAATTAGACTTCCAACGCGGGCGCAGCTTGCGGGGTGGTGCCTGGGCGTAGATGAGAGTTCCCCCACTTGTGAGGAGGGTTTTGTATAAAGAGTTTGGGCTATGACGGATGGGTTAACAGGCTTTAGAGAAAAGGAGGTCGCGTTGATGGTAATTTGACTGGGTTACTGAAGCTAGGATGCTTCAATGAACGTGTGGGTTTATCCAGGAGCCGAAGCCTTTACACGCAGTATCTTCAACAAGGTAACTGTCTACACTTGCGTGGTTACACATCACGAATCCCTGGTGCAGTCTTGAGTTTCTGCCAGGAAATATAGTCAGAGTTGTTTCACTACATCAGAAGTAATTCTCGGGAGTATCAGTACTAAACGACGTAGGGCAATCATTTCGCCAGATTTATTTACTGCATGTGTTTAAAGGATCCCCGAAGGGTTGTGGATGATCAACTACAGGGTAGTCTACGAGGTTCGTTTCGGGACTGGAACACGGACGTTATGAGGCACGTTCTGCTCTTGATCAGGATCAACAGCTTCACATCGAAATTACATAGATCGACATGAGACCTGCTTGTAGGAAATGCAGGTATACAGAAGTTATCATGCTTGTTGCGCAGTCACGAAAGCTATACACGAATAGAAACGTCGTTGTACGATCTGGGCCTCTGAAACTGTTCAACGTGCATGTCTTTTAGAAGGTTTGCAAACAGGTGATCTATCAATTTCCACCTCTTTCTCCTCTTCGAATCTTTATCTCTGATCTGCCAATGACGGCAACGGTCAACCTTCCACTCTTGGCTCTGATGCACTACCCGTCAAAGTCGCCCCTCCCCACGATAGCCCCCGAAGCCGGAGCGGAGCCGGCGACTGAGTGCCCCTGGAGCGAGAGCAGGATCTAATTCCCGGGCCGAGTTCCACTTTGTTTGGGTTTTCTCTGTCCGTTAAAGAGCTTCACTTCTATCGTTTTCTGTTCTTCAGAATTACTGTCTGGGTAGGGTTCGTGAGTCTTCTGTGTGACTTACTGCAATGCCGAACAGAAGACAGACAAAGCCGTCCGCGTCAAGATGAACAGTCCCGGTACCGATGTTGAACGGGCGGATACCGGATCCGACATCCGGCGTACAGATGCCGATGCTGTGACGAGAGTCGATGAGTCTCAACGACGGACCTCAGGATCGTTCGAAGACGTTGCTGAGAAGGGTGGCGTCGCTGGGTCAAGTACCAGCAGACACTCGGACAACTACGATGAAGATGAGGCGGAAGAAGTGGCCCCCTCAGCGCTGTATGCAACTTCCTCTGCCGTTGACTATGGACCCCCTCCCGATGGAGGTCTTGTCGCCTGGACACAGGTCGCCATGGGCTGGATCATGATCTTCACAACCTGGGGCTACATCAACTCCTTTGGCGCTTTCCAAGCTTACTACATCACTGTCTTCCCCGACCGAGCGGCTTCTGAGATTTCTTGGATCGGCGCAGTTCAGGTTTGGTTGACGTTCTTCGTCGGTGCGTTTTCGGGCAGGCTGCTGGATGCAGGGAAGTTCAAAGTCACGTTCTTGACTGGCGCGATATTACATCTGCTGGGAGTGTTCACGATGAGTCTAAGTGGGGATGCGTACTGGAAGTTGATGCTTACGCAAGGTGTATTGACCGGACTGGGGAACGGCATCATCTTCACGCCGTCAGTGTCACTGGTTGCGACATACTTTGACAAGAGGAGGGCGTTGGCCGTCGGGCTTGTCACGACGGGGAACTCAGCTGGAGGACTGGTTTATCCTGCTATAGTCAGAGGTGTCCTCCCGAAGTTGGGGTTCGCGTGGACGGCAAGGGTGCTTGGGTTCATGAATCTCTCTGGGCTGGCTCTGGCGGCTATCTTCATGAAGCCTTGGTTGCCACCGAGGACGGCTGGGCCGATTATCGAATTGGCTGCGTTCAAGGAACCGATCTATGTCTGCTATGTGGCCGGACTCTTCATGTTCGTCTGGGGAACGTATTACACGTTGTACTATGTAAGTCATTCTCATCGACCTCTTACTGACTCGTAGACTCTCACTAAGAAATGATCAGATCGCCTCATTTGGCCTCGAAGTCATCGGTATGCCCTATACGGATGCTGCGACCCTAATCACGATTGTGAATGGCGTCGGAATGCCAATCCGTGTCCTCGTTCCCCTCCTCTCGTCCAAAATCGGCACCCTCAATTGTCTCTGCACAATGGGTCTCGCCACATCCATCGTGGCCTACGCCTGGCTCGGAGTCACCGACCAGACAGGCCTCTACGTCTTCACTACTCTCTATGGAGTTGCCACGGCGGGCTTCCAATGCCTGATGCCTACAGGAATGGCGAGTATTACGACGAGGTTGAACAAGGTCGGCACACGGTTGGGCATGGCGTTCAGTGTAGCAAGTTTCGCAGGCTTGACCGGACCTCCAGTGGGAGGAGCTATCGATGATGGAGGAGGGGGTTACCGGGGAGCGCAGGCTTGGGCGGCAGTAGTGACGATGATGGGTGCGCTACTGATTGGATGCTCGAGGCTATTCAAGACGGGTTTGGTGGTGAAGAAAAAGTGCTAATGATCATGATACAAACTTGTATCCGCACCATTAGGGGGCTAGAGTACGACGGTACACTGCACATTTGATACAGAAACTTCGTAATAATAGTTGTCTGAATCCATATCAGCATACAGTTTGACCCATCGTAAACTCTCTCTTAAGACTCATCAAGGAGTTTTCTCATCCGTATCCGAACCTCAACTGTCGCATGCCCAGTTCGCAACCCCCTCAGCATGTATCGTTGCAGCATCAAGCAACGGAACAGACTCTCCAACATCCTCCTGGCTGAGCAAAAAGCCCAGATCTGTGCTTCCAAGTATGATCGCCTGTGCTCCTCTCTCAACCAACGCCTTCGCTTCTTTCACAAACATAGCCTTCGTTGTCGCCGTGACGTTTGCTTTGCCTTTTGCAACCTCTTCAAACATCCCGCGATTGACCTCATTGAGTGATGCTTCTGAGTCAGGCACGAGGATCTTCAGTCCGTTCTCAGCCCCTTGAAGTCGTCCGATGAAGAAGTCCGGATCATCTGCCCCAAGCATCGTGACTTTCGGGCCGATCAGCCCCAGAGTCTTCACTTGCGGCAGCTCACTCTTCACGTGCCTTGCCATGAAATCTGCGACATGAAGCAAAGGCACACCCGTCGATTTCAACGCCTCTTCCAACTGTCTCGCCACTTTATGCGCCAGAATCGCCCCGACTACCACCCCATCGACCCTTGGCTTTGCCGAATCAGTCACAAGGGCCTGAATGGGATCCAAGTATGCTTGTGTGAAAGCTGCCCAGTCTCCGCGAGATGCATGTTGGACCATGGACTCGAATTCAGCGCTGAAGACGTAGAGAGGAGCGGAGTGTCGGGCGCCCAGGCGGGAGCGGGCGATAGTGTTGATGGTACGGTAGTAGAGAGTTGTAACGTCGGGGGTCATACCACCCAGGAGAAGGAGGGTTTTCATGGCGATTGATGCTGGGTTGGTCAGGCTGATGGAAGTTGATGGTGGAGGATGAAAGATGAGATCATGCGATGGGGCTTTATGGATTCGGTCGTTAGTCAAGTGAAGGGCGTCTAAGTGAGTCACCGTCAGCAGCCAGATAGGCAGATTAAGACGAACCACTAAAGGTAGGCTTGAGTCCAAAGGCGACCTGGGGCAATTGAATGCTCATTTTTTAGTCGATTGATCTCGAGATGATGTTCTTCCTACGAGAAATTATGAGAACTCCAACTCAATAGCCCTGTCCAGTTCAATGCGTAACTCCCCCCGCGGCACTGTAGCCAGCCGTCCATAATCTGCGACGGTTGCCATGCCCTACCACACGAAGGCGTCGAGCTTTGGGCGTTCGAGCACGGAAGGCGATCAGCTTGTCGCGCAGCTCGACCTCAGAACAACAACTCCAGGTCCATGGTTCCCAGAACAGCACTTCTCGGAAAGGAGACATGCAGGGTCGAAATCTGATCCTCGTGGAGGGACAATGGCGATGGTGCGATCCTCGACTAGAAAAGATTCTCCATCCTTCCTAGACGGTATGATGTTGCTGCACAATAAGTCCGAGGCAATAAAGAGATTCTTCAAATGCCTTATCCCCTTGGCGAGGATATTGCACAAATGCAATTGGTTTCTCTTCCCAGAATATGGTCTGCCGCCGTCGAGGCAGGGGTGTAGAGGAGTCGGGTGCTCCAGCTGTAGGACCTGCTCGATACCAGAATTCTCCCACCAAAATACCCGACAACAGTTGATGCTCTCTGGGGGCCTCGTCATCAAGTATAGTTTGAGATTTGTAAGTTTTGAACATTGGCTAGCTTGGACGAAGAAATGACGAAGCCGTGTGTCCAAGACTGATGGTAGAGGTCGGGACTGCCTCGATTGCATAGATCGAGCCGCGGCACACATTTCCAACTTGGTACTACATTGAGCGCAAGCATCCGAAACGCGAGATGAATGAGACGCGAAATCTTTGTGTATTTTCATCCAGACTTGTTCGAATGCCTCGCAGTCATAAAGTAGCTGCTCAAAGCTCAGGGACATTACGTGGGGAGGCAGCTTGCGTAGCGTCGTTCACAACGCACATTCGCACTCCATGTGCTTCCAGAGGTCACCGTCGTTGAAGAAAGACATCCCGGTAGAAGATACGCTGAGAAATACAGTACCAACGCTTGCACAGAGTAAGAAGCCCGCTGTCTGTGCAGATGCGGTCCGTGATGTAGGATGCAATTTCGAGTAAAATCTCAGCTGGTAGGCTGATGAAGGGGACAGAAGCTGTTTGTAAAGCGAGGCAGGAATCCTGAGCCTGGGACTTCATCGCTGGAAGTAGCCATGAATTCAGCGAGAGTCGAGTGTTGACTGGCAGAGAATATAGCTTGAAATGCCTGAAGGGTGAGATCTCCCAGCGACCAACGATGATACCAGCGATGCGGGTACGACTGGCGGTGAGAGCAACGTCGTGGCATTGATGCGATCTGGGAAAATAAAGGCTGTAGGGGAGGCCATCTGCTGGAATCTGCTAGAAGCAGAAAGGAATCATTCACGGAGGTGGCTGGCTTGGTGCAGCTACTCATCCTCACAGGTGGTAGGCAGCCGATGCAAACGTGCGAGAGAGCTCCCTATATAGACGAGGAGAGCTACGCTTGAAGTGAAACAACTCTGATTTTGACAAGTCTATTTGTACGAGAGTTCACCGGATCTTTGAGACTAATCAACCGTCTCAATACGGTCTCATCCTAGCGATGGGTGGCCATAATCACTCGTAGTCAGAGGGAAGTAATCCTCGTCGAGAATAGCCCACATGCGGGAGAAGGTAGACTGGCTGGGCCTCATTCCTCGTTCCTGGGTTATCCTGTTACAATCTTCGCGTTATGTCACACAATGATTCCTTCAAGTCCAGCCCGCCGCGTGCTACCATCCCCGCATTTTCTCTGCCCCGATCCGCACTCCGCGACCCGAAAAGCGCCTCATGTAGCTGAAGTGCCTCTATAGTAGGCATCAGTTGTCTAATTGATCCAAAAGTGTCCAAGCCCGGGGTGAGCAGGAGAATTGGGGACGCGGTACAGAGATCGTGTATGTCTTCTCCGTGACTGCGTCTAATACATGCAGGCAAGCGGCTGTGGTGCGGGATGCTGCATTCTCTCGTTGGACAGTGGCCCAGATAACTCGAAGTCGTCGAGCATGCGAAGCTTTCAACACTTCTCATGATGTCGCAAACATCCGTTATCGCATCAAGAGTCCATGTGCAACCAGCACAGGCTTGGTACATTCTGATCTCCACATAGAGCATTGCATCGGCGAGTGGCGATATCAAAAGCAATGTGAGGTCTTGTATTGGAACCGCTGCTGCATGTCCTGGTTATCTGCCGCTAGAAAGAATTCTCGAACCATGCAGTGATGGCATAGGATTCCATTGAATAGTATGTACAAAGCCACGCAGACATCTGCATCTGCAAAATGCTTCCTCAGTACAGGTACAGACAGGTCTAGGAACTCACGAAAGTCACCAGACCGCCATTGTACACATCCTTCATCGTGCTCACTCTTCCATATTCTGCTCCTCCACGGTCATCCGCATTCCTATCTCACGATGTCGTCTTCTTGACGGCCTCGACCGCGTCCTTTGCCTTCTCCTGGACAACATCCTTGGTCTTCTCAGCCTCGACTGCCAGCTTTTCCCGGCCACCCATATAGTTGTAGTTGACGAATCGGAACATCTGGGTGAACTGAGCACCGCCATTGATAACGTGGCATGCGAAGAGGAGGTAGTTGGGAGGGCGGACGGCAAGGGAGTAGCGAGCGAAGGTGACGGCGTAGATGCACAGGGCACCAGTCATCTTCCCGGAGATGCTGCGGCGTGGTGTTAGTTTGTCCTGGGGGTGAATTGATGGCCGAACGACGTCAGGGGACATACAGATCAGGGCTCTTGAAGGAGTCCATGACAGCAGCAATGGGAATACCAAAGTTGGACACGGGACCCCAGAAGTCTACTCAGCGCATGTCAGCCATAATCACTTTCAATGTCTCTGTAGCTTCCCGCAGGTCGCGTGCGAGGTTCGGAGCACGTACGGGTCGAGCACAGGTAGTCGGTCCATGGGTTGGACCTGATTTTGGCGTTCGCAGCCTTGATGAGAGCAGCCATTGTGACGACGGAGAAGGAGGGCGAGTCGCAATCAAGGACTCGGGTCGGAGGAGAAATTGGCAGGGTAATGAGGGACGAGGTGTTGTCTGAGGTCGAGGTTGCGCGTGCCTTGCGTCTCTTTTTTCCGATTAGCGTCTGCGACGGAGATAGCGAAGCTTCATTGTCCGTCTGTCTGTTGGTGGTTGGGGACCCTTGCGCTCCGAATTTCGGCGGGGGTCGGTGCATGGTCACGTGACTGTCTTCTTGCAACCCATGCGCCAGGAGGCTGGATGATGATGACCGGCTCACCGTTACCGGACAATGCATTGAAAGTCGCCATGGAGCTTCAAGAGCCATTCGCCAAGTATGGCAATGGCATTCATTCATACGATTCACGTGGGTTATACGCACGGAGAACCTGATGTATTGCTGAAATCCCGCCTCAGCAGTGCCGAAGCCTTCTAAGCAGGCTGTCGAGAGTAAAGACAAAGTCTACCGCTATAATCAGAACGAAAGATCTAGTAAAGAAACTAATTTCTGTCCTCGTGATATGGTAGAGTATCTGCATCGCACTGCAGCAGAATGGCTTTCCCGAGGTCATGTGTGTCAGAAGCTGCAGGAATCCAGTCCTGAAGGGTTCAATCCGTGCACAAGTCTCTATTTCACCAGACTGATACAAGCGGTTGAGCTTCCTGAGTTAACGACCATTAGCCTGGGCGATATTCAAGATGCCCTCATTTACGCTGCTTTAGCAAATGACCACAATACTGAGGTTATGGTCAACTACTTGCTTCGTATCATCCATGGCGCCCGGCATTACTGCAAAGATTTGACTCTTGAGGCATGTCGCACGTGCTGTGCCTTATGCATGGCGAACTTCGTCTCTTGCTGGTACACACAAAGGCCGGATGACTTCGGGCCTGGGACTGATCGCCCCAGGTATCTTGACAGTCTGCTTAAGGAAGCAATTTTTAAGCTTTCAAAGGGGCGCGACGGTCCACCCGGTCTGTCATCTGTTGCTATGACGATTCCAGATCCTCGACGATTCAGGTTGATTGACTTTCTAGTGCGCGGACTGCCTTCTGAGATAAGTGTTCTGGAAGAAGTTGAGAAGAATTCGAAAGACGCGGAAGTGAGGGGAAGTGAGCAAGAGGCGAAATACTATCGCGAGGTGATGCTTTTATGTGGACAGAATGCGCAACGTCCGGCGATCAAGGAAGGACATTCGATGAATCCTGTGCAGGGATGGAAGAGCCGTGTAGGACAGATTTTGAGAAGGTAGATACTTTGTAGTAGGGGAGATTTCTTCAAATTCGCACAAAGAAACATCATCCTCATCTGCCACGCAGAGTTTATACCAAACTTGACGTCCCGAATTGGCTCTTGCTTGGCTCTTCCATGTGAGCTCACAAGTGCGTGCGTTCCTATAACGCTTGGAAATTCCTTATAATACTAGAAATAGGAACCATCGGCGTTAGTTTCTATCTGCTTCAAATTGATGTGTCCCGCGACGGCGCTTGGTCTGATCTATGTGTGTCATCGTCCTCTTCCTCCTTCTTGATCCTGGCCTCAGGCTTCGGCGATAGCGCTACATTCTTGACGGACCCGTCTTTCCTTACGAACGCAGCTTTCGCTCCAGTTGGTTGGTCTTTCTTAACTAGTCCAACATCCCTCTCGTAGAACCGGAGCATCGTCTGGGCAGTGATAGGCAGGCCAAGCTTTTGCAAGGCTGCACAACGTGCTTCCCAGATTGGCGCAAGCTTACCACGCCTGTCGTAAGGATTGGCCTTGTGCATCCAGTCGTTCCAATTGGATGCAATTATCTTTGCGTTGTCGATCTTAACCTTGAACCACTCAATGTGAGTTCGCTGATGTGCCTTACACCACATCATCTCGTGCCACACTTCAAGAAGCTGAAAGTGGGTGAGAAGTTCTACTCGCTCTGGGTGTCGAACATCGAGGATCGAATCAAGTAGGTCAGGCTTCCCGTGTCCACAGCCTTCCCACTCGAGTAGCCGAGTTGCTATTGCTTTGCAAGTGTATCCAATTTTGAGCATTCCGGCGAAAGCGGTGCTCTTGTGGGTGTAAAAGTATATTGATCCCTTGGTGCCTGTTCCCAAGTCCAGTGGAGAACATATTCGCTCACACATCGACTCTGCCGTGTGGATATGGTGTTTCGCGAATGTACGGAGCGGTAGATCGAGGGGAATGGGCTCTGCACGTGTACGTAAAGCCGGCACGACTTTCAGCTCCTTGTTCCAAGCGGTTCCGAGCTCTGTTTTCAGGCCAGTGCCATATATCTTACTGCGATGGTGACGTGGACAACAACATAGCTCAGCCATGTCCTCTAGCATCTTGATGCGCGCTGTCGCTGGGAGACTGGTCTTTCCAACCCTTTCCACCAGCTTCAGCGCATACTGAGAGTCTTCGGTAGTGATCTTGCATTTGCACAGTCGGCTCTGGTTGGGTAAGTACCAGATGCACTGCTGCGTCTCCTTCTTCAAGAAGGCGCAAGCCTCCTCGAAGGATGGAAACTGATCAACCGTCGGTAGCGTCGCCATCTTGGAGTTGTGCGGGGCTATCGAAATCGAGGTCGGGTCGGGCCGTGCTTAGTCCTCAATCATGAACGGCGGAATTGGAATCGGGACAATGTGGTGGCAATGATGGTGGACTCATTACGAGATACGTATGGCTCTTTATCAGAAAGATTCTGTGTTTGCGAGTCACCGCGTTTCTTGGGTGCACGGCTTCCAAGAGGCACATGCGAGTGCGTAGGCAGCCTCGCTGAAAGCCTTGGTGGCTTACCGACTGCGCATCAGGCATTCATCCAGCTGGACGAGTGTCGCGCGAGCCTTGGAGTCCCCCGAAACGCGCAGCCAGTTCGGAAGACCAAGATCGCAGACAAACTCATAGTTGTCGGGGAGAAGGTCATCAAAACTAGCCAGCGTCCAATGGAGGTACTTGGTTAGGCGCGATACTCCCATCGTTCAATATGCGAGAGCCTGCTCAGGTGCGGCTGAAGCGCCCAAATTACCTGAAGTGCATGATCATCACGACAACCTGCTAGAGGCATACTTGGCACACTGCTTTTTTTACGCTCTAAGCTTGGTATGAGATATGCTAGACAGGCTTCTGAGAGACGGTGAGTGGTCGGAACAGGCTGGTGCTTGACGGCCAGCAAACGCGATGATTGCGCACACCGCACGGAGTACGGAGTACGGAGCACTGGCTTCTGACAGGGGCATTGATCCTACTGGTTTGACAGGTTCCGTTCCATCGCTGCATGCGCAAAGTGTCGCGCTAATGAAAGCCGGGACGAATAACTTCTCGCTATGTCGAGACGGTGGTGGTGTGCTCAAGTTACCCTTGGGACCATCGTTTTGAGGCATAGACCAAGCTGCTTGATTGTTGGGAACATGGTTCTCATTGCACGAAGCTTGCTTATGGACATGGAAGCTCATCATCGACGCAGAGATAACACCTTTCAGCCAAACTTAAGCCACACATGACCTGTCCCACTGACGGCAACCTAGAGGTAGCACAGCTAGTGATATCAAGTAAGTCATGATGCAGAATTCGAGTCCCCAAACCGTAGGCCGTCTATGCAGGGCGTTTCCTCCGAGCTTTGGGAAGTAGTATTATTAAGCCACGAGTTCAAATTCCCGGCCGATAGTACAGACAACTTCCGCACGGCTGGATCAGCTTACCACCCGAAATGAGGGGACCGACCAGGGTGCATGCTGCTCAACCACCTGCAATGGAGCAAGGCTGGCGAAATCCAACTTCGTGGCCGGACGAGAGTCTTGCAACATGCGAATCGTGAGCGGCTTCAAAGTTCTACATACCTAGCTCGGATGCTATCCAGCCTCTCTCTCGATCTTTTGGAAGCGCGACAATGGAGCAATCAGATCAGTCTGGTCACCCAGAGAGCGACCGAGAAGAACCTCAATCCCAGGGATCTGAAAACGGTAGTAGCAGCGATGTCGATAGTGAAGGAAGCAGTGACGCAGGCAGCAATTGGAGTAGCAACAGGAGCAACGATAGGAGAAGCTCCTGGCGCAACTCCAATGCATACCCCAGAAAGGGTAAAACAAGGATTCCGCGCAAGCTGGTCTCCGAGCGAGCTATCATCGATCTAGGCTATCCTTATATGAGAGAGGTACGTCACACTCGCGAATGTCCAAGTCTATGATTGTTAATATTGGTCAAGGGTAATGAGTTTGTAATCTTGAAAGCGCTTGATCGGAGAAGGATAGATGAACTTCTCGAACTGAGCAAGTCGTACAGGGTCGAAGAGAATCTCGATGCTGATGATGACGACTCTCTCGGTGATCGGCCTGAGATTATCAACATTGACGTTCTTCGTCCAGATGGTGAAGATGGAGCCAGGTTGAATGCTTCAGTCGTTGAAGGGTTTGACGATGGTCTCGACGCGCCTAAGCCAATCAGTCTGGGCCGAGGGGACTCGTCGGAAGGGCCGCCACTTCTCCACGGTGTCGTGAACCTCAGAAAGGCGCCTGACTTCTGGGTCCAGGGACAATCGAGCTTCAGCTCAACAGATGCGCAGAATGCCTGGAGAGGACCCAAGACCCTGATGTCTGCATGCTCTGTGACCGCTGAGCTTTCTACTATTCACTCTGCCGAATACTACCTGGATGAACTTGGCTTGAACAAGCTCACATTATGTTGTCCGGACGGTCCAACAACCTCTCATAATGAAGACTCCCTGGTCAGAATGAGGTGGCTGTAGGTCATTCGATCTTAGCTTCGGGCATCGGAAGAAGCTTACTGAGGTATAGACATCTACAAGGGCGTCCAACGACATTACGTACCATCGAGGTAAGCTGTGCCCACTCTCCCCCTCCATCATGGGCCGATTTCAGCACCCTGACCACCATTATGACCAGGACCTTATCACAGAGTGCCCGTTTCTCAAACAATCACTCCGATCTGTTACGCTCTCGTTGCTTCTCGACGTCTCAAAGAGATGCAGCGAGTCTTCCTCAACGGGCTTGGTGATCAAGCCAGGCACAGTCTTTCGATATATTGGCAGATACAAGGCCAGCCTCGGACGCTACAATGACGAGTCGTTCTACGACACTGAACCCGTCATATTCACCTCGTCCCCGTATCTAGCGTTGTCAAAGGCCAAACCCGTTCCAGTCGAGAAGTCATTGCCTGAGTTTCTTTACGGCTACAATGTGGTTGGCAAAGGAGCAAATGTCTCCAGTAAGTGCGAAGTCAGCTTAGAGGGAAGAGCTGAACCTTTGACGATGGTGGTGCCGCAGCTCTGGTCATTGGCAGTTGGGTCAGGTGAGAGCATCCAATTAGCCTTGGTCGCACGTTACTTATGAGTCTCAGGAATACTAATCACATTTGGCGACATATCTTTGAAAGATATCATGGCAGACCAGATTCTCGCAGACAGCAGGCCAGTTGGGTCCGGATTCGGGGTCTTTACTATCCGCGTCGTTGAAGAGATGCAGATGTATTGTCACCACGTTGTCATTGACAAAGACTGTAACTTCATTGTAGATATCTCCTCTTACCTCTCTCTGAGATGATACGACAAAGGCTGACTGTGAGTAGAGTTTCTTGAAGCACGTTTCCCTTCTTGCCCGCATGCGTGAGACTGACAGCACGGCAAGATCCTGTGTGCTCGTTGACGAAGCAGGCAATGAGGTGACGCCTCAAATGTGGGTTGATCTCCTCTGGTCAGGGGAAATGGAGAAGCACATCTTCGGCCTGAGAACCAAGGAAAGAGCTGGAGAGCCTTTTCCAGACGACTTTCAAAGCCTCATTCAGCGTGGTCCAGGCAATAGCAGTCGGAGACATCAAGGCTCGGCAGCTTCAAATCGTCATACTACACATAAGCGGCATCACCCGCCCCGGCAAGTAGAGTCATACCGTAGGTATAGCGACTCGGTCGCCTCGTCGATCCGTGTGGATGAAGATCCCTCCCAACGGCTGGCGATCATGGAGAAACCTGACGGGCCACCACTCGATCTTATTCAGCTAGAACACCGCCGAACCCTTCGTCGAGTCCCTGAGCTCTTCCGTCTACCAGCCCCTCCACTTATCCAGGAGGACTCTGGAATGTAACTAGAGGTATGTGACGCCATGTCTATGAAATTGCACACATACTCATTGTTGACGGACTTGGTGCCCAGGTTTACACACACAATGTTGAAACACCAGAGAACATGTCCCAACATCTTACATTTTCACGGTTGATAGAAGCTCCAACCGAGATATCTATCGAATCCATGCCTCCAGATTCTCGAGGAACTTCCAGCTTCTCCTCTGGAAGTCTTCATGGGACTGCCTCGGGTATTTCCAGCACGGACGGCATCGATGCAAGCCACGAAGGGGTCGCAGAGGTGATGCCCGACTCTGAAGGTAGTCCCACGGTCGAGTGGGTGCCTTTCTTGACTTGGAGGCTGAACTGGGGCCCGGACCCAAGAACTCCCGAGAGCATGGATCAGTCACTTATCCAGCTTCTGAACAAGGTCAACGCGAATCTGCTTGCAGGGAAGCTTGGAAAACAGCATCGGACTTCTTTTCAGTGCACGGAGGCAGACCTGGTCAGTCGTGTGAGAGCAATCTCGTTGACTCCGTTAGCGGTGAGCAATTCATTGCCCGCCGCTAGCATGAAACAACACAACGGCTTCGGTATAGCGAGGGACTTGAAAGACAACTTGTCTGATGTGATTGATGAACCACCCGACTTCGATGGCCCTCGCGAAACTGGGCTCAGGGTCTTCGAGATGCTGGGTTTGTACAGAAACATCATGGATCATTTTCTCCCTCGGAACGGCAGTGCCTCTATCCACCCTATATGTACCCGATTCTGGGGTGCCTTAGACACTATCATCAGGGTTATTCCCCCTCCTATTAAAACTGCAATTTCGAGCACTAAGCACTCTATAGCAATTCCATTGGGCAGAAATTCAGTCCGATCAATCCCGAGACACGATGTGGGTGATACTGAATGACTACATACCAGCACGACAAGGAGAGACGGCTGGGCTGTACGGCAGCAGTACACATCCCTCTCAGTGTCTGGCATGTCGTAGTCAGAAACGATATCAGTTCTTGGAGGAAGCAGTCACCCACTTACACAAGAACCACGTGACGTGCTCCAAAATAACAAGCTCAGTCCAGCTCGCCGACGACCCCTGCATAGGCTGGATCAAGCCAGTCAGACCTGAGAGCGCAACAGACATGGGCTTTCCTCCTTATCAGCCCTTCAAAGCAACCACAGATGATTTCATCTCTGTATTATGGGGGATTCACGAGAAGACGAAAGCTATTCACCTCTCTCTCAGTGGAGTGGGAATTCAGAACTATGTGACCGATCTTCGGCCACATCTCCTCAGCAGTTTAGTCCACGCTTTTGAGAAGCTGATGGACAGGATTGTCTTTCAGGCAAAGGGCCTCACATGGATCAATCAAGCAACGGCAGACAGACCCAACTCCCAAATGTTTTTGGAATACCTGAAGTCTCTGGATAAGCGAGCCAAAACCATCAACGAGGAGATCCAAGAGAATCTCAGGGTAGCCAAGAGGGATGTGTTCATCCTCGGCACTACTCAGCGCAGCGCCAACCTCCTGATCACAGCATCTGTCGGCGCAGAGTTTCTACTTACATGTGTGATCAACAATGTGCAGGAGAACGCCTTGATCGAAGGCACTAATTTGAAGCTCGATACTACGAAGTATTTCCAGCGCTTCACAAACGAACTTCATTTCCAGAGCAGACACGACCCCAAGCGACAACGGTTTCTCGAAATCTCTTCCCTGGAGGAAGATCTTGCAGCTCTCCATCTTCTGCTGACAACGCAAAGGCGTCATTTAGCTGCCTTGAAGAGGATGCTGGAGCCTACATCGCTGCGCAAAGCCACCACAGAATGGACTGTTCTAAGAGCACGAGTCTCCCTCTTCAGATTTGAAAGCAAGCACCTCGAAGTACAACTACAGGGCCTCGGAAGCCAAATCCGGGTGTTGGAACAGCTACAACAACGCACGAATGCCCTTCGGTATGATGTCAAGCAAAGCATTGAGATACTCGAGGAAGGGCACGGTAAAGCCATTCGAGTTTTCACGATCGTGACTCTTTTTTTCCTACCCCTGTGAGTTGTGTGGATCGTCCGTTTCCTCCTGAGCTGGGTCTGGGTCTAACATCGCATATCGCAGATCATTTGTAACAGGTTTCTTCGGCATGAACACGGCAGATGTTCGAGATACGACACACACCCAGGGCATCTTCTGGGCAGCCGCACTTCCAATGACATGCCTGGTCATCACCGCGGCTCTGTTGTATGGCTACAAGTGGGATGAAGCAAAGAGAGTATCGCATTGGCTCTCGACTAAAGCGAACTCGGACTTGCCGTCACGGATAGCCACGGACGACATAACGCGGCTTACTAGAGGCAAAGAGCTTCCTTCTCCGAATCAAGACCCACGGGGGAGTGATCCGGGTGCAAAACAGCGAGATGAGAAGGCACAGTCAAGTCGTCCGGCTCAGTTGGCTAGGTGGCGGCGAAGGGACGGCAACAAGAGCATTCTGCGACGCAGGACGGGGGAGAGTCTTTTCTTCTAGGCAAACTTACATAAACTTACATAGGGTCGCACTCCAAGCCATTGGTGCCAACTTCATATCCCCGTTACATGGCACATTCTCGCCAATGAAACGCCATTGCCGGAGACCTGAAGAAGGATTCGACCAGGGTCTCTTTCGGCGTACATGTGCTCCTGCGAGCCGTCAGAGGGGTAGATACATGTTCGATCCCTGTTTATACAAAATAAGCCCAGATCTAGCTTGGTATATTCCTCTCCTTAGTACATTATCGGTCCAGAGAGCCTGTCCCTGTTCGACCTGCCCGACAGCCCATCGTACTCCATGATGCCATAAGAATCCTCCATCTCCACGCCCATTCGTCCGCTGTCTGCCCTTGTCACTCCATAATACCACTTGCCACCCATGTTGTTGAACAAGTCCCATCTTTCCCGCTCACTCATCAACCCAACTCCATCCAGCCTCTCAATTGGCCATTGCGCCTCAGCCACGTACCACATCTGGCCAGCCACACTGCGTGGATCCACGGGCAGATCCGGCCATCTTGCGAACATCGTGGCCACCAGTACCACGGCCATGACAGCTAATAGGCCCGCGCCCACACGTGCGCACGCCAGATGTACCCCTTCGCTCTGAGTCAGGTCAAACGGCACGTTCGCGAACAGCATTGGGAGGAAGTCAGCTAGCACAGCCATTGTTGCCGTACTGAAAAGTAGGAGATCGCGCTCGCGGATTCCCGTGAAGATCCCTGTCACTGCGTATGTTGGCCGTCGAGCCAGTACAGATTGGCTTGCTTTTTGTGGTCTGCGAGCCATGCGGCGGTAGGGAGCGAGGATGGCAATGCCTGTGATCTTATCAGCATTCCTTCCATCCCTCTGGCATGCAACCAGAAGTATAACATAAAGGAAGAGACTCACTGTCAAATACACACTCCCAGCACAAGACGACAATCATTCCCAATGCCGATGAAACAAAGCGCACCCCAAACTTCTCCTCTTGCAGAAATTCCTCCAGGGACTTTGGCACTTTGATACCGAGGTGATAGTAGATGATGAACCCCATAAGCGCAAGCATGTAAACCAGAAATATTAGCCGCCACCAGAACGTCAGTGCCACGAAGGTAGCTGGCGGCTTCCTGACTCTCGGAGTCATACCATCACCATAGATGCCGGCAACGCCGACTTCATGATCAGCCGAGGCTCCATCCCTCAACATCTCGGCGCTGGCCTCCTCGCGTCGGCTCCCTCTCAGACTTCGACCTGCTTCGTCGCACAGCACTAGTCCGTACTCTTCTTGCTCGTCGCGATCATCGTATCGGAACCAGCCAAGGCAGAACCTTTTCTCCGCCACTGCTGTCTTCACGGCGCTGTATCGGTCGAGACTGGCTAGGGCTCGAATGTCCGGATTGCGAGTAAGGGCGGCAGCACCAGCGACGCACCATGGGTCCGCGAAGACGCCAGTTTTCCATCGATTTGATATGGCAACCATTAAAAGCACCAGAAGAACGGCGATGACGCCGAGCAGACCTAGGAGAGCATAGGCACCCGATGGAGCTACGCCCAATGTGAGAGCACATCCGAGGAATACATCCACTTTACATCGGCCTTGAAGGTTCAGCACGATTGCCTCAGTTGCCACTGGTGCGAGGCAGCTAGACAACCACACTGCCAACGTAGACAGGAAAGGAACAGGGTGTCCTTTGGACAGCATCCCAAAAGGTCGCCAGAAGCCCTTCCACCCGTCAAAGTGTAACGTCAGAGAGTCTTTTCCCGTGGCGCCAAGGGGGTGCGCCAGTGCAGCAAAGGGCTGATAAAGCTTCGCGCTCAGGTCGACGGCGCGGATGGCCAAGGCAAGTATGACAGCGATCAACGGGGGGAGGAACTTCCCGATGAAGTAGCTGCCAGGTGTGATTTTGAACACGGTGGTTTCGACGATGATCATATCCCCAGGGGCGGTGGGTGCAGATGTAGAGGTGATGGTAGTTTTAGTTGGCGGAACGGAAGAGATGTGTGTTAGGGGCGGAGGAGTCGATGTGACTATCGTCGGAAGGCCATCGAGGCCGATTGTCTCGAAAGTTGTTGGCTGAGCCTGCTCAACCGAAGTAATGACCGTGCCTTCGATCTCTTTCGTCAAGATCTTCGTCGCTGCTCCTTCGACCTTCCTCCCCTGTCTGTCGACTGTGAAAGTCGACGAGATGGTAGTTTTTCCAAACTGAACGAACTTGTCACCAGGCTTCGTGGTAGTCATCGTCACAGCGACGGTGACCGACTGGCTACCGGTGAGAGTCTGGGTCCGCACGACTTCAGACGGTGGGATGCTTGTCTCGATCGGCGGAGGTGGTGGACGGTCTTCTGCTGTCTGCGTTGGATCTGGCGCTTCTTCTGTGGGGAAAATCGTGGAAACATAACCCGGTACAGTCGAGGTGATGGTGGTGACAATGTCGGTCTCAATGACTGACACCGTGCTCGTTGTGATAGTTTCCGTTACAGGGGGTCCGGTCGAAATGAAGCTTGTCGTGATCTCGACCAGGGCGGTGGTGAGACTGTTCCCATCGTTCGCAAGAGATTCTCCAGCGTCGTCTGTTGGCGCAGACCCTGCTCCCTCAGACTGTGAGCCTTCCTGCCTACTCTCAAGCTTTTTCCGATAGAGAGCCCACGCCTCATCGTGTCCAAGACTCCTTGTTTCCACGGTTCCTGTAGCTTTGGTACCGCGAAGCTCGACCATGGCGTAGATAACGACACCAGCTGTGCCCAGCAAGGCCAGCACCAAGCCGCTGATGTACCACCACTGAAGCGATACAGGTCGGTAGTTCGGCTTCGGCCGACGCTTGGTTTTTGTGACGGACAATCTTCTCAGTTCATCGTCTTGCCAAAGCTGCGCTACCGTGACTGGATGCATTGGCTTCCTGTCCATTTCGTGCCCCATATTTGCTGACGTCTGCTGCCAGGCAGTTGGCAGCTCAACAGGCTGATACTGCTCCATCTTTGGTCGAAGAACTTGTCTCGTGTCAATTAGAAGATCCAAGGACAACGGCAAAAATGGCCATGAGAAGATGAAGAGGCAGGCACGCGCAGGCCGATCACATGCCGGGCGGTCATCGCTATGGTGCCGCCTTTAAGAAGCATGTCGACTAGCTTCCAGCCACCAAGCCAGTGCTGGCCTGAAAGCACGCCGGTTTCTCCAGGTCGCCATGAATTGAAGCATAAACCATTGACTAGCATAGGTTTGGATCACGACTAAGATGGACAGAGGGCGAACCACTGATTAGAGGCGTCCCGCCACCGACTCAGCTCAGCTGAAAGCCCTTTGGCGTCAGCCACCAATGACTGAGAACAAGCCTTCGGCACAGCCCTCCCAGTAAATCCGTAAGAATGGCTGTGCTAGCTGGCCAGTGAATGATGACTGTTCTGAGGGCTGCGACACCTTGGCCAATGCCCTGCGTCGAATGAGCACGCTTGTCGGTCTAGACCGGTAGGGCTGAGAAGCTAAAGCTTCGCGCAGCCATGCCATGCATTAGGTGAGAGCCCCGGTCACATTATGTTCAATAAGATATGCAGCTTTGCTCAGTGACATGGTTTGGCAACTCAATCTGCAAGTTGTGTTCTGCTCAGCGTCGTTCGCAAATTCTCCGCCATTCTTCATTTTCCTGCGCACAATCCCAGGGCTGTTTCTAGCATTGATATGCCCACGTAGCTTGGGCGCGGCACCTCCTGTGGCTCATACAGTCCAGTATTTGCTGTGATAAGGCATAAACCAACTCGCATCTTCAGATGTTTAAACGTTGGCATTGGATATGAACACAACTGGTGACCCTGTACGGAGCAGGTTTGATCCCTTGGTCTTCCTCCAATAATATACTTGGAGCAAAGTATGAGCGGTAGATTGTCTGGGTGATAAGGGACCTCGCCTTGGTATTCTCTTGCTCGCCCATTCTTGAACCAGATCAACTACTTCCATCCCAGCGACTAAGACTAGTAGTCTATGTAGGATCATCAATACCGTAGGACGACAAAACCACGAGGTGCCTCAGCAACCAGCCATCATGTATTCTAGCTGAGAGGACGAATGCCACTGGTTCAATCCTGACTAGTAATTTGGCCATACCACATGACCTATAACCACCATGTCAAGGTTAGATCAGAAGCGGCGTAATTATGCTTAGCCTTGATTTTGCTTCTCTGAGCGTGGTATGAAGCATTTTTGAGAGCAATTGACGACCAGCAGATGCACAGGTTCGGAGCCAGCCATTGGCGCCATACGCCAGTTTACAGGCAACTTTATGCACCGTTGCGCGAGTAAGGTTGAGCGATGGCGAAACACTTTCAAGGCGACTTACGTTGCGTAAGGAGTCGAGTAGCCTTTCAGGTATGTATCATCCCTGCATATCCTCATGCACAGTAAAGGTTAAGCAGAGGAGTGCGCCGTTACGGAAAAGTCATCCCAGGCCTGAATGAAGCTACATCCGGTCGTGAAGAAGCGCCATGAACTTTCTGCCCCCATGCGAGCCATTTCTCTTGGTTGGTGTCGTGTTTCTGCATGGTTGTTTAACCCAATAAGGACTTTTCGTATGGCATCTGATGTCGAATGTTCACGAACCACGATCACGCTCTTTTGCAGCTGCAACAAGATCTTCTCTAGATCGCGAACAACCAATCATCCATCATGTGCATGATACAGGTCAAGTGGAGGAGCGGACGTGGCTTCCTGTCGTACTCTTGCCAGCGGAGCCACCATCGTGGGACTTGATATGAATCATGGGTTAGGGCTTCTGTCCCGTCATGCGACTGGTTTTTAGGGCAGCCTGTGCCGACTAATGATCGGTCGTCGTCGTGGAATGTGCCTTCGGAGGAAGATCAGGCGAGTGGAAGTGTCGTGTTAGGTGGCACAGTGGCAGAGCAAGCTCAAAGAGCTGGCGCGATGACCGTGAGGGCCGTGCTTGTGTTGCGATCAGAAAACTCAGAACTGTTGTTGTGGTAATACATTGCGTTCCTAGGCGCTGGTATGCTTTGGCCCTTGCAAGTGAGTAGTTCCCAGCTTCAACTATGTGTGACGATTCTCGTCATTGATTTCTCTATTACTATCACAGCAACATCCACATGCATCTATCTAGGTATCACTTTGTCTTGCTATTATTTTCTCCCCGGAGACACTTCTATAGCTCAGAAGGAATCATTGGTGGCGTCAGCATGGTAAGCGTGGTGGTGGCAATGCCACTTACACAAGATGCATCTCTGTCGTGTACAGAGTTTGTCTTTTTACTTAACGGACGGAACACCGAGACAAATGAGGTTCAGACATTCAGATCAAACAAGTTAGGTTGACGTGGCCACAGCATTGCTCCAGGGCCTCGCAATTTGGTGGAACGCGTCGTTCATACACTGTCAGTTTTGTTTAGATGCAACGAAAGACCACCAGAATTTGAGCCGATAATAACATGACCTTAGCGGTTCCATGAAACAAATCACCAAGCCAAAAAAACAGAAATCATCGAGGATGGCGCCTTTGTGCGACTGCTAAGAAAACAAGAGCCCGACATTATTGGGTAGGGCATGGGTCATGGTCGTGGGATGTCCTCTACAGTTCGTCAAGCTCTTGACGATGTACAGGGTACTAGAACCTTGAGGTGACGTTCGAGCCGAGAATGCCCATTCAAGTAAACACTGTCAAGCGCCGTTATGATGCCCTCCTGCAAGTCAGATCGTCCGTGCGAGCTGGTCAGGTGGGAATGTCCCAGGGTAGTCTGATGGATGCAAGCTAAATGCATCACCTCGTTCAACCAAGCCTCGGCTCGCAAACTGTGGGAAATGTTTGACTGATCTACCGCGAAACGGACTTTCCCAACGGACGGTACGATCCGTTCGGCACGTGCTTGTAATCAAGAAAACTGACTCGCGAATGGGATATCCGACAGGAGCTACTATAACAGAGAAGAGGCCGTGATATCGCCGTGTGGAGATTGACGCTTTGACGTACAGAGCTCTGTGTGAGCCGAGGTGAGGGTCGAGGAGGTGGTGATCTGAGGACTAGCACTGCGACCCTGAATTGCACTAACATGATCCGCAGATGGGGTTTCGCGTGCATGGACCTACAGGAATACAGTCCTGATCGTCTAGGCTATGAGGTACAGATCGTGTGGCGACTTGCGGTTACACGGCTCGATGCGCCATGCGCCACAGTTGATGTGAGAATTTAAGTCATTCGTGAAGGCAAAGGTGGAGAGATCGCATAGAGTGGCACAAACTTGGACACATCAATGCAGCCAGAGAGGTTGTTGGCTTGCCCCTGGCGGCTCGCGGACCAAGCTTCTTTGTTTGTAAGTGCAGGGCTTGGTCCGTCAATAGTCCTGTCCAGCTCGGCCTGTTTGGGAAAGAGCCTGCCCGGGTTTTGCAGGCTTGGACTAACAGTGCTTCGAGCCTAAATGATGGGGCAAGAGTTGTCCCGTTTGGCATATCTCGTAAATGTATCGTGCCTGGCCGCTTGCAGTGGTGGCTGCGAGGGCAAAAGCAACGACCACGATAGTTTCAATAGCCCCTTGCCTCAGATCCAGCACCTTGCAATCTCCCTAGCTCCTCTCCTCTCCGCTGTCCCTCCCGATCGCCCATCCTCCACATTTCATGGCGCCACACAACGCGATGCGACCATCCCTACCTGGACCCCCTCCAGTCAACCAAATCTTGCAGACCACCTGGACTGACCTGCATTGCAGATGAAGACGATCGACGACACCCCCTCACTGTGGCTTTACGTGGTCAGGCACATCGGACAAGGAAATAGACACGTGGTTAAGGTGACGGCTTCGGCCTTCGGCAATGTTGACGTATCTTTGATGAGCCCATGTGTGATGCGAAGAGTGCATTTCGGTACTTCTGCTGTCCTAGTTGGTTGAATTCTCGACCGGAGCACAATTTCCTCATTCAGAAACCTTCAAATCTTGCCGTCGAACTATCGATGCTAGGGCCCGATGAGACGGCTGTCACCCGCCTGTGATGGTGGTGGTCCATAACCTCCGGGCTTGCCGCCTCGAGAGGAGTGCATCCAAATAATTTAGTGTGAACGTTAGAAAGGTGAAGGAACCCTTCGGCCGAGGCTCATGTTCAACCGGAGATCGCTTTTTCGCGCTATTCTTCCAACGGGTGGTACTGGTGTGTTGCTTCGTGCAAAAGACTAAAAGTTGGTCCCGACTTGCCGACTCCATGTATCATCCCGAGTGGCGAACGGTGAGCTTGGTATGCTAGCCGAGGGAGGAAATGCTTGTTGCGTCTGTTCTCTCATCACGGTGGTTCGATCGCGAACAAATGACCTGGCTGTTCATATCGACTCATGTCACTCGACTTAACTCATTCCTTTTCCATCACCGTAGCTGAACTCTGCTCACCATCCCCCTGCTTCCCGCCGTGACTCTCCTAGGTCCAGGACCCATTCAGCACCTCCCCACAGCTCGCGTCGCCAAGTCTTGGACCAGAACGGTGGTGGCTGTCCCCACGTATTGTGTAATTGGACTCTTGGTCTTGGGCACTGGCCCAGGTCACAAGCCACAGTGGACTTGACCCGGAAGCCTATCCGTCCATTTGCTGGTCCCAGTAAATCACAAGCCCATTCTTGCGTTCGCGTCTCCGTTCCCTGGCATGGGGCGCTCAGCTGGCGCCTGAGTCCAGCGACGCTGCATCCAGGGTCCCGTAAGCTGCGCCTCGTCTCCAGTTCCCTCCCACTGTACTGTCCTGTCTCCCAATTGCGCCGGTACGGACGGCAGTCTCTCGGTACTGAACTACCTCTGCGATGCTGTGCAATTGCCATGCTGCATGCATGTAAGCTCAACTGCCAGTCGATTCCTCGATGCACACACTGGGCTGCTAACTCCCATGATACAACACCATGTCGTGTCAATGACATCCGACACAGCTCGATACCCCTTGTCTTCCAGAGATCGCAAAACCACGCGATCGCATAGAGCCAGCTCAAGACTTTTCTCCCTGTTCATGGTACCTTTTGCCGCTCCCCAGCACAATCCACACACACACACTCACACACACGAGAGCACTCACACCCCTGCGCAGAACCCACCTGTCCCTCCTTGTCCCCCTAGGCATGATCTAATTACACCATGCAAAATGTGGTGTGGGCTCGGGCTTGGGCTTGGGCTTTTTTCCCCTTGGACTCGACTCGAGAACTTTGGGTTCTCAGCTCGCCGTTACAGTCCGTTTCCCGCCAATGCATGCATGCGGTCCCTATCACCAGTTCCCGTCGCTTCATTCCAGCAGCTAGCTAGCTGTGGGTATGTCGCCTCCCGGAACTGACTGGCGAGAACGGACGGGCCATGTTCCTAGTTCCCTTTCTTCGCTGGGTCCTTTTCGATCGTTTCTTCCTTTCTCTCCTTCTCTTCTTCGCCTCGCGCGCTCTCGTCGTGACGTCCTTATTAATTCCTGTTGATCGACATTGTTTAGATCGTCCTCTCCCTTGCTCACTCTCTTCACTACACTCCGTCCGTTGGAGTCATTCATAATAGCCTTCACCCTTGCCACTCTTGCAAGACTTCTTGGAACCTCCCCTTCACGTGTCTCACTTTCAACGTCAACGGTTTCTGTTAACCCTCCTCCCCCGGACGATCGCCCTCTCTTACTCTTTTCCTTCCTCAACTCCGGCGCTTTGCGCCATCTGGAATATTCTCCCGTGCTCCGAGGGAACGGTTGCAACATCCTGGAAAGCCGGGACTCTCATTGCTTTGCTTTCAGATCCGTAACCACCACTGCACGGCTACGCGAGGCCTGAGCCAGCAAGAATGCAGATCTCACTTTCCGCCTTCGTCACCTCCGGGTTCCTCCTCCTCCCGTCTCTAGTCGTCGCCGGCCCCGCTGGTCTTCGCATCCCAAAGGGTCCTCGTCTTGAGCAAGATGACTGCCGTTGCCTTCCCGGCGACTCATGTTGGCCATCAGAACAAGAGTGGCAGCGTTTGAACAAGACAGTAGATGGACGGCTCGTTGCCACAGTACCAATTGGCTCTCCATGCCACGATCCTACCTACGATGAGGAGGCTTGCAAAAAGCTTCAGGATGATTGGCTTCTGCCTCAGACTCAGTACGTTGATTCCCAGCATCAAGGTATTGTGGTATGGCGTAATGGACTAACAAAAATGAAAGTCTCCCTTCATCATCATCCTTGATGCAGCCTTACTTCGCCAATCAGAGCTGCGATCCTTTCACCGAGAAAGACACTACCTGCAAGCTGGGCAACTATGTTGTGTACTCCGTTGACGTTGCTGAACCTAAGCATGTTGCTGCGGCCCTCCAGTTCTGCAAGGAGAAGAACATCCGCCCTGTCGTGCGTAGCACTGGTCATGAGTAAGTCGAATAGAGGAAATGCCGCATCAGATAATTATGCTGACACCTGACAAGCTTCCTTGGCCGATCAAGTGGTGCTGGCGGTCTCGGTATCTGGATGTGGCACCTGAAGGATACCGCAGTCATCGACTACTCCGACAACTTCTACACTGGACCCGCAATCAAGGTTTCTTCTGGTGTTATTGGTGCCGAGGCCGTCGAAGCTGCCGCCGCCCACGATCTCGTTGTTGTCACGGGAGAGTGTCCCACAGTTGCCGTCGCTGGTGGCTTCACTCAGGGTGGTGGCCACTCTGCTCTCAGCACCTCTTACGGTCTCGCCGCCGATCAAACCCTCGAATTCGAAGTCGTGACCGCCGATGGAAAGGTCCGAACCGCGAGCCGCACCCAAAATAGCGATTTGTATTGGGCCCTAAGCGGTGGCGGTGGTGGCAACTACGCCGTTGTCATGTCCGTCACTATCCGAGCGCACCCAGCTGAGCAGGTTGGAGGTGCTAAGCTCGCCATGTCCGCTGCGTACACAACCCCGGAGAACTGGGAGAAGGCCATTGCCGAGTTCCACAAGCTTCTGCCCGGTATGATCGACCAAGGCGCCTCCGTCGTCTACTACGTCTCGAACCAGATCTTCGCCATCAGTCCACTCACCGTCGTAAACTCCACTGGAGACGTTGTACGCGACGAGATTCTTGCCCCCTTCACCAAGAAGCTGGCCGAGCTTCTGATTCCCGCGCAGATTAGCTACACCACGCTCTCCTACCTTGATCACTACGACACCTACATGGGCCCGTTGCCTTGGGGCCATATCGAGGTCTCAGCCTACCAGTTTGGTAGCCGCCTCATTCCCAAGTCTCTCCTTGTCGATGAACCCGAGACCTTCCAGTCTGCGATTAGGAACTTGACCAACAGCGGTGTCCTCGCTGTCGGCAGCGCTGCATCCTACAAGTCTCGCTTCAACGTCCCCAACGCCGTCCTGCCGGCATGGCGCGACGCATACATCCAGATGCAGCTCACCACACCGTGGTCGAATGACCCCTCGAAGTACAACAGCATGATCGAGGCACAGCACCGTATGACCGACGAGTTCAACCCCCAGCTCGCGCGTATTACCCCCGGCGGTGGCGCATACATGAACGAGGCGGACTTCCGCGAACCCAACTGGAAGGAGGAGTGGTTCGGCGGTAACTACGAGAAGCTGCTTGCTGTGAAGAGGAAGTACGACCCAGAGAACCTGCTGTACATGTTTAAGGGCGTGGGCAGCGATGCATGGACGGTCGCGGAAAGCGGGAGGATGTGCCGGACGTAAGCGATACTCTTTTGCCTCTATGACGACGAAATGTCTTCTTATTTTGCGTAAGAAAATAGCCACTAATGCCAATGGCGGTCTTCTAAACAGTCGTTGTTCAAGCAAGAGGTCATGAAAGTCAAAACCGCTCTCTCAACAGCGACAACCTTCACTGATTCCCAGTCGTCAAGACTTTAATACTGCGATATAACAGGTGGCGCAACAGCAACGTCGATCACTGCAGGGAGTCATTGAGACATTCCAGTGATGGCGCCAAACTAGGCTGGACTGGTCCAGTGGCGCGCAACTTGGGTTTCGAAGAGCGGAAAAGATCGACATGAGAATAGAGTGTGTCCGCGTCGTTATTGGACGGACCGGTGTTTGGACAGGTGGCTCAAGGGGGAACCCGGGCTGCGATCCTGGCGTGTTGCTGCAATGGAGACAAGGTCCATCGCCAGGAACGAGACTCGCATGGTGGACGGTGTTTTGTATCGTGTTCTGCGTATCGCGACAATTGCGACCGGAACGTGATCTTGCATTGATTTCTCGGCCGCCTGGAGGCTATGTCTGCTAAGCGACTCCTCTGTCCGCCACAATGCCGCTCTTCCAACCGTCATCTAGCCCATATCGCCATACACCTTGTTGTTAAAGGCCAACACTATATATATACACATAACTTGCCAATGCGCCTCTGGATTCCAAAGAGTTATACTGCCTTTGATTGCCAATCAAGATTCATGTACGCCCATAGTTCGCCACAAGATCCAAACCAGGCTACGCTGCTACGTCAACTCTAGTCTTGCCTTTGCGGTCCCCCCTCTTGCTGAACAGGTTCCGGAAACTCCATTTGCCATCGTTATAATTCGTATCGCGGGGAGAGAAGCACATTGTCCATAATGAGTCGTTGGGTTTCGTGGGACCATGGATGACATCGGTAGGGCGACCTGCATGAACTATTGATCAGCCACGATAGAAGAGAAGCAAGCGTTCAAACGCTATGAAGGAACGAACGGATGTTTCCTGCGCCACCAATCCCATATCCTCGAAGTTGAGTACTTTGCCTCATCGCGACTTTGTCGACTCCTTGCGGTCCAGTCTCTGCCTCATCACCTGCCCAATGCGCATCTCCGAAGGATCGCCTTCTGGGTGTCTCGAGATTGCGCATGGTCTCCCTCTTATTCGCTCTCATTGAACCTGGTCGATCCAAGGTCAGGTTCGCAGCCGAAACGCTTTGCACTGGTTTGAGCTTGCCCTGAATCCAGACATGGTGCTGTTGCTTCTGCTCAGGGACCAGGCGGCTTGTATCGTGGTCGAGTTGCGACAGTTGTACCGAATCGTCAGACGAATCGCCGTAGGGTTGATGAGTCGGCGGGGGCTCTGGTAGAAGCGCAACCAAGGTGTTGAGAATCGGCGGGAACGGTGGCGGTGGCTCATACGGATGAGATCGCATCTTCGTTGTTGTCCAGGTCGCCGATTCTGAGTGCTAATGGCAGGTTCAAAAGTAGCTATTGTGGCTCGAGCGACGTCAGTGACCAACAGCGCCAATCGAGACTGATTTTGTCGTCAAAGCCTCGGTCGGCTGGCCATAATCAAGAGGCTTATGGTGGTTGAGAGACCAAAAAGCAACGGGCAGGTAACCACAGAGATCGATCTGTGGATCAAAGGTGAAGTGAAGAGAATGAGGCTGAGACATTCGGGACGCACCCCTTTCTTCTGCTTATTGGCGTCTCAAACCACGTGCATCTTTTTGTTTTACGATATGGCTACGGTAAGCAAAGCAATTTGCTAATCAGCGCACACAGATCTAGAGTTGGGGGCTCGTCTCATGTGAAGCCGGTAGTCATTTTGCGTCCTGCAGCTGACAGGAGGGGATACGGTTGACTTGCTGTTATTGGACGGTGGCGTCGGTGGTGAGCAGGGGTTGATGAGCAGAGGGTGGGATGTTGGTTGGGACTTGGCTCGTCTGGGCCGGCCCGCTAAGGGACTTGATATCAATATTACGCGACAATGCTGATAAGCAATTTGATGACTTGGTTGAGAGTTGGATCCGGGGTCTTATCGCGCGATTCGATAGTCGAGGTACTCTGTAGTGTGAGCGATCGAACAGTGCAGAGAATGGCGCCGATAGTTTGCACATATTCTTCGAGAAAAACTTAATTAAGGGTGTCCAAACAGCCTCATTTTCCATAGGGCACCCAGTCCCCGCGAGGGAGGCTTAACTTTCTTTTCATGCTCTGAACCCGGAACGAAATATGCGCGTCCATTCGGTGTCATTGTCCCGTTGGGGGAGGTTGTCATTCCCTTCTCCCAATAACCACCACGAATGCCGCCAGCTTGTGCCGTTATGCTGGAAATGGAGTCAGGCGTGCCCGTCTTGCTGTTTCTCACTCGTGCGCCCGCGTAGTCAAAATGCACGGTCATCAATACCGCGCCGTAGATTGGACTCTCTGTCTCTTCGGTGTAGTCCACGCCAAGTTGAATGATATCCTCGTCATTGAGTTTGTGCGGATCTGACCACAAGCCTGGCCCGGACAGTCGGACGCCATTAAGATAGGTTCCCGAGGAGCTCTTAACATCTTGTAACCACCATGTGCCGTCCGTTGCCAGTCTGATAGTGGCGTGTTTTCGGCTCACGACTCTAGTCTTGAAGCCAACATACGAGGACCGGACGGAAGTATCATGCCCATCGTTCCAGCGTCCCAGCTGCAGCGTAGCGCCATTACTGTCGAGGAAACGAGTGATACGCGAGAACTCCGGGCGCATGCGTGATGAAGTTGGATCATCGCAATGATCAAATGAGATCGCCATGCATCCTTCAGGAACACGTCCTACGGGCTCCTCTGCGTTGAGGGTGCTTACCGATCTTCGTTTCTCATCTTGCAGACTCGGGCCAGTGACGACACTCGTGCTTGATTCATTTGGTGCGGAGTTCAGCTGCACATAATTTGCGGGAAACAGACCACTCTGACCATTATACGTTCCCAACCACCAGTCCTCGTCGGGAAACTCCAGGTTCGTGATCTGAGCGGTCTCGGGGAACCCAATTTCTGTTGGCCCAAGTCGTGTCAGTTCTTATCATGATCTAAAAGTGAAGCTATAACAGGCTTAACATACCGATGTCTTCCGCTGCTTCATAAGCAAAGAGAGACGTGGCGGTGAGACTTGCGCTTGGTGTAGCTTCTGACGCTGGATTCCTGGCGATTTGTGATATAGCCTCGGCTGCCTTAACAACCTTAACATAATTACTTGGAAACAAGCCAGTCTCGCCGTTGTGGTTCGTACCAATCCACCAATCCTCGTCGACCATTTCGATGCTCGTAACAGGCTTGCCCTTGAATAAGTCGACCTCATTATCCTCTGCACGTTCATAGTCAAACATGGCTATTGCATGACAGGTCCCTGGATCACCGTTGTCTTGTATCGAGGGGTCCGCGAGAGCAGGCTCCTCAGACTTCACATGAGACATGACTTTTGCCGCAGAAGATTGGGGTCTTTCAGCTTCAGGCGGTGTTATATTCCTGGTTCCTGGAGTAGCTCGCTCTGCTAATCGAACCGTCGGCTGGATTGAAGGCGTGCCGTCTTGTCGATCCATGTCCGAAGCACCTGTGGGAAGTACTCTCATAGCTTTCGCAATCGAGATCCCAGTGGACCCCACGGTTCGAATCGGTACTTCTGATGCCTCCTCCAGATTGGTAGTGCCAACGCCCGATATAGATGCTCCAGGCTCGATCTGATGAAGGCTCGTACCTTTCCCCGGATCAAGTGTTGGGATTGCAGGTAGGCCCTGCGTGTTGATACCACTATGCCCAGACCTCAACACCGGTATATCCAAGCTGCTGTCCTGAACTGACGACATTTCTTGATGAGAGGCTTTGTGTGGGGATTGTTGAGATGATTCTTTGGCGATAATGGTGGCTCGTTGAGAATCCGGCGACTCGCTTCGATCAGCTTCGTTGACCCTTGTGGTCGCATCAGAAGGCGATGGAGAGCTAGGAACACCAATCTCTGGAATATCAGAATCATCTCTTGCAGGTAGGAGAGCTGTCGTCCACTCATCCGTTGCTGTCCCCGAAGGAGCTGATCCAAGGAGGGGTACTGTCGGCCAGTCCACGGTGATGTTGGGTATTTGGGGCGAATCATTAGGATCATCCTGTTCCGGCATCCAGGCGTGTTTCAAGGCCTCTGATGCTGATGGGCGATCCGAAGGTATTGGGGCCATGGCAGTGGTGATGAAATCCAACGCCTGCTGACTGGCTCCCGCTTTATAGATCTCCTGTGCTGGGAAGACAGTTCTGTCCAGGGTATATTTCCATCGCGTCGAAAGATGTGGGAAAACAGTGACGGCGGTCATGAGCTCAAATGCAGTCTCACCAATGCACCATATGTCTCCTGCGAAGTGGTCCGTCTTCCTTGCGTTCTCGTCTAACAGTTCAGGGGGGAGGTAGGCAAATGTGCCTTTCACTGTTGTAGACTCGGATTCGATCGCACGTTTCGTCAGCCCGAAGTCGCTCAGTTTGACGACCCAGTCATCTGGGGGTTTGCTGACAATCAGGACATTCTGCTGTGATTAACAGTGAACCTCGATTCGAGCGAATGGCTGGTACTCACTGCTGGTTTCAGGTCCCGATGAGCGAAGTTCTCTTCGTGCATGTGTGCCAAGCCTTTCAAGATCTGGGAAACGATGACCTGCGCATCTGCCTCACCCACGGCACCATTCATTGCCAGGTGGTTTTTGAGATCGCCGCAAGGGCAATACTCCATGGCAATGTACAGTGAATCCGGGCATTGGTACCAGCCCAGGGATCTGACGAAGTAGTCGGAGTACTTCTCCTGAGAGAATTTTGCTATTGCCTCCAGTTCGCGTACATATTCCTTCAGGGCTCGCTGGGTGCTCGAACACGAGAGCTCTTTCACGGCGCGCAATCTGGACTCCTTCGGTTTCCCCTGGCTATCGACCTCTTGTTCAAGCCAAACACGCCCATATCCACCCGAGCCGATCGGGCGCTGATTGCGATGCCAGTACTCGCGTTTTCTGCGATCCCAGCGCTTGTAGTGAATGGTCAGCGTATTATTGTGGTGGAAGTTGGTCGCGAGCTCGGTGTCCCGCACGAGCTCTGGTAGAGGGTCCTCGCCAGCCATACTGCATTGTGTCGTGTGTGCTGGGCCTGGCGGGCGATGCTGTCGACTAATAAATAGTGTATGCCCTATGGATCTGCGCAGATCAGGGCATGCCAATGTGGAAGCTCAAGATGTTGAAGCAGGCGGAGGAGGAGCAGGATCTCCGCGCATCACGAGGCTCTGCCCCCAAGACCACAGATGTAGGCGGGGTCATTTGTTATCAATAGTCAACCCTTGCCTCCAGCTGACATACCCCTACAGATACAGCTGAGTGGATCACATCGCAGGCTTCAGCATGCAGAAGCTGCGCTGGATTGGCGGCCTGCATCATGCATGAGCTGATCGCGGCTGCGCGGGGGGTGAGGCAGGTTGCTTCGCGGCTGTGTGCATTGCGCTAAACAAATCGGCCAGTTCTGAGGGCGGCATCCGACATTTGCAGGTCGTACCATGACTTCCAGAGAGCGTACCTCACAAAATTTTGCGAATTGACCCATCTTGGTGCAAAGACGCTGATGAGAGTCGATTGAACCTGTTAAGGCATCGAGATGGCGCGATGGCCCTGAAAAGGTACCTTCCAGGTTCCATGGTTCCAGCAGTTAGCTACCTTACCCTGAAGCGTACCGCACAACACTGCAATTCCATGCAATGCAATGGAAGTTAATGGTATAGCACGGAGTAGCTCGCCCTAAATTACAGGCTTCTGATGTCTTTTTACTGTAGAAAGGCGACGCGGTTCCATGTAGCCACTGTGAGCGCCGACAGAAAACAACATATGATCCTGCCAAAACTACCAAGTGAGAGTCATTATAGAGAGTCTCAACTGTGCAAAAGAACACTCTCCGTAGTCAGCGGTGTGACCGACATTTTATGAACGTTGAGGACGACTATTACTTAGGGACAGCATGCTGCCCCGTGGCTCTATCCTCAGCCGGAATAACTTACGGCGTGCAAGTCAAGTGACGATGACTTGCATTGTGGGACACGATCAGCAGCATATGTAAAGATGCTCGAGGAAGAGCACCGACTCGCGGACCATTGGGAATTCGCAGACTTGAATGGGTAAATCATCCGCTTTAAAGTCCTGTCAAGCAGTTGCAGTCAAATCAGAGGACGATTGGTTGCGTTCGATGGCGTTCATTTCCATACATTAGCTGGTATGCCAAAAAGGCCGGAAAACCCAAATCACGATACAAAAAAGAGCTCAGTCCCTGAGACGACGGCAGGTGTAAATCCCCGAAACTCCTATTGCTGATCCCACAAAACCCCTCCCCAGCCTTACATTAAAGGAAACAAGACAAAGCATAGTCACTTAGACTCAGCGCAAAGGCCACTGATCAGAGCGAGCCTGAGTCTCCCACGGGATATTTCTGTCCAGCTGATCCTGGACTTCGTCTCGCGTATCGTACGTCACCGTTACCTCGTTGGTCCGTAGAATTCTTCCCCCGGCTTGCGAAGCACTCCTATGAGATCCCTCAGCGCCAACGGCAACTTGAGTCTCTTCGGAGCTGTTACTGCCTCGTGGTCCCAAGGTGCTAGCCTGAGACTCGAGGTCTTCGGGACGTTTCGCCTTCCTTAGAGACAGGTCCTCCTCACTGGAGTTACACATAATCGTCTCGTCAAGATCCATGCCCGGATCCATAGGGTCGAGCGGCCGGCGTGGCTTTGAATTGTATAGGCTAGGATGAGTACCCGAAGACGGGCCGGTGCCTGAGTGATCGCCATCGCGGTACTGACGCTGCTTTTCGGCGCTGTCGGTCTTTCGGCTGCTGGCGAACGGATTGTGGCCACGGAAGATCTTGTCCATCAACGGTGAGAGTACCGGGATGGTGGCAGCGATAATGATGGTGGAACCCTCAATACTGGCACGCGTGGTTAGGGCGGCTTTGATTGACGACTATTTGGGATGTACTTACATAGTCCAATTGATAAGGTCAGAGCTATCATAGGAGAAGTCCGGGCTGCTGAGACCATCGGGGATTCGAGTTGTCTTATAGATGGCTACTGCGCCACCACTACAAGTGGTGTTAATAGGCAACGAGACCGTAGTCTTTCAATGTTGATGCACTTACACACACCCGATGCTCAAGGCAGCGGTTAGGGCGAGCTTCTTCTGTAGCCTCATCTGAAGCTTGAACAGGACCACTGCCGGATAGATGGCCAAATACAAGTCCACAAAAGCTGACATGGCGCCGGCGTACAGGCTGAAATTGACAATGTGTTTCGGGTCCACACAGGAGATCTCCATGTCAAAGTTCCACATAGCCTTGGTAGGAGTGCATTGCCCAAGAAGCGTGCCCACAGTCGCGAACAGGGTCAGAAGACACCAGATGGTCATGCCCCAGAGGAACCAACGATGCCATCTACTCGGGTTTAGAAGACGAGTGAGCAAGGAGACGACAGCGAACTTGGGCAGTCCAAAGCACATCACACCAGGGCAAAAGGCGGCGAGTGTCCATAGACGGACTTGTTCCTGTTGCTCAATAGTGAGAGTTTGGTAATGTCGGCCATTGCCGTGACGGACTGCCACGACGGTCATGGCCGTAGACAAGATAGCGCAAGCCTGAGCTTTGTCAGCACCTCTTCCCAAGGTCTTCATCATTGGATTCCTTGAACTACTTACCAGTCCTGCCAGACACCAGTAGTCGTCACTTCTGAGCTGACGAAACATCCAGATGCGGACGTACATACGGCTGATCATGAAGACTATAGCGATGGCGATAAAGGTCCAGCAGAGCGCCATGATATTTGGGCCCTTATCCTCACTTGCCCAAGCATCGTAGGCATCTGTGCCTTCTGGTGGTGGTGTTGACATCGTGAAGCTAGATACTGCTGTTGCTGTACTGCTACGCGATGTTGTATGTTGTTCAAGTCACGGACAGTCTCCTCTCGCTTGACCGGACGCCGTACAAGTTAGTGAGAAGTAGAATTTGAGCAGAGACCAAAGGTCTGGATAGCTAAGGGAAGCAATCGGGAAACGTGGGTCGATGCTGGTCTAAAAAGGCGTACCCATCGTACTCCAAGAACCTAGGAGCCTGCCGAGTTGACAGCCGATACCATTAGCGGGTTGACAGAATGATGGGTAGTGGGAGAAGATAAACCTTGATAGCAAGGTTTCTGCTTGCTCTTTCCATTTATTCGGAGGGTCATCATGCAAATCAGGGTATGAGTAGAGCCCCGCGAAAGGGCCTGGTGGAATCCTCAGAAGATACGTACGTTGGCCCGTTTTGGGGTTGTATGTGAAGACATCAACTGGTCACCGCCGAGTCCCCGCCGTAAACAAGGATAAGAAGCCCGCATATCATTTCCAGGAAAGGAAGGGATGCAGTCAGTGACAAGGTTCAGAGATCCATCAGATTCCCACTCATTCAAGGACCCTTGTCTTCGAGGCAGCCTGGGGTTAGCATCCTCCGTTCTTAGGCGGGTCATATCTTAGTGGGCGGCCACCACCACGGGTGTGGCTTGCGATGGATCAGAACGTCCAGGCACGGATCGAATGAGAGGGGCTCTCCGCGGGTTTGAAAAGACCTAGAACAACTCGGGCTTGATGAGGTCCAGAGCCTTTCATCGAGTACCAGCTTCGATACACTCACTGTGGGTTTGGGTCACTATAGTGGCAGCTTTGAGAGCATTAAATGTGTTGCAACCATGGAGACCCAAGGATAATAGGTACGATCTCATGTCTTACTCGTGTGCCTGTTTCGTTCGACCTGTTTCTAGGGGTAGCCACAGTCATCACCAGCTGCGGTGTTGCCGCATCTGACACCGTGCCCAAGACGCCCATGCCCGTTCAGAGCACACGCAAGAGACAGCCGTCGTGAGGTCTTGAGCCTCCGTCTTACATGATGACGCCTTTCGTTTGCGAACTTGCCACACGCGCAACTTGTGGCTTAAAAAAGAGGCGACAGTCGCGATCCTACAGGCTATCGCTTAAGTGGAATCGGCCAAGTTCAGTAGTTAAGCTGTACCCGACCACTAGGATGAGCAGAAATCTGGGAAGGATGCGAGGAAAGTGTGGTTGAACACCCTTTACAGATCGCGAAGGATTTGCCCATGAGGCACAGCATGCGGATCATCGTCACGCACCCGCCATCCCCCAACTCGGCACTGGGGGCTATATGACGTCGAGGTGTAAGCCGATCTGCGTCAACGCACATCTTTTGCCTGGAGCTTATTTTTGGGCAACATACGGAGTAGAGTTCGAAGGATTTGTCAATAGCGACGGCACGACTGGAGGCGCCATCACGTTGACCATCATCCCACGACTCCCACACCGACTCTTGTTCATCGAGAGGGAACAGGGACGTTGTATTTGCCCAGCGTCGCAATCTCGTTATCAGCTGTTGTTACGAATGTGGGACTGCCCCGCTTGGCCCTGGCACTGTTTGGACGTGACCGTATACGCAGTCTTTGTGCATGCTGTATGCGTGAGATCTTGTACGGAGTGCGATGTACGAGTTCCATGCCCTAGGAGCCGTCTGGCTTCTTGAACCACACGTTGTATTGCTTTGCGAAAGGGATGTTCACTGAAGTTGAAATCCTAAGCGGTTGCTGATATCCCCATGTAGCCATGACAGGGGATGGCTCAAGGGCTGTGAACCTTCATCAAGCCAGCGCGACTTGGCACTGCCAAAGGCAAGGACGAGCACAGACCAAGTCCACATGGTTCGGATCTTGGTAAACCTTCTCCAGAATCTGTTTGACCCTTTTCTCTATCGAGTATTGCATCCGGCTCCCGACTGCAAGCTTTGCTTTGTCGACCGGAACACGCTACGTGCCTGGGTGCGAGGCGGATCTTGGAATCCCAGCAAGCGTCGCCGGCTGCCCCCTAAAGTGGCGCCCCCTTCCGAGACTATTGATGTAACCTCGTGGGGTTGAGGATTGACCTTGACTAACCCCTGTGGCGTTGAACGACAGCAGGCGAGTTTGTTTGATTCGGCATCAAAGCGGTCTTGAGACCGTAGCAGTTTTCAGAAGAGGCGCTGGATGCCGGGCTTGGGTTCACCTCCGCGTAATTGCTATCCATTCTAATACGAGATGTCAATGATTCACTCGCAACGGGCGCGTACGAGTAAACATTGTGACAAGGTCACACTATGTAATATCGCTTTGGCCATTTCTCCGTGCAGGGGGGGAACCCCGAGCTCGTGGCACATATCGCGCCTCATATAATGCCCAGCATTGATTGAGCCAATTTGCCATTAGCCTTGCACTGTGGCCAGGTCTTGTAGGTCATCTGCATACCCCCGCACATCGAATGAGATCGACCTCTACGGTAAGTCCTGGTCCCAGCTGTGGCTTGACGGCTTTGACAAGGTGCCACGTGTGAACATGTATTCACAATCGTGTTCAATAGATCATCGTAAGACGAAAGCACAGGTCTTTCTGATGGGTTTCCATCCGGATGCGTCAAGGAACAGTCTAGTGTACTAGTGATCGGTAGACAAGACGACAAGGTCATTGTGCGATCCCAATTGCTCGAATTGGAGCTTCCTGCAATCCACTGCCTCGTGCCATTCATTGTGCCACGCAGATGGCAGTCGCCCTTCAGCCTGCTTGCGATGAGCGCGGTTCTTATAGCATGTGCAATTTGTGAGCCTGGCATCACGCGGTTCTCGCTCTCAACTTTGGCGCGCTTGGGCATCGATAGCGAGTCGGTCTCGAGCGGCAACACTGAGACTAATAGAATTTCACGAAGACAAGGCTGGACTCCATGATCATAGTGTCTTGCAAAGATTCTGGAATTAGTCCCAGTCCCCAGGCTCATAGAGGTAGCCTTAGAAGTCCACACTCCACGTCGAGCCAGCCTTGCAACGCGGCAAAAAGCCGATGACCGTGGTTGGATAACTGTCAGTGCTTCAATCAGAAGGGTTGGTCCACATAGTATTCATGTCAAAATCTGCCACATTTCATCAAGTCGCTCACATGACATATGCGGAATGCCGCCTTGCAACTCCTGGCCAGTGGTACGAAGTGTGACGCAGTCTTTCAAGCCATGATCTTGGACATGCAACCTCCGGAGCCGCCGTCTATCTGAGCTTGGTTTCTGATGCGCTCCAGCCATATCTCTCAAGGCTAGACCGATCACAAGAGACCTCCTCATCTCGATCCGGGACTGCCGTCTCATCCAAATTGGACGATTGATCGCTTCTTGGCGGACGAGGGACATGTCTCGAGGCACACTGGCCATAAACACAGCAGACTCCGAACCTCGAGCCAGAGAGAGGCCCCGATAAATTCTGCTTTAGTTTGGTACTCATGGAGAAATATTCACTCTCAACTTGTGCAAGATTCCAAACTGAACTCGTGCAACTGATGTAACAAGAATCGCATCTGGCGTCTAGAACTTGACCGCTCGAAGCAAGACGTCCAAGGATGATATCTCAGTTTGTCTCGGATAATCTGAAAGAATATCCCTGAGTATGATGGACACACGGGGAGCTGTCACGGAGAGGCTTTGATGTCTCAAAGTCGAGCTGATGCCAATTGAATCTGACAGAACCGACAAAAGCGTCTTGCAATGCGCCGCTCTTCACGGAGGATAATACGATAGCTGCTTTTGGTCAACATCAAAGATAGGGACAAAAGAGTCTAGTGATGGTTTCTAGTATCCGACTAGTATGAACTTCGTTCAGGTAGAAAACATCAGAGATCTGACCAACAGCGATTAGACCCAGTAGGTCGCAACTATCGCCACACTACTTTGTGCACTGCTGAGGCGTTGGCTCAATATCGGATTGTTTGCCTCTTTGGGTTCATAAACATCAAAGCTTGGTTTCTTGCACGTCTAAAATTGACTCAAAACCGAAGGTGCTGACCATGCCGCCATCAGGCTGACTGTGCTGAGTGGTTCGTAATCGTCCATGCAGTCCTGGCCACCAGATTCCGACCTGATCCACTAAAGTGGTTAGATTGCAGCGCCTTCAACATGATGTGTTCGGACCTCTGAGCACTCGATAGAACATTGTGTGTCTAAACACGGAACAGCCTTGTAGTTGTAAGCATTGCGATGACTGCCTTGGTAGCCCAGGATTACGGTCTGACGCTGCGCCTCATGAGAAGAACAACGGCTTTCTTACGAAGCTTATGCCCTGCTTCGCTTTAAACGATGCGCCTGTGGGGGATACGTGGGGATATAAAAACGCAGCAGAGTCCTCAGCGGGCTTCCTTGTTGCCATGCAGCAAAGACTGAGTCATGACAGACACGACTCCTTCTGGCCTCCTACCCTTCGCACTCGGACTTTCCTTTTCTCAACACCCAAAGATGACTAGCAACGGAGCGAACGGTCACAAAGACCAGAGTCATAGTGGCTACATGGGAAAGACTATGCGGGCAGCAGTGCTCACCTCGGTACCTGGTAAGCTCATCGTCACAGATGTCCCTAAACCGAAGTTGGAGGAACCTGAAGATGCAATCGTGCGCATCACCACAAGCACCATCTGTGGTTCAGACTTGCACCTGATTCATGGACTTTATGGCAGCGTTGACGAACAGACCGGCCTTGGTCACGAGGCTATCGGTATTGTGGAGAAAGTTGGCGACGCCGTCGACTTTTTAAAGCCAGGAGACCGGGTTGTTATCATCAGCTTCCATGAGGATGGGCGGATTGCGCCCAAGCAAACTTTGGTTCCTGTTTTGGAGGATGAAGGGCGTCAGGCTGTCGGTCTTTCATCCCTTGCCGGGTCATCACAGGGACTACAAGGTAAGTTAGCCACCTGCGAGATGAGGAAACTTGCTAAGATATGAAGCGCAATACGTCCGTGTCCCTTGGGCAGACAGCTCTCTGATCAAGGTCCCTCCTACCTTGGACGATAAGGAATGGCTAACACTCTCTGATGTCTTCCCCACGGGCTGGAGTGCTGTGGACTGGTCTGGCTTCGAACCTGGCGATACTGTCGCTGTGTTCGGTGCCGGACCCATCGGCCTCATGGCAGCATACAGTGCCATCATCAGAGGCGCATCCCTGGTCTATGTGGTTGACCATGTTCCATCTCGTCTGGCTAAAGCCGCAGGCATGGGCGCCGTACCTATCAACTTTACCCGAGGTGGCAGTGCTTCTAAGCAAATCCTCCGTCTTCGCCCTAACGGTGTCAAGCGCGCCATTGACGCCGTTGGAATGGCTGCATTGAACGATGAGCTAGAACCGCAGGAGGACTATGTCATTCAAGAAGCTATCACCGTGACTCGTGGTTTGGGCGGTGTGGGAGTTGCAGGGTCTTATCCAGCAGAGCGCCCAATCGACCCTGCGCCAGGCTATGAGCACATTACCGGTGTGATCAAACTGCCAATTGGCGTGCTTCATTTCAAGGAATTGCGACTGCAGTCTGGCATTGTCCGGTACTATGAGATCATTCCGAAACTGGTCGAGCTCATTCGCAATGGTCGCGCCCGGCCTGGATTCGTCTTTACCGACGAGATGAGTCTGGAGGATATTCCTCGAGCCTATAGGCGTTTCGAGAAGAGGGAGGAGGTCAAGATTCTGCTCGATCCGGGCACGAGGGAAGACCGTCACGGCGCGCTCGTGAGCAGGCTTGCAAACTAAGCAGAAAGCGACTGTGCAACTCTGTGTTGCCTTACTCCTTGATTTTGAGAAAGGGTTGTGTCGAGTTACAATACCGCAGAGCTGTTATTGGCTGGAATCATGGCAATTGAAAAGATTTCATGAACGAATTGAAGAGTGCTGCGTATTTAAAAGCGCACCAGACTGCTTAATGCGCCTTGACCAGTTGCAACACATCATCCGTCACGTTGATTTGTCGCCATTGTGCAGGTTTCCTTAGCTCCTTGGTAGGAGTAGCTTACGGCTGCATTTATGGCTACTCGTACCCATCCATACTCATCATTCTTGGCTGCAGCTCTACCACCCGTCCGCTTTTGGGATAGACCGATGAATTGACCAACAAGGTTCGAGGCCTCGTTAGATTCAGATGGATCGTTCAGCGGCGGCGCTGCTGGGCAAACCACGGCGCTGCGTCAATTCTCATCCCACTTCGCATCGCGGGGTAGCTGTCACTACTTTTGCTTCGGCATATTGTGAGCTGCACGTTATCAGAGAACGTGCTTGAACGTCGACTTTACAGATAATCCGGACATCACAACGATCCTCACCAACATGAAATCTCCGATCCCAGACTATCTCGCGGCTGTGCTTGAGAAAGTACGGCCAATTGAACGTGGAGCCCCGGCCGGGTACATTGACACTTTGGCCAGGGCAGACACGTCCAAGTTGGCTGTGGCCATTGCTATGGTTGACGGCAACCTGTACTCAGCTGGAGATGATCGCGTCGAGTTCTCCATTCAATCAATCTCGAAGGCTTTTGTCTATGCATTGGCCATTGAGGACTCGGGGCTGGAAAGGGTATTGGAGAAAATTGGTGTTGAGCCTTCAGGAGATGCTTTCAACGAGCTCTCACTGGAGAGGGGCACCAATCGGCCTATGAACCCAATGATCAACGCCGGCGCAATTACTGCGCATTCTTTGGTCGTTGGCCCGAATGCGACTGCAGAGGAGCGGACGGATCGCATCCTGAAGGCACTCTCTAAGCTCGCAGGACGAGAGCTGCACGTGGATGAGGAGGTCTATGAAGCCGAGCTTAAGGATGGCGACCGGAACATGGGAATCGGCCACATGCTGAAGGCTGCTGGGATCATTACGTGCAACCCACAAGAGGTGGTGAGGGGCTACATCCGCCAATGCTCCATTAACGTCAATGTGCGAGATCTAGCCATGATGGCAGCTACGCTGTGCAACGCCGGTGTGCACCCTGTCACTGGTGAGCATATAATCCCTCAGAGAAGCGTTCGCCAGGTGTTGTCTGTCATGACGACCTGCGGTATGTACGATGCCGCGGGAGACTGGGTTTCCAATGTCGGGATCCCCGCGAAGAGCGGCGTTGCGGGTGGCATTCTAGGCGCATTGCCGGGCCAGGTCGGCCTAGCTGCTTTCTCGCCGAAACTGGATGAGCGTGGTAACAGTGTTCGGGGTGTTGCTATCTGCGAACAGATGTCTGGAGACATGGGACTTCACATGATGGAGGCGAGCCAGATCGCAAGAGCCACCGTCCGCACATCAGTCGCGACAATCGTCGCAGGCGAAAGCGAGCCACACAACAGGAACTGTCACCGCGAGGTAATCATCTTCAGTCTGAGAGGTGCTGTTCGTTTTGCTGGCTCCGAGCGTCTCAGTCGTGCTGTCCAACGCGAACTGGGTGAACCCGACGCGGCCGATCCTGGGTCTGGCGCCCATGCCGATGCTTGTGCAGTTGTTCTGTCTTTCCGCGACGTCTATTCTCTCAGTGGGGTTGCGCAAAGAGTTATCAGCGAAGTTGTTCGACGTCTTCTGCTCGAGGACAGGAGCGTGGTAATTGTGGATCCATCACGCGTCTTCCCCAAGGAAGTCAAGGGCAACACCGACGCTCAGCGTCCAATCATTGTGCAGACGGAAGGCGAGGCCAGGGATCACATTGGAGGCCGTGGTTGCTCAACACTGCAGAAGACGGACAGCTGGTGAGATGCTGCCGATACAGATGTAGAGTTCCTAGAGGCGCCTAAAATGACTTGTCTTCCGAATCTGCGAAGCCTAATAACAGTCTCTGATACGCAGTAGATCGGGGCCATAGCCCTATGAGCCCTCCTGTGGAGGCTATCTCCTCAATATCACTTTTACCTTATGTGTCAGGGCGCAGGAGTCTCTGTTGGCAGCATCGTGTTCAATCATTTGGACAGAGCGGACGCTTAATCCGGATCCAAAAGTGTCAGGGTTTACTTGTGCAACTTCAATAGTACGTATGGCGCTCCGGGGTTTACTACGAAGCGGTGCGACCCGCAGATTACTCCGCAGATCCGAAAGAGGATTCCAGCATGGATTATCTCAGATGTCACGATGGAGCTCAGCTCCCGACACTCGGAACGTTCAGGCGCAATGGGCTACAAGACCGCGACGGGCTGAACTTGGCCTTCAGCCAGCTGGGCACAAACCATGTCACCGCTGTTCCTGGCACTGGGAACCTGGAAAGCATAGTTTGAGTATCCCAAGGCAAGAGCATATGACTTTACGCTGGAGTCAGTGCTGCAGATTGGGCAGTGGAGAAGTGTTGATCCGGCAGCTACCGAGAAAATGATACTGCAGTAGGATGGTGGATGGCACCTTTCCCAGATGTTGATCTTCGTCCACGCCTGGACAAGCTCTCGCCTTCTGGGAGAGAAATCTATGAACAAGGAGGGACCATTCTATTGTTACTTGGCACCGAGGGCTAGCCTGCATCTTGTGTGTGCAGAGGCCCCATCATCAGTTGCCCCTGACTTACACAAGTAAAGACGTTGATAAACCCCCCCTAGGTTCTCTCGGGACACGAGAGAAATACACTCGCCACGTTGTGCCAAGGACAATGCCTTTGTTACATTGAAGCGCCTGCTGCGAGTCCTCAATTTCACCACGCTGGCGGCCCAACCCGTCCGTCTTAGGAACTTTCAGCCGCTACCAGGCGAGATACTAGGCAATGTCCAGCCGTCTTGGCGACTGCAGCTTAGCACCGGCTAGGGCGCTTTTCGTATTGTTCATGCACTTGGGCTGTTTCTGATTTGCTGATCATGTTTTTTTCGTCCTTGGTTCGTTGGCTCCCACATATACGAATGTCTTGTGGCTTGTTCAACTAGAGCGGTTCGCGTCAGCACCAGCTGTACTCACGGCGTATCACAATGCTCTTCTAACGCCACATATTTTATGAGCTGCAGCAAGCGACCTTCTGGATGGAACGGGCGAGAAAGCCGGAAGCTCAGCTCGAGACGCAGGAATCCGGGTCGGGTAACGATCAGCATCATGATTGGGGGGCTCTCGAGGACAAAAGCAAACTCTTGTCTGTGGCGTCGAAATTAGTCGAGCACGAGCTTGTCTTACTTCGTTAGTCAGGGGTAGTCGAACTCAAAGAGAGGACGCGGAATCAAGTGAATGATCATCGTCAATGAAGCTAACCTTGCAGCTCATTCCTTTCATGGAAGAGCGCAATCGGCTTGACCCCACCAACACCGATCGTGAGCCGCCAATGGTCAGCCGTGCGCCGAATGTAACCCAATTCCCAGGATAGACCAAGCTGTAAAGTTCACCGATGCGCTCCCACCATTCGGATCACTTGAGCATGCCCCCAGGAAGGAAGGCTCCAAGTCTTGGTAGGCCGTGGACCTTGTGAAGACAAACTGGTGTAGTCCTTATAAGTACTTGAGAGCGAACCCCAATCTCATCTCAACCTCTGCCGAATCTTCCTCATATTTTCTATTACATTGCCGTTGCGATAACTCCTGAAAGACTGTGACTGCTTTCAGGTAAAAGCTTTCTCTCTCTTCTTTCAAGATGAGGCGAATATTGGTGTTATCTTCCTTCATAAGCCTCACAGCCTTATGGGGTGCAACTCCCGTGACGGCCCAGGATGAGGAGTTTCGCAACATTACGATTGAGAGCCTGGATGGGAACACCAGTGAGTCTGAGCAGACGCTGGCAGAATTCAGTATGCTTGCTGCCGCCCCCCTCGGTACTCTGATGAGTCGAACTGGGTGGACTGTGACTTGCAGCTCAGCTCATAGCGCGAATCCATGCTCAAGGGTTTTCGATGGGAACGCTGGGACCTTCTGGCATACAGCCTACCAAGGCAGTACCCCTCAGCCACCTCATATTATAACAATCGATCTGGGTTCAACCCGTGTCGTAACTGGGCTGGCAATGCGGCCTCGAAATGATGGCAACACAAACGGCTTTATCGCACGTCATGAGGTGCTGCTGAGCACTGACGGGACGAACTTTGGTCCCCTGGTTGCTTTTGGGACATGGTTCGGCGATAGTACCGAGAAATTCTCCAACTTTGAGCCTCACTCTGCCCGCTACGTGAGACTACGAGCTTTAACTGAAGCCAACGGAAACAACCAATTCGCCAGTATCGCAGAGCTCAACTTATACTCGGCCAACGCGAAGACGCAAAACACCGCCCTGGGTACTTGGGGCGCCACAATCGACTTCCCAATCGTTCCAGCCGCTGCATTCATTGACCCGCCCACGGGCAAAGTTGTTACATGGTCTGCTTGGAGATACGATGACTTCGGGGGTGGCAATCGAGGATACACCTTTACAGCCACATGGGATCGGTTGACCAACATCATCTCACAGCGCACGATCCAGAACACGAGACATGACATGTTCTGCCCAGGTATCTCTATGGATGAGGATGGCCAAATGATCGTGACTGGTGGCAATGACGCTGCGCGCACTTCCATCTACGATCCAGGGACAGAGTCTTGGATCTCAGGCCCTGATATGCAGATTGCTCGAGGTTACCAATCGTCTGTTACCTTATCTGATGGTCGGATCTTCACAATTGGAGGCTCATGGAGTGGTGGCGAGTTCAACAAGCCTGGCGAAGTGTATGATCCGGATACACAGCAGTGGACACTTTTGCCTGACGCAGAGGTTATCCCAATGTTGACTCAGGATCATCAAGGTCTCTTCCGATCTGACAATCATGTATGGATATTCGGATGGCGGAACGGCTCCGTCTTCCAGGCTGGTCCCAGCACCGCGATGCACTGGATCAACACGGATGGTTCTGGGGATACTGTCAGTGCCGGGAGCCGCAACAGCGCCCCGGATCAGATGTGTGGCAATGCAGTGATGTTTGACGCTGTCGCTGGTAAAATCCTGACCTTTGGCGGCTCAACCTCCTACCAAGACCGTGACGCGACTACAAACGCCCACCTTATTACTATCAGCAACCCAGGGTCTCCAGCAACGGCTCAGACAATCTCAGGCGGCCTGGCTTACAGCCGCATCTTCCACAACTCTGCCGTCTTACCGGATGGGTCGGTCTTCCTTGCTGGAGGACAGGGTCGTGGAGCTCCGTTTTCCGATGCCCAGGCCAGGCTCATTCCCGAACTCTATAAGCCTAGCTCTAATTCATTCATTGCGCAGACATCGAATTCGATTCCACGCACCTATCATAGCATCGCATTGCTGCTGCCAGATGCTACCGTGCTTGTTGGCGGTGGTGGCCTGTGCGGTGGTTGCACGACAAACCACTTCAACGCTCAAGTCTTCACACCAGCGTACCTATATGCCTCAAATGGTCAGCTTGCAAGTCGGCCATCAATTACTGGGGGCGGCACTCAAGTCGCGATCGGCGGAACCTTATCATTCCAGACGAGCGGCGGTATCGGATCAGCATCGCTCATCCGTTATGGAAGTGCTACCCATTCCATCAACACTGATCAAAGGCGCGTTCCACTGCAGCTTGCGGGAAGTGGCGGCTCGTACTCTGCGAGTATACCGAATGATGCGGGGATCATGACTCCCGGGTACTGGATGTTGTTCGTGATGAACGGGAATGGGGTGCCCAGCGTTGCTCGCACTATTCGTGTGACCCTCTAGCAGGAAAAACAAGCGGATCGAGGGATTAGCCTTTGTTAGGCCGAGATATGAAGTCGATGGAGGAGCTCATGGTTCTCGATCGATCACATTCCACAGTATGCCTCAGCGCGGCTGCACAGATCTTCGTTCACGTCTTCGTCACTTTCTCCGCTGGGAGATGATCCCAAGCCTCTCACATAAGACGATCGTCTCCTCATCAAACGGACCATGTCTCTGGGTATTGAGGAATTCCAAATGCCCGTCCATGGAGTCTTGCCATGCGCCTTCGCATTCCGATAAAGTAAACTCTTCCGTTACGTCCTTGGACCTGAACTCAACTAAAGAAATTGTTTCCGTTACAGCTGCTGGTTGGCCCTCACCATTCATAATGACCGATAGATCGCCGACAACCCAATGTTGAGGCTCGGGTAGTGGCATAAAATTACATTGCTGTTGCCTGTGTCGTAACCCTGGCTGCGCTTTCGGAATGTCAAGATGCCTGGAACGTATAACTCCGCTTGACGCTTTTCGCCTCATATGTCATGGTGGGAGGAGGTGAAGGCGCTTCAACTCTCATTAGCCCGGTAACCTCTGGATGAGTCAACCGGCGTGTACAACCCTAGGCACCCCGTTCGCGCTGCAAACCGCATGTTGACTTCAGTTTGGGCCCGGTATGACCTCGTACTTCGTGGTCAGACTCCATGTGTTTCATGGATTGACAGCCCGGGCGACGATGACTAGAGCTTGATGATAGGGCGATGTACCGCGATGAGATATTCTGAATAGAATACGTATCAGATCTGGTTCCCACGTCCGCCATGCGCAATCGCATCTCAAGATCCACCTTAACAGTGTCCTCTTGGGGAAACGTAACGATTAATCAGCCCCTGTAAGATCTCGATCGTGGATAAAGAAGCATGCCTGTCCATCATATTCGGGAACCCTCATTCAGCGACATGCGTCTCTAAAGTCTGATTTGCCAGGATATCAGAGGTACCACCTCAACTGCTACGCTGCTGCAGGAGCGAGCATGTGAATATGCAGTAAGCAGCCCCCTGCAGAGCAAGGTATCGATCGCTAAGGGACGTGGGCCATCGCTGAAATCCGTTGCCCAAATTGGAAAATGGTGACAAGATCCGTCAAGGTTGACCTTCACCTGGATTCAGCCATGTGTCTTATAAAAGCGCAGCAGCCAAGTTTCCCCGATTATTTTGTCTCGATCTGCTACAGAGCATTTCTCTTTTGGAACCGGGGTCTTCTTTTCCAACCCACCCCAACTATGACCGCTTTCACAATCTCTCTTTGGGCTACCCCCGACTGCATGGGTGCTTTACAAGATTCTCACATTTGGGAGAAGAGAGAACCATCTGCCGCCTGGGCCACCTACTGTTCCAGTCCTAGGTAACGCACACTTGATTCGACTGAAAGGGCTGCATACCAAGTAGGCTAGGATCTCACAAACACTTCTATCCCCCCATCTTGCTAACGGGACGCTTAGGTTCAAAGAATGGGCAGACGAGTATGGTTCAGTCTACTCACTTAAAATCGGTCGCACTACAATGGTCGTGCTCAGCGACAGAGAGGCAGTGTTCGAGCTTCTGAGCCGCAAAGGTGCTCTCTACAACGATAGACCACCGGATAGACAAATTGAAGCCGCTCTGCAGCATGAGAATATTTCGTTCATGTACGAAGGCCCAATGTGGCGAGTGCAACGCAAGATTGTCAGCACCTACCTTTCGCCGAAGAACCTGGACACTGTGCTGCAACCCATACAGATTGCTGAGTACGAGCCCCCGATCATAGTGCAAATAAACATCTCGCTTATCCACGTACAGAGTCAGTCAACTGATGCTCGATCTACTTACAAAACCCGAGGAGTTCCGTGAAAGCGTGAAACGAACCACCGCCTCCAATAGTACAATCACACTTTTTGGACATCGCGCACCGGATCTGGATAGCTATTGGGGCTATGTAAGTCGCGGCTCAACTGCCCAGGAGTACCAATTGCTGATGATCACAGGCCGTGTACCGGTCAATAGACGAGGTAAGCGAATGTCTCGTTCGCCTTTTGTGGATTATATTAAGACTGTCCCAGGTGAACAAGGCCTTTGCCCCAGGATCCTATCTTCCCGTTGACCAATACCGATCCTTAGATTGCTTCCTGATCGCTTGAACAAACCCCTCCAAGTTGCATATGAAAGCTATCAGAATATTTCCAGTCTATGGGCTGAGGCACGTGAGCGAGTGGAGGAGCGCCGTCGCAATGGAGACAGGCGAGAGTCGTTGATGGATCGGGTTCTTGACGAGGACATCGTCCCCGACATAACCCTCTCGTACTCTCAGACGAACAATTTCTTCGGGACCATGCAGATGGGAGCTGCAGATACAACTTCTGGTCACACTTTGGCTTCGATTCTATTCCTTTCACAGAACGCTCAGTGTCAAGACAAGGCACGCGAGGAACTGCATCGTGTTTGCGGGACTGAAAGGATGCCGGAATGGTCTGATTTTGATAGACTCCCCTATGTTAACTGCATCGTCAAGGAGAGCCTGCGCATGAGAGCAGCGTGAGTCTCTTCCTTTTCTCGTAATGCGAATACGTCTGACGAAAGAACAGTCTCCCCACCGGCGGTCCTCACTACGCAAAGAAGGATAATTGGTACAAGGGTATGCTCATACCAAAAGGCAGCATCATCATGGTCCCGCCGACAGCTATCAATTTCGATGAACGCTTTGACTGTAACCCACAGACATATGATCCCGACCGATTCCTCGAGACGGCAGACAAACTGGCTCCAGAACTCGCCGCGTCTGCGTCGTGGGTGGATCGCGATCATTACACATACGGTGTCGGCCGACGTATCTGCCCTGGAATCCATCTTGCCGAGCGGGTCCAATGGCGCATCATGGCTCAGCTGCTCTGGACGTTCCGGATCGAGACGGATGGTGCCCTGGACACAGGATACGACATGTACGATGAGGGGTTCCTGCACTTCGTGAAAGCCTTCAAGGTGCGCTTTGTGCCTCTAAGCGAAATTCATGTGAAGATGGTGAAAGCACAATTTGAGGCAAATGAAGGCTTTTTGCATCGATGGGATTAAGGATAACCGTTTGTCTTCATAGCTCCAAAAGGTGTTAGACACCATGATGCTCTGGAGAGAACGTCAAAGGCAATGTGTACGCCTTCAAACATGCTGTTACAGAAATGGAAACCTCAGGCCCATACAATTCCATGCAGCCCGGCGCCTTTTTTTATCTTTGTATTAGGGCCAGTGGAGCATTGACGATGACTTCGGATCTAGGCAGGCTGAATGTGGGAATGCATATCGTGCCCTTGGTTCCAGTGGCTCGTGCCGTGATCAAGGTAAGGGTCTCCGACACTTTTCTAAAGTCAGGTTCCGAAAACATCTTGTAATTCCAAACGAGGCGGGAACAACCGCCTTAGCCTATATGACCCGAGTGCCGCCAACGACAGAGCAAACCTTCCATCCCCCGGTCACATCTTGGAACCAGTTAGGTTCTAGATACCAAGAGTGGGCGGGCCTCTTCATGCCGTGAGGAATGTGTCTTGGCCAGTAGCCTGTGATCAGAGCTGCAAATACCGAAAGATATGAAACGACCCCCATAAAGCTTTCTTTTTCTCATCACTCACAGCCTTGCTTCCAGCCAGCGTGCGGCACACCGTCGACCCACAGCTATCTCTGTCTCTGTAAATGTTAATATTTTATCAGTCTCCGCGGGCTGAAACATCATCTGTGCCGTTCGTACACTTTTCATCCTATTGGATGTCAGACACGCCATACATGTAGCCCTATGGTTGCGCAACTCACACCTGATGCGCTGTCGTATACGTAAAATCGATGCGATCAGCGTCGGAATCATAGAAAATTTCGAACATCTCTGCAAGCTACTGCGGGCAAGATCCGTCCACGACCAGCACATCGAGGTGGTGAGCTTGTCAAACAGCTTACGATGGATGGTATGTAGACTGTGATGCAAAAGGACTGCTGTAGCAGGTTTATATAGGACCAGAGTTTTATTTGGATGTCACCTTGCTGAAGGGCATGTAATTACTTATCGTCGTATTGCACCGTGAAGCTCTTGGTTTGCAGAATAGCCTTTTCGCTATGGTCATCTCTTTGTGGCTCTCCAGTAGCCACGCCTACTGTTGTCGTTGGTTCGTTATCGTTTCTAGAGAAGGTTTGCATCTCGTGGTCGTCGCTGCCTTCCTCTTCCTCTGGGAAATGGAGGTATGGGTGTTGTGACTTGCGGGCACTTCGCAAAGTTGTGCTGCCCAGGTGATCCGATCGTGCACCATATGCATGGCCAGTGCCAGGCGAGGAGCCGTTGCGACTGGTGCCCATGAGCTTGGGTGCGAAGTGCTTGAAGAATTTGCGCAGTGTTGGCATCGAGCCGCAGATAATGAAGAGGTTGGCCTCTGCATAGCTGGAGCAAGACGCTGTTAGTCGAGTGGACTGGTGAAAGGAATCGATGGTGCACCTACGTCCAGACATTCGCTTCGCAGCCGTCCCACGAAGGGTTTGTGCTGTTCAATAGTGGAGGAAGAACCACAAGCCTGAGTACTGAAGTTGCAATTGTTCTGAGACGATGAGTTAGCTGCGCCTTGTGGGTAACTGCGCTCGGCGTATACCCACATGGATCCGATGCCAAATACAACAACAGCACCAATCTTCTGTACGCGTGGCATATGAAGCTGATATACCATAGGAATAGGCAGTATCAGAAGAATAATGTCGGTGACAATGTTCGAGACGGCGGTTGCCATGTAGAGCGGCCCAGGGTCAAAGCAGTCGCCATCAACCTTCAGATCAAACTGCTTTCTAGGCGGAATGCAGTTGAAGTAGAAGAGCGCTGCAATGACCACAGTGTACAGAAGGACTATGATGATGTTGACCCAGACGCTGATGCGAAACCATCTTTGAGGGGAGATGTGCAAATAGAACGTCAACAATGATAGCTTGACTAGGCCATTGCACATCTGATAGACTGGCGCGGCGATGTAGGATTTCTAGATGTCGAAGGAATTTGTCAGTTGATGTTTTGAGAGTTCAGCACGGCAGATCAGGACGTACCAAAGCGTAGCGCTCGAAGTCTACCAATGGCATCTCCCATGAATTGTGGCAGAATCCCTTTTCCGCAATAGAAGCTTATAGCAGCGTTAGAAATGATGCAATATGGGCCTAGGGCTCTTCTCACCTGTTTGGATTGCCTGGGTCAGTATCGAGCAGAACTATCTCGCAAGTGTGGTTAGCTTGGTTCCCTCTAAGGTACGCCGCTGAAAACTTACCCAACCGCCTAACATCAGATCTGGGAGTGGGTAAAGTCAGATATCGGTTTCGTTCTCAAGGTGGCAACCTGTGGCACTCACAGTCATCTAGTTGCAATCCTTTTGCGAGGAAGACCTTGGTGTAGTATCTTTGCATAAGCGCAATAAAGGCCAGACTGATTCCCACGCCCATGATCACATACTGGGTTGTGATATAGGGGTTTGGTGTGCGGTTGTTAAAGTCAACCTCACCAAAACCTGGAGGAGGCAGTCGTAGAACCTCGACTCCGTTGTATGTGGGAAATTCCATCTCGCAGATATCAGAGGTGGGGCTCGAACGAATGGAATGGGGGAAATGAGTGAGATCTTCTGGAAGAGACTTTGGTTGCCCAGGCTGTCGTTTTGCTTTAAACGTGCTGCCTTTATTCCGAGCGCCTGGTTTCTCACATTTCTCTGTGGCACAGACCAAGGCATTTGTTGCCATCCGCCCGGACGAGCCAAGTACACTAATTCTTTGGGCATCGAAGAGATCGTCGGCAATGAGTTGCCAATGACATCGCGGCACCTTGTGGGACAGCTGAAGAGATCACTCCGAGGTAACGCGGTTAACCCTCGATGGGGAGACACACTCGTAAAGCCTCTGAGACGTTGCGGTAGCATTGCCCAAGACGCGAAGGATGTAGCGAGGAGAACAGTGCCGTCTCATGCAGCTATCATTCTGAAGCTTGACGCCGGCGTCAAAGCTCTGTAACTAGGGTGGCAGCATAACCATTGCGAAGCTTGGGGAAGTCGTAAGGTTGCCCCTGATTAGTCCGTGCGCAGTAGAGCATCATTAACAGGACTAGGCACCTGCCCACTTTTTGCTAGCACTATCCTCAAGTTTTGTCCAAGACCTCCATGTCCACCCCCGAGTGGATTGGTGTTCTGTCACAGCTAAGTTCTCGCACGACTTTGAAGCCTCTATCGTACGAACCTTTGACGTTTGATCTAATAAGCTTAAAATAAAGCCGCTGATAGACTGGGCAGCATGCGCCATCTCACCCGAACGCCGACCCGCAACTTTTCCTAGTATTGGGGGCAAAGCATACAGAAATAAAGGGGAGCATTTACCTCCTTCTCCATCGAGTCAAGCTGAGAAGTAAGATCGTCCGTCTCTTATTTCTTTGCCTTGCCCAGACCAGCGGCCGTCTGCCAAACAGCTTTGACAAGGGGCGGAAATCCAATTGCAGACCCCTGTTGCAGATCAGGGAAGCAAGGAACGAATCCGAGCAAGGCGACCCGTTAAAGTTCACGGATCCGCACCGGCGCTGATCTCAGGCTCAATCGGCGCCTCCGCGGAAGCCCTCAAGTGGTATAGCATGTCGCGTTTGCTCCACAGTGGAAGGTGAAGAGCTTCCATTCAATCTCTCAAAAAAGGGCAAGCGCCGCATCTAAATACGCTCGGCCTGGCTGCGTGTTCCCCGTATTCTGGCCTGCGGCATCTTGCTGTAGCCAAGATGACGGACATGGTCGACACTTTAGTGCGAAGACCAGTCAAAGGTTCCAAGTATGACTATCGGACTGTGACGCGTCGTTCTGCGTCGTTCTGCGAGCTAGCATAGCACCGTCTTCATCAAAATTCATGCAGGTACTTGCCCAGGGTTGTTAGGTGTGTCAGATAGCTGAGCAAAAGAGAACAGCGATTCTCGGCACATGAACTTTCCCTTGCGTATTCCCGCACCGGGACAGGTAAATCGCGGGCTTGATCCTAAGTTAGCTGAGCAGAGGTCTCCTCTGTTGGCTTTGATCTTCACATGTCCAGCAAAGAGGCTCAGCAGACTAGCCAGCGTTGAAGAATGGATGGTCAAGAGTACACGGACTAACGCGGGCGGAGATGGGCCCTCTCTCCCCAGGTAGAGACCGCCTCCCGCCACATCCCGCAAACTACTGGACGCTTGCCGTAGATTATTGCCTGCCAAAGCACCCGTCTCCGTAAGCTCAATCTCGACTAACCTTCGCCTCCACCACCCGGCCTCCCTCTTTTTGGTCCCAGCTTCTTACCAGTGATAGTGCTCACATGTATGGACATCTTGGGCCTGCCCGAAGTAGTTATGGCAACTGAGTAAGGGTCTACTCATCGTTCACCTAAAGGATCTTGCACACACGAGTCAGACCCTAGGAATACGCCCCTGCAACCCGTGCTCTGGTCGGTTCAACAGCGCCAATTCATCCGGCCTTGATATGTAGAGAGACTTCGCTGGATAATTCCCTTCTTCTGCCTGTGTGGCGCAAGGGGCAATCACCGGCTTCTTAAATACAGCAGTCGGCCTCCCATCCCTAGTTTCCCACCTTGCTTCCACCTTAGCCTGCTACCAAGACGTACCTGCAACGTCGATCTCTCTCCCCCATTCCTCTGACCTTCTTTTTATCTTGCCGCAGCTTTGAACTCTCACGATGCTCAAGACCTTTGCAACCAAGGCTCTACTGTTATCTGTGGCAGCGGGAGCGAAGGGCGAAGCTGAGTGCAGATGCGTACGTTGATCGACAAACGGCTTCACCAGGTCCTCGAACAGCTTGATGCTAATTCAGCAAACCGCAGTGTTCAGCATTAGCCAAAGAGCCAGCTCTTAGCGGCAAAGTTTATGCCCCTGAGGACCCTCGCTATGACGACCGATTAGACACTTACTACTCAGCCAACTCGGCCCTTGCCCCATGGTGCATGGTGATGCCAGAAAGTGCCGAAGATGTCTCGATTATTGCAAAACTCTTCAACCAGCATCAGTGTCCTTTCGGTATGCGCAGTGGCTCTCACACTGCATTCAAGCACGGCAACGGCATTGATAACGGCGTGACTGTGGATTTCTGTACGTTCCATACCGGGCGTCTCGAGGCGCAGGTGGACGCAAGGCTGACGCGAATAGCGTACATGAACGCTACAACATATGATCAGGATGCCAAAATAGCATCTGTTCAGCCTGGATCAACTTGGGGAGAGTCTTACGCTGCACTCGATGAGTTTGGCGTAGTCAATATCGGTGGCCGCGCATCGATTGTCGGTGTTGGCGGTTTCACAACTGGCGGAGGTGTATGTACTAAAATACTGACATTGCAACATACTTCGGCTAACTATGAGACATTAAGTATTCGTTTCACTCACAATCTCGTGGCCTTGCCTGCGACGCTGTGTCCAATTTCGAGGTCGTCCTTGCCGACGGCTCAATCGTCAATGCGAATAAGGACGACAGGGCTGATCTTTACCGTGGACTCAAAGGCGGCTCTGGCAACCTTGGCTTTGTGACTAAGATTGATCAACGTAAGTCTTCTGGCTCTTATTGCGCTCCTTGAATTGACGGCTGTCGCTAATTGAGATTCTTTCCAGCTGTCTACGAGAGCAATGAGCTCTGGGCAGGCTTCACCTTCTTTGACTTCGCCGATCGCGATAAGTGCTTCGACGCTTTCACCCAGTTCGTAATTGACATGGACGATGACATCGCCTCTCAGGTGATCAATAGCTTCCAGTGGACAGGAAGTGAGCTGGTTGTCATTACGGTCATGTCCAATGTCGACGCCGTACCAGATGCACCGATCTTTGAGAACTACCGTCAGATCCCTGTCACGTCTTCGACAACCGATATTGGAAAGGCTGCTGATCTCGTTCCCCAATTTACTGGACCTACACCGCTTGGTGTCTTGTGAGCCCCCAAATAATGCAGACAGGAGATCCCATGCTGCTTTTTCTAACACATGGATAGCCCCCAATGGTCTACTGGCCTGGTGATGAATGACAAACGTGCATTGACCTTCATGGCAAATAAACTTGAAGTGCTCGTCGAGAGAATGCAGCAGGCGTCCCCGGAAAGTAACTTTGAGTTTATCCTTCAATTCCAGCCTGTCACTCCTAGGATGGTTCAGATTGGGAAGGACAACGGCGGCAATGCCCTCGGCTTAGAAAACCGAGTTACTGATGAGCCGACCATCATGTGGATGATTCTTCTGACATCCGAGACTGCCGAGGAGCAGGAAATCTTGGCCCCTTTCTATTTTGCGTATCGTGACGAGATCGAGACATACACGAGAGAGATTGGAGTCGACCTTGACTGGCAGTTTCTCAACTATGCCAACGGCAACCAGGATCCCATCCGCGCCTACGGTCCAGAAGTTGTTGAGTTTCTCAAAGCTACTTCTCAGAAGTACGACCCAAATGGCATGTTCCAAAAGCTCCGCCAAACTGGTTTCCATATTCCTGAGTAACCCTGTAGGAAGAGGGAGACTTCTACGGTGCCAGAGAGCCCCCCATCGAGACCCTGACAGCATATAAGCAAGGCTCAGCCGGGGAATATTTGCAACTTCGAAGGTGCAAGGAACCAAAGGCGTCCCCAGGGACCGGTGATACTTTTTATTATCATTACATTGGATCTTCTTTCTTTGACTTATATATATAGAGGTAGAGATTAAAAAATTGCACACAGTCCATAGATATTCGCTATAATCTGTAACGGGTGCTTCAGTCTCATGTTGCTATGTCAACTATGTGAGCAAAAGTCCAAGCCACAATGAACCATGTTGCCAGTTCGCACTCAGGGAACACCCCCAAAATAATTCCCGAGCATGCATCGGGCTGTAACCTGGCGAACAATCTTGACCATGTCTAGGATATCTCAACATGATCCGAGGCAGTATTCACTTTGTGCCTTACGAGAGCTGTTGGCCTTGGTTGCGTTCACAATATATGAATTTGTAGAGCTGCAGGGTAGCCCGATGCTCGTGGGATCCTTCGCAGTGTGTTCTTGTGATACCTTAGTAAGTGGTGCTCGAAGCGGAACGATGGAACCTGGCACTACCTAGGTAATTCGCCCGGTGCTTCTCTTTATTGTACACCTGCGATTCAAGTCTCGTAACAGTGAGGAACAATTAAGCATCATATGGGAGCAGCGAGATCCATGAAGAGAGATATTTTGGCTGCAACTGGTGGACCGCACAATTGAGTCGTGAGGCACAGGAGTGGCACAAAGCGGTCAAGTCATCGCTGCGGCTCCATTCCTCCATCACATTCCACTACTGTGTACAATTGATACCATTCGCCATTTCCAATTTAGGACTTGGCTGACGCGGACATACAGCAGCAGGGTCCAAAACAACACGCTAACACAGCGTGTTTGCCCTTAAGGCAAACGACAGACCCACTGTGGTTGCGGGGGATCTTGAGCCTCAGGTGATCCTAGCCATGTGTTGCTCGCCTTTAATTCACTGTCAGCGAATAGGCGGGCCGAATGGAGCACTGAATGCTTTCACTGCTTGCTGGCGTACTACGTCGCCCGCCGTATTCGTCATTCCCATTCCAAGGGCACTGCCATGGCCAAGTACCTCCACGATGAGGATCTGAGCTGGGTCTGACCAATTTAAGCATAATCCCCCATGCATGTGCTAAGTACTCTTTTGGAAGGGCAGCCGCTCCGGCATCTCGCTCATCCGCCCATCAATCTCTCAACACGAATCTTGGAGTCTTGGCTCTGCGATCAATGCCCCATAATTTGTTCCCCTGCATTGGGGCTGTGCTGCAAAGCCTAGATGTAATCCGATCTAAGCTCGGGATTTATGTCTGCCGGCGTAGCTCAGAGGCTTGGCTGTCGATCCGAGGCGACCCGGATGACATGGACGGAGAGTTGAGATAGAATCATGACAAGCCTCTAGGATTCAAGACAAGAGCCTAGAGACGTCAGCGAGATGAGGAGTCTTACTCAACATTTGGCAGCACGCTAGAGCCCGAGAGGTAGCCCGGAGCCGTCCTGTTGCATATAAAGTCATCCTTCTGGGATCTCTCCCATCCTAGACTTCAGACCGTCCCATACCACGAAGCTCACGCTCAACACTCAATATCAACCTCAACGATCTCCTTGCCTCTAGTGCCTACCAAGCCCAACAGCTCAGCAATCACACCTTGAAAATGAAGACCTCGACACTCGCTACCATTGTCCTCGCGGCTGCTGCCCAAGCAACCCCTATCCTGTCCCTTGGCAAGGACAACAACGGTCGCAAAGGTCTCCTCGGTGGCCTTCTCGACCTGGATCTTAGCCTTGACTTGGACCTGGACCTTGAGCTGGGTCTAGGAGGCGGTAAAACCGACTACTTTACCTCTACCTACAGCGTTCTGGCTACCCCGGACCAAGTCGTTGACAGCAACAATGAGAAGACCGGTGGACTCAAGGGTGCCAAGGGTCTGTACAAGTTCGGCATCAATTCCGAAGAGGATGTGATCTGTTACAAGATTACGCTTTTCGGCTTCCAGGGTGACTACCAGTCTCCCGCGAACACTGCTACACACATTCATGAATCCGCCAAGGGACAGTCTGGTCCTCCACGGTAGGATCCTACAAGAATTGCGACTGCCCATACGATGCTGATATGACGTTTCTAGAATTGCCTTCCCCAACCCCAAGGGAGGAGCCATTCGGACAAGCAAGGGCTGCCTCAAGGGTCCTTTCGAGACAGGTCTCATGCCGGACGGCGAGAACGACAGTGGCCTTGGATTCACGGTCAAGCAGATCGAGGAGAACCCTTCCGCCTTCAATGCCGACGTCCACTCCTCTAAGGCAGTCCCCGGTGCTGTTCGTGGTCAGCTCTCATAAGCCTTTTGTCCGATTCCCTTGTCCTCCCAAATATAACCATTGCTGTACATACACTATGGGAGGAGAATTAAAGTCAAGAGTGGTTGACTTGGCCTCTGAATTAGAGGGAAAATGAGGAACTGATGAGAGGACTGTTGTACATACACTTTGGAAGTAGGCCATCAGAATTGCAAAAAAGCTTGCCTATATCGTCCACCCTTGCGTCCGACGTGCCGTGTCGATGATACGACGATTCGGGTTGCCTCGAAACGCATATTGCCTAATATTGCCTACCCCAAATGGTGAAGCTAGCGAGCGAATACGACAACGTTGAGTCAATGACCTGTATCCAAGGACCATTTGATCACCTGAGTGTGTCACATGCGCTTCTTGACGCCCTGTTCGCTGCAGTGAGAAGTGGCTTGAGCGCATTCCTCTCTTGAGCTATCCCGCCACGATCGACGAGGGGCTTCGGTTGGTCGGCACATAATACGATGTAGACGCTGATCTGTGGGACAGCAAAAGTGTTCCGGCATGCTCACTGGATCTGCTTTTCTGGAGCTGCTTTTTACCGCCTCATGCCAGTTTCTGGACGCCATGAATACTCAGGCTTACCCTTTAATCATCGGCTCATTGTTTGACCATTGGCCTCTCATCGTAGCTAGGCGGAGCAAGTCTTCCGGACAAGACGCCGAATGCCAACAACCTCGAGTAGCCGTGGGGCTTGACGTACACCACACTTTCAAGAGTTTATCATCACTGTCCAAGCTAGTTTCAGCCGCACGAGATGACCAGTCATATTAAAGCCGTCCGGAGTGATTTTGTGCAAGAAAACTATTCCTCATTAGAAAGCTGTCGTTGGTATGCTGTGATGTCAGTGCCGCACCCTTGCCCAAGTGTCGATGCACGGTTATGGTTTGGCGTGGGCGCGGCAACAAGCGAGTAGCCGTCGCATCGTGGTCATAGCTTCACTTCCTCTTCTAGCCATTAGGGTCAAGACACAGACCTTCCAGGGAGCCATCAGGTACACAGACCAGGCTCTCTTTGCGAACCTCGGCGAATCGTCCTCCAGTGTGATTTGCCTGCGCGTCCAAACTATAGACCTTTGTTAGCACACTGCATCCCCTACATTACTATCTGTTGCAACATTACCCGTCTTTAAAGTCTGATACGCACGTTGACGGGTAATGCGGAGCTAGTCTTGGAAATAAACGACAGGGAATGGAATGCGATTTACCTGGCTTAACTATCTTCGGCTCGTGGTTGGTTGATGCTGGAATGGAGGGGTTCGTGCACCTGAGAAGGCGTCTATCAAAAGCGGCCGATATGCGCCGGCGTACCAATGGAGAGATCTTGTTAGCACAGGTGTCTCCACTATGATCGATCTGTCAAGCATGATGCGTATGTCAGATGAAGTTTGACGCACGTGGCGGAGTGTCTCTCAGGACTATTGTCCTACGGCCCATGGCAGGCATCTCATATAGCACTGTAGGACGGGGTCTGCGATTTACCACCATGGAATGCTATGTAGAACTACGTTTAGCCTCCCCAATTGGAAGCAACAAAGCTGATCGAGCCCTACAATGGAGTGAGGTACTGGATATAGGCTATCGGAATGGGCCTCCCAGGCGCTATTAACCTGTAGAGCACGCTACGAACATGAAGGTCCACATTCGAACGTCACGGATTATCATTCTGCAACGGGAAGAAGAGCTGCATAAACGCGCTTTTCCCGTATCGTTGCATCTTACTTGAAAGGGGTGTCTCGTGTCTGCATGGTGATCCACGTGCCTCTGGGTATTACCTGATCCGAGATCTTCGTGAGTAGTCAAACGCCACCAGTCTCCTGCTTCAACATCACAGAGCCCACTAACGCCGAGTGTCCGTCCTTCTTGAAGCTTTCTCAGCATCAACCCAATGGAGTCGCTCACGATCGCGTGGATCAGGAGGAATGTGACAGATTGGTAGGAATGAGTGCACCCGCTGGCTTCAGAAGGAAACCATTTGATGATGATGACGATGATGATGATGAAAGTCAAGTGACGATCTCCCGCTCTGTTCACATAGCTGCTGCTCAAAGTTACTGGTGAGATCCGGATCGGGAATGCAGACCAGGTCCACGAGACTCATCCTGAAAGATAAATAAAGCCAGAGCATCTCACTGCTAGGTCACTTGTTCTCTCTGTGTTTTGTCATCATCTCTTGCTTGACTCAAAACTGTCTTTAAGCTTAACACAAGGATGTTTTCATACGTGAAACCACGGAGCCTTGTTGCTCTAACCATCCTTGCTGAGCTCCCTTCACTCACCGAGGCGCTCAGCCTGGGACATTTGCCACGAGCACATATCCCCAATATTCACTCCGCCGCACCGGATCGCAGAGAAGATAACATCCCCTCTTGCTCGCCGATCATTGATTTGAACCCTAAGAGTCACAATTGCAAAGCGGCCGAGTTGGTGATCAACGGAACATGCCAGCCAATTCGGTTTGGGGATAGCCTCGAGGCGTGCCAGAACAAATGTGGGCCAGGCCAGTGGTGTTACAACGGAGAATGCGAGAGCATCCAAGTGCTCCTTGACCCTCTACATTGTACCACCCAGAATGGTCCAGTGAAGCTTGCACCCGGCGAGGCATGCGTCAATGGTGTCGTGCTCCCCTTGAACCTAACGGGAAATGCGCTCAACTGCGGAGAGGGACAGAGTGCGAAGCCCTGCGATCCGGGGAACTACTGCCACGATGGCAAGTGCATGCCGATTACCATTGGATCTGATACATATGTTATCAGCACCGACCCATACCACTGCGGAGCCACAGATCCAGTCAAGTGTCCACCAAGCTCATTGTGTCTTGGAGGAACATGTCACAACATCACCGCCGGAGATCCTCTCAACACTTGCAAGGCCGCAGATCTTCACTCTGGAACATTCTGTTTGGAGCAGAAGATCGAGCCAATCTATATTGACACCAACTCCGGCGCATGTGTCAGCGATGGACTGTCTATCGCTGGATCCTGCTACTACGACCTACCGGAGACCTGCCCGAGCCCCTCTGGCGCAGCTGGTGATGACCACTCAGCTGCCTACGGGAGCATACAAGTCCAAGGGAAAACTTACAATTTCGGAAACCCATCGAGTTGTGGCGGTCGATCCTGCGGCCCGAACTCCCTCTGTTGCTCCAACACTTGTTTACCCTTCAGCGATGGTCGCTTCCAAGGTTGCTCCGGGGGCTGCCAGAGCGGCGAAGTATGCGTCAACAACCAATGCCGCCAAATCAGCGGCGGCTCTTCTAATGGTCAGGGCGGAAGCTCGGGAAGTGGAGGTTTGAGCCTCGGCGGACGGTGTGGAAGCACGCGATGCTCCTCAAGCCAGCTGTGCATTGCTGGCTCTGTCTGCGTTGACCTTGTATCCGATGGCTCTACTGATTGTGGCGGCAATGGGCCGTGCCCACGCAATGCCGCTTGCATACTTGGGGTCTGCCTCATCAGCAGCTCACCAGGTGGTGCCGGTGATAGTGGAGGCAGCAATGGGGGGAACAACGGAGGGAACAACGGAGGGAATAATGGTGGCAAGGGTTAGGGTTAGGGTTAGGGTTAGGGTTAGGGTTAGGGTTAGGGTTAGGGTTAGGGTTAGGGTTAGGGTTAGGGTTAGGGTTAGGGTTAGGGTTAGGGTTAGGGTTAGGGTTAGGGTTAGGGTTAGGGTTA